>JAOPSE010000004.1:175479729-180279729 GCA_029449295.1 Zea luxurians | reverse complement strand
CACCAAGAACACGCGCATGTGATCCGTTCCCCATCAGCAAGGCTCCAGTCCCTTTGCACTGATAAGAAGAAAATAAAGAAATATCAGCACACACATGAATATTAGCACCGGTATCAGCCCACCACTCAGGGGATTGACACACTGAAAGAACAGTAGGTAAAAGATTACCATACCCCGATGTTCCTTCTGCAGTCTCGCTAACAACCATGTTTACTGTTTTCTTCTCTTGAGCTGGTTTTTTCTCTTGCTTAAATTTGCGGTCTGGACAAGCGCTTGCCCAATGATCAGTACTCCCGCAAACAAAGCAACCAGCTCCTTTGTTCTTCTTTTTGAACGAGGCTGCCTGTTTGGGCTTCGTGGCATTCTGTTGCTTGTTTTTCTTTTTATTATTATGTGATGCATTGGAGTTCTTCTTTTGTACCATATTGGCACTAGAAGTCTCAACTCCTTTTCCACGAGTGTCTTTTGCTCTCGCCCTCTCCTCAACATCAAGAGAACCAATAAGCTCAGCCACGCTAAACTCTTGTCTCTTATGTTTTAGAGTGGTAGCAAAATCCGTCCAAGAAGGTGGCAGTTTAGCGATAATACCGCCGGCCACGAACTTGTCAGGCAAGACACATGGGAACTGTTCGAGTTCTTTAGCCAGTGCCTGTATTTCATGAGCCTGTTCAACTACAGGACGGTTTTCCACCATCTTATAGTCAAACAGCTGCTCCATGATGTACAGCTCGCTACCAGCATCAGAAACACCAAACTTCTCATCTAATGCATCCCATAACTCTTTTGCAGATGTGCACGTTAGATAAGAATCAACATACTTGTTGGCAAGAGCGCCAATCACGGCGCCTCGAAACAGGTTATCGGCAACGTCGAACATTCTCTCCTCTTCAGGAGTGAACTGTTCGGGTTTCCCCTGTGCGGCGTGATAGCAGTTCATTGCGGTCAACCACAGTATCATCTTACTACGCCATCTCTTGTAAAACGTCCCATCAAAAGGTTCACTTGGTTTTAACGCAGCAGCAAAACCACTAACAGAAAAATGCCTAATATCAGATTTTTGGATTGTTAGAAAGTTAGGCATTTTTAGTTTTAATTTAATCCAGAAAACCAGTGCGATATATGTGATGACATGTATGTGCATGTGTGTATAACTACTCGCATAAGCAGTAAATAGCAATAAAACATGCACAAATACGAAGAATAGAGTGTACCCAGCGGAGGGACCGATGCTCAAGGCATCAGTGGCTCCATTCACACGAGTCATCTCGTGTGTTTGTTCGATGTAGTCGTACGAAGTCGATGCAGGAAGGTGTACGCAGTGCAGTCCCTCGAACGGTCGCCGGGAAGAAGACGAAGCAGATCACGCGAGCAGTCGCGAAGACGCTCCCCAAAAATCTGATCGCCCGCACACCCGTGCAAGTGTATCTCTGCGGTCGGTGATTTCGGAGGCCTGCTCTCCCACTCTCTCTGTGCTCGCAGAAGGTGGGACGGGAATGTGTTGCTTGCAATTCGCGTGAGGTGATTCGCGTGCCTGGAAGAGCCCTCCCTCTCCATTCTTATAGGCGGTCAGAAGGAGGGAGAAGACCAACGGACAGAAACGGTCGCGCATTAGAACTGGAAACTGACGACAGTAATGACGTCCGTTACTAGCCATTAAACGGACGGTTATTATGACGTCCGTTACTAGCCATAATGACGTCCGTTACTAGACGGTTATTATGACGGTCATCGCTCCAGGCAAAATGCGCAACCGTTTGAAAGGAATATTCGGACCAAGGTCCGATCTACCACGAGCCACGGCCAGGCCGGCGGCGGCGGCGGCGCGCGCGCGCGTGTGGCAGTCCTTCATCCTTTTCTCAACTTCTCAATAGATGCACCAATGGTCCACCTATTTAAGTTGATTGATTTGTCTTTTGAACTTCCAATATGGTACTAAATAATTAGTACACCATAGCATTAAAGTGAGCCATTAGCATTGACTATTATTGAATATTAATTTGGGCCAAGCCCACATTAATCCAACACCTTTCCACCACACACTCTCGGTCGAACTACGAAACCAGCACGAGTGCAGACGTGCAGCCCTTATTTTCACACTGCATGGTCGTTGGTGCAGCCCTTATTCTAAACCCCTAAACCCTCCGAACAGCAATATACAGAAAAAAAAAACGACTGCGGTGCGTGGACTCTCGGATTTTGCCTCCGATCGTTCTGGGCATCTGGCTAACCACGCAGCACTTCACGGAAGCTTCGTCCCTGCAGCCTGCCTGTGAGCCTGTCGAGACAGCGGTGCAGTGGTGTGTGTGTCTCGTTCAGTGTCAACCGCCACGGATCACACGAACTGAAGACGCACTCAGCCCCGATTTCCACTCTTTTTCTCGAGCCCGCACCGCAACCGCATCCGCCACGGCTTTTCTTTAGAATTTCCGGGGGATTTTCCAGCCGCCGTCAGCTATCCCTCTCGCAGCCGCAAGGCCAAGTACTTGCCGGGAGCAGACGGGCACCTTCCTGCGCGCTGCCAGGACAGGACGACGAGCCGAGCCGCAAGGCCAAGTACCGTCGCGGGTCGTATATATAAAGTTCGCCTCCACTATCCCTGCTACCATCTATCCAACCGCACCCCAGCGCATCGCAACTCGATCGTCGGAGCAAGCAGATTAAGCTAGCACCCTTAACCTTTCCTTCGCGCGGCAGCCGGCAGGGCTAGTATCAAGCTCGATCAACCAACCGATACATATGGCTGAGAGGACAAGCGCGATGGCGGCGCCGCGGCCGCTCCTGCGCCGGATGCTCTCGTTCCGGGAGCCGCTCCTGCTCCTCCCGTGCTTGCTCAGCGTCCTGGGCGCCGCGGCCTCGGCGCTGGCCCGCAGCCACGCGTCGCTGCTGCACTCGCTGGCCAGATCGCTCGTCCGGCCCGCGCCCGCAGCCGTCAACGACAACATGAAGCACGCCGCCGCCGCCGCAACGCGCCCGGACGACGGCGAGGACGCCGCCGCGGCGCTGAGCAAGGCGGAGGTGGAGGCGGTCATGGCGGCGATCGGGCTGGCGGCGTCCGGGCGCGGCGAGGGCCTGGCTGCCGCCGTGGGCCGCGGCGACGTCGCCGGGCTCTTCGACGCCGACGAGCCCAGCTTCGCGGAGGTGCGGGGCGCCTTCGCGGTGTTCGACGCCGACCGCGACGGATTCATCGGCGCCGAGGACCTGCGCGCCGCCCTGGCGCGCCTGGGCGTGCGGCAGGACGCCGCCGCGTGCCGCGCCATGGTCGTCGCGGCCGGCGGCGGCCGCGACGCCCGGATGGGCCTGTTCCAGTTCGTCGCGTTCCTCGAGAACGGCCTGTGCTGAGGAGATGACTGACTGTCCCTTCACTTATTTTTTTTTTTCGTAGCCTTGGGTGTTCGTTGGTCGCCTGTGTTTTTTTCTCCCTCCTGCCATGAGCCCATGAGTTCGTTGGGGGGCGTGGATGGTGGTGCACTGTGCAGCAATTATAACGCACTAATTGACAAGTTAGGAGCAATCAATTAGCGGAACTGATTTTCACCGGTTGCAACGATCTCACCTTGCTCGCTGACGAAGTGGCGAGGCGACGACACAATCACGCAACAAAATATACTAATTTCTTATGAATTAATTTCTACCATGATCGCTTGGACAATTCGCGTCATCATTGGCGTAAAGGTCAATCCATGTGGGGAGGAACTTGGAACTCGCTGCTCCTCGTCGCCACGCGCGACTGCAACCACTGAAGGTCGGGTGTGTTCCTGTCATTAGTTGGCTGCTTTGGCGCCGTCCTTCCACGAAGCTTCTTTCGCAGGGTGCTGCTGGCTGGTGCAGAGCTCGCTACTTCGCTGGCGTTGGAAACTTGCCTGGCTTGGAAGCTGTCAGGAAGCTAGCCTGGGCTGCAGGTGAGGTGTGTACACGACCACACTTAGTAGTGTTGTGAGGTGAAAGGGCACATGATACACGACGCCCTGACGGTGATGGCCAGTCGCTGGTCTCCGTCGCATGCATGTAAAAGAACCACCTGTTTTCTTCTGAATTCTGATAATCTTGATCGCGGTAGGCTTGTTGCGAGATATGCAGTGATCTTCAGTTTTGTATCGCTTATATGCATGTAAAATTAGGAGAGGTGGAAATTTTTTAATCAATTTACCCGGTATGGTAATCTTAAACGCTAATATTTAGGTCACACGAACGAATTAAAAATTAGGATAGATGGAGTTTTTTTACACGGTATCGTAGTCTCACGATGTGTTTGGTTGGATGTATAAGGAGGGATGAAAGGTATAGTCACAGTTTTATAGTGTTTGAATGAGAGTGAAGAGCAAATACCCGGTTCCGGTCTTCGATCAGCTGATGGATGAACTGGTGTCAACTAAGTGGTTTAGTAATCTCGATTTGAAAGCTGGTTATCACCAGATTTGGTTGTTACCTGGGGAGGAACCCAAAACGGCTTTCCAAACACATGTTCGTCACTTTGAGTTCCGTGTCATGGCATTTGGGCTTACTGGAGCTCCTAATACATTTTTTGACGCCATGAACAGCACTCTGTCTTTAGTCTTGAGGAAATGTGCTTTAGTCTTTTTCCATGATATCTATACTATACTTAAAGCACCAGTTTCAACGGTCGTCCCGTGTCATTTTTTTTACAAATAACCCCTCATAGTTATTTCAAATTAATCCGTTGCACATCTATAGATGGCCAAACGGCGGCCCGGCATGGGCCAAACGCCCGCAGGCCACAACTCTGGCCCAAGCACATCATGCCGGCCTGCTGACTATACCGGGCCAGCCCATTAGCCCGTCGGCCCATTTGATTAAATCAGCGTAAAATGTTAAAAATAGTGTAGGAGGTGGAGTTTGAACCTATGCTTTGATGGAAGAAGGGCGAGAGACACTGGGTGAAGCTATCTAACCAGTAGAACATCATACTCAAATATTTTTAATATTGAATATAAATTGTATATACGTATATACGTTTTTTGTAAAATAAAAAAAATATAATCGTGTCGGGCCAGACCAGCACTACGAGCCGAGGCTACAGCCCAAGCACGGTACGACGTTCTTGGCTTTTGCAAGCATTAGGTTGTTTCTGAGACCACATTGGCGCAATGAACTCCATGGTGTTTGAGGTTGCTGAATTGGATGGAACAACAATGATTTGTCACACTAACAGTAAAATGAAAGGTTATTTGTTAGTTTTAAACATTAGTAATTGCTACGAAGTAGCATAATTTATATGGAGCGCATCCAGTTTTTATTGGTGTCTGACTTTAGCAATCACTCCATATTTTGATCTATCTTTTTTATAAGTTTGAGTTCATGTGACTTATTTTAGAAACTCGAGCTCATAAATTTTCTCTTATTTGGTCTCTGTATGGTGGAATTATATCATTTTCTAATTTCTGATCGTTCAGTCAGTCGTTGTGAACTCTCTTCTAATCACTCACTTTATTGGCCGTGTTGTACCAAGACATATTGCATGTAGTAAACAATAACATCAGTTAGCCAAATCAAAAAATATTATACAAAGAGCGGAGACAATCAATAAAAATTCTTGAAATTTTTTTGGTGGACAGTTTATGTAGGTATTGTTGTAAGCCGTCGCAACGCACGGGCAACCGACTAAAACTCATCTACGGTACCACATTGGACCAACACATTATTCATTTGGAGTCAGTGTTACAGCTGCTTCGCAGGGACCAATGGAAGGTGAATCTGTCCAAATGTGCTTTCGCTCAAACTACTATAGCTTACCTAGGTCACATCATTAATGGCCAAGGTGTGGCAACCGATCCGACTAAAATACAAGTGGTGTGCAGCAATGGCCAACACCAACGAATGCCAAAGAGCTCCGAAGTTTCCTCGGCCTGGCCGGATTCTATCGAAAGTCCGTTAGGCATTTTGGCATCGTATCCAGACCTCTCACATACTTGTTAAAAAGAATGTCTTGTTTGTCTGGATATTTCAGCACCAGCAGGCTTTTGACGGGTTGAAGTAAGCACTCATTTCAGCCTCCGTCTCGGCTCTTCCAGATTTTTCAATTCCCTTTTGTATATACACGGACGCGTGGAAATCTGGAATTGGCGCCGTTCTTATGCAGAAGGGTCATCCATTGGCGTTCTTAAGTAAGGTTTTGGGTCCTAAAAATCAGGGTTTATCGACTTACAAGAAGGAATAGCCGGCCATCATTGTTGTTGTAGCTCATTGGCGCGCCTATCTTCAACAAGCCGAGTTCCACATCTTCACAGACCACCAGAGTTTGACCCAATTAGATTATACCACAATACCAGCCAATGCCGGCTCAACCGAACAAAGCCTAATAAATGAGCAGCGCCTCCACACCATTTGGCAACAGAAGTTGTATTCAAAGTGGGGAGGATTGCATTGCAACACTGGATTGTTTACAAGAAAGGTTGTGACAACGTAGACGCCGATGCCGGTAGTGTTTGGTTGAGGAGCCAAGTAGAACGGAACCGTTCCATCCCTGATTCTAGGAATGGAGCCGCTCTGGTCTGTGTTTGGTAATCTGCAACGGAGCGGCTCTGTTTTTTGTTTGGTTGCAGAGTAAACGGAACGAAGCGTGACTGTGAGAGCGGGATGGGAACGGAGCGGCTCCGTCCGGTTGATTTTTTGAAACGGAATGGTTCCAGATCTGAGAAGAATATTCCCTAATTGGAGTCATTCCGTTCCAGTTTCTTTGTAACCAAACAGCAACAAAACTGGGACAGAACGGTTCCGTTCTACTGGGCTCTTCAACCAAACACTACCTTATATCGTTACCCAGGTGCCCAATTGTCTCATATCTACCGGTGCACTCCCACAAGGACTCTTGAGGTCGTGCAAGGTTATCAGGATGATCCCCAGGCTCAAGAGTTACTCACAAAGTTGGTCGTAGCTCCAGATAAGTCCATCGCGCCATTTTCGCTGCATCAAGGTCTCATCCGACATAAAGGTCGTGTGTGGTTGGGCAACAACATTACTATGCGGACCAAAGTGATTTCAGTACTTCATGATTCAGCCATTGGGGGCCATTTCGGCTTCCCCGTCACATACCACTGAGTGAAACAACTCTTTTATTGGAAAGGCATGAAGGAATCAGCTCACCACTTTGTGCAATATTGTGATACTTGTCAACAAGCAAAACCAGATAGAGCTCGCTATCCTCGGCTGCTGTCTCCTTTACCGGTGCCTCCACACGCTTGGCATTCTATTTCTCTTGATTTCATTGAAGGGATCCCTAAGTCTGGTATATGGACTGCATCTTGGTCGTGGTGGATCGATTCTCCAAGTTTGGCCATTTCTTGGCTCTCTCCCATCCCTTTTCAGCTGCCAAGGTGGCTAAAATATTCTTGGACAATATCTACAAGCTGCATGGCATGCCCCACAACATTGTCTCGGATAGGAACCGAGTGTTCACAAGTAATTTCTGGCAACAACTCTTTGCTTTCACCGGGACTCAACTCTATATGAGTTCGGTCTATCATCCACAGTGGGACGGACGGACAGACAGAGCGTGTGAACCAGTGCATTGAAACGTATTTACGGTGCTTTGTTCACGTATGTCCAAGCAAATGGGTGCACTGGTTGTTGGTTGCAAAATTCTGGTATAACACAAATTTTCACTCATCGGTCGGAAGGTCTCCGTTCAAGATATTCTATGGCCATCCTCCACGACACTTTGGGTTGCATTCTACTTCAGCAGTACGTAATGCCGACTCGACTTCTTGGCTGGAGGATCGTGAGGTGATGACCAAACTGGTGCAACAACATCTCCTTCGCGCCCAGGATCGATATCAAGCGCCAAGCTGACAAAAAGAGATCTGAGCGAGCCTTCAATGTGGACGATCAAGTGTATCTGAAGTTTCAACCATATGTGCAATCGTCAGTGACTGCAAGAGCAAACCAGAAGTTAGCCTTTTGCTTCTTTGGACCGTACACCATTCTTCAGAAAATTGGTCCAGTCGCCTACAAATTACAGTTGCCTGCTTCCTCACTCTTTCATCCTGTCTTCCACGTATCGCAGTTGAAAACTGTTGTTGGCCGACACCCTGATGTGCTTTCTACCTTGTCTCTACTCTCTACTGATCCTCTTCAAGTGTCTGTTCAGGTGTTAGCTCGGCGCATGATTCAGCGCGGTGGTGCCATGGTGTCCCAGGTTAAAGTCATGTGATTGGGAATGGATGCCTCTCTCGTGACCTCAGAAGACGCAGACGCATTATACACGCACCCGCTTGGGGACAAGCGATTACTAAAGATGGGGGAATGTCAGCTCCACGACGGTGACGGACGCGGAGCGAGATACCGAAGAACAGCAGGCTGGGAGCGAAGACAATCGTTGCCGAGCCAGACGCAGGAACGTGCCGCTGAGTGAGCCAGAGTGGGACTTGTAATTCGCATAGGCTACATGTGTGTCGCCGTGAGGCTGATGTTATATGCGTAAGACCAGGATCAGAATACAATTCCTACCTCTCTCATACTCTCTTCTTTCTTCTTCCCCACGTCTTCTTCTGCCTCAACCGCCGATCGACCCCTACCCGACGCGTTGCTGACATCGTGATTGCCAGCGATGTCGGCGCAGGCGGGAACAGGGACGTACTCCCCGTCGGCGGCCGCAGGGGACAAGCGGCGGGAGAGGAAGGAGGAGCTACGGCGCCACCTTGCCGAGGACACCGACTGGCCTCGGGCCGACGGCCGATCCTTCCACGACTGTCGGCCAGCGTGTAACTAACTACACCCCCTCCCCCACGTCCTCTATCTACCTGCTCTCCATTTAGAATTTTGGTAGTATGCTTTCGTCTGCTCTTGCCTGCACCGTACTTATGGTGTTCGACGTTATGCGTCATCAGTGAGAGCTACTTGGTTTAGTAACTGTCTTCTACCTGTTGTTCTGTGGAGTTGAAACTTGCAGTATTCATTTCTGGACCATGTAATTCGTCGATAATTTACAATGTGTCTTGCAGTTATGTAGACAGGACCAACTACTGCCGCATCAGGGTCTGCCTATGCAGAATTTGGGAAGACAGGTTATTGTATCTGTGTAAGTGCAACATCCTTTGATATCACCTTTTCATAGTATGTTTTATGTTTTGGATATCAAATGTGAAAAAGCTGCTTCTATATTCCGCACATCAACGTACTCTCCTTGGCCTGTTAAACATTTATATTGGTGTCTTTGGAGTGAAATACGAGCAAGCTAGGGTCAACCAAAGCAACCCTGTAACTTTATAAGCACTGGCCCTCACCCATTCAGTGTGGTTATTTCAGTTGGATCAATGTGCATGTATTTCTTGTCGGTAAATTGAGAATCATGGTTTTAGTTTTGTGCTGCTGTGCTCTTACCATCTATGAGTTTAGTTATAAGATGAATATTTGCTGACTAGAGAAATTACTTGGGCTTGAGTATGTACTTCTTAGCATTATGATATTTGAATCACGTCTATCTTGTCTGAGAACTTATCGACTTGTGAGACTCTTTGCTTATCTTTGTTAATCATAGAAGGCAATATCTATTCATAGAATGGCAGGGCTATACTTAGAAACGTATCATCTGTATTTTTGGAGCTGTGTCTCCTTCCTTCCCTGCGTGCCATGAGCCACATGTAACCTGCCATGTATTCATCCTCTATAAATATGAGAGGACCTGCACCATAGAGTGCAGGCAGCGCCATTCAGCTTAACATGGTAACAGAGCCATAATTTTCTACCAATGTCGACCAGCTCTTCTTCCTCCTCCTCCTCCACCGTTCCTATCCACCATGCTGTCACCATTCGCCTTAGCAAGACAAACTATATGCTGTGGCGCGCGCAACTCCTCCCGTATCTGAGGAGTGCCAAACTCATCGGATTTATCGATGGGTCTAGTCCCCAGCCTTCCCAGTTCGTTGCGTCTTCCGCTGCAGGCGCCGACCTCGTCCCCAATCCGGTGTACGACCGGTGGTATGATCAGGACCAGCAACTCCTTAGTGGTCTTCTCTCCTCCATGACCGAGGAGATACTTCTTGATGTGGTGACTGCCTCCACCGCAAAAGAAGCCTGGGACATCTTGAAGCGCATGTTCTCTTCGGCCGTGCGCGCCTGAGCTGTTCAGGTTCGCATCGACCTCGCCAACATGAAGAAGCAGGACCTGTCTGTTGCTGACTACTTCCGCAAGATTAAAGGGTTCGCGGCTGAACTTGCTGCTGCTGAAACCCCTCTCCGTGATGATGAAGTCATCGCGTATCTCCTGGCTGGTCTCGGATCGGACTACGATTCATTCGTCACATCCATGACGACCAAGACCGAGGCTCCCTCCCTCGACGACGTCTACTCCCACCTCCTGGCATTTGAGGCTCGCCAGCTGCAGCGACAAGCCGAAGTGCGACTCCATGTTGGTGCCTCGGCTAACTTTGCTGGCCGTAGGGGACAGGCACCACGGGGACGCGCTCGCGGTACACCTCCTGGCCGTGGCCGCGCGCGCGGACCTTTGTCGTTCCAGGGTCGGGGTCGGTATGCTCCAAGCTCTGACAGGCCTCGGCGTCCGCCATGCCAAATCTGCGGCCTGTCGAACCACACGGCGGTTAAGTGTTGGCACCGCATGGACGAGTCCTACCAGGAGGAACAACCCTTCGCCGCAACTGCTACCACTACTTCCTACAAGGTCGATCCCTACTGGTACTCCGACACGGGGGCTACCGATCACATCACTAGTGATCTGGACCGCCTAGCCATCCGTGAACAATACCATGGTGCTGAAAATGTTCAAGTTGGCAACGGGGCAGGTTTGCAAATTATGCATATTGGTTCTTGTTCAATTAATACTGCTACTAGACCTCTATCCTTAAACAATGTCCTCCATGTTCCTGAAATTGCTAAACATCTCCTTTCAGTTCATAAATTAGCCCGTGATAATAATGTCTTTTTTGAGTTTCATCCATATCATTTTTTTATCAAGGACATAACCACGAGGCAAGTTCTTCTGGAAGGCAAAAGTGAAGCCGGCCTCTATCCCATCCAGCTCTCCGACATTGAGACCTTCAAACAAGCCCTTCTTCATGTCAAGGTGTCCCCAGATCAGTGGCATGCTCGGTTCGGCCATCCCTCCAACCAAGTTGTTAGGTCTATTTTAAGACCGAATAATCTTCCGTGCTCTAAGGAGTCGAGTCCCACCATCTGTAATGCTTGTCAATTAGGCAAGAGTCACCAACTTCCATACACCAATGTTATTCATCGTTCTACACGTCCTGTTGAGCACCATATTGAGCGGCCGGACGGTCCGGCCCTGAGGCCGGACGGTCCGCGGTCCGGACAGTCCACGCCTGTGGGCCGGACGGTCCGCGCATGCGCAGAGCAGTTTAGGGTTCCGAGTTTTGTGCTATGTTTGTTGGCTAGATTTGCGGAATTAACCCGGAATCCAGTCGTGTAAAGGGTCCAGCCCCCCTCCTCTATATAAAGAGAGGTCTACGACCGATTTGTAATAATCAATCGAATCAATACAACTTCTATCCGCATTTATTTCCAGTATAATTAGGAGTAGTTCTAGTCTAGTTCTAGTTTAGCCTCTCGATCCCCAAATTCTCCGCCTCTCCTCAACTCTACGTCGATTAGAGGAGTCTAGGTCGGCCGGCCCGAGCCTAGACAACCCCTAGGATCTCTCCTCCCCGACGGGGTCCCTCCCGGGAGCGAGATCCAGGCGCCGCCGGCGATCTTCCGCCGCCCCTGCGCACGCGCGGACCGTCCGGCCCCAGGGCGCGGACCGTCCGGCCGTCGGGCAGGAAACTCCTAGCCCCTGCGCCAGGTCGCGGACCGTTCGCGCCTGACCAGAGAGCACCGCCGCCGGTTCTTCTTGAGTATTTGGCGCTCCGAAAAAGTGTCAACATACTTTTTGGCGACTCCGCTGGGGACAACACATATAGACCTATCAAATCGGCCCTCAATGGCCGGATCAAGGGATAGCTCTGATATTTCTCCAAGCAACATCATAGAGCCGACTTGGGAAACCTTGCCGGCTGACGAGCAGCTCCAGTTCGAGGAGCACAAAGAGCGGATGATCCAGGAGGCGAAAGCAAAGTTCTTGGCCAACTTCAAAGTGGACATGAACAACAAGGTCGTCCGACATCGGGCGACGGATCCGGCTTCGCTCCAACCCACGCCAGATATCCCCAATGTAAGTAATACCAACGATCTGCAATCTCTTAGAAATTATGTAGAAGATCAGCGTGAACAAATGCAGAACATCATAGGGGGTATGCAAAGCGATCTTAAGAGACTAGTACGTGCATTTGATAAATCTAGTATCACAAATTTTCCTTCGCACGAGGTTGAGTTAGGAGGTAACACGTGTAACACATCGGCTACAGGTTGTCACGACCAGTCACAACCCCTTTATGGGATGCCGATGGACACATACCCTGAGCAACCGCAAATCGGCAGCAAATCAGCCGATCTGCGCATGCCCGGACCGTCCGCACGTGAGCGCGGATCGTCCGGACCAACAACAGTCGGGCCGATTTTTAATGAGTTACCTAGATATGCGCCCGAACCACCACACACGACACAGAATCTAAACTACCCAGTCGGACCGTCCGCGTACAACGACGGACGGTCCGCACATAATCACGGACGGTCCGGGCCAATGTCCAGACAGTCCGCGCATGAGTCTTTTGAGGAGGATTATTACCTGAATCCTCGCCCGTCCCAGCAACACTTCCCATCACACTATGCAATGCATCAGCCCATTAATTCAGGATCCAGAGCCCAGGAAAGCTTTCCGGCCCCACCTAGAAGGCCGGGAAGAAACGATCAAACCTATGAGCCATATAGAGCAAATGGAAATGCACCACGTAACTCAAACCAATGGGGGGAAAGACAACATGCTAATATCCAGCCAACCCCACTTATGTTTGACCAGAGAGCCGGTGGTCTCGCACCGGCTGCCATTGATATAGTAAGGGAAGAAATAGCCGGGGCGTTCCGAGATAAGCTCGGAGTAAGCATGGTCCCTTGGGGCAATCATATCGGAAACCTTATGACAGCCGATTTGATCACCACCCATACCCACAGGGAACCAGGATACCCGAATTCACAAAATTTTCGGGTGATCAAGGAAAGAACACACGTGAACACATAGGCCAATTTTTAGCACAATTAGGAGAGTTGGCCGACACAGAGGCATTTCGCGTACGTTTATTTTCATTATCTTTAACAGGAACTGCTTTTGCATGGTACGCCACTTTACCTCCTAATTCCATTTCATCATGGGGGGATTTAGAACAAAAATTTCATGATCATTTTTTCTCCGGTGACTATGAGTTGGATTTGGTAGACTTAGTGTCATTACGACAAGCAAAAGATGAATCGGTTAATGATTATATCCGGAGATTCCGAGATACAAGAAACCGATGCTTCCAAATTCATTTAGCAGAAAAACAGCTAGCAGGATTAGCCTTTAATGGTTTACGATATTATTTAAAAGAAAAATTAGAAGGCATCCAATTTTTTACGCTAGCACAGTTCAACCAGAGAGCTTTGGCTTGCGAAAGCCGGAGCAAAGAAACTGCTAAAACAATGCGTCACAACGTACATATAGTAGAATGCGACCAAAGTAGCTCGGATGACGAATCAGCGTAAGTGTATGCTGCTGAAATGGTTTGGCCAAAACAGGCCAAATCTTCGGTTTGTCCCTCCTTGCAGCCGGTTCAAAAGAAACGGCAAGAGGAGGTTAAGTTTACGTTTAATGTCGGTAAGTGTGATAAAATATTTGACGAGTTACTAAAAAATGGCAATATTAAAATAAATCACACTGTTCCATCCGCCGACGAGCTAAAACGTCGTGCGTACTGTAAGTGGCATAACTCATTTTCTCATGCCACTAATGATTGTAATTTATTTCGGCGACAGATTCAATCGGCCATTAATGAAGGACGATTGAAATTTCAGGAAATGCAGGTGGATACAGAGCCCTTTCCGATGAACATGATTGACTTCGAGGGCAAGAAAGTCCTGATTCGGCCAAATACAGCCGATAAAGGCAAAGGCAAGGAAACAATCATCGGCAATGCTAAAAAGGCCGATGGGGATTGTAAAGCTTCTTGCAGGAAAGTGGTGGCCGAGAAGACTCCCGATGGAGGGGATACCCTGAAGGTGACCATCACAACCTCCAGTACCGGGGGGCAAGCGCAGACAGGGAGACAGATGTAGGAACCCGTGTTGCGTATCCCGGACGGTTCGGCACGTAGGCGCGGACGGTCCGGTCGTACTCAGGACTTACAACGTCCATGTACTTTCAAACCACGACGACCAGAGATAGGTACGTGGAAAACAAATACATTCCAGGCAGCTGGTCGGTTGGTTAAAGTCGGCCCAACTTTTGATCAATTATTGTCTAAATACGTAAAAAAGAAGGTCGGCCCCAGTGACCGGCCAGCAAAGCGACCCCGCTCACCCATTCATGAGCAGCGTCAGGTTAGGCCGATTGGACCACCCCACCAATCGGAAGAAATGAAAGGTCATACTGTACAAGTGAGACCTAACATACCTGCATGGACACCTCCACCTCCATATCCACCTATGCCATATCCATACACATATTTACCTCCGCCATATGTCCCAAATCAAATGTGGGGCATGCCACCATATCCATTTGGGATGCCACAGTACCCCGCCTGGGGGGCACCCCAAACATCTGTTTTTGACAGGTTGACGCCACCAGTACAAGACCGATTGAGCACTGCTCAATCCGGTCACCAGGCACAAACCCAACAGGATTGCCGGACTACTCGGCCTTCCAGGCCGACCAATCCGGCAGGGGGGCATATGCCTGCAGCAACTCAAAAAACAACAAAAAAGGATATCATCAAAATAAGCACTGCAGATGTTGTCATACAAGAAGATAATAAAGGGCCGATGATTTTCGGCGAATCGGCCAACACAACCGAAAAGGATACGGCTACCATCAAAACAGCCGATCCAAAATACTCCATGCCTCGATGGTGCCCAGCGGGATTGACACGATCCCAAAAGAGAAAATTACAGCGCCTAAGAGCAAAGGAGAGCCAGGAGAAGGAGGCGGAAAAGACATTTAATGACACACATCCACTATACCCGCCACCGCAAAAGAAATGGAGACCGAAGGCCGTTGAGAAAAAACAAACGGCCACAGAAATAGAAAGTCAATCTGCACCAGGCGCGGACCGTCCGGCCCCTGCGCGCGGACCGTCCGCCGTTCACCAGGAAGTCTCTGGACAACCTGCACCAGGCGCGGACCGTCCGGCCCCCGCACGCGGACCGTCCGCCGTTCATTAGGAAGTCTCCAACGACACGACAACATCAATGGAAGAGGACGACCTGCTGGGAGAAGACATGGTCGACTACGAGGCTTCTCCAGAACGCCCAGGTATGGATGTAAATATTATTACATTTTCTGCCGATTGTACTATTATCGGCGACGATGAACCTGTTGTTGCCCAGTTTGATTTTGGTCCTAAAGAAGCCGCCTTTACTAAACCAAAAGAATCGGTAAATCATTTAAAGCCGCTCTTCGTGCGCGGGCACATTGATGGGATACCGATTGCTAAGATGTTGGTAGATGGAGGGGCGGCTGTAAATCTAATGCCTTATTCATTATACAGAAAATTAGGTAAACAAGATGACGAACTTGTCAAGACCAACATGACCCTCAGCGGTGTTGGAACTGATAGTTCGATCAAAGCCAGGGGAGTCACGTCCGTTGAATTAACCATCGGGACTAAGACCCTTGCTGCTGCATTCTTCGTCGCTGATGTAGAAGGAAATTACAGTTTAATCCTAGGCAGAGATTGGATTCACGCCAATCAATGTATACTTTCTACATTACATCAAATGCTGATACAATGGGTAGGTGATGACATAGAACAAGTACATGCTGATGTATCGGCCTGCATCGCTGTGGCCGATGCCCCTGTACTCTGGACTTATGAGACTGCTACATGTCTCACAGGAGTAGACTTTTCTGATTATCAATTCATAAGTATAGATAAGAAAGGTTTCATTCCTGTAATGCTAGAGCCGATGGAGAATCGGATAAATCCTAAATAAAGTTAAATGATGAATACACACAAAGTTCATGAGTCTTTGGTCACGGACAGTTCGGCCGCCAAGGCCGGATGGCCTGGTCTTTCACAAAAGAGTTCGGACTTTAAGACCGAACATCTACCACAGCGAAAAGACAGTATTACGGATGATCCGGTCCCCGAGACCGGAAAGTCCGCCATCACACAAAGATCATCTGATTCCTCTGTGGGGGACATGATAGAGGAATTCAGAGATCTTGATAAACTAGGACAGGGGTTTACATCGGCCGATCCTTTGGAGGAGATTGACATAGGAGATGGTAAAACTCCAAAGCCGACTTTTGTAAACAAGACCCTGGAGACCGATTCTAGAAATGAGATGATCGGTCTATTGAAGGAATATTCAGATTGCTTTGCTTGGAATTATACTGAGATGCCCGGATTAAGCCGAGAGATCGTAGAGCATCGGCTGCCTATTAAATCTGGTTTCAGACCTTTCAAGCAAAGAGCTAGAACATTTCGTCCGGATCTTCTCCCACGCATCAAGGACGAAATCCACCGGCTGCTAGAAGCTGATTTTATCAGACCTTGCAGATACGCAGAGTGGGTCTCCAATATTGTGCCGGTGGAGAAGAAAGAGACAGGTAAACTTAGAGTATGCATTGATTTTCGCAATTTAAATAGAGCAACTCCTAAAGACGAATATCCCATGCCCATAGCCGACACATTAATCAATAATGCATCAGGAAATAGAATTATTAGCTTCCTTGATAGTAATGCCGGATATAATCAGATTTTCATAGCCGAAGAAGATGCGTCTAAAACGGCCTTTATATGTCCAGGCTTCATTGGTTTATTTGAGTGGGTTGTCATGACATTTGGTCTAAAAAATGCTGGTGCTACTTATCAGAGGGCTATGAATTTGATCTTCCATGAATTGTTAGGAAACACTGTGGAAGTTTACATTGATGATATTGTAGTCAAATCGGCTGAGTTTAGTTCTCATATAGCTGATTTGCGCAAGGCCTTTGATAAAATGCGTCAGTATGGTTTGAAAATGAACCCACGTAAATGTGCTTTTGGAGTGTCGGCTGGTAAGTTTTTAGGATTTGTCATACATGAATATGGTATAGAGATAGACCCTGACCGAATCAAGTCTATTCGGAATGTGGGGCCTCCGACCTGTAAAGTCGAGGTACAGAGGTTCCTCGGCAAGGTGAATTATTTACGAAGGTTTATTTCTAACCTAGCCGGGAAGATTGATGCGTTTACCCTTATTCTTCGGCTTAAGAATGATGCCGAATTCGCTTGGGGGGCAGAACAGCAAGAAGCATTTGATCTCATCAAAAAATACTTATCTTCGGCTCCCGTATTAAAAGCACCACAAACAGGAGTGCCATTTCGATTATACATTGCAGCTGAGGATAAGGTCATTGGGGCTGTTCTGACACAAGAAACTGAGGGGAAGGAGCATGTGGTGGCATATCTAAGCCGAAGGTTGGTGGATGCTGAAACAAGGTACACTTTTATTGAAAAGTTATGCTTATGCTTGTTTTACGCATGCACCAAATGTAGATGTTATTTACTGTCTAGTCATTGCACTGTTTCTGGTCAAGCCGATGTGATCAAATACATGTTGCATAACCCAATTATGAGTGGTAGAATTGGTAAGTGGGCTTATGCACTAATAGAATATGACTTGGCCTATGAACCATTGAAATCTATGAAAGGCCAAGTCGTAGCGGATTTCATTGTAGAACATCGGGTTAATGATATTCATGAGCTAGACATGTCATACCTCACTATTACTCCTTGGACTTTATATTTTGATGGATCGGTTTGCAATGAAGGGCAAGGAATTGGCATTGTACTTGTTTCACCAAGTAATGTCTCCTTTGACTTCTCTAGCCGA
Source organism: Zea luxurians (assembly GCA_029449295.1). NCBI lineage: Eukaryota > Viridiplantae > Streptophyta > Magnoliopsida > Poales > Poaceae > Zea > Zea luxurians. The sequence goes on along the minus strand of JAOPSE010000004.1, from coordinate 180,261,795 downwards.
TTGAAAACTTATTGCACTAATAATCAAGCTGAATATGAGGCCCTCATATTCGGTTTAGAACTTTTAAATGGTATGGGAGTAAAACATGTGATGGTATTTGGTGATTCTCAGCTGGTTGTCCAACAAGTGTTAGAAGAATATCAATGTTTTGATGGTACTCTAAATAGTTACCTTGAGAAATGTTGGAGCATAATCCATTCTTTTGACGAATTCAGTATTCGGCATATCTCTAGAGTTGAGAATCATAAAGCTAATGATTTGGCACAAGATGCATCAGGTTATCGGATAAAGAGAGGGAAGTTTCACAAAACTGAAAATCTGATAACCAGTGCAAAGCCAAATTCCCAGGTCGCGGACCGTCCGCGTGATGACGCCGGACCGTCCGGGGTTACCAGAAATGTTCTTTTCATTAATTCGGCTGACAATGAAGCCGATGCAAGTGATTGGAGGACACCTATACTTAATTATTTACGAAATCCCAATATCAGGACAGATAAGAACATTCGGCGAACAGCTTTCAAGTATGTTTTGATGAGTGATGAACTTTACCGCCGAACAGTCAATGACATCCTGCTTAAGTGCTTGGGCCCAGATGACGCTATATTAGCCATGGCCGAAGTACATGAGGGAATTTGTGGTACTCATCAATCAGCTCCAAAGATGAAGTGGTTGTTGCGAAGGTCTGGTTTTTATTGGCCTAGTATGATAGCTGATTGTTTCAAGTACTACAAGGGTTGCCAAGTGTGTCAAAAATTCGGCGACCTACAGTTGGTCCCTGCAGCCGAGTTACATCCTATCATTAAGCCTTGGCCGTTCAGAGGATGGGGATTAGACTTTATTGGAGAAATTCATCCTTCATCATCAAAGGGGCATCGGTTTGTGTTAGTTGCCACTGACTACTTCACCAAATGGACTGAAGCCGTTGCTCTAAAGAACATGACACACAAAGAGGTAATTGAGTTTATAACTGAGCATATCATTCATAGATTCGGCATTCCCTAGACCTTAACTACAGATCAAGGTACTTCTTTTATGTCAAAGGAGGTACGTGAATTTGCTGAATTATACAGAATTAAGCTGCTTAATTCATCTCCATATTATGCTCAGGCCAATGGTCAGACCGAGTCTAGCAATAGGACATTGATTAATTTGATAAAAAAGAAAATATCTGATAATCCTAAACATTGGCATAAGATTTTGTCTGAGGCTTTATGGGCTCATAGAATATCTAAACATAGGGCTACTAAAGTATCTCCTTTTGAGCTTGTCTATGGGCAGGAAGCAGTGTTGCCTGTGGAAATAAGTTTGAATGCTATCAGGTTCGCCAGACAAAATGATCTAACCGCTACCGATTATTATGATTCAATGATGGATAATATTGATGAGGTGACTGACAAAAGGATGATAGCTTTGGGAGCAATAGAAAAGGACAAAATCATGGTAGCCAGGGCCTACAACAAGAAGGTCAAAGCAAAATCATTTCAAGTAGGGGACCTGGTGTGGAAGACCATTCTGCCTCTAAGGAATAAAGACCGGAAGTTCGGGAAATGGTCACCAAGCTGGGAAGGCCCTTATAAAGTAAAACAGGTGATGTCTGGCAACGCTTATTTGCTACAAACATTACAAGGCAAGGACTTGCCTAAGGCTTTGAATGGGCGTTTCCTCAAACAGTACCATCCTAGTATGTGGCAGGATGCCTAAGAGAACCGATGTAATTGTTAAGGCCCATAAGGCCCATATATTATTGTCTGCCTATATATATGCTACAGTACCCGAGGGGGCTAATTATCTCGCTTAATCAAGGTTAGTAACATGGTATCAGAGAAGGTTAGGGTTAGGGTTTTCGTCTAAATCCAGCCTGATCCATTTTTTTTTTGGCGCCGTCGCGCCGTTGCTGCGCTGCCATCGCGGCCAGCCCATCCTCTTCCTCCATCCTCCATCCCGCCGCCAGGGGCGGATCCCTGCCAGGGCGCCGTCCTCCGCCAGGTCCGCCGGTCCTCCGCCAGGGCGGGATCTCCACTTTCGTCGCCATCCCGCCGGCAGGGCGGATTTCCTGCGCCTGCGCGCCAGGGCGTCGTCTTCGTCCGCCGGTCCTCCGCCAGGGCGGCATCTCAACTTCTGCCGCCATCCCGCCGCCAGGGTGGATCTCCTGCGTCTGTGCTCCGCCAAGGCAGGATCTCCTGCGCCGCCCGCCTGTGCTGTCAGCCGCCAGGGGCGGATCTCGCCAGGGCGGATCTTCTCCCGCCTGCGCTGTCCGCCGTGTCTGCTGCGTCAGGCCGCGCCCGCCAGTGCTGCGTCAGGCCGCGCCCGCCAGTGCTGCGCCCAGCTCTATCTTCCATCTGAGCCCGGCTCTGTCTTCCATCCTCGCCAGTGCTGCGCCCGGCTGCCGTCTGCCTGCTGCACGCTTCTGCGGATCTGGATCTACGTCACCGTCTACTGCGCCCTGCCTCGTCGCCATCTGCGCCGTGCGCCGGTGGCTGCCATTGTGGGCAGACTGTCCAACTCGGCTTTTGCGACCAGGACCTTCGTCAACTCGTCCAACCCGGGCTGCTGTCAGCTGCGGTTCCTCTGGTTTGCTTGGTTTCCGGTCTCCTGTTCTTCCTGTTTTTCATTGAATTCAATATGACGACAAATGCTATTGTGGTCAACATCACTCTTGATGGACAAAATTATCCGGAGTGGGCTTTCTGTGTTGAGACTGCACTCAGAGGACATGGATTACTCTTTCATTTGACTGATGCGGCACCCATACTTGCGGATGATCGTCGCAATGCTGCTGATATCAAAACATGGCAGCTTAATGATGGTAAAGTGATGGCTGCTATGGTGAACAGTGTCAAACCGTCTATGATTATGAGTTTGTCAAAATTTAAAACTGCTAAAGCCATCTGGTCTCATTTGAAGGAGCGTTTTGTTCAGGACAGTGGTGCTCTATTACACACTCTCATGCAGCAGACACATGTTATTGAGCAAAATGATATGAGCATTGATGAGTACTACTCAGCCTTTGATCGTCTGATGAGTGCTTTGACATCTATGGTGCCAGCTTGTATTGCTGATCCGTGTCCAGCTCATAAGTTTATTGAGAAGTTCTTCACTTACAGATTTGTTATGGGTGTTCGGGCTGAGTTTGATTCTCTTCGTGCTCGTTTACTTCAGGGTTCTGACACTCTTACAATGGCTAAGGCGTTGTCTGATTTACTTGCTGAAGAGACTCGTCTTAATTCTCTGTCCTCTACTGGTGGTAATCCTCACAGTGTGTTGGCTGCTGCCCAGAAACCTAAGAATATTTTTAAGCCTTGTGATCATTGTGGCAAGACCAATCATCGATCTGAGCTTTGCTTTGTCAAGTTCCCTGATAAGTTGACTGATTTCCGTGCACGACGTGCTGCTCGTGGTCGTGGTCCAGGACCATCTAATAGAGGCTCAGTTGCTGTTGCTGCCACTTCGTCCGCCTGTACTTCAGAGTCGGCCTGGGTACTTGATTCAGACGCTTCCTTTCATGTCACATCTGATCAGTCAAAGTTGGCATCTACTACACCTGTCGCAGATGGTGCTTCAGTGCAAACAGCTGATGGTACTGTATGCCACATTACTCATAAGGGTTCTCTTTCAGATCCACACTTTACAGTACCTAATATTTTCTTTGTTCCTGAGCTATCTATGGACCTTCTTTCAGTAGGCCAAATTACGGATCATAATTGCTTTGTCGGATTTGATGACTCATCTTGTTTTGTACAGGACCTTCGCACAGGGGAAGTGATTGGGACTGGCCGTCGCCGTAGAGCTGCTCCTCGCCTCTACATCCTGGACTCTTTGCGACTTCCTTCCTTGGCTACATCTCCAGCGCATGTGCTTTCAGCTACCCTTGCTTCTGTTGCGTCTTTTGCCCAGTGGCATCACCGTCTAGGTCATTTGTGTGGATCTAGATTGTCTACTCTAATAAAGTCAGGTTGCTTAGGTCATACTTCGGTTGAGTCTGATTTTCATTGTAAGGGTTGTCATCTTGGAAAACAAATACAACTTCCATATTTTACTAGTGATTCTCATTCTGTTGAACCCTTTGATTTGGTTCACTCTGATATTTGGGGTCCTGCACCTTTTGTGTCAAAAGGTGGATATAAATACTATGTCATTTTTATTGATGATCATTCTCGCTACACTTGGATTTATTTTATGAAACGCCGCTCTGAGCTGATTTCTATTTATAAAACCTTTGCTCGTATGATTCACACTCAATTTTCCACTCACATTAAAACCTTTCGTTCTGATTCTGGTGGTGAATATTTATCTGATAATTTCCGCCAGTTTTTGACTTCAGAGGGTACTCTTGCTCAGCTTTCTTGCCCTGGTGCTCATGCACAGAACGGTGTGGCTGAACGCAAACATCGTCACATTATAGAAACTGCTCGCACTTTGTTGATATCTTCTTTTGTCCCTTCACATTTTTGGGGTGAAGCAGTTTCTACTGCGGTTTACCTCATCAATAGACAACCGTCATCCAAACTCTCTGGCAAAACACCTGGTGAAGTTCTTTTTGGAACTCCTCCACGTTATGACCACCTTCGAGTTTTTGGATGTACGTGTTATGTACTATTATCACCTCGTGAACGTACTAAATTGACTGCTCAATCTGTTGAATGTGTTTTTCTTGGATACAGCCCTGAACATAAAGGCTATCGATGTTATGATTCATCTTCTCGTCGCATGCGTATTTCTCGAGATGTGAGCTTCAATGAAAATCGTCCCTTCTTTTACAATTCTTCCACTCATTCTTCTTTTTATTCCACAGAGTCTACCTCCTTCATGAGCCTTCCTCCCATTTCTGAAACTTCATCAGTATCACCACCTACTGTTTCTACCCCAGATGTCCTTATTCCCATCACACCACCTTCCACTTCCACACCATCTCAATCTTACTCTTCCAAACCACCTGTCACTCAGACTTACATTCGTCGTCCTCGCTCTACTCCCACGGCCAGTCCTGATAACGATCCTGTTGCTGATACTTGTACTAACAATGATGACTCTCATGTTGTTTTTAATCAGGGGTATCATCTTCGTGACCGTGGCACTATTGCAGCTCCAGAACGTTATGGGTTTTCCCGTGCTGGTGCAGTCATTGCTGAACCATCATCTTATAAAGAGGCTTCTGGTATACCTGAGTGGCAGCTTGCTATGACTGATGAATTAAATGCCCTTCATCGCACATGTACATGGGATGTTGTTCCGTTACCTGCTGGTGTTGTACCTATCACGTGCAAATGGGTCTTCAAGGTTAAAACCAAATCTGATGGGTCTATTGAGCGATATAAAGCTCGTCTTGTGGCCAGAGGTTTTCAACAGACACATGGTATTGACTATGATGAGACTTTTGCACCTGTGGCCCATCTGACTACTGTTCGAGCTTTACTTGCTGTTGCAGCCTCATCTTCTTGGACTATCTCTCAGATGGATGTCAAAAATGCTTTTCTTCATGGTGATTTACATGAGGAAGTCTATATGCATCCACCTCCTGGGATAGAGGTTCCATCAGGGCATGTATGTCGTCTCCGTCGAGCCTTGTATGGTCTCAAACAAGCTCCTCGTGCTTGGTTTGAGAGATTTGTTTCTGTCATCAAGGCTTGTGGTTTCTATTCTAGTGATCATGATCCTGCATTGTTCATTCATGTTTCTTCACGAGGACGCACGTTGCTATTACTATATGTTGATGACATGTTGATTACAGGCAATGATCCAGACCATATTGCTCATGTGAAGGCGTCTCTGAGTAAGGAATTTCAAATGTCTGACTTGGGGGCACTCAGTTATTTCTTGGGCGTTGAGGTTTTGCAGACTAAAAAGGGTATTTATCTTTCTCAGGCCAAGTACATACAAGACCTTCTTGATCGTTCTGGTCTTACTGATACTCGCACTGTTGCCACACCTATGGATCTTCACTTATCTCTTCGTCCGACTGATGGGACACCTTTGGAGGATCCATCTAGATATAGACATCTTGTTGGCAGCTTGGTTTACCTTACTGTCACCAGGCCAGATATTGCTCATGCGGTTCAGATTTTGAGTCAGTTTGTCTCTGCTCCTACATCAGTTCATTATGGGCACTTACTTCGTGTGCTTAGATATTTACGGGGGACAAAAACACAATGTTTATTTTATGACTCAAATTCCCCACTTCAGCTTCATGCTTACTCTGATGCTACCTGGGCTAGTGATCCTACAGATCGTCGCTCCATCACTGGTTACTGTATTCTTCTTGGATCATCCCCTGTTGCTTGGAAATCCAAGAAGCAAGCTGCTGTATCTAGATCTAGTACTGAAGCAGAACTTCGAGCCCTGGCTACTACTACTGCTGAGATTATCTGGATTCGTTGGCTCTTGGCTGATTTAGGTGTTTCTTGTGACTCACCTACACTTCTTCGCTGTGACAATACTGGAGCTATACAAATTTGTCATGATCCAGTGAAGCGTGAACTCACAAAACACATTGGTGTTGATGTCTCATTCACTAGATCTCATTGTCATCAGAAGACCATTGATCTTCACTATGTGCCCTCAGAATTACAGCTGGCGGATTTCTTCACAAAAGCACAAACTAGGGCACAACATCAGTTTCATCTACTCAAACTCAATGCTTCAAATCCTCCACTTCCGCCTTGAGTTTGACAGGGGGTGTTAAGGCCCATAAGGCCCATATATTATTGTCTGCCTATATATATGCTACAGTACCCGAGGGGGCTAATTATCTCGCTTAATCAAGGTTAGTAACAGTAATCACATCGAGTTAGTTGCTTTTGGTTTGCTCAGCTCCACCAAAAGGCAGGGGGGCATATGTTGAGCACCATATTGAGTGGCCGGACGGTCCGGCCCTGAGGCCGGACGGTCCGCGGTCCGGACAGTCCGCGCCTGTGGGCCGGACGGTCCGCGCATGCGCAGAGCAGTTTAGGGTTCCGAGTTTTGTGCTATGTTTGTTGGCTAGATTTGCGGAATTAACCCGGAATCCAGTCGTGTAAAGGGTCCAGCCCCCCTCCTCTATATAAAGAGAGGTCTACGACCGATTTGTAATAATCAATCGAATCAATACAACTTCTATCCGCATTTATTTCCAGTATAATTAGGAGTAGTTCTAGTCTAGTTCTAGTTTAGCCTCTCGATCCCCAAATTCTCCGCCTCTCCTCAACTCTACGTCGATTAGAGGAGTCTAGGTCGGTCGGCCCGAGCCTAGACAACCCCTAGGATCTCTCCTCCCCGACGGGGTCCCTCCCGGGAGCGAGATCCAGGCGCCGCCGGCGATCTTCCGCCGCCCCTGCGCACGCGCGGACCGTCCGGCCCCAGGGCGCGGACCGTCCGGCCGTCAGGCAGGAAACTCTAGCCCCTGCGCCAGGTCGCGGACCGTCCGCGCCTGACCAGAGAGCACCGCCGCCGGTTCTTCTTGAGTATTTGGCGCTCCGAAAAAGTGTCAACACGTCCTCTAGAACTTGTTTTCTCCGATGTTTGGGGTCCTGCCCCCACATCCGTTGGTGGGTATTCTTATTATATCAGCTTTATCGATGACTACAGCAAATTCACTTGGCTTTACTTGATGCGCGATAGAACTGAGGTCCAGCGTATCTTCTTGCAGTTTCAAGCTCATGTAGAACGCCTTCTTGATGCTAAAATCAAATGTGTTCAATCCGATTGGGGTGGAGAGTACCAAAAACTTCACAATCAATTTTTTCGTTCGCTTGGTATTTCTCATCACGTGTCTTGTCCTCACACCCACCAACAAAATGGCTCAGCCGAGCGCAAACATCGTCACATTGTTGAAACCGGGCTCTCCCTCTTAGCTCATGCGTCCATGCCTATAAAATTTTGGGATGAAGCTTTTGTCACTGCCGCCTATCTTATCAACCGGTTGCCAACACATGTTATTGATAATCTATGTCCGCTAGAGCGTTTGTTAAAAGCTCCACCCAATTATAACATGCTTCGAATTTTCGGTTGTGCGTGTTGGCCCCATTTAAGACCTTATAACAAACACAAACTCTCCTTTCGATCTAAAGGATGTGTGTTTCTTGGGTACAGTTCCAGCCACAAAGGTTACAAGTGCCTTGACATGAATTCCGGCCGTGTGTACATCTCTCGCGATGTTGTTTTTGATGAGAGCAAATTTCCCTTTGCCACTGATCCTCCATCTCGTAGCGATCACCCACAAACCAGCCAAACTAGTCCACCAGATCGTAGCAGTGTTATTTTGAACACTAACAATATGCATTTGTTTCCTGCTAATACCATGGCTGCAGCTCTCTCCAATGCAGATGATCCTGGGCGTCTTACACCTGAATCGACTTCAGGATTCACACCAACATTCCCTGTCGACGCAAGTCCTTCGACAGGCGCTGCAGCCCCTGTACCCCGTGCGGACCTAGCCTTGGGCTCCCCACCGGCTTCTCCGCGCTCAGCGCAGTGCACGCCCGGGTCTCCTCATCACCCGACAAGGGACCTGGATGTGCTGCCGGCTGCCGACCACCCTCCGGAGCCATCTACTGCTGCGGTCCAATTACCTGTCCATCCAGTAGCACCTGCTCAACCGACTGCTGCGACACCTGATGCTCCTGCCCATCGGTATGGCACTCGCCTCAGCAACAATATTAAGCAGCCCAAAGTTCGCACAGATGGCACAGTGACATATTCAGCAATTCGTAGTACTGATGAAGAGCCCACATGTTACACCATTGCCAAGTCTCATCCACAGTGGCGGGCAGCCATGAATGAGGAGTTTCAGGCTCTTCTCAAGAACAAGACTTGGCATCTCGTTCCGCCACATGCCGGTCTCAACGTTGTTGATTGTAAGTGGATATTCAAACTGAAGCGTAAGGCTGATGGTTCCATTGATCGCTACAAAGCTCGCTTGGTTGCCAAAGGCTTCAAACAACAGTATGGTGTTGATTATGATGATACATTCAGCCCGGTAGTCAAGCCTACCACTATACGGCTTCTTTTATCACTGGCTGTCTCTCGTGGTTGGTCACTTAGACAAATTGATATACAAAATGCCTTCCTTCATGGTCATCTCAATGAAGACGTCTATATGAAGCAACCACCCGGTTTTATTGACTCGGATCGTCCTCATTATCTCTGCAAGCTGGACAAGTCATTATATGGACTGAAACAGGCCCCTCGAGCATGGTTTTCTCATCTCAGTGCCACACTATTGCAGTTGGGATTTCATGCTTCTAAAGCCGACGTCTCCTTATTCATATTCAACAAAGGTGGAATTCAGATGTATATTCTCATCTATGTGGATGATATCATAATTGTGAGCTCCTCATCATCGGCTACTGACCGTCTTCTTGCTCAACTCCAAGCTGAATTTGCAGTAAAAGACCTTGGTTCCCTGAGCTACTTTCTTGGCATTGAAGTGCATCATACTCCAACCGGTCTCCTACTGACCCAACACAAATATATACAAGATATCTTGAAGCGCACCAACATGGCCTCCTCCAGTCCAGTCCCAACGCCCATGCTTCCTACTGATAAACTGATGCTCGCGAGTGGTGATCCTCTCTCCGCCGAAGACTCTACACGGTATAGAAGTGTGGTTGGTGCTCTCCAATATCTTTCATTGACGCGCCCAGATATTTCTTTCTGTGTGAATTGTGTCTGCCAATTTCTCTCTGCACCAACGACGACACATTGGGCGGCCGTCAAACGCATATTGCGTTATCTACATGCAACTTCAGACTTGGGCTTGTGCGTCACAAAGACGGCGTCCTCCCTTCTCAGTGCCTTCTCGGACGCGGATTGGGCAGGCAACCCGGATGATCGACGGAGCACTGGTGGTTATGTCATCTTCTTCGGCGGAAATCTTATTTCCTGGAGCTCTCGGAAGCAACCCATTGTATCTCGCTCAAGCACGGAGGTCGAGTATAAGGCAGTGGCCAATGCTACCGCTGAAATCATATGGATCCAAGTGTTGCTTCGCGAGCTAGGGATTTCGCAACATCGACCTCCAAGCTTATGGTGTGACAACATTGGCGCTACGTATCTATCGGCAAACCCGATTTTTCATCGTCGCACTAAACATGTCGAAGTGGATTATCACTTTGTTCGGGAGCGTGTGGCATCTCGACAATTGGAGGTTCGTTTTATCTCATCTAAGGATCAAATCGCCGACATCATGACTAAGCCACTACCGGTTACTCCATTCTGCCATCTTCGGCGCAATCTGAACTTAGTTGCACGTCGTCCAGATTGAGGGGGGGTGTTAATCATAGAAGGCAATATCTATTCATAGAATGGCAGGGCTATACTTAGAAACGTATCATCTGTATTTTTGGAGCTGTGTCTCTGTCGGCGTTTCGAGACCGGGGGGTCCCTGAGCCGACGAGTGAATGTCGCCGCGTGCCCCAGCCCAGATGGGTCGAGCGCGAGGGCGAGCGCGAAGGGGGGAGAGCGAGGCGGCCGGAGACCGGCGTGAGAGAGGTGGGAATCCCGCGGCCTTCGTGTTCGTCCCGCGCCCAGGTCGGGTGCGCTTGCAGTAGGGGGTTACAAGCATCCACGCGGGAGAGGGAGCGAGTGGCCCCAAGCGAGCGCCTGTCTCGTCCTCGTCCCCGCGCGGCCAACCCTCTCTAAGAGGGCCCTGGTCCTTCCTTTTATAGGCGTAAGGAGAGGATCCAGGTGTACAATGGGGGGTGTAGCAGAGTGCTACGTGTCTAGCGGGGGAGAGCTAGCGCCCTAAGTACATGCCGTCGTGGCAGCCGGAGAGATTTTGGCACCCAGCTGGTGTGATGTCGTGGCCGTCGGAGGAGCGATGGAGCCTGGCGGAGGGACAGCTGTCGGAGCGGTTGGGTCCTTGCTGACGTCCTATTGCTTCCGTAAGGGGGCTGAGAGCCGCCGTCGTCACAGAGCATGCAGGGCGCCATCATTGCCTATCTGGCGGAGCTAGCCAGATGGGACGCCGGTCTGGTTCCCTGTGGCCCGAGTCAGCTCGGGGTAGGGTGATGATGGCGCCTCCTGTTGACGTGGCTGGCCTGCGCCCTAGGTTGGGCGATGCGGAGGCTCCTCCGAAGCCGAGGTCGAGTCTGTCTTCCGTGGCCGAGGCCGAGTCCGAGCCCCTGGGTCGGGCGAGGCGGAGGTCGTCGGCTGAGGCCAGGGCGGAGTCCGAGCCCTGGGGTCGGGCGAAGCGGAGTTCGTCGTCTTCTGGGACTTAGCCCGAGACCGAGCCCTGGGTCGGGCGGAGCGGAGTTCGCCGTCTTCCGGGACTTAGCCCGAGTCCGAGCCCTGGGTCGGGCGGAGCGGAGTTCGCCGTCTTCCGGGACTTAGCCCGAGTCCGAGCCCTGGGTTGGGCGGAGCGGAGTTCGCCGTCTTCCGGGACTTAGCCCGAGTTCGAGCCCTGGGTCGGGCGGAGCGGAGTTCGCCGTCTTCCGGGACTTAGCCCGAGTCCGAGCCCTGGGTCGGACGGAGCGGAGTTCGCCGTCTTCCGGGACTTAGCCCGAGTCCGAGCCCTGGGTTGGGCGGAGCGGAGTCTCCTATGGTGCCTCCGGCGGGGCCTGACTGCCTGTCAGCCTCACTCTGTCAAATGGCACCGCAGTCGGAGTGGCGCAGGCGGCGCTGTCCTTCTGTCAGGCCGGTCAGTGGAGCGGCGAAGTGACGGCGGTCACTTCGGCTCTGCCGGGGGGCGCGCGTCAGGATAAAGGTGTCAGGCCACCTTTGCATTAAATGCTCCTGCGACTTGGTCGGTCGGTGCGGCGATTTAGTCAGGGTTGCTTCTTAGCGAAGGCAGGGCCTCGGGCGAGCCGGAAATATGTTCGCCGTTGGAGGGGGGCCTCGGGCGAGACGGAAATCCTCCGGGGTCGGCTGCCCTTGTTCGAGGCTAGGCTCGGGCGAGGCGTGATCGAGTCGCTCGAATGGACTGATCCCTGACTTAGTCGCACCCATCAGGCCTTTGCAGCTTTATGCTGATGGGGGTTACCAGCTGAGAATTAGGAGTCTTGAGGGTACCCCTAATTATGGTCCCCGACAGTAGCCCCCGAGCCTCGAAGGGAGTGTTAGCACTCGCTTGGAGGCTTTCGTCGCACTTTTTTGCAAGGGGACCAGCCTTTCTTTGTTGCGTTTTGTTCCGGTGGGTGCGCGCGAGCGCACCCGCCGGGTGTAGCCCCCGAGGCCTCGGAGGAGTGGTTTCACTCCTCCGAGGTCTTAATGCCTCGCGTAATGCTTCGGCTGGTCTGGTTGTTCCCTCATGCGAGCTGGCCGTAGCCCGGGTGTACGGTCGGGTCCCAAGTTCTCGGGCTGTTGACGCTGTCAACGGTTCGGCCGGAGCCGGGTTTGCGAGAGCAGCCCCCGAGCCTCTGCACAGGGCGAGAGGGCGATCAGGGACAGACTCGGCTTTTTTACATACGCCCCTGTGTCGCCTTTCCGCAAGGAGGAGGGGGGGAAAGCGCCATGTTGCCCTCGATGGGCGCCGAACATGGTGTCTCCGGTGAGCTGCAAGCGGGTAATCCGAGTGGACGTCTGTGCCTCGTTCTTTAGGGGTCGGCTAGGGGCCCAGAGGCACGCCCAAAAGTACCTGCGGGTGATCTGCCGGACCCGGTCCCCTGGCGACGGGGTCCGAGGGCTCGATGCCTCCCTCTGATGGGATTCTGTTACAAGATCGCTCCCGCTGGTCTCGGAAATGTCCTAGGGTACCTCGGGAGCGCAGCTCGAGCCTTGGTTATGTATCGAACGTACCCATGGTCATCCCTCGCTCGGCGTCTGAGGCGGCTGTGAACCCTTCGGGGGCCAGCCTTCGAACCCCTGATCAGTAATGGGCACGGAGCCCGAGTGGCCTGAGGCGGCCGTGGAACCCTTCGGGGGGCCGGCCTTCGAACCTCTGACCAGTAGTGGGTGTAGGGCCCAAGCGATCTGAGGCGGCTGTCGAACCCTTCGGGGGCCAGCCTTCGAACCTCTGATCAGTAGGGAGGCTCAGAGCCTGATTCCTTCACGGGGAAGGACCCTTTTCGGGGTATCCCCCTTTCCCGGTCCCTGTTGCAAGAGAGAGAGAAAGAGGAAAAAAGGAAAAGGATACGAAATCGAACGACGCGGCGTACCTTTACTGGCGCGGTCATTATGGCGAAGGCGAAGCGTCGCCCGCTTCTCCTGCCAGAGGCGCCGCCTGTCCCGCCGCGGAGTTAATGCGACGGGGCGAGTGGTCGGCGGGGCGACCGTTGCGCGTGCGCGAGTCGTCCGGGGAACGGCTGTTCGCTTTGCGTTTTCGAATCCCGCGTCCGGTCCGAGCGGAACGTTTGAACCGGTCTCGCCTTGGTCTTTATATACCCGGGAGAGGGTCTGGTGACGGTTCTTTGCTCCGCTTCCTGCCTCCTTCTTAGGTTTTCGTAACCCGAGAGACTTAGCCAGAGAAGAGGAAACCGCCCTTCCTGCCCCTTGCGCCGCCATCCCTTCCGCTCGGTGATGGCTGACCGGGTGACCATCATCTCGCCGCGCGATCCATGGCCTTTTTCCACGGTGACGGCGAGTGATCTGGAGGGTCTGGTTGGCGAGGGTTTACTTCGCCCTCTCATCGATGAGCAGCGACCGGAATGGACTCCTCCCGTGGGCGGAGCCGCTCCGTCCCCACCGCCGGGGTACATCGTGAGCTTCGTCTCCTTCCACGAGCGGGGATTCGGTGTGCCGGCGGGCCGCTTTATGCGGGCGATCCTGCACCACTACGGGGTGGAGTTGCACAACCTCATCCCCAACTCCATCTCGCAGGCCGCCATCTTCGTAGCGGTGTGCGAGGGGTACTTGGGGATCGCCCCCCATTGGGATTTGTGGACCCATCTCTTTTTCGCGGAGCTTTTTGCCTCGCCGACGGGGGAGAGGAAAGTCCACGCAGCGGTGCGGGCCGGCGGCTGCACCCTCCTGCTGAGGCAGTCGCGGGCGTCGCTGTATATTCCTGCCATCCTCGCGTCCTCGAACAAGGGGTGGCAGCGCCGGTGGTTCTACCTCCGGAATGACGGCGAGTTGCTCCCGCCGTTCTCCCAGCGAGTAGTCACCACTGCCGCCGACGCTTGGCGCCACGGGACCCCGCACGAAAGACAGAAGAACCTCGAACCCCTTCTCCAGGCCTTAGAGGTGTTGCGGAAGGGGGGACTCACCGCTGCGGGAGTGATTGCCGCCATCCACCGTCGGAGGGTGCTTCCCTTGGCGGAGCGACGACTGTCGCTTTGGGAGATGACACCGGAGGCTGACTTGGAGGGCTCGCGGATGTCCTCTGATCCTCTTCCCTTCGACGCCCTCCACGGGCGGGTGTCCGTCGTGTTGGGGAAGCCGGACCCCACCGCCTACTCCCAGCTTTTGATGCGCCCAGACCAAGGGTGCGTGACTCTGGTGAGTGTCCGCTTCTTCCTTCCTCTTGCATCGGGTTGCTCCTGGTTCTTACGGTTGGGTTTTTCCCCCTTCTTCAGGAGGTGGGGTGGCACAAGCCTTCCCTGCCACGGGTCCCGCAGGATGCGGTGGACCGAGCAGCGCGGCGGGTCGCCGCGGAGAAGAAGAAGAAGAAGGACGCGGAGAAGGCCCGGGCCCGTGAGCGGAGGCGGGCTCGAGACGCCTTGGAGAAGCTTCGTCGCCGGCAGGAGAGGGAGGGGCTCCCGAGGGAGCCGTCGCCGGAAACGCCCGACGACGACGACGATGATGAAGATGATGACGAGGAGGACGACATGGCTGCACGCCTCGGCCTCAGCCCCGGCTTGGGGTTTGGCCAGGAGCCGTCAAACCAGCCCCCGAGCGGGCTGATGCCGTCAGTCCCCGGGGTCGGGACGCCGAGGTCCCAGCCCGAGGGGCGGGGGCAATCCGAGAGGGTACCGGACCCCTCGGCTGGAAGGGCTGAGGCGACCCCAGGGGGCCAGGCCGGAGCGTCTGCTCCTCGAGAGCCACCGCTCGCGCCGGCAGCGCAGGGGAGCGACCCTCGGGTCGCCGTGACAGTGCCTGGGCAGTCCGCCCCCCGGGCGTCCAGGGCGCTCAAAGCAAGGGTGGTGCCGAAGCTGCCGGCGAAGCGGACCTCGGCGGTGGTTCCGGGGGTCGAGGTCCAAGAGACTTCCCCCCAGGCACGGTTGATCATGGCCCGGAGCGGGTAAGTATCTCGGAATGTCTTCGTCCTGGCTTTTCATTCATATGTCCCGGCCGTGATTTTCCTTTTTCCCTCAGCAAGCGGAGCCATGGCCTGACCGACCTGGCACCCCGGAAGGCCCTTAAGACGGCGCCGGCTTGCGTGGCCAGCGCTGCTCCAGGCCTTGCCGTCCAGCCGACCTTCTCGCAAGGCGTTCCACCGCAGGGGGCTCAGGCGGCACCGGTCGCCGTGAAGCAGGTTCCCGAGGCTGGCTCTTCTGCCGAGGCGGCCATTGTGATAGGGGAGGCGGCTGACGCTGACGTGGTCCCGAGCCCACCGGACGTGCCGGCCATGCCGGCGCCTGCCGCTACTGAAGTCGCCGCCGCCCCCATCGGAGAGCGATCGGTTGCTGCCGACGTTGAGACGGCTGATGCGTCGGCGCTTGGTGCCTCGGAAGAGGGGGGCGTGGAGACGCAATCCGTCCCGCCGGGCGGCAGCCTCGTCGCTGTGCGGCAGAGCTCCTAGGGCCGGCGCCAGTTGCTCCGGTTCCGGACCCGTGAGGCCTCGGACCCCGTCTTCGTTCTCGACGATGAACGGGAGGACCAGTCCTGGGATGAGCTCCGCGAGTGTGCTGAAGCAACGGTGGGGTCGCTCCGGTCGTCGCTGGAGGTTTTCTGCAGGGACATCCCCAAAATCCTCCAGGTAACGGTTTCAGGCATACCTTTTCTCTTCTGTGACCGAGGCGTTCTTCGTGACGCCCCGCTTCCTTCCCTCAGGATCTGACGGATCGGAGCGCCGCCAAGTCGTCGTTCATCCGCCGCGAGGTCGACGTCTGGGGCTCGCTGCGATCCCTGAGGACCTCGCTCGCCGGGGCTACTGCGCGCCTTTCTCAGCAGGGTGCCGAGGTAGCGGACCTCCAGTTGCTCTGCACCGACCTGAGAGCCGAGGCGGCAGCGGCGCGCGCGGAGGCGGCCGCGGCGCGCGTAGAAGCGCAACGGCAGCGGTCGGAGCTCGACCGGGTCGTCGAGGAGCGGGACCAATCTCGGGGCCGGGCTGCCGAGGCCGAAAGCCGGGCCAAAACCCTTGCAGCCGACTTAGCCGTAGCCCAGGTCGCAGCCTCGGAGCAGCGTGCCCGAGCCGGAGGTACGCCTTGGCCATCCTTGGTTTTCGTTCCTGTTTGTTTCCTCTGCTTGTGTTTGAGATCTTTCTTCTGGCTGTTCGCAGAGCTCGAGTCCGCCCTTGATGAGTCCGCCAAGGCACTTGCCGAGGCGCTTGCCGGGGCGGTCGAGCAGAGGGAGGCTGACCACGCGGCCATGTCCGAAGCCGTCTCGGACGTTTACCGGATCCTTGGCTTCGGCGACGTTCCCTCAGGAAGCTCCCCTCAAAGTCGCCTCCAAGTCTTAGGCGATCATGTGCGCGGCAGACTCCGCGAGGCGCTACACCACGGCGTCAGGCGGGCCTTCGTCGTGCTCGCTTCCCACTACGTTGTGGACCTGGAGCGGGTTAGCGAGGGGTATTGCCTTCCCGACGAAGATGAAGCCGCCCTGGCAGAAGTTCAGAGGCTCGATGCGGCCGCCGCGGGTCCGAGCGCAGTGCTGGCGACCACCTTTGAGGCGGAGATCCTCCCACCTGCGCCGTCGCCGGAAGCCGAGATGGACCTCGTTGAAGGTGGGGACGGAGCTGAAGGCGCGGCTCCTTCCCAAGGCGACGCCTAACTTGTTGGAACAGTTTCTGTTGGATGCGCGTGTGTCTTTCTGCGGCCGCTGAGGCCTGAACACTTTGTTACCGTTGCATGAAGTCGTACTCCTTTTCCTTTTATTTTGCGTGTCCGGCTTCGCCTGTCAGTAGCAGGGTGGCTTCCCCAAGTAGGGGTCACTTTTCGTGGCGGGTGACGAGTGAGATGTCCCTAACCCGGAGGCATGGGAGTACCTCGGCTCGGTCGGCCTTGCCACTTACATGCACCCACGTTCGCTCCTTGGGGTCCTGCTTCTGACATAGCCGGGGGAACGTAAAAGCCTTTTTGATTGAAAATTTTGGACGCAGAGGGGTTCCCCAATCTTGACGCAGAGCGATAAAGGGGGGTTTCCCCCTTTTTAGCCCCCGAGGGAGGGTCAGGCTCTGCCGAGGCGAGGCTGACCCTTCCTTGACGACTAAGACTTGCGTGGGAGCGAGGTATACGAACAACTTGAAGACATCTTAAGGGTAGAAGTGACGTAACCGTTGGATGTTCCAAGCGTTGCCGTAGACCTCGCCCTGACTGTTGGCCAGCTTGTATGTTCTGAGCTTCAGAACTTTGGTGGTGACAAGCGGTCCTTCCCGGGGGTGCGTGTAGCCCCCGGGTGCCCCCAACAAGGGCTCGGGGTGCTGTGCGATGGTCGCAATCCTCTCCGGGTGGGCTTCGATGCCCCGCCTGGAGATGATAACCCCCAAGACCAGGATTGAGCTTGGCGCTTTTCGCCTCTTTGATGAACTCCGCCGCCATTAGCTTGTGGATCTCCCCGCCTATGGCTCTGCGCTTCTCCTCGTCGAATCGGCGCAGAGGCTGCCTGACGGGTCGGGCTCCGGCCCGAATATTCAGCGAGTGCTTGGCGACATCCCTCGGTATGCCGGGCATGTCCGAGGGACTCCACGCGAAGACGTCGGCGTTCGCGCGGAGGAAGACGGCGAGCACTGCTTCCTATTTGGGATCGAGCCCGGAGCCGATCCGGATCTGCTTGGAGGCGTCGCTGCTGGGGTCGAGGGGGACGGCCTTAACCGTCTCCACTGGCTCGAAGTTGCCGGCATGACGTTTCACGTCTGGCGCCTCCTTAGAGAGGCTTTCCAAGTCGGAGATGAGGGCCTCGGACTCGGCGAGGGCCTCGGCGTACTCCACGCACTCCACGTCGCATTCGAACGCGTGCTTGTACGTGGGGCCGACGGTGATGACCCCGTTGGGGCCCGGCATCTTGAGCTTCAGGTAGGTGTAGTTGGGGACGGCCATGAACTTCGCGTAGCATGACCTTCCTAGTACCGCGTGGTAGGTTCCTCGGAACCCGACCACCTCGAACGTCAGAGTCTCCCTTCGGAAGTTGGAGGGCGTTCCGAAGCAGACGGGAAGGTCGAGTCGTCCGAGGGGCTGGACGCGCTTCCCGGGAATGATCCCGTGGAAGGGCGCAGCGCCTGCTCGGACGGAGGACAGATCGACACGCAGGAGCCCGAGGGTCTCGGCGTAGATGATGTTGAGGCTGCTGCCTCCGTCCATGAGGACCTTGGTGAGCCTGACGTCGCCGATGACGGGGTCGACGACGAGCGGGTATTTTCCCGGGCTCGGCACGTGGTCGGGGTGGTCAGCTTGGTCGAAGGTGATGGGCTTGTCGGACCAGTCTAGGTAGACTGGCGCCGCCACCTTCACCGAGCAGACCTCCCGGCGCTCTTGCTTGCGGTGCCGAGCCGAGGCATTCGCCGCTTGTCCACCGTAGATCATAAAGCAGTCGCGGACCTCGGGGAACTCTCCTGCTTGGTGATCTTCCTTCTTGTCATCGTCGCGGGCCCTGCCACCCTCCGCGGGTGGCCCGGCCCTGTGGAAGTGGCGCCGAAGCATGACGCACTCCTCAAGGGTGTGCTTGACGGGCCCCTGATGATAGGGGCACGGCCCCTTGAGCATCTTGTCGAAGAGGTTGGCACCTCCGGGGGGTTTCCGAGGGTTCTTGTACTCGGCGGCGGCGACAAGGTCCGCGTCGGCGACGTCGCGTTTCGCTTGCGACTTCTTCTTGCCTTTCTTCTTGGCGCCGCGCTGAGTCGACGCCTCGGGAGCATCTTCCGGTGGGCGGCCCTGGGGCTGCTTGTCCTTTCGGAAGATAGCCTCGACTGCCTCCTGGCCGGAGGCGAACTTGGTGGCGATGTCCATCAGCTCGCTCGCCCTGGTGGGGGTCTTGCGACCCAACTTGCTCACCAGGTCGCAGCAGGTGGTGCCGGCGAGGAACGCGCCAATGACATCCGAGTCGGTGATGTTGGGCAGCTCGGTGCGCTGCTTCGAGAATCGCCGGATGTAGTCCCGTAGAGACTCTCCCGGCTGCTGCCGGCAGCTTCGGAGGTCCCAGGAATTCTCGGGGCGCACATATGTGCCCTGGAAATTGCCGGCGAAGGCTTGGACTAGGTCGTCCCAGTTGGAGATCTGCCCCGGAGGCAGGTGCTCCAGCCAGGCGCGAGCGGTGTCGGAGAGGAACAGGGGGAGGTTGCGGATGATGAGGTTGTCGTCGTCCGTTCCACCCAGTTGGCAGGCCAGGCGGTAGTCCGCGAGCCACAGTTCCGGTCTCGTCTCCCCCGAGTACTTTGTGATAGTAGTCGGGGGTCGGAACCGGGTCGGGAACGGTGCCCGTCGGATGGCCCGGCTGAAGGCCTGCGGACCGGGCGGTTCGGGCGAGGGACTCCGATCCTCCCCGCTGTCGTAGCGTCCCCCACGCCTGGGGTGGTAGCCTCGGCGCACTCTCTCGTCGAGGCGGGCCCGACGGTCGCGGTGATGGTGCTCGTTGCCGAGGTGACCCGGGGCCGCAGGCGCGGTGTTGCGCGTGCGCCCGGTGTAGACCGAGGCTTCCCGCATGAATCGGGAAGTCGCGGCATGAGGTTCCGAGGGTTATCCCTGCCTTCGGGAGGCAGAGCTCTCGGCCCGTCGGACCGCGGCGCCTTCCAGGAGATTCTTGAGCTCCCCCTGGATTCGCCGGCCCTCGGTGGTTGATGGCTCCGGCATCGCGCGGAGAAGCATCGCTGCGGCAGCCAGGTCCTGGCCGACACCACTAGATGCGGGTGGCGGCCTGACCCTGGCGTCGTCGGCGACGCGGTGCTGGAAACCCTGGGACAGATGACGTATTTCTCCGGCCGAGGGTTGACCCACCCATGCCTGCCCGACGTCCCGGCGGATCGGCTCAAGCGCCCCTGCTCCTTCGTCGAACCTGGCCTGCGCCCCGCGGATTTGCTCGAGCTGTGGGTCATGGCCCCCCGCCTGAACGGGGACCACAGCTAGCTCCCGTGGGATGTCGACGCGGGGCACTGGCCTAGGGAGATCACCGTCCTCCGGCATGCCGAGATGATTGCCTTCGGAGGGACCCCCTAGATCGACGTGGAAACATTCGTGGCTTGGGCCGCAGTCCTCGTCGCCGAGGCTGCGGCTACCGTCGGAACAGTCGGAGAGGCAGTAGTCACATGCGGTCATGAAGTCCCGCATGGCACTGGGGTTGCCAAGTCCAGAGAAATCCCAACAGATGCTGGGCCCGTCGTCTTCCTCAGACCCAGAGGGCCCGTAGGTCGAGACGTCCGTCAGCCGGTCCCAAGGCGACCGCATGCGAAACCCCAGAGGGTTTGGACTCGCCTCTACGAGAGCGTCCGCCAAAGCGAGGTCGCTAGGCGGGTTGAGGCTGAATCCAAATGACGTAGGATGAGAATCGGTCGGTACCTTTTGGTCGACGAGCGGCGATGAAGTCACGTCGGGGACTGACTGCACCGTCGTCTCAGGTGCGAGGGTGACGTCCAGCAAGCTCTCCGCGAGCGCGCTGGCGTCGTCCGCTTGCTCGGGATGGGCGTGTCGCGGGGAGACGGCGCTCGTCTTCGACTCAGGCGCGAAGTCGATACCCGGTGCGCCCCTCGTTGGGGTGCCGGTGCTGTCGGCTCGCTCAACAGCCAACGAGGCGCTGCCTCCTGCTTGGCCTTGGTCGCCCTGCCTTCCCCTCCGTCGGCGGGGGAAAGGGCAGGATGAGCTCAAAGGTCGTTCTTCCACCACGCGGGGAAGACGTCGTCGATTCCGCCGCCGGCGGGCGGGTTGTCGGCCGCCATTGTCGTCGTCGCGCGGCGGTGGAAGGAGTATCATGTCGTAGCCGCCGTCGAGGGACATGAACTCAAGACTCCCGAAACGGAGCACCGTCCCGGGTTGGAGAGGTTGTTGGAGACTGCCCATCTGGAGCTTGACGGGAAGCTGTTCGTCAACACGCAGCAGGCCCCTACCTGGCGCGCCAACTGTCGGCGTTTCGAGACCGGGGGGTCCCTGGGCCGACGAGTGAATGTCGCCGCGTGCCCCAGCCCAGATGGGTCGAGCGCGAGGGCGAGCGCGAAGGGGGGAGAGCGAGGCGGTCGGAGACCGGCGTGAGAGAGGTGGGAATCCCGCGGCCTTCGTGTTCGTCCCGCGCCCAGGTCGGGTGCGCTTGCAGTAGGGGGTTACAAGCGTCCACGCGGGAGAGGGAGCGAGCGGCCCCAAGCGAGCGCCTGTCTCGTCCTCGTCCCCGCGCGGCCAACCCTCTCTAAGAGGGCCCTGGTCCTTCCTTTTATAGGCGTAAGGAGAGGATCCAGGTGTACAATGGGGGTGTAGCAGAGTGCTACGTGTCTAGCGGGGGAGAGCTAGCGCCCTAAGTACATGTCGTCGTGGCAGCCGGAGAGATTTTGGCACCCAGCTGGTGTGATGTCGTGGCCATCGGAGGAGCGATGGAGCCTGGCGGAGGGACAGCTGTCGGAGTGGTTGGGTCCTTGCTGACGTCCTCTTGCTTCCGTAAGGGGGCTGAGAGCCGCCGTCGTCACAGAGCATGCGGGGCGCCATCATTGCCTATCTGGCGGAGCTAGCCAGATGGGACGCCGGTCTGGTTCCCTGTGGCCCGAGTCAGCTCGGGGTAGGGTGATGATGGCGCCTCCTGTTGACGTGGCTGGCCTGCGCCCTAGGTTGGGCGATGCGGAGGCTCCTCCGAAGCCGAGGTCGAGTCTGTCTTCCGTGGCCGAGGCCGAGTCCGAGCCCCTGGGTCGGGCGAGGCGGAGGTCGTCGGCTGAGGCCAGGGCGGAGTCCGAGCCCTGGGGTCGGGCGAAGCGGAGTTCGTCGTCTTCTGGGACTTAGCCCGAGTCCGAGCCCTGGGTCGGGCGGAGCGGAGTTCACCGTCTTCCGGGACTTAGCCCGAGTCCGAGCCCTGGGTCGGGCGGAGCGGAGTTCGCCGTCTTCTGGGACTTAGCCCGAGTCCGAGCCCTGGGTCGGGCGGAGCGGAGTTCGCCGTCTTCCGGGACTTAGCCCGAGTCCGAGCCCTGGGTCGGGCGGAGCGGAGTTCGCCGTCTTCCGGGACTTAGCCCGAGTCCGAGCCCTGGGTCGGGCGGAGCGGAGTTCGTCGTCTTCCGGGACTTAGCCCGAGTCTGAGCCCTGGGTCGGACAGAGCGGAGTTTCCTATGGTGCCTCCGGCGGGGCCTGACTGCCTGTCAGCCTCACTCTGTCAAATGGCACCGCAGTCGGAGTGGCGCAGGCGGCGCTGTCCTTCTGTCAGGCCGGTCAGTGGAGCGGCGAAGTGACGGCGGTCACTTCGGCTCTGCCGGGGCGCGCGCGTCAGGATAAAGGTGTCAGGCCACCTTTGCATTAAATGCTCCTGCGACTTGGTCGGTCGGTGCGGCGATTTAGTCAGGGTTGCTTCTTAGCGAAGGCAGGGCCTCGGACGAGCCGGAAATATGTTCGCCGTTGGAGGGGGGCCTCGGGCGAGACGGAAATCCTCCGGGGTCGGCTGCCCTTGTCCGAGGCTAGGCTCGGGCGAGGCGTGATCGAGTCGCTCGAATGGACTGATCCCTGACTTAGTCGCACCCATCAGGCTTTTGCAGCTTTATGCTGATGGGGGTTATCAGCTGAGAATTAGGAGTCTTGAGGGTACCCCTAATTATGGTCCCCGACAGTCTCCTTCCTTCCCTGCGTGCCATGAGCCACATGTAACCTGCCATGTATTCATCCTCTATAAATATGAGAGGACCTGCACCATAGAGTGCAGGCAGCGCCATTCAGCTTAACAATCTTCAATCTGTTTTATCGGTCGATCATTCCCCTTTGTTTAATGATTATCTTCGCAGGTTTGGACCAAGGGAAAGTAAGAAAGCAATGATGCACACTGATGTTGGTAGGCTCAATTGCAATGTGAGCTATACAACATTTGCCACTCCAGTGCGTGGAATGGTACACCATATATCTACCTCTCGTGGACTAACTAGTCGAAGGTATTTGGAGTTGATTTCATTCATCTTATTTCCAGGGAGCAAACAACAAAGAGTATTCATTGATACTTTATAAAGCTTTGGAAGGCGCGGTAATGCTGCACACTTTTCCAAAGACCACCGTTGATGTTTTTGCCTTGGTTCTTGAGTCTGGTGGCAGTACGATACTATTCTAGCCTTGATTTTTTTTTTTGTGAAAAGTATAATACACTAGCTTTTTTTTCCTTCTGCTTAGTAGTCTAGTACAATGTGGAGTTTTATGTTCATGTTTAAGGAGTACGAAAATATTGAAATGCTGATCACTTTCATAACATGCTGGAGCCTTTAATAGTCTTGGTCTAACGAATTAGAGTTCGAACGTTTTATCCGTAGCATTTTTTTATTCAGAAAAGTCCAAATTACTCCCCCCAAGTTTGACATTTATCCAGATAAACCCCTAAACTAGTATATTTGTATTGTTTGGATGGAAACCTTCCTTGTGTGGCTATTTCTTTCTTCATAAGTTTCCTTGTTAAAATGCTGGGCCTTACTTGCAGTTGTTCCATTTCAGGTGATCTTCCCATCATTATATCATGCGCTAGTCTTGCACTGGCAGATGCTGGAATCATGATGTATGACCTTGTTACATCCTTGTCCAGTCCCGTTTTGGCAAGAACATCATCATCGATCCGACCTCGGACGAGGAAGCACGGCAAGATGGAAGTCTTGTGGTGGCTTTCATGCCAAGGAGATAACACAACTCGCGCTCACTGGAGAGTGGAGTGATGGCAGAATAACCAACGTATGGCTGGCCTACCTGCCGCGTTAGAAGAGACGGTATTAAGGCAATTACAAGTGCTAACATCTTGTTACCTTTGTCAACAGGAGGTAGAGCTATGGATGCTTGCAGCAAGCTCGGTGACATACTGCGTGACCGCTTGAAAGATGCCGGCACCTTGACGAGTGAATGACGTGGCAGAGACAACACTTGCAACAGCAGATATCCTTGGCTGTATAAGTTCTGTAGGCAAGGGAGGCTGATGGGCCTGATGTTTGAGTGAGCGTGCATGGTTAATGATGATTATTTTTTCTCTTTCTTTTTTCTTGTCATACCTAATATACCCCTTGCAACTCACTTCTGACCTTCACCTTTGGCTTCATATAGCATCTGTATCTTTCTTTTTCATTGTCATACACTCATTATTAAGACTATCTCCAGCAGCTTAACTATACTCATATCCATATTTAAACTACGTTCTATAAATAGTACAATTTATAATGCAAAACGATGTTTTTAATAAATATATAGATGTAGTGTACAGTAGTTCACCCATAATCACCAAAAATATAATTTTGCATCATTTTATACTGTAAATGGGTATTGGTCTAATACCCTACCATGACCTGATTCTTTTGATACATGCAACCTCACGAGCCATCCATTGCAGCATTGGCGCATTGCGCTACGCGGTAGCAGCTCGGCCAGCAACTCAGTCGGCCAGTCTTACTTTCACTGACAGTGGGCCACACAGTCCTAATCCTCGAAAATATCTCACGATTCTGACAAATATCCGAACAGCCAGGCCGCCAGGCGCAGCCGCGCAAGCCGTTCACCTTCTCATGGGGTGGGGTATTTATTAAGCCCCTCCTCACTCCCCAAGTCCTCCCGTGCCATCGCCATTCACCTCCAGCCAGGCTACGGAACCTTATCACCAAAATCCTCGTCCCCTACCCGAGGCGAGCATCATGGCAGCCGCGCTCTTCTCCAGCTCGCTCTCGCCCCGCTTCCTCGCCCTATCCTCCCCGAAGCCGGCCGCGCCCGCGGCCACAGCCTTCCTCCCCCACTTCAGGCTGCCGCCGCGCGCTGTCTCGGCGCCGGGTAGGCGGGTCTTCGAGCCCGTGGCCGTCGCGGTGTCGTCGGAGTACAAGACGGAGGGCGCGGAGCAGGAGGGGGAGGATGGATCCGAGGAGTTCTCCGAGGACCTGAAGCTGTTCGTCGGCAACCTACCGTTCAGCGTCGACAGCGCGCAGCTCGCAGGGCTCTTCGAGCAGGCCGGCTCCGTCGAGATGGTCGAGGTATATATACGAGTTTTCCAGCCCTCCTCTTCGTAACCACTAGTCGTCAGTTGAGTGTACTTGAAATTCAAATTGTATTTGAAAATGACAAATTTCTGCCTAGTCTGCCATGGTCACTGGATGAGTGTTGTTAAAACTGGGCTGGTTCGAGTTCAGTTAGATTTACATGCAGTTTAAATATCAGAAAATCTCACTAGAGAAATGTCTAAATTGGGTCGGTGTTACAGTAAATACTAAATAGTGGCAAGAATCGTCATGTTATTCAAATGGTCAATTCCAACCAAAACAGATGCATGCATGTTTTAAGTTTTTGCGTTTGAATACCCTAAGGTCCTGTTCGTTTGCACATGAATACACCAGGGATTATTCTAGCTAATTAAAACTTATATATATTATAGAAGCAATCTGGATAGGAATTGTTCCAGAGCTCCGTTCCGTAATAACCGAACGTCCCCTAAGGTTTCTTTGTGTTTCTAGGTTGTATATGACAGAATGACTGGACGGAGCCGAGGATTTGGATTCGTGACAATGTCTTCGGCCGAAGAAGCCGAAGCTGCTGTCGAGCAGTTCAACGGTTATGTGAGGATACTTTCACTCTTTTAAGCTAACTGTCTCTTTTGGTATGTTACTGAGGAAAGATATGCGGCAGCAGTGCTGATAATGCCAGTTCTTAGGATTTTCGGATTCAGGGTTTGCACTAAAGCTTGCATTGCTCGGAATCATACCTTGTATCCAATCATTGGTCATAGCTTCTGGCTAGCTGTTTGGGACTGAATTGCTTCTATCGAGTGCATAGTGCGTGACATTGCAGATAAGACTATTGACTAATTAACCTCGCCTCGCAAACAGGCATTTCAAGGAAGACAACTGAGGGTGAACTGCGGGCCACCGCCACCTAGAGATGAATCCACACCAAGAGCACCAAGGGGTGGTGGTGGTGGCGGCGGCGGCGGCTTTGTCGATTCAGCTAACAAGGTCTACGTGGGGAACCTTGCGTGGGGCGTTGACAACTCGACTCTGGAGAACCTGTTCAGTGAGCAAGGGCAAGTGCTTGATGCTAAGGTCATCTACGACAGGGACAGCGGCAGGTCAAGGGGGTTTGGTTTCGTCACCTATGGCTCCGCCCAAGAGGTCAACAATGCCATATCAAACCTCGATGGCATCGTAAGTCCTATGCTATTTTGATCCTTTAGCGCATTGTTGTACATAGAGGATGTGCTAATCTGAATGTTTTATCGTAATGCAGGACTTGGATGGTAGACAGATCCGAGTCACGGCTGCGGAGTCAAAGCTGAGACGTCAATTTTGAGATTATTTTCTTATGGGGGTTTAGAGGCTGATAGTGTGTTTCAAAACTTTTAGTTTGTAGTGTCTATTCTTTCCTCCATATGAGTACCAAGAAGATGATAATGAGAGACTGGCTGTGAAATGGCTGTATACATGAAGACTTTTCCCCGCTGGAAAGATGCATTTATTTGTTTCAGCTGTACCACAAAATTGGCAGTTCAAATTTCCCTTCCATCTACTCACTTTATTTAAAATTATAAGAGAATTTAGCTTTTCTAAATACTAGCTTTTGCTATGTGTACGCCATATGTAGATGTATAGGAAAAACAATGTTTCTGAGGTATTTAAAAAGGACAACAACTAATATGCAAACAATTATTAGGTGCAAGCAGGTTTTTTGGTCCATTTGATTTAGATCTAGCCGTAGATGTAATGGTATTGATATTTGACTAGTGATTGATTGACATGATAATAACATAAAACAAATAGATATAGAGACACAACATTGTATTGTTGTTTGGTTGTTAATAGTGTACATTTAGCTATATTCGATGTTGTTTAAGATTTTAGACCACGTGTCATTGAAAAGAGATGATGGTCACAATGACCACTTGTGCTATAATTTATCACCTAAAGCCATGAGGCCTTAGTTTATTTACTAATGCATATTAGACTCATCCCATATTTACCAATACAAAATAAATACAAGTTCAATCCGGATAAAAACGGGATCCCGCAAAAACGAACAGAATAAACCATCTCCTGTTTCTGTATTTTTTCGTAAATACGGAAATGGTCGGGTCAAATATAGAAAACGGTACGGGTCAGGACATTTTACCCGTCCGTTTTCAACCCTACGTGCTTTGGGTCTATATTTTATTTTAGAAAAAATATATATATAAAGATGAGGATGGATAACCATGATAGAGTTTTGAGATTGGGAGGATGGTTTGCTTAGGTGTTCTGGCCCATAGGTCATAGGGTCTGTTTGTTTCGGCTTCTGGCAGCTTCTGGCCACCAAAAGCTGCTGCGGACTGCCAAACGCTTAGTTTTTCAGCCAGCTTTTATAAAATTCGTTGGGGACAAAAACTATCCAAAATCAACATAAACACATAATCGGTTCAGTCGTTGTAATAGTAGGAATCCGTCACTTTCTAGATCCTGAGCCCTATGAACAACTTTATCTTCCTCCACAAGTAATCGTAATGATACTCAGATTCTTCTCACAGCCAGATTTTCAGAAAAGCTGGTCAGAAAAAACTGAACAAAACAAGCCCATAGCCTTGGCCCAAAGGCATGTTGTTGGGCCGGCTCGAAGCATTTTAGAAAAATGTATCAAAAAGATGCAGAGGTTGTGGGCGTTAAGATCGTCTCAAACAACATCCTATATATCCATCCTTTATATCTCTCCTTTGCAATTTACTCTAAAAAATTATATCCTCTATATTCCTCTCAAGCATCATCCTTTATATCTCGTCCTTTATATATAAATACCTATATTAGAACATAGTTTTCTCTATTTTCTCTAGATTTTGTATATACATATTTATCATACTCTTAAATATTTTATACTATTTTAGTTTTGCTTAATTAGTTGTTTAAAATATTGAAATAGATAAACGAGAGAAGATGTAATCTCTCTATACAGAGGATGGAGGAACATCATCCTCTATATTTAAAAGATGCTTTAGAGGGTATAGGATAGGAAATCTTCCCTATATTTAGTGTATGTGAGCCTTTACTTGCGGTTGTTGGAGCCGGTTTCTCTACCTACGCAGGCTTCAAAGTTTTTTGGATTTGATGATACAATATCTAGTAATATAGATATTTCTAGAGACAAAATAAGAAAACAATCATGCCCCCTAGGCTGGTACACCATGCCTGAAGTCGATCCAAAGATAACACGACTTAAAGGTTGAGCACGATTTGGATCAGACCGTGTCGTGCCTAGGCGGCAAAATGATCGAGCCAGATGTTGATCCATTAGATATGACAAAATTGTCCATCTATAGGTGGAGGGTCATTCAGTTGTACTCGTTTGCTTGCATTGGAGGTGACATTGGAAAGAGAAAATTCTTTATTTATCATAAAAATGGTACAATTTCTAATATAGCACTAACTTTAATTTGATTTCTTAAATAGTATTACCAATAGATTAAACTTCTAACACTACAGAGGAGAAAAGACCATTCTGCCTTCTCGTCATGTGTAGCACATTGTTTAAAGAAGTCTTTAATCCTTTTCTCTAATGTAAATAAAACACTCTCTTTTGCCTCCTTCAATTAGTACCTGAGTCTATGTTTTGTTCCAAACTCCAAAACCGGCCATCTTGCTCACTCAATTCTCATAAGCGTTTGAATTTCCAAATAGCTCCTTGTGGTGCCATGAAGTGATTTTCAAGGTGAATTTATCTTTGTTAGCTAACATGATTCCAGCAAGCACTTGTCAAGTTTTTAAAACCATGCAAATGTCTCCAAGATTCTATAAAAAATTGAAGAAAATAGGGGAAACATTGGGAAAGCGATTAATCTAGATAAAATATTTAGAACTCCTGGTTCATGAAAATTGTCTTTAGATGTTCCCCAAAACGGATTTAGCTTTAGAAGAATAAAAAGAATGTCTAGAGAAACCTAAAATAACTCTAAAACATTCTAAATTGATGTCTAAATGTCTTTTTAACACTTAGACAATAAAAAACTTGAGAGGCAACCAGCAGGATTGCAACACTTGTCAAGTTGCATCTTGTGTTTTTATAGTGGAAACTTATAAAATATACTTAAACATCAGTTCAAATGCTTTAGGAAATTTCTATTTTAATTTATTCTCATTTTACAAAGACAAAAATATAATCTTTAAAACTTTTAGAGATAGTTCACGAGCTCTAAATAGTTTATTTGGTTTTGAGTGTCCCAATACATCTCTATGTTTTTATCGTGATATTTATAATATCATAGACAATTTTATGTATTGAAAACTTTACCAAACGTTTTAAATTTTTTTAAAAAATATAAAACAGACTTGAAAAAACTTCTAATTGGGGGGTAATTAAAATGTTTTGGGAGTTGAGGAGATAATTTCTCGGTTTCTGAGTTCAATAAGAACATATCCAACAATAATTTATCTTGGTGCCCCAGATTAAATTATAGGGTTCAGGTTAAAAAATTGCTCCAATAGTATCCTATTTTATGAAAATATATCAAAAAAATATATGGATCATCTACTGAAGTGCCACAAATATACTGTATCCTATTAGACAGCCCTATATCTAGATCTAAAATGAATGGACACCTTACAAAACTTTCTTTCCAAACGAACGTAATAGATTAACAGATTTTAGTTAATCACTTGATTTGGGATTTTACTGCTGGAGCTTATTTTTTTATTGGTGCCCTAAATTTTATAAAGATGCTCTAAAGGAGAAGAACTGGGTTCCGTGATTTCTTTTGTCACAGGAATCCGGAAGTGGTTAAGAGGTAAAGATGTAAAGAGATTTTTTTATAATGCAAATGCTATTTGGAATCTAAACGTAAACGAGCTAAGCGAATCAGCGAAAGGAGCAGGCCCATCAGCCCAACGTCGACCCAACAGACATCAGCACAATCCCATCTCCCATGAGGATGAGGCCCAGTCCAAGCCCTACCTGCCCGTCCCCCTCCCACCACCCAATCGCGCTCGCACGGAGGCGGCGCCGGCGCGGACGGACAGATTCCATTCACCTCCCATCCATTTCTCACGAGAAGCGAAGGCGAAGGCGGAGGCGGAGGAGCGGAGGTAGGAGATCTCGAGCAAGCCGGAGGCGGAGGAGCGGAGGTAGGAGATCTCGAGCAAGCCGGAGGCGGAGGAGATGAAGACGTTCGACCCGTGGCCGGTCTTCTTCCGCCGGGAGTGGAAGCGCAACTGGCCCTTCCTCACGGGTTTCGCCATCACCGGATTCATCATCACGAAGATGACGGCAAACTTCACCGAGGAGGACCTCAAGAACTCCAAGTTCGTCCAGGAACACAAGAAGAAGCACTGACGAACCAGGTGAGGCCCCGATCCGCTCCTTACCCGTCCATATTCTCTACATACGAGGTAGATCTGCGCTCCTCTCTGGCATGCGGCGCCTCCGTGCCTGATCTGATACGTACATCTCGCCACTAGTTGGATTCCCCGCACCAGTCTCAGATTCTGAGTGCTAATTGGCGTGTCCCCAAAAAATTGCCGATCGGACACCCGCGCCGGTGTCCATCAGTCCATGTACTTC
Source organism: Zea luxurians (assembly GCA_029449295.1). Classification (NCBI taxonomy): domain Eukaryota; kingdom Viridiplantae; phylum Streptophyta; class Magnoliopsida; order Poales; family Poaceae; genus Zea; species Zea luxurians. Next base: position 180,231,172 of record JAOPSE010000004.1, on the reverse strand, counting down.
CTGTCACAGTGTCCATTTTTTGGAGGGTCTTATTGCTTATTGATGATAACACATTTGCCACTGCTGTTAGAATTGGGAACGACTGCAAGCCTTCGGTGTAAGCGTGCAACCGAGTTTCCCATGCCTTTGGATCATGACAGTAAACCCTTCCACTGCAGCTTTATAAAAAAAACCTGAGAAACTATGGTTGCATCTACGGTTAGATCACGATCTAAAGGCCTAGCAGATCGCTTGATGGCGATGGGAGTAGCATTGATATTTTTTTCATCATGCGGGAGTAATCCCTTAATACTGTTATAACTTTAGTATACTTAGGGAACAATTTTTGATGCCACCGGTGCTACATAGCAGCCACCAGCAGAGGGATGGTGCAGAATCAATGTGGCTTGAATTCGTAGCCGGTGCAATGCAACCTGGCACTGGCGCTATAGAACTGTTTTTTACATGTTGTATACGGATGCTCCTTGACCTTAATCATCTCATAGCAAATTTTGTTGGGCGTACTCACTGTTTTGCTGCCTAAGTTTGGTTTGTGTGTACAAGCTAGAATTTAAACAATAAAAGCATGCAGGTGCAAAAAGTCATGAACAAGGTTATTAAAACGATAAAACGTTGGAACGCTCATGGGTGAAATTTTGACTTTTAAACGTTTAAACTTAGTTTAAACGTAGTTTTAAACAACATAGGAAAAATACCAATACATCATAATTTCAGACAATAATATGAAGTTAAATACCAAAACAGAGATGTTAGTGGCTTACCAAAACTCCACCCGTAGCTGGATTGAACCCCAAAAGTAACTAATAGACTGGGTCCAAAAGTAGCTAATGGTCTAAAATGCATAAAACACTGCGTTTTACAGTTTAGAACGCTAAAACGTGGTTTCAATCTCTAATTAGAGTTTTGACGTTTAAACGTAGTTTAAACATCGTTTAAACGTAGTTTTAATAACACTGGTCATGAAGAAGCCTTCTGATGAACCAGCTGTATCCGACCATATCTGACAAGTTATTAGTATCAGCCACTAGCACGTGTGTGAATTTCAGCTGGACCATACTAGTTAGCAAAGTAGCAAACTACTATCAGTGGCACTGGGTAAATAACTACTTTGGCTGCTGATATCCTTGAGCAGTTGAGGATTAAGCAGTTGTCCAGCGTGAACCAGCAAGCCAAACATAAACTAGTCAACTTCCATTACTATTGTCAAAAAGAAATAATGATGAGTAAAAGGTATTCATATTCATTGCCAGGTTCACTTTTGTAGTCATGCACAATATGGAATGAAATAGGCATCAATACTCGATGGTTTCCAAATCTGTTGGCCCATATGAATTAATGAACTGCATGCTGACCAAAAAGGAAATAAATCTTGCTTTGTTGAAAACAGTGAGAAGCTTCTCCAACTCCAAATTCACTGGACCTAATGAACCCAACGATTTGAACTTTCTTCGCTGTAAATGGACAGCGAAACCTGCTGACAAGAGCGGCCCTGACTTGAAATTCATCTCTGCATTCCAAATTCTGTTAGTAGCAATTCAGTCATCCAATGTCACATGTCTCAGGGTTGTACAGAACTAGAAAATGTTTCTCCTATTTCAGATTTTTTAACACTTCCTAACGGAACATAGCCATCACGATTTTACTCTACTGACATCAAGATCATTGTGTTATTTTAGTTTCTGTTCCTATATTATAGTCAGCATCTCACTTGAGAATACAATGCAAGGGTGTATTTTGCGCTAAACAGTGCATTAGCTAGCACTTCTGAATGATTTGCTGACGGCAAAAAGGGCACTAGCTGGTAGTAGATTGTGATTTTGTTCACATGTTTTATTGTGATTGTGTAACCTATAATGAGGACTCTACAGGATGCCTTGCAAAACCAAACCTCAACCATGGTCAGCAGCTGAATCCTTGTATAAATTATATCTGCTCCTGGCTTGATATTTTGTAAATGAAACTGGACATTAATTGTTGGTTTTGAGAATGCCCATGGGCAGAATTAAACTCTCAATATCTAAGGGCCTGTTTGGATTTTCTCCTCTAAGCTTTATAGCTCTAAACTTTAGAGATAAAGCTTTAAACAAGTGGTCTGAAGTTACCTCTCTAAACTTTAGACCCACCTCATATTAGAGCTCAAAAGTGTGCTAAAGTGCTCTAAAGCTTTTAGAGCTCTAAAGTTTGGAGGAGGGGAAAACAGGCCCTAAATGAGCATTGGCAGTAGATGCGAAGTTAATTGATTGTTGAGGTCCTTAGGACACGCTGCAAATTTTTGTTTGAAAATCACTAAAATATCCAATGAGATTTGTTTTTCCCTTTCTAATGATCTCTGGTGTTTATCACTGCTAAAGCCATGTTTAACATTATCTGTGTTTGCTGTTTGACATTTTCTGTTATGTTGGCATGCTTGATAAGCATTTGACTAGTGAAGCAATTTCACTGCTTTAGTCCTTAAACCTTTCCATGCCATAAGTAGCATTAGAAACCTACGTGAAGCATCATTCCCTACAGTTTTCCTGAAAAAAATGGAAGGTCATTTTTCCTTTCCTGTCAAAATGTTCCCTGGTAGGAAATTAAAATCTGCAGGGAAACATCTTCCCCACTGTCTTTTGCTGGCTGTTTCCTCACTGTCTTTTGCTTGCTCCCTAGGAACTCAAGCTGTGGGTAAACTTGCAGATTCTAGTAGTGCTGTGCTTAAACTTGCAGTTATCACTGCTAAAAGCCACACTTCACATCGTCTGTGCCCACTGTTTAAGACTGCTCCCTTGCTCATAGCGGCCCCTTGTGCATTTGGGACCCCACACCTGTCCCTACAGTTTTGTGAAATCCTAACGTTTACATTCTCCCTGCAGGTGAAGGAGTTGTCAGAAACGCATGTTTGGCCAGCCAGTTCTGTTATGCTTTTGAATGAAAAATTTAGACCCCTCTTTCTCGTTTCCTAAATCGAAATGCTTGCACTCTATGTTCCATTTGTAATGTAATAAGAGGCAAATGAATTGAACCAACAGCAATCAACTTCTGATTGAAAAATATCGATGTGTGGCCTGAATGTTGTGGGATTGCATCTAATCCTGTCGATTTGGTGAAGTGAAGATTCTGCCATATTACTGGAGCTATTTGAAACTGAGGTGTTGAGAGCCTGTATGGTCTTTTAGCACTTGCAACGTACTAATTCTGAAGCAGATGTGTTGTACCACGAGTCCATGACTCTCATGAGTAGTTTGTAAAAACTATTCCCTTCCAACTATATGGATCGAGGAGGGAAGTGAGCTAAGGCCCTGATTGGATCTCAGGAGCTAAAATTTAGTTATTGTAGAAGCTAAAGTTTTAAACAAGAGAGAACTAAAAATGACAAATGGTGGAAATGTATCTTTTTTTGCCACTTTTAGCTCCAAAGGAGGAGCTAAATTTTAGGTCATGTTTAAATGCATTAGAGCTATAATAGTTAGCTACTAAAATTAGTTGAATATGCAAACAGTCTTATCTAATAGTTAGCTAGCTAATTCCACTATCAATTTTTAAGTTAACTAACCTAGTGTATTCAAACACCTTTTAGTCAACTTGCTTTAGCTGATGGTATCCAAACATACTCTAATTCTTTCTTTAAATGCACTAAAACTAATAGTTATGTGCTAATATTAGCTGAAGACACCCAAATACAGTCTAGCTAATAGTTATTTGTTAGCTAGCTAATTTTACTAGTGTGCTTTAATGCATTCAAACGTCTCTTAATGCCTTTGATTCACTGTCTAAGGGCCCATTCAATTTCCATGGGCTTGTCTGAAACAATTTCTAGTCTGCTTGTCTAATTGATATAAGCTTTGTTCAGCAATTTTCTATGGGCTTGTCTGAAACAATTTCTAGTCTGCTTGTCTAATTGATATAAGCTTTGTTCAGCTGAAAAATTCTTGGTTGATTTTTGGACATACGAACAAGTTTTAAATCAATTTTTAAAATGTGTCCATCCAAACAAACCTGTGGCTTGGTTGATCATGGTTAAATAGCTGCGAGAGGCTTACTCAACATAATCGTCTCTGTTTCATCGCCCGAAGCCGCGAAGTTGGCTATCAAACGTGAACAAATAAACAACTTTATGATATGAGAAGACTTGTCTTAGTTTATCCTTTCTTTAGAATCTAGTTTAGACTTCACTCATATGGGAGTTTTTAGAAGTGGATCAACTCTTAAGTTCTTAACTCGTGTGAAAGTTTCTAGCACTGGATTATCACTTAAGTTCTTTTAAATGGGAAGTCAAAAAAGAAATAAAATGGCTCACCTTTTTACAAATATCAACTAGATTTAATGTCTATTTGGATTATAATATATAAATTTATCTGACTCAAATTGGACCAATTTGGATTATTAGGTATAAAATTTAGTTGACGTTGAGAAAAAACATTAGGCCGTTTCAACTCATTGTTGTAAAGTTCTATAAAATGGTCTAAACTTCAATGCACTTACATCCTATACGAGCCTCAAAGCCTAAAGTGGTCTAAAATTTAGTGGCTAAATTTTAAATCATAATATTCGAAGAGGATTGAAAGGATTAATATGTCCAAGAAAGGGGTGAACTAGACTAATATAAAATTTCTCGCAACAATTAAATCCTATCAATTAGCTGATTTTACAATTTTTTTCTTAGAAAGTCTTTTCTATTCTTAGCACAAGAGTTTGGCGCTTTGAGTGTCAACCCTATTTTAGCATGACAATTCTAGTAATATAAAAATAATAATTAAATTGATCAAAGTAAACACTCATAGTAAATGGTTAAAGAAAGTGCTTCAAGTAATAATGGTTAGAAAGACAACAGTATTTTTCTGAGGTATAAGAGAGTCGGCAATCCCCATTAGTCCTTATTAGACACGCATGAGTGTCATTCTCTGTTGATCCACATAGGATCAAGTGCTCATAGATTCTTTGCCACTCTAGCATGATACACCACCCACAGTTGCTTACACTTTGAGTTGGGCCACCTATAATCCCCATTGGATGATCACCAAACTCTATCATCACCAAACCGTATAGTCGATACTACTGTTGCTAAGTGCTGGCCAAGGGAGAGTGGCATATCTGGTGCCTCATCGAACGCATTTGGTGAGTGTACAAGCTAGACAACCTATAACTCTATCTAGGTGCCCTATCCAATGCATACCTGTTACATCAGTTATCTCCCTATTTTGAATAGGGGAAGTTCATGTCCGGTGTTTCATATCTAGTGCATCTATAACATGATCAACTCATCTATTTCAAACACTCTTTCAGTTGGAGTTGTTCTCAAACATATCTTGGGTTCTATATGACTACCTACTTATCTAGTACTAGATTTCATAAGTGTGTATCATCACTTATCACTAGGCTTACCTAGGTCAAGCTACTCATCCATGCTCCTCCTTTATTCATTGACCAAAGGAAAAATGGTTATATCGCTAAATATGTATCCATCAGCTCAACTAACATTTAAAACTAATTGGTCCTTAACCTTCTCACACATCCTTTAAAAACTAAAAATGAATACCATCAATAGAGGTACAAAATCTACATACACTCAATCAATCACCATTTCGTGTCCTAAGTTTCATTGTTTATACAAAACACACGTTGGTTAAAATAATTTAGTGTTATCATTTGTTATTTATCATCGAAATCAAACTAGGGCCTAAATGCTTTCAAGGACCTTAGCTTAAGCATCATAGACAAGTTTGATTAGAAAAAATACACGGTGACATCAACCAATAAAATTGCCTTCCTTCTGTAGCATTGAAAAAGTTCACATACTATATATATAACACCGATATCATATTTTATCCTCTATGAAGGGATTTCATCGCCATGTGAGCATATTTTGTTAGATTCCATATTAGTTATACCTCTTGAACAGATCTACTGAAAAGAATGCCAAGATACATAGTGCAAATATCAACTAGATTTAGCTTAAATAAAATTTTAATTCAAAAAATAACACCAAAAGTATACCATACAATGGCAGTGTCTAATAATCATATGTCATCCTATCTATCTATGTTGAATGTTCACACAGTAGCGAAGCTTAAAAACAAAAAGGAGATATATAAGGTGCAAACCAACATATGAATGGAGATGTAAGAACCCCTTTAAAATAGGAAAAATTCCTGGCATGCCATCAGATTTTATACTCATTCCTTGTGTGCCACTGAGTGACATATAAGTATATTTTTTGTGTGTATGACATGTGGGGCCAGTGACATATAAAGTACATTTTTTGTGTGTATGACGTGTGGGGCCAGTGACATAAGGAATGAGTATATTTTCCGATGGCATATAAGGAATTGGCCCAAAATAGAAAAAAATAGCAAAGAGGTAGAAAACTTGATTTAAAATGTCTCCCATCTACATTATTATTATTGTATTGTTTTGCATGATTCACATCAATGAGTTGGTTTGTACATAATATGTTCCAACAAAAAATGAGTAGTGTATATATTTATACCATAGAAGGTGTATACACAGTGGAGTTGTAGTCATATAATCACCGTTTATGTTTTTATAAGAGTTGCATTTGCACCCTCAATCACTACCACTAATTAACTACCTAGATTTGTCCATAATTCTACTGAAACGAACAACATAGTATATACCACTGCGCCACCGCCGTGTCTGCACGCTTCGCCATTTTTAGGTTATCGACTTTTTCTATATGGACGTGCCATAGATTTATTGTTTTTGAAATAGGGAGATTTATTATTTTTGAAATAGGGACTGCGTGTGAAATAGGGGCACTACTTGAGATAGTGCTGGACCTTCCATACACAGATCTATGCTATCCTCTATTTGAACGCGAACTAATCTAAGTGCCTCCTAGAAAAAGCTTAACCAAAGCAAACCCCTCGCCCCCACGCAAACCCCGATACCTTCGCCTTTTCCGCCCGCGCCGTCCGTCTCCGTCGATGGCGATGGAGATTCCGGCGCAGGTGCGCCGCTACTGGCTGCCGATACTCCTATTCACAGCCGGATTCCTGTTCCAGGTCCTCGTCCTGCCCCGCCACTTCCCGCCCACCCACTACGACGGTGAGAGCTCCTCCGCCGTCCTCACTCCCGCCTCGCGCTCTTCGATTCGGCCGCGTTCTGACTTCTGAGACTGGTGTGGATTGGTCGTGCTGTGTGGTTTGCAGTATTGGGAGTGGAGAGGTTCGCGTCGGTCGAGCGGGTCGTGGAGGCATACGAGTCGCTCTCCAAGGAGTGGTGAGTGCGATCGATTTGACTTACTGATAGCTTCTGATTGAATTGGTCTGGAAGTGAGGTTTGTTCTGTGTGGTTCGTTGTGGGAAGTGCAGTTCTCGACTATTGCGAGTCGTAACGGGTATGGTTTTGGTGGTGTTTCTGCACTTGTGCATGGTTCTCTACTTCTCTCCCTCTGCGTGTGTGCAAAATCTCGTCTGATCTGCCTTTGCGTATATGGAACGAAAGAGTTTGTTTGGACATGATTAGTGCTTGACTGAATCACCAGCATCGAGGTAGCGCACAGACATATCACTCGTTTTGCCACTCCAGTGTTAGTAAGATACTGTTCGTTTGAGGGAAATTAGTAAGATACCGTGGATGATTGCTCGCTTGTTGCTTATCTGTACTAGTTGCTTTTGTTCTTTTGGATACCTCCTTTACAAAATCTGAGTGCACCTTTTGTCGATGTTAACTCAGGCTATCTGAAACGAGTCACCAACCAACTGTTGATATTATAAAGGTGAGGTCAAAATCTAGAGCTCAGTCTACTAGACTTGGTAGTTGGTAATGTTTGCATAGAACATAGTGATTATTTTGTAAGAATCGCCTCTACTTGCTAGACATGGCAATAACTTTCCATAGTGGATTCACCATTCATGTTTCTATGCAGTCATACGCTTTTCACACCTGTCATTCAACTTAGAATCATTGAGATTATAAACTAACTACCATTCAATTTTTCTTCTGTTTCCCCCCAAATGCTTGCCCGTACAGATTAATATGAAACTTCACAATTCTTTGATTGCCCGTACAGATCCGTTATGCATATGAGCTGTTGACAAATCCAGTTTTAAAGAGGGACTATGATCTTTTTGGACTGGATGAGCATAAGGTTACCACTCTCCCTCCTCTCTGTTCACGTGCACGTCTATCAATTGAAAGTTTCTTCACTTTTATCACTTCTATTTCCCTATCGGTCTAAGAGCTTTCCCCTTCCATCTGGTAGGATGTCCTTGAGAGAGTCAAAGAACAATATCAGATGGTGCACTTTCTCAAAATTGATCTTCCATTGTTAAAAGACTCTGTAGTCAGTAAGTTCCGCCTATCTAATCGCTTGTCAATTGTACTGATATATTTCCTTGCTTCTGTTGTGTTTGACATAAAACTATTTCAATTCCTAGGTTTGATCGATGATGCCTTCAATGTACTCACACATGAGTCGTTCATGTCTGCTATTAGTGAAGAATACCCGTTAATCATACTTGTTAGTTTTTATGCTAAACTCTGTAACCAATTAACCTTCTGTTATTTTATTTACATTACTTATGCATGTTGTTAGTATCTTCTTCTGGAAGGAATCACCGAACGTACTGCTGATTCTTGTTCCCTTTTGTAGGTATATTCAAAGGGGAGTCCTCGGTGTGCTCAATTTATTGAGTACTGGAAGCAAATTGGTGTGTTTCTTTGTTCCGACTTGGATGCTATTTTTTATTTGTTGCTTCGTTTGGAAAGAGAACTGTTGGAACTCACTGACACGTGGCCAAGTGGGTCCAAGCAATGGGAAACGGGAACACTTTGATGCTTAGCAATACGACGGGTTAGAGAAACAATGTTTTTCTGCCTGTCCGTCAAGGTACAGTGCATGGGTATTTATAGATAACCAGGAGGGGTGGTCTCACCCTCATTAGTAGAATCACGCCCCTGGTTACCTACATTACCCCCATAATATTCCCCCAAGGGGCATTACGGGTCATTAAAATGTGGTTAAGTACAACTCGGACTGACATACTATCAACACTACCCTAGACTCACTGAAGCGTGGGGCTGAACAATCCAGCATGGCGCCATTGGCCCCCTTCATTGACATGTGCGAGTAATGGCTGCAGCCTTCACCTTAGGGCATCGGGTCTTCGAGTCCCGTCATGGCCTTCGCATGTCCTGATTGATCCCTTTGTCCCAAAGCCTTCGCTTGATTGAGGTAGACTCTGCTCTCCAGCCGCCGCGACATATTCTGTTCACATTAAAAATGAACCGAGCGAGGGGGCGGCCAGCCTTCGCTCTAACAAAAACAACACATTTAGAAACTTAATGGAAAATGCAACATATTGTAGGTCTACACATTTGGCCGATGTGTTTTGTTTGTTGCTTCACGCCGATAGTCTTACATGAATTTATTTACTATTGATGTTGTTGGAGTATTAGTGAATTACTCACCTCTCCATATCAGCTTAAGCGGGTTGAATTGGTCGGTGCATACAACTTAATATGGTATCAAAGCTAGATGCGGAGATGCCTCAAGTTAATCCTGGCTACCGCAATTACATAAAAAAATAATTGCTGCTCGCTTCTATTCAATGCCTGAGGTCTGAGGATGTGAGGGGGAGTGTTGGAGTATAAGTGAATTGTCCATCTCTTCCATCTATTTAATATTTTGGGTTGAACTGGTTAGTGCATACAACTTAATAGATGAGATAAGTTGCATCGACGTTAGCTGTTAATGATATTGAAGGATGATGAAAATTGGAATTGCGGTAAATTGCAGGGTCAGGTACTTGTCTAGAAAAGACATTAGTTACTATTTAATGCACTGCCATGTGGTGTGCTATGAGAAAGGCATGTACTGATATAATCGAATTTGTCTACTGAAGTACCTGGATGCTATAAATTTTGTCACTTCCAGTCACTCTTCTTTGAATTTGTTAATTAAGACTGAGATTATTCCTTAGGTGAGCAAGCATTGAAATTTTAACATTTTGTCTGAGCGGTACTTTATGGATCATTTGGCCGTTGAGTCGACACAACAATATTTTCTGTTCCTTTAGAAATTATTTGGTGTTGCCAACAATAACTACTAACAAACATTGTGAATTTAAAATTTCCAAGTCATTCTCCTACTTGATCCCTCCTCATAATATTTGATTGCATGGTCTAGGCACTCAATTGGATGGAATTGTCAGAACTGCTATGGTAGAAGTTGGTGATTCACAAGTGGCTGGTTATTTCGCCGAAAAACGGTTCTCGAAACGGCCATTTTTCCGTAATGGTATGTCAATGCAACAAGTCTTGTTAGTCATAATGATCCACTTCAACATATTTAGTTTAGGTGTTGCCATTCTTAAGTTAGTTTAGGTTTTACAGGTGATCCACTTCAACATATTGATCCTCTATTTGAAACATTGTTAGTTTGTTACATGGATTTTGGTCAGTAAGGGAAGTGAATTGCTATTTTTTGGTAGTGGAGAAGTTCTGTCCTCATTTTTCTGTTGAGAAAAAATGTATTCTTTTTGTTATTGTTCATTCATTCCATATTCATTCGATTCGTGCAGGTGTACCAACACTTGTTGCATACCCTGCTAACTGCAAAAGTCCATCCTGTTACATGAGGTGACTATTTTGGCTAGACTATCAGATTCCTGATCATATTTAAGTCTGTGACTCTTCTTTTCCTGCTATATCAGCATTCCCAGGATGAAATTTTATGCCACACCATTTCCCATCTGTGCTGAAGACATGGCATATTTGGTAGGCAATCTAAATAGCCATGTTTTCTATGCCTAGGTACCCAGGTGGGCTTTTTGTGGATTCTGTTGTTGATTGGGTTGCAACATCAGTTGTAGGATTGCCTCGGATCTTGTACTATTCAAAGGAGACATTGGTGAGCCTTATGATTAGTTCTATATCTTAATTTATTCTATATAGATGTTGTTAGACTGTGTGTGTGGGGGCCGGCACCACTGTCGGGCTGTCGACCCATTAGGGTTAGGGTTCTGTGAGTCTATATATTGTACCCCACCTCCTATGCAATACACCAAGCACTTTACATTCCCATATGGTATCAGATTAGGGTTTTCCTCTTCTCTTGAGTATCAGTTGCCACCGTGAACACCTAGCCGTCGGCCTACCTGCTTACGCTCTGCCGTCCTCGGGAGGTTCGTCTTCCCTCCCGGGGCTGCTCCCCTTCCCAGCCACCGGCCCTCACCCTCGAAGCCGAACAATACCCATGGAGCTCGCGCTGACGACGTCCCTCCATCGGCGGCTCATATACGCCCCGCGAGGACCTCCACCCACACCGCCTGGCCGAGTTGCGTTCGCACAATGGACATCATCCTCGCGGTTCCTCTTCTGAGCCGCCTCCGACTCTAGCCGCCGGCCACACCCAGGATGCCGTCCACCTCGGCATCCTCCCTCGTCGTCGGCCAGCGCCCATGGAGCTCCCGCCCGCTCACCCCCCAGATCCTACGCGTCACCGCCGACCAGTATACCTGTACATGTGGGCCGGCCTGACCTGGCACGGCACAGGCCCACAAAGGCACGACCCACAAAAGCACATATCTAATTATGGGCCGTGCTAGCACGTGTGCGTAGTCGTCGGCCCACGACACGGCCCACAATTAGTTATGTGTGCCAGGCCGGCCTAAATAGCCCAAAATGCCTTAATGTGCCAGACCGGTCCATATACATACAACAGCAATACATAAACAAAAAATATAGAATATATATGACCAAAATAAAACTAAGATGTTTTGTGGATGCACGTTAAAAACCTTTGGTCAGAAAGAAAAAATATTACAATTAGCTCAGAAATAATATTTGGTTCTCTGTTCAGTGTTTAATTGAGTACTATACAGCCATACAGAATATATATACAATTAGCATTATCACTATTCACTATCCCCATCTAGGTATTGATTCTCGAAGGCCTATTGAAGCTCTTGATTCTCCAAGTTGTGCTGGTCATGTGGGCTTTGACGGACCTTAGTTAAATACTGAGTCTATATTTAGTGGGCACAATTCTCTCATTTTGGGAGTTTGGACCTTATGGAAGCAGCGCAATGGCTGTGTTTTTGACAATAAGAGCCCCAGTATTGCTGATGCTATTAGAAGAGTTGAGTTGGAGGCTCACCTGTGGGAGATGGCTGGCGCAAAGAAGTTGTCTTTGCTCACCGCTCCCATCCCGGGACTCCCTGCTAGTTAGCTAGCATTGTGGTAGTTTTTTCTTTAGTCATGGATGGGTTTTTGTATGCCTGTTATTGGCCGCCGTAGGGGCCCAGTTGTTTTTTTCTGTAACTGTCTTTCTTCTTTAATATAATATCGCGCAGTTCTCGTGCGCTTTCGAGAAAAAAATATTTAGTGGGCCTCGATGTGCCTTAGTTAAATGGGCCGTGCCAGGCCGGCCCATGGGCTTGACTTGAGGCCCAGGCACGACCCACATATTGGGCCGTGCTGGCCCAGGCCCACAATTAGGTTGGGCCCTGCCAGATCTAGGCCGTGCCAAAAATTGTGTGCTTTGGGCCGGCCTGTTAGGCACAGCACAAATGTACACCTATACCGACCAGGGTTCGCCACGACACTCGGATTCCTCCGGCCACCGAACTGGCCCATCGCTGACGTGCGAGTAGGCGCAGCTACGACCCCCTTCCCCGGCCACGGCGTGCCGGCCCCTCCGTGTCGACGACTGCTTTCCTGGACGACGCTGCTTGGCCCACGGTCTCCCTTGCTGCCACGCTCTTCTCTGCTGCGAGGACAGCCCCACCGGCTCAGGCCGCCTCTGCTCCTTCGCGGCGCCTGTAGCGGCTCCGGTGAGTCTTCCTCTCCTGTTGCGCCCATGGCGGCCGTCGCCCCAGGCGACCTCGCTCCCCTCCTCAACACTGGCCGCCCTGATCCGCTGACAAAGGCGGGCTGACCCTCGGACCGCGCTGATGGCCGCGACGACCGGGTGCCTCTGACTGCGCCGTCACCCATCAGTGCCTCCTCTTCACGCTTCTCTTGTCATCGGTGTCACCCATCCCCTGTCAGGCCCAGCGCAGGCCCTTGCCCGGCTGGAAACGCCCCGTCGCCTTCCCCCCTTCATCGCCGCCATCGTTGGTTCCGTCACTGCCGCGGCCTTCCTGGCCGATCCACGTTGTTGTGGCCTTCACGACTGGGTCCGTCATCCCTTTGGCCGGATCTGCCGCTGTCGTGGCCTTCCCGGCCTGATCCGCCGATACCCCTTCTTGCCGCGGGCGTGACCACCCTGTCCGACGCAGAAGCGTGTGCTGTCGCCGGCCTCTCTGGCGAGGCTCCTCGACGACCGACCGCAGAACGAAGCAAGAAGGCCCTGAGGTTGTTGTTGTCCCTTTGTGTCGCCTCGCCGATCATTGACGCTCGAACGTTGACCCCTCGCGAAGAACATGCTACTGCTGTGCGTCTTCCGACCACGGCCACCTCGACTTCGGCTAACTCGGCATCCAGGTGCTATCGTCTTCTCGGAGTCCATATTGGTCTCTACTCCAGCTGCAACATTCGCACCTTCACGACGCTGCGACTACGGGGGGATTTCAACCCGTCGGCTCCTACCTTCGGCTTCTACTCCAGTTTCATCGTGTGTGGTGCCCTCTTTGCGACTGCGGGGGTGTTAGACTGTGTGTGTCTGTGGGCTGCCACCACTGTAGGGTTAGGGTCTTGTAGTCTATATATTGTACCTCATCTCCTATGCAATACATCAAGTACTTTTCTTTCCCACAGATGTGTTCTTTCTAAATATTTGAAATTAGCAAATTGAAGGCCTGTTGGAAATTTTATCTATTATTTGAGTTAGTAACTAATATCCATGTGACCTACTGAATCATGAATATGAATCTGCACCACAATTCCTTTTGCACAATCCTTATGTCTAATTAGTAACCATAAAAGTAACCAACCGACAAACTCCTCTATGTATTGTTCTTGTTGTTTTGCATATCTCTGCCCTGTTCAGTGTTATTTTTCAACAGTTGTAGCTACGTTCGCTAGGTTTACCTTAGGAATTATGGTTCTAATGCAGATCTTTATTTTCAGGGCCCCCAATTCATTGGGAAGAGTGGCAATCATAAGGTTGAATAGCTTTTGCTGAAGCACCTTTACCTTTTAGGCTTTTGGCTACTCACAATTGCTCATGCCATCTTTGGATGCATTATGCAGGTCAAAACTATCTTTTTCTCAAGTACTGGAGAGCGTGCTGCTCCATTCCTTCGCCAAGCTGCCCAAGAGTATTCAAGTTATTCATCATTTGGATTTGTCCTATGGAGAGAAGACGAATCCCAGATTTGGTGGAATTCGTATGTGCTTTCTGAGTTTTTGTGCAGCTTATTTTTATCTATAAATCATGCTTTTGTATAATGTATTAATGATAGTTGTTTATAACAGTTTAATATTATATATACTTTTATAGTGAGTAAATAAATATGAAAAAAATTATTTGCTGATGCAATTTACGTCTATTAGCTGATGTACTAGCATTTAAGTCTATTAGTTGCAGAAATTTATTCAGCAGAATCTGCACATTTCACACAATTGGTCATCAGTTCCTATTTACAGTAATTATTTCGTACTTAGCTACTTGTCATTGATCATCAAATTTTCTCAGATGACATTATATAATATTTAGATATATTCCAACTAAGAATTATTTAGATATATTGGATAATAATCAGCAAATTTCTTTTGTTTGCCTGAACATGTCCTTCCCATGTTTCCGTTTTTATTGTTTCGGTGGTATTATGTAGTATTTATTATGATCATCTTTATTGATGAAGTCTTTGTGCACATACGGACATACCATTTCATGCGAGTAGGTTTTACATATGGTTGTGCATCCAACCTTAAGTTCAAAAATAGTCTCAACTCAACTTTGACAGTGATTTATTTCCTGATCCTTTGCTTTTCCCTTGACTCAAAAGTTTCCCATTTTTTGGTTCCAGAGAAACCATTAATCAGATAGTTAGTGTTACAGTCTGATAATTGAATTCTGATATCATAAATAGTAGCTTCCTAGCATCGAAAACATGCGAGTTACTGATTTCAACATCAGTGAGCATTGAGCTACTGCATTTTAATGAAGCAAAACATTACCATGGTCCCATCTGTTAGTACACATGGTAAAATTGGTTACACAATCTTGTCTACTTTGGATCAGGTTAGGGGTGGAATCGGCTCCAGCACTTGTTTTCTTGAAGGGGCCAGGCACAACGCCTTTTGTACACCATGGCAAGATTCCTCCCCCCCTTAAGTTTGTTTTTTTAATGCGGAAGGAAGTTATGCTGATTGTTGACCTCCCAATCAGGAATTTTTAGCAAGTCAGAGTTCATAGAGATGATGGAGGAGCACAAACACCATGGTATTGTTGAACAGTTTCGGAACCAATTGCACTGAATTGTCAAGCTGTGTAATATTGTTTAGGTTGCAGTTTCCTTAAATGAAACAAAACATTTCTTTACCACCACATTCACTCCTTTACCGTTCTTGACTTCTTGTTTAGAACTGCGACAGCTAAGAAGTGACACATCTTTGGAACTGGGTTGTGATGCTAGAGGTCATTCACGTGCTGGCAATGATGCAGCAATTTGGTATTGTGTAATTGTTGCTGGTCGTCCAGGTGCAGAATTAAGCAAGAAGAGACAAGTAAGTTTTCATAGTTAATTGTAATGCGCAAATTGGTATGGTATCTGAATAAGCTTCATTACTAATTTGCTAAGCATATTGGTTTGTATTTGAAACTAGATTTTGCGGAAGGCTCAAGACAAATTGTTAGGTGATGTTGACAGAAGTGCTGGGAACGTTGACAATTCAGTAGAGACATCAAGTGCTGCAACTGCCTTCAAAGATGATAGGTTAACCTTTGTTTGGTTAGATGGAGAAGTACAAAAGGTAGACTGCTTTATAATTTCAAACTTTACTATTTATCTCTTATTATCTAGTCATCTTCGGGATTGGATATTATCCAGTTTGGAATGTTATTTCTTGTTAGTTGGCAGGTGTAGATTGATTTGTTAGGACCAGCTCTATTGCTCTTATTATATTTGTAAATACGAATAACATCATAAGCATATATTTTCACAGCAAATTTGTGCCTTCTACCTTGCCACTGATTATACTGGAGCCTGTGGCCCTAGAGACTTTGGAGATGACAATGATAAACCTGAAATTTTTATTGTTCGATTCCAAAGAAATGCAACATATGAGGCACTGAAAGCTGAAAAAAAGAACAATCTTGTGGATGTTCTCCAGGGACAGCATGCTGATGCGTCCCAATTAGTGGCAAGGTACAAGGGCCCAGTTGAAATTGAAGAGGTGAGAATTTAAGGTTTCCTACCTTCTAGTGCATTATCTTTGCCTTCTGATAATTATGTCAGGTTAGGTACACCAACACTAAAAGATCACTGCTAAATGCTAATTCTATACCTCTTTTAACTAATATTCCAGATAAATAGGTGGATCTCTCAGATTATCAAAGATGGAGATACTAGAGAAATTCCTTACTTTGTAAGTCTCTTGCATGTTACTCCCTCCGTTCTAAATCATAAGACGTTTTGACTTTTCTAGATACATTTTTTTTATCTGTATCTAAACATAGTGTATATCTAAGCGCATAGCAAAATCTATGCATCTAGAAATGCTAAAAGCCTATAACATCTTATAATTTAGAATGTAGGGAATACAAGATTATTTTTTTTGTAAAAATCTGCAGGATGTTGCACTGGACCTTTGCCTAGTTGAATCGATAGTTTTACAAGAAAAAACATTTATGTTATTGTGTACAAGGTTAGCTAGACATGTAGACTTCAAGAATGTCCATTCCATTAATGATTTTGAATTAGATTACCTTTTCACTCTCTACCATGTATCCATAAATGAAAGGGGGGGGGGGTAAGAATATATAAGAAATGAAATGTACTTTCACATAGACCAAAGAATGACTGAATGAATTGCTTGACTTGTCTTAGGGCATGTTTGGAAGCACCCAGATTTCAAGAAACTGGTTTATGAAAACTGGAGTGGTTCCAAACATACTAGTTTATGCCTCAATTTATAGAAACTGGATTCTCGGTTTCTTAAAAACCAAGAAGCTAGCCTCCCCTAGCTAAAGCCAGTTTATTAAAAGCTGGGGTGGTTCCAAAATTATTAACCAGTTTTTTTATAAACCCGTTTCTAGAAACTGAAAATAAAAACTGGATTCTTAAAAACTAGGTTGCTTCCAAACAGAGCCTTACTTGATCCTATCTTTTTTTATATAAGCCTTTCGGCAAGCTTTTATTATGCATCTGATAACAGTGTTACGTCATTTGATAAAACATGGAAAATAAAACTAGGGGGTGAATCTACCCAAAAAAAAAATCTTATGAAATAAAAGTTTCCATGCCAGCTCATGGGCAACTTGATTTGCTCTCTATCACAGTGCTCAATCTGAGGCCACTGGAAATTCCTTCATCGTGTTGTAGCACTCAAGTATTGGAGCTGCCACCGCAGCCGAGAATCGGTCTTTTTTCTCCAATGTATCTCATGCTTTTGACAACAGTCAGTCAACATTATTTGGTCGATACAAGTTGCCTCTAACCATTTTTGTATGAACACCTGTTGTATCTACCCAAGCACCTAGAATATCTAACTTGTTGGCACTAGCAGTAAAAATTTACCATGGCTTACTATATGCGTTTAAGGTCTAACGTTGATTGTACCAGGGACGAAAATGCATTCACCTAGCTTCTGAAAATAATGTTTTCAGGGCAATCACATTGCACAAAGTGTATACAATATCCCCCATATCGTTAATCTTTGCAATCCTCTTTTGTGCGTGTAGACTTCAAAGGTGCCAGATCTTGTACCAGAGGAAACAAGCAAAGCATGGAGTTCTAAAAGTATCCGCTCAGCAGGGAAAAGTCTAAAAGAGAACATCGGTTTTCATTTCCAAGATTACCTAACCCACCCAATGATTGGTTCAACTTTGCTTATGTGCGGATGTATTTCTATGGGAATAATATGGTTCAGGAACAACACACCCACTCAAAGTACTCGACAGGTAGTTTCATGTTTGATATAAAGTTTGATGAGCATTATCTTATTTACTGATCCAAAAACCTTTGAAGTTCTCCCCATGTCTACGCTCAATTTTCTTAATGTTGATCAATCAGTTACATGTAGTTTGTGATGTAGGTTTTGTCTACTACACACTAGTACATACACCTGAATTTATAAACCCAAACACTAATTTTTTCTTTCCCATTATTCATTTGTTTCCACACAAAAAAAAACACTTGAGTGGTATTTGATCGGAAGGTTCTTGCATTCCATAAAACCTACTTATTTTCCTAGCAAATCGAAACATTACGTTCTTAACACTGCAGAAAGTATGTTTATGTTTGACTTGTTACTCAGCATTCAGAACTCTGACAGTATGTAGTGTCATCTCACAGGAGAAAGCTCGGAAAGATAAGGCAAAGAGGCCCCGTCCGAAGCTTAGCACGTCGCTCTTCGGTGAACCTTCTGTCCCAGACGTCGACCCAAAAGATGCTCGTCAGTGGGAAATGTCAGGCTCGGATTCAGACTAATGACTCGCTCCTTACATTTGGACCTGACATATACTGCAAAGACGTTTTAAACTTAAGTAAACTACATAGTAGAGCGGTGGCCTTAGTTTTGGGAAATGGAACAGAGTATAACCGATATAGTGAAAACAGTTGGACCATTGAAGTAATTCAGTTGCCATCTTTCCGATGCTTCAGCTGCCCTGTGACGTGACTCCAGTGACGTATTTGTTGACACCTGCTTGAAAACTGACAAGCCTCTCTATTAGACAGAGTGTTAACCTGTGGTCTCAGAATTGAGTAAACAATGGTAGACAGAGTGTTAACGTACATCATGTCTGATGTAAGCCCGTATTTTCGTCGTGAGCCAAAACTCGGCTAACGTCGTGACACGGACTATTATTTTTATTTTTCTTAAATAATAATCCCTTTTCAGACATACCACTCGCGTTCGCTGCAGTTGAATCAAACTGCAGGTTGCCAAACACCTTCTCAGACGCTGTCAATGCCCAAACATTGAGCAGCCTTTGCCCTGAATACAAGCCATGAGCTCGGATTGCCAGGCACCCAAACATGATTCATGATTGATCTTCCCTGCACCTGCTAGTAGAACCTCATCTCGGATTATTTATCCCCAACTCTTTTGTGCCTCAAATTTTCTTATAGTGCTATTGATCTGCAATTGCGTCCAGACTGTTCTTTAGGCTATCTGGAGTCTGCAAGTGTGAGTGATCTGTGATCTTGAAGCGAAAGGGACATGATAAACAACGAGGCAACGAGTAATCAGAAACAGGGGAACACCTTATTACAAGAGTTAGAACTGCCAAGTCCTCAATCTTCATGGTGTGAATACAAATTGTCGATTTTTACTGATCTTTGGATTATATATATATATATATATATATATATATATATATATATATATATATATATATATATATATATATATATACACGACAGCACTAAAATGCGCCTGGGTGCATTCTCTATATTGAATGCACCCAGGCGTAATATATAAATACACCCCGATCAAGCCTCATGGCGCCCTCTACCGTCCTGTTCCCGCGCCTCCCTGCCCCCCGCCGCCGCCGCGCGCCTCCCTGACCCCGCGCCACCCTATACCCCGCAGCCACCGATCGCATCCCTGTCACCGCGCCGCCGCCGTCTCCTCCTTCCTCCGATCCTCTAACCCTAGATCCATGGCCCCACCGTCGCTGCCGCACCTTGAATCGCCTCGATGCTCCTCCCCTAATTCCTTGGCGATTGTTGTGGCTGGAGGTGCTGATCCGATATTGCCGTCTCCGATTGCGACAACGGGAGCGGGTGTACGCGGCGGATCAGGTGATCCCTTGCATCACAAAACGTTGCTGACGCCACCGCCTTCAATTCCACCTGGATCGCTGGTCACTCCGGATGCAGCCCAGCTGTTCCATCCGTTAAGAAAAAAAACAATCAAAAATTGTTGCTCCACCGTGCGTGGTTTGTTGATTTTCTGTTGCATCGTTTGTTGCAAACTTGAGTCTCTGTTTTTACTAATTGATTACAATTGGATGGTGTGTTTGTGTTCCAGTTGCAACGTTTGTTGCTAGTTGATTGCAACTAGGTGTATACTCTAATTGCAAACTTGAGTCTCTGTTTTTACTCATTGATTACAGTTGCATGGTGTGTTTGTGCTCCAGTTGCAACGTTTGTTGCTTGTTGATTGCAACTAGGTGTATACTCTAATTGCAAACTTGAGTCTCTGTTTTTACTCATTGATTACAGTTGCATGGTGTGTTTGTGTTCCAGTTGCAACGTTTTTTCCTAGTTGATTGCAACTAGGTGTATACTCTAATTGCAAACTTGAGTCTCTGTTTTTACTCACTGATTACAGTTGCATGGTGTGTTTGTGCTCGAGTTGCAACGTTTGTTGCTTGTTGATTGCAACTATGTATATACTCTAATTGCAAACTTGAGTCTCTGTTTTTACTCACTGATTACAGTTGCATGGTGTGTTTGTGCTCGAGTTGCAACGTTTGTTGCTTGTTGATTGCAACTATGTATATACTCTAATTGCAAACTTGAGTCTCTGTTTTTACTCACTGATTACAGTTGCATGGTGTGTTTGTGCTCGAGTTGCAACGTTTGTTGCTTGTTGATTGCAACTATGTGTATCCTCTAATTGCAAAACTCATGATTGCGTGTTGTCCTGCAGGATGCAAACATACTTGATGTGTTTGTCCCCAGGGTGCAGCAAACATTTGATACAAAAGAAGAAGCCTACCTCTTTTACCTTGACTATGCAAAATTGGCTGGTTTTAGTGTCAGGACAAAAAGGACTAGTAAAGAAACCAGACACTGGGTTTGCAACCGTGAGGGGTTTCTGAAGCCAGGTCAAGAGAATGAGGAGCCTATGACAAATAAGACATCGATGAGAATTGGTTGCCCTGCTTATGTGAAGGTGAAGGAGGACAAGAAGCGCAATATTTGGTATTTTCATCATGTTCAGGAAGCACACAATCACAAACTTGAACCCTCACCAAGGATGGTGAGATATATGCATTCTCATAAGCAGAGGGAGGCAGCGTTGGATGACCTGTTTGCAATCATGTCAAAGAGTGGTGTGCCAACACAGGCAGCAATGAATGTAATGTCAGAATTATTTGGAGGCCGTCAAAACTGGCCGTTCACAGAGAAAGATGTCCATAACAAGTAGGTCATAAAAAAAACTGACATCATATCTTTGTGCGATATATTGACAACAACATCTTCATTTGTTTTTTCTTTTATGGTACAGGAAAGCTGAGCAAGCAAGGGAGCAGAGGGATGGTGACATGGATAAACTGTTCCAATTTTTCAGGGAGTGCAAAGAACACAATGAATACTTTTACTGGGATGTGGATTTTGAACCAAAAACAAATGTGCTTCGGAGCATTTTTTGGTGTCATGCAAGTCAGCGTGCAGAATACAAGGATTTTGGGGATGTAGTCACATTTGACACAACACACAAGACTAACAACAAGCATATGCCGTTGGCCATGTTTGTGGGTTGCAGCAATAATTTGAAAAATGTGTCCTTTGGCCAAGCACTTCTTCGGGATGAAACAATAGACACATTCAGATGGCTTTTTGAGACCTTTAAAAGTTGCATGGGTGGTCAGCAACCTTTTGTGATTCTTACAGGTATGCTTTGGCTACAAAAAAATGCTTGTCACATAATTACTGCTGTGTTGTTGCAACTGTATCTTTGAAGATGATTGCAATATTTTAAACTGCTTGATTGCAAACCTATTGGGGTTTTTTTGCTGATTTTTATTTTTGACAAACAGATGAAGATGCAGCGATGAAGGAAGCAATAAGGATTGTGTTTAACAAGACACAACACCGAAATTGCCGATGGCACATAACCAGAACATGGGATTACGAACTCGAGGAGCTGTACAAATTGCACAATGATAATAATCTAAAGGAGAAACTGCAGTCCCTGATAAACTATCCTCTGGGGCCCACACAATTTGAGGTGGAGTGGAATAAGCTGGTGGATGAATGTGGCATAAGAGAACACCCTGCAATTGTTGCATTGTGGCAGAAAAGGAAGAGATGGATAGCAACATATTTCAAAGGCATGTACTGTGGGCGAATGACTTCCACCCAGAGATCTGAGAGCCAAAACAGGGTTTTGAAAGATGGTTATGTTAACAATGTGACAAGCCTGCATATATTTGCAAAGAGGGTGCTTGACTCGATTCAGCACACAGACCACATGGATGCTGGGGAGTCACACTACTCACAGGTATTTGCCCACACCCCTGAATTTTTTGGTCTGATTGTAAAAAAACTGTTAAACATAAATGATTCCAACTGCTGGTGTGGTGTGATTGCAACTACTGTATAATTCTACCCAAATATCTGTTAAAAAATGTAAACAAAATGATTGCAACTACTGTTGTGTTGTAATTGCAACTGCTGGTGTGGTGTGGATGCAAGCACTGAATAACTCTGGGGAATTTTGTTAAACAAACAATGATTACAACTGTTGTCTGGTGTAATTGCAACTGATGGTCTGGTGTGATTGCAACTTCTATATAACTATGCCCAAAAATTGGTTAAACAAACAATGATTACAACTGCTGTCTCGTGTAATTGCAACTGCTGTCTGATGTGATTGCAACTGCTGGTCTTGATGCAGACTGAAGTTGTCAGAGCCTGCAAATCAAGATTTGATGAGCAACTCAGCAGGGTGTACACCAGGGCTGTGTACAATGAATACAAGAGGGAATATATTAACAGCACATCTTTTGTGATAGAGCCTGATCCGGGAGTGGAATGCGGTTACTTGGTGAAACATGAGAAAGGCGATGGGACATTTTGCTGGGCACAACACGCATTCAAGGTGGTGGCTGACAAAGCAGCAGGCGTGTATAAATGCGAATGCATGCAGTGGGAGCATACAGGTGAGATGAATTGCAACCTCGTTACATTAACAAAATTAAACATTGATGTTCCTGCATATTTACATCCAAATTGCAACAAAAAAATGCAGGTCTGTTCTGCATGCACATAATAAAGGCATTCACCCACCTCCAAGTCCAAAACATACCTGAAAAGTACATTCTGAAGCGATATACACGTAATGCAAGATCTGTGGTTCCGTGGGACCGGCACGATGTGAGTGTTGGTGGTCAAAATGAGACAGAGCAGTCAAGGTTGTCGAAGCTGCTGCCAAAGTTAATGCGACTGGGAAGAGCGGGAAGCAAATCTGGTAGAGCATACACTGAAACTATCAGGCACATCGACATGATAACTCCTGGGATTGAGCTTCTACGAACAGCGGAGATTGGTCCGATTGGTCCGGACGAAGCAACAAATACTGAGTTGCAGCAAGATGCAGAAGGACGGCAGAATATTGGTCCCATTGCACCAACACAACAAAGTTCTGACAACAATATAGAACCTGTTGTGATGCCAACTGGACCTAGACCACCACCGGAATCGGGCCTGAATCCAGATTCTGCAAACTGCCTCACTGATCTAAGATTGACTGAACCGCCAGTGTCGCGCACGAAGGGTAGGAAGTCTGCCAGTGGGGCTAAATGTGCTAAAAATAGTGTGGAACCTGCTAATCCATACAACACATATAGTGGTGGTCAGGGCATAAGAGAGTGCCAAACCTGCCATGTTAGGGGGCACTATAGCACAACATGCCCTCAGAACCCAAACAGAAGCAGAGCGGCCGAGAACAAGGACAAAAAGAGAAGTGCGAAAACTGTAGGTTGGACTCCAAGAAAAAGAGGTCGCCCAACAATAAAAAAAGGACTAGATGGGAATCAAGATGAGGCACAAAGTGAGGGGGATGATACACAGCAATCTGGGTGCACTATGGCGGTGCAGGAGTCAGCAGCACACGCGGTGATTGCAAGAATTAGGAGGGCGACAACTTGCCATGTTAATTACCAGGACGAAAGTGATTAAGGATGACTATGAATCTGACTGAATCTCCAATGTAAAATTTCAATTTTATCTTATTTTATAACTCTGTGTAAGTTAAACTCAATAATGACTGTGTGACTGTTCGGAAAACAGTGGACACACATGACCAACCAATTGCAACATCGTAGTTGCGCTGATTGCAACTGTATGTATACACTGAATAATACATGAATCTGTGTTATCTGTTTACGTCTCGACATATAATTAAAATATATCTTGTTTTATTATCATATAACAGTTGCTACTACTCATAAACAGGTTTGCAAAGTTTGCCATCATGCTGGTTACCAAACATAGAAATAAAAATGAGTGGTCATGGTCAGTTGCAACTACGATTACAATTTCAGTTGCAACTGTAACATATACGCTGCTACTACTCATAAACAGGTTTGCAAAGTTTGCCATCATGCTGGTTACCAAACATAGAAATAAAAATGAGTGGTCATGGTCAGTTGCAACTACGATTACAATTTCAGTTGCAACTGTAACATATACGCTGGTTGCAACTGCCTCATATGGAAGGGCTCCACCTCGCCGGTGGGTACAGAACACAAACATATACATTGGTTGCAACTGCAATGGCTGGGATTTTTCAAACAAAATTGGAAACTGCAGTTTAGAGTACGATAACAACTAGATGAATAGACCAGTTGCAAATGGAACCAGTGCGCTGGTTGCAACCTAAACAACATTACTGGATTGTTTCTGGAGATAACATAACACAACTTATTGTTTCTGACTACTGCATAACACAACAGATTGTTTTTGCATGAATCTAATTGTTCGACTGACTACTATCCCATTCAATTGGCAACGGACGACCACCAATTCTAAACTTATCAAGCGAACCAGGAATTTCAGCTTGGTTCAAAGGGTGGAAGATCTCGTAATGCAACAGCTCACATTTGTATATCGGGCCCTTGAACTGCAATGGCATAAAAACATCATAATGGTCAGTGACTATATTATGATGCACACGTAGAAAACACACAAAAAAGCACCAAAACAGATAGAAAATCAGTTGACAGCATGGCTAACCGGATTGATTTCCTTGGTCATTTTGTCCCCATCATAATATTCCATGTACTTCCATACAAAAAAAAGACAATCGCTTTGACCTGCTTGCTTTGGCACATCAATAAAAGGCCGCCTCCACTTGCTAACTCTGGGTAACTTGAGGTTGGAAACTTTCTGGAAGGCTGCATCAATGATTGGGATTTTGGCAAAGACAGCCTTGTGCCGTTCTTCCTGATTAGAACAATTCAGGAAGTAGTCGTTTGAGTCCAGCACATCAATACGCTTATGGATAAAATTGAAGCAATATACAAAATAGTGAGCACCATCTTTGATAGGGACAAAAACCTGGTGCAAGGAAGGAGTAGAAAACTAATTACTAAAAATGGAAAACATATATGAAAAAAGAAGTTGCAAGAAAAAAGTATAGACAGTTGCAAAGTATGTGTCCTGGTGATTGCAACTGTAAATGATGGAAAGTAAAAAAATTGTAGGTATGAAAAAAGTGGGTTGGGGAAAAGGTCTGCTAACCAATTTTGCTCTTGACAAATCATAGTTTTCGCACTCAGACATCAGATTATTCCATACATATATGAATTCTTCTGTCTCAGATTTATCAGCGTTGAGTACTGCTTCACACGTTGATACATTGAACTGTATGTGTTTTCCAGTTTGGAGAATAAATAAAAAAGAGAAATGATAAATGATTAAATTAGTTTAAACACATAAATGCAAGACAGTATACAAAAAATACATGGTTTTGGAGAAGAAACTTACATAAAAACCACTGGTCAGAAACACTCTGTATCCACAAGAATCAACCTTGTGCACAATATCATCATGTCGCATGCAGTGCACGAAAAAGTCTATGATTCCTGACTCACCAAGGGTGTCATTAGAAAAAGATGTTAAAATTTCCTCGCCAGTGAGTCCAACAAGAAGGCCAAACTCCAACAAAATTCTCCTGCATCAACAAAAAAAAAGAAAAAAACATATGGATTAGTGAGAAGAACAGGAGGATGTGCAACTGCTGGTGTGCTGTGATTGCAACTGTTGGTCTACTGTGATTGCAAAGTACTGAATAACTCTGGGAAATTCTGTTACACAAATATGATTGCAAACTACTGGTGTGGTATAATTGCAACTAGTGTGTTGTGATTGCATGTACTATATAACTCTGGGAAATTCTTTTAAATAAAAAAGATTGCAACTTCTGTTATGGTGTGATTGCAACCACGCATTAGGTGCGATTGCTACTGCTATATATAAGTAACTAACTGTTCAAGAAAAATAATTGCTACTTGGTTAGAATTGCAAAATAAAAAGTAAATAGCAGTTGCAACTTGGGAAAACAAAAAAAAACCTTTTCAGCTCAGGATCAGATGCGATCTTCTGCCTAAGTGCAACAGCCTTGGCCAGGGGTATCTCAGGTCGATTACGAGGGATCTTGAACAGGGATATGTACTCCCTAGGCTTCTTCAGCACTCTATCACCTAGGCGCTTGAATATCATCCTTTGAAACTCACTGAAATCAGCCTGGCCTACTGAGACTTTGTCTTGAGAAAGTCGGATTGGTTGGGTCAAATTGTTGATATCATCATCAGACTCCGCCGGGAACTGGATATCATCAAATGATGAGCTGGGTCCTGCCTGGCCATCAATGCTCTTCTCCAAACTGTCAATCTCAGCTTTGGCCTCCTGACGAAGCATGTTCAACCTATCCTCGTACTGTTGGCGCTGCTCAGCATATTCTTTTGACATTTGTAACTGCAACATCTTCTTTAACTTGGCAGCGGGCATCGGCTTTTTCAAAGCTTTGATGTTGTCCTTCAGCTGTTTCTGGATTGCAACCTGTATCCTTTTCTCCTCCGCTTCAACCTTCTTCTCGGCATCAGCCTTCTTCTTCACAACTTCTTCAGCTGCAGCCTTTCTCTTAATCTCAGCTTCTTCAGCCTCAGCCTTTCTCTTAATCTCAGCTTCTTCGGCCTCAGCCTTTCTCTTAATCTCAGCTTCTTCGGCCTCAGCCTTTCTCTTAATCTCAGCTTCTTTGGCCTCAGCCTTTCTCTTATCCTCAGCTTCTTCTTCCTTCTTCTTCTCAGCTTCTTCAGCTGCAGCCTTTCTCTTGATCTCAGCTACTTCGGCCTCAACCTTTCTCTTATTCTCAGCTTCTTCTGCCTTCTTCTTATCAGCTTGTTCGGCTTCAGCCTTTCTCTTCTCAGCCTCCTTAGCTTCAGCATTCTTCATCTCAATCTCAGCCTTCTTCTTCTCAGCCTCTGCCTTCTGTGTGTTGGCAACTTGAATGGACCTATCGCTCCTCCTTGAGTAAGTTATATGATCCTGGTGCAGTTGAGTAGAATAGCCAAATTAACATATTTGTATTATGAAAGTGAATCATTTATATTATAAAAAAAGACACGAATTGCATGAACATACCTGGGCAGTAGGATGCTGCATCCCAGTGTCCCTGCTCAGAGGCTCCTCTTCTGTCTCAGGTGCTCCCTGTTCAGAATATATGATTAATTGCAAGTTGGTATAGGCTATGATTACTACAATCGGTGGGGGCCGATTGCAACTATGGTCTGCTTTCACTTGGGTATCAGATGATCTTACCACAGGCCGTTGATCATTGCCAGGGGGGTTTGAGGAAGCCTTCCTCTTGCGAACAACAATTCGTCGTGCACGAGTCGGCTGGCTATTGGGAGGGGACTGTAATTGTAGAAAAAGGGAAAAAATCATAATATTAATCAGAAAAAGGAGTTGATGGTAATAAAAAACACAATAAACTAACCTCGCCGTCAATGCTTGCAAAGTGCTGTGGGGAATATATCATTTGCAATATATCATCAAGACTTCGGACTGCCCCACGTAAATCAGGAGGTGCTGCCAGGGGGGAGAATAAAAAATATAAATGAAAAAAGGGAATAATCAAGATGAGATAAAACATTTTTTAAGCATGGAAGACATAGGTAGGCTTACTTCTATTCAAATTTCCCTCTTCCAGATCAATGTCATCACCACACGATGGGGTTCTCATAAAATCTAAGCTGTCATCAAGATCTCCACCACTGCAATCCAACTGTATTTCTTCACTATCAACTCCTCCAGATTGGTCTTCCGGTACATTTGAAGTAGTTCCTGATCCTCCATACAAATTTAAAAAAGTGATTGAAAGCACACAGTGATGTATATGGGCAAAATTGCAACTTGTATGGTGGGTGGTTGCAACAATAATATTATACTGTATGCAACAAAAAATACCTGCTCCTGCTCTAGTGTCAATTGCAACGGGACTCCGTATAATTTCTTCTCCATCACCTCCTCTAGATTGGTCCTCCGGTGCAATTGAACTAGTTCCTGCTCCTGCATACAAATTTAAAAAATGATTGTAAACACATATTGATGTGTCTGGGCAAATTGCAACTTGTATGGTGGGTGCTTGCAAACAATAATATTATGCTATATGCAACAAAAAATACCTGCTCCTGCTCTAGGGTCATTCTTCACCTTCCTCCTGCGCTCTTTGGCAGCTCGCTTCTCAACGATAGCGTCAGCGATAAGCTTCTGAATGCCAGTGTAGCACTCGTGGTGAGCTTTTGCCATAAGGTCGCGGGATATTGTTAAATACTCTGCAGCCTTCTGTGCGTACGACTGGGCTTCACTAGTGCTTTCATCAAACGCCTTCAAGATGTTCAGCGCATCTGACTTCCTACTCCTTCCAACTAAATCAGTAATGCTCTGACCAAAAGAAGATCTAAAGCTAGGGTACTGGTAAAAGACTGGGGGTTGGATATTGAAGGAAGCATGACAGGCGGGATCATGGGATGTGCCAAGCACATCAGCAGATGTCCCAGTAGGTGCTGCTGCTACTGGGTTAGGTGCTGCTGTTGGATTAGGGACTGCTACTGGGGCAGGTGCTGGTACTGGAGCATGTAATATTGCTAGAGCACCAATGGGGACGCCGTAGCACGTGTCAGTGATACTTCTCAACTGAAAGTAAAAAAACAATGATAAAATGATAAATGAATAACAAATTGCAACTATTGTGGAGTATCATTTGCAACTTACCCTGAGGTGTCCAAACTCAGTGGTCCCAGGAGGAACATCTCCCCTGAGATCCATATTTGCTATAGCATCAATCATCTTGGAGTCCAAGAAAGCACATCGAGGGATTGAAAAAGGACTTGTGTCTAATCCATGTTGCAGGTTGTCGACATAAAGCATCTGCATGTTTTTAACATTAGGTAAAAGACACATGGGTATTTTAGGTTGAATTCATATAATGAAAAAAAGTAAACCAAATTGGCACAGGTGCAATAAGCCAGTTGAAATAGCCTCATACTAAAATTATTGCTACTTTATGAACAACATAAATTACAAAATACATGTGAATGTGTGAACTAAGTTATCATAAAAAAATGCCCTCAAATTGCAACTTGTAACATATGACAGTTGTAACAGTAAACATAAAAAATTACTACTTGTGTAATTGGAAGAGTAAGTTGCAAGGGCAAAAATTGAATGTGTGTGTTGAGCTTACAGCTACAAAGATCCCGCATCCACTGATGGGTGCGTTAATGCCTTTCTCCGCAAAATCCTTTCTATAAAGACGAGCAGCTATGCTCAGCCTGTCTACTACAGCTTTGCACCAGTTCTTGTTGCCCATGTTCTGCATGTCCTGAGTGTACTTCACATCATCAATCCTGATGCGAGTGTCAGTATTGGAGAATAGAAGACACTGAAATGCTGCCATGAAAAAGGCTCTCAGGCCCAGCTCCCCATTGAGAGTCCTCTTCTGCAATCTATCAGTGATAACAGATATATTGATGCCAGATATGCGTCTATAAGATTTCCCACAAATTTGCTCCCCCAGCTCGTCCCGCAAGGCACGCGCATCTGCATCAGACATGGGGGGCGGATCACTGCCAACGTTTGGTAACTGCAACACACATCAAACACTATGTTCGGTGATTTGAATCTCTTTCCCACCACCAATCTCTATTTTCATTGTTTCTGGGTTAAGCTTCCGCATCAGCCAGCTAAGCAACTTTCTCGACAATAAATGTGGCTTGAATCTAAGCAGGCCGCCAAACCCCTTAGCAACCACTTCACTTTTCAATTCATCAGATAGAGAATTCACAAGCTTTATAAACTTCCCAGGTGAGCATCGAATAGCTCGTGTCTTAGTTATACCCTTATTTTCATCTCCACCAACAATACCAACATTGTCATCACCAGACCCATCGCCACCAGGAACAAACTCTGTGTCTTTTTCATCATCACTTTCGGCGTCTTGTATAGGAGGGACTTTCAACCTTAATCTCTTCTTCCTTTCCTTAATTCATTTTTATCTAATTGCTTTCTCTTGTTTTCAACACGGGAAGAGCGACGGACAGCATGAGCACCTTGCTGGCCTGATACATTCTGATCTTCATCCATTATAAAAAACACTGAAAAAATGGGAATGAAAAAAACATGAGGGCACAAACACATGGTACAGATCTCATAACCAAAAATTGCTAATCAACAAACTAAAACACACAGTACAAAAATAGGAACAAAAAATAGTTGCAATACACACTAATGCTGCACACATACATTAGTACTGGGACAGAATTGCAACATGCGACATAAGCCAGTTGCAACAAGACTGCTAAAAAAATTACTACTGGGACAGTTGCAACAGTGAATTTAAACAAATAACTAGTTGTATACGAACACAGTTATAAAAGACAGGAATGATGTATGTGGTCTGAAAGTAAAAATTATACAGTTGCAACTTATGTCATGGACCAGTTGCAACAAAAGGTACACTGCAGTTACAATAAAAGTGGAAACATCTGAGATTATAACCTAGAACACAATCTCCTTATTCAAAAATGAAATGTATCCGCATTAACCTAGATTATAAGCTAGAATACAACAATTAATAATTCCAATCAACGAATAATACTAGTTGCAACACTTGGGGAAAAAATGGGGTTTACCTGTCTATTACCGAAAATAACAAAACAAATCCAAAAAATGGGGACAGAGAAATGGGAGAGAGATCGGATGCGCTTACACGGCGGTCGCGGGCGCAAACTACTCCGGCGCGGGCTACGTCGACGTTCGCGGTCTACGTCTCAGGCGAGCAAACGATTCTGACGGGAACGGAGGATCCGTTCGCGGAGAAGTGTGGAGGGGGCCGGAGCTGGGAACGAGCGGGAGCGTGCGGGAGCGTGCGGGATGGACGAAGACGGGAACGGGAGCGGGCGCACAACGGCTACGGCGAGGGCTAGGTCGCCGGGGAAGAGAATGGATTGAGCCGTACGCGCGGAGGGCGAGGAAAGTGGAAAAGGCGCAGTCGGGCGCGGGTAAGTGAAAAGGCACAATATCGGTTCCGCTGCGTCGGTTCGGCTGTGTGGATAGGTTGGGTCGGACCATGTGCACATGGACGCGTAGGTTGCGCCTGGGTGCATTCTCTATATTGAATGCACCCAGGTGTAAAATATAATAACAGTATATATATATATATATATATATATATATATATATATATATATATATATATTATTACTAGGTATGTGCTCGTGCATTGCGACGGCGTATAAATTATTCGATAAATATTAGTGCACAATGATTACATGAAAACGAACAACATATATATCATCAAACCCATATCTCACAAATTAACACTAATGCACAATTAAAATAGTGATAAAATGCATTGATATCCAAAAATATTATATGTTATTCTATATTTTTATTAGCATCACCAAAAGCGGACGTTTACATATCTTAAAAGATATATAAGATTGTACATATGCTTTGTCATTGATAAAAAATAAACAATGATAAATATGTAGCGAATATTAATCAACACATTGATTCCATAGAAGGATAGTGTCGGGGACCATAATTAGGGGTACCCTCAAGGCCCCTAATTCTCAGCTGGTAACCCCCATCAGCACAAAGCTGCAAAGGCCTGATGGATGCGAACAAGTCAGGGATCGGTCCATTCGAGGGACTCGATCACGCCTCGCCCGAGCCTAGCCTCGGACAAGGGCAGCTGACCCCGGAGGATCTCCGTCTCGCCCGAGGCCCTCCTCCAGCGACGAACATACTTCCGGCTTGCCCGAGGCCCTGTCTTCGCCAAGAAGCAACCTTGACCAAATTGCCGCGCCGACCGACCAAATCGCAGGAGCATTTAATGCAAAGGTGGCCTGACACCTTTATCCTGACGCGCGCCCTTCAGTCGACAGAGCCAAAGTGACCGCAGTCACTTCGCCGCTCCACTGACCGACCTGACAGAAGGACAGCGCCACCTGCGCCGCACCGGCTGCAGTGCCACTTGACAGAGTGAGGCTGATAGGCAGTCAGGCCCGACCTCAGGCACCATAGGAAACTCCGCTCCGCCCGACCCAGGGCTTGGACTCGGGCTAAGCCCCGGAAGACGGCGAACTCCGCTCCGCCCGACCCAGGGCTCGGACTCGGGCTAAGCCCCGGAAGACGGCGAACTCCGCTCCGCCCGACCCAGGGCTCGGACTTGGGCTAAGCCCCGGAAGACGGCGAACTCCGCTCCGCCCGACCCAGGGCTCGGACTCGGGCTAAGCCCCGGAAGACGGCGAACTCCGCTCCACCCGACCCAGGGCTCGGACTTGGGCTAAGCCCCGGAAGACGGCGAACTCCGCTCCGCCCGACCCAGGGCTCGGACTCGGGCTAAGCCCCGGAAGACGGCGAACTCCGCTCCGCCCGACCCAGGGCTCGGACTTGGGCTAAGCCCCGAAAGACGGCAAACTCCGCACCGCCCGACCCAGGGCTCGGACTTGGGCTTAGCCCCAGAAGACGACGAACTCCGCTTCGCCCGACCCCAGGGCTCGGACTCAGCCCTGGCCTCAGCCGACGGTCTCCGCCTCGCTCGACCCAGGGGCTCGGACTCGACCACGGCCACGGAAGACAGACTCGACCTCGACCTCGGAGGAGCCTCCACATCGCCCAACCTAGGGCGCGGACCGACCACGTCGACAGGAGGCGCCATCATTACCCTACCCCAAGCTGACTCGGGCTACGGGGAACAAGACCGGCGTCCCGTCTGGCTCGCTCCGCCAGATAGGTAATGATGGCGCCCCGCACGCTCCCTGACGACGGTAGCTCTCCGCCCCCTTACGGAAGCAAGAGGACGTCAGCAAGGACTCGACAGCCCCGACAGCTGTCCTTCCGCCAGGCTCCAGCGCTCCTCCGACGGCCACGACATCACACGAACCGGGTGCCAAAACCTCTCCGACTGCCACGACGGCGTGTACTTAGGGCGCTAGCTCTCCTCCGCTAGACACGTAGCACTCTGCTACACCCCCCATTGTACACCTGGATCCTCTCCTTATGCCTATAAAAGGAAGGACCAGGGCCCTCTTACAGAGGGTTGGCCGCGCGGGGACGAGGACGAGACAGGCGCTTGCGTGAGGCCGCTCGCTCCCTCTCCCGCGTGGACGCTTGTAACCCCCTACTGCAAGCGCACCCGACCTGGGCGCGGGACGAACACGAAGGCCACGGGATTTCCACCTCTCTCATGCCTGTCTCCGGCCACCTTTCTCCCCCCTTCGCGCTCGGCCTCGCGCCGACCCATCTAGGCTGGGGCACGCGACGACATTTCACTCGTCGGCCCAGGGACCCCCCGGTCTCGAGCCGACAGATAGTATATTTGAAAGGAAAATAGGGTCAAACCTTTTCCTAATTGATTTTGGTGGTTGAATTGCCCAACACAAATAATTGAACTAACTAGTTTGCTCTAGATTATAAGTTCTACAGGTGCCAAAGGTTCAACACAAACCAATAAAAAGTCCAAGAAAGAGTTCAAATAAAAAGAGAAAAACCAACCGAAGGCTGCCCTGGTCTGGCGCACCGGACTGTCTGGTGTGCCACCGGACAGTGTCCGGTGCACCAGGGAGATCGACTCCGAACTTGCCAGCTTCGGGAATTTGGGGAGCCACTCCGCTATAATTCACCGCACTGTCCGGTGTAGCACCGGACTGTCCGGTGTGCCAGCGGAGTAACAGCTAACTGTGCCAACGGTCGCCTGCAAAAGCTACAGGAACAGTGAACAGTGCACGACTGCGCTCGCAGAGTCAGAGCAGGCGCCAGAAGGCGCACCGGACAGTGAACAGTGACTGTCTGGTGCACCACCGGACTGTCCGATGGTCCCACTTGTTAGAGCTCCAACAGTCGAACCCTAACGGTTGGGTGACGTGGTTGGCGCACCGGACAGTGTCCGGTGGTGCACTGGACAGTGTCCGGTGGCGCACCGGACTGTCCGGTGGCGCACCGGACTGTCCGGTGCACCCTTCGACAGCAGCCTTCCCCAACGACCACTTTGGTGGTTGGGGCTATAAATACCCCCCAACCACCACACTTCAAGGCATCCAAGTTTTCAGCCAACACACTTAATACAAGAGCTAGTGCATTCAATACAAGACACAAATAGAGTGAATCAAAATCTCTCCAAGTCACAATTCCACTCAAAGCAATTAGTGACTAGAAGAGAGAATTTTGTTGTGTTCTTTTGAGCTCTTGCGCTTGGATCGCTTTTCTTCTTCCTCTATTCTTGTTCCCAAGATCTTTGTAATCAAAGCAAGAGACACCAATTGTGTGGTGGACCTTGTGGGGACTAAGTGTCCCAATTGATTGAGAAGAGAAGCTCACTCGGTCTAGGTGACCGTTTGAGAGAGGGAAAGGGTTGAAAGAGACCCGGTCTTTGTGACCACCTCAACGGGGAGTAGGTTTGCAAGAACCAAACCTCGGTAAAACAAATCACCGTGTCATCCGCTCTTATCTGCTTGTGATTTATTTTCGCCCTCTCTTTCGGACTCGATTATATTTCTAACGCTCCGGCTTGTAGTTGTGCTTAAAGTTTATAAATTTCAGATTTGCCTATTCACCCCCCCTCTAGGCGACTTTCAATTGGTATCTGTTGGGGGCTTGTTCTCAAATGCTAAGAGTTAAGAACAAGGCAACATAGAAAATGTTAAGTGTTAAAGTCCTTCGTCCTCCAAAACATTATATCCCTTCAGGATATAAAGAATTTCGGACGAAGGTTACGAAGGACGTACCTTCGTGAGTATAATAATAAGCAACGAAGTGTTCATACGAATCATGAGGTATAAAATAAACATTTAAATATTATCATGGAATCATCTCCATTTTTATTATCATGAATGAATATAAATGACTTCAAATTACAAATGTACCTTCGGTCCTGAGGAAGGCAAAAGTACAGGTATGATGCGAAAGCAAATGTCAAGTTCGCGTGAACAGTACGGGGGTACTGTTCACCTATTTATAGACACAGGACACAGCCTGTGACGAATTACAATTATGCCCCTTACAAAAGTTTACAACATTGACTCAGACCACTATGGATAAAAAGGTCATTCTATCTTTATGTCGGTTTGTAACGCCGAAGCTCCATGAAAAGGAACCTTCGGCCATCTCCTGGGGACAACTTCAGCCGAAGCTGCTTCTTCGTGTAAGACCTTCGGCGCAACGAAGCATGGCCCCAACAGTAGCCCCTTTCGCGGCGCTAGATCGTTTTTCGTAACGAGCTTGATCCGTGAAAAAAGCCTCTTAAGCTTCGGGAAGCCGAAGGTCCAAAAAACACCTTCCCTGAGCTCGTTGCCGAGAAACGATTCAATTTCCGAGCTCGTGTCGGTCCCACCTTGCAGAGTTACTGTTTGATCTTTGCGGTCCACTGCGCAGCGAGTACAAGTGACTGCCCGCCTGGTGTAAAAATCCTGCCGCTTCGCCTTCTTACCTGCAGCACTATATAAACAGACGAGTAGGTGTGAAGTTACCACAGCATTCATTGCTATTTGCACTGTTTTGCTGCCAAAATTTTTAACTATAGCCGAAGCTTGATTCTCAGAATCGAACGAAGGTCCATCTTGAAGTCTGCTTCGTCAGAAAGAAAGGCTTCGGGAGAAAAGGAAAAAGAAAAAAGTATTTAATTTCCCCAAACTCAGAATCAAATGGCCAGAGTGCGATCTACTGCCAAAGTTGAACGTGAAGGAGACGAAGCTGAAGGTTCGGAGACAGTGCCCATCTCCGAAGCAATGCAACGTTCCAGACTGGTGACTGCGGAAGAAATGCCCGCTGCTGAAGCAGATCCGACAACTGCCGAAGGAGAAGAAGAGAACATTGAAGAAACTGACTCCGAAGATGACTATCGCATTGCCATGCCCAGCAAGCCCAGCCACTTGGACTTCGGGAAATCAACTGTTTCAAAGGCTGACCTCGCCAAGATGGTAAAATCAGGTTATTTTAGTGAAAATCAGAAGAAACTACTTCGCTTCGGGGGAGAAGAAACTACCCCGAAGCCAGAGAAGGACGAGATTGTCATTTTCAAGAGCTTTTTAAAGGCTGGGCTGAGATTCCCTCTTCATGGAATTATTGCAGATGTATTGAAAAAGTTTGGTATTTACTTTCATCAATTGACTCCTAACGCTATCGTTAGGCTTAATGTTTATATCTGGGCCCTCCGAAGCCAAGCAGTGGAGCCGTTTGCCGACAGTTTTTGTCGAGTTCATGAGTTACATTACCAAACGAAGGCCAGAAAAGATGGATTACATGATAACTTTGGCTGCTACAATTTTGCCTACCGGAAAACAACAAAGTTTCCTGTTATTAGCTACCGAAGCAAGTGGCCGGCAGGCTGGAAGTCTGAGTGGTTTTATGTGAAGGTTGACGAAGATGAAGAGAAATTGGTACAAAGCCCACTTGAGTTGATCTTCGGAGAAACACGGCCACGGTGCCACATGACATTGGAGGGTCCCACCTGGGCTGCACTAGGTGAGTTTGAAATTATTTCAGAGCATATCGGTACCAGGGATCTGGTTCAAGAATTCTTGGCATTCAGAGTCTTCCCTACTCTGAAAGAATGGGAAATGCCAAAGCTAGAGGGGGAGAAGAAGAAGGGGGAACTTGTCCGGCTTCCTTATCACTTCAAATTCAAGAAATACTTTAAAAAACCTTGCCAAGAGTGGCTGGACACAGTTGAGGTGATGTGTAATGAAATTCTTGGGAATTATTCCAAAAAAGAAGATCAACTGATGACCGCGGCCTTCGGCACCCGTCCGAAGCGAAGGCTGAACCGAGTGCTTGATGCCCTGGGCTTCGAGTACCCTGACTATGAACGGCTGAACAAGGGTGCTGAGGGCCAAAAAAGGAAAAGAGTGGCCGAAACTTTGAACAAGGATGAAGAAAAACCACCAAAAGAGAAGAAAATTCCCAAGAAGAGAAAAATATCAACTCCAAAACGAAAATTATCCGATGAAGAGGGGACTCCTGCACCACCTTCTACCGGCGACGTGGAGGAAATCTTAAAGGTAATGACTGAACCCATGCCCACGAAGCTAAGTCCATTAGGGCCTCAACTGACGAAGCTTTTTCGAAAGGTGGAGGAGCCGGAAAAAACGAAGATAACCAAAGCAAAAAGGCAAAGAATTATTGCAGTAACCGAAGTTATTGACAAGACGCCACCGAGGGCGTCAATTCGGAAAACGCCAGCTGTTGAGGGCAAAACAAATGTCGAAGTCGCACCTTCGGAGGTCGCGGCTACCGAAGCCGCTTCAGCCGAAGATGTGAACTTAGAAACTACCATTGAAGATATCGACAAAATTTTGCTAGACATGGCTGCAGAAGAAGCTGCCACTGCTGGTGAAGAAACCATGGCCACAGTGCCTGGAAAGGGAAAAGAAATAGCCGAAGACACTTCGGAAGACGAAGCCTACATATTTCAAAATTTAGTTGGGCAAAAACTGTCGAAGGCCGAAATAGAAGAGCTTAAGGAATATGCCGAATCTTGTGGATACAAGCCAGGAGCTCTTCTATTTGGAGGCATTGATGATGAAAAATTAGGCTGCATCCGAGACCAAACTGGAGCTAAGGTCATCGGTACTCTATCAAAGAGTATCGGTTTTCCGAAGCTAGAAACAGATATCAGCCGCTACCGACGACAACATATCGTCGGCAGCTTATTTTATTCCAATTTCAAGGTAATCAACCTTTTCTCTGGCTTTTATTGCTTTTTAATAATGGAAATATTCCTAACGAAGGTTGTTTATTTGCAGAGCATGCTTCTAAGCAAAGCTTTGAGGATGCAACAAGATCTAGAGGATAAGAAACACGAAGCTATAATCGAAAATCTAGAGAGCAAGATAAAAGAGCAATCAGCTATTCTTGAAAAGAAAGACTTTGAACTCCAAACGACTGAAGGCTTGCTGGCAGAGACTGAAGCTAAAGTATCAGAATTGAATTCGAAGCTTATCTGCCAATCAAAACAATTTGAACAAGAGAAGCTAGAGCTTAATTCAAAACTTGAAGCCGAAGTCCAATCCAACTCAGATTTGAAGAAATCATTAACAAGCCTTCAGGATAAATGTTTGAAATTTAGTACCAGCTGCATTCAACAATTAAAGAAGATCTTTTACTCAGTTGGAGCCAGCAGTGGGAAGTTTACCCCTTCAGCTGAAAATTTACCAAAAACCTTTGATCATATTGAAGCTGAAATTGATGAGCTTGACGAAGTTATAGCCGGGCACGGTGACTTCTGTGCCTGGGTAGCTTCTCGGGGTACCGCTGCAGCGTTCCTGAAGGCCGGCTGCGAGCATGGAAAAATCGTCAACAGGCCCAATTTCGCCCTGTCTCCATCAATTCTAGACGATATTCCTGACCTCGCCCGAAGCATCTCAAATAGATTTATAAAAATGATATGGACAAAAGGCGGGCGGGAGAAGGCTGGAGACGAAGCTCGAAGTCATCTTGAACCAGTAAGAAATCATACTTTGTACTTACCTTCTCCTTCACACTTGATTTTTACTCGCGATACCTTGATTCATGTAGGATGACGAAGCTGAAGATGATGCTTAAAATATGTCGCCGAAGCTGAAGCTCAGTGAAGATCAGTAGGAGTATACTATAGAAAAAACTCAGGAGACTTTTGTAACAACTTTTGTAAATACAATTAAACTGTTCTCAAGGAACTTTGTACATACCTTGTAATATATTCTTACCCTTCTATTGAGGCGCTTTGATGTGGACGAAATTAGTATTTTGAGCCGAAGGCGAAAAAACACCTTCCCTTCTTTTCGTACACAACGAAGCATAAAAGACCGCTTCTTCCTTTTGCCGAAGCTTTTCTTTTTTGTACACAACGAAGCATAAAAAACCGCTTCTTCCTTTTGCCGAAGCTTTTCTTTTTTGTACACAACGAAGCATAAAATACCGCTTCTTCCTTTTGCCGAAACAACCACTTAGGAACGCAAATGCTATGAATGAATGCTTATGAATGCAAATGCTATGATGTAATGTAATGTGTGAATGAATGTCCAAAACATATATCCGAAGCCACACTCTCAGCCATTATTTCCTTAGAAACAACCACACATCAGCTCTGCATTCCCTTAGTAACGACTTTGGAGCTTCTTCGCCTTTTACTTAGGCGGTATCAGCGTTGACTTTTCGCTGTAAGCTCTGCATCCCCTTAGGGACGTCTTTGGAGCTTCTTCGCCTTTTACTTTCGGCGGAATCAGCGTTGACTTTTCGCTGTGAGCTCTGCATCCCCTTAGGGACGTCTTTGGAGCTTCTTCGCCTTTTACTTTCGGCGGAATCAGCGTTGACTTTTCGCTGTGAGCTCTGCATCCCCTTAGGGACGTCTTTGGAGCTTCTTCGCTTTTTCAGTTTCGGCACTCGATGGTGCGTTCTCAGTTTTTACATTTACATTTTTGGGGGGATTTTGCTCTTATAAGACTAAAAAAGGAAATTACACATGATGGCCCCATTAAAAACCTTTCTCCCCCTTTAGAAAGGAAAAGGGTGCCATGAAAAAGAAAAGAAAAAACATAAAAAGTTACATCAAGTTATACATAATATCGCCGAAGCTCATCCGCATTCCAAGATCTTGGAATTTCGTTGCCATCCATGTCCTTCAATCTGTACGAACCAGGCCTTGACGAAGATACTACTAAGAAAGGTCCTTCCCATTTCAACTGTAGCTTGCCCACTGTATCTGGGTTGGCTACTCTCCGAAGCACCAAGTGTCCCGGCTCAATATTTTTTAACCGGACCTTTCTATCTCGCCACTTGACTGTTTCAGCTTGGTATTTATTAATATTCTCCACGGCCTGAAGCCTGATCCCCTCTAAGGCATCTTTTTCCACAAGGCAAGCATCTTCGGGACCTGATTCTGCCGAAGCTACTACTCTTATTGATCCAGCTTTTGCTTCTTCCGGAGTTACTGCTTCGTCGCCGAATAATAATTTGAATAGAGTAAAGCCTGTAGACCTTGATGTTGTTGTATTGTGGCTCCACACCACTTTGGTCAACTGATCTGGCCACTTTCCCCTGGGTTGATTGAAGATTAACTTCATTATTCCTATCATTATAATGCCGTTGGCCCTTTCAACGAGCCCATTTGACTCCGGATGCCTAACTGATGCAAAGTGGATCTTCGTACCTGTTGGGGGCCTTCGTCCTCCGAAGGTCCTCAAAAACATGATTTGACAATGTTTTCCAAGTGGATTGTGAACAGGTATCTTCGAACTCAGAATTATGAACAGGAAGTACGATCGGGACGAAGCCTGAATCAAACGAAGGGGGATTAAAGAGGAAGACGGGCTGATTACCGAGCTCCACGAAGGATGGTGCGCAGCCGAAGCTGTGCGCAGGGGAGCTTCGTCGCGATAGCAGAGAGGGGAACCAACTTAGAGATGAAAAGACTACGTGGACCTTGACAGATTTTCATAAGTCATTGACAAATGTAATGGACATGAATGTAATTTTACGTGGGCTGCGTCCCACGTCTATAAATAGATGAACAGTACTCCCGTACTGTTCACGCTGACTTGGCATATGCTTTTGCGTCACGCTTGTACTTTTTACCTTCTCTCAGGACCGAAGGTACATTTGTAATTTGTAATCATTTCTATCTCTCCATGTTAATAAAATAGAAATGATTCTATAATGATGTTTATATTTCATGCTTTATATGAATCCTTCGTCATTACTTGTCGTATTTACGAAGGTATGTTTCTTGTGACCTTCGTCCGAAACTCATTGTTTCCCGAAGGGGAACAATGTTTAGTAGGATGAAGGGCTTTAACACTTAACACTTTTTATGTTGCCTTGTTCTTAACTCAGCATTTGAGAACAAGTCCCCAACATTGGCGCCCACCTCCGGTGAACTCACTTCCACTTCGAGTTTTTTGAACGCCTTCGGAAGCTATAGACCTTCGCTATGGCACCGAAGAAAGCTTCAGCGGCTGGGGCTGCAGCACTGCAACCGCTGGACCCCAACCAGGAGACCGTCTCTCTTCGGGAAGCCCGAAGCCAGAAAAGGAAGGCCCTCAGCCCGACGCTTCAGGAAGATGAACTAGACCAAGAAATCAGGGATATGGAGATGCTACATCAACAGGTGTAGAGGAAGAAGGAGAAGATGGCCCGGCTAGCTGAGTTGCAAAGGCAGATAGACGAAGCCTCTGAGGAAGTTCGCCATCTTACTCACGATGAGCAAAACAGAAGGCCTCAGCAGATGTTGGAGACTTGTTCTTAAAGGCTAAGAGTTAAGAGCAAGGCAACATAAAAAATGTTAAGTGTTAAAGTCCTTCGTCCTTCGGAACATTATGTCCCTTCGGGAGATAATGTA
This sequence comes from Zea luxurians, assembly GCA_029449295.1. Taxonomy (NCBI): domain Eukaryota; kingdom Viridiplantae; phylum Streptophyta; class Magnoliopsida; order Poales; family Poaceae; genus Zea; species Zea luxurians. Next base: position 180,189,505 of record JAOPSE010000004.1, on the reverse strand, counting down.
TTTCGGACGAAGGTCACAAGAGACATACCTTCGTAAACATAACAAGTAATGACGAAGGATTCATATAGGGCATGAAATATAATATAAACACCATCATAGAATCATTTCTATTTTATTAACATGGAAAAATAGAAATGATTTCAAATTACAAATGTACCTTCGGTCCTGAGAGAAGGTAAAAAGTACAAGCGTGACGCAAAAGCAGATGCCAAGTCAGCGTGAACAGTATGGGAGTACTGTTCATCTATTTATAGACGCGGGACGCAGCCCACGTAAAATTACATCCATGTCCATTACATTTGTTAATGACTTATGGAAATCTATCGAGGCCCACGTAGTCTTTTCATCTTTAAGTCGGTTCCCCTTTCCGCTATCGCGACGAAGCTTCCCTGCACACAGCTTCGGCTGTGCACCGTCCTTCGTAGAACTTGGTAATCAGCTCGTCCTTCGTCTGATTCAGGCCTCGTCCTGACCGTGCTTTATGTTCATAATTCTGAGTCCGAAGATACCTGTTCACATAATCCACTTGGAAAACATTGTCAAATCATGTTTTTGAGGACCTTCGGAGGACGGAGGCCCCCAACAGTAGCCCCTCGCAATATTAATTTGTTAATAATAAATTCAGATTGCGATATGGACGAAGGCCTTGAGCCGAAGGTCCGAAAAAACACCTTCCCTTTGCTAGAATAGCAACATTCACTGACAAGCGGGGTCTTTCAATTTTCAACGCCCTGGGCGTATAAATAAGATCACACCGCCAACTCATTTGGTACGCACACTTGCCATCTGCTTCGGTCCACTAAATTTTTAGCTCTTGTGCATTAAGATTGGTGACCTTTTTGATTTCGAAGCTTCGGCCCTGAAAACAGTTTTTTAGCGTTTCCGAAGATGTCTGAAGGTAAGAAGATCCCTGCTGAGACGAAGCTGAGTCTCGAGGAAGAGAAGAATTTGGGGTTCCTCATAGCGATGGCGGAGACCAATACGGAGAAAATCACGAAGGAGATTCTTGAAGGTTTGTCTGAAGATACTGGTGACAGCGACAGCTATGATGTAGAAAGTGGTGGGGAAGAGGCCGAAGATCGGCCATGGCGGCCAAGTCACACGGTTTTCGGGAAAACCACTATCAAGCAGAGTCATATTGATAATATGAGGGGGCGGTATTTTCGAGATATATCTATTGTGAGGGCTGACGCTGGAGAGAAGACTTCTCCCACCCCAGAAGAAGATGAAGTCGTAATCTTCCGAAGCTTTCTCAAGGCTGGGCTTCGATTCCCCCTAAGCAACTTTGTTGTTGAAGTCCTGAAGACATTTCAAGTCTACCTTCATCAAATTACCCCCGAAGCCATCATAAGAATGGGGGTGTTTGTCTGGGCTGTGAGGAGCCAAGGTTTGGAACCAAACGCTAAAAGCTTCTGCAACATTCATGAGTTACTATACGAGACGAAGCCCTGGGGAAAAGAACAATATCACAACAATTTTGGGTGTTATAGCTTCGGTGCCCGCTCCGGGTCAAGCTGCCCTGTGCCGACCTTTCGGAAGAGGTGGCCCGGAGCCTGGATGACAGAGTGGTTCTATGTGAAGAATGACTTAACAGCGCAAGAAAATGTCAAGAGTATCATTATGCGCCCCATCTGGCAACGCTTCGGACTTCGAAGGCCGAAGGTTGAAATGGATGAAGCAGCCGAAGAATGCCAAAGAGCCTTCGGCATAATCTGCTCTTTCATTGGGACAAGGGACTTAGTCCAAGAGCACATTGCCTTCAGGATATGGCCACTTGCAGAAAAGTGGGAAATGCCGAAGGAGACCATTAAAGAGTCCGACGAAGGCGGACTAGTCAGACTAAAATACACATTCAAATATGGGGATAAATTTGTTGAACCTGATGACGATTGGTTGAAAAGCATTGAAACATTAAGTGACGAACTTCTTGGGGCATATTCGAAGGCCGAGAACACTGCGTTATCAGCAGCCTTCGGAGGCCGAAAGAAGAAAAGGCTCAACCGTGTATTTGACGCAGTCGGGTTTATCTACCCTGACTATCACTATCCGGTATTGGGTCGCAAAAGGAAAAATACTTCTCCTGCGACAGAAGCTACCACGAGTGCCACTAGTGAGCCAGCGCCTCAAAGGAAAAAGATGAAGGTGCTCACCCATCGAACTCGCTTTATTGAGCCGGCCACAGTGCCAGAATTTATTGGTGAAGTTTCTTTGGCCTCTGAAGCTACAGAACCAGCTCCAGTGCCGAAGATAGAAGAAAAAACTGAAGCACCTTCAGCCGAAAAAGCAGAAAAACCGAAGACTGAAGGGCCAAAAACATCAGAAATTTTAAGTCCTTCAGCAAATGTCGAAACAACAAAAAATCAAAAGGGCCCATTGGTGACCCCAAGAAGAAAACGGATGGTGAACGTACTGGATGTCTTGGAGACAATTAAGTCTTCAAGCACAACCGCAAAGGAGTCTGCTGAACTCGCTGAAGCATCTACTGAAGCTTCGAAACAACAAGCTGAAGCTGAAGCTGGGCCTTCAGAGCCCACCAAGGAACAATCCGAGAAAATATCAGAACCAGCCTTGTTTGAAGAAATTGACACGGCCACCCCCGAAGCTCCCTCCAGCATACGCGATTACATCGTGCGACATGCTTCGGGGAAGAAACTGTCTGAAGAAGAGACCTATGAAGCGAATCACTATGCTAGGGAGTTAAAGTATCCGAAGGGGGCAGTAGTATTCAATGGGACAAATGAAGATGACTTCCTATACTGCCTCCCTGATAACAAAGAATTATCTGTCTGCCGGGAGATGGCCAGGAGTATGGGTTTCCCAAAACTCGAAGCTGGATTATGCGCCATGACGAAAGAGGATCTCGCAGACAGTCTTGCGTACAATAGCCTAAAGGTATGGAAATTAAGCGTTTGAAAAAACTTTTTTAATACGTAATTCATTCCTTTATTCTTATATGGATTCTTTTTCGTATAGGGCTTGATTCTAAGCAACGCATTAAGAGCCCAAAAAAGCGCCGAAGATGAAAGCTACGACATTGCGTTTAACAATTTACGCTCCGAAGTTATCAAACTGAGAAACGAAGCTCTGGAAAAGGATAAGATTCTGCTTACACTGGTAGATAAAGTAAAGAAAGACGAAGCTGCTTCAAAAACCCAGGCCGAAGCCCAAAAACGTGAAATTAAAGATCTTCAGAAACAGCTGGCTAGAGTTAAAGAGGAACGTGTGCTGGAGGAAACAAAACGAGAACTCGGTGATCATATGGTCAATAATTTGGAGTTAAGTGTTAAAGAGCTTCGTGCATCTCAGAGGAAATGTTATGTTAAATCTGTAGAATGCGTGAAAAAGATAAAATCCAGCTTCGCCAGCGTTGGCGCCTTTTCTAGTGAAGAGGACTTTTCAAGAGGCAATCCCGAAGGTCCACTGGACTGGATTAGTCACGAAGCAGAAGCCTTCGAGGAAATCCTGAGCAGCCGCGGTGACATCTGCGCTTTTTCAGGCGCCAGGGGAATTGCTGCTGTTTTGGAGAAAAAAGGTTGTGAACATATAAAATCCTTAGCTCAATCCGAAGCTGCCCTATCCTCGGAAGATATCAAAGATCCCTCGACCGAAGCCAGCATGGTTGGCGGTAAATTCTTCACTGATATCTGGGACAATGGCGGCCGAGAAATGGCGCAAGAAATAATTCAAAGAAGCGAAAAAGGCATCCATGATGCTAGGAAAGTGGCAGAAGCTGCCGAAAGAAGTACAGAGCCCGAAAGGCAATTAGGTATTAATTAGTCGTTCTTATTGTGTTGTAATTTTTATTTCAAACTTTGCTCGCGATTTGTAATAGTAATGAAGAAATGTTTTCTTCCCTCAGAAGCTGCTGGATCGACTGCCGACCCCCACACAAAAGGGGATGACGAAATTAAACAAATGGCCGAAGCTATCATGGATAAAGTTGTTGATCAACTTCTAAATGAAGCCGCCGAAGCAGTATTAAGAGAAGACTAGATGCTATTTAGAAAAAACATTTAAAGTGTGATCTATGTAACATTTTGTACATTTGAATGTAATATACAAGTCTCTTTTCATTATTCAATTCTTTACGATGCATGAAACTCTACATACATACCATTTTTGAGCCTTCGGCGAAAAAACACCTTCCCTTCTTTTCATGCTTCGTGAAGAAGACATTCTCCGTTAAAATTATTCTGATGAAACACGTTCATGCTTCATGAAAACATTCTCCGAAGCTATACAATTTCGATATTGCTCTGATGAAGCTCGTCCATGCTTCGTAAAAATATTCTCCGAAGCTGTATTCCGAAGATTATCATTGTATTCCCTCGTGACTTTACACAATTTTCACTTTCTCAAAGCGTCCTTTCGAAGGTTGATACTGTGTCCCCTTCTTTTGCCACATGCAACATGATGTATGATGCTTATGCTATGCAAAATGATGTGATGATGTTATGTTATGCAAATGACATTTGTTCCGAAGATACACACAAAATATATTCGTAAGCTCTGCATTCCCTTAGGAACGTCTTTGGAGCTTCTTCGCCTTTTACTTAGACGGTATAAGCTCTGCATTCCCTTAGGAACGTCTTTGGAGCTTCTTCGCCTTTTACTTAGGCGGTATCAGCGTTGACTTTTCGCTGTATGCTCTGCATTCCCTTAGGAACGTCTTTGGAGCAAAAAACTTACACTGCGCTCCCTTTGGAACGGCTTTTTGTAACTTCGGCAACTTACTCTGCGTTCCTTAGAACGACTTTTTGTTGCGTTGAAGGATCTTTAATAATCCGAAGGTCCTCCTTGTTGCCGCAAATTTTTAAGCTTCGGCAACTTAAGCCTGTAGAGAAAATAGGTTTTTCTGATAACCAACCACGAAAGTATTATATGAAAACTGAAGTGTTCTTTATTACACAGAAAACAGAACTTAAACGGAAAAGACTGCTATCAAAGTAGGATATTTGTCAATAAATGTGCTTCGACTCTGGCACAGTACTATTGACTGTACGGGCTTCAGATTGCTCTCTGAGATCCCTTTGGTGCGGGACATATTGGCTCCCTTCTGGCTGTTGGCCTTGTTGCAGCGGAGGTGGAGGCGGGGGCTGTTGCCATGAAGCTTGAGGTTGACTTGCCGAAGCTACGGAAACTGCAGGGTGGTTGCCCACGTACTCCCGGATGTAAGGCTGATGGTACGAAGCAGTATGCATGACCTGCTTCGGCTGTCCCTGTTGCGCTGCAGCTTCTGCTAGCTCCTTTTGTTTCTGGATGGTGACATGGCACATCCTGGTGGTATGGCCCTTGTTCTCACCGTAGAATAAGCAAAATGTCCTCCTTGGTTGATCTCCAAATCTCCCGCTGAAGCCCCTGGCGCCTCTGCCTCTTGGAGCTGGTGGCCGAAAGAAAGTTTGCTGTTGCCCCGAAGCCTGTGAGGAGCACTACGGCCTGTTCTGCTGACTCCCCTTATCATCATTTTGAGTGTTGTGGATGGACCTGACATGCCTCGGATAGAATCGTCCCCCGAAGCCCCTGGTCATCTCAGAAAATCTGAAGGCCACCTCCCTTCTTTGGCGAAAGTCATTATCAGCACGAATGTACTCGTCCATCTTTTGGAGTAGCTTCTCCAGAGTCTGAGGAGGCTTCCTAGCAAAGTATTGGGCTACAGGTCCAGGACGAAGCCCCTTGATCATGGCTTCGATAACAATTTCATTGGGCACCGTTGGTGCCTGTGCCCTCAAACGCAAGAACCTTCTGACAAACGCCTGAAGGTATTCTTCATGATCCTGAGTGCACTGAAACAAGGCTTGAGCAGTAACCGGCTTCGTCTGAAATCCTTGAAAGCTGGTTAACAACATATCCTTCAGCTTCTGCCATGAGGTGATCGTTCCTGGTCGAAGGGAGGAATACCAGGTCTGAGCAACATTCCTGACGGCCATAACGAAAGACTTCGCCATGACTGCAGCATTGCCCCCATATGAAGACACTGTTGCTTCGTAGCTCATTAAGAACTGCTTCGAGTCTGAATGGCCGTCGAACATGGGAAGCTGGGGTGGCTTATAGGATGGAGGCCAAGGTGTAGCCTGCAGCTCAGCGGACAAAGGAGAAGCATCATCGAAAACAAAATTTCCCTGATGGAAATTGTCATACCAGTCATCTTCGTTGATGAAGCCCTCCTGATGAAGGTCTTTCTGCTGAGGCCTTCTGTTTTGCTCATCGTGAGTAAGATGGCGAACTTCCTCAGAGGCTTCGTCTATCTGCCGTTGCAACTCAGCTAGCCGGGCCATCTTCTCCTTCTTCCTCTGCACCTGTTGATGTAGCATCTCCATATCCCTGATTTCTTGGTCTAGCTCTTCCTCCTGAAGCGTTGGGCTGACGGCCTTTCTCTTCTGGCTTCGGGCCTCCCGAAGAGAGACGGTCTCCTGGTTGTGGTCCAGCGGTTGCAGTGCTGCAGCCCCAGCCGCTGAAGCTTTCTTCGGTGCCATAGCGAAGGTCTACAGCTTCCGAAGGTGTTCAAAAAACTCGAAGTGGAAGTGAGTTCACCGGAGGTGGGCGCCAATGTTGGAGACTTGTTCTTAAAGGCTAAGAGTTAAGAGCAAGGCAACATAAAAAATGTTAAGTGTTAAAGTCCTTCGTCCTTCGGAACATTATGTCCCTTCGGGAGATAATGTATTTCGGACGAAGGTCACAAGAGACATACCTTCGTAAACATAACAAGTAATGACGAAGGATTCATATAGGGCATGAAATATAATATAAACACCATCATAGAATCATTTCTATTTTATTAACATGGAAAAATAGAAATGATTTCAAATTACAAATGTACCTTCGGTCCTGAGAGAAGGTAAAAAGTACAAGCGTGACGCAAAAGCATATGCCAAGTCAGCGTGAACAGTACGGGAGTACTGTTCATCTATTTATAGACGCGGGACGCAGCCCACGTAAAATTACATCCATGTCCATTACATTTGTTAATGACTTATGGAAATCTGTCGAGGCCCACGTAGTCTTTTCATCTTTAAGTCGGTTCCCCTTTCCGCTATCGCGACGAAGCTTCCCTGCACACAGCTTCGGCTGTGCACCGTCCTTCGTAGAACTTGGTAATCAGCTCGTCCTTCGTCTGATTCAGGCCTCGTCCTGACCGTGCTTTATGTTCATAATTCTGAGTCCGAAGATACCTGTTCACATAATCCACTTGGAAAACATTGTCAAATCATGTTTTTGAGGACCTTCGGAGGACGAAGGCCCCCAACAGCAGAAAGACCTTCATCAGGAGGGCTTCGTCAACGAAGATGACTGGTATGACAATTTCCATCAGGGAAATTTTGTTTTCGATGATGCTTCTCCTTTGTCCGCTGAGCTGCAGGCTACACCTTGGCCTCCATCCTATAAGCCACCCCAGCTTCCCATGTTCGACGGTCACTCAGACCCGAAGCAGTTCTTGATGAGCTACGAAGCAACAGTGTCTTCGTATGGGGGCAATACTGCAGTCATGGCGAAGTCTTTCGTTATGGCCGTCAGGAATGTTGCTCAGACCTGGTATTCCTCCCTTCGACCAGGAACGATCACCTCATGGCAGAAGCTGAAGGATATGTTGTTAACCAGCTTTCAAGGATTTCAGACGAAGCCGGTCACTGCTCAAGCCTTGTTTCAGTGCACTCAGGATCATGAAGAATACCTTCAGGCGTATGTCAGAAGGTTCTTGCGTTTGAGGGCACAGGCACCAACGGTGCCCAATGAAATTGTTATCGAAGCCATGATCAAGGGGCTTCGTCCTGGACCTGTAGCCCAATACTTTGCTAGGAAGCCTCCTCAGACTCTGGAGAAGCTACTCCAAAAGATGGACGAGTACATTCGTGCTGATAATGACTTTCGCCAAAGAAGGGAGGTGGCCTTCAGATTTTCTGAGATGACCAGGGGCTTCGGGGGACGATTCTATCCGAGGCATGTCAGGTCCATCCACAACACTCAAAATGATGATAAGGGGAGTCAGCAGAACAGGCCGTAGTGCTCCTCACAGGCTTCGGGGCAACAGCAAACTTTCTTTCGGCCACCAGCTCCAAGAGGCAGAGGCGCCAGGGGCTTCAGCGGGAGATTTGGAGATCAACCAAGGAGGACATTTTGCTTATTCTACGGTGAGAACAAGGGCCATACCACCAGGATGTGCCATGTCACCATCCAGAAACAAAAGGAGCTAGCAGAAGCTGCAGCGCAACAGGGACAGCCGAAGCAGGTCATGCATACTGCTTCGTACCATCAGCCTTACATCCCGGAGTACGTGGGCAACCACCCTGCAGTTTCCGTAGCTTCGGCAAGTCAACCTCAAGCTTCATGGCAACAGCCCCCGCCTCCACCTCCGCTGCAACAAGGCCAACAGCCAGAAGGGAGCCAATATGTCCCGCACCAAAGGGATCTCAGAGAGCAATCTGAAGCCCGTACAGTCAATAGTACTGTGCCAGAGTCGAAGCACATTTATTGACAAATATCCTACTTTGATAGCAGTCTTTTCCGTTTAAGTTCTGTTTTCTGTGTAATAAAGAACACTTCAGTTTTCATATAATACTTTCGTGGTTGGTTATCAGAAAAACCTATTTTCTCTACAGGCTTAAGTTGCCGAAGCTTAAAAATTTGCGGCAACAAGGAGGACCTTCGGATTATTAAAGATCCTTCAACGCAACAAAAAGTCGTTCTAAGGAACGCAGAGTAAGTTGCCGAAGTTACAAAAAGCCGTTCCAAAGGGAGCGCAGTGTAAGTTTTTTGCTCCAAAGACGTTCCTAAGGGAATGCAGAGCATACAGCGAAAAGTCAACGCTGATACCGCCTAAGTAAAAGGCGAAGAAGCTCCAAAGACGTTCCTAAGGGAATGCAGAGCTTATACCGTCTAAGTAAAAGGCGAAGAAGCTCCAAAGACGTTCCTAAGGGAATGCAGAGCTTACGAATATATTTTGTGTGTATCTTCGGAACAAATGTCATTTGCATAACATAACATCATCACATCATTTTGCATAGCATAAGCATCATACATCATGTTGCATGTGGCAAAAGAAGGGGACACAGTATCAACCTTCGAAAGGACGTTTTGAGAAAGTGAAAATTGTGTAAAGTCACGAGGGAATACAATGATAATCTTCGGAATACAGCTTCGGGGAATATTTTTACGAAGCATGGACGAGCTCCATCAGAGCAATATCGAAATTGTATAGCTTCGGAGAATGTTTTCACGAAGCATGGACGTGTTTCATCAGAATAATTTTAACGGAGAATGTCTTCTTCACGAAGCATGAAAAGAAGGGAAGGTGTTTTTTCGCCGAAGGCTCAAAAATGGTATGTATGTAGAGTTTCATGCATCGTAAAGAATTGAATAATGAAAAGAGACTTGTATATTACATTCAAATGTACAAAATGTTACATAGATCACACTTTAAATGATTTTTCTAAATAGCATCTAATCTTCTCTTAATACTGCTTCGACGGCTTCATTTAGAAGTTGATCAACAACTTTATCCATGATAGCTTCGGCCATTTGTTTAATTTCGTCATCCCCTTTTGAGTGAGGATCGGCAGTCGATCCAGCAGGTTCTGAGGGAAGAGAACATTTCTTTATTACTATTACAAATTGCGAGCAAAGTTTGAAATAAAAATTACAACACAAATAAGAATGTCTAATTAATACCTAATTGCCTTTCGGGCTCTGCACTTCTTTCGGCAGCTTCTGCCACTTTCCTAGCATCATGGATGCCTTTTTCACTTCTTTGAATTATTTCTTGCGCCATTTCTCGGCCGCCATTGTCCCAGATATCGGTGAAGAATTTACCGCCAACCATGCTGGCTTCGGTCGAGGGATCTTTGATGTCTTCGGAGGACAGGGTAGCTTCGGACTGAGCTAAAGATTTTATATGTTCACAACCTTTTTTCTCCAAAACAGCAGCAATTCCTCTGGCGCCTGAAAAAGCGCAGATGTCACCGCGGCTGCTCAGGATTTCCTCGAAGGCTTCTGCTTCGTGATTGATCCAGTCCAGTGGACCTTCGGGATTGCCTCTAGGAAAATTCTCTTCACTAGAAAAGGCGCCAACGCTGGCGAAGCTGGATTTTATCTTTTTGACGCATTCTACAGATTTAATATAGCATTTCCTCTGAGATGCACGAAGCTCCTTAACACTTAACTCCAATTTATTGACCAAATGATCGCTAAGTTCTCGTTTTGTTTCCTCAAGCACACGTTCCTCTTTAGCTCTAGCTAGCTGTTTCTGAAGGTCTTTAATTTCACGTTTTTGGGCTTCGGCCTGGGTTTTTGAAGCAGCTTCGTCCTTCTTTACCTTATCTACCAGTGTAAGCAGAATTTTATCCTTTTCCAGAGCTTCGTTTCTCAGTTTAATAACTTCGGAGCGTAAGTTGTTGAACGCAATATCATAGCTTTCATCTTCGGCGCTCTTTTGGGCTCTTAATGCGTTGCTTAGGATCAAGCCCTATACGAAAAAAATCCACAAAAGAATAAAGGACTGAGTTTCGTATTGAAAAAGTTTTTTCAAGCGCTTAATTCCCATACCTTTAGGCTGTTGTACGCAAGACTGTCTGCAAGATCCTCTTTCGTCATGGCGCATAATCCAGCTTCGAGCTTCGGGAAACCCATACTTCTAGCCATCTCCCGGCAGACAGATAATTCTTTGTTATCAGGGAGGCAGTATAGGAAGTCATCTTCATCTGTCCCGTTGAATACTACTGCCCCCTTCGGATACTTTAACTCTCTAGCATAGTGATTCGCTTCATAGGTCTCCTCTTCAGACAGTTTCTTCCCCGAAGCATGTCGCACGATGTAATCGCATATGCTGGAGGGAGCTTCGGGGGCGGCAGTGTCAATTTCTTCAACCAAAGCTGGTTTTGATATTTTCTCGGATTGTTCCTTGGTGGGCTCTGAAGGCCCAGCTTCAGCTTCAGCTTGCTGTTTCGAAGCTTCAGTAGATGCTTCAGCGACTTCAACAGACTCCTTTGCGGTTGTGCTTGAAGACTTAATTGTCTCCAAGACATCCAGTACGTTCACCATTCTTTTTCTTCTTGGGGTCACCAATGGGCCCTTTTGATTTTTTGTTGTTTCGACATTTGCTGGAGGACTTAAAATTTCTGATGTTTTTGGCCCTTCAATCTTCGGTTTTTCTATTGCTGAAGGCGCTTCAGTTTTCCCTTCTATCTTCGGCACTGGAGCTGGTTCTGTAGCTTCAGGGGCCAAAGAAACTTCACCAATAAATTCTGGCACTGTGGCCGGCTCAATAAAACGCGTTCGATGGGTGAGCACCTTCATCTTTTTCCGTTGAGGCGCTGGCTCACTAGTGGCACTTGTGGTAGCTTCTGTCGCAGGAGAAGTATTTTTCCTTTTGCGACCCAATACCGGATAGTGATAGTCGGGGTAGACAAACCCGACTGCGTCAAATACACGGTTGAGCCTTTTCTTCTTTCGGCCTCCGAAGGCTGCTGATAACGCAGTGTTCTCGGCCTTCGAATATGCCCCAAGGAGTTCGTCACTTAATGTGTCAATGCTTTTCAACCAATCGTCATCAGGTTCAACAAATTTATCCCCGTATTTGAATGTGTATTTTAGTCTGACTAGTCCGCCTTCGTCGGACTCTTTAATGGTCTCCTTCGGCATCTCCCACTTTTCTGCAAGTGGCCATACCCTGAAGGCAATGTGCTCTTGGACTAAGTCCCTTGTCCCAATGAAAGAGCAGATTACGCCGAAGGCTCTTTGGCATTCTTCGGCTGCTTCATCCATTTCAATCTTCGGCCTTCGAAGTCCGAAGCGTTGCCAGATGGGGCGCATAATGATACTCTTGACATTTTCTTGCGCTGTTAAGTCATTCTTCACATAGAACCACTCTGTCATCCAGGCTCCGGGCCACCTCTTCCGAAAGGTCGGCACAGGGCAGCTTGACCCGGAGCGGGCACCGAAGCTATAACACCCAAAATTGTTGTGATATTGTTCTTTTCCCCAGGGCTTCGTCTCGTATAATAACTCATGAATGTTGCAGAAGCTTTTAGCGTTTGGTTCCAAACCTTGGCTTCTCACAGCCCAGACAAACACCCCCATTCTTATGATGGCTTCGGGGGTAATTTGATGAAGGTAGACTTGAAATGTTTTCAAGACTTCAACAACAAACTTGCTTAGGGGGAATCGAAGCCCAGCCTTGAGAAAGCTTCGGAAGATTACGACTTCATCTTCTTCTGGGGTCGGAGAAGTCTTTTCTCCAGCGTCAGCCCTCACAATAGATATATCTCGAAAATACCGCCCCCTCATATTATCAATATGACTCTGCTTGATAGTGGTTTTCCCGAAAACCGTGTGACTTGGCCGCCATGGTCGATGTTCGGCCTCTTCCCCACCACTTTCTACATCATAGCTGTCGCTGTCACCAGTATCTTCGGACAAACCTTCAAGAATCTCCTTGGTGATTTTCTCCGTATTGGTCTCCGCCATCGCTATCAGGAACCCCAAATTCTTCTCTTCCTCGAGACTCAGCTTCGTCTCAGCAGGGATCTTCTTACCTTCAGACATCTTCGGACACGCTAAAAACTGTTTTCAGGGCCGAAGCTTCGAAATCAAAAAGGTCACAAATCTTAATGCACAACAGCTAAAAATTTAGTGGACCGAAGCAGATGGCAAGTATGTGTAACAAATGAGTTTGCGGTGTGATCTTATTTATACGCCCAGGGCGTTAAAAATTGAAAGGTCCCGCTTGTCAGTGAATGTTGCTATTCTAGCAAAGGGAAGGTGTTTTTTCGGACCTTCGGCTCAAGGCCTTCGTCCATATCGCAATCTGAATTCATCATTAACAAATTAATATTGCGAGGGGCTACTGTTGGGGGCCTTCGTCCTCCGAAGGTCCTCAAAAACATGATTTGACAATGTTTTCCAAGTGGATTGTGAACAGGTATCTTCGAACTCAGAATTATGAACAGGAAGTACGATCGGGACGAAGCCTGAATCAAACGAAGGGGGATTAAAGAGGAAGACGGGCTGATTACCGAGCTCCACGAAGGATGGTGCGCAGCCGAAGCTGTGCGCAGGGGAGCTTCGTCGCGATAGCAGAGAGGGGAACCGACTTAGAGATGAAAAGACTACGTGGACCTTGACAGATTTTCATAAGTCATTGACAAATGTAATGGACATGAATGTAATTTTACGTGGGCTGCGTCCCACGTCTATAAATAGATGAACAGTACTCCCGTACTGTTCACGCTGACTTGGCATATGCTTTTGCGTCACGCTTGTACTTTTTACCTTCTCTCAGGACCGAAGGTACATTTGTAATTTGTAATCATTTCTATCTCTCCATGTTAATAAAATAGAAATGATTCTATAATGATGTTTATATTTCATGCTTTATATGAATCCTTCGTCATTACTTGTCGTATTTACGAAGGTATGTTTCTTGTGACCTTCGTCCGAAACTCATTGTTTCCCGAAGGGGAACAATGTTTAGTAGGATGAAGGGCTTTAACACTTAACACTTTTTATGTTGCCTTGTTCTTAACTCAGCATTTGAGAACAAGTCCCCAACAGTACCGATTTGATCACAAAAATTTCTGAAAGCTTCAGAGTCGAACTGCGTTCCATTATCTACAGTGATGGCCTTCGGTACTCCGAAGCGACAGACAATATTCTGCCAGAAAAACTTTTGGACAGTGGCTGAAGTTATTGTGGCTAATGGCTTCGCCTCAATCCATTTAGAAAAATACTCCACAGCTACTATAACATATTTTAGATTCCCTTGAGCCGGTGGTAATGGACCTAACAAGTCGAGGCCCCACCTTTGCAATGGCCAAATGGGTTGTATCAGCTGTGTCAAAGACGAAGGTTGCTTTTGATCTCTTGCACATTTCTGACAACCTTCGCACTTTTGAACTAACTCCGCTGCATCCGAAGCTGCCTTCGGCCAATAAAACCCTTGGTGGAAGACTTTTCCAAGTAACGGCCTAGATCCAATGTGGGACCCACACAGGCCTGCATGTATTTCTTTCATCAACTCTATACCTTCGGTTCTAGATAAGCACTTGAGTAGCGGAGCACAAACTCCATGTTTGTATAACTCCCCTTCTATCATGACATATGGACGAGCTCTTGCCTCTATCCTTTTATTATAAGCTTCGTCATCTGAAAGGACTGCTCTTTCCAGGAGGTCCACTGAAGGTGCCTTTATTGTTTCGAAGAACACATCCGAAGGTAACGGCAGCCCCTGTGCTGCAGACTTGGCTAGCAAATCAGCATGCTCATTTTGTCCTCGGGGGATATTCTTGACAGAAAAACCTTCGAAGGAGGCTTCGATCCTTCGGACCGTGTCTAGATATTTTTCAAGCTTCGGATCTTTAGCCTTGCAACTTTTGTCAATATGACCCGAAACGACCTGGGAATCAGTTTTAAGAATCGCCCTTCTGATTCCCATTGCCTTTAATTTCCGAAGGCCCAGGAGCAGGGCTTCGTACTCAGTAATATTGTTTGTACAGCTGAAATCAAGTCTTGCTGCATAACAAGTTTTAACCTTGGATGGTGAGATCAACACAGCGGCTGCACCTGCTCCGAAGGTTCCCCAAGAGCCATCACAAAACACTGTCCACACTTCGGCATCTTTATTTGCTTCTTCATCCTGAGCCCCTGGCGTCCAGTCGGCAATGAAATCTGCCAATGCTTGAGACTGGATCGAGGATCTATGCACATAATCAATGTAAAATTCATTGAGCTCTGCAGCCCATTTTCCAATCCGCCCAGTAGCTTCTCTATTTCTCATGATATCCTTCAACGGCTGCGAAGAAGGAACAATAATATTGTATGCCTGAAAATAATGCCGAAGCTTCCTGGATGCCATTAAAACGGCATATAATACCTTCTCCAGCTCTGTATAATTTTTCTTTGATATACTAAGGACTTCAGATACAAAATATACTGGGACCTGCTTCTTGACTTGGCCATCAAACTTCTCCTGGACAAGTGCCGCACTTACTGCTGAGTGCGAAGCTGCCACATATAACAACAGAGGAGCCCCTGGCGTTGGTGGAGTTAATGTTGTTAGATCTATCAAATATTGCTTCAGCTCTTGGAAGGCTTTTTGTTGACTTGGGCCCCATTGAAAGACTTCAGCTGACTTCAGCACCTCGAAGAATGGTAGATTTCTTTCTGCTGATCTGGATATGAATCTGTTGAGAGATGCCAGCCTTCCTGTCAATCTTTGGGCCCCCTTTCTTGTGGTTGGTGGCTCCATTCGAAGTATAGCTTCGATTTTATTTGGATTAGCTTCGATTCCCTTTGTTGAAACCAAGCATCCAAGAAATTTCCCCTTCTTTACTCCGAAGACACATTTTTCTGGATTCAGCTTCAGACCAGCTTGTCTGAAACTGGCGAAGGTCTCCTGCAGATCAGCAATATGATTTTCCTGCTTCGTGCTTTTTACAATGATGTCATCGACATAAGTCAACACATTTCTGCCTATCTGAGACTGGAGGACCTTCGCTGTCATTCTGCTGAAACTTCCTCCAGCATTTTTGAGCCCCTCAGGCATCCGAAGATAGCAATATGTGCCACTTGGGGTTATGAAGCTGGTCTTCGGCTCATCTTCCTTCTTCATCCAGATTTGATGATAGCCTGAGTAGCAGTCCAGGAGACTCATGAGCTCTGAAGAAGCTGCTGCATCGACTAAAGAGTCTATCCTTGGCAGCGGGAATTCATCCTTCGGACAAGCCTTGTTGAGATCTGTGAAATCGATACACATTCTCCACTTGCCATTGGCCTTCTTCACCATAACAGTGTTAGCTAGCCACTCTGGATACTTTACTTCTCTGATAACTCCTGCACTGAGGAGTCTTTTTACTTCATTGCGAGCCCCTTCGGCCTTGTCATCCGACATCTTCCGAAGCCTCTGCTTTCGGGGTCTGAAGGATGGGTCAACATTGAGCGAATGTTCAATAACATCCCGATTTACTCCACAGAGATCATTAGCTGACCATGCAAAAACATCTTTGTTGTTGAATAAAAACCTTATCAAGGTTTTCTCCTGGTCTTCAGATAATTGCGAGCCCAACAGCACCTTCTGCTCTGCTATGTCCTCACACAATAGCATGGGCTTCGGCTGATCTGCTGAAGCTGCTTTCTCCCTTCTGAATTTGTACTGTTCACAAGCTTTAGCTCCATCTATGTTATGGATTGCTTTGGAGTCAGTCTAGCTTCCTTCGGCCCTTCTAGCAGCTTCCTAGCTTCCATGAATAGCAATAGGCCCTTGGTCCGAAGGTATCTTCATGCAGAGATAAGCTGGGTGAAGAATTGCTTCGAAGGCATTAAGAGTACCGCGACCAATGATAGCATTGTAAGGATACTCCATGTCAACAATATCAAACACAATTTGCTCAGTCCTTGTGTTGTTAACAAATCTGAAGGTTACCGGCATGGTAATCTTCCCAAGTGCTACAATCTGCCGCCCTCCGAAGCCACAAAGAGGGTGCGTAGCATCATGAATCTTGTCTTCGGGCTCTTGCATTTGTCTGAAGGCTTTAGCAAATATAATATCAGCTGCACTGCCTGTATCAACTAAGACATTGTGGACCAGAAATCCTTTGATCACGCAAGAGATAACCATGGCATCATTGTGAGGATAATCCTTAAGCTGAAGGTCTTCCTGAGAGAAAGTAATTGGAATGTGGGACCATTTTGACTTGATGAAGGGTCCCTGCACTCCAACATGCTGCACCCTTCTCTGAGCCTCCTTCTTCTGCTTCTTGTTAGCCGGCTCTGAGCAAGAACCGCCTGTTATCGGGAGCACCATCTTCGAAGCCGAAGCAGCTTCAGCTTGATTGTTGAACGAAGCCATCAGCTCAGAAAAGTGGAAGTGAGTTCACCGGAGGTGGGCGCCAATGTTGGGGGCTTGTTCTCAAATGCTAAGAGTTAAGAACAAGGCAACATAGAAAATGTTAAGTGTTAAAGTCCTTCATCCTCCAAAACATTATATCCCTTCAGGATATAAAGAATTTCGGACGAAGGTTACGAAGGACGTACCTTCGTGAGTATAATAATAAGCAACGAAGTGTTCATACGAATCATGAGGTATAAAATAAACATTTAAATATTATCATGGAATCATCTCCATTTTTATTATCATGAATGAATATAAATGACTTCAAATTACAAATGTACCTTCGGTCCTGAGGAAGGCAAAAGTACAGGTATGATGCGAAAGCAAATGTCAAGTTCGCGTGAACAGTACGCGGGTACTGTTCACCTATTTATAGACACAGGACACAACCTGTGACGAATTACAATTATGCCCCTTACAAAAGTTTACAACATTGACTCAGACCACTATGGATAAAAAGGTCATTCTATCTTTATGTCGGTTTGTAACGCCGAAGCTCCATGAAAAGGAACCTTCGGCCATCTCCTGGGGACAACTTCAGCCGAAGCTGCTTCTTCGTGTAAGACCTTCGGCGCAACGAAGCATGGCCCCAACAGTATCAGAGCCTGATACTTCATTAGAGCCTAACCGCTCGAAGTGATGTCGGGAACTCATGCCAAGAAGGAGATGGTGACCGGCGAGAATCCCGCCACAAGCCACGGGAAAGCTCCATCAGGAGAGTCCGGCAACAAGAAGAGGGAGGAATCACCTCCCCACGTCAAGTCTCACCGGAGTGACAACAAGAAGAAAATGAAGAAAGTGGTCTACTACGAGACCGATTCTTCGTCGCCTTCCAACTCCAGCTCCGACACGTCGTCCATCACTTCTAAGCGCCATGAGCGCAAGAAGTTTAGTAAGATCCCTTTACGCTATCCTCGCATTTCCAAACGCACTCCTTTACTTTCCGTCCCACTAGGCAAACCACCAGTTTTTGACGATGAAGATTATTGTATGTGGAGTGATAAAATGAGGCACCATCTAACCTCACTCCACGCTAGCATTTGGGACATTGTTGAATTTGGAGTGCAGGAACCATCCATGGGGGATGAAGGCTATGACTCGGACGAGGTAGCCCAAATCTGGCACTTCAACTCCCAAGCCTCTACTATACTCCTCGCCTCTCTAAGTCGAGAGGAGTATAATAAGGTGCAAGGGTTGAAGAGTGCCAAAGAGATTTGGGACGTGCTCAAGACCGCGCACGAAGGAGATAAGGTGACCAAGATCACCAAGCGGGAGACGATCGAGGGGGAGCTCGGTCGATTCATGCTCAACCAAGGGGAGGAGCCACAAGCCATGTACAACCGGCTCAAAACCTTGGTGAACCAAGTGCGCAACCTCGGGAGCACCAAATGGGATGACCATGAAATGGTCAAGGTTATTCTAAGATCACTTGTCTTTCTTAATCCTACACAAGTACAATTAATTCGTGGTGATCCTAAATACAAGCTAATGTCTCCCGAGGAAGTGATAAGAAAGTTTGTGAGCTTTGAGTTGATGATCAAAGGCTCCAAACAAATCATCGAGCGAGGCGCCACCTCCACACCCGAGGTGCAACCCGTCGCCTTCAAAGCGACGGAGGAGAAGAAGAAAGAGTCTACGTCGAGTAGGCTCCCCATCGACGCCTCCAAGCTCGACAACGAGGAGATGACGCTCATCATCAAGAGCTTTCGCCAAATCCTCAAGCAAAGGAGGGGGAAGGACTACAAGCCCCGCTCCAAGAAAGTTTGTTACAAGTGTGGTAAGCCCGGTCATTTTATTGCTAAATGTCCATTATCTAGTGATAGTGACAGGGGCGACGACAAGAAGGGAAGAAGTATTACAAGAAGAAGGGCGGCGATGCCCATGTTTGTCGGGAGTGGAACTCCGATGAGAGCTCCACCGACTCCTCCTCCGACGAGGACGCCGCAAACATCGTCGTCAACAAGGCTCT
Source organism: Zea luxurians (assembly GCA_029449295.1). Classification (NCBI taxonomy): domain Eukaryota; kingdom Viridiplantae; phylum Streptophyta; class Magnoliopsida; order Poales; family Poaceae; genus Zea; species Zea luxurians. Next base: position 180,170,660 of record JAOPSE010000004.1, on the reverse strand, counting down.
TCTCTTCCCCAACGTCGGCCACAAGTGCCTCATGGCAAAGGACGACAAAAAGAAGGTAAAATCTAGAGCCTCCACTAAATATGCAACATCTAGTGATGAGGATAACTCTAGTGATGACGAGGATAACTTGATTGCCCTTTTTGCCAACCTAAACATGCAACAAAAAGAAAAATTAAATGAATTGATAGGAGCTATTCATGATAAGGATGAACTCTTGGATAGCCAATAGGACTTCCTAATTAAAGAAAATAAGAACCATGTTAAGGTTAAAAATGCTTATGCTCAGGAAGTAGAAAAATGTAAAAAAATGACTAGTGAGCTAAGCACTTGCCATGATATTATCTCAAACCTTATAAATGAAAATGCAAAATTAATTGCTAAGGTTGAGAAGTTAGATGTTTGTGATGATTCAATTGTTAATCTTAGAAATGATAATGCTAGTTTGATTACTAAGATTGACAAGTTGAATGTATCACTCTCTAGCCTTAAATTTGAGAATGAAAAATTAATTGCTAAGGCTAAAGATTTAAATGTTTGCAATGTTTCAATTTCCAATCTTAGAAATGAGAATGCTTACATGCTAAGATTGATGAATTAAATGCATGCAAACCCTCTACATCTAGCGTTGATCATGTTACTATTTGTACTAGATGTAGAGACATTAATGTTGATGCTATCCATGATCACCTAGCTTTAATTAAACAACAAAATGATCACATAGCTCAACTTAGTGCTAAAATTAATGAGCATGACTTAGAAAATGAAAAATTTAAATTTGCTAGAAGCATGCTCTATAGTGGGAGACGCCCAGGCATTAAGGATGGCATTGGCTTCCAACAGGGAGACAATGTTAAGCTTAATGTCCCTAAGAAATTGTCTAACTTTGTTAAGGGCAAAGCTCCCATGGCTCAGGATAACGAGGGTTACATTTTATATCCTGCTGGTTATCCCGAGCACAAAATTAGGAGAATTCATTCTAGGAAGTCTCACTCTGGCTCTCATCATGCTTTCATGTATAAGAGTGAGGCATCTAGTTCTAGGCAATCCACTCATGTTAAATTGCCTAAAAAGAAAACTCCTACTGCATCAAATGATTATAACATTTCATTTAAGACTTTTGATGCTTCATATGTTTTAACTAACAAATCAGGCAAAGTAGTTGCCAAATATGTTGGGGCCAAATACAAGGGCTCAAAGACTTGTGTTTGGGTACCCAAGGTGCTTGTTTCTAATGTCAAAGGACCCAAGACCGTTTGGGTACCTAAGAACAAGGCCTAAACTTGTTTTGTAGGTTTATGCATCCAGGGGCTCAAGTTGGATCATTGATAGCGGGTGCACAAACCACATGACTGGGGAGAAAAGGATGTTCTCCTCCTATGAGAAAAACCATGATTCCCAAAAAGCTATCACATTCGGGGATAGAAATCAAAGTTTGGTCAAAGAACTTGGTAAAATTGCAATATCACCTGACCATTCTATTTCCAATGTTTTTCTTGTAGATTCTTTAGACTATAACTTGCTTTCAGTTTCTTAATTATGCAAAATGGGCTACAATTGTCTTTTTACGGATATAGGTGTTACTGTCTTTAAAAGGAGTGATGATTCAATAGCATTTAAGGGAATATTAGAGGGTCAGCTATACTTAGTTGATTTTAATAGAGCTGAACTTGATACTTGCTTAATTGCTAAGGCTAATATGGGTTGGCTCTGACATCGCCGATTAGCCCATGTTGGGATGAAGAATCTTCACAAGCTTCTAAAGGGAGAGCACATTTTGGGACTAACAAATGTTCATTTTGAGAAAGACAGGGTTTGTAGCGCATGTCAAGCAGGGAAGCAAGTTGGTGTTCATCATCCACACAAGAACATCATGACGACCGACAGGCCGCTTGTGCTACTCCACATGGATCTATTAGGCCCGATAGCTTACATAAGCATCGGCGGGAGTAAGTACTGTCTAGTTATTGTGGATGATTATTCTCGCTTCACTTGGGTGTTCTTTTTGCAGGAAAAATCACAAACCCAAGAGACATTGAAGGGATTCTTGAGACAGGCTCAAAATGAGTTTAGCTTAAGGATCAAAAAGATTAGAAGCGACAACGGGACGGAGTTCAAGAACTCACAAATAGAAGGCTTTCTTGAGGACGAGGGCATCAAGCATGAGTTCTTGAGGACGAGGGCATCAAGCATGAGCCCAAAACGGTGTAGTGGAGAGGAAGAATAGAACTCTACTTGACATGGCAAGGACCATGCTTGATGAATACAAGACTTCGGACCGGTTTTGGGCGGAAGCAATCAACACCGCTTGCTACGCCATCAACCGTCTCTACCTTCACCGAATTCTCAAATAGACATCGTATGAACTCCTCACCGGTAAAAAGCCCAATGTTTCATATTTTAGAGTCTTTGGTAGCAAATGCTTTATTCTTGTTAAAAGAGGTAGAAAATCTAAATTTGCTCCTAAGGCTGTAGAAGGCTTTTTACTTGGTTATGATTCAAACACAAGGGCATATAGAGTCTTTAACAAGTCCACTGGACTAGTTGAAGTTTCTTGTGACATTGTGTTTGATGAGACTAACAGCTCTCAAGTATAGAAAGTTGATCTTGATGAGCTAGATGATGAAGAGGCTCTGTGCGTCGCGCTAAGGAACATGTCCATTGGGGATGTGTGCCCTAAGGAATCCGAAGAGCCTCGACAAGCACAAGATCAACCATCATCTTCAAATCAAGCATCTCCACCAACCCAAGATGAGGATCAAGCTCAAGATGATGAAAATGAAGATCAAGAAGAGCCACCTCAAGAGGAAGACAATGATCAAGGGGGAGATGCCAATGATCAAGACAAGGAAGATGATGAGGGTCCAAGACCGCCACACCCAAGAGTCCACCAAGCGATACAACGAGATCACCCCGTGAACTCCATCCTCGACGATATTCATAAGGGGGTAACCACTCGATCTCGTGTCGCTCATTTTTGTGAACATTACTCTTTTGTGTCTTCTATTGAGCCATACAGGGTGGAAGATGCATTAAGAGATTCGGATTGGGTGTTGGCAATGCAAGAGGAACTCAACAACTTCACGAGGAATGAGGTATGCCATCTTGTTCCACATTCTAATCAAAATGTTGTAGGAACCAAGTGGGTCTTCCGCAACAAGCAAGATGAGCATGGTGTCGTGACAAGGAACAAAGCCCGACTTGTGGCCAAGGGATATTCACAAGTCAAAGGTTTGGATTTCGGTGAAACCTATGCACCCGTAGCTAGGCTTGAGTCAGTTCGTATATTACTTGCCTATGCTACTTACCATGGCTTTAAGCTCTATCAAATGGACGTGAAAAGTGCCTTCCTCAATGAACCAATCAAGGAAGAGGTCTATGTTGAGCAATCTCTCGGCTTTGAAGATAGTGAGTACCCTAACCATGTTTATAAACTCTCTAAGGCGCTTTATGGGCTCAGGCAAGCCCTAAGAGCATGGTATGAATGCCTAAGAGATTTTCTTATCGCTAATGGCTTCAAAGTCGGAAAAGCCGATCCTACTCTTTTTACTAAAACAATTGCAAATGATTTGTTTGTATGCCAAATTTATGTTGATGATATCATATTTGGGTCTACTAACAAATCTACTTGTGAAGAATTTAGTAGGATCATGGTTCAAAAATTCGAGATGTCTATGGTGGGGGAGTTGAAGTATTTTCTAGGATTTCAAGTGAAGCAACTCCAAGAGGGCACCTTCATCGGCCAAACGAAGTACATTCAAGACATACTACCGAAGTTTGGGATGAAGGATGATAAGCCCATCAAGACTCCCATGGGAACCAATGGGCATCTCGACCTCGACACGTGAGGTAAATCCGTAGATCAAAAGGTATACCGGTCGATGATAGGATCTCTACTCTATTTATATGCATCTCGACCGGATATTATGCTTTCCGTATGCATGTGTGCAAGATTCCAAGCCGATCTTAAGGAAGTTCACCTTAGGGCCGTAAAACGAATCTTGAGATATTTAGTTCATACACCTAAGTTTGGCCTTTGGTACCCCAAGGGATCCACTTTTGATTTAATTGGTTATTCAGATGCTGATTGGGCAGGGTGTAAAATTGATAGAAAGAGCACATCAGGGACTTGTCAGTTCTTGGGAAGATCCCTGGTGTCTTGGGCTTCAAAGAAACAAAATTTTGTAGCTCTTTCTACCACCGAAGCCGAGTATATTGCCGCAGGCCATTGTTGCGTGCAATTGCTTTGGATGAGGCAAACCCTTAGGGACTATGGTTACAAATTAACCAAAGTTCCTCTCCTCTGTGATAATGAGAGTGCAATCCGCATGGCGGATAATCCCGTTGAGCACAGTCGCACTAAGCACATAGCCATTCGGTATCACTTTTTGAGGGATCACCAACAAAGGGGGATATCGAGATTGCATATGTTAGCACCAAAGAACAATTAGCTGATATCTTTACCAAGCCATTAGATGAGAAAACCTTTACCAAACTTAGGCATGAGCTAAACATTCTTGATTCTAGGAATTTTGATTGATATTTTGCACACGTTGCTCATTCATATACCTTTGATCATATCTCTTTTATTTGCTATGACTAATGTGTTTTTCAAGTGCATTTCATGCTAAGTTATAGATTGAAAGGGAAATGGAGTCTTCGGCGAAGACAAGGCTTCCACTCCACTCCGTCGAATTATTCATCCTTCGCTATCACTCCGCTTCGCTCTCCAATTTGGTATAATCTTCACTCATATATTGTTTGCCAAAGGGGGAGAGAAAGTAATGAAGTGCTTATATTTCACTCACAAGTATCCGTTTTTGGCGATTCATGCTTAAGGGGGAGAAAGTATTAGACCAAAGCAAAAGGACCGCACCACCACCAATTTTAAAAATGTAGTCTTTCAATTGGTATTAAAAGAAGTTTTTCAATTGGTATCTTATTTTTTATAAAATTTCAAATTGGTATAACCTCTTCAAAATTAATATCTAAAACCCTCTTGAACACTAAGAGGAGAATTTCATTGAGGGGGAGTTTTGTTTAGTCAAAGGAAAATCATTTAAAACAAGGGGAGAAAATTTCAAATCTTGAAAATGCTTCTTTCAATCTTATTCATATACCTTTGACTATTTGCAAAATGTTTTTGAAAAGAATTTTACAAAAATTTGCAAAAACAAAACAAGTGGTGCAGGCGTGGTCCAAAATATTAAAATGAAGAAATCAATCCATGTATATCTTATGAAAATGTAAATTGGTTTAATTCTAAGCAACCTTTGCACTTACCTTATGCAAACTAGTTCAATTCTGCACTTATATATTTGCTTTGGTTTGTGTTGACATCAATCACCAAAAAGGAGGAGATTGAAAGGGAAATAGGGTCAAATCTTTTCCTAATTGATTTTGGTGGTTGAATTGCCCAACACAAATAATTGGACTAACTAGTTTGCTCTAGATTATAAGTTCTACAGGTGCCAAAGGTTCAAGACAAACCAATAAAAAGTCCAAGAAAGGGTTCAAATAAAAAGAGCAAAACCAACCGAAGGCTGCCCTGGTCTGGCGCACTGGACTGACCGGTGCACCAGGGAGATCGACTCCGAACTTGCCAGCTTCGGGAATTTGGGGAGCCTGTCACACCCGGGTTTTAGGGGCACCAAGACCCAGGCGCGAACATAATCACCAGGTGTGCTGGGACCAAGTCTCACACATATGATGAATCATGGCATAGGATCGAATGTCACATATTTACTAAATAACAGGAGTTCTATACAAAATAAATGAATAATTATATTATAAGGAGACAACGATCCAGCAACCCAAAGTTGACTGGGAGACGACGACCTAGACCTCTCATGAACACATCGCAGCAACCTCCATGCGCCTCATCTTGCGGTACCTGTTCTTGACCTATGGAGGGTGTGAGACAGCAAGAGTGAGCTCACATACGTTCATCGCTCAACAAGTTGTGAGGAATAATGTGCATGAACTCACCAAAGGTGGGAGCTCAGGTGAAGTGTAAGGCTTACCAAAGAGGATGGTTAGAGCTGAGCATTGCTTTTAAAGTTGGTCAAAATTTTATTAGCAGTTACTAAGTATAAGTAAATACCAAACCCAATTAAAGTAGTAAAAAAAGTAACAACATCACCTGTGATGCAATGCATATGGCAAATTGAATTTAGTTCCATAAATTAATCATGTGAGTGTCCGAGCTGCTCATGACCGTGAGCACGGCTAGTATACCAGTTTTACACTCTGCAGAGGTTGCGCATCTTTACCCACAAGTCATGTTACCCATCTGCCAAGAGACCGCCAATCCCATACACCTCTACCGAGGAGGCGAGGCAGGGTAACACTACGAGGCCTTTACAAAGTTCCACTAGCTTCAGAAAACCCGCTATAGTTTATAGGAAGCTCCAGTGCAGGAGTCCCTCGACTGACCGCCATCACAGCAAAATCAACCAAGGACCTCCCTACACTGACCACTCCCCTACTGCCCTTGCCCCTCTCGGGTAGGGTAATCATCCACTAGCTTTCCTATTTAATCAGCCAAGGGCGTCCATAAACCCTTGTGGTAGCACTGTTTTCCCGGGTGGTTCTCCATGTTCCGATTAACATAATGATCTTAGAATGAACAATAAATAACAACTGATAATAAAAGTATAATAATGAATAGTAATGTATCTCCATACCCAGAACCACATAAAGCAATAGCAGGTACTACCCAAAAATTTAGTGGTAAACAAGGTATAAAGATAGTCAAACTAGGGTAACCTATTGGGTCCCATCAAAATTAACCTATGCAGATCATTATGATTAATCAGAACATGACTGGGTAAAAAGAAGTGATCAAGGGCACAACTTGCCTGGGACTTGATTCCAGGTACCAACTTGCTCTTCAGATAACATGTGTCCTCGTGCTAGTTGTAGCAATACAAACAAACATGGTATAGGCAAAATTAACATCACACCAAACATAAGAACAAACTACATAATAATATTCTACGACGCGTAACAAGATCATAGGAACAAGAATTACTAATTTCGAAGTTGCGGTTACCAAGTTATGAATTTCTGGAGTTATTTAGTACCTAGAATAGATTAATTCAAATGAACAATTTTAATTCAAGTTTTATGGCTAAACAAAGGTACTAGGTGATAAACAATATCAATACAAAATTATTGCAACTGGAATGACTCAATTTGGAGTTAAAATGAATTAACTATGAATTTCACAAGTTTCTAGAATTATTTTTGTAATAAAAATCAATTTCTGTAATTAATTATCCATTTTCATTGCTCTCCGGACCGAGCACCAAATACAGAGAAACACAGGGGCAGAACCAGAAGTTTTTCCCAGACTCAGGCAACTCAGAGGTGGACTGCGGGTTGTTTTGTATAAACCGTGGGGGCTCTTTTGTAAAACAGTTTCAGCGAAGGGGTACGGGTGAATGGTGGCCGCGCGATCACAAATCAAGGGTGCGGATTAGAAGCCTAGGCTCCGAACCGGTGTCCAACGTCAGTGGTCGGATCCCGATCTAACGGTCTTCCCTTAAAGCACCGACGCGAGAGCCCTAGCCGATGGATCCAAGATCAACGGATCTGGACCAATCCATCGAAGGGGGGTATCCTTGATATAATCCAGGCCGTCCGTCATCGATCCGACAGCCACAACCACCTTTCTAATCTAGACCGTTACCCCGCAGATCAACGGCACCAGTACATCTCCTACCTTACGCCTGCAGCCGAGCCATAGTCGCAGCAGCGAGCTTGGCAGAGCTCGCCATCCGAGCCCGAGACCACGGCCCGAACGCCACTACCCGAAACCTACATGACGACGAACAGTAGAAGAACTCACCCCTGGTGTCGCAGCAAAACCGACCAGATCCCGACCAAGTCGCGACGGCGGCAGCAGAGAAATTTGGTGAGCTCAACCCGGCGCCGGTGAGGAACAGGAGCGTAGACTGCGCGCTTGGGTGCCCTGCCACTGCCGTGGCCCCGATCTGCGCAGCAGTCGTGGCAAATACCGCGCCACAGGTGTAGTGCACGACGGCCGACAGTGAAGAATGCAGGACCATGGTGGCGGCTGTCTTTGCACTCGCCCCCCCTTGATGCTGAGCTCCCACCGAGGTCGAGTTCTCGTCAATGGGGAAGAGGAAGGGGAAGACCCGCAACATTTTTAGAGGGCCAAGTCGAATCCGCGTCGAGGGGAAGATGCGAATCTTAGAAGCGGATTTGCGGAGCTAACCACGGAGATGGCGGAATGTTGGTTGGGGAAGAAGAAGATCCTACAGGAGCGGGACCACCAGTCAGTCGCCACGAAGGAAACGGGTTCGGTTGCGCGGTTTGACCGGTGGGTCCCACGTGACACACGGACGAGCGGCGTGGGCGTCAAGCTCCCAAGAATCACGCGGCGTGGGGAGCGGCTGGAGGGGTGGGCCCGGATTGTCTGCAAGAGAAGAAGGGGAAAGAGGGCGACACTGAGCGGGTGGTAGGTGAGGCTGAGCAGTGGGGTCCACCCGTCGGCCACTCGCGTGAGTGGGCGCGAGAGAGCAGGCCACACATGGTAGAAGCGGAGTAGTTGGGCCGAGGTGGGCTAGTTTTGGCCCAACAGTAGGAATGTTTTCCCCTTTTTCTGTTCTCTCTATTTTCAATAGATTTGAGTTCAAATTTGCTTTGAAATTCAAACACTAGTTAAATGCAGCAAACAAAGAACCTCAACATGAATTTATGATGTATTTTATTTATTTATTGGTTAATTATCCGCCTAAATGAATGTTCCTATATGCATAATTCACAAGGGATTGATTTACACATTACTTATTTAGTTTAGGAGAATTTTAATATCAAGTCTTCATTATGATTTATTTTTCTTTTGATCCAAATATTTCTAAGGAGTGCTCTAATATTTATACTTATATAATACTTATTAGCTTAAATAAAGGATAATTCATTTAAGAATCCCTTTTATTGAATCTTTATTATAAAACATTTTATTTTAGGAGATGTGACTTCAAAAGTTTTGGAAGAAGAGATACAAAAATATTCTAACTCCAAATCTTTGGAAAATTTTACATAATTCACAAAATGAGATTTTGAGGTGTTACAGAGCCACTCCGCTATAATTCACCGGACTGTCCGGTGTAACATCGGACTGTCAGGTGTGCCAGCGGAGTAACGGCTAACTGCGCCAACGGTCGTCTGCAAAAGCTACAGAAACAGTGAACAGTGCGCGCCTGCGCGCGCAGAGTCAGAGCAGGCACCAGAAGGCGCACCGGACAGTGAACAGTGACTGTCCGGTGCACCATCGGACTGTCCGGTGGCCCCATTTGTCAGAGATCCAACGGTCGAACCCTAACGGTTGGGTGACGTGGCTGGCGCACCAGACAGTGTCCGGTGGCCCACCGGACTGTCCGGTGCGCCCTTCGACAACAGCCTTCCCCAACGGCCACTTTGGTGGTTGGGGCTATAAATACCCTCCAACCACCACACTTCAAGGCATCCAAGTTTTCAGCCAACACACTCAATACGAGAGCTAGTGCATTCAATACAAGGCACAAATAGAGTGAATCAAAATCTCTACAAGTCTCAATTCCACTCAAAGCAATTAGTGACTAGAAGAGAGAATTTTGTTGTGTTCTTTTGAGCTCTTGCGCTTGGATTGCTTTTCTTCTTCCTCTATTCTTGTTCCCAAGATCTTTGTAATCAAAGCAAGAGACACCAATTGTGTAGTGGTCCTTGTGGGGACTAAGTGTCCCAATTGATTGAGAAGAGAAGCTCACTCGGTCTAGGTGACCATTTGAGAGGGAAAGGGTTGAAAGAGACCCGGTCTTTGTGACCACCTCAACGGGGAGTAGGTTTGCAAGAACCGAACCTCGGTAAAACAAATCACCGTGTCATCCGCTCTTATTTGCTTGTGATTTGTTTTCGCCCTCTCTTTCGAACTCGATTGTATTTCTAACATTAACCCTGGCTTGTAGTTGTGCTTAAAGTTTATAAATTTCAGATTTGCCTATTCACCCCCCCTCTAGGCGACTTTCAATATTATATAAGTCTCGTGAGCGTCCCAGGTAATGGTATCGTCGAAATCAGGAAACAAAACGATAAAGGGGGGGACAACAACAACAACTGGGCACATATACTTGAATAGCATCCCCTAATTATTCTTGCCCATTAGCAATTACCATGTACTTAGCATTGCCAGACTTTTATGACTTTATGAGGACTGGATAGATAATTTCAAAAGCAACGTCTCATCTCATCTCTCACCTAGAAAGAGAAAAGGTTGGATATACTCTAACACGATCAGAAAAAAACTGAGATGTACTCTAATGATAATGGACACAAGAAACGACTGCTAACCTTAGCTCTTGTGATAACAATCTTGCCGAAAACAAAAATCAGCAGCACGATTTTTGGCTGCTTCATTCGATAGATCAAGCCAGGCAAGAGCTTTTTTCATACTGTGAAGTGAAAGGTTGAGCAAAATGTGAGGGCAGTAGCAGGAAAAATCAACAAGGTGACTAAGAGAATTATGTTAAAAAAAGGATGAGGAATGCAACTTACCCTTAAATCAATCCACAATTAAAATAACGAGAGGTCAGGAATTTGTGTAGCAGCTTGATAGATGAATTGGGAAAAATAGTGACACCCTTAAATCAATTCACAAAAGTGTGAAGATAGACATAGTTGACTCACAATTAAAATAAAGGGAGATCACGAATTTGTGTAGCAGACTGATAGATGAATTGAGGAAAAACAGTGACACCCTTAAATCAATTCACAAAAGTGTGAAAATAGACAACTGTGTTGCAACACATTTTCTTCCTAATTCAACAATTTACCACGACTAAGAATGTCATTAGATGGGGGTATTTTACCAGAGACACAGAAGTTCAGGATAGAGACACCAAACTAAAACAACACAGTGTATAGAAGTATGGACTAATAAGACAAATGATATGGCTAAGGGGATTGGATCACATTGAACAGGTTAATCTTCGTGATCTGACAAGAACTGCAACATGTTGAACAGATTAAACTAGTATATAGGACATAGTTTGAACCATCAAAATTTTTGGATAAATCTACAGTTTCATATAAATGTCGTGATCTCACAGGAACTACAGTTCATATAAAGGGAAACCATGAATTTTGAGATCAGGTAGATATATTTTTAGACAAAACTCTGGATAGCATACTACATATCATATTAATGTTTCTGAAGAGAGGTGTGGTGTTCTGATTTGAGTGACTGATTTTTTATAAAATAAAAAATCTGACAAGTGCTAAAATAGCTCATGTGGTACACTCAATATACAAAATACCGCACAGGATACATTGCCCACAAATATTGATTCAACTACAACTAAAACTCTATTTATTCACGGAAAGGGTGTACGGATGATAAAGCTACAGTCAATTGGAGAAAAGAAAACATATATAAAACTTAGAAATACAAACCTAAATTTTCAGATGAACAGCCACACAAATAGTTCTCTATTTTGTAAACAAGTCTATTTGTGTTTCAGAGAGGTGTGGTGTTCATATTTGAGCGCTCAGAGAGGTGTCTTCCATCTCATACTCGAGCATCGCAAGATTTGGGTGGGGCTGGCACGTAGAATGGGAAGTACTCGAGCATCGGAAGATCCAGGCGGGGTTGGCGCGTAGAATGGGAAGAATGAGATGGCGGGGTGGTCCTGCACTTGCGATGGGATGCAGGCCGATGGTGGTCTTGTGCGCTGGATGGCGACGAGGCGTGGATTGCGTTTGGGGCACGGAGGATATGGGCGGGGCATCCGCGGCGCATGGGGAAAACGATTGGGCAATGGGTGGTCTTGCGCGTTGTCAGCAATGGGGTTCCTGCGTGCTGGATTGCTGTGAGGCGTGGATAGCGACGAGGGGATGTGTTTCCTTCTGTGGCAGTGACGGGATTTTTCCTTCCATGGCTGAGGCATTAATCGGTGATGGGATTGCGACAAGGACCATGCGGATGCAGGGGTAGAGGGGAGAGGGCGCGCACGAGGAAGAAGGGAGACACTAACATGTGGGTCATTGAAAGCACCTAGAGGGGGGGGGGTGAATAGGTGATCCTGTGAAACTTGAACCTTAAGCCACAAAAACTTGTTAAGTGTTAGCACAATAATTGCCAAGTGGCTAAAGAGAAGTCTCAACAAAACACAATACCACAAGAGATCAAGCACAGAGGTGACACAGTGGTTTATCCCGTGGTTCGGCCAAGACCAACGCTTGCCTATTCCACGTTGTGGCGTCCCAACGGACGAGGGTTGCAATCAACCCCTCTCAAGCGGTCCAAAGACCCACTTGAATACCACGGTGTTTTGTTTTTTCCTTTCACTATCCCGTTTGCAAGGAATCTCCACAAATTGGAGTCTCTTGCCCTTACAAGTATATGATCACAAAGAAGCACAGAGTAAGGGAGGGAAGCAACACACACAAATCCACAGCGAAACGCGCACACACACGACCAAGAATCGAGCTCACAAGAGTATCACAGAGTTCTCACTAGAACGGAGCTCGAATCACTTAGAATGACAAACGAATGTGCAAAGACTGAGTGTGGATGATCAAGAATGCTCAAAGGTTGCTTGTGTATCTCCTCCATGCGCCTAGGGGCCCCTTTTATAGCCCCAAGGCAGCTAGGAGCCGTTGAGAGCAAATCTAGAAGGCTATCCCTGCCTTCTGTCGTCGGGGGCACCGGACAGTCCGGTGCACACCGGACACTGTCCGGTGCCCGATTTGTTTCCTTAAACAGCGAAGCCGACCGTTGCAGACCGTTGGCAGATCTGGAGCCGTGGGCGCACCGGACATGTCCGGTGCACACCGGACAGTCCGGTGCCGTCTTCTGACCGTTGGCTCGGCCACTTGTCCCGCGCAGATTGCGCGGCCGACCGTTGGCCCGGCCGATCGTTGGCTCACCGGACAGTCCGGTGAATTTTAGCCGTACGCCGTCGGCGAATTCCCGAGAGCGGCCACTTCGCGCGGAGTCAGCCTGGCGCACCGGACACTGTCCGGTGCACACCGGACAGTCCGGTGCTCCAGACCGAACTGAGTCTGCACACAGCCAAGTCTTTGTCTCCTCTTTTCTTTTCTTCTTCTTTCTGTTTCTAACACTTAGACAAGTATATTAGTACACAAAACCAATGTACTAAGGCTTAGAAACATACCTTTACTTCATGATTTGCACCTTGTTCATACATGGACATAAATTCACAATTAAGCACATGTGTTGGCACTCAATCACCAAAATACTTAGAAATGGCCCAAGGGCACATTTCCCTTTCAATCTCCCCCTTTTTGGTGATTTATGCCAACACAACATAAAGCAAGTAGAACAAGTACAATAATCAAATCAAATAAGAACTCAAAATTGTTTTGATTCACTTTTGACATATATGGATCACTCTATACCACCACTTAGTTTGTTTTTGCAAATCAAACTCAAATCTCTATCTCTAAGTCAAACACACGTGCTAAAGCATAAAGAGAGTCATTTCAAAAGAGATTGATCAAGGATTTCAAAAACTCCCCCTTTTTCCCATAATTACTACTTCTCCCCACAGGAAGCCAAAAGAGACAATAAAAGAGTTTTGACAAACCAAAAGCTCTACTCTACTATTTTCAAATTTCTCAAGTGGTAGCTGATCCATTTATTGCTTTGGCCTTTATTTTCTCCCCCTTTGGCATCAAGCACCAAAACGGGATCAATCTTGGCCCTTTAACCCCATTGCCTCACCAAAATCTTCAATTTAGAGCAAATGGCAATAAGAGTTCATGAGATGGACTTGGAATAAGTTACCCTCTCATCGGAGTGCAGTGGAAGTCTTGCATGATCCAAGTCCACCTTTTCCCTTTCAATTCTCCTTTGAGACTAAATCAAACAAACTCAAGCATATGGTTAGTCTCAAGGGATCAAGTTGTAACACATCTCCCCCTAAACATGTGCATCACTTTGCAACGGACTTGTGAGGTCCAGGGAGTGTTTGTACAACTTGAGCACCATAATAAGCAACAAAATGTAGAATGAACATGATCAAAGGCATAAGCACATGTATGCTATAATTCAATCCAAGTTCCGCGAATCTAAGACATTTAGCTCACTACGCAGCCTGCAAAAGGTCTTCTCATCTAAAGGCTTGGTAAAGATATCGGCTAGCTGGTTCTCGGTGCTAACATAAAACACTTCGATATCTCCCTTTTGCTGGTGGTCTCTCAAAAAGTGATGCCGGATGTCTATGTGCTTTGTGCGGCTGTGCTCAACAGGATTTTCCGCTATTCGGATAGCACTCTCATTGTCACACAGGAGTGGGACTTTGCTCAGATTGTAGCCAAAGTCCCTGAGGGTTTGCCTCATCCAAAGCAGTTGCGCGCAACACTGACCTGCGGCAACGTACTTGGCCTCAGCGGTGGATAGGGCAACGGAGGTTTGTTTCTTAGAGTTCCATGACACCAGGGACCTTCCTAAGAATTGGCACGTCCCCGATGTACTCTTCCTATCGACCTTACATCCAGCATAGTCGGAATCTGAGTACCCAATCAAGTCAAAGTTAGACCCCTTTGGATACCAGATCCCGAAGCAAGGCGTAGCGACTAAATATCTAAGAATTCGCTTCACCGCCACCAAGTGACACTCCTTAGGATCGGATTGAAATCTAGCACACATGCATACGCTAAGCATAATATCCGGTCTACTAGCACACAAATAAAGTAAAGACCCTATCATTGACCGGTATGCTTTTTGATCAACGGACTTACCTCCTTTGTTGAGGTCGGTGTGTCCGTCGGTTCCCATCGGAGTCTTTGCGGGCTTGGCGTCCTTCATCCCAAACCGCTTTAGCAGATCTTGCGTGTACTTCGTTTGGGAGATGAAGGTACCGTCCTTGAGTTGCTTCACTTGGAACCCAAGGAAGTAGTTCAACTCGCCCATCATCGACATCTCGAATTTCTGCGTCATCACCCTGCTAAACTCTTCACAAGACTTTTGGTTAGTAGAACCAAATATTATGTCATCGACATAAATTTGGCACACAAACAGATCACCATCACAAGTCTTAGTGAAAAGAGTTGGATCGGCTTTCCCAACCTTGAAAGCATTAGCAATTAAGAAATCTCTAAGGCATTCATACCATGCTCTTGGGGCTTGTTTAAGTCCATAGAGCGCCTTAGAGAGCTTACACACGTGGTCGGGGTACCGCTCATCCTCGAAGCCAGGGGGTTGCTCCACGTACACCTCCTCCTTTATTGGCCCGTTGAGGAAAGCGCTCTTCACATCCATTTGGTACAACCTGAAAGAATGGTGAGCGGCATATGCTAGCAAGATACGAATGGACTCTAGCCTAGCCACAGGAGCAAAAGTCTCCTCAAAGTCCAAACCTGCGACTTGGGCATAACCTTTTGCCACAAGTCGAGCCTTGTTCCTTGTCACCACTCCGTGCTCGTCTTGTTTGTTGCGGAACACCCACTTGGTTCCCACAACATTTTGCTTGGGACGAGGCACCAGCGTCCAAACTTCATTGCGCTTGAAGTTGTTAAGTTCCTCCTGCATGGCCAACACCCAATCCGGATCTAGCAAGGCCTCCTCTACCCTAAAAGGCTCAATAGAGGAGACAAAGGAGTAATGTTCACAAAAATTAACTAATCGAGACCGAGTAGTTACTCCCTTGCTAATGTCACCCAGAATTTGGTCGACAGGATGATCCCTTTGAATCATTGCTCGAACTTGGGTTGGAGGTGCCGGTTGCGCTTCTTCCTCCATCACATGATCATCTTGTGCTCCCCCTTGATTACACGCCTCCTGTTGATGAACCTGTTCATCGTCTTGAGTTGGGGAATGCACCGTTGTTGAGGAAGGAGGTTGATTTTGTTCATCATGTTCCTGTGGCCGAACGTCTCCAATCGCCATGGTTCGTATAGCGGCCGTCGGAACATCTTCTTCATCTACATCATCACAATCAACAACTTGCTCTCTTGGAGAGCCATTAGTCTCATCAAATACAACGTCGCTAGAGACTTCAACCAAACCCGATGATTTGTTGAAGACCCTATACGCCTTTGTATTTGAATCATAACCTAATAAAAACCCTTCTACAGCTTTGGGAGCAAACTTAGAATTTCTGCCCTTCTTTACTAGAATGTAGCACTTGCTCCCAAATACACGAAAGTACGATACATTGGGTTTGTTACCGGTTAGTAGCTCATACGAAGTCTTCTTGAGGAGTCGATGAAGGTAGACCCTGTTGATGGCGTGGCAAGCCGTGTTCACGGCTTCCGACCAAAAGCACTCGGGGGTCTTGAATTCTCCAAGCATCGTCCTCGCCATATCGATTAATGTCCTGTTCTTCCTCTCTACCACACCATTTTGTTGTGGTGTGTAGGGAGCGGAGAACTCGTGCTTGATTCCTTCCTCCTCAAGAAACTTCTCCACTTGAAGGTTCTTGAATTCGGACCCGTTGTCGCTCCTTATCTTCTTCACCTTGAGCTCAAACTCATTTTGAGCTCTCCTGAGGAAGCGCTTGAGGGTCCCTTGTGTTTCAGACTTATCCTGCAAAAAGAACACCCAAGTGAAGCGGGAAAAGTCATCAACAATAACCAGACCATACTTACTTCCTCCTATGCTTAGATAGGCGACGGGTCCGAAGAGGTCCATATGTAGCAGCTCCAGAGGTCTTGATGTGGTCATCACATTCTTGCTGTGATGTGCTCCTCCCACTTGTTTACCTGCTTGACAAGCTGCACGAGGTCTATCTTTTTCGAAATAAACATTTGTTAGACCTATCACGTGTTCTCCCTTTAGAAGCTTGTGGAGGTTCTTCATCCCCACATGTGCTAAGCGGCGATGCCACAGCCAGCCCATGCAAGTCTTAGCCATTAAGCATGCATCTAGACCGGCCTCTTCTTTTGCAAAATCAACTAAGTAAAGCTTGCCGTCTAGTACACCCTTAAAAGCTAGTGAACCATCACATCTTCTAAAGACAGACACATCTACATTAGTAAAAAGACAGTTATATCCCATGTTGCATAGTTGACTAACAGATAGCAAATTGTAACCAAGAGACTCAACTAAAAACACATTTGAAATTGAGTGCTCATTAGAAATTGCAATTTTACCTAACCCTTTTACCTTGCCTTGATTCCCATCACCGAATATAATTGAATCTTGGGAATCCTTATTTTTGACGTAGGAGGTGAACATCTTCTTCTCCCCCGTCATATGGTTTGTGCATCCGCTGTCGATAATCCAGCTTGAACCCCCGGATGCATAAACCTGCAAGGCAAATTTAGGCTTGGGTCTTAGGTACCCAACTCATGTTGGGTCCTACAAGGTTAGCACATATATCCTTAGGGACCCAAATGCAAGTTTTATCCCCCTTGCATCTTGCCCCTAACTTCCTAGCAATTACCTTCTTACCCTTTCTACAAATAGCAAAGGAAGCATTGCAAGAATAATAAATGGTAGAAGGTTTGTTCACAACTTTTCTAGGAACATGAGCAAAATTTCTCCTAGGCATATGCACAACATTTCTCCTACATATATCTCTATCATGCTTATAGGAAGAACTAGAAGCACACATGGCATGAGAATCATAAACATGTGAATCAAAATCATTATAAACATTTCTAGCATGTCTCCTATCATGGTACAAGAAAGCATGGTTCTTTTTAGCACTACTAGCCATAGGGGCCTTCCCTTTCTCCTTGACGAAGATGGGAATCTTATGGCTTGTTAAGTTCTTGGCCTCTCTCTTGAAGCCAAGACCATCCTTAATTGAGGGGTGTCTACCAACCGTGTAGGCATCCCTTGCTAATTTTATTTTATCAACTTCACTCTTGCTAGTCTTAAGTCGAGCATTAAGACTAGCCACTTCATCATTTAGTTTTGAAATTGAAACTAAGTGTTCACTACAAGCATTAACATCAAAATCCTTACACCTAGTGCAAATTGTAATATTTTCAACACAAGAGTTACTTGCTACTTCTAGTTTAGCAGTTAAAACATTAATTTCACCTTTTAAAGAAGAAATGGTTTCATTACAAGTAGAAAGTTCACAAGTAAGAATTCCATTTCTTTTAACTTCTAGAGCAAGTGAATTTTGTGCACTAACAAATTTATCATGCTCTTCATATAAAAGATCTTCTTGTTTTTCTAAGATTCTATCCTTTTCATTCAAGGCATCAATTAATTCATTGATCTTAGCTATCTTAGTTCTATCCAATCCCTTGAATAAACTAGAGTAATCAATTTCATCCTCACTAGATTCATCATCACTAGAAGAATCATTAGCATTACGAGTGATTACCTTCTTTTCCCTTGCCATGAGGCAAGTGTGATGCTCGTTGGGGAAGAGAGCCGATTTGTTGAAGGCAGTGGCGGCGAGTCCTTCGTCGTCGGAGTCGGACGAAGAGCAATCCGAATCCCACTCCTTTCCAAGGTGTGCTTCGCCTTTGGCCTTCTTGTAAACCTTCTTGTTTTCTCTCTTCCCATTTTTTCCTTGCTCCTGGTCACTATCATTTTCGGGACAGTTAGCAATAAAATGACCAACCTTACCGCATTTGAAGCATGAGCGCTTCCCCTTTGTCTTGGTCTTGCTTGGCTGCCCCTTGCGACCATTTAGCGCCGTCTTGAATCTCTTGATGATGAGAGCCATCTCTTCATCATTGAGCCCGGCCGCCTCAACTTGCGCCACCTTGCTAGGTAGCGACTCCTTGCTCCTCGTTGCCTTTAGAGCAATGGGTTGAGGCTCGTGGAGTGGACCGTTCAACGCGTCGTCGACGTATCTTGCCTCCTTGATCATCATCCGCCCGCTCACGAATTTTCCAAGTACTTCCTCGGGCGTCATCATCGTGTACCTGGGATTCTCACGAATATTGTTCACGAGATGAGGATCAAGAACGGTAAAGGACCTGAGCATTAGGCGGACGACGTCGTGATCCGTCCAACGCGTGCTTCCGTAGCTCCTTATTTTGTTGATAAGGGTCTTGAGCCGGTTGTAAGTTTGAGTTGGCTCCTCTCCCCTTATCATGGTGAATCGTCCAAGCTCGCCCTCCACCAACTCCATCTTGGTGAGCATGGTGATGTCGTTCCCCTCGTGAGAGATCTTGAGGGTGTCCCATATTTGCTTGGCATTGTCCAAGCCGCTCACCTTGTTGTACTCTTCCCTGCACAAGGATGCTAAGAGAACAGTAGTAGCTTGTGCATTTCTATGGATCTGTTCATTTATAAGCAAAGGGCTATCCGAGCTATCAAATTTCATTCCATTCTCTACAATCTCCCATATGCTTGGATGGAGAGAGAATAAGTGACTACGCATTTTGTGACTCCAAAATCCGTAGTCCTCCCCATCGAAGTGTGGAGGCTTGCCAAGAGGAATGGAAAGCAAATGCGAATTCGAACTATGTTGAATACGAGAATAATCAAATGAAAAGTTCGAATTGACCGTCTTTTTGTAGTCGTTGTCGTCGTCCTTTTGGGAAGAAGTAGATTCATCACTATCGTCGTAGTAGATGATCTCCTTGATGCGCCTCGTCTTCTTCTTCTTCCCTTCCTTCCGTTTATTGCCCGAGCCGGAGTCGGTAGGTTTGTTGTCCTTCGGCTCGTTGACGAAGGATTCCTTCTCTTTGTCGTTGATTACAATTCCCTTCCCCTTAGGATCCATCTCTTCGGGCGGTTAGTCCCTTTTGTGAAGAGAACGGCTCCGATACCAATTGAAAGCACCTAGAGGGGGGGTGAATAGGTGATCCTGTGAAACTTGAACCTTAAGCCACAAAAACTTGTTAAGTGTTAGCACAATAATTGCCAAGTGGCTAAAGAGAAGTCTCAACAAAACACAATACCACAAGAGATCAAGCACAGAGGTGACACAGTGGTTTATCCCGTGGTTCGGCCAAGACCAACGCTTGCCTATTCCACGTTGTGGCGTCCCAACGGACGAGGGTTGCAATCAACCCCTCTCAAGCGGTCCAAAGACCCACTTGAATACCACGGTGTTTTGTTTTTTCCTTTCACTATCCCGTTTGCAAGGAATCTCCACAAATTGGAGTCTCTTGCCCTTACAAGTATATGATCACAAAGAAGCACAGAGTAAGGGAGGGAAGCAACACACACAAATCCACAGCGAAACGCGCACACACACGACCAAGAATCGAGCTCACAAGAGTATCACAGAGTTCTCACTAGAACGGAGCTCGAATCACTTAGAATGACAAACGAATGTGCAAAGACTGAGTGTGGATGATCAAGAATGCTCAAAGGTTGCTTGTGTATCTCCTCCATGCGCCTAGGGGCCCCTTTTATAGCCCCAAGGCAGCTAGGAGCCGTTGAGAGCAAATCTAGAAGGCTATCCCTGCCTTCTGTCGTCGGGGGCACCGGACAGTCCGGTGCACACCGGACACTGTCCGGTGCCCGATTTGTTTCCTTAAACAGCGAAGCCGACCGTTGCAGACCGTTGGCAGATCTGGAGCCGTGGGCGCACCGGACATGTCCGGTGCACACCGGACAGTCCGGTGCCGTCTTCTGACCGTTGGCTCGGCCACTTGTCCCGCGCAGATTGCGCGGCCGACCGTTGGCCCGGCCGATCGTTGGCTCACCGGACAGTCCGGTGCACACCGGACAGTCCGGTGAATTTTAGCCGTACGCCGTCGGCGAATTCCCGAGAGCGGCCACTTCGCGCGGAGTCAGCCTGGCGCACCGGACACTGTCCGGTGCACACCGGATAGTCCGGTGCTCCAGACCGAACTGAGTCTGCACACAGCCAAGTCTTTGTCTCCTCTTTTCTTTTCTTCTTCTTTCTGTTTCTAACACTTAGACAAGTATATTAGTACACAAAACCAATGTACTAAGGCTTAGAAACATACCTTTACTTCATGATTTGCACCTTGTTCATACATGGACATAAATTCACAATTAAGCACATGTGTTGGCACTCAATCACCAAAATACTTAGAAATGGCCCAAGGGCACATTTCCCTTTCAGTCATATGCGCCGTGAGGAGGCAGAACCGTGCACCACGGTCTACGTTAGGTTCTTATAGAGTAATATATATATATATATATATATAGGCCTATTAGCTCAGTTGATTAGAGTGTCGTACTAATAACGCGAAGGTCGTAGGTTCGAGACCTGCATGGACTAATTATTTTTAGTTTTTAAACTCCTTTTTTCTTTCTTTTTGCAGTCTTAGTCCAAGAACGATGATCAAAAGGAGACCGGTCGCTAATAATAAAAACCTGAGAAATATCTTATTAGAATAGAAGACATGTTCGAAATCCTAACATATATGGCAAGATAGTAGCAGACGAGGAAGAATACAACTATAAAGATGAGTTCGAACCCAAGGTTACATGAAGATGAATCAGATTTAGGAAATGAATAACATAAAGAAGATCAAGACCCACATTATGATGCTTAAGTGACATTTTGTGAGGATGCTCTCACTCTCAATGGTGCTACTGGTGGTGGAGAAAACATAGAAGCTGTAAACGACCCTGATGAGTGCGAAGGTGGATATTGAGTAGTTGGACTTGGGAGTTGGCCTATTAGCTCAGTTGGTTAGAGAGTCGTGCTAATAACACGAAGGTCGCAGGTTCGAGACCTGCATGGGCTAATTATTTCTAGTTTTTAAACTTCTTTTTTCTTTCTTTTTGCAGTCTTAGTCCAAGAACGATGATCAAAAGGAGACCGATCGCTAATAATAAAAACATGAGAAATATCTTATTAGAATAGAAGACATGTTCGAAATCCTAACATATATGGCAAGATAGTAGCAGATGAGGAAGAATACAACTGTAAAGATGAATTCGAACCCAAGGTTACATGAAGACGAATCAGATTTAGGAAATGAATAACATAAAGAAGATCAAGACCCACATGATGATGCTTACGTGACATTTTGTGAGGATGCTCTCACTCCCAATGGTGCTACTGGTGGTGGAGAAAACATAGAAGCTGTAAACGACCCTGATGAGTGTGAAGGTGGATATTGAGTAGTTGGACTTGGGAGTTGGCCTATTAGCTCATTTGGTTAGAGCGTCGTGCTAATAACGCGAAGGTCGCAGGTTCGAGACCTACATGGGCTAATTATTTCTAGTTTTTAAACTTCTTTTTTCTTTCTTTTTGCAGTCTTAGTCCAAGAACGATGATCAAAAGGAGACCGATCGCTAATAATAAAAACATGAGAAATATCATATTAGAATAGAAGACATGTTCGAAATCCTAACATATATGGCAAGATAGTAGCAGACGAGGAAGAATACAACTATAAAGATGAGTTCGAACCCAAGGTTACATGAAGATGAATCAGATTTAGGAAATGAATAACATAAAGCAGATCAAGACCCACGTGATGATGCTTACGTGACATTTTGTGAGGATGCTCTCACTCCGAATGGTCCTACTGGTGGTGGAGAAAACATAGAAGCTGTAAAAGACCCTGATGAGTGTAAAGGTGGGTATTGAGTAGTTGGACTTGGGAGTTGGCCTATTAGCTCAGTTGGTTAGAGCGTCGTGCTAATAACGCGAAGGTCGCAGGTTCGAGACCTGCATGGGCTAATTATTTCTAGTTTTTAAACTTCTTTTTTCTTTCTTTTTGCAGTCTTAGTCCAAGAACGATGATCAAAAGGAGACCGATCGCTAATAATAAAAACATGAGAAAGATCTTATTAGAATAGAAGACATGTTCGAAATCCTAACATTTTTGGCAAGATAGTAGCAGATGAGGAAGAATACAACTGTAAAGATGAGTTCGAACCACAGGTTACATGAAGATGAATCGGATTTAGGAAATGAATAACATAAAGAAGATCAAGACCCACATGATGATGCTTACATTACATTTTGTGAGGATGCTCTCACTCCCAATGGTGCTACCGGTGGTGGAGAAAACATAGAAGCTGTAAACGAACCTGATGAGTGCGAAGGTGGATATTGAGTAGTTGGACTTGGGAGTTGGCCTATTAGCTCAGTTGGTTAGAGCATCGTGCTAATAACGCGAAGGTCGCAGGTTCGAGACCTGCATGGGCCAATTATTTTTAGTTTTTAAACTTCTTTTTTCTTTCTCTTCGCAGTCTTAGTCCAAGAACGATGATCAAAAGGAGACCGATCGTTAATAATAAAAACATGAGAAAGATCATATTAGAATAGAAGACATTTTTGAAATCCTAACATTTATGGCAAGATGGTAGCGGATGAGGAAGAATACAACTGTAAAGATGAGTTCGAACCCAGGGTTACATGAAGATGAATCAGATTTAGGAAATGAATAACATAAAGAAGATCAAGACCCACATGATGATGTTTACGTTACATTTTGTGAGGATGCTCTCACTCCCAATTGTGCTACCGGTGGTGGAGAAAACATAGAAGCTGTAAACAACCCTGATGAGTGCAAAGGTGGATATTGAGTAGTTGGACTTGGGGGTTGGCCTATTAGCTCAGTTGGTTAGAGCGTCGTGCTAATAACGCGAAGGTCGCAGGTTCGACACCTGCATGGGCCAATTATTTTTAGCTTTTAAACTTCTTTTTTCTTTCTTTTTGCAGTCTTAGTCCAAGAACGATGATCAAAAGGAGACTGATCGCTAATAATAAAAACATGATAAAGATCTTATTAGAATAAAAGACATGTTCGAAATCCTAACATTTTTGGCAAGATAGTAGCAGATGAGGAAGAATACAACTGTAAAGATGAGTTCGAACCACAGGTTACATGAAGATGAATCAGATTTAGGAAATGAATAACATAAAGAAGATCAAGACCCACATGATGATGCTTACGTTACATTTTGTGAGGATGCCCTCACTCCCAATGGTGCTACCGGTCGTGGAGAAAACATAGAAGCTGTAAACGACCCTGATGAGTGCGAAGGTGGATATTGAGTAGTTGGACTTGGGAGTTGGCCTATTAGCTCAGTTGGTTAGAGAGTCGTGCTAATAACGCGAAGGTCGCAGGTTCGAGACCTGCATGGGCCAATTATTTTTAGTTTTTAAACTCCTTTTTTCTTTCTTTTCGCAGTCTTAGTCCAAGAACGATGATCAAAAGGAGATCGATCGCTAATAATTAAAATATGAGAAAGATCATATTAGAACAGAAGACATTTTCGAAATCCTAACATTTATGGCAAGATGGTAGCAGATGAGGAAGAATACAACTGTAAAGATGAGTTCGAACCCAAGGTTACATGAAGATGAATCAGATTTAGGAAATGAATAACATAAAGAAGATCCAGACCCACATGATGATGCTGACGTGAAATTTTGTGAGGATGCTCTCACTCCCAATGGTGCTACTAGTGGTGGAGAAAACATAGAAGCTGTAAACGACCCTGATGAGTGCGAAGGTGGATATTGAGTAGTTGGACTTGGGAGTTGGCCTATTAGCTCAGTTGGTTAGAGCGTCGTGCTAATAACGCGAAGGTCGCAGGTTCGAGACCTGCATGGGCCAATTACTTTTAGTTTTTAAACTTCTTTTTTATTTCTTTTTGCAGTCTTAGTCCAAGAATGATGATCAAAAGGAGACCGATCGCTAATAATAAAAACATGAGAAATATCTTATTAGAATAGAAGACATGTTCGAAATCCTAACATATATGGCAAGATAGTAGCAGATGTGGAAGAATACAACTGTAAAGATGAGTTCGAACCCAAGGTTACATGAAGATGAATCAGATTTTGGAAATGAATAACATAAAGAAGATCAAGACCCACATGATGATGCTTACGTGACATTTTGTGAGGATGCTCTCACTCCCAATGGTGCTACTGGTGGTGGAGAAAACATAAAAGCTGTAAACGACCCTGATGAGTGTGAAGATGGATATTGAGTAGTTGGACTTGGGAGTTGGCCTATTAGCTCAGTTGGTTAGAGCGTCGTGCTAATAACGCGAAGGTCGCAGGTTCGAGACCTACATGGGCTAATTATTTCTAGTTTTTAAACTTCTTTTTTCTTTCTTTTTGCAGTCTTAGTCCAAGAACGATGATCAAAAGGAGACCGATCGCTAATAATAAAAACATGAGAAATATCTTATTAGAATAGAAGACATGTTCGAAATCCTAACATATATGGCAAGATAGTAGCAGACGAGGAAGAATACAACTATAAAGATGAGTTCGAACCCAAGGTTATATGAAGATGAATCAGATTTAGGAAATGAATAACATAAAGCAGATCAAGACCCACATGATGATGCTTACGTTACATTTTGTGAGGATGCTCTCACTCCCAATGGTGCTACCGGTGGTGGAGAAAACATAGAAGCTGTAAACGACCCTGATGAGTGCGAAGGTGGATATTGAGTAGTTGGACTTGGGAGTTGGCCTATTAGCTCAGTTGGTTAGAGCGTCGTGCTAATAACGCGAAGGTCGCAGGTTCGAGACCTGCATGGGCCAATTATTTTTAGTTTTTAAACTTCTTTTTTCTTTCTTTTCGCAGTCTTAGTCCAAGAACAATGATCAAAAGGAGACCGATCGCTAATAATTAAAACATGAGAAAAATCATATTAGAATAGAAGACATTTTCGAAATCCTAACATTTATGGCAAGATGGTAGCAGATGAGGAAGAATACAACTGTAAAGATGAGTTCGAACCCAAGGTTACATGAAGATGAATCAGATTTAGGAAATGAATAACATAAAAAGATCAAGACCCACATGATGATGCTTACGTGACATTTTGTGAGGATGCTCTCACTCCCAATGGTGCTACTAGTGGTGGAGAAAACATAGAAGCTGTAAACGACCCTGATGAGTGCGAAGGTGGATATTGAGTAGTTGGACTTGGGAGTTGGCCTATTAGCTCAGTTGGTTAGAGCGTCGTGCTAATAACGCGAAGGTCACAGGTTCGAGACCTGCATGGGCCAATTACTTTTAGTTTTTAAACTTCTTTTTTATTTCTTTTTGCAGTCTTAGTCCAAGAATGATGATCAAAAGGAGACCGATTGCTAATAATAAAAACATGAGAAATATCTTATTAGAATAGAAGACATGTTCGAAATCCTAACATATATGGCAAGATAGTAGCAGATGAGGAAGAATACAACTGTAAAGATGAGTTCGAACCCAAGGTTACATGAAGATGCATCAGATTTTGGAAATGAATAACATAAAGAAGATCAAGACCCATATGATGATGCTTACGTGACATTTTGTGAGGATGCTCTCACTCCCAATGGTGCTACTGGTGGTGGAGAAAACATAGAAGCTGTAAACGACCCTGATGAGTGTGAAGATGGATATTGAGTAGTTAGACTTGGGAGTTGGCCTATTAGCTCAGTTGGTTAGAGCGTCATGCTAATAACGCGAAGGTCACAGGTTCGAGACCTACATGGGCTAATTATTTCTAGTTTTTAAACTTCTTTTTTCTTTCTTTTTGCAGTCTTAGTCCAAGAACGATGATCAAAAGGAGACCGATCGCTAATAATAAAAACATGAGAAATATCTTATTAGAATAGAAGACATGTTCGAAATCCTAACATATATGGCAAGATAGTAGCAGACGAGGAAGAATACAACTATAAAGATGAGTTCGAACCCAAGGTTACATGAAGATGAATCAGATTTAGGAAATGAATAACATAAAGCAGATCAAGACCCACGTGATGATGCTTACGTTACATTTTGTGAGGATGCTCTCACTCCCAATGGTGCTACCGGTGGTGGAGAAAACATAGAAGCTGTAAACGACCCTGATGAGTGCGAAGGTGGATATTGAGTAGTTGGACTTGGGAGTTGGCCTATTAGCTCAGTTGGTTAGAGCGTCGTGCTAATAACGCGAAGGTCGCAGGTTCGAGACCTGCATGGGCCAATTATTTTTAGTTTTTAAACTTCTTTTTTCTTTCTTTTCGCAGTCTTAGTCCAAGAACGATGATCAAAAGGAGATCGATCGCTAATAATTAAAACATGAGAAAAATCATATTAGAATAGAAGACATTTTCGAAATCCTAACATTTATGGCAAGATGGTAGCAGATGAGGAAGAATACAACTGTAAAGATGAGTTCGAACCCAAGGTTACATGAAGATGAATCAAATTTAGGAAATGAATAACATAAAAAGATCAAGACCCACATGATGATGCTTACGTGACATTTTGTGAGGATGCTCTCACTCCCAATGGTGCTACTGGTGGTGGAGAAAACATAGAAGCTGTAAACGACCCTGATGAGTGCGAAGGTGGATATTGAGTAGTTGGACTTGGGAGTTGGCCTATTAGCTCAGTTGATTAGAGCGTCGTGCTAATAACGCGAAGGTCGCAGGTTCGAGACCTGCATGGTCCAATTATTTTTAGTTTTTAAACATCTTTTTTTTTGCAGTCTTAGTCCAAGAACGATGATCAAAAGGAGACCGATCGTTAATAATAAAAACATGAGAAATATCTTATTAGAATAGAAGACATGTTCGAAATCCTAACATATATGGCAAGAGAGTAGCAGATGAGGAAGAATACAACTGTAAAGATGAGTTCGAACCCAAGGTTACATGAAGAAGAATCAGAGTTTGGAAATGAATAACATAAAGAAGATCAAGACCCACATGATGATGCTTACGTGACATTTTGTGAGGATGCTCTCACTCCCAATGGTGCTACTGGTGGTGGAGAAAACATAGAAGCTGTAAACGACCCTCATGAGTGTGAAGGTGGATATTGAGTAGTTGGACTTGGTAGTTGGCCTATTAGCTCAGTTGGTTAGAGCGTCGTGCTAATAACGCGAAGGTCGCAGGTTCGAGACCTGCATGGGCCAATTATTTTTAGTTTTTAAACTTCTTTTTTCTTTCTTTTTGCAGTCTTAGTCCAAGAACGATGATCAAAAGGAGACCGATCGCTAATAATAAAAACATGAGAAAGATCTTATTAGAATAGAAGACATGTTCGAAATCCTTACATTTATGGCAAGATGGTAGCAGATGAGGAAGAATACAACTGTAAAGATGAGTTCGAACCCAAGGTTACATGAAGATGAATCAGATTTAGGAAATGAATGACATAAAGAAGATCAAGACCCACATGATGATGCTTACGTGACATTTTGTGAGGATGCCCTCACTCCCAATGGTCCTACTGGTGGTGGAGAAAACATAGAAGCTGTAAACGACCCTGATGAGTGTGAAGGTGGATATTGAGTAGTTGGACTTGGGAGTTGGCCTATTAGCTCAGTTGGTTAGAGCGTCGTGCTAATAACGCGAAGGTTGCAGGTTTGAGACCTGCATGGGCCAATTATTTTTAGTTTTTAAACTTCTTTTTTTTCTTTCTTTTTGCAGTCTTAGTCCAAGAACGATGATCAAAAGGAGACCGATCGCTAATAATAAAAAACATGAGAAAGATTTTATTAGAATAGAAAGCATGTTCGAAATCCTAACATATATGGCAAGATAGTAGCAGATGAGGAAGAATACAACTGTAAAGATGAGTTCGAACCCAAGGTTACATGAAGATGAATCAGATTTTGGAAATGAATAACATAAAGAAGATCAAGACCCACATGATGATGCTTACGTGACATTTTGTGAGGATGCTCTCACTCCCAATGGTGCTACTGGTGGTGGAGAAAATATAGAAGCTGTAAACGACCCTTATGAGTGTGAAGGTGGTTATTGAGTAGTTGGACTTGGGAGTTGGCCTATTAGCTCAGTTGGTTATATCGTCGTGCTAATAATGCGAAGGTCGCAAGTTCGAGACCTGCATGGGCCAATTATTTTTAGTTTTTAAACTTCTTTTTTCTTTCTTTTTGCAGTCTTAGTCCAAGAACGATGATCAAAAGGAGTCCGATCGCTAATAATAAAAACATGAGAAAGATCTTATTAGAATAGAAGACATGTTCAAAATCCTAACATTTATGGCAAGATGGTAGCAGATGAGGAAGAATACAACTGTAAAGATGAGTTTGAACCCAAGGTTACATGAAGATGAATCAGATTTAGGAAATGAATAACTTAAAGAACATAAAGACCCACATGATGATGCTTACGTGACATTTTGTGAGGATGCACTCACTTCCAATGGTGCTACTGGTGGTGGAGAAAACATAGAAGCTGTAAACGACCCTAATGAGTGCAAAGGTGGATATTGAGTAGTTGGACTTGGGAGTTGGCCTATTAGCTCAGTTGGTTAGAGCGTCGTCCTAATAACGCGAAGGTCGTAGGATCGAGACCTACATGGGCCAATTATTTTTAAATTTTAAACTTCTTTTTTCTTTCTTTTTGCAGTCTTAGTCCAAGAACGATGATCAAAAGGAGACCGATCGCAAATAATAAAAACATGAGAAAGATCTTATTAGAATAGAAGACATGTTCGAAATCCTAACATATATGGCAAGATAGTAGCAGATGAGGAAGAATACAACTGTAAAGATGAGTTCGAACCCAAGGTTACATGAAGATGAATCAGATTTAGGAAATGAATAACATAAAGATCAAGACCCACATGATGATGCTTACGTGACATTTTGTGAGGATGCTCTCACTACCAATGGTGCTACTGGTGCTGGAGAAAACATAGAAGCTGTAAATGACCCTGATGAGTGCGAAGGTGGATATTGAGTAGTTGGACTTGGGAGTTGGCCTATTAGCTTAGTTGGTTAGAGCGTCGTGCTAATAACGCGAAGGTCGCAGGTTCGAGACCTGCATGGGCCAATTATTTTTAGTTTTTAAACTTCTTTTTCTTTCTTTTTTGCAGTCTTAGTCCAATAACGATGATCAAAAGGAGACCGATCGCTAATAATAAAAACATGAGAAAGATCTTATTAGAATAGAAGACATGTTCAAAATCCTAACATTTATGGCAAGATGGTAGCACATGAGGAAGAATACAACTGTAAAGATGAGTTCGAACCCAAGGTTACATGAAGATGAATCAGATTTAGGAAATGAATAACATAAAGAAGATCAAGACCCACATGATGATGCTTACGTGACGTTTTGTGAGCATGCTCTCACTCCCAATGGTGCTACTGGTGGTGGAGAAAACATAGAAGCTGTAAACGACCCTGATGAGTTCGAAGGTAGATATTGAGTAGTTGGACTTGGGAGTTGGCCTATTAGCTCAGTTGGTTAGAGCGTCGTGCTAATAACGCGAAGGTCGCAGGTTCGTGACCTGCATGGGCCAATTATTTTTAGCTTTTAAACTTCTTTTTTCTTTCTTTTTGCAGTCTTAGTCCAAGATCGATGATCAAAAGGAGATCGATCGCTAATAATAAAAACATCAGAAAGATCTTATTAGAATAGCAGACATGTTCGAAATCCTAACATTTATGGCAAGATAGTAGCAGATGAGGAAGAATACAACTGTAAAGATGAGTTCGAACCCAAGGTTACATCAAGATGAATCAGATTTAGGAAATGAATAACATAAAGAAGATCAAGACCCACATGATGATGCTTATGTTACATTTTGTGAGGATGCACTCACTCCCAATGGTGCTACCGATGGTGGAGAAAACATAGAAGCTGTAAACGACCCTGATGGGTGCGAAGGTGGATATTGAGTAGTTGGACTTGGGAGTTGGCCTATTAGCTCAGTTGGTTAGAGCGTCGTGCTAATAACGCGAAGGTCGCAGGTTCGAGACCTGCATCGGCCAATTATTTTTAGTTTTTAAACTTCTTTTTTCTTTCTTTTTGCAGTCTTAGTCCTAGAACGTTGATCAAAAGGAGACCGATCGCTAATAATAAAAACATGAGAAAGATCTTATTAGAATAGAAGACATGTTCGAAATCCTAACATATATGGCAAGATGGTAGAAGTTGAGGAATAATACAACTGTAAAGATGAGTTCGAACCCAAGGTTACATGAAGATGAATCAGATTTAGGAAATGAATAACATAAAGAAGATCAAGACCCACATGATGATGCTTACGTGACATTTTGTGAGGATGCTCTCACTCCCAATGGTGCTACTGGTGGTGGAGAAAACATAGAAGCTGTAAACGACCTTGATGAGTGCGAAGGTGGATATTGAGTAGTTGGACTTGGGAGTTGGCCTATTAGCTCAGTTGGTTAGAGCGTCGTGCTAATAACGCGAAGGTCGCAGGTTCGAGACCTGCATGGGCCAATTATTTTTAGCTTTTAAACTTCTTTTTTCTTGCTTTTTGCAGTCTTAGTCCAAGAACGATGATCGAAAGGAGACCGATCGCTAATAATAAAAACATGAGAAATATCTTATTAGAATAGAAGACATGTTCAAAATCCTAACATTTATGGCAAGATAGTAGCAGATGAGGAAGAATACAACTGTAAAGATGAGTTCGAACCCAAGGTTACATGAAGATGAATCAGATTTAGGAAATGAATAACATAAAGAAGATCAAGACCCACATTGAAAGGGAAATGTGCCCTTGGGCTATTTCTAAGTATTTTGGTGATTTAGTGCCCAACACATGTGCTTAATTGTGAATTTATGTACATGGATGAACAAGGTACAAATCAAGAATAAAGGTATGTTTCTAAGCCTTAGTATATTGGTTTTGTGTACTAATATATTTGTCTAAGTGTTAGAAACAGAAAGAAGAAGAAGAGAGAAGAGGAGAAAAGACTTGGCTGTGTGCTGCCAAGACCCAGCTCGGTCTGGAGCACCGGACTGTCCGGTGTGCACCGGACAGTGTCCGGTGCGCCAGACTGACTCGGCGCGAACAGGCCGCTCTCGGGAATTCGCCGACGGCGTACGGCTAAAATTCACCGGACTGTCCGGTGTGCACCGGACTGTCCGGTGAGCCAACGGTCGGCCGGGGCCAACGGTCGGCCGCGCAATCCGCGCGGGACACGTGGCCGAGCCAACGGTCGGAAGACGGCACCGGACTGTCCGGTGTGCACCGGACATGTCCGGTGCGCCAACGGCTCCAGATCTTCTAACGGTCGGAAGCGCCAGTTATGGAAACAAATCGGGCACCGGACAGTGTCCGGTGTGCACCGGACTGTCCGGTGCCCCCGACGACAGAAGGCAAGGATGGCCTTCCGGATTTGCTCTCAACGGCTCCTAGCTGCCTTGGGGCTATAAAAGGAGCCCCTAGGCGCATGGAGGAGACACACAAGCAACCTTTGAGCATTCTTGATCATCCACACTCAGTCTCTGCGCATTTGTTTGTCATTCTAAGTGTTTCGAGCTCCGTTCTAGTGAGAACTTTGTGATACTCTTGTGAGCTCGATTCTTGGCCGTGTGTGTGCGCGTTTCGCTGTGGATTTGTGTGTGTTGCTTCCCTCCCTTACTCTGTGCTTCTTTGTGATCATATACTTGTAAGGGCAAGAGACTCCAATTTGTGGAGATTCCTTGCAAACGGGATAGTGAAAGGAAAAACAAAACACCATGGTATTCAAGTGGGTCTTTGGACCGCTTGAGAGGGGTTGATTGCAACCCTCGTCCGTTGGGACGCCACAACGTGGAGTAGGCAAGCGTTGGTCTTGGCCGAACCACGGGATAAACCACTGTGTCACCTCTGTGCTTGATCTCTTGTGGTATTGTGTTTTGTTGAGACTTCTCTTTAGCCACTTGGCAACTATTGTGCTAACACTTAACAAGTTTTTGTGGCTTAAGTTTAAAGTCTTCACAGGATCACCTATTCACCCCCCCCTCTAGGTGCTCTCAATTGGTATCGGAGCCGTTCTCTTCACAAAGGGACTAACCGCCCGAAGAGATGGATCCTAAGGGGAAGGGTATCGTGATCAACGACAAAGAGAAGGAATCCTTCGTCAACGAGCCGAAGGACGACAAGCCTACCGACTCCGGCTCGGGTCATAGACGGAAGGAAGGGAAGAAGAAGAAGACAAGGCGCATCAAGGAGATCGTCTACTACGACAGCGATGAGTCTACTTCTTCCCAAAAGGACGAAGACCACAACGACTACGAGAGAAGGAAACCGGTTAATTCGAACTTCTCTTTTGATTACTCTCGTATTCCGCAAAGTTCACATTCACATTTGCTCTCCATTCCACTCGGCAAGCCCCCACACTTTGATGGAGAGGACTACGGATTTTGGAGCCACAAAATGCGTAGTCACCTATTCTCTCTCCATCCTAGTATATGGGAGATTGTAGAGAGTGGAATGCACTTTGATAGTTCGGATAGTCCCATGTTCATTAATGAACAAATTCATAAGAATGCACAAGCTACTACTGTTCTTCTAGCTTCCTTGTGTAGGGATGAATACCATAAAGTGAGCGGCTTGGATAACGCCAAGCAAATCTGGGACACCCTCAAGATTTCTCATGAGGGGAACGACGTCACCTTGCTCACCAAGATGGAGTTGGTGGAGGGTGAGCTTGGACGGTTCGCAATGATAAGGGGCGAGGAGCCGACGCAAACATACAACCGGCTCAAGACCCTTATCAACAAGATAAGGAGCTACGGAAGCACACGATGGACGGACCACGACGTCGTCCGCCTAATGCTCAGGTCATTTACCGTTCTTGATCCTCATTTGGTGAACAATATACGTGAAAATCCCAGGTACACCAAGATGTCGCCCGAAGAAGTTCTTGGGAAATTTGTTAGCGGGCGAATGATGATCAAGGAGGCGAGGTATGTGGACGACGCCTTGAATGGTCCGATCAACGAGCCGCAACCCCTTGCTCTCAAGGCAACACGAAGCAAGGAGGCGCTACCTAGCAAGGTGGCACAGATTGAGGCGGTCGGACTCAATGATGAAGAGATGGCTCTCATCATCAAGAGATTCAAGACGGCGCTAAATGGTCGCAAGGGGCAGCCAAGCAAGACCAAGACAAAGGGGAAGCGCTCATGCTTCAAATGCGGTAAGCTTGGTCATTTTATCGCTAACTGTCCCGATAATGAAAGTGACCAGGAAAAGGGGAACAAAAGAGAGAAGAAGAAGCAATACAAGAAGGCAAAGGGCGAGGCACATCTAGGAAAGGAGTGGGACTCGGATTGCTCCTCCTCCGACTCCGACAATGAAGGACTCGCTGCCACTGCCTTCAACAAGTCTTCCCTCTTCCCCAACGAGCGTCTCACATGCCTTATGGCAAGGGAGAAGAAGGTGAGTACTCAAGACTCCACTTATACTTCTTCTAGTGATAATGAGTCTAGTGATGATGATGACATAGATTATTCATGCTTGTTCAAAGGCTTAGATAGATCTAAGATAGATAAAATCAATGAATTGATTGATGCATTGAATGAAAAGGATAGGCTTTTAGAAAAGCAGGAGGATTTATTGTATGATGAACATGATAAATTTGTAGAGGCACAAAAATCATATGCTTTAGAAGTGAAAAGAAATGAAATGCTTTCTTATGAACTATCTACTTGTCATGAAACCATTTCTACTTTACAAGGTGTTAACAATGATTTAAATGCTAAGTTAGAAGTAGCAAATAAATCTAATTCTTGTGTAGAACATGTTATGATTTGCAATAGGTGTAAGGATTTCAGTGTTGATGCCTGTAGTGAACACCTAGTTTTAATTTCCAAATTAAATGAGGAATTGGCTAGTCTTAATGCCCAACTTAAGACTAGCAAGAGTGAAGTTGATAAAATAAAATTTGCAAGGGATGCCTACACGGTTGGTAGACACCCCTCAATTAAGGATGGTCTTGGCTTCAAGAGAGAGGCCAAGAACTTAACAAGCCATAAGGCTCCCATCTTCGTCAAGGAGAAGGGGAAGGCCCCTATGGCTAGTAGTGCGAAAAAGAACCATGCCTTTATGTATAATGATAGGAGAAATGCTAGAAATGCTTATAATGATTTTGATTCACATGTTTATGATTCTCATACCATGTTTGCTTCTAGTTCTTCTTATAAGCATGATAGAGATATGCGTAGGAGAAATGTTGTACATATGCCTAGGAGAAATATTGCTCATGTGCCTAGAAAGAATGTTATTCATGCTCCTAGGAAAGTAGTGAATGAACCTTCTGTAATTTATTGTGCTTTAAACACTTCCTTTGCTATTTGTAGAAAGGATAGGAAAATAGTTGCTAGGAAGTTAGGGGCAAAATGCAAGGGAGACAGGACTTGCATTTGGGTCCCTAAGGACATTTGTGCTAACCTTGCAGGACCCAACATGAGTTGGGTACCTATGACCCAAGCCTAAATTTGCCTTGCAGGTTTATGCATCCGGGGGTTCAAGCTGGATTATCGACAGCGGATGCACAAACCATATGACGGGGGAGAAGAAGATGTTCACCTCCTACGTCAAAAATAAGGATTCTCAAGATTCAATTATATTCGGTGATGGGAATCAAGGCAAGGTAAAAGGGTTAGGTAAAATTGCAATTTCTAATGAGCACTCAATTTCAAATGTGTTTTTAGTTGAGTCTCTTGGTTACAATTTGCTATCTGTTAGTCAACTATGCAACATGGGATATAATTGCCTTTTTACTAATGTAGATGTGTCTGTCTTTAGAAGATGTGATGGTTCACTAGCTTTTAAAGGTGTACTAGACGGCAAGCTTTACTTAGTTGATTTTGCAAAAGAAGAGGCCGGTCTAGATGCATGCTTAATGGCTAAGACTTGCATGGGCTGGTTGTGGCATCGCCGCTTAGCACATGTGGGGATGAAGAACCTCAACAAGCTTCTAAAGGGAGAACACGTGATAGGTCTAACAAATGTTTATTTCGAAAAAGATAGACCTTGTGCAGCTTGTCAAGCAGGTAAACAGGTAGGAAGAGCACATCACAGCAAGAATGTGATGACAACATCAAGACCTCTGGAGCTGCTGCATATGGACCTCTTCGGACCCGTCGCCTATCTAAGCATAGGAGGAAGTAAGTATGGTTTAGTTATTGTTGATGACTTTTCCCGCTTCACTTGGGTGTTCTTTTTGCAGGATAAGTCTGAAACCCAAGGGACTCTCAAGCGCTTCCTCAGGAGAGCTCAAAATGAGTTTGAGCTCAAGGTGAAGAAGATTAGAAGCGACAACGGGTCCGAGTTCAAGAACCTTCAAGTGGAGGAGTTTCTTGAGGTGGAAGGGATCAAGCACGAGTTCTCCGCTCCCTACACACCACAACAAAATGGTGTGGTAGAGAGGAAGAACAGGACGCTAATCGATATGGCGAGGACGATGCTTGGAGAGTTCAAGACCCCCGAGTGCTTTTGGTCGGAAGCTATGAACACGGCTTGCCACGCCATCAACAGGGTCTATCTTCATCGACTCCTCAAGAAGACTTCGTATGAGCTACTAACCGGTAACAAACCCAATGTATCGTACTTTCGTGTATTTGGGAGCAAGTGTTACATTCTAGTGAAGAAGGGTAGAAATTCTAAGTTTGCTCCCAAAGCTGTAGAAGGGTTTTTATTAGGTTATGATTCAAATACAAAGGCGTATAGAGTCTTCAACAAATCATCGGGTTTGGTTGAAGTCTCTAGCGACGTTGTATTTGATGAGACTAATAGCTCTCCAAGAGAGCAAGTTGTTGATTGTGATGATGTAGATGAAGAAGATGTTCCAACGGCCGCTATACGAACCATGGCGATTGGAGACGTTCGGCCACAGGAACAAGATGAACGAGATCAACCTCCTTCCTCAACAACGGTGCATCCCCCAACTCAAGACGATGAACAGGTTCATCAAAAGGAGGCGTGTGATCAAGGGGGAGCACAAGATGATCATGTGATGGAGGAAGAAGCGCAACCGGCACCTCCAACCCAAGTTCGAGTGATGATTCAAAGGGATCATCCCGTCGACCAAATTCTGGGTGACATTAGCAAGGGAGTAACTACTCGGTCTCGACTAGTTAATTTTTGTGAACATTACTCTTTTGTCTCCTCTATTGAGCCTTTCAGGGTAGAGGAGGCCTTGCTAGATCCGGATTGGGTGTTGGCCATGCAGGAGGAACTTAACAACTTCAAGCGCAATGAAGTTTGGACGCTGGTGCCTCGTCCCAAGCAAAATGTTGTGGGAACCAAGTGGGTGTTCCGCAACAAACAGGACGAGCACGGGGTGGTGACGAGGAACAAGGCTCGACTTGTGGCAAAAGGTTATGCCCAAGTCGCAGGTTTGGACTTTGAGGAGACTTTTGCTCCTGTGGCTAGGCTAGAATCAATTCGTATCTTGCTAGCATATGCCGCTCACCATTCTTTCAGGTTGTACCAAATGGATGTGAAGAGCGCTTTCCTCAACGGGCCAATAAAGGAGGAGGTGTATGTGGAGCAACCCCCTGGCTTCGAGGATGAACGGTACCCCGACCACGTGTGTAAGTTCTCTAAGGCGCTCTATGGACTTAAGCAAGCCCCAAGAGCATGGTATGAATGCCTTAGAGACTTTTTAATTGCTAATGCTTTCAAGGTTGGGAAAGCCGATCCAACTCTTTTTACAAAGACATGTGATGGTGATTTGTTTGTGTGCCAAATTTATGTCGATGACATAATATTTGGTTCTACTAACCAAAAGTCTTGTGAAGAGTTTAGCAGGGTAATGACGCAGAAATTCGAGATGTCGATGATGGGCGAGTTGAACTACTTCCTTGGGTTCCAAGTGAAGCAACTCAAGGACGGCACCTTCATCTCCCAAACGAAGTACACGCAAGATCTGCTAAAGCGGTTTGGGATGAAGGACGCCAAGCCCGCAAAGACGCCGATGGGAACCGACGGACACACCGACCTCAACAAAGGAGGTAAGTCCGTTGATCAAAAAGCATACCGGTCAATGATAGGGTCTTTACTTTACTTATGTGCTAGTAGACCGGATATTATGCTTAGCGTATGCATGTGTGCTAGATTTCAATCCGATCCTAAGGAGTGTCACTTGGTGGCGGTGAAGCGAATTCTTAGATATTTAGTCGCTACGCCTTGCTTCGGGATCTGGTATCCAAAGGGGTCTAACTTTGACTTGATTGGGTACTCAGATTCCGACTATGCTGGATGTAAGGTCGATAGGAAGAGTACATCGGGGACGTGCCAATTCTTAGGAAGGTCCCTGGTGTCATGGAACTCTAAGAAACAAACATCCGTTGCCCTATCCACCGCTGAGGCCGAGTATGTTGCCGCAGGACAGTGTTGCGCGCAACTACTTTGGATGAGGCAAACCCTCCGGGACTTTGGCTACAATCTGAGCAAAGTCCCACTCCTATGTGACAATGAGAGTGCTATCCGAATAGCGGAAAATCCTGTTGAGCACAGCCGCACAAAGCACATTGACATCCGGCATCACTTTTTGAGAGACCACCAGCAAAAGGGAGATATCGAAGTGTTTTATGTTAGCACCGAGAACCAGCTAGCCGATATCTTTACCAAGCCTTTAGATGAGAAGACCTTTTGCAGGCTGCGTAGTGAGCTAAATGTCTTAGATTCGCGGAACTTGGATTGAATTGTAGCATACATGTGTTTATGCCTTTGATCATGTTCATTCTGCATTTTGTTGCTTATTATGGTGCTCAAGTTGTACAAACACTCCCTGGACCTCACAAGTCCGTTGCAAAGTGATGCACATGTTTAGGGGGAGATGTGTTACAACTTGATCCCTTGAGACTAACCATATGCTTGAGTTTGTTTGATTTAGTCTCAAAGGAGAATTGAAAGGGAAAAGGTGGACTTGGATCATGCAAGACTTCCACTGCACTCCGATGAGAGGGTAACTTATTCCAAGTTCATCTCATGAACTCTTATTGCCATTTGCTCTAAATTGAAGATTTTGGTGAGGCAATGGGGTTAAAGGGCCAAGATTGATCCCGTTTTGGTGCTTGATGCCAAAGGGGGAGAAAATAAAGGCCAAAGCGATAAATGGATCAGCTACCACTTGAGAAATTTGAAAATAGTAGAGTAGAGTTTTTGGTTTGTCAAAACTCTTTTATTGTCTCTTTTGGCTTCTTGTGGGGAGAAGTAGTAATTATGGGAAAAAGGGGGAGTTTTTGACATCTTTGTTCAATCTCTCTTGAAATGACTCTCTTTTTGCCTCAACATGTGTGTTTGACTTAGAGATAGAGATTTGAGTTTGATTTGCAAAAACAAACCAAGTGGTGGCAAAGGATGATCCATATATGCCAAAATTGATTCAAAATAAATTTAAGTTTTATTTGAAGTGAGTTTGCACTTGTTCTAGTTGCTTTATGTTGTGTTGGCATAAATCACCAAAAAGGGGGAGATTGAAAGGGAAATGTGCCCTTGGGCTATTTCTAAGTATTTTGGTGATTTAGTGCCCAACACATGTGCTTAATTGTGAATTTATGTACATGGATGAACAAGGTACAAATCAAGAATAAAGGTATGTTTCTAAGCCTTAGTATATTGGTTTTGTGTACTAATATATTTGTCTAAGTGTTAGAAACAGAAAGAAGAAGAAGAGAGAAGAGGAGAAAAGACTTGGCTGTGTGCTGCCAAGACCCAGCTCGGTCTGGAGCACCGGACTGTCCGGTGTGCACCGGACAGTGTCCGGTGCGCCAGACTGACTCGGCGCGAACAGGCCGCTCTCGGGAATTCGCCGACGGCGTACGGCTAAAATTCACCGGACTGTCCGGTGTGCACCGGACTGTCCGGTGAGCCAACGGTCGGCCGGGGCCAACGGTCGGCCGCGCAATCCGCGCGGGACACGTGGCCGAGCCAACGGTCGGAAGACGGCACCGGACTGTCCGGTGTGCACCGGACATGTCCGGTGCGCCAACGGCTCCAGATCTTCTAACGGTCGGAAGCGCCAGTTATGGAAACAAATCGGGCACCGGACAGTGTCCGGTGTGCACCGGACTGTCCGGTGTGCACCGGACTGTCCGGTGCCCCCGACGACAGAAGGCAAGGATGGCCTTCCGGATTTGCTCTCAACGGCTCCTAGCTGCCTTGGGGCTATAAAAGGAGCCCCTAGGCGCATGGAGGAGACACACAAGCAACCTTTGAGCATTCTTGATCATCCACACTCAGTCTCTGCGCATTTGTTTGTCATTCTAAGTGTTTCGAGCTCCGTTCTAGTGAGAACTTTGTGATACTCTTGTGAGCTCGATTCTTGGCCGTGTGTGTGCGCGTTTCGCTGTGGATTTGTGTGTGTTGCTTCCCTCCCTTACTCTGTGCTTCTTTGTGATCATATACTTGTAAGGGCAAGAGACTCCAATTTGTGGAGATTCCTTGCAAACGGGATAGTGAAAGGAAAAACAAAACACCGTGGTATTCAAGTGGGTCTTTGGACCGCTTGAGAGGGGTTGATTGCAACCCTCGTCCGTTGGGACGCCACAACGTGGAGTAGGCAAGCGTTGGTCTTGGCCGAACCACGGCATAAACCACTGTGTCACCTCTGTGCTTGATCTCTTGTGGTATTGTGTTTTGTTGAGACTTCTCTTTAGCCACTTGGCAACTATTGTGCTAACACTTAACAAGTTTTTGTGGCTTAAGTTTAAAGTCTTCACAGGATCACCTATTCACCCCCCCCCCCTCTAGGTGCTCTCACACATGATGATGCTTACGTTACATTTTGTGAGGATGCTCTCACTCCCATTGGTGCTACCGGTGGTGGAGAAAACATAGAAGTTGTAAACAACCCTGATGAGTGCGAAGGTGGATTTTGAGTAGTTGGACTTGGGAGTTGGCCTATTAGCTCAGTTGGTTAGAGCGTCGTGCTAATAACGCGAAGGTCGCAGGTTCGAGACCTGCATGGGCCAATTATTTTTAGTTTTTAAACTTCTTTTTTCTTTCTTTTTGCAGTCTTACTCCAAGAACGATGATCAAAAGGAGATCGATCGCTAATAATAAAAACATGAGAAAGATCTTGTTAGAATACAAGACATGTTTGAAATCCTAACATATATGGCAAGATGGTAGCAGTTGAGGAATAATACAACTGTAAAGATGAGTTCGAACCCAAGGTTACATGAAGATGAATCAGATTTAGGAAATGAATAACATAAAGAAGATCAAGACCCACATGATGATGCTTACGTGACATTTTGTGAGGATGCTCTCACTCCCAATGGTGCTACTGGTGGTGGAGAAAACATAGAAGCTGTAAACGACCCTGATGAGTGCGAAGGTAGATATTGAGTAGTTGGACTTGGGAGTTGGCCTATTAGCTCAGTTGGTTAGAGCGTCGTGCTAATAACGCGAAGGTCGCAGGTTCAAGACCTACATGGGCCAAAATATTTTTAGCTTTTAAACTTCTTTTTTCTTTCTTTTTGCAGTCTTAGTCCAATAACGATGATCGAAAGGAGACTGGTCGCTAATAATAAAAACATGAGAAAGATCTTATTAGAATAGAAGACATGTTCGAAATCCTAACATTTATGGCAAGATAGTAGCAGATGAGGAAGAATACAACTGTAAAGATGTGTTCGAACCCAAGGTTACGTGAAGATGAATCAGATTTAGGAAATGAATAACATAAAGAAGATCAAGACCCACATGATGATGCTTACGTTACATTTTGTGAGGATGCTCTCACTCCCAATGGTGCTACCGGTGGTGGAGAAAACATAGAAGTTGTAAACGACCCTGATGAGTGCGAAGGTGGATATTGAGTAGTTGGACTTGGGAGTTGGCCTATTAGCTCAGTTGGTTAGAGCGTCGTGCTAATAACGCGAAGGTCGCAGGTTCGAGACCTGCATGGGCCAATTATTTTTAGCTTTTAAAGTTCTTTTTTCTTTCTTTTTGTAGTCTTAGTCCAAGAACGATGATCAAAAGGAGACCGATGGCTAATAATAAAAACATGAGAAAGATCTTATTAGAATAGAAGACATGTTCGAAATCCTAACATATATGGCAAGATGGTAGCAGTTGAGGAATAATACAACTGTAAAGATGAGTTTGAACCCAAGGTTACATGAAGATGAATCAGATTTAGGAAATGAATAACATAAAGAAGATCAAGACCCACATGATGATGCTTACGTGACATTTTGTGCGGATGCTCTCACTCCCAATGGTGCTACTGGTGGTGGAGAAAACATAGAAGATGTAAACGACCCTGATGAGTGCAAAGGTGGATATTGAGTAGTTGGACTTGGGAGTTGGCCTATTAGCTGAGTTGGTTGGAGCGTCTTGCTAATAACGCGAAGGTCGCAGGTTCGAGACCTGCATGGGCCAATTATTTTTAGCTTTTAAACTTCTTTTTTCTTTCTTTTTGCAGTCTTAGTCCAAGAACGATGATCAAAAGGTGATCGATCGCTAATAATAAAAACATGAGAAAGATCTTATTAGAATAGAAGACATGTTCGAAATCCTAACATTTATGGCAAGATAGTAGCAGATGAGGAAGAATACAACTGTAAAGATGAGTTCGAACCCAAGGTTACATGAAGATGAATCAGATTTAGGAAATGAATAACATAAAGAAGATCAAGACCCACATAATGATGCTTACATTACATTTTGTGAGGATGCTCTCACTCCCAATGGTGCTACCGGTGGTGGAGAAAACATAGAAGCTGTAAACGACCCTGATGAGTGCGAAGGTGGATATTGAGTAGTTGGACTTGGGAGTTGGCCTATTAGCTCAGTTGGTTAGAGCGTCGTGCTAATAACGTGAAGGTCACAGGTTCGAGACCTGCATGGTCCAATTATTTTTAGTTTTTAAACTTCTTTTTCCTTTCTTATCGCAGTCTTAGTCCAAGAACGATGATCAAAAGGAGACCGATCGCTAATAATTAAAACATGAGAAAGATCATATTAGAATAGAAGACATTTTCGAAATCCTAACATTTATGGCAAGATGGTAGCAGATGAGGAAGAATACAACTGTAAAGATGAGTTCGAACCCAAGGTTACATGAAGATGAATCAGATTTAGGAAATGAATAACATAAAGAAGATCAAGACCCACATAATGATGCTTATGTTACATTTTGTGAGGATGCTCTCACTCCCAATGGTGCTACCGGTGGTGGAGAAAACATAGAAGCTGTAAACGACCCTGATGAGTGCGAAGGTGGATATTGAGTAGTTGGACTTGGGAGTTGGCCTATTAGCTCAGTTGGTTAGAGCGTCGTGCTAATAATGCGAAGGTCGCAGGTTCGAGACCTGCATGGTCCAATTATTTTTAGTTTTTAAACTTCTTTTTTCTTTCTTTTCGCAGTCTTAGTCCAAGAACGATGATCAAAAGGAGACCGATCGCTAATAATTAAAACATGAGAAAGATCATATTAGAATAGAAGACATTTTCGAAATCCTAACATTTATGGCAAGATGGTAGCAGATGAGGAAGAATACAACTGTAAAGATGAGTTCGAACCCAAGGTTACATGAAGATGAATCAGATTTAGGAAATGAATAACATAAAGAAGATCAAGACCCACATGATAATGCTTACGTGACATTTTGTGAGGATGCTCTCACTCCCAATGGTGCTACTGGTGGTGGAGAAAACATAGAAGCTGTAAACGACCCTGATGAGTGCGAAGGTGGATATTGAGTAGTTAGACTTGGGAGTTGGCCTATTAGCTCAGTTGGTTAGAGCGCCGTGCTAATAACGCGAAGGTCATAGGTTCGAGACCTGCATGGGCCAATTATTTTTAGCTTTTAAACTTCTTTTTTCTTTCTTTTTGCAGTCTTAGT
Source organism: Zea luxurians (assembly GCA_029449295.1). Lineage (NCBI taxonomy): Eukaryota > Viridiplantae > Streptophyta > Magnoliopsida > Poales > Poaceae > Zea > Zea luxurians. Next base: position 180,127,260 of record JAOPSE010000004.1, on the reverse strand, counting down.
CCAAGAACGATGATCAAAAGGAGACCGATCGCTAATAATAAAAACATGAGAAAGATCTTATTAGAATAGAAGACATGTTCGAAATCCTAACATTTGTGGCAATATAGTAGCAGATGAGGAAGAATACAACTGTAAAGATGAGTTCGAACCCAAGGTTACATGAAGATGAATCAGATTTAGAAAATGAATAACATAAAGAAGATCAAGACCCACATGATGATGCTTACGTTACATTTTGTGAGGATGCACTCACTCCTAATGGTGCTACCGGTGGTGGAGAAAACATAGAAGCTGTAAACGACCCTGATGAGTGCGAAGGTGGATATTGAGTAGTTGGACTTGGGAGTTGGCCTATTTGCTCAGTTCGTTAGAGCGTCATGCTAATAACGCGAAGGTCGCAGGTTCAAGACCTGCATGGGCCAATTATTTTTAGTTTTTAAATTTCTTTTTTCTTTCTTTTTGCAGTCTTAGTCCAAGAACGACGATCAAAAGGAGACCGATTGCTAATAATAAAAACATGAGAAAGATATTATTAGAATAGAAGACATGTTCGAAATCCTAACATATATGGCAAGATGGTAGGAGTTGAGAAATAATACAACTGTAAAGATGAGTTCGAACCCAAGGTTACATGAAGATGAATCAGATTTAGGAAATGAATAACATAAAGAAGATCAAGACCCACATGATGATGCTTACGTGACATTTTGTGAGGATGCTCTCACTCCCAATGGTGCTACTGGTGGTGGAGAAAACATAGAAGTTGTAAACGACCCTGATGAGTGCGAAGGTGGATATTGAGTAGTTGGATTTGGGAGTTGGCCTATTAGCTCAGTTGGTTAGAGCGTCGTGCTAATAACGCGAAGGTCGCAGGTTCGAGACCTGCATGGGCCAACTATTTTTAGCTTTTAAACTTCTTTTTTCTTTCTTTTTGCAGTCTTAGTCCAAGAACGATGATCAAAAAGAGACCGATAGCTAATAATAAAAACATGAGAAAGATCTTATTAGAATAGAAGACATGTTCGAAATCCTAACATTTATGCAAGATAGTAGCAGATGAGGAAGAATACAACTGTAAAGATGAGTTTGAACCCAAGGTTACATTAAGATGAATCAGATTTAGGAAATGAATAACATAAAGAATATCAAGACCCACATGATGATGCTTACGCTACATTTTGTGAGGATGCTCCCACTCCCAATGGTGCTACCGGTGGTGGAGAAAACATAGAAGCTGTAAACGACCCTAATGAGTGCGAAGGTGGATATTGAGTAGTTGGACTTGGGAGTTGGCCTATTAGCTCAGTTGGTTAGAGCGTCGTGCTAATAACGCGAAGGTCGCAGGTTCGAGACCTGCATGGGCCAATTATTTTTAGTTTTTAAACTTATTTTTTCTTTCTTTTCGGAGTCTTAGTCCAAGAACGATGATCAAAAGGAGACCGATCGCTAATAATTAAAACATGAGAAAGATCATATTAGAATAGAAGACATTTTTGAAATCCTAACATTTATGGCAAGATGGTAGCAGATGAGGAAGAATACAACTGTAAAGATGAGTTCAAACCCAAGGTTACATGAAGATGAATCAGATTTAGGAAATGAATAACATAAAGAAGATCAAGACCCACATGATGATGCTTACGTGACATTTTGTGAGGATGCTCTCACTCCCAATGGTGCTACTGGTGGTGGAGAAAACATAGAAGCTGTAAACGACCCTGATGAGTGCGAAGGTGGATATTGAGTAGTTGGACTTGGAAGTTGGCCTATTAGCTCAGTTGGTTAGAGCGTCGTGCTAATAACGCGAAGGTCGTAGGTTCGAGACCTACATGGGCCAATTATTTTTAGATTTTAAACTTCTTTTTTCTTTCTTTTTGCAGTCTTAGTCCAAGAACGATGATCAAAAGAAGATCGATCGCAAATAATAAAAACATGAGAAAGATCTTATTAGAATAGAAGACATGATCGAAATCCTAACATATATGGCACGATAGTAGCAGATGAGGAAGAATACAACTGTAAAGATGAGTTCGAACCCAAGGTTACATGAAGATGAATCAGATTTAGGAAATGAATAACATAAAGAAGATCAAGACCCACATGATGATGCTTACGTGACATTTTGTGAGGATGCTCTCACTCCCAATGGTGCTACTGATGGTGGAGAAAACATAGAAGCTGTAAACGACCCTAATGAGTGCGAAGGTGGATATTGAGTAGTTGGACTTGGGAGTTGGCCAATTAGCTCAGTTGGTTAGAGTGTCGTGCTAATAACGCGAAGGTCGCAGGTTCGAGACCTGCATGGGCCAATTATTTTTAGCTTTTAAACTTCTTTTTTCTTTCTTTTTGCAGTCTTAGTCCAAGAACGATGATCGAAAGGAGACCGGTCGCTAATAATAAAAACTTGAGAAAGATCTTATTAGAATAGAAGACATGTTCAAAATCCTAACATTTATGGCAAGATAGTAGCAGGTGAGGAAGAATACAACTGTAAAGATGAGTTCGAACCCAAGGTTACATGAAGATGAATCAGATTTAGGAAATGAATAACATAAAGAAGATCAAGACCCACATGATGATGCTTACGTACATTTTGTGTGGATGCTCTCACTCCCAATGGTGCTATCGGTGGTGGAGAAAACAAAGAAGCTGTAAACGACCCTGATGAGTGCGAAGGTGGATTTTGAGTAGTTGGACTTGGGAGTTGGCCTATTAGCTCAGTTGGTTAGAGTGTCGTGCTAATAACGCGAAGGTCGCAGGTTCGAGACCTGCATGGGCCAATTATTTTTAGTTTTTAAACTTCATTTTTCTTTCTTTTTGCAGTCTTAGTCCAAGAACGATGATCAAAAGGAGACTGATCGCTAATAATAAAAACATGAGAAAGATCTTGTTAGAATACAAGACATGTTTGAAATCCTAACATATATGGCAAGATGGTAGCAGTTGAGGAATAATACAACTGTAAAGATGAGTTCGAACCCAAGGTTACATGAAGATGAATCAGATTTAGGAATTGAATAACATAAAGAAGATCAAGACCCACATGATGATGCTTACGTGACATTTTGTGAGGATGCTCTCACTCCCATCAAAAGGAGACCGATCGCTAATAATAAAAACATGAGAAAGATCTTGTTAGAATACAAGACATGTTCGAAATCCTAACATATATGGCAAGATGGTAGCAGTTGAGGAATAATACAACTGTAAAGATGAGTTTGAACCCAAGGTTACATGAAGATGAATCAGATTTAGGAAATGAATAACATAAAGAAGATCAAGACCCACATGATGATGCTTACGTGACATTTTGTGAGGATGCTCTCACTCCCAATGGTGCTACTGGTGGTGGAGAAAACATAGAAGCTGTAAACGACCCTGATGAGTGCGAAGGTAGATATTGAGTAGTTGGACTTGGGAGTTGGCCTATTAGCTCATTTGGTTATAGCGTCGTGCTAATAACGCGAAGGTCGTAGGTTCGAGACCTGCATGGGCCAATTATTTTTAGCTTTTAAACTTCTTTTTTCTTTCTTTTTGCAGTCTTAGTCCAATAACGATGATCGAAAGGAGATTGATCGCTAATAATAAAAAACACGAGAAAGATCTTATTAGAATAGAAGACATGTTCGAAATCCTAACATTTATGGCAAGATAGTAGCAGATGAGGAAGAATACAACTGTAAAGATGAGTTCGAACCCAAGGTTACATGAAGATGAATCAGATTTAGGAAATGAATAACATAAAGAAGATCAAGACCCACATGATGATTCTTACGTTACATTTTGTGAGGATGCTCTCACTCCCAATGGTGCTACCGGTGGTGGAGAAAACATAGAAGCTGTAAACGACCCTGATGAGTGCGAAGGTGGATATTGAGTAGTTGGACTTGGGAGTTGGCCTATTAGCTCAGTTGGTTAGAGCGTCGTGCTAATAACGCGAAGGTCGCAGGTTCGAGACCTGCATGGGCCAATTATTTTTAGTTTTTAAACTTCTTTTTTCTTTCTTTTTGTAGTCTTAGTCCAAGAACGATGATCAAAAGGAGACCGATTGCTAATAATAAAAACATGAGAAAGATCTTATTAGAATAGAAGACATGTTCAAAATCCTAACATATATGGCAAGATGGTAGCAGATGAGGAAGAATACAACTGTATAGATGAGTTCGAACCCAGGGTTACATGAAGATGAATCAGATTTAGGAAATGAATAACATAAAGAAGATCAAGACCCTCATGATGATGCTTACGTGACATTTTGTGAGGATGCTCTCACTCCCAATGGTGCTACCGATGGTGGAGAAAACATAGAAGATGTAAACGACCCTGATGAGTGCGAAGGTGGATATTGAGTAGTTGGACTTGGGAGTTGGCCTATTAGCTCAGTTGGTTAGAGCGTCGTGCTAATAACGCGAAGGTCGTAGGTTCGAGACCTACATGGGCCAATTATTTTTAGTTTTTAAACTTCTTTTTTCTTTCTTTTTGCAGTCTTAGTCCAAGAACGATGATCAAAAGGAGACCGATCGCTAATAATTAAAACATGAGAAAGATCATATTAGAATAGAAGACATTTTCGAAATCCTAACATTTATGGCAAGATGGTAGCAGATGAGGAAGAATACAACTGTAAAGATGAGTTCGAACCCAAGGTTACATGAAGATGAATCAGATTTAGGAAATGAATAACATAAAGAAGATCAAGACCCACATGATGATGCTTACGTGACATTTTGTGAGGATGCCCTCACTCCCAATGGTGCTACTGGTGGTGGACAAAACATAGAAGCTGTAAACGACCCTGATGAGTGCGAAGGTGGATATTGAGTAGTTAGACTTGGGAGTTGGCCTATTAGATCAGTTGTTTAGGGCATCGTGCTAATAACGCTAAGGTCGTAGGTTCGAGACCTGCATGGGACAATTATTTTTAGTTTTTAAACTCCTTTTTTCTTCCTTTTTGCAGTCTTCGTCCAAGAACGATGATCAAAAGGAGACCGGTCGCTAAGAATAAAAACATGAGAAAGATCTTATTAGAATAGAAGATATGTTTGAACCCAAGGTTACATGAAGATGAATCAGATTTAGGAAATGAATAACATAAAGAAGATCAAGACCCACATGATGATGCTTACGTGACATTTTGTGAGGATGCTCTCACTCCCAATGGTGCTCCTGATGGTGGAGAAAACATAGAACCTGTAAACAACCATGATGAGTTCGAAGATGGATATTGAGTAGTTGGACTTGGGAGTTAGCTTTTGAGAGATTTGAGTAGTGCTTATGTTTTGTGTTGTCTGTTATACACTAGTTAGAATATGACATTAGACTACCAAGATTTTGCTTGTGATGTTGTTATTTGTTGTTGACAATTATTAATTAGCCCCTAGTAGTATGTGTATGACTACTTGTAAGGTGGTTGAGTGGCCGTAGAATATTAACTATGCTATTAGTATCTAAATTTATGGACTGATGCATGATGCTACCTATGTTGTGTGCCTATATTTTATCAACTATGCTACTATCTATTTCTAGTTTGTACTATTTTGTATACCAATTGTTTTGATTTTTTTTCATGTGAGACAAAAACTCAAAAATTGTTTTGTGGAACAAGGGAAACAAAAAATCAAAAATTGACATCAACAAGGTATACTTTCGCCGCTCTCCTATAGGTTAGGACATCTATAAAGTATTGCCTCGTTGTGTGCCTTAAGCGCATAGTCGACTCAAAGGGCTGGATCATCGTACTTCGTCTTACCGCCTTTAGGGATGAAAGCGGTCGGTAAACACTAAAACTATTTACGTTTTCATTTTTTATTTTAGACAAAATCAATATTTTTTATTTTAGACGAAATCGAAACGGTAACTGTGAAAACAGAAATGATATCAGTAATTCGGAAACATCAGAAACGAAAGTTCAATACGAAAAATACACTGGTATCGGACGGAATCTAATATATGATCGCTAAACATATCAATATAAAAATATCTCAATATAACAAGTTTATAATACAACAAAGATCATAGTTCACAATTTGCAATATAACAAGTTTAGAAAGATCACAACTTTATAATATAACAAGTGTGAACTCAAAGTTCATAAGTATAAGTTAATATTATATAACCTTTTCTTGCTTCAATTATGTATAACTTTATTATCCAACTAGGTATAACTTTATCCATCCATATCGTATAGTATGTTTTTTAAAACTATTACTTGGCCAAAAAATAGATAAAAACAAAGCAGCATCCCTGTAATCAACTGTGTACACATTGTGTCGCAATTCCATGTTTTTGGTGCTCGCGTTCTATCGGGATTCTACATGTGGGTCGCCGATGTCGACAGACGACGACCCACCTCAACTCGCCCGTGATGCAGCAGTAGTGTGATGCAGTGTTCAGCTTCATGCAAATAGTCCCACCTCGCCCAGTCAAACAGAGGCACGAACTCTTCTATATAAGAACATGCCCTGGCAAATGTTGAATGCCGAAGGCTCGAGTTGGACGGAAGATTGGGAGCTTGGCTGCTTGGGTCGGATTGGGGAGTGAGCCTTAGGCCGTCTAGTTTGTTTTTTATTTTCGAAAAAATTAGACTTAAATTCAGTAAATTTTGATTAAAATCACTACCGAAGGAAATAGTCGGTAGAATAATATCGTCGTCGGTGAATCTAATCGGGAAAAAAATTCAAAAATGGTTTATGTAAATCGAAAAATTCCGAAAATAATGATGCTCTTGACACCAAATGCTAACTATTACTTAGTTGTGATAAGCATGTTGTGAATGGATATTTGGATTACCATGCTCTATTTGTTGGGCGCTCTTAAAAAACATATGTATTGAACTACTTAACTAATTTTAGAGCTTCTTATTAGATGGCATTTCTTCCTAGAATCCTTGTTAAAATTTGATTGGCCTTATATTTATTTTGATTTTTAGGTACCACATCATATAGATAACAAGCTAATTGAAGTGCTCCTGGGTACTAATGTTTAGTTATTTTTAGACTCCCTAAAGATGAAATATTTAAGTTCAAACTTAATCATTATGATGTAAAACTAAATGGTTGTGAGTTAGTCCAAATCGTAGTTTGGTACAATATGATAGATGTGGGCTTACTTATACATGAATGATCAATGCTTGTTTATATGATTGGTGTATATCTTATGATTTGTGGTGCACGTTAACACAGTGATGATTCTGCACAAATTAATTTGTGATGTTCTTTTTCGTCACTACGGCACAAATGCCAATATATGACGGCTCACTTAGGTCTAACTAATATATGTTAGATTCATTTTTTTATATAACTAGAGAAATTTGACTTCAGGATGAAATCATGGAGTGTCAGATTTTATTAATTTTCGTATAGTGCCGTTGTTTACATTTCTGAGCTACAGTATACTGCGTCTTTAATTTGAGCACACTGACGTCAGACCTGAGATCAGCGCCGGTCCTGGCGGGGGTCGAGCAGTGCCCCCGACCAGGGCCCCGAAATCAGTGGGGCCTCACACCATATACTAAATAATAATACATATATTATATAGGTTTGTCTGTTAGCTCTATAAAAATTTTAAATACCTAATTATAAGTCAAGAACACGACGACAACAAGCAAGAATAATTAGGTATAGCTTATCAATCTTGATTTCTATATTTTAGTAGTAGTACTTCATAGTCTCAGACCCAACCATCTAGGCTCTCAGCGTACAACGAGACAACGACGTTTGACGTTTATCTCTATTTCTCGCACAGTTGTAGACAATATATATACATACTATATTTATGTGTAACAATTATTATTATAAAGGGCCTCCTTTATAAATTTTGTCCTGGGTCTCCAAAATGTCAGGACCGGCACTGCCTGAGATTAGCTCTTCAACTAGTCGCGCTGTCACGGTGCCGAACAGCGTGTCATCGCCTTCCCCTCCCCACAAGCCAAACGCGAATACCACCCCCGTGACTTCCCGATCTCCGGCGATGGCGCGGCGCCTCGGATCCCCCGCATCTAGGTGGCTGCGCCCGTCCGCGCTGCTCCTCCTGGTCGCCTCTGCTCTCCTCTCGGCCCCGTCGCCGGCCCGGGCCCTCCGGTTCGACCTCGAGTCCGGCCACACCAAGTGCGTCTCCGACGAGATCAAGGTCAACGCCATGGCCGTCGGAAAGTACCACATCGTCGGGCCCGACCCCAACTCACCCGACGCCCAGCTCCCCGAGTCGCACCGCATCTCCCTCAGGGTAAGCGAGCGAGCAGCACCAAGCGGCAATTCGGTGATCTGGCTTGGGAGGGGAAGCCATGGCGATGTGCGTGTCATGACTGGGGGCGCTTTCCTTCGATTGATGTGCAGGTGACGTCGCCGTACGGGAACAGCATGCACTACGCGGAGAACGTGCAGTCGGGCCACTTCGCCTTCACGGCGGCGGAGGCCGGCGACTACCTGGCCTGCTTCTGGGCTCCCGACCACAAGCCGCCGGTCACCATCGGGTTCGAGTTCGACTGGAGGAGCGGCGTCTCCGCCAAGGACTATCCCAGCGTCGCCAAGAAGGGCAAGGTCGATGTGAGTATTTTCGCTTCGCCCTCCCTCCAGATTCCTTCCTTTGTTTTGGTCAAATTCACCACCAATCTGGTGACGTCGATATGAACTGACTTGTGCGGTTGTGGGACTAGTATGTTTAGTCAGGAATAATTTTCTGATTGTGCATGCTGACGGTTTGTTGATCAATTCTGTTTAACGTTGATATTGAAGAGCATTTGATTTTACAACTTTCTGCTTGCTAGTGATTTTGGTGTGTTTGCATGTTGGACTGCTAGATTTTTACTGGTTAGAGCTTTTCACTTTAATGAAATAAGCAGGGCCGGTCTTGAGGTTTCATGGACCCGGGCCGAAACAAAAAATTTTGGGCCTTTAAGGCTATATATATTCAAATTTTTTTATAAGTACATAACAAAATTTTGAATGATAAAAGTCTCTAATATATCAAAACAACTTCAAATCTTTGTATATATTACCTCAAAAGTTTCTTCTAACATTTCTTGATGTGAATTCATTGATAATAGTGTTGCTATCAACCTCGTTTAATAATTTTTCTCAATATATAAAGTAGCCTATCCGTTGAGTCGATCTTGAGACATCGTTGACCTTAAATAGTTCTTCAACAATTTTAACTTTGAAAAGCTTCTCTCAGCCGATGCCACAGTCACAGGCACAGTATATAATATCCGATAAGTGATTGAAATATTTGGATACGAATCCATTTGCCGAACATACTCAAAAATCTCCATAGAAGACATTGGTCTTTCAGGAAAACTTAACTTCATAACCTTCAACTCAGATAGTAGACCATTTACCTCAATGTCAGAACTGTCCTGCGAAGAGAATGTTTTTTGCGAATTCATTGCAACATGCTTCTAGTTCAGTATCATTTAACGTCTTCAATGTTGTCGAGCTCAATAAAAACCCAAATATACTCTTGAATGTCTGGAGTTACAGATGCAGTTTTAGTTAGTTAGACAATTAAAAAACAGGTCTATTATAACTTTAACAGGCCGGACCCAATATATAAGACTATATATATATGTACACTACTTGGGGGCCCTTCTAAAATCGGGGGCCCGGTGCGGCCGCTCCACTTGCCCCCCTCGAGGATTCAATTTGGATATGGATTGTGTATGCTTTTGTAGCCTGTTTTATACGCTTCATAATGAGTTCTTTTTAGTTTTGCTATGTCGAGGAGTATATTTGCAAGTGGTATATTGATATTTCTAGCCATGGTGCTGGGTTCAAGTATGGACTACAGATGTGGGGCTGGATTCTTTGGAAGAAAATATATGTTAGTGGGGTTTTGTAATTTGAATGAGGAAGCTCGTTTTTTAAAAGTATATTGATATTAGTAAGTTGTTGCTACAGTTCAATCAATGTTCTTCAACGCGGATATAGAAAGGTCATAAGCTTAGTAACCAACAGGTTGCTCGGTACTTTTTTTTTGTGGTGTTTTTTTCTTGGTTTTCATTGCAATGTGTACTTAGTTTCGTACAGGTTGTGCACAATGTACACTATTCTTGAATGAATAATAGGTACACAATTGACATCTGTAATATTTTAATCTCTCACTTGGTGCTTTTTTTTAATCTTGTTTTAATTATGCATGACTTAATGGTAAGCATCATGTGTGATTTAGAGTCTGATTCTTATTGAACATATGTTAAACAACTTTGGTCTCTTGGAATAACATCCTAGAGAGGTGGACAGAGAGATGACATGTGATGAAGGTGGGATGTCATGGTTTCAGCATTTAACTCTTAAATGTTAATGTTGATTATAAGGGTACTTTTTGAACTTTCCATTGAAAGAAAAAGGAATTGGAGAAAATAAGACTTATCCTTTAGCTGACTTCTTAGGACTTGAAACTGGCATTTTGGTGGCTGTGTGTAGCTGATCTGCTTTTCACCTCGTATTTGTAAATTGCCCTGTTGCAATTTAATCTTTTAGTGCTATCTAGGAATTGAACTTAACTGATCCTGCTAATATTGTGTCCCATATAGTTTTTGCTCCTCTAGTTATTTATTGGTCGTGTACTGGTGTTGACACTCTGCTCATTCCTGACACGGAGCAAGTTGTATTGTTTCTGTGAAAATAGTATTGCTTTTAGCCATGCTGTTGCTTATGGCTATAGTGCCTATGTTCATGCATGTGCATTGCTCATATGTTGCAGATGATGGAATTGGAGCTGAAGAAGCTAGAGGAAACTATAAAAAATATACATGAAGAGATGCTTTATCTGCGTGAAAGGTAGTAGTCTACAAAGTCAGCGAGAAAATGGGTCCTGTGGAAAACTAAAAAAGTAAAAAACAATTCTGATACGACGTGTCCATGTCTTGTGTCCAGGGAAGAGGAAATGCAGGACGTGAACAGGCGAACGAACTCAAGGATGGCTTGGCTAGGGTTCCTCTCCCTTGGCGTCTGCTTATCAGTGGCAGGTTTGCAGCTGTGGCACCTGAAAACCTTCTTTGAAAGGAAGAAGTTATTGTAGACTGTAGTTGGCCCATGGTTCACGGTAAGACCTCAGCGCAGGTGTAACCTATTTTTGGGTGAACTGCCGATCTGTTACGGAGCTTGGAATCCCATGTAACAAACGGTATGTCGTACTTGAGAAAATATGCTTTAGCCTGTCCAGTTGAAATTCTAAGAAACTTGAAATAGATACTAAATTGTCTTACATTCAATAGTTCGTGTTGCAATTTGGACTTCTGCAGCACCGTGTTGACTCTTCTTCACGTGATGGTTGTGAATCTGGAGCGCCTTTTTTTTAACCTCCTAGCTATTGTGAAGCTAGAGCTAAAAGCACGACGTTCCTAGACTCTAAAACGCCAGTTCCACATGTAATCGTCTAATCGCCTATAGCATGAAAGGTGTGGGTGTGGGCATTCCGTTTTCGGCGGTTATTTTAGAGATTTGGTTCCTTTCGGCGGTTATTTTAGAGATTTGGTTCCTAGAAAACGACCAACTGAGCATTTTGGTTTCAGTTATTTTAGTTCATTTTCGATTCTAACTGAACTAACCAGATGTCAAGAAATTGTAGGAACGAAGCATTTCGGCTCGTTCTGGAACCGAATGTGTTCAGCCTGTTTAGGCAGCAACAAAAATGCACGTTTTAAATAAGTAATTGAAGTATAATTCACGTATTTTAGTTTTTTCGATAATTTGGAGCTAATGTTAACAACCAAAATTTTCTGTTATTTTGGTTTCCTCCTATCTGGAACGGATAAAAAAAAACTTTTTTCGCTGGATATGTTTGTATGCTAGTGAGGGCAAATGCAATGCTTAATTGTCGTGAAGCCCTTAGGACAATAATAGTTGATCCAATGATGCAGATAAGCTGGGATCCTGAGTGACATGTGATGGTGTTTTTTTTGTGTTGGCTGTATACCCTTCTTAATTGGCATAAGGTTAACTATATAGATATCAAACAGACCAGTTGCGTACTCCAATCACAAGCAGCAATTTCGATAGCATATAAAATGTAATTTATTTAGCATTGTTAAAGAAAGACCTTCAAAACCAAAGGATATAAACCACCAATGCTAGAGATTGGTAAATCATATATAAAATTTAATAGCAAATCATGTAAAATTTAATTTAGCATTGTTGGAGCTCTCTCAACAAGAGAGAACACCTCTAAAAATAAATGTATGCTGTAATTGTGGCAAGCACACGGTATTCTTTAGTAAAAGGCGAAAGAATAGTTCGCTTTGTGCTTGCCACACAGCTGCTTGTGTTCTACTGGCTGCCACCGCTCCTATTGTATAGACTGCGACCAATCTTATCCTTTTTCCACTGGCGAGATGGTACTAAACCGTAATAACTATCTGGCGTAGTTTAGAGCCTTTGCCATCGCCGCTCCTCTTCCCCGCGCGTCTCTCTATAAAAGCCCACTTGGGCCCTAGCCGAGCGAGGTTATCAGTTTTAAGCCCACCTGTGCTCGGGCTTTGCCATTGTCGTAGCTTCCTTTCTCGCCTGCCACGGCCCAAGGCGAATCGCCGTTTGTGGGCCTTCCCTGTCCTGTTCAGTACGGGACAAACGGCAACTACAGAACAGCTTGCCATGGTTCGAGCTTCGAGCCAACCACAGGAGAACTAGCATCAAGTATGTGAAGTCGATGGCACTGGTACGTTGACAGTTTATTTGCATAGTCAAGAAGTCAAACTTTTGTAATATCTTTACATGGCGTTTGCATTTTTCCAGGTATTCTCCCCATGATGGATTTTGAATTACCTTGTGTAGTGCATCCTGTTATCAAATAACGTCTGGTCTGCAGCTCCATTGCACGCTTTCTCTTGAAGTCGGTGGGTTTAGGCTTGTAAACTTGCGTCCTACCCAAAGGGCATGAGGACGGCATGTTAGGCCAAGCACTTGAGCTGTCAAAGCCACAAATAAGAAATCATCGGGGCCGGCCGTTTCCCAATCATTGGGCATGATTTGCACTGGCCTCTAGTGACCTTTTTCTGACGCCTCTCGCGCTAATGATAGCACATGACGGACTAACTAGAAAACCTACCGTATATACGCATGCGTTCACCTTTTTAACAAACAAAGTAATAAGTTGATGCGCTGCCTTCGTACAAAGTTCAGTTCATCAATCATCATGGTGTGTGTAGTAGTATGTGTTAGCTAACTCTCGCTGGTCTCTCCAACCGTCGGGCCTCGACCCTCGAGATCAGAACGAGAGACTCCTCCCTCTCCCAGACGACCCATGTGCCGGCCGGGCCTCGCAATAATTCTCGCCGACGTTCCACTTCCACGGCTATATATACGCACGCACGCACGCACGCTCCACATCTTCCTCCTACAGCTAGCTAATCGCTGAGCTCAGCTCCACACTCTTCGTCGTCACCCAGACCCAGCCACCACACCCACCTCTAGCTACCTCACATGGGCCGTCTCGAGGTGCTCACGGCGACGGACCGCCTGCTGCCGCGCTCGGCGTGCCAGTACCAGAGGCTGCTCGGCGGCGGCACGTCGCCGCCGCCGCCGCCGAGCGGGAGCGTCAGGGCGAGGCGGCCGCTGCGGCTGCGGAGGAGGGCGTGCAAGGCGGCGGGGAGGTGGTGGGGCGCCAGCGCCACCACCACCACCACCACCACGACGGCCAGCGGCGGTGGCGGCAAGCGCCTGCGCCCCCTGCGCCTGGTGCGGCTGCTGCTCCTGCTCCCCGCGCGCCGGGTGGCCGCGCTGGTCGCGGAGCTCGTGCGGCGGCTGGCGGCGGCGGAGGCCGCCGCGGACTGCCCCGCCATCGTCTTCTCCTCTCAGTGGGGGCTCCCCGTGCTGTCGCACTCCGCCAGCTGCAGGAGCTCCAGGCTGCGGGCCCTGTACCTCGACAGGAACCTCTCCGCCGGCACCGGCTCCCCGTGCTGATCCCGGGCGAGCAAGTCGACGAACGCACGCGTCATGCGTGGCCCGCACTGGTTAGCCGGCGGCAGCCTCGTAGGCTGATCGTACGCAATACCAAGTACCAACCACCACTTCGTTCCCCCGGCCCGCCCCACGCCATTAATGCCCATGTAGCTAGTACAAGTAAAATCATGCATGTATGGCTTCTTCGTTAGTATACGCCATATATGCATGCACATGGCTATGTATCTATGTATCTATCTTGCAACACTGTACTGTACCCTCCAAGTACTATTTGCAAACGTTTTGAAACAATGCCAACTTAACATGCTGCGATCCTGTCTTGAATGGATGAAAAAGGAAGAAGAATAAGAAGAAGAAGAAGAAGAAGAAGAAGCCGTGCTGTACATTTCTCTCTTTAACTCCTTGTCTCCTTGGAGACGTCAGCACCGTTCTGAAGTCCGAACTCCGAACTCTGGGAAGCACATGCATGTGTACCCTGAACGAGCAAACGGGACCAATTTAGAAGATCATGGATTGTTGGCCTGAATCTAGACCTGTAGACGCTGACGAGTACATCAGCAGGCACCGTTCCAACAACCGAACCACTGCACTGTCTGCACGGGACGAACTTCATCGATCTCTCTCCGTCACAGTGACAGCGTAGCTGAACATACAATGTGTTGACGCCTTTTCGGAGCGCCAAACACTCAACAAGAACCGTGGCGGTGCCTTCTGCACAGGGGCGGACGGTCCGCGCGCAGGGGCCGGACGGTCCGCGGCCTGGTGCGAGGCGCGGTGGTACTCTCTGCGCAGGGGCGGACTGTCCGCGGCCTGGGGCCGGACGGTCCGCGACCTGGTGCGCGGCTAGGGCTCCTGCCTGACGACCGGGCGGTCCGCGCCCTGGGGCCGGACGGTCCGCGCGTACGCAGGGACGGCGGAAGATCGCCGACGGCGCCTGGATCTCGCTCCCGGGAGGGACCCCGTCGGGGAGTAGAGATCCTAGGTTGTGTCTAGGCTCGGGCCGGCCGACCTAGACTCCTCTAATCGACGTAGAGCTGAAGAGAGACGAAGAATTTGGGGATCGAGAGGCTAAACCTAAACTAGACTAGAACTACTCCTAAGATAAATGCGGAATAGAAGTTGTATTGATTCGATTGTTGATGATTACAAATCGGCCGTAGACCTCTCTATTTATAGAGGAGGGGGGCTGGACCCTTTACACAACTGATTCCGAGCTAATCCCGCGAATATAGCTAACAACCGTAGCACAAAACTCGGAACCCTAAACTGCTCTGCGCATGCGCGGACCGTCCGGCCCACAGGCGCGGACTGTCCGGACCACGGACCGTCCGGCCTCAGGGCCGGACCGTCCGCCAGCTCAAAAGTGGGCTCAACATATGCCCCCCTGCCTTTTGGTGGAGCTGAGCAAACCAAAAGCAACTAACTCGATGTGATTACATCGGTTCTCTTAGGCATCTTGCCACATACTAGGATGGTACTGTTTAAGAAAACGCCCATTCAAAGTCTTAGGTAAATCCTTGCCTTGTAATGTTTGTAGCAAATAGGCGTTGCCAAACATCACTTGTTTTACTTTATAAGGACCCTCCCAGCTTGGCGACCATTTCCCAAACTTCCGGTCTTTATTCCTTAGAGGCAGAATGGTCTTCCACACCAGGTCCCCTACTTGAAATGATTTTGTTTTGACCTTCTTGTTGTAGGCCCTGGCTACCATGATCTTGTCCTTTTCTATTGCTTCCAAAGCTATCATCCTCTTGTCGGTCACCTCATCAATATTATCCATCATTGAATTATAATAATCAGTAACAGTTAGATCATTTTGTCTGGCAAACCTGACAGCATTCAAACTTATTTCCACAGGCAACACTGCTTCCTGCCCATAGACAAGCTCAAAAGGAGATACTTTAGTAGCCCTATGTTTAGATATTCTATGAGCCCATAAAGCTTCAGACAAAATCTTATGCCAATGTTTAGGATTATCAGATATCTTCTTTTTTATCAAATTAATCAATGTCCTATTACTAGACTCGGCCTGTCCATTGGCCTGAGCATAATATGGAGATGAATTAAGTAGCTTAATCCTGTATGATTCGGCAAATTCACGTACCTCCTTTGACATAAAAGAAGTACCTTGATCTGTAGTCAAGGTCTGGGGAATGCCGAATCTATGAATAATATGCTCAGTTATGAACTCAATTACCTCCTTGTGCGTCATGTTCTTCAGAGCAACGGCTTCAGTCCATTTGGTAAAGTAGTCAGTGGCAACTAACACGAACCGATGCCCCTTTGATGATGAAGGATGAATTTCTCCAATAAAATCCAATCCCCATCCTCTAAACGGCCAAGGCTTGATGATAGGATGTAATTCGGCTGCAGGGACCAACTGTAGGTCGCCGAATTTTTGACACACTTGGCAACCCTTGTAATACTTGAAACAATCAGCTATCATATTAGGCCAATAAAAACCAGACCTTCGCAACAACCACTTCATCTTTGGAGCTGATTGATGGGTACCACAAATTCCTTCATGTACTTCGGCCATGGCTAATATAGCATCATCTGGGCCCAAGCACTTAAGCAGGACGTCATTGACTGTTCGGCGATAAAGTTCATCACATACCAAAACATACTTGAAAGCTGTTCGCCGAATGTTCTTATCTGTCCTGATATTGGGATTTTGCAAATAATTAAGTATAGGTGTCCTCCAATCACTTGTATCGGCTTCATTGTCAGCCGAATTGATTAAGAGAACCTTTCTGGCAACCTCGGACGGTCCGGCGTCAACACGCGGACGGTCCGCGACCTGGGAATTTGGCTCTGCACTGGTTATCAGATTTTCAGTTTTGTGAAACTTCCCTCTCTTTATCCGATAACCTGATGCATCTTGTGCCAAATCGTTAGCTCTATGATTCTCAACTCTAGAGATATGCCGAATACTGAATTCGTCAAAAGAATGAATCATGCTCCAACATTTCTCAAGGTAACTATTTAAAGTACTATCAAAACATTGATATTCCTCTAACACTTGTTGGACAACCAGCTGAGAATCACCAAATACCTTCACATGTTTTACTCCCATACTATTTAAAAGTTCTAAACCGAATAAGAGGGCCTCATATTCAGCTTGATTATTAGTGCAATAAGTTTTCAATCGGCTAGAGAAGTCAAAGGAGACATTACTTGGTGAAACAAGTACAATGCCAATTCCTTGCCCTTCATTGCAAACCGATCCATCAAAATATAAAGTCCAAGGAGTAATAGTGAGGTATGACATGTCTAGTTCATGAATATCATTAACCCGATGTTCTACAATAAAATCCGCTACGACTTGGCCTTTCATAGATTTCAATGGTTCATAGGCCAAGTCATATTCTATGAGTGCATAAGCCCACTTACCAATTCTACCACTCATAATTGGGTTATGCAACATGTATTTGATTACATCGGCTTGACCAGAAACAGTGCAATGACTAGACAGTAAATAACATCTACATTTGGTGCATGCATAAAACAAGCATAAGCATAACTTTTCAATAAAAGTGTACCTTGTTTCAGCATCCACCAACCTTTGGCTTAGATATGTCACCACATGCTCCTTCCCCTCAGTTTCTTGTGTTAGAACAGCCCCAATAACCTTGTCTTCAGCTGCAATGTATAATCTGAATGGTGCTCCTACTTGTGGCGCTTTTAACACGGGAGCCGAAGACAAGTATTTTTTAATGAGATCAAATGCTTTCTGCTGCTCTGCCCCCCAAGTGAATTCAGCATCATTCTTAAGCCGAAGGATAGGGGTGAAGGCATCAATCTTCCCGGCTAGGTTAGAAATAAACCTTCGTAAATAATTCACCTTACCGAGAAACCTCTGCACTTCGACCTTACAAGTCGGAGGCCCCACATTCCGAATAGACTTGATTCGGTCAGGGTCTATTTCTATACCATGTTCATGGATGACAAATCCTAAAAACTTACCAGCCGACACCCCAAAAGCACATTTACGTGGGTTCATTTTTAAACCATACCGACGCATTTTATCAAAGGCTTTGCGCAAATCAGCTATATGAGAACTAAATTTAGCCGATTTGACTACAATATCATCAATGTAGACTTCTACAGTGTTTCCTAACAACTCATGGAAGATCAGATTCATAGCCCTCTGATAAGTAGCACCAGCATTTTTAAGACCGAATGTCATGACAACCCATTCAAATAAACCAATGAAGCCTGGACATATAAAGGCCGTTTTAGACGCATCTTCTTCGGCCATGAAAATCTGATTATATCCGGCATTACCATCAAGAAAGCTAATAATTCTATTCCCTGATGCATTATTGATTAATGTGTCGGCTATGGGCATGGGATATTCGTCTTTAGGAGTTGCTTTATTTAAATTACGAAAATCAATGCATACTCTAAGTTTACCTGACTCCTTCTTCTCCACCGGCACAATATTGGAGACCCACTCTGCGTATCTGCAAGGTCTAATAAAATTAGCTTCTAGCAGCCGGTGGATTTCGTCCTTGATTCGTGGGAGAAGATCTGGACGAAACGTTCTGGCTTTCTGCTTGAAAGGTCTGAAACCAGACTTAATGGGCAGCCGATGTTCGACAATCTCTCGGCTTAGTCCAGGCATTTCAGTGTAATTCCAAGCAAAACAGTCTGAATACTCCTTCAATAGACCGATCATCTCATCTCTAGGATCGGCCTCCAGGGTCTTGTTTACAAAAGTTGGCCTTGGAGTTTTACCATCTCCTATGTCAATCTCCTCCAATGGATCGGCCGATGTAAACCCCTGTCCTAGTTTATCAAGATCTCTGAATTCCTCTATCATGTCCCCCACAGAGGAATTAGATGATCTTTGTGTGATGGCGGGCTTTCCGGTCTCAGGGACCGGATCATCCGTAACACTGTCTTTTCGCTGTGGTAAATGTTCGGTCTTAAAGCCCGAACTGTTTTGTGAAAGACCAGACCATCCGGCTTCGAGAGCCGAATTGTCCGTGATCAACGACTCATGAACTTCATGTGTATTCATCATTTAAACTTTATTTAGGATTTAGCCGATTCTCCATCGGCTCTAGCATTACAGGAATGAAACCTTTCTTATCTATACTTATGAACTGATAATCAGAAAAATCTACTCCTGTGAGACATGTAGCAGTCTCATAAGTCCAGAGTACAGGGGCATCGGCCACAGCGATGCAGGCCGATACATCAGCATGTACTTGTTCTACCTCATCGCCTACCCATTGTATTAGCATTTGATGTAATGTAGAAGGTATACATTGATTGGCATGAATCCAATCTCTGCCTAGAATTAAACTGTAATTCCCTTCTACATCAGCGACGAAGAATGCAGCAGCAAGGGTCTTAGTCCCGATGGTTAATTCAACGGACGTGACTCCCCTGGCTTTAATCGAACTATTCCCAACACCACTGAGGGTCATGTTGGTTTTGACAAGTTCGTCATCTTGTTTACCTAATTTTCTGTATAATGAATAAGGCATTAGATTTACAGCCGCCCCTCCATCCACCAACATCTTAGCAATCGGTATTCCATCAATGTGACCGCGCACGAAGAGCGGCTTTAAATGATTTACCGATTCCTTTGGTTTAGAAAAGGCGGCTTCTTTAGGACCAAAATCGAACTGGGCAGCAACAAGTTCATCGTCGCCAATGATAGTGCAATCGGAAGAAAATGTAATAATATTTACATCCATACCTGGGCGTTCTGGAGAAGCCTCGTAGTCGACCAGGTCTTCTCCTAGTAGGTCGTCCTCTTCCATGGATGTTGTCGTGTTGTTGGAGGCTTCCTGGTGAACGGCGGACGGTCCGCATGCGGGGGCCGGACGGTCCGCGCCTGGTGCAGGTTGTCCAGAGCCTTCCTGGCGAACGGCGGACGGTCCGCACGCGGGGGCCAGACGGTCCGCGCCTGGTGCAGGTTGACTTTCTATTTCTATGGCCGTTTGTTTTTCCTCAACGGCCTTCGGTCTCCATTTCTTTTATGGTAGCGGGTATAGTGGATGTGTGTCATTAAATGTCTTTTCCGCCTCCTTCTCCTGGCTCTCCTTTGCTCTTAGGCGCTGTAATTTTCTTTTTTGTGACCGTGTCAATCCCGCTGGGCACCATCGAGGCATGGAGTATTTTGGATCAGCTGTTTTGATGGTAGCCGTATCCTTTTCGGTCGCGTTGGCCGATTCGCCGAAAATCATCGGCCCTTTATTGTCTCCCTGTATGACAACATCCGCAGTGCCTATTTTGATGATATCCTTTTTTGCTCTTTGAGTTGCTACAGGCATATGCCCCCCTGCCGGATTGGTCGGCCTAGGAGGCCGAGTAGTCCGGCAACCTTGTTGGGCCTGTGCCTGGTGACCGGATTCAGCAGAGCTCAATCGGTCTTGCACTGGCGGTGCCAACCTATCAAAAACGGATGTTTGGGGTGCCCCCCAGGCGGGGTACTGTGGCATCCCAAATGGATATGGTGGCATGCCCCACATTTGATTGGGGACATATGGTGGAGGTAAGTATGTGTATGGATATGGCATAGATGGATAAGGAGGTGGAGGGGTCCATGTCGGCATGTTAGGTCTCAATTGTACAATAGGACCTTTCATTTCTTCCGATTGGTGATGTGGTCCAATCGGCCTGACCTGACGTTGCTCATGAATGGGTGAGCGGGGTCGCTTCGGTGGCCGGTCACTGGGGCCAGCCTTCTTTTTCACATATTTAGACAACAATTGATCGAAAGTCGGGCCAGGCTTGATCAGCCGACCAGCTGCTTTAAATGTATTTGTTTTCCACGTACCTATCTCTGGTCGTCGTGGTTTGAAGGTACGTGGTCGCTGCGAGTCCTGAGCATGGCCGGACCGTCCGCCTGAGCTCTCCGGACTGTCCGGTGGGGTCCCGGACCGTCCGTGCCTACGTGCCGGACCGTCCGGGATACGCAGCACGGGTTCCTGTATCTGTCTCCCTGTCTGCGCTTGCCCCCCAGTACTGGAGGTTGTAATGGTCACCTTTAAGGTCTCCCCTCCATCAGGAGTCTTCTCGGCTACCACTTTCCTGCAAGAAACTTTATGATCCTCATCGGCCTTTTTAGAATTGCCGATGATTGCCTCTTTGCCTTTGCCTTTATCGGCCGTGTTTGGCCGAACCAGGACTTTCTTGCCCTCGAAATCGATCACGTTCATTGGAAATGGCTCTGTATCCACCTGCATTTCCTGAAATTTCAATCGTCCCTCATTAATGGCCGATTAAATCTGTCGTCGGAATACATTACAATCATTAGTGGCATGAGAAAATGAGTTATGCCACTTGCAGTATGCACGACGTTTTAGCTCGTCGGCGGATGGAACAGTGTGATTTATTTTAATATTGCCATTTTTGAGTAGTTCGTCAAATATTTTATCACATTTACCAACATTAAATGTAAACTTAACCTCCTCTTGCCGTTTCTTTTGAACCGGCTGTAAGGAGGCACAAGCCGAAGATTTGGCCTGCTTTGGCCAAACCATTTCAGCAGCATACACTTCTGCTGATTCGTCCTCTGAGCTACTTTGGTCGCATTCTACTACACGTATGTTGTGACGAATTGCTTTAGTAGTTTCTTTGCTTCGGCTTTCACAAGCCGAAGCTCTCTGGTGTAATTGTGCTAGTGTAAAGAATTGGATGCCTTCTAACCTCTCTTTTAAATAATATCGTAGACCGTTAAAGGCTAATCCTACTAGCTGTTTCTCTGCCAAATGAATTTGAAAGCATCGGTTTCTTGTATCTCGGAATCTCCGGATGTAATCATTAACCGATTCATCTTTTGTCTGTCGCAACGACGCTAAATCTACCAAATCCAATTCATAGTCACCGGAGAAAAAATGATCATGAAATTTTTGTTCTAAATCCCCCCATGATGAAATGGAATTAGGAGGTAAAGTGGCGTACCATGCAAACGCAGTTCCTGTTAAAGATAATGAAAACAAACGTACGCGAAATGCCTCTGTGTCGGCCAACTCTCCTAATTGTGCTAAAAATTGGCCTATGTGTTCACGTGTGTTCTTTCCTTGATCACCCGAAAATTTTGTGAATTCGGGTATCCTGGTTCCCTGTGGGTATGGGTGGTGATCAAATCGGCTGTCATAAGGTTTCCGATATGATTGCCCCCCAGGGACCATGCTTACTCCGAGCTTATCTCGGAACGCCCCGGCTATTTCTTCCCTTACTATATCAATGGCAGCCGGTGCGAGACCACCGGCTCTCTGGTCAAACATAGGTGAGGTTGGCTGGATATTAGCATGTTGTCTTTCCCCCCATTGGTTTGAGTTACGTGGTGCATTTCCATTTGCTCTATATGGCTCATACGTTTGATCGTTTCTTTCCGGCCTTCCAGGTGGGGCCGGAAAGCTTTCCTGGGCTTTGTATCCTGAATTAGTGGGCTGGTGCGTTGCATAGTGTGATGGGAAGTGTTGCTGGGACGGGCGAGGATTCATGTAATAATCCTCCTCAAAAGATTTATGCTCGGACTGTCCGGATACGTACCCGGACCGTCCGTGGTCATATGCGGACCGTCCGTCATTGTATGCGGACCGTCCGGCTGGGTAGTTTGGGTTATGTGTCATATGTGGTGGCTCGGGCGCATATCTAGGTAACTCATTAAAAATAGGCCCGACTGCTGTTGGCCCGGACGGTCCGCGCTCACGTGCGGACGGTCCGGGCATGTGCAGATCGGCTGGTTTGCTGCCGATTTGCGATTGCTTAGGGTATGTGTCCATCGGCATCCCATAAAGGGGTTGTGACTGGTCGTGACAACCTGTAGCCGATGTGTTACGCGCGTTATCTCCTAACTCAACCTCGTGCGAAGGAAAATTTGCGGTACTAGATTTATCGAATGCACGTACTAGTCTCTTAAGATCGCTTTGCATACCCCCTATGATATTCTGCATTTGTTCACGCTGATCTTCTACATAATTTCTAAGAGATTGCAGATCGTTGGTATTACTTACATTGGGGATATCTGGCGTGGGTTGGAGTGAAGCCGGATCCGTCGCCCGATGTCGGACGACCTTGTTGTTCCTGTCCACTTTGAAGTTGGCCAAGAACTTTGCTTTCGCCTCCTGGATCATCCGCTCCTTGTGCTCCTCAAACTGGAGCTGCTCGTCAGCCGGCAAGGTTTCCCAAGTCGGCTCTATGATGTTGCTTAGAGAAATATCAGAGCTATCCTTTGAACCGGCCATTGAGGGCCGATCTGATGAGCTTAGATGTGTTATCCCCAGCGGAGTCGCCAAAAAGTATGTTGACGCCTTTTCGGAGCGCCAAACACTCAACAAGAACCGTGGCGGTGCCTTCTGCACAGGGGCGGACGGTCCGCGCGCAGGGGCCGGACGGTCCGCGGCCTGGTGCGAGGCGCGGTGGTACTCTCTGCGCAGGGGCGGACTGTCCGCGGCCTGGGGCCGGACGGTCCGCGACCTGGTGCGCGGCTAGGGCTCCTGCCTGACGACCGGACGGTCCGCGCCCTGGGGCCGGACGGTCCGCGCGTACGCAGGGACGGCGGAAGATCGCCGACGGCGCCTGGATCTCGCTCCCGGGAGGGACCCCGTCGGGGAGTAGAGATCCTAGGTTGTGTCTAGGCTCGGGCCGGCCGACCTAGACTCCTCTAATCGACGTAGAGCCGAAGAGAGACGAAGAATTTGGGGATCGAGAGGCTAAACCTAAACTAGACTAGAACTACTCCTAAGATAAATGCGGAATAGAAGTTGTATTGATTCGATTGTTGATGATTACAAATCGGCCGTAGACCTCTCTATTTATAGAGGAGGGGGGCTGGACCCTTTACACAACTGATTCCGAGCTAATCCCGCGAATATAGCTAACAACCGTAGCACAAAACTCGGAACCCTAAACTGCTCTGCGCATGCGCGGACCGTCCGGCCCACAGGCGCGGACTGTCCGGACCGCGGACCGTCCGGCCTCAGGGCCGGACCGTCCGCCAGCTCAAAAGTGGGCTCAACACAATGCATGAGCATGGGCCGGGAGCGGTGAGATTCTTACAATCCTAGACTTTAGAGCTTGTTCGGTTACACCAATTCAGAAGTGGAATAGAAGGGATTAAATCCAATCTCAGCTTAGGTGGTGGAAGGCAAGATGTTGGTGGGCCTATAATAGGCCAAAAGATCCAAAAGTTGGGGGGCGCGGCTGGCTGTTGGCCTAATAAAGGCCCATCTCTAACGATCAGTTACAACTTAGTTGAAGTGTTGAACAATGCGTATTGGCATGGCAACGGTAGCCACCCGGAATTGCTGGAACCAACTCCCGTCCACCCTTGCCCTGCCAGTTTTATCTGCCGTGTCCTTTTCTTTTTTTCCATCCAGCAAAGCGGAAGGGTGTTAGTGTTGTAGAATATTAGAGAAATAAGCGACATGCTTTCTACATATTTAAATAGATTAAATATTCTAATTCCGAATAAAACAAGCATATAACTCAGACAAATGTCATATGTAATTATAGCAGCAATGAACAGTAGCAATTCTAAGACATGTAAACATGTAAAATAGCTACACAGGTCCATTTGAAAATTAAACATGGCTTGCAGATGAAGAAGGCAGATTAAACAAATAAACATAATTGTTTATCTTAAACTATTGCTCTCAAAATAGCGGGTTGCTGTAATAAACAGCCCTCCAACGATAAAAGGTGATCAGAGATCCTCGACTAACGTGACAGTCGTATCTTACCAAATCAGGGTTTTAGATCAGATGCAATAAGCCTAATAATCAAATATAAAAACTAATAGTAAGGAGCTGTGTACTAAATAAAATAACAGAATTTAACACTGGTAAACAGCCTCAACAAAGAGATTTAATTAGGCACAAATAATATCAATGCTGAAAATGATAATACACTAAAACCCAGACTGTCATGTTGTCTCACTACACCGCTATCATCATCGAGCACACAAATCCGCCCACAACAGTGCAATCACACCCAAGTATTTAATACTAGCAGATTGCACAAAATTAAACAGTAAATAAAGTGAGATAATGAGTAACTCACAACACGTAGAAAATCTACGTGGGAAGACCAGCTCAGCGAACACGAAGTTCTGTCCCAGAAAACCAATTCCGCCGCCCACGTCCGGGCCTGCACGGCGGGAGGTTGACGAAGATACTAGAGTTGCTGCCGGAGCCGAGGGAGACGTCCACGACACCAGCCCGAGAAGATGCACACCGCGCAGCAGGGAGCCCAAGCACCAGGCCACGGTGGACAGAGACCAGATCAGACAGCACCACACAGGCGCACGGAGGAGCAGCGAGGCACACAGAGGACCTTGCCGTGTACTGATTCAATCAGAGAGAGGAGAAACAGCCGAGCCTTCCGAAACCAGGGAGAGCCCTTCCATTTAAGGAGACGGCCACCAAGAACATGCGCAGGAATCGCGAGGAAATCTCTCGAGAGCTGAACTACCGAGCAGATCCGAGTGTCGCCAGGCTGCTTCCTCCTACGTGAGTACTGCGCACGTCCTCCCAGCCATTTATCCAACCGGCTCCTCCACGAGACCTAGGAACCAGCCAGCCGGTGGGCTGCTCGGCCAACTGGGCCTTGATGCGGCCCACACGGCTGGCCTGTTTCTTTTTTTAATAAGGGGAAAATCCCTTAAACAAACAGCAATCCCCACCATTTTCACTCTTATTTTCTGATCAATGTCATTGAGCTCCCGTACTGTTTATATACTACTTTTCGGCAGAGGTACTTGTTAGGTTTGAACCAAAGCCTATCCCAGTGTACTCCAACCCTGCACGAGTAAGCGGAGGACTACGCCTTGATCCACAAACCCTAGTGTGAGAATCTTCGCACAAAAGGCACATAGTACTAGGCAGATTATCTGCTTCTCTTACGGGGCAGGGCGTTACGGTCATGCCCTTTAATATCTATTCATGAGCTCACTAGAGAGAAAACCCCATTCTCTCCTGGACTGCGACCCCATAGTCAGCTCATATAGGTGAAATCGTTAAGGAAATTCTGTAGGACAATTTCCCTGCTTATAGCATTGACTTCATTAAGAGCATATCGCTCAACCTGCCATACAGACAGAGCACAGCAGCTCATGAGACTCTTTATCTTTTGTGCTCTTGGTTCCACAGTGCTTCGTTTCCTGGAGCCTGGATCTCGGGATCTCCGATCACACAGGACAGTTATCCGCAGTTGAAACCGCTAACAGGGTACGAGTCCCATTCCCATGCACGCTGCTTGGATTGGCTTTTGAGCCAGTCCTTTGGTGAAAGGATCAGCAAGGTTCCTTTCAGACTTGATGTAATCTACTGTTATTACACTCGTCTCTCTAGCATGCCGACATGAATCAAGTCGTCTTCTGATATGCCTCGAGGATTTTTGGTTGTCCTTTCTACTGTTCACTTTCAGCAACACAGAAGTGTTGTCACAGTATACTAGAACAGCCGGTATCGGCTTTGCTAGCATTGGAAGGTCCGACAACAGGTCTCTCAACCATTCAGCCTCCAATGCTGCTGAATCAAGTGCAACTAATTCAGCCTCCTTGGTGGAACGTGTCGACACTGATTGTTTAGACGATCTCCATGACACGGCCCCACCAGCTAAAGTGAACACATAGCCATTTGTAGACTTCATTTGATCCGAGTCAGAGATCTAGTTTGCATCACTGAATCCTTCAAGTACTGACGGAAATCCGGTATATTTAATACCAAGATTCATCGCTCCCTTCAAATACCGAAGCACTCTGTACAAGGCTACCCAGTGTCTATCTCCTGGACTGGCCGAATAACGAGCCAGTCTGCATACTGCATATGAGATATCTGGTCTAGTTGCACTGCTCAGGTACATGAGAGATCCGATGATCTGCGAATATAGTAGCTGGTTCACAGGCTCGCCTTCATGTTTACTGAGCGTGTAGGATGGATCATAGGGCGTGGTGACTGGTTTACAGTCCATATGTCCAAAGCGAGTCAGGACCTTTTCCACATAATGGGATTGTGACAAAGTAATCCCATCCTCACCCTTTATCAGCTTGATGTTCAATATTACATCAGCTTCACCCAAGTCCTTCATATCAAAGTTCTTGGAGAGGAATATTTTTGTCTCCATGATAGCCTCCAAATCGGTCCCAAATATCAATATGTCATCAACGTATAAACACATGATGACACCTTTGCCCCCAGAGAAGCGATAATACACACACTTGTCGGCTTCGTTTACACAAAACCCGGCAGTGGTCAGAGTATTATTAAACTTCTCATGCCATTGTCTAGGAGCTTGCTTAAGACCGTATAAGGATTTAATCAAGCGACACACTTTGCTCTCTTGTCCTTTAACCACAAATCCTTCTGGTTGCTGCATATAAATTTCCTCTTCCAGCTCTCCATTTAGGAATGTTGTCTTTACGTCCATTTGATGAACAAGAAGTTTATACGCAGTTGTCAGCGCTAAAAGCACACGGATTGTGGGCAATCCAGCCACCGGAGAATAAGTATCAAAATAATCCTCCTCTTTCTTTTGAGTAAAACCCTTAGCCACAAGACGGGCCTTGTACTTTTCAATAGTACCATCGGGTCTCCTCTTCCTCCTAAAGATCCATTTGCAGCCCACAGGCTTGCAACCAGCTGGGAGATCAGTTATCTCCCAAGTTCCGTTCGAGATGGTTGAATCCATCTCGCTACGGACAGCCTCCCTCCAGTACTCTGCATCCGGAGATGTATATGCCTCTGTGAGGGAGCGTGGTTCTTCATCCACTAGATAAATAATATAATCATCACCCAGAGACTTTTCAGTCCTTTGTCTCTTACTCCTCCTTAACTCCAAATCTGGAGTCTGGTCATGGACACTCGAGGGCAGAGAATATGTCCGAGATGGACCATCTGGGGCTACTACTTCCTTATCCCGCATAGGGAAGATGCTCTCAAAGAAAGTCACATCCTGAGACTCCATTATTACATTTACAGCGATTTCGCTTGTCTCGGAATGGACCACTAGAAATCTATAAGCTGCACTGTTATGTGCATAACCCAGGAAGACACAGTCTACGGTCTTAGGGCCTAATTTTCTCTTCTTCGGCAACGGGACATTCACCTTTGCAAGGCAGCCCCAAGTCCGAAGATGTGAAAGATCTGGCTTCCTTCCTTTAAATCCTTCATAGGGCGTGGCCTCACGGTTGCGAGGCGGCACCCTGTTCAGGACATAGCACACTGTGAGTACTCCCTCGCCCCACCAGATGTCAGGCATCCCCGAACTTTGCAACAAAGCATTAGCTAGGTCACACACCGTTCGGTTCTTTCTTTCAGCTACCCCATTTGACTGAGGTGAATATGGAGCGGTGGTTTCATGAATGATTCCACACTCTTTGCAGTACTCATCAAAAAGGTTGGAAAGGTATTCACCTCCTCTATCAGACCGTAGCCTTTTAATTTTCTTGTCTAACTGGTTTTCAATTTCAGTCTTATAGATCTTAAAGTGTTCTAGTGCCTCATCTTTAGTTCTGAGTAAGTAAATATAACAGAACCTGGTAGCATCATCTATCAAGGTAAGAAAGTATCTTTTACCGCCTTTTGTGATTATACCATTCATCTCACAGATATCTGAGTGAATTAGTTCTAAAGGAGTGGTACTTCTGCCTTCAACCGTATGAAACGGTTTTCTTGGCTGCTTAGCTTGCACACAAATACCACATTTTACACCTTTAACATGTTTATATTCAGGAATTAAAGACATGTCACTTAATCTCTTAATGGCCTCAAAATTCACATGACACAAACGGGAATGCCATATATTATTAATGGAATCGTTATTACAGACCACATTAACATGGTAAGAAGAATGATTATTCAAAACAGAAAGACGGAACAAACCGCCTGACTCATATGACTTTCCAACAAAAGTACCAAACTTAGACAGGACCACTTTATTAGACTCAAACACTAATTTGAGACCCTATCGACATAGCAGCGACACTGAAATGAGGTTTCGGCTCATCGATGGCACATAGAGTACGTCCTTCAGCACGAGCGTCTTTCCTGAAGTTAACTTCAGGTAGACCTGTCCAGTACCTCGAACTGCTGCCGGAACACCATTTCCCATCAAGACTGGTGCACTGTTGTATCCCTGGAATGAAGAGAACATGGATCGATCAGCACAAATATGAACAGTAGCACCAGAATCCATCCATCAGTCATCTGATGGACTTGCCATAAAGGCCTGAGGTGCATACCCTGGGGTGGAATTAACCACCACGTTCCCTTCTTTGCGTTGAGGTGGAGGACCTTTTCCCTTCCTAAGTTTGCACCTCCGAGCTGTATGCCCGGAGACTCCACAAACGTAGCAGATAAAGTCCTCCTTTTTCTTCTTCATCTTTTTGGATTTAGGTTGGTTCAGATTCTTCTGTGGAGAGTTCTTCTTCTTCTT
Organism: Zea luxurians; assembly: GCA_029449295.1. Taxonomy (NCBI): domain Eukaryota; kingdom Viridiplantae; phylum Streptophyta; class Magnoliopsida; order Poales; family Poaceae; genus Zea; species Zea luxurians. Next base: position 180,097,963 of record JAOPSE010000004.1, on the reverse strand, counting down.
CTGGAATTTTCTATCTCCACCCTTCTCAACAACGTGAGCCTGGAGTTGCTGAGATGGCTTGTTACTGGACCTTGCACGCTCTTCCACATTAATCGCAGCTGACAACTCAGTGAGAGTCATTTGCTTCTTCATGTGGCGGCGTGAAGTCACAAAGTCTCGCCAAGAAGGCGGGAGCTTTGCCAGTATTGCATTCACCTGAAAGCTGTCTGGTAGGACGCAGCCATATTGGACCAAGTCCCTAACAAGGAGTTGAATCTCCTGTAGCTGCTCCATAATAGACCTTCCCTCAACCATTTTATAGTTGAGGTAGTTTTCCGTTGTGAATGACTCATTGCCATTGTCAACTTCAGAGAACTCGTTCTCAAGTTCAGTCCATAGACCCTTGGCGGAGGTAAAACCAGAGTACATGTCAAATAAGCGGTTCGACAAGACGTTCAGAAGACGAGACAAGCATGCCTCATTGGCTTCGTCCCACTTGGCTTTCTCCGCTAGTGCGGCGGCCTTCGCTGCATCATCAGAATCATCTGATGCAGCCTGGGGAACAGCCGACGTCACTACCCAAAATAATTTTAGGTCAGTGAGCCACATGCGAGTCTTAATCTGCCAGCGTTTAAAGCTTGCGCCGTCGAACGCTTCAGGCTTAATGACATCAGAACTGGAGGCCATAATACGAATTGGTTTTCTGGATTGTTGTAGAATATTAGAGAAATAAGCGATATGCTTTCTACATATTTAAATAGATTAAATATTCTAATTCCGAATAAAACAAGCATATAACTCAGACAAATGCCATATGTAATTATAGCAGCAATGAACAGTAGCAATTATAAGACATGTAAACATGTAAAATAGCTACACAGGTCCATTTGAAAATTAAACATGGCATGCAGATGAAGAAGGCAGATTAAACAAATAAACATAATTGTTTATCTTAAACTATTGCTCTCAAAATAGCGGGTTGCTGTAATAAACAGCCCTCCAACGCTAAAAGGTGATCAGAGATCCTCGACTAACGTGACAGTCGTATCTTACCAAATCAGGGTTTTAGATCAGATGCAATAAGCCTAATAATCAAATATAAAAACTAATAGTAAGGAGCTGTGTACTAAATAAAATAACAGAATTTAACACTGGTAAACAGCCTCAACAAAGAGATTTAATTAGGCACAAATAATATCAATGCTGAAAATGATAATACACTAAAACCCAGACTGTCATGTTGTCTCACTACACCGCTATCATCATCGAGCACACAAATCCGCCCACAACAGTGCAATCACACCCAAGTATTTAATACTAGCAGATTGCACAAAATTAAACAGTAAATAAAGTGAGATAATGGGTAACTCACAGCACGTAGAAAATCTACGTGGGAAGACCAGCTCAGCGAACATGAAGTTCTGTCCCAGAAAACCAATTCCGCCGCCCACGTCCGGGCCTGCACGGCGGGAGGTTGACGGAGATACTAGAGCCGCTACCGGAGCCGAGGGAGACGTCCACGGCACCAGCCCGAGAAGATGAACACCGCGCAGCAGGGAGCCCAAGCACCAGGCCACGGTGGACAGAGACCAGATCAGACAGCACCACACAGGCGCACGGAGGAGCAGCGAGGCACACAGAGGACCTTGCCGTGTACTGATTCAATCAGAGAGAGGAGAAACAGCCGAGCCTTCCGAAACCAGGGGAGAGCCCTTCCATTTAAGGAGACGACCACCAAGAACATGCGCAGAAATCGCGAGGAAATCTCTCGAGAGCTGAACTACCGAGCAGATCCGAGTGCCGCGAGGCTGCTTCCTCCTACATGAGTACTGCGCACGTCCTCCCAGCCGTTTATCCAACCGGCTCCTCCACGAGACCTAGGAACCAGCCAGCCGGTGGGCTGCTCGGCCAACTGGGCCTTGATGCGGCCCACACGGCTGACCTGTTTCCTTTTTTTTTAATAAGGGGAAAATCCCTTAAACAAACAGCAGTTAGTTGGACATCAGAATCGGGAAAAAAAGGAGTGCTCGCGATAGATCTTCCTCTGCGGCAGGGAAAGCAGCAGCAGCCACTGCCTGAGCACCGGGTCCAGCTCCACCTTCTCGTACGGCAACGTCCCATGCACGCAGGCGTGGGAGCAGGTGGGCTGGTTGCTGCTCCAACGGTGAACGGCAGAGCAGCAGGTTCTCAGTACTTCGGTTTCTTTGGGACTGGAGTACAGGCCTGGCACTTCGTTCGATGCACACGAAATGCTCGACCTGCCGAAAAACCACGCAATATCAGATCTCCCATCTCTGAATACATACACGGTCGACCCAAACACTTTTACGTTGTTTAAAATCGGAGCCTCTAAACACTATGTATAATGTATACAAACCAACCACAACAGATGTGGCTGTAGTTTAGTGGTGAGAATTCCACGTTGTGGCCGTGGAGACCTGGGCTCGAATCCCAGCAGCCACACATCGCCTTTTTTTGTTTTTAATTAGCCAGGCTGGACTGTTCTTTTTTTTGTTTTTAATTAGCCAGGCTCTGTTGCAGGCTAAGTAAGCAAATATGGGCTTCGGAGTACTTTTTTTGTCCCACACATTTGTATTTCCATGTTACGTTCCACAGTGCTGCACTGCTGCGGTAGTGCGGCAGCGAAGCACCGACGCACGCGACAGTCACCGAGCCGAGCAGCAATGGAGATTCAGACACGAGGACGTGGCCACGTAGACTATACATAGCTTATCATATGTAAAATTCCCCTTGTAACTCAATGTTTCTATTAAGCGACTTCATATCATTTCTCTTTTTTGACATCACATAGTCCCTCCCAATAGTAAGATTAAGACACTTGACTAATTGATTCGTCGGAAAATATGAACTAAAGACTGTTCGATCCAAGTAAGGCCTTGTTCGGTTAATTCCGTTACCAATGGATTGGATGGGATTGGAAAAAATTAAAAAGAAGTTTGGCTTACTTGGGATTTAAACCCACTCAATCCCATTCAATCCACATGGATTGAGAGCTAACCGAACAAGCCCTAATAATTTATCTAAACATGTACATATAGGGGGAGGTAGAGATTACCATGCACCAAGAAAAAAAAAACTGGGACATACATTATGTGGGGTACATATAAGTAGCAAAAACAAACGGGAATATATAAGCAACAAATATGATACTCGTATTTCACATCTATCTGACGCGCACCATGATCGAATGAAACCTACAATCGCCTGAGGAGCATGGGGAGCCCATGCCTTGGGCGCAGGGTGATCAAGTCCATGGGCGCGTGGACGTATTTCGGGGACAGCTCGAGTGCAAACCTCTGCAGGATCATGGCGACCACGGCCTTTGCCTCGATCATGGCGAAGTTCTGGCCGATGCACGACCTTGGCCCGCTGGAGAAGGACAGCAGCGCGTTGGGGTGCTTGGCCGCCCTCGTCACCCCGTTCTCGAACCTCTCTGGCCTGAACTCGCCGGCGTCCTCGCCCCAGACCTCCTTGTCGCGGTGGATCGTGGCGATCGGAATGGTCAGGATCGCGCCCTCGGGTACCCGGATGCCGCCGAGGTCGAGATCTGAGCCCGCCTTCCTCTGGATCAGGGACACCGGGCCGTACAGGCGCAGGGTCTCCAGGAGGAACTGTCACGACCCGTGGCCTAGGGTTCGCCAAACCCTAGACGTGAGCCACGACAGCAGGAACCGACAGCTTTCCTGGTAAGCTTCGGTGGCGAAAAAGAGGAAGTAGACAGGTTTGTGGCTAATCCTTTCTTATTCAATTCGTAATCCCTGACGGTTTATCAGTACAAGTATTTATAGGCCATTAGATGGGCCAGATTACAATCAAAGAAAAGCCACACAAGAGCCCAGATTAACCCTAATGCTTCTAGAACCTCATAGATCTCCAGATCTACTACTACACCGAACTCACCTCTGCTTCGGTCGTTACATTTTCCCCCCCAACAGAACTCGCTTGTCCCCAAGCGAGGGCATCAGGAAACCTGTTTTTGACCACATAAAAATCTTCCCAGGTTGCTGAAGAAACAGGCAAACCTGACCATTTAATCATCACTTGAGGTACTGCATGATTACCCCTCCGAACCAACCTTCTGTCCACAATTTTCTCAGGCCAAATCCCTGGACCAGATAAATCTGCCACCTTGGGAAGCTCAGCAAAAACTGGAGTATGTTTAGGGTGAAATGCCTTTAACTGGGATACATGAAAAACAGGGTGTATCTGTGCATTTTCTGGCAACTCCAACCGATAAGCCACGGCACCAATTCTTGCCACAATTTTGAAAGGGCCAAAGAACTTAAAGGATAACTTCGGATATGGCCTGTTAACCACTGTCTTTTGAGCATAAGGTTGTAACTTGAGAAGCACAAATTCTCCAACCTGGAATTCCCTAGGAGTTCGCCCTCTGTCTGCCATTTGTTTCATTCGATTCTGAGCTTGTGCCAACCTCTCTCTGAGCAGTTCAGAGGCCACTTGTCTTGCCTGCAACCAGGTAGTAACATCCCTGTCCCCTTCCTCTCTCAACCAAGGAACAGCCATCACAGGAGGTGTATAACCATACAGAATTTTAAAGGGAGAACAGTCCAGAGCAGTATGGTAGGTGGTGTTATACCAAAACTCTGCTAAAGCCAACCACTGCCTCCATTTGTGAGGATGATCATGGACTGCACACCTAAGATATTGTTCCAAACACTGATTCACCCTCTCAGTCTGCCCATCTGTCTGAGGATGATATGCAGTAGAAAACAGCAACTTCACTCCCATAAGCTGAAACAAATGTGTCCAGAAAGAACTTGTAAACACTTTATCTCTGTCTGACACAATAGTTTTAGGAGCCCCATGAAGCTTAACCACAGTGTCCAGAAACACCTGAGCTACCCCTTGAGCAGTGTATGGATGTTTGAGGGCAATAAAATGAGCATATTTGGAGAACCTGTCCACCACTACCAAAATAGTGTCAAAACCTTCAGATTTAGGCAGCCCTTCCACAAAATCCATAGAAACATCCTCCCAAGCACCTGTAGGAATAGGCAGAGGCTGTAACAGTCCTGGTGGATGCACTCTTTCACTTTTAGCCTGCTGACATACTTGGCACTGCGCCACAAACAGAGTAACATCATTCTTGAGTCCCTTCCACCAAAACATTTTTTTCACCCTGTGATAAGTAGCATGCACTCCTGAATGCCCTCCAACAGCACTGTCATGTAAAGCTGTGATCAACTTAGTCCTTAGAGCAGAGTTGTCTCCAATCCAAATCGCCCCATTCCTCCTTATAATTCCCTGATGCAAACTGTAGCCCTGCTCATTAGGACTTTGAATCAAAAGCTGAGTCTTCAACTCTTGAGCCGCCATGTCAGTTTCATATGAATTTAAAACCTCCTGAACCCAAAGAGGTTGTACCTCAGACACTTGGGATAAAGGCATGAGATAACACACTCTGGACAGAGCATCTGCCACAGCATTTTCCACCCCCTTTTTGTATACTATCTGAAACTGCAACCCCATCATTTTAGCCATAGCCTTTTTCTGAAGTTCAGAGTGTAATTGTTGTTCTCCCAGAAAAGTAAGGGACTGGTGGTCCGTCCTGATGATGAAAGGAGCTCTCTGAAGATAGGGTCTCCATTTGTCCACAGCCAAAATCAAAGCCAAGAACTCCTTCTCATATATAGACAAGTGCTTGTTCTTTTCACCTAAAGCTTTGCTTAGAAAAGCAATAGGTCTCCCTTCTTGCATCAAAACAGCCCCCATTCCTATATCACAAGCATCAGTCTCCACAATAAAAGGAATATCAAATCTGGGTAGAGCCAACACTGGAGTAGTAGTCATTGCTTGTTTCAGAGCCTCAAACGCCTGCTGTGCTTCTTCTCCCCAACTGAACTTGTTTTGCTTTTGCAATAACTTGGTCAAAGGTTTGGCTAAGACTCCATAGCCTTTCACAAACTTTCTGTAATAACCTGTGAGACCCAAAAATCCCCTTAGTTCAGTAATATTCTGAGGTATAGGCCAAGCCAGCATAGCTGCAGTTTTGGAAGAGTCAGTAGCTACCCCTTCTCTGGATATTACATGACCAAGGTACTGCAGCTCTGATTGAACAAAGGAACACTTCTTCTTCTTCAAGAAAAACTGATGTTCCCTGAGTTTAGTAAACACCAACCTCAAATGATCCAAGTGTTCTGCCAGACAGGAGCTATACACTAATATATCATCCAGAAAAACCATGACAAACTTCCTGAGGAAAGGCTGTAGTATAGCATTCATTGCACATTGGAAGGTAGCAGGTGCATTAGTGAGACCAAAGGGCATTACCCTGAACTGATAATGTCCCTGATGTGTCTTAAAGGCTGTCATATACTCATCCTCCTCCTTCATTCTTATTTGATGGTAACCCGCTGTCATATCCAGACTAGTAAAATACTGAGTCCCTGCTAACTCATCCAGTATTTCATCTACTAGGGGCATAGGAAATCGATTCTTGATGGTCATGTCATTGAGTTTTCTGTAGTCCACACAAAATCTCCAACTTCCATCTTTTTTTTGAACCAACAAGACTGGAGATGCAAAGGGACTCATACTAGGCACAATTAGACCAGAAGTTAATAGTTCAGAGACCTGCTTCTCTATCTCTGTTTTGTGCAATGGTGAGTACCTGTAGGGCCTTGAGTTCACAGGTATATGTCCTGGTACCAAAGAAATATGATGATCATAATCTCTGGAAGGAGGCAAACCAGTAGGGACAGCAAAAATATCCTCAAACTCCACCAGCAACCTTTGTAACTGCTCGGGGACTACTTCTTCTTTCTTATCCACCACTTGCTCCAGCATAACCAAAGCCCAAACCTCATTGCCTTTCAACCATTTATTCACTTGTAGAATGGAAATTTGTGGAACCTCCTTCTGCTGACCCGCATCTCCTCTTAGCTGAACAGTCACCCCCTTGTCCACAAATGTGAGCACATTCTGCAGCCAATCACATTGCATAGGACTATGCTTTTTCAGCCAATCAAAACCCAAAATCAGGTCATACACATCCAACTCCAATACCCTCAGAGTAGTAGTATAGGTATGACCCCCAGACCACCACTCCAGATCAACCACCTTCTTGTCACTCCTCATCTTTTCTCCATTAGCCACCTTCACCTCCACTGCTGCACACTTTTGCACAGGCAAGCCCATTTTATCCACTAAGTTTTGACTGACAAAACTCAGAGAACTGCCAGAGTCTATCAGAACCACCAACATCTGGTTATGCATAAAACCTTGCACCCTCATACATCCATCACTTTCCATTCCACTGATAGCATTTAGAGACAGTTTATACAATTCTTCAACCTCCTTGTCTTCGGCCTCCAGATGCTCCAACACAGGATCAGTCAACACCATGCCCATGTCTTCCACAGTTAAGACATGCAACTGAGGCACCACCCTCTTGGGACACTTCCCTTGGTGACCTGGCTCAAACTTTTCACCACAAGTGAAACAAAGTCCATTCGCTCTTCTAAACTCCCTGAGTTGCCTCTCCTTTGTTAGATCACCCGGAATAAATCCTCCCTTATTGTCAGTCTTCAGATTACTGCCCACAGCCTTATTAGCAGTAATACTCCTCTGCATCTTCAACCTATTCTTCTCTAATATCTCCTGCTGCATGTGAGCTAAAATAACTGCTCTATCCACAGACTGTGGCAAATGACACATTACACCCCCTTGTAATTCTGTCTTCAGTCCCTTCACAAACTGATTGACAAAAAAAATCTCATCCATCCCCGGGTTGTGAACAGCGGTGGCATACCTCGCTTCTTCAAACTCTTCAGCGTACTCTTCAACTCCATTCTTCTGATACAGGTTCAGAAGATGTCTCATGGCCTTGGGATATTCTTCCACTCCAAATTTGGCCCTAACAGCTCTGCCAAACTGCATCCAGTTTCCTAGTCCTTGCCTCATCTTGTACACTTGAAGCCACCTCGCTGCATTCCCCTCCATGTGCATGGATGCTGATATTGCCCACAAAGCTTCAGGAACCTGATAAATGGTGAAGTAGTCTTGGCACTTGGCCAACCATATTCCAGGTTCCTTCCCTTGAAATCTGGGAAACGAATATTTGGGAAGATATGAATGTCCTCGCCCTCCCATCACCTGATCTTCTTCTCTTACTCTCTCCTGTTGTGGTTCTCTTCTTCTTTGGTTTTGATCACCTTGATCAGCACCCTCCCTTGATGATCCAGCACCATCGTCCTCCAAATCCTTCGCCATCATCTCCAAACGCAACTGCGCCACCACCTTGCCTGTCTCCTCCATTTGCCTTGCCAATATAGTACGCTCCTCTTCTGCCTTCCTTGCCACCGTAGCTGAGAGCTCGGCTTGTCCTTCCAGCCGATGCTGTCCAGCTTCCACCGTATCCAACTTCTTCACCACTCGATCCATCATCTTCATCATCTGTTCCCACTTCTCCTCTCCCTTCTGCTCCACGGTCGCCATAGCCTCCAGCACGAGACGCGTCTGGACAGACGGTTTCACCACCGGCGCCGTCTTGACAGCTCCAAAGTCGACCGAGTTCTGATACCAAATTGTCACGACCCGTGGCCTAGGGTTCGCCAAACCCTAGACGTGAGCCACGACAGCAGGAACCGACAGCTTTCCTGGTAAGCTTCGGTGGCGAAAAAGAGGAAGTAGACAGGTTTGTGGCTAATCCTTTCTTATTCAATTCGTAATCCCTGACGGTTTATCAGTACAAGTATTTATAGGCCATTAGATGGGCCAGATTACAATCAAAGAAAAGCCACACAAGAGCCCAGATTAACCCTAATGCTTCTAGAACCTCATAGATCTCCAGATCTACTACTACACCGAACTCACCTCTGCTTCGGTCGTTACAGGAACATGTTGACAAGCTTCAGCCTGTTGAGCGCGTCGCCGGTGGGGACCTCGTCGTCGCCGCACTCCCGCCGGACCTCGTCCCGTAGCCTGTGCTGCCACTCCGGGTGCGTGCTCAGCAGGAAGGAGGCCCAGGTGAGCAGGTGCGACGTGGTGTCGTGGCCGGCGAAGAAGAAGGTCTTGCACTCGTCGACGATCTCGTCCATGCTCAGCGTCGTCGGCGCCATCTCGCCATGGTGCTCCGGTGGCGACGCGCACGCCTCCAGCATGAGCCCGAGCAGGTCGTTCCCGTAACCGCCGGCGGTGTCCTTGCTGGCGAGGCGGGCCTCGATGATGTCCATGAGCATGGCCCTCACCTGCCTGTCCAGCTTCCGTGTCCTGAGATTCTTCTTGGTCGGGAGGTACTTGAGAGCTGGGATCTGGACGTTGAAAATGGTTGAGAAGGCGATGTGCTGCAGCTCCCTCTGCGCCAGGAAGACCCGCTTCCCCTCGCTGTAGCTGCTCCCGAACGCGGTGTGCGAGATGACGTCGGCGGTGAGCTCCTCGAAGCGGCTGCTCAGCTCGACCTCCACGTGGCCGTGGCCGTCGCGCCCGCTCTCCTCCTTCTGCAGCTGTGCGTCCCACTCGGAGATCATCGAGCGAGCGCAGTCGGACATGGTCGCCGTCATCAGCTTGAGCTTGTCCATGTTGAAGGCCGGCACTACCGGAATCAGCTTCTTTGCCGTGTGTCTAAGACACACGGCAAAGGCTATTTTACACTCGGCAAATGCTTTGCCGAGTGTAACACTCGGCAAAGAACGCTCGGCGAACTGTACATCGGCAACAGCATCTTTGCCGAGTACTTTTTGTCGGGCACTCGGCAAAGAAAAGTCACCGTCACGGCGCCAAGTGACGGTGACGGATCCTTCGCCGAGTGCCCACGGCGACACTCGGCAAAGGAGGTTTATTTGCCGAGTGTCTGGTGGACTGGCACTCGGCAAAGAACCCTCCAGTGGGCCCCTTTGCCAGTCCCTTTGCCGAGTGACTTGGCAGTGGCACTCGGCAAAGATGTCTTTGCCGGTTCCCAGGTTGCCTTCTTTGCCGAGTGCCATTTTCAGCACTCGGCAAAGACGGCTTTACCGGTTCCCAGGTTTCCTTCTTTGCCGAGTGCCATTGTCAGCACTCGGCAAAGATGGCTTTACCGGTTCCCAGGTTGCCTTCTTTGCCGAGTGCCATGGTCATAGCACTCGGCAAAGCGCCCCTTTGCTGAGTGTTACACTCGGCAAAGTGACCAGAATGTCCCTTTTTTATTTGCTTTTGTTGTTCCATCCAAACAAACAAAAGATATATATGATTCACATCATATTATATATCAATCACATCACAGAATGAACACATTTATCATCAACACCATATATATCACAAAGTCTCACTAAAGTCTCACAAATATAAGTAAGGATCATCACAAAATAGATATAAGTCTGCGTCATCACTAACATCACCAAGTATCTCACAAGATAAAGTTTAACTAACATCACCAACACTCATAAAGGTAAGTCTGGATCATCACAAAACAGATCATCAACGAGGTGGGCATCTGGACTGGTTCGGCGAAGGGCTGGACGAAGCATGAGGGTTGTTCGACGCCGCCGATTGACCCTGCATAGAGAATAGATTGTATGTGTGAGAACATATGAATATATATCATGCAGTACTAAAATTTTGATACTCACAGGAGTAGTGAACTCAGCAGGGTCAGTTGCAGGGAACAACGGAGGTGGTGGAGCATGACCCTGTGCGGCGCCAAGGCTCTGCACGTACGCGAACAAATCCGCCATCCTCTTCTCCAGCTCCTCACGTTGCCTCCTCTCATCATCTAGCTGAGTCTGTAATATTTCGCCCTAATGTTACGATAATGCAAAGAGAAGATATATAAAAATCAATGAACGATGAATAGATAAGGAATAACCTGGAGTTGCTGGATACGATGCTGTGAGGTGTCCTGCCGAGGTCGTATGGCTGGGCTCGCGCTCGTGCTCCTTGCTCGCACCTGAGAGAGAGTGGGAGTGGAGGACGAGTCGATTGCCCCGTCGGCAATCCAGTACCGCCCATGCCTCTTGCCTCCTCCGACCCTCATGAGGACATCTCCGTCGATGTCCTCGGTCCTCGGATCGTAATCTGGCCCATGGACCTCCTTGGCCATTGCGGTGTACTCACTGAGTCGGCTGTGGATGGCGGGGTTGGTGTACGCCTCGGGCCCGTCATCCGGGTTGTAGGTGACGTCGGACGTCGCCTTCCCCTTGTGGGCCATGGCATATGCCGAGAACGTGGAGCAAGGCGCGCCACCATGTGCCGCCGACTGCGAGAAAACCAACGATATGGTTAGAAATCATGTCTAATCGAAAGTTATATACCTAAATAAAAAAGAGCGCGTACCCATGCTTCCGCGTATTTGCCCAGGCTGCGGCTGCCTTGATGGTGGGAGGGACCTTGCATCAGCAAACGCCGTTCCCGGCTAGCGTTGTGCGCCTCGTCCCACTCAGCCGAGCACCACCTCTGCACCATCTTCTCCCAGCACTCAGGATGCGCGGCACACCAATGAGGAATCATCTAAAAAAATATAAGTACACCGCATATCAGAAGATAAGAATAAGCATATTTAGTACCAATAATAAAGTTTTGTATTTACCTGCAAGTACTGATCCGCAGTCAATGACATGGTTCGGGCGTCCTTCTTGTTCACCTTCTCCCCAAGGACGGAGCCGTGGTAAGTGACGATGGCCTGGATGCGCGCCTCGTAGTGCATGTCCACGACGAGCTTCTTACAGCACGTCGTAGACACCACATCCGCCCTGGCCTCGTATCCAGCATCGCACCTGAAGAAATCCTACATACAAAGACGATGTATCCATACATTATTTAAAGAATATGCAACAAATGCGACTTATTAAACAATATAGTGCGAGGAAGACTTACCCACAGCTCTTGCTTGACCCGCTCCGCCTTGTTGTTGAATTGTCTGCTGTCCCGATCTACTGCATCGGGGGCGACGGCGTAGTGGTCGAAGGTGTACGCTGGGCTCGTCACTCCGGCGTACTCGACAAGCCCAGGGAAGTGTTCCCGGCATAGAAGGCCGAGGATGCCATTGGGGTTGCGGCCGTGACCCCCTGCAGTCTCCAAAACCATCCAAGACCTGTCGAAGTGATTAAGATGAAGTATTAGTTTCTATTATTAATTTGAACATTTAATATGAAAAAGCAGCAACAACATCTAAAGTTACCTACCTCTCTCCATCGGGTCGTATGAGCGGACGTCTGTCACGAAGTATGGGTCGCTTAGATAGGCTCGCGGGACCTCGCAGGTAGATACTCCTCGAACCTGAGGAGCCAGAACCTGAGACGTCCTGCTGAGCGGCGGCGTCGTCGTCGTCGTCCTGCTGCGCCGCATCGTCGTCGTCCTGCTGTGCCGCATCGACAGCGGCTTGCTGCTCCACCTGCTGCTGTACGGCGTCGTCCTGCTGCGCCTCCTCCTCCGTCCTACGGGTGCTCCTCCTCCCCCTCCCCCTCCCCCTCCTCGTCCTCGTCCCACCGCCCACCATCTTTGTCCAACAACCTGCAATTAAGAGTAAACAATTAAGCACAGATAAAAAAATATGTATTTAGAAACATATGCAAAATAAATGAAATATAGCATTACATCGATTAAAAATAATCTTCATATGTGTCCGGGTTAGCCGGATCATAAGTGTCATCATCACTATCAACCATTTCATAGTCAACATCATCTGAAGGCGCAACTTCGTCATTGGCATTGCCTTCAAGTATTTCTAAGTCATTCTCATTTTGCACCTCATCATCCTCGTCATCAACAACCATTTCAATATCTACTTCCATTCCGATCGCTTCGGTTAAGTCTATCTCAAATTGCCCTTCGAGCCCATCTTCTTGGAAGAACTCTCCGTCATATGTGTCCGGGTCTAAGTTATAATCTTCATCGTTTGGAACAGGTAATTTAGCGTGCGGTGATACCTTATACACAACATCCCAACCCTTAAGATGTTGTTTCGTTTGGCACGCATATGGAAAATAATACACTTGTGTGGCCTGTTGGGCCACAATGTAGACATCGTCTCCTGTTAAGGTGGAATCCTGTCGAATTTCGACTATCCCAAGATTAGAATGTGTCCGTCTCGTAACTTCAGGGTCAAACCAATGACATTTGAATATCACTGGAGTAAGAGGTTTGGAACCATAAAAATTGAGTTCATATATTTCTTCAATTCTTCCATAATACTCGACCTCGTCAAGCCCGGGCGTAAAGACTCCAGAACACGTGGTTTTTCGATTGGCCCGACTTTGGTCGTAGCTTGTTGTGCGAAAACGGTATCCATTGACGTCATACCCAGAAAATTTCCTGACCCTATAGGCAAAGCCATTGGCTACTTGTCTCAACTCGGCACTCATAGACGGCTCTCTTTGGCCCTGCAAGTTCAAACACGCTAGATTGTTATATTATTCGCACGTAAGAGCAACTTGGAATAACAAACTAAGCACGTACCTTATGTTTAAACCAGGAAATGAAATCGAGCAATCCATTTCCCGCACCCTTTCTAAGAAGGGTATCATATTCCTGTGGAGTTGGGTCCCTTGATCGACGCCAGAATTCATGAAGAAATTGCTCCATGTATGGCGTCACCTCTTCAAGGTTGGTCAATACATATAGCATGATATGGCGCCACTCTTCATGTCTCAGGGTCTTGGTGGTCGAACCACTCGCGCTTCCGAGTTGCCCTCGAAAAATGCTGAGGTTCGATTCATTGCCGCCATCATTGTAACGAGGGGGTGGATTATGCACGCTCGGCAGTTTGTCACCATAGTAAGTTGTTGTGAAGTTTGACACCTCCTCCAGTATGTATGCCTCTGCAATGGAAGCCTCGATTTTGCATTTATTTCTACATTTCTTTCGGATACTCTTTAGACATCTCTCGATTGGATAGCACCAACGTCCCTGCACGGGCCCCCCCATTCGTGCCTCATATGGGAGATGAATAATCAAATGCTGCATCGGATTGAAGAAGCCGGGTGGAAAGATCTTCTCCAGCTTACACAGTAACACGGGTGCCATCCTTTCCAAGTCTGCAATCATGGTCCGAGCTAACTCTTTTGCACAAAGCTGGCGGAAGAAATAGCTCAACTCTGCAAGCGCTAGCCAGACATGCTCAGGGACATAGCCTCGAACCATCGCCGGAAGAATTCGTTCAATCCATATGTGGAAGTCATGACTCTTCATCCCTAAGACTCGCAGAGTAGATAAGTTCACCCCCCTACTAAGGTTAGCTGCATACCCATCAGGGAACATTAACATCTTGATCCACTGTAGTACTTCCTTCCTCTGGGCCCTGCTCAGGACGAAATCGGCCTTAGGCCTTCTCCATGTCTTACCACCACTAGGCGGCTTCATCTCTTGGTTTGGTCTATCACATAACTCTGCCAGATCCACTCTTGCCTTTACGTTATCCTTTGACTTATCAGGAATCTCCATAATTGTCGCCCAAAGTGCCTCGGCGACATTCTTTTCAGTGTGCATCACGTCAATGTTGTGTGGAAGGAGCAGGTCATCATAATAGGGGAGCCGAGTCAAGCCCGACTTATGTGTCCACATATGTTGCTCACCATATCCCACAAAACCACCTTCTGGGTTGGCCACGAGACCATCTATCTGTTCGCGAACTTCGGCACCAGTCATCATTGCAGGTGGGCGGTCTGTCACCACGACACCTTTCGTAAAGTTCTTGATGTCTTGTCGGAATGCATGGTCAGGAGGGAGAAATTGTCGATGTTTATCGAATGACGAATATTTGCCACCCTTCTTCAACCAAATGAACCTAAGAGCTTCCTTGCAAACTGGGCATGGGAACTTACCGTGAACACACCAGGCACAAAATAGCCCATACGCCGGAAAGTCATGCATGGAGTACTGGTACCAAACATGCATTTTGAAGTTTGTCTTCGTAGCTCGGTCGTACGTCCATACCCCTTCCTCCCAAGCACGGACCAATTCATCAATCAAAGGCTCCATGTACACGCCCATTTTATTCCCCGGGTGTCCAGGAATTATCAACGACACAAATATGTTCTGTCTTTGAAAGCATACGCCGGGGGGGAGATTGATGGGGATAACGAACACGGGCCAACATGTGTATGGGGCAGCGGTCATTCCATAGGGATTGAACCCATCTGTGGCCAGCGCAACACGAACATGTCGAGCCTCTTTGGCTTTCTCATGGTGAATGGCATCAAAGTGGGTCCATGCTTCACCATCGGATGCGTGAACCATCTTGTCAGGATTGTATCGTTTGCCTTTTTTGTGCCATGTCATCTGTTTCGCGGATTCCTCTGTCATGTATAGACGCTGGATCCTCGGTATGAACGGAAGGTGGCGTAGGATTGTCACGGGGATGTCGAGCTGCCTCTTCTGTCCATCACCAGATTCTACCTCCATGAACCTAGACGATTTACACTTAGGACAGTACTTTGCCTCAGTGTGTTCTTTCCTAAATAGGACGCAGCCCTTCGGACAAGCATGTATCTGCTCATACGTCATCTTGAGTGCACGAAGGAGTTTCTGTGGCTCGTACATGCTCTTTGGAAGAACGTGATCCTCCGGAAGCAGGCTGCCAATAACTGTCAACAAACCATCGAATGCGTCTCGACTCATGCTATACTGCGACTTGAACGCCATTATACGCCCAATGGCATCCAGTTGAGAAACCTTTGTCTTGCCGTGAAGGGGTTTCTGTGCCGCGTCAAACATGTCGTAGAATGCCTTTGCGGTTGCCTCTGGCTCGTCCTCCGTACGTCCTTCGGCGAACTGTGCCTCGTGATAGTCGTTCAACATGTCTCCTACCCCGGCATCAGCATCGTAATCCTCGACGCGTTGTCTCACCACCTCCTCTCTCGTGCGATGCGCTTCACCATGGAAGATCCACCGAGTATAGTCCGGCGTAAATCCATTCTTCCAAATATGTTCTACCATGGCCTTCTTTGGTTTTCTTTTCCGGTTGTCACATTTGCTGCACGGACAAGGGACTAGGCTAGCTCCTTTAGCAGCTTCGCCATATGCCCGTTCCACGAAAGCATCGGTCTTCCTAATCCATTCTGGGGTGACATCATTACGTCGAACGCGGCCCGTGTACATCCACTCACGGTCCTCCATCCTCTAACATATATAACCGAGTATAGTTTAATATAGACATGTAATGCATGTACACTACGTTCCTACCTTCTAATAGGTGAGGATAGGTCCTAATCCCACCCGCGGTTGCGTAGATGGAGTTAGTTTCCATGCTCTACTCCGATCCGAGATAGAATTTCGGCAGCACCTCCCCGCTGTTCTCCGGATACACGTCCTGGCAGGGAGAGTGTACTGTCCGGAGAACAACAGGGAGGTGACGCCGAAACTCTTTCTCGGACCGGAGTAGAGCATGGAAACTAACACCATCTACGCAACCGCGGGCTGTCCAAAAAACGTGGACAATTCGAAACTGATACATTTGTAGATATGCAAAGATCTGCATATCTACACCGTATCACTTTCGAACGGGAGACGCCTAACTGGGTTACGTGATCTACGACCATGATGCGGAAATAGAGGTTATACCTAGGGTGGCGGTGGAGTCAGGCTAGTGGGGCTGTGGCGGGTCGGTGCAGTGGCGACGCGACGCGGTGCAGGCAGACCCGCAGCGGCTAGGAAGACAAGTATCTTCTCTGTAAAAAAGAAACACAAGTCTATTAATACAAAAACCTGCAAATAACACTAACAGCACGATGGCTGACATGCACACAGTAACAAAAAATTCACCTAAAGTATACACTGCTACGCTCGTGGGATGCACACACTAACAGCACGATGGCTGACATGCATGATTCAAACTTAACAAGAACAAGTGAGCCAGCGATCTTGATCCAACACCCACCTCTGGTTTTTACCCGACCTCCAAAACAATCCAGACCACAAGGAAAGTCTCAACGCGGAGGCGGTAGCGGCAGCAGCGTCGATCGATCGGCCGGCGTCTACGGCCTACGTTCGACCTGCTGCCTCGACGGACGGCCGGCTCGATCTCGACCGATCGCCGGTCGTCGATCGGAGATCGATGGAGTTCACCGCTCCCCCGCCCGTGACCCGGTCGGGCGGCGGAGAGGAGAGGGCGGCTGCTGAGCACAACCAGCACCAGCAGCAGCAGCATGCGACGGTGGAGAAGGAGCACATGTTCGACAAGGTGGTGACGCCGAGCGACGTCGGGAAGCTGAACCGGCTGGTGATCCCGAAGCAGCACACGGAGAAGTACTTCCCGCTGGAGGGCCTCCTGCTCAGCTTTGAGGACCGCACGGGGAAGCCCTGGCGCTTCCGCTACTCCTACTGGAACAGCAGCCAGAGCTACGTGATGACCAAGGGCTGGAGCCGCTTCGTCAAGGAGAAGCGCCTCGACGCCGGGGACACAGTCTCCTTCGGCCGCGGCGTCGGCGAGGCGGCGCGCGGCAGGCTTTTCATCGACTGGCGGCGCCGACCCGACCCGCCCGTCGTGCACCACCAGTACCACCACCGCCTCCCTCTCCCCTCCGCCGTCGTCCCCTACGCGCCGTGGGCGGCGCACGCGCACCACCACCACTACCCAGCAGCTGGGCACACGGAACCAGTAACACCTTGCCTGTGCGCCACACTCTGAGTTTGTAAGGGCTGATTTGAGCCATTAAGCTTAACTTGTTGAGTTTATTTTGCTTTAGTTGTAAAATTGTCGTTTTATCTCTTTAAATAGAACTTCAAGAAGCTATCATAGCACTGCCAACCAAATCCTAATTCCAAGTTGTGGTTTTATTCCCCAACATTTGGTATCACAGCACGGGGGGCTTTTCACCTAGAGGATGTCGACCTCGTCTGGCCTTTGAAAGGGAGCAGTAGCCGTCGTGGATGCCACGAAGCATGCGGCATGCTTTGCATCGCCCCGGCAAAGGAGACGACAATGCAAGCAGCTGAGGTGTTCAGAGCAGCGCAGGCCAAGGCCAAGGCTGCAACCACTGCTGCCGTTGCCCCTGCCCTACCGTGGAGGATGACGACGACGAGAAGCCAACACACATGTCGTAGAGCCCTCATAGGCTCCACGTCTCACGTCGCCAGAGCTATGGCTGCCCGTCATCCACCAGGTGATCAAAGAGTTCTGGAGGGCACGTCATGGTTGATGCTCATTGACGAACAACAAGGGAAGTTCGGTGATGAAGGTGAAGATGAAGGCCCAATAGCTTTGGGATGTTGTTGAATTCACGACGCCGGCTTCCACGACAATCGACAAGCGTTTGAAGCCGTCCTCGCTTCCATTCCAGCAAATATGGCTGCTACGCTCGTGGGACAAGCCAATCGTGAAGCATGCCAGGGACTCCATCTTGACACACATCAACGTCGACCGTGTTCACAAGGCCACCTTTCATAAGCTACACCTATACCGGGACTGCCTAGCATTCCACCATGAGGAGGACATTGATGCCTTTGCTCTTCGCCCCTGCGGCCTAGTACAAAAGTTGATCCGACATGGTAATGACGACGTTGATGAGCAGAAGTCGATGGGGTGGTACCTGTGCATCGTCTCAAAGTATACCTAGATTGCTCTAGCCTCTAGCGAACCACGATGACACATATCTAAAATTTGGTGGAATTGACAAGCCGCACACACAGGATATTCTACATCTGGCACCGTCGTGGGAGCCTCCTCGCCACAATAACCAGCCATAGCCACCTGTACATGCTACACTTGAAGGTGGCCCGACCACTCTACCTAGCTACCCACTGCAATAATGAGTTATAAAACTGGCACAAGTGCTTCGGGAATATACCAGCTGGGAGGCCGAGTGCGCGACGACGGCGGCGGTGGTCGCCACGGGCGCGCGACGACGGTGGTGGGCGCGGCGGTGCTCGCCGTGCGCGACGACAGCGGTGGGCGCGACGGCCGTGGGCGCGGCGAGCGCGAGCGGCCGGCGGTGCTCGCCGCGGGCGCGACGGCGGGTGGCGGCGCGACGGCGGGCGGCGCTGCTCGCCGCGGGCGCGACAGCGGGCAGCGGTGCTCGCCGCAGGCGCGACGGCGGGCGGCTTGACGGCGGGCGCCTCGACGGCGGGCGGCTCGACGGCGGGTGGCGGCGAGAGGATGGGCGGCTCGACGGCGGCGCGGCGTGACGGCGGCGAGCGAGCGAGCGTGAGAGAGAGAGTGAGAGAGAGTGAGAGCGTGAGAGAGAGACGCGGGCGCCGTAACGCTATTAAAACGTTCTTTGCCGAGTGCCCGCGATCCGGCACTCGGCAAAGATTTTTTAAAAATTAAAAAATAAACTTTGCCGAGTGCTGGATCTCCGGCACTCGGCAAAGTCCCCTTTACCGAGTGCTGGATCTCGAGCACTCGGCAAAGATGTGTTGTATAGACTTTGCCGAGTGCCCAAGGACAGGCACTCGGCAAAGTTGTCTTTGCCGAGTGCTAACTGGACAGCACTCGGCAAAGTATATTTTATTTTTTTTTATTTTTGGCAACCAAACTTTTTGTGCTGTGTTCCTATACTATGTAGACCTACAAGTACCATTTTGGTATAATTATAAAAGTGTTTTTTATAACTATTAGATTTAGTTCGTTTATTTGAATTTCTTCGGAAAATTTAGATTTGAACTGTAGGTCACTCGAAACTTGGAAAACCGTGCATTCAAAAATGATATTCATGTTACTTAGCATAAGTTACGACCGATTCCAGGAGCGGACCGGAAACTTCGAGCAACATGCTCACTAAACATGGCCGTGAACTTGCCATCCACATGTTTAAAAATTGTATAAAACACAAACAAAGTCAGAAAATCCTGAAACTTGTCCACGTGTCATGATATCATATGTACAGGCTGCGATAAAAATTTTAGAATGTTTGGAAAAAGTTGTGGGACACTATGTGTAGAAACCTAGGAGAACTACATTGAAACTCTATGATTTCATGTGTAGTTCTCTTAGGTTTCTACACATAGTGTCCCACAACTTTCTCCAAACATTCTAAAATTTTTATCGCAGCCTGTACATATGATATCATGACACGTGGACAAGTTTCAGGATTTTCTGACTTTGTTTGTGTTTTATACAATTTTTAAACATGTGGATGGCAAGTTCATGGCCATGTTTAGTGAGCATGTTGCTCGAAGTTTCCGGTCCGCTCCTGGAATCGGTCGTAACTTATGCTAAGTAACATGAATATCATTTTTGAATGCACGGTTTTCCAAGTTTCGAGTGACCTACAGTTCAAATCTAAATTTTCCGAAGAAATTCAAATAAACGAACTAAATCTACTAACGATTGAAAACTCTGTTAAAATTGTCCACAAATGATACATGTAGGTCTACATAGTGTAGGAACATACCACAAAAATTTTGAGAAACAAAATAAAAAAAAAATAAAAATATACTTTGCCGAGTGTCTATAGATGACACTCGGCAAAGTATGCTTTGCCGAGTGCCTACTATGTGGCGCTCGGCACAGAACCTCTTTGCCGAGTGCCAGCCGTTGACTCTCGGCAAAGACTGACGGCCGTCATCTTTGGGACGGCCGCTGACGGCCGTTTGCCGAGAGCCCCCTTTGCCGAGAGTTTGACACTCGGCAAAGTTGTCATTGCCGAGTGTCGCCCTGTGCCGAGTGTTCAGCACTCGGTAAAGGTCGCTTTGCCGAGTGCCTAGCTTTACCGAGTGCGGCGCTCGGCAAAGCCTTGTTTGCCGAGTGCCCGACAAAAGACACTCGGCAAAGCCTGCGATTCCGGTAGTGCGGGTGCACGACCTTGCGGTGGCGCTTCCAGTCGTCGCCGTCGGTGAGGACGAGGCCCTTGCCGAGCAGGCGGGAGATGTGCGGGTTCATGAGGTTCTTGGGGTTCATGAGGCCCTTGTCGAAGAGCACCTGCCTGACCACGTTCACGTCCGCCACGCACACGTTCGGCCTCGCGCCGGTCCAGTACACGAACGTCCGCCCTGCAGCCATGCACGGCCGGCCGGCGTCAGGTAAGAATTAAGATGGAAAGCGATCGAGCGCCGACGAAGTTGAGAAGCGGCTGTGACGACGCTGCACTGCACGTACCGTAGAGCGCGATCCATTTGCGCAGATGGGGCTGCACCATGGGGATGAAGTCGTGGTCGTCGACGTCCAGCGTGACGGCGGCGCCCTCGCCGCGGAGCCGCTTGATCTCGCCGAGGCTCCCGGTGAAGAACGTGTAGGGCGGCCCGCGCACGCCCTGCGCGCGGAGCCTCCGGGTGATGGCGTAAGGACGCCACACGAGGTGAACCAGCGCGTTGAACGCCCACGACGCCAGCACCGCCGCGACGGCCGCCGCCACCATCCAGGCTAGTCCCATGGCTCGCGCGCGGTCACTGCCGATCGAGCTGCTGCCTGCCTCTCTCAGTCAGATCGGGATCTGCACAAATAACTGCCGCTGCGCTAACTAGGTCGCTTGGTTTTCTTGCTGGGTTGAAGGGAAGCTCTGGCTTTGCTGCGGACGCTTGAAGGAATGAAGGTGAGGTTTTTTTTTGTGTGGAATCCTGCCGGCTGCCGCTGGTGGAGTCTGCTATTTATACCGTGTTGCGTTCGTGGGTTTGACGTCCTAGTCACCAGGAAAACGTATCGGCACACGAGGGTCGTCTAGTGACATCAGCGATGATGTCACTGAGTCTTTTTCTGGAGGTGCGCCAGCTTCTGTGGTGTGAAATGTGAATGGTGTGTTTTTGCAGGGGAGTGGGATGGTGAAGCCGCGTCGCCCTTGAGGTTTCTGAAAGACCGTGTCAAATGTTCTTTATTACTTCATTAGATTGCCTCGCTACGTTTCAGGGCCAGTGCTAGTGTGCCACTATTAAAATTCAACAAAACTTGCAAACCCTTCCGCGCCCTTTTTGATTGAACCCGTACAAATAATAGCCATTAACATTATATATAATGTATAACATAATTTATGTACCAAGTTTTAAGTGCAACACTGAATGTCTACTAGACTACTCCATCTTTTATAATATGTTTGACTTTTCAGACCAAGTTTAATCGGCTTGTCTTATTAATTTTTTTCATAATAATTATTTATTTTTTGTTGTGATGTCGTTTATCATATAATATACTTGAAGTGTGGTTTTATTTTTTTTACTTTTTTGCAAACTTTTTGAATAATACAAGGCAATCAAACTTGATGTAAAAATTCAAATGAATTATAAACTAGGACGGAGGAAGTAGAGGAAGTATTTGAATCCATTTCAATATATTTTGCATAGTTATGTTTGCATGTTATAAAGAAATATGAATCTTTGGTAGTTGTCATGCTCTTATTGCAGGAGATAACCCATGAATTTAAGTAATTTAATATGTTGTTAATATTTAGGCACCTTTAAAAATGATTTTTAATGACTTCAACACTGACCTATTTGTTGATAAGGCTAAAAAAACTCCTAACGCTTAGAGCAAGTATAATAAGGTGACGTAGGTGGACCGTAAGAGATGTCACATCGAATTTATAGTGATATAGAAGAAAGAGAAATGTAGAGAGAAGAGAAGCGGATTGCTCACTAGTAGTTAACTAAAGTGGGTTGCCCACATACTTCAAGGCACTCTGTGAGACTAAGAGATGGACCAAATATTAAATGTACAACTTGTATCGTAAGAGCGTTAACTTTTAGTTGGCTACTTGTGATATGACAACATAGTAAAACCAACTATTAGCAATATTATTAACCTTGATGTTGCCTTACATGTTCATCTCTTGTGCGTTGCTTTGCCAACCGCTCTTGATATTGCCTTTCCTATTCATACTCTTGATGTTGTCTTTCCTATTTATTGTGCAACCTCATTGCTTCTTAATATGAAGCAACTCTTTTGAGTTGCTTTGCCAACTGCTAGTGTGAAGGATAGATGTCCCCCGGGTCACCATGGCCCGACTATGTCCCAGTAGCCATCCAAAAGACCCCTAATGGGCCACCTGAAAGGCGCCAGTGGGCCTTAGTCGGATGGGGACTGCAGACGCCCAGGGAAGACGCGGGCGTGGGTGCGAAGGAACACGGTCGTGTACCATACATGCGACATACGAAAAAGTTGGCAGGCAACTCGTTGACCACGGCTGGACGCAACATGGCACGGGCGAGTTGGGACGTGAAGATCGTGCACCTGAACGGTTTTCTGTAACTCCTATCCAGTCTGTGATAAGGCTAGATAGGAGACCCCTAGAAAAAACAATAGACACACTAGACATGATCATCTTCTACCTCGAGACACCATTATGTAACATAGAGACATCAAACAATATCACAACCAGAAACCACGGGACATAGGGTATTACGCTCACGAGTGGCTCGAACCTACTCAATTCCCGATGTTCCGACGTGCTCCGCATATACCATCGAGCTACGATCGACGTCGCCGTCCTCACAAAAAGTAATACGTGGTACCCCTTGCATTATAGAATTTAAGAAAATATAATATCATACCTTTTGTGGCTCTTTCCATCTCCAACAGCGTGCACAATAGAAAAATCAACGGATAGTGCTCGCAAATTGCAATCCTCACAAAATTGATTGACCATTTTCTAACCATATTTTGTCAACAGTACAAACAAATCAAGCAAGACAACAACAAAATTCGATACAATAAATACAAAGTATAGATAACTCACCAGACGGTCCATACACAACTGACTATATAGCTACTTTGTATTTAAAGAGAACATGTTTGGTTCAGCTTATTTTAAGTAGCTTCGTTGAGAATCTGGCCTTAGAGAGAATCTGAGTGTAGTAGAGATTATATGTGCAGGAAGATAAAAGAGTTTATATGGTTTAAAATGTAGAAAGTGAAGGTTTTATACTATCGCGATAAATCGACCGGTTCTGTATTCATGTCTATTTAAGACCTTTTTAACTAAGGGAACATATCTGGTGCTCAAAGGGGTACGGTGCTCACGTGCACATTTTAAATCTGGAACATCCATTTCGCATCTAACAACAACACCAATTTTGTGAAGAACCCCTTCCACCTTCCTCCCCTGGTGGGAGGGGTTCTTCGTAAAATTAGCTGGTATCGTTGAATGCAAGATGAATGCACCAGATTTAAAATGTGCACATGAGCACCTGAAAGTTCCCTATGCCCGGGAACAAGATCTGGATGTCGTCTAGAGGGGGGGTGAATAGGCGAATAATAATTAGAAATTCTTACTCTACTCGAAGGCTGGATCGCAGTGGAATGAAAGATCCTTCGAGTAGGTTGCAGCGGAATTGAAGTTCCTATCTTAAAATACCCTGCACTTCAAAGATAGCTTGTACCACATATAAGTATTGAAGTGCAAGTATAAAAAGAAAATAAGACAGAGAAACATCACACAACACAGAGCAGAGCACACAGACACAAGGATTTATCCCGAGGTTCGGCCAAGCCTAAAATGCTTGCCTAGTCCTCATTGGAGTTAGCCACACCTTGGCTTGGAGTCTATTTCAACTCCTTCCTCCGTTTGCTTAGATCTGTCAGTACGACAGATAGAGCCTTCCACTATGTTGATATCAGTTACAACGATGTCGTGGCTGCTTACAATCTTCTCGACAGCACTCCGGCAGAGTAACAATGCGCTCAAGATTTTGCTCTAGCTCTCAGCAACACTTCTCCTCTCTCTAAAGGCTTATAACTTCGCCTCTACACAAACTAGAGAGATACACAAGAGGGAGAGAAAGAATTGATCCCAATGATGTATGGACTTGTTGGCTGCTCTTGTATACTTGTTGGAGGCGCCTAGGGTCCCTTTTATAGTCCCAAAGGGCCTAGGAGTCGTTGGAGCTTCATTTGGAAGCTCCCAGCCTTCCCTGGTTGCGGGTGCACCGGACTGTCCGGTGCCGGACAGTGAACAGTAACAGATCTGATTGACAATTTCCTTCTCCGGAAGAGCTAGCCATTGGTGTACCGGACATGTTACTATTCACTATCCTGTGCACCGGACAGGTTACTATTCACTGTCCTGTGCACCGGACACGTTACTATTCGCTGTCCTGTGCACCGGACAGAGTAACTATTCACTGTCCTATGCATTGGACATGTTACTATTGACTGTCCTGTGCACCGGACAGGTTACTATTCACTGTCCAGTGCACCGGACAGCTACTATTCACTGTCCTGTGCACCAGCCAACAGCACACTAAGTGCTTTTTCCTCCATTCTTTCTCCGTTTGACTTCAACTTTTGAGAGGATTTTCCTGAGACTTAAACAAACACATTTAGAGTATAATCCAATTGATTTAGTCTTAGAAACTTACATTTTTCTTGTTTTTCTCCTAGCTTTTCTGTTTCTCCTCAAGCAGAGATCAGAATGGCACTTTCTCTACAGAAAGAGTTAGAGAGCAAACCAAAGCACCAAACTTGTAGTAATAGGTGTATGCAAAATGGTTGAATACTCAAACCTTACATACTTAACCTTTTTCATCGTTTTACCCAATTTGGCATGTTTGAGGTCGATGTTGGACTCTAAACCATCAAGTCAACTTGACTTGATCTGGATTGACATATCTGAGCTCCAACCCCCTTGTTCACTTCTCGACCTTGATCTTGAGCCTTATGACTTACACCACATAATTATAGATGTTACCTCATTGGTTGTAAGTCATGTCCTTATGCAGTGATCCTTGATGCACCATAACTCTTCTTAACTCGATCAACCTTGACTTTGCAAGTCTACTTCTTCACCCATGGCTTTAGGTTCCTGGTCTCCTTGACCTTCTCCCGTGCACTCGGTACCTCGAAGCTCTTCTTGCCTCCATCCTTGCCTTGATCGGTTATCTTTGAGTTACGCACACCGAGTCTCACTTAAGCAATGTTGAAAGGGAAATGTGTCCTTGGGCCATTTCTAAGTATTTTGGTGATTTAGTGCCCAACACAGGTGCCTAATTGTAAAATGGTGGACAAAGTACAAATCAAGGATAAAGGTATGTTTCTAAGCTTTAGTACATTGGTTTTGAGTACTAATATACTTGTCTAAGTGTTAGAAACAGAAAGTAGAAGAAAAGAAAAGAGGAGACAAAGACTTGGCTGTGTGCAGCCAAGACTCAGTTCGGTCTGGACTCTGGAGCACCGGACTGTCCGGTGTGCACCGGACAGTGTCCGGTGCGCCAGACTGACTCGGCGCGAACTGGCCGCTCTCGGGAATTCGCCGACGGTGTACGGCTAAAATTCACCGGACTGTCCGGTGTGCACCGGACTGTCCGGTGAGCCAACGGTCGGCAGGGCCAACGGTCGGCCGCGCAATCTGCGCGGGACACGTGGCCGGGCCAACGGTCGAAAGACGGCACCGGACTGTCCGGTGTGCACCGGACATGTCCGGTGCGCCAACGGCTCCCAGATCTCCAACGGTCTGCAACGGTCGGCAGCGCCAGTTAAGGAAAGAAATCGGGCACCGGACAGTGTCCGGTGTGCACCGGACTGTCCGGTGCCCCCGACGACAGAAGGCAGGGATAGCCTTCTAGATTTGCTCTCAACGGCTCCTAGCTGCCTTGGGGCTATAAAAAGGGGCCCCTAGGCGCATGGAGGAGACACACAAGCAACCTTTGAGCATTCTTGATCATCCACACTCAGTCTTTGCGCATTCGTTTGTCATTCTAAGTGTTTCGAGCTCCGTTCTAGTGAGAACTTTGTGATACTATTGTGAGCTCGATTCTTGGCCGTGTGTGTGCGCGTTTCGCTGTGGATTTGTGTGTGTTGCTTCCCTCCCTTACTCTGTGCTTCGTTGTGATCATATACTTGTAAGGGCAAGAGACTCCAATTTGTGGAGATTCCTTGCAAACGGGATAGTGAAAGGCAAAACAAAACACCGTGGTATTCAAGTGGGTCTTTGGACCGCTTGAGAGGGGTTGATTGCAACCCTCGTCCGTTGGGACGCCACAACGTGGAGTAGGCAAGCGTTGGTCTTGGCCGAACCACGGGATAAACCACTGTGTCACCTCTGTGCTTGATCTCTTGTGGTATTGTGTTTTGTTGAGACTTCTTTTTAGCCACTTGGCAATAATTGTGCTAACACTTAACAAGTTTTTGTGGCTTAAGTTTCAAGTTTCACAGGATCACCTATTCACCCCCCCCTCTAGGTGCTCTCAATTGGTATCAAAGCCGTTCTCTTCACAAGGGACTAACCGCCCGAAGAGATGGATCCTAAGGGGAAGGGTATAGTGATCAACGACAAAGAGAAGGAACCCTTCATCAACGAGCCGAAGGACGACAAGCCTACCGACTCTGGCTCGGGCCATAGACGGAAGGAAGGGAGGAAGAAGAAGACAAGGCGCATCAAGGAGATCGTCTACTACGACAGCGATGAGTCTACTTCTTCCCAAAAGGACGACCACAGCGACTACGAGAGAAGGAAACCGGTTAATTCGAACTTTTCTTTTGACTACTCTCGTATTCCGCAAAGTTCAAATTCACATTTGCTCTCCATTCCACTCGGCAAGCCCCCACACTTTGATGGAGAGGACTACGGATTTTGGAGCCACAAAATGCGTAGTCACCTATTCTCTCTCCATCCTAGTATTTGGGAGATTGTGGAGAGTGGAATGCACTTTGATAGTTCGGATAGTCCCATGTTCATTAATGAACAAATTCATAAGAATGCACAAGCTACTACTGTTCTTCTAGCTTCCTTGTGCAGGGATGAATACCATAAAGTAAGCGGCTTGGATAACGCCAAGCAGATCTGGGACACCCTCAAGATTTCTCATGAGGGGAACGACGTCACCTTGCTCACCAAGATGGAATTGGTGGAAGGAGAGCTCGGACGGTTCGCAATGATAAGAGGCGAGGAGCCGACGCAAACATACAACCGGCTCAAGACTCTTATCAACAAGATAAGGAGTTACGGGAGCACGCGATGGACGGACCACGACGTCGTCCGCCTAATGCTAAGGTCATTTACCGTTCTTGATCCTCATTTGGTAAACAATATACGTGAAAATCCCAGGTACACCAAGATGTCGCCCGAAGAAGTTCTTGGGAAATTTGTTAGCGGGCGAATGATGATCAAGGAGGCGAGGTATGTGGACGACGCCTTGAATGGTCCGATCAACGAGCCGCAACCCCTTGCTCTCAAGGCAACACGAAGCAAGGAGGCGCTACCTAGCAAGGTGGCACAGATTGAGGCGGCCGGACTCAATGATGAAGAGATGGCTCTCATCATCAAGAGATTCAAGACGGCGCTAAATGGTCGCAAGGGGCAGCCAAGCAAGACCAAGACAAAGGGGAAGCGCTCATGCTTCAAATGCGGTAAGCTTGGTCATTTTATCGCTAACTGTCCCGATAATGAAAGTGACCAGGAAAAGGGGAACAAAAGAGAGAAGAAGAAGCAATACAAGAAGGCAAAGGGCGAGGCGCATCTAGGAAAGGAGTGGGACTCGGATTGCTCCTCCTCCGACTCCGACAATGAAGGACTCGCTGCCACTGCCTTCAACAAGTCTTCCCTCTTCCCCAACGAGCGTCTCACATGCCTTATGGCAAGGGAGAAGAAGGTGAGTACTCAAGACTCCACTTATGCTTCTTCTAGTGATGATGATGACATAGATTATTCATGCTTGTTCAAAGGCTTAGATAGATCTAAGATAGATAAAATTAATGAGTTGATTGATGCTTTGAATGATAAAAATAGATTACTAGAAAAACAAGAGGATCTTTTATATGAGGAGCATGATAAATTTGTTAGTGCACAAAATTCTCTTGCTCTAGAAATTAAAAGAAATGAAATGCTTTCTAGTGAACTATCTACTTGTCATGAAACCATTTCTACCTTACAAGGTGTTAACAATGATTTAAGTGCTAAATTAGAAGTAGCAAATAAATCTAATTCTTGTGTAGAACATGTTATGATTTGCACTAGGTGTAAGGATTTCGATATTGATGCCTGTAGTGAACACCTAGTTTTAATTTCCAAATTAAATGAGGAATTGGCTAGTCTTAATGCCCAACTTAAGACTAGCAAAAGTGAAGTTGATAAGATAAAATTTGCAAGGGATGCCTACACGGTTGGTAGACACCCCTCAATTAAGGATGGTCTTGGCTTCAAGAGAGAGGCCAAGAACTTAACAAGCCATAAGGCTCCCATCTTCGTCAAGGAGAAAGGGAAGGCCCCTATGGCTAGTAGTGCTAAAAAGAACCATGCTTTCTTGTACCATGATAGGAGACATGCTAGAAATGCTAATAATGATTTTGATTCACATGTTTATGATTCTCATGCCATGTTTGCTTCTAGTTCTTCCTATAAGCATGATAGAGATATGTGTAGGAGAAATGTTGTGCATATGCCTAGGAGAAATTTTGCTCATGTTCCTAGAAAAGTTGTGAACAAACCATCCACCATTTATTATGCATGCAATGCTCCCTTTGCTATTTGTAGAAAGGGTAAGAAGGTAATTGCTAGGAAGTTAGGGGCAAGATGCAAGGGAGATAAAACTTGCATTTGGGTCCCTAAGGACATATGTGCTAACCTTGCAGGACCCAACATGAGTTGGGTAACTAAGACCCAAGCCTAAATTTGCCTTGCAGGTTTATGCATCCGGGGGTTCAAGCTGGATTATCGACAGCGGATGCACAAACCATATGACGGGGGAGAAGAAGATGTTCACCTCCTACGTCAAAAATAAGGATTCCCAAGATTCAATTATATTCGGTGATGGGAATCAAGGCAAGGTAAAAGGGTTAGGTAAAATTGCAATTTCTAATGAGCACTCAATCTCTAATGTGTTTTTAGTAGAATCTCTTGGTTACAATTTGCTATCTGTTAGCCAATTATGCAATATGGGATATAACTGTTTATTTACGAATGTAGATGTGTCTGTCTTTAGAAGATGTGATGGTTCACTAGCTTTTAAGGGTGTACTAGACGGCAAGCTTTACTTAGTTGATTTTGCAAAAAAAGAGGCCGGTCTAGATGCATGCTTAATGGCTAAGACTTGCATGGGCTGGCTGTGGCATCGCCGCTTAGCACATGTGGGGATGAAGAACCTCCACAAGCTTCTAAAGGGAGAACACGTGATAGGTCTAACCAATGTTTATTTTGAAAAAGATAGACCTTGTGCAGCTTGTCAGGCAGGTAAACAAGTGGGAGGAGCACATCACAGCAAGAATGTGATGACCACGTCAAGACCTCTGGAGCTGCTGCATATGGACCTCTTCGGACCCGTCGCCTATCTAAGCATAGGAGGAAGTAAGTATGGTTTAGTTATTGTTGATGACTTTTCCCGCTTCACTTGGGTATTCTTTTTACAGGATAAGTCTGAAACCCAAGGGACCCTCAAGCGCTTCCTCAGGAGAGCTCAAAATGAGTTTGAGCTCAAGGTGAAGAAGATAAGGAGCGACAACGGGTCCAAGTTCAAGAACCTTCAAGTGGAGGAGTTTCTTGAGGAGGAAGGGATCAAGCACGAGTTCTCCGCTCCCTACACACCACAGCAAAATGGTGTGGTAGAGAGGAAGAACAGGACGCTAATCGATATGGCGAGGACGATGCTTGGAGAGTTCAAGACCCCCGAGTGCTTTTGGTCGGAAGCCGTGAACACGGCTTGCCACGCCATCAACAGGGTCTACCTTCACCGCCTCCTCAAGAAGACTTCGTATGAGCTACTAACCGGTAACAAACCCAA
Organism: Zea luxurians; assembly: GCA_029449295.1. Taxonomy (NCBI): domain Eukaryota; kingdom Viridiplantae; phylum Streptophyta; class Magnoliopsida; order Poales; family Poaceae; genus Zea; species Zea luxurians. The sequence goes on along the minus strand of JAOPSE010000004.1, from coordinate 180,067,459 downwards.
TGTATCGTACTTTCGTGTATTTGGGAGCAAGTGCTACATTCTAGTGAAGAAGGGTAGAAATTCTAAGTTTGCTCCCAAAGCTGTAGAAGGGTTTTTATTAGGTTATGATTCAAATACAAAGGCGTATAGAGTCTTCAACAAATCATCGGGTTTGGTTGAAGTCTCTAGCGACGTTGTATTTGATGAGACTAATGGCTCTCCAAGAGAGCAAGTTGTTGATTGTGATGATGTAGATGAAGAAGATGTTCCAACGGCCGCTATACGAACCATGGCGATTGGAGACGTTCGGCCACAGGAACAAGATGAACGAGATCAACCTTCTTCCTCAACAACGGTGCATCCCCCAACTCAAGACGATGAACAGGTTCATCAACAGGAGGCGGGTGATCAAGGGGGAGCACAAGATGATCATGTGATGGAGGAAGAAGCACAACCGGCACCTCCAACCCAAGTTCGAGCGATGATTCAAAGGGATCATCCCGTCGACCAAATTCTGGGTGACATTAGCAAGGGAGTAACTACTCGGTCTCGACTAGTTAATTTTTGTGAACATTACTCTTTTGTCTCCTCTATTGAGCCTTTCAGGGTAGAGGAGGCCTTGCTAGATCCGGACTGGGTGTTGGCCATGCAGGAGGAACTTAACAACTTCAAGCGCAATGAAGTTTGGACGCTGGTGCCTCGTCCCAAGCAAAATGTTGTGGGAACCAAGTGGGTGTTCCGCAACAAACAAGACGAGCACGGAGTGGTGACAAGGAACAAGGCTCGACTTGTGGCAAAAGGTTATGCCCAAGTCGCAGGTTTGGACTTTGAGGAGACTTTTGCTCCTGTGGCTAGGCTAGAATCAATTCGTATCTTGCTAGCATATGCCGCTCACCATTCTTTCAGGTTGTACCAAATGGATGTGAAGAGCGCTTTCCTCAACGGGCCAATAAAGGAGGAGGTGTACGTGGAGCAACCCCCTGGCTTCGAGGATGAGCGGTACCCCGACCACGTGTGTAAGCTCTCTAAGGCGCTCTATGGACTTAATGAAAGTTGCCTAGAGGGGGGGTGAATAGGCAAGTTAAAACTTTTTCTACAAAAACTAGAAGCAAACTGGGTAAAACTGAATTGATCTCGAAATTCACCCAGTTAACTTTGGAAATGAGATGTTCTAAATGATCCACAGGGTTCAAAGTAGTAGATCTGAGAAGGGCACTTCTCAAAATCCACACACCAAAAAGATATGAACAAATCTTCCACGAAAGGATGAGAGAACAAAGAACACAAACAAACACAATGAGCAAGAACACAAGAGACACAAGATTTATCCCGAGGTTCGGTCACACCACCAAGGTGCCCTACTTCCTCGTTGAGGCGCCCACAAAGAGCCGGGTCTCTTTCAACCCTAATCCTCCCTTTGCCGACCACAAAGGTCAAGCTCACACACTAATCTTTGCTCAAACGAGCGGGTAATACAAACTTTCTTGTGGTCTTCCACAAGATTTGGAGACTCACAAGAGACACCTAGTCGTCTAGGAGCTAGAAGCTCCAAGAGTAATGAATCCACAAAGAACTCGATGTAGTACCAAAGCTCGAATCAAGAAGAAGAGCAAGAGAGATTTAGAGATGAAGCACAAAACCGCAGCTCTCAAGCTCACTCAAAGATTTCTCTCCAAAGATTTGAAATGGGAGAGGCAAGAGATGTGTGATAGAGAGAGGGAGGTGTTTCTTGGGTTAGAAATGGAGTTCAAATCGTGCTCACTACTGTGGGGTGAGAGGTAGGAGTGAGTATATATATAGGTGGAGCTCAAAACTAGCCGTTTGGGCAGATTTTTCTGCCTGAGACCGGTTGAACCGCCCCCTAGGGCGGTTGAACCGCTCCTGGCAGGCCTGGCAGCCTGTCTGCCAGTCTGACTGGCAGACTGACGCGCAGACTGACCGCAGACTGGTCAAAGTTGACCAAGACCGGTTGAACCGCCCCTAAGACCGGTTCAACCGCCTGGGGCAGGCTGACATACAGTCTGTCAGTCAGACTGGCAGACTGCAAGTCAGACTGCAAAAACAGGTCCTGACACCGGTTGAACCGCCCCTAGGGCCGGTTCAACCGGTATTGACCAGTGAGGTCCGGGAAAAAAACCCCGGCTGAACTTTTCTTGGACCCCGGTTGAACCTCTCTGGACCCCGGTTGAACTTGCCCTGGACCCCGGTTGAACCTCTCTGGACCCCGGTTGAACTTGCCCTGGACCCCGGTTGAACCTGCCTGGACCCCAGTTGAAGTTGAAGTTCAGCTGGAGTTGAGAAAGTTCAACTCAGCTGAAGTTCAGCTCAGCTGCAGCTGAAGAAGCTCAACTCAGCTGAAGTTCAGCTCAGCTGAAAAGCTCAGCTGCAGCTGAAGAAGCTCAACTCAGCTGAAGTTCAGCTCAGCTGCAGCTGAAGAAGCTCAACTCAGCTGAAGTTCAGCTCAGCTGAAAAGCTCAGCTGCAGTTGAAGAAGTTCAGCTGCTTTTCAACAAGAACACTCTAGGTTTCTCAAACCTAACCATGGTCAACCATAGAATTTTAAAGAGATTTTTGGTTTTCAAAAAATAGCTTTTGAATATAGAGGCTTGAGCTTTGGCAAAACACCAACCTTCTTTTTGGATCCCTCTTTATAGTACGACGATTCCTATACTCAAGTTAAATAAAATATAATTAAGTAAACTCCTTGAGTCATTGGTGTCTCATGTGTGATTTCTCCATGGCGTTGCTTCATAAGGATCACAAACATCTTTGTCTCACCTTTTGAAGCAAACATAAATCAAACCCTGTGACTTGTACCATATCACCATATGTGAGTTCAAATCATGGCTTCAAGTCACCGTACTGATGCATCAACATGTTATAACTCTTTATAGCTGATTAGTTCATCGACTTAGTGCAAGTACTCTCTTCTTCACCTTAGCCATGGTACCTCGGTCCACAAGCCGTCGCTTGGCCTTCACCTTCGCTTAGTTCCTCGAAGCCCTTTCCTTGCTATCTTCACCCTATCAAGCCATTCTTGAGTCACATCATATTGAGCATCCATTGAGAGAATCATTTCTTCAATATTGTGAACCTTGCTTGAATGTCTTTTAGATATAATTGTTAAAACCAATCAAGCTCTAGTTTGATTCTCATAGAAGCATATATGGACTGGTAGTAATATGGTCAAGCCAATTCACGATTCCTCATATCTTATCCACTTTGGCTTAACCAGTCCTCTTAATCACTTTATCCTCTATTCTGATCATATTTATGCATAGTGATTTCTCAGGACATGTCCATATATTCAAACCAATATAGAGACCATATTATATCCATTTGCATTGTCTCACTGGTTATTTGACCTTGTGTTGAACCTTGTTCACTGATCATTATTCACTATGTCAAGTATGTTCATCATACTGAATTTCCTGTTCAACACTTAGCAAACTTGTTAGACCTTTAAATGTGTTGTTATCCAAATCACCAAAACTCACAAAAGGGATGAATGCACTTTCAATCTCCCCCTTTTTGGTGATTGATGACAACACATTTAAAGCTTACATAAGATTTGATAAATAAGATTTTGAATCCTATGATATAATTTCTCCCCCTAAATATGTGCATTTCAGAAAATACCAATTTTGTACTTCAAATGCCAAAAGCACATATTTGGGTCAAAGAGTGAAGACAACTTATATCATACTATTCATGGGGTGCAGTGTGTCATAAAATAAATGTGATGCTCATGACATAGTATGCACTCATCAATTTTCTACATCTTATGTTTTTCTTATGATTCCCCCTTTTGTTAATTATTTCTCCCCTTTTTCAAAAGGCTTTTTACACTTAGTTACATAAGACTAAAGGTAAGACTAAAGGTAAGCTTTAATGCACAATTTCTCCCCCTTTGTCATAAATCTCCAAAAAGGATACAAAGAATATAAAGGGTACAAATTATGATTTAAGCAAGATGTGAACACACTATCATGAAAAGGATCCTTAGATGACAAAAAAAGTAATGTAGAAGTGGCATGAAGTGATGTACCTTTGTTTTACCTTTTCAAGGGGGGGTTCCAAACTTGAGTTGGATTTAGAATTCATTTGCACGCTCTTGTTGGTATAGTTGTGACATAAGTCCAAGATATCAAATGAAGATTGTCATACTAAATTGAAGGTGAAACTTGATACCCAGAGTCTAGATGTCACCTATCATTTTCTTATCACAACAAGAGGTAACATGAAAATTGCACAAGTATGAATTATACAACTAGTGATCATGTACGAAAAATATCAATTGAAAACCACCAATTGATACAATTTGATAGATAATCAGATCACTAATTGCATATTACACTAAGTTCTCCTCAAGTTTTAGTGCACACATATATATGAATTCAATTGATACCTGTTGAGATTACTTATTTGCAACTTAAAGTACCATTGGCATAAAAGGAGTATCAATTGAACATAATCATGCAACATAAGAAACATGTGCACTATTTAATCAATTAAGTTCTAGACAGGAGAATCTATAAGCTATGCTACTTCAGATATTTGTAATCCAAAAAGATGTGATACATATTTACCAATTTTAGATGATGTTGGAGTAGCATATACAAGAGAAACTCATTCTCTTATGAGATGTATAGAAGATACATTTATTGGAGCAAAGAATCTTTGATACCCATCAAAATTTGCAGTGGAAGCGATTGTCTTTGTCCGAAGATTCCTTTCTAATTCGAGACTACACACATAATAGACTTGGAAATGAAGTTAGTCTCAAAGATTCAAATTATAGACTATTCTCCCCCTAAATGTGTGCATACAAGTGATGAATACTTGTTTAGCTTATGCACTTGGACTTGTGAGGCCAGGGGATTAAGTCCTACAATTTGAACCTTGGTACAAATAAAGTATGAAAATATGAAATTGCACCAATTGAAGGAATTACTGATACTCAACAAGTATACTAATAGACATGATATGCAACATTTTAAGCCAAAAAGTTAGCATGTTTGACTCACACCTCACTAAGATGACTTAAGACTAACTTATGACATCACCACAAGAGGTATTAATCAAATATCTAGAGATTCTTTAATCGTCACCACAAGTGTAACCTTATGGTGTGACTTAAGATATTGCATATACATGCACACACTAGCATGTAAGAGCCTAGAAATAAAAAATGTAATACAATAGTTCATGGAGTGACACACCTTTGTTCTATGCCACATGGTCTCCATTATAATCATGAATTTCCATCTTCTTGCTTTTGATAGGCTTGACATTTCAAAAAGAAACTTATCCTCTTTAAACGATCAAGAGAAACTCATTCTCTTCAAAGAACTACACAAATTCACTAAAAGAAAATGTTAGTCTTTAAGGACACAAGATATAGAATGAGCTCCCCCTAAATGTGTGCATCAAGTACTCGAATTACTTGTAACATGCACTTGATTCAATTAAGATTCTTAGAGGGGTTCATCATATATCTTGGCCAGGGAATAATAAATTTGCAACAATTGAAATCATGCTAGAGAATACATATCGTTTCCCAAAAGAACTAATCCATGGGGTGACATGTGGTAATTATTTGATCATTTCCTTGGAACCACTCATCCTCATTTGATGTTCTTCTTTCACCAAGGTGTGAGACTACACAACATGAACTTGAAAGAAATCATTAGTCTCACAAGATATAGGCTAAACTCTCCCTCAATTTGTGCATGCAAGAGTACACAAAGTACACTTATGCCCATTAACAATGTGAGGTTAAAGGAGATGTTTGTACTATATCTTGGCTTAACATAACATGCTTTATATAGATGATGAAAATTAAACCAATTGAAGATTTAAGAATTGAAAGTATATCAATTGAAATCCTGAAGGGTAAAGCATGCTAATATGAACCTCAAACCTCATAATGAAGGATATCATATAAATATGTCACTACATCTTCATTATTTGGTTGACAAAAAAAAATATATAACTCCCTTCTTGAATCATTGTGATCTCATTTCTCTTTACGATTTCATCCAACCAAGTGATCTTGAACTTCTTTCATCTTTTCTTGATTCGATCATACTTGATATGAGACCCATTGAAACTCAATGATTGAAACAACCAAGACTCTTATATCCGTAGATTTTGAATGCATCTTGAAAGCACTTGGAAGGACCTTATTGAAACACTTAGAGAAGAGAGCATTAGAAACACAAGGGAGGGTTTCACAAATGATAATCCTTATATGTGGATGGAGAATGAATCATCATTCTTGAAACCCAAAAGGATAGATTTAGTTCCTTTAAATTAGTGCACACATATAGTTGATCTCAAAGTTATATGCACTATTGAACATTTTATATTGCAAGGAAATTAACCTATACTACGGTACATCCCACTAAGGATAGAATACTAAAACGACTGAAGGAGAGGAAGTTTTCATACCTTGGCCTCTTATCAACTTCTTCTTACTTTAGTTGAATAGTATCCTTTAAGCTTGTGATTTATCCAATTTAAAACAAGCACCATCTCTTATCATAGATTTTCTATGGATAAACTCAACACAAGAGATGGCATTAGTAGCACAAGCACTAGTTTCTTATTCAGCAACCCTTTATATGTGAAAGGCAAACGAGTTGCTAAAATAGAGAAACCTCATAATATGGACTAAATTTCCCTTGATCCCTCATGCACAATATATTTTGAATGACATGGATAATATGCATGGTTATTCAATGAAGTCTAAAGGGATGACTTAATCCATATTATGGTGAGTGTCTAATAAAGAAGAATCAAATCCAAATTAACTAGATAGAGAATACGTCACATAATTTTGGATTGTTCACCATATGATAATATTCATTCATCTTCCAATTAGACCTTTATTTCATAATCAACAACTGATGTATATCCTCAAGTGCTTCTTTTTCCTTAGTGGCTACATAAGTCACAAAAAGATAAGATTTGAAAATAATATGCACTTGAGATTCAGTTGTTACCACCCTTGCTACTATCTCCAAATATGATTTATACATTCATTATCGAGCACCCAACTTGATCCATTGAAGGTGTGATCCTGCAAAACAAGTTTAAGCTTCATATCTTGGTACCCAATTTGAATTGGGTCCTTTGAGATTAGTAGGAAGAGCCTTGAGTACCCACATAATCCTTATTGTGACCTTTCTCTTTGTGCAGGCACCCAAATATACTTGACAACCATCTTACATGGTTTCAAGTCAATATTTAATCACACAGATAAAAACTAGAGTTAAGAATAGGAGCCTTTTCTCCTTTTCTTGATACATCATTGTGTTGCCTTCTTGATGATGAACCTAGCTTGTTCTTGGTTGCACCTAGCTTATCAAGGTTAGTCACACAAGCATTCATATCATGAAGACAAGTTATGCATGAAATTTACAACTTAGTGATCCAATTCAATGTGAAGCGTATGGATACTGATTGAAGTAGATTTCTAAGATATCAAAATATGGGTTTCCAAAATTTAGAGAGTATGGATCACTAATTGTACCTTTTACAGTTTAAAAATCAAATCCATGTTAGTGCATATGTATGAGATGAATATCAACAAAAAAGATTCTTATGCACTTTTAGATTTAACTATAAGGGAATTTTAAACTGCATCAAGAGTAGCTATTAAACAAACAAAGATTACAATCCATATGAATGAGATACAAATTTACCATTTTGGATTGTCTTAGTATAGCTTACTCAAGGGAAACTTATTCTCTACGACACAAGATATATAATGTTCTCCCACTAGATATGTGCATCAAGTATTTGAATGACTTACCACATGCACTTTCAATTCAGTTAAGAGTCTCATGAGGAGTACATTAAATACCATGATCAAGGCATGACAAATTTGCAATGAAATAACTTATGCCTAAGAATACTTACCACCATATAGAACGTACCATTTGTTATACCAATTTGACAGATCTTACTATCTGTGGTGGTGTCACCTTAGTATTCTTCTTTTCATCATTTGTAGAGACTTCCTTCTTTGTTATCTCTTTTCCTTTTAAAACTAGTCGATAAAACACTTTGAAAAGAGGTATTAGTAGTACAAGGAAATATTTAATGAATGATGATATCTATATATGAATGGCAAACAAATCATCATTTATGAGGCATAAAGGCATAAATTAAATTCCTTTTAAATTAATGCAAATGGATGAGTGAATTAATAATATGTACCAATTTACAAATTTAAGCCAAAAGGAATTTAACCTTCATATTGGCATTTCTTTCCATAAAATAGATTATTAACAATTGAAAGAATGCCACTTGAAAGGAACTATTATTGGTCACATACCAAATGAAACAACTAGTTCCATACCTTTGCCTTGAGCATTCCTAATCTTTCTTTTAGGTGAAGATTAACCTTTAATGCTTGTGATTTTACCAAATGAAAGAGCACAATCTCTACTTATGAATTTCCATGAAATGGCTTAAAAGAGATTGCATTAGAAGCAATAGTTTCCTATTTAGCAACCTCTAGTATATGAATGACAAGAAGGTTACTAAAACAAGGAAACTTCATGATATGAACTAAATTACCCTTACAAGCATCATGCATAACATCAATTAAAAAAAATATGAAAGTAGCATGATTTTTTAATTAAGTTTACAAGGCAAGTTTAATTCATAGCATGGTGAGTGATTAATGTAGAAGACTCAAAACCAATTTAAACAAGAATGAATACATCACATAGTATTGGTTTGATCTTCTTTGAATGTTGAATGGCACACTCTATTTGGGAAACACATTCTTATGTTGTGAGACTACATAAACACTTGGATAGAAACATTAGTCTCACAACTCTAGTCATATAGAGAATTCCCCTTTTGGTAAGTGCTTTAAGGATTTGAATTTCTTACTTAGCACTCTATTCATTTAAGAACATGAGATAATCCTCTTTATGTCTAGGTCATGGAAATAATACGATGATTAATTTGAAATATGCCACAAGATACATACAATCAATTTAAAGCATGTAGATTGTCACAATATAAAAATATGAACTTGCAATCTACCATATAATTAGATCCTTTCCAAAGCAAGGTAAAATCTTTTAAGTTCATTCTCAAGTGCTTCATTTTTCCTATGTGGCTACAAAAGACACAAAGGAATATACTAATTAAAAGCAATGTGCACTTAAGAATTAATTGTTACCATCCTTTGGATATCACTTGGTTGTAGGCCTTTTGCTTGATTCCCACAAAGGTTAATCCTTATTCCAATGTAAGATTGATAGCTTGAGATAAGAATTGAGTTAAACCGCTCAAGCACCCCAAAGCTTCATATCATCTGTGGGTACCTGCAAAACTTATCAAGTACATTTTGGTACCCATCTTTGGATGGGTCCATCAAGGTTAGCCAATAAGGACTTAGGCACCCAAATAGCCTTGGTCCTAGAATGTGGTGAACTCATCACCTTTCTAGCACAAGAGTCAAATTTGGGTCTCCTAAGCATATTTGAATGTATTGACAAGTTAGGCTTAGGAGTTTTATCCTTTGGACAAACCTTGAATAGATGACCTTTTTCACGGCAATTGTAGCAAATGTGATGCTTGTCCTTGCAATGCATTTGCCTTTTGCTTTCATCCCTTTTGATGGTCATCTTTCTTGATCGTGCAAGGTCTTGATTCTTCATGTGGGGGCATGAATCAATTTCATGACCCTTCTCCTTGCATCCATAGCACCTTCTATTGCTTCTCTTTGATCTTTCTTTGTTGAAGCACATAGGTACATTGTTAGAGCAAATAGTATGAGCATTAATTTTCTTACCATGAATTTTGCTCATGCCCTTTTTGGAAAGCTTGGTATTCTTTTGAAGGGGTTTTGTGCATGCTACGGTTGTCCCCTTCTCAAGCTTTTTCACCATATTATCACGGTTATCTTGAGAAGGTTGAGCATGACACTTTCCCTTCAAAATAGTTAAGCTCCTTCTTAGCCTTCCAACTTCTTCCTTGAGCTCTTTATTTTCTTGTGTGATAGAAATATCACTAATTCCTGAAATTTCTAGCTCAATGGAAGATTGGCTTTCTTGAGAGCAACATTTGTTAGCACATAATAATATAGTTTCTACTTGAGTACATGTGCATATGTGAGGTTGGTATGATTTAAAATTAGTTAACACAACCTCATGAGCCATTTCTAACATGATATGTGAATCCATAAATTTATTATGAGAGCACACAAGCATATCATGTTTTTCTTGTAAAGCTAGATTTTCAATGTTTAGCTTTTCTACCGTGTTCTTGAGCATAGCATTTTTATTTTCTAATTGAGCAATATATGATGAATGATTAATAGCTTTAATTTGCTCAATTGAAATGTCTTCATACCTTTGGACCAAATCATCATGAGAGCACTTTAGCTTCTCATGCTCTTTGGTCAACTTCTCCAAGTCTTCGATTTTTCTGATGAGGAAGTCTTCTTGCTTATGAAGCATTTCTTTTTGTTCTTCCGCTCTTTTCATGAGTTTGAGCAAGCTCATCCGATGTTTCTTGCTTAGCTGAGCGAAGAATTGTTGAAGATCATCCTCATCTTCATTATCACTTTCTTGCTCCTCCTCATCCTCACTTTCGCTTTCACTGTCACTCCCATTAGCTATAAAGCACATATGAGAAGTGGATTTGAAAGACGAACCTTGTGAAGAGGTGGATTCGTCGTTTGGTCTCCATCGATCATTTTCTTCTTCTTCAATAATGTTCTTCGCCTCATCTTCCTTCATTTTGAGGAACATCCTTTCGGCGATTCTCATGGCAAGGTCTATTGCCCTAGGATCAACATCTGCACCAAAAGATGAAGTCGAGGCAACCTCAACTTTTTCAAGCTTAGAAGCACTTTCGTTTCTTAGTCCCCCCGACATGATCTTTCCTCACGCGGTTAAGCGTTAGAACGAGGATTAGGCTCTGATACCAATTGAAAGTTGCCTAGAGGGGGGGTGAATAGGCAAGTTAAAACTTTTTCTACAAAAACTAGAAGCAAACTGGGTAAAACTGAATTGATCTCGAAATTCACCCAGTTAACTTTGGAAATGAGATGTTCTAAATGATCCACAGGGTTCAAAGTAGTAGATCTGAGAAGGGCACTTCTCAAAATCCACACACCAAAAAGATATGAACAAATCTTCCACGAAAGGATGAGAGAACAAAGAACACAAACAAACACAATGAGCAAGAACACAAGAGACACAAGATTTATCCCGAGGTTCGGTCACACCACCAAGGTGCCCTACTTCCTCGTTGAGGCGCCCACAAAGAGCCGGGTCTCTTTCAACCCTAATCCTCCCTTTGCCGACCACAAAGGTCAAGCTCACACACTAATCTTTGCTCAAACGAGCGGGTAATACAAACTTTCTTGTGGTCTTCCACAAGATTTGGAGACTCACAAGAGACACCTAGTCGTCTAGGAGCTAGAAGCTCCAAGAGTAATGAATCCACAAAGAACTCGATGTAGTACCAAAGCTCGAATCAAGAAGAAGAGCAAGAGAGATTTAGAGATGAAGCACAAAACCGCAGCTCTCAAGCTCACTCAAAGATTTCTCTCCAAAGATTTGAAATGGGAGAGGCAAGAGATGTGTGATAGAGAGAGGGAGGTGTTTCTTGGGTTAGAAATGGAGTTCAAATCGTGCTCACTACTGTGGGGTGAGAGGTAGGAGTGAGTATATATATAGGTGGAGCTCAAAACTAGCCGTTTGGGCAGATTTTTCTGCCTGAGACCGGTTGAACCGCCCCCTAGGGCGGTTGAACCGCTCCTGGCAGGCCTGGCAGCCTGTCTGCCAGTCTGACTGGCAGACTGACGCGCAGACTGACCGCAGACTGGTCAAAGTTGACCAAGACCGGTTGAACCGCCCCTAAGACCGGTTCAACCGCCTGGGGCAGGCTGACATACAGTCTGTCAGTCAGACTGGCAGACTGCAAGTCAGACTGCAAAAACAGGTCCTGACACCGGTTGAACCGCCCCTAGGGCCGGTTCAACCGGTATTGACCAGTGAGGTCCGGGAAAAAAACCCCGGCTGAACTTTTCTTGGACCCCGGTTGAACCTCTCTGGACCCCGGTTGAACTTGCCCTGGACCCCGGTTGAACCTCTCTGGACCCCGGTTGAACTTGCCCTGGACCCCGGTTGAACCTGCCTGGACCCCAGTTGAAGTTGAAGTTCAGCTGGAGTTGAGAAAGTTCAACTCAGCTGAAGTTCAGCTCAGCTGCAGCTGAAGAAGCTCAACTCAGCTGAAGTTCAGCTCAGCTGAAAAGCTCAGCTGCAGCTGAAGAAGCTCAACTCAGCTGAAGTTCAGCTCAGCTGCAGCTGAAGAAGCTCAACTCAGCTGAAGTTCAGCTCAGCTGAAAAGCTCAGCTGCAGTTGAAGAAGTTCAGCTGCTTTTCAACAAGAACACTCTAGGTTTCTCAAACCTAACCATGGTCAACCATAGAATTTTAAAGAGATTTTTGGTTTTCAAAAAATAGCTTTTGAATATAGAGGCTTGAGCTTTGGCAAAACACCAACCTTCTTTTTGGATCCCTCTTTATAGTACGACGATTCCTATACTCAAGTTAAATAAAATATAATTAAGTAAACTCCTTGAGTCATTGGTGTCTCATGTGTGATTTCTCCATGGCGTTGCTTCATAAGGATCACAAACATCTTTGTCTCACCTTTTGAAGCAAACATAAATCAAACCCTGTGACTTGTACCATATCACCATATGTGAGTTCAAATCATGGCTTCAAGTCACCGTACTGATGCATCAACATGTTATAACTCTTTATAGCTGATTAGTTCATCGACTTAGTGCAAGTACTCTCTTCTTCACCTTAGCCATGGTACCTCGGTCCACAAGCCGTCGCTTGGCCTTCACCTTCGCTTAGTTCCTCGAAGCCCTTTCCTTGCTATCTTCACCCTATCAAGCCATTCTTGAGTCACATCATATTGAGCATCCATTGAGAGAATCATTTCTTCAATATTGTGAACCTTGCTTGAATGTCTTTTAGATATAATTGTTAAAACCAATCAAGCTCTAGTTTGATTCTCATAGAAGCATATATGGACTGGTAGTAATATGGTCAAGCCAATTCACGATTCCTCATATCTTATCCACTTTGGCTTAACCAGTCCTCTTAATCACTTTATCCTCTATTCTGATCATATTTATGCATAGTGATTTCTCAGGACATGTCCATATATTCAAACCAATATAGAGACCATATTATATCCATTTGCATTGTCTCACTGGTTATTTGACCTTGTGTTGAACCTTGTTCACTGATCATTATTCACTATGTCAAGTATGTTCATCATACTGAATTTCCTGTTCAACACTTAGCAAACTTGTTAGACCTTTAAATGTGTTGTTATCCAAATCACCAAAACTCACAAAAGGGATGAATGCACTTTCACTTAAGCAAGCCCCAAGAGCATGGTATGAATGCCTTAGAGATTTCTTAATTGCTAATGCTTTCAAGGTTGGGAAAGCCGATCCAACTCTTTTCACTAAGACTTGTGATGGTGATTTGTTTGTGTGCCAAATTTATGTCGATGACATAATATTTGGTTCTACTAATAAAAAGTCTTGTGAAGAGTTTAGCAGGGTGATGACGCAGAAATTCGAGATGTCGATGATGGGCGAGTTGAACTACTTCCTTGGGTTCCAAGTGAAGCAACTCAAGGATGGCACCTTCATCTCCCAAACGAAGTACACGCAAGATCTGCTAAAGAGGTTTGGGATGAAGGACGCCAAGCCCGCAAAGACGCCGATGGGAACCGACGGACACACCGACCTCAACAAAGGAGGTAAGTCCGTTGATCAAAAAGCATACCGGTCAATGATAGGGTCTTTACTTTATTTATGTGCTAGTAGACCGGATATTATGCTTAGCGTATGCATGTGTGCTAGATTTCAATCCGATCCTAAGGAGTGTCACTTGGTGGCGGTGAAGCGAATTCTTAGATATTTAGTCGCTACGCCTTGCTTCGGGATCTGGTATCCAAAGGGGTCTAACTTTGACTTGATTGGGTACTCAGATTCCGACTATGCTGGATGTAAGGTCGATAGGAAGAGTACATCGGGGACGTGCCAATTCTTACGAAGGTCCCTGGTGTCATGGAACTCTAAGAAACAAACCTCCGTTGCCCTATCCACCGCTGAGGCCGAGTACGTTGCCGCAGGTCAGTGTTGCGCGCAACTACTTTGGATGAGGCAAACCCTCAGGGACTTTGGCTACAATCTGAGCAAAGTCCCACTCCTGTGTGACAATGAGAGTGCTATCCGAATAGCGGAAAATCCTGTTGAACACAGCCGCACAAAGCACATTGACATCCGGCATCACTTTTTGAGAGACCACCAGCAAAAGGGAGATATCGAAGTGTTTTATGTTAGCACCGAGAACCAGCTAGCCGATATCTTTACCAAGCCTTTAGATGAGAAGACCTTTTGCAGGCTGCGTAGTGAGCTAAATGTCTTAGATTCGCAGAACTTGGATTGAATTGTAGCATACATGTGCTTATGCCTTTGATCATGTTCATTCTGCATTTTGTTGCTTATTATGGTGCTCAAGTTGTACAAACACTCCCTGGACCTCACAAGTCCGTTGCAAAGTGATGCACATGTTTAGGGGGAGATGTGTTACAACTTGATCCCTTGAGACTAACCATATGCTTGAGTTTGTTTGATTTAGTCTCAAAGGAGAATTGAAAGGGAAAAGGTGGACTTGGATCATGCAAGACTTCCACTGCACTCCGATGAGAGGGTAACTTATTCCAAGTCCATCTCATGAACTCTTATTGCCATTTACTCTTAATTGAAGATTTTGGTGAGGCAATGGGGTTAAAGGGCCAAAATTGATCCCGTTTTGGTGTTTGATGCCAAAGGGGGAGAAAATAAAGGCCAAAGCGATAAATGGATCAGCTACCACTTGAGAGATTTTGAAAATAGTAGGGTAGAGTTTTTGGTTTGTTAAAACCCTTTTATTGTCTCTTTTGGCTTCTTATGGGGAGAAGTAGTAATTATGGGAAAAAGGGGGAGTTTTTGAAATCCTTGATCAATCTCTTTTGAAATGACTCTCTTTATGCTTTAACATGTGTGTTTGACTTAGAGATAGAGATTTGAGTTTGATTTGCAAAAACAAATCAAGTGGTGGCATAGAGTGATCCATATATGTCAAAATTGAATCAAAATAATTTGAGTTATTATTTGAAGTGTTTTTGTACTTGTTCTACTTGCTTTATGTTGTGTTGGCATAAATCACCAAAAAGGGGGAGATTGAAAGGGAAATGTGCCCTTGGGCCATTTCTAAGTATTTTGGTGATTTAGTGCCCAACACAGGTGCCTAATTGTAAAATGGTGGACAAAGTACAAATCAAGGATAAAGGTATGTTTCTAAGCTTTAGTACATTGGTTTTGAGTACTAATATACTTGTCTAAGTGTTAGAAACAGAAAGTAGAAGAAAAGAAAAGAGGAGACAAAGACTTGGCTGTGTGCAGCCAAGACTCAGTTCGGTCTGGAGCACCGGACTGTCCGGTGTGCACCGGACAGTGTCCGGTGCGCCAGACTGACTCGGCGCGAACTGGCCGCTCTCGGGAATTCGCCGATGGTGTACGGCTAAAATTCACCGGACTGTCCGGTGTGCACCGGACTGTCCGGTGAGCCAACGGTCGGCAGGGCCAACGGTCGGCCGCGCAATCTGCGCGGGACACGTGGCCGGGCCAACGGTCGGAAGACGGCACCGGACTGTCCGGTGTGCACCGGACATGTCCGGTGCGCCAACGGCTCCCAGATCTCCAACGGTCTGCAACGGTCGGCAGCGCCAGTTAAGGAAAGAAATCGGGCACCGGACAGTGTCCGGTGTGCACCGGACTGTCCGGTGCCCCCGACGACAGAAGGCAGGGATAGCCTTCTAGATTTGCTCTCAACGGCTCCTAGCTGCCTTGGGGCTATAAAAGGGGCCCCTAGGCGCATGGAGGAGACACACAAGCAACCTTTGAGCATTCTTGATCATCCACACTCAGTCTTTGCGCATTCGTTTGTCATTCTAAGTGTTTCGAGCTCCGTTCTAGTGAGAACTTTGTGATGCTATTGTGAGCTCGATTCTTGGCCGTGTGTGTGCGCGTTTCGCTGTGGATTTGTGTGTGTTGCTTCCCTCCCTTACTCTGTGCTTCGTTGTGATCATATACTTGTAAGGGCAAGAGACTCCAATTTGTGGAGATTCCTTGCAAACGGGATAGTGAAAGGCAAAACAAAACACCGTGGTATTCAAGTGGGTCTTTGGACCGCTTGAGAGGGGTTGATTGCAACCCTCGTCCGTTGGGACGCCACAACGTGGAGTAGGCAAGCGTTGGTCTTGGCCGAACCACGGGATAAACCACTGTGTCACCTCTGTGCTTGATCTCTTGTGGTATTGTGTTTTGTTGAGACTTCTTTTTAGCCACTTGGCAATAATTGTGCTAACACTTAACAAGTTTTTGTGGCTTAAGTTTCAAGTTTCACAGGATCACCTATTCACCCCCCCTCTAGGTGCTCTCAAATGTCCATCTTACTTGTGATGTCCATTATCTATAGATAATCCAGTCTTTGGACCATCACACTTGTTCACTTGTATTGAACCCTATTAGCTTTGCATTAAGCACATGTTCAACACTTAGCACACTTGTTAGTCTTTTAATTGGGTTATCATCCAAACCAAAACCACCAAAACCCACAAGAGAGCTTTCAGCACCGTACCTCTTTGAGCACCGGATACGTTCCCTTTAACTAAAATGATTATCATATAAGTGGGCTGAAAAACTAGACGTTTGACAGTATGCAGCATCTTTTAGTGCCCATAAGCTGAAAAAAAGCCGAAACAAACCGGATCGGAGTATATTCCATGATATGCCCATAAGTATAAATCTTGACACCGCACGACGCTACTGTGGTGGCTTCTTATATAGACAAAATTTACATGGTACTCATTGGAAACATTTGGTATAATACACATTCCATACATTTAGCCTTGTGAATATGGCCCATCAACGCCATAAGTATGCTTTGGATCGTTGGCACAGTTTCATCTATGCTTCTCAGATATATCTTGGAACACTCTTTCGAAGTTCAGGGTTCACGGGCGTCCTAGGGGTTGTGCTAGTCGTGCTCGTGCGACTGGTACAGAACCCCAAAATAATAGTGCCACACACATATATTACAAATAAAAATTATTATTTGTATAAATATTGGTCAAAATATGGCCCACAATTGCAAGAACATTTAATTTGACATGTTCTTCTCATTGTTAATCAAACTATTATTTATTTATTTACAAGAAAAATTAAACAGTATCAAAATTATAAAAAAATATTTTGTTTCTTATTTATCTCCAATGCATTGCAGTTATTAGATCAAAAAATTTTGAAATCTTGT
This sequence comes from Zea luxurians, assembly GCA_029449295.1. Classification (NCBI taxonomy): domain Eukaryota; kingdom Viridiplantae; phylum Streptophyta; class Magnoliopsida; order Poales; family Poaceae; genus Zea; species Zea luxurians. Next base: position 180,050,053 of record JAOPSE010000004.1, on the reverse strand, counting down.
TACCATCTTAGGATCACACTTAAAAGAGACAGATAATCTGATTTGATGCAAGTGACATGTTATTGTAGTTGTGTTTCTCTAAGATTTTATTCCATAAAAAATATGTACCCTATTGGCATCTATTTTTTTAAATGACATGATTATTTTCCTAATCAACACGTGCATATAGAGTTCTTTTGACAAATCAATTGTGTTACAGTTGCATCGGATGAGTGAAGTTTTTTCTAAATTAAAGTTGATGAAGCGCTATTTGCGTTCTACAATGATACTGAAAACTTAGTGCATTGTGTGTAATAGCCATTGGACACTAAAATGCAGGAGAAGATTGAATACGAAAATATCATTAAAGTTTTAAATTTTAAAGAACATTAGAATAATAATGCTTTCTGAATAAAGATTATGTAACAGATACAATATTTAGTTGTCATTATATTATATGAATACATACTATTATTTAATATTTTTTTCTACGTTTTGCACAGGGCCTCCTAAAATACCGGGACACCACTGCCAGAGTTTACAAAGAGCATGATAAGTCTCCTCACGGGTCACCATTTATGGAACTGACACCGGCACACATACATTTGTTCAAAATTAGATAATTATTATGTTGAGAGTGTAACGTAAAATATCCAAAAATGTTTACCTGATGGTGTTGCTCGCCAATCAAGTAAATGGGATGATGATCTCCGTTTCTTGTCCATCAGTTGCTCTAGCATCTTCTTGTAATACATATTATTTTCTTGTATATAGACATAGAACACTAAGTCCTTAATTAACAACCTCACATGTATTCTCATGAAACACTCTATGTGTGTATGGGCCACATAGTTTCCTTTAGTTGGCAAACGAAAATATAGCTGAAAAAGTGTGTGATATGGAAACAAGTGTTGTACTTTAGTTGAATGTAAATTAATAAAATACTAGCTGAATGCCCGTGTGTTGCAACGAGAATATATAATACCAGTATACTATGATAACTTATATACAAAATGTGTGTTATACCGTTATGAGAAAATGTTTCATAATCAATTTGTGATTCTGGCCATACATAAATTTTGTTATTTATAATCTATCTGTTTCACCACTACATTGCAACCATCAGTATCATGCAGACTTCGATATATGTCACGATTTACATGGTCTCATCATTGGAGAGCACGTTTCACACATACCGGAAGAAATTCTCTCGTACATCGTTAGTCATCAGACACGTACCACCATATGCTTTTGCTTAAACAAAAAGGCAAGTATGCGTTTGCGAAGAGAATTAAAGGCAAACCGGCACAAAAGCTACCCCAACGGTGGCGAGGATGACGAACTAGTCATTGTTGTCGGTCCTCCTCTGCGTCACCTGTGGCGCCAAGATGACGCCACAGTCCTCGATATAGTAGTCGTCGAACGCACGCGACATACCGAGTACTAATGACTCTTGGCTGGGCTGTAAAACGAAATGCACCCTGATCTCATCAGCAAGGTAGTACCCCTGACCGTTGCACCACCGGATGCGCTACTCCTTTACATACATCGTGTTCGAGGACACTCATACAACGTCAACAATAGCCATCGTCTCAGCACACAAGAATTCATGGCCAGTCGGTAGCGACTTACGTGGCAGGTTGGGCTTCAGGTGGACGATGAGCTGGACGACGTGATGGCGTCGTTGTTGAATGTGGTGCCCAGAACAACCTAAGAGTCGTCGACGACCATGAGGTCCCCCTGCTTGACGATGGGCAGCGTCCAAGCGGCGGCTGCGCTGGAGCTTGTCGTACATAACGGCACATGTGACCACATAGGACTGTTTCTAAAGGTCGAACTGGCAGTCACCAAGTTTCTTCTTGTCATCGTTGAGCGACCCCAACACGAGTGCCTCCTGCTAATGGTGTTTGTTTGGGGTTTTCAAGTAAGAAATATGGATTCATGTTTTGCGTTGGTTTATAAAAATGACTCAAAAGTCAGATCCATGGAAAAAATATTACGAAGAATAAATGTCACGCATGCAAAAAAGAAATTTAAGTTAAAAACATTATTCAAACAAAAGAAATTGCATGCAAGACTCTTATTTAAATACTACTCCCTCCATCCAAAAATATAATTCAAGAATCTCGGTGATACTTATCTACTACCACGCATTGTGCAAGGGTAGCAGGTAGACTTGGGGAGAGATGTAGTAGATGTGTTTTCTGTTATAGATGTAAACATAAACACATATGTGGTGTAGTTGTAGCTACTGCTAACATTTGTTTAGCTAGACGTCGGTTGTACGAGGAAATGAGAATATGAATGAGCTTTGCGGGGAGGGGGAATGAAAATGATAGATGTAGAATGGTGACAGAACATGGGAATAGACTGTGCGCGAGGCGAGAGGAGAGAATCAGAAAGGCAGAACAGGGAATGGACGTGGGAAAATATTCATTTCTAGCGTTACTTTTAAAGGGTGTCCATGGGCAAAAAAAATGTTTATTTTTGGTGCCGAACTTCCGAGGACAAGATGCCACTGAAAATAACATTAGGCTGCATGCAGCGGTACGACGCGTTACCAGTCCTTTTCCCTTCAGCACGTACAAGAACACGCTACCGCCCGTAGCGGTGGCTACAGTACAAGCGCGTTCTATGGGGATCCACCAGATCTGGCGCGTGGAAGCTGCCCTCTGCCCTTATTTTATTGTTGTATTAAGGTACGAAGGTAAAATTAAATTTAGAGAAAATTGCTGCGAAAGATAAAAAATAGAGGATGAAATTTTAATAACGTGATGTAAAAGTAAGATATTGGAGAAAAAAATTAGAGAAAATCGCTACGGATAGCTGAGCCTCCAAAAGTTGATATTTTTTATTGCCATTCTTTGTTTTATGTCATCTCATGGTTCTGTATGTCTTTAAAAGCTTCACTGCGAAGATGCTTGCAAAATTCGTGTTTAGGAAAAAAAAGCAACTCACGATAGGTTACGAAGGAGTTATGCCAAAGATAATATAATAGTTGGAGTGGTCTTTTTTTTTCTCTTTCTCTGTATCCATCATATATATTTGGTTTTTTTAAAAGACCAATTTCGCTGGATCCATCATATTTGGTTCCATGTCGTTGACGGCGTCAATATATATGTTCCGGAACCCGTACGTGCAAGTGTGTGTTGCATGCAGCGCGTACGTGTGTGGCCATTGTCCCGCGTGTGAGGCTTATGATGTTTTCGTTTATTGTTTTTTTTTCGGTTATGTAAAAAATGGTGCGCTAGCTAGCTAGCTAGCTAGCTAGCTTGGGGAGTCGCAATCATGCACGCACCGGTGACGAGCCTTGGTCGGCAGCTACTCTTGCCTTTGTCCCGTACTCGTTTCCTTCCAGAAACAGGCCGGTATCCGCGTGTCATCGGGAAAAGGAATCAGCTAACCGACATGCAATGCTATGCAAGCAGGTGTCGTTGACTCGTTGTTAGTACTCAAGAAGTACACTTTCTCTCCCGAGTCCCGACCGGGTCAGCAGTTGGTTGGCTTCGCCCCGATGGACGCCCAACTTTCTTCTGCTAGTTAGATCCACGTGCCGGTAATCTCCGACCCCTTTTCATGGCGGATTGCGCGAGCCCTATCTATACATGGTGACATTCATAAAAAAATCGAAATTAACTGTTTCGTGAAAGTTATTATGCACTGTATAGAAAGCTAACGGTCTACATTAGAGTTTTTTTTTATTTTGTGCGAAGGACAGTTAGATTTTTACATATAGTGTGTGATAACTCTTACGAAACATTGTCAAAATTTTATCAAATTCTACATATAATATCATGACATGTCGACACATTTTATGATTTTCTTACTTTGTTTATATTTTATATAATTTTAAAACCACTGGACAACAAGTTTATGGTCTTGTCGTGAGCATGACGCTCTTGTCTGTTCCTAAAATAGGCATAACTTGGGCTAAAAATTATAAATATCATTTTTCCATTCACGGGTTTCCATTTGTCGAGTGATTTGCCATTTAAATTTGAATTATCTGAAAAATCAATTAAGCAAACTAAATCTAATAGTTATAGTAAACAATTTTAAAATTACGCGAAAACTGAACATGTAGATCTACACGTTAAAAAGTTTAGAGAAAAAATAGAAAAAAATAAATATACTTTGTCGAGTGTTAAGGAAGACACTCGAAAAAATATAGAGGTTTGTCGAGTGTTTGCCAGATAACACTCGACAAAGAAAACATTTTGTCGAGTGTCAACACCTAACACTCGGCAAAGTTAACGACCGTTAATAGACGACTGCTGATGGTCCTTTGCCGAGAGCTTGACATTCGACAAAGCCTTCTTTACCGATAGTTTGTCTATGTCGAGTGTTTTGCACTGGACAAACTAGGTCTTTACCGAGAATCTTAGTTCGCCGAGAGTGATACTCGACAAGAATTTTTTTTGTTGAGTGCTCGATAAACTGCACTCGGCAAAGTGTCGAGCAGCAGAGATCCGGATTCCGGTAGTAATTATATACTAACAACATTATTAATGTGCTAATACCTTACATACCGCGAGGCGAGCCTGGTTGTGAAGAAGAGACTGACGGTTCTCATTCTCAGTTTGTTTTGACTTTTGAGCTAGCCAAGCTGGCTGGTTTTGCATGCACGTACGGGGGCTTAGCATCCAGAGACAAGCAAACGTGCAACTTGCATAATAACACATGGCCCAGGGTTTCTAGAAGGACAGGATCGGAGTTCGGGACAGAGACAAGAATATCTCTAGCTCTGCTGACCAAGACCGGTGGTTGCGACTCGTGGATCCAAGCGCACTATTTTTACATACTGAAAAATGAGTAAGGTCCTGTTTCAATATCAATAGATAAATTTTAACTGTTTCTTTAAGCTACTTTTAGCCCTTTGGTGATCTAAACAGAAGAGCTAATGGTAGTGTGATAAAATTTAGCACATATTATCTTATAAGCTGCTCAAGAGGTGCTAAAACGAGCTAAACGTGGACCAGAGAACCCCATTTTCCACCTATACCCTCTAACCCCATTTTCTCTCTCCATATTAGGGGCGTAGGTGTCTTTTTATTTCAATATGCTAAACTTTATTAGAGTAGTCCAAAACACCTTAAGGAGTTAAACTTTAGCGCTTCAATTTATATGTCTAAAGTTTAGCAGGAAGCTAAAGTTTATCCCGTGAGATTGAAATGAGGCCTAAATAAAGCCATCATAAGTCTCACACGTGTACGCGCTGCCTGCAACACACGTCAACGGGTTTCTGGTCATATACAGGCTTTGTTTGTGTATTTTATTATTGACTTTAATCCATATATATTAAGGTAAATTAGGATATAAATTAGTTTAATTTATATCCAATCCAACTTAATATATATAGCTTGAGATTAATATTAGAGTATCCAAACTATATCTGTCGTGTCGTCAACAACAGCAACCAGTAGAACCAAACAAGATGGCTCTAGAGAAATGGGTGGAGTAGAACCAAACAAGATGGCTCTAGAGAAATGGGTGGATTGCTTCCATTTTTTTAATCAGGCAGAGAAAGACAAAAGACCACTATTTTATATTGTATTAAGTGGGTAGGGCTCAATCCAAAAAGGGCGCGGAAGGGTTTGCACGTTTTGTATAGTGGCACTGAAACGCGGCGAGGCAATCTAATGAAATAAATTAAATAAAAATAAGAACATTTGACACGGGTAGGTCTTCCAGAAACCGCAAGGGGCGACACGGTTCTCTCCTGCAAAAAAAAAAAAACGCCACAAAAGCTAGTGCATGCACATCCAGAAAAAGGCTCAATGACATCATCGCTGATCTCACCAGAGGACCGTTTTCTTGGCGACTAGGAAAACCACAGCTTTCCTCCATCCCGCTCCCGCCAAACGCAACACGGTATAAATAGCAAGCACACTCCACACAAACAACCTCACACCTTCAAGCGTCAGTAGCAAAACCACAGCTTTCCTCCACCCCCAGCAAGAAAACCGAGCGATCTAGCAGACTACCACAGAAGATTTCCTACTCGGCCGCACGTGCAGACCCAGATCTGACTGAAAGAGGCAGGCAGCAGCTCAATCGGCAGTAACCGTGAGCGAGCCATGGGACTGGCCTGGATGGTGACGGCGGCCGTCGCGGCGGTGCTGGCGTCGTGGGCGTTCAACGCGCTGGTTCACCTCGTCTGGCGTCCCTACGCCATCACCCGGAGGCTCCGCGCGCAGGGCGTGCGCGGACCGCCCTACACGTTCTTCACCGGGAGCCTCGGCGAGATCAAGCGGCTCCGCGCCGAGGGCGCCGCCGTCACGCTGGACGTCGACGACCACGACTTCATCCCCATGGTGCAGCCCCATCTGCGCAAATGGATCGCGCTCTACGGTACGTGCAGTGCAGCGTCGTCACACTCACATCCCATTCTTAACTTCGTCGGCGCTAGACCAGCGTGTTTCGTTTCATGATTCTTACCTACGGCTACGACGCCGGCCGTGCAGGGCGGACGTTCGTGTACTGGACCGGCGCGAGGCCGAACGTGTGCGTGGCGGACGTGAACGTGGTCAGGCAGGTGCTCTTCGACCGCACCGGCCTCTACCCCAAGAACCTCATCAACCCGCACATCTCCCGCCTGCTCGGCAAGGGCCTCGTCCTCACAGACGGCGACGACTGGAAGCGCCACCGCAAGGTCGTGCACCCGGCCTTCAACATGGACAAGCTCAAGCTGATGACGGCGACCATGTCCGACTGCGCCCGCTCGATGATCTCCGAGTGGGACGCACAGCTGCAGAAGGAGGAGAGCGGGCGCGACGGCCACGGCCACGGCCACGTGGAGGTCGAGCTGAGCAGCCGCTTCGAGGAGCTCACCGCCGACGTCATCTCGCACACCGCGTTTGGGAGCAGCTACAGCGAGGGGAAGCGGGTCTTCCTGGCGCAGAGGGAGCTGCAGCACATCGCGTTCTCGACCATTTTCAACGTTCAGATCCCAGCTCTCAAGTACCTCCCGACCGAGAAGAATCTCAGGACACGGAAGCTGGACAGGCAGGTGAGGGCCATGCTCATGGACATCATCGAGGCCCGCCTCGCCAGCAAGGACACCGCCAGCGGCTACGGGAACGACCTGCTCGGGCTCATGCTGGAGGCGTGCGCGCCGCCACCGGAGCACCATGGCGAGATGGCGCCGACCACGCTGAGCATGGACGAGATCGTCGATGAGTGCAAGACCTTCTTCTTCGCCGGCCACGACACCACGTCGCACCTGCTCACCTGGGCCTCCTTCCTGCTGAGCACGCACCCGGAGTGGCAGCACAGGCTACGGGACGAGGTCCGGCGGGAGTGCGGCGACGACGAGGTCCCCACCGGCGACGCGCTCAACAGGCTGAAGCTTGTCAACATGTTCCTCCTGGAGACCCTGCGGCTGTACGGCCCGGTGTCCCTGATCCAGAGGAAGGCGGGCTCAGATCTCGACCTCGGCGGCATCCGGGTACCCGAGGGCGCGATCCTGACCATTCCGATCGCTACGATCCACCGCGACAAGGAGGTCTGGGGCGAGGACGCCGGCGAGTTCAGGCCGGAGAGGTTCGAGAACGGGGTGACGAGGGCGGCCAAGCACCCCAACGCGCTGCTGTCCTTCTCCAGTGGGCCAAGGTCGTGCATCGGCCAGAACTTCGCCATGATCGAGGCAAAGGCCGTGGTCGCCATGATCCTGCAGAGGTTTGCACTCGAGCTGTCCCCGAAATACGTCCACGCGCCCATGGACTTGATCACCCTGCGCCCAAGGCACGGCCTCCCCATGCTCCTCAAGCGACTGTAGGTTTCATTCGATCATGAGGTGCGCGTCAGATAGATGTGAAATAGGAGTTTTGTATTTGTTGCTTATATATTCCCGTTTATTTTTGCTACTTATATGTACCCCACATAATGTATGTCAATAGGACTTTTGTATTTGTTGCTTATATATTTCCGTTTATTTTTGCTACTTATATGTACCCCACATAATGTATGTCCCAGTTTTTTTTTGTTTGGTGCCTCGTAAATTTCACCTCCCCCTATATGTACATGTTTAGCTAAATTATTGCTTGGAATCTTGGATCGAACAATCTTAGTTTAGTTCTTTCATGAACAATTAATCAATGGGGTGTTTCGTTTGAGGAATGAGCGAGTCCATCATTTTCTCACTGCTCGCTATTTTATTTGGTTTGTGGAATAAAATGAGTTAATCCGTCACCACCTTATTCCTAGTAGTTAGTTAGTACTAATACGAGGAATGCAGTCATCCCACCAAATTTGAGAAATGAACTCATGATGCACCACCTCAATTTGGATGGAGTGATTCCTCGAACGAACCAAACATTATACAAGTGTCTTAATCTTAGGGGGTGTTTGAATGCACTAGAGTTAATAGTTAGTTGGCTAAAAAATTGCTAGTGAAATTAGCTAGCTAACTAGTAGCTAATTTGCTAAAAGACGTTCGAATGTCTTCAACTAATTTTAGTAGCTCACTATCAATTCAAGAGCTACAGTCATTTTCGGCGGTCAGGAACCGCTAAAAATAAGGTCTTTGCCGCCGAAAATAAGTTATTTTCAGTGACCTTAGGCTTATTTTCGGCGGTTCCTGGTCGCCAGAAAAAATTAGCAAAAAATAAGGCTATATTTTCGACAGCCAGCAGACAGCCGCCGAAAGTAAAATGTTATTTTTGGCGGCTACTACCTGACCGTCGAAAATAGTCAACTTTCGGTGGCTCGCCCCCGGACCGCCAAAAATAAACGCCTGCCGAAAATAGTACTCCTTATTTTCGGCGGCCCACTGAGGCCACCGAAAATTAATAATTTTAGAGCAAAATTTTTTGAAAAAATGCAAAAAAAAAACAGCAAATTCATCAACAATATAATCACAACATAAAATGACAGTCCATACAACATCCACAATACATAAACATTACATCCACAATTCACAAATAGTCCACAACATAAAATTGAAGTCCATTACAACATCCGAGTTCACAAACAGTCCATACATACAACACAAAGTTCACAAATAGTCCATTACAACGTACAATTTGGCACAAAACTAACACCATCACATATTAGGGTCGTTGAAGTTGTGACCACTACCTCGAGAAGCTAAAAACTCATTGACGAAGTCATGTAACGGGTTTGGATTCTAAAGAAAAAAGAAGACATTAATAACGGCAATGTTTACATGCATGACCACTATTCAAATAAATTGTTTGTCAAACTAACCTCTCCTAAAGTAGCTCCCTCCCCTGCATAAGCTCCTCCTGGTGCTGGTATCACTGGTGGTGGCGTGTTGTGGCCCATGACCCCGGATCCCTACAAAATTAAGTTTATTAAAGATTTGAAAGGTTGATACAAACGACAAGTCTTAACTAAATTGAAGCACATGAGGTGGAGGTGGCGGAGCATGTAATCCCCACTGAGGCATCGGCAGCTGAAATTGAGGGAAAACAAATGGTTGCTTTGTGCCTGCTCTGGAAACCAAAACTATTGCAAATATAATATATTAGTTATAGAACCAATATCGACCGTGTTGAGAATAAATAAGACACTCACGTTCATTGTTTGTTGCGCCTGTGCGTTGTAAGCAGCAATGTACTCTGATTGCTGTTGGAGGAATGTCATTTGTTGTTGCTGCAGCTCTTCACGAAACTTTTCTTGCTGCTCTCTCATAGCGCCCTCCATGCTAGATACAGAGTGGCGACTACAGCTGCTACTACCATAACCCGTCTGCGACGAAGAGCCGCCACGAGAACGCAACTCCGTCGAATCGATAACACCGATAAACATAGAATATCTTGAAAAACAAGAAAATTAGCTATTTGGTCATAGTTCCAATATTATTGAAAAAATTCACAAGTTCATACCGTCCATGCGCCTTTCCTCCAATAGAACAACTTCAGCGTCGATGGTAGGCGCTCCTCGCCAGTCATAGTCTTCTCCATACTTCCTAACCATCTCCTACCCGTATGTCTCCTGCAATACAATATGAAGGTTCAACACACATGTAATTTATAGCTATATGGCAAGAAAACATTAATCCTAACAACAACTAACCATACGCTCAACGGTCGCTTGACTACACAGCTCATCGGAGATTTCACTGTTTTTCGCTCTATGCCCTCTCATATAAACATCGATTGGGCTCGGGACAACTCCAGTTTGAGCCTCTTGTAAATATATGAGTTTAATCCGGTTTCATTTCTGAGTAAACAGAATACTACATACTCACCATTCGCTTCGCCAACCGAATGTGTCCATCAGCCCCATATATATGATTAACTACGACCTCATCATCGTCCTCGTCCTGCTGATGGCGCTACCTATGTCGATTCTTGTTAGACTTCTCAATCCACTCGGGCGAAGCCCATATCTCACACAAAGCCTTGTAAGCCTGTGGTCGGTGTTCCATCCATGGAAGAGTTACCTGCATCTAAAGCGTTTGCTCAAAATTACATTCACATCTGAATGAGCTGCTAAATTAGATTTTTACCTCCATGTACTAGTCTACAGTCAAGTAGACATCCGAATATTGTCGAAAGTAAATGATAGAATGACCTCGACGCTTCATGTACGCATTCACAACCTGTAGATGAGCATTGGAAAATGCATCCCTGCATACCTTCTTCGCATTTTTCTCTAATACTCGGTCTGCATGCTCTTGAGCCTCAGGTTCCACACGATAGCGTCTCTGTCCAACATCAAAAATAAAATTAGTTTGAAAACAGTTAATAAATGTTAGTTTGAAACATTACTCTTACCCAAAAGTCGTGCTTGACGGCGCCTTGAGCTGTTCCATATGTAGCATGTGGAGGTAGTGCGAAGTGCGACCAGCTAGTGCAAGGAACCACCACACCTTTCGGGTCGGTGACAATTCCTGGATTATGTAGACGACAGAGGTTACCTAAGACTTGATTAACCTGTCTATGGTGACCTCGGCCGTCGAAAGACGTGTCATCCCATTTGTTGCATGACAAAAAAACAAGAAAGTCATGTCATATATATAGTGTACAATAAACAAACAAAGTGGCCAAACGTGAGTACCTATCACCAACCGGGATGATCAGTACCCGAGTTTCAGATTGTGCAGGCGCTGATGGAGGTAAGACAAAGTAGCCCTTCCGAGTGCCCCTTCGTCGAACGACAGGAGCCTCAGTGGTATCGTCATCCGCCTCAGCATCTATGCCCGCGACCTCCTCGTCCTCCTCCTCATGGGCCTGCACCTCCTCCTCCTCATGGGCCTGCTCGTCCTCCTCCTCATGTTGTTGCACCTCCTCCTCGTCATCCTCCTCTTCCTATGGACATGAAATAGAGACATGTAAGACACATTTATATATAAGTGACTGACAAATAAGATCAATTACATAAACATTTACATCGGTACTCCGTTGTAGAGTGATAGGTGTATCACGCAGTTCTGGCCGGGCGTGTCTCAGCAACGCCTCATGTCTGCTCTGGCTAGAAGAACTCCCTTGGAAAAGGGAACATGCACGAGGGAGTATCCTGCTAGCCGCATTAAGAAACCCCCTAGCAGTGCGCTTTTTTTCCTACCACTCATCCTGTTCAATAGAAAAACATTAAAGGTATTAGCTCTATAAAATTAAGTGAATTAATAAAAAATCAAATAATATATCACATAAAATTAAATTATGCATTACACATCTAAATTCATCAGAATCACGATCAAGGAGTCTTCTACGATCTAAGGCTCGCAATGTGGTTTTTTTGTTCCTTGGATTTCGCTTTCGTTTTGGTGCCACACAATCATCAGCAGTGACATCGTTACGGTCTCCGACTAGTGAGTTCAGTGCAACACCCTCATCAATAGTAAAAGTGGTTGGCAATTCTTCTTCTTGATAAACATCATCGGCCTGTTCGTCTTCGAATTGATAACCAGCAGTGCAAGGAGTATCTAAACGTTCCCTAGGGTTCACCTTGTGAACTACCCACCATGCTTTAAACTTTGGATTTGGGTACGACATATAGTAGACCTACAAGCACTGGTGTGTAAGGATAAAATTATCATGGCCTCGAAGTCGTTCCTTGTGCTTTACTTCAGTTATGCCATATTGACTTTGTCTAATCCCATTAGTGTTGTCAAACCAATCACATAAAAAGAATACTAATTTCAAAGTTTTGTTCCCTACTAAATTAAACTCTAGGATGTTTTGAATGATGCCATAATAATTAGTTTCTCTTCCGAGTGCATCGAGTGCCCTAGTCAGAACTCCAGTGTTACATGTGCTGCATGAGGATGAGACTTTTCAAATTGGTCTGAATGAAAACGTAAGCCATTCACATCGTATGGACCAAAGGTTCTGCAAGTCACTGTCCCATAAGATATTTGTCTCAAGTCCTCGTGTATGTTAGGAGTCTTTGTGCACTGCAAATAATATACAGTTAAAATGACTACCTCGCGTAAAAGGCTAAATGACATCAAAGTAAGGAATATAAAGAGTTTACATGCTCCCGAAACCAGTCAACAAAATTAGGTCTTCCTTGTCTCCTATGTCGTTGCATCGTATCTAGTTGTTTGCTTGTAGGCTGATGGGAATAAGTCTAATTTTCCTCGTCGAACTTACTGTACGACAAATAAGTAATTAAATATGGCTCCTTTGGCAAAGAAATTAAGGGGTAAAATAAAGACTTACATGAAATATGGCTCCATCTCTTCCATATTAGAGTACATGTATAGCAATGTGGACATTCTTTCATCCATGCTAAGGTGGTAGAACGTGCCCTTACTAGTACTTGTGCCTCCCCATTGGAAAATGTTGAGATCACTGACATGAGGTTCCTCATCAACATTGTATCGCATGGTAGCAGCACAGACATTATCGGCGTTTCGACCCCGGGGGGTCCCTGGACCGACGAGTAAATTGTCGCCGCGTGTCCCAGCCCAGATGGGTCGGCGCGAGATGGAGCACGAAGGGGGGTAGAAGAGAGGGAGAAAAGGGGAAAACCCGCGGCCTCCATGTTGTCCTGCGCCCAGGTCGGGTGCGCTTGCAGTAGGGGGTTACAAGCGTCCGCGTGGAGGGGGGAGAGCGAGGGACCCTACGCGCCGTCCCGTCCTCCTGCGCGGCCAACCTCCTTGTAAGAGAGCCCTGGACCTTCCTTTTATAGGCGTAAGGAGAGGGTCCAAGTGTACAATGGGAGGTGTAGCAGAGCGCCATCGTGTCTAGCAGAGAGGAGCTAGTGCCCTAAGTACATGCCGTCGTGGCAGCCAGAGAGGTTTTGGCACCCTGTTCATGTGATGTCGTGGCCGCCGGAGGAGCGTTGGAGCCTTGCGAAAGGACAGCTGTCGGGGCTGTCGAGTCCTTGCTGACGTCTCCTTGCTTTCGTAAGGGGCTGAGAGTCGTCGTTGTCATGGAGCTCGCGGGGCGCCATCATTATCTGTTTACCGGGGCAAGCCAGATGGGACGCCGGTCCTGTTACCCGTAATCTGAGCTAGCTAGGGATAGGGTAATGATGGCCCCTCCTGTGACGTGGTCGGTCCGAGCCCTAGGTCGGGCGAGGCGGAGGCTCCTCCGAGGTCGGGGTCGAGTCGTTCTTCCGAGGTCGAGGTCGTGTCCGAGCCCCGGGTCGAGCGAGGCGGATATTGTCGTCCGAGGTCAAGGCCGAGTCCGAGCCCTGGGGTCGGGCGAGGCGGAGTTCGTCGTCTTTCGGGGCCGAGCCCGAGTCCGAGCCCTAGGGTCGGGCGAGGCGGAGTTCATCGTCTTCCGGGGCCGAGCCCGAGTCCGAGCCCTGGGGTCGGGCGAGGCGGAGTTCGTCGTCTTCCAGGGTCGAGCCCGAGTCTGAGCCCTGGGGTCGGGCGAAGCGGAGTTCGTCGTCTTCCGGGGCCGAGCCTGAGTCCGTGCCCTGGGGTCGGGCGAAGCGAAGTTCGTCGTCTTCCGGGGCCGAGCCCGAGTCCGAGCCCTAGGGTCGGGCGAGGCGGAGTTTCCTATGGCGTTCGAGGCCGGTCTTGGCTGCTGTCAGCCTCACTCTGTCGAGTGGCACAGCAGTCGGAGCGACGCAGGCGACGCTGTCTTCTTGTCAGGCCGGTCAATGGAGCGGCGAAGTGACTGCGGTCACTTTCGGCTCTATCGACTGAAGGGCGTATGACAGGATAAGGTGTCAGGCCATCCTTGCATTAAATGCTCCTGCGATTCGGTCGGTCGGTGTGGCGATCTGGCCAAGGTTGCTTCTTGGCGAAGACTGGGTCTCGGGCGAGCCGAAGGTGTGTCCGTCGCTTGAGGGGGTCCTCGGGCGAGACGTGAATCTTCCGGGGTCGGCTGCCCTTGCCCAAGGCTGGGCTCAGGTGAGGCGAGGTCGTGTCCCTTGAGTGGACCGAGCCTTGGCTTAATCGCACCCATCAGACCTTTGCAGCTTTGTGCTGATGGGGGTTACCAGCTGAGATTAAGAGTCTTGGGGTACCCCTAATTATGGTCCCCGACAGTAGCCCCCGAGCCTCGAAGGGAGTGTTGACACTCGCATGGAGGCTTTTGTCGCACTTTTTTGCAAGGGGACCGGCCTTCCTTGGTTGCTTTTTGTTCCGGTGGGTGCGCACGAGCGCATCCGCCGGGTGTAGCCCCCGAGGCCTCAGAGGAGTAGTTTGACTCCTTCGAGGTCTTAGTACGTTTCGTAACGCTTCGGCCGGTCTGGCTGCTCCCTCATGCGAACTGGCCGTAGCCCGGGTGAACAGCCGAGTCCCAAGTTCTCGGGCTGGTATGTTGACGCTGTCAACGGTTTGGCCGGAGCCGGGTTTGCGAGAGCAGCCCCCGAGCCTCCGCACAGAGTGAGAGGATGGTCAGGGAGAGACTCGGCTTTTTACATACGCCCCTGAGTCGCCTTTCCGCAAGGAGGAGGGGGGGAAGCGCCATGTTGCCCTCGGAGGGCGCCAAACATGGTGTCTCCAGTGAGTTGCTAACGGGTAATCCGAGTGGACGCCCGTGCCCCATTTGTTAGTGGTCGGCTAGTGGCCCGGAGGCGCGCTCCAAAAGTACCTGTGGGTGACTTGCCGGACCCGGTCCTCTATTGATGGGGTCTGAGGGCTCGATGCCTCCCTCTGGTGGGATTCCATTACAAAATCGTTCCCGTTGGTCTCGGAAATGTCCTAGGGTACCTCGGAAGCGCAGCCCGAGCCTCGGTTATGTATCGAACGTACCCAGGGTCATTCCTTGCTCTGCGTCTAAGGCGGCTGTCGAACCCTTCGGGGGCCAGCCTTCGAACCCCTGATCTGTAGTGGGCGCGGAGCCCGAGTGGCCTGAGGCAGCCGTTGAACCCTTTTGAGGGGACGGCCTTCGAACCTCTGACCAGTAGTGGGCGCGGAGCCCGAGTGCTCTGAGGCAGCTGTTGAACCCTTCCGAGGGGCCAGCCTTTGAACCTTTGATCAGTAGGGGGGCTCGGGGCCCGCTTCCTTCGCGGAGAAGGATCCCTTTCGGAGTATCCCCTTTTCCGACCCCTGAGGCAAGAGAGAGAGAGGAAGTGAAAAGGATACGAAATCGAATGACGTGGCACACCTTTTTTTGACGCGGTCATTATGGCGGAGGTGAAGCGTCGCCTGCTTCGCCTGCCAAAGGTGCCGCCTGTCCTACCGTAGAGTTAATGCGATGGGACGAGTGGTTCACGGGGCATCCGTTGCGCGTGCGCGAGCCGTTCGAAGAACGGAACACGGACGTGTCATCTTCCACCGTGGGAGAAGGTCCTTTCGCTACCCCAGGAGGGGGCGTGAGCTTGCTGATGACTCGACTGCCGCTTCCGCCCGCCTGCCACCACCATTACTGCTGGCCCATTTCTAGTCGTATCGACCGTCACGCCCTTCTCCTGAGGCTGACCGGCCCATGACCGATGTGCTCGGTTGGCACTGTCGGGTCATGCGCAGGGTCGCCTCGAGTCGCGGCACTGGTTCCGCAGTTGAGAAGGCGCGATACTGGCGTGAGTGGCGGTGTAGTTTCTTGCACATAGTAACCGACGCGTCGGTTACATGACGTGTGGGCCTAGGCCTCCATGCTGGATGCATCGAAGTCGAAAAGGTGAGTCCCCCTAGGTGCGGTTGCACGCCGCCTGCATGGCGGCCCGCCCTTTCACCCGCTGGCCTGGGCGAAAGTGGAGGAGTGCTCGTAACTGCTGGGCAGTTGTGCGCACCGTGGGCGGCGGTTTGGCCCTGTCTGCCCTGCGCCAGCTTGTATGACGCGTGGGGCCTAGCCCCCATGTCGTAGGGGGAGGACCTTGGAGCGTGTTGGAGAAGACTCAGCCCGCGACGGCTGAGGACGCAAGTGGGGAGAGTTGCCTTTAAAAGGAGGGCGACCCCCTTGAAAGGCAACCATGTCTTCGCGCTCTCCTCATGCATTGTGTCTTTCCACCTTTCGAGCCCCCAGATGGGAGGTGCCCGCGGTTCTTCCGCCTTGTCGTCGTTGGGGGAACGCAACTTCGCAGAAGTTGGTACCTTTCAGCCATCGTTCGGCTTCAAGGATTTTCGTCAGGCAGCCTAGCTGCTTCCCCTCGTCGGTGATCACCCAAGACGGTGACCACCAGTTCCAGGGTAGGGAGAAGCAAGCCGGGCTGCGATCTTGGTCCTGCCCTCAGCTTCAAGGATCTTCGTCATCCTGGCTGGGGCGGAGGTCGGGCTGAGTCGGAGCTCTACCTCCTGCACGGGTCGGCTGGCCACCTCTTCTTCTAGCTTCTGGTGGTGGAAACCATCCTCCAGCTCTGCGGAGGAGGCGTCCTCCAGCCATGCTGGGGAAGGCGAACTGTTGCTGCCCAGCTAGGATGCAACATTCCGTCCTCTGTCCTCGCTTTCGTGGCGAGGACGGGAGTGAGGGCCTACCGGTGCGCTTTGGGGCGGCCTGCGCTTGCTGGTGCGGCGTTGGTGGACAGGCGGACGTCACCGTCGGTGTTGACGTGGTGGCAGCTGGAGAAGGCTTCTCTGCCGACGAGGTTGCCAACTCCGCCCGCACCCCCGGGCCTCCGTCCCCTGACTCGAATGGTTGGTTCTCGTCCTTCGTGGGCGAGAGCCCTTCAGCCGCTGCATCCACCCGGAAGTCGTTGCTGCAGCTGTTTCGCCGCCCAGGGCGGAGGTCGTTGTCGCTGCTACCGGAGTGGGCGCCGGCGAGCCACCAGGGGTTTTGTCGCCCCGCAGGCTCTCCAACGTGGGGGGTTGTTCGTACCTGCGGGGGTGAAACCGGAGTTCCGTTTGTAATGGCACCTTGAGTGCCGGTGTTTGTTCATTGTGGCTGTCGGGGCCTAAACATGTATGTATCTTTTGGCATGAAGCCGTGTTTTTCCCTCATTCCAAGCACTAGGACTCGCCTGTCAACTAACTGAACCGCTTCACCAAGTGTGAGTTGCCTCGTGCAAAGGTGATGAGTGAGGTATCCATATCCCGGAGGCGTAGGAGTCCCTTGGCTCAATCGGCCTTGCCGCCCGAGGCTTCTCTTGCTTAGTTAAAGGAAACCCTCGGCCGCTCTTCGATGAGCCAGAGCCGGAGGCAGCGGTATCAGCGTGGACAGAGGCAGAGTTGGCTCGAAAAGAAGACTTCGTCGGCCAGAGCTTGACCGAGCTGTCCACTGGCGGGACCGGCGCCGGAGTCGAGTTGCCGAGGCCATGGGCCGGGCTGATGTCCTCGGGGGACAGCTGGCTGAGGCTTCGGGGCGACCGGCCGAGCCGTCTGCTCGAGCCGGACTCCTGGAAGAGACCCTGGCGGCGATGGCCCGGGCGTGGTGCTGACATCGTCCTTCAGAGCGGAGATCCTCCGATTGTGTTGCCGTTCGAGGCTTGGTCGGACTTCGTCGAAGGTGGTGTCGACGTCGAGGGTGCTGCTGCTCCCCCTCCATCGAGGTCCGAACCTGCAGGATCGGTTTACCTTGTAGTGTGCATATGTTTTCTGCGGCCGCCGAGGCCCAAACATACTGTCGCTATGTTGTAAAGCTGTGTTTCTTTTTCCCTTTGTTTCGAGTATCAAGACTTATTCGTCGGTAACATAATTGTTTGTTCGAGCGAGAGTTACTTTTCACGGAAGGTGATGAGTGAGGTATCCGTATCCCGGAGGCGTAGGAGTCCCTCGGCTCGATCGGTCTTGCCGCTTACGTGTACTCTTACTCGTCTGTAGGATTCTGCTAACGATGTAGTCGAGAAGATCCGAAAAATCGTTTCGGCAGAAAGGTCTCGAGCATTAAGACTTGTTCGGTCGGCGGAATCGCTTATCCGAGCGTGAGTTACTTATCGCAGAAGGTGATGAGTGAGGTATCCGTATCCCGGAGGCGTAGGAGTCCCTCGGCTCGGTCGGCCTTGGCTGCTTACGTGTACTCCGTCGTTTTCAGGACCCCACTTTTGAAGTAGTCAAAAAGCACGAAAGACGTTCTGGCAGAAAGACTTTTTCCGAGGAAAATTTTGACGCAGAGGGGGTTCCCCCTTCTAGCCCCCGAGGGAGGGTCGGGCTTTGCCGAGGCAAGGCTGACCCTTCCTTGATGGTTAGACTTTGTGTGTGAACGAGGTGTACGAACGACTTGAAAGCATCTTAAGGGTAGAAGCGACGTAGCTGTTGGATGTTCCAAGCGTTGTTGTAGACCTCGCCTTGGCTGTTGGCCAACTTGTATATCTCAGGCTTCAGAACCTTAGCGACGACGAACGGCCCTTCCCAGGGAGGCGTGAGCTTGTGCTGCCCTCGGGCGTCTTGTCGCAGCCGAAGCACCAGGTCGCCCACTTGGAGGTCTCAGGACCGAACCCCTTGGGCGTTGTCGGCGTTCCGAGACCGGGGGGTCCCCGAGCCGACGAGTGAGTGTGCCGCGTGCCCCAGCCCAGATGGGTCGAGCACGTGGGCGAGCGTGAAGGGGGGAGAGAGAGCGAGAGCGAGGTGGCCGGAGCCGGGTCGTGAGGGAGTCGGAGATTCCCGCGGCCTTCGTGTTCGTCCCACGCCCAGGTCGGGTGCGCTTGCAGTAGGGGGTTACAAGCGTCCGCGCGGGTGAGGGGAGCGAGCGGCCCCGAGAGAGCGCCTGCCCCTGCCCCTCGTTCCCGCGAGGCCAACCTTCTCTAAGAAGGCCATGGTCCTTCCTTTTATAGGCGTAAGGAGAGGATCCAGGTGTACAAATGGGGTTGTAGCAAGGTGCTACGTGTCTAGCGGGGGAGAGCTAGTGCCCTAAGTACATGCCAAGGTGGCAGCCGGAGAGATCTTGGCGCCCAGCTAGTGTGGCGTCGTGGCTGTTGGAGAAGCAATGGAGCCGGGTGGAGGGACAGCAGTCGGAGTGGTTGGGCCCTTGCTGACGTCCCCCTGCTTTCGTAAGAGAGCTGAGAGCCGCCATCGTCATGGGTCCAGCGGGGTGCCATCATTGCCTATCTGGCGGAGCTAGCCAGATGGGACGTCGGTCCTGTTCCCTGCGGCCCGAGTCGGCTCGGGGTAGGGTGATGATGTCGCTTCCTGTCGACGTGGCGGACTTGTGCCCTAGGTCGGGCGACGTGGAGGCTCCTCCGAGGCCGAGGTCGAGTCTACCCTGCATGGCCGAGGCCGAACCTGAGCTCCCGGGTCGGGCGAGGCGGAGGTCGTTCGGCAGAGGTTGGGGTGGAGTCCGAGCCCTGGGTCGGGCGAAGCGGGGTTCATCGTCTTCCGGGGCCTTAGCCCGAGTCCGAGCCCTGGGTCGGGCGGAGCGGTGTTCGCCGTCTTCTGGGGCCTTAGCCCGAGTCCGAGCCCTGGGTCGGGCGGAGCGGAGTTCGCCGTCTTCCGGGGCCTTAGCCCGAGTCCGAGCCCTGGGTCGGGCGGAGCAGAGTTCGCCGTCTTCCGGGGCCTTAGCCCGAGTCCGAGCCCTGGGTCGGGCGGAGCGGAGTTCGCCGTCTTCCGGGGCCTTAGCCCGAGTCCGAGCCCTGGGTCGGGCGGAGCGGAGTTCGCCGTCTTCCGGGGCCTTAGCCCGAGTCCGAGCCCTGGGTCGGGCGGAGCGGAGTTTCCTCTGGCGCTTTTGGCCAAGCCTGGCTGCCCGTCAGTCTTACTCTTTGCGTTAAAGGCCCCAGTGACTTGGTCGGTCGGCGCGGTGATTTAGTCAGGGTTACTTCTTATCGAAGGCAAGGCCTCGGGCGAGCCGGAGATGCGTCTGCCATGAAAGAGGAGGCCTCGGGCGAGACGGAAGCATCTCAGGGTCGGCTGCCCTTGCCCGAGGCTAGGCTCGGGCGTGGCGTGATCGAGTCGCTCGTATGGACTAATCCCTGACTTAATCAAACCCATCAGGCCTCTGCAGCTTTATGCTGATGGGGGTTACTAGCTGAGAATTAGGCGTCTTGAGGGTACCCCTAATTATGGTCCCCGACAGTAGCCCCCGAGCCTCGAAGGGAGTGTTAACACTCGCTTGGAGGCTTTTGTCGCACTTTTTTGCAAGGGGACCAGCCTTTCTCGGTTGTACTTTGTTCCGGTGGGTGCGCGCGAGCGCACCCGCCGGGTGTAGCCCCCGAGGCCTCGGAGGAGTGGTTTCACTCCTTCGAGGTCTTAATGCCTTGCGTAATGCTTCGGCTGGTCCGACGGTTCCCTCATGCGAACAGGCTGTAGCCCGGGTGCACTGTCGGGGCCCAAGTTCTCGGGCTGGTATGTTGACGCTGTCAACGGTTCGGCCGGAGCCAGGTTTGCGAGAGCAGCCCCCGAGCCTCCGCACAGAGCGAGAGGACGATCAGGGACAGACTCGGCTTTTTTACATACGCCCCTACGTCGCCTTTCCGCAAGGAGGAGGGGGGGAGAGCGCCATGTTACCCTCGATGGGCACCGAACATGGTGTCTCCGGTGAGCTGCAATCGGGTAATCCGAGTGGACGTCCGTGCCCCATTCGTTGGGGGTCGGCTAGGGGCCCGGAGGCACGCCCAAAAGTACCTGCGGGTGATCTGCCGGACCCGGTCCCCTGGCGACGGGGTCCGAGGGCTCGTTGCCTCCCTCCGATGGGATTCCGTTACAGAGTCGTTCCCGCTGGTCTCGGAAATGTCCTAGGGTACCTCGGGAGCGTAGCCCGAGCCTTGGTTATGTATCGAACGTACCCCTGGTCATCCCTCGCTCGGTGTCTGAGGCGACTGTGAACCCTTCGGGGGGCCAGCCTTCGAACCCCTGATCAGTAATGGGCGCAGAGCCCGAGTAGCCTGAGGCGGTCGTGGAACCTTTCGGGGGGTCGACCTTCGAACCTCTGACCAGTAGTGGGTGTCGGGCCCACGCGATCTGAGGCGGCTGTTGAACCCTTCGGGGGGCCAGCCTTCGAACCCCTGATCAGTAAGGAGGCTCGGAGCCTGGTTCCTTCACGGGGAAGGATCCCTTTGGGGGTATCCCCTTTCCCGGTCCCTGTTGCAAGAGATAGAGAAAGAAGGAAAAGGGAAAAGGGATACGGAATTTGAACGACGTGGCGTACCTTTTTTGGTGTGGCCGTTTTGGCGAAGGCGAAACGTCGCCAGCTGCTTCCGCTAGAAGCGCTGCCCGTCGAGCCGCGGAGTTAATGCGCCGGGGCGAGCGGTCGGCGAGGCTGCCGTTGCGTGCGCGAGCCGTTCGAGGAACGGCTGTTTTGCTTCGCGTTTTTTGAACCCCGCGTCCGGTTCGGGCGGTGCGTTGGAACCGTCTTCACCTGGGTCTTTATATACCCCGGAGAGGGCCCGGTGACGGTTCTCGACTCCGCTTCTTGTCTCCCTCTTAGGCTTTTTCGCAGTCTGAGAGATCCAGCCAGGGAAAAGAAAACCGCCCTCCCTGTCCTTCGCGCCGCCACCCTTTCTGCTTCGGCGATGGCTGACCGGGTGACCATCATCCCGCCGCGCGACCCGTGGCCCTTCTCCACGGTGACGGCGGGGGATCTGGAGGACCTCGTCGGCGAGGGTTTGCTCCGCCCCCTCACCGACGAGCAGCGGCCGGAATGGATTCCTCCCGCGGGTGGAGCCACTCCATCCCCTCCGCCGGGGTACGTTGTGAGCTTCATCTCCTTCCATGAGCGGGGATTTGGTGTGCCGACGAGCCGCTTTATGCGGGCCATCCTGTTCCATTACGGGGTGGAGTTGCACAACCTCACCCCCAACTCCATCGCGCAGGCCGCTATCTTCGTGGCGGTGTGCGAGGGGTATTTGGGGATCGCCCCCCACTGGGATTTGTGGACCCATCTCTTCTTCGCCGAGCTTTTTGCCTCGCCGACGGGGGAGAGGAAGGTCCGTGCAGCGGTGCGGGCCGGCGGCTGCACCCTTTTGTTGAGGCAGTCGCGGTCGTTGCAGTATATCCCTGCCGTCCTCGCATCCTCAAACAAGGGTTGGCAGCGCCGGTGGTTCTACCTCCGGAACGACGGAGAGTTGCTCCCGCCGTTCTCTCAGCGGGTTGTCACCGCCGCTCCCGACGTCTGGCGCCACGGGACTCCACACGAGAGGCAGAAGAACCTCGAACCTCTTCTTCAGGCCCTGAAGGCGTTGCGGGAGGGAGGACTCACCGCCGCGGGTGTGGTTGCCGCCATCCACCGTTGGAGGGTGCTCCCTCTGGCCGAACGGCGGCTGTCGCTTTGGGAGATGACCCTGGAGGCCGACTGGGAGGGGTCACGGATGTCCCCTGATCCTCTTCCCCATGACGCCCTCCAATGGCGGGTGTCGGCCGCGATGGGGAAGCCGGACTCCCATGCCTTCTCCCAGCCTCGAATGCGCCCCGACCAGGGGTGCGTCGCTCTGGTGAGTGTTCGCTCCTTCCTTCCTCATATACCGGGTTGTTCCCGGTTCTCACGATTGGGCTTCTTTCCCTCTCCCCCCCTTTTTAGGAGGTGGGGCGGCACAAACCCTCCTTACCGCGGGTCCCGGAGGACGCGGTGGGTCGGGCAGCGCGGCGGGTCGCCGCGGAGGAGGAGAAAAAGAAAAAGGACGCGGAGAAGGCCCGGGCCCACAGGCGGAGGCGGGCTCGGGACGCCCTGGAGAAACGCCGTCGTCAGCAGGAGAGGGAAGGACTCCCCAGGGAGCTGTCGCCGGAGACATCCGACGACGACGACGACGACGATGAAGAGGAGGAGGACGACATGGCCGCCCGTCTCGGCCTCAGCCCCAGCTTGGGGTGTGGCCGGGAGCTGTCGAGTCAGCCCCCGAGCGGGCCGATGTCGTCGGTTCCTGGGGCCGAGACGCCGGATCCCCGTCCTGAGGGGCGGGGGCAACCCGAGAGGGTACTTGACCCCTCGGCTGGAGGGGCTGACGCGACTCCAGGGAGCCGGGCCGAGGGGTTCGTACCTCGAGAGACGTCCCCCGCGCCGGTAGCACGGGGGAGCAGTCCTCAGGTTGCCATGGCGGCGCCTGGGCAGTCCGCCTCCCGGGCGTCAGGAGCGCCCAAGGCGAGGGCGGTGCCAGGGCTGTCGGCGAGGCGGACCTCGGCGGTGGTTCCAGGGAGCGGGAGCCAAGAGACCTCCCCCAGGCACAGTGGATCATGGCCCGGAGCGGGTAAGTACCTTGGAATGTCTCCGTCCCGGCGCTTCATTCATACGTCTTGGCCGTGATTTTCCCTTCCTTCTTTTTCCCAGCAAGCGGAGCCATGGCCCTACCGACCTGGCGCCCCGGAAGGCCCTTAAGACGGCGTCGGTCCAGGCGGCTGGCGCCATCTCGGGCCCCGCCGCTCAGCCGACCCTTTCTCAGGGCGCCCCGCCGCATGGGGCTCAGGCGTCGCGTGTCCCGGGGGAGCAGGTCCCCGAGGTGGGCTCCTCTGCCGAGGCGCCCATCATGATCGGGGAGGCGGCCGGCGCCGACGCGGTCCCGAGCCCGCCTGCCGTGTCGGCCATGCCGGCGCCTGCCGCCACCGCAGTTGGCATCGCCCCAGTCGGAAAGCATATGGTTGCTGCCGGCGTCGAGACGGCCGCAGCGTCGGCGCCCGGGGCTTCAGAAGAGGTGGGCATGGACGCGCAGTTCATCCAGGCGGGCAGCAGCCTTGTCGCTGTGCGGCGGAGCCCCGAGGCCCGGGGCCAGTTGCTCCGATTCCGGACCCGCGAGGCTCCGGACCCTATCTTCGTTCTTGACGACGAACAGGAGGACCGGTCCTGGGACGAGCTCCGCAATCGTGCGGAAGCAGCGGTGGGGTCGCTCCGATCGTCGCTGGAGGTTCTCTGCGGGGACGTCCCCAAAATCCTCCAGGTGACGGTTTCAGGCATACCTTCTCCCTTCTGCGAGCGAGGCGTTCGCCGTGATGCCTTGTCTTCCTTTCCAGGATCTGACGGACCGGAGCGCCGCCAAGTCGTCGTTCATCCGCCGCGAGGTCGACGTCTGGGGCTCGCTGCGGTCCCTGAGGACTTCGCTCGCCGGGGCTACCTCGCGCCTTTCTCAGCAGGACGCCAAGATAGCGGACCTCCAGTTGCTCTGTGCTGACCTGAGGGCCGAGGCGGCGGCGGCGCGCACAGAGGCGCTAAGGCAGCGGTCGGAGCTCGTCCAGGTTGCCGAGGAGCGGGACCAATCTCGGGGCCAGGCTGCCGAGGCCAAAAGCCGGGCCAAGACCCTCGCGGCCGATCTGGCCGCAGCCCAAGTCGCGGCCTCGGAGCAGCGCGTCCGAGCCGGAGGTATGTCTCGACCGTCCTCGGTTCTCGTTCTTGTTCGTTTCTTCCGCTTGTGTTTGAGGTCTTTCTTCTGGTTGTTCGCAGAGCTCGAGTCTGCCCTCGACGAGTCTGCCAAAGCGCTCGCCGAGGCGCTCGCCGGGGCTGCTGAGCAGAGGGAGGCCAATCTCGCGGCCATGTCCGAGGCCGTCTCGGATGTCTATCGGACCCTCGGTCCCGGCGATGTCCCTTCAGGAAGCTCCCCCCAAAGCCGCCTTCAAGCCCTGGGTGGTTACGCGCGCGGTAAAGTCCGCGGGGCGCTACACCACGGCGTCAGGCGGGCCTTCGCCGTGCTCGCTTCCCATTATGTCGTGGACCTGGAGCGGATCAGTGAGGGGTATTGCCTTCCTGACGAAGACGAGGCCGCCCTGGCAGAAGTTCAGCGGCTCGACGCGGTCGCTGCGGGTCCGAGTGCGGCGCTGGCGACCATCTTTGAGGCGGAGATTCTTCCTCCTATGCCGCCGCCGGAAGCGGAGGTGGACCTTACCGACGGCGGGAGTGGAGCTGAGGGTGCGGCGCCTTCTCAAGGCGACGCCTGACTTTTGTTGGGACAATTTCTGTTGGATGTGCGATTTGCCGCGGCCGCCGAGGCCTGGACACTTTATTTCTCTTGCGTGAAGTCATACTCTTTTCTGTTTCAATTTGCGCGCCTGGCCCGACTTGTCAACAACAGGGTGATTTCCCGAGCTGGGTCCTTTTTCGTGGCAGGCGATGAGTGAGGTGTCCCTAGCCCGGAGGCATAGGTGTTCCTCGGCTCAGTCGGTCTCGCCACTCATTTGTACCCAAGTTCGCTCCTCGGGACCCTGCTTCTGACGTATCCGGGAGAATGCAAAAACCCCTTCTTGATCGAAAAAAGAGTTTTTTGACGCGGAGAGGCGCATCCAAACTCAACGAGAGGGGTTCCCCCTTTTTAGCCCCCGAGGGAGGGTCGGGCTCCGTTGGGGCGAGGCCGACCCTTCCTTGATGACTGATTCTCGTGTGTGAGTGGGGGAAGGGCGTAGCCCCCGAGCGTCGTCCGTGCAGAGGCCGTTTGACGAGTCGGGCTCCTGCCCGAATATCCGGCAAGTGCTCGGTGACATCCCTCGGTATGCCAAGCATGTCCGAGGGACCCCACGCAAAAATGTCGGCGTTTGCGCGGGGAAAGTCGACGAGTACTGCTTCCTATTTGGGGTCGAGCCCGGAACTGATCCAGATCTGCTTGGAGGTATCGCCCCTGGGGTCGAGAGGGACGGCCTTAACCGTCTCCGCTGGCTCGAAGTTGCCGGCATGTCGCTTCACGTCCGGCACCTCTCGGGAGAGGCTTTCCAGGTCGGCAATGAGGGCCTCGGACTCGGTGAGGGCCTCGGCGTACTCCACGCACTCCACATCGCATTCGAATGCGTGTTTGTACGTGGGGCAGACGGTGATGACCCCATTGGGGCCCGGCATCTTGAGCTTCAGGTAGGTGTAGTTGGGGATGGCCATGAACTTCGTGTAGCATGGCCTTCCCAACACTGCGTGGTAGGTCCCTCGGAACCCGACCACCTCGAACGTCAAAGTCTCCCTTCGGAAGTTGGAGGGTGTTCCGAAGCAGACAGGAAGGTCGAGCTGTCCGAGGGGCTGGACGCGCTTCCCGGGAATGATCCCGTGGAAGGGCGCAGCGCCTGCTCGGACGGATGACAGATCGACGCGCAGGAGCCTGAGGGTCTCAGCGTAGATGATGTTGAGGCAGCTGCCCCCATCCATCAGGACCTTGGTGAGCCTGACGTCGCCGATGACGGGATCGACGACGAGCGGGTACTTCCCTGGGCTCGGCACGTAGTCGGGGTGGTCATCCTGGTCGAAGGTGATGGGCTTGTCGGACCAGTCTAGGTAGACTGGCGCCGCCACCTTCACCGAGCAGACCTCCTGACGCTCCTGCTTACGATGCCGAGCCGAGGCATTCGCCGCATGCCCTCCGTAGATCATGAAGCAGTCGCGGACCTCGGGGAACTCTCCTGCTTGGTGATCTTGCTTTTCGCCGTCGTCGCGGGCCCTGTCACCCTCTGCGGGTGGCCCGGCCCGGTGGAAGTGGCGCCGAAGCATGACGCACTCCTCGAGGGTGTGCTTGACGGGCCCCTGATGGTAGGGGCACGTCTCCTTGAGTGCCTTGTCGAAGAGGTTGGCGCCTCCGGGGGGCTTCCGAGGGTTCTTGTACTCGGCGGTGGCGACAAGGTCCGTGCTGGCGGCGTCGCGTTTCGCTTGCGACTTCCTCCTGCCTTTCTTCTTGGCGCCGAGCGGAGTAGACGCCTCGGGAGCATCTTCCGACGGGCGGCCCTGGGGCTGCTTGTCCTTTCGGAAGATGGCCTCGACCGCCTCCTGACCAGAGGCGAACTTGGTGGCGATGTCCATCAGCTCGCTCGCCCTGGTGGGGGTCTTGCGACCCAACTTGCTCACCAGGTCACGGCAGGTGGTGCCGGCAAGGAACGCGCCGATGACATCGGAGTTGGTGATGTTGGGCAGCTCGGTGCGCTGCTTCGAGAATCGCCGGATGTAGTCCCGAAGGGACTCTCCCGGCTGTTGCCGGCAGCTTCGGAGGTCCCAGGAATTCCCGGGGCGCACATACGTGCCCTCGAAGTTGCCGGCGAAAGCCTGGACCAGATCCTCCCAGTTGGAAATCTGCCCCGGAGGCAGGTGCTCCAACCAAGCGCGAGCGGTTTCGGAGAGGAAGAGGGGGAGGTTGCGGATGATGAGGTTGTCGTCGTCCGTCCCACCCAGTTGACAGGCCAGGAGGTAGTCCGCAAGCCACAATTCCGGTCTCGTTTCCCCCGAGTACTTTGTGATAGTAGTCGGGGGTCGGAATCGGGGCGGAAACGGCGCCCGCCGAATGGCTCGGCTGAAGACCTGCGGACCGGGTGGTTCGGGCGAGGGACTCCGATCCTCCCCGCTGTCGTAGCATCCCCCACGCCTGGGGTGATAACCTCGGCGCACCCTTTCGTCGAGGCGGGCCCGACGGTCGCGGTGAGGGTGCTCGTCGCCGAGGTGGCCCGGGGCCGCAGGCGCGGTATTGCGCGTGCGCCCGGTGTAGACCGAGGCTTCCCGCATGAGTCGGGAAGTCGCGGCACGAGGTTCCGAGGGGTACCCCTGCCTTCGGGAGGCAGAGCTCTCGGCCCGCCGGGCCGCAGCGCCTTTCAGGAGATGCTTGAGCTCTCCCTGGATTCGCCGACCCTGGTGGTTGATGACTCCGGCATCGCGCGGAGGAGCATTGCTGCGGTGGCCAGGTCCTGACCGGTTCCGCCGGATGCGGGTGGTGGTCTGTCCCTGGCATCGTTGGCGATGCGGTGCTGGAGTCCTTGGGGCAGGTGACGTATTCCTCCGGCCGGGGGCTGGCTCGCCCATACCTGCCCGACGTTCCGGTGGATTGCCTCGAGCGCTCCTGCTCCCTCATCGAGCCCGGCCTGCGCCCCGCGGACTTGCTCGAGCTGTGGGTCGTGACCCCCCGCCGGAACGGGGACCACAGCTAGCTCCCGCGGGATGTCGGCGCGAGGCGCTGGCCTAGGGGGATCACCATCCTCCGGCATGCCGAGACAGCTGCCTCCGGAGGGATCCCCTAGCTCGACGTGGAAACATTCGCGGCTCGGGCCGCAGTCCTTGTCGTCAAGGCTGCGGCTGCCGTCGGAACAGTCGGAGAGGCAGTAGTTGCATGCGGTCATGAAGTCCCGCATGGCACTGGGGTTGCCAGATCCAGAGAAATCCCAGCAGATGCTGGGGTCATCATCTTCCTCGGACCCAGAGGGTCCGTAGGTCGAGACACCCGTCAATCGGTCCCAAGGCGACAGCACACGAAACCCCAGAGAGGTTGCACTCGCCTCAACGTGAGCGCCCGCCAAAGCGAGGCCGCCAGGCGGGTTGAGGCCGAGTCGAAATGACAAAGAATGGGAATCAGCCCGTACCTTTTGGTCGACGAGGATCGACGAAGTCGCATCGGGGGCTGATCGTGTTGTCGTCCTGGGTGCGAGGGCGACGTCCTGCAGGCCCTCCGTGAGCGTGCTGGCGTCGTCCACTTGCTCGGGATCGGCGTGTCACGGGGGACGGCGCTCGCCTTCGCCTCAAACGCGTGGGTGATGTCCGACGCGTCCTCCGTTGGGGCGCTGGGGATGTCGATTTGCTCGACAGTCGACTGAGCGCAGCCTCCCGCTCGGCCTTGGTTGCCCCGCCTCCTCCTCCGATGGCGAGGGAGAGGATGGGGTGAGCTCGAAAGTTGTCCTTCCTCCACGCGGGAAAGACGTCGTCGATTCCGCCGCCGGCGGGCGGGCTGTCCGCCACCGTTGTCGCTGTCGCGCGGCGGTGGAAGGAGTATCATGTCGTAGCTGCCGTCGAAAGACATGAACTCGAGACTCCCGAAACGGAGCACCGTCCCAGGTTGAAGAGGTCGTTGGAGACTGCCCATCTGGAGCTTGACGGGAAACTACTCGTCAACACGCAGCAGGCCCCTACCTGGCGCGCCAACTGTCGGCGTTCCGAGACCGGGGGGTCCCCGAGCCGACGAGTGAGTGTGCCGCGTGCCCCAGCCCAGATGGGTCGAGCGCGTGGGCGAGCGCGAAGGGGGGAGAGAGAGCGAGAGCGAGGTGGCCGGAGCCGGGTCGTGAGGGAGTCGGAGATTCCCGCGGCCTTCGTGTTCGTCCCGCGCCCAGGTCAGGTGCGCTTGCAGTAGGGGGTTACAAGCGTCCGCGCGGGTGAGGGGAGCGAGCGGCCCCGAGAGAGCGCCTGCCCCTGCCCCTCGTTCCCGCGAGGCCAACCTTCTCTAAGAAGGCCCTGGTCCTTCCTTTTATAGGCGTAAGGAGAGGATCCAGGTGTACAAATGGGGGTGTAGCAAGGTGCTACGTGTCTAGCGGGGGAGAGCTAGTGCCCTAAGTACATGCCAAGGTGGCAGCCGGAGAGATCTTGGCGCCCAGCTAGTGTGGCGTCGTGGCTGTTGGAGAAGCAATGGAGCCGGGTGGAGGGACAGCTGTCGGAGTGGTTGGGCCCTTGCTGACGTCCCCCTGCTTTCGTAAGAGAGCTGAGAGCCGCCGTCGTCATGGGTCCAGCGGGGTGCCATCATTGCCTATCTAGCGGAGCTAGCCAGATGGGACGTCGGTCCTGTTCCCTGCGGCCCGAGTCGGCTCGGGGTAGGGTGATAATGGCGCTTCCTGTCGACGTGGCGGACTTGTGCCCTAGGTCGGGCGACGTGGAGGCTCCTCCGAGGCCGAGGTCGAGTCTGCCCTGCATGGCCGAGGCCGAACCTGAGCTCCCGGGTCGGGCGAGGCGGAGGTCGTTCGGCAGAGGTCGGGGTGGAGTCCGAGCCCTGGGTCGGGCGAAGCGGGGTTCATCGTCTTCCGGGGCCTTAGCCCGAGTTCGAGCCCTGGGTCGGGCGGAGCGGTGTTCGCCGTCTTCCGGGGCCTTAGCCCAAGTCCGAGCCCTGGGTCGGGCGGAGCGGAGTTCGCCGTCTTCCGGGGCCTTAGCCCGAGTCCGAGCCCTGGGTCGGGCGGAGCGGAGTTCGCCGTCTTCTGGGGCCTTAGCCCGAGTCCGAGCCCTGGGTCGGGCGGAGCGGAGTTCGCCGTCTTCCGGGGCCTTAGCCTGAGTCCGAGCCCTGGGTCGGGCGGAGCGGAGTTCGCCGTCTTCCGGGGCCTTAGCCCGAGTCCGAGCCCTGGGTCGGGCGGAGCGGAGTTTCCTCTGGCGCTTTTGGCCAAGCCTGGCTGCCCGTCAGTCTTACTCTTTGCGTTAAAGGCCCCAGTGACTTGGTCGGTCGGCGCGGTGATTTAGTCAGGGTTACTTCTTATCGAAGGCAAGGCCTCGGGCGAGCCGGAGATGCGTCTGCCATGAAAGAGGAGGCCTCGGGCGAGACGGAAGCATCTCAGGGTCGGCTGCCCTTGCCCGAGGCTAGGCTCGGGCGTGGCGTGATCGAGTCGCTCGTATGGACTGATCCCTGACTTAATCAAACCCATCAGGCCTCTGCAGCTTTATGCTGATGGGGGTTACCAGCTGAGAATTAGGCGTCTTGAGGGTACCCCTAATTATGGTCCCCGACAGGCGTGGTAGCGTCGCAGGGACTGCTGGTACCGTGCCAAGTGTAGTAAGGCCATGTCCCGAGCCTCTTCGAGCTGGTCCAGTGAGTCTTCTCGGTCGGTCTGGTTTCTTCGGTCGTCGTACGCCCTCGTCCTCAGGGAACCGTATTCTAAGTCCGTGGGCAAGACGGCCTCGGCCCCATAGACTAGAAAGAACGGTGTGAAGCCTGTGGCTCGGCTCGGCGTTGTCCTCAGACTCCAGACCACCGAGGGGAGTTCCTTCATCCATCGCCTGCCGAACTTGTGGAGGTCACTGTAGATCCTATGCTTGAGTCCTTGCAGAATCATGCCGTTGGCACGTTCCACCTGCCCATTCGTCATGGGGTGAGCCATGGCGGCCCAGTCTACCTAGATATGGTGATCCTCGCAGAAGTCCAGGAACTTTCTATCGGTGAACTGGGTGCCGTTGTCGGTGATGATGGAGTTCGGGACCCCAAAGCGATGGATGATGTTGGTGAAGAATGCCACCGCCTGTTCGGACCTGATGCTGTTTAGGGGTCGGACCTCGATCCACTTGGAGAATTTGTCGATGGTGACCAGCAGGTGCGTGTAGCCCCCGGGTGCCTTCTACAAGGGACCGACGAGGTCCAGCCCCCACACAGCAAACGACCAGGTGATGGGTATTGTCTGCAGAGCCTGAGCGGGCAGGTGGGTCTGCCTCGCGTAGAATTGACACCCTTGGCAGGCGCGGACAATTCTAGTGGTGTCGGCCACCGCGGTCGGCCAGTAGAAACCTTGTCGGAAGGCGTTTCCAACAAGGGCTTGGGGCACGGCGTGATGACCACAAGCCCCCGAGTGTATTTCTCGTAAGAGCTCCTGGCCTTCGGCGATGGATATGCACCGCTGGAGGATGCCGGATGGGCTGCGGTGGTAGAGCTCCTTCCCGTCACCCAGTAAGACGAACGACTTGGCACGCCGCACCAACCGCTGAGCCTCAGTTCGGTCGAGGGGCAGCTCTCCTTGGTGGAGATATTGCAGGTACGGGGTCTGCCAGTTTCGATTAGGCTGGTCCCCACTCCGCCCTTCCTCGACGCGCAGTGCCTCACCCTCGGGGGCCGAGGGTGCTTCGAGCTGAGCCGAGGGCACCTCGGGCTGGGTCGAGGCCTTCTCGGGCTCGGGCGTGTCGTCGGTCTTGACTGAGGGTTGATGTAGGTCTCGAGAGAAGACGTCCGGGGGAACCGTTGTCCGCCCCGAGGCTATCTTAGCCAGCTCGTCCGCAGTCTCGTTGTGTCGTCGGGCGATGTGGTTGAGCTCGAGCCCGTAGAACTTGTCCTCCAGGCGCCGAACCTCATCGCAGTAGGCTTCCATCTTCGGGTCATGGTAGTGGGAGTTTTTCATAACTTGGTCGATGACGAGCTGCGAGTCGCCGCGAGCGTCGAGGCGTCGGACCCCTAGCTCAATGGCGATGTGCAACCCGTTGACCAGAGCTTCGTACTCAGCCACGTTGTTGGACGCCGGGAAATGGAGGCACAACACGTAGCGTAGGTGTTTCCCGAAAGGTGAGATGAAGAGCAGGCCCGCGCCTGCCCCTGTTTTCATCAGCGACCCATCGAAAAACATGGTCCAGAGTTCCGGCTGGATCAGAGCCGCCGAGAGCTGGGTGTCGACCCATTCAGCCACAAAGTCCGCCAAGACTTGGGACTTGATGGCCTTCCGAGGGGCGAACGAGATCGTCTCGCCCATGATTTCCACCACCCACTTTGCAATCCTACCCGAGGCCTCTCGGCACTGGATGATCTCCCCCAGGGGGAAGGATGACACCACAGTCACCGGATGAGACTCGAAGTAGTGTCGCAACTTTCGCCGCGTCAGGATCACCGCGTATAGCAGCTTCTGAATTTGCGGGTGGCGGATCTTGGTCTCAGATAGTACCTCACTGATGAAGTAAACCGACCTCTGGACGGGCAATGCATGCCCTTCTTCTTGTCTCTCAACCACGATCGCAGCGCTGGCCACCTGAGTGGTAGCGGCGACGTAGATCAAGAGGGCTTCTCCGGCGGTGGGGGGCAGCAAGATGGGCGCGTTCATAAGGAGCGCCTTCAGGTTCCCGAGGGCTTCCTCGGCCTCGGAGGTCCAAGTGAAGCATTCGGTCTTTCTTAAGAGGCGGTACAGAGGTAGGCCTCTTTCGCCGAGGCGCGAGATGAAACGGCTCAAAGCTGCAAGGCATCCCATGACCCTCTGTACGCCTTTCAAGTCCTTGATGGGCCCCATGTTGGTGATGGCCACGATTTTCTCCGGGTTGGCCTCGATGCCCCGCTCGGAGACGATGAACCCCAAGAGCATGCCTCGGGGGACTCCGAAGACACACTTCTCGGGATTGAGTTTTACGCCTTTCGCCTTGAGACACCGAAATGTCATTTCAAGGTCGTAAAGGAGGTCAGAGGCTTTCCTTGTCTTGACTATGATGTCATTTCAAGGTCGTAAAGGAGGTCATAAGCCTCGACCGTTCGACCAATGTGTTCGCCGAACACGTGGTTCATGCACCTTTGGTACGTCGCACCCGCATTCTTTAAACCAAATGGCATAGTAACATAGCAGTACATGCCAAAAGGTGTGATGAAAGAAGTCGCGAGCTGGTCGGACTCTTTCATCCTGATTTGGTGATACCCTGAGTAGGCATCGAGGAAAGACATGGTTTCGCATCCCGTAGTGGAATCCACGATTTTATCGATGCGAGGCAGAGGATAGGGAACTTTTGGGCATGCTTTGTTTAGACCAGTGTAGTCTACACACATCCGCCATTTCCCTCCTTTCTTTCTCACAAGCACGGGGTTGGCAAGCCATTCGGGATGGAATACCTCTTTGATGAACCCTGCGGCCATCAGCATGTGGATCTCCTCGCCTATGGCCCTGCGCTTTTCTTCGTCGAATCGGCGCAGAGGTTGCCTCACGGGTCGGGCTCCAGCTCAGATATCCAGCGAGTGCTCGGCGACATCGCTCGGTATGCCAGGCATGTCCGAGGGACTCCACGCGAAAACTTTAGCGTTTGCACGGAGAAAGTCGACGAGCAATGCTTCCTATTCGGGGTCGAGCTCGGAACCGATCCGTATCTGCTTGGAGGCGTCGTTGTTGGGGTCGAGTGGGACGGACTTAACCGTCTCTGCTGGCTCAAAGTTGCCGGCATGGCGCTTCACGTCTGGCGCCTCCTTGGAGAGGCTCTCCAGGTCGGCGATGAGGGCCTCGACGTACTCCACGCACTCTACGTCGCATTCGTACGCGTGTCGGTACGTGGGGCCGACGGTGATGACCCCGTTGGGGCCTGGCATCTTGAGCTTGAGGTAGGTGTAGTTGGGGACGGCCATGAACTTGGCGTAGCATGGCCTCCCCAGTACCGCGTGGTAGGTTCCTCGGAACTCGACCACTTCGAACGTGAGGGTTTCCCTTCTGAAGTTGGAGGGAGTCCCGAAGCAGACGGGCAGATCGAGTCGTCCGAGGGGTTGGACGCGTTTCTCGGGGATGATCCCGTGAAAAGGTGCCGCACCGGCCCGGACCGAGGACAAATCGATCTGCAGGAGCTCGAGGGTCTCGGCGTAGATGATGTTGAGGCTGCTGCCTCCGTCCATGAGGACCTTGGTGAGCCTGACGTTGCCGATGACGGGGTCGATAACGAGCGGATATTTCCCCGGGCTCGGCACGCGGTCGGGGTGATCGCCCTGGTCGAAGGTGATGGGCTTGTCGGACCAGTCTAGGTAGACTGGCGCCGCCACCTTTACCGAGCAGACCTCCCGAAGCTCTTGCTTGCGGTGCCGAGCCGAGGCGTTCGCCACTGGCCCATCGTAGATCATGAAGCAGTCGCGGACCTCGGGGAACTCCTCTGCCTAGTGATCCTCCTTCTTGTCGTCGTGGTGGGCCCTGCCACCCTCCGCAGGTGGCTCGGCCCTGTGAAAGTGGCGCCGAAGCATGGCGCATTCCTCAAGGGTGTGCTTGACGGGTCCCTGATGATAGGGGCACGGCTTCTTAAGCATCTTGTCAAATAGATTGGCGCCTCCGGGAGGTTTCCGAGGGTTTTTGTACTCAGCAGCGGCGACAAGGTCCGCGTCGGCGGCATCGCGTTTCGCTTGTGACTTCTTCTTGCCTTTCTTCTTGGTGCCGCGCTGATCAGACGCCTCGGGAACATCTTCCGGCTGGCGGCCCTAGGGCTGCTTGTCCTTCCGGAAGATGGCCTCAACCGCCTCCTGGCCAGAAGCGAACTTGGTGGCGATGTCCATCAGCTCGTTCGCCCTGGTGGGGGTCTTGCGACCCTGCTTGCTCACTAGGTCGCGGCAGGTGGTGCCGGCGAGGAACGCGGTGATGACATCTGAATCGGTGACGTTGGGCAGCTCGGTGCGCTGCTTTGAGAATCGCCGGATGTAGTCCCGGAGAGACTCTCCCGGCTGCTGGCGGCAGCTTCGGAGATCCCAGGAGTTCCCAGGGCGCACGTACGTGCCCTAGAAATTACTGGCGAAGGCTTGGACCAGGTCATCCCAATTGGAGATCTGCCCCGGAGGCAGATGCTCCAGCCAGGCCCGAGCGGAGTCGGAGAGGAACAGGGGGAGGTTGCGGATGACGAGGTTGTCATCGTCCGTTCCACCCAGTTGGCAGGCCAGCCGGTAGTCCGCGAGCCACAGTTCCGGCCTTGTCTCCCCCGAGTACTTTGTGATGGTAGTCGGGGTTCGGAACCGGGTCGGGAACGGCGCCCGTCGTATGGCTCGGCTGAAAGCCTGCGGGCCGGGTGGTTCGGGCGAGGGACTCCGATCCTCCCCGCTGTCGTAGCATCCCCCACGCCTGGGGTGGTAGCCTCGGCGCAGCCTCTCGTCGAGGCGGGCTCGATGGTTGCGGTGGTGGTGCTCGTTGCCGAGGCGTCCCGGGGCTGCAGGCGCTGTGTTGCGCGTGCGCCCGGTGTGGACCGAGGCTTCCTGCACGAATCGGGAAGTCGCGCCGTGGTGCTCCGAGGGGTATCCCTGCCTTCGGGAGGTAGAGCTCTCGGCCCGTCGGACCGCGGCATCCTCCAGGAGATTCTTGAGCTCTCCCCGAATCTGCCGCCCTTCGGTGGTTGATGGTTCCGGCATTGCGTGGAGAAGTATTGCTGCCGCAGCCAGGTTCTGGCCGACCCCACTGGAAGCCGGTGGTGGCCTTGCCCTAACGTCATCGGCGATGCGGAGCTGGATGCCCTGGGGCAGATGACGCGCTTCTCCGGCCAGAGCTTGGTCTACCCATTCCTGCCCGATGTTCCGGTGGAGCGGCTCAAGTGTTCCAGCCCCCTCGTCGAGCCTGGCCTGCATCTCGCGGATTTGCTCAAGCTTTGCGTCCTGACCCCCGCAGGGACTGGGACCACAGCTAGCTCCCGAAGGATGTCAACGCGAGGTGCAGGCCTAGGGGGATCACCGTTTCCCGGTATACCAAGATGGTTGCTTTCGTCAGGACCCCCTAGATCGACGTGGTAACATTCACGACTTGGGTCGCAGTCTCCGTCGCCGAAGCTACGGCTACCGTCGGAACAATCGGAAAGGCAGTAGTTGCATGCGATCATGAAGTCTCGCATGGCACTGGGGTTACCAAGCCCGGAGAAATCCCAACCAAAGTCGGGCTCGTCATCTTCCTCGGAACCCGAGGGTCCGTAGGTCGAGACGGCCGTCAGCCGGTCCCAGGGTGACCGCATATGATACCCCGGAGGGTTGGTGCATGCCTCTATGAAGGCTTCCACCAAAGCGAGGTCGCTTGGTGGGTCGAGGCCGAATCCAAAAGGCATGAGACGGGAATCGGTTGGTACCTCTTGGTCGACAGGTGGTGATGTTGTCACGTCAGGGGCGGACTGCACCATCGTCTCAGGTACGAGGGTGACGCCCAGCAAGTCCTTCGCGAGCGTGCTGGCGTCGTCCGTCCGCTTGGAGCTGGTGTGTTGCGGGGAAACGACGCTCGTCTTCGTCTCAGACGCGAGGTCAACGCCCGACGTGTCCCCCGTCGGGGCGCCGGCGCTGGCGACTCGCTCGACAGCCGACGAGGTGCCGCCTCCTGCTTGGCCATGGTTGCCCCGCCTCCTCCTCCTCCTCCGGCGGGGGAGGTGACGGGACAAACTCGGACGTCGTTCTTCCGCCTCGTGGGGAAGACGTCGTCGATTCCGCCGCCGGCGGGCGGGTTGTCGGCCGACATTGTCGCTGTCGCGTGGCGGAGGAAGGAGTATCATGTCGTAGCTGCCGTCGAGGGACATGAACTCAAGACTCCTGAAACGGAGCACCGTCCCGGGTTGGAAAGGTTGCTGGAGACTACCCTTCTGGAGCTTGACGGGAAGCTGTTCATCAACACGCAGCAGGCCCCTACCTGGCACGCCAACTGTCGGCGTTTCGACCCTAGGGGGTCCCTAGACCGACGAGTAAATTGTCGCCGCGTGTCCTAGCCCAGATGGGTCGGCGTGAGACGGAGCACGAAGGGGGGTAGAAGAGAGGGAGAAAAGGGGAAAACCCACGGCCTCCGTGTTGTCCTGCGCCCAGGTCAAGTGCGCTTGCAGTAGGGGGTTACAAGCGTTCGTGTGGAGGGGGGAGAGCGAGGGACCCTACGCGCCGTCCCGTCCTCCCGCGCGGCCAACCTCCTTGTAAGAGAGCCCTGGACCTTCCTTTTATAGGCGTAAGGAGAGGGTCCAGGTGTACAATGGGAGGTGTAGCAGAGCGCCATTGTGTCTAGCAGAGAGGAGCTAGTGCACTAAGTACATGCCGTCGTGGCAGCCAGAGAGGTTTTGGCACCCTGTTCATGTGATGTCGCGTTTCGGGGTTAAAGGGAAACTTGCACCCAGGTATATTGGTGCATTTCCAGTACTTGAGCAATGTGGGCCAGTGGCATATCGACTGCAACTCCCCGAAATTCTGTCTGCCATCCATAATGTGTTCCATGTGTCGCAATTGAAGAAGTGTCTTCGGGTTCCCGATCGAACCATTGAAGTGACAAATGTTGTCCTAGAACCAGATTTAACATACTCGGAACATCCTATTCAAGTTCTGGATTAAAAGGACAGGGTTACCCGGAGAAAGACTCTCAAGTTCTACAGGATACAATGGAACCAACATTCTGAGGAAGAGGCTACATGGGAAACTCAAGACTTCTTGAATAAGAATTTCCCAGGCTTTCTAGCCTCATGTAATTTGTAAAGTGTATATAGTTATTGCAATAAAGGAGTGAACCCCCATACCACCCCTGCCTTGTACCAGAAATAAGGAAATACAAATGTGAAGCATTTCCTTTTCCATTACTCACCCTAGGATTTTAAATCTCGGGACGAGATTCTTTTATGGGGGGAAGGATGTAACACCCCTGGTGTTACTGTAACTAAAACTTGAGCATGGCATCATAAGCATTGACACTGCATATGTTTGATACACCTAGAGTGCATTCACTAGGTAAAAACTTTCAAATAAGGGGCTTGACCCTCAATAGAGATTAAAGGGGTAAAACCTAACTCAAGATGAGAAAACCTAAAGACTTTAGGGAAAGAGTCATAAAATATCCCCAAACACAAAGTTAAATCACATTTAAACCCCTGGAATCCCAGAAACCCTAATTGGAACCCTGGAAAACCCTAAAACCAAACCCTAGGGACTTATGTGCAAAATTAGTCCACTTTTGGATTAAAGTGCAAAAACCAAGTTAAATAAGTATCTTAAGTCATTTGGATCACTCATATGTGAATTTACAAGCCAAATCCAAAGTTTTGGATTCATTTGCAAAAAGGACCCCCAATTGAGATTTCTCTAAGTCTAAATTTCAGATTGGTGAGCTCAACTTTGGAGCCTTGCAATTTTTAAAATATAGGGTTTTTGCCCTAGGTCACCACATCAAGGTTATAGAGAAA
Source organism: Zea luxurians (assembly GCA_029449295.1). NCBI lineage: Eukaryota > Viridiplantae > Streptophyta > Magnoliopsida > Poales > Poaceae > Zea > Zea luxurians. The sequence goes on along the minus strand of JAOPSE010000004.1, from coordinate 180,011,702 downwards.
GCAAAGGAGAACAACTTTGTTTAAGGATGGGAGCTCAGTTGCTGAGAAAAATCCTGAGATATTTATGTCCAAAGTTGGACTGTCAGACTGATATAGTCTGAACTTTAAGTTGACAGTGACCTTGATCCGAGTTTGAGAACTATTTCCACTAGGATCCAGTGAGAATCTGCCTATGTTTGCTATAACAAAGTGGTAGAGTTATTATAGAGGAATAACTTTGTTATAGGTGTTTGGGCTTGGTACCACATGGAATTGAGAGAAGGTATGGCTTCAAGTTGCTCTGTCAGGTTCATCTGGACTGCACTTCGCCATTGTACAGTAACTGAACGGATATGGTTGCCAGCGCGGCTTGCTCGTCGACGGCGACCTCCCTGCGCGAAAATTCACGTCGCCGCCGTGATTCGTGTTCACTGGCGGTTGGATAACTACGGCGGGGAAGGGATAGGGTCACGTCGTGGATAATTTCGGGTTGCCGTGGCCTCGCGGTATCCCGACCACGTGCATCGACAACGTGGCCGTGCGGCCGTCGCCGGAGTTTGCATCCTCCGCCGCGATTGTGCCACGCTTCCGGTCAGTGACCATGTCGCCGAGAACTATGATCATTTCCCAGTGACTGTAGGGGCTTCTCATCCCGTGAACTGCCACGAATTACCATGCCGGTGACTCACTTCTTCTCCGGCCGCCACCGCGCCACCCTCAATTCAAGCGCCACCGTCCCTGGAAACTATAAATTGAGCCCGCCGTTGGCTCCGCAACCTCATCACGTACCCCAGCGTCCTGTATCGCCCCCAGGCTTCCAACCATAAGCTCCAATTTCAAATTTGCCCCAACTCTATTCTAAAACACCGCAGGGTCGAGCTCACCGCGGCCAGCCCAATTTAGGTCAGTTCATGTTGCTCTGTTGCTTGTTCTAACATCCCTAAGCTCTTCTCAAACTCCCCAACCCTTTAGATCGAGCTAAACTGCCATTGGTGACTGGGAACACACGATTCTATTCGAAGTCTCCGCTGTCACCGTGGTCAGGAGCATTTGGGTAGCCATCCTTGCAATTGATGTGGGGGAAATGCTCGGGGTAAGACTAATTTGGTGTCCGCTGCTCGGAAACCCTAGCCGTTGCCCCTTTCGACCGGTGCAGGCGCTCGCCGGAGCTCGGCTGGGCATGGACGCCGTCGAGGATTTATCGGGTAAAGAAATAGAAAACCGAGGACTATACTGCAAACTGTCAGCAACACGGTGAGGCAGTAACAGGACTTATCTCCAGTTAGCCAAGAACCCGGGGTCCCTTCTGCAAAATGCCAGAGCGCGCGGGCGCGCGTGGGCGCACGACCCGGTTTCCGGTTGCGTTGGGCTGTCCCGGGCCAGAACCAGCCCATCACTATTGCAACCTTTTCCTTTTTCTTTTTTCAGTAGAGCTTTGTAAATTTGTTAAAAATTGTAGAAAAATCCTAAAAATGTGAAACCAATTTTCCTAGACTCCTTATTTACCCTAGAATTTAATAAAAATAGTTTTGTGATTTTTAGGTTAAATAAAGAATTTTAAGGCATTTAAAGTAATTCAAAGTAGTAGTTTTGGATTTTTAAAAGATAAGTTGTAATCCCAAAAATGCTCAAAATTTTTATATGAATTCCTCATATTATTTAGGAGCCTTGGGTAGAATTTGGGTTGATTTAGACCTTGTTTGATCACCAAACCCCAAAACACCCCCCTGCCCTATGAACTCCTTTACTGACTCCGGAAACCCTAAGTTCTCGGAGTTCCGTGAAGGAAAGTTGTATTCAAGACTTAGATAATAAGTTTATATTATCTTTGCACCCTCATGAGCATCCCATGGCATCCATTCTTATACATATAGATGGTTATGTTAGAACACGAAGAAGAAGAGGAAGTCACCGAAGAAAGGACACCACCACCCTCGGATTCTCAAGCAGGCAACTGCTTCTACTTTGATATTTGCGGATCCAAGCCAGACTCACCTGTTAACAAAGGCAAGCCCTGGTGCATGCAACCCTTTTCCTTGTGTTTTTAAATACTTTTCGCACATCTTAAGTCAAGTGAAATGTGCATTAAGTTCATAGGAATTGCTTGGAACCTTTTGATGCATTGCTTTCCTTGATATCCACACCTTTATGGATACTTGTGGTGAAGTATCAAAATTGTTTTATAAAAATGCTTTGCCCTGCTTAGGTCTTGTGGATAGAGGTTGTCTTTTGCTATATTGCCTAGCTCAGGGGTTATCCTGAGGAAAGATGACTTCTACCTGCAAGAATACTTTCATTGAGAGCGTGGTGGGATCTTACTGCAAAGTTCCCTGTGATGCTCCGTCCATCCTAAGGAACAAAAACAATCCTAAGGACGGAAGTACTTAAATCGAGACTTGGGTTAGGAACAGGTGATGTTCTACCCAGGTTGATTAAGGATTGAATGTGTATGTAGGCGTGCTGGTCGAGGACCCTTTAACTAGTCACATGCCTCGTCATGGGTAAGCCTTGCCTCGGGCAGACTAAGGCCAGAATAAGATAACACGAAATGGGCGTGGAGCGGTGGCGGGAGTAGCGTGTACCCACCGTGGCAAGAGGCTGGACGGTGGTGTATCTGTGCTCTCGGTTTGCGTGAACCTGATCTGGTCTTAAGAACCCCGGTGGCGGGTTGACATATGCAAGGGTTAAGTGCTACATATGTCGTGTGATTGGAGATCCTCAGCTGAGTATAATCGATTCGGATCGCCGTACCTTCGCGGTTATGAAGACTTGGTCACTTCCCTGCAACCTAAGTCAGGATGTGAACATTATGAATAAAAAGGATGTTGTATTGATGAGATGATGAAATTAGACTAGATGCAAACAGTGTCTATTAATATTCGATCTGGCATTAAAATATTGAAAGTAAGGACTCACTTTAGTAAGCTATTTCTGCAAAAGTATCTGAGTTGCTTCTTGCTAAAGCCTCTCCTTGATTCCTATTTATCCAGCATACCCTTGAGAGTCTTTTCCTTAGTCGGGTAAGACTTGCTGAGTAATTCCATACTCAGGGTTTATTCCCTCGTTGTTTTTAGGTGAGGAAGCAGCAGATTTCTGTTGCTTCTGTACCAAGGTGGTTCCTAATGAAGATAAGCAAGAGTGAAGTGCGGGAGGAAAGGATCCTCCATTAAGACTTCTTGTGTAATGACTATCGGGAGGAGTTTTTGCCTCCCTTGGTATGTGTAATAATAATATTCTGCACTCGTTATATAGTTCTGGTCTGTAATAAACAACGTGATCTTACTTTTAATAACTGTAAGCTTATGTAATCGCTTCCGCATTTCTTTATCTCCGATGTTCTGTAATGTCTGCAAGACGGGAGAGACGTTCCTGGAAAGGTAAGGAAAGATACCGAGCTTGTCAAGTAGTTCAGGGGCACCTACAGGGTTGTCTGAGGTCCGTTGGACAAGGACAACTGTAGGTGGGCCTAATTACTTGGGAGGTTCCATCACACCGAGCCCTGGGGTCAGGCGAGGCGGAGTATCCTATGGCGCCCGAGGCCGGTCTTGGCTGCTGTCAGCCTCACTCTGTCGAGTGGCACAGCAGTCGGAGCGACGCAGGCGGCGCTGTCTACTTGTCAGGCCGGTCAGTGGAGCAGCAAAGTGACTGCAGTCACTTTCGGCTCTGTCGACTAAAGGGCGCATGACAGGATAAGGTGTCAGGCCATCCTTGCATTAAATGCTCCTACGATTCGGTCGGTCGGTGTGGCGATCTGGCCAAGGTTGCTTCTTGGCGAAGACTGGGTCTCGGGTGAGCCGAAGGTGTGTCCGTCGCTTGAGGGGGTCCTCGGGTTAGATGTGAATCTTCCGGGGTCGGTTGCCCTTGCCCGGGGCTGGGCTCGGGTGAGGCGAGGTCGTGTCCCTTGAGTGGATCGAGCCTTGGCTTAATCGCACCCATAAGGCCTTTGCAGCTTTGTGCTGATGGGGGTTACCAGCTGAGATTAGGAGTTTTGGGGGTACCTCTAATTATGGTCCCCGATAGACATCATGTTCCTCTACGAAATACACACTCATGAAGTATGAAACCTCCTTTAGCAAAAAAGCTTCAGCGATGCATACTTCTACTCTAGCCTTATTTTGAACCATGTCTCGTAGGTTTTTGAGTACACGTTCAATGTGATACATCCACCTATATTGTACAGGTCCACCAACCTATGCCTCATATGGAATGTGAATAAGTAGATACTCCATCGAATTGAAGAATCCAGGTGGGAATATTTTTTCTAGCTTGCATAACAACACTGGTATTTCTTTCTCCAACTTCTCCATCATATTTTTACTTATTTCTTTAGCACAGATCTGCCTGTAGAAATAACTTAGCTCAGCTATTGCTTGCCACATGGCGTCGGGCATATAACCACGAAACATGACAGGGATAATCCTCTCCATTAATATATGGAAGTCATGGCTCTTTAACCCAGTTAGTTTTCCCGTTTTCAAATTCACATCTCTTTTCAAGCCCGCAGCATAACCATCGGGAAATTTAATTTTTTTCATCCATCTCATTACCTCGATCTTGTCTTTAGAGGTAAGACAGAACAAGGCACGTGGCGGCTTGCCGTTGTCATTGAGCACTTGGGTTGGTCGGTCACAAAGCATTGCTAGATCTCTTCGAGCTTTCAGATTGTCCTTTGTTTTTTTTTAAAATGCATGCAGGTGTGTATGAGGGCTTCAGCAACATTACTTTCTTGGTGCATGACATCAATGTTGTGCACAAGAATCAATGACGACATATAAGGGAGCTCCCAGAGACCACATATATGTGTCCAGTTGTGGTCCACTCCGAATCCTTCGTACTTGTCCCCCTTTTCATTTAGGACAAGGTTGTTCAGCTGAGCATATATTTCTGCTGTGTTAAGACGTTTAGGCGGTCCTTTGGTGACCATGGTGTTCTTTATAAAGTTTTTCTTATCACTCCTAAAGGGGTGTTTCCTGGGCAACCAGCATCGATGACAATCGAAGTAAGTGATCTTTCCACCATGAGCAAGACGGAAGCAATATGTATCTGAACCACAATATGGACATGTCAATCTACCATGTGTACTCCAACCAGAAAATAGCATACGCCATGAAGTCATGCACCGACCACAAATACACAACCCGAAGTTTGAATATCTATTTTTTAAAAACATCGTATGCTTCAACACCTTTCCAAAGCTCCTTCAACTCTTCAATCAAGGGTTTTAACATGACATTGAGGTTCTTTTCAGGATAGTCTGGGCCAGGAATGATTAAGCAAAGAAATATAAATTCATATTTCATACAAAGAGAAGGTGGAAGGTTGTATGGAATAACAAAGACGGGCCAACATGAGTATGATGATGCCATTTGACGAAAAGGTGTGAAGCCATCGATCGCAAGGCCGATTCAAACATTCCTCGGATCAGCTACAAAGTCGGGATCAAACGTGTCGAGAGCCTTCCAAGCATCCCCATCTGAAGGGTGCACGATTAGGTCATCGATATCACGGACACCTTCTTTGTGCCATCGCATGCGTGCATAGCGGTTTTTTAGATAGAAACAACTGTTTCATTCGAGGAGTTAGTGGCAAGTAGCGGAGCTGCTTATGTGCAACATCTGTCATCACCTTGTCACCCTCATCATTAACAACTTCCACAAATCTAAATTGTCCACATTTCAGTCATTTTTTCTCTTCCGCATGCTCCTTCATAAAAGCATACAATTATTTTTGCACACATCAATCTTTTCATAATCCATACCGAGACCTTTGATAATTGTCTTTGAATGGTACATGTCTTTAGGCAACTTATTGGGCTTTGGGAGCACATCTCCTAATAACTTTAAAATCTCATTGTAACAATTGTTCGAGAAAAAGTACTTGGACTTAATGGCCATGAGACGAGTCACAAAAGCGAGTATACTCACATCTGTGTGTTCATGCAACGGCTCTTCAGAGTCTTTTAGTAGTTTGAAAAATCTGGAAACCTCTGGTGTGGCAGGATCCTCGGAGCTTAGGTTTAATTCTGGACGTAGCGAATCTAGCATCTCATACATCGCATCATTGCCAGCCCAATCATTGTTCTCCTCTTCTACATTTCGGTTGGGTACTACCTCACCATGATGTTCCCACACCTCATATCCGGGCATAAATCCAAACTGACAAAGATCTAGGCTAACTCTTATCTTATTAAGAAATATACTATTTTTGTGTCGCCTACAAGGGCATCTGACAGTGCCGATTAATGAGAAGGAGAATACGTGGTCCACACAATCTTTGGTCTTGGCTACCCAATCATCAGAATGACGTCCATTCCTACTCCAACCATTGTACATCCATGCACGATCTTTAGCCATGTCTGAGACTGTTAAACCGAACCATATCGTGAAAACATTATTCAACTTCATCAAGGATATCGGTCCTACATGTATAGGCAAAGATAGGTTCTAAACCCACAACAACCTAGTAGGACCCAAAAAAATTCGGCAGCATAACCTCGCTGCCACTAAATAATATTACTTATATATAAAACAAAGAATAATATAATATTAATCAAATTAAACTAAGTATCACATACACTAATTATACAACTATTCTACGTACCAATATAATATACTATTAAAACTAATAATATAATAGTACCACATATTAATATGAAATTAATGCCTAAATACAATATGCCCCTAATCCCTAAATCACATATTCAATAATATGTTAATGAAATCAAATTAAACAATAATACTAATCACAAACAGTAATCAAACAAACACAATTATAAATATATACTAATTTCGGTGGCAACTAAATAACAACCGCCGAAAATAAAAAATAAAATACGTAAAAAAAACCTCTCGATGCGGCGGCTCGACGACAACGGCGGAGTGGCGGCTCGGAGTGACGGGCAGCACGGCGGCCGAGCAGCGCGGCGCGGCGGGCGGGCGAGTGGCAGCGCGGGTGGGGCGAGTAGCGCGGGCGGCGGCGGCCGGGGCGAGCAGCGGCGCGGTTGGGCATCGGGTGGCGCGCGCTGGCGGGCTGCGTGTGGCGCGCGGGCGGCCGGGCAGGCGGGTGAGTGACGACACCGGCTGATTTGGGAGAGGAGAGAGGAAAAACAGAGAAGAAGAAGGGGCCGACGGTTTTTAAAAGGCTTATTTTCGGTGGCTTTGTAAGGGGCCACCGAAAATAAGCCTATTTTCAGCGGTTGTGTTAGGGGGCCGCCGAAAATAAGCCTATTTTCGGCGGCTGTGTCAGAGGCCGCCGAAAATAGCCTTATTTCTGGCGATCAGGTTAAGCCGCCGAAAATAACAGATAAATTTTGGCGGCTAGGGATGGGCCACCGAAAATAATATAGGCCGCCGAAAATGATCAACAGTGTTGTTGTGTATTAGCTCTAGTGCATTTAAACATCCCTTTATCTTGCTATTGGGACTATATATGTGATGTGCAAAAAGATAGATGTTATAAAGTCTCTTAATAGAAACATTGAACCATTAATCGGTAGACTTTATATTATCACAGCCAATTCTATTCATTACATCTATTAATATTATATGTTGTCATGAAAAATGCAGGTTTCCTTTAAGCCTGCTATTAAATCATGAGTAAATTCATGAGTGTCCTTAAACTTACATACAATATCATTTAGGTTCCTAACTCTTAGATTTTTGGTATTTGAGTCATCAAATCAATATCTATAATGATTTTAGCGCTTGTTCCAAACAAAACTTTTTTGAACTCACCCTTCAGACTGTCACTGAAAGGGAAATAGGCTCAAACCTTTTTCTAAATAATTTTGGTGGTTGAATTGCCCAACACAAATTATTGGACTAACTAGTTTGCTGTAGATTATAAGTTCTATAGGTGCCAAAGGTTCAACACAAACCAATAAAAAGTCCAAGAAATGGTTCAAATAAAAAGGAGCAATACCAACCGAAGGCTGCCCTGGTCTAGCGCACCGGACTGTCCGGTGCACCAGGGAGATCAACTCTGAACTTGCCACCTTCGGGTTTCTGGGATTGCCACTCCGCTATAATTTACCGGACTGTCCGGTGTGCCATGCGGAGCAACGGCTAACAGCGCCAACGGTCGTCTGCAAAAGTGAACAGTGTGTGAACAGTGCGCGGACAGCGCGTGCAGAGTCAGAGCAAGCGCCAGAAGGCGCACCGGACTATCCGGTGGCCCCACTTGTCAGAGCTCCAACGGTCGAACCCTAATGGTTGGGTGACGTGGCTGGCGCACCAGACTGTCCGGTGCGCCCTTCGACAGCAGCCTTCCCCAAGGGCCACTTTGATGGTTAGGGCTAAAAATACCCCAACCACCACACTTCAAGGCATCCAAGCTTTTCAGCCAACACATTCAATAAAAGAGCTAGTGCATTTAATACAAGACACAAATAGATTGAATCAAAATCTCTCCAAGTCTCAATTCCACTCAAAGCAATTAGTGACTAGAAGAGAGAGTTTTGCCGTGTTCTTCTGAGCTCTTGCGCTTGGATCGCTTTTCTTCTTCCCATTTCTTGTTCCCAAGACATTTGTAATCAAAGCAAGAGACACCAATTGTGTGGTGGTCCTTGTGGGGACTAAGTGTCCCAATTGATTGAGAAGAGAAGCCTACTCGGTCTAAGTGACCGTTTGAGAGAGGGAAAGGGTTGAAAGAGACCCGGTCTTTGTGACCACCTCAACAGGGAGTAGGTTTGCAAGAACCGAACCTCGGTAAAACAAATCACCATGTCATCCGCTTTCATTTGCTTGTGATTTGTTTTCGCCCCCTCTTTCGGACTCAATTATATTTCTAACGCTAACCCCGACTTGTAGTTGTGCTTAAAGTTTATAAATTTTAGATTTACCTATTCACCCCCCTCTAGGCGACTTTCAATTGGTATCGGAGCTCGGTACTTAATTAGAGCCTAACCGCTCGAAGTGATGTCGGGAGATCACGCCAAGAAGGAAATGGTGACCGACGAGAAGCCCGCTACAAGCCACGGGAAGGCTCCATTGGGGGAGTCCGCTAACAAGGTGAAGAGATCCCCTTCACACAACAAGTCACAACGGAGCGGCGAGAAGAAAAAGAAGATGAAGAAAGTGGTCTACTACAAGACCAACTCTTCGTTGCCATCCACCTCCTGCTCCGACATGCCGTCCGTCACTTCTAAGCGCCATGAGTGCAAGAAGTTTAGTAAGATCCCCTTACGCTACCCTCGCATTTCTAAACGTACTCCATTACTTTTCGTCTCATTAGGCAAACCACCAGTTTTTGACGGTGAAGATTATTGTATGTGGAGTGATAAAATGAGGCATCACCTAACCTCACTCCACACTAGTATTTGAGATGTTGTTGAGTTTGGAGCATAGGTACCATCCATAGGGGATGAAGGATATGATTCAGACGAAGTTGCCCAAATCCGGCACTTCAACTTCCAAGCCACTACTATACTCCTCGCCTCTCTAAGTCGAGAGGAGTATAATAAGGTGCAAGGGTTGAAAAGTGCCAAAGAAATTTAGGACGTGCTCAAGACCGCGCACGAAGGAGATGAGGTGACCAAAATCACCAAGCGAGAAACGATCGAGGGGGAGCTCGGTCGGTTCATGCTCAACCAAGGGGAGGAGCCACAAGCCATGTACAACCGGCTCAAGACCTTGGTGAACCAAGTGCGCAACCTCGAGAGCACAAAATGGGATGACCATGAAATGGTCGAGGTTATTCTTAGATCACTTGTTTTTCTTAACCCTACTCAAGTTCAATTAATTCATGGTGATCCTAGGTATAAACTAATATCTCCTGAGGAAGTGATAGGAAAGTTTGTGAGCTTTGAGTTGATGGTCAAAGGCTCCAAACAAATCATCGAGCGAGGCGGCACCTCCACACCCGAGGTGCAACCCGTCGCATTCAAAGCGACGGAGGAGAAGAAAGAACAGTCTACATCAAGTAGGCTCCCCATCGACGCCTCCAAGCTCGACAATGAGGAGATGACTTTAATCATCAAAAGCTTTTGCCAAATCCTCAAGCAAAGGAAGGGGATAGACTACAAGCCCCGTTCCAAGAAGGTTTGCTACAAGTGTGGTAAGCCCGATCACTTTATAGCAAAATGTCATATTTCTAGTGACAGTGACAGGGGCGACGACAAGAGAGGGGAGAAGAAGGAGAAGAAGAGGTACTGCAAAAAGAAGGGCAGCGATGCCCATGTTTGCCGGTAGTGGGACTCCGATGAGAGCTCCACCGACTCCTCCGACGAGGACGCCGCAAACATCGCTGTCAACAAGGGACTCTGAAAGGGAAATAGGCTTACACCTTTTCCTAATTGATTTTGGTGGTTGAATTGCCTAACACAAATAATTGGACTAACTAGTTTGCTCTAGATTATAAGTTTTACGGGTGCCAAAGGTTCACAATAGACCAATAAAATGACCAAGAAAGGGTTCAAACAAAGAGAGCCAAAGACAACCAAAGTGTGCCCTGGTCTGGCGCACCGGACTGTCCGGTGTGCCACTGGACAGTGTCCGGTGCACCAGGGAAATCGACGCTGAACTCGCTACCTTCGGGAAAATGGAGTCCGCTCTGCTATAATTCACCGGACCGTCCGGTGTATGCACCGGACAGTGTCCGGTGGCACACCAGACTGTCCGGTATGTCAACGGAGCAACGACTACTTCGCGCGCAACGGTCGACTGCAACGCATTTAATGCGCGTCTGCGCGCGCAGAGGTCAGAGCACGTGCAGCAGGCGCACCGGACAGTCTACAGGACTTGTCCGGTGCACCATCGGACCGCCCAGAGGCCCCACTAGTCAGAGCTCCAACGGTCGAACCCTAATGGTCGGGTGACGTGGCTGGCGCACCGGACAGTGTCCAGTGGCGCACCGGACTGTCCGGTGCGCCCGTCGACAGCAGCCTCCACCAAACGGCTAGTTTGGTGGTTGGGGCTATAAATACCCCCAACCACCCCACCATTCATTGCATCCAAGTTTTTAGACTTCTACACCTTACAAGAGCTATAGCATTCAATTCTAGACACAACCAAAGAGATCAAATCCTCTCCCAAGTCCGGAATCACTCCAAATCAAATAGTGACTAGAGAGAGCGACACTTGTGTTCATTTGAGCTCTTGCGCTTGGATTGCTTCTTTTCTTTCTCATTCTTTCTTGTGAACACTCAATTGTAACCGAGGCAAGAGACACCAATTGTGTGGTGGTCCTTGCGGGGACTTAGTGTCCCGTGTGATTGAGAAGAGAAGCTCACTCGGTCTAAGTGACCGTTTGAGAGAGGGAAAGGGTTGAAAGAGACCCGGTCTTTGTGACCACCTCAACGGGTAGTAGGTTTGCAAGAACCGAACCTCGGTAAAACAAATCCTTGTGTCTCATTCCTTATTTGCTTGCGATTTGTTTTTCACCCTCTCTCTCGGACTCCATTATATTTCTAACGCTAACCCGGCTTGTAGTTGTGATTAACTTTGTAAATTTCAGTTTCGCCCTATTCACCCCCTCTAGGCGACTTTCAATTGGTATCGGAGCCCGGTGCTTCATTAGAGCCTAACTGCTCAAAGTGATGTCGGGAGATCACGCCCAGAAGGATATGGTGACCGGCGACAAGCCCGCTACAAGCCTCGGGAAGGCTCCATCGGGAGAGTCCCGCAACAAAGGGAAGGAGAAGGAATCCTCTTCCCACAAGTCACATCGGAGTGGCGACAAGAAAAAGAAGATGAGGAAGGTGGTCTACTACGAGACCGATTCTTCATCGCCATCCACCTCCGGCTCCGACGCGCCGTCCATAACTTCTAAGCGCCATGAGTGCAAGAAGTATAGTAAGATTCCCCTACGCTACCCTCGTATTTCATTGCGTACTCCTTTACTCTCCGTTCCATTAGGCAAACCACAGGTTTTTGACGGTGAAGATTATAATATGTGGAGTGACAAGATGAGGCATCATCTAACCTCACTCCACACAAGCATTTGGAATGTTATTGAGTTTGGTGTACAGGTACAACGATTCGGACGAAGTGGCCCAAATCCACCACTTCAACTCCCAAGCCACTACTATACTCCTCGCCTCTCTAAGTCGAGAGGATTATAATAAATGCAAGGGTTGAAGAGCGCAAAGGAAATTTGGGACGTGCTCAAGGCCGCGCACGAAGGAGACGAGGTGACCAAGATCACCAAGCGGGAGACGATCGAGGGGGAGCTCGGTCGCTTCATGCTTCACCAAGGAGAGGATCCGCAAGCCATGTACAACCGCTTGAAGACCTTGGTGAATCAAGTGCACAACCTCGGGAGCACCAAATGGGATGACCATGAGATGGTCAGGGTTATTCTAAGATCCCTCGTTTTTCTTAACCCTACACAAGTTCAATTAATTCGAGGTGATCCTAGATACAAGCTAATGTCTCCCGAGGAAGTCATAGGGAAATTTGTGAGCTTTGAGCTAATGATTAAAGGCTCAAAGAAAATCATCGAGCAAGGCACCTCCTCCACGCCCGAGGCACAACCCGTCGCATTCAAGGCAACGGAGGAGAAGAAGGAAGAGTCTACACCAAGTAGGCTCCCCATCGATGCCTCAAAGCTCGACAATGAGGACATGGCTTTAATCATCAAAAGCTTTTGACAAATCCTCAAGCAAAGGAGGGGGAAGGACTACAAACCCCGCTCCAAGAAGGTTTGCTATAAGTGTGGTAATCCCGGTCACTTTATGTAACACCCGACTTTAAGGAACAAAGCCAGGTGCATCTCATACATGCGCCAAAGAAGACAACATATATAATAACAGAGTGTATAGAGATAAATGTCATAAAACATCAGAGTATTTATTACATAGCGGAAGACTTATTACAAATTAAAATAATGAATATAAAATGAACTAAGGATCGTCGGCGCCAATGTCAACTGAGAAACGCCACCTAGATCAAGTCGAATGCCTCAGTGTTAGGCGGCTCCTCTTCGAGCACCTGATCTTCACCTGTGGGGGGGGGGGGTGAGACAGCAAGAGTGAGCTCACATACGTTCATAGCTCAACAAGTCGTGGGGAATAATGTGGCATGAACTCACCAAAGGTGGGAGTTCATGAAGTGTAAGGCTGATCAATGAAATAAAGGCTGAAGCTGAGCATTGCTTTTATAAGTTGGTCAAAATTTTATTAGCAATTACTAAGTGTAAGTAAATACCAAACCTTAATAATAATAAAGAAAAGTAATAGTAAAATAATCCCAAATGCAATGAAATGACAGGTTAAGTTTAAGTTCCATAAATTAATCATGTGAGTGTCCGAGCCGCTCATGACCGTGAGCACGGCTAGTATACCAGTTTTACACTCTGCAGAGGTTGCGCATCTTTACCCACAAGTCGTGTTACCCATTTGCCACGGAGTTGATCAGACCCCATACACCTCTACCAAGGAAGCGAGGCAGGGTACCACTACGAGGCCTTTACAAAGTTCCACTAGCTTCAGACTACCCGCTACAGTTTATAGGAAGCTCCAGTGCAGGGTTCTTGCCTGACCGCCATCGCAGCAAAATCAACCAAGGACCTCCCTACACTGACCACTCCCCTACTTCCCTTGCCCCTTTCGGGTAAGGTAGCCCTCCACTAGCTTTCCTAGTTAATCAGCCAAGGGCGTTTCATTAAACCCTAGTGGTAGCACTGTTTTCCCGAGTGGTTCTCCATGTTCCCATTGACATAATGATCTTATCATGAATAGAAAATAATGAACAGATAATAACAAGTATAAAAATGAGTGATGAATATCTCTATACCAAAGCCACATAAAGCAATAGCATGTACTACCCAAAAGTTTAGTAGTAAAACCAGTGGTGAAACAAGGTATAAAGATAGTCAAAATCTAGGGCATCCTATTAGATCCCATCAAGATTAACCTATGCAGATCATTATGAATAATAAGAACATGAATGGGTAAAAGAAGTGATCAAGGGCACAACTTGCCTTCCACGAGCTCCTGCTCAGCTACTTCTACTTGTTGAGCCTCAGATTCCACAGTGGCTTGCTCGTCTACTCGCATCAACACAATACATACATAACATAGCATAAATTAACATCACATCAAACATGCTAATAGAATATACAGTAATAAACTAGACACTAAAATGAGATCGTAGGAACTGGAATCATTAAATTGGGAGTTATATATTTTAAGATATGAATTTCTGAAGCTTTTATGTACTTAATACAAGATTGAGTGCTAGATAAATTTTAATGTGTCTTTTATGTAAAAACAGAGGCACAAATGGATAGACAATAATATTATGAAAATTTAGGAACTGGAATGGACCAATTTGGAGTTCATATGCATTTTCTACAAATTAAACAAGTTTCTGCATTTAAATATGTATTAAAAACTATTTTCTAACTGATTTTCCTGGTTTCATTAATTATCTGGACTAGGCGTCATTTTCTGGGAAGTGCAGGGACTAAACTATAAAGATTTCCGAGACTCAGACTACTGGCGCAAGGACGGTGGGTTGATTTCTTTTAACATCAGGGTCTCTTTAGCAAAAATCCAGAGCCAAAGGGGTATCGGCCAATGAGCACCGCTGGATGCAGAATCAACGACGCAGATTACACCAACCTCTTTATAAACCGGTACGCCATGTGAACCGCTGGATCCCAGATCGAAGGACCGGATTTAATTAACCCAAGATCTAGTCTCAACCGTAAGACACGAGATCAACGGCTCGGATTGAAACAAGGTGAAACATTATCGGTACTCTAATCCGGGCCGTTATCTCATGATCTAACGGTCCACGACGCTATCTACCTCTACCACGGCGGAGAAGGGGGCACTGGATGAATCACCACTGTTGGTCCCCTAATCAACGGCTCATGGGAGTCTTCCCCGTCGCCAGCCAATCCACCCGACGATGCCATCGCCGCCCATGGCAAGCGCCCGCCGAAGTCCGGCGGTCAGGTCCAAAGGTGACCCACCGGCTCCAACCCGCCAAGTAGTTCACGACGAATTCAATTCTACGGTCAATTTCCACCATCAGGTACCTTGCGCTGCTGTTCACGTCACCATGCGGTTGAATAGCGACGAGATAACCATGGCGACGAATTCACAGTCCCACTGTTGCCCTCAATCGATATTACGCGATGTGGAACGCTCCTAAGTACGCAATGAATGAAACAGGGGAAAGCATACCGCGCAGGAAGGGGTGATTTCTCCAGGCGGTGACGAGCGGAGGATTCGCAATGCCCAGGCTTGAATCGACGGCCGATTGGCAACGCTCCTGGTCGCGGCACCAAGTTAGGAGGTTACGCCCGACCTCACCGCACCATAGCGGACGCTAACGACGCGGGTGTGGGTGAGGCAAGCCCTAATCATAGAATATCTTGGTGCGGCGGCGAATTCCCTTGCCTTTCTCACCTCCCCGACGACGCAGCTTCCGCGGCGTGGTGCAGGCGTGAAGGCCACAAGGATGGAAAGGGGGAGGGTCGCCTAGGGTTCGTAGCGCATCAAATAGGGGCAAGGTCGGCTAGGAGGAACCTAAACCCCCGGGTCAACGGCGCAGTCCCGCCATGATCGGAAGAGATCATTGGGGGAGGATAGAGCTGACATGGGTGGCCCACACGGCGGTGATAGCTCAACAGCGTGTGGATGCCAGGTGATTGACTGACCATGCGGTCCCACCAGCCAGCACCTAATGCGCGCGCCTGAATTACATCGGCCAAGTGGCCCATGCTGCAGCGACCGAAGGCGAGAATGAAGGCTGTGCAGGCGGCGGTTGGGCCAAGGGGAGGAAGGGAAAACGGGCCGAATAGGTGTTTTTGGCCCAGTTGCATAGTTTCGGTTTTCTTCTTTTTTTAATTTTATTTCAAACTCAATTTGAATTCAAATTTAATTCAAACTTTTTGTGGCCAAATATTCTCAGATGATATTGCGCCAAAAATAGTACTACTTTGAAGATATATTATTATATATATTATTTTTATATCTTTTCTCTTTTTGGTTTCAATTCTAGAATTTCTTTTAGGATTTAATTTCCCATTGGGGTCATAACATAATTTTTTTGTTTACTATATTTTTATATCATCACAAAATGCACACAAAGTAAGATCCAGCATGATGCACATGTTATTTAGGTGTTCTTGGTTCTAACTACCCACTTTTAACTAGTGTTGATCACATGTAATGTATAGTAGAGGCCACAAACTAATGAGTTTATCTCTATCCACTTTTATTACACTTTTGAGTATTACAAATCCTACCCCCTTAAAAATAATCTCGTCCTCGAGATTTAAGAAGATCTAGGGAAAAGGTGGCGAAAATCTATACGAAGCTCTTCTTCTCTTTCCCACGTTGCTTCATCCTCTCCATGGTGACTCCATTGCACTTTGCACATCTTTATCACCTTATTTCTTGTAACTCAAGTCAAAGTGTCCAGAATCTTAATTGGGTACTCAGCATAAGTCAGATCATCTTGAACACTAAGGTCCTCCAGTGGTAGCTGCTCCTCAGGTACCCTGAGGCACTTCTTTAGCTGAGACACGTGAAATACATCATGTACATCTGACAGATGATCGGGTAACTTCAGTTGATTTGCAACTTCTCCCACTCGCTTTAAGATCAAGAAAGGTCCAATGAAGCGAGGGGACAACTTTCCTTTAACTTTAAATCTCCTCATACCCCGGAGTGGTGACACCTTCAAATAGACATGATCACCCTCCCTAAACTCCAGTAATCTTTCCCTATTATCAGCATAACTCTTTTGCTTGGATTGTGCAATTCTCAAATTTTCTCTTATCGTTCAAACTTGTTCTTCTGCCTCTTGTATAAGCTCAAGCCCAAAGAATTGTCTTTCTCCAGTTTGATCCCAATACAGGGGAGTCCTGCATTTTCTGCCATATAGAGCCTCAAACGGTGACATCTTCAAACTGGCCTGATAGCTATTATTATAAGAAAACTCAGCATAGGGTAAGCTCTTCTCCAACTACCACCATGCTTAAGGGCACACGCTCTTAACATATCTTCTAGCACTTGATTAGTCCTCTCTGTCTGTCCATCAGTCTCGGGATGGTAGGCTGAACTGAAATTCAACTTTGTATCCAAGCTCTCATGCAACTTCTTCCAAAATTGAGAAGTAAACTGTGATCCTCGATCAGACACGATCTTCTTAGGCACACCATGTAGGCAAACTATCCGAGACATATACAATTCTGCTAGTTTGGCTCCCGTGTAATTAGTCCTCACAGGTATGAAATGAGCCACTTTTGTCAATCTGTCCACAATTACCCAAATAGAATCATACCTAGCAGGGGTGTGGAGTAGTCCAACAATAAAATCCATACCAATTTCTTCCCATTTCCACTCAGGAATCTTAAGCGGGTGTAATAGTCCAGCGGGTCTTTGATGTTCGGCCTTAACTCTTTCACACACATCACACTTAGCCACATGGGCAGCAACATCTCTTTTCAGTCCATACCACCAATACTTTTGCTTCAAATCTTGATACATCTTAGTGCTACCAGGGTTGATAGAATAATCAGAATCATGAGCTTCTTTCAATATAGCCTCACGGAGGCTATCAATCTCTGGAACACATATCCGATCTTTGAACCATATAGTACCTTTCTCATCCTCCGTGAATTCCGGAACTCGACCTTCCGTAATCAGATCCTTAATCTCTTGAATCTTAGCATCACCAACGTGACCTTTACGAATCTCTTGCTCCAAGGTAGGTTCCAACTCAATGGTAACTCCTTCAGTGTGAGTAACAATTCCCAGGTTAAGCCTCTCAAAATCTTTTGCTAATTCATCGGGTAGCTGGACAACAAAAGCGGAATGAACATGCTCCTTCCGACTCAAGGCATCTGCAACCAAATTCGCCTTGCCCGAGTGATAGTGAATCTCCAAATCATAATCCTTAATGAGCTCCAACCAACGACGTTGTCTAAGGTTAAGATCCTTCTGAGTGAATATGTACTTCAAACTCTTATGATCCGTGTACACTTGACACTTAGTTCCCATAATATAATGTCTCCAAATCTTAAGAGCATGCACAACTGCTGTCAGTTCTAAGTCATGAGTGGGGTAGTTCAACTCTTGTTTCTGCAACTGACGAGACGCATAGGTGATCACATGTCCTTCTTGCATGAGCACACATCCTAATCCTTAGCCATATGCATCACAATAAATGTCAAATCCCTTCTGTAGATCTAGCATAATCAACACTGGTGGTGACATCAATCCCTTCTTTAATTGATTAAAGTTGTCTTGGCTCATCCCACTTGAACTCTCTTCCCTTCTCCAGAAGCGAGGTCATAGTCTTAGCGATCTTAGAGAATCCTTCAATAAATCTCCGATAATATCCTGCTAGTCCCAAGAAACTCTGGATCTCAGTAACTAGAGTGGGTATGCTCCACTCCATTATCTCCTTAACCTTAGCAGGATCCACTAATATTCCTTCATTAGAAATGATATGTCCAAGAAATGGCACCTCGCCAATCCAAAACTCACACTTGCTAAACTTGGCGTAGAGTTGATTATCTCGTAACTTCTATAGCACCAATCTCAGATGTTCCTCATGATCACTCTCACCCTTGGAATAAATAAGAATATCGTCGATGAACACCACGACGAATCTGTCCAGATCATGAACTCCTTATTCTTCGGATCCATAAAATAGGTTGGTGCATTAGTTAATCCAAACGATATAATAGTGAACTCATATAAACCATATCAGGTCGAGAAATCCGTCTTGGGAATATCTGATGGTCTAATCTTCATTTGGTGATAACCCGATCGGAGATCAATCTTCGAGAATACCCTTGCACCTCTCATCCGATTAAATAAATCTTCAATGCGGGGTAATGGATACTTGTTCTTCACGGTGACATCATTAAGGGTCCTATAATCCACGCACATCCCTTGTGATCCTTCTTTCTTCTGTACAAATGGAACTGGTGCTCCCCAAGGTGAGGAACTCGAACGAATGTACCCAGCCTCTTGTAACTCTGTTAATTGCTTCTTAAGTTCCTTCAACTCCTCTACAGACATCCTGTAAGGCCGTTTAGATATAGGGGCAGTTCCAGGTAACAGATCAATGACAAACTCAACTTCCCTATTTGGTGGCATTCCTAGTAACTCCTCTGGAAAGACATCCGGAAAATCTCTAACCACCCAGATGTTGTCACCAACAAACTCTTCAGGTATAAAGAACATTGCACGCTTGGATGAGGTAGTTACTGCAATATTAACATGAAATGTTTCTCCTTTAGGACTAGTGAGTTCTATAGTACCTCTACCACATGCTATAATAGCCTTTGCCTTCCTTAACCATGACATACCAAGAATCAGATCTATAGTGCTCTCTTCTAACACTATAGGGGTAGCCCATCTGAGTTAGAAACAGAGGGTAAGAAAGGAAGAATTGTAGACAAGGCGAGTAGTTACGAGGAATGTTATTGCAGGGGTTTTATTAGCTAAGTAGATTAGTGTGTCACCTACTAAAGCTAATACATTAATCTTATGGTGGTACATGCTAAGATGCCCATCTGTACTATTTCAATCAATCAAAGAAGCAAATCAGGCATTGATCATCAGAACAATCAACAACACTTTAAAATAGAGAAAATAGTTTTGATTTGTCTTAGGCCTCCTATCTCTTAAGAATGTCATAGGGGTAGGGATTCCAAAGTGTGAAATCCATCTTGTCTTAGAATAGAGAAGATGAGAATGATCAGAGTAGAACAGTAGAAGGTGAGATAGGATCAAGACAAGATGAGTATAGAAAGAATCAGAGTAAGATAAGTAGGTAAGGGTTTGTCCATTTCTATCTAGGTTTCGTCCTACAGTCAACATTTCCTCTGATACCACTTCTGTAACACCCGGCTTTAAGGAACAAAGCCAGGTGCATCTCATACATGCGCCAAAGAAGACAACATATATAATAACAGAGTGTATAGAGATAAATGTCATAAAACATTAGAGTATTTATTACATAGCGGAAGACTTATTACAAATTAAAATAATGAATATAAAACGAACTAAGGATCGTCGGCGCCAATTTCAACTGAGAAACGCCACCTAGATCAAGTCGAATGCCTCAGTGTTAGGCGGCTCCTCTTCGAGCACCTGATCTTCACCTGTGGGGGGTGTGAGACAGCAAGAGTGAGCTCACATACGTTCATAGCTCAACAAGTCGTGGGGAATAATGTGGCATGAACTCACCAAAGGTGGGAGTTCATGAAGTGTAAGGCTGATCAATGAAATAAAGGCTGAAGCTGAGCATTGCTTTTATAAGTTGGTCAAAATTTTATTAGCAATTACTAAGTGTAAGTAAATACCAAACCTTAATAATAATAAAGAAAAGTAATAGTAAAATAATCTCAAATGCAATGAAATGATAGGTTAAGTTTAAGTTCCATAAATTAATCATGTGAGTGTCCGAGTCGCTCATGACCGTGAGCACGGCTAGTATACCAGTTTTACACTCTGCAGAGGTTGCGCATCTTTACCCACAAGTCGTGTTACCCATTTGCCACGGAGTTGATCAGACCCCATACACCTCTACCAAGGAAGCGAGGCAGGGTACCACTACGAGGCCTTTACAAAGTTCCACTAGCTTCAGACTACCCGCTACAGTTTATAGGAAGCTCCAGTGTAGGGTTCTTGCCTGACCGCCATCGCAGCAAAATCAACCAAGGACCTCCCTACACTGACCACTCCCCTACTGCCCTTGCCCCTTTCGGGTAAGGTAGCCCTCCACTAGCTTTCCTAGTTAATCAGCCAAGGGCGTCCCATTAAACCCTTGTGGTAGCACTGTTTTCCCAGGTGGTTCTCCATGTTCCCATTAACATAATGATCTTATCATGAACAGAAAATAATGAACAGATAATAACAAGTATAAAAATGAGTGATGAATATCTCTATACCCAAAGCCACATAAAGCAATAGCATGTACTACCCAAAAGTTTAGTAGTAAAACCAGTGGTGAAACAAGGTATAAAGATAGTCAAAATCTAGGGCATCCTATTAGATCCCACAAGATTAACCTATGCAGATCATTATGAATAATAAGAACATGAATGGGTAAAAGAAGTGATCAAGGGCACAACTTGCCTTCCACGAGCTCCTGCTCAGCTACTTCTACTTGTTGAGCCTCAGATTCCACAGTGGCTTGCTCGTCTACTCGCATCAACACAATACATACATAACATAGCATAAATTAACATCACATCAAACATGCTAATAGAATATACAGTAATAAACTAGACACTAAAATGAGATCGTAGGAACTGGAATCATTAAATTTGGAGTTATATATTTTAAGATATGAATTTCTGAAGCTTTTATGTACTTAATACAAGATTGAGTGCTAGATAAATTTTAATGTGTCTTTTATGTAAAAACAGAGGCACAAATGGATAGACAATAATATTATGAAAATTTAGGAACTGGAATGGACCAATTTGGAGTTCATATGCATTTTCTACAAATTAAACAAGTTTCTGCATTTAAATATGTATTAAAAAACTATTTTCTAACTGATTTTCCTAGTTTCATTAATTATCTGGACTAGGCGTCATTTTCTGGGAAGTGCAGGGACTAAACTATAAAGATTTCCGAGACTCAGACTACTGGCGCAAGGACGGTGGGTTGATTTCTTTTAACATCAGGGTCTCTTTAGCAAAAATCCAGAGCCAAAGGGGTATCGGCCAATGAGCACCGCTGGATGCAGAATCAACGACGCAGATTACACCAACCTCTTTATAAACCGGTACGCCATGTGAACCGCTGGATCCTAGATCGAAGGACCGGATTTAATTAACCCAAGATCTAGTCTCAACCGTAAGACACGAGATCAACGGCTCGGATTGAAACAAGGTGAAACATTATCGGTACTCTAATCCGGGCCGTTATCTCATGATCTAACGGTCCACGACGCTATCTACCTCTACCACGGCGGAGAAGGGGGCACTGGATGAATCACCACTGTTGGTCCCCTAATCAATGGCTCATGGGAGTCTTCCCCGTCGCCAGCCAATCCACCCGACGATGCCATCGCCGCCCATGGCAAGCGCCCGCCGAAGTCCTGCGGTCAGGTCCAAAGGTGACCCACCGGCTCCAACCCGCCAAGTAGTTCACGACGAATTCAATTCTACGGTCAATTTCCACCATCAGGTACCTTGCGCTACTGTTCACGTCACCATGCGGTTGAATAGCGACGAGATAACCATGGCGACGAATTCACAGTCCCACTGTTGCCCTCAATCGATATTACGCGATGTGGAACGCTCCTAAGTACGCAATGAATGAAACAGGGGAAAGCATACCGCGCAGGAAGGGGTGATTTCTCCAGGCGGTGACGAGCGGAGGATTCTTAATGCCCAGGCTCGAATCGACGGCCGATTGGCAACGCTCCTGGTCGCGGCACCAAGTTAGGAGGTTACGCCTGACCTCACTGCACCATAGCGGACGCTAACGACGCGGGTGTGGGTGAGGCAAGCCCTAATCATAGAATATCTCGGTGCGGCGGCGGATTCCCTTGCCTTTCTCACCTCCCCGGTGACGCAGCTTCCGCGGCGTGGTGCAGGCGTGAAGGCCACAAGGATGGAAAGGGGGAGGGTCGCCTAGGGTTCATAGCGCATCAAATAGGGGCAAGGTCGGCTAGGAGGAACCTAAACCCCCGGTGTTGGGGACTTGTTCTCAAATGCTAAGAGTTAAGAACAAGGCAACATAAAAAGTGTTAAATGTTAAAGTCCTTCGTCCTTCGAAACATTATGCCCCTTCGGGAAATAATGAATTTCGGACGAAGGTCAGGAGGGACATACCTTCGTAACTACAACGAGTAATGACGAAGGATTCATATAAAGCACGAAATATAAACAACATAAAATCATTTCTATTTCATCAACATGGAAAAATAGAAATGATTTCAAATTACAAATGTACCTTCGGTCCTGAAAGAAGGTATATAGTACAAGCGTGACGCAAAAGCAGAATGCCAAGTCAGCGTGAACAGTACGGGAGTACTGTTCATCTATTTATAGACGCGGGACGCAGCCCACGTAAAATTACATTCATGTCCATTACATTTGTTAACAGTTTATGGAAATCTGTCGAGGCCCCCGAAGTCTTTTCATCTTTAAGTCGGTTCTCCCGTATGCCATCGCGCCGAAGCTTCCCTGCGCACAGCTTCGGCTGCCCTCGACCTTCGTCTGGTTCAGGCTTCGTCCTGGTCGTGCTTCATATCCATAATTCTGAATCCGAAAATACCTGTTCATATAATCCGCTTGGAAAACGTTGTCAAATCATGTTTTTGAGGACCTTCGGAGGACGAAGGCCCCCAACACCCGGGTCAACGGCGCAGTCCCGCCATGATTGGAAGAGATCATTGGGGGAGGATAGAGCTGACATGGGTGGCCCACACGGCGGTGATAGCTCAACAGCGTGTGGACGCCAGGTGATTGACTGACCATGCGGTCCCACCAGCCAGCACCTAATGCGCGTGCCTGAATTACATCGGCCAAGTGGCCCACGCTGCAGCGACCGAAGGCGAGAATGAAGGCTGTGCAGGCGGCGGTTGGGCCAAGGGGAGGAAGGGAAAACGGGCCGAATAGGTGTTTTTGGCCCAGTTGCATAGTTTCGGTTTTCTTCTTTTTTTAATTTTATTTCAAACTCAATTTGAATTCAAATTTAATTCAAACTTTTTGTGGCCAAATATTCTCAGATGATATTGCGCCAAAAATAGTACTACTATGAAGATATATTATTATATATATTATTTTTATATCTTTTCTCTTTTTGGTTTCAATTCTAGAATTTCTTTTAGGATTTAATTTCCCATTGGGGTCTTAACATAATTTTTTTTGTTTACTATATTTTTATATCATCACAAAATGCACACAAAGTAAGATCCAGCATGATGCACATGTTATTTAGGTGTTCTTGGTTCTAACTACCCACTTTTAACTAGTGTTGATCACATGTAATGTATAGTAGAGGCCACAAACTAATGAGTTTATCTCTATCCACTTTTATTACACTTTTGAGTATTACACTTTATAGCAAAATGTCCTATTTCTAGTGACAGTGATAGGGGCGACGACAAGAAGGGGAGAAGAAAGGAAAAGAAGAGGTACCACAAGAAGAAGGGCGGCGATGCCCATGTGTGCCGTGAGTGGGATTCCGACGAGAGCTCCACCGACTCCTCCTCCGACGAGGACGCCGCCAACATCGCCGTCAACAAGGGACTTCTCTTCCCCAACGTCGGCCACTAGTGCCTCATGGCAAAGGACGGCAAAAAGAAAAAGGTTAAATCTAAATCCTCCACCAAATATGCCATCTCTAGTGATGAGGCAAATTCTAATGATGATGAGGATGATTTATTTACTCTTTTTGCCAACCTTAACATGCAACAAAAGGAGAAGTTAAATGAATTAATTAGCACTATTCATGATAAGGATGATCTCTTGGATAGCCAAGAGGACTTCCTAATTAAGGAAAATAAGAAGCATGTTAAGGTTAAGAATGCTTATGCTCTAGAGATGGAAAAATGTGAAAAATTAACTAGTGAGCTAAGCACGTGCCATGATGTTATTGCCAACCTTAGAAATGAAAATGCTAGATTAATTGTTAAGGTTGATTCAAATGTTTGTAATGATTCATATGCCAATCTTAAAAATGATCATGCTATATCTATTGCTAAGATTGAAAAATTAAATGCCTCTCTCGTTAGCCGTAGAATTGAAAATGAAAAATTGATTGCTAAGGCTAAAGACTTAGATGTTTGAAATGCTTCCATTTCCGATCTTAGAAGTGAAAATGATATTTTACATGCTAAGATTGTTGAACTAAAAACTTGCAAACCCTCAACATCCACTATTGAGCATGTTTCTATTTGCACTAGATGTAGACATTTTGACATTGATGCTATTCATGATCACATGATTTTAATTAAACAACAAAATGATCATATAGCAAAATTAGATGCTAAAATTGCCGAGCATGAACTGGAAAATGAAAAATTTAAATTTGCTTGTAGTATGCTTTATAGTGGGAGACGCCCTGGCATCAAGGATGGCATTGGCTTCCAAAAGGGAGACAATGTCAAACTTAATGCCCCTCCTAAAAAATTATCTAACTTTGTTAAGGGCAAGGCTCCCATGCCTCAGGATAATGAGGGTTACATTTTGTACCCTGCTGGTTATCCCGAGCACAAAATTAGGAGAATTCATTCTTGGAAGTCTCACTCTGGCCCTAATCATGCTTTTATGTATAAGGGTGAGACATCTAGCTCTAGGCAATCAACTCGTGCTAAATTGCCTAGAAAGAAAACTCCTAGTGCATCAAATGAACCTAACATTTCATTTAAAACTTTTGATGCATCTTATGTTTTGACTAACAAATCCGGCAAAGTAGTTGCCAAGTATGTTGGGGACAAACACAAGGGAGCAAAGACTTGTGTTTGGGTACCCAAAGTTCTTGTATCTTATGTCAAAGGACCCAAAACTGTTTGGGTACCTAAAATCAAGAACTAAATTTGTTTTGTAGGTTTATGCATCCGGGGGCTCAAGTTGGATCATCGATAGCGGGTGCACAAACCACATGACAGGGGAGAAAAGGATGTTCTCCTCCTACGAGAAAAATCAAGATCCCCAACGAGCTATCACATTCGGGGATGGAAACCAAGGTTTGGTCAAAGGTTTGGGTAAAATAGCTATATCTCCTGACCATTCTATTTCCAATGTTTTTCTTGTAGACTCTTTAGATTACAATTTGCTTTCCGTTTCTCAACTATGCAAAATGGGCTACAATTGTCTATTTACTGATGTAGGTGTCACTGTCTTTAGAAGAAGTGATGATTCAGTAGCATTTAAGGGAGTGTTAGAGGGTTAGCTATACTTAGTTGATTTCAATAGAGCTGAACTCGACACTTGCTTAATTGCTAAGACTAACATGGGTTGGCTTTGGCATCGCCGACTAGCCCATGTTGGGATGAAGAATCTTCACAAGCTTCTAAAGGGAGAGCACATTTTGGGACTAACAAATGTGCATTTTGAGAAAGGCAGGATCTGTAGCGCATGCCAAGCAGGGAAGCAAGTTGGTGCTCATCATCCACATAAGAACAACTTGACGACTGATAGGCCACTCGAACTCCTCCACATGGACCTATTCGGCCCGATCGCTTACATAAGCATCGGCGGGAGTAAGTACTGTCTTGTTATTGTGGATGACTATTCTCGCTTCACTTGGGTATTCTTTTTACAGGAAAAAACTCAAACCCAAGAGACTTTAAAGGGATTCTTGAGACGGGCTCAAAATGAGTTCGGCTTGAGGATCAAGAAAATAAGAAGCGATAATGGAATGGAGTTCAAGAATTCACAAATTGAAGGCTTCCTTGAGGAGGAGGGCATCAAGCATGAGTTCTCTTCTCCCTACACGCCACAACAAAATGGTGTAGTGGAGAGGAAGAATAGAACTCTATTGGATATGGCAAGGACCATGCTTGATGAATACAAGACTTCGGATCGGTTTTGGGCCGAGGCGGTCAACACCGCTTGCTACGCCATCAACCGGTTATATCTACACCGAATCCTCAAGAAGACACCCTACAAACTCCTCACCGGTAAAAAGCCCAATGTTTCATATTTTAGAGTCTTTGGCAGCAAATGTTTTATTCTTGTTAAAAGAGGTAGAAAGTCCAAATTTGCTCCTAAGGCTGTAGAAGGCTTTTTACTAGGATATGATTCAAACACAAGGGCATATAGAGTCTTTAACAAGTCCACTGGACTAGTTGAAGTTTCTTGTGACATTGTGTTTGATGAGACTAATGGCTCCCAAGTGGAGCAAGTTGATCTTGATGAATTAGATGATGAAGAAGCTCCGTGCGTCATGCTAAGGAACATGTCCATTGAGGATGTGTGTCTAAGAAATCCGAAGAGCCCATTCAAGCACAAGATCAACCATCCTCCTCCATGCAAGCATCTCCACCAACTCAAGATGAGGATGAGGCTCAAGATGATGAAGAGGAAGATCAAGAAGATGTGCCACCTCAAGACGACGACAATGATCAAGGGGGAGATGCAATTGATCAAGACAAGGAGGATGAGCAAGTTCCAAGGCCGCCACACCCAAGAGTCCACCAAGCAATCCAACGAGATCACCCCGTGGACACCATCCTCGGCGACATTCATAAGGGGGTAACCACTAGATCTCGTGTTGCACATTTTTGTGAGCATTACTCTTTTGTCTCCTCTATTGAGCCACACAGGGTAGAGGAAGCACTTCAAGATTCGGATTGGGTGATGGCGATGCAAGAGGAGCTCAACAACTTCACGAGGAATGAGGTATGGCATTTAGTTCCACGTCTTAACCAAAATGTTGTAGGAACCAAGTGGGTCTTCCACAACAAACAAGACGAGCATGGTGTAGTGACAAGGAATAAAGCCAGACTTGTGGCCAAGGGATATTCACAAGTCGAAGGTTTGGATTTCGGAGAAACCTATGCACCCGTAGCTAGGCTTGAATCAATTCGCATTTTACTTGCCTATGCTACTTACCATGGCTTCAAGCTTTATCAAATGGACGTGAAAAGTGCCTTCCTCAATGGACCAATCAAGGAAGAGGTCTATGTTGAGCAACCTCCCGGCTTTGAAGACAGTGAGTATCCTAACCATGTTTATAGACTCTCTAAGGCGCTTTATGGGCTCAAGCAAGCCCCAAGAGCATGGTATGAATGCCTAAGAGATTTTCTTATTGCTAATGGATTCAAAGTCGGAAAAGCCGATCCTACACTCTTTACTAAAACACTTGAAAATGATTTATTTGTATGCCAAATTTATGTTGATGAAAGCTCTCTTGTGAGTTTTGGTGTTTGGATGACAACTCAATTAAAGGACTAACAAGTGTACTAAGTGTTGAACAGGTGCTTAAGGTAAAGCTAACAGGGTTCAACACAAGTGAACAAATGTGATAGTCCAAGAACTGGATTATGGATACATAATAGACATCACAAGTAAGATGGTCATTGCATAAAGTGAGACTCGGGTGCGTAGCTCGGAGACAACTGATCAAGCCGAGGACGGAGGCAAGAAAAGCTTCGAGGTACCAAGTGCACGGGAGAAGGTCAAGGAGGCTGAGGAACCCAAAGCCAAGGGTGAAGAAGAAGGCTTGCAAGTCAAGGGTGATCGAGTTGAGAACAGCTACGACACATCAAGGATCACTACATAAGGACGTGACTTACAACCAATGAGGAAACATCTCTAGCTATGTGGTGTAAGTCATAAGGCTCAAGATCAAGCTCTAAGTAGAAGTGCACAAGGTCACTAGAAGAAGAAGCAGTGTCAAAACCAGAACTGGAGGCAGCCCAAAAGAGCTAAGTTCACCTTGACCTTTAGTTTGGGTTGTTCCTATGTTTGGAGATGTTCTATGTGACCTTTGCAGGATGTTGGAGCTAAGTAATGTCAATCTAGATCAAGTCAAGCTGACTTGATGATCTATGAGTCCAACATCAAAAGCTCAAGCATGTCAAATGCTATAGATATAATAATTAAGAAAAGGTATGTTTCTAGACTTAGTACATTGGTTTTGTGTACTAATATACTTGTCTAAGTGCTAGAAACAGAAGGAAGAAGAAAAGGAAAGAGGTGCAAAAGGCTTGGCTGTGTACAGCCAAGACTCAGCTCAGTCTGGCACACCGGACTGTCCGGTGGTGCACCGGACAGTGTCCGGTGCGCCAGGCTGAACTCCGGTGAACAGGCCGCTCTCGGGAGGAGTCTGGCGACGTACGGCTATATTTCACCGGACTGTCTGGTCATGCACCGGACTGTCCGGTGAGCCAACGGTCGGCTGTGGCAACGGTCGGCCGCGCGATCCGCGCGTGACGCGTGGCCGAGCCAACGGTCAAATGGGGGCACCGGACAGTGTTCGGTGCGCCAACGGCTCCAAGGCAGCAACGGTCGTCTGCGCCAATTTTGGAAGGAAATCGGGCACCGGACAGTGTCCGGTGGTGCACCGGACTGTCCGGTGCGCCACCCGACAGAAGGCAAGGATTGCCTTCCTGGATTGCTTTCAACGGCTCCTAGGCCCCTTGTGCCTATAAAAGGGACCCCTAGGTGCCTCAAGCAATATATAAGTGCAGCCAACAAGTGTAGACATCACTCGAATCAATTCTCACTCTCGCTCTTGTGTGTATCTCTATAGTTTGTGTAGAAGGCACAGCTATAAGCCTTTAGAGAGAAGAGAAGTGCTGCTAAGAGCTAGAGCAAGGTCTTGAGCGTATCGTTACTCTGCCGGGGTGCTGCCAAGAAGTTTGTAAGCAGCCGTGGTTTTGTTGTAACACACTCAACATAGTGAAAGGCTCTATCTGTCATACTGACAGATCTGAGCAAACTGAGGAAGGAGTTGAAATAGACTCCAAGCCCAGGTGTGGCTAACTCCAACGAGGACTAGGCAAGCATTTCAGGCTTGGCCGAACCTCGGGATAAATCCTTGTGTCTGTGTGCTCTGTTCTGTATTGTATCCTGACTCTCTATCTTACTCGCCCTTATATCTGCACTTCAACACTTACCTGTGGTATAAGCTTTATTTGAAGTGCAGGACATTTTGAGACAGGATCTTCTATTCCGCTGCAACCTACTCGAAGGATCTTCTCACTCCACTGCATACTAAGTCTTCGAGTAGAGTAAGAATTTAAGTTTTAAAGTGATAAGTTTTATTCGCCTATTCACCCCCCCCCCTCTAGGCGACATCCAGATCCTGTTCCCGGGTCAAAGGGAACTTTCAATTGGTATCAGAGCTAGGCCTCTCTAGTGTGGGCTTAGCCGTCCGGAGATAACGATGTCGTCACAAGAGGTAACTGTAGAACTTCTTTTAGGCGATGGTTCTAATTACAAATCTTGGTCTGTCTCTATTTATAAGGCTTTCATGCATGTTGATCCTGATTTGAGACAAGTCTTTAGTAGAAGTATTTTTCCCTCTAATGTTAGTAAAAATCCTTCTAATGATGAACTAAGATGTCTATCTCTAAATCACCATGCTTGCAACATCTTAGTTGATTCTCTTTCTAGAGATGCTTATTTTGCCATCATGAGTAGTGATAATGATTTATTTGTTGATGCTCATGATTTATGGAATAGAATTAAAGTAAAATATTTTATGGCAAATTGTACTGCTCCTACTCCCTATATTGCTAGTGATGCTAACCTTTCAAAGGGAGAAGAACAAGAACGATGGGCACCAAACGATGAATCCACCTCATCAACAGGTTTGTTCTCCACTAGTAATAAATGTTTTATTGCTAACAATGACGGTGGAGACGAAAGCCATGATGAGGAGGAATATGAGGATGATAGTGAGGATGAATCTTCATCACCACAAGGTGCATTTTCCTGTATTGCTTCCACTAACATTGATGACAGGAAAAATGAGACCGACGATGTGGAAGAAGAGGAGATTCGCCGTTTCTACATCCATCTCAACAAAGAGGACAAAGCGCTCTTGGTTAAACTGTTGAGAAGGAACAAGGAACAAGGCGAGACACTTCTCAGGCTAAAGGAGACACTCATCAAAACAAACAACAGCCTGGAGAAGATGACCAAAGAACATGAGGAGCTAAAGTGCTCTCATGATGATTTGGTCCAACGGTATGATTCAATTTTATTTGAGCAAAGAAATAATGATGATGCTTTATCTTGTGTTGCTCAACTTAAAATGGAAAATGCCATGCTTAGGAGTGAAGTCGAAATGATAAACTTAGAAAAACTTGCTCTAGGTGAAGAATATGATATGTTATCATTTTCTCATAATAAATTAATTGATGACCATATCATGCTTGATATTGCTCATGGAATAGTAATTACTAGTGTTAACTCAAGTGAACCTCATTCTTGTAAATGTGCACATTTGGATAATCTATCACCATGTGCTAACCCCTGTCACTCAAAAGGAAGCGAGTGTTTAAATGAGCAAAAAGTTGCAGGGTCACAAAAGAAATTGTGTGGGAACAAGAAGCAAAGACAACTAAGAAGACGCATTGCTCAACTCTCTCAAGATATCCACGGGCGCGTGGTGAAGAAGCTTGAGAAAGGAAAAACTGCAGCAAGTGTTAAGCTCAATAAGAAGAATGTTCCTAAAGATGAAGAAATCAACATGAGCTTGGAAAAAGGAAAAGATTCAATTAATCATGTTGTTTGCACTGACCTTTTCTCTATGTCATCCAAGAACAAAAAGAGAAAAGGCAAAAGAAGGTGCTTTAAGTGCAACAAGTCAGGACACCTCATTGTGTCATGTCCATACACCAACAAGAGTGAAGGGATAAGGAGATGCTTCGGATGCAATGACAAGAACCACACGATAACTTCTTGTCCTCTATTGATGGATCAAGCATGTGCAGTCTCCAAGATGACTCTCACCAAGGAAAATGACAAACAGCAAGCGTCATGTCAGGTTGAGCGACGCTTCTGCTACAAGTGCGGTGAGCAGGGTCATCTATCCAAGGTATGTAATCAAGGTGAGGTTCCTAAGCAAGTAAATTTGTCTCAATCTTATTCGTTTAGGAGACCCAAATCATACACTTGTGCTAGATCTATAACGAGATCACCTAGAACTAGCACAAAGACTATATGGGTACCAAAGGCACTTTTGGTTGAACATCATGGACCCATCCCAAGGTGGGTACCAAATTGTGCTAACTAGACCATGCAGGTACCTTGAGATGGACTGGAGACCATGGGAGAGCTTAAGACGGTTATCTTAAACTCTATGCTTAAGCTGTTAATTGTTTTGGTGTTTATTCATTAACCCAAGGTTGAATTATTGTGAGACACTAATCCCATGTTCATCTCAAGTGAAATAAGTTGAATAGGTCCTTAATCATTATTGGTGAATCATGCAAAAGACCTTGATGAGATTCTTCAACTTGCTCTCCATAGGATGGTACCCTTGTATCTTAAAGTACTTTGTTGATAATCAGTATTGCTCTTAAAACTGATTGTTGTGCTTCCTGTCCTTGGAGTAGTTATGCCTCTTGATTGCCTGTGTTGAGTACCTTTCAATCAAAGATTAGTGATTTCCAAGATCATAATCATGCGTGCTTAATCATGATTGTATGCTTTAGAGGTTTTGTCTCTTGAAACATTTAATGGGTAGTTTTTCATTAGATATATCCACCATGATTAACTCTTTTCGTGTTCGTGAATAAACATGTATTCCTTTGTGAGTTATGCTATATGGTTTTAATGATTAACCTATGTGCAAATATGATATTTTGTTTAGTTAATGTTCACACGATTACTCTGTCTGGTATTGTGTGAATACCAACTCCATGTTGTGCCTCTAATGCACTCTTTTGAGCTATAAGGTGCATGAACAAAAGGAGCCCTCAATTAGTGACAACTGGTGCTCTCATAGCAATTCATGAAAAGGCAAAGGTATGGAGAATGGAACTATGCAACTTCATTGAATATCTTGAAGTTCCATTAATTGTGATCACAGCTATGGTCTTGCCTCTGAATGGGTAGTATCTTGGCTTAGGTGCTCTTTCTTTATAATGTTGATTCTTTTGGTGTATCTAAGGAACCTTCTTAATTATGATGTGCTTAGACATTGTGCTTTATATGCATGATCGTGTTGTTTTTCAATTGGTATATGTGGTGCAATGATTGTCAAGTATGAAGCATGTCTAGGTTGCTCGTAAAATGTTATACTTCTTGAGACATGTATTGTTGGATTAAGTCAATCTTTCATTTGATATTCAAATTGGCATCTTTGTGTGATGAAAGTGATAGAGTATGCCTTGACCAAGGTATGTTGTGATCCCTTCTAGTTCTGAGGAAGCTAGAATGTGCAAAGTGCAAGTCATTCAAATACTTGATGCACAACTTGAGGGGGGGCACACATAACTTGTGTCTTTTGAGACTAACTGTTTCTTGAAGCGATCTTGTACAGTCTCAAGGTGGAAAAGAGAAGATGAGCAAGAAATGGAGCAATCAGGATTTGGGTACCTCTGTAAGTCAAGTAATTGGTATCTTAAGTCATGAGTAATTGCATATTTTTAGATTGCTCATGCTCTATGCCTATCCTTAAATATCATGGAGCTATGATAATAAATGATCTTGCAATTGGTATCTTTCAATTGGTAGCCATGATAGTTTGCTTCAATTGACATCCTTTGATAATCATTAGAATAGAAGTTTCTTCTTGTGCCTAATACTATAACTTGTTCTAAGTTTGGTGTCTTAGCAACAAGAAAAGGTTAGGATAAAGAATCAGGCACAAGTGTGGAGAAGCTCTCGAGAGATTAAATACTTTCAAGATGGGAAGTACACTACAACATGGTAAAGGTACAAAAGGAAGTATTAATCTTTTTGCGTATATGTATCTTACTTAAATGTTGGTAGTGCATATGCTCAATAAGCAAGGGGGAGTTTTGATAATGTGTCTCTCCTCCTTAACACCCTGCTGTCCCTTGACATCATCCTATGTTCTTGCTTGAATATGGTTTTGGTGTTTGATGTCAAAGGGGGAGAATATGTGCATTAAAGCTTATCTCAACCTGAGAGGAAAGCTTATCCTAAGGGGTGATGTGTTAGTTTGAGTATTGTTAGGGTGTTATTGATAAGTCTTATCATATGCTTCTTGCAGTATTATATGTGTTGCATCATATGGACTAGTGTTTAGTGTTTCCGCTGCTATGAATTAATTGGCTTCTATAGTGTAATAGATAGTCATGTGATTAATGGTGTTTATGTGATTAATGGTGCTTTACGATTGCTTTAAATTGATATCTTAGTTTAAACTGGTATCTAAATGGTGAATAATGGTAGGTTGATATCTTAGTTTAAACTGGTATCTAAATGGTGAATAATGGTAGGTTGATATTCCTGTGATATATCCACTAAATTGAATGGTGTTTAACTCTGATTATGTGCATTTGTGTGTTATAGCATCATGGTTTGATTCTTGACACAATGCATTCCAAAAAGTGCTAAGGTGTAGAAATGTTTCGAATTGCCTAAGTATGTGCAAATTGGCGTCTGAGGCCAAAATTATGTTGTTGAAGTAAGCACATATTTAGGGGGAGCATTCTATAAACTTAGAATTCAAAATTTGTGCTTCAAATCTTACTCTAATGTAAGCTTTAATTGTGTTTCCATCAATCACCAAAAAGGGGGAGATTGAAAGCTCTCTTGTGAGTTTTGGTGTTTGGATGACAACTCAATTAAAGGACTAACAAGTGTACTAAGTGTTGAACAGGTGCTTAAGGTAAAGCTAACAGGGTTCAACACAAGTGAACAAATGTGATAGTCCAAGAACTGGATTATGGATACATAATGGACATCACAAGTAAGATGGTCATTGCATAAAGTGAGACTCGGGTGCGTATCTCGGAGACAACTGATCAAGCCGAGGACGGAGGCAAGAAAAGCTTCGAGGTACCAAGTGCACGGGAGAAGGTCAAGGAGGCTGAGGAACCCAAAGCCAAGGGTGAAGAAGAAGGCTTGCAAGTCAAGGGTGATCGAGTTGAGAACAGCTACGACACATCAAGGATCACTACATAAGGACGTGACTTACAACCAATGAGGAAACATCTCTAGCTATGTGGTGTAAGTCATAAGGCTCAAGATCAAGCTCTAAGAAGAAGTGCACAAGGTCACTA
Source organism: Zea luxurians (assembly GCA_029449295.1). Classification (NCBI taxonomy): domain Eukaryota; kingdom Viridiplantae; phylum Streptophyta; class Magnoliopsida; order Poales; family Poaceae; genus Zea; species Zea luxurians. The sequence goes on along the minus strand of JAOPSE010000004.1, from coordinate 179,977,134 downwards.
GAAGAAGAAGCAGTGTCAAAACCAGAACTGGAGGCAGCCCAAAAGAGCTAAGTTCACCTTGATCTTTAGATTGGGTTGTTCCTATGTTTGGAGATGTTCTATGTGACCTTTGCAGGATGTTGGAGCTAAGTAATGTCAATCTAGATCAAGTCAAGCTGACTTGATGATCTATGAGTCCAACATCAAAAGCTCAAGCATGTCAAATGCTATAGATATAATAATTAAGAAAAGGTATGTTTCTAGACTTAGTACATTGGTTTTGTGTACTAATATACTTGTCTAAGTGCTAGAAACAGAAGGAAGAAGAAAAGGAAAGAGGTGCAAAAGGCTTGGCTGTGTACAGCCAAGACTCAGCTCAGTCTGGCACACCGGACTGTCTGGTGGTGCACCGGACAGTGTCCGGTGCGCCAGGCTGAACTCCGGTGAACAGGTCGCTCTCGGGAGGAGTCTGGCAACGTACGGCTATAATTCACCGGACTGTCTGGTGATGCACCGGACTGTCCGGTGAGCCAACGGTCGGCTGTGGCAACGGTCGGCCACGCGATCCGCGCGTGACGCATGGCCGAGCCAACGGTCAAATGGGGGCATCGGACTGTCCGGTGTGCACCGGACAGTGTTCGGTGCGCCAACGGCTCCAAGGCAGCAACGGTCGTCTGCGCCAATTTTGGAAGGAAATCGGGCACCGGACAGTGTCCGGTGGTGCACCGGACTGTCCGGTGCGCCACCCGACAGAAGGCAAGGATTGCCTTCCTGGATTGCTTTCAACGGCTCCTAGGGTCCTTGTGCCTATAAAAAGGACCCCTAGGCGCCTCAAGCAATATATAAGTGCAGCCAACAAGTGTAGACATCACTCGAATCAATTCTCACTCTCCCTCTTGTGTGTATCTCTATAGTTTGTGTAGAAGGCACAACTATAAGCCTTTAGAGAGAAGAGAAGTGCTTCTAAGAGCTAGAGCAAGGTCTTGAGCGTATCGTTACTCTGCCGGGGTGCTGCCAAAAAGTTTGTAAGCAGCCGCGGTTTTGTTGTAACACACTCAACATAGTGAAAGGCTCTACCTGTCATACTGACAGATCTGAGCAAACGGAGGAAGGAGTTGAAATAGACTCCAAGCACAGGTGTGGCTAACTCCAATGAGGACTAGGCAAGCATTTCAGGCTTGGCCGAACCTCGGGATAAATCCTTGCGTCTGTGTGCTCTGTTCTGTATTGTATCCCGACTCTCTGTCTTACTCGCCCTTATATCTGCACTTCAACACTTATCTGTGGTATAAGCTTTATTTGAAGTGCAGGACATTTTGAGACAGGATCTTCTATTTCGCTGCAACCTACTCGAAGGATCTTCTCACTCCACTGCGTACTAAGTCTTCGAGTAGAGTAAGAATTTAAGTTTTAAAGTGATAAGTTTTATTCGCCTATTCACCCCCCCCCTCTAGGCGACATCCAGATCTTGTTCCCGGGTCAAAGGGAACTTTCAGTTGATGATATCATATTTGGGTCTACTAACGAATCTACATGTGAAGAGTTTAGTAGGATCATGACTCAAAAATTTGAGATGTCGATGATGGGGGAGTTGAAGTATTTCTTAGGATTTCAAGTGAAGCAACTCCAAGAGGGCACCTTCATTAGCCAAACAAAGTACATTCAAGACATTCTAACCAAGTTTGGGATGAAGGACGCCAAGCCCATCAAGACACCCATGGGAACTAATGGGCATCTCGACCTCGACACAGGAGGTAAATCCGTAGTTCAAAAGGTATACCGGTCGATGATAGGTTCTTTACTCTATTTATGTGCTTCACGACTGGATATTATGCTTTTCGTATGCATGTGTGCAAGATTCCAAGCCGATCCTAAGGAAGCTCACCTTAGGGCCGTAAAACGAATCTTGAGATATTTAGTTTATACTCCTAAGTTTGGCCTTTGGTACCCCAGGGGATCCACATTTGATTTAATTGGTTATTCTGATGCCGATTGGGCAGGGTGCAAAATTAATAGAAAGAGCACATCGGGGACTTGCCAGTTCTTGGGAAGATCTCTGGTGTCTTGGGCTTCAAAGAAGCAAAATTCTGTGGCTCTTTCAACCGCCGAAGCCGAGTATATTGCCGCAGGCCATTGTTGCGCGCAATTGCTTTGGATGAGGCAAACCCTTAGGGACTATGGTTACAAATTAACCAAAGTTCCTCTTCTATGTGATAATGAGAGTGCAATCCGCATGGCGGATAATCCCGTTGAGCATAGCCGCACTAAACACATAGCCATTCGGTATCATTTTCTAAGGGATCACCAAAAAGGGGGATATCGAGATTGCATATATTAACACCAAAGAACAATTAGCCGATATCTTTACCAAGCCATTGGATGAACAAACTTTTACCAGACTTAGGCATGAGCTAAATATTCTTGATTCTAGGAATTTTTATTGATGTTTTGCTCACATAGCTCATATATATACCTTTGATCATCTCTTTCATATGCTATGACTGATGTGTTCTTTCAAGTCCATTTCATGCTAAGTCATAGATTGAAAGGGAAAAAGGAGTCTTCGGCGAAGACAAGGCTTCCACTCCGCTCCATCGACTTATTCATCCTTCGCCGTCGCTCCGCACCAACTCTCCAACTTTGGTATAATCTTCACTTCTACTTCTATCCAAAGGGGGAGAGAGTAGTTTGAAAGGGCTTATATTTCACTCAAACATCCGTTTTTGGCAATTCATGCCAAAGGGGGACAGAGTATTAGCCCAAAGCAAAAGGACCGCACCACCAGCAGTTTCAAAAATGCAATCTTTTAATTGGTAATAAAAAGAAGTGTTTCAATTGATATCTTATATTGATATAATTTCAAATTGGTATACCCTCTTCAAAATTAATATCTAAAACCCTCTTGAACACTAAGAGGAGGATTTCATTAAGGGGGAGTTTTGTTCTAGTCAAAGGAAAAGCTTTTGGGTCAGGGGGAGAAAATTTTAAATCTTGAAAAATGCTTTCTTCAATCTTATTCATATATCTTTGACTATTTGCAAAAGAACTTTGAAAAGAATTTCCAAAACATTTTGCAAAACAAAACATGTGGTGCAAGCGTGGTCCAAAATGTTAATAAGAAGAAAAGCCATCCATGCGCATCTAGTAAGTAATATTTATTGGTTTCATTCCAAGCAACCTTTGCACTTACATTATGCAAACTAGTTCAATTCTGCACTTCTATATTTGCTTTGGTTTGTGTTGGCATCAATCACCAAAAAGGGGGAGATTGAAAGGGAAATAGGCTTACAACTTTTCCTAATTGATTTTGGTGGTTGAATTGCCCAACACAAATAATTGGACTAACTAGTTTGCTCTAGATTATAAGTTTTAAAGGTGCCAAAGGTTCACAATAGACCAATAAAATGACCAAGAAAGGGTTCAAACAAAGAGAGCCAAAGACAACCGAAGTGTGCCCTGGTCTGGCGCACCAGACTGTCCGGTGTGCCACCGGACAGTGTCCGGTGCACCACCAGACAGTGTCCGGTGCACCAGGGAACTCAACGCTGAACTTGCTACCTTTGGGGAAATGGAGGTCGCTCCGCTATAATTTACCGGACTGTCCAGTGTATGCACCAGACAGTGTCCGGTGGCACACCGGACTGTCCGGTGTGTCAGCGGAGCAACGGCTACTTCGTGCGCAACGGTCGACTACAACACATTTAATGCACGCCTACGCGCGCAGAGGTCAGAGCACGCGCAGCAGGCGCACCGGACAGTCTACAGGACTTGTCCTGTGCACCACCGGACAGCCTGGAGGCCCCACCAGTCAGAGCTCCAACGGTCGAACCCTAACGACCAGGTGACATGGCTGGCGCACCAGACAGTGTCCGGTGGCATACCAGACAGTGTCCGGTTGCGCACCAGACTGTCCGGTGCGCCTGTCGACAGCAGCCTCCACCAAACGGCTAGTTTGGTGGTTGGGGCTATAAATACCCCAACCACCCCACCATTCATTGCATCCAAGTTTTCAGACTTCTACACCTTACAAGAGCTAGAGCATTCAATTCTAGACACAACCAAAGAGATCAAATCCTCTCCCAAGTCTGAAATCACTCCAAATCAAATAGTGACTAGAGAGAGACACTTGTGTTCATTTGAGCTCTTGCGCTTGGATTGCTTCTTTTCTTTCTCATTCTTTCTTGTGAACACTCAATTGTAACCGAGGCAAGAGACACCAATTGTGTGGTGGTCCTTGCGGGGACTTAGTGTCCCGTGTGATTGAGAAGAGAAGCTCACTCGGTCTAAGTGACCGTTTGAGAGAGGGAAAGGGTTGAAAGAGACCCGGTCTTTGTGACCACCTCAACGGGGAGTAGGTTTGCAAGAACCGAACCTCGGTAAAACAAATCCTTGTGTCTCATTCCTTATTTGCTTGCGATTTGTTTTTCACCCTCTCTCTCGGACTCCATTATATTTCTAACGCTAACCCGGCTTGTAGTTGTGATTAACTTTGTAAATTTCAGTTTCGCCCTATTCGCCTCCCCCTCTAGGCGACTTTCAGACTCCTCTTCCCCAACGTCGGCCACAAGTGCCTCATGGCAAAAGACGGCAAAAAGAAGGTAAAATCTAAAGCCTCCACTAAATATGCAACATCTAGTGATGAGGAAAACTCTAGTGATGATGAAGATAATTTGCTTGCCCTTTTTGCCAACCTAAACATGCAACAAAAAGAAAAATTAAATGAATTGATAGGTGCTATTCATGAGAAGGATGAACTCTTGGATAGCCAAGAGGACTTCCTTATTAAGGAAAACAAGAAGCATGTTAAGGTTAAAAATGCTTATGCTCAGAAAGTAGACAAGTGTGAAAAATTAACTAGTGAGCTAAGCACTTGCCATGATATTATCTCAAACCTTAGAAATGAAAATGCAAAATTAATTGCTAAGGTTGAGAAGTTAGAAGTTTGTGATGATTCAATTGTTAGTCTTAGAAATGATAATGCTAGTTTGATTACTAAGATTGACAAGTTGAATGCATCTCTCTCTAGCCTTAAAATTGAGAATGAAAAATTAATTGCTAAGGCTAAAGATTTAAATGAATGCAATATTTCTATTTCCAATCTTAGAAATGAGAATGCTATTTTATATGCTAAGATTGATGAATTAAATGCTTGCAAACCCTCTACATCTACTGTTAGTCATGTCTCTATTTGCACTAGATGTAGAGATGTTAATATTGATGCTATCCATGATCACATTGCTTTAATTGAACAACAAAATAATCACATAGCTCAACTTAGTGCTAAGATTAATAAGCATGACTTAGAAAATGAAAATTTTAAATTTGCTAGAAGCATGCTCTATAGTGGGAGACGCCCAGGCATTAAGGATGGCAATGGCTTCCAACAGGGAGACAATGTCAAGCTTAATACCCCTAAGAAATTGTCTAACTTCGTTAAGGGAAAAGCTCCCATGGCTCAGGATAACGAGGGTTACATTTTATATCCTGCTGGTTATCCTGAACACAAAATTAGGAGAATTCAATCTAGGAAGTCTCACTCTGGCTCTCATCATGCTTTTATGTATAAGAGTGAGGCATCTAGTTCTAAGCAATCAACTCATGTTAAATTGCCTAAAAAGAAATCTCCTATTGCATCAAATGATCATAATGTTTCATTTAAGACTTTTGATGCATCATATGTTTTAACTAACAAATCAGGCAAAGTAGCTACCAAATATGTTGGGGGCAAACACATGGGGTCAAAGACTTGTGTTTGGGTACCCAAGGTGCTTGTTTCTAATGTGAAAGGACCCAAGACCGTTTGGGTACCTAAGAACAAGGCCTAAACTTGTTTTGTAGGTTTATGCATCCGGGGGCTCAAGTTGGATCATTAATAGCGAGTGCACAAACCATATGACTGGGGAGAAAAGGATGTTCTCCTACGAGAAAAACGATGATCCCCAAAGAGCTATCACATTCGGGGATGGAAATCAAGGTTTGGTCAAAGGACTTGGTAAAATTGCTATATCACCTGACCATTCTATTTCCAATGTTTTTCTTGTAGATTCTTTAGATTATAACTTGCTTTTAGTTTCTCAATTATGCAAAATGGGCTACAATTGTCTTTTTTCGGATATCGGTGTTACTGTCTTTAGAAGAAGTGATGATTCAGTAGCATTTAAGGGAGTGTTAGAGGGTCAGCTATACTTAGTTGATTTTAATAGAGCTGAACTCGACACTTGCTTAATTTCTAAGACTAATATGGGTTAGCTCTGGCATCGCCGACTAGCCCACGTTGGGATGAAGAATCTTCATAAGCTTCTAAAGGGAGATCACATTTTGGGACTAACAAATGTTCATTTTGAGAAAGATAGGGTTTGTAGCGCATGTCAAGCAGGGAAGCAAGTTGGTGTTCATCATCCACACAAAAACATCATGACGACTGACAGGCCACTTGAGCTACTTCACATGGACCTATTCGGCCCGATAGCTTACATAAGCATCGGCGGGAGTAAGTACTGTCTAGTTATTGTGGATGATTATTCTCGCTTCACTTGGGTGTTCTTTTTGCAGGAAAAATCTCAAACCCAAGAGACCTTAAATGGATTCTTGAGACGGGCTCAAAATGAGTTCGGCTTGAGGATCAAGAAAATAAGAAGCGACAACGAGACGGAGTTCAAGAACTCTCAAATTGAAGGCTTTCTTGAGGACGAGGGCATCAAGCATGAGTTCTCTTCTCCCTACACACCACAACAAAATGGTGTAGTGGAGAGGAAGAATAGAACTCTACTTGACATGGCAAGGACCATGCTTATGAGTACAAGACTTCGGACCGGTTTTGGGCGGAAGCAATCAACACTGCTTGCCACGCCATCAACCGTCTCTACCTTCACCGAGTCCTCAAGAAGACATCGTATGAACTCCTCACCGGTAAAAGCCCAATGTTTCATATTTTAGAGTCTTTGGTAGCAAATGCTTTATTCTTGTTAAAAGAGGTAGAAAATCTAAATTTGCTCCTAAGGCTGTAGAAGGCTTTTTACTTGGTTATGACTCAAACACAAGGGCATATAGAGTCTTTAACAAGTCCACTAGATTAGTTGAAGTTTCTTGTGACATTGTGTTTGATGAGACTAACGGCTCTCAAGTAGAGCAAGTTGATCTTGATGAGCTAGATGATGAAGGGGCTCCATGCGTCGCGCTAAGGAGCATGTCCATTGGGGATGTGTGTCCTAAGGAATCTGAAGAGCCTCCACAAGCACAAGATCAACCATCATCTTCAAATCAAGCATCTCCACCAACCCAAGATGAGGATCAAGCTCAAGATGATGAAAATGAAGATCAAGAAGAGCCACCTCAAGAGGAGGACAATGATCAAGGGGGAGATTCCAATGATCAAGACAAGGAAGATGATGAGGGTCCAAGACTGCCACACCCAAGAGTCCACCAAGCAATACAACGAGATCACCCCGTGAACATCATCCTCGGCGATATTCAAAAGGGGGTAATCACTCGATCTCGTGTTGCTCATTTTTGTGAACATTACTCTTTTGTGTCTTCTATTGAGCCATACAGGGTGGAAGACGCACTAAGAGATTCGGATTGGGTGTTGGCAATGCAAGAGGAACTCAACAACTTCACAAGGAATGAGGTTTGGCATCTTGTTCCACGTCCTAATCAAAATGTTGTAGGAACCAAGTGGGTCTTCCGCAACAAGCAAGATAAGCATGGTGTAGTGACAAGGAATAAAGCCTGACTTGTAGCCAAGGGATATTCACAAGTCGAAGGTTTGGATTTCGGTGAAACCTATGCACCCGTAGCTAGGCTTGAGTCAATTCGTATATTACTTGCCTATGCTACTTACCATGGCTTTAAGCTCTATCAAATGGATGTGAAAAGTGCCTTCCTCAATGGACCAATCAAGAAGGAGGTCTATGTTGAGCAACCTCCCGGCTTTGAAGATAGTGAGTACCCTAACCATGTGTATAAACTCTCTAAGGCGCTTTATGGGCTCAAGCAAGCCCCAAGAGCATGGTATGGATGTCTAAGAGATTTTCTTATCACTAATGGCTTCAAAGTCAGCAAAGCCGATCCTACTCTCTTTACTAAAATAATTGCAAATGATTTGTTTGTATGCCAAATTTATGTTGATGATATCATATTTGGGTCCACTAACAAATCTACTTGTGAAGAGTTTAGTAGGATCATGGTACAAAAATTTGAGATGTCTATGATGGGGGGAGTTGAAGTATTTTCTAGGATTTCAAGTCAAGCAACTCCAAGAGGGCACCTTCATTAGCCAAACGAAGTACATTCAAGACATACTTACCAAGTTTGGAATGAAGGATGCCAAGCCCATCAAGACACCCATGGGAACCAATGGGCATCTCGACCTCGACACTGGAGGTAAATCCGTAGATCAAAAGGTATACCGGTCGATGATAGGATCTTTACTCTATTTATGTGCATCTCGATCGGATATTATGCTTTCCGTATGCATGTGTGAAAGATTCCAAGGCGATCCTAAGGAAGTTCACCTTAGGGCCGTAAAACGAATCTTGAGATATTTAGTTCATACACCTAAGTTTGGTCTTTGGTACCCCAAGGGATCCACTTTTGATTTAATAGGCTATTCAGATGTTGATTGGGCAGGGTGTAAAATTGATAGAAAGAGCACATCAGAGACTTGTCAGTTCTTAGGAAGATCCCTGGTGTCTTGGGCTTCAAAGAAACAAAATTCTATAGCTCTTTCTACCGCCGAAGCCGAGTACATTGCCGTAGGCCATTGTTGCACGCAATTGCTTTGGATGAGGCAAACCCTTAGGGACTATGGTTACAAATTAACCAAAGTTCCTCTCCTATGTGATAATGAGAGTGCAATCCGCATGGCGGATAATCCCGTTGAGCACAGCCGCACTAAGCACATAGCCATTCGGTGTCACTTTTTGAGGGATCACCAACAAAGGGGGGATATCGAGATTGCATATGTTAGCACCAAAGAACAATTAGCCGATATCTTTACCAAGCCATTAGATGAGAAAACCTTTACCAAACTTAGGCATGAGCTAAACATTCTTGATTCTAGGAATTTTGATTGATATTTTGTACACATAGCTCATTTATGTACCTTTGATCATATCTCTTTCATGTGCTATGACTAATATGTTCTTCAAGTATATTTCATGCTAAGTCATTGATTGAAAGGGAAATGGAGTCTTCGGCGAAGACAAGGCTTCCACTCCACTCCATTGAATTATTCATCCTTCGCTGTCGCTCCGCACAGCTCTCCAATTTGGTATAATCTTTACTCATATATTGTTTGCCAAAGGAGGAGAGAGTTTGTAGCATCCCAAAAATTCAAATCTTGGAATTTTTTCAAACTCGCTCTAAATTCAAAATGAATTTCAAATTTCATTTCAAAATGTTTGTTTGCAAGTTGATATCAACAAATAAAATTATAGTGGTCTATATTCTCTCTAAAATCTCCTCAAAATATGCTACAAATATTTCCCCAGTGATCACCCTCAAACTCTTTCAGAAATACTGCCCAAATATTCCACCGATATATGTCCAAGTATTTTCTTCCTGAGAAATACCTTCAGAATCATTTTTCAAGTCCCTACAAATATTTTCTCCATAACTTTCCTCATGCTCATACGTATACGTATGCCTCCGGTGTCATACGGCGAGCTCTACAAGCTAATTACACTCATATAAGACAAATCCATGCTAATATCCCACTAATCCTCTCATCCTCCCACTAATCCCCTCATCCCTCCCCCTAATCCCCCCACCATGGCTATAAATAGAGGGGCAAGGGCCTCCTCTCATCCCACCCCAAGCCATTTCATGGCAACTCCCTTCCCCCCCACACGCCCACTCCCACTCCACTTCCCACACAAGCACACACTAGCACAAGGATCGTTCGGTCGTTCTTCGATCGTTCGTCCACCTGTTCTTAGTTTGTTCGTTCGTTTGTCCGATCGTTCGATCGTTCGTCCGATCGTTCATAGTTCGTCTGTTCATCCGATCGTTCGATCGTTCGTCCGTTCGTTCGTCCAAATAATCTTTTCCTGCCGTTATGTTGCCGAAATTTCGATCGTTCGTTCGTTCGATCATTCGACTGTTCATCGTTCGTTCATAGTTCCTATTCATCGTTCATCGTTCGTTCATAGTTCCTATTCATCGTTCGTTCATCATCACTATTCATCGTTCATCGTTCGTTCATACGAACTATTCACCATCACTATTCATCGTTACTATTCATCATTACTATTCATCGATCATCTGATTACCCCAAATTTCAACTACTCATCCGTCATGCTGTCCAGTCCACCTAAGACCAGCCAGACCCATATTCCAGTCATACGAACTCCGGTGACTGTGATTTTCCTTCCAGTAGGGAACTTTCCATCTGGTCACCCATCCCAGATTTCTCCAAGATGAGCACGCTTAACTTTAGGATTCTTTCAAGCCAGACTTCCAAAAAGAAAGGCGAACCATGTTTGTATGGATATGTCTTCAATCCTATAAAACCTGGCCCAAGATACCACAGCCCACTCGGACCAGAATACCACAGCATTCCAGCTATTTGGGTCCCGCCTTACTGTTGTCTGATGTGACACAGTAGGTAGAAACAGTTTCCACCAACATAAACCTCTGGCCAAGAAAAGCCCAAAAATAATTCCTCGCACCCCGCTCAAAAATACATTTGTATTTTTGATTTTCCAAATATCTCTAAATATTCAAATTATAGAATATTCCAAGAATATTTCTTTTCTTTTTCTTCCTATGATTATAAAATCCAAAACTCCTCCATCCAAACTCAGATTCCAGTCATTCTTGTTTCTAAATTCTTGTCAAATTATTCCCTATCCAACCATGTCATACCTTAAGCATGGTTCATATTCCAGAAAACTCCCAAAATACTCTTGTTCCATATCCTGCCTATAATTTCCCTGTTCAGACTAAGTCAGACGATTCATTCGTCACTATTCTCACCAACAGTGAACTTCACTGTGCTACACCACATACACCCAGCTATAAATACACCCAGCTACCCTCTCCCACTCCACACACTCAACACCCTCAGCCAAGGCAAACACACCACCCACTCAGTTACTCCGCTCTGCCGGCTACACGCACAGTGTCGCTTCGCCTCCAGTCCACCCTCCTGGTAAGCACCTCCGCTCCACCACTAGTAGTACCTCAACACCACATGACACAGATTCTACTCAAGACTCTGCCCATCCATATACCGCTATTCTGACTACTATACTAAATATTTGTTGGTATACTCGTTGGTTTGTATGTTTGCTTGTTCATGTTGCATAGTTATCGGAGCGTTCGTGTCGTCTCGTGGAGGCCAGATCTGCAAGTCTACGCCAGGCAGTGGAGCTAGAAGCCAGTTCCGCGAACTCCCCTTCCCCCTTCGCAGGATAAGCACGGCAAGCTCACTGGATCCCTTTAATGCATAATTTCCTATGATTTTTCAACCACAACCCTCAGCCTGTTATTTTATGCATGATATGATTTTGAGACAAGTTATTATGGCCACCCAGCCGCTTGCCGCAATCAATCCTTGATATATTTGTTACAAATGATTTGAGAAAAGGTGTGAGTTTTCAAAAGAAAATGCCTTTCAAAATGTGTATGATGAAGGGTTTTCACCCTTATCACCTTTGAGCAGGGATGATCAGGGACTCCCTGGTTTAGGGGAGGGCCTAAGGTGGTGGCTCAGCTGGTTTAGGCGTGAGCAGAAGGATTGTCCCCTCATATAAGGACCGATTTGTCATCCTTCACTACATGTACTCATGATAAGTACAACCACTCGAGACTGTGTGGGCAGTCACTCAATCTGAACTCGTACGGTCCAACCCCAGGGTTATGAAGGGTGGGGAGCACCGGGAGGATAAGGAGGGGGAATGTTTTGTCCGGTTTGGGCATGGCGGTGGCCTGACTCTTTCCGGTATGAGCGTTAAGGTTAGGACGTGCGAGGAAAGAAAGAGATTCGGCATTCGGGTCTCACGACGGTGAGATCGCAGAAACTGGACTAGTGGGTAAAGTGTACCCCTCTGCGTAGAGTTTGAAAACCTATTCGAATATTCTGTGTCCACAGGAATGGACGAGTCTAGTGTGGTATGGCTATTAGTGTTTTGTTTTCAAAAAAAGGGTGCATTTGAGAAAAGTGGTTTTTAAAAGGTCCGGCGGTTGAGCCGTGAGCTATGGTGGACGGGAAGTCCAGTAGCTGTTTTTGAAAATGAAAACCAGTGGGAAACTGCTAAGATACCTAGATGGTTTAGTCTAGGGGATTTCGTTCTATACTGAAAAACTTCCTGCTCCTTTTGGAGAGGATGCGCTTTGAAAAATACAAAATGTTTTTCAAAACAACCCTGCATAAAATATTGTTGTTTCTGCAAATATCCTGAGCTCCACATATTCCATGCATTATATCTGATTTCCCCATTCCGCGGGTGAAGGTGGGCTGCTGAGTACGTTTGTACTCACCCTTGCTTATTTGTTGTTTTTCAGAAAAAGGAGATCGGGTAAGAGTTATGGCTGTTCCCAACCTTGCATGTGGCTGTTGGATCGCTGATTTGCTTCGCTGCATATATCGGGCTACTTCAGCCCCACTCTGATGATATGTCCCGAGTTGTGGACCAACTCTTAAAGTTGTTCGCCACCTTTATAGGTTTGTCTCGTTTAAGCAGATCTATAATCATCTGATGTATAAATGTGTTTACTAGCCTCCTGGGACTAGTAATTGTATCACATTTGAGTCCTAGAGGATTGGGGCGCTTCAGGTGGTATCAAAGCTGTTAGGTTGGCCGTAGGACGTAACCCTTAGCCTGATCCAAAAGTTTTTGAGTCCAAACTATTTTCTTAAAAAAAATCTTGCTCTTATCCCTTCATTTCAAAAACGGTTTCCTCCTTTCCTTCTCTCAGAAGTCAGATGGAGGTTCGCTGCCAAACCAGCTTTTGCCAAAATGAAGATGGTTTCCCCAAGTTGCTGAGAGCATGCACAGTCCGCCTCAGAATCAGGAGCCAGCCAGAGTATGATGGTCGTGAATTCGTCGAGCATGGCACGGAGAAGTGTGTCGTGACTGTATACATTGGATCCAGTCCGCACCATGTGGAATGGAGTGTCACTGCTGCTGGGCACAGATTCAAAGACACCTGCCAAGTCGTCGCCCGCAAGGCATTGAGGGCCCTGTGTCAGATCTATGAAGAAGAAGTGGCCGACACCCCGCTCAGATTCTTTCCGCCCTTTCAGAGAAACCGTCCCGTTTGGATGGCCAGGATGCGTGCATTGGAAGTGCAGCAGCTGCTTGAGGATGACCCCATAGTCGTGTACCTCACGGCATACCTGCTCACCCTAGATGCACAGTATGATTTCTTGGCTCGGCACCACCTTCAGATGATTGCCCGAGCAGAAGATGCAGAGAAGCGCAACCGTAAGCTCCATGTGGATCTCACCACAGCTCAAGCCCGTGTAGCTACCTTGGAAAGTCGTGAAGTCATTGCTGTTGAAGCCCTGAAGCAAGCCAGGGATGAGCACATCCAGAAGTTGATGGAGGCCAACTTGGTAACCCATAACCAACGTAGAGCCCTACAGATCCAAGAGCCCGCTTCATCCAACCCAGTTCAACCCATCAGAGCTGAAGACCCCCAGATTCTTGAAGGTCACCTGGTCTCTATCAGAGGAGAGAAGAAGGCTTGGGAACTACCGGAAGGAGCCATAGTCTTGGAAGGAATTCCAGTCTTCCCTCAGGCTATGGATAAGCAAGAGCACCCTGAATCCTCCCAAGATCCCCCGTCAGAGTTGTTTGAGCCCCTCACCATGAAGAAGATTCCAGCACCGTCCCGTGAGATCAAGGAAGAAGCTGCAAGCACCCCGCTAGCACCGCCGCCCTCTGAGGAGCTACAAGAGCCTGTCCCGCTTCAAGAAGAGTTCGACCCCGTGTTGCCATCTCAGTCGCCACCAGAAGAAGTCATCAACATCAGCTCCCTCTTAACCCATCCAGAAGATGCCTCAGATTGAAGTTGTGCGCCGGCCTTGCTGGAAGAGAAGCTGTCTGGTCTGAAGTTAGTTATGCCCAGTCCTCTGCATGCATTGGGTAGTGAAGTTTTTCTTCACTTTGGCTAGAGCCCTGCATGTATGAGAGGTAACCGTGTAGCCCCGTGTTTTGAAAAACTCTAATTGTGTGGCCCCCTAGGGCATTTCAAAATGAATTTCGCTTGATGTTTTCTCCCCTTTTGAGTGCATATGTGATTCTTTAACGTTAGTGCTCATAAGTTGCATTTAGCATAGTTCTCAATTCAGGAGCCAAGCAATAATAGTTATGCTTAGCCCCCGAATCTGAGTAGTTCGTGCTTTGGAAAAATTCTATTCTTCCCTTATTCAAAACATTTGATTTGTTTGTGCTTATCATTGCTGAGCTTGTGTGTTTTCTTTAGGGATGGCAATTTTACCCGCGGGTTCGGATATCCGATGGATATCTGACCCATCGGGTTCGGATTCGGGTACGTAATTTGACCCGCGGGGCTTATCCGTACCCGACCCGTGATAAAATCGGGGCGGGTACGGGTTTTATCTCTTGCTCGCGGGTACCCGGTGGATATCCGAAATTTGTGATACAACTTTTTAGCCCACCAAAAAAATCAGCCCAATGACCTATCTCATTAGCCCACGGCGACACTGAGTGCTGGGCTGTTGTCCCTTGGCGCAGGTACTAGCCTAGCTCATCCGCAATTGTGAGTAGTGAGCAGTGAGGAGAGCTTTGAAATGGCCCATAAGTGTAGCATGCACAAGAAGCACTGTCGCTGCTGCATAATAGCAGTTAATACAGTTATTGATACATAGGCACCACCGCACCACTTGACTCACCACGTACTAAATTCATGAGGAACTAAATTTTAATCATGAATTCATGTTTAACGACAAACTTCTTAGGAAACATGTGCATGCGATTATTTTGATAATTATTTTTTTATCAGGTATGAGAAGTGTTAGCAAATCTTTTTATATCCGACGGGTACCCGATACCCGCCCGATACCCGATGGGTATGGGCACGGGCATAAAATTTTACCCGCACGTATAGTTGCGGGCGGGCATGAGTAATCCCCACGGGTATGATCGCGGGCGGGTATTTTTCCTACCCGATCCGAACCCGACCCATTGTCATCCCTAGTTTTCTTTTTGTTTTTCTTAAAAAGGTTTTCTCTAAAAACATAGATCACAAATTAGAGCTAATCCTCACCCTATGCTTCCATTCTCATCTTAACCCTTCTCAAGAGAAAAGCACCTTACCCAAGAAGATACCGAGAAGCTTACCCTTGAAGCCTGGAATAAGCTACAGAAGAAACCTGTCTAGCCGCTCAGTCAAAAGGACCGACCGTGAGAATCAAAGCACTGCACCTGAGTCAAAGTGAGCAGGAAAGAGGACAAAAGGAGTTATTACCATACAGAGAGGCAAAGATTCTTGGAACCAGAGACCACAAACATCAGGGTCATTGACCCCACCACCCACTCGTGCCCCCCGCATGCGTGCCCTGCCTCCAACCACCGCCCCACGCCCCCTTTGCAGCGCACTACCGCCACCCATGCCCACTTTGCAGCGCACTACCGCCACCCACGCCCCCTTTTGCAGCACACCCACCACCATCGTCGCTGGCAACAGGCCCCACCCTTCCCCTTGTCGCACCAGCTGCCTCATGTCACCTGCTCCATCACTACCACTCCTCACCCCCCCCCCCCCCGAGCACCCCCGCTCGCCTATAAAACCCCCCACCAACTCCCTCAACTCCCATCTCGCTCAAAGCAAAGCACACTCCAGATAAATCCCCTCTGCCAAATCACAAGCAACTCCATTTTCCACTCCCTCGCCCCTAAGATCACAATGCTTGGTGATTCTTGGGTTGAAGACTGTTGTACATGGTTCACAATCTTTGGTTTCCTCCTCTTATGATGGTAATACTCATCGATAGAATCCTCCAGTGGGAAGAGCAAAGAGAAAGAAAGAGGTAGTAAGAAGAGAAAAGAAAAGGCGAACAGAAGATAAGAAGAAGGTTCTCCCAGAATCAACCCTATGTCAGTCATCTCTCCGCAATCTTCTCAAGCAGCAGTAGAAGAAGGCCTCGTAACACCCTTGTTATGTGGTACTTCAAGGAGTTCAAATCCTCAAGTTTCAAGAGTTCTACCCTCATTCCTTTTAAGTGGGGTAGTGTCCCAGTAAGGTTCCTGCTATGGAGAAAAAGAAGAAGGCATGTAGCAAGCTTGTGAAGGACCAGATCATCAAAGCTTATAAGTTCCTGGATGAGAAGTGGTCACCCAAGTTTTGTTGATGAGGCACTAGAAGACCAATCAAGGAAGGAATCCATGTGGAAGTTCGCAAGAGGAAGGTTTGTGTGTTGGCATCGATGCTTCTTCAATAAGCTAGCTGCCAAGTGAAACCTAAAAACCTGAAGATGATCTTGAGTAGCCAGAATCAGCGTTTGCAATCGGCAACCAGATGCTCCTCAAGGCCAGATCTTGTTGAAGTTCCATCTCCTCGAAGAGTTGCAAAGTGAAGATATGTAGCTGAAGTAAAGTTATACCCATAACCCTTCTAAGCCGAATCTCGAGGACGAGATTCCTTTTAAGTGGGGTAGATTTGTAGCATCCCAAAAATTCAAATCTTGGAATTTTCTCAAACTCGCTCTAAATTCAAAATGAATTTCAAATTTCATTTCAAAATGTTTGTTTGCAAGTTGATATCAACAAATAAAATTATAGTGGTCTATATTCTCTCTAAAATCTCCTCAAAATATCCTACAAATATTTCCCCAATGATCACCCTCAAACTCTTTCAGAAATACTGCCCAAATATTCCACCGATATATGTCCAAGTATTTTCTTCCTGAGAAATACCTTCAGAATCATTTTTCAAGTCCCTACAAATATTTTCTCCATAACTTTTCTCATGCTCATACGTATACGTATGCCTCCGGTGTCATACGGCGAGCTCTACAAGCTAATTACACTCATATAAGACAAATCCATGCTAATCTCCCACTAATCCTCTCATCCTCCCACTAATCCCTTCATCCCTCCCCCTAATCCCCCCACAATGGCTATAAATAGAGGGGCAAGGGCCTCCTCTCATCCCACCCCAATCCATTTCATGGCAACTCCCTCCCCCCCCCCCCCACACGCCCACTCCCACTCCACTTCCCACACAAGCACACACTAGCACAAGGATCGTTCGATCGTTCTTCGATCGTTCGTCCACCTGTTCTTAGTTTGTTCGTTCATTTGTCCGATTGTTCGTCCGATCGTTCATGGTTCGTTCGTCTGTTCGTCCGATCGTTCGATCGTTTGTCCGTTCGTTCGTCCAAATAATATTTTTCCTGCCGTTATGCTGTCGAAATTCCAATCGTTCGTTCGATCATTCGATCGTTCATCGTTCGTTCATAGTTCCTATTCATCGTTCGTTCATCGTCACTATTCATCGTTCATCGTTCATTCATACGAACTATTCACCATCACTATTCATCATTACTATTCATCGATCATCTGATTACCCTAAATTTCAACTACTCATCTGTCATGCTGTCGAGTCCACCTAAGACCAGCCAGACCCATATTCTAGTCATACGAACTCCGGTGACTGTGATTTTCCTTCCAGTAGGGAACTTCCCATCTGGTCACCCATCCCAGATTTCTCCAAGTTGAGCACGCTTAACTTTGGGATTCTTTTAAGCCAGACTTCCAAAAAGAAAGGCGAACCATGTTTGTATGGATACGTCTTCAATCCTATAAAACATGGCCCAAGATACCACAGCCCACTCAGACCAGAATACCACAGCATTCTAGCTATTTGGGTCCCGCCTTACTGTTGTCTGATGTGACACAGTCGGTAGGAACAGTTTCCACCAACATAAACCTCTGCCCAAGAAAATCCCAAAAATAATTCCTCGCACCCCGCTCAAAAATACATTTGTATTTTTGATTTTCCAGATATCTCTAAATATTCAAATTATAGAATATTCCAAGAATATTCCTTTTCTTTTTCTTCCTATGATTATAAAATCCAAAACTCCTCCATCCAAACTCAGATTCCAGTCATTCTTGTTTCTAAATTCTTGTCAAATTATTCCCTATCCAACCATGTCATACCTTAAGCATGGTTCATATTCCAGAAAACTCCCAAAATACTCTTGTTCCATATCCTGCCTATAATTTCCCTGTTCAGACTAAGTCAGATGATTCATTCGTCACTATTCTCACCAGCAGTGAACTTCACTGTGCTACACCACATACACCCAGCTATAAATACACCCAGCTACCCTCTCCCACTCCACACACTCAACACCCTCAGCTAAGGCAAACACACCACCCACTCAGTTACTCCGCTCTGCCGGCTACACGCACAGTGTCGCTTTGCCTCCAGTCCACCCTCCTGGTAAGCACCTCCGCTCCACCACTAGTAGTACCTCAACACCACATGACACAAATTCTACTCAAGACTCTGCCTATCCATATATCGCTATTCTGACTACTATACTAAATATTTGTTGGTATACTTGTTGGTTTGTATGTTTGCTTGTTCATGTTGCATAGTTATCGGAGCGTTCACGCCGTCTCGTGGAGGCCAGATCTGCAAGTCTACGCCAGGCAGTGGAGCTAGAAGCCAGTTCCGTGAACTCCCCTTCCCCCTTCGCCGGATAAGCACGGCAAGCTCACTGGATCCCTTTGATGCATAAATTACCTATGATTTTTCAACCACAACCCTCAGCCTGTTATTTTATGCATGATATGATTTTGAGACAAATTATGGCCACCCAGCCGCTTGCCGCAATCAATCCTTGATATATTTGTTACAAATGATTTGAGAAAAGGTGTGAGTTTTCAAAAGAAAATGCCTTTCAAAATGTGTATGATGAAGGGTTTTCACCCCTATCACCTTTGAGTAGGGATGATCAGGGACTCCCTGGTTTAGGGGAGGGCCTAAGGTGGTGGCTCAGCTGGTTTAGGCATGAGCAGAAGGATTGTCCCCTCATATAAGGACCGATTTGTCATCCTTCACTACCTGTACTCATGATAAGTACAACCACTCGAGACTGTGTGGGCAGTCACTCAATCTGAACTCGTACGGTCCAACCCCAGGGTTATGAAGGCTGGGGAGCACCGGGAGGATAAGGAGGGGGAATGTTTTGTCCGGTTTGGGCATGGCGGTGGCCTGACTCTTTCTGGTATAACCGTTAAGGTTAGGACGTGCGAGGAAAGAAAGAGATTCGGCATTCGGGTCTCACGACGGTGAGATTGCAGAAACTGGACTAGTGGGTAAAGTGTACCCCTCAGCGCAGAGTTTGAAAACCTATTCGAATAGTCTGTGTCCACAGGAATGGACGAGTCTAGTGTGGTATGGAAATTAGTGTTTTGTTTTCAAAAAAAAGGTGCGTTTGAGAAAAGTGGTTTTTAAAAGGTCCAGCGGTTGAGCCGTGAGCTATGGTGGACGGGAAGTCCAGTAGCTATTTTTGAAAATGAAAACCAGTGGGAAACTGCTAAGATACCTGGATGGTTTAGTCCAGGGGATTTCGTTCTATACTGAAAAACTTCCTGCTCCTTTTGGAGAGGATGCGCTTTGAAAAATACAAAATGTTTTTCAAAACAACCCTGCATAAAATATTGTTGTTTCTGCAAATATCCTGAGCTCCACATATTCCATGCATTATATCTGATTTCCCCATTCCGCGGGTGAAGGTGGGCTGCTGAGTACGTTTGTACTCACCCTTGCTTATTTGTTGTTTTTCAGAAAAAGGAGATCGGGTAAGAGTTACGGCTGTTCCCAACCTTGCATGTGGCTGTTGGACCGCTGATTTGCTTCGCTGTGTATATCGGGCTGCTTCAGCCCCACTCTGATGATATGTCCCGAGTTGTGGACCAACTCTTAAAGTTGTTCGCCACCTTTATAGGTTTGTCTCGTTTAAGCAGATCTGTAATCATCTGATGTATAAATGTGTTTACTAGCCTCTTGGGACTAGTAATTGTATCACATTTGAGTCCCAGAGGATTGGGGCGCTTTAGAGTTTCATAAGGCTTATATTTTACTCACAAGTATCTGTTTTTGGTGCTTCATGCCAAAGGGGGAGAAAGTATTACCCCAAAGCAAAAGGACCGCACCACCACGCCAATTTCAAAATTTTTCGGAAAGTTATTTTCAATTGGTATTTTTCAAATTAGTATTCCTCAAAGAAATTCTATCTCAATTGGTATATTTTAAAGAAGAGGTTTTCAAAAATTAATATCTAAAACCCTCTTGAACACTAAGAGGAGAATTTCATTAAGGGGGAGTTTTGTTTAGTCAAAGGAAAAGCATTTGAAACAGGGGGAGAAAATTTCAAAATCTTGAAAATGCTTCTCGAAATCTTATTCATATACCTTTGACTATGTGCAAAAGAACTTTGAAAAGATTTTCCAAAGAATTTGCAAAAACAAAACAAGTGGTGCAAGCGTGGTCCAAAATGTTAAAATGAAGAAAGCAATCCATGCATATCTTATGAAATGTAAATTGGTTTAATTCCAAGTAATCTTTGCACTTACCCTATGCAAACAAGTTCAATTCTGCACTTATATATTTGCTTTGGTTTGTGTTGGCATCAATCACCAAAAAGGGGGGAGATTGAAAGGGAAATAGGCTCAAACCTTTTCCTAAATAATTTTGGTGGTTGAATTGCCCAACACAAATTATTGGACTAACTAGTTTGCTCTAGATTATAAGTTCTATAGGTGCCAAAGGTTCAACACAAACCAATAAAAAGTCCAATAAAGGGTACAAATAAAAAGGAGCAATACCAACCGAAGGCTGCCCTGGTCTGGCGCATCGGACTGTCCGGTGTGCCACCGGATAGTGTCCGATGCACCAGGGAGATCAACTCCGAACTTGCCACCTTCGGGTTTCTAGGATTGCCACTTGAGAGCACCTAGAGGGGGGTGAATAGGTGATCCTGTAAAAATTTAACAACTAATAGCCACAAAACTTGGTTAAGTGTTAGCATGGCTAAGTAGCGAGCTCTTGCAAACACACAAGTAATCACAGAAAAGCAATCACAAGAGACACGCGAGTTTATCCCATGGTTCGGCTACTTGTCTACTTCCACGTTGTGGCGTCCTAACGGATCAGGGTTGCAATCAACCCCTTTCAAGTGATCCAATGATCAACTTGAATACCACGGTGTTCTTCTTTCTTAGACTTTCTCCCATTTGCGAGGAATCTCCAAAACTTGGAGCCTCTCGCCCTTACAATTGATGATCACAAAGAAGCACAGAAGTAAGGGAGGGAAGAGCAACACACATAAGACTCAAAACGAGAGCACAAACACGCACACAAGTCACAACTCGAGCTCAAAACACAACGCAAGCAGTTTTTTACTCAAATGGAGCTCAAGTCACTATCTCAAAGAATCGAATGCGTGAGAATGGAGTCTTGGAGTCTTAGGATCTTTCTTGTAAGCTTAGGTGACTCCTCCATGCGCCTAGGGGTCCCTTTTATAGCCCTAAGGCAGCTAGGAGCCGTTGGAGACAATCTTGGAAGGCTAATCTTGCCTTCTGCCGGGTGGCGCACCGGAAGTCACTGTAGTTGTCCGGTGCGCAATCTCCTTCCTTTTCTAGCGCATCCGACCATTGCAGATTCGTGGCAGTTGGCACACCGGACAGTACGGTGCCCCCTGCCGACCGTTGGCGCGGGCCACGCGTCGCCCGCGGATTGCGCGGTCGACCGTTGCTCAGTCGACCGTTGGCTCACCGGACAGTCCGGTGCACCACCGGACAGTCCGGTGAATTTTAGTCATACGCCGTTGAACTTTTCCCGAGAGCGACGACTTCATCGTGAACGACTCACCGGACAGTCCGGTGCACCACTGGACAGTCCGGTGAATTATAGTCGTACGCCGCCGTCGAGTCCCGAGAGTGGCCTGTTCACCGAGACTGGCCTGGCGCACCGGACACTGTCCGGTGCACCTAGACCGAGCAGGAGTTTATAATTGCTTTTCTCCTATTTCTAGCACTTAGACACAATACATTAGTACCCAAATCAATGTACTAAGTCTAGAAACGTACCTTGTTATATGATTTGCACTTCTTCAATCTTTGGCATAATTTAACACTTAGAGAATATGTGTTGGACACTTAATCACCAAAACACTTTAAAAATGGCCCAAGGGCACATTTCCCTTTCAATCTCCCCCTTTTTGGTGATTTATGCCAACACATCCCAAAGCAACCAAAAGAAGTGCAATATCAATGCAAAAGAGAACCAAATTGTTTTTGACTCTAATTTGGCATATTTGGACCATACTTTGCCACCACTTGGTTTGTTTTTGAAAATCAAATTCATTTTCCTATCTCTAAGTTAAACACACTTGTTTAGGCACAAAGAGAGATATTCCAATGGAAAAATTGATCAAGAGCCAAAAACTCCCCCTTTTCCCTATAATCAAACATTCTCCCCACAAGAGACCAAATTTTGACAATAAGAGTATTTTGACAAATCAAAAGTTCTAACTCTACTCTTTTCGAAATTTCACAAGTTGTAGCTGATCCATTTGCTTTGGCCGTAATTTCTCCCCCTTTGGCATTAAGCACCAAAACGGGATCATTCTTGGCCCTTTAACCCCATTGTCTCACCAAAATTGTCAATGAAGAGCAAAAAGGCAATAAGAGCATAGATATGAACTTAGAGTTAATACCGGAGTACAGTGGAAGTCTTTGCATGGTCCAAGTTCACCTTTCCCTTTCAATTCACTTTTGAGACTAAATCAAGTAACTCAAACACAAAGGTTAGTCTCAAAGGGTCAAGTTGTACCATGCCTCCCCCTAAATAAGTGCATCACTTGCAAATGGACTTGTGAGGTCCGGGGATCATGTGTACAACTTGAGCACCACAAATGAACAAAAATAGATTGAAATGCATAAATTAACATGATCAAAGGCATAAAACACATGTATGTTATAGATCAATCCAAGTTACGCGAATCTAAGACTGAGAGCACCTAGAGGGGGGTGAATAGGTGATCCTGTAAAACTTGAAACTTAAGCCACAAAAACTTGGTTAAGCGTTAGCACAATAATCGCCAAGTGGCTGGAGAGGAGTCTCAACAAAACACAATAACCACAAGAGATCAATCACAGAGATGGCACGGTGGTTATCCCGTGGTTCGGCCAAGACCAACGCTTGCCTACTCCACGTTGTGGTGTCCCAACGGACGAGGGTTGCAATCAACCCCTCTCAAGCGGTCCAAAGACCCACTTGAATACCACGGTGTTTTGCTTTGCTTTTCTTAATCCCGTTCGCGAGGAATCTCCACAACTTGGAGCCTCTCGCCCTTACACTTGAAGTTCACAAAGAATCACGGAGTAAGGGAGGGATGAGAAACGCACACAAGACACAAAATCAGAATATCAACACGCACACAAGTCGCAACAAGAGCTCGCAACACAACCCGACGAGTTCACAACTCAACAAGAGCTCTAGATGCTATCACGAAGAAACAAATGTGTGGAATCGAAGTCTTGGTGCTTAGGAATGCTTTGAGTATGCTTGATGTTCTCCTCCATGCGCCTAGGGGTCCCTTTTATAGCCCCAAGGCAGCTAGGAGCCGTTGAGAACATTCCTGGAAGGCAGATCTTGCCTTCTGTCGACTGGCGCACTGGACAGTCCGGTGCACCACCGGACACTGTCCGGTGCAGATATCCTTCCTTATTTGGCGAAGCCGACCGTTGGAGTCTAAGAGCCGTTGGCGCACCGGACACTGTCCGGTGCACACCGGACAGTCCGGTGCACCAATGTGATCGTTGGCGCGGCCACGTGTCACGCGTGGAATCCTCGGCCGACCGTTGCCCCGGCTGACCGTTGGCTCACCGAACAGTCCGGTGCACCACCGGACAGACCGGTGAATTTTAGCCGTACGCCGTTAATCATCTCCCGAGAGCGACGAGTTCGCCTGTGAACGGATCACCGGACAGTCCGGTGCACCACCGGACAGTCCGGTGAATTATAGCCGTACACCGCCGTCGAAGTCCCGAGAGTAGCCTGTTCGCCAGAGCCAGCCTGGCGCACCGGACACTGTCCGGTGCACCACCGGACACTGTCTGGTGCACCACCGGACAGTCCGGTGCACCCAGACTGAGCAGACTTTGGCTGAACAAAGCCATCTCATTTCCAATTCAATTTTTCCTGTTTCCAGCACTTAGACACAATACATTAGTCCATAAAACAATGTACTAAGTCTAGAAACATACCTTTTGACATGATTTGTACTTTGTCCACCACTTTACATAGATTAACACAAAAGCACTTGTGTTGGCATTCAATCACCAAAATACTTAGAAATGGCCCAAGGGCACATTTCCCTTTCAATCTCCCCCTTTTTGGTGATTTATGCCAACACAACATAAAGTGACTAGAACAAGTGCAATATCAATGCAAATGAAAACCAAAAGTTGTTTTGAATCAAATTTGGCATATATGGATCACTCTTTGCCACCACTTGGTTTGTTTTTGCAAATCAAACTCAAATTCCTATCTCTAAGTCAAATTCACTTGTAGAGACATAAAGAGAGGTATTCCAAAGGAAATTGATCAAGGATTTCAAAAACTCTCCCTTTTTCCCATAATCAACACTTCTCGCCAAAAGAGGCCAACTTTTGACAAAAGAGACAATAAGAGAGTTTTGACAAACCAAAAGCTCTAATCTACTATTTTCAAAATTTCTCAAGTGGTAGCTGATCCATCTATTGCTTTGGCCTTTATTTTCTCCCCCTTTGGCATCAAGCACCAAAACGGGATCAATCTTGGCCCTTGAACCCCATTGCCTCACCAAAATCTTCAAATAGGAATACAAAGGCAATAAGAGTACATGGGATGAACTTGGAATAAGTTACCCTCTCATCGGAGTGTAGTGGAAGTCTTTCATGGTCCAAGTCCACCTTTTCCCTTTCAAACCTCCTTTGAGACTAAAACAAGCAAACTCAAGCACACGGTTAGTCTCAAAGGGTCAAGTTGTAGCACAGCTCCCCCTAAATATGTGCATCACTTACAAAAAGGACTTGTGAGGTCCAGGGAGTGTTTGTACAACTTGAGCACCATAAGTAAGCAACAAAATGCAGAAGGAACATGATCAAAGGCATAAACACATGTATGCTATAAATCAATCCAAGTTCCGCGAATCTAGGACATTTAGCTCACTACGCAGCCTGCAAAAGGTCTTCTCATCTAAAGGCTTAGTGAAGATATCGGCTAGCTGGTTCTCGGTGCTAACATGAAACACTTCGATATCTTCCTTTTGCTGGTGGTCTCTCAAAAAGTGATGACGGATGTCAATGTGCTTTGTGCGGCTGTGCTCAACAGGATTTTCCGTTAGTCGGATAGCACTCTCATTATCACATAGGAGTGGGACTTTGCTCAGATTGTAGCCAAAGTCCCGAAGAGTTTGCCTCATCCAAAGTAGTTGCGCGCAACACTGTCCTACGGCAACGTACTCGGCCTCAGCGGTGGATAGGGCAACGGAAGTTTGTTTCTTAGAATTCCATGACACCAGGGACCTTCCTAAGAATTGGCACGTCCCCGATGTACTCTTCCTATCGACCTTGCATCCAGCATAGTCGGAATCTGAATATCCAATCAAGTCAAAGTTAGACCCCTTTGGATACCAGATCCCGAAGCAAGGCGTAGCGACTAAATATCTAAGAATTCGCTTCATGGCCACTAAGTGACACTCCCTAGGATCGGATTGAAATCTAGCACACATGCATACGCTAAGCATAATATCCGGTCTACTAGCACACAAATAAAGTAAAGACTCTATCATAGACCGGTATGCCTTTTGATCAATGGACTTACCTTCTTTGTTGAGGTCGGTGTGTCCGTCGGTTCCCATCGGTGTCTTTGCGGGCTTGGCGTCCATCATCCCAAACCGCTTTAGCAAGTCTTGCGTGTACTTCGTTTGGGAGATGAAGGTACCATCCTTGAGTTGCTTCACTTGGAACCCAAGGAAGTAGTTCAACTCACCCATCATCGACATCTCGAATTTCTGCGTCATCACCCTGCTAAACTCTTCACAAGACTTTTGGTTAGTAGAACCAAATATTATGTCATCGACATAAATTTGGCACACAAAAAGATCACCATCGCAAGTCTTAGTAAAAAGAGTTGGATCGGCTTTCCCAACCTTGAAAGCATTAGCAATTAGAAAGTCTCTAAGGCCTTCATACCATGCTCTTGGGGCTTGCTTAAGTCCATAGAGCGCCTTAGAGAGCTTACACACGTGGTCGGGGTACCGTTCATCCTCGAAGCCAAGGGGTTGCTCCACGTACACTTCCTCCTTGATCGGCCCGTTGAGGAAAGCGCTCTTCACATCCATTTGGTACAACCTGAAAGAATGGTGAGCGACATATGCTAGCAAAATACGAATTGATTCTAGCCTAGCCACAAGAGCGAAAGTCTCCTCAAAGTCCAAACCTGCGACTTGGGCATAACCTTTTGCCACAAGTCGAGCCTTGTTCCTTGTCACCACCCCGTGCTCGTCCTGTTTGTTGCGGAACACCCACTTGGTTCCCACAACATTTTGCTTGGGATGAGGCACCAGTGTCCAAACTTCATTACGCTTGAAGTTGTTGAGCTCTTCCTGCATGGCCAATACCCAGTCCGGATCTAGCAAGGCCTCTTCTACCCTGAAAGGCTCAATAGAAGAGACAAAAGAGTAATGCTCACAAAAATTCACCAATCTAGAGCGAGTAGTTACTCCCTTGCTAATATCACCCAAAATTTGGTCGACGGGATGATTCCTTTGAATCGTCGCTCGAACTTGGGTTGGAGGTGCCTGAGGTGCTTCTTCCTCTTCAACTTGAACATCCTGTGCTCCCCCTTGATCACGCGCCTCCACTTGAGGTACCTGTTCGTCATCTTGGGTTGGGGGATGCACCATTGTTGAGGAAGAAGGTTGATCTTGCTCCTTTTGTTCCAGTGGCCTCACATCTCCAATCGCCATGGTGCGCATTGCGGCCGTTTGTTGGGGGCTTGTTCTTAAATGCTTCGGATTAAGAACAAGGCAACATAAAAGATGTTAAACGTTAAGGCCCTTCGTCCTATCGAACATTACTCCCTATCGGGAATGATGAGTTCCGGACGAAGGTCACAAGAAACATACCTTCGTAAATTCAGCACGTAATAATGAAGGACTCATAAAAAACATGGAATGTAAATCATGGAATCATTTCTATTTTATTAATACAAAGGAATAGAAATGATTATGAATTACAAATGTACCTTTGGTCCTGAGAGAAGGTAAAAAGTACAAGCGTGACGCAAAATGCCAAGTCAGCGTGAACAGTACGGGGGTACTGTTCATCTATTTATAGATGCGGGACGCAGCCCACATGAAATTACATCCATATCCATTACATTTGTTAACAGCCTACGGAAATCAGTCAAGGTCCACGCAGTCTTTTCATCTTTAAGTCGGTTCCCCCCTCAGCAATTACGCCGAAGCTCTCCTGCGCACAGCTTCGCCTGCGCTCGTCCTTCGTCTGGTTCAAGCTTCGTCCCGACCGTGCTTCATATTCATAGTTCTGAACCCGAAAACACCTGCTCACATAATCCACTTGGAAAACATTGTCAAACCATGTTTTTGAGGACCTTCGGAGGACGAAGGCCCCCAACAGTAGCCCCTCGCAATATTAATTTGTTTGACAATAAATTCAGATTGCGATATGGACGAAGGCCTTAAGCCGAAGGTCCGAAAAAACACCTTCCCTTTGCTAGAATAGCAATATTCACTGACAAGCGGGGTCATTCAATTTTCAACGCCCTGGGCGTATAAATAAGAGCACACCGCCAACTCATTTGGTACGCATACTTGCCTTTTGCTTCGGCCCACTAAAATTTTTAGCGCTTGTTCATTAGGTTTTGCTGTTCTTTTTGATTTTGGAGCTTCGGCCTCGGGAACAATTTTTATCGTTCTCGAAGATGTCTGAAGGCAAGAAAACCCCTGCTGAGATGAAACTGAAGATCCCGGCTGATACGAAGCTGAGTCTCGAGGAGGAGAAGAATCTGGGGTTCCTGATAGCGATGGCAGAGACCAATACAGAGAAAATCACGAAGGAGATTCTCGAAGGTTTGTCCGAGGATACTGATGACAGCGACAGCTTTGATGTGGAAAGTGGTGGGGAAGAGGGCGAAGATCGACCGTGGCGACCAAGTCACTCGGTTTTTGGGAAAACTACCATCAAGCAGAGTCACATTGATAATATGAGGGGGCGATATTTCCGAGACATATCTATTGTGAGAGCTGACGCCGGGGAAAAGACTTCTCCCACCCCCGAAGAGAATGAAGTTGTGATTTTCCGAAGCTTCCTCAAGGCTGGGCTTCGATTCCCCCTGAGCAATTTTGTTGTTGAGGTATTGAAAACATTCCAAGTCTACCTTCATCAACTCACTCCCGAAGCTATTATAAGGATGGGGATTTTTGTCTGGGCTGTAAGAAGCCAAGGTTTGGAACCGAACGCTAAAAGCTTCTGTAACATTCATGAGTTATTATACGAGACGAAGCCCTGGGGAAAGGAGCAATACCACAACAACTTCGGGTGCTACAGCTTCGGCGCCCGCTCCGGGTCAAGCTGCCCTGTGCCGACCTTTCGGAAGAGGTGGCCCGGAGCCTGGATGACTGAATGGTTTTATGTAAAGAATGATCTAGCAGCTCAAGAGAATGTAAAGAGTATTATTATGCACCCAATCTGGCAACGCTTCGGCCTTCGAAGGCCGAAGGTCGAAATGGACGAAGCCGCCGAGGAATGTCAAAGAGCCTTCGGGGTAGTCTGCTCGTTTATTGGGACAAGGGACTTGGTCCAAGAACACATTGCCTTCAGGGTATGGCCACTTGCAGAAAAGTGGGAAATGCCAAAGGAAACCATCAAAGAGTCCGACGAAGGCGGACTAGTCAGATTAAAGTACACATTCAAATATGCAGATAAATTTATTGAACCTGATGATGACTGGCTGAAAAGTATTGAAACATTAAGTGATGAATTACTTGGGGCATATTCGAAGGCTGAAAATACTGCTCTATCAGCAGCCTTCGGAGGCCGAAAAAAGAAGAGACTGAACCGAGTGTTTGATGCAGTCGGGTTCTTCTACCCTGATTATTGCTATCCCATCCGAAGGCAAAAAAGGAAAAACATAACCTCTGAAAAAGAAGAAGCTGGAACCGCTCCTAGCGAGCCAGAACCAAAAGGAAAAAGGTTGAAGGTCCTCACACACCGACCACGCCATATTGAACCAGCTTCGGTGCCTGAGTTTACTGGAGAAGCTTCTTCGGCCGCCGAAGCTGAACAGCCAACCTTGCTGCCAGAAATTGCAGAAATGGCCGAAGCACCATTGACAGAGAAAATGGAGGAAGCGAAAAATCTGACTAAGGAAAAAACATCAGAAATTTTTAGTCCTGTAGTAAATGTCGAAGCAGCAAAAAGCCAAAAGGGTCCAATGGTGACCCCAAAAAGGAAGAGAATGGTAAATGTACTAGATGTCTTGGAGACAATTAAATCTTCAAGCACAACTCCAAAAAAGAGTGCTGAAATTGCTGAAACTTCCTCTGAAACTCCGATGCAACAAGCTGAAGCTGAAGCTGGGCCTTCAGAGCCCTTCAAGGAACAACCTTTGGAAGCCGAAGCAGTTAAAATACCAGAACCAATTTTAATTGAAGAAACTGACACTGCCATCCCCGAAGCGCCTGCCAGCATGTGTGATTACATCATTCGACACGCCTCGGGGAAAAAATTATCTGAAGAAGAAATTAATGAAGCTAACCATTATGCAAAGGAGTTAAAATATCCAAAGGGGGCAGTAATATTCAATGGGACAAATGAAGACGATTTTTTATACTGCCTGCCTGACAACAAAGAGCTCTCTGTCTGCCGAGAAATGGCCAGGAGTATTGGTTTCCCGAAGCTTGAATCTGGATTAAGCGCCATGACGAAAGAAGATCTCGCAGACAGTCTTGCGTACAACAGCCTGAAGGTACGGGAATTTAACGCTTGAAAAGAGAACCCCCTTATTTTTTACGCAACTCGTTCCTTTTTTCTTATATGAATTCTTCTTCGTATAGGGCCTGATCCTAAGCAACGCGCTAAGAGCGCAAAAGAGCGCCGAAGATGAAAGTTATGAAATTGCATTTAATAATTTACGCGCTGAAGTTATCAAACTGAGAAACGAAGCTTTGGAAAAAGATAAAATTCTGCTTACATTGGTAGATAAAGTGAAAAAAGACGAAGCTGCTTCAAGGGCCCAGACCGAAGCTCAAAAACGCGAGATTAAAGAACTTCAAAAACAGCTGGCTAGAGCTAAAGAGGAGCGCGCGCTTGAGGAAACGAAACGAGAACTTAGTGATTTTATGGTCGGTAAATTGGAATCAAGAGTCAAGGAGCTTCGGTCATCCCAGGGGAAATGCTATGTTAAATCTATAGAATGTGTGAATAAAATTAAAGCCAGCTTTGCCAGCGTCGGCGCCTTTTCCAGCGAAGAAAATTTTTCTCGAGGCAATCCCGAAGATCCGTTGGAATGGATTAGCCATGAAGCAGAAGCCTTCGAAGAGATTCTGAACAGTCGCAGCGATATCTGCGCTTTTTCGGGCGCCAGAGGGATCGCTTCTGTCTTGGAGAAGAAAGGTTGTGATCATGTAAAATTTCTAGCTCAGTCCGAAGCTGCCTTATCTTCCGAAGACATTAAGGACCCCTCGGCCGAAGCAAGCGTGGTTGGCGGTAAATTTTTTACGGATATCTGGAACGACGGCGGCCGAGAAATGGCGCAA
This sequence comes from Zea luxurians, assembly GCA_029449295.1. Classification (NCBI taxonomy): domain Eukaryota; kingdom Viridiplantae; phylum Streptophyta; class Magnoliopsida; order Poales; family Poaceae; genus Zea; species Zea luxurians. Next base: position 179,946,338 of record JAOPSE010000004.1, on the reverse strand, counting down.
GAGATCATCCAAAAAAGCGAAAAAGGCATACATGATGCTAGAAAAGTAGCAGAGGCTGCCGAAGGGAGTACGGAGCCTGAAAGACAATTAGGTACCAATTAATCATTCTTGTTGCGTTGTAATTTTCATTTCAAACTCTGCATATTGTTTGCGATAGTGACGAAGAAATGTTCTCTTCCCTCGGCAGCTGCTGGGTCAACTGCCGACCCTTACACAAAAGGAGATGAAGAAATCAAACAAATGGCCGAAGCTATCATGGACAAGGTTGTTGATCAACTTTTAAATGAAGTCGCCGAAGAAGTATTAAGAGAGGACTAGATGCTGCTAGAAAAACATTTAAATTGTGATCTATGTAATATTTTGTACATTTGGATGTAATATACAAGTTTTTTTTTTTCATTATTCAATTCTTCACGATGCATGAAACTCTATATACATACCTTTTTGAGCCTTCGGCGAAAAAACACCTTCCCTTCTTTTCATGCTTCGTGAAGAAGGCATTCTTCGTTAAAATTATTCTGATGGATCACATCCATGCTTCGTGAAATCATTATCCGAAGCTATACTCCGTAGCTATACAATCTCAATGTTGATCTGATAAAGCTTGCCCATGTTTCATAGAAATGTTCTCCGAAGCTGTAATCCGAAGCTATACAATTTCGATATCACTTTCTCGGAGCATCCTTTCGAAGGTTGAGAGTGTCACTTTCTTTTGCCAAATGCAATATGATGTATGATGTTTATGTTATGCAAAATGATGTGATGATGTTATGCTATGCATGTGACATTTGTTCCGAAGATACTCATAAAATATATTCATAAGCTCTGCATTCCCTTAGGAACGTCTTTGGAGCTTCTTCGTCTTTTACTTAGACGATCTCAGCGTTGACTTTTCGCTGTAAGCCTCCCTTAGGAGCTTCTTCGCCCTTTACTTAGGCGGTATCAGCGTTGACTTTTCGCTGTAGGCTCTGCATTCCCTTAGGAACGACTTCTGAGCAGAAAACTTACACTGCGCTCCCTTTGGAACGGCTTTTTGTGACCTTGCAAACTTACTCTGCGTTCCTTAGAACGGCTTTCTGTTGAAGGATTTCTAATTCGAAGGTCCTCCTTGGTAACGGAAAAAATTTTGAACTTCAGCAACTTAAGCTTGTGGAGCAAATAGATCTTCCTCGTGGAGAACAACGAAATTATTACATGAAAACTATCAATGTTTTTTGTTTCGCAGAAAATAAAACTGAAAAGGAAAGACTGCTATCAAAGGTAGGATATGTATCAATAAATGTGCTTCGACTCTGGCACAGTGCTGTTGACTGTGCGAGCTTCGGACTGTTCTCTGAAATCCCTCTGATGTGGAGCATGTTGATTCCCTTCTGGCTGTCGACCTTGCTGTAATGGAGGTGGAGGCGGAAGCTGCTGCCAGGAAGCTTGAGGTTGACTTGCCGAAGCTACAGAAGCTGCAGGGTGGTTGTCTATGTATTGTGGGACATAAGGCGGATGATACGAAGCAGTATGCATGACCTGCTTCGGCTGAGCTTGTTGAGATGCAGCTTCGGCAATTTCCTTTTGCTTCTGGATCGTAATATGGCACGACCTAGTGGTATGGCCCTTGCCTTCTCCACAGAACAAGCAAAACAGTCTCCTTGGCTGATCTCCGAATCTTCCGCCGAAGCCCCTGGCGCCTCTGCCTCTTGGGGCTGGTGGCCGGAAGGAAGTTAGTTGTTGCCCTGAAGCCTGTGATGAGCATTGCGGTCTGTTCTGGCTCCCCTTATCATCATTCTGAGTGTTGTGGATAGAACGGACATGTCTCGGGTAGTATCTTCCTCCGAAGCCCCTGGCCATTTCAGAAAATCTGAAGGCCTCCTCCCTTCTTTGACGAAAGTCATTGTCAGCGCGAATGTACTCATCCATCTTTTGGAGCAATTTCTCCAAGGTCTGAGGAGGCTTTCTAGCAAAGTATTGAGCTGCAGGCCCAGGACGAAGCCCCTTGATCATAGCTTCGATAACAATTTCATTGGGCACCGTTGGTGCCTGTGCCCTCAATCGTAAAAACCTTCGGACATACGCCTGAAGGTACTCTTCGTGATCCTGAGTACACTGGAACAGGGCTTGAGCTGTGACTGGCTTTGTCTGAAATCCTTGAAAACTGGTCAGTAACATATCCTTCAGCTTCTGCCATGAAGTTATTGTTCCTGGCCGGAGGGAGGAATACCAGGTCTGAGCAACATTCCTGACGGCCATGACGAAAGACTTCGCCATAACTGCAGCATTGCCCCCGTACGAAGACACCGTTGCTTCGTAACTCATCAAGAATTGCTTCGGGTCGGAGTGACCATCAAACATGGGGAGCTGAGGTGGCTTATAAGATGGAGGCCAAGGTGTAGCCTGCAGCTCAGCAGACAGAGGAGAAGCATCATCAAAAACAAAATTTCCCTGATGGAAATTATCATACCAGTCATCTTCGTTGACGAAGCCCTCCTGATGAAGGTCTTTCTGATGAGGCCTTCTGTTCTGCTCATCGTGAGTGAGATGACGGACTTCCTCAGAGGCTTCGTCTATCTGCCTTTGCAACTCAGCTAGGCGGGCCATCTTCTCCTTCTTCCTTTGTACTTGTTGGTGTAGCATTTCCATATCCCTGATTTCTTGGTCTAGCTCTTCTTCCTGAAGTGTCGGGCTGAGAGCCTTTCTCTTCTGGCTTCGGGCTTCCCGAAGAGAGACGGTCTCCTGGTTGTGGTCCAGCGGTTGCAGTGCTGAAGCCCCGGTCGCTGAAGCTTTCTTCGGCGCCATAGCTTCCGAAGGTGTTCAAAAAAAGCTTGAAGTGGAAGTGAGTTCACCGGAGGTGGGCGCCAATGTTGGGGGCTTGTTCTTAAATGCTTCGGATTAAGAACAAGGCAACATAAAAGATGTTAAACGTTAAGGCCCTTCGTCCTATCGAACATTACTCCCTATCGGGAATGATGAGTTCCGGACGAAGGTCACAAGAAACATACCTTCGTAAATTCAGCACGTAATAATGAAGGACTCATAAAAAACATGGAATGTAAATCATGGAATCATTTCTATTTTATTAATACAAAGGAATAGAAATGATTATGAATTACAAATGTACCTTTGGTCCTGAGAGAAGGTAAAAAGTACAAGCGTGACGCAAAATGCCAAGTCAGCGTGAACAGTACGGGGGTACTGTTCATCTATTTATAGATGCGGGACGCAGCCCACATGAAATTACATCCATATCCATTACATTTGTTAACAGCCTACGGAAATCAGTCAAGGTCCACGCAGTCTTTTCATCTTTAAGTCGGTTCCCCCCTCAGCAATTGCGCCGAAGCTCTCCTGCGCACAGCTTCGCCTGCGCTCGTCCTTCGTCTGGTTCAAGCTTCGTCCCGACCGTGCTTCATATTCATAGTTCTGAACCCGAAAACACCTGCTCACATAATCCACTTGGAAAACATTGTCAAACCATGTTTTTGAGGACCTTCGGAGGACGAAGGCCCCCAACACCGTTGGAACGTCTTCTTCATCTACATCATCAAGATCAACAACTTGCTCTCTTGGAGAGCCATTAGTCTCATCAAATACAACGTCGCTAGAGACATTAACCAAACCCGATGATTTGTTGAAGACCCTATACGCCTTTGTATTTGAATCATAACCTAATAAAAACCCTTCTACAGCTTTGGGAGCAAATTTAGAAGTTCTACCTTTCTTCACAAGAATATAACACTTGCTCCCAAATACACGAAAGTAAGACACATTGGGTTTGTTACCGGTTAGAAGCTCATACGAAGTCTTCTTGAGGAGGCGGTGAAGGTAGACCCGGTTGATGGCGTGACACGCCGTGTTCACGGCTTCCGACCAAAAGCGCTCGGGGGTCTTGAATTCCTCAAGCATCGTCCTCGCCATATCGATGAGCGTCCTGTTCTTCCTCTCTACCACACCATTTTGCTGTGGTGTGTAGGGAGCGGAGAACTCGTGCTTGATCCCTTCCTCCTCAAGGAACTCCTCCACTTGAAGGTTCTTGAACTCGGACCCGTTGTCGCTCCTTATCTTCTTCACCTTGAGCTCAAACTCATTTTGAGCTCTCCTGAGGAAGCGCTTAAGGGTCCCTTGGGTTTCAGATTTATCCTGCAAAAAGAATACCCAAGTGAAGCGGGAAAAATCATCAACTATAACAAGACCATACTTACTTCCTCCTATACTTAGATAGGCGACGGGTCCAAAGAGGTCCATATGAAGCATCTCCAAGGGTCTTGATGTGGTCATCATATTTTTGGTGTGATGAGAGCCTCCCACCTGTTTCCCTGCTTGACAAGCTGCACAAGGTCTATCTTTTTCGAAATGTACGTTAGTTAGACCTATCACGTGTTCTCCCTTTAGAAGTTTGTGAAGGTTCTTCATCCCCACATGTGCTAAGCGGCGATGCCACAGCCAGCCCATGCAAGTCTTAGCAATTAAGCATGCATCTAGACTGGCCTCTTCTTTTGCAAAATCAACCAAATAAAGTTTGCCGTCTAGTACACCCTTAAAAGCTAGTGAACCATCACACCTTCTAAAGACAGACACATCTACATTTGTGAATAGACAATTATATCCCATATTGCATAATTGACTAACAGATAAAAATTATATCCAAGCGACTCAACCAAAAACACATTAGAAATAGAGTGCTCGGATGAAATAGCAATTTTACCTAACCCTTTTACCTTGCCTTGGTTCCCATCACCGAATATTATTGAATCTTGGGGATCCTTGTTCTTGACGTAGGAAGAGAACATCCTCTTTTCCCCCGTCATGTGGTTTGTGCATCCGCTGTCGATAATCCAGCTTGTACCCCCGGATGCATAAACTTGCAAGGCAAATTTAGGCTTGGGTCTTAGGTACCCAACTCTTGTTGGGTCCTACAAGGTTAGTTACAATTGTCTTAGGGACCCAAATGCAAGTTTTATCTCCCTTGCATCTTGCCCCTAACTTCCTAGCAATCACCTTCTTATTCTTTCTACAAATAGCAAAGGAAGCATTGCAAGCATAATAAATTGTAGAAGGTTCATTCATTACTTTCCTAGAAGCATGAACAATATTCTTTCTAGGCACATGATGAATAACATTTCTCCTAGACATATTTCTACCATGCACATAGGAAGAACTAGAAGCAAACATGGCATGAGAATCAAAAGCATCATAAGCATTACAACTCCTATAAGCATTTCTAGATTGTCTCCTATCATGGTGTGGCGGAACCGCCCGAATTATTCCAACTTAAGTGCCTCAATCCGGCCTTAGAGGCTAGACCACACTTAAATAGGAATAAATCGTCAGTCCCTCGGATCTAGTCCGACACGGCCACTGACAGGATCAAGTACCACAGTCTCACTCGATGGTGAGTCACAGAGCAAATACAATAAAGCATAAAACCATGCATGGAAGAGTATTAAGTTATTACATCACCATTGTCATCATCGGAGTTTTCGCAAAAGTAACCATCATTGTTTTTGGAATGCAGCGGAAATTAAACTAACGGTAAATAAATGGAGGGATGGGGAAGCCTGTCCCATCACTCCTCATGCTCCTGCTCGGCCGAGGCAGGGTCCCACTCGACAGTCCAACCCGGTGGCAGGGTGGATGGCCAAGTCACTCCAGCAACCATGTCCTCCAGAGAACCTGTAAAATTGTGCCACAAGCAAGGCTGAGTATACTAATACTCAGCTAGACTTACCCGGTGTGAGGAGTCTATACTCCTCTACCTCTAGACATGCAACTGTTTGGCTGTAGGGTTTGGTTGCCAAAAGCACTAGCTGAGTTTCTGAATCAAGATTTTAACTTTGTCAAAATTAAGTGTGACTCTCTTAAGGCTAAAAGTGTACTATCTACTCATACATAGTAGCAAGCAATTTTAGCAATCATCATTTTGTATCATCTCGTCACAGTTCCACTTCTTACTCAATGCAGTACAATGGATCAAGCAGTCTCATTAGCTGCGAGAAGCAGACGATTCGAATCGAGTTTTTATCCTTGCAAGGTAAACCTAAACACACGACATGTAGGGGCACTCCGTCCCCACACACATCAACCGTCCCCATCGATTCCCCGTCAGCAGATCAGGGCTCACCGCCTTGGCGTACAATGCCCCACTGACCCCGACTGCCGTCGTGCAGTGACCGCACTTGTACCCACCATAACCGGAATGGGAGACTACGTCTCAGGTCGCGTGAGGAGGTATGTCCACTGCCAGGTTCACTCAGGTACTAGGCTTACCGATTTACCATATTTCTCGGTATGTGTTTAGTACGTTCAAACGCTTGACACAGGTATCCGCACGTTAATCCTTATTCCAATTTTCATCTCGTAGACCACGCGTCCCCATGGACCGTGTCCACAGACCATCACCATTCTGTTATCAAAGTGTATACAACCAAATCCTGACCTCGCGCGAGTGCTAGAAAAATCACTCGACTTCTACCGAGATCCTTCTTAATAAAGCAGCTACTCGACCTAGCATACTAGTATTCATCTCAATAGGATTCCTGGGATCATGCAACTAGGGTTTAAATCAACTCCTACACCTAAGTGCACAATCAATCCTACAATCATTAAGTGAAGTAAAATAGCATAAATAACGGGTTATGCATAAAACCGGGGCTTGCCTTCCAAAGCAGTGGCAGGCAGGTCCTCTGGTGCAGGCTCTGGTGCTGGGTCGGGGGCAACCTCCTGGGCAGCTCCTTGCTCCGGCACGAGGACGTACTCTCCGTCAGCAAGATTACAGTCTATCGAAATGCAATGAACATGTATGTCATGATTATGCAAAATTTAAGAACATTAAGCTACAGAATTTACGTCAAGAATTAACTTAGGGTTTCTTGGCTACGAGGGCCTTCTAGTGGTATACATAGACTTATCACCTTTTTGGTTTAGGTTTTCTTTCTAAAATAATATATTGGATTTGTATTGCCTCTATAAATTTCAGTGGTCAATTATAAAGGTCTTAAGAGGACATTAAGTTCCATCATCCATTTTCCCTTCTTAATTTCCACCTAGGGTTTCTAGTAGGGGTTTTGAACTATGATAGTAGTTTAAAACTTTCCAAAAATTCTGCAAAAATTACAGTGGGTTGTCACTGGCTATACTAGCTTGTTTTGAAAATTTCAGGCTTAAAGTATAAAAGCTAATCTTTAAACAAAAATAACAATGGTTGGGCAAAAATGGGCCACTTTACACTACAAGTCCTTTATTAAAGTGGTTTCTGACCTAATGGTTATTTTTGCTGGCCTCTAGTAGTGATAAAAAGCTCTTGTACCAAAAATGGCAGAGAGCTACATGGTGGTTAATTAATGGTGAATTTCTAAACTTGGGTGCAAAAAGAGTGATTAGAACTAACTTGTCTTTTGAAAAATATCAAACAACAGATTTCAGATTTTTCTTAAGTTCTTATTATCAACACATTAGTTATCCTAAGGTTTGGGGAGGTTTCACCTTATGGTTATTTTTGTAGGATTTTTCTAAGTTATCCCCATTTTCTTCATTTAAAAGGTATCTTGTTTATTTTACACTACAACAGGGTATGACATATTTTTCCAGTGAACTACATTGACTAGGTATCTCAACAAAAATAGGTGTGCTCTCTGGTTCATTATTTATATCACCTTTTTCTATTTTTCTTAAACTTAAGCATTTTATAGAATAAGAGGTTAAAACTATCTTGATGAAATGGACAGAGAGGTTCAACATTTTTAACTAGGTTAGTGGGTGAATATAAACTTCTCCAAATTTTTCTAACCCTAGTTAAATAGTGCAACTATTTTTCTTGCTATTATTAAGCTTTTGGCCAAAACTGAAAATAAATCTAAACCTTATATTTTTCTCTAGATCCTATGTGGTTTTATATTTTTCTTAGACAGGTTACAGTATTTAGAGTTTGGCAAAATTGGTTTGACCATATTTGGATGATTTAAACAAAAGTTATGCATTTTCAAAGTTGATGTCCAATTTAAAAACAGATTTATTTAAGGTTTTCTGGAAAAACCAGTTTGCACCGAGACCCCTGGGGTTAAACGGATTCAAATCTCGCAGATCTACCCTCGGGTTACTATTCACCTGAGTCTTTGGCTTTGCACTTAACCCCCTGGGTTTCTCTCCCTCTCACCCGCGGTCCCTCCCCTAATCCAAACAGTGGCCGTAGAAAAGAAAGGACGGCGCGGCTTACCGGCGACGAGGGAGGTCCGGCGAGGTGGTCAGCGACACTCGGGAGGTTGCGGCGGTCACGTCGATGTGCGGGTCGCCGCTGGAGGTGGTCGGAGCTGCTTGGTCCACGTGCGCAGGCGGGCGAGCTCGCCGGCGGCGTGCGCTCCGGCCTATCCACGGCGGTATGGTTCAATCCAGGGGTACGAGGAGCATCACGGGATGACGCAGAGGCCACACACGCAAGGAATCGAGAAATGGTGGAGGGATTTACCCGGTCCACGCGCGCCGGCGGGTTCTTGAAGTCCGGCGAGCGCGATTCGGCCACTCCGGTGACGCAGGCTCTCGGTTCAAGCTTGAGCAAGGCTCACGGCTTCACCAGGAAGCTTACTGAAGGCTTGGATCGAACGGAGGGAGGCTGGAGAGGGGTTGGCCACGACGGTGGTCTTCGGCCGGCACTGGCGGGCCGCGGGGAGGTCGCCGGAGGCGAGGGCTGGCTCGGGCAAGTCCGGCGAGGTACGGACGAGGTACTGGGGGAAACAACCGAGCGCTGGGGCGGGTTTTATAGGCACGGCTCGGGCGTGGTCACGGGCGACTGCGGGCGCGCGGGGGTTCGCGCACGGGCGTGCTCTGAGCGCGCCCCCGGGTGCCAGCTCGCGTCGAACACGTGGAGGGTTGCGTCTGCCAAGGTTCAACGGCCGATTCAAGCGCCATGGCGTGCATATCTCGGCAAAGTCACTGTGTACGGTCACTTCTCTGCTCCAAATCCTACCCTTTTGCTGTGAGTTCCAAGTCGAGATATGGTCAGGGCAGGGAGATAGAGAGGGGAGAAGTTTGCTGTGTCAGCTGGGTCCAAACCGAGACAAAAGGGGTGTCAAGTCGTGTCTAGCGCCCTAGGGTAGGTGTCATCTCTTGCCAGGGTGTTCTAGGGTTAATTTGGCGCCATTTTGTTAATTGGGTCGACTGGTTTTGAAAAGGAGATCAAGGTGAACATGAGGGATCTTTGCTTAAGGGTTGGTTTTTGACTTAGGCAAAATCTGAATTCTTCCCTAGTGTTCAAACTTGGGTGATCTTTTTAGGGCCTTTCTGAAAACTTTTTGGGGGTACTTCCTTACTATTAAACATAGGTTATTAAGTATATTACAACTTTTATATTTGGCCCAAACCATGATCATGATGTTTACATTGTCTTTTGATCATGGCTTCAATTAAGGTTATAATCACCTATGGGGGTTTTGTTCTAGGTTTTTGGGAGATCTTCACTTAGGTGTGCATTACAAGCTAGGGCATGACATCCAAGATAGTTTGCACTTGATTAGGACCTTGAATTCCAAGATTGGAGTGCTATGCCCACAAATCTTTATGTAATTATGGGCTAAAAAGGGGTAACCCTGGGGTGGACACCCTGAGTAACACCTAGGGTGTTACAGCCCTCCCCCCTTAAAGGAATCTCGTCCCGAGATTTCAGGTGGAGTCCCTTGGAGGGATGCTTTGAAGGTGTGTTGGTGCTACTTTCCCCTTATACTCAAGTTTTACCTTTATAGCTGCTCTTCGAATGTCATCCTCTTTGCAACTTCAGAAGGAAGCCCTTCTTAAGTTAAGTCCATAACTTAGACTATCCTTATTATCTAAGTTTTTCTTATAATTGTATTCAAAGGGCAGGTGGGGGTGGGGTCTTGGGGTTACGTACCGGCTTCTTTGGGTAGAAAGTCGGGGAAGCGAGAGCGTAGAAAATCATCCGTCTCCCATGTAGCCTCTTCTGCTGAATGATGACTCCACTGAACCTTATACATTCTGATTGACCTTGCCCGAGTTGATCTTTCCTTCTGATCCAATACCTTGGCGGGGTACTCCTGGTAGGACAAGTCCGATTCTATCTCAATGTCTGGTTCTGGTAGCACTTCAGTGGGTAGACGAACACATTTCCGCAGCTGAGACACATGGAACACATTGTGAACTGCGGACATATGGGATGGTAATTCCAATTGGTAGGCTACGGGTCCACAACTTTTCTTGATCTTATAAGGTCCAACGTAGCGAGGGGCCAACTTGCCCTTGATCCCAAATCTTTGGATACCCTTAGTTGGTGATACCTTAAGATAGACATGATCTCCCACCGCAAACTGTAGAGGCTTCCGCCTCTTGTCATGATAACTCTTTTGTCTGGCCTGCGCAGCTTCCAAGTTCTTTTTGATAATTCTAACCTTTGCCTCTGCTTCAAGCACCAAATCTGGCCCAAAAATCTCCCTTTCCCCTGCTTGAGACCAATTTAGCGGGGTTCTGCATCTTCTCCCATATAATGCCTCAAAAGGTGCCATCTTCAGACTGGACTGATAACTGTTATTGTAAGAAAACTCTGCTAAGGACAGACATTTATCCCAATCCTTCCCATAATGTAGTGCACATGCCCGCAACATGTCTTCCAAAATCTGATTCACCCTTTCTGTCTGGCCATCAGTCTGAGGGTGATAGGCTGAGCTTCGGATTACTTGGGTTCCAAGTGATTCTTGCAGTTTCTCCCAAAAGCGTGCCACAAACAGTGCTCCTCTGTCAGATACAATGGTTTTTGGCATACCATGCAACCTTACTATCTGATCAACATAAATCTCTGCGTACTTCTCTGTCTTGTGGGTGGTGTGTACTGGCAAGAAATGAGCAGTCTTGGTCAATCTATCCACAATAACCCATATGGAATCATGGTGCCGGGAGGTATTGGGTAATCCCACTATGAAGTCCATGCAAATGTCCTCCCATTTCCAAGACGGTATGGGAAGGGGTTGCAAAGGGCCTGCTGCCTTCAGATGACTAGCTTTCACTCTCTGACAAGTGTCACATTCTGAAACGTACTTGGCAATTTCTCTCTTCATCCGGGTCCACCAATAAAGGGGTCTGAGATCATGGTACATCTTGTTGCTACCCGGGTGAATGGAGAACTTGGAAAGGTGAGCTTCATCCAATATCTTCTTTCTGAGCTCGAGGTCCTTGGGAACCACCAACCGGTCTTCAAACCATAAAACTCTCTTGCTGTCCTGACGGAAACACTTATATTTCTCGGCCTTTTGCTTGATCATATCCTTGATGATCTGAACACCCTTATCCCCAAACTGTGCCTGAGCTATTTGTTCTTGCAGTGTAGGCTCCACCGCAATATATCCCAATTCACCGGAAGGAACAACTTCCAGGTTCAGCTTGCACAACTCATCACACAAGGTGGTGATTCTTGCATCCATGTTCATGCAATTACATTGGGCTTTTCGGCTCAAAGCATCTGCCACAACATTTGCCTTGCCAGGATGGTAATGTACCTCCAAATCATAGTCCTTGATTAATTCCAACCATCTTCTCTGCCTCATATTCAGATCTGCCTGAGTGAAAATGTACTTGAGGCTCTTGTGATCAGTGTAAATGTTACAGTGGGCTCCCATCAAGTAGTGTCTCCATATCTTGAGAGCATGAACTACTGCTGCCAACTCCAAGTCATGTGTCGGGTAATTCTGTTCATGGGGTCTGAGGGCTCGGGAAGCATAAGCAATCACTCTGTTCTCTTGCATCAACACACAACCCAATCCTGTACCAGAAGCATCACAATAAACCTCAAATGGCTTGGTGTTGTCGGGTTGAGCTAGCACTGGAGCTGTTGTCAAATGTTGCCTCAGGGTATGAAAAGCATCTTCACACTTTTGGCTCCACTCAAATTTGACTCCTTTCTTTAACAGTTCAGTCATTGGCTTGGCAATTCTAGAGAAATCCGGAATAAATCGTCGGTAGTACCCTGCCAATCCCAGAAAACTCCTAATCTGCTTCACTGTAGTCGGGGGTTTCCAGTCCATCACTTCTTGCACCTTCTCAGGATCAACTGATATCCCGTCCTGAGAAATTGTGTGACCCAAGAATTTTACTTCTTTCAGCCAGAACTCACACTTGGACAACTTAGCATATAACTGATGGTCGCGAAGTCTCTGAAGCACAATATGCAGATGCTCCGTGTGTTCATCTTCATTCTTGGAATAAACCAGAATGTCATCAATGAAGACAACCACAAACTTGTCCAGCTCTGGCATGAACACTGAGTTCATCAAGTACATGAAATAAGCCGGGGCATTGGTTAGCCCAAAAGACATCACCAAAAACTCATAGAGCCCATATCTGGTAGAGAAGGCCGTCTTGGGAATGTCACTGGCACGGATCTTGATCTGATGGTAGCCCGAGCGAAGGTCTATCTTGGAGAATACCTTGGCTCCCACCAATTGATCAAACAGAACATCAATGCGGGGTAACGGGTACTTGTTTTTGATAGTCACCGCATTGAGAGGGCGGTAATCAACACACATCCTCAAACTCTCATCCTTCTTCTTCACGAACAAGGCGGGACATCCCCATGGTGAAGTGCTTGGACGAATAAACCCCTTGTCCAACAATTCTTGCAATTGTTTCTTCAGTTCTGCCAACTCCGCGGGAGGCATCCTATAAGGTCTCTTGGAGATAGGAGCAGTCCCGGGTTGCAATTCAATGGCGAACTCAATATCTCTGTCAGGTGGCATTCCTGGCAATTCCTCCGGAAAGACATCGGGGTAGTCGCAGACTACTGGGATCTGCCTTACTGGAGACTCTGCCATAACAAAGGCACAAGACTGGGCATCACCCTGGTTGGGTAAGTACAAAACAGTCTCGCCATAAGCAGGAGAATGAATTTCAATGGCTCTGGCTGCAATATCCAATATTGCCTGATGTTTGGCCAACCAATCAGTTCCCAAAATGATATCCACACTATCCAGTCCCAAGATAAGAAGGTCAGTTTTAACTATCAAACTACCAAACTTTATGGGCACATGCCTGCTGATTTGATTTGTGGCAATCCTGCCTCCCGGGGTTGAAATGGTAATAGCCCCGTGGGTGTGGCAAAAAGGCAACTGGCACTTGGCACTAAATTTGGCACTGACAAAACTATGCGATGCACCAGAATCAAAAAGAATAGTAGCAGGGAAATTTAAAGCTGTAAAGATACCAGTCATGACGGGTGCTCCCTCTGGAATGTCAGCCATTGTAGTGAAGTTCAGCTTGCCCTGCCTCACTTGCACTTTCTGCCTCTTTCCCTGGTTCTGGTTAACATTCTGCCCCTGCCTCTGCTGATTCTTGGGGCAATTCTTGGCATAATGCCCAGTGCTGCCACAAGTGAAACACCTGTTATCATTGGCCTGGCGGTACTGCTGCTGCTGGTTGTTCCTCTGAACTGGGAATTGGGCACGGTTGGGTGCCTGCTGCTGTTGCTGCTGCTGCTGCTGCTGTGGTGGCCTGATCACCCACCTTCCTTGCTGCTGCTGAGGTCCCCTGCTCTGTGAGTCAGACACAATCCTGAAGCGCTGTGGCTGGGACGAGGGTCCTGCCACAGGGGTCTTCCTCTTCTTCTCCGCCTGTCGAGCCAAGATGCAGTCTTCCTGGGAGATAGCCATGTTGACCAACTCATTGTAACTGTTGGCCCTGACGGTGTTGAGACGGTCACGGAGCTTGGTGCTGAGCCCCCTCCTGAACCTGTCTCGCTTCTTCTCATCCGTATCTGCATGGTATCCGGCATACTGACACAAATCGTTGAAGGCCTGGGCATATTGCAACACTGTCCTGCTGCCCTGAGTGAGTGCCAGAAACTCATTGAGCTTCCGGTCCATGATGCCAGCTGGAATATGATGCCCTCTGAAAGCGGCCTTGAACTCCCTCCACTCCACCTCTCTACCATCCGGCTGCATAGCCAGAAAATGGTCCCACCAAGTTCTTGCGGGTCCGCGAAGCTGCTGTGTGGCGAACCTGACCTTGGTGACCTCCGAACAAGCCCCATGGAGCAGTGGGAACTTGGATTCTACCACCCTCAACCACACATCTGCATCAAGTGGGTCCTCCGACCTGGTAAACAATGGTGGCTGGGTGCTGAGAAACTCCTGGTAAGTAGCAGCGGCGGGGTGACGCTGATGGTCTCCACCATAATGCTGAGGTGGTGGCTGACGCTGAGCTAACTGCCTCAGAATCTCATTCTGCTGGGCCATGAGCTCCTGCAGAGTGGGAGGCGGTGGCGGTGGAGGAACGTGCTCATTCTGTTCACGGCGCGCTCTCCTAGCCATCTGAAAAAGCCACATGGTTGCTTAATAACATATCTCCAAGCTTAAGGTTCGAACATGGTAGGGGAGTCAAAGTAATTGATAGATTCCAAACAAAACAAATGAAAACATGATCCTTTCATCCGAATTTTAATTACCATCAGTCATCCCTAAACATCCAAGAGAGTTTTTCCACTGGTTACATCAAGGAAGCAAAAGACTCAACTCTACCTGGCCTAGTACCCTAAAGGTGCAAAAGCTAAGCTAGCGGCGAGGAGTCCAACTATCACCAATTTCTAACATTAGTCTGGCCTCTACTGAGCGAACGAGGCGACGCTAGACTCGGGGGAAGGGGGTCTCCCTGAGCCAGCGGTGTCTACACTGGAGGCAGACTCATCTCCTCCCTCGATGTCGACGTCCTCGTCAGCCTCCGCATCATGGATCTCTTGGTGATGCATGTCCAGATGCGCATTAGCCTCTGCTAACTGCTGCTGAGTGTTGAGGAGCTGATCCTCGAGGACCTCTATGGTATTCTCCCTGGTACCCACCAGCTCTTCCAACTCATGAATCTCGTCAGTCAGCTGCTCCACCTGTAAGTCTTTCTCCACCAGCTCCTGGGATAAATCCACCACGAGCTCCTCCCTGCTATCCAGGGTGATCTTGGTGGCCTCCAACAATGCCATCAGGTGGGACATGGCCTCCCCACGCACCACTTGCAGACGATACAGAGCATTCATGCATCGTACAGACAAGTGGGCGGTGTGGCCTGGGTAGAGAGCCCAGATGTCCTTGGCATGCTCCACCCGATCCTTCCACATTGGGTCGTCCTCCTTTTCCGCGGGGAACAACCCAATGGGGTGGGTAGCCAACTCCAAGGGATGGAATCCGCAGAAGGTAGTCAGCCCATGCAGAGCGATGGCCTCAATAGTGTCCTCAGCCCGGTATCCATAGGACTCGGAGTCCAGTGAACGCCAGCCTGGCTGCAAGGGATGAGGCTCCAAGGTCATCCTCACCCTACAGCGAGGTACCCGGTGCTTCTCGAATAGC
The DNA here is from genome assembly GCA_029449295.1 of Zea luxurians. Classification (NCBI taxonomy): domain Eukaryota; kingdom Viridiplantae; phylum Streptophyta; class Magnoliopsida; order Poales; family Poaceae; genus Zea; species Zea luxurians. The sequence goes on along the minus strand of JAOPSE010000004.1, from coordinate 179,931,033 downwards.
TGCACCGCGTACTGAGGGGGTGTCGAATATCCTGCCCCCTGAAGCACCTCCCACAAGATGCGGGGAAAACCCTCTCGTGCAAGTCCGTCAGTGTGGGTCAGTGCATCTCCATCCTCGGAGGATCCGTGGGAAGTCATCTGTGCACGGTTAAGCGTAAGTAAAGAAAAAGAAGTAAAAAGAACAAGGAAAACAAAACTCATCCTGCCCCTGGTTAAAAGAAAAAGGTAGTGAGGACCTAGTTGGCTGCTATTTCACTTTTAAGTCTTTTTATTTAATCAATTATTTACTTAATTAAGAATGCATGCATGCACGTCCTGAACGACCTCACAAGAAAATAAGAGGAATAGGGAAGAACTCCCATCCTGTAAAAGTGGCCTGTAGGGCCTAGTCACTTAGCCACCTAGCTACCCTTCTATTATCCTAAGGCTTCACGTCCTAGGTCTATCCTGCTCGCCCTACTATCTATCCAACATTGTTTCTATCAAATTTTTACTTTTAGAAAAGGGATGGTATCCATGTTTTATTGATTCCTCTGTGGTGGTACAAGCTCCGATACCAGCTGTGGCGGAACCGCCCGAATTATTCCAACTTAAGTGCCTCAATCCGGCCTTAGAGGCTAGACCACACTTAAATAGGAATAAATCGTCAGTCCCTCGGATCTAGTCCGACACGGCCACTGACAGGATCAAGTACCACAGTCTCACTCGATGGTGAGTCACAGAGCAAATACAATAAAGCATAAAACCATGCATGGAAGAGTATTAAGTTATTACATCACCATTGTCATCATCGGAGTTTTCGCAAAAGTAACCATCATTGTTTTTGGAATGCAGCGGAAATTAAACTAACGGTAAATAAATGGAGGGATGGGGAAGCCTGTCCCATCACTCCTCATGCTCCTGCTCGGCCGAGGCAGGGTCCCACTCGACAGTCCAACCCGGTGGCAGGGTGGATGGCCAAGTCACTCCAGCAACCATGTCCTCCAGAGAACCTGTAAAATTGTGCCACAAGCAAGGCTGAGTATACTAATACTCAGCTAGACTTACCCGGTGTGAGGAGTCTATACTCCTCTACCTCTAGACATGCAACTGTTTGGCTGTAGGGTTTGGTTGCCAAAAGCACTAGCTGAGTTTCTGAATCAAGATTTTAACTTTGTCAAAATTAAGTGTGACTCTCTTAAGGCTAAAAGTGTACTATCTACTCATACATAGTAGCAAGCAATTTTAGCAATCATCATTTTGTATCATCTCGTCACAGTTCCACTTCTTACTCAATGCAGTACAATGGATCAAGCAGTCTCATTAGCTGCGAGAAGCAGACGATTCGAATCGAGTTTTTATCCTTGCAAGGTAAACCTAAACACACGACATGTAGGGGCACTCCGTCCCCACACACATCAACCGTCCCCATCGATTCCCCGTCAGCAGATCAGGGCTCACCGCCTTGGCGTACAATGCCCCACTGACCCCGACTGCCGTCGTGCAGTGACCGCACTTGTACCCACCATAACCGGAATGGGAGACTACGTCTCAGGTCGCGTGAGGAGGTATGTCCACTGCCAGGTTCACTCAGGTACTAGGCTTACCGATTTACCATATTTCTCGGTATGTGTTTAGTACGTTCAAACGCTTGACACAGGTATCCGCACGTTAATCCTTATTCCAATTTTCATCTCGTAGACCACGCGTCCCCATGGACCGTGTCCACAGACCATCACCATTCTGTTATCAAAGTGTATACAACCAAATCCTGACCTCGCGCGAGTGCTAGAAAAATCACTCGACTTCTACCGAGATCCTTCTTAATAAAGCAGCTACTCGACCTAGCATACTAGTATTCATCTCAATAGGATTCCTGGGATCATGCAACTAGGGTTTAAATCAACTCCTACACCTAAGTGCACAATCAATCCTACAATCATTAAGTGAAGTAAAATAGCATAAATAACGGGTTATGCATAAAACCGGGGCTTGCCTTCCAAAGCAGTGGCAGGCAGGTCCTCTGGTGCAGGCTCTGGTGCTGGGTCGGGGGCAACCTCCTGGGCAGCTCCTTGCTCCGGCACGAGGACGTACTCTCCGTCAGCAAGATTACAGTCTATCGAAATGCAATGAACATGTATGTCATGATTATGCAAAATTTAAGAACATTAAGCTACAGAATTTACGTCAAGAATTAACTTAGGGTTTCTTGGCTACGAGGGCCTTCTAGTGGTATACATAGACTTATCACCTTTTTGGTTTAGGTTTTCTTTCTAAAATAATATATTGGATTTGTATTGCCTCTATAAATTTCAGTGGTCAATTATAAAGGTCTTAAGAGGACATTAAGTTCCATCATCCATTTTCCCTTCTTAATTTCCACCTAGGGTTTCTAGTAGGGGTTTTGAACTATGATAGTAGTTTAAAACTTTCCAAAAATTCTGCAAAAATTACAGTGGGTTGTCACTGGCTATACTAGCTTGTTTTGAAAATTTCAGGCTTAAAGTATAAAAGCTAATCTTTAAACAAAAATAACAATGGTTGGGCAAAAATGGGCCACTTTACACTACAAGTCCTTTATTAAAGTGGTTTCTGACCTAATGGTTATTTTTGCTGGCCTCTAGTAGTGATAAAAAGCTCTTGTACCAAAAATGGCAGAGAGCTACATGGTGGTTAATTAATGGTGAATTTCTAAACTTGGGTGCAAAAAGAGTGATTAGAACTAACTTGTCTTTTGAAAAATATCAAACAACAGATTTCAGATTTTTCTTAAGTTCTTATTATCAACACATTAGTTATCCTAAGGTTTGGGGAGGTTTCACCTTATGGTTATTTTTGTAGGATTTTTCTAAGTTATCCCCATTTTCTTCATTTAAAAGGTATCTTGTTTATTTTACACTACAACAGGGTATGACATATTTTTCCAGTGAACTACATTGACTAGGTATCTCAACAAAAATAGGTGTGCTCTCTGGTTCATTATTTATATCACCTTTTTCTATTTTTCTTAAACTTAAGCATTTTATAGAATAAGAGGTTAAAACTATCTTGATGAAATGGACAGAGAGGTTCAACATTTTTAACTAGGTTAGTGGGTGAATATAAACTTCTCCAAATTTTTCTAACCCTAGTTAAATAGTGCAACTATTTTTCTTGCTATTATTAAGCTTTTGGCCAAAACTGAAAATAAATCTGAACCTTATATTTTTCTCTAGATCCTATGTGGTTTTATATTTTTCTTAGACAGGTTACAGTATTTAGAGTTTGGCAAAATTGGTTTGACCATATTTGGATGATTTAAACAAAAGTTATGCATTTTCAAAGTTGATGTCCAATTTAAAAACAGATTTATTTAAGGTTTTCTGGAAAAACCAGTTTGCACCGAGACCCCTGGGGTTAAACGGATTCAAATCTCGCAGATCTACCCTCGGGTTACTATTCACCTGAGTCTTTGGCTTTGCACTTAACCCCCTGGGTTTCTCTCCCTCTCACCCGCGGTCCCTCCCCTAATCCAAACAGTGGCCGTAGAAAAGAAAGGACGGCGCGGCTTACCGGCGACGAGGGAGGTCCGGCGAGGTGGTCAGCGACACTCGGGAGGTTGCGGCGGTCACGTCGATGTGCGGGTCGCCGCTGGAGGTGGTCGGAGCTGCTTGGTCCACGTGCGCAGGCGGGCGAGCTCGCCGGCGGCGTGCGCTCCGGCCTATCCACGGCGGTATGGTTCAATCCAGGGGTACGAGGAGCATCACGGGATGACGCAGAGGCCACACACGCAAGGAATCGAGAAATGGTGGAGGGATTTACCCGGTCCACGCGCGCCGGCGGGTTCTTGAAGTCCGGCGAGCGCGATTCGGCCACTCCGGTGACGCAGGCTCTCGGTTCAAGCTTGAGCAAGGCTCACGGCTTCACCAGGAAGCTTACTGAAGGCTTGGATCGAACGGAGGGAGGCTGGAGAGGGGTTGGCCACGACGGTGGTCTTCGGCCGGCACTGGCGGGCCGCGGGGAGGTCGCCGGAGGCGAGGGCTGGCTCGGGCAAGTCCGGCGAGGTACGGACGAGGTACTGGGGGAAACAACCGAGCGCTGGGGCGGGTTTTATAGGCACGGCTCGGGCGTGGTCACGGGCGACTGCGGGCGCGCGGGGGTTCGCGCACGGGCGTGCTCTGAGCGCGCCCCCGGGTGCCAGCTCGCGTCGAACACGTGGAGGGTTGCGTCTGCCAAGGTTCAACGGCCGATTCAAGCGCCATGGCGTGCATATCTCGGCAAAGTCACTGTGTACGGTCACTTCTCTGCTCCAAATCCTACCCTTTTGCTGTGAGTTCCAAGTCGAGATATGGTCAGGGCAGGGAGATAGAGAGGGGAGAAGTTTGCTGTGTCAGCTGGGTCCAAACCGAGACAAAAGGGGTGTCAAGTCGTGTCTAGCGCCCTAGGGTAGGTGTCATCTCTTGCCAGGGTGTTCTAGGGTTAATTTGGCGCCATTTTGTTAATTGGGTCGACTGGTTTTGAAAAGGAGATCAAGGTGAACATGAGGGATCTTTGCTTAAGGGTTGGTTTTTGACTTAGGCAAAATCTGAATTCTTCCCTAGTGTTCAAACTTGGGTGATCTTTTTAGGGCCTTTCTGAAAACTTTTTGGGGGTACTTCCTTACTATTAAACATAGGTTATTAAGTATATTACAACTTTTATATTTGGCCCAAACCATGATCATGATGTTTACATTGTCTTTTGATCATGGCTTCAATTAAGGTTATAATCACCTATGGGGGTTTTGTTCTAGGTTTTTGGGAGATCTTCACTTAGGTGTGCATTACAAGCTAGGGCATGACATCCAAGATAGTTTGCACTTGATTAGGACCTTGAATTCCAAGATTGGAGTGCTATGCCCACAAATCTTTATGTAATTATGGGCTAAAAAGGGGTAACCCTGGGGTGGACACCCTGAGTAACACCTAGGGTGTTACACATGGTATATAAAAGCATGGTTCTTTTTAGCACTACTAGCCATAGGGGCCTTCCCTTTCTCCTTGGCAGAGATGGGAGCTTTATGGCTTGTCAAGTTCTTGGCTTCCCTCTTGAAGCCAAGTCCATCCTTAATTGAGGGGTGTCTACCAATCGTGTAGGCATCCCTTGCAAATTTTAGTTTGTCAAATTCACTTTTGCTAGTCTTAAGTTGGGCATTAAGACTAGCCAATTCATCATTCAATTTGGAAATTGAAACTAGGTATTCATTACAAGCATCAATGTCAAAATCTTTACACCTATTGCAAATCCTAACATGTTCTACACAAGAGTTAGATTTACTTGCTACTTCCAGTTTAGCATTTAAATCATCATTTACACCTTTTAAAGTAGAAATGGTTTCATGACAAGTAGATAGTTCATAAGAAAGCATTTCATTTCTTTTAACTTCTAAGGCATGAGATTTTTGTGCCTCTACAAATTTATCATGTTCTTCATACAACAAATCCTCTTGCTTTTCTAGTAACCTATTCTTGTCATTCAAGGCATCAATTAACTCATTAATTTTGCCAATTTTAGTTCTATCCAATCCCTTGAACAAACTAGAGTAATCTATCTCTTCGTCATCACTAGAATCATCACTTGAAGAAGCATAGGTGGTATCCCGAGTACATACCTTCTTCTCCTTCGCCATGAGGCATGTGTGATGCTCGTTGGGGAAGAGGGATGACTTGTTGAAGGTGGTGGCGGCTAGTCCTTCATTGTCAGAGTCGGAAGAGGAGCAATCCGAATCCCACTCTTTTCCGATATGTGCCTCACCCTTGGCCTTCTTGTATGCCTTCTTCTTCTCCCTCTTGTTCCCTTTTTCCTGGTCACTTTCATTATCGGGACAGTTAGCAATGAAATGACCAATCTTACCACATTTGAAGCATGAGCGCTTCCCCTTTGTCTTGGTCTTGCTTGGCTGTCCCTTGCGACCCTTTAGCGCCGTCTTGAAGCGCTTGATGATGAGGGCCATCTCTTCATCATTAAGCCCGGCCGCCTCAACTTGCGTCACCTTGCTAGGTAGCGCCTCCTTGCTCCTCGTTGCCTTGAGAGCAATGGGTTGAGACTCATGGATTGGACCGTTCAACGCGTCGTCCACGTACCTCGCCTCCTTGATCATCATTCGCCCGCTTACGAATTTTTCGAGGACTTCTTCGGGCGACATCTTGATGTACCTGGGATTTTCATGAATATTGTTCACCAAATGTGGATCAAGTACAGTGAAGGACCTTAGCATTAGGCGGACGACATCGTGGTTCGTCCATCGCGTGCTTCTGTAGCTCCTTATTTTGTTGATAAGGGTCTTGAGCCGGTTGTATGTTTGGGTTGGCTCCTCGCCCCTTATCATCGCGAATCGTCCAAGCTCGCCCTCCACCAACTCCATCTTGGTGAGCAAGGTGACGTCGTTTCCCTCATGAGAGATCTTGAGGGTGTCCCAGATCTGCTTGGCATTGTCCAAGCCGCTCACTTTATGGTACTCGTCCCTGCACAAGGAGGCTAACAACATAGTAGTAGCTTGTGCATTTTTATGAATCTGTTCATTAATAAATATAGGACTATCCGAGCTATCAAACTTCATTCCATTCTCGACAATCTCCCATATGCTTGGATGGAGAGAAAACAAGTGACTACACATTTTGTGGCTCCAAAATCCGTAGTCCTCCCCATCAAAGTGTGGAGGCTTGCCGAGAGGAATGGAAAGTAAATGTGAATTTGAGCTAAGCGGAATACGCGAATAATCGAAAGAAAAGTTTGAGTTAACCGTCTTTCGTTTCTCGTAGTCGTAGTCATCCTTTTGGGAAGAAGTAGATTCGTCGTTGTCGTCGTAGTAGACGATCTCCTTGATGCGTCTTGTCTTCTTCTTCTTCCCATCTTTTCGTTTATGGCCCGAGCCCGAGTCGGTAGGCTTGTCATCCTTCGGCTCATTGACAAAGGACTCCTTCTCCTTATCGTTGATCACGATTCCCTTCCCCTTAGGATCCATCTCTTCGGGCGATTAGTCCCTTTGTGAAGATAATGGCTCTGATACCAATTGAGAGCACCTAGAGGGGGGTGAATAGGTGATCCTGTAAAACTTGAAACTTAAGCCACAAAAACTTGGTTAAGCGTTAGCACAATAATCGCCAAGTGGCTAGAGAGGAGTCTCAACAAAACACAATAACCATAAGAGATCAATCACAGAGATGGCACGGTGGTTATCCCGTGGTTCGGCCAAGACCAACGCTTGCCTACTCCACGTTGTGGCGTCCCAACGGATGAGGGTTGCAATCAACCCCTCTCAAGCGATCCAAAGACCCACTTGAATACCACGGTGTTTTGCTTTGCTTTTCTTAATCCCGTTCGCGAGGAATCTCCACAACTTGGAGCCTCTCACCCTTACACTTGAAGTTCACAAAGAATCACGGAGTAAGGGAGGGATGAGCAACGCACACAAGACACAAAATCAGAATGTCAACACGCACACAAGTCGCAACAAGAGCTCGCAACACAACCCGACGAGTTCACAACTCAACAAGAGCTCTAGATGCTATCACGAAGAAACAAATGCGTGGAATCGAAGTCTTGGTGCTTAGGAATGCTTTGAGTATGCTTGATGTTCTCCTCCATGCGCCTAGGGGTCCCTTTTATAGCCCCAAGGCAGCTAGGAGTCGTTGAGAACATTCCTGGAAGGCAGATCTTGCCTTCTGTCGACTAGCGCACCGGACAGTCCGGTGCACCACCGGACACTGTCCGGTGCAGATATCCTTCCTTATTTGGCGAAGCCGAGCGTTGGAGTCTGAGAGCCGTTGGCGCACCGGACACTGTCCGGTGCACACCGGATAGTCCGGTGCACCAATGTGACCGTTGGCGCGGCCACGCGTCACGCGCGGAATCCTCGGCCGACCGTTGCCCCGGCTAACCATTGGCTCACCGGACAGTCCGGTGCACCACCGGACAGACCGGTGAATTTTAGCCGTACGCCGTTAATCATCTCCCGAGAGCGACGAGTTCGCTTGTGAACGGATCACCGGACAGTCCGATGCACCACCGGACAGTCCGGTGAATTATAGTCGTACACCGCCGTCGAAGTCCCGAGAGTAGCCTGTTCGCCAGAGCCAGCCTGGCGCACCGGACACTGTCCAGTGCACCACCGGACACTGTCTGGTGCACCACCGGACACTGTCTGGTGCACCACCGGACAGTCCGATGCACCCAGACTGAGCAGACTTTGGCTGAACAAAGTCATCTCATTTCCAATTCAATTTTTCCTGTTTCCAGCACTTAGACACAATACATTAGTCCATAAAACAATGTACTAAGTCTAGAAACATACCTTTTGACATGATTTGTACTTTGTCCACCACTTTACATAGATTAACACAAAAGCACTTGTGTTGGCACTCAATCACCAAAATACTTAGAAATGGCCCAAGGGCACATTTCCCTTTCAAAGACATTTAGCTCACATGCATACACTAAGCATAATATCCGGTCTACTAGCACATAAATAAAGTAATGACCCTATCATAGACCGGTATGCCTTTTGATCAATGGACTTACCTCCTTTGTTGAGGTCGACATGTCTGTCGGTTCCCATTGGTGTCTTTGCGGGCTTGGCGTCCTTCATTCCAAACCGCTTGAGAAGGTCTTGTGTGTACTTTGTTTGTGAGATGAAGGTGCTATCCTTGAGTTGCTTCACTTGGAACCCAAGGAAGCAGTTCAACTCGCCCATCATTGACATCTCAAATTTCTGTGTCATCACCCTGCTAAACTCCTCACAAGACTTTTGGTTAGTAGAACCAAATATTATGTCATCGACATAAATTTGGCACATAAAAGATCACCGTCACAAGTCTTAGTGAAAAGAGTGGAATCGGCTTTCCCAACCTTGAAAGCATTAGCAATTAATAAATCTCTAAGGCATTCATAACATGCTCTTGGGGCTTGCTTAAGTCCATAGAGCGCCTTACAGAGCATACACACATGGTCGGGGTACCGTTCATCCTCAAAGCTAGGGGGTTGCTCCACGTACACCTCCTCCTTGATTGGCCCGTTGAGGAAAGTGCTCTTCACATCCATTTGGAACAACCTGAAAGAGTGGTGAGCGGCATAGGCTAATAGAATGCGAATAGACTCTAGCCTAGCCACAGGAGCAAAAGTCTCCTCGAAATCCTAACCTGCGACTTGGGCATAACCTTTTGCCACAAGTCGAGCTTTTTTCGTGTCACCACCCCATGCTCGTCTTGCTTGTTGCGGAACACCCACTTGGTTCCCACAACGTTTTGCTTGGAACGTGGCACCAGGCTCCAAACTTCATTCCTCTTGAAGTTGTTGAGCTCTTCCTGCATGGCCAACACCCAGTCCGGATCCTGCAAGGCCTCTTCTACCCTGAAAGGCTCAATAGAAGAAACAAACGAGTAATGCTCACAAAAGTTAGCTAATCTTGAGCGAGTAGTTATTCCCTTGCTTATATGACCCAGAATCTGGTCGACGGGATGATTCCTTTGAATTGTCGCTCGGACTTGAGTTGGAGGGGCCCGTGGTGCTTCTTCCTCCATAACTTGGTCTTCTTGTGATCCCCTCGATCACGCGCCTCTTCTTGATGAATCTGTTCATCATCTTGAGTTGGGGGATGCACCATCGTTGAGGAAGAAGGTTGATCTTGCTCTTGGTGTTCCTGTGGTCGCACATCTCCAATCACCATCGTGCGCATTTCGGCTGTTGGAACATCATCTTCATCTACATCATCAAGATCAACTTCCTCTCTTGGCGAGCCATTAGTTTCAACAAATACAACGTCGCTAGAGACTTCAATCAAACCCAATGATTTGTTGAAGACTCTATACGCTTTTGTATTTGAGTCAGAACCTAGCAAAAACCCTTCTACAGCTTTGGGAGCAAATTTGGAATTTCTACCTTTCTTTACTAGAATATAATATTTACTCCCAAATACACGAAAGTATGAAACGTTGGGTTTGTTACCAGTTACAAGTTCATACGAGGTCTTCTTGAGGAGGCTATGAAGGTAGACCCGGTTTATGGCGTGGCAAGCTGTGTTCACAGCTTCCGACCAAAACCGCTCGGACGTCTTGAATTCTCCAAGTATTGTCCTTGCCATGTCGATAAGCGTCCTATTCTTCCTCTCTACCACACCGTTTTGTTGTGGTGTGTAGGGAGCGGAGAACTCGTGCTTGATTCCTTCCTCCTCAAGGTACTCCTCCACTTGTAAGTTCTTGAACTCGGACCCGTTGTCGCTTCTTATCTTTTTCACCTTGAGCTCAAATTCATTTTGAGCTCTCCTTAGAAAGCGCTTTAGGGTCCCTTGGGTTTCTGATTTATCCTGCAAAAGGAATACCCAAGTGAAGCGGGAAAAATCATCAACAATAACAATACCATACTTACTTCCCCCGATGCTGAGGTAGGCGACGGGTCCGAAGAGGTCCATATGGAGTAGCTCCAGAGGTCTTGATGTGGTCATCACATTCTTGCTGTGATGAGTGCTTCCCACCTGTTTACCTGCTTGACAAGCTACACAAGGTCTATCTTTTTTGAAATATACATTGGTTAGACCTAACACATGTTCTCCCTTTAGAAGTTTATGAAGGTTCTTCATCCCAACATGTGCTAGACGGCGATGCCATAGCCAGCCCATGTTGGTCTTAGCAATTAAGCATGCATCTAGATTGGCCTCCTCTTTCGAAAAATCAACTAAGTAGAGTTTGTCGTCTAGTACACCCTTAAAAGCTAATGAACCATCACTCCTTCTAAAGACATACACATCTACATTGGTAAATAGACAATTATACACTTTCCTAGGAGCATGAGACACAAAATTTCTCCTAGGCCTACCATTAAAATTAGAACTTGAAGCAATCATAGTATGAGTCAAAAGCATTATAACTCCTATTATAATGAGAATTTCTAGAAAAATTTCTATCATTGTACATGAAAGCATGATTCTTTTGATTACTACTAGCCATAGGGGGCCTTCCCTTTCTCCTTGTCGGGAATGGGAGCCCTTTGGCTTGTTAAGTTCTTTGCTTCCTTTCGAAAGCCAAGTCCATCCTTAATTGAGGGATGTCTACCAACGGTATAGGCATCCCTAGCAAATTTTAACTTATCAAAATCTATCTTGCAAGTCTTAAGTTGAGCATTAAGACTGGCCACCTCATTACTTAATTTAGTAATTGATGTAAGGTGTTCAACACAAGCATCAACATCAAAATCCTTACACCTATTACAGATGGCAACATGTTCTACACAAGATCTAGTTTTATTAGCTACTTCTATCTTAGCATTTAAATCATCATTAACACTCTTTAAGCTAGACACAGTTTCATGACAAGCAGATAATTCAGAAGATAGCATTTCATTCCTTTTAACCTCTAAAGCAAGAGATTTTTGCACACTAATAAACTTGTCATGCTCTTCATACAAAATATCTTCTTGCTTCTCTAACAATCTATCTTTTTTCATTCAAAGCATCAATTAACTCATTAATTTTATCTACTTTTGCTCTATCTAAACCCTTAAATAACTCGGTATAATCTACTTCATCATCACTAGAATCATCATCGCTTGAAGTAGTATACTTAGGTGTTTCTTGAACACTTACCTTCTTTTCCTTGACCATGAGGCAAGTGTGGCGCTCGTTGGGGAAGAGTGTCGATTTGTTGAAGGCTGAGGCAGCGAGTCCTTCGTCGTTGGAGTCGGAAGAAGAGCAATCTGAATCCCATTCTTTGCCAAGGTGTGTCTCGCCCTTCACCTTCTTGTAGGCCTTCTTCTTCTCCCTCTTCCCGCTCTTTTCTTGTTCATGGTCATTAGCATTATCGGGACAATTTGCTATAAAATGACCAGTCTTGCCGCATTTAAAACAGGAGTGCTTTCCCTTTGCTTTGCTCTTGTTGGGATGCTCCTTGTGTCCTTTTAGCACGGTCTTGAAGCGCTTGATGATGAGGGCCATCTCATCTTCGTTTAGCCCGGCAGCCTCAACTTGTGCCACCTTGCTCAGTAGCACCTCCTTACTGCTTATTGCCTTGAGTGCAATGGGCTGCGGCTCGTAGATGGGCATTGGGCCGTTCAATGCATCATCAACATATCTTGCTTCCTTGACCATCATATGCCCGCTCACAAACTTTTCGAGTATCTCCTCGAGCGTCATCTTTGTGTACCTGTGATTCTCACGGACGAGGTTCACAAGATGAGGGTCAATAACAGTAAAAGACCTGAGCATAAGTCGGACGACGTCGTGGTCCGTCCATCTCGTGCTTCCATAGCTCCTGATCTTGTTGACCAGGGTCTTGAGCCTGTTGTACGTTTGCGTTGGCTCCTCTCCCCTGATCATCGCGAACCTTCCCAGCTCTCCTTCCACCAACTCCATTTTGGTGATCATGGTGGCGTCGTTTCCCTCATGTGATATTTTGAGGGCGTCCCAGATTTGCTTGGCGTTGTCCAAGCCGCTCACCTTGTTGTACTCGTCTCTGCATAAGGATTCTAGCAAAACAGTGGTAGCTTGCACATTCTTATGAATTTGCTCATTAATAAATACAGGGTTATTCGTACTATCAAATTGCATTCCATTCTCAACTATCTTCCAAATACTAGGATGGAGAGAAAATAAGTGACTGCACATTTTGTGACTCCAAAAAGCGTAGTCCTCTCCATCAAAGTGTGGAGGTTTACCAAGAGGAATTGAAAGCAAATGAGCATTGGAATTAAAAGGAATACAAGAATAATCAAATGAAAATTTTGAATTAACCGGTTTCTTTTTCTCGTAGTTGTCGTCTCTTGGTGAAGAAGAAGATTCGTCACTGTCGTAGTAGACGATCTTCTTGATATGTCTCTTCTTCTTCCTGTCCTTCTTCTTGTGACTCGAGCCAGAGTCAGTGGGCTTGTCGTCCCTAGGCTCGTTGAAGACGGACTCTTTCTCCTTATCGTTGACCACCATCCCCTTTCCCTTAGGATCCATCTCTTCGGGTGATTAGTCCCTTACGTGAAGAGAACGGCTCCGATACCAATTGAGAGCACCTAGAGGGGGGTGAATAGGTGATCCTGTAAAAATTCAACAACTAATAGCCATAAAACTTGGTTAAGTGTTAGCATGGCTAAGTAGCAAGCTCTTGCAAACACACAAGTAATCACATAAAAGCAATTACAAGAGACACGCGAGTTTATCCCGTGGTTCGGCCAAGTATAACACTTGCCTACTTCCACGTTGTGGCGTTCCAATAGATGAGGGTTGCAATCAACCCCTTTCAAGTGATCCAATGATCAACTTGAATACCACGGTGTTCTTCTTTCTTAGACTTTCTCCCATTTGCGAGGAATCTCCACAACTTAGAGCCTCTCGCCCTTACAATTGATGATCACAAAGAAGCACGGAAGTAAGGGAGGGAAGAGCAACACACACAAGACTCAAAACGAGAGCACAATCACGCACACAAGTCACAACTCGAGCTCAAAACATAACGCAAGCAGTTCTCTACTCAAATGGAGCTCAAGTCACTATCTTAAAGAATCGAATGTGTGAGAATGGAGTCTTGGAGTCTTAGGATCTTTCTTGTAAGCTTGGGTGACTCCTCCATGCGCCTAGGGGTCCCTTTTATAGCCCCAAGGCAACTAGGAGTCGTTGGAGACAATCTTGGAAGGCTAATCTTGCCTTTTGTCAGGTGGCGCACCGGACAGTCCAGTGCGCCATCAGAAAGTCACTGTAGCTGTCCGGTGCGCGATCTCCTTCCTTTTCTGGCGCATCCGACCGTTGCAGATTCATGGCAGTTAGCACACCGGACACTGTCCGCTGCCCCCTGCCGACCGTTAGCGCTGCCACGCGTCGCCCGCGGATTGCGCGGCCGACCGTTGCTCAGTTGACCGTTGGCTCACCGGACAGTCCGATGCACCACCGGACAGTCCGGTGAATTATAGTCATGCGTCGCCGTCGAGTCCCGAGAGTGGCCTGTTCACCGAGACTGGCCTGGCGCACCGGACACTGTCCGGTGCACAACCGGACAGTCCGGTGCACCCAGACCGAGCAGAGCCAACTCTTTTCCAATTGCTTTTCTCCTATTTCTAGCACTTAGACACAATACATTAGTACCCAAATCAATGTACTAAGTCTAGAAACGTACCTTGTTATATGATTTGCACTTCTTCAATCTTTGGCACAATTTAACACTTAGAGAATATGTGTTGGACACTTAATCACCAAAACACTTTAGAAATGGCCCAAGGGCACATTTCCCTTTCACCACTCCGCTATAATTCATCGGACTGTCCGGTGTAGCACCAGACTGTCTGGTGTGCCATGTGGAGCAACGGCTAACAACACCAACGGTCGTCTGCAAAAGTGAACAGTGCGTGAACAGTGCGCGGACAGCGCGCGCAGAGTCAGAGCAGGCACCAGAAGGCGCACCGGACAGTGAACAGTGACTGTTCGGTGCACCACTGGACTATCCGGTGGCCCCACTTGTCAGAGCTCCAACGGTCGAACCGTAACGGTTGGGTGACGTGGCTGGCGCACCGGACAGTGTCCGGTGGCACACCGGACTGTCCGGTGCGCCCTTCGACAGTAGCCTTCCCCATCGGCCACTTTGGTGGTTGGGGCTATAAAACCCCCAACCACCACACTTCAAGGCATCCAAGCTTTTCAGCCAACACATTCAATACAAGAGCTAGTGTATTCAATACAAGGCACAAATAGATTGAATCAAAATCTCTCCAAGTCCCAATTCCACTCAAAGCAATTAGGGACTAGAAGAGAGAGTTTTGTCGTGTTCTTTTGAGCTCTTGCGCTTGGATCGCTTTTCTTCTTTCCATTTCTTATTCCCAAGGCATTTATAATCAAAGCAAGAGACACCAATTGTGTGGTGGTCCTTGTGGGGACTAAGTGTCCCAATTGATTGAGAAGAGAAGCTCACTCGGTCTAAGTGACCGTTTGAGAGAGGGAAAGGGTTGAAAGAGACCCGGTCTTTGTGACCACCTCAACGGGGAGTAGGTTTGCAAGAACCGAACCTCGGTAAAACAAATCACCATGTCATCCGCTTTCATTTGCTTGTGATTTGTTTTCGCCCTCTCTTTCGGACTCGATTATATTTCTAACGCTAACCCCGACTTGTAGTTGTGCTTAAAGTTTATAAATTTCAGATTTGCCTATTCACCCCCCTCTAGGTGACTTTCAATCACCAACCTCTACCTCGACCTTGACTCAAAACCATCAAACACCTCATTTTCTGGAGATGTTGATGACCTTCTTGTACTCCTTGACATAAAACCTCCTCAATTCTTCCAAAGGACCAAGCTTGCTTCCTCCATGGAGGACTCCAAATTCGTCGTTTAGCCCCCCGGACCCCTTTGTTGACCTAAGTCAACTAGAGTCAACCCTAGTCAACCATGTAGTTATTCCACCAAGAACATGTTCTCAAGGTGATCAATAGTCCTCCATTGACTTAGATCAACTCTTGGATCAATGGTGAAAGCCCATAAATCAACATCTATGTTAAATACATTTTCCTAAAATTCAACGATCTACTGGACCATCCTCTGATCGACCAGACCATCCACCAGATCAATAACCTAACATAACCAGTTTAGGAGAGTTATTCCCTCTCACTCTTCATGGCCTCACCTATCAGCACGAAATGGGAGATACTCCTTTAGCTGATTTCGCTTATCCCACTTTCACTATTCCTCTCTTTCTACATAAAGAAGAACAAGAATGAACTAGGGGGAGAAAGAAGAGAAAGAGGATGAAGAGTAAGAAAATGAGAAAACATAAGAGAAACAAAAGAAGAGAAGACCAACGACACCTTCTCAAGCAATTAATTAGTACATGCCAAGATCTTCATCCCCATCTCTACCTTTAGTAAGCTCAAGAAATCTTCATGCCATTTCTTGAAATCATCTCTCGATCCCTAAATCTTGATTTCTTCATATATAGATGCAAGATGAAGACTAATAGGTGCTCCATCATCTCTAGTGTAAGCTCAACATCATCTCAAATCCCCTCTAATGCAAACTCTATGGTTTTTGCAAGAAATTCATGAGGAGCCCCAAATCCATCTCGTTCACATGATCACGGTTTTTTAAAGTGGGGCGGGCCCTTAAGAGCCTGTTTTGAAGCACCCAATTTTTTAAGAAACTGGTTTATAAAAACTATGTAACCATTATAGAAACTGGATTCTCAGTTTCTTAAAAACCAAGAAGCTAGCCTCACCTAGCTAAATCCAACTTATAAAAACTGTGGTGGTTCCAAACACCATTAACTAGTTTTTTTTCATAAACTAGTTTCTAGAAACTAGAGATAGAAATTAAATTATTAAAAATTAGGTTGCTAGTTCCAAACATGATATAATTCTGTTGGTTTCCTTATTTTTGCTCTTGGTCGTGTTTTATGCTCAACTTTATCTTAAATTTATGGATTTAAATAGCCCAAAAATGAAACCATACAAGCTTTTAGGAGGCGGTAAGCCACATGTCACGAGCTGCTGCCAGAACAGGGAATTGGGTACATGCTTACACCTAATCAAGTCTTTGGGCACCCTCTCCTCATGCTGGACCCAAGTCAGAGTAACTCACGACATTACAACGTCAGCCATGTCTAGAGGTGCTGATCGTGTGTGGTAACAGCTTTCGTATATATTCCGATCGAGGTGGACAACATAGAAAAGCTTGAGCTGAGAACAAACTAAAGGAGAAAGTACTGTTCGCTTTTTCTAGGTGTGCATGCATTTTAGCATCATCCAGAGTGTCGTCTGCAGATCCGACGCGCGAAAGTCTCCGAGCAAAGGGGTGGATGGAAGCGAAAGCAGGTTGCACGGATGCATCGATTCCATTTCCATCGCTAGCTAGGAGAGGGACGAGAGGATTGAAGTGGACAGAGGATGATGCTTGAAAGACAGTCGTGTTCCCTGACGAAAACAAAGCCGGAAGAGATCGGCTGCTACAAGCAGGAAGCATTATACTATAGTAAATTAGAATGATATCGTTGACAGTTGTCTCGGAGAAGGTCTCTAGGCGAAGGTTCTCAAGCTTGACATGATGTCTCGCTTCCGTAGAATTACTAAGGGTGCGTTTGGTTACGGGACAACCAGGATAGAGACGTTTCTTGGTGTCTCTCTCGTCCCTTCAATTTTAAGGGATAACTGGAGATAACACTAGAATAGTTCTATCCCAATCATTAACTCTGAAACAAACAATCTTATTTAAGGGATCGTCTAATCCCGTTCCGTCCTATTGTTGCAACCAAACGTACACTAAGAGTGTGTTTGGTTTGAGGAATGGAGTGATCCATCTTATTCTCACTTCTCACTTTTTTATTTGGTTTGTGGAATAGAATGAGTTGCCATCACATTCCTCGTAGGCTAATAATTAATATATACATGAGAAGTAGATTGATTCTACTAAAATTGATAGAATAAACTTATGATGTATCACCTCATAAATTATAGAGTGTCTTCACAAACCAAACACCTATAAATGTCCATTCATGCTATGCGCTGTCCGTACGTGGGAGCCGCGCAGGTCGGCGCAAATCCGATGCCCATTCCAGTGCCGATCGAATTGAACCCCCGCCAGGCGCCAGCTCTCCCCTCCGCCTTTATAATTAAGCACGTACAGCCCCAGCTCATGGCATTCACCACGCACCCCCACCTGCCTTGTGCTCTCCCTCCGTCCATATCTTCCGGCGCCGGCGGCCTTCGATCGACTTTACAAGCAGCAGCAAAGAGATGTCGGACGGCACGGCCACCTGCATCGACATCATCCTCGCCATCATCCTGCCGCC
Source organism: Zea luxurians (assembly GCA_029449295.1). Taxonomy (NCBI): domain Eukaryota; kingdom Viridiplantae; phylum Streptophyta; class Magnoliopsida; order Poales; family Poaceae; genus Zea; species Zea luxurians. Next base: position 179,913,300 of record JAOPSE010000004.1, on the reverse strand, counting down.
GCTCGGGGTCTTCTTCAAGTTCGGCTGCGGGGTAAAGCTAAGCATATGCGTTGAGTGTTGTTACTGGGGGGTGGCTGCTGATCCATACCATAGATGACATGACACTGTTGTTTGCAGGCTGAGTTCTGGATCTGCCTCATCCTCACCTTCTTCGGCTACCTCCCAGGCATCATCTACGCTGTCTGGGTCATCACCATGTAGCCGGCCGGCCGAGAGGAACCACGGTTCCCTGCCACTGCCAGGCAGACATGCAGCTGGCCGTGCTGTCTTCTTAATTACTTCTGTTTCCGCTGAAGAATCATCAGGACGCATGTACTTGGATCGATCGACGGATCATTAATGAGCTGTTTCTTTCTTTCTTTCTTTCTTTGTTTAACCGATCGACCAGTTCGGCCTTTTCTACCTTGGATTTGCGTTAACTGTTGGGTTACGTACAGATCAGTACTTGGTTTGTTTGGGTTGTTGGGAGACGGGAGTCGATGCATATCCTCTGCCGTCGTTTGCACTACGAGAGGGCAGCTCTCATGGCTACCTTCTAACTTTCAGTAGAGACGGCAGACGGCAGAGCAGCTCAAAGATGGCACAGCCACAATCTGATGGTACAGGGAATCGGCCAACTGTTGTGTAGAAACAACTGCAGCTCTGCAGGTGAAGAGGAAGGTATTTTTAAAACCAACAATATAGTATGAGGTGCTGCATAATTAAGCAGGTGCTACTCCTATACTCTACTCAGCAACGCAGCAGACTCACCACATATCCTCAAAGCTCAAAAAACTACCCACCCGAACCCAATAGATTCTTCGCCTGGGAGAGAGGCCAAAACACATTGTGTTGTCTCATATGCATATGCTAACAGAAACAAAAAAAAGTACAGCCAACCGCATTCAATAGTTGCAAAGAAAAAAAAACTGAAAAATATCACCTCCTCCCCTCAATTCAAACATTTTAGGGCTAGTTTAGAAACTTAGATCTTCTTCGGGTTCCCGGAGATTGAATGAAAAATCAACTTATTTTGCTCTCAATCTCCGGAAATACCTGAGTAGATTTAAGTTTCCAAAAGAGCTTCCAACCAGAACTAAAGGGTGTGTGGTACCTTTAGTTATAGCCCTTAGAACTACCAATCGGGACCAATGGTATTTTCTATGTACTAATTGTTGAATCTGGACTAATAACTAACATTAGTCCTAGGCTCTAAGACGATCAAAATTAATGGTCTACCCTAAAATTTTATTCTCTACTAGTGTTTCCTTTATCATTTTTTACGTGAGGAAAAATAAGAAGATATATACTATGCAAATTTTAGCTTGGTCATAAACCAAACACAATTTTATTAGCCCCATTTAGACATGAACCTAACTTGATAATGGTTAAAGTTAGGCATGGTTTCTTAGACCACAAACCAAACATGCCTAAGCATTTTGTGCTCTATTTTTTGTTGATAGGACTCCTTATTTGTATACCTAGCAAACATATGCATGAGCCATAGGCTCTGAGTTTTCGCCTTGTTCACTATTCCCTTGGCCTTATAGGAGTCAAACATTCTTAACTTTAATTAGGTTTTATAAAAAATAGTGTTAAAATTTATATCTCTAAATAGATATACTAAAGAAATATATAATGTGATTAACTTAATAATGTTTTTTCTATGACAAATGCTATAATATTTTTTGATATATACATTTGATCAGAATTAAGATTGTTTGTATTTTAAAATGCGATGTCGAGATTTTTGCTGAGAAATAGTAGACCAAAAAAGTGCATCAAGAGAAGTGATGTCCCTCATAGACTTGCTTGGATGGTTTGACATGGAGAGGCTATGCAAGATTTATCTCATGTTGCCTTGTGTTTGGTGACTATCATGACAATATTTACCCTTATTCTTGCTTGGTGCAAAGACTAGGATTTTTTTCTCTATCTCTAGTCTTCTTAATAAAGACACCATGTTATAAAATACTATATTACCGTGGCATAGTTTCATTGCTTTATCACTACATGTATGTTTAGCGGTTGAAACTGATGGCACCGTAGTTATATTAATTGTCAGACACAGTTAGCCTAGATGTTGATGCCTTTTTGGAGTGCCAAACACTCAACAAGAACCGTGGCGGTACCCTCTGCACAGGGGCGGACGGTCCGCGCGCAGGGGGCGGACGGTCCGTGGCCTGGTGCGAGGCGCGGCGGTGCTTTCTGCACAGGGGCGGACGGTCCGCGTGCAGGGGCCGGACAGTCCGCGGCCTGGTGCAAGGCTAGAGATCGTGCCTGACGGCCGGACGGTCCTGAAAGGGAAATGTGCCCTTGGGCCATTTCTAAGTATTTTGGTGATTTAGTGCCCAACACAAGTGCCTAATTGTAAAATGGTGGACAAAGTACAAATCAAGGATAAAGGTATGTTTCTCAGACTTAGTACATTGTTTTATGGACTAATGTATTGTGTCTAAGTGCTGGAAACAGAAAAAATCGAGTTGGAGAAGAGATGGCTCGAGCAGCCAAAGTCTGTCCAGTCTGGGTGCACCGGACTGTCCGGTGGTGCACCGGACAGTGTCCGGTGCGCCAGGCTGGCTCGGCGTGAAGTAGCCGCTCTCGGGAATTCGCCGACGGCGTACGGCTAAAATTCACCGGACTGTCCGATGTGCACCGGACTGTCCGGTGTGCACCGGACTGTCCGGTGAGCCAACGGTCGGCCGGGCCAACGGTCGGCCGCGCAATCTGCACGGGACACGTGGCCGAGCCAACGGCTAAAATTCACCGGACTGTCCGGTGTGCACCGGACTGTCCGGTGAGCCAACGGTCGGCCGGGCCAACGGTCGGCCGCGCAATCTGCGCGGGACACGTGGCCGAGCCAACGGCTAGAAGACGGCACCGGACTGTCCGGTGTGCACCGGACATGTCAGGTGCGCCAACGGCTCTCAGGTCGCCAACGGTCGGCTTCGCTATTTAAGGAAGGAAATTGGTCACCGGACAGTGTCCGGTGTGCACCGGACTGTCCGGTGCACCCGACGACAGAAGGCAAGGATAGCCTTCCAGATTTGCTCTCAACGGCTCCTAGCTGCCTTGGGGCTATAAAAGGGAACCCTAGGCGCATGGAGGAGTACACCAAGCAACCTTAGAGCATTCTTGATCATCCACACTCAGTCTTTGCGCATTCGTTTGTCATTCTCAGTGATTCGAGCTCCGTTCTAGTGAGAACTTTGAGATAGTCTTTTGAGCTCGATTCTTGGCCGTGTGTGTGCGCATTTTGCTGTGGATTTGTGTGTGTTGCTTCCCTCCCTTACTCTGTGCTTCTTTGTGATCATTACTTGTAAGGGCAAGAGACTCCAATTTGTGGAGATTCCTTGCAAACGGGATAAAGAAAAGAAAGCAAAACACTGTGGTATTCAAGTGGGTCTTTGGACCACTTGAGAGGGGTTGATTGCAACCCTCGTCCGTTGGGACGCCACAACGTGGAGTAGGCAAGCGTTGGTCTTGGCCGAACCACGGGATAAACCACTGTGCCACCTCTGTGATTGATCTTTTGTGGTTATTGTGTTTTGTTGAGACTCCTCTCTAGCCACTTGGTATTATCTGTGCTAACACTTAACCAAGTTTTGTGGCTTAAGTTTGAAGTTTTACAGGATCACCTATTCACCCCCCTCTAGGTGCTCTCAATTGGTATCGGAGCCGTTCTCTTCAAGAAAGGGACTAACCGCCCGAAGAGATGGATCCTAAGGGGAAGGGAATCGTGATCAACGACAAGGAGAAGGAGTCCTTCGTCAACGAGCCCAAAGATGACAAGCCTACCGACTCCGGCTCGGGTCATAGACGAAAGGAAGGGAAGAAGAAGAAGACAAAGCGCATCAAGGAGATCGTCTACTACGACGACAGCGATGAGTCTACTTCTTCCCAAAAGGACGACGACCACAACGACTACGAGAGAAGGAAACCGGTTAATTCGAACTTTTCCTTTGACTACTCTCGTATTCCACAAAGTTCAAATTCACATTTGCTCTCCATTCCACTCGGCAAGCCCCCACACTTTGATGGGGAGGACTACGGATTTTGGAGTCACAAAATGCGTAGTCACCTATTCTCTCTCCATCCTAGTATATGGGAGATTGTAGAGAGTGGAATGCACTTTGATAGTTCGGATAGTCTCATGTTCATTAATGAACAAATTCATAAGAATGCACAAGCTACTACTGTCCTTCTAGCTTCTTTGTGCAGGGATGAATACCATAAAGTGAGCGGCTTGGATAACGCCAAGCAGATCTGGGACACCCTCAAGATTTCTCATGAGGGGAACGACGTCACCTTGCTCACCAAGATGGAGTTGGTGGAAGGCGAGCTTGGACGGTTCGCAATGATAAGGGGCGAGGAGCCGACACAAACATACAACCGGCTCAAGACCCTTATCAACAAGATAAGGAGCTACGGAAGCACGCGATGGACGGACCACGACGTCGTCCGACTAATGCTAAGGTCATTTACCGTTTTTGATCCTCATTTGGTGAATAATATTCGTGAAAATCCCAGGTACACCAAAATGTCGCCCGAGGAAGTCCTAGGAAAATTCGTCAGCGGGCGAATGATGATCAAGGAAGCGAGGTACGTGGACGACGCCTTGAATGGACCGATCAATGAGCCACAAGCTCTTGCTCTCAAAGCAACAAGAAGCAAGGAGGCGCTGCCAAGCAAGGTGGCGCAAGTTGAGGCGGCCGGACTCAATGATGAGGAGATGGCCCTCATCATTAAGCGATTCAAGACGGCGCTTAAAGGTCGCAAGGGGCAGCCAAGCAAGACCAAAGCCAAGGGGAAGCGCTCATGCTTCAAATGCGGTAAGCTTGGTCATTTTATTGCTAACTGTCCCGACAATGATAGTGAACAGGACCAAGGGAGCAAGAGGGAGAAGAAGAAGGCATACAAGAAGGCAAAGGGCGAGGCACATCTAGGAAAGGAGTGGGATTCGGATTGCTCCTCCTCCGACTCCGACAATGAAGGACTCGCTGCCACCGCCTTCAACAAGTCATCCCTCTTCCCCAACGAGCGTCTCACATGCCTTATGGCAAGGGAGAAGAAGGTATGTACTCGAGACTCTGCGTATGCTTCTTCAAGTGAGGATGGTTCTAGCGATGAGGAAATAGATTACTCTAGCTTGTTCAAGGGATTGGATAGAAATAAAATTGATAAAATCAATGAATTGATTGATGCCTTGAATGAAAAGGATAGGCTTTTAGAAAAGCAAGAGGATTTGTTGTATGATGAACATGATAAATTTGTAGAGGCACAAAAATCCTATGCTTTAGAAGTTAAAAGAAATGAAATGCTTTCTTATGAACTATCTACTTGTCATGAAACCATTTCTACTTTACAAGGTATTAACAATGATTTAAATGCTAAATTAGAAGTAGCAAATAAATCTAATTCTTGTGTAGAACATGTTATGATTTGCACTAGGTGTAAGGATTTTGATATTGATGTCTGTAGTGAACACCTAGTTTCAATTTCGAGATTAAATGATGAAGTAGCTAGTCTTAATGCCCAACTTAAGACTAGCAAAAGTGATTTCAATAAGCTAAAATTTGCAAGGGATGCCTACACGATTGGTAGACACCCCTCAATTAAGGATGGACTTGGCTACAAGAGGGAAGCCAAGGACTTGACAAGCCATAAGGCTCCTATCTCCGCCAAGGAGAAAGGGAAGGCTCCTATGGCTAGTAGTGCTAAAAAGAACCATGCCTTTTTGTACCATGATAGGAGACAAACTAGAAATGCTTATAGGAGGTATAATGCTTATAATGTTTTTGATTCTCATGACATGTTTGCTTCTAGTTCCTCCTATGTGCATGATAGAAATGTTGTTCATAATATGCCTAGGAGAAGTGTTGTTAATGTCCCTAGGAAAGTTAATGAACCTTCTACAATATATCATGCTTTGAATGCTTCCTTTGCTATTTGTAGAAAGGATAGGAAAATAGTTGCTAGGAAGTTAGGGGCAAAATGCAAGGGAGACAAAACTTGCATTTGGGTCCCTAAGGATATTTGCACTAACCTTATAGGACCCAACATGAGTTGGGTACCTAAGACCCAAGCCTAAATTTGCCTTGCAGGTTTATGCATCCGGGGGTTCAAGCTGGATTATCGACAGCGGATGCACAAACCATATGACGGGGGAGAAGAAGATGTTCACCTCCTACGTCAAAAATAAGGATTCCCAAGATTCAATTATATTCGGTGATGGGAATCAAGGCAAGGTAAAAGGGTTAGGTAAAATTGCAATTTCTAATGAACACTCAATCTCCAATGTGTTTTTAGTAGAGTCTCTTGGATATAATTTGCTATCTGTTAGTCAATTATGCAATATGGGATATAACTGCCTATTTACAAATGTTGATGTGTCTGTCTTTAGAAGATGTGATGGTTCACTAGCTTTTAAGGGTGTACTAGACGGCAAACTTTACTTAGTTGATTTTGCAAAAGAAGAGGCCGGTCTAGATGCATGCTTAATGGCTAAGACTTGCATGGGCTGGTTGTGGCATCGCCGCTTAGCACATGTGGGGATGAAGAACCTCCACAAGCTTCTAAAGGGAGAACACGTGATAGGTCTAACCAATGTTTATTTCGAAAAAGATAGACCTTGTGTAGCTTGTTAAGCAGGTAAACAAGTGGGAGGAGCACATCACAGCAAGAATGTGATGACCACGTCAAGACCTCTAGAGCTGCTGCATATGGACCTCTTCGGACCCGTCGCCTATCTGAGCATAGGAGGAAGTAAGTATGGTCTAGTTATTGTTGATGACTTTTCCCGCTTCACTTGGGTGTTCTTTTTGCAGGATAAGTCTGAAACCCAAGGGACCATCAAGCGCTTCCTAAGGAGAGCTCAAAATGAGTTTGAGCTCAAGGTGAAGAAGATAAGGAGCGACAACGGGTCCGAATTCAAGAACCTTCAAGTAGAGGAGTTTCTTGAGGAGGAAGGGATCAAGCACGAGTTCTCCGCTCCCTACACACCTCAGCAAAATGGTGTGGTAGAGAGGAAGAACAGGACGCTCATAGATATGGCGAGGACTATGCTTGGAGAATTCAAGACCCCCGAGTGCTTTTGGTCGGAAGCCGTGAACACGGCTTGCCACGCCATCAACAGGGTCTACCTTCACCGCCTCCTCAAGAAGACGTCGTATGAGCTACTAACCGGTAACAAACCCAATGTATCTTACTTTCGTGTATTTGGGAGCAGGTGCTACATTCTAGTGAAGAAGGGTAGAAATTCTAAATTTGCTCCCAAAGCTGTAGAAGGGTTTTTATTAGGTTATGATTCAAATACAAAGGCGTATAGGGTCTTCAACAAATCATCGGGTTTGGTTGAAGTCTCTAGCGACATTGTATTTGATGAGACTAATGGCTCTCCAAGAGAGCAAGTTGTTGATTGTGATGATGTAGATGAAGAAGATGTTCCGACAGCCGCTATACGAACCATGGCGATTGGAGAAGTGCGGCCACAGGAACAAGATGAACGAGATCAACCTTCTTCCTCAACAACGGTGCATCCCCCAACTCAAGACGATAAACAGGTTCACCAAAAGGAGGCGTGTGATCAAGGGGGAGCACAAGATGATCACGTGATGGAGGAAGAAGCGCAACCGGCACCCCCAACCCAAGTTCGAGCGGTGATTCAAAGGGATCATCCCGTCGACCAAATTTTGGGTGACATTAGCAAGGGAGTAACTACTCGATCTCGATTAGTTAATTTTTGTGAGCATTACTCCTTTGTCTCTTCTATTGAGCCTTTCAGGGTAGAGGAGGCCTTGCTAGATCCGGATTGGGTATTGGCCATGCAGGAGGAACTCAACAACTTCAAGCGCAATGAAGTTTGGACACTGGTGCCTCGTCCCAAGCAAAATGTTGTTGGAACCAAGTGGGTGTTCCGCAACAAACAGGACGAGCACGGGGTGGTGACGAGGAACAAGGCTCGACTTGTGGCAAAAGGTTATGCCCAAGTCGCAGGTTTGGACTTTGAGGAGACTTTTGCTCCTGTGGCTAGGCTAGAATCAATTCGTATCTTGCTAGCATATGCCGCTCACCATTCTTTCAGGTTGTTCCAAATGGATGTGAAGAGCGCTTTCCTCAACGGGCCAATCAAGGAGGAGGTGTACGTGGAGCAACCCCCTGGCTTCGAGGATGAACGGTACCCCGACCACGTGTGTAAGCTCTATAAGGCGCTCTATGGACTTAAGCAAGCCCCAAGAGCATGGTATGAATGCCTTAGAGACTTTTTAATTGCTAATGCTTTCAAGGTTGGGAAAGCCGATCCAACTCTTTTTACAAAGACATGTGATGGTGATTTGTTTGTGTGCCAAATTTATGTCGATGACATAATATTTGGTTCTACTAACCAAAAGTCTTGTGAAGAGTTTAGCAGGGTAATGACGCAGAAATTCGAGATGTCGATGATGGGCGAGTTGAACTACTTCCTTGGGTTCCAAGTGAAGCAACTCAAGGACGGCACCTTCATCTCCCAAACGAAGTACACGCAAGATCTGCTAAAGCGGTTTGGGATGAAGGACGCCAAGCCCGCAAAGACGCCGATGGGAACCGACGGACACACCGACCTCAACAAAGGAGGTAAGTCCGTTGATCAAAAAGCATACCGGTCCATGATAGGTTCCTTGCTTTATTTATGTGCTAGTAGACCGGATATTATGCTTAGCGTATGCATGTGTGCTAGATTTCAATCCAATCCGAAGGAGTGTCACTTAGTGGCTGTGAAGCGAATTCTTCGATATTTAGTCGCTACACCTTGCTTCGGGATCTGGTATCCAAAGGGGTCTAACTTTGACTTGATTGGGTACTCAGATTCCGACTATGCTGGATGTAAGGTCGATAGGAAGAGTACATCGGGGACGTGCCAATTCTTAGGAAGGTCCCTCGTGTCGTGGAACTCTAAGAAACAAACCTCCGTTGCCCTATCCACCGCTGAGGCCGAGTACGTTTGTCGGCGTTCCGAGACCGGGGGGTCCCCGAGCCGACGAGTGAGAGTGCCGCGTGCCCCAGCCCAGATGGGTCGAGCGCGTGGGCGAGCGCGAAGGGGGGAACAGAGAGAGAGGTCGGTGGCCGGAGCCGGGTCGTGAGGGAGTCGGAGAATTCCCGCGGCCTTCGTGTTCGTCCCGCGCCCAGGTCGGGTGCGCTTGCAGTAGGGGGTTACAAGCGTCCGCGCGGGGTGAGGGGAAGCGAGCGGCCCCGAGAGAGCGCCTGCCCCTGCCCTTCGTCCCCGCGAGGCCAACCTTCTCTAAGAAGGCCCTGGTCCTTCCTTTTATAGTCGTAAGGAGAGGATCCAGGTGTACAAGATGGGGGTGTAGCAAGGTGCTACGTGTCTAGCGAGGGAGAGCTAGCGCCCTATGTACATGCCAAGGTGGCAGCCGGAGAGATCTTGGCACCCTGTTGGTGTGGCGTCGTGGCTGTTAGAGGAGTAACGGAGCCGGATGGGGGGACAGCTGTCGGAGTGGCTGGGCCCTTGCTGACGTCCTCCTGCTTTCGTAAGGGAGCTGAGAGTCGCCGTCGTCATGGTCTAGCGGGGCGCCATCATTTGCCTATCTGGCGTGGCTGGCTAGATGGGACGCCGGTCTTGTTCTCCGCGACCCAAGTCGGCTCAGGGCAGGGTGATGATGACGCTCCCTGTTGACGTGGCGATCTCGTGTCTTAGGTCGGGCGTCGTGGAAGCTCCTCCGAAGCCGAGGTCGAGTCCGTCCTGCAAGACAGAGGCAGAGTCCGAGCCCTGGGTCGGGCGAGGCGGAGATCGTTCGGCAGAGGCCGAGGCGGAGTCCGAGCCCTAGGTCGGGCGAGGCGGAGTTCGTCGTCTTCCGGGGCCTTAGCCCGAGTCCGAGCCCTGGGGTCGGGCGGAGCGGAGTTCGCCGTCTTCCGGGACCTTAGCCCGAGTCCGAGCCCTGGGTCGGGCGGAGCGGAGTTCGCCGTCTTCCGGGGCCTTAGCCCGAGTCCGAGCCCTTGGGCGGAGCGGAGTTCGCCGTCTTCCGGGGCCTTAGCCCGAGTCCGAGCCCTGGGTCGGGCGGAGCCTCCTATGGCGCCTCTGGCGAAGTCTGGTCGCCCGTTGGTCTTACCTTTTGCGTTAAACGCCCCGGTGACTCGGTCGGTTGGCGCGGTGATTTAGTCAGGGTTTCTTCTTATCGAAGGCGGGGCCTAGGGCGAGCCGGAGATGCGTCTGCCGTGAAAGAGGAGGCCTCAGGCGAGACGGAGTCATCTTAGGGTCGGCTGCCCTCGCCCGAGGCTAGGCTCGGGCGTGGCGTGGTCAAGTCACTCGTATGGACTGATCCCTGACTTAATCAAACCCATCAGGCCTCTGCAGCTTTATGCTGATGGGGGTTACCAGCTGAGAATTAGGCGTCTTGAGGGTACCCCTAATTATGGTCCCCGACAGTAGCCCCCGAGCCTCGAAGAGAGTGTTAACACTCGCTTGGAGGCTTGCGTCGCACTTTTTTGCAAGGGGACCAGCCTTTCTCGGTGGTACTTTGTTCCGGTGGGTGCGCGCGAGCGCACCTGCCGGGTGTAGCCCCCGAGGCCTTGGAGGAGTGGTTTCACTCCTTCGAGGTCTTAATGCCTTGCGTAATGCCTCGGCTGGTCTGGCGGTTCCCTCATGCGAGCAGGGCGTAACCCAGGTGCACTGTCGGGGCCCAAGTTCTCGGGCTGGTATGTTGACGCTGTCAACGGTTCGGCCGGAGCCGGGTTTGCGAGAGCAGCCCCCGAGCCTTCGCACGGAGCGAGAGGACGATCAGGGACAGACTCGACTTTTTATATACGCCCCTACGTCGCCTTTCCGCGAGGAGGGGGGGAGTGCGCCATGTTACCCTCGATGGGCACCGAACATGGTGTCTCCGGTGAGCTGCAATCGGGTAATCCAAGTGGACGTCCGTGCCCCGTTCGTTGGGGGTCGGCTAGGGGCCCGGAGGCACGCCCAAAAGTACCTGCGGGTGATCTGCCGGACCCGGTCCCCTAGCGACGGGGTCCGAGGGCTCGTTGCCTCCCTCCGATGGGATTCCGTTACAGAGTCGTTCCCGCTGGTCTCGGAAATGTCCTAGGGTACCTCGGGAGCGCAGCCCGAGCCTTGGTTATGTATCGAACGTACCCCTGGTCATCCCTCGCTCGGCGTCTGAGGCGACTGTGAACCCTTCGACAGGCCAGCCTTCAAACCCCTGATCAGTAGGGGGCACGGAGCCCGAATAGCCTGAGGCGATCGTGAGTCCTTTCGGGGGCCGACCTTCGAACCCCTGACCAGTAGTGGGTGTCGGGCCCACGCGATCTGAGGCGGCTGTTGAACCCCTCGGGGGGCCAGCCTTCGAACCCCTGATCAGTAGGGAGGCTCGGAGCCTAGTTCCTTCACGGGGAAGGATCCCTTTGGGGTTATCCCCCTTCTCGGTCCCTGTTGCAAGAGATAGAGAAAGAAGGAAAAGGGAAAAAGGATTCGAAATCGAACATCGTGGCGTACCTTTTTCGGTGTGGTCGTTTTGGCGGAGGCGAGGCGTCGCCAGCTGCCCCTGCCAGAAACGTCACCTGTTTCGCCGCGAAGTTAATGCGCCGGGGTAAGCGGTCGGCGAAGCTGCCGTTGCGTGCGCGAGTCGTTCGAGGAACGGCTGTTTTGCTTCGCGTTTTTTGAACCCCGCGTCCGGTTCGGGCGGTACGTTGGAACCATCTCGACCTTGGCCTTTATGTGCCCCGGAGAGGGTCCAGTGACGGTTCTCGACTTCACTTCTCGCCTTCTTCTCAGGTTTTTCGCAGCCTGAGAGATCTAGCCAGGAAAAGGAAACCGCCCTCCCCTGTCCTTCACGCCGCCACCCCTTCTACCTTGGCGATGGCTGACCGGGTGACCATCCTCTCGCCGCGTGACCCGTGGCCCTTTTCCACGGTGACGGCGGGTGACCTGGAGGACCTCGTCGGCGAGGGTTTGCTCCGCCCCCTCTCCGATAAGGAGCGGCCGGAATGGATCCCTCCCGCGGGCGGAGTCGCTCCATCCCCTCCGCCGGGGTATGTCGTGAGCTTCATCTCCTTCCATGAGCGGGGATTTGGAGTGTCGTCGAGCCGCTTCATGCGGGCCATCCTGTTCCACTACGGGGTGGAACTGCACAACCTCACCCCCAACTCCATCGCGCAAGCCGCTATCTTTGTAGCGGTGTGCGAGGGGTATCTGGGGATCGCCCCCCATTGGGATTTGTGGACTCACCTCTTCTTTGCCGAGCTTTTTGCTTCGTCGACGGGGGAGAGGAGGGTCCGTGCGGCGGTGCGGGCCGGCGGCTGCACCCTATTGCTGAGGCAGTCACGGTCGTTGCAGTATATTCCTGCCGTCCTTTCACCCTCAAACAAGGGTTGGCAGCGCCGGTGGTTCTACCTCTGGAATGACGGAGGGTCGCTCCCGCCGTTCTCTCAGCGGGTTGTCACCGCCGCCCCCGACGCCTGGCGTCACGGGACTCCACACGAGAGGCAGAAGAAACTCGAACCTCTTCTCCAGGCCCTGAAGGCGTTGCGGGAGGAAGGGCTCACCGCCGCGGGAGTGGTTGCCGCCATCCATCGCCGGAGGGTGCTCCCCCTGGCGGAGCGGCGGTTGTCGCTTTGGGAGATGACCCAGGAGGCCGACTGGGAGGGGTCACGGATGTCCCCTGATCCTCTTCCCCACGACGCCCTCTACCGGCGGGTGTCGGTCGCGATGGGGAAGCCGGACCCCCACGCCCTCTCCCAGCCTCGAATGCGCCCCGACCAGGGGTGCGTCGCTCTGGTGAGTGTTCGTCCCTCCCTTCTTCACATGCCGGGTTGCTCCTGATTCTCACTATCGGTTTTCTTTCCCCCCCTTTTTAGGAGGTGGGGCGGCACAAACCCTCCCTGCCGCCGGTCCCGGAGGACGCGGTGGGTCGGGCGGCGAGGCGGGTCGCCGCGGAGGAGGAGAAGAAGAAAAAGGATGCGGAGAAGGCTCGGGCCCGCAGGCGGAGGCGGGCTCGGGACGCCCTGGAGAAACGCCGTCGCCAGCAGGAGAGGGAAGGGCTTCCCAGGGAGCTGTCGCCGGAGACGTCCGATGATGACGACGACGTCGACGACGAAGAGGAGGAGGACGACATGGCCGCCCGTCTCGGCTTCAGCCCCGGCTTGGGATGTGGCCGGGGGTCGTCGAGCCAGCCCCCGAGCGGGCCTACATCGTCGGTCCCTGGAGCCGAGGTGCCGGATCCCCAACCTGAGGAGCGGGGGCAAACCGAGAGGGTTCTTGACTCCTCGGCTGGGGGAGCTGACGCCACTCCAGGGAGCCGGGCCGAGGGGTCCGTTCTTCGGGAACCGTCGCCCGTGCCGGCAGCATGGGGGAGCGGTCCTCAGGTTGCCATGGCGGCGCCTGGGCAGTCCGCCTCCCGGGCCTCAGGGGCGTCCGAGGCGAGGGCGGCGCCGGGGCTGTTGGTGAAGCGGACCTCGGCGGTGGTTCCAGGAAGCGGGAGCCAAGAGACCTCCCCCCAGACACCGTGGATCATGATCCGGAGCGGGTAGGTACCTTGGAATCTCTCTGTCCCGGCGCTTCATTCATATGTCTGGGCCGTGATTTTCCCTTTCTTGTTTTCTTCAGCAAACGGAGCCATGGCCCTACCGACCTGGCGCCTCGGAAGGCCCTCAAGACGGCGTTGGTCCAGGCAGCTGGCGCCACCTCGGGCCCTGCCGCTCAGCCGACCCTTTCGCAGGGTGCTCCGCCGCACGGGGCTCAGGCGTCGCATGTTCTGGGGGAGCAGGTCCCCGAGGCGGGCTCCTCTGCCGAGGTGGCCATCGTGACCGGGGAGGCGGCCGGCGCCGATGCGGTCCCGAGCTCGCCAGCCATGTTGGCCATGCCGGCGTCTGCCGCTACCGCAGCTGGCACCGTCCCGGTCGGAGAGCGTACGGTCGCCGCCGACGTCGGGACGGCCGCGGCGTCGGCGCCCGGAGCCTCGGAAGAGGTGGGCGCGGACGCGCAGTGCTCCCAGGCGGGCGGCAGCCTTGTCGCTGTGGGGCGGAGCCCCGAGGCCCGGGGCCAGTTGCTCCGATTCCGGACCCGTGAGGCCTCGGGCCCTATCTTCGTTCTTGACGACGAAGAGGAGGACCAGTCCTGGGACGAGCTCCGCAAGCGTGCGGAGGCGTCAGTGGGGTTGCTCCGATCGTCGCTGGAGGTTCTCTGCGGGGACGTCCCCAAAATCCTTCAGGTAGTGGCTTCAGGCATACCTTCTTGTTTCTGCGAGTGAGGCGTTCGCCGTGATATTTTGTTTTCCTTTCCAGGATCTGACGGACCGGAGCGCTGCCAAGTCGTCGTTCATTCGCCGCGAGGTCGTCGTCTAGGGCTCGCTGCGGTCCCTGAGGACTTCGCTCGCCGGGGCTACCGCGCGCCTCTCTCAGCAAGACGCTAAGATAGCGGACCTCCAGCTGCTCTGCGCTGACCTGAAGGCCGAGGCGGCGGCAGCGCGCACGGAGGTGCTACAACGGCGGTCAGAGCTCGCCCAGGTTGCCGAGGAGCGGGACCAAACTCGGGGCCAGGCTGCCGAGGCCGAGAGCCGGGCCAAGATCCTTGCGGCCGATCTGGCCGCAGCCCAAGTCGCAGCCTCGGAGCAGCACGTCCGAGCCAGAGGTATGGCTCGACCGTCCTCGGTTCTCAATCTTATCCGTTTCTTCCGCTTGGGTTTGAGGTCTTTCTTCTGGTTGTTCGCAGAGCTCGAGTCTGCCCTCGACGAGTCTGCCAAGGCGCTTGCCGAGGCGCTCGACGGGGCTGCTGAGCAAAGGGAGGCCGATCTCGCGGCTATGTCCGAGGCCGTCTCGGAGGTCTATCGGAAACTCGGTCCCGGCGACGTCCCTTCAGGGAGCTCTCCCCAAAGTCGTCTTCAAGCCCTAGGTGATTACGCGCGTGGTAAAGTCCGCGGGGCGCTGCACCACGGCGTCAAGCGGGCCTTCGCCGTGCTCGCTTCCCACTACGTCGTGGACTTGGAGCGGGTCAGCGAGGGGTACTGCCTGCCTGATGAAGACGAGGCGGCCCTGGCGGAAGTTCAGCGGCTCGACGCGGTCGCTGCGGGTCCGAGCGCGGCGCTGGCGACCGTCTTCGAGGCGGAGATTCTTCCTCCTGCGCCGCCGCCGGAAGCAGAGGTGGACCTTACCGACGGCGGGGGCGGAGTTGAGGGCGCGGCTCCTACCCGAGGCGACGCCTGATTTTAGTTGGGACAATTTCTGTTGGATGTGTGATTTGCCGCGGCCACTGAGGCCTGAACATTTTACTTCTTCTTCCGTGAAGTCATGCTCCTTTTTGTTTTGATTTTCGCGCCTGGCCCGTAGTGTCGACAACAGGGTGATTTCCCGAGCTGGGTCCTTTTTCGTGGCAGGCGACGAGTGAGGTGTCCCTAGCCCGGAAGCATAGGTGTTTCCCAGCTCAGTCGGTCTCGCCATTTACTCGTACCCAAGTTCGCTCCTCAGGACCCTGCTTCTGACGCCTCCGGGAGAACGCAAAAAACCCTTCTTGACCGAAAAAAGAGTTTTTCTGACGCGGAACGGTACGTCCAAACTCGACGAGAGTGACGCGGAACGGTACGTCCAAACTCGACGAGAGGGGTTCCCCCTTTTTAGCCCCCGAGGGAGGGTCGGGCTCTGCCGGGGCGAGGCCGACCCTTCCTTGATAATTGATTCTTATGTGTGAGTGGGGAAAGGGCGCAGCCCCCGGGCGTCGTTCGCGCAGAGGCCGTTTGGCGAGTCAGGCTCCTGCCCAGATATGCGGCGAGTGCTCGGTGACAACCCTCGGCATGGCGGGCATGCCCGAGGGACCCTGCGCAAAAACGTCGACGTTTGCGCGAGGGAAGTCGACGAGCACTGCTTCCTATTTGGGGCCGAGCCCAGAACTGATCCGGACATGCTTGGAGGCGTCGCCACTGGGGTCGAGAGGGACGGCCTTAACCGTCTCCGCTGGCTCGAAGTTGCCGGCATGCCGCTTCACATCCGGCACCTCTCGGGAGAGGCTTTCCAGGTCGGCTATGAGGGCCTCGGACTCGGCGAGGGCCTCGGCGTACTCCACGCACTCCACATCGCATTCGAATGCGTGTTTGTACGTGGGGCCGACGGTGATGACCCCGTTGGGGCCCGGCATCTTGAGCTTTAGGTAAGTGTAGTTGGGGATGGCCATGAACTTCGCGTAGCACGGCCTCCCCAACACTGCGTGGTAGGTTCCTCGGAACCCGACCACCTCGAACATCAAAGTCTCCCTTCGGAAGTTGGAGGGTGTTCCGAAGCAGACAGGGAGGTCGAGCTGTTCGAGGGGCTGGACGCGCTTCCCGGGAATGATCCCGTGGAAGGGCGCAGCGCCTGCTCGGACGGACGACAAGTCGACGCGCAGGAGCCCGAAGGTCTCGGCGTAGATGATGTTGAGGCAGCTGCCTCCATCCATCAGGACCTTGGTGAGCCTGACGTCGCCGATGACGGGGTCGACGACGAGCGGGTACTTCCCCAGGCTCGGCACGTGGTCGGGGTGGTCGTCCCGGTCGAAGGTGATGGGCTTGTCGGACCAGTCTAGGTAGACTGGCGCCGCCACCTTCACCGAGCAGACCTCCCGACGCTCTTGCTTACGATGCCGAGCCGAGCACATTGTTCCAAATCAGACAGATATCATAAGAACAAACACTCAAATACATAAACACTTATAAAAATAGTTTTGTTTTTGTTCCTAGGATTAGGTCTCCTATTCCTAAAGTCACTTTAGACACAGGATTTCAAAGTGTGAAATCCACATTTGTCTTTAGAAATGAAGAGATAAGAATAATCAGAGTAAAGCGGAAATAGATAAGAAAAGATTGAGATAAGTTTTAGAAAAGAATCAGAGTAGCAGAGGTAAGTAGATAATGGTTGTCTAGTTCTATCTAGGTTTCGTCCTACAGTCAACATTCCTCTGATACCACTTCTGTAACACCCGGATTTTAGGGGTCCAAAACCCGGGGTTAACATAAACACCAGGTATGCTGGGACCAAGTCTCAAACATATGATGTATAGTGGCACAGGATCGAATGTCACAACTTTATATATAACAGGAGTTCTATACAAAATAAATAATTACATTATAAGGAGACAACGGTCCAGCAACCCAAAAGTTGACTGGGAGACGACGACCTAGACCACTCACGAACTCATCACAGCATCCTCCATGAGCATCATCCTGCAGTACCTGGTCTTGACCTGTGGTGTATGTGAGACAGCAAGAGTGAGCTCACATACGTTCATCGCTCAACAAGTTGTGGGGAACAATGTGCATGAACTCGCCAAAGGTGGGAGCTCACGTGAAGTGTAAGGCTTACCAAAGAAGATGGTTAGAGCTGAGCATTGCTTTTAAAGTTGGTCAAAATTTTATTAGCAGTTACTAAGTATAAGTAAATACCAAACCCAATTAAGTAATAGAACAAAAGTAACAACACCACCTGCAATGCAATGCATATGACAAATTGAATTTAGTTCCATAAATTAATCATGTGAGTGTCCGAGCTGCTCATGACCGTGAGCACGGCTAGTATACCAGTTTTACACTCTGCAGAGGTTGCGCATCTTTACCCACAAGTCGTGTATCCCATGTCGCCAGGGTTTGCAAGGCCCTTAGACACTTCCGAGGTGAATGGCTAGGGATCCACTACGAGGCCTTTACAAAGTTCCACTAGCTTCCGAAAACCCGCTACAGTTTATAGGAAGATCCAGTGCAGGAATCCCTTGCAGGACCGCCATCGCAGCAAAATCCTCCCGAGGGCCTCCCTACACTGACCTCTCCCCTACTGCCCTTGCCCCTTTCGGGTAAGGTAGTCTTCCACTAGCTTTCCTAATTAATCAGCCAAGGGCGTCCCATTCCACCCTTGTGGTAGCACTGTTTTCCCGGGTGGTTCTCCATGTTCCAATTAACATAATGATCTCAACATGAACCATAAATAACAACTGATAATAAAAGTATAATCATGAATAGTGTAATCTTCATACCCAAAACCACATATAGCACTAGCAAGTACTACCCAGAAAGTTCAGTGGTAAACAAGGTATAAAGATAGACAAACTAGGGTAACCTATTGGGTCCCATCAAAATTAACCTATGCAGATCATTATGATTAATTAGAACATGACTGGGTAAAAAGAAGTGATCAAGGGCACAACTTGCCTGGGCCTTGAGATTCCAGGTACCAGGATGATCTTCAGATGACACGTGTCCTCACTGCTAGTCGTAGCAATACAAATATACATGGTATAGGCAAAATTAACATTACACCAAACATATATGCAAAATACATATTAATAATCTACATATTAAAATAAGATCACAGGAAAAAGAATTATTAATTTTTGAGTTATAGAATTCAAGTTATGAATTTCCTAAGATTTAAGGTGATTATAATATGATTAAATGATAAATAAATTTTCTGACAGAGTTCATGTCAAAACAGTGATTCTAAATGGTAGAGAATATTATTACAAAATTTTAGGAATTGGAATGACTCAATTTGGAGCTAAAATGAATTTTCTATGAATTATCTAAGTTCTAGCAATTATTTTTGTATTAAAAATACATTTTCTAATTCATTTACTCATTTTAAAACAGCAGTGGACTGGGCCTCAATTTCTGTGAAGTGCAGGGGGCTCGGGGTAAGTTTTCCGTGACACAGTGAATAGTAACAGGTGGACGGCGGGTTTATTTCCCGGAAACCCGAGGACTCTTTAACAAAATGACCCGCGAAGGGGTACGGTGCAATCTGGGCCGTTGGATTAGACACCGAGCGCCCAGATTAAATCCGGAGGGCGCCGAAGCGGTACGCTCGGCAAGCGTTGGATGGGAGATCTACGGCCTAGATTTTAAACACCCAGAACAATCCGAGCACGCAGGATCGAGATCGGACGGACCAGAATCACCCGATCGAATCGGTACGCACGCGTCTAATCAGAGCCGTCGATCAACAGACGGACGGCCCAGGCCTAATCTCTCCCCCCCGACGCGCCCAGGCGGTGGCGCAATCCCACGCGCGGCGGCGCCATGGCCGGCGAAGCGGCCGTATGCCATTCCGGCCCCCAAGCTTGAACACGAACAGTACTACGCATATAGGAGAACAGTGCGAATGAAATGGTCAAGGACTCACCGACAAATCCCACGCGGGAGGCTCTGGCCACGCGGTGCGGTCGAGGTTGAAGTCCGACGAGAAATTGCCGGCGCGCAGCTCCCCAATCGCGCCAACCGAGGCCAAGAGCACGCACCGGAGGTCGCGTAGAGGCGCCCGAACCAACAATCCCGACCGCAAGGGCGTCGTCGTCACGAAACCACGGCGGCGGAAATCCTCGCTTCTCTCTCTCTCGGTGTGCACTGGAGTAGACGACGACGCGGGTCTCTTGGTTAACACGGAGGGAACCAAGCGCGGCGGGCCCCTTTTATTGCCACGACGGCACTGCACGCCCGCGAGAATCGGCCTGGCCGCCCGGAGCTTTGCGCCGGCTGTTGCGGTCGGTTTGTTCACGGACGCGAGCAGGGTGACAGGTGGGCCCCGGCTTCAGTGATACGCACGCGCGGTCAAAGGAGCTATCCGCGCCCGGGTGAGGATGACTGACGAGCGGGCCCCATGTGCCAGCGCCCAGAGAGAGGGAGGGCAGGTGAGCGCGGGACGAGAGACTGGGCAGGGGGCCCCACATGTCAGCGAGAGGGATGGCGGGGGCGCGCGCGGATGTAGAGCTTGGGCCGCGCGGAAGAGAAAGTCCAAGTGGGCCGAATTTGGTTCCGCGGCCCAGGTAGGCTTTTGTTCACTTTTTCTTTTTATTTTCTTTCTATTTCAAATTCAAATTTTCAAATCAATTCTAGGTTTAAGTTTCCAAACTTTGTGACAAGTTTATTCTCAGTTTATATATTCCATTTGAACTTACCAATATAGGATCTATTCATTTATGAATTTATCTTGTATTTTATAATATTTTCATATCTCTTCTCTTTTCCTAATTTTCAAAACCCTAATTTCAAATCTAGGGTTTAATCAAGCTTCAAATAATTATTACCTTATTATTTTTATCCTCATGGTTTTATTTAATGCACAACACATAAAACTCCCACATGAGAGCCAAATATGGTCTTATTTATTATTCTATTCACTTAAGCCAATGCTTTTAAATAGGGTGATGAGTCTTCAAATGTTATGAGAATTCTAAAGGGAGAGAAAAAGAAAAAATTCTAATGCAAGATCTTTGAAAATTTTTACTATATTCCCAAAATGAGATTTAGGGTGTTACAAATCCTACCCCCCTTAAAAATAATCTCGTCCTCGAGATTTGTAAGAAAAAGGGATGTATACTCATATTGTTTCTCGGAACATATGCACAAACAAAGAAATCTCAGCATGAGGTATAATTCTTTAACAAAACATAGGGTCAATAGACCTTATTATTCCTTCTAAAATAATATCATGTCATCTACTAACTAAAGTTACATCTAGATCTTACAAATCATCATAATTTATATCTATGTAGCTTGGTGGAGTTGGTGGTGGTGGAGGTTGTTGTTGTTGTTGTCTCTCCAACCGTGCTTGCCTTATTTCTTGGCGGGCCTGACGTATTTCCTCGCGTTGTTGTCTTATCTGATTCTGCATCTCAGTCACCAGGTCTGTTAACTGTTGTATTACCAGTCTTTGGGTAGCAACCACTTGATTGATTTCAACAGGTGGAGGATTTGGAGGATTCATTTTCTGTTTGTTGTTACGTGATAATCTTTCCTTTCCTGGTATTGACCATGAAAGTTAGAGGTATATGGTAATAGTTTTGCAAAGGAAATTATTCAATAAGCGGAATGAATAAGCTAGTAGCTGGTTATAATCTAAAGATTCTTTGGTAGGACTTAATCTTTGTTTTATGTCCAGATTGGGGTAACCAATCATATAAGGTGAATATCCAAGGGTAAGATAAAATCTGTCAAGATGAGAGATATATATGGGTGAGATAGACTACAAGATGTAGGTTAAAAGTTTGTTTGTTATTAGGTGGGAATAGAAAGGTTATATCATTCATCATGGTTCTATGGGTTGGGTTAGCTCATGGTTGAATTGATCCAATGTGCTAAGATAAGTTACATGGCTAGTGGGGTCTAGTCTCTTCTACTAGTGTCATTAATCTGTTTAAGTGGACCATATTAAGTTAGATAACATTAGACCACACTAGATCAGGTCACATTAGGTAAGATAAGATCTAGATTAAATTGGATATGACTAGATTAGACTAGTTTAGATTAGATAGGTCCAACAGGGTAGAATATGTATTATCAAGATATGTTAGGATGTTTTAAGATTAATTAGATATGTTATGATAAGATAGAATCTCTTGCTAGGTTAAAATTGAGGGGTTATGCAACTATCAGATGGTTAAGGTAGTTGCATATAGCCAAGTAGTTGTATATGGTCAAGTTAGTCTATGGCACCAATTTAGGTTAACACATTTTTTTTTATAGGAGTAAGGTCTTAATCTATTTCACTAGTATTATCTAACATATTTGATATGTCACTTTAGATTAGATCATATTAGGTTAGATGAGATCTAAATTAGATTGGTATGACTAGTTTAACTAGACAAGATCTAATTAATTTGCATTAGATCATGGTTGATAAACTAGGGTGGATAAGTATGCTTATTAGGATAAGATGGATCCATAAAGATAAGATAGAATCTTTTGTGACCAGTTAGATCTATTAGGATGAGATACAATCTTTTCAAGATAGGATGAGTATCTTTTAAGATGAGATGGATCTATTAAGGTAAGGGAGAATCTTTTAAGATTAGAGGGATCTCTATGAGATAGATACATTTTAATGGAGGATAATCTAAGTGGCTTAGTTTTCTTATGAATTCTATTTATGCCAATACGTATATGCAGATGTAATTGTGGACATTACTCCACAACCCATCACACTCAATCAAAGATCCAAATCAGACAGATATCATAAGAACAAACACTCAAATACATAAACACTTATAAAAATAGTTTTGTTTTTGTTCCTAGGATTAGGTCTCCTATTCCTAAAGTCACTTTAGACACAGGATTTCAAAGTGTGAAATCCACATTTGTCTTTAGAAATGAAGAGATAAGAATAATCAGAGTAAAGCGGAAATAGATAAGAAAAGATTGAGATAAGTTTTAGAAAAGAATCAGAGTAGCAGAGGTAAGTAGATAATGGTTGTCTAGTTCTATCTAGGTTTCGTCCTACAGTCAACATTCCTCTGATACCACTTCTGTAACACCCGGATTTTAGGGGTCCAAAACCCGGGGTTAACATAAACACCAGGTATGCTGGGACCAAGTCTCAAACATATGATGTATAGTGGCACAGGATCGAATGTCACAACTTTATATATAACAGGAGTTCTATACAAAATAAATAATTACATTATAAGGAGACAACGGTCCAGCAACCCAAAAGTTGACTGGGAGACGACGACCTAGACCACTCACGAACTCATCACAGCATCCTCCATGAGCATCATCCTGCAGTACCTGGTCTTGACCTGTGGTGTATGTGAGACAGCAAGAGTGAGCTCACATACGTTCATCGCTCAACAAGTTGTGGGGAACAATGTGCATGAACTCGCCAAAGGTGGGAGCTCACGTGAAGTGTAAGGCTTACCAAAGAAGATGGTTAGAGCTGAGCATTGCTTTTAAAGTTGGTCAAAATTTTATTAGCAGTTACTAAGTATAAGTAAATACCAAACCCAATTAAGTAATAGAACAAAAGTAACAACACCACCTGCAATGCAATGCATATGACAAATTGAATTTAGTTCCATAAATTAATCATGTGAGTGTCCGAGCTGCTCATGACCGTGAGCACGGCTAGTATACCAGTTTTACACTCTGCAGAGGTTGCGCATCTTTACCCACAAGTCGTGTATCCCATGTCGCCAGGGTTTGCAAGGCCCTTAGACACTTCCGAGGTGAATGGCTAGGGATCCACTACGAGGCCTTTACAAAGTTCCACTAGCTTCCGAAAACCCGCTACAGTTTATAGGAAGATCCAGTGCAGGAATCCCTTGCAGGACCGCCATCGCAGCAAAATCCTCCCGAGGGCCTCCCTACACTGACCTCTCCCCTACTGCCCTTGCCCCTTTCGGGTAAGGTAGTCTTCCACTAGCTTTCCTAATTAATCAGCCAAGGGCGTCCCATTCCACCCTTGTGGTAGCACTGTTTTCCCGGGTGGTTCTCCATGTTCCAATTAACATAATGATCTCAACATGAACCATAAATAACAACTGATAATAAAAGTATAATCATGAATAGTGTAATCTTCATACCCAAAACCACATATAGCACTAGCAAGTACTACCCAGAAAGTTCAGTGGTAAACAAGGTATAAAGATAGACAAACTAGGGTAACCTATTGGGTCCCATCAAAATTAACCTATGCAGATCATTATGATTAATTAGAACATGACTGGGTAAAAAGAAGTGATCAAGGGCACAACTTGCCTGGGCCTTGAGATTCCAGGTACCAGGATGATCTTCAGATGACACGTGTCCTCACTGCTAGTCGTAGCAATACAAATATACATGGTATAGGCAAAATTAACATTACACCAAACATATATGCAAAATACATATTAATAATCTACATATTAAAATAAGATCACAGGAAAAAGAATTATTAATTTTTGAGTTATAGAATTCAAGTTATGAATTTCCTAAGATTTAAGGTGATTATAATATGATTAAATGATAAATAAATTTTCTGACAGAGTTCATGTCAAAACAGTGATTCTAAATGGTAGAGAATATTATTACAAAATTTTAAGAATTGGAATGACTCAATTTGGAGCTAAAATGAATTTTCTATGAATTATCTAAGTTCTAGCAATTATTTTTGTATTAAAAATACATTTTCTAATTCATTTACTCATTTTAAAACAGCAGTGGACTGGGCCTCAATTTCTGTGAAGTGCAGGGGGCTCGGGGTAAGTTTTCCGTGACACAGTGAATAGTAACAGGTGGACGGCGGGTTTATTTCCCGGAAACCCGAGGACTCTTTAACAAAATGACCCGCGAAGGGGTACGGTGCAATCTGGGCCGTTGGATTAGACACCGAGCGCCCAGATTAAATCCGGAGGGCGCCGAAGCGGTACGCTCGGCAAGCGTTGGATGGGAGATCTACGGCCTAGATTTTAAACACCCAGAACAATCCGAGCACGCAGGATCGAGATCGGACGGACCAGAATCACCCGATCGAATCGGTACGCACGCGTCTAATCAGAGCCGTCGATCAACAGACGGACGGCCCAGGCCTAATCTCTCCCCCCCGACACGCCCAGGCGGTGGCGCAATCCCACGCGCGGCGGCGCCATGGCCGGCGAAGCGGCCGTATGCCATTCCGGCCCCCAAGCTTGAACACGAACAGTACTACGCATATAGGAGAACAGTGCGAATGAAATGGTCAAGGACTCACCGACAAATCCCACGCGGGAGGCTCTGGCCACGCGGTGCGGTCGAGGTTGAAGTCCGACGAGAAATTGCCGGCGCGCAGCTCCCCAATCGCGCCAACCGAGGCCAAGAGCACGCACCGGAGGTCGCGTAGAGGCGCCCGAACCAACAATCCCGACCGCAAGGGCGTCGTCGTCACGAAACCACGGCGGCGGAAATCCTCGCTTCTCTCTCTCTCGGTGTGCACTGGAGTAGACGACGACGCGGGTCTCTTGGTTAACACGGAGGGAACCAAGCGCGGCGGGCCCCTTTTATTGCCACGACGGCACTGCACGCCCGCGAGAATCGGCCTGGCCGCCCGGAGCTTTGCGCCGGCTGTTGCGGTCGGTTTGTTCACGGACGCGAGCAGGGTGACAGGTGGGCCCCGGCTTCAGTGATACGCACGCGCGGTCAAAGGAGCTATCCGCGCCCGGGTGAGGATGACTGACGAGTGGGCCCCATGTGCCAGCGCCCAGAGAGAGGGAGGGCAGGTGAGCGCGGGACGAGAGACTGGGCAGGGGGCCCCACATGTCAGCGAGAGGGATGGCGGGGGCGCGCGCGGATGTAGAGCTTGGGCCGCGCGGAAGAGAAAGTCCAAGTGGGCCGAATTTGGTTCCGCGGCCCAGGTAGGCTTTTGTTCACTTTTTCTTTTTATTTTCTTTCTATTTCAAATTCAAATTTTCAAATCAATTCTAGGTTTAAGTTTCCAAACTTTGTGACAAGTTTATTCTCAGTTTATATATTCCATTTGAACTTACCAATATAGGATCTATTCATTTATGAATTTATCTTGTATTTTATAATATTTTCATATCTCTTCTCTTTTCCTAATTTTCAAAACCCTAATTTCAAATCTAGGGTTTAATCAAGCTTCAAATAATTATTACCTTATTATTTTTATCCTCATGGTTTTATTTAATGCACAACACATAAAACTCCCACATGAGAGCCAAATATGGTCTTATTTATTATTCTATTCACTTAAGCCAATGCTTTTAAATAGGGTGATGAGTCTTCAAATGTTATGAGAATTCTAAAGGGAGAGAAAAAGAAAAAATTCTAATGCAAGATCTTTGAAAATTTTTACTATATTCCCAAAATGAGATTTAGGGTGTTACATGTCCTTTCGGAAGATGGCCTCTACCGCCTCCTGGCCGGAGGCGAACTTGGTGGCGATGTCCATCAGCTCGCTCGCCCTGGTGGGGGTCTTGCGACCCAGCTTGCTCACCAGGTCGCGGCAGGTGGTGCCGGCGAGGAACGCGCCGATGACATCGGAGTCGGTGATGTTGGGCAGCTCGGTGCGCTGCTTCGAGAACCGCCGGATGTAGTCTCGGAGAGACTCTCCCGGCAGTTGCCGACAGCTTCGGAGGTCCCAGGAATTCCCGGGGCGCACGTACGTGCCCTGGAAGTTCCCGGCGAAAGCCTGGACCAAATCTTCCCAGTTGGAAATCTGCCCCGGAGGCAGGTGCTCCAACCAGGCACGAGCGGTGTCGGAGAGAAACAGGGGGAGGTTTCGGATGATGAGGTTGTCATCGTCCGTCCCACCCAGTTGACAGGCCAGGCGGTAGTCCGCAAGCCACAATTCCGGTCTCGTCTCCCCCGAGTACTTCGTGATAGTAGTCGGGGGTCGGAATCGGGGCGGAAACGGCGCCCGCCGAATGGCTCGGCTAAAGACCTGCGGACCGGGTGGTCCGGGCGAGGGACTCCGATCCTCCCCGCTGTCGTAGCGTCCCCCACGCCTGGGGTGGTAGCCTCAGCGCACCCTTTCGTCGAGGCGTGCCCGACGGTCACGATGAGGGTGCTCGTCGCCGAGGTGGCCCGGGGTCGCAGGCGCGGTGTTGCGCGTGCGCCCGGTGAAGACCGAGGCTTCCCGCGTGAGTCGGGAAGTCGCGGCACGAGGTTCCGAGGGGTATCCCTGCCTTCGGGAGGCAGAGCTCTCGGCCCGCCGGGCCGCAGCGCCTTCCAGGAGATGCTTAAGTTCTCCCTGGATTCGCCGACCCTCGGTGGTTGATGACTCCGGCATCGCGCGGAGGAGCATCGCTGCAGCGGCCAGGTCCTGACCGGTTCCGCCGGATGCGGGTGGCGGTCTGTCCCTGGCATCGTTGGCGATGCGGTGCTGGAGACCTTGGGGCAGGTGACGTATTCCTCCGGCCGGGGGCTGGCTCGCCCACACCTGCCCGATGTTCTGGCGGATTGCCTCGAGCGCTCCTGCTCCCTCATCGAGCCCGGCCTGCGCCCCGCGGACTTGCTCGAGCTGTGGGTCGTGACCCCCCGCCGGAACGGGGACCACAGCTAGCTCCCGCGGGATGTCGGCGCGAGGCGCTGGCCTAGGGGGATCACCATCCTCCGGCGTGCCGAGACAGCCGCCTCCGGAGGGATCCCCTAACTCGATGTGGAAGCATTCGCGACTCGGGCCGCAGTCCTTGTCGCCAAGGCTGCGGCTGCCGTCGGAACAGTCGGAGAGGCAGTAGTCACATGCGGTCATGAAGTCCCGCATGGCACTAGGATTGCCAGATCCGGAGAAATCCCAGCAGATGCTGGGGTCGTCATCTTCCTCGGACCCAGAGGGTCCGTAGGTCGAGACACCCGTCAATCGGCCCCAAGGCGACCGCACACGAAACCCCAGAGAGGTTGCACTCGCCTCAATGTGAGCGCCCGCCAAAGCGAGATCGCCAGGCGGGCTGAGGCCGAGTCGAAATGACGAAAGACGGGTAGCAGTCGGTACCTTTTTGTCGACGAGGGGCGATGAAGTCAAGTCGGGGGCTGACCGCGCCGTCGTCTTGGGTACGAGGGCGACGTCCTGCAGGCCCTCCGTGAGCTTGCTGGCGTCGTCCACTTGCTCGGAGTCGACGTGTTGCGGGGGGATGGCGCTCGTGTTTGCCTTGAACGCGAGGGCGACGCTTGGCGTGTCCTCCGTTGAGGCGCCGGGGATGTCGATTTGCTCGACAGCCGTCGGAGCGCGATCTCCCGCTCGGCCCCGGTTGCCCCGCCTCCTCCTCCTCCGATGGCGAGGGAGAGGATGGGGCGAGCTCGAAAGTTGTCCTTCCCCCACGCGGGAAAGACGTCGTCGATTCCGCCGCCGGCGGGCGGGCTGTGCGCCACCAATGTCGCCGTCGCGCGGCGGTGGAAGGAGTACCATGTCGTAGTTGCCGTCGAGAGACATGAACTCGAGGTTCCCGAAACGGAGCACCGTCCCGGGTTGAAGAGGTCGTTGGAGACTGCCCATCTGGAGCTTGACGGGAAATCGAACGTCAACACGCAGTAGGCCCCTACCTGGCGCGCCAACTATCGGCGTTCCGAGACCGGGGGGTCCCCGAGCCGACGAGTGAGAGTGCCGCGTGCCCCAGCCCAGATGGGTCGAGCGCGTGGGCGAGTGCGAAGGGGGGAACAGAGAGAGAGGTCGGTGGCCGGAGCCAGGTCGTGAGGGAGTCGGAGAATTCCCGCGGCCTTCGTGTTCGTCCCGCGCCCAGGTCGGGTGCGCTTGCAGTAGGGGGTTACAAGCGTCCGCGCGGGGTGAGGGGAAGCGAGCGGCCCCGAGAGAGCGCCTGCCCCTGCCCTTCGTCCCCGCGAGGCCAACCTTCTCTAAGAAGGCCCTGGTCCTTCCTTTTATAGTCGTAAGGAGAGGATCCAGGTGTACAAGATGGGGGTGTAGCAAGGTGCTACGTGTCTAGCGAGGGAGAGCTAGCGCCCTATGTACATGCCAAGGTGGCAGCCGGAGAGATCTTGGCACCCTGTTGGTGTGGCGTCGTGGCTGTTGGAGGAGTAACGGAGCCAGACGGGGGGACAGCTGTCGGAGTGGCTGGGCCCTTGCTGACGTCCTCCTGCTTTCGTAAGGGAGCTGAGAGTCGCCGTCGTCATGGTCTAGCGGGGCGCCATCATTTGCCTATCTGGCGTGGCTGGCTAGATGGGACGCCGGTCTTGTTCTCCGCGACCCAAGTCGGCTCAGGGCAGGGTGATGATGACGCTCCCTGTTGACGTGGCGGTCTCGTGTCTTAGGTCGGGCGTCGTGGAAGCTCCTCCGAAGCCGAGGTCGAGTCCGTCCTGCAAGACAGAGGCAGAGTCCGAGCCCTGGGTCGGGCGAGGCGGAGATCGTTCGGCAGAGGCCGAGGCGGAGTCCGAGCCCTGGGTCGGGCGAGGCAGAGTTCGTCGTCTTCTGGGGCCTTAGCCCGAGTCCGAGCCCTGGGGTCAGGCGGAGCGGAGTTCGCCGTCTTCCGGGACCTTAGCCCGAGTCCGAGCCCTGGGTCGGGCGGAGCGGAGTTCGCCGTCTTCCGGGGCCTTAGCCCGAGTCCGAGCCCTTGGGCGGAGCGGAGTTCGCCGTCTTCCGGGGCCTTAGCCCGAGTCCGAGCCCTGGGTCGGGCGGAGCCTCCTATGGCGCCTCTGGCGAAGTCTGGTCGCCCGTTGGTCTTACCTTTTGCGTTAAACGCCCCGGTGACTCGGTCGGTTGGCGCGGTGATTTAGTCAGGGTTTCTTCTTATCGAAGGCGGGGCCTAGGGCGAGCCGGAGATGCGTCTGCCGTGAAAGAGGAGGCCTCAGGCGAGACGGAGTCATCTTAGGGTCGGCTGCCCTCGCCCGAGGCTAGGCTCGGGCGTGGCGTGGTCAAGTCACTCGTATGGACTGATCCCTGACTTAATCAAACCCATCAGGCCTCTGCAGCTTTATGCTGATGGGGGTTACCAGCTGAGAATTAGGCGTCTTGAGGGTACCCCTAATTATGGTCCCCGACAACGTTGCCGCAGGACAGTGTTGTGCGCAACTACTTTGGATGAGGCAAACCCTCAGGGACTTTGGCTACAATCTGAGCAAAGTCCCACTCCTATGTGACAATGAGAGTGCTATCCGAATAGCGGAAAATCCTGTTGAGCACAGCCGCACAAAGCACATTGACATCCGGCATCACTTTTTGAGAGACCACCAGCAAAAGGGAGATATCGAAGTGTTTCATGTTAGCACCGAGAACCAACTAGCCGATATCTTTACCAAGCCTCTAGATGAGAAGACCTTTTGCAGGCTGCGTAGTGAGCTAAATATCTTAGATTCGCGGAACTTGGATTAAATTGTAGCATATATGTGTTTATGCCCTTGATCATGTTTATTCTGCATTTTGTTGCTTATTGTGGTGCTCAAGTTGTACAAACACTCCGTGGACCTCACAAGTCCGTGGC
This sequence comes from Zea luxurians, assembly GCA_029449295.1. NCBI lineage: Eukaryota > Viridiplantae > Streptophyta > Magnoliopsida > Poales > Poaceae > Zea > Zea luxurians. The sequence continues at coordinate 179,883,704 of JAOPSE010000004.1, read as the reverse complement.
AAAATGATGCACAGTTTTAGGGGGAGATGTGTTACAACTTGACCCTTTGAGACTAACCATATGCTTGAGTTTGCTTGTTTTAGTCTCAAAGGAGAATTGAAAGGAAAAAGGTGGACTTGGACCATGAAAGACTTCCACTGCACTCCGATGAGAGGGTAACGTATTCCAAGTTCATCTCATGAACTCTTATTGCCATTTGCTCTTAATTGAAGATTTTGGTGAGGCAATGGGGTTAAAGAGCCAAGATTAATCCCGTTTTGGTGTTTGATGCCAAAGGGGGAGAAAATAAAGGCCAAAGCGATAAATGGATCAGCTACAGCGATAAATGGATCAGCTACCACTTGAGAGATTTTGAAAATAGTAGAATAGAGCTTTTGGTTTGTCAAAACTCTTTTGTTGTCTCTCGTATCAAAAGTTGGCTTTTTGAGGGGAGAAGTATTGATTATGGGAAAAAGGGGGAGTTTTTGAAATCTTTGATCAATCTCTTTTGGAATGGCTCTCTTTATGTTTCAACATGTGTGTTTGACTTAGAGATAGAGATTTGAGTTTGATTTGCAAAAACAAACCGAGTGGTGGCATAGAGTGATCCATATATGTCAAAATTGAATCAAAATAATTTGAGTTCTTATTTGAAGTGTTTTTGTACTTGTTCTACTTGCTTTATGTTGTGTTGGCATAAATCACCAAAAAGGGGGAGATTGAAAGGGAAATGTGCCCTTGGGCCATTTCTAAGTATTTTGGTGATTTAGTGCCCAACACAAGTGCCTAATTGTAAAATGGTGGACAAAGTACAAATCAAGGATAAAGGTATGTTTCTCAGACTTAGTACATTGTTTTATGGACTAATGTATTGTGTCTAAGTGCTGGAAACAGAAAAAATCGAGTTGGAGAAGAGATGGCTCGAGCAGCCAAAGTCTGTCCAGTCTGGGTGCACCGGACTGTCCGGTGGTGCACCGGACAGTGTCCGGTGCGCCAGGCTGGCTCGGCGTGAAGTAGCCGCTCTCGGGAATTCGCCGACGGCGTACGGCTAAAATTCACCGGACTGTCCGGTGTGCACCGGACTGTCCGGTGAGCCAACGGTCGGCCGGGCCAACGGTCGGCCGCGCAATCTGCGCGGGACACGTGGCCGAGCCAACGGCTAAAATTCACCGGACTGTCCGGTGTGCACCGGACTGTCCGGTGAGCCAACGGTCGGCCGAGCCAACGGTCGGCCGCGCAATCTGCGCGGGACACGTGGCCGAGCCAACGGCTAGAAGACGGCACCGGACTGTCCGGTGCGCCAACGGCTCTCAGGCCGCCAACGGTCGGCTTCGCTATTTAAGGAAGGAAATCGGTCACCGGACAGTGTCCGGTGTGCACCGGACTGTCCGGTGTGCACCGGACTGTCCGGTGCACCCGACGACAGAAGGCAAGGATAGCCTTCCAGATTTGCTCTCAACGGCTCCTAGCTGCCTTGGGGCTATAAAAGGGACCCCTAGGCGCATGGAGGAGTACACCAAGCAACCTTAGAGCATTCTTGATCATCCACACTCAGTCTTTGCGCATTCGTTTGTCATTCTCAGTGATTCGAGCTCCGTTCTAGTGAGAACTTTGAGATAGTCTTTTGAGCTCGATTCTTGGCCGTGTGTGTGCGCATTTTGCTGTGGATTTGTGTGTGTTGCTTCCCTCCCTTACTCTGTGCTTCTTTGTGATCATTACTTGTAAGGGCAAGAGACTCCAATTTGTGGAGATTCCTTGCAAACGGGATAAAGAAAAGAAAGCAAAACACTGTGGTATTCAAGTGGGTCTTTGGACCGCTTGAGAGGGATTGATTGCAACCCTCGTCCGTTGGGACGCCACAATGTGGAGTAGGCAAGCGTTGGTCTTGGCCGAACCACGGGATAAACCACTGTGCCACCTCTGTGATTGATCTTCTGTGGTTATTGTGTTTTGTTGAGACTCCTCTCTAGCCACTTGGTATTATCTGTGCTAACACTTAACCAAGTTTTGTGGCTTAAGTTTGAAGTTTTACAGGATCACCTATTCACCCCCCCTCTAGGTGCTCTCAGGTCCGCGCGTGCGCAGGGGCGGCGGAAGATCGCCGGCGGCGCCTGGATCTCGCTCCCGGGAGGGACCCTGTCGGGGAGGAGAGATCCTAGGAGTTCTCTAGGCTTGGGCAGGCCGACCTAGACTCCTCTAATCGACGTAGAGTCGAGGAGAGGCGGAGAATTTGGGGATCGAGAGGCTAAACTAGAACTAGACTAGAACTACTCCTAATTGTATAGAGAATAAATGCGAAATAGAAGTTGTATTGATTCGATTGATGATTACAAATCGGTCGTATACCTCTCTATTTATAGAGGAGGGGGCTGGACCCTTTACAAACTAATTTCCGAGCTTTTTCCGTGATTTTAGCTAACAACCGTAGCACAAAACTCGGAACCCTAATCTGCTCTACGCACGCGCGGACCATCCGGCCCACAGGCGCGGACCGTCCGGACCGTGGACCGTCCGCCCTCTCTTTTTGGTGTCGAACATATGCCCCCTGCCTTTTGGTGGAGCTGAGCGAACCAAAAGCAACTAACTCGATGTATCACATCGGTTTTGTTAGGCATCTTGCCACTTACTAGGATGGTACGCAGTGGCCTTGGTCCTGATGGTTGACTCAACGGACGTGACCCCTTTAGCTTTGATCGAATTATCAGTCCCAACACCGCCAAACGTCATACTGGTCCTGACCAATTTGTCACCTTGCTTTCCTAATTTTCTAAATGTTCTGACGTAGCCTCGTAGTCGACCAGGTCTTCTCCTTGCAGGTCGTCTTCCTCCATGGGTGTTGGTACGTCGTTGCAGGTGTCATGGTGTATTGCGGATGATTCGGCCTCACGGGTCGGACGACCCGCGCCCTGTACGGTTGGTCCGGTCTTTATAGTCGGACTGTCTGCCATACCTGTAAAGAGCTGTACAGTTGTTGTTTTATTTTCTATCTTTGTGGCCGTTTGATTTTCCTCAACGGCCTTTGGTCTCCATCTCTTTTGTGGTGGTGTATACTACGGATGCGTGTCATTGAATATTTTTTCCGCCTCCTTCTCCTGATTCTCCTTTGCTCTAAGGCGCAGTAATTTTCGCTTTTGCGATCGTGTCAATCCTGATGGGCACCATCGGGGCATGAAGTATTTTGGATCGACTATTTTATTGATAGTCGTACTTTTTTTGTTTGTGTTGGCCGATTCACCAAAAACCATCGGCCCTTCGTTATTTTGTTGTACGACGACATCTGTTCTTGCTATTTTAATGACGTCTCCCTTTTTCGTACTGTTGGAGGTTGTAGCTGTATGCCCCCCTGCCGGATTAGTCAGCCTTTGGGGCCGAGTTGTTTGGCAATCTTGCTGGGCCTGTGCTCGTGGACCAGATTGAGGGGCTCTCAATCGGTCTTGTACTGGAGGTGTCAACCTATTGAATACAGATGTTTGGGGTTGCCCCCCAAGCGGGGTACTGTGGCATCCCAAATGGGTATGGTGGCATGCCCCACATTTGATTTGGGACATATGGTGCAGGTATGTATGTGTATGGATATGGCATAGGTGGATATGGTGGTGGAGGTGTCCATGCAGGTACGTTAGGTCTTAATTGAACATTATGACCTCCCGTCCTTTCCGATTAGTGTGGTGGTCCAAACGGCCTAACCTGCCGTCGCACCTGGGTGGGTAAGCGAGGTCCCTTTGGTGGCCGGTCGCTGGGGCCAACCTTTTTCACATATTTAGACAATAATTGATCAAAGGTCGGGCTATATTTTACCAACCGACCAGTTGCCTTGAACGTGTTGGTTTTCCACGTACCTATTTCTAGTCGTCGTGGTTTGAAGGTACGTGGTCGCCACGGCTCTTCGGCGTTGCCGGACCGTCCGCTGGAACGCTCTAGACCGTCCGGTGATGTTACGGACCCTCCACGCCTGGACGTTGGACCGTCTGCGATGCGTAGTATGGGTTCGAGCGCATATCCCCTTGTCTGCGCTTGCCCCCCAGTGCCGGAGTTTGTGATGGTTACTTTCAGTGTCTCTCCTCCATCAGGAGTCTTCTCGGCCACCACTTTTCTGCAAGAAATTTTGTTGTTTCCATCGGCCTCCCGTGAGTTGCCGATGATGACTTCTTTGTCTTTGCCCTTATCGGCTGTGCTGGGCCGAATTAGGACCCTTTTGCCCTTGAAGTCGATCATATTCATTGGAAAGGGCTCCGTGTTCTCCTGAAATTTCAATCGTCATTCGTTAATGGCCGATTGGATTTGTTATCGGAACACATTACAATCATTAGTGGCATGGGAAAATGAGTTGTGCCACCTGCAGTATGCGCGACGCTTTAGTTCGTCGGCAGATGGAACGATATAATCAATTTTAATGTTACCATTTTTTAGTAATTCATCGAATATCTTATCACATTTGCCAATATTAAATGTAAACTTAATCTCCTCCTGCTGTTTCTTTTGAACTGGCTGCAAGGAGGAGCAAGCCGAAGATTTAGCCTGCTCAGGCCAAACTATTTCGGTAGTGTAAATTTTCTTTGGTTCACCGTCCGAACTACTTTGATTGTGTTCTACTATATGGACATTATGATGAACCGTTTTGACTAGTTCTTTGCTTCGGCTTTCATAAGCCGAAGCTTTCTGATGTAATTGTGCTAGCATAAAGAACTGGATGCCTTCTAATTTCTCTTTTAAATAATAGCGCAATCCATCAAAGGCTATTCCCGCCAGTTCTTTATCTGTTAAATGAATTTGAAAGCATCGGTTTCTCGTATCCCGGAATCTCCGGATGTAATCACTAACCGATTCATCTTTTTATTGTCGTAGGGCCACTAAGTCTACTAAATCTAGCTCATAATCGCCAGAGAAGAAATGTTCATGAAATTTTTGTTCTAAATCTCCCCACGACAAAATGGAATTAGGAGGGAGCATGGCATACCATGTGAATGCAGTCCCTGTTAAAGATAATGAAAATAAACGTACACGGAATGCTTCGGTGTCGCCCAATTCTCCTAACTGTGCTAAGAACTGGTCTATGTGCTCATGCGTGCTCTTTTCTTGGTCACCCGAAAACTTTACGAATTCGGGTATTCTGGTCCCCTGTGGGTATGGGAGCCGGTCAAACTGGCTATCATAAGGTCTCCGATATGATTGCCCCCCAGGGACCATGCTTACTCCGAGCTTATCCCGGAACGCCCCGGCTATTTCTTCCCTTACTATATCAATGGCAGCCGCTGCAAGACCATCGGCTCTCTGGTCAGACATAGGTGGGGTTGGTTGGATGTTAGTATGTTGTCTTTCCTCCCATTGGTTTGAGCTATGTGGTGCATTTTCATTTGCCTTATATGGCTCATAGGTTTGATCATTTCTTTTCGGCCTTCTAGGTGGGGCCGGAAAGCTTTCCTGGGCTCCAGATCTTGAATTAATGGGCTGGTGCATTGCATAGTATGATGGAAAGTGTTGCTGGGACGGTGAGGATTCAGGTAATAATCATCCTCAAAAGACTCATGTGCGGACTGTCCAGATATGTACCCGGACCGTCCGTGGTTATACGCGGACTGTCCGTCGTTGTATGCGGACCGTCCGACTAGGTAGTTTGGGTTCTGTGACGTATGTGGTGGCTCGGGTGCATGCCTAGGTAATTTGCTTCTAAAAATGGGATCGGCCGCCGCTGGCCCGGACGGTCCGCGCTCACGTGCGGACGGTCCGGACATACGCAGATCGGCAAATTTATCGCCGATGTGCGTGGGAGGCTGTCGTTGCCCAGGGTATATGTCCATCGACATCCCAAAAGGGGTTGTGACTGGTCGTGACAACCTGTAGCCGATGAATTATGTGTGTATTCCCTTAATTCAACCTCGTGCGAAGGAAGATTTGCCATAGTAGACTTATCAAGCACACGCACTAGCCTTTTATGATCATTTTGTATATCCCCTACGATATGTTGTAACTGTTCTCGCTGTTCATCTATGTAAGCTTTAAGAGATTGGAGCTCGTTGGTGCTACTTACATTGGGGGTAATCGTAGTAGGTCGGAGCGAAGCCAGATCTGTCGCCCGTTGCCGAACGACTTTGTTGTTCCTGTCCACTTTGAAGTCGGCCAGGAACTTCGCCTTTGCTTCTTGGATCAGCTGCTCCTGGCGCTCCTCGAACAGGAGCTGTTCTTTAGCCGGCAAGGTTTCCCATGTCGGTGTGATGATATTGCTGGTGGAAACTTCAGAGCTATCCTTTGAACTGGCCATTGAGGGCCGATTTGATGCGTCTATATTCGCTGTCCCCAGCGGAGTCGCCAAAAGTATGTTGACGCCTTTTTGGAGCGCCAAACACTCAACAAGAACCGTGGCGGTGCCCTCTGCACAGGGGCGGACGGTCCGCGTGCAGGGGCCGGACGGTCCGCGGCCTGGTGCGAGGCACGGCGGTGCTTTCTGCACAGGGGCGGACGGTCCGCGTGCAGGGGCCGGACGGTCCGCGGCCTGGTGCAAGGCTAGAGATCCTGCTTGACGGCCGGACGGTCCGCGCCCTAGGGGCGGACGGTCCGCGCGTGCGCAGGGGCGGCGGAAGATCGCCGGCGGCGCCTGGATCTCGCTCTCGGGAGGAACCCCGTCGGGGAGGAGAGATCCTAGGAGTTGTCTAGGCTCGGGCAGGCCGACCTAGACTCCTCTAATCGACATAGAGTCGAGGAGAGGCGGAGAATTTGGGGGATCGAGAGGCTAAACTAGAACTAGACTAGAACTACTCCTAATTGTACAGAGAATAAATGCGAAATAGAAGTTGTATTGATTCGATTGATGATTACAAATCGACCGTATACCTCTCTATTTATAGAGGAGGGGGCTGGATCCTTTACAAACTAATTTCCGAGCTTTTCCCGTTATTTTAGTTAACAACCGTAGCAAAAAACTCGGAACCCTAATCTGCTCTGCGCACGCGCGGACCGTCCGGCCCACAGGCGCGGACCGTCCGCCCTCTCTTTTTAGTGTCGAACACTAGCTATTCATAGATCAATTCAGGATAACCATTGTGAATAAAAACATAAACTAGAAACCGTTGATGTACTTTCAACACTTTAATCTCACCAACCCTAGTCTCCCAAATAAAAACCATAGTATTAAATATCAGTTTGGAATAGGTTAATTTTCTCATATATAAGTTGCAATTGTTAGAGGGTGTCAGTTAAAAGTTTTTTTATAGACTAGACTGTTTGGATCAGCTAAAGACACTGTTTGGCACAAATGTTGCTTGTCGAGGAAGTTGCTTATTTGAGAAACTGATGAAATTCAGTTTATGCTTTTTGACTGTTTTTAGTTCATTATGAGACTGAACTGATAAATTGTACACGCATCATTAATAATTAATATGGCTCAGATTTTGTTTAAATATGTGAAAAAAAAAACTATACAATAAGTCGTATCAAACAAGACAAAGTTTGTTTTAGCTACTAATAATTTATTTTACCAGTTCAAGTAGTACTTAGTTTAGTGTGAAAACCTCGTCTGTGAGCATAATACATGTTTTAGAAAAAAAAGGTTGACATTTGGAGCTTCATCATACATAAAGGCAGAAATGAAATAATCAAACAATAGAGGTATGAAAATGTAACAACTCGAGACTGAACTATGATTTCTGACGAGAGATCTGCGACGAGGCGACGACCCAAATGGGGAAAACCATAGCTAATCCAAGATCTGAACTCCCTCAAATCCCGCAACCGGGCCCCTAATCCCTTCCAAACCCAATCTCCCATCTCCGATCCAATGCCCCCTACCGGCGACGACCCGTCGACCGCCGCCGGCATCTCATTCCCCGACGCGGGTGGCGGTGGCGATTCTGAAGACGGCGACTTCGCCGGCTCCCACCTCCTCGACCCCACCGATCCGGGCCTCCCCAACCCCACCACCTCCTCCGCTACCGGCCTGCCCCACGCGATCCCTGCGGCCGGTAGCGGCGGCGGCCCGGTCACCTCCGGCAACGGCGGGGAGCGGCGGCCCCTGTTCCAGCGCCTCTGGACCGAGGAGGACGAGATCGTGATCCTCCGCGGCTTCGCGGAGTTCACCGCCGCGCGCGGTACGGCGTTCGCGTCGCACCAGTACGACACCGACCCCTTCTACGAGGACATGCGCCGCCGCCTCCAGCTCGACTTCTCCAAGAGCCAGCTCGTGGAGAAGCTCCGCCGCCTCAAGCGCAAGTACCGCAACTGCGTCTCCCGCCTTCGCGAGTCCGGCGCCACCTTCACCTTCCGCTCCCCGCACGAGCAGGCCATCTTTGAGATTGCGCGCAACATCTGGCGCCCCGCAAACAAACACGGCCGCGATCCCTCGGCTGACTCCGACGATGAAGACGCCGCCGCCGCGACACAGATACCTGCCAACACCAGCCCCAACGGAGAAGTCAGGTCCCCGTCCTCTGCACGGCAGCGTCGCCGCAGGCGGGCGACGGAATTCACCCCTGCCACAAACATGTTGCAGCCCCCTCAGCCAGTGCCACTGTCTGTGTCAGTGCCTGTCAAGACGGATGACTCCCTCCCAGCACAGCCCCAGACTCCAATGCCGACCATGGATGGCTCAGAGCCTGTCAGGTTGCCAGTCGTGTCGCCTCCATCAGGAGTTTCTGATGCCGAGAAGACTTGCCTGACTCCTCTATTTAAGGAGATAATACATGCAGCGATGAATGTCGGAGCAAACCCATTTGGTGGTGGTGCAAAGCTGCCTGAGCCGCCGCTTGGGTTGCCCTTGCCCATGGAAGGGGAGAAGTGGCGGAGGCAGCGGATTTTGGAGCTGGAGGTCTACTTGAAGAGGATCGAGCTGCTGCAGGATCAGGCGAAGGCAACGCTCGAGGAGCTCAAGTCCTCCACTCCTGGGACTTAACCCGTGATAAGATGAGACTCTCTTTCGTTTTAGGATTCTTGCTCTGATCCTTAGTGTAGATGCTTAGGCATTTTTGCATATTTTACATCCATAAAAGAATATTGTTAACTTGGTTGGGGCTTGGAACTTTTTTACTTGTTGTTCTAAATGTTCATGTGATATTAGCTTCCGATTATGATCTTCTTTCTTTCCTTATAACATTAGGTTCATGGGGGTATGATTTGAGTGAACAGTAAGGTACCCTATACAACGATGAATTATTACAATTAATTTATTAAGATTACATATCAATGCTGCTTTTGTGTTGGACTGCTGGTTTCTTTTTCACTTTTCCGTCTGTCGTCAGCGAATTGTTATGATTGTATCAAAGTAGCAAACAGGTTTGTAATGTCGACGATGATTTAGAAAGGTCACCATGGAGGTTGTGTACGGTAAAAGGGCATGACCTATGGATCCCGTTGAGAAAGGCAATACAAGTGGTTAAGTTCTATTTGTGTTGATAATGGCTACCCCCACCCCCCAAAAAAAAAGAAAAAGAAAATACACATACACCTTTTTGTAAAAGAAAATACGCAGCCTTTCTATGTCATATCTGCATACAACAAATGGTCAATGTTCTCACCCCACATGTGATTGCATCTGAATTCCCACCATGGCAGCATGGCAAAGCTGTAGGAAGGGAATAGGGTCATGCTTATTCATCAAAAATAAGCACGGCCATCCTGGAGGTCAGAGGCCTTTTTTCTGCAACAAATCTGGAGACATCACGTTTAACAGAAAACCTGACACATGTTATTTTGATGTGGATACATGGCGATTATCAGGTGGGCAGGGTCCTGTAGTCAGCAGCTAGCTCTTTGGTGTCTCTTGAAGCCACTGCATCAAATCCTTCTGGTATGTTGTTCTCTGCCTCCACGTACTTATCTCCCCTCTTCCCCCAGTTGTGCTCGGTTTTTGGAGACATGGGAAGCTAGTGAGGGGGGGAAAAGTGAAACAAAGGGGGAGGAAGATATCTGTAAACTCCATTTACTGTTGGGGGAAAACTGTCATTTTGTAGTTTCGCTCTGAGAGAATAGGTTAATGGATGGTGGACGCCATTTTAATCTCAGCATGGTTTGTGTTGTTTTCCTTTCAATTGCAATTTGGAATATAGAACGGGAGTGGATATTGAGAAGCTACCATTCTGGCGGGCTGACCGACCTGGACGATTAATTGTGATTGGTTTAAACCGACTTGAACGATTAATCGGACGAATTGGAAACAGTGGAAGGTACTGTAGCTAAACGGGTGGGCTGCCTGGCTGCTACAGCACAGCGAACTGAAGAATGACAGAATGGATGAAGAATGCCACGATTAATCCGAGGCGTGGATGATGCCAGATCAGTTGAGTTGTTGGTGAAGCAACGACAGGCTTGGATCGAAGCTAGCCCGCGGTCGACGAAGCACAGTTGTCGTAGATCTACCCTGTCACTCGCCGCTGTCACGCCATTTCCTTTCTGACGAGACCCGGCATTTTTAGACAATGGTAATGCGATGATGATGATGATGTTATTGCATATATAATTGAATTGCAGCAACGGACCCATCCCATCCCCTCCAGTGTCCAGGCCATGTACGTGACCATGTGCCGGGGCGGCTGCGGCTGCCTGGTCCCTGTCTCCTCCGGCCTGACTCGTTTGGTCGGTCAGTGGCGTGTCGTATGCTTGATGCGTGCCATGCCACCATGCATATGAATGAATGAACCCCGCGTGCCGTTTAGCCATCTACATCGGCCGCCCCGTCTTTTAAACGTGCATGAGCGAGGCACGTGCAGCACGGGCTGTGTCGCGCCGCGCGTGCGTGCGGTCGATCGTCACAACTCACGACCTGTAGATTGATTCCATATAGAACACTGTGATTCTAAAAATAAAAAAAGTTATACTTAACTGCTGAATCATTATTTGATTTACTAAAATCTTTCAGACGGAACCTAAAAAGCCGAAATGGATCTGGCTGCTGGCTCATGCATTGAGTGGTAGGTTTCCTCGCATAACAGAGACAAGTGGTTACCAGCACAAAATGTTAATTAATGCTCCGGATAACGACAGTAGATGGGATTTGGATCCTTTATATATCTCTAAAAAATTAATGGCTACCCTATGGATATACCATCTAATAGCTTCTGGTTAATTAACCTTACTAACTATATTTTTTACATCTATTAAAGGTCATAGTTTGCTACAATTTAAGTTGGAGGAATCAACTAGTACCACTCTCTCCGACTCAAGTTCCTGGAATGACTTCAAAAAAAAATCACTAATGACTTAATAATTCATATAAACACACGTTATAAGTTGACACTAAAACACCCCTTTTTGGTCAAGAACATAACACAAATGATCATTCGCGATAATTTAGTAAGTCGAAAACCTCTTGATGGCAGACACAACATTAACGCTCGATCTCACATCACGTAGCAACTGAATAAGCCCAAAAGAGTGTCACCCCATCTACGTAGATACGCAAAAATATTCTACAGAGCAATTTGACAAGCAAGGCATAGGTACAGCACGCTGCTGCTGATGAAAGCAACGCACTAGACAATAATACTAATGATCAACTACATCATGTGTGAATACGCCTGCTGCCCACACAATAATAGAGCTTTGAAAGTTCATCAAATTAACCCAGCTTTCCGCATATATACACATATGCATCATCACGCCAGCTCTCCCTTCTAAATTGTGTCTGTCGACATCTTGAAAGGTACCGATACGTACATGCCTGTCGATCTAGCTGGGTCCATTATAGATAGCACACGGACGGAATAATGGTTTCTCTAATATTTGAGCAAGTACTAAAGAAAAGATGATAAGTACAAGGAAAACAAGCTCTTGGTCTCTCACATCGTCACAGTACGTCCAATAATCTTTTCGGGACCCACTACTTCATGTGGAGTTGACTAAGCCAAAGGAACGGTCAATTTTCCGTGTACTACGTGATATATTCTAGATGCAATTTGACAAGAGGCAACATTGACACATGAAAGCAACGTACCATCGTCGGCGTTCGTCGTATGCGACGTACGTAGTCAAAAGATAAATCTCCAGTTTTTTTTTTCTTGTCAATATCCTTAAAATTAGCAAGACACAAAGCAATAATCAAGCAGAAGGTGATTATATACTTCGCCCCATAGCTAGATTATCCAAGAAAGGCCGTCGATTAAGTACTTTTGGCTTTTAGTTTTCTGCTTTTAAAGTTAATTGGTGGGACATATTATATTTGTTTTAAGAGAAACGAAGAGAAGCAAGAAACATGTTTTGTACTTCCTCCTCCTCCCAAAATATAGTTATTTCTAGACTTTTTCACTGCCTACATTAGAATGAACAATAGTCGATATAGACATATATATATATATATATATATTATATATATATATATATTCATATGTTATGTTGATTAATGAACATATATATATTCAGTATAAAACGGATTATATTTTGGGACATATATATGAAGTATTTTTACATCATATATAGCTCGTTGCGGTTCTCATAACTCGCATCTTAATTAAAACAGCTTCTCCACAGCCCATATGACCGTCAGTAGACCTGAAGCATGCAGTCACAGATCCATGGTGCACCATCTTCTGCAGCTCTACGGCGTGATTTTGGCAAGATACGCAGCAAGCCGGCGAAAGCAAAACACACCAAACAATAATGAGAAATCGACGACGGTCTTATATAATAGTAGAGTTTTGTGTACGTATGAAGCCCCAACCCAACTCTCCTTGTCCACACATCATCTTCGTATTTTTATTTTATTTAACGGTCCATGTCCACGTTAGAAAAAATCAGACCGGCCAGCTCCACAAACCAAAAAATTACTATGAACTCCGGTGTGCAAACAGAACAGCACCGCCGAGAACACGACGGGACGCGGGCCGACGTAGTACTAGTTTAGCAAAACCCAAACCTGCTACATGCATGAACACACACACACACAAAAGATTGAAATTATTGTGCCTCCTCGAAATCACGAACCGTCAAAATATACTACCGGTCATGATTGCGCGCGGGCCAGTCTCGCACATCACCGCAATAATAAAAAAGAGGGAAAACGTATTTTTCTTTGAACAGGAGGAAATAAATAAATAAATAGGTAGATACGGGACGCACGCTAGAAGCCCTGAATAATAGAGCGTGTGGGCCCGGTCCGATTGCACGGTACGGCATCGACGGCCCGGTGAGCGGTATATATAAACGCGCATGTTTGGCGACGGGCCGATGGCCGCTTAGCTTATTGGCGCTGCTTCCCTCCCTCCGCTCCGCCCCCCACCCCACCTCCTCTAACGTTACGTCAGCCTCTAGTCGTCCACCAGCCGGAGCAGAGCCTCTTGTTGGTAGCGGATCGGAATGCGGATGGGCAAGTACGAGATGGGGCGGACGCTCGGGGAGGGCCACTTCGGCAAGGTGAGGCTGGCGCGGCACGCGGACACGGGCCGGCCCTTCGCCATCAAGATCCTCGACCGCCAGCGCATCCTTGCCATGAAGATCCACGACCAGGTGCATGCGTGCAGTGTTCGCCTTTTTTATTTGCTTCTCCAGTTCCGGCCGATCGATTACATACATGCATGCTAATATATAACCGGCCGGATGGCTGCAGATCAAGAGGGAGATCGCGACGCTGAAGCTGCTCAAGCACCCCAACGTCGTCCGCCTCTACGAGGTCAAGCTCGTATCCTCCCTCCTCTCCTCTCTCTCTCTCTTGGTTCGTTCCGCGCTCTTCTGTTCTGCTTTCCTGCTGGCCGGCCGTGTTGGAAGAAGAGGAAGGGTAGTTTTGGCAGTTTAGTTAGCGTGCGGTGCGGGGGCCGACGACGACAAGCAAGCAAGAAATCAGCCACACTGTGTGCCGTTGAACAAGTTGCGTTTGAATCTCGAGGCCACGACAAATCATAGAAAAATCAGGCCGCCGCAGCTCAGTCACTACTGCTAGAAAAGTACATTTCTTTTCCACTGCCCACTTGACAGTTCACAAACACATACCAAGGTAGAGTTAGAATAGTCTTTTTACTGTTGCATTCCGAGAAATTCCATCTCTACTCGTGCCGTGCCTCTTATTTTATTCATTATTACGTGGCTCCGAGTCTATTCTCGATTGATGCGGAACAAACTTGCTGTACACATCAATCAATCAATTATTATATAACACTAAAAATAATCTAATAATCCAAATAAAAAAGATCCTGAGGTGGTCAGACGCCGACCGGTCGGGTCCTTCTCCTTCCAGATCTGCTGACAGCCGTTGCCCATCCGGGGACGACACGCCACGTGCGACATCCCAGCCGTCAGCCCCCGATGATCGGACGGCGGCTGGTGCCACACCCCGACCAGAGTGGATAAAATGCCCTTTGATTCGTGGAGGTCGGCGCGCGCGATCCCAATTATTGGATCATCGCCTCTTCCTTCCGGCCGTGCAGTTTCGTCAGGCAGCTTTCTGGTCCTGCAAGGCAGAGAGAGAAAAAAAAATGGTGAATAGCGTGCGCACAGCTGCTTCACACACACATGCATCTTCGAGTACTCCGTATTATATTTGGCCTGAGCCACACACAAACGCTAGCAAAACTACATACAACGATGTATAGGTGAGGCGTCAAATCAGAGCAGCAGCAGATGGATGAGGAGTTTGGCTCACCGATCGGACTGGTTTCCTGAGTGGATCATGTCCACGTCAGGCTTTTGCTTCCTGACAGAAAATTAGACCAATGCCTTGTCCCCAAGCCCGAAGCTACCTTTATCGACAAGGATTACACCGACTGATGATCCACGCTTAAATAAAATATTAAGTTGCGTGAGAACATCAAACTAGTCTGACTGTTTCAGAAAGCAAAAGAAAGAAAGAAAAAAAAATTAAGCAAGGGACTGGGCCATTATTTGACCTTGCTCTTCTCGTGCAGGTTTCCGCAAGCAAGACCAAAATATACATGGTGCTTGAGTACGTCAATGGAGGAGAGCTGTTTGACAAGATCGTAAGAGCTCCACCCCTTGACTGTAAACTAGTCGAGCTTGTTCTTGAATCTTGAGCTACAGCTACCAGATGCTACCGAACTCAAATCTTCAGCATATGCAGGCGTTGAAGGGTAAGCTGACGGAGAAGGAAGGGAGGAAACTGTTCCAGCAGCTCATAGATGCCGTGGGATACTGCCACGAGAAGGGGGTTTATCACAGGGACCTCAAGGTAATCATCACTCGCTCCTTCGCCATAACTTTTGGGGTACCCAATCGATGATAGGAATGGACATCACCAAGGACCTTTCTTCTGAACCTTTTTTTGCAGCCAGAGAATGTCCTTGTTGACGCAAAAGGAAACATAAAAGTTTCTGATTTCGGATTAAGTGCCCTTCCACAGAACCAACGAGTATGCCATCCTTCCTCTCTGGTGTCAGATCAGTCTGAATCATTTTGTCTGTGTGTGCCTCTAAAATGACGGCTCTCTCTTTTTCCTCCAGAAAGATGGTTTGTTGCATACCACATGTGGCAGCCCTAACTACATAGCCCCTGAGGTAAGAATTAAGCACTCTTTTTGGTTCCGGTGTAGTGGTGTTCAAGCTACTAGGATGCCTGGTTCCATCATTTCTACTTCAGATCTGAATCGTGCACGTGGAAGACTGAATTGCTGACGACGGTGTTTTTAGGTTCTTCTAAACAAAGGTTATGACGGCTCGATATCTGACGTATGGTCCTGTGGTGTTATTCTATATGTAATGCTTACAGGGAATCTTCCATTCGACGACCAAAATGTGGTTGTCCTTTACCAGAAGGTATAAAGGAAGGAATGGAGTATGACCAGAATATATATATTTGGCTAATTTCGTTTCACGCAACCATATCTCAACGATGTGATGTTTATTCTTCTCAGATTCTCAAGGGGAATGCTCACATTCCAAAGTGGCTCTCCCAAGGTGCCCAAGATATACTGAGAAAAATCCTGGATCCTAACCCGGTTACGCGCATAGATGTGGATGGAATAAGGGCACATGATTGGTTCAAGCAAGGCTATGCTCCAGCTATGCCATTTAGCGATGATGAAGAAGATATCAGCATGAATGAAGACAGCCTAAACATCACCGAGGTAACCTATGTGATAAAGACTTACAGTTTCCATATAACACCATGGTTTTAGGCGTTTAGCAGACTGATAAAGACTGAATTTTGTCTGTGTATTTTAAAGCATAATGACATCCAAGACAAGATAGCAATCAACCAAATCAATGCTTTCCAGCTCATTGGAATGTCCTCCTGCCTTGATCTATCCGGATTTTTCGAGAAAGAGGTAAGCTGAATGTTTGTTTCGGTCTAATTTTTTTAGTATGTTTTAATTTCTTCGCATTTACTGAAGACTTTAAATTTGAACTAAGTCCTATCCCAGACTCTACATACAAAGCAATTCCTAAGTTGGAAATAGAAGGGTTCAATGAGATGGTAAAAATGTTAAAAAGCGTATGAGAAGAATAGCACCCAGGAACCAGAAATTCACAAAGCCTGCCTTGTTTAGTTGTCTCTGTGCCTTTATTGGGCATTAACATTGTTAATAATACTCTAGAGATATAGATGTTTTTCATAGTCGTCATAACCTTCCACTGAAGTCAGACATGTGACTTGAGTGCAGGATGTTTCTGAAAGGAAAATCAGATTTGCATCAAATTATTCCCCAGCTTATTTATTTGAGAAGATTGAGAGCATTGTCAGAAAAATGGGGTTCCAGGTACATAAGAGCAACGGCAAGGTAAGTGATCCCCTATCATGTATTCATGTCATGGACTTCCAGCTCTGTGTGTTCGGAATCAGGGATGTTGAGGATCATATTATCATGTCCTGCAGCTAAAAGTGATCCAAGACTGCAAGGGACTAGCAAATTCAAGAGGGCAAGAGTCATTATTAATTTCTGCTGAGGTATTTATAGTGCATAACATATTTGTAGTTTAATGCAGATGTCTCCCATGGTGCCTAGTGCATTTTATTAGACTTCCTATTTCTTTTTATAAAGTTTCTATTGGACCTTCCTGTGAACATTGTGGTATTATGATTCCAGGTGTTTGAGATCAATGAATCTCTTTATGTTGTCGAACTAAAGAAGTCATCTGGAGACTGCTCCCTGTACAGAAAGGTATTGCCCATTCCCTTGATAATTCTGTATTTGAATGGCTTAAATAAGAAAAAAAGAACAGACTCAGTGCTGGGGCTCCCACATGAATGGGGTCTGGAAAAAAATAACCGAGGCAAGCCTTATCCCTGCATTTTTGTAGAGAGGTTGCATCGAACCCAGAACCTTTGGCTCAGTGGAAAGGCTTCTTACCACTACGCCAGGCCTGTCCTTCATTTGAATGGCTTAAATGTTCCGGATAATTTCACTTTAGCAGGTATTTGATTTATTATGTCTATCATTTTGTTTCAATGTTGCAGTTGTGTGAGACGCTCTCAGAGGACTTGGGCACATGCAAAAGCCAGCAATTTTTAAAGCAGGATTCTATCAGACAAGATATAGGTAGATATAATAGTAGCTTTTAACAAAGAGACACTTACTAAATAGCCTATAGACACAAACTAACACAAACAATATACTGAATTTAAAACAGTATATTGTCCATGCACCTATTTCAAATGTGCTCTCTTATGCCTTTTGTCATGAAACCTCAAGAATCTTAGTTTATGACAAATTGGCATCTGACGATGTATTGAGCTCCTAAGGGATAATATGATGTAAACAAGTAAACTACACATCTACGAGATTCAGAATTACCTGGCCTCTTTTTCTCTAGCCTACCCCAACTTGCTTGGGATAAAAGGCTTTGTTGTTGTTGTTGGAATGTAAGATTGATTGTTTTTGAAGCCCCTGGTTGACTTCCATGACTCAAGAAAAATTGTGATATGTTGTTCGTTGAAAGAAGTCCTTTCAGATGCATGTTCAGCTAAAAGAAAACCTTTGAAGACCATGGAAATAAGATAACAACTCCTACACGGTGCATTTGGTACAAGTTTGAAACTTTGCCAATCACCAGTAGTCCTTGCAAGAGCACCGTCCTTCACTGAAATGGTGGAAACGATTACGGTCTCTAATAATCAACTTGCGCTCGTATAACAGGGCAATAAGCTTAATAGCTGAATGGCAGTCTTCACAAGCTCTGAGATTTTTTGTTATTCGGAGAGTTGACCCTGCAGGAGTGGTTAGCAGCCCAAAAGCAACTGCCAGCTTCTCACTATGTTCAGCCAGTGCACGTTCCTTAGATTGCTCATCAATGTCTTGCAACACTAAACCTGTCATTGGCTTATATCCAGCTTGCCTTAAGCGATCCATCATCTCTCCCAACATTTTGTAGATCTCCTTGGACCTTGGATGCGATCTATCACCAGAAATAAACTCGTGAATTGTATTCTGGCATTCAATCGAGCTTCTTCCAGGAATTCTCTGGATTCTCTCCCTCCTAAGCGTCCTCCTCATCTCTGCAACACCTTCCCAGGAATTCGCCTGTGCATATATGTTTGACAGTAAGACATAGTGCCCATCGGCATGAGGATCCAATACTCGCAGTTTCGCCATAGCTTCCTCTGCAACTTCTACATTCTTGTAGATGCGACAAGCCCCTAGAAGTGCCCTCCAGATGACTGCATCTGGGTCGAATGGCATGTCCCTGATAAGCTGCTTTGCCTCCTCAATATGACCCGATCGCCCCAAAAGATCAACCATGCATCCATAGTGCTCAACCTTAGGGGTTACACCATGCACTACACTCATTGAGCTGAAATATTTCTTGCCATCGCTCACAAGACCAAGATGAGTACATGATATAAGAACTCCAATGAAGGTAACCTCATTTGGTTGCAGTCCTTCTGATAGCATCCTTGAGAACAAGGAGAGAGCATCATGACCGAGCCCATGATTGGCCAACCCGATGATCATCGAGCTCCAAGTCAGCACATCCTTCACTGGCATAGAGTGGAACACTCCTACTGAATTCTCAATGTCACCGCACTTGGCATACATGTCGATCAGAGCGGTCCCAAGCTTGACATCCAATTCAACCCCATTGCTCTCCACAAACTGATGCACTTCAGCACCAACAGCAAGCGCCCCCATATCACTGCACGCCGAGAGCACGCTCACCATGGTGGTGCAGTCCGGGTTGACACAGGCCGCGCGCATCTCCCGCCACAGCTCCAGCGCATCCTTGGACCTCCGGCCCTTGGCGTACGCCGACATCATGGAGCTCCACGAGAAGGCATCTCTGTCATCCATGCCGTTGAACACCTCTCTCGCCAGGTCGACCTCCCCATTCATCGCGTACCCATGGATCATCGTGTTCCAAGAGACCATGTCCCTCTCGCGCATTCCATCGAACACTCTCCTCGCCTCTGCAACCTCGCCACGCGCGACGTATGCCGCGAGCATGACGTTGCAGAGGAACACGTCCCTGCGTGGCGCCTCGTCGAACGCGGCGCGCGCGAGGTCCGCGCGCCCCGCCTTGGCGTAAGCCTCGACGAGCGCGGTGCGCACGAAGAGGTCGGCTGCGACGAAGCCGGACTTGAGCGCGCGCGCGTGGAGGGACGCGGCGCCGAGGCCGAGGTCACGCATAGCCGGAACGGAGGCCGAGAGCGCGGCGGATGCCTGCATCGCTAGGGAGAGCGAGAAGGAGTTGTCGAGGAGGCGGGGCGCCCGCGGCAGGACCGAGCGAAGCAAGAGCAGGGCTTGCAGCGGGAGGCACGCGCGGAGGTAGCCCCGCATCGCGGTGGTGAGGAGGAACGCGTCCGGGCACGCCGACTTGAGGAGGCGCGCGTGCGCGGCCAGGTGCTCCGGCCACGCCGCCGCACCGCCTCCCCGCGAGCGCATCGCGCGAGAGAGCACGCGTCGCGAGGCGTTCGAGTTTGCCGCGGCGGGAGAAGGAGACCGTAAACCCGCTGCGTTCGAGTTTGCTTGGAAGCCTGCAGCCTGGGTTGTAGCCGTCGGATCGGCGGAAGAGATTCAACGGCTGGGGGTTTGCCACCGAGGCGTCCAAAGGGAGCAAGCGCGTCGACCGGCTCTTCGCCGCTCCATGCCTACAGAGTACCGCTGCGCGAGTCGTGACCTTCTCCACCGAGAGAAATTTGCTATCATGGAAGTCTTCAGGTTATAGGTGTACATTTGTGTTGTGTCTAATAGGCCGGCCCAAAACACACAATTTTTGTCACGACACAAATCGGGCACGGTCCAACTTAATTATGGGTCTAGGCCGGCATGACCCAATATGTGGGCCGTGCCTGGGCCTCAAGTCAAGCCCATGGGCCGGCCTGGCACGGCCCATTTAACTAAGGCACATCGAGGTCCACTAAATATAGACTTAGTATTTAACTAAGGTCCGTCAAAGCTCACATGACCAGCATAATTTGGAGAATCTAGAGCTTCAATAGGCCTTCGAGAACCAATACCTAGATGGGTATAGTGAATAGTGATGATGATTATTATATATTTATACTACCTATTAAGACTCTAAGGGGTAGGCTGCCTCATTCCTGGTTCTGTCATTCCCATTCTCATGCGTCCTGTGTGTTTTCATTCCCATTCTCATCCCATGCGTCCTGTGTGTTTTCATCTCTCAAGTAAATGTGCTCGTAGCTACCACTACACCACATGTGTGTTTATGTTAATATTTGTTACAGTAAAAATATCTACTACATCTCTCCCAAAGCCCACATGCTACCCTTACACAATGTGTATTAGTAGATAATTATCAACGAGATTCCCGAATTATATTTTTGGATGGAGAGAGTAGTATTTAAAGAAGAGCCTTGCATGCAACTTCTTTTGTTTGAATAAGTTTTCAACTTAAATTCCTTTTTTATATGTGTGACATTTATTCTCCGTAATATTTTGTCCATGGATCTGACTTGTGAGTCATTTTTATAAACTAACGTCAAAGATGAATCCATGTTTCTTACTTGGAAACCCCGAACAAACACCACTGGCAGGAGGCGCTCGCGTTGGCGTCGCTCATCGACGATAAGAAGAAGCTTGACAACTGTCAGTTCGACCTCTGGAAGCAGTCCTACTTGGCCGCATGCGTCGCTATGTTCGGCAAGCTCTGGCGCAGCCGTCGCTTGGACGCAGTCCAGAGCGGCTACACCGCTGTCCATATTCAAACGAGGGACCTCATAGTGGTTGCCAACGCCGGCGACTCTCGGGTTGTTCTGGGCACCGCATCCGACGACGGCGTCGTCACGCCATCTAGCTCATCATCCGATGAAGCTCAACCGGCCACGTAAGTCGCTACTGACCGGCCATAAATTCTTGTGCGCTGGGACGACGGTTGTTGTTGATATTGTGTGAGTGTCCTCGAACAAGATGTATGTAGAGGAGTAGCACATCTGGAGGTGCAACGGCTAGGTATACTACCTCGCTGATGAGTCCGGGGTGCACTTCGTTTAGCAGCCCAGCCAAAAGTCATCGGTACTCGCCATGTCACGCGCGTTCGACGACTACTATATCAAAGACTGTGGCGTCATCTTAGCGACAGAGGTGACGCAGAGGAGGACCGACAACAATGACCACTTGCCATCGCCGAGGTAGCTTTTGTGCTGGCCTGCCTTTAATTCTCTTCACAAACGCACACACTTGCCTTTTTATTTAAGCAAACATGTATGGTTGTGCGTGCCTGATGACTGACGATGTACGAGGAAACTTCTACCGATAGGTGTGGCACGTGCTCTCCAATGATGAGACCATGCAAATCATGGTATATATCGAAGTCTGTATGATACTGATGGTTGTAATGTAGTAGTGAAACAGTTAAATTAAAATAACAAAATTTATATATGGCTAGGATCACAAATGAATTATGAAACATTTTCTTATAACAATATAAGACACATTATATATATAAGTTATCATGGTATTGTGTGTTTCCGTTGCTACGCACGGGGCACTCATCTAGTATATTTTGTATGGCTGTATAGTACTCAATTAAACACTGAACAGAGAACTGGATATTATTTCTGAGCTAGTTGTAATATTTTTTCTTTCTGACCAAAGGTTTTTAATGTGCATCCACAAAACATCTTAGTTTTATTTTGGTCATATATATATTCTATACTTTTTGTTTATGTATTGTTGTTGTATGTATATGGGCCGGTCTGACACATTAAGGCATTTTAGGCTATTTGGGCTGGGCTGGCGCACATAACTAATTGTGGACCGTGCCGTGGGTCGATGACTGGGCACACGTGCTGGCACGGTACGGCCCATAATTAGATATGTGCTTTTGTGGGTCGTGCTTTTGTGGGCCTGTACCGTGCCGGGCCAGGCCGGCCCACATGTATAGGTATACTTCAGATGCGGCTTCGACGATTTGGAGGCGTAGGCGAGGGATTAGCTGATATGGAAAAGCAGGGAATAGGCCACTCACCAAAATGAACAAGAACACTCCATTACTTAGTAACGTCTATGATTAAACCAGTGATACTCACGTCGTCTACGTCCCGTTACCCTTCTCTCTATTTCTCCTCTGTACCAGCAGCCGCCGTTCTTTTCTATTCCTGCGCAACCCTAGCCGCACCCGAAAACTCTCTATTATCTCCTTGTCCTCGCTTCAGAAACTCACAAGAGAGCACCTCGCCGTCGTTCCCCCGACGTCGTTCCCCCCACGGTAAGTTGTTCCCCGCCAACGTTCCCCCACCACCACTCCCCCTCCCCCCCGTCGTCCTCCCCATGGACGATTTGGAGCTGCTCAAGGACCCAGACATTGGCATTTCTTCACCCCAAGGTACTTAATATTGGTCGGCCGAGCTATGATTATTGTACATTTAATGACTGGATTTGTAAATAATTTGATGAATTATTGTCAGGTCCCGCAATGACTTCAGAACCTAGTTCAAGTTCCTTACCACTAGTTCCCTTAGATGGTCAGACTGCTAATAAGGTATGTCTCCCTTCAATTGTGTAAACTATAGTCAGGTTAGGATGGTATGTCAGTACACTTTGTCATGCAGGACAATGATTGGGAATTGAAAGGGAATTAGGCTTACACCTATTTCCTAAACTAATTTTGGTGGTTGAATTGTCCAACACAAATAATTGGACTAACTAGTTTGCCTAAGTCTATAAGTTATACAGGTACCAAAGGTTCACAATAAGCCAATAAAAAGACCAAGAAAAGGGTTCAACAAAAAGAGCAAAGGGACAACCGAAGGCACCCTGGTCTGGGGCGCCGGACTGTCCGGTGCGCCACCGGACATGTCCGGTGTACCAGGATTCTCCACGCGCTGAACTCCTCGGCTTCGGGAAAACGCAGAGTCGCTCCGCTATAATTCACCGGATTGTCCGGTGTACACCGACAGTGTCCGGTGCTCCAGGGATGAAGCGACTCTGAACTCGCCAGCTTCGGGAATTCGCAGCGGCTCTCCGCTATAATTCACCGGACATGTCCGGTGTACACCGGACTGTCCGGTGTATCTGCGGAGCAACGGCTACTTCGGCGCCAACGGTCACCTGTAGGCGCACTGCAGGCGCATTTAATGCGCGCCAGAGCGCGCAGAAGTCGGGCACGCGCGAACAGGCGCACCGGACACTCTACAGTGCATGTCCGGTGCGCCACAGGACATCCAGACGGGCCCAGCGTCAGAGCTCCAACGGTCGGAACCCTATCGTTCGGGTGACGTGGCTGGCACACCGGACATGTCCGGTGTGCACCGGACTGTCCGGTGCACCATGCGACAGACAGCCTCCACCTAAACGGCTAGTTTGGTGGTTGGGGCTATAAATACCCTCAACCACCCCACATTCAAGTCATCCAAGTTTTCCACTTCTCAACCACTTACAAGAGCTAGGCATTCAATTCTAGACACACCCAAGTGACCAAATCCTCTCCACAAGGCTTTAGTGATTAGCGAGAGAGATTTGTCGTGTTCTTTTGAGCTCTTGCGCTTGGATTGCTTCTTTTCTTTCTCACTTGTTCTTGTGATCAAAACTCCATTGTAACCGAGGCAAGAGACACCAATTGTGTGGTGGTCCTTGCGGGGAAGTTTTGTTCCCGGTTTCGATTTGAGAAGAGAAGCTCACTCGGTTCGAGGGACCGTTTGAGAGAGGGAAAGGGTTGAAAAAGACCCGGCCTTTGTGGCCTCCTCAATGGGGAGTAGGTTTGCGAGAACCGAACCTCGGTAAAACAAATCCGCGTGTCACACTCTTCATTCGCTTGCGATTTGTTTTGCGCCCTCTCTCTCGGACTCATTATTATTTCTACCGCTAACCCGGCTTGTAGTTGTGATTAATTTTGTAAATTTCAGTTTCGCCCTATTCACCCCCCCTCTAGGTGACTTTCAATTGGTATCAGAGCCCGGTGCTTCATTAGAGCCTAACCGCTCGAAGTGATGTCGGGAGATCACACCAAGAGGGAGATGGAGACCGGCGACAAGCCCACTACGAGCCACGGGAGCACTTCATCGGAAGAGTCCCGTACCAAGAGGAAGGAGAAGAAAAAGAGCTCCTCCAACAAAGGGAAGGGGAAGGAGAAGAAACCCTCTTCCCAGAAGTCACATCGGAGAGGCGACAAGCACAAGAGGATGAGGAAAGTGGTCTACTACGAGACCGACACTTCATCAACGTCGACCTCCGACTCCGACGCGCCGTCCGTAACTTCTAAGCGCCAAGAGCGCAAGAAGTATAGTAAGATCCCCCTACGCTACCCCCACATTTCAAAGCGTACTCCTTTACTCTCCGTTCCATTAGGCAAACCACCGGTTTTTGACGGTGAAGATTATAATATGTGGAGTGACAAAATGAGGCATCATCTAACCTCACTCCACACAAGCATATGGAATGTTGTTGAGTTTGGTGTGCAGGTACCATCCGTAGGGGATGAAGATTACGACTCGGACGAGGTGGCCCAAATCCACCACTTTAACTCCCAAGCAACCACTATACTCCTCGCCTCTCTAAGCCGAGAGGAGTATAACAAGGTGCAAGGGTTAAAAAGTGCGAAGGAAATTTGGGACATACTAATGACCGCGCATGAAGGAGATGAGGTGACTAAAATCACCAAGCGGGAGACGATCGAGGGGGAGCTCGGTCGCTTCATGCTTCACCAAGGGGAGGATCCACAAGCAATGTACAACCGCTTGAAGACCTTGGTGAACCAAGTGCGCAACCTCGGGAGCGAAAAATGGGATGACCATGAGATGGTCAAGGTTATTCTTAGATCCCTCGTATTTCTTAACCCTACACAAGTTCAATTAATTCGAGGTGATCCTAGATATAAGCTAATGTCTCCCGAGGAAGTGATAGGTAAATTTGTGAGCTTTGAGCTAATGATTAAAGGCTCAAAGAAAATCATCGAGTAAGGCACTTCCTCCACACCCGAGGCACAACCCGTCGCATTCAAGGCGACGGAAGAAAAGAAGGAGGAAGCTACTCCAAGTCGAACACCCATCGACGCCTCCAAGCTCGACAACGAGGAGATGGCGCTCATCATCAAGAGCTTCCGTCAAATCCTCAAGCAAAGGAGGGGGAAAGACTACAAGCCCCGCTCCAAGAAAGTATGCTACAAATGTGGTAAGCCCGGTCATTTCATTGCTAAATGTCCATTATCTAGTGATAGTGATAGGGGCGACGACAAGAAGGGAAGGAGAAAGGAGAAGAAGAGGCACTACAAGAAGAAGGGCGGCGATGCCCATGTTTGCCGGGAGTGGGACTCGGACGAGAGCTCCACCGACTCCTCCTCCGACAAGGACGCCGCCAACATCGCCGTCACCAAGGGACTTCTCTTCCCCAACGTCGGCCACAAGTGCCTCATGGCCAAGGAGGGCAAAAAGAAGAAGGTAAAATCAAGATCCTCCACTAAATACGAAACCTCTAGTGATGAGGATGATGCTAGCAATGAGGAGGATAACTTGCGCATTCTTTTTGCCGACCTAAACATGCAACAAAAAGAAAAGTTAAATGAATTGATTAGTGCTATTCATGAGAAGGATGATCTCTTGGACTCTCAAGAGGACTTCCTTATTAAGGAAAACAAAAAGCATGTTAAGGTAAAAAATGCTTATGCTCTACAAGTTGAAAAATGTGAAAAATTGTCTAGTGAGCTAAGCACTTGCCATGAGACTATTGACAACCTTAGAAATGAAAATGCTAGATTAATTGCTAAGGTTGATTCTCATGTTTGTGATGTTTCAATTCCTAGTCTTAGAAATGATAATGTTGATTTACATGCTAAGATTAAGGAATTGAATGATTCTCTTGCTAGCCTTAGGATTGAAAATGAGAAATTAATTGCTAAGGCTAAAGATTTTGATGTTTGCAATGTTACTATTTCTAACCTTAGAAGTGAGAATGATATATTACATGCTAAGGTTGTAGAATTAAAAACTTGCAAACCCTCTACATCTACTGTTGAGCATGCTTCTATTTGCACTAGATGTAGAGATGTTGATATTGATGCTATTCATGATCATATGGTCTTAATTAAACAACAAAATGATCATATAGCAAAATTAGATGCTAAAATTGCCGAGCATAACTTAGAAAATGAAAAGTTTAAATTTGCTAGAAGTATGCTCTATAATGGGAGACGCCCTGGCATCAAGGATGGCATTGGCTTCCGAAGGGGAGACAATGTCAAACTTAGTGCCCCTCCTAAAAATTTGTCTAACTTTGTTAAGGGCAAGGCTCCCATGCCTCAGGATAACGAGGGTTACATTTTGTACCCTGCCGGCTATCCCGAGAGCAAAATTAGGAGAATTCATTCTAGGAAGTCTCACTCTGGCCCTAACCATGCTTTTATGTATAAGGGTGAGACATCTAGCTCTAGGCAACCAACCCGTGCTAAGTTGCCTAGAAAGAAAACTCCTAGTGCATCAAATGATCATGGCATTTCATTTAAGACTTTTGATGTATCTTATGTTTTGACTAACAAATCCGGCAAGGTAGTTGCCAAGTTTGTTGGGGGCAAACACAAGGGCTCTAAGACTTGTGTTTGAGTACCCTAAGTTCTTGTTTCTAATGCCAAAGGACCCAAAACCGTTTGGGTACCTAAAGTCAAGAACTAAACTTGTTTTGTAGGTTTATGCATCCGGGGGCACAAGTTGGATCATCGATAGCGGGTGCACAAACCACATGACAGGGGAGAAGAAGATGTTCTCCTCCTACGAGAAAAACCACGATTCCCAACGAGCTATTACATTCGGGGATGGAAACCAAGGTTTGGTCAAAGGTTTGGGTAAAATAGCTATATCTCCTGACCATTCCATTTCTAATGTTTTTCTTGTAGATTCTTTAGATTACAATTTGCTTTCCGTATCTCAATTATGTCAAATGGGCTACAACTGTCTATTTACTGATGTAGGTGTCACTGTCTTTAGAAGAAGTGATGATTCAATAGCACTTAAGGGAGTGTTAGAGGGTCAGCTATACTTGGTAGATTTTGATAGAGCTGAACTCGACACTTGCTTAATTGCTAAGACTAACATGGGTTGGCTCTGGCACCGCCGACTAGCTCATGTTGGAATGAAGAATCTTCATAAGCTTCTAAAGGGAGAGCACATTTTAGGACTAACAAATGTTCATTTTGAGAAAGACAGGATTTGTAGCGCATGCCAAGCCGGGAAGCAAGTTGACACTCATCATCCACACAAGAACATCATGACAAGTGACAGTCCACTGGAGCTCCTACACATGGATTTATTCGGCCCGATTGCTTACATAAGCATCGGCGGGAGTAAGTACTGTCTAGTTATTGTGGATGATTATTCTCGCTTCACTTGGGTGTTCTTTTTACAGGAAAAATCTCACACCCAAGAGACCTTAAAGGGATTCTTGAGACGAGCTCAAAATGAGTTCGGCTTAAGGATCAAGAAAATTAGAAGCGACAACGGGACGAAGTTCAAGAATCACAAATAGAAGGCTTCCTTGAGGAGGAGGGCATCAAGCATGAGTTCTCTTCTCCCTACACGCCACAACAAAATGGTGTAGTGGAGAGGAAGAATCGAACTCTATTGGACATGGCAAGGACCATGCTTGATGAGTACAAGACACCGGATCGGTTTTGGGCCGAGGCGGTTAACACCGCTTGCTACGCCATCAACCGATTATATCTACACCGAATCCTCAAGAAGACATCCTATGAACTCCTAACCGGTAAAAAGCCCAATATTTCATATTTTAGAGTTTTTGGTAGCAAATGCTTTATTCTTGTTAAAAGAGGTAGAAAATCTAAATTTGCTCCTAAAACTGTAGAAGGTTTTTTACTAGGATATGACTCAAACACAAGGGCATATAGAGTCTTTAACAAGTCCTCAGGACTAGTTGAAGTTTCTTGTGACGTTGTGTTTGATGAGACTAACGGCTCTCAAGTAGAGCAAGTTGATCTTGATGAGATAGGTGAAGAACAGGCTCCGTGCATCGCGCTAAGGAACATGTCCATTGGGGATGTGTGCCCTAAGGAATCCGAAGAGCCTCCACATGCACAAGATCAACCATCCTCCTCCACGCAAGCATCTCCACCAACTCATAATGAGGACGAGGCTCAAGTTGATGAAGAAGAAAATCAAAATGATGAGCCACCTCAAGATGACAGCAATGATCAAGGGGGAGATGAAAATGATCAAGACAAGGAGGATGAAGAACCAAGGCCGCCACACCCAAGAGTCCACCAAGCAATCCAACGAGATCATCCCGTCGACACCATCCTTGGCGACATTCATAAGGGGGTAACCACTCGGTCTCGTGTTGCACATTTTTGTGAGCATTACTCTTTTGTTTCCTCTATTGAGCCACACAGGGTAGAGGAAGCACTGCAAGATTCGAATTGGGTGATGGCGATGCAAGAGGAGCTCAACAATTTCACTAGGAATGAGGTATGGCATTTAGTTCCACGTCCTAACCAAAATGTTGTAGGAACCAAATGGGTCTTCCGCAACAAGCAAGATGAGCATGGTGTGGTGACAAGGAACAAAGCCCGACTTGTGGCCAAGGGATACTCCCAAGTTGAAGGTTTGGATTTCGATGAAACCTATGCACCCGTAGCTAGGCTTGAGTCAATTCGTATATTATTAGCCTATGCTACTTACCATGGCTTCAAGCTTTACCAAATGGACGTGAAGAGTGCCTTCCTCAATGGACCAATCAAGGAAGAAGTCTACGTTGAGCAACCTCCCGGCTTTGAAGACAGTGAGTACCCTAACCATGTCTATAGGCTCTCTAAGGCGCTTTATGGGCTCAAGCAAGCCCCAAGAGCATGGTATGAATGCCTTAGAGATTTCCTTATTGCTAATGGCTTCAAAGTCGGCAAGGCCGATCCTACTTTATTCACTAAAACTCTTGACAATGATTTGTTTGTATGCCAAATTTATGTTGATGATATTATATTTGGGTCTACTAACGAATCTACATGTGAAGAATTTAGTAGGATCATGACACAAAAATTCGAGATGTCTATGATGGGGGAGTTGAAGTATTTCTTAGGATTTCAAGTGAAGCAACTCCAAGAGGGCATCTTCATTAGCCAAACGAAGTATACTCAAGACATTCTAACCAAGTTTGGAATGAAGGATGCCAAGCCCATCAAGACTCCCATGGGAACAAATGGGCATCTCGACCTCAACACGGGAGGTAAGTCCGTGGATCAAAAGGTATACCGGTCGATGATAGGTTCATTACTCTATTTACGTGCATCTCGACCGGACATTATGCTTTCCGTATGCATGTGTGCAAGATTCCAAGCCGACCCTAAGGAATCACACCTTACGGCCGTAAAACGAATCTTAAGATATTTGGCTTATACTCCTAAGTTTGGGTTTTGGTACCCTCGGGGATCCACATTTGATTTGATTGGTTATTCGGATGCCGATTGGGCAGGGTGTAAGATTAATAGAAAGAGCACATCGGGGACTTGCCAGTTCTTGGGAAGATCCTTGGTGTCTTGGGCTTCAAAGAAGCAAAATTCGGTCGCTCTTTCTACCGCCGAAGCCGAGTACATTGCCGCAGGACATTGTTGCGCGCAATTTGAAAGGGAATTAGGCTTAGACCTAGTTCCTAAATAATTTTGGTGGTTGAATTGCCCAACACAAACATTGGACTAACTAGTTTACTCTAGTGCATAAGTTATACAGGTGCAAAAGGTTCACAATCAGCCAATAAAAAGACCAAGTGTTGGATTCAACAAAGGAGCAGCAAGGCAACCGAGGGCTCCTCTGGCCGGAGGCACCGGACTGTCCGGTGTGCACCGGACTGTCCGGTGCGGCCAGAGGACTTCGACTTCAAACTCTTCGCCCTCGGGATTTCTCGGAAGCCGGCGCGCTATAATTCACCGGACTGTCCGGTGTGCACCGGACATGTCCGGTGCTCCAAGGAAACGCGGCCTCCGGAACTCGCCAGCCTCGGATTTGCTCGGCAGCCGCTCCGCTAAAATTCACCGGACTGTCCGGTGTGCACCGGACTGTCCGGTGTGCCAGCAGAGCAACGGCTCCCTGCGGCGCCAACGGCTCCCTGCGGTGCATTAAATGCGCGCGCAGTGCGCGCAGACGTCAGGCACGCCCATGCCGGTGCACCGGACATCAAACAGTACCTGTCCGGTGTGCACCGGACACCCAGGAGGGCCCAGAAGTCAGAAGCTCCAACGGTCAGAATCCAACGGCATTGGTGACGTGGCAGGGGCACCGGACTGTCCGGTGTGCACCGGACTGTCCGGTGCGCCATCGAACAGAGGCCTCCAGCCAACGGTCACCTTTGGTGGTTGGGGCTATAAATACCCCAACCACCCCACATTCATTGCCATCCAAGTTTTCCAACTCTCAACCACTTACAAGAGCTAGGCATTCAATTCTAGACACATACAAAGAGATCAAATCCTCTCCAATTCCACTCAAACCCTTAGTGACTAGCGAGAGAGATTTGCCGTGTTCTTTTGAGCTCTTGCGCTTGGATTGCTTTCTTTCTTTCTCATTTGTTCTTGAGATCATCACTCAATTGTAACCAAGGCAAGAGGCACCAATTGTGTGGTGGCCCTTGCGGGGAAGCTTTGTTCCCGTTTGATTGAGAAGAAGAGAAAGCTCACTCGATCCGGGGGATCGTTTGAGAGAGGGAAGGGTTGAAAGAGACCCGGCCTTTGTGGCCTCCTCAACGGGGAGTAGGTTTGCGAGAACCGAACCTCGGTAAAACAAATCCTTGTGTCACACTCTTATTTGCTTGCGATTTGTTTTGCGCCCTCTCTCGCGGACTCGTTTCTTTATTACTAACGCTAACCCGGCTTGTAGTTGTGATTATTTTTGTAAATTTCAGTTTCGCCCTATTCACCCCCCCCTCTAGGCGACTATCAATTGGTATCAAAGCTCGGTACTTCATTAGAGCCTAACCGCTCGAAGTGATGTCGGGAGATCACACCAAGAGGGAGATGGAGACCGGCGATAACAAGCCCACTACAAGTCAAGGGAGCACTTCATCTTCATCGGAAGAGTCCCGCACCAAGAGAAGAGAGAAGAAGAAGAAATCCTCCAAGCGGAAGGAGAAAAGATCTTCCTCTTCTCACCACAAAGAGAAGAAGGAAAAATCTTCTTCTCACAAGCCGCATCGGAGTAGGGACAAGCACAAGAGGATGAGGAAGGTGGTCTACTACGAGACCGATACTTCATCGACATCTACCTCCGGCTCCGACGCGGCGTCCGTCACTTCTAAACGCCAAGAGCGTAAGAAGTATAGTAAGATCCCCCTACGCTACCCTCGCATTCCTAAACATACACCTTTACTTTCCGTCCCTTTAGGCAAACCACCAACTTTTAATGGTGAAGATTATGCTATGTGGAGTAATTTGATGCGATTTCATCTAACCTCTCTCCACAAAAGATTATGGGATGTTGTTGAGTATGGTGTACAGGTACCATCCGTAGGGGATGAAGACTACGACACGGACGAAGTGGCCCAAATCGAGCACTTCAACTCCCAAGCCACAACCATTCTCCTTGCCTCACTAAGCAAGGAGGAATACAACAAAGTACAAGGGTTGAAGAACGCCAAGGAGATTTGGGACCTACTCAAGACGGCGCACGAGGGTGATGAACTCACCAAGATCACCAAGCGGGAAACGATCGAGGGGGAGCTCGGTCGCTTTCGTCTTCGCCAAGGGGAGGAGCCACAAGACATGTACAACCGGCTCAAGACCTTGGTGAACCAAGTGCGCAACCTCGGGAGCACAAAATGGGATGACCACGAAGTGGTTAAGGTTATTCTAAGAGCCCTTATTTTCCTTAACCCCACACAAGTTCAATTAATTCGTGGCAATCCTAGATATACACAAATGACCCCCGAGGAAGTTATCGGGAATTTTGTGAGTTTTGAATGCATGATTAAGGGCTCCAAGAAG
Organism: Zea luxurians; assembly: GCA_029449295.1. NCBI lineage: Eukaryota > Viridiplantae > Streptophyta > Magnoliopsida > Poales > Poaceae > Zea > Zea luxurians. Next base: position 179,851,494 of record JAOPSE010000004.1, on the reverse strand, counting down.
ATCAACGAGCTTGATGAACCCTCCACATCCGAGGCGCAACCCGTGGCCTTCAAGGCAATGGAGGAGAAGAAGGAGGAGTCTACACCAAGTAGACAACCAATTGACGCCTCCAAGCTCGACAACGAGGAGATGGCCCTAATCATCAAAAGCTTCCGGCAAATCCTCAAGCAACGGAAAGGGAAAGATTACAAATCCCGTTCCAAGAAGGTTTGCTACAAGTGTGGTAAGCCCGGTCATTTTATTGCAAAATGTCCTATGTCTAGTGATAGTGACAGGGGCGACGACAAGAAGGGCAAGAGGAAGGAGAAGAAGAAATACTACAAGAAGAAGGGCGGCGATGCCCATGTTTGTCGGGAGTGGGACTCCGACGAAAGCTCAAGCGACTCCTCCGACGACGAGGACGCCGCCAACATCGCCGTCACCAAGGGCCTTCTCTTCCCCAACGTCGGCCACAAGTGTCTTATGGCCAAGGACGGCAAAAAGAAGGTAAAATCAAGGTCCTCCACTAAATATGAAACATCTAGTGATGAGGATAATGATAAAAATGAGGAAGATAATTTGCGTATTCTTTTTGCCAACCTTAACATGGAACAAAAAGAAAAATTAAATGAGCTAATTAGTGCCATCCATGAAAAGGATGATCTCTTGGACTCCCAAGAGGACTTCCTAATCAAGGAAAACAAGAAACATGTTAAGGTTAAAAATGCTTATGCTCTAGAAAGAGAAAAATGTGAAAAATTGTCTAGTGAGCTAAGTATTTGCCATGAGACTTTAGACAACCTTAGAAATGAAAATGCCAACTTAATTGCTAAGGTTGATTCTCATGTTTGCATTGATCCTAGAAATGATGATGTTGATTTGCTTGCTAGGATTGATGAATTGAATGCTTCCATTGCTAGCCTTAGAAATGAGAATGAGAAATTAATTGCTAAGGCTAAGGATTTTGATGTTTGCAATGCTACTATTTCCGACCTTAGAGCTAAAAATGATTTGTTGCATGCTAAGGTTGTTGAACTAAAATCTTGCAAACCCTCTACATCTAATGTTGAGCATATTTCCATTTGTACTAGATGTAGAGATATTAATGTTGATGCTATCCATGATCACCTAGCTTTAATTAAGAAACAAAATGATCACATAGCACAACTTAATGCTAAGATTAGAGAGCATGACTTAGAAAATGAAAAATTTAAACTTGCTAGAAGCATGCTCTATAATGGGAGACGCCCGGGCATTAAGGACGGCATTGGCTTCCAAAGGGGAGACAATGTCAAAATTAATGCCCCTCCTAAGAACTTGTCTAACTTTGTTAAGGGCAAGGCTCCCATGCCTCAGGATAACGAGGGTTACATTTTGTACCCTGCCGGGTATCCTGAGAGTAAAATTAAGAAAATTCATTCTAGGAAGTCTCACTCTGGCCCTAATTATGCTTTTATGTATAAGGGTGAGACATCTAGATCTAGGCAACCAACCCATGCCAAGTTGCCTAGAAAGAAAACCATTAATGCATCAAATGATCATGCCATTTCATTTAAAACTTTTGATGCATCTTATGTTTTGACTAGCAAGTCCGGCAAGGTAGTTGCCAAAATTGTTGGGGGCAAACACAAGGGCTCCAAGACTTGTGTTTGGGTACCCAAAGTTCTTGTATCTAATGCCAAAGGACCCAAAACCGTTTGGGTACCTAAAACAAAGAACTAAACTTGTTTTGTAGGTTTATGCATCCGGGGGCACAAGTTGGATACTCGACAGCGGGTGCACAAACCACATGACCGGGGAGAAAAGGATGTTCTCCTCATATGAGAAAAACCAAGATCCCCAACGAGCTATCACATTCGGGGATGGAAATCAAGGTTTGCTCAAAGGTTTGGGTAAAATTGCTATATCTCCTGACCATTCTATTTCCAATGTTTTTCTTGTAGATTCATTAGATTACAATTTGCTTTCCGTATCCCAATTATGTCAAATGGGCTACAACTGTCTTTTTACTGATATAGGTGTTACTGTCTTTAGAAGGAGTGATGATTCAATAGCATTTAAGGGTGTGTTAGAGGGTCAGCTATACTTAGTAGATTTTGAAAGGGCTGAACTCGACACATGCTTAATTGCTAAGACTAACTTGGGTTGGCTCTGGCACCGTCGACTAGCCCATGTTGGAATGAAGAATCTTCACAAACTTCTAAAGGGAGAACACATTTTGGGACTAACCGATGTTCATTTTGAGAAAGACAGGATTTGTAGCGCTTGCCAAGCCGGGAAGCAAGTTGGTGTCCATCATCCACACAAAAACATCATGACTACCGACAGGCCACTGGAGCTCCTACACATGGATTTGTTCGGCCCGATCGCTTACATAAGCATCGGCGGTAGTAAGTATTGTCTTGTAATTGTGGATGATTATTCTCGCTTCACTTGGGTATTCTTTTTGCAGGAAAAATCTCATACCCAAGAGACCTTAAAGGGATTCTTAAGACGGGCTCAAAATGAGTTCGGCTTAAGGATCAAGAAAATTAGAAGCGACAATGGGACGGAGTTCAAGAACTCTCAAATAGAAGGCTTCCTTGAGGAGGAGGGCATCAAGCATGAGTTCTCTTCTCCCTACACCCCACAACAAAATGGTGTAGTGGAGAGGAAGAATCGAACTCTATTGGACATGGCAAGGACCATGCTTGATGAGTACAAGACACCGGATCGGTTTTGGGCCGAGGCGGTCAACACCGCCTGCTACGCCATCAACCGATTATATCTTCATCGAATCCTCAAGAAGACATCTTATGAACTCCTAACCGGTAAAAAGCCCAATATTTCATATTTTAGAGTTTTTGGTAGCAAATGTTTTATACTTGTTAAAAGAGGTAGAAAATCTAAATTTGCTCCTAAAACTGTAGAAGGCTTTTTACTAGGGTATGACTCAAACACAAGGGCATATAGAGTCTTTAACAAGTCCTCAGGACTTGTTGAAGTTTCTTGTGACGTTGTGTTTGATGAGACTAACGGCTCTCAAGTAGAGCAAGTTGATCTTGATGATGTAGGTGAAGAACAGGCTCCATGCATAGCGCTAAGGAACATGTCCATCGGGGATGTGTGTCCTAAGGAATCCGAAGAGTCTCCAAATGCACAAGATCAACCATCCTCCTCCATGCAAGCATCTCCACCAACTCAAGTTGAGGATGAGGCTCAAGATGTTGAACAAGAAAATCAAGAAGATGAGCCACCTCAAAATGACGGCAACGATCAAGGGGGAGATTCAAATGATGAAGACAAGGAGGATGAACAACCAAGGCCGCCACACCCAAGAGTCCACCAAGCAATACAACGAGATCACCCCGTCGACACCATCCTCGACGACATTCATAAGGGGGTAACTACTCGATCTCGTGTTGCTCATTTTTGTGAACATTACTCGTTTGTTTCCTCTATTGAGCCAACCAGGGTAGAGGAGGCACTTCAAGATTCGGATTGGGTGATGGCGATGCAAGAGGAGCTCAACAATTTCACGAGGAACGAGGTATGGCACTTAGTTCCACGTCCTAATCAAAATGTTGTAGGAACCAAGTGGGTCTTCCGCAACAAGCAAGACGAGCATGGTGTGGTGACTAGGAACAAAGCTCGACTCGTGGCCAAGGGGTATTCACAAGTCGAAGGTTTGGATTTTGGTGAAACCTATGCACCCGTAGCTAGGCTTGAGTCAATTCGTATACTATTAGCCTATGCTACTTACCATGGCTTCAAGCTCTACCAAATGGACGTGAAGAGTGCCTTCCTCAATGGACCAATCAAGGAGGAGGTCTATGTTGAGCAACCTCCCGGCTTTGAAGACAGTGAGTATCCTAATCATGTTTATAGGCTCTCTAAGGCGCTTTATGGGCTCAAGCAAGCCCCGAGAGCATGGTATGAATGCCTTAGAGATTTCCTTATTGCAAATGGTTTCAAAGTCGGCAAGGCCGATCCTACTTTATTCACTAAGACTCTTGATAATGATTTGTTTGTATGCCAAATTTATGTTGATGATATCATATTTGGGTCTACTAACAAATCTACATGTGAAGAATTTAGTAGGATCATGACGCAAAAATTTGAGATGTCAATGATGGGGGAGTTGAAGTATTTCCTAGGATTCCAAGTCAAGCAACTCCAAGAAGGCACCTTCATCAGCCAAACCAAGTATACTCAAGACATTTTAAGCAAGTTTGGAATGAAGGATGCCAAGCCCATCAAGACACCCATGGGAACCAATGGGCATCTCGACCTCGACACGGGAGGTAAGTCCGTGGATCAAAAGGTATACCGGTCGATGATTGGATCATTGCTTTATTTATGTGCATCTCGACCGGACATTATGCTTTCCGTTTGCATGTGTGCAAGATTCCAAGCCGACCCTAAGGAATCACACCTTACGGCCGTAAAACGAATCTTGAGATATTTGGCTTTTACTCCTAAGTTTGGGCTTTGGTACCCTCGGGGATCCACCTTTGATTTGATTGGATATTCGGATGCCGATTGGGCGGGGTGTAGGATTAATAGAAAGAGCACATCGGGGACTTGCCAGTTCTTGGGAAGATCCTTGGTGTCTTGGGCTTCAAAGAAGCAAAATTCGGTCGCTCTTTCCACCGCCGAAGCCGAGTATATTGCCGCAGGCCATTGTTGCGCGCAATTGCTTTGGATGAGGCAAACCCTGCGGGACTACGGTTACAAATTAACCAAAGTCCCTTTGCTATGTGACAATGAGAGTGCAATCAAAATGGCCGACAACCCCGTCGAGCATAGCCGCACTAAGCACATAGCCATTCGGTATCATTTTCTTCGGGATCACCAACAAAAGGGGGATATCGAGATTTCTTATATTAATACTAAAGATCAATTAGCCGATATCTTTACCAAACCACTTGATGAACAATCTTTTACCCGACTTAGGCATGAGCTTAATATTCTTGATTCTAGGAATTTCTTTTGCTAGTCTTGCACGCATAGCACATGAATATACCTTTGATCATGTCTCCTTTATATATGCTATGACTAATGTGTTTTCAAGTGTATTTCAACCAAGTCATAGGTGTATTGAAAGTGAATTGGAGTCTTCGGCGAAGACAAAGGCTTCCACTCCGTTCTACTACTCATCCTTCGCCGTCGCTCCGCATCATCTCTCCAACGTTGGTATAACCTTCACTCATTTATTTCATGACCAAAGGGGGAGAATGTACTTCATTGGGCTCTAATGATTCCGTTTTTGGCGATTCATGCCAAAGGGGGAGAAAATATGAGCCCAAAGCAAAAGGACCGCACCACCTAATTTCATAAATTTGGTAATTTTATATTGGTAAATTTCAAAATTGGTATCTCTTTGTGTTCTAAGAGGGGAGTAACGAGTATTTTCAAAATTGATGTCTTAAAACCCTCTTGAACACTAAGAGGAGACCTTATTTGAGGGGGAGTTTTGCTTAGTCAAAGAAAAAGCTTTGGAAATAGGGGGAGAAAATTCCATATCTTGAAAATGCTTTGCAAAATCTTTTTCATTTACCTTTGACTATCTTGCAAAAGTACTTTGAAAAGAATTTACAAAAGAATTTGCAAAAACAAAACTCGTGGTGCAAATATGGTCCAATATGTCAAAAACAAAGAAACCATCCATGCGCATCATATAAGTTTATATTGGCTCAATTCCAAGCAACCTTTGCACTTACATTATGTAAACTAGTTCAATTATGCACTTCTATATTTGCTTTGGTTTGTGTTGGCATCAATCACCAAAAAGGGGGAGATTGAAAGGGAATTAGGCTTAGACCTAGTTCCTAAATAATTTTGGTGGTTGAATTGCCCAACACAAACATTGGACTAACTAGTTTACTCTAGTGCATAAGTTATACAGGTGCAAAAGGTTCACAATCAGCCAATAAAAAGACCAAGTGTTGGATTCAACAAAGGAGCAGCAAGGCAACCGAGGGCTCCTCTGGCCGGAGGCACCGGACTGTCCGGTGTGCACCGGACTGTCCGGTGCGGCCAGAGGACTTCGACTTCAAACTCTTTGCCCTCGGGATTTCTCGGAAGCCGGCGCGCTATAATTCACCGGACTGTCCGGTGTGCACCGGACATGTCCGGTGCTCCAAGGAAACGCGGCCTCCGGAACTCGCCAGCCTCGGATTTGCTCGGCAGCCGCTCCGCTAAAATTCACCGGACTGTCCGGTGTGCACCGGACTGTCCGGTGTGCCAGCAGAGCAACGGCTCCCTGCGGCGCCAACGGCTCCCTGCGGTGCATTAAATGCGCGCGCAGTGCGCGCAGACGTCAGGCACGCCCATGCCGGTGCACCGGACATCAAACAGTACCTGTCCGGTGTGCACCGGACACCCAGGAGGGCCCAGAAGTCAGAAGCTCCAACGGTCAGAATCCAACGGCATTGGTGACGTGGCAGGGGCACCGGACTGTCCGGTGTGCACCGGACTGTCCGGTGCGCCATCGAACAGAGGCCTCCAGCCAACGGTCACCTTTGGTGGTTGGGGCTATAAATACCCCAACCACCCCACATTCATTGCCATCCAAGTTTTCCAACTCTCAACCACTTACAAGAGCTAGGCATTCAATTCTAGACACATACAAAGAGATCAAATCCTCTCCAATTCCACTCAAACCCTTAGTGACTAGCGAGAGAGATTTGCCGTGTTCTTTTGAGCTCTTGCGCTTGGATTGCTTTCTTTCTTTCTCATTTGTTCTTGAGATCATCACTCAATTGTAACCAAGGCAAGAGGCACCAATTGTGTGGTGGCCCTTGCGGGGAAGCTTTGTTCCCGTTTGATTGAGAAGAAGAGAAAGCTCACTCGATCCGGGGGATCGTTTGAGAGAGGGAAGGGTTGAAAGAGACCCGACCTTTGTGGCCTCCTCAACGGGGAGTAGGTTTGCGAGAACCGAACCTCGGTAAAACAAATCCTTGTGTCACACTCTTATTTGCTTGCGATTTGTTTTGCGCCCTCTCTCGCGGACTCGTTTCTTTATTACTAACGCTAACCCGGCTTGTAGTTGTGATTATTTTTGTAAATTTCAGTTTCGCCCTATTCACCCCCCCTCTAGGCGACTATCACAATTGCTTTGGATGAGGCAAACCCTGCGGGACTATGGTTACAAATTAACCAAAGTTCCTCTTCTATGTGATAATGAGAGTGCAATCCGCATGGCGGATAATCCCGTTGAGCATAGCCGCACTAAACACATAGCCATTCGGTATCATTTTCTTAGGGATCACCAACAAAAGGGGATATCGAGATTGCATACATTAACACTAAAGATCAATTAGCCGATATCTTTACCAAGCCACTAGATGAACAAACTTTTACCAAACTTAGGCATGAGCTCAATATTCTTGATTCTAGGAATTTCTTTTGCTAAACTTGCACACATAGCTCATAAGTATACCTTTGATCATATCTCTTTTATATATGTTATGACTAATGTGTTTTCAAGTGTATTTCAAACCAAGTCATAGGTATATTGAAAGGGAATTGGAGTCATCGGCGAAGACAAAGGCTTCCACTCCACTCTATCACTCATCCTTCACCGTCGCTCCAAGCAATTCTTTGTCTTTGGTATAATCTTCACTCATATGTTTTATTTGCCAAAGGGGAGAAAATAGTTAGAAAAGGGCCTATATTTCACTCTAAGTATCCGTTTTTGGCGATTCATGCCAAAGGGGGAGAAAGTATTGGCCCAAAGCAAAAGGACCGCACCACCACCCTAATTCTAAAATTAATGATTTTCAATTGGTAAATTTCAAATTGGTATCTCTTTGTGTTCTAAAGGGGGAGAAAGTAGTATTTTCAAAATTGATATCTTAAAACCCTCTTGAACACTAAGAGGAGAATTTATTTGAGGGGGAGTTTTGTTTAGTCAAAGGAAAAGCATTTAAAACAAGGGGAGAAAATTTCAAACTTGAAAATGCTTCGCAAAAATCTTACTCATTTACCTTTGACTATTTTGCAAAAGAACTTTGAAAAGGATTTACAAAAAGAATTTGCAAAAACAAAACATGTGGTGCAAGCGTGGTCCAAAATGTTAAAAATAAAGAAACAATCCATGCATATCTAGTAAGTGATATTTATTGGCTCAAATTCTAAGTAACCTTTGCACTTACACTTTGCAAACTAGTTCAATTATGAACTTTTATACTTGCTTTGGTTTGTGTTGGCATTAATCACCAAAAAGGGGGAGATTGAAAGGGAATTAGGCTTACACCTATTTCCTAAACTAATTTTGGTGGTTGAATTGTCCAACACAAATAATTGGACTAACTAGTTTGCCCAAGTCTATAAGTTATACAGGTACCAAAGGTTCACAATAAGCCAATAAAAAGACCAAGAAAAGGGTTCAACAAAAAGAGCAAAGGGACAACCGAAGGCACCCTGGTCTGGGGCGCCGGACTGTCCGGTGCACCACCGGACATGTCCGGTGCACCAGGATTCTCCACGCGCTGAACTCCTCGGCTTTGGGAAAACGCAGAGTCGCTCCGCTATAATTCACCGGACTGTCCGGTGTACACCGGACAGTGTCCGGTGCTCCAGGGATGAAGCGACTCTGAACTCGCCAGCTTCGGGAATTCGCAGCGGCTCTCCGCTATAATTCACCGGACATGTCCGGTGTACACCGGACTGTCCGGTGTATCTGCGGAGCAACGGCTACTTCGGCGCCAACGGTCACCTGTAGGCGCATTTAATGCGCGCCAGAGCGCGCAGAAGTCAGGCACGTGCGAACAGGCGCACCGGACACTCTACAGTGCATGTCCGGTGCGCCACAGGACATCCAGGCGGCCCAGCGTCAGAGCTCCAACGGTCGGAACCCTATCGTTCGGGTGACGTGGCTGGCGCACCGGACATGTCCGGTGTGCACCGGACTGTCCGGTGCACCATGCGACAGACAACCTCCACCCAAACGACTAGTTTGGTGGTTGGGGCTATAAATACCCCCAACCACCCCACATTCAAGTCATCCAAGTTTTCCACTTCTCAACCACTTACAAGAGCTAGGCATTCAATTCTAGACACACCCAAGTGACCAAATCATCTCCACAAGGCTTTAGTGATTAGCGAGAAAGATTTGCCGTGTTCTTTTGAGCTCTTGCGCTTGGATTGCCTCTTTTCTTTCTCATTTGTTCTTGTGATCAAAATTCCATTGTAACCGAGGCAAGAGACACCAATTGTGTGGTGGTCCTTGCGGGGAAGTTTTGTTCCCGGTTTCGATTTGAGAAGAGAAGCTCACTCGGTCCGAGGGACCGTTTGAGAGAGGGAAAGGGTTGAAAAAGACCCGGCCTTTGTGGCCTCCTCAACGGGGAGTAGGTTTGCGAGAACCGAACCTCGGTAAAACAAATCCACGTGTCACACTCTTCATTCGCTTGCGATTTGTTTTGCGCCCTCTCTCTCGGACTCATTATTATTTCTACCGCTAACCCGGCTTGTAGTTGTGATTAATTTTGTAAATTTCAGTTTCGCCCTATTCACCCCCCTCTAGGCGACTTTCAGGAATCTTTTGTACTAAGTGATTTTTGGAATGAGGAAGGGAGACGTGATGTTCCAAGTGAGATGCAAATGTATTCTGAACTAGGACTGAATGAAGAGGACAAGGCAAAGGAAAATAGAAGAGATGAAACCGATTTAGGTGGTAGAAATAATATCGATCAATCGCAGCCTATTAATCATGGAGACAATAATATAGACCAACCAATGGAGGACTTCCTACCAAATGAGAAGAGGGTTGTGTATGATAAAATGAATCCGTCAATGCAACCTGGTAGTTTGTTTCCCAACATGATAGAATTTAGAATTGCTATGAGGCAATATGCCATAAAACATGAGTTCGAGCTTGGAATAGATGTAACTTCGACTACCAGGTACGTAGGATATTGTAAAGGTGATGATTGTCATTGGAGGATTTATGCACGAGAGGAAAAGAAAGGTTACTGACCATTGTGGTATGTTAAATCATACATTTGTACCAAAGCTATGTTGTGAAATTATGGTTTGTTTGTGTGCAGAGTTGTGATTCGACTTTTTTTGCAGGTTGTTGTATTGCATGATACGCATACATGCACATCTAGTGGAAGGAGGAAGACGACTACACCTAGTTGTGGATGGGTAGCTTTTCACGCTTTACCACTTCTTATGAAGAAACCACAGATGGGTGCCAAGGAATTGCAAGATACACTTCAAGGAATTCATAATGTCACTATTGGGTACGACACAGTATGGAAGGGCAAGGAGAAGGCATTAAAAGAGTTGTTTGGCACTTGGGAGGAGAGTTTCAAGCAACTATTCTCTTGGTGGGAGGTAGTCCTTGCTAAGGAGCCTGACAGCATTGTAGAGATTGATGTGGTGTTAGAGGATGGGAAGTACTATTTCAACCGATTCTTATGTGCCTTAGGGCCTTGCATCACAAGGTTTAGGGATGGTTGTAGACCATACATAAGTGTTGACTCGACCGCACTGAACGGTAGATGGAATGGCCAGCTTGCTTCAGCAACCGGTGTGGATGGCCATAATTGGATGTTTCCTTTAGCATTTGGGTTTTTTCCCAAACTGAGACAATTGAAAGTTGGATTTGGTTCATGTCCCAATTAAAGAAGGCTGTTGGGGAACATGGAGTACTCGCTATTTGTTCAGACGCTCAAAAAGGATTAATGCATGCAGTGACACATTGTTTCCCTTATGATGAGAAGAGAGAGTGCTTCCGACATCTCATGGGCAACTATGTCAAAAGCTACTCAGGTTCCGAACACATGTATCCAGCTGCAAGGGCATACAGGAGGGAAGTGTTTGAGCACCATGTCAGCCAAGTGAGAAGTGTTCCTAAGATAGCTGAATATTTGGATCAACATCACAAATTTCTTTGGTACAGGAGTGGTTTCGACCCATCTATCAAATGTGATTACATAACAAACAACATGGCTGAGGTCTTTAACAACTGGGTGAAGGATCACAAGGACCTACCAATTTGTGACTTAGCTGATAAGATTCGAGAGATGACCATGGAGTTGTTTCATCGGATGAGAAAGATAGGGGAAAGACTCTAGGGATTGATCTCGCCATCTGTTATGGCTACATTGAAAGCTCAGACTAGAGGATTGGGCCATTTGACAATTGTCAAAAGTGACAATTACTTGGTAGAGGTGAGGGATAGTACTAATTGTTTGACTAAACATGTGGTGAAGGCAGAGTCGAGACAATGTTCTTGTGAAGAGTGGCAGCACACAGGTAAACCTTGTCAACATGGATTGGCAGTGATTATTGCCTAGGATGTAAGGAATGTTGCTACGGAGAACTTTGTTGATGATTATTATTCTGTTGACAAGTTTAGAAATGCTTACATGCGAAGGATTCCACCTATTGGTGACCGTTCTTTTTGGCCGAAGGTGGATTTTTCAAAGGAAGTATGTGCACCAATGGCTAAAAGAACGGTTGGGCGACAAAGGAAAAACAGAATGAAGAGTTGTCTAGAGGGTGGTAGTGGGACAAAAAAAAGGTCATACAAAATGCTCAAGGAACAACTAAGATTAAAAGACAGTACACTTGTCCAAGCTGTGGTCAATTAGGTCATCGGAAGACCAGTTATAAATGCCCTTTAAATGGAACAAAGAAGAGGTTTTAACTCCATTTTTTAATTGACCAATGTTTTACAGTTTAGTTGACCATTGTTCAACGGTTTAATTGACCAATACTAACTTTGCAGGAAGAGGAAACCAAGGAAGAATACTACGAAAAATTGGATCCCGAAAGAGTTGCGGACTTCTACATCAGAACCTAGTGCTTCAAATAAAGATGTAGAAACCGGTAACCATGAAGACATCTCAACTGGTGACCATGAAGACATCACAACCAGTCACTAGGAAGACATCATAACCGGTCACCAGGAAGACATCACAACAGGTGGTCATGAAGATATAAACACTGATGGAGAACTAGTTCGTGTTGAAACCCCACCTAGTTCTCCACCTAGAAGTTTGAAGTGGCTTGTGAAGAAAATTACTCCGAGGAAGAAAATGAAGTGTGATGTGCAAAGGGAGTAGAACGGCACAAAATTCTGTTTCCAGTCGTTTAAGAACTCTGTTTGGGGAAGGCGTTTGTGAACTCTGTTTATATCTGTTTGTGAACAATGTAGCTAGATGCCAGCATTTGTATCTGTTTGTATCTGTTTGTATCCGTTTGTGACCAATGTTCGTATCTGCTTGTATCCGTTTGAAGACATAAACTCTGTTTGTATCTGCTTGTATCCGTTTGAAGACATGAACTCTGTCTGTATTCTGGGAAATACGAGCTGGCCAGAAACTGGGCAAAACCGTGCCCAAACCGTGCTTACTCCGTTTTTATACGTGCTGGCCGCAAATCTGGGATAACTGGTGCTACCCAAAAACTGGGAAAACAGGTCGTCCAAAAACTGGAGCTGGGAACCTGGAGCTACCCTGAAGCTGGTAGAAAAATAGGTCGTCCAATCACTGGTGCTACCCTGAAGCTGGTAGAAAAATTGGAAAGCTGGGAACCTGGGAAGTTGGTCGTCCAAAAAAACTGGACTGTCCAGATTCTGTAGCTACCTGGGAAGCTGGTCGAAAAATTGGAAACCTGGGAAGCTGGGAACCTAGAGCTACCTCTGCTTGAGTATACTGGGAACCTGGGCTGCCCAGATTCTGAACATGTGTTGCCCAGATTCTGAACCTGGGAAGCTGGTCGTCCTAAAAAAACTGGGAACCTGTGTTTGAACATGTGCTGTTTGAACCTGTGCTTGAGTAAAGTAGCTGGTAAAAATCTGAGTTAAGTAGCTGTTTGAACATGTGCTGAAGCATGTCGTCCAAGAATCTGAAAATGTGCCGAAGATAATAAAAGGAGCAAGACTGCATACATAACTAGGAACAGAAGATAATAAAACTAGGAACAGACTGCATACATAGCTGTCTTGAATACTTAGATAGTCTTACATAAACTCGACCACATCACATAGAGATGTTTCAAGTACATAGTCTTGACATCACAAAAGTCTACATAACTGGTTACAAGTTCATCTCATGACACAAACTGGTTACAGGTTCATCTGGTCATATGATCAAACATCTGGTCGTAGTCGTAGCCCATAACACGACAATGCTCGAACAAAGAGACAATAACTTTGTTCTCTTCCCACTTCATGTCTTCAAAAACCATTTCCCACGGCTCCGGATCTTCTGACACATATCCATCCTCTTGGTCCTCAAAATCAGAAGGGTTACAGTCGTCTTCAACATCTGAAGGGGGATGATCTAGGTCCTAACCAGGACATTTGTTCTCCAGATCTTCTTCACAAACAATAGATGTCTTCTCGAGACCCTTGCACACTTCCTTCAAATGCGAAGCAAGCTTTCCAACCTTACCCCCTTCAACTTCTGGAATGCTACAACACAACCTATTCATGTTTTGTATAATTGAAGATTGCCTCCTCATCTCTTGAATGGCATATCGCAGTGAGTTCTTGATGCTAACATGATACTTCAAGTCAACATTATCCTGTACAAATTAAACTACTTGTTGGTCCAGTGGATGACTAGTTTACCATGCTTGTGAAGAACTAACCCTAATTGCAACGCACAACAGCAATATACCATATGCAGCAAAATAAGATAGCAAGAAAATCAGTTACCTTTGATTCCACCATGGAGTCATCTTCTACAAATCTACGATACTTCACAGCAGATACGACAAGTTCAACCTTACCGGCTGCAATAGTGGCAGATTCAACAGCCGCACGTGCCTCCTTCTCAGCAACCAACGTCGCACATCTCGCCTCCGCAGCTGCAACAGCCGCAGCACGAGCAGCATCAACAACCTCTGCAATAGCGACGACCGGAGCAGTTTGATCCATCTCTGCGATTTGAGGGAGGCACCTAGGGTGCGGCGAGATCTCGCTCGCGGCTAGGGTTGCGCAGGAATAGAAAAGAACGACGGCTGCTTTAATCATAAACGTACAGAGGAGAAATAGAGAGAAGAGTAACGAGATGTAGACGACGTGAGTATCACTGGTTTAATCATAAACGTTACCAAGTAATGGAGTGTTCTTGTTCGTTTTGGCGAGTGGCCTATTCCCTGCTTTTCCATATCAGCTAATCCCTCGTCTACGCCTCCAAATCGTCGAAGCCGCACCTCAAGACTTCCATAATAGCAAATTTCTCCTCCACCGACGTGCGTGACGCCTAACCAAGCCCCGCACCGCCCCGCCCCCGCCCCCGCCCCCGCCTCCCTTCCGCCGCAGGAGACGGGGTCGGCACGGGGCGATGAGGAGCAGCGAGGCCATGGAGCTCCTTGGCTTCCCTCCCTACTCCAGCCCCTCCCCTTCCGAGGTCCGCTCTTGACTCCCATCTCTCTCAATTCTCCCGCTCCCAAACGAATGCGATTCTTCCTGAGGCTGCTCCGCAGCGCCAATTCCTGAGCTGATTCTGTAGGATTTTTGGGTCAAAACGGGCGGTGGCTGATCAGAATCGTCCTGTACGCTTTCCGGATTCTTAGTTTCTACGTTCCGTTCCATCACTGTGATGCATGCAGGTGAAGGCTGCGTATAGAAGAATGGTGATGGAGTCCCATCCTGATCGTGTCCCAACGCATCTGAAATCGCAGGCTGAGTCAAAATTCAAGGAGGTAAGGTAAAGTTTTAGATAATCTGCGAGCAGATATGAAAATGAACCCATATTTTCTTTTCAAGATCGTATATTTGTTTGTTTTTCTTACACATAGATAGATGCAAACTATTCCCGAATTGTGTAACGTCTGAATTGGATCGATTGCGCAAAGTATCGTAACATAATTCCTGAGTCCTGAGCTTACTCTTTCCTCCACCGCCATTACAAAACCGTCTGCTTTTGCACCTTGCAGATAGCAGAAGCGTATTCTTGTTTGAAGGACGGTACGTTGTTAATCACTCAGATAATTCGCACTTTGCTTTAGAAAAAAAAACTACTGCAAGCAGTAAGGTATTCACTGCTGTGTGTTGTGCACTGATGAGTCGTATCTCGTCCATCGTTTGCAGGAAGAAGATCAGGGAGTAGGATGGAAGGTGAACTAGATTCCATGATGAACATGATTCACACAATCTTTGTTTGTAGCTAATTACATGTATCATCGTTCACGCAGTTCATGTTATGCGTTCTGGTGTTCCAACTAGCCACGGAAGATCAAATAGAACGTTGGTTAAAGCCCCGTTTCTACTCATAATGTTTGCAGCAGTTTCTTTTGGCGCCTTCAGCGCATCAAGGTAACCTACGCTTCAACTTTCCCGTTTTCTTTAGTTATCTGCAATGAATCCTTTTACCAAATGAGTGGGGTCATTCTGGATTTGTGAAGAGCGTATCAACGGCAAAAGGAACTGTGTTCCTCTCAGAACCCATTTCTACCATAGAGGAAGACGGTGGGCTCTGTCCATGTTCACATAGGCGAGGAGAGCTTCTTGCTACGTTGTATACAGATGTAAAACAATCACACCATCCTGAATAAACGTGCCAACCTGTGCCTTCTAACTTTGTTGTTTCAGACTTTCGAAACATGTAAAATCACTTTTGTATTGGTTTCCTGATTTCATCTGCCTTGTTGCTACTACGTTCAGTTAGCTTTGCTTTAAAACTGCTTCGAGGGCAACCAGAAACACACAACAGCATGTCCAAGCATTTAACAGAATCATTGACCATTCACTCCCAGGCAACATGGCAACCAGAACAATTGGCAGGATCAGCAACCAGTAAGATTTACAAGAAGCACCACAATAGTTTGATAACTGTCAGCATTACAGGAAACATCCCACCGTCTAAGATGGGAGCAAAGATGCTGAAAGGTGCTTAGATGGAACTCCAAACCTTTCCCAACGGAGACAAGAGGCAACCAAACTATAGGTAACCTTGCAGCCAACAGCATGACTGTCTTTAATGCAGTTTGCTTGCATTTCAGACTCTGTTGTCATGCTTCAAAAGTGGATACACTTAACTTCACAGCCATGCTTGCTGCAAGTAGAAACTGGGAATACAATATGGATAGCTCGAGTCTTCAATCAGTAGCTTAGTAGCAACAGCTATGAAACTATACCAATACTACAGAAAATTTCGTCGATGTCAACTCATATTTCATGGAAGCCTTTTAAGCCATCTGGGTACAATGAGAGCAGATCATAACCACCAGCATCAGGCATCAGTGTACTGCGTACTGCCTGAACAAAATGCCATAGTCCTTCTGAACCGCTTTATGCCTTGATTGCATAATCATCTTATCACCACAACTATCACCGATAGGAATAACCACAGCCAGGGCTACGGGTGGAGTTCTTTTAACATGCCCAATAGTTGGTAGAGTGAGTCCCACTAAAATGTAACAGGTTAAGGCTACCTACTGTTTCACTCCTGCTAAGATATCTTGTGTGTAAAACTACTTAATATCCCCCAACTTGGCAAAATGCAGAGCATTGTGCTAGGTAGGATATACACCAGGACCTCAAAATGTTCAATTGGTACAAGCAGATAATGTACCAATGCTAAGCTTTTTCACTAGCGGCAATAGTAGCATCAGCCACTATTATGTTAAACGACATCGGCTGCCAACCTGAAGAATGGGGCACCAAGCACTTTTTTGTGTTGATTATGACATTCAGAACCTGAAGGACTTCAGCAAGGGCAAGATGCTTCAGGCATGTTTTCTTCAACATAGTAGCAGCTTGATACCTGCAAGCAAAGAAATGTTGCAATAGTACAGCCACACTCTTAGGTGAAATACGATATAACACATATTTCAAAGTAAACGAGCCTTACCTAGATTGAGAACTCTTTATCTCAGAATAGCCTGGAGCAGAAGACATGAAAGCATGAACAGTGTCTAGAGTTTCTTTTGGGTATTTTGCATTGTCATCCATAATATTAACACATTTCCAGAGATCTTCGTCTTTTCTCAGAAAGAATGACATTTTCCCTAACTTTTTCTTGACAACAGCTTGATGCTGCATGGCAACCTGAAGTGCCTTCTTAACATCAAAATTTGGTAGATTAGCATCACCATAACATATACAGTCTGTTATATATTGTTCTGTTGGGGGAATCTTCTCAGTCTTCAGAACTTCCAAAGCACCTAAGATATATCTTACAAGATCTTGAGGATCTGAAGATGGCTGTGGACATCCCGGGTTGGCTCCCCAGTGTCCAATATTTTGCATGTTGCTAGGCATGTTAGGTTGAGTTGGAGGTCTGTAGCTATAACCATTGTAACCAGGTTGAATGATATGATGGGCACCAGGATGGTTTGGATGGTAGTTGGCATGCAAACCTTGGTTATTATGAATACCACTAGGGTATTCAGAAATATTCAACCGATTCGTATCAGGATAATTGATTGGTGGTCCATGATAATGTGGGCCGCTTGGCCAGAATTGCATTGGTGCAGTAGGAATACCATTATGCCCAGCTAGAGCTGGACATGAGTTGCTTCTATGTGAGTTTGATGATTGAAAATTGCCCGATGATCCACCATGAGGACGATGGTTCACTGGTTTCTGTTGTCTTGGTTGCTTTGAGGATTGGGGTTTCTGATACTTTGGATGACCATTGCTAGTCACTTCAGGTGCACCATTTTTAGATGAAGAGTCAGTTGACGCACCAGGCTTCTTACCATGGTAAAAGTCATGAGGAAACACTCTTTTGATGGGAAAGAGTGGATTTTACAGGCTTTTTGGGCTGGGAAGATGGCTGGTTTTTTTGTGTATTCAGCTGATCCACCTGTGCCCCACCCTCATCTTGCAAATCAGAACTTGGTAGTGAGGATGATGAAGGCTGAGATTGATTTGGCTCGGTAGCAGTGCTTCCTTTAGGACTACCAGGTAGCCCATCAACTGAAGCTTCATCAGTCCTTGTTGGCTTAGACACATTGTCTGACTGGTTTTTCCGAGGTTGCCTAACTTTAGATTGTTTGTCTGCCTTGCTGTTACCACCATTTTGCTGATCACACGGTATGCTATTCTGTCCTTGAGTACTGTTATGTGGAGTTGCAACTGAAGAATCTGAATCCATGTTCTTCTTCGATGCATTTGAATGGTCCACACTGCCATTTGTTATGCTACTTGTGTATGGGGACTCTGCCAATGGTGGTTCCCCAGCCACGAGGTCTTTCCATAGCCAAACATGTTTTGCTGCAGCAGTAAGCGCTTGAGACACATTTGGAGGTTGTGCTAGTAGAATATTGTACCGCCTCATCACTAGCTTATGAAGGGCATTCGAGAAGTCCCGATCACCAGATATTAGCGAATAATTTGCCGGTGGAGGGTTGTCAATAGCCCAGATTAACATGTCAACTAAGATCTTTTTATCACTTGCATCTTTAATACCTGCCATTTGTTACAAGATAGAAAAAATAGACAACGTTCAGCCATCACAGATGAACAAAAAAATTGTTTGGCATTGAGGCACAAAATGTGCAGATGCATGAGTTTCCCCGGCGTCTTACTATGCATATGTTTCCCCGGCAGTTCTCGATGTCCCACCACACCGACGTCGTCACCGCCGCGTACTCCCCCATAGTCCCCGACGCCGCCAGGCAGGTTTTCCCGGCGAAGCGGTGGGGTTAGGGGTCTTTGATGAGAATTTTGTAATCGTGTCACTCCCTTCTGCCGATTATTGGCACCGTGATCGTCGCAATTGAATCCGTGGCATTATAATCTCGTCCGTTTTAAAAAAATGGCATCGCGCTGCATTAATGGTCATTAGACTTTTTCCTGCGCCGATCGTGCCCTCGCTCCGTTATTTCCCTAGCCGTCGTCTTCGAGCATCGTCCATTCTCCCTTCCCTGGTCGTCGTCTTCCTTGTCTCTTCTGGCCGTCGTCTTCCTTGTCTCTTCTGGCTCTCTCGGCTCTGTTCGTCGCGCACTCTGGTGTCTGTCGTGCCCTGCCCTTCAATGGATCCCTGCGGGGAATAGAGATAGAAAATGTTTCCTCGTCCCCGTTTACCCGTCGGAAGAGAAGTTGTCCCCGTTTATATACTCGTGGGGAAGAAACTTTCTCATCCTCGTACCCTAATGGAGGAATTCACTGTAGAGAATTAGAGATCGGGATCCCATTGTCATCTCATCTCTAGTCTAGTAGCTAGTTAAGAAACAACTATTACTAAAATACACAATCTTTGCTGACTTAATAAAATACACATTTTTGCTGACTTGAGATATTATAGCTCTTACTATGCATATTTATTTTATTTTATTTTTTGGGCAGGAGGAAGTGGTAGCGATTAACGAAGAAGACAGCAATCTGTTGCTTGGGTGGGCATGGGCACACGGCTAGACCCCGGCCCGGACCCAGCTCAGCAACGGCTCGCCCTCCCACCAAACAAACCGAACCACCGCTGCCGCTGCTTTGCTTTGCTTTCCTCCCCTCTGATCAACGCCAGCCACGCCGAGACCAACCGCCGCCACCGGAATGGCGGGGTGACGAAGCCCAACGGACAAGACAGAGGAACAGCCACCGCGGCGACCCACTGGACACCGGGTAGAGGAGGGGGGATCCGGCCAGCCAGCCATGGCGAGCGACGTGCCCATGAGCCCCGAGCTCGAGCAGGTGGACGGCGAGATCCAGGACATCTTCCGCGCGCTCCAGTGAGTCAGATCCCTCTCCCTCCCTTTATCCCCTCTCCTCCCACCAATGCGCTTCTCGCCGCCCTCTCGGTCTCGACTGGACTGGACTGGGGAGATGCTGCTCCCGCCTTCGCGGTGGCGCCCGGGTTTCACCGGGCCCCGACTCCCGCTCCAGTCGCAGCCAATTCCTTTTATATACAGCTGCTACTGCTACTCCCCTGCTGCTTCCTACGTCCTGCTCTGCTGCACACTAGGTCTTAGCTCCGTCTCACGCTGCTTGCTTGCTTGCTGCCTTGCTCCAGGAACGGGTTCCAGAAGATGGACAAGATCAAGGACTCCAGCAGGCAGTCCAAGCAGCTGGAGGATCTCACCGCCAAGATGAGAGAGTGCAAGCGGTACGTCTGCCTCAACCCCACCCCGTGTTTACGGCTTTACGCTGACGCGTACCTCGCCCAGATTCAGCTCTCCCCACCTATACTATAAGTGACGCTGCTATTTCTGACTCGAACCAGAGAGTTCAGATCTTTTTCTGACTTCACATGGAAGCGACCAAAGACTATTTATTAGTTAACTAGAATAAAATACCGCTGCTCTCTCCTGCAGCTTGATCAAAGAATTTGACCGTATACTCAAGGATGAGGAGAAAAAGAACACCCCTGAGGCCAACAAGCAGCTCAATGACAAGAAACAGTTCATGGTTGCTACCTGTTTCCCTTCACATTTGTCTTTTGTTATTTGTCTTTTTAGGATAGGTATAATTCTGGTTCTTGTGTGCTATTGCAGATCAAAGAACTCAACTCCTACGTAACCCTGAGGAAAACGTAAGTATAAGCCTTCTCTTTTCCTATTCATAATGACCTCAGATTGAAGCATTCTACATTGCAGCATGCCTTATTTGCAAAGCTATGCCGGCAGCGTTGTTTGCTCTGTCGCAATTCACCTCATGCTAAGTTGTATCCGCTGCATCTTTGTTGGTGTTGCAGGTACCAGAGCAGCCTAGGTAACAAGAGGATCGAACTATTCGATACTAGTACCGACCAAGTGGCCGACAAATCTCCAGTTCAAATGGCATCAGGTGGTCATCAGTAGCTTTTGATATTTCTAATAAATTCCTCTCGAAACATCTATTCAGACTGTTACCTTTCTCATTAACGCACGTGGATGATTTTACAGAAATGTCAAATCAAGAGCTCATTAGCGCCGGAAGGAAACAAATGGACCAAACTGACCAAGCCATTGAGCGCTCAAAGATGGTGTGCAACTAACATACACCCTTTTCTTTTCTTTTTTTAACCAACAAGCAGAATCGAGCAATTTCTTAGAGAGCACAGAAGACTTCACAAATCCGTAAAAGGGAAGAAAAGAATAATAGACTTCTTCAGCTCTCCCATGACGGATTTTAAAGGAACCATTTTCTTGTAGGTTGTAGCACAAACTGTTGAAGTTGGAGCTCAGACTGCTGCAACTCTGTCACAACAAGTAAGTTTTCTTGTTCATCAAGTTTTTGCTAAGCTCTCATGGGGTTACTGATCACAAAACTTTTGTACTCACGTAGTGTCAGTCACTTAGTCCTCAATATATTTGAGAGCGGACAGATTAGATCCACAAGAATGTCTGACACTATTTGCCATAATGTTAATCAAACTTCGGTTGTCTATTTACTTGAGGCACTGCTTTAGTGACAAGAGTGGATATGTTTGTAAAGGCAGAGTAGACTTTCTACATGCAACAAACAGATAAGATTTAGAATTTGATTTCTCATTCTGTTACATGCACAAGTTGTCTCCCAAGGTCAATGTCCGTATGCTCCGTGTGATTGTTTTCTGAACATCCTTTTATCATCTTTTTAAAGACAGAGCAAATGAAGAGAATCGGCAATGAGTTAGATTCTGTTCACTTCTCACTGAAGAAGGCCAGTCAAATGGTGAAAGAGATTGGCCGTCAGGTGCTCCATCCCTCTCTAGCACTCAAATGCATGTTTATTTGCTACTCCTAAGTGGCTGAAGTTACAAGATTTTTCATTTCAGGTTGCTACTGACAAATGCATTATGGCGTTCCTGTTTCTGATTGTCTGTGGCGTTATTGCAATAATTGTTGTTAAGGTACGTTGCCGACTCCAAAGGGTAGCACTGTATTTCTTTTGCGCCAAGGTGGCTACGCTTGGTGCATAGTTTAGGAACAGAATCTCCAACCTAGTGCCAGTAGCCAACACCTTTGTGGCCGGGTCAGTTGTGCCCCCTAATCTAACTTTCCCATTGAATCATCTGTCAGAAATTAAATAGCAAAGACAGCATGACCATATGAGAACACTTAATTGGATTGTTAGGGCGACTTATACCTTACTTCTCTAGGTACTAGTGCTAACAATGAACAAACATAGTGATGGTTGAGATTGATGATTCACGTCAGGCCTTGGTGCACTCAAGCATACTGATTTTGTGTTTGTTTTGGAACCCTGTCTATCCTTTTTTTTTTCCTTATGGAAGGATCTTAGACCATCTGCGGGTTTTCCTACACTGTACAATCAATAACCAGTTACCCTTCTTTCTCACAGATCGTCAACCCACATAACAAGAACATCAGAGATATTCCGGGGCTGGCACCTCCCGCCATGAACAGGAGGCTGCTGTCCATCGACGCCTTAGGACTATGAGCGCTGTGAATGGCTGCTCCCCTGCAGCACAGCGCTGCGCAGCGCATCAGAGTTCTCTTAACGAGCCACGATATATGATTTCACGATTCTTTTGTGCCTGTATATTGTGTTTATGTTGTTTGCGTCCGCCCATTCCTTCCCTATTGCATTGGTAAGTAGTAGCTTCAGGTTCCTAGCACCGGCGTTCTGATTGTCTGTGTATACGCGGTACTGGTTGTGGATGTGAGATATTCTTCATGGTTGTTAGTAAAAATAGAAACGGCTGTGGGAGAAGAAACAGTTGTTCGAACCGGTTTTGAGCCGGCGGACAGTCCGGCCCTGAGGCCGGACGGTCCGCGGTCCGGACGGTCCGCGCCTGTGGGCCGGACGGTCCGCGCGTGCGCAGAACAGATTAGGGTTCCGAGTTTTGTGCTACGGTTGTTAGCTATATTCGCGGGATTAGCTCGGAATCAGTTGTGTAAAGGGTCTAGCCCCCCTCCTCTATAAATAGAGAGGTCTACGGTCGATTTGTAATCATCATCAATCGAATCAATACAATTTCTATTTCGCATTTTATCTTAGGAGTAGTTCTAGTCTAGTTTAGGTTTAGTCTTCCAATCCCCAAATTATCCGCCTCTCCTCGACTCTACGTCGATTAGAGGAGTCTAGGTCGGTCTACCCGAGCCTAGACACCACCTAGGATCTCTACTCCCCGACGGGGTCCCTCCCGGGAGCGAGATCCAGGCGCCGTCGGCGATCTTCTGCCGTCCCTGCGTACGCGCGGACCGTCCGGCCCCAGGGCGCGGACCGTCCGGCCGTCAGGCAGGAGCCCTAGCCGCGCACCAGGCCGCGGACAGTCCGCCCTTGCGCAGAGAGTACTACAGCGCCTCGCACCAGGCCGCGGACCGTCCGGCCCCTGCGCGCGGACCGTCCGCCCCTGTGCAGAAGGCACCGCCACAGTTCTTGTTGAGTGTTTGGCGCTCCAAAAAGGCGTCAACATACTTTTTGGCGACTCCGCTGGGGAGAACACATCTAAGCTCATCAGATCGGCCCTCAATGGCCGGTTCAAAGGATAGCTCTGATGTTTCTCTAAACAACATCATAGAGCCGACTTGGGAAACCTTGCCGGCTGACGAGCAGCTCCAGTTCGAGGAGCACAAGGAGCGGATGATCCAGGAGGCGAAAGCAAAGTTCTTGGCCAACTTCAAAGTGGACAGGAACAACAAGGTCGTCCGACATCGGGCGACGGATCCGGCTTCGCTCCAACCCACGCCAGATATCCCCAATGTAAGTAATACCAACGATCTGCAATCTCTTAGAAATTATGTAGAAGATCAGCGTGAACAAATGCAGAACATCATAGGGGGTATGCAAAGCGATCTTAAGAGACTAGTACGTGCATTCGATAAGTCTAGTACCGCAAATTTTCCTTCGCACGAGGTTGAGTTAGAAGATAACGCGCATAATACATCGGCTACAGGTTGTCACGACCAGTCACAACCCCTTTATGGGATGCCGATGGACACATACCCTAAGCAACCGCAAATCGGCAGCAAACCAGCCGATCTGCACATGCCCGGACCGTCCGCACGTGAGCGCGGACCGTCCGGGCCAACAGTAGTCGGGCCTATTTTTAATGAGTTACCTAGATATGCGCCCGAGCCACCACATATGACACAGAACCTAAACTACCCAGCCGGACGGTCCGCATACAATGACGGACGGTCCGCATATGACCACGGACGGTCCGGGTACGTATCCGGACAGTCCGCGCATAAGTCTTTTGAGGAGGATTATTACATGAATCCTCGCCCGTCCCAGCAACACTTCCCATCACACTATGCAATGCACCAGCCCACTAATTCAGGATCCAAAGCCCAGGAAAGCTTTCCGGCCCCACCTGGAAGGCCGGAAAGAAACGATCAAACGTATGAGCCATATAGAGCAAATGGAAATGCACCACGTAACTCAAACCAATGGGGGGAAAGACAACATGCTAATATCCAGCCAACCCCACCTATGTTTGACCAGAGAGCCGGTGGTCTCGCACCGGCTGCCATTGATATAGTAAGGGAAGAAATAGCCGGGGCGTTCCGAGATAAGCTCGGAGTAAGCATGGTCCCTGGGGGGCAATCATATCGGAAACCTTATGACAGCCGATTTGATCACCACCCATACCCACAGGGAACCAGGATACCCGAATTCACAAAATTTTCGGGTGATCAAGGAAAGAACACACGTGAACACATAGGCCAATTTTTAGCACAATTAGGAGAGTTGGCCGACACAGAGGCATTTCGTGTACGTTTGTTTTCATTATCTTTAACAGGAACTGCGTTTGCATGGTACGCCACTTTACCTCCTAATTCCATTTCATCATGGGGGGATTTAGAACAAAAATTTCATGATCATTTTTTCTCCGGTGACTATGAATTGGATTTGGTAGATTTAGCGTCGTTGCGACAGACAAAAGATGAATCGGTTAATGATTACATCCGGAGATTCCGAGATACAAGAAACCGATGCTTTCAAATTCATTTGGCAGAGAAACAGCTAGTAGGATTAGCCTTTAACGGTCTACGATATTATTTAAAAGAGAGGTTAGAAGGCATCCAATTCTTTACACTAGCACAATTACACCAGAGAGCTTCGGCTTGTGAAAGCCGAAGCAAAGAAACTACTAAAGCAATTCGTCACAACATACGTGTAGTAGAATGCGACCAAAGTAGCTCAGAAGACGAATCAGCAGAAGTGTATGCTGCTGAAATGGTTTGGCCAAAGCAGGCCAAATCTTCGGCTTGTGCCTCCTTACAGCCGGTTCAAAAGAAACGGCAGGAGGAGGTTAAGTTTACATTTAATGTTGGTAAATGTGATAAAATATTTGACGAACTACTCAAAAATGGCAATATTAAAATAAATCACACTGTTCCATCCGCCGACGAGCTAAAACGTCGTGCATACTGCAAGTGGCATAACTCATTTTCTCATGCCACTAATGATTGTAATGTATTCCGACGACAGATTCAATCGGCCATTAATGAGGGACGATTGAAATTTCAGGAAATGCAGGTGGATACAGAGCCATTTCCAATGAACGTGATCGACTTCGAGGGCAAAAAAGTCCTGGTTCGGCCAAACACGGCCGATAAAGGCAAAGGCAAAGAGGCAATCATCGGCAATTCTAAAAAGGCCGATGAGGATCATAAAGTTTCTTGCAGGAAAGTGGTAGCCGAGAAGACTCCCGATGGAGGGGAGACCTTAAAGGTGACCATTACAACCTCCAGTACTGGGGGGCAAGCGCAGACAGGGAGACAGATACAGGAACCCGTGCTGCGTATCCCGGACGGTCCGGCACGTAGGCACGGACGGTCCGGGACCCCACCGGACAGTCCGGAGAGCTCAGGCGGACGGTCCGGTCATGCTCAGGACTCGCAGCGACCACGTACCTTCAAACCACGACGACCAGAGATAGGTACGTGGAAAACAAATACATTTAAAGCAGCTGGTCGGCTGATCAAGCCTGGCCCGACTTTCGATCAATTGTTGTCTAAATATGTGAAAAAGAAGGCCGGCCCCAGTGACCGGCCACCAAAGCGACCCCGCTCACCCATTCATGAGCAACGTCAGGTCAGGCCGATTGAACCACATCACCAATCGGAAGAAATGAAAGGTCCTATTGTACAATTGAGACCTAACATGCCGACATGGACCCCTCCACCTCCTTATCCATCTATGCCATATCCATACACATACTTACCTCCACCATATGTCCCAAATCAAATGTGGGGCATGCCACCATATCCATTTGGGATGCCACAGTACCCCGCCTGGGGGGCACCCCAAACATCCGTTTTTGATAGGTTGGCATCGCCAGTGCAAGATCGATTGAGCACTGCTGGATCCGGTCACCAGGCACAGGCCCAACAAGGTTGCCGGACTACTCGGCCTCCTAGGCCGACCAATCCGGCAGGGGGGCATATGCTTGTAGCAACTCAAAGAACAAAAAAGGATACCATCAAAATAGGCACCGCAGATGTTGTCATACAGGGAGACAATAAAGGGCCGATGATTTTCGGCGAATCGGCCAACACAACTGAAAAGGATACGGCTACCATCAAAATAGCCGATCCAAAATACTCCATGCCTCGATGGTGCCCAGCGGGATTGACACGATCTCAAAAGAGAAAATTACAGCGCCTAAGAGCAAAGGAGAGCCAGGAGAAGGAGGCAGAAAAGACATTTAATGACACACATCCGCTATACCCGCCACCACAAAAGAAATGGAGACCGAAGGCCGTTGAGGAAAAACAAACGGCCACAGAAATAGAAAGTCAACCTGCACCAGGCGCGGACCGTCCGGCCCCCGCGTGCGGACTGTCCGCCGTTCACCAGGAAGGCTCTGGACAGCCTGCACCAGGCGCGGACCGTCCGGCCCCTGCGCGCGGACCGTCCGCCGTTCACCAGGAAGGCTCTGGACAGCCTGCACCAGGCGCGGACCGTCCGGCCCCTGCGCGCGGACCGTCCGCCGTTCATCAGGAAGCCTCCAACAACACGACAACATCCATGGAAGAGGACGACCTGCTAGGAGAAGACCTGGTCGACTACGAGGCTTCTCCAGAACGCCCAGGTATGGATGTAAATATTATTACATTTTCTTCCGATTGCACTATCATTAGCGACGATGAACCCGTTGCTGCCCAGTTTGATTTTGGTCCTAAAGAAGCCGCCTTTACTAAACCAAAGGAATCGGTAAATCATTTAAAGCCGCTCTTCGTGCGCGGTCACATTGATGGAATACCGATTGCTAAGATGTTGGTGGATGGAGGGGCGGCTGTAAATCTAATGCCTTATTCATTATACAGAAAATTAGGTAAACAAGATGACGAACTTGTCAAAACCAACATGACCCTCAGTGGTGTTGGGAATAGTTCGATTAAAGCCAGGGGAGTCACGTCCGTTGAATTAACCATCGGGACTAAGACCCTTGCTGCTGCATTCTTCGTCGCTGATGTAGAAGGGAATTACAGTTTAATTCTAGGCAGAGATTGGATTCATGCCAATCAATGTATACCTTCTACATTACATCAAATGCTAATACAATGGGTAGGCGATGAGGTAGAACAAGTACATGCTGATGTATCGGCCTGCATCGCTGTGGCCGATGCCCCTGTACTCTGGACTTATGAGACTGCTACATGTCTCACAGGAGTAGATTTTTCTGATTATCAGTTCATAAGTATAGATAAGAAAGGTTTCATTCCTGTAATGCTAGAGCCGATGGAGAATCGGCTAAATCCTAAATAAAGTTTAAATGATGAATACACATGAAGTTCATGAGTCGTTGATCACGGACAATTCGGCTCTCAAAGCCGGATGGTCTGGTCTTTCACAAAAGGGTTCGGACTTTAAGACCGAACATACATCACAACAAAAGGACAGTATTACGGATGATCCGGTCCCCGAGACCGGAGAGTCCGCCGTCACACAAAGATCTTCTAATTCCTCTGTGGGAAACATAATAGAGGAATTCAGAGATCTTGATAAACTAGGACATGGGTTTACATCGGCCGATCCTTTGGAGGAGATTGACATAGGAGATGGTAAAACTCCAAGGCCGACTTTTGTAAACAAGACCCTGGAGACCGATCCTAGAGATGAGATGATCGATCTATTGAAGGAATATTCAGATTGCTTTGCTTGGAATTATACTGAAATGCCTGGATTAAGCCGAGAGATCGTAGAGCATCGGCTGCCTATTAAATCTGGTTTCAGACCTTTCAAGCAAAGAGCTAGAACATTTCGTCCAGATCTTCTCCCACGCATCAAGGACGAAATCCACCGGCTGCTAGAAGCTGATTTTATCAGACCTTGCAGATACGCAGAATGGGTCTCCAATATTGTGCCGGTGGAGAAGAAGGAATCAGGTAAACTTAGAGTATGCATTGATTTTCGCAATTTAAATAGAGCAACTCCTAAAGACGAATATCCCATGCCCATAGCTGACACATTAATCAATAATGCATCAGGAAATAGAATTATTAGCTTTCTTGATGGTAATGCCGGATATAATCAGATTTTCATGGCCGAAGAAGATGCGTCTAAAACGGCCTTTATATGTCCAGGCTTCATTGGTTTATTTGAGTGGGTTGTCATGACATTTGGTCTGAAAAATGCTGGTGCTACTTATCAGAGGGCTATGAATTTGATCTTCCATGAATTGTTAGGAAACACTGTGGAAGTTTACATTGATGATATTGTAGTCAAATCGGCTGAGTTTAGTTCTCATATAGCTGATTTGCGCAAAGCCTTTGATAAAATGCGTCAGTATGGTTTGAAAATGAACCCACGTAAATGTGCTTTTGGAGTGTCGGCTGGTAAGTTTTTAGGATTTGTCATACATGAACATGGTATAGAGATAGACCCTGACCGAATCAAGTCTATTCGGAATATAGGACCTCCGACTTGTAAGGTCGAAGTGCAGAGGTTTCTCGGCAAGGTGAATTATTTACGAAGGTTTATTTCTAACCTAGCCGGGAAGATTGATGCCTTCACCCCTATCCTTCGGCTTAAGAATGATGCTGAATTCACTTGGGGGGCAGAGCAGCAAGAAGCATTTGATCTCATTAAGAAATACTTGTCTTCGGCTCCCGTGCTAAAAGCACCACGAGTAGGAGCACCATTCAGATTATACATTGCAGCTGAAGACAAGGTTATTGGGGCTGTTCTGACACAAGAAACTGAGGGGAAGGAGCATGTGGTGACATATCTAAGCCGAAGGTTGGTGGATGCTGAAACAAGGTACACTTTTATTGAAAAGTTATGCTTATGCTTGTTTTATGCATGCACCAAATGTAGATGTTATTTACTGTCTAGTCATTGCACTGTTTCTGGTCAAGCCGATGTAATCAAATACATGTTGCATAACCCAATTATGAGTGGTAGAATTGGTAAGTGGGCTTATGCACTCATAGAATATGACTTGGCCTATGAACCATTGAAATCTATGAAAGGCCAAGTCGTAGCGGATTTTATTGTAGAACATCGGGTTAATGATATTCATGAACTAGACATGTCATACCTCACTATTACTCCTTGGACTTTATATTTTGATGGATCGGTTTGCAATGAAGGGCAAGGAATTGGCATTGTGCTTGTTTCACCAAGTAATGTCTTCTTTGACTTCTCTAGCCGATTGAAAACTTATTGCACTAATAATCAAGCCGAATATGAGGCCCTCCTATTCGGCTTAGAACTTTTAAATGGTATGGGAGTAAAACATGTGAAGGTATTTGGTGATTCTCAGCTGGTTGTCCAACAAGTGCTAGAAGAATATCAATGTCTTGATGGTACTCTAAATAGTTATCTTGAGAAATGTTGGAGCATAATCCATTCTTTTGACGAATTCAGTATTCGACATATCTCTAGAGTTGAGAATCATAGAGCTAACGATTTGGCACAAGATGCATCAGGTTATCGGATAAAGAGAGGGAAATTTCACAAAACTGAAATTCCGATAACCAGTGCAGAGCCAAATTCCCAGGTCGCGGACCGTCCGCGTGATGACGCCGGACCGTCCGGGGTTTCCAGAAATGTT
Organism: Zea luxurians; assembly: GCA_029449295.1. NCBI lineage: Eukaryota > Viridiplantae > Streptophyta > Magnoliopsida > Poales > Poaceae > Zea > Zea luxurians. The sequence continues at coordinate 179,821,690 of JAOPSE010000004.1, read as the reverse complement.
CTCTTAATCGATTCGGCTGACAATGAAGCCGATGTAAGTGATTGGAGGACACCTATACTTAATTATTTACGAAACCCCAATATTAGGACAGATAAGAACATTCGGCGAACAGCTTTCAAGTATGTTTTGATGAGTGATGAACTTTACCGCCGAACAGTCAGTGATGTCCTGCTGAAGTGCTTGGGCCCAGATGATGCTATATTAGCCATGGCCGAAGTACATGAAGGAATTTGTGGTACTCATCAATCGGCTCCAAAGATGAAGTGGTTGTTGCGAAGGTCTGGTTTTTATTGGCCTAGTATGATAGCTGATTGTTTCAAGTACTACAAGGGATGCCAAGTGTGTCAAAAATTCGGCGACCTACAATTGGTCCCTACAGCCGAATTGCATCCTATCATCAAGCCTTGGCCGTTCAGAGGATGGGGATTAGACTTTATTGGAGAAATTCATCCTTCATCATCAAAGGGGCATCGGTTTGTGTTAGTTGCCACTGACTATTTCACCAAGTGGACTGAAGCCGTTGCTCTGAAAAACATGACGCACAAGGAGGTAATTGAGTTCATAACTGAGCATATTATTCATAGATTCGGCATTCCCCAGACCTTGACTACAGATCAAGGGACTTCTTTTATGTCAAAGGAGGTACGTGAATTTGCTGAATTATACAGAATTAAGCTGCTTAATTCATCTCCATATTATGCTCAGGCCAATGGACAGGCCGAGTCTAGTAATAGGACATTGATTAATTTGATAAAAAAGAAGATATCCGATAATCCTAAACATTGGCATAAGATTTTGTCCGAAGCTTTATGGGCTCATAGAATATCTAAACATAGTGCTACTAAAGTATCTCCTTTTGAGCTTGTCTATGGGCAGGAAGCAGTATTGCCTGTGGAAATAAGTTTGAATGCTGTCAGGTTCGCCAGACAAAATGATTTAACTGTCACTGATTATTATAACTCAATGATGGATAATATTGATGAGGTGACCGACAAGAGGGTGATAGCTTTGGGAGCAATAGAAAAGGACAAGATCATGGTAGCCAGGGCCTACAACAAGAAGGTCAAAGCAAAATCATTCCAAGTAGGAGACTTGGTGTGGAAGACCATTCTACCTCTAAGGAATAAAGACCGAAAGTTCGGGAAATGGTCGCCAAGCTGGGAAGGTCCTTATAAAGTGAAACAAGTGATGTCTGGTAACGCTTATTTACTACAAACATTACAAGGCAAGGATTTACCTAAGGCTTTGAATGGACGTTTCCTCAAACGGTACTATCCTAGTATGTGGCAAGATGCCTAAGAAAACCGATGTGATCACATCGAGTTAGTTGCTTTTGGTTCGCCCAGCTCCACCAAAAGGCAGGGGGGCATATGTTCGAACCGGTTTTGAGCCGGCGGACAGTCCGGCCCTGAGGCCGGACGGTCCGCGGTCCGGACGGTCCGCGCCTGTGGGCCGGACGGTCCGCGCGTGCGCAGAACAGATTAGGGTTCCGAGTTTTGTGCTACGGTTGTTAGCTATATTCGCGGGATTAGCTCGGAATCAGTTGTGTAAAGGGTCCAGCCCCCCTCCTCTATAAATAGAGAGGTCTACGGCCGATTTGTAATCATCATCAATCGAATCAATACAATTTCTATTTCGCATTTTATCTTAGGAGTAGTTCTAGTCTAGTTTAGGTTTAGTCTTCCAATCCCCAAATTATCCGCCTCTCCTCGACTCTACGTCGATTAGAGGAGTCTAGGTCGGTCTACCCGAGCCTAGACACCACCTAGGATCTCTACTCCCCGACGGGGTCCCTCCCGGGAGCGAGATCCAGGCGCCGTCGGCGATCTTCTGCCGTCCCTGCGTACGCGCGGACCGTCCGGCCCCAGGGCGCGGACCGTCCGGCCGTCAGGCAGGAGCCCTAGCCGCGCACCAGGCCGCGGACCGTCCGGCCCCAGGCCGCGGACAGTCCGCCCTTGCGCAGAGAGTACTACAGCGCCTCGCACCAGGCCGCGGACCGTCCGGCCCCTGCGCGCGGACCGTCCGCCCCTGTGCAGAAGGCACCGCCACGGTTCTTGTTGAGTGTTTGGCGCTCAAAAAGGCGTCAACAACAGTAAATGAATCCATGTTTCTTTATTCTTTATTGCAACGGTATTTATATAAGCGAAGGAGACATGAATAGGAGGTCGGCGGGTCACGTCTATACAACTGGTGCACGTCGGTTGGCCATATTCTACGTGAAGATCGTGCAAGGAGCACGTCGCTTGAAAAACGTCGGCTGGAAGCAGTCAGCAACCTCTTATCTTTCATAACAGTTGTGACTGGTTTGTGGGATTGTGATGGAAATTCTCAGTTTTGCATGCTTCGACGCCCAGTGCTGGTTTTTCCTGTGCTCCTCGAAGTCGAGTACGCTGCTCACCGAGGAAACTGGTAGGCTGCATTTGGAATCCCGATTGCATCGTCAGTGACAACGAACCCAGCCACCAGCCAGCACCAACGTGATCGAGTAACGAGTAGTTACAAAAGGCGGCCGGGCAACAGTAAGCTCTCTTGCGTGCCTCAGGCATTGCGTTCTCTACACGTCAGGTGTTTCAGTGGTCATAAATAACACAACCCTAAAACCCAAACACCCTCGATCTGCCGGTTCGCATATCCACCTACAGAGGAGGCATTGAAGGGACCTGGTCATCCTCGATCAGCAACACATCAGCGAAGAAGGGGTCGCGTAGACAATCTCCAGCGGACTCGTAAGACGCCAGGCGTTTCTTGAGCGAGCGAAGCTCCCGCTCGATTTTGTTGCCATGAGCCTAGCCAAAAAAAAAAAAGTTCGCATGGATATATTCGTTGGGTCACACACAGGTAATGTCAGTAGAGGCTGAAATGCAGAGGGGGATGATGAACATGAACTCACAGGTGATTTCAGCTTCTGTAGCACCATATCTACAAGGTAGATTAACCACACCACGTTTGTCTTCGGGAAGCTGCAGCGCAAGTACAGATTGAGGACCAAGTACGGCGTCAGGTAACTTCTTCAAGGGAACTTCAACGTGGCATGCTGCAAACATATCGAAGAGGACTCTGATTACTGTTTACCTGCCCTCCCAGTGTTCCTGGGTGATTTGTTTCATTCTTCGATATGTTTCTGCCTGCAAACAACGAGATCCAATGCGTCAGGTAAAACACGTAATGATGTTTTAACACTCTACTATCAGGCAAGGCAGGTTAGATCAGAAGAAAACCTGTTTATCTCCCTTTTTCCCTTGAAATAGTGCAGGGTCCGCAGACAGGTCAAGAAAAAGAATGGCAGTTCCTGGAACAAAATATCAAGGAATACAAGAGAGGCAAAATAAAGTTACTGCATTACATGTCCTATTCTTTAAATGATCTACAATCACTTCTGTGCTAGGAGAACGAAGTTTCAAAATGATGTCGCTGATTGTCTGGCATAAACTGTTTTTGCTCAACTCTGTTCATGTATTCAACCTTTTCAAGCTGACAAAAACTGCAGTAAAAATAAGAGCCAGAAATGACAAGTATTCTTTTTATTAAGCATACATTGTCTTGTTCGTATCGTACTGGCTAAGGCACTCTAAAACGAGTAGTTAGCAACTAAAATTAGCTTAGAGGTTCATAACGAGTCAGCTAATAAACCAGCTAATTATTTATATCTCAAATAGCTATTAGTTGTTAGCTGCTCCAACCTAGCTAACAACTGATTAGCTGACTAACAATTAGCTCTAAAGGTTTGAAGTGTAAGTTAGGCAGTGGTCGAGCTTAAGAAAAATCTTAAAGGCCCCCCCCCACTAATGATGCATGGATCAAATTAGGAGTAAAATACAATTCCGGTCCTTAAACTTGTCTGGCTGTGTCAATTCGGTCCATAAACTTTTTTTAAAAAACTCGACCTGCGGAGGTAAGACGGCCCTAGAGTATTATATTAAAAAGACCTTCTCACAAAGGTCGAGAAAATCCTCGAACCCCTGCCCCACCCATATATAGCGGTATTGATGCCCAAGGCCGGGCTTTAGACCTATGCTTTGGCATGAGACAGATAAGAGATGTTTTTAACCACAGCCTAAAACTCATTCCTATGGGGAGTCGAACCCAGGACCTGGAGAGTGCTATTCAGACCACCTAACCAATTCAGCTAGAGAACCTTTCACCATAAACTTTTAAAGTATGTCTCTTAAGAGCAACTCCAATAATAACCAAAAAGATTATTCCCAATCCTATTTTAGGAGAAAAAACAGAAAAGAAGCTATTCAATAGCTCCCTATACCCTATCCACCCGCACACGCAAAACAGATCACTCACGGCGGAAATTTGTGCCGTTCTTACTCCTTCCAATCCATGTTTCTGCTCGCGCCGTCGCGTGTGCTGGCTGCCGCCTTCCTCAGCTACCTCGGCGCTCGTCGGCTAGCCAGCCTACACCCTCGCCGCCGAAGCCGACCCTGACGCTGAGCCGCTCCCGTACGTTCTCCCACGGAGGCAGCTCCGCCACCTCTGCTGACAGATTGTGGGCAAGTTCGTTTGGCTGGATTCAAGCCTGAACCGGATGCTACTGTTTGATTTCTAGACAAGATATTGTGGCTTCAAGCTGCCAGTTTTGTTTTCGATTTGGATGAGTATCGTGGTGATTTGGGCATGGTCTGTAGGAGAGGCCGAGAGGGATGTCCCTGCCATTCCCCCTATTGCATGTTCTTCGCTGAGCTCTGGACGATTGAAGCCTGGATGATTAATGGGGTTGTGTTCTGTTATGTTTTTATTTGCTCTATTGTGTTTCCCCCTTCACGTAGTCATCTTTGTCATATAAATGGTGGTGGGCTGGTGGCCATGTGTTTGAATCCATAAGCAGAGAAGTGCGCATCTTGAGCCGTATGCGGGGGAAGACGACAGTGATTCTCTCTCCATGACTCTGTCGTACATTCTGAAAGGGAATTGTTGGAGTATGAACTTTTTTAAGGAGCAAAGTATTTTAAGGACGTCCCAATACCTGTTTATTGGGAGATATGTTTTTAGAAGCTGTTGGAGATGCTCTAAGGGCTCTATATCTATTTGGGTCTCTATTATATCCTACAGGTTGCTGTGGCCCACATGGCAGACATCGAGGAAGGAGAGGGAAGGGTAAACGGGATTCAACAGACCATGACAACTGACATGTGGGCCACAACAATCCGTTAAGATGTAATAGTGACCCGAATAGAGATTGGGTCCTTAAAAGACATACTTTAAAAGTTTATGTATCGGGTTGGTACAACCGAACAAGTATAAGGACTAGAATTATATTTTACTCATCAAATTAACCATGGTTTACTATATGGCAACTAAGACAACTTAATAAGCTAAGGGGGATGTCCAAGGTTGGCCTTTTACCTAACCTCTGCCCCTGTGGCTAGGTCTAGAACTGTGCATCCACCCCACCTAAGTTCAATCCCTAAATTCTGAGTCAAACGGTAAATTTCCAGTGTGTAGAGGACCAACAACACGTGTATGCTGAGTGTGTCTACCTTGTACTTTCTAAATGAGTCAATAAACTTGGATAAGCTAGAAGATTGCCACATCCAACTTTAAGGGATTTCTCAAATCCAGTAAGGAGACCAAGTATTCGTAATTCCCCTCTATTAGTTGCAACAATTTCTTATTTACACATGGCAAAAAAATAATTGTTGTACAATTGCCAGAAATGACGAAACACTTCAAAGAATGAAGTAATATTGCAAACTGCAGAGACAGCAGTAAATGCAACGCAAAAATGAAGAACTTAGTCTATTAATAAGTAAAAAAACTTTGGGGATAGCAGCGGTGAAGTAATCACCTTGGTCGGCAATGGTGAAACTGCAAAATTCTGGGCTGACAGATGTCTACAAGGAAAGACTGTTGCGGAATTGGTTTCTAACCTCTTTAATTCAGTACCTAAAAAAAACTGTGCAGCGGCATACAGTGAGCCAGACACTTGTGAACAGATCTTGGGTGGCAGACATCAAAGGAGCACTCATAGTTCAGTTCCTTGCTGAATATCTATCAATCTGGGACTTGGTGGATGGAGTGGTGCTGCAGCCAGAAGTTCCTGACCGGCATTTATGGAAAATTTCCTCTACTGGAGCATATTCCTGTAAATCAGCCTACCAAGCGACGTTCATTGGAACCATTCAGTTTGCCCCCTAGAGAAAAGTCTAGAAAAGTTGGGCACAAGCGACGTTCACTGTAAGTTTTTTGCTTGGCTGGCCATCAACAACCGGTGCTGGACCTCGGATTGCATGGCTAAGCAAGGGTTACCCCATCAAGCAGCATGCACATTTTGTGATCAGGCGGAGAAAACCATACATCACATTCTATTCTCCTGTGTGTTGACCAGAGAAGTATGGGAATGGATTTTGAGAAAACTTAATCTTGACGTGGTTCCACGCCCGAATTCTTCTAGCCAGTTTTGGACCTGGTGATGTAAGGCCACCGTAGCTATCCCCAAAGATTTAAAAAAAGGATTCAATTCCTTGGTCATTTTGAAAACATAGAAATTCTTGCATGTTTGATGGAGTTGAATCTCAACCACAAGTGGCTGCTGAATCCCACATGTGATGATAGGATCACAGATCCTACCCGGAAGGTTGCACATGTTGTAGGGATGGGAGAAGGCTGGATGCGATGGCTGCGGGCGCCGTCGCTGTAAGCTGAAGGGCGAGGGAGCAGGGACACACAAGTGAAGGGGGCGCCCGACTTCCTGTTGAGGAAGCGGGCTAATACTTTTCCTGCTTAATTTTCCACAGAGATGTTTACAAGTAGTTATACTTGTAGGATCTAGGACACCGGCTAGAGGGGGTGAATAGACGGTTTTAACTAAAATCAAAGACACTAGAGAAATTTAATCAATATGACAAGAGATATAAATTCTCTAGCTATGACAACTAAGCAAACTATGATGAACAATTATGACAATGCTAGAAATGATAGACAATACACAAATTACTAACTACTTGCAAGTAATAGAGATATAAATTGTGAATTGTGAGGCGGATTATAAATAGAAGTGGAGCTCGTGTGTGAGGACTCTCTTGGCCATTCCTAGCACACATTGAGCTCATTTGTGATCCTCTAACTCATTCTCTCACACTCTTTGTTTAGGATTGCATTCTAATGAGAGATTGAGTGTTCCTAGTGTAATTGCATCCATTGGTGATCATTGAGACACTAGGTGGTACATCGAGCAAGCATCATTGGCTTGTTACTCTTGGAGATTGTCGCCTCCTAGATGGCTCGGGTGTTGTCTCCGTCAAGCTCTCCGTGAAGATTGTGGAGGAGCTACGGTGTTGATTGTGAGGAGTTCGCGCCTACCTCGCCAGAGCGACAAAGGCGACGCTAGTGGAATCGAGGTATTGAGTGATTTCTTGTCCACTTGGCTCAAAGATCAAGCCGTGTCTTGATAGAGGAGCAACTGAGAGCTTGAAGCCGACCTCAACGTGGATTAGGGGTGATCAGCAAATCACCGATACCACGGGATAAAACTCGGTGTCATTCTCTTCACTCTTTACTTATTACTTTGCAAGTAGTTAGTAATTTGTGTATTGTATCTCATTTCTAGCATTACCATAATTGTTCATCATAGTTTGCTTGATTGTCATAGCTAAAGAATTTATATCTCTTATCGTATTGATTAAATTTCTCTAGTGTCTTTGATTTTAGTTAAAACCGTCTATTCACACCCCTCTAGCCGGTGTCCTAGATCCTACAGCTAGTGATGTCGCCATTGTATACTGCGCAGTTCCCATTGGGGCCAACACATAGGAGGGGATTGGGGATGGTGACGCTGGCATCAGCAATAGGTGCAAGGACATGCCTAGCGTGGTGGTGGGTGGAAGGCTATAGAGTGGTGGTGATGGGACAATGGTGGAAGGTGGGTATGGTAATCGTGATGCCGTCAGGAAGGCCTGCATGGTCGCCATAAATCTTGCCAGCTCCTGGACTGCATCAGCTATGGATTCAATTGTGAGGGCCGGTGTGGACGAGGATGGTGGTGGCAGCGCCGTGGTGGTGGTTGACACTGGGACGATGGAGGCTGGTGGCGGGTGGGTGGTTGATGTTTGAGGATTGCTGGCCATCTCGGTACCAGGTTGATAGGATCACAGATCCTACCTGGAAGGTTGCGCAGGTTGTAGGGATGGGAGAAGGTTGGGCGCGACGACTGCTGGCGCAAGGGCGCCGTCGTTGCAAGCTGAAGGGCGAGGGTGCAAGGACACACAGGTGAAGGGAGCGCCCGACTTCCTGTTGAGGAAGCGAGCTAATACTTTTCTTGCTTAATTTTCCACAGAGATGTTTACAAGTATTTATACTCCCTCATAATCCTAATCCTAAGAGATCAGATCTAAGATCCCCTTTTTCTCTCTAACTAATCTTATCTCCTTAATCTCCTCCTCCTTATCTAACTAATCTTTCCTAAATCTTCTCTAACAAATCTTATCTCCTAAATCTTCTCTAACTACTGCTGGCCGCCTAGGCTGGGCTGCCGCCAGCTGCTCCATGACGCCCTTAGTGGGTGTGGTCTCGGGTGGTCGTTTTTAGCTGTTGTGTAGTGTTTCTAGTGCACCTAGGAGGTGTTCACCCCCTCCTTGTAACTGTTATTTTTCTTCCTTAATGAAATGAGATGTATTTCGCCTGCGTAGTTCTAAATAAAAAAGAAGTATAAAAATATTTGGGGGCACCTGTGTTGATCCGAGAAAGAGTGAAGTCGATTATAGAGACATTCAGACCAAAAGTTCTTGCATGCATCCTCTTCCCTTGAAGAGTGAAGCTCATTGTATGATTTGTATCTGGAGTTTCCTCTTGAGCCAAAAGAATGTTACCCCTGCCATGCCAGGCACATAGTGATGTTAACTGTTAACCATAATATGAGCACACTGGTTTGTCTCGATATGAATTTTCATAACAAGTAACACTCTCCACTCCTTAAATCTACTACAGTACTACTACCTATATCTGGCACCAAATTGGCTATTTTTACTCCTTAAATCTACTACTACTCTATCAAAGGTCCACATGAACTTACATAGCTCTATAACAAAAACATTTTGACAGTTGAAAATAGCATTAGGTCGTGAAAGCTAAAGCACTTAGGTATTAAATGTATTTTTATGATTTTATTATACATCAACACATTGTTTTCACTATACAAATTAATATTAACTCTGAGGCTTCAAATTAAAGACATGAATCAACCAAAGCTGTGTTGAGAGGACATACCAGTGCAGATCTCGATGTTCAAATTCACAAGCACTTTCAGCTACTGCTAAGGAAGCAGTAACCTGCATCAATAGAATGAAATATAGCTATCCTTAGAACTTTGTAGTTGAGGTCACACAGATATAATATTATAAAATGCATGGTGCAGACCTGAACCAGTAAACTGTGAACCTCATTATACTCAACTAGAGCAAAACTTTCAAGATCAGTGCCACCATCAGCTAGAACAAAGACAATGTAGCACTGAAACGAAACTTACTTATGTAAGAGGTAAATTAACAGGCATGGTGTCCCATGTTCCACCATAACGATATTTTGTTTCCCTCAGATGAAGACTTACCTGTTCCCTTGTAAACTCCTTTGGATGGTCATTTTCAGATCCACGTTTCGCATCATAGTCTTCCCAAGCACTAATCAGAAAAGGGTCATATGGCCCCTGACAAACTCGAAAGCTGCAAGATATATGAACTTGAGAGGTATTCAAACCAAGGTATTTAGTGTTATGAAGTACCTTTGTACAGACAAAATCAAAATTATCTGAAGCCAGGCTTTAATCATTTAGCACAATTTCTTGATAAATAATGCTGTGGAATTTTGAAAGAACACAGGTTCTTCATACAAGCTACAAATACAGTTAAAGTTTTATGTATTTCCCCACTGCAAGGAACAATGAAAGGCACATACTCTTTTGTCTCAATGAAGCCATTGCATGAATTTGTTTTAACATCACCACCCCGGTCTTCTCTCAGATTATTAAGCGTTAGAGAAAGTAAGACTTCCTCAAGTATTTCTTCCGATCTCTACAAAACAGAACCACCTCATGAGTACCAAACAAATATAGACCAGATAACACTAATTAATGAACTGAACCTTTTGGCTTTCTCCATTGACTAACAAGTCTCCGTCAAAAGGTACCACTTTGCACACAGTTCTTCCAGCCCTATAGGCCTCCCCATAGGTCCCTTCACCAAGCTTCTTGATGCTGCCTAGCTCACTATCCATGAACAATATCATTAACTAGTGGTGAACCACAAAAGCATCTAGAAAACAAAGAAATAAAATTTATCTTGAAAGATAGAACACCTACCAATAAGCAGAGAATACTTCTGCCAGTGTAACTGGTGCAGACTGCCTGCAAACCATGAGGAGCTGATCAAAAGCAGTCAGAGCTTCACCATTCCATGGAATGCTGGCTTCAACAGGCTCTTCCTTAATCTTCACTTTACCGAATGATGTAATCAGACTGTCTTCTGCAATGCTCTTTAAACTGATATCAGTGTAGCTTACAGAGATTGCCCTTCCAGCGGTGTATGTCTCTGACCCGTTGTTAGATGTACTGCTGTTACTGAGGACTGATGGTAAGATTGGCGTCTCCACAATGTCAAACAAGGGCTCAGATGACACACGTCTTGCAAGGGTAGAAATTTTCCATCTCTCCAATATTGCAGGCAGATCATGAATTATGAGATTCTGCTCCATTCCTTTGGTCCACGAGGCAAAGTTCTTAGGAGAAGGACTTTCTTCCATAAGATCAAAAGCATCGATCTCTTCAAAATATGCCTTCTCCTTGCTCAAATCAGGAGGGCCACCCAGACGTTTCTTCTGTAAACAACATGACAAGCTTAACAAAAAACTTACTTCAACAAATTCAGAAAAATATGCATGTAAAAATAGTAGAGTCAGCACTCGGTTGCACGGTTTCGGTGGTCGTTTCATTGCTTCACATGGTTTCTGTTGAAGATTTGCACCAGGTGCGACGAAGATACTCTCTCTCCCTCTGTATTAAAAACATTTGTTAGCTAAAAACTTACTTAAGATTCATATAATGCCGAAACTTGCTAACGAAGTGAAAATGTTTGTTTGGAGGTTGGCTCATAACAACCTGCCAGTACGTTGTAACATAGCAAGCAGAGGAATTAAAATAGATACCGTGTGCCCATTGTGCATTCCTGTGGATGAAGGCTTGTGGCGGTGGTGGAGGTTAGAAAAGGAAGAAGGCCTATGGCAAGATATTATCATATTCAAATATATAAAAAAAGGGATCCATCAATTCTGTGAAGCACATATTTGACAATTCTCCTATCTGGGCTGATCTTCTAAAAGTAAAAATGATCTACATGCAAGGTATAGAGTAATCCACATCAGAATTGGAAATTCTGGTAAAATTCTTGGCTTTACGATAAAGCTTTATGTGATAGTGTGATACGTTCTCTGATTTGTTCAAAATGTGTGATAAGAAGGACATTTTGGTAAGCCAGGTTAAGGAGGAAAAAACTCAAAGTACTTTCAGTAGATGGCTTGTTGATGAGCTGAGAAAAAAATTGGAATCATTGATGTGATGAAGTTTCAACTTGTTGATGAACCAGATGTAATTATGTGGAAGTTTGGAAACAATAATGCTTTGACAGTGAATGTTGCTGGTCCAACATACAGAAACATTTGGAAGGTAAATTTCCAAAAAAAAAAAATCAAAAAAACTTATTATGTTTGATCAAGAACAATGTTGTTGTAACTAAAGAAAACATGACCAAACAAAAATTGTGGGGATCCTACATGTCATTTTCTGTAATCAAATGGAAAATATCCCACATTTGTTGTTCAACTGTAACATGGCCAAGGTTGCGTTGTCAGTTACAGCTAAATGCTTTGGAGCAGATCATGTCCCTAAGAATCTACATCAAACGTGGAGATGGTGTGATCTTTGGATTCCGGGTGGACAGAAATTCCACGCGTTAGGCAATGCAGCGTTGTGCTGTGCCATTTGGAAAACAAGAAATAAAGCATGCTTTGAGGGGCAAGTTTGTGAAACATCTTTTTGTGATTATTTGTTATGCATGCGCTCTTATGCTTTATTGGACAGGTTGTTTACGCTGAAATGGGCAAAGAAGGACTACTGGAAGGGGTGAACACCATGCTTCAGACCGAGTCAAGAATCCTTGCTGATAAAGATCAACCAAAGGTGGTGTTGAAGAAGCTGAGGGATATGGATCACCAAGGTGATGATGACCAGGAATCTGACAGATGCACCTGAAGATGCTGTTGTACTGGGTCTGGTGTCGTTCTTTGTTTATCTGTAAACCTGAATGCGTGTAGTCGTGTAGTGCTCTGTGGTCAGTCGTTCTCTGTCTAGCTATGACGCCTGAATCAGATTGCAATAGATGAAAGGGGTCTGTTAGGTTCATGTTCTGTTATCTCCTTTTTTTCTCATTTCATTTCTCTGAACTATCAGAGTAACTAACTTATTTCCGCTATATGTGTAATGGAAATGGGGAATGCCTCAAGCCCTCGATTCAGGTAAAAGATGTTGGACCATCCACCAGACTTTGTAAAGGAATTGGTCTCCAGTGACATTACTGGAGACAGTGTCTAATGGAAGCGTTGTAAAGTGAATTAGTGAAAGTGAAGTTGTGCGTCACATGAACATATCTGCTACTGAAGAGAACGAGAAATGTAAGCAAGGCGCACCTGATGGAAAGCGACCGGTTCCAGCTGGTTCGCTTGCGCGGCACGAAGCTCGGGCGCCGCAGGCCACTGAAGCTGGCTCTCCTGCGGGAACAGGAAAACGCGTCACCTAATCACAGCAGAGGCAGCCCTAAATCCACAAAACCAGTGCCAAGCCGGTGAACGAACGAACGATTGGCAGCGGCCAGGAGCGCTCTTACGTCTCCATGTTAGCCCTGCCGGACGATTCCTCGACCAGGCGACGACCGTACACGACGCCGACGCGGGGCGGCCGGGCACGGCCGCTGGCCACGATCTCCGACCACCGGTCGCCTGCGCGAGGAGAAGGTCAAGCGGGTTAGCGGACGGCGCGATCTCCCCGCGGAGCGGACAGGGCGAGCGCGTACCTTCTAGAGACGCCATCGGGGCTGGGCTTTCGGCGGGAGGGTGGAAGGGCGCGGGATTGGGGAGGAGGGGAGGGTCGAGGCGGAGCGGCGTGCGGCGGGGTAGTTCGAAATGAGTCTGGACTCTGGAATGCGTATGAATGAATTCGAATTCCGCGGCCGTTGGAATGGCCGATGGCGACGCCAGGGCAGACGAGCGGAGCGGCGGGGCCGCGGGGTGCAGTGGTCGGCTCGGTGGAGTAGACAGTGGAGTGAGATTTCGTGGACTCGAGAGGCTTGGGCAAGACTCACGGGAGCGGATCTTTTGTGGCTGTCTATTACTTAGCGGCGCTTCTTGGACGAGGATTGTGCCGACTTCACTCGGGCAAATCTCGTGGACCTGTCAATGGGCTGTTTGTTTCGGCTTCTTGCAGCTTTTCGCCATAAAAACTACTGCGGACTGCTAAACGTTCAACTTTTTAGCCAGTCGTTGGGGCAAAAACCATCCAAAATTAATATAAACACATAATTGGTTGAGTCGTTGTAATAATAAGAATCTATCACTTTCTAGATTCTGAGCTATATGAACAACTTTATCTTCTTCCACACGTAATCGTAATGATACTCAGATTCTCCCCACAACCTATAGCCAGATTTTTAGAAAAGCCGGTCAGAAAAAAGTTGAACTAAACAGACCCAATATCTTAGCGGCACCTTTCCAAATCACAGCGGACGAAATACTGAACAAGTAGCTTCCTGGCTTCCTGCCGTTGTTCAACCAGTGATGGCTCCGGTTTTAGCACAACTAGTGATGGCTCCGGTTTTAGCACTCCGTACTCGTCCCCAGGATGAAAAAAAATTCCCACGGGATCTCACAAACACATGAGAAAAACAATTCTTCCTTATCTCCGTTTATCGTGGAGATAAATCCTCGTCATAGATACCGTCTCTATTTAAGTTATAATTAGATCGTACTTCCTTTATTATTATTGTAAAGTATTTTCACTTATGCACATTGTTATATATAAAAAACATTATGTGTACGTTAAATTGAATATATTTGTACAACGTGTGATCTCTTAATAAGATAATTATTTATTTTATCATTAACTATTACATGAAAACAATGTCACATGTAAGTTTAAAGGGTTGCCCGCGAGGAACAGGGATATAAAATGTTTCTTCATCCCTATCCCCGTTTACTTATCGGGGAGATTTTTTCTCCGATGACATCCCCGTGGGGAAGAAATTTCTCCATCCTTATTCCCTAATAGAGAAATTCCCTGCGGAGAATCTGTCACACCCGGATTTCGAGGCACCAAGATCCGGGCGCGAACATAATCACCAGGTGTGCTGGGACCAAGTCTCACACATATGATGAATCATGGCACAGGATCGAATGTCACATCATTACTATATAACAGGAGTTCTATACAAAATAAATAAATAATTACATTATAAGGAGACAACGGTCCAGCAACCCAAAGTTGACTGGGAGACGACGGCCTAGACCTCTCACGAACACATCGTAGCATCCTCAATGCGCATCATCCTGCGATACCTGTTCTTGACCTGTGGGGTGGTGTGAGACAGCAAGAGTGAGCTCACATACGTTCATCGCTCAACAAGTTGTGGGGAATAATATGCATGAACTCGCCAAAGGTGGGAGCTCACGTGAAGTGTAAGGCTTACCAAAGAGGATGGTTAGAGCTGAGCATTGCTTTTAAAGTTGGTCAAAATTTTATTAGCAATTACTAAGTATAAGTAAATACCAAACCCAATTAAGTAGAACAAAAGTAGCAACATCACCTGCGATGCAATGCATATGACAAATTGAATTTAGTTCCATAAATTAATCATGTGAGTGTCCGAGCTGCTCATGACCGTGAGCACGGCTAGTGTCGGGGACCATAATTAAGGGTACCCCCGAGGTTCCTAAATCTCAGCTGGTAACCCCCATCAGCATAAAGCTGCAAAGGCCTGATGGGTACGACTAAGTCAGGGATCGGTCCATTCGAAGGACACGATCGCGCCTCGCCCGAGCCTAGCCTCGGACAAGGGCAGCCGACCCCGGGGATCTCCGCCTCGCCCGAGGCCCCCCTCCAGAGCCTAATGTATTCCCGGCTCGCCCGAGGCCCTGCCTTCGCCAAGAAGCAACCCTGGCCAAATCGCCGCGTCGACCGACCAAATCGCAGGAGCATTTAATGCAAAGGTGGTCTGACACCTTATCCTGACGCGCGCCCCTGCAGTCGATAGAGCCGAAGTGACCGCCGTCACTTCGCCGCTCCATTGACCGGCCTGCCAGACAGACAGCGCCGCCTGCGCCACTCCGACTGCGGTGCCACTCGATAGAGTGAGGCTGACAGGCGGTCAGGCTCGGCCGCAGACACCATAGGAAACTCCGCTCCGCCCGACCCCAGGGCTCGGACTCGGGCTAAGTCCCGGAAGACGGCGAACTCTGCTCCGCCCGACCCCAGGGCTCGGACTCGGGCTAAGTCCCGGAAGACGGCGAACTCTGCTCCGCCCGATCCCAGGGCTCGGACTCGGGCTAAGTCCCGGAAGACGGCGAACTCCGCTCTGCCCGACCCCAGGGCTCGGACTCGGGCTAAGTCCCGGAAGACGGCGAACTCCGCTTCGCCCGACCCCAGGGCTCGGACTCGGGCTAAGTCCCAGAAGACGACAAACTCCGCTCCGCCCGACCCCAGGGCTCGGACTCGGGCTAAGTCCCGGAAGACGACGAACTCCGCTCCGCCCGACCCCAGGGCTCGCACTCGGGCTAAGTCTCAGAAGACGACGAACTCCGCCTCGCCCGACCCCAGGGCTCGGACTCCGCCTGGGCCTCTGCAGACGGACTCCGCCTCGCCCGACCCCAGGGCTCGGACTCCGCCCTGGCCTCAGCCGATGGTCTCCGCCTCGCCCGACCCTAGGGCTCGGACTCGGCCTAGGCCACAAAAGACAGACTCGACTTCGGCTTCGGAGGAGCTCCCACGTCGTCCAACCTAGGGCGCGGACCGGCCACATCAACAGGAGGCGCCATCATCACCCTACCCCGAGCTGACTCGAACCACGGGGGACAAGACCGGCGTCCCATTTGGCGCGCTCCGCTAGACAGGCAATGATGGCGTCCCCGCATACTCAGTGACGGAGGCAGCTCGCAGCCCCCTTACGGAAGCAAGAGGACGTCAGCAAGGACTCGACGGCCCCGACAGCTGTCCCTCCACCAGGCTCCAACGCTCCACCGACAGCCACGACATCACCCCAACAGGGCGCCAAGATCTCTCCGGCTGTCACCATGGCATGTACTTAGGGCGCTAGCTCTCCCCCGCTAGACACGTAGCACTCTGCTACACCCCCATTGTACACCTGGATCCTCTCCTTGCGCCTATAAAAGGAAGGACCAGGGCCCTCTCAGAGAGGGTTGGCCGCGCGGGGACGAGGACGAGACGGAGGCGCTCGCGTGAGGCCGCTCGCTCCCTCTCCCGCGTGGACGCTTGTGAAAGGGAATAAGGCTTACTCCTATTTCCTAATTAATTTTGGTGGTTGAATTGCCCAACACAAATAATTGGACTAACTAGTTTGCTCTAGTCTATAAGTTCTACAGGTGTCAATGGTTCACAATAAGTCAATAAAAAGACCAAGAAAGGGTTCAAGAAGAAAGGAGCAAAGGAAACCGAAGTACTCCCGGGTCTGGCGCACCGGACTGTCCGGTGCACCACCGGACAATGTCCGGTGCACCAGGGAAGCTCGACTTCACCTTCGGGTTTTCCAGGCGCACCTCCGCTATAATTCACCGGACTATCCGGTGTGCCAGCGGAGCAACGGTCATCTGCGCGCAACGGTCGACTCTGCAAAGCAAACAGTGCAAGTCAGATGTCAGAGCAGACGGACAGAGGGGCACCGGACTGTCCGGTGTCGCACCGGACTATCCGGTGCTACATGAGGACAAAGCCTCCAACGGTCGACCAGCTCCAACCCAGACGAACAGCTGACATGGCCGCTCACCGGACACTGTCCGGTGGCGCACCGGACTGTCCGGTGTGCCCATCGCCAGCAAGCTTCTCCAACGGCTAGATTTTGATTAGTGGCTATAAATACCACCCCAACCGGCCACTTCAATGTGTGGGAGTCCAAGCAACATTCCAAGTCATCTAGTTGACATACTCAAGCCCTTCCAACCACATATATTCATTGATCCATCCTATACACAAGATTTAGACCACTACAACCAACACAAGTGCCACAAGAGAGAGAGAGAGCAAGCAATTGAGAGCTACTCATTTGAGTTTAGCCCTAGTGCCTTGTGAGATTCATTGAGAGATAGTGTGTGCTACATCTTTGTGTTCATTTGAGCGTGGAGTTTTGACTCCCATTGAACTTCCTCCAAAGTTTTGGAGGCTTGTAAAAGCTAGCAAGAGACACCAAAGAGTGTGGTGGTCCTTGCGGGATCGAGAGTGATCCTTGAGAAGAAGAAGAGCTCGCTGATCCTTGTGTGATCGGTGGAGAGAGGGAAAGGGTTGAAAAAGACCCGTCCTTAGTGGACTCCTCAACGGGGACTAGGCCTTCGAGGGCCGAACCTCGGTAAAACAAATCACCCGTGTCTTGTGTGCTTATTGCTTGTGATTTGTTTGACTTTTCCCTTTCTAGGTTCCTCTTGCACTACTCTTTGCTAACTCTTTTTGGTGTTGCTTTAAGCTAAACTCTCATTTAGTGAAGCAACTCCGTGCAAGAGAGAAATTGTGCTATTGCTCTTCTTATCTAAGCTTTCTTGCTTTACTCTCATAAACTTGTTAGTAGTATTGATTTATCACTTCCGCATTATTTAATCGCAATACTCTTTACAAGCAAGAACTTAGTTTTTATTCTCCGATATTTGTATAACTTGTTCTAACCACTAATCAAGGGATCTAGTTGGGGGATAAAGTTTTAATTTTCAGGTTTCACCTATTCACCCCCCTCTAGGCGACTTTCAATTGGTATCAGAACTAGGCACTTCATCTTGAGTCTAACAACTCGAAGTGATGGCTCGTAGAAGATCATAAAAGAACAAGAAGACCCAGGAGAACACAACTCGGAAGGAGGTAACTCTTGAGATTTTAGTTGATGATTGTTCTAATTATGATTCATGGTCTACTAGTGTGCTAAATGCTTTTAGAACCATAGATCCTCGATTAGAACAAATTATAGACAAGAGCATCTTTCCTTCGAGTTATAATAAAGAAATTGTTTCCGAAGAGGATCAAAGATGTTATCGCTTAAACTACCTAGCTTTTGACATCTTAAGCAATTCTCTTAGCAAAGAAGATTATCGTGCCTTCATATCAAATTATGACGAATCCATTCATGATGCGCATGATATTTGGACTAGAATTAAAACTAAATTTGATGAGTCCAAACATGTTAGTTCATTTGATGTTTCCACTTCCTTTAGTTCTTGTGATACTAACCCTTTAAAGGAGGAAGAAGAAAATGAACGATGGAGACCAAACGATGAATCCACTTCTCCAAAAAGTTTGTCTTCCCATTTCGATTCCCACATATGTTGTGTGGCTAATGAAAATGATAGCGGAAGGACAAATGAGGATGAGGAGGAAGAAAGAAGCTTCTTGCATCTCTACGCTCGCCTAAGCCAAGAAGACAAGGCGGTCATGCTCAAACTTCTAGAAAGAGCGAGAGAGCAAAGCGAAGCTCGTCAAAGGCTAGAAAGTATCCTCTCCATGAAAATGCAATGCTTTGATGAGTTGACTAAAGAACATGAGGAGCTAAAGTGCTCTCATGTTGATTTGGTCCAAAGGTATGAAACCATTTCAATTGAGCAAGATAATGCTTTACATTGTATCGCTCAATTAGTAAATAGGAATACCTTGCTTAAGGACCAAGTAGAAAAGCTAAAAATTGAAAATATAGCTTTTCAAGAAAAATATGATATGCTCCTATGCTCTCATGAAAATCTTAGAGATGATCATATCATATTAAACATTTCTCATGAGGTTGTGATAGAAAATTTAAAATCCCAACAACCTCACTCATGCACATGTATTCAAATTGATACTATATTACCATGTGCTAATGATTGTTGTCCGTCGACAAGCAAATCTTCTTTTGAGCTAGAAATTGCAGGAACAAAAGATGATACATATGAAAAGCTCAAAGAAGAAAATGAGAGGCTAAAGATGAGCTTGACACAACTAAAAGGGAAGTGCACTGCTCAACCTTCTCAAGATAACCGTGATCACATGGTGAAGAAGCTTGAGACAGGAACAACCGTGGCACTACATCCCTTGAAGAAAATGTCAAGGATTTGAGGATTACTAAGAGGAAGAAACAAAAGTTGAAATCCAATACCTCCTCCAAAAGCCTCAACCATGCCTCCACAAAAGGTAACATCCAAGGTAATGATCAAGCCACACTTCTCACTAAGAAAATTAAGAAGTGTAGTGAATGTTTTGAAGGGGGACACTTGATTAGGTCTTGTCCCTACATTAAAAATGGCTTGATTATCAACAAGGATAATAAACTTTGTTTTAAATGCTCTAAGAAGGGACACTTGTTTAGATCTTGTCCCCATTTGAAACAAAGAGGCATAGGGTTAGAAAAGAAAGTTTTTACTAACCATGTAGCAAGCATCAAGCAAGCAAGGAAGAAATCTTCGAGGCTTGAAAAACGCCTATGCTACACATGCCGGAAGAAGGGACATCAATGCAAAGATTGTCCCATTAGTAACAATTTCACTCCTAGCTTGTCAATTGATTCTCATGTAACTGGGCAACCCAAAATTGCAACTTGTGCTAGAAAGGTAATGAGTTTACCTAGTGCTAACACAAAGGACATTTGGGTTCCTAGATCTTTGTTGACTAACCTTGATGGACCCATCAAGCGATGGGTACCAAAATATGCTTGACAAGCTTTGTAGGGAAAGGAGATGATATGAAGCTTTGGGGTGCTTGAGAGAGTCCATTCAATTCTTATTAACTCAAGCTATCAATCTTTAATGATTGATATATCTAAGATTGACCCAAGGTTATTTCAAATTGTTATGTCTAAACTCATATCATCTCGTGGAAGATATTAATGTTGTAGGAAATAAAGAATTATCTTGTGTGAAAAAATCAAGGCCTACAACATGGAGGAAAGCCGAAGAATGGTAACACTTGTGTTTTGAGTGCAAATAATTTAAATTATCATTTCTTATGTGTCTTGCGTAGTCACATAGAAAAATGAAGCACTTCAAATATCTTTAAATTTGTATTACCATTCTTTGAAGAATTTCCTCTCATATGGTAGATTGCATACTCATCATTTCTATCCTATGGCAATTTACATGCTTTAATTATTGTAAAGATCTCATGGCATGTTTTACACTAATATTCCTATTATTGCCATGATTCTAGATATAGAGAGGTATTTCAAGTTCTTAAAGGAACAAAGTGTCATGTGAGGAATTCAAATCCTTAGGACACTTATAAAAGGAAAACTCTCTCTATAACTAGAATAGTGAGACTAATGATTTTATCTAAGTAACCCAAGTAGTCTCACTTGTAGAGAATATGTTTCTCTTTGGAAAAGCATGTAATCTAACATAAAAAAAGAAAAATTAATCCAATGATTTATGATGTACTTCTACTTGCTTAAATTGGATTTGATTCTTCACATTTATCGCTTTCCATATCATGAATTAGATTTATTCCCTTAATCTTAAAGGATTGGTTATGCTTGTTTTATGAGTTAAAATTGAGCATAACGTCATCTATGGATAATCTAGTTCATGCTATGAAGTTTCCATGCTTTTAGTAATCTAGCTTTTCATTCCTTATCAAAATTGATTACAAAAATGGAAACTAGTGCTTGTGTTACTAATAACGTATCTCTTGAGCCTACTTTTAAATATCCACAAAAGAGAAAGTGCACAAGCCTCATAGGTTGCTCTTCACCCAAAGGAAGAAAGGTAAAAGCAAAGGTATGAGAACTCATCTTCTTAATCGAATTTAGTTCCCATCTCAATGGCTATTTACTCTAAATTATCATATTCTACCCTTGTGAGGAATAGATTCTTTATTGGACTTAAATTATCTAGATGCGCATTCAATCTCATTCTTTTAAATGCACTTGTCCATTAGAATCTAATTCATGCCTTTGTTGCATTTGTATTCATATTGATATGCTTCTAAATTATGATGTTAAAATTCAATATGAAGAAGTAAAATTTCTATGATTGATCAAAAATGTTTAAAAAGGTGCTCATTCCTCTTTTATGATAATATGCACTAATGTTAAGGATTTTACTTCATGTCTGTATGACTCATGGATGATGAATTATTTTTACCTCCTATCCAAAAGAATCATCTTCCATCATATACTCCCTTGTGATATTAACATCCTTCTTGAGTATTTTCAATAAGTTTAAAAGGAAAAAAGAATAACTACAAAGGGAGGACTCTCAAATGAATAAGGAGGATATCAAGAACAACACCACCTACTTGGATATTAAGATCTACAAAACAATCAATGGTATGATTGTGAGTATTCTAAATCCTTTTCATTATGAGATTATCAGGCATAAGTTGTCTATTGCAAATCTTATAAGCCTTGATCAATATGTATAATGCTTCTCCCTACATTAAATACATATATTCATCTCACTCAAATACTTGATGTATATCTTTAGGGGGAGCATCCTTTTTATATCTTGATTATATTGAGACTATTGCTTTATCTTAGTAATCTCACATAGTCTCTTGCATGAGATTAAGTTTCTCATGAAGTATGCTACTTCAAATTAATCCTTCTTGTTAAAGTATTGTCATCTTTATCAAGGATTGTAACCTTCATTGCCAAAGTAGCATATTTGTTGGATTCTCCCACTCTAAGCTTAATTGATAAATCTAATGTGTATGTTGTTCTTTTGATCACCTGTTATTTGTTTGATCATTGAATAACTTCAATTAACTCTTATGTTGCTTAGTGCATTATTTAATTTCAATCAATATCTCTTGATGTGCACTAAGTTAAAAGGAGAATTCATGTTTCATTTATGCTATTGGTGATTCACTTGTTATATGCCAACCATGAATTAGAAAAGAATCACTGGTTGTAAGAACTCCCTTTTGTGCAAAATATTTCCATATATTGTCATTGAGTATAGGTCTTAAGCATCTAAGACTAAGGACAAAGCACAATGAAGAGAGCGTCCCTATGTGAAGGTACAAAATGGTAAAACTACTTCTTTCTATTTACACATGTACCTAAATCTTCCTTCTTATAAGCATTCTTGGCATATCTTATATAAAAGGAAGAGAAAGCATGTCCTTTGCATTTATCCCTGCTTCATACCTAGTTTAACCTCTTAAAATTTCACTCCTGCATTATTGCATCTTTGCTTAAACTAGATGAAGTAATTTTATTGTCAAAGAGCTTAAAGCTTAACCTTGTAACGAGGATAAGCTGCCTTTGTTCCAAAGGTGGATGGCCCTTGAGTCTCTTTGAAATCCTTAAGGGAAAATGCTTAAATTGTTCATAACATGCTTTCATAAGTGCATAAACTGTTATGAGCATCACACTTATACTATGACATAATGCACTTCACATTCTGTATGATATAGATATATTCTCATTAACCTAATTATGTGCAATTGGCATTTAAGGCCATAATATGTGTTTCTCTCCACGCACATACTTAGGGGGAGCAATCTATATTATATAGAACTATGACCATGCTTAATTTGACATATCCTTTTGATCATATCTCTTTTATATATGCTATGACTAATGTGTTTTCAAGTGTATTTCAAGCCAAGTCATAGGTATATTGAAAGGGAATTGGAGTCTTCGGCAAAGACAAAGGCTTCCACTCCGTAACTCATCCCTTGCCGACGCTCCAAGTCACGCTTCATCTTTGGGGAAGAAAGCATGAAGCAAAAGGACTCCGGCTTTGGTATAATCTTCACTCACATTTTATTTGCCAAAGGGGAGAAAGTAGTTAGGTAAGGGCTTATATTTTACTCTAAGTATCCGTTTTTGGCGATTCATGCCAAAGGGGGAGAAAGTATTAGCCCAAAGCAAAAGGACCGCACCACCACCCTATTTTAAAAACTAATGATTTTCGATTGGTAAATTTCAAATTAGTATCATAACTTTCAAATTGGTATCTTATTGTGTTCAAAAAGGGGAGAAAGTAGAACTTTCAAAATTTGATATCTTAAAACCCTCTTGAACACTAAGAGGAAAATTTATTGAGGGAGAGTTTTGTTTTAGTCAAAGGAAAAGCATTTGAAACAGGGGGAGAAAATTTCAAATCTTGAAAAATGCTTCGCAAAATCTTATTCATTTACCTTTGACTATTTGAAAAAGGATTTGCAAAAGAATTTGCAAAAACAAAGCATGTGGTGCAAGCGTGGTCCAAAATGTTAAATAAGAAAGAAACAATCCATGCGAATCCTATAAGTATTGGCTCAATTCCAAGTAACCTTTGCACTTACATTATACAAACTAGTTCAATTATGCTCTTCAATATTTGCTTTGGTTTGTGTTGGCATCAATCACCAAAAAGGGGGAGATTGAAAGGGAATAAGGCTTACACCTATTTCCTAATTAATTTTGGTGGTTGAATTGCCCAACACAAATAATTGGACTAACTAGTTTGCTCTAGTCTATAAGTTCTACAGGTGTCAATGGTTCACAATAAGTCAATAAAAAGACCAAGAAAGGGTTCAAGAAGAAAGGAGCAAAGGAAACCGAAGTACTCCCGGGTCTGGCGCACCGGACTGTCTGGTGTGCCACCAGACAGTGTCCGGTGCACCACCGGACAATGTCCGGTGCACCAGGGAAGCTCGACTTTAACTCTTCACCTTCGGGTTTTCCAGGCGCACCTCCGCTATAATTCACCAGACTGTCCGGTGCGCACCGGACTGTCCGGTGTGCCAGCGGAGCAACGGTCATCTGCGCGCAACGGTCGACTCTGCAAAGCAAACAGTGCAAGTCAGATGTCAGAGCAGACGGACAGAGGGGCACCGGACTGTCCGGTGTCGCACCGGACTGTCCGGTGCTACATGAGGACAAAGCCTCCAACGGTCGACCAGCTCCAACCCTGACGAACAGCTGACGTGGCCGCTCACCGGACACTGTCCGGTGGCGCACCAGACTGTCCGGTGTGCCCATCGCCAGCAAGCTTCTCCAACGGCTAGATTTTGATTGGTGGCTATAAATACCACCCCAACCGGCCACTTCAATGTGTGGGAGTCCAAGCAACATTCCAAGTCATCTAGTTGACATACTCAAGCCCTCCCAACCACATATATTCATTGATCCATCCTATACACAAGATTTAGACCACTACAACCAACACAAGTGCCACAAGAGAGAGAGCAAGCAATTGAGAGCTACTCATTTGAGTTTAGCCCTAGTGCCTTGTGAGATTCATTGAGAGATAGTGTGTGCTACATCTTTGTGTTCATTTGAGCGTGGAGTTTTGACTCCCATTGAACTTCCTCCAAAGTTTTGGAGGCTTGTAAAAGCTAGCAAGAGACACCAAAGAGTGTGGTGGTCCTTGCGGGATCGAGAGTGATCCTTGAGAAGAAGAAGAGCTCGCCGATCCTTGTGTGATCGGTGGAGAGAGGGAAAGGGTTGAAAAAGACCCGTCCTTAGTGGACTCCTCAACGGGGACTAGGCTTTCGAGGACCGAACCTCGGTAAAACAAATCACCCATGTCTTGTGTGCTTATTGCTTGTGATTTGTTTGACTTTTCCCTTTCTAGGTTCCTCTTGCACTACTCTTTGCTAACTCTTTTTGGTGTTGCTTTAAGCTAAACTCTCATTTAGTGAAGCAACTCCGTGCAAGAGAGAACTTGTGCTATTGCTCTTCTTATCTAAGCTTTCTTGCTTTACTCTCATAAACTTGTTAGTAGTATTGATTTATCACTTCCGCATTATTTAATCGCAATACTCTTTACAAGCAACAACTTAGTTTTTATTCTCCGATATTTGTATAACTTGTTCTAACCACTAATCAAGGGATCTAGTTGGGGGATAAAGTTTTAATTTTCAGGTTTCGCATATTCACCCCCCTCTAGGCGACTTTCAGCTTGTAACCCCCTACTGCAAGCGCACCCGACCTGGGCGCGGGACGAACACGAAGGCCGCGAGATTCCCACCTCTCTCTCTCTCTCTCTCTCCAGGGCCGTCTCCGGCCGCCTCACTCTCCCCCCTTCACGCTCGGCCTCGCGCTCGACCCATCTGGGCTGGGGCACGCGGCGACATTCACTCGTCGGCATTAGGGACCCCCGGTCTCAAAACGCCGACAGTTGGCGCGCCAGGTAGGGGCCTGCCACGTGTTGACGAACAGCTACCCGTCAAGCTCCAGATGGGCAGTCTCCATCGACCTCTTCGACCCGGGACAGTGCTCCGTTTCGGGAGCCTTGAGTTCATGTCCCTCGATGGTGGCTACGACATGATACTCCTTCTTCCGCCGCGCGACGACGACAATGGCGGCCAACAACCCGCACGTCGGCGGCGGAATCGACGACGCCTTCCCCACGCGGCAGAAGAACTACCTTCGAGCTCGTCCCGTCGCCTCCCTCGCCGGCGGAGGAGGAGGCGGGGCAACCAAGGCCAAGCAAGAGGTGGCACCACGTCGGCTGTCGAGCGAGTCGACGGCACCGGCGCCCCAACGAGGGGCGCGCCGGGCATCGACCCCACGTTCGAGACGGAGACGAGCGCCGTTTCCCCGCGACACGCCTACTCCGAGCAGACGGACAACGCCAGCACGCTCGTGAAGGGCTTGCTAGGCGTCACCCTCGTACCCAAGACGATGGTGCGGTCTACCCCCGACGCAACTTCATCACCGCCCGTCGACCAGGAGGTACCGACCGACTCCCATCTCGCACCTTTCGGATTCAGCCTCGACCCGCCAAGCGGCCTCGCTTTGGCGGGCGCTCTCGTAGAGGCAAGTCCGGACCCTTTGGGGTTTCATATGCGGTCACCTTGGGACCGGCTGACGGACGTCACGACCTACGGGCCCTCTGGGTCCGAGGAAGACGACGAACCCAGCTTCTGTTGGGATTTCTCTGGACTTGGCAACCCCTGTGCCATGCGGGACTTTATGACCGCATGCGACTACTGCCTTTCCGACTGTTCCGACGGTAGCCGCGGCTTCGGCGACGAAGACTGCGGCCCAAGTCGTGAATGTTTCCACGTCGATCTAGGAGGTCCCGCCGAAGGCAACCATCTTGGCATGCCGGCGGACGGTGATCCCCCTAGGCTGGTGCCTCGCGTTGACATCCTTCGGGAGCTAGCTGTGGTCCCAGTCCCTGCGGGGGGTCAGGACACACAGCTCGAGCAAATCCGCGAGGTGCAGGCCAGGCTCGAAGAGGGAGCAGGAGCGCTTGAGCCGATTCGCCGGGACGTCGGGCAGGCATGGGTGGTCCAACCTCCAGCCGGAGAAATACGTCATCTACCCCAGGGCTTCCAGCACCACATCGCCGATGATGTCAGGGTCAGGCCGCCACCCACATCCAGCGGGGTTGGCCAGAACCTGGCTGCAGCAGCAATGCTCCTCCGCGCGATGCCGGAGCCTTCAACCACCGAGGGGCGACGCATCCAGGGGGAGCTCAAGGATCTCCTGGAAGGCACCGCGGTCCGACGGGCCGAGAGCTCTGCCTCCCGAAGGCAGGGCTACCCCTCGGAACCTCATGCCACGACTTCCCGATTCATGCGGGAAGCCTCGGTCTACACCGGGCGCACGCGCCACACGGCACCTGCGGCCCCGGGTCACCTCGGCAACGAGCAACCGCGCCGCGACCATCGGGCCCGCCTCGACGAGAGGGTGTGCCGAGGCTACCACCCCAGGCGTGGGGGACGCTACGACAGCGAGGAGGATCGGAGTCCTTCGCCCGAACCACCCAGTCCGCAGGCCTTTAGCCGGGCCATACGACGGGCGCTGTTCCCGACCCGTTTCTGACCCCCGGCTACTATCACAAAGTACTCGGGGGAGACGAGGCCGGAACTGTGGCTCGCGGACTACCGTCTGGCCTGCCAACTGGGTGGAACAGACGATGACAACCTCATCATCCGCAACCTCCCCCTGTTCCTCTCCGACACCGCTCGCACCTGGTTGGAGCACCTGCCTCCGGGGCAGATCTCCAACTGGGACGACCTAGTCCGAGCTTTCGCCGGCAACTTCCAGGGCACGTACGTGCGCCCCGGGAACTCCTGGGACCTCCGAAGCTGCCGACAGCAGCCGGGAGAGTCTCTCTGGGACTACATCCGGCGATTCTCGAAGCAGCGCACCGAGCTGCCCAATGTCACCGACTCGGATGTCATCGGCGCGTTCCTCGCTGGCACCACCTGCCGCGACCTGGTGAGCAAGCTGGGTCGCAAGACCCCCACCAGGGCGAGCGAGCTGATGGACATCGCCACCAAGTTTGCCTCCGGCCAGGAGGTGGTCGAGGCTATCTTCCGGAAGGACAAGCAGCCCCAGGACCACCCATCGGAAGATGCCCCCGAGGCGTCAACTCAGCGTGGCGCCAAGAAGAAGGGCAAGAAGAAGTCGCAAGCGAAGCGCGACGCCGCCGACGCGGACCTTGTCGCCGCCGCCGAGTTCAAGAACCCTCGGAGACCCCCAGGAGGTGCCAACCTCTTCGACAAGATGCTCAAGGAGTCGTGCCCCTATCACCAGGGGCCCGTCAAGCACACCCTTGAGGAGTGCATCATGCTTCGGCGCCACTTCCACAAGGCCGGGCCACCCGTGGAGGGTGGCAGGGCCCACGACGACGACAAGAAGGAAGATCACCAAGCAGGAGAGTTCCCCGAGGTCCGCGACTGCTTCATGATCTACGGTGGGCAAGCGGCGAATTCCTTGGCTCGGCACCGCAAGCAAGAGCGCCGGGAGGTCTGCTCGGTGAAGGTGGCAGCGCCAGTCTACTTAGACTGGTCCAACAAGCCCATCACCTTTGACCGAGCCGACCACCCCGACCATGTGCTGAGACCGGGGAAATACCCGCTCATCATTGACCCCGTCATCAGCAACGTCAGGCTCACCAAGGTCCTCATGGACGGAGGCAGCAGCCTCAACATCATCTACGCTGAAACCCTCGGGCTCCTGCGTGTCGATCTGTCCTCCGTCCGGGCAGGCGCTGCGCCCTTCCACGGGATCATTCCCGAGAAACGCGTTCAGCCCCTCGGACAACTTGACCTTCCCGTCTGCTTCGGAACACCCTCCAACTTCCGAAGGGAGACCCTGATGTTCGAGGTGGTTGGGTTCCGAGGAACCTACCATGCGGTACTGGGAAGACCATGCTACACGAAGTTCATGGCCGTCCCCAACTACACCTACCTGAAGCTCAAGATGCCAGGCCCCAACGGGGTCATCACCGTCGGCCCCACGTACAAACACGCGTTCGAATGCGACGTGGAGTGCGTGGAGTACGCCGAGGCCCTCGCCGAATCTGAGGCCCTCATCGCCGACCTGGAGAGCCTCCCTAAGGAGGTACCAGACGTGAAGCGTCATGCCGACAACTTCGAGCCAGCGGAGACGGTCAAGTCCGTCCCCCTCGACCCCATCAACGACGTCTCCAAGCAAGTCTGGATCGGCTCCGAGCTCGACCCCAAATAGGAAGCAGTGCTCGTCGACTTCCTCCGCGCAAATGCCGACGTTTTCACGTGGAGTCCCTCGGACATGCCTGGCATACCGAGGGAGGTCGCCGAGCACTCACTAGACATCCGGGCCGGAGCCCGACCCATCAAGCAGCCTCTGCGCCGATTCGACGAGGAGAAGCGCAGAGCCATAGGCGAAGAGATCCACAAGCTATTGGCGGCAGGGTTCATCAAAGAGGTTTTCCACCCCGAATGGCTTGCCAACCCTATGCTTGTGAGAAAGAAAGGTGGGAAATGGCGGATGTGCATAGATTACACTGGTCTGAACAAAGCATGTCCGAAGGTTCCCTACCCTCTGCCTCGCATCGATCAAATCGTGGATTCCACGGCTGGGTGCGAAACCCTGTCTTTCCTCGATGCCTACTCAGGGTATCACCAAATCAGGATGAAAGAGTCCGACCAGCTCGCGACTTCTTTCATCACACCCTTCGGCATGTACTGCTATGTCACTATGCTGTTCGGCTTGAGGAATGCGGGCGCGACGTACCAGCGGTGCATGAACCATGTGTTCGGCGAACACATTGGCCGCACGGTCGAGGCTTACGTCGATGACATCGTAGTCAAGACAAGGAAAGCCTCCGACCTCCTCTCCGACCTTGAAGTGACATTCCGATGTCTCAAGGCGAAAGGCGTCAAGCTCAATCCCGAGAAGTGTGTCTTCGGGGTGCCCCGAGGCATGCTCTTGGGGTTCATCGTCTCCGAGCGGGGCATCAAAGCCAACCCGGAGAAGATCGCAGCCATCACCGGCATGGGGCCCATCAAGGACTTGAAGGGCGTATAGAGGGTCATGGGATGTCTCGCGGCTCTGAGCCGCTTCATCTCACGCCTTGGCGAAAGAGGTCTGCCTCTGTACCGCCTCCTAAGGAAGGCCGAGGGCTTCACCTGGACCCCCGAGGCCGAGGAAGCCCTCGGGAACCTGAAGGCGCTCCTCACGAAGGCGCCTATCTTGGTGCCTCCAGCCGACGGAGAAGCCCTCTTGGTCTACGTCGCCGCAACCACTCAGGTGGTTAGCGCCGCGATTGTGGTCGAGAGGCAAGAAGAGGTGCACGCATTGTCCGTTCAGAGGCCAGTCTACTTCGTCAGCGAGGTACTGTCCGAAACCAAGATCCGCTACCCACAAGTTCAGAAGCTGCTGTATGCGGTGATTCTGACACAGCGCAAGTTGCGACACTACTTCGAGTCTCATCCGGTAACTGTGGTGTCTTCCTTCCCCTTGGGAGAGATCATCCAGTGCCGAGAGGCCTCGAGGAGAATTACAAAGTGGGCGGTGGAAATCATGGGTGAGACAATCTCGTTCGCCCCCCGGAAGGCTATCAAGTCCCAGGTCTTAGCAGACTTCGTAGCTGAATGGGTCGACACTCAGCTCCCAACAGCTCCGATCCAGCCGGAGCTCTGGACCATGTTCTTCGACGGGTTGCTGATGAAGACAGGAGCCGGCGCCGGCCTACTCTTCATCTCGCCCCTCGGAAAGCACATACGCTATGTGCTACGCCTCCATTTCCTGGCGTCCAACAATGTGGCCGAATATGAGGCTCTGGTCAACGGGTTGCGGATCGCCATCGAGCTAGGGGTCCGACGCCTCGATGCTCACGGTGACTCGCAGCTCGTCATCGACCAAGTCATGAAGAACTCCCACTGCCGCGACCCGAATATGGAGGCCTATTGCGATGAGGTTCGGCGCCTGGAAGACAAGTTCTACGGGCTCGAGCTCAACCACATCGCCCGACGCCATAACGAGACTGCGGACGAGCTGGCTAAGATAGCCTCAGGGCGGACAACGGTTCCCCCGAACGTCTTCTCCCGAGACCTACATCAACCCTCAGTCAAGACTGATGACTCGCCCAAGCCCGAGAAGGCCTCGGCCTAGCCCGAGGCACCCTCGGCCGAGCCCGAGGCACCCTCGTCTCCGCCCGAGGCACCCTCGGCCCTCGAGGGTGAGGCACTGCGCGTCGAGGAGGAGCGGAGCGGGGTCGCGCCTAATCGAAACTGGCAGACCCCGTACCTGCAATATCTCCACCAAGGAGAACTACCCCCTGACCAGGCCGAAGCTCGGCGATTGGCACGGTGTGCCAAGTCGTTCGTCCTACTGGGGAACAGGAAGGAGCTCTACCACCGCAGCCCATCAGGCATCCTCCAGCGATGCATCTCCATCACCGAAGGTCAGGAACTCCTTCGAGAGATACACTCGGGGGCTTGCGGCCATCACGCAGCACCTCGAGCCCTCGTCGGAAATGCTTTCCGACAAGGTTTCTACTGGCCGACAGCGGTGGCCGACGCCACTAGAATTGTCCGCACCTGTGAAGGGTGTCAGTTCTACGCAAGGCAGACCCACCTGCCTGCTCAGGCTCTGCAGACGATACCCATCACCTGGCCTTTCGTTGTATGGGGTCTGGACCTCGTCGGCCCCTTGCAGGAGGCACCCGGGGGCTACACGCACCTGTTGGTCGCCATCGACAAATTCTCCAAGTGGATCGAGGTCCGACCCCTGAATAGCATCAGGTCCGAGCAGGCGGTGGCGTTCTTCACCAACATCATCCATTGATTCTGAGTCCCGAACTCCATCATCACCGACAACAACACCCAGTTCACCGGCAGGAAGTTCCTGGACTTCTGCGAGGATCACCACATCCGGGTGGACTGGGCCGCCGTGGCTCACCCCATGACGAATGGACAAGTGGAGCGTGCCAACGGCATGATTCTACAAGGACTCAAGCCTCGGATCTACAACGACCTCAACAAGTTCGGCAAACGATGGATAAAGGAACTCCCCTCGGTGGTCTGGAGCCTGAGGACGACACCGAGCCGAGCCACGGGCTTCAGGCCATTCTTTCTGGTCTATGGGGCCGAGGCCATCTTGCCCACAGACTTAGAATACGGTTCCCCGAGGATGAGGGCCTACACCGACCAAAGCAACCAAGCTAGCCGAGAAGACTCGCTGGACCAGCTGGAAGAGGCTCGGGACAGGGCCTTACTACACTCGGCACGGTACCAGCAGTCCATGCGACGCTACCACGCCCGAGGGGTCCGGTCTCGAGACCTCCACGTAGGCGATCTGGTGCTTCGGCTGCGATAAGACGCCCGAGGGCGGCACAAGCTCACGCCCCCCTAGGAGGGGCCGTTCGTCATCGCCAAAGTTCTGAAGCCCGGAACATACAAGCTGGCCAACAGTCAAGGCGAGGTCTACGGCAACGCTTGGAACATCCAACAGCTACGTCGCTTTTACCCTTAAGATGTTTTCAAGTTGTTCATATACCTCGCTCCTACGCAAAGTTTAGTCATCAAGGAAGGGTCAACCTTGCCTCGGCAAAGTCCGACCCTCCCTCGGGGGCTAAAAGGGGGGAACCCCCCCCTCTGCGTCGAATTTTTTCCTCGAAAAAAGATCCTTTCTGCCAGAATGTCTTTCGTGCTTTTTGGCTACTTCGAAAGTGGATCCTGAAAACGACGGAGTACACGTAAGCAGCCAAGGCTGACCGAGCCGAGGGACTCCTACGCCTCCGGGATACGGATACCTCACTCATCACCTTCTGCGACAAGTAGCTCCGCTCGGATAAGTGACTCCGCGGACCGGACAAGTCTTCATGCTCGAGAGCTCCTCTGCCGAAGTGATTTTTCGGGCCTTCCCGACTGCGTCGGTAACAGAACCCTATGGACGGGTAAGAGCGCGCGTAAGCGGCAAGGCCGACCGAGCCGGGGGACTCCTACGCCTCCGGGATACGGATACCTCACTCATCGCCTTCCGGGAAAAGCAACTCTCGCCCGCACAAACAATTCTGTTACCGACAAATAAGTCCGGATACTCGAAATAAGAGGAAAAGGAACGCAGCTTTACGACACGACGACGGTGTGTTTTAGGCCTCGGTGGCCGCAGAAAACATACACACACTACAAGACAACCTGATCCTACAGGCTCGGACGACGACAGCCGAAGGGGGCAGCAGCACCCTTGGCATCAACTACACCTTCGGCGGGGTCTGACCTAGCCTCGGGCGGCGACACGGTCGGAGGGCCCCCACTTCGAAGGACGACAGCAGCACCGCACCCGGGCCATCGCCGCCAGGGTCTTCTTCGAGAACCCGGCCCGAGCAGGTGGCTCGGCCGGCCACCCCGAGGCCTCGGCCCGCTGTCCTCCGAGGACATCAGCCCGACCCGAAGCCTCGGCACCTCAACTCCGGCGTCGGTTCCGCCGGTGGACGACCCGGCCTGGCTCTGGCCAATCACACCTCCTTCTTGGGCCAACTCTGCCTCTGTTCATGCTGACACCGCTACCCCTGGCCTTGGCTCATCGAAGAGCGGCCGAGGGGTTCCTTTAACCAAGCAAGGGAAGCCTCGGGCAACAAGGCTGATCGAGCTGAGGGACTCCTACGCCTCCGAGATACGGATACCTCACTCGTCACCTTTACATGGGGCGACCCACGCTTGGTGAAGCGGTTAAAGCAATCAACAGGCGAGTCCTAGTGCTCGAAGAGGGGAAAAACACGGCTCCGTGCCGAAATTACATACATGTTCAGGCCCCGACAGCCACAATGAACAGACACTGGCACTCAAGGTGCCATTACAAACGGAACTCCGGTCCCACCTCCGCAGGTACGAACGACCCCCCACGAGGGAGGGCCTACGGAGCAATAGAAGACCGACGAACGACTTGTCGTCGCTCGCCCCGGCAGCAGCAGTGACGAAGACTTCTGCTCCGGAGGGCTGAACAGCAGCAGTGATGACCTCAGGGCGGATGATGCTGCCATGAGGCCCCCGCCCATGCTCCCAACTCGAGAGGCAAGGACGGGCAGAAGGCCGTAGAGTTGGAGGTCAGTCCACGGGTGGCGCCGGCAAGCCCGTCGATGGCGGAACCTCTTCCAGCTGCCATGGCGGAGGACGGCACCGGGGGCGGCTCCGAAGCTGCTCGGCTCAGAAAGCCGGGCACGCTGCAGCTGCCCATGCCACGAACGGCGGACGCCCTTCCTCTCGATCACTAAGGGAAGGAGCGGGCCACCGCGCGCACGGGGACCGACCCCAACTCGGCACGCTCCCCTCCTCAGCCCGGATGACAAAAATCCTTGAAGCTGAGGGAGGGGCACGGGCCGCAGCCTGGCTCGCTTCCCCCCGCCATCAAACTGGGGGTCACCGTCTTGGGTGACCACCGGCGAGGGGATGCAGCCAGGCTTCATGACGAAAATCCTTGAAGCCGAACGATGGCTGAAAGGTACCAACTCCCACGAAGTTGCGTTCCTCCAACGACAAAGCGGGAAGACTGCAAGCGTCCCCCATCCGGGGGCTTGGAAGGAGGAGAGACACGATGCATAAGGGGAGCACGAAGACATGGTCGCTTTCGAAGGGGGTCACCCTCCTTTTAAAGGCGACTCCCCCCACTTGCGTCCTCAGCCGTCGCGCGCCGAGTCTTCTCCAACACACTACAAGGTCCTTCCCCCCACGACGCGGGGGCTGGGTCCTACACGTCATGCAAGCTGCCCCAAGATGGAAGAAGCCAAACCGCCGCGCGAGGTGCGCGTAACTGCCTAGCGGTTACGGGCGCTCCTCCACTTTTGCCCAGACCAGCGGGTGAAAGGGCGGACAGCCATGCAGGCGGCATGCAACCGTGCCAAGTGGACGCGCCCCTTCGACTCCAACGAGCCCAGCATGGAGGTCTAGGCCCACGTGTCATGCAACCGGCGCGTCGGTTGCCACGTGCAGGAAACTGCACCGCCACCCACGCCACTACTGCGCCTCCTCGACTGCGGAGCCGATACCGTGGCTCGAGGCGACCCCGCAGTGCCAGCCAAGCGCGACGGTCAAAAGCGATCAAAAATGGGCCGGCAGTAATGGCGGTGGCAGGCGGGCAGTAGCAGCGGTCAAGTCGTCTGCAAGCTCATGTCCTCTCAAGGGACAGCGAGAGAACCCTCTCCCACGGCATGAAGATGACGCGCCCGTGATCCGTACCTCGAACGGCTCGCGCACGCGCAATGGCTACCCCACGAACCACTCGTCCCATCGCACCAACTCTGCGGCAGGGCACACGGCGCCTCTGGCAGGAGAAGCAAGCGACACTTCGCCTTCGCCACAATGACCGCGTCGAAAAAAGGTACGCCACGTCGTTCGATTTCGTACCCTTTTCCCTTTTTCCTCTTTCTCTCTCTTGCAACAGGGACCGGGAAAGGGGGAAACCCCGGAAAGGATCCTTCTCCGTGAAGGAACCAGGCTCCGAGCCTCCCTACTGATCAGGGGTTCGAAGGCTGGCCCCTCGAAAGGGTTCGACAGCCGCCTCAGATCGCGTGGGCTCTACACCCACTACTGGTCAGGGGTTCGAAGGTCGGCCCCTCGAAAGGGTTCAACGACCGCCTCAGGCTACCCGGGCTCCGCGCCCACTACTGATCAGGGGTTCGAAGGCTGGCCCCCGAAGGGTTCACAGTCGCCTCAGACACAGAGCGAGGGATGACCATGGGTACGTTCGATACATAACCAAGGCTCGGGCTACGCTCCCGAGGTACCCTAGGACATTTCCAAGACTAGCGGGAGCGATCTTGTAACAGAATCCCATCGGAGGGAGGCATCGAGCCCTCGGACCCCGTCGCTAGGGGACCGGGTCTGGCAGATCACCCGCAGGTACTTTTGGGCACGCCTCCGGGCCATAGCCGACCCCTAACGAATGGGGCACGGGCGTCCACTCGGATCACCCGTTCGTAGCTCACTGGAGACACCATGTTCGTCGCCCATCGAGGGCAACATGGCGCTTTCCCCCCTCCTCCTTGCGGAAAGGCGACGCAGGGGCGTATGTAAAAAAGTCGAGTATGTCCTTGATCGTCCTCTCGCTCTGTGCGGAGGCTCGGGGGCTGCTCTCGCAAACTCGGCTCCGGCCAAACCGTTGACAGCGTCAACGTACTAGCCCGAGAACTTGGGACTCGACGGTGCATCCGGGCTACGGCCAGCTCGCATGAGGGAACGACCAGACCAGCCGAGCCACCGCACGAGGCATTAAGACCTCGAAGGAGTCTAACCACTCCTCCGAGGCCTCGGGGGCTACACCCGGCGGGTGCGCTCACGCCCCCCCGCCGGAACAAACAGCAACCGAGGAAGGCTGGTCCCCTTGCAAAAAAGTGCGACGAAAGCCTCCAAGCGAGTGTTCACACTCCCTTGGAGGCTCGGGGGCTACTGTCGGGGACCATAATTAGGGGTACCCCCGAGGTTCCTAAATCTCAGCTGGTAACCCCCATCAGCATAAAGCTGCAAAGGCCTGATGGGTACGACTAAGTCAGGGATTGGTCCATTCGAAGGACACGATCGCGCCTCGCCCGAGCCTAGCCTCGGACAAGGGCAGCCGACCTCGGGGGATCTCCGCCTCGCCCGAGGCCCCCCTCCAGAGCCTAATGTATTCCCGGCTCGCCCGAGGCCCTGCCTTCGCCAAGAAGCAACCCTGACCAAATCGCCGCGTCGACCGACCAAATCGCAGGAGAATTTAATGCAAAGGTGGCCTGACACCTTATCCTGACGCGCGCCCCTGCAGTCGATAGAGCCGAAGTGACCGCCGTCACTTTGCCGCTCCACTGACCGGCCTGCCAGACAGACAGCGCCGCCTGCGCCACTCCGACTGTGGTGCCACTCGACAGAGTGAGGCTGACAGGCGGTCAGGCTCGGCCGTAGACACCATAGGAAACTCCGCTCCGCTCGACCCCAGGGCTCGGACTCGGGCTAAGTCCCGGAAGACGGCGAACTCTGCTCCGCCCGACCCTAGGGCTCGGACTCGGGCTAAGTCCCGGAAGACGGCGAACTCTGCTCCGCTCGACCCCAGGGCTCGGACTCGGGCTAAGTCCCGGAAGACGGCGAACTCCGCTCCGCCTGACCCCAGGGCTCGGACTCGGGCTAAGTCCCGGAAGACGGCGAACTCCGCTCCACCCGACCCCAGGGCTCGGACTCGGGCTATGTCCCGGAAGACGGCGAACTCCGCTCCGCCCAACCCCAGGGCTCGGACTCGGGCTAAGTCCCGGAAGACGGCGAACTCCGCTCCGCCCGACCCTAGGGCTCGGACTCGGGCTAAGTCCCAGAAGACGACGAACTCCGCCTCGCCCGACCCCAGGGCTCGGACTCCGCCCGGGCCTCTGCAGACGGACTCCGCCCCGCCCGACCCCAGGGCTCGCACTCCACCCTGGCCTCAGCCGATGGTCTCCGCCTCGCCTGACCCCAGGGCTCGGACTCAGCCTAGGCCACAGAAGACAGACTCGACTTCGGCTTCAGAGGAGCTCCCACGTCATCCAACCTAGGGCACGGACCGGCCACATCAACAGGAGGCGCCATCGTCACCCTACCCCGAGCTGACTCGAACCACGGGGGACAAGACCGGCGTCCCATCTGGCGCGCTCCGCCAGATAGGCAATGATGGCGTCCCCGCATACTCAGTGACGGAGGCAGCTCGCAGCCCCCTTACGGAAGCAAGAGGACGTCAGCAAGGACTCGACGGCCCCGACAGCTGTCCCTCCACCAGGCTCCAACGCTCCACCGACAGCCACAACATCACCCCAACAGGGCGCCAAGATCTCTCCGGCTGCCACCATGGCATGTACTTAGGGCGCTAGCTCTCCCCCGCTAGACACGTAGCACTCTGCTACACCCCCATTGTACACCTGGATCCTCTCCTTGTGCCTATAAAAGGAAGGACCAGGGCCGTCTCAGAGAGGGTTGGCCGCGCGGGGATGAGGACGAGACGGAGGCGCTCGCGTGAGGCCGCTCGCTCCCTCTCCCGCGTGGACGCTTGTAACCCCCTACTGCAAGCGCACCCGACCTAGGCGCGGGACGAACACGAAGGCCGCGGGATTCCCACCTCTCTCTCTCTCTCTCCAGGGCCGTCTCCGGCCGCCTCGCTCTCCCCCCTTCGCGCTCGGCCTCGCGCTCGACCCATCTGGGCTGGGGCACGTGGCGACATTCAATCGTCGGCATTAGGGACCCCCGGTCTCGAAACGCCGACAACTAGTATACCTGTTTTACACTCTGCAGAGGTTGCACATCTTTACCCACAAGTCGTGTTACCCATCTGCCAAGAGACGGCCAATCCCATACACCTCTACCGAGGAGGCGAGGCAGGGTAACACTACGAGGCCTTTACAAAGTTCCACTAGCTTCAGAAAACCCACTACAGTTTATAGGAAGCTCCAATGCAGGAATCCCTTGCATGACCGCCATCGCAGCAAAATCATCCCGAGGGCCTCCCTACACTGACCACTCCCCTACTGCCCTTGCCCCTTTCGGGTAAGGTAGTCTTCTACTAGCTTTCCTAACTAATCGGCCAAGGGCGTCCCATTAAACCCTTGTGGTAGCACTGTTTTCTCGGGTGGTTCTCCATGTTCCAATTAACATAATGATCTTATCATGAATAGTAAATAATAACTGATAATAAAAGATAATCATGAATAAAATGTATCTCTATACCCAAAATCACATAAAGCAATAGCAGGTACTACCCAAAAATTCAGTGGTGAACAAGGTATAAAGATAGTCAAACTAGGGTAACCTATTGGGTCCCATCAAAATTAACCTATGCAGATCATTATGATTAATTAGAACATGAGTGGGTAAAAAGAAGTGATCAAGGGCACAACTTGCCTAGGACTTGAGATTCCAGGTACCAGGATGATCTTCAGGTGACTCGTGACCTCACGCTAAACGTAGCAATACAGACAAACAGTGTATAGGCAAAATTAACATCACACCAAACATATATGCAAAATTCATATTAATAATCTATATATTAAAATAAGGTCACAAGAACAAGGATTATTAATTTTGGAGTTACGGTTACCAAGTTATGAATTTCTGAAATTATTAAGCACTTAAATAAATTAATTCAAATGAATAATTTTAATTCAAGTTTCATGGCTAAACAGTGTTACTAGTTGATAGACAATATTAAAACAAAATTAATGCCACTGGAATGAATTAATTTAGAGTTAAAATGAATTTAATATGAATTATACAAGTTTATAGAATTATTTATGCATTTAAAAATCAATTTCTAAAATTAATTCTCTAATTTTACTACTTTCTGGACTGCGCGCCGAATTTCTGGAAAGTGCAGGGGCTGGCTTGCAAGTTTTCCTAGACTCAGCGAACACCTAGAGAGGACTGCGGGTTCATTTAAATGAAGTTCAGGGGCTCTTTTGAAAGACAGCCAGGGCCAAAGGGTTACATAGAAATCCTGGCCGTTGGATCTTGCACCAAGGGCCATGATTAGATCGGGGAAGGTTATAATGCAATATGTGTTCACTGCCCTAGGATCAAAGATCGATGGCCCAAAATCACCCACGCTATAGATCAAGTAACGACGCTTAGATCTATGATCTACGGTCTAGATTCTATGATAGTTTGCTTCGCACTGCACCAATGGATACCAAATCTACGGTTGTCGTTCAATGCATCGAATAGGTAGGAGGTATTTAATCTCGCCCGCACATCAGGTCAGCAGCGGCCAGGAATGTTTCTTCCCCCGCTCGACACTAGATAACGGCGGCGTACAGGGACCTCACGACGGCGACCATTGCTGCGCATGGCTATCGAGTGACCCAGTGCTCCGACTCTATCACAAAACCTAGCTACGCGATGCGTAGGTGATCACAAATTTAGCAGAGGAATCCTTACCGGTGATAAAGGCGCCCAGGGTGTGCGGTCAACGGGGAGGAGCGGCCCGCCCAGCGCGGTCACAGGGAGCCGCGGCAGCGCGGCCGCGAGTGGGACGCACGAGTTCGAGGACGGAGCATAGGGGTTGCACGCGATCAAGGTGAGCTTAGCGTCCTAGGCCACGGCCTGTTTGTGGAGGAGGAGCCTGCTGGGGTTGGCGCCTTGTCGTGCTGAGGGGAGGCGAGCCGAGGTGGGGCTAGGTGAAGAAGGAGCCTGAGGTTTAGGCACCGCATGGACCATAGCCGGACCTACAGGTGAGCACGTCGACACGGATCTGAGGTCCGAGGCGAAACCAACCATGGCCCCGGTGATGGATCCCACCATGGCATTAGAGGGCGCGATATCCGGACGGGAGTTCTGGCGGCCTCCATGGTCGGTGCGACAGGAAAACTGAGCCAAGGATGACTCAAGCTTGAAGGGGGCAGGGGCGTCGAGTGCCGAGGGAAAAAGGGGCGCCCGGCAACCAGCCATGGTATGGGCCAGGCGACCGTGGAGCTTAGGTTTTATACCCTGGGCGGAAGCGGAACCCGATGATCTCGCGATGAACAGGTCAGGCGCCCGCGGTATTTACGTAGAGATCACGGCTGTTGCGAGCAATTTGGGGAAGGAATTTCTGACAAGTCGGCCCCACAAGTCGGTGAGCCACCCGGCCAACAGTAAGGAAGCTGTGCACAGGAGGTGGGCTGGCGCGCGCGCGGTTGGAGTGGACTGGGCCGAGTTCTAGGAATTTTGGCCCAGGCGCCCAACAGGTATGTTTTCTTTTTTTCAGTTTTCTATTTTCTGTTTTTCCTATTTCTTTTCTATTTCAAATTTCAAACAGAATAAAAAATACAAAAATAAATCTCAGCATGAGATGCTAATGTTTTGTATGTATTTATTAATTACTTTATTAATTTATTAGGCCATGCTTCAAGTATGATCTATATATTATTCTTTATAGGAAATAATATTTTGAGTGTGTGATAAAATTGTGAGTTTCTTCAAAAATGAATATCCATCAACCATTTAGTTTGAAGGAACTTAATGCATACCTTTCAATAAGATTCAATTTAAGATAATACTCTTTTAAATGTATGGTCCGATTAACGGTACATTTGAAAATTCATCGTTTTACTACTTATTTATTTATCTAGTTTTTTTACATAGATTTTGGGCTTTACAAATCCTACCCCTTAACAGAAATCTCGTCCTCGAGATTTGTAAGAAAAGGGTTACAATAGGTTTGGTCTAGAATTTTAGTTTCTCATTTGATTTCGGGAATCAAAGTTTTGTTCAAGTTTTTTTACATAATAGTTAGTAGATGATTTGGAAAATATGAATATTGTATGTCTAGCCATTTATTAGGTCAGGTGAGGTATGGTTATGGCAAGTAGAGGTTGTGGCAAGGGTATACTAAGGAAAGACTTCATCCTAAACTCTAGATCTTGATTCTTCTAGCGATTCAACTCGATCTTTGAAGACTTGAGTTGATGCTTATCCTTCTTTGACGTGGTTGGTCTTCTTTGGCCTTTCTTCTGGGAGTTGTCATCCGAGTTAAGGACATATAGTTAGGATAGCCGGGGTACACGAGGTAGGTAGGTTTGAACAGAGTTGTGTTTTGCTTTCGGAACAAATGGACTAGGCAGCCTATGATGTAGGTTATATTGTTGTTTACGAACAAGTTGGTATAAGACATTAATTTAGGTTAGGTTATGTTTGTTGAAGCAGAGTCTAACCCATATCACCAGATTAACTAGCCTGTTAATAACTTACTCCTGATTGGATCATATTAGATTAGATGGGATCTAGATTAGATCGGTTAAGATATGAGGTCAGTTAGATCTATTAGGATAAGATTACATCTTTTCAAGATAGGATGAATCTATTAAGACGAGAGGGTATCTTTTAAGATAAGATGGATCTATTGAGATGAGATAGATCTTTAATGAAGGATAATCTAGATTTATTTAGTTATCTTATGAATTATATTTATGCCTATATGTATATGCAGATGTAATTGTGGACATTACTCCACAACCCATCACATTCAATCAAAGATCCAAATCATACAAGTATCATAAGAACAAGTAATCAAGTGTATAGATACCTAAAAAAATAGTTTTATTTTTGTTCCTAATAGTAGGTCTCCTATTCCTAAAGATCAATTTAGGCACAGGATTTCAAAGTGTGAAATCCAAGTTTGTCTTTAGAAGGAAAAGGTAAGGATAATCAGAGTAAAGCGGAAATAGATGAGAAAAGATTAAGAAAAGTTCAGAAAAGAATCAGAGTAGCAAAGGTAAGTTAGTAATGGTTGTCCAGTTCTATCTAGGTTTCGTCCTACAGTCAACATTCCTCTGATACCACTTCTGTCACACCCGGATTTCGGGGCACCAAGACCCGGGCGCGAACATAATCACCAGGTGTGCTGGGACCAAGTCTCACACATATGATGAATCATGGCACAGGATCGAATGTCACATCATTACTATATAACAGGAGTTCTATACAAAATAAATAAATAATTACATTACAAGGAGACAACGGTCCAGCAACCCAAAGTTGACTGGGAGACAACGGCCTAGACCTCTCACGAACACATCGCAGCATCCTCCATGCGCATCATCCTGCGATACCTGTTCTTGACCTGTGGGGTGGTGTGAGACAGCAAGAGTGAGCTCACATACGTTCATCGCTCAACAAGTTGTGGGGAATAATATGCATGAACTCGCCAAAGGTGGGAGCTCACGTGAAGTGTAAGGCTTACCAAAGAGGATGGTTAGAGCTGAGCATTGCTTTTAAAGTTGGTCAAAATTTTATTAGCAATTACTAAGTATAAGTAAATACCAAACCCAATTAAGTAGAACAAAAGTAGCAACATCACCTGCGATGCAATGCATATGACAAATTGAATTTAGTTCCATAAATTAATCATGTGAGTGTCCGAGCTGCTCATGACCGTGAGCACGGCTAGTATACCAGTTTTACACTCTGCAGAGGTTGCGCATCTTTACCCATAAGTCGTGTTACCCATCTGCCAAGAGACGGCCAATCCCTACACCTCTACCGAGGAGGCGAGGCAGGGTAACACTACGAGGCCTTTACAAAGTTCCACTAGCTTCAGAAAACCCGCTACAGTTTATAGGAAGCTCCAATGCAGGAATCCCTTGCATGACCGCCATCGCAGCAAAATCATCCCGAGGGCCTCCCTACACTGACCACTCCCCTACTGCCCTTGCCCCTTTCGGGTAAGGTAGTCTTCCATTAGCTTTCGTAATTAATCAGCCAAGGGCGTCCCATTAAACCCTTGTGGTAGCACTGTTTTCCCGGGTGGTTCTCCATGTTCTAATTAACATAATGATCTTATCATGAACAGTAAATAATAACTGATAATAAAAGATAATCATGAATAAAATGTATCTCTATACCCAAAACCACATAAAGCAATAGCAGGTACTACCCAAAAATTCAGTGGTGAACAAGGTATAAAGATAGTCAAACTAGGGTAACCTATTGGGTCCCATCAAAATTAACCTATGCAGATCATTATGATTAATTAGAACATGAGTGGGTAAAAAGAAGTGATCAAGGGCACAACTTGCCTAGGACTTGAGATTCCAGGTACCAGGATGATCTTCAGGTGACTCGTGACCTCACGCTAAACGTAGCAATACAGACAAACAGTGTATAGGCAAAATTAACATCACACCAAACATATATGCAAAATTCATATTAATAATCTACATATTAAAATAAGATCACAGGAACAAGGATTATTAATTTTGGAGTTACGGTTACCAAGTTATGAATTTCTGAATTATTAAGCACTTAAATAGATTAATTCAAATGAATAATTTTAATTCAAGTTTCATGGCTAAACAGTGTTACTAGTTGATAGACAATATTAAAACAAAATTAATGCCACTGGAATGAATTAATTTAGAGTTAAAATGAATTTAATATGAATTATACAAGTTTATAGAATTATTTATGCATTTAAAAATCAATTTCTAAAATTAATTCTCTAATTTTACTACTTTCTGGACTGCGCGCCGAATTTCTGGAAAGTGCAGGGGCTGGCTTGCAAGTTTTCCTAGACTCAGCGAACACCTAGAGAGGACTGCGGGTTCATTTAAATGAAGTTCAGGGGCTCTTTTGAAAGACAGCCAGGGCCAAAGGGTTACACAGAAATCCTGGCCGTTGGATCTTGCACCAAGGGCCATGATTAGATCGGGGAAGGTTATAATGCAATATGTGTTCACTGCCCTAGGATCACAGATCGATGGCCCAAAATCACCCACGCTATAGATCAAGTAACGACGCTTAGATCTATGATCTACGGTCTAGATTCTATGATAGTTTGCTTCGCACTGCACCAATGGATACCAAATCTACGGTTGTCGTTCAATGCATCGAATAGGTAGGAGGTATTTAATCTCGCCCGCACATCAGGTCAGCAGCGGCCAGGAATGTTTCTTCCCCCGCTCGACACTAGATAACGGCGGCGTACAGGGACCTCACGACGGCGACCATTGCTGCGCATGGCTATCGAGTGACCCAGTGCTCCGACTCTATCACAAAACCTAGCTACGCGATGCGTAGGTGATCACAAATTTAGCAGAGGAATCCTTACCGGTGATAAAGGCGCCCAGGGTGTGCGGTCAACGGGGAGGAGCGGCCCGCCCAGCGCGGTCACAGGGAGCCGCGGCAGCGCGGCCGCGAGTGGGACGCACGAGTTCGAGGACGGAGCATAGGGGTTGCACGCGATCAAGGTGAGCTTAGCGTCCTAGGCCACGGCCTGTTTGTGGAGGAGGAGCCTGCTGGGGTTGGCGCCTTGTCGTGCTGAGGGGAGGCGAGCCGAGGTGGGGCTAGGTGAAGAAGGAGCCTGAGGTTTAGGCACCGCATGGACCATGGCCGGACCTACAGGTGAGCACGTCGACACGGATCTGAGGTCCGAGGTGAAGCCAACCATGGCCCCGGTGATGGATCCCACCATGGCATCAGAGGGCGCGATATCCGGACGGGAGTTCTGGCGGCCTCCATGGTCGGTGCGACAGGAAAACTGAGCCAAGGATGACTCAAGCTTGAAGGGGGCAG
Source organism: Zea luxurians (assembly GCA_029449295.1). Taxonomy (NCBI): domain Eukaryota; kingdom Viridiplantae; phylum Streptophyta; class Magnoliopsida; order Poales; family Poaceae; genus Zea; species Zea luxurians. The sequence goes on along the minus strand of JAOPSE010000004.1, from coordinate 179,777,289 downwards.
GGGCGTCGAGTGCTGAGGGAAAAAGGGGCGCCCGGCAACCAGCCATGGTATGGGCAAGGCGACCGTGGAGCTTAGGTTTTATACCCTGGGCGGAAGCGGAACCCGATGATCTCGCGATGAACAGGTCAGGCGCCCGCGGTATTTACGTAGAGATCACGGCTGTTGTGAGCGATTTGGGGAAGGAATTTCTGACAAGTCGGCCCCACAAGTCGGTGAGCCACCCGGCCAACAGTAAGGAAGCTGTGCACAGGAGGTGGGCTGGCGCGCGCGCGGTTGGAGTGGACTGGGCCGAGTTCTAGGAATTTTGGCCTAGGCGCCCAACAGGTATGTTTTCTTTTTTTCAGTTTTCTATTTTCTGTTTTTCCTATTTCTTTTCTATTTCAAATTTCAAACAGAATAAAAAATACAAAAATAAATCTCAGCATGAGATGCTAATGTTTTGAATGTATTTATTAATTACTTTATTAATTTATTAGGCCATGCTTCAAGTATGATCTATATATTATTCTTTATAGGAAATAGTATTTTGAGTGTGTGATAAAATTGTGAGTTTCTTCAAAAATGAATATCCATCAACCATTTAGTTTGAAGGAACTTAATGCATACCTTTCAATAAGATTCAATTTAAGATAATACTCTTTTAAATGTATGGTCCGTTTAACGGTACATTTGAAAATTCATCGTTTTACTACTTATTTATTTATCTAGTTTTTTTACACAGATTTTGGGCTTTACAGAATCGGGGATCGAGTCCTATTGCCATCTCTATGTTTAACTAATAAAATCTACCAAGTTTAAAGAAAAACTTGCCGGAGCCTTCATAGCATCTTTCTTAGTTTTTTTACTGTCTATGGGAGCGAATATTCTATGATTTAACGGTATTGTGCTTTTAGTGGTATTTTTTAGAAAAGAGTATTATTAATATTCCAGATCCTGTATCGGTTGATACATGTGGCTGTTCAAATTTACAAACATGGGGTTCCACTCTGGAACGAAAATCTCACATTCAACAAAAGTTTCACAAATTTAAGTTATCAATCTACAAAAAACAGCTATTATTTAAAAAGATCTCCATCATTATTGTCTCAAGCACACCACTACCCCATTTTACTTGAGGTTTGTCTTCCTCCTTCTGCAACAGTGTCCAGAATCTTGTCCAATGTGTTTCTCTGAAGGTGACCTGCAAGGGAGTGAAAACTTGTGCATTATTAAAAACCACGTCATTACGGCTTAACCATATAGCCCAACAGGGCTTAACTGAAAGGGAAATAGGCTTTAAACCTTTTCCTAAATGATTTTGGTGGTTGAAATGTCCAACACAAAATATTGGACTAACTAGTTTGCTCTAGAGTATATGTTCTACAGGTGCCAAAGGTTCAACTCAAAACCAACACAAAAATCAAAAAGGGTTCAAAAAGAAAGGAGCAAAGGAAACCGAAGTGCTCCCTGGTTTGGCGCACCGGACTGTCTGGTGTGCCACAGGACAGTGTCCAGTACACCACCGGCCAGTGTCCGGTGCACCAGGGAAGATCGACTTCAAACTCTTTACCTTCGGGTTTCCCAGGCGCACCTCCGCTATAATTCACCGGACTGTCTGGTGGGCCACCGGACTGTCCGGTGCGCCAGCAGAGCAACGGTCATCTGCGCGCAACGGTCGACTCTGCAAAGTAAACAGTGCAAATCAGATGTCAAAGCAGACGGTCAGAGGGGCACCGGACTGTCTGGTGTCGCACCAGACTGTCCGGTGCCGCATGAGGACAAAGCCTCGAACGGTCGACCAGCTCCAAGCCCTAATGGGAGGATGACGTGGCGGCACACCGGACACTGTCCGGTGGCGCACCGGACACTATCCGGTGGCGCACTGGACTGTCCGGTGCGCCCATCGCTAGCAGCCTTCTCCAACGGCTACAATTTGGTTGGTGGCTATAAATACCACCCCAACCGGCCACTTCAAGGGGTGGGAGCCCATGCAACATTCCAAGTCATCTAGTTGACATACTTAAGCACTTCCAACCACATATATTCATTGATCCATCCTATACACAAGATTTAGACCACTACAACCCATACAAGTGCCACAAAAAGCGAGAGCAATCAAAAGAAAACCTCTCGTGTGATTTAGCTCTAGTGCCTTGTGAGATTCATTGAGAGATAGTGTGTACTACATCTTTGTGTTCATTTGCGCGTGGAGTTTTGACTCCCATTGAACTTCCTCCAAAGTTTTGGAGGCTTGTAAAGCTAGCAAGAGACACCAAAGTGTGTGGTGGTCCTTGCGGGGTCTTAAGTGATCCTTGAGAAGAAGAAGAGCTCGCCGGTCTTGCGTGATCGGTGGAGAGAGGGAAAGGGTTGAAAGAGACCCGTCCTTAGTGGACTCCTCAACGGGGACTAGGCCTTCGAGGGCCGAACCTCGGTAAAACAAATCACCCATGTCTCGTGTGCTTATTGCTTGTGTTTTGTTTGTTCTTTCCCTTTCTAAGTTTCTTCTTGCACTATTCTTTGCTAATACTTTTTGGTGTTGCTTTAAGTTAAATTCTCATTTGGTGAAGCAACACTTTGCAAGAAAGAACTTGTGTTATTGCTCTTCTTATCTAAGCCCTCTTGCTTTATTCTCATAGACTTATTAGTAGTATTGATTTATCAATTCCGCATCATTTAGTCATACTCTTTACAAGCAAAGGACTTAGTTTTCATACTCCGATAATTGTGTATCTTGTTCTAACCACTAATCAAAGGATCTAGTTGGGGGATAAAGTTTTAATTTTCAGGTTTCGCCTATCCACCCCCCTCTAGGCGACTTTCAATTGGTATCGGAGCTAGGCACTTCATATTGAGTCTAACAACTCGAAGTGATGGCTCGAGGAAGATCCCAAAAGAACAAGAAGTCAACTTGGAAGGAGGTAACTCTTGAAATATTGCTTTCGGATGGTTCTAATTATGTGTCGTGGTCTACTAGTGTGATAAAAGCTTTTAGAACCGTAGATTCTCGATTAGAACAAATCTTATACAAGAGTATTATACCTCCTAGTTATGATAAGAAAAATACTTCCGAAGAGGATCAAGTATGTATTCGCTTAAACTACCTAGCTTTTGACATCTTAGTTAATTCTCTTAGCAAGGAAGATTATCATGCCTTCATAAAGGATCATTGTGAAAATATTCCTGATGTGCATGATATTTGGACTAGAATTAAAAGCCAATTTGATAGTGCTTCTACTTCCTTTGGTATTTGTGATACTAACCCTTGCAAGGAAGAAGAAGAAAATGATCGATGAAGACCAAACGATGAATCCACCTCTCCAAGAGGTTTGTCTTCCCATTTCAATTCCCACATATGTTGTGTGGCTAATGAAAATGATAGCGGAAGCACAAACGAGGATGAGGAGGAAGAAAGAAACTTTGTGCAACTCTACGCTCGTCTAAGCTAAGAAGATAAGGCGGTCATGCTCAAACTTCTAGAAAGAGCGAGAGAGCAAAGTGAAGCTCGTCAAAGGATAGAAAATGTTCTCTCCATGAAAATAATACACTTTGACGAGTTGACTAAAGAACATGAGGAGCTAAAGTGCTCTCATGTTGATTTGGTCTGAAGGTATGAAACTATTTCAATTAAGCAAGATAACTCTTTACATTGTATCGCTCAATTAGTAAATAGGAATGCCTTACTTAAGGACCAAGTAGAAAAGCAAAAATTTGAAAATCTAGCTTTTCAAGAAAAATATGATATGCTTCTATGTTCTCATGAAAATCTTATGGATGATCATATCATATTAAATATTGCTCATGAGGTTGTAATAGAAAACTTAAAATCCCAACAACCTCACTCATGCACATGTATTCAAATTAAAACTACATTACCATGTGCTAATGCTTGTTGTCCGTCAACAAGCAAATCTTCCTTTGAGCTAGAATTTGCAGGAACGAAAGATGATACATATCAAAAGCTCAAAGAAGAAAATGAGAGGCTAAAAATGAGCTTGACACAACTAAAAGGAAAGTGCATTGCTCAACCTTCTCAAGATAACCGTGATCACATGGTGAAGAAGCTTGAGACGGGAACAACCGTAGCATGCACTAAATCCCTTGAAGAAAATGTCAAGGACTTGAGGATTGCCAAGAGGAAGGAACAAAAGATGAAAATCAATGCATCCTCCAAAAGCCTCAAACACGCCTCCATGAAAGGTAACACCCAAGGTAATAATCAAGTCACACTTCACACTAAGAGAAGTAAGAAGTGTAGTGAATGCTTCGAAAAGGGGCACTCTATTAGGTCATGTCCCTATATTAAAAATGACTTGATTATTAACAAGGATGATAAACTTTGTTTTAAATGCTCCAAGAAGGGACACTTGTTTAGGTCTTGTCCCCATTTAAAACAAAAAGGCATAGTGTTAGAAAAGAAAATATTCACTAACCATGTAGCAAGAAAGAAACAAGGAAAGAAGAAATCTTCAAGAATTGAGGATCACCTATGCTACATATGCCGAAAGAAGGGACATCAATGCAAGGATTGTCCCATTGGTAACAATCCCACTCCTAGCTTGTCAATTAATTCTTATATAACTAGGCAACCCAAAATTGCAACTTATGCTAGAAAGGTAATGAGTTTACCTAGTGCTAACACAAAGGACTTTTGGGTTCCTAGATCTTTGTTGACTAACCGTGATGAACCCATCAAGCGATGGGTACCAAAATATGCTTGACAAGCTTTGCAGGAGAAGGAGATGATATGAAGCCTTGGGGTGCTTGAGAAAGTTAATTCAATTTAACTCAAGCTATCAATCTTCAATGATCCATATATCCAAGATTGACCCAAAGTTATTTCAAATTATTATGTCTAAAACTCATATCATCTCGGGGAAGATATTGATGTTGTAGGAAATAAAGAATTATCTTGTGTGGAAAAATCAAGGCCTACAACATGGAGGAAAGCCGAAGGATGGTAACACCTGTGTTTTTAAGTGCAAGTATTTTAAATTATGATTTCTCATGTGTCTTGTGTAGTCGCATAGAAAAATAAGCACTTCAAATGCCTTTAAATTTATATTACCATTCTTTGAAGAATTTCCTCTCATATGGTAGATTGCATACTCATCATTTCCATACTATGGCAATCTACATGCTTTAAATTGTTGCAAGTATCTCATGGCATGTTTCTCTCTAGTCATTCTATTATTGCCATGATTCTAGATATAGAGAGATATTTCAAGTTCTTAAAAGGATAAGGTGTCATGTAAGGAAGTCAAATCCTTAGGACACTTATAAAAGGAAAACTTTCTCTATAACTAGAATAGTGAGACTAATGATTTTATTAACCCAAGTAGTCTCACTTGAAGAGAATAAGTTTCTCTTTGGGAATGTGTAATCTAACATGAAAAGCAAAATCAATCCAATGATTTATGATGTGTTTCTACTTGCTTAAATTGGATTTGATTCTTTCACATTTATCACTTACCATATCATGAATTAGATTTATTCCTATAATCTTAAGGGATTATTTATGCTTGTTTTATGAGTTAAAATTGAGCATAACATCATCTATAGGATAATCTAGTTCATGCTATGAAGTTTCCATGTTTTAGTAATCCATCTTTTCATTCCTTATAAAAAAATGATTACAAAAATGGAAACTAGTGCTTGTGTTACTAACGACGTATCTCTTGAGCTTACTTATGAATATCTACAAAAGAGAAAGCGCACAAGCCTCAAGGGTTGCTCTTCACCCAAAGGAAGAAAGGTAAAAGCAAAGGTATGAGAACTCATCTTCTTAATCAAATATAGTTCCCATCAATGGTTATGTACTCTAAATTATCTTATTCTACCTATGTGAAGAATAGATTCTTTATTAGACTTAATTTTTGCTAGGTGTGCATTCAATCTCATTCTCATAAATGCACTAGTCCATTAGAATCTATTTCATGCCTTTGCTATACATATTCTCATATTGATTTACTTCCAAGTAATGATTAATAAACTCAATATGAAGAAGTAAATTCCCTATGATTGATCAAAATGCTTAAATGATGCATAGTGTTGTGCTCTAACGTTAAGGAATTTACTTCATGTATATGTGAAATATGGATGATGAATTGTGTTTATTTCCTATCTAAAGAAATCATCCTTCATTATATACTCCCTTGTGTTATTAACATCTTTCTTGAGTATTTTCAATAAGTTTGGAAGGAAAAAGAAGCCACTGCAAAGGGAGGACTCTCAAATGAAAGAGGAGGACATCAAGAACAACACCACCTACTTCTACAAAACAATCAATGGTGTGGTTGTGAGTATTCTAAATCCTTTTCACTGAGAAAATGTTCGGCATAAGGTGCTTATTGCAAATCTTATAAGTCTTGATCAAGATGTATAATGCGTCTCCCTACACATATCTAAAATAAATGCATCTATTCATCTCATTAAAAATTCTTGATGCATATCTCTAGGGGGAGTCTATTTCTATATCTTGATTATGTGATACTATCGCTTTATCTTAGTTATTTCATATAGTCTCTTGCATGAGAATGAGTTTCTCATGAAGTATGCTACTATTTTTTCAATTCTTATTTTTCACTCTAAAGTAGCATATTTGTTGGATTCTCCTACTCTAAGCTTAATTGATAATCTAATGCGTATATTGTTCTTTTGATCACATCTGTTTGATCATTGAATAACTTCAATTAACTCTTATGTTTCTTAGTGCCTTATATACTATCAATCAATATCTCTTGATATGCACTAAGTTAAAAGGAGAATTCATGATACATTTATGCAATTTGTGATCCATTTGCCATATGCTAACAATAACTTTGAAAAGGATCACTAGTTGTAGAACTCTCTATTGTGCAAAATATTTCCATATATTGTCTTGAGTACAGGTCTTAAGCATCTAAGACTAAGGACAATGCACAATGAAGAGAGCGTCTCTATGTGAAGGTACAAAAGGGTAAAACCACTTCCTTTCATTTAAACTTGTAACTAAATCTTCCTTCTCTATACATTCTTTGCATATCTTGTATAAAAGGAAGAGAAAGCATGTCCATGCATTATCCCTGCTTCATATCTAGTTTAACCTCTCAAAAATTCATTCCTGCTTTAATGCATCCTTGTTAAAACTAGATGAAGTGCTTCTATTGTCAAAGAGCTTAAAGCTTAACCTTGTAATGAGGATAAGCTGCCTTTGTTCCAAAGGTGGATGGTCCTTAAGCCTCTTTGAAATCCTTAAGGGTAAATGCTTGAGATGTTTATAAAATGCTTTCATAAGTGCATAAACTATCATGAGCATCACACTTATACTATGACACAATGCACTTCACATTCTCTATGATATAGAATTGTTCTCAGTAACCTAATTATGTGCAATTGGCATTTAAGGCCAAAATATGTTTTCATCTCAATGCACATATTTAGGGGGAGCAATCTATGTTGTATAGAACTATAATCATACTTAATTTGATATATCCTTTGATCATATCTCTTTTATATCTATGACTAATGTGTTTTCAAGTGTATTCTCATGCTTAGTCAGAGAATTGAAAGGAAAATGGAGTATTCGGCAAAGACGACGCTTCCACTCAACTCCTTCGGTATTATCCACTCTTTGTCGGTATTCCGCATCATTCTCCACTTTGGTATAACCTTCACTCATATTTATTTGTTTGCCATTGGAGAGAAAGAAAAGGGGTTATATTTCACTCACAAGTATCCGTTTTTGGTGATTCATGCCAAAGGGGAGAGAGTATTAGCCCAAAGCAAAAGGACCGCACCACCACAATTTCAAAAATGTAGTCCTTTAAATTTGAGTTAAGAAAAGAATTTTTCAATTGGTATCCTATTTTTTATATAATTTCAAACTGGTATACCCTCTTCAAAATTAATATCTAAAACCCTCTTGAACACTAAGAGGAGGATTTCATTAAGGGGGAGTTTTGTTTAGTCAAAGGAAAAGCATTTGAAACAGGGGGAGAAAATTTCAAATCATGAAAATGCTTCTCAAAATCTTATTCATTTACCTTTGACTATTTGCAAAAGGACTTTGAAAAGAATTTACAAAAGAGTTTGCAAAAAACAAAACAAGTGGTGCAAGCATGGTCCAAAATTTTAAATAAGAAGAAAAACCATCCATGCATCTATTGAAATAAGTATATTGGTTTAACTCCAAGCAACCTTTGCACTTACTTTATGCAAACTAGTTCAATTCTGCACTTATATATTTGCTTTGGTTTGTGTTGGCATCAATCACCAAAAAGGGGGAGATTGAAAGGGAAATAGGCTTTAAACCTTTTCCTAAATGTTTTTGGTGGTTGAAATGCCCAACACAAAATATTGGACTAACTAGTTTGCTCTAGAGTATATGTTCTACAGGTGCCAAAGGTTCAACTCAAAACCAATACAAAGATCAAAAAGGGTTCAAGAAGAAAGGAGCAAAAAAAAAACCGAAGTGCTCCCTGGCCTGGCGCACCGGACTCTCCGGTGTGCCACCGGACAGTGTCCAGTGCACCACCGGCCAGTGTCCGGTGCACCAGAGAAGATCGACTTCAAAGTCTTCACCTTCGGGTTTCCCAGGCGCACCTCCGCTATAATTCACCGGACTGTCCGGTGGGCCACCGGACTGTCTGGTGCGCCAGCGGAGCAACGGTCATCTGCGCGCAACGGTCGACTCTTCAAAGTAAACAGTGCAAATCAGATGTCAGAGCAGACGGTCAGAGGGGCACCAGACTGTCTGGTGTCGCACCGGACTGTCCGGTGCCGCATGAGGACAAAGCCTCCAACGGTCGACCAACTCCAAGCCCTAATGGGAGGATGACGTGGCCGCACACTAGACACTATCTGGTGGCACACCGGACACTATCTGGTGGCGCACCAGACTGTCCGGTGCGCCCATCGCCAGTAGCCTTCTCCAACGGCTACAATTTGGTTGGTGGCTATAAATACCACCCCAACCGGCCACTTCAAGGGGTGGGAGCCCAAGCAACATTCCAAGTCATCTAGTTGGCATACTTAAGCCCTCCCAACCACATATATTCATTGATCCATCCTATACACAAGATTTAGACCACTACAACCCATACAAGTGCCACAAAAAGCGAGAGCAAGCAAAAGAAAACCTCTCGTGTGATTTAGCTCTAGTGCCTTGTGAGATTCATTGAGAGATAGTTTGTACTACATTGTGTTCATTTGCGCGTGGAGTTTTGACTCCCATTGAACTTCCTCCAAAGTTTTGGAGGCTTGTAAAGCTAGCAAGAGACACCAAAGTGTGTGGTGGTCCTTGCGGGGTCTTAAGTGATCCTTGAGAAGAAGAAGAGTTCGCTGGTATTGCGTGATCGGTGGAGAGAGGGAAAGGGTTGAAAGAGACCCGTCCTTAGTGGACTCCTCAACGGGGACTAGGCCTTTGAGGGCCGAACCTCGGTAAAACAAATCACCCGTGTCTCGTGTGCTTATTGCTTGTGTTTTGTTTGTTCTTTCCCTTTCTAAGTTTCTTCTTGCACTATTCTTTGCTAATACTTTTTGGTGTTGCTTTAAGTTAAATTCTCATTTGGTGAAGCAACACTTTGCAAGAAAGAACTTGTGTTATTGCTCTTCTTATCTAAGCCCTCTTGCTTTATTCTCATAGACTTATTAGTAGTATTGATTTATCAATTCCGCATTATTTAGTCATACTCTTTACAAGCAAAGGACTTAGTTTTCATACTCCGATAATTGTGTATCTTGTTCTAACCACTAATCAAAGGATCTAGTTGGGGGATAAAGTTTTAATTTTCAGGTTTCGCCTATCCACCCCCTCTAGGTGACTTTCATTAACCATATAGCCCAACAGAGGGCACATGCTCCAACCCAAACCAGACTCTTAAGTCTAGAATTCAAACTTTTAGCCAAGTGCCAAACATATGTTGGATGCATGAAGGTGAAGTAATGTTAAATGAAATTTGTACAGCTCTCCAAACATATCTAGCCATATGGCAGTCAAAGAAAAGGTGTTGAATGGATTCATGTAAGTTGCATCACAACATTTAACACCTTCTTTCCACTGATAACCAGACGTGTGTGATGACTTTGTCAATTTTTAAAATTTGTTGGCCCAGTCTTTGAAGATGATTATCAGGATAGAATTTATGTAATGTTTTGTGAGTATTTGCACAATACTATGCAATCTCAAAATAATCTAAAACCTTTCTCCAATGGGGGTCCACCTTTAAAAGGCAGTCACATGAACTTAGGGGTGACAAAGGAGGAGCACAATGGTCCTGTTTTGCACAGTTACTGAAAAAGCAACTTATTGTCTGTTTTTAGTTCGTAGTTAAACTAATAAGCTGCTATAGAAACGTCTTGTATGGTACAACTTTTACTTAAATTCATGATGAAGCTGTGAAATAAGTTATATCAAACAAGGCCAGTGGCTCTCTATCCAACATGCGTAAGCCAGGGGTGAAGTCAGGTTTGAGTCTGCAGATGCATATGCACCCACGAAAATTAATAAAATCAGTGGTTTAAACCAAAATTTCACTATATATGCACCACCTATATGTTAGCACTATGCACCATCAAGACATTTGCACACTCCTCTGATTCACTCTAGCAGCTTCGCCACTAGCGTAAGCATATGGCACATGATGCTAGTGCGGAGTGTGGAGTGAAGAATTCTAAGCTAAAGGATGGATCCCTTCCCTTGCTATGGAGATGGAGATGGAAGAGGATCTTTCCTTGATGGTGGGGTACTGGGGTTGCATGTTCAGCCACCCAATGAGACTCGTGGCGGTAAACTGCATAGGGTTAGGGAATGACCCAATAGTTTTATGAGTGATGTGTACATATACCAAATTAAGGTATCCTAATATGGCCCCAAAAGCCCATTCTAAGAGAAGAGCACAACCTAATGTGGTCCTAACTAGGACAACCCTCGACTAAAACAACTTCGACCTAGTCACATCAACCTGGTCGGCTTCGACCAAAATTGTCCCGACCAAGCAGATCTAACCGATGTCGCCCTAAGCTAGATCAGTCTAGATCGTATAACCTTGATAAAACTCTATGTCGTCGCGGTCCAGAGGTACCATGAATCTCTATGCATGGCTGACACATTTATGGCCATCTGACCACTTGACGCACACTCCTAGCTACACGTGTGTCATACAAGCTAGGTACAATGAGGACTTTAGAGACGTCCAACAACTTGCCCCTTTCAAGGACAACAAGGACCCACGAGCCATGATCCATAGTCAAACGTTCCACACAAGACATGTGAAAGAAAACTCTAAGGCTAACACTCCCTAAGGACTAGTTTAGGAGCTAAAATACCGAAGGAGAATGAAGGGGATAAAATCTCCTTCTTATTTAATTTTGAATAAGAAGGTGATTTTAGCCCTTTTAGGCCATGTTCGGTTCTACCCCAATATATATGGATTGGAGGATTGAGGGAGTTTCAATCCCTACTAAGTCAAAATCTTTCTCAATCCATATCAATCTCCTCCAATCCGCATATAGATTAAAAATAACCGAACAATCCCTTAATTTAATAAGAAGAAGATGTTAGCCCCTTTAATCCTCTCTATTTTTATGGCTCCTAAACTAGCCCTAAGAGATTGCATCCTCACAAGGCTTCAAACACCTCTCCGCAAGACCCAAGAGCCTTCTAGTCTAGTCAGGTTAGAGTGACATGACTAGAGAGGCATGCGTACCCAAGCCCTTCGTAAACATGATACCTGCTCCTCCCTCGACTATATAATTTGTGTCATGAGCCTTCTAGTCATGAGGTGACTATCTCCATTAATTTTTCTATATAACCTAGATACCTGCTCCCTCGACTATATATGGGCTTAATTTGTGTCACATCAAATGTTTAAATATCCATTATGCCTATTAAATATAGGTTTAATTATGTGTAATAAATTTCTCTTGTCATTTAGTCATCATGTAATTAGCTTTATAATTAGAATATATTCAACATTCATAATTACTATTCAAATATTTAATGTGGCAGGGTTAAACTTTAGTTGGATAGAACCAATCAACCAAACACCCTTAAGATAGGAAAAAAATCTCTACATATCGGATGCAAACCCGGTGCTTTACAGTCCCTCACAGCCACCCCTTCGAGGCTTGGTAATTCGTCCTTGTCTCGCTTAGTTTGTAACCCCTATTATAAACATAGTGCAAGATAACACAAGTTACTCGACGTAGAGACTTTCGATCGAAACCAGCATAAAATCCTTGTGTTCATCTTGCATACCATCCGCACCAAATGCGTAAAGCACGTAGATTATTAGTCGGTGGTTTTAGAACACTGACATGAGATCTCGCTGAAAATTGGACCAATATAACCAAACAAAGTGTTTGAAAGATATTTTCAAAAAAATGGAAATTAAAAATAGCTATTTGCATTATTAATTGCGCGGAGATACCTATATTTTAATAGTTTGCACACCTGTCGGCAGACAGCTAGCTGTTAAAATTCTGGCATATTGTTATCTATCATATGATGATTTGCATTATGCATGCAGGAACAATGTCAACTACAACTCAAGCTAGCTAGCAGATGATTTTATTTCAGTATATAATCAAAGCGCAACTCCCTAGCTAGTGATAAACTAGTACACATCATATCTACATGTTTGATAAAGATGAGAAACGAATCACTTCCGATAGCATCAGAGCCTTTCGGCCAGACACGATGCCCAGCCCAGCGCTGCCGAATCATCAGAGCCTCTGGAGTCGGCGATCAGACGACAACGCACGCGTGTGCCACGCGCCGATCGAGCTTAATTAACAACATACAATATCGCAGGTCAGCCGTTTGAGCTGTATGCGTTCTGATTGAGCTCGCAACGTGCAGCGCCGCGAAGAACGGGATCGGACATCCATTCCTGCAGCTGCAGGCAGTGGCAACCCCATGCACGCACGTTCTGGTCCATGACAACAGGAGCTAGCGCTGGCTGCTATATAAATCAATCTATAGCAACATTCCAAGAGCATAGGACGAGCTAGCAAGCACACGATCCATCTGCAACCAGCAGAGCGAGTACGTTGCACTGCACGAGCGAAAAAAATGGCCAAGGTTGCCGCCCTGACGATCACCTTGCTCGGGCTCCTGGTGTCCGTGACATGCCAGGGCAGCACTTACCCTGCTCAGCAGCAGCATGAGGCTTCGTCGTCGTCGTCTAGCCCTGGCTGCATTCTGCGAGGGTGGATCCCGTTCTTGCCTCCTTGCCGCGACGACCAAGCCCCAACGCCAAACCCTCTCCCTCCTCCCTCAGGGGCAGGGCTCACCGTGGGCTACTACAAGAACTGCCCTGGCGCTGAAGGTATCGTGAGGAAGGCCGTGGAGAAGGCCATGGACAACGGAAACCGCGGTATTGGCGCAGGACTCGTTCGTATCTTCTTCCACGACTGCTTTGTTCGGGTACGTACGTCATCTCATCTCATCTTATTATATGGGAATGGGATACACATGCTGCAACTATTGCATGCTTCCATTTCCAGGGGTGCGATGCTTCCGTTCTCCTGAGGAACACCAGCGGCTCCAGCAACCAGACGGAGATGTTCGGCCTGCCCAACATAAACAGCCTCCGCGGGTTCCAGGTCATCGACGACGCCAAGGCCGAGCTCGAGAAGGCATGCCCCCGCACGGTGTCGTGCGCGGACATCGTCGCCTTCGCCGCACGCGACGCCACGCGCAACCTCAGCTACGGCGCCATTGACTTCCAGATGCCGGCGGGACGCCTGGACGGCCGCGTGTCCCTCAAGGAGGAGGCCGAGAAGAACCTCCCGGGGCCGTTCGACAGCCTCGACGACCTCCAGAAGAGCTTCGCGGCCCAGGGCCTCGGCTTCAACGACATGATCACGCTCTCCGGCGCGCACAGCATCGGCGTGGCCCGCTGCAGGTTCTTCACCAACCGCCTGCCGCCTAACCCCTCGGACATGGACCGCGACCTCGCCAGGAGCCTAAAGGCCACCTGCGACCAAAACGGACTCGACTCCAAGGTGGTGCAGGACCCCGTGACGCCAGTTGCCCTGGACAACCAGTACTATAAGAACGTGCACAACGGCAAGGTGCTCTTCACGTCGGACGCCGCGCTCAACTCCACGGACGACGCAAGGAAGGTGGTGGACGGCTTCGCCAACAACGCGGTAGACTGGTACCGCGCGTTCGCCGATGCCATGGTGAAGATGGGCAACATCAGGGATAGGACCATCAACAGACCCAAGCTCGAGATCAGGGAGAAGTGCTTCATTTACAATACCTACTGATCGACACGATATCAACATTAAGACGTACCACGAGATCCTGGAGGATTGTGTTTGTTTTGATATTTTCCTCTTGCATTCATTATCATGTGATTGATTTCCTTTTATTTGCATCCAAATGTCATGCTGACATTTTTGTTGTAAAAGGACTTTGAATTCAAGCAATACATTTCATTTGTTCACACAAGACTTGTTCTATATATGTTAGGTTTTAGACTAACTCCGACCCAAAAGTAAGAGAGGCTACAGCTCTTGAATGTGTGTGGAGACAACCCATAGAAGTGGAGACAGAGCCCATGTGTGCCCACATGGAGGTCGTTGTCTTTCTAGACCCGGAGCTCCTTGAGTCAGACATCTCTTGCCATGCTAATCATCGGATTGCGAGTAGTCTACTTCATTAGTGAGGTCCTCCATGGTACCAAAACTAGGTATTGAAAGATGCAAATATTGCTCTATATGATCCTTGTCGCATTCCAAAAGCTCCAACAATTTTCAGGCGCATACAATCTCAATGGTTACTTTCCATATCGCAAAGGATTTAGGCAATCTAATTAGGTTCTACACTTGTACACTAACCAATATCTTTGCTAGGAAGATAAAGCACACAATCAAGGTAACACAATATAAATGTGGAAGCTAAAAGTACGATAGAAATAGAAACTCCACTTGGAATGCTGGTATTTTTACCGATCTATCAAGAAGCCCACAAGTTTCCTCCTAATCCTTGTTGGTGTTCTAAGGTAATGTCCATGCGAGGGCCAAGCGTCTGATCATGTAACTTTGCGGATAGCTCCAAGCATTCTTCATGTGAAACTGGTACTCCTTTGATGTGCATTACAAATAAATATCTAGGTAGGGATGAAAACGGCAAGAAACGGTCAGTAAACACTAAAACCATTACTATTTTCATATTTTTTTATCAGAAATAAAATCGAAAATGGTACCTCTAGAAAAGATATCGATATTTTGGAAACATCGAAAATGAAAATTCAGCACGGAAATGTTGGGTACCCAGGAACAGGGTACCTAAGGCAAGGCCCATAAACCTCTCTCTGTCTCATTTACCAACCAAGTCCCCGCCGAACAAGTCTGCGAGATGGGGCAAACGACCATGCCCCCATGGAGCAAGTCTGCGAGGCGGAGCGGGCAACCAAGCCCCCTGCCAAGCAAGTCTGTGAGGCGGAGTGGACGACCAAGTCCCCCACACGAGCAAGTCTACGAGGCGGAGTGGACAATCAACTCTCGGATGATGATCAACACTCCAATGACGACCAACTATCCGCCAATCAGCTCCGGTCGACCAATCCTCCATCGAGCAACTAGCGAGGCAGAGAACTAAGTCTAGCGCTACTGATCCACGTCAGCTACAATGGGTCGCGTCACCATCAAGCCACGTCCATACATATACACACAGTATGTCGAATGGGCACCGGGGTATCTACAATGATTCGTACACTGAAAGGACGGGACAACGCTCCATAACGAGTGTACGCCTACGCATGCTGATGAGTGACGAAGGGCTCATGATGACAAGAGAAGCCACACCATGAAAGACCGCACTTTGAGACTGATCCATGGAACCCATTTCGAAGACATCAGAGATGGACTCACTACAAGAACCGGAGTAGCGGGAAAGGACGACGTCATGGCAGGAGTACGACTACGGACGACCCTACAAAGGAACCACCACGCCAACCCGGGGAGTAGATCTCTCTCTCTCTCTCTCTCTCTCTCTCTCTATATATATATATATATATATATATATATATATATATATCCAGTAGAATACAAGTCCCACTGTAAGGTCCTACCCTTGAGATATAAAAGGGCAAGGCCCCCTCCTCCTTGGATAGGAGGGACACATTACCACACAAGCATACCAAATGTAACACGCTACTGCAATACTACAATTAATACTACAGCGGACTAGGGCTCCAGCCTGAACCAGTATAACCCCGTGTCCCAAGTTCTTCGTTCGAATCCTAGTGATTCACCATTCGGAGTGAGTCCGCGCTGTCACCCCTACCGAATATAAATCTTATTATCCCTCGGTTTCCAAAACCACGACAGTTGGCACGCTAGGTAGGGGACTTTTAGCATGCCAAGTGACATCTTCCACTCCAATGGCTTGCACTTCAACGTTCACCGACAGCAAGAGCTTCACTCCAGGAAGCCGCATCACATTCGGCTATCTTGACTTCCTCGCCACCACCACCAGCATCCGTGGCGGCTCGCCGACATCGGGCACGCAAGGGGTTGCAAGGGCTTTGAATTGAAGCAATCCATTTTATTTGTTCACACAAAACTTGTTCTATGTTTGGTTTTAGACTTACTCAGACCCAAAAGTAAGAGAGGCTACAAATCTTGAATATGTGTTGAGAGAACCTATAGAAGTGGAGATAGAGCCCATGTGTGCGCACATGGAGGTCGTTGTTTTTCTAGACCTGGAGCTCCTTGAGTCAGACATCTCTTGCCATGCTAATCATTGGATTGAGTGAGTAGTCTACTTCATTAGTGAGGTCCTCCATGATACCAAAACTAGGTATTGAAAGATGCAAAAATTACTCTATGCGATCCTTGTCGCATTCCAAAAGCTCCAACAATTTTCAGGCGCATACAATCTCAATGGTTACTTTTCCCTATCACAAAGGAGTTAGGCAATCTAGGTTCTAAACTTGTACACTAACCAATAACTTTGCTAGGAAGATAAAGCACACAATCAAGGTAACACAATATAAATGTGGAAGCTAAAAGTACAATAGAAATAGAAACTCCAATTGGCATGTCGATATTTTACCGATATATCAAGAAGCCCACAAGTTTCCTCCTAATCCTTGTTAGAGTTCCAACGGAATGTCCATGCGCGGGTCAAGCTCCTGAGCATGTAACTTCGCGGATAACTCTAAGCATTCTTCATGCGAAAGTGGTTCCGATTGTGGTGTCTCTCAGATGTTGTCCATAGTTTCCACTATCGAGTTTTCGATTGAAATGTTGTGGACCTTGTTCCCTCTAGTACATGATGGTGTCCATACCATAAATGTATTTGGTGTGATCTCGCAAGACTTCCCCACTCGGTAAAACTACAACTGTACGTGCAAGTGCTAAGGGATATAATGATGTGGACAAGCATCAAGGGTTGGATGTTTTTGTTCCTCACTTCTAATCACAAGGGAAAGCTTGAAGCTAGAGCTAATGAAGCGGTCTAATGAACCTAAACACTTTACAAAACATCTATGCTAATCACCAAGTGATCTTTGAGCACTTGGATGTCTAGAGTTATACTCTCTACAATGTTTCTCAACTTACACACCTCTAAATAGTTAGTTGGGTGGGTGTATATAACCCCTAAGTCCAAAACTAGCCGTTGAAAACAACATAAAAATTATGCGTACTCACTAAACATGTTCGGTGCAATCATCAAACACGTTCGGTCATCAGACACATTCGGTGCGTACACATCAGCTAACCGTTGGAACTAGCCACTGTCGACTATTGGAGTACAAGCATTCAATATTTTTATTGGTGTTACATCAGACACGTCTGGAGTTTTATATCCATTTTTGGGTTGTTGTGCAATTTCTCTAAGTATTCTGTCCGGTGGGATATCTCGTGGCACACCATACATGTCCATTGCCTTGTAGATCTCCTCAAACACATTGTAAACTTCTCTGATGCCCCATCCAATGTACATCTGTCTGTCCAGGGTACACTTTCTCAGTAGCCACTCTTTGGTACAGTAACAATCCTATCATGTGGTTTATTTGGTGCTTCTTCGGACACTCCGGTGCGGCGGAGTGTTCTTTTTCTCTTTTTTCGTTCACATGTCTTTTTCTAGGATTCTTCTACCTTATGTCTTGGACTCTTGCATGATCTTTTAGATTTTCAATGAGTCATGTAATATGTTTCTTGATGTGTTCATATTGATCACCACTTTTCCTTTGTTAAAGTCTAGGATGTATCATTTGAGCTATAACAAAAAATACTAGCAAAAATATTAGTCCAAATGGTTATGTTCATCATCAAACACCAAAACTCTATAATTAAATGGGCCTTGATCCATTTTTCTTATACTCTCCCATTTTAGTGATTGATGGCAACAGAACCAAAGCAAACGAATAATAAATATAAATAATGTAAAATGTAATATACTTCCTAGAATGCAAATACAAAGGCAAGATCCATATGATATAAAAAGATGCCTAAAAGGGAAATAGGGTCAAACCTTTTCCTATAAATAATTTTGGTGGTTGAAATGCCCAACACAAATATTGGACTAACTAGTTTGCTCTAGATTATATGTTCTACAGGTGCATAAAGGTTCAACACAAACCAATAGAAGATTAAAGATAGGGTTAAAATTCAAAGGAGCAAGAACCTTGAGAGTGTGCTAGTCTGGCGCACCGGACTGTCCGGTGTGCCACCGGACAGTGTCCGGTGCACCAGGGCCGTACCATAGTAAACTCGGCACTCTCGAGTTTTCCAGCGTCGCTCCGCTATAATTCACCGGACTGTCCGGTGTGACAGCGGAGCAATGGCTACTCGGCGCAACGGTCGACTGCAAAAGTCGCTGACTCCGTGAACAATGAAGAACAGTGCGTGTAGAGTCAAAGCGCAGAAGTCAGAGACGCACCGGACAGTGAATAGTGTGTGTCCGGTACGACACCAAACTGTCCAGTGCCACTAGAAGACAAGCCTCCAACGGTCAACTGCTCCAGAACCCTAACGGTTGGGTGACGTGGCTGGCGCACCGGACTGTCCGGTGCGCCCATCGACAACAGCCTGCCCCAACGGTTGTTTTGGTGGGTGAGGGCTATAAATACCCCTCAACCACCACCACTCCAACCATCCAAGCATTCAACACTCCTCATTCAATACAAGAGCAAAGTGCAACACTCCAAGACACAAATCAAAGCCACCGATCCAATCAAAGTCCCCAATTCAATTCTAGTGTTTTAGGACTTATGAGAGGATCGTTCTTGTGTTTCTTTGTTGCTCTTGTTGCTTGGTTGGCTTTCTTCTTTCTCTCATTCTTATTCTCAAAGCCTTGTAAGCGAAGCAAGAGACACCAATTGTGTGGTGGTCCTTGCGGGGTCTAAGTGACCCGAGAAATCAAGGAAGAAAGCTCACTCGGTCTAGGTGACCGTTTGAGAGAGGGAAAGGGTTGAAAGAGATCCGGTCTTTGTGACCACCTCAATGGGGACTAAGTTCTTTAGAACCGAATCTCGGTAAAACAAATCACCGTGTCATCCGCTTTATTTCTTGGTTGATTTGTTTTTCCCCTCTCTCCCAGACTCAAATTTTATTCTAACACTAACCCCGACTTGTAGTTTGTTGTTTTAAGCTGTAAATTTTAGATTACGCCTATTCACCCCCCTCTTGGCAAATTTCAATTGGTATCAGAGCCCGGTACTTCATTAGAGTTTAACAACTCGAAGTCATGTCGGGAGATCACGCCAAGAAGGAGATCGTGACCGGCGACAAGCCCGCAAGCTCAAGGAGAACCCTCTCAAGGGAGTCCGGCCACAAGCAAAAGGAGGAATCCTCTTCCTCCAACAAGACCCATCAGAGAGGCGACAAGAAGAAGAAGATGAAGAAAGTGGTCTACTACGTGACCGACTCTTCTTCGCCCTCCACCTCTGGCTCCGACTCGTCGTCCACTACTTCTATGCACCATGAGCGCAAGAAGTATAGTAAGATGCCCCTACGCTATCCTCGCATTTCTAAGCGCACTCCATTACTTTCCGTTCCCTTAGGCAAACCACCATATTTTGATGGTGAGGATTATTTTATGTGGAGTGATAAAATGAGGCATCACCTAACCTCACTCCACAAAAGCATATGGGATATTGTTGAGTATGGAGTGCAGGTACCGAAGGTAGGGGACAAGGACTACGATTCGGACGAAGCCGACCAAATTCGGCACTTTAACTCCCAAGCCACAACTATACTCCTCGCCTCCTTGTGTCGAGAGGAGTATAATAAGGTGCAAGGGTTAAAGACGGCCAAAGAAATTTGGGATGTCCTCAAGATGGCGCATAAGGGGACGAGGTGACCAAGATCACCAAGCGGGAGACGATCGAAGGGGAGCTCGGTCGATTCATCCTCAACCAAGGAGAGGAGCCACAAGCCATGTACAACTGGCTCAAGACCTTGGTGAATCAAGTGCGCAACCTTGGGAGCACAAAATGGGATGACCATGAAATGGTCAAGGTTATTCTTAGATCACTCATGTTTCGTAATCCTACTCAAGTTCAATTAATACGTGGTGATCCTAGATACAAGCTAATGTCTCCCGAGGAGGTGATAGGGAAGTTTGTGAGCTTTGAATTAATGGTCAAAGGCTCCAAACAAATTGTCAACTTGGAGCAAGGTGCCTCCTCCACACCCGAGGTGCGACCCATTGCATTCAAGACGATGGAAGAAGAAAAGAAGGAATCTACACCAAGTAGGATTCCAATCGACGCCTCCAAGCTCGACAACGAGGAAATGGCGCTCATCATTAAGAGCTTCCGCCAAATCCTCAAGCAAAGGAGGGGGAAGGACTACAAACCCCGCTCCAAGAGGGTGTGCTACAAATGTGGTAAGCCTGGTCATTTTATTGCAAAATGTCCAATGTCTAGTGACAGTGACAGGGGCGACGACAAGAAAGAGAAGAAGGAGAAGAAGAGATATTACAAGAAGAAGGGCGGCGATGCCCACGTGTGTCGGGAATGGGACTCTGATGAGAGATCCACCGACCCCTCCTCCAACGAGGACGCCGCCAACATCGCCGTCAACAAGGGACTCCTCTTCCCCAACGTCGGCCATAAGTGCTTCATGGCAAAGGACGGCAAAAAGAAGAAAGTAAAATCTAGAACCACCCCTAAGTATACTACATCTAGTGATGAGGGTAGTTTTAGTGAAGATGAGGATGATTTGCTTACCCTTTTTGCCAACCTTAACATGCAACAAAAGGAAAAATTAAATGAATTGATACGAGCTATTCATAAGAAGGATGAACTTTTGGATAACCAAGAGGAATTCCTTATTAAGGAAAACAAAAGGCATGTTAAAGTAAAAAATGCTTATGCTCAAGAAGTAGAGAAAAATGTAAACTTGACTAAAGAGCTTAGCATTTGCCATGACACTATTTCCAACTTTAGAACTGAGAATGCTAATTTAATTGCTAAGGTTGAAAAGTTAGATGCTTGTAATGATTCAATTGTCAGTCTTAGAAATGAAAATGCTAGTTTAATTGCTAAGATTGATAAATTGAATGAATCAATTTCTAGCCTTAGAACTGAGAATGATAATTTAATTTCTAAGGCTAAAGATCTAACTGTTTTGAATGATTCCATTTCCTGTCTTAGAAATGAAAATGCCATGCTAAAATCTAAGATAGATGAATTAAATGTTTGCAAACCCTCTACATCTACTATTGATCATGTTTCTATTTGCACTAGATGTAGAGATATTAATATAGAAGCTATGAATGATCACCTTGCCATGATTAAACAACAAAATGATCACATAACTAAATTAACCGCAAAAATTGATGAGCATGAAATTGAAAATGAAAATTTTAAATTTGCTAGAAGTATGCTCTATAGTGGGAGACTCCCTGGTATTAAGGATGACATTGGTTTCCAACAGGGAAGCAATGTCAAGCTTAATGCCCCTAAGAGATTGTCCAATTTTGTTAAGGGCAAAGCTTCCATGGTTCAGGATAATGAGGGTTACATTTTATATCCTGTCAATTATCCTGAGCACAAGATTAGGAGGATTCATGTTAGAAAATCTCATAATGTTTCTCACCATGCTTTTATGTATAAGAATGAGGCATCTAGCTCTAGGCATTCTACCCATGTTAAAATGCCTAAAAAGAAAACTCCTGCTGCATCAAATGAACCTAACATTTCATTTAAAACTTTTGATGCTTCTTATGTTCTAACTAACAAATCAGGCAAAGTAGTTGCCAAATATGTTGGGGGCAAACACAAGGGATCCAAGACTTGTGTTTGGGTACCCAAGGTGCTTGTTTCTAACGTAAAAGGACCCAAGACTGTTTGGGTACCTAAGAACAAAGCCTAAATTGTTTTGCAGGTTTATGCATCCGGGGGGCTCAAGTTGGATAAGTGATAGCGGATGCACAAACCACATGACAGGGGAGAAAAGGATGTTCTCCTCCTACGAGAAAAACGAAGATCCCCAAAGAGCCATCACATTCGGGGATGGAAATCAAGGTTTGGTCAAAGGACTTGGTAAAATTGCTATATCTCCTAACCATTCTGTATCCAATGTTTTTCTTGTAGATTCTTTAGATTATAACTTGCTTTTAGTTTCTCAATTATGCAAAATGGGCTACAACTGTCTTTTTAGAGATGTAGGTGTTACTGTCTTTAGAAGGAGTGATGATTCAGTAGCATTTAAGGGAGTGTTAGAGGGTCAGCTAAACTTAGTTGATTTCAATAGAGCTGAACTTGACACTTGCTTAATTGCTAAGACTAATATGGGTTGGCTCTGGCATCACCGACTAGCTCATGTTGGGATGAAGAATCTCCACAAACTTCTAAAGGGAGAGCACATTTTGGGACTAACAAATGTTCATATTGAGAAAGACAGGGTTTATAGCACATGCCAAGCAGGAAAGCAAGTTGGCGCC
Source organism: Zea luxurians (assembly GCA_029449295.1). NCBI lineage: Eukaryota > Viridiplantae > Streptophyta > Magnoliopsida > Poales > Poaceae > Zea > Zea luxurians. The sequence continues at coordinate 179,754,419 of JAOPSE010000004.1, read as the reverse complement.
CATCATCCACTTAAGAACATCATGACAACGGACAAGCCACTGGAGCTACTCCACATGGATCTATTTGGCCCAATAGCTTACATAAACATCGGCGGGAGTAAGTTCTGTTTAGTTATTGTGGATGACTATTCTCGCTTCACTTGGGTGTTCTTTTTGTAGGAGAAATTACAAACCCAAGAGACCTTAAAGGGATTCTTGAGACGGGCTCAAAATGAGTTTGGCTTGAGGATCAAAAAGATAAGAAGCGATAATGGGACGAAGTTCAAGAACTCACAAATCGAAGGCTTCCTTGAGGATGAAGGCATCAAGCATGAGTTCTGTTCTCCCTACACACCTCAACAAAATGGTGTAGTGGAGAGGAAGAATAGAACTCTACAGGACATGGCAAGGACCATGCTTGATGAATACAAGGCACCAGACCGGTTTTGGGCCGAGGCGATTAACACCGCCTATTACTCCATCAACCGGTTATATCTTCACCGAATCCTCAAGAAGATATCATATGAACTCCTTACCGGTAAAAAGCCCAATGTTTCATATTTTAGAGTCTTTGATAGCAAATGTTTTATTCTTGTTAAAAGAGGTAGAAAATCCAAATTTGCTCCTAAGGCTGTAGAAGGCTTTTTACTTGGTTATGACTCAAACACAAGGGCATATAGAGTCTTCAACAAATCCACTGGATTAGTTGAGGTTTCTTCTGACATTGTGTTTGATGACACTAATGGCTCCCAAGTGGAGCAAGTTGATCTTGATGAATTAGATGATGAAGAGGCTCCATGCATCGCGCTAAGGAACATGTCCATTGGGGATGTGTGTCCTAAGGAATCCGAAGAGCCTCCACAAGCACAAGATCAACCGTCACCTTCCGTGCAAGCATCTCCACCAACCCAAGATGAGGATCAAGCTCAAGGTGATGAAGAAGAAGATCAAGAAGATGAGCCACCTCAAGAGGAGGACAAGGATCAAGGGGGAGATGAAGATGATCAAGACAAGGAAGATGATCAAGAAATTCAGGGTCAAAGACCGCCACACCCAAGAGTCTACCAGGCGATTCAAAGAGATCACCCCGTTAACTCCATTCTTGGTGGTATCCATAAGGGGGTAACTACTCGATCTCGAGTCGCTCATTTTTGTGAATATTACTCGTTTGTGTCCTCTATTGAGCCTTACAGGGTAGAGGATGCACTAAGAGACTCGGACTGGGTGCTGGCAATGCAAGAGGAGCTCAACAACTTCACGAGGAATGAGATATGGCATTTAGTTCCACGTCCTAATCGAAATGTTGTAGGTACCAAATGGGTATTCCGCAACAAGCAAGATGAGCATGGTGTGGTGATAAGGAACAAAGCCCGACTTGTGGCCAAAGGTTATTCACAAGTCAAAGGTTTGGATTTCGATGAAACTTATGCACCTGTAGCTAGGCTTGAGTCAATTCATATATTACTTGCCTATGCTACTTACCATGGCTTCAAGCTTTATCAAATGGACGTGAAAAGTGCCTTCCTCAATGGACCAATCAAGGAAGAGGTCTTTGTTGAGCAACCTCCCGGCTTTGAAGATAGTGAGTACCCTAACCATGTTTACAAACTCTCAAAGGCGCTTTATGGGCTCAAGCAAGCCCCAATAGCATGGTATGAATGCTTGAGAGATTTTCTTATCACTAATGGCTTCAAAGTCGGAAAAGCCGATCATACACTCTTTACTAAAACTGTTGCAAATGATTTGTTTGTATGCCAAATTTATGTTGATGATATTATATTTGGGTCTACTAACAAATCTACTTGTGAAGAGTTTAGTAGGATCATGGTACAAAAATTCGAGATGTGGATGATTGGGAGTTGAGATATTTCTTAGGTGTTGGGACCATGCTTCGTTGCGCCGAAGGTCTTGTAGGAGGAAGCAGCTTCGGCTGAAGTTGTCCAGGAGATGACCGAAGGTTCCTTTTTATGAAGCCTCGGTGTTACAAACCGACTTAGAGATAGAATGACCTTTTAATCCATAAAGGTCTGAGTCAATGTTGTAAACTTTTATGAGGGGCATAATTGTAATTCTTCACAGGCTGCGTCCTGTGTCTATAAATAGATGAACAGTACCCCCGTACTGTTCACGCTGACTTGTATTCGCTCGTGCGTCACGCTTGCATTTTTGCCTTCTGTCAAGCCGAAGGTACAAACGTAATTTAGCATTGTTTTTATTCTTCCATGATTATTTAATAAGAACATATAATAATGCTATGTGATTGTTCATGTTATTCTCTCATGTTTCACTTGCTTCTCCTTTTATCAATATAAGATGCAATCATGAAGGTATGACTTTCATAACCTTCGTCTGAAGATCGTTATATCCTAAGGGGAATAACGCTTCGAAGGACGAAGGATGTCTACCATTAACTTTTTTCTGTGTTGCCTTGTTCTTAATTCATAGCATTTGAGAACAAGTCCCCAACATTGGCGCCCACCTCCGGTGAACTCACTTCCACTTTTCTGAGCTGATGGCTTCGTTCAACAATCAAGCTGAAGCTGCTTCGGCTTCGAAGCTGGTGCTCCCGATAACAGGCGGTTCTTGCTCAGAGCCGGCTAACAAGAAGCAGAAGAAGGAGGCTCAGAGAAGGGTGCAACATGTTGGAGTACAGGGACCCTTCATCAAGTCAAAATGGTCCCACATTCCAATCACTTTCTCTCAGGAAGACCTTCAGCTTAAGGATTATCCTCACAATGATGCCATGGTTATCTCTTGTGTGATCAAAGGATTTCTGGTCCACAATGTCTTAGTTGATACAGGCAATGCAGCTGATATTATATTTGCTAAGGCCTTCAGACAAATGCAAGAGCCCGAAGACAAGATCCATGATGCTACGCACCCTCTTTGTGGCTTCGGAGGGCGGCAGATTGTAGCACTTGGGAAGATTACCATGCCGGTAACTTTCGGATTTGTTAACAACACAAGGACTGAGCAAATTGTGTTTGATATTGTTGACATGGAGTATCCTTACAATGCTATCATTGGTCGCGGTACTCTTAATGCCTTCGAAGCAATTCTTCACCCAGCTTACCTCTGCATGAAGATACCTTCGGACCAAGGGCCTATTGCTATTCATGGAAGCCAGGAAGCTGCTAGAAGGGCCGAAGGAAGCTGGACTGACTCCAAAGCAATCCATAACATAGATGGAGCTGAAGCTTGTGAACAGTACAAATTCAAAAGGGAGAAAGCAGCTTCAGCAGATCAACCGAAGCCCATGCTCTTATGTGAAGACATAGCAGAGCAGAAGGTGCTGCTGGGCTCCCAATTATCTGAAGACCAGGAGAAAACCTTGATAAGGTTTTTGTTTAACAACAAAGATGTTTTTGCATGGTCAGCTAATGACCTCTGCGGAGTAAATCGGGATGTCATTGAACACTCGCTCAATGTTGACCCATCCTTCAGACCCCGAAAGCAGAGGCTTTGGAAAATGTCTGATGACAAGGCCGAAGGGGCTCGCAATGAAGTAAAAAGACTCCTCAGTGCAGGAGTTATTAGAGAAGTAAAGTACCCAGAATGGCTAGCTAACACTGTTATGGTAAAGAAGGCCAACGGCAAGTGGAGAATGTGTATCGATTTCACAGATCTCAACAAGGCTTGTCCGAAGGACGAATTCCCATTGCCAAGGATAGACTCTTTAGTTGATGCAGCAGCTTCTTCAGAGCTCATGAGTCTGCTAGATTGTTACTCAGGCTATCACCAAATCTGGATGAAGAAGGAAGATGAGCCGAAGACTAGCTTCATAACCCCAAGTGGCACATATTGCTATCTTCGGATGCCTGAGGGGCTCAAAAACGCTGGAGGAAGTTTCAGCAGAATGACTGCGAAGGTCCTCCACTCCCAGATAGGCAGAAATGTGCTAACTTATGTTGATGACATCATTGTAAAAAGCACGAAGCAGGAAAATCATATTGCTGATTTGCAGGAGACCTTCGCCAGTTTCAGACAAGCTGGTTTGAAGTTGAATCCAGAAAAATGGGTCTTCGGAGTAAAAAAGGGGAAATTTCTTGGATGTTTGGTTTCAACAAAGGGAATTGAAGCTAATCCAAATAAAATTGAAGCTATACTTCGAATGGAGCCACCAACTACAAGAAAGGGGGCCCAAAGATTGACAGGAAGGCTGGCATCTCTCAATAGATTCATATCCAGATCAGCAGAAAGAAATTTACCATTCTTCAAAGTGCTGAAGTCAGCTGAAGTCTTTCAATGGGGACCAAGCCAACAAAAAGCCTTTGAAGAGCTAAAGCAATATTTGATAGATCTAACAACACTAACTCCACCAACGCCAGGGGCTCCATTGTTGTTATATGTGGCAGCTTCGCACTCAGCAGTAAGTGCAGCACTTGTCCAGGAGAAGCTTGTTGGTCAAGTCAAGAAGCAGGTTCCAGTGTATTTTGTATCTGAAGTCCTTAGTGTATCAAAGAAAAACTATACAGAACTGGAGAAGGTATTATATGCCGTTTTGATGGCATCCAGGAAGCTTCGGCATTATTTTCAAGCTTACAATATTGTTGTTCCTTCTTCGCAGCCGTTGAAGGATATTATGAGAAATAGAGAAGCTACTGGACGGATTGGAAAATGGGCTGCAGAGCTCAATGAATTTTGCATTGATTATGTGCATAGATCTTCGATCTAGTCTCAAGCGTTGGCAGATTTCATTGCCGATTGGACGCCAGGGGCTCAGGATGAAGAAGCAAATAAAGATGCCGAAGTGTGGACAGTGTTTTGTGATGGCTCTTGGGGAACCTTCGGAGCAGGAGCAGCCGCTGTGTTGGTCTCACCATCCAAGGTTAAAACTTGTTATGCGGCAAGACTTGATTTCAGCTGTACAAATAATATTACTGAGTACGAAGCCCTGCTCCTAGGCCTTCGGAAATTAAAGGCAATGGGAATCAGAAGGGCGATTCTTAAAACTGATTCCCAGGTTGTTTCGGGTCATATCGACAAAAGTTGCAGGGCTAAGGATCCGAAGCTTGAGAAATATCTAGACACGGTCCGAAGAATCGAAGCTTCCTTCGAAGGTTTTTCTGTCAAAAATATCCCTCGAGGACAAAATGAGCATGCTGATTTGCTGGCCAAGTCAGCAGCACAGGGGCTGCCGTTACCTTCGGATGTGTTCTTCGAAACAATAAAGGCACCTTCAGTGGAGCTCCTTGAAAGAGCAGTTCTCAACATATCTCCTGTTTATAGTGAAGATTGGAGAACTGAGATCATCTCTTACCTTCAGGGTAACTTCCTTTCAGATGACGAGGCTTATAACAGGAGAATGGAGGCAAGAGCTCGTCCATATGTTATGATAGAAGGGGAGTTGTACAAGCATGGAGTTTGTGCTCCGCTACTCAAGTGTTTATCTAGAACCGAAGGTATAGAGTTGATGAAAGAAATACATGCAGGCCTGTGTGGATCTCACATTGGATCTAGGCCGTTACTTGGAAAAGTCTTCCGCCAAGGGTTTTATTGGCCGAAGGCAGTTTCGGATGCAGCGGAGTTAGTTCAAAAGTGCGAAGGCTGTCAGAAGTGTGCAAGAGATCAAAAACAACCTTCGTCTTTAACACAGCTCATTCAACCTATCTGGCCATTGCAAAGGTGGGGCCTTGACTTGTTAGGTCCATTACCACCGGCTCAAGGGAATTTAAGATATGTTATAGTAGCTGTGGAGTATTTTTCCAAATGGATTGAGGCAAAGCCATTAGCCACAATAACTTCGGTCACTGTCCAAAAGTTTTTCTGGCAGAATATTGTCTGTCGCTTCGGGGTACCGAAGGCCATCACTGTAGATAATGGAACGCAGTTCGACTCCGAAGCTTTCAGAAATTTCTGTGATCAAATTGGTACGAAGATCCATTTTGCATCAGTCAGGCATCCGGAGTCAAATGGGCTCGTTGAAAGAGCCAACGACATTATAATGACAGGAATAATGAAGTTAATCTTCAATCAACCCAGGGGAAAGTGGCCAGATCAGTTAACCAAAGTGGTGTGGAGCCACAATACAACAACATCAAGGTCTACAGGTTTTACTCCATTCAAGTTATTATTCGGTGACGAAGCAATAACTCCGGAAGAAGCTAAAGCTAGATCAATAAGAGTAGTAGCTTCGGCAGAATCAGGTCCTGAAGATGCTTGTCTTGTGGAAAAAGATGCTTTAGAAGGGATCAGGCTTCAAGCTGTGGAGAATATCAATAAATACCAAGCTGAAACAGTCAAATGGCGAGATAGAAAGGTCTGGCTAAAAAATATTGAGCCGGGACACTTGGTGCTTCGGAGAGTGGCCAACCCAGACACAGTGGGCAAGTTACAGTTGAAATGGGAAGGACCTTTCTTAGTAGCATCTTCGTCAAGACCTGGCTCATACAGATTGAAGGACATGGACGGCAACGACATTCCAAGATCTTGGAATGCGGATGAGCTTCGGCGATATTATGTGTAACTTGATGTAACTCTTTTATGTTTTTTCTTTTTCATGGCACCCTTTTCCTTTCTAAAGGGGGAGAAAGGTTTTTGATGGGGCCATCATATGTAATTTCCTTTTTAGTTCTATAAGAGCAAAATCCCCCAAAGAATGTAAATGTAAAAGCTGAGAACGCACCATCGAGTGCCGAAACTGAAAAAGCGAAGAAGCTCCAAAGACGTTCCTAAGGGAATGCAGAGCTTACAACGAAAAGTCAACGCTGATTCCGCTGAAAGTAAAAGGCGAAGAAGCTCCAAAGACGTTCCTAAGGGAATGCAGAGCTTACAGCGAAAAGTCAACGCTGATTCCGCCGAAAGTAAAAGGCGAAGAAGCTCCAAAGACGTTCCTAAGGGAATGCAGAGCTAATGTGTGATTGTTCCTAAGGAAATAATGGCTGAGCGTATGCCTTCGGATATGTGTTTGGACATTCATTCGCACATCACATTACATCATAGCATTTGCATTCATAAACATTCATTCATGGCATAAGTGGTTGTTTCGGCAAAAAAGAAGAAGCGGTCTTTTATGCTTCGTTGTGTATAAAAAAGAGAGGTTTCGGCAAAAAAGAAGAAGCGGTCTTTTATGCTTCGTTGTGTACGAAAAGAAGGGAAGGTGTTTTTTCGCCTTTGGCTCAAAATACTATTTTCGTCCACATCAAAGCGCCTCAATGGAAGGGTAAGAATATATTACAAGGTATGTACAAAGTTCATTAAGAACAGTTTAATTGTATTTACAAAAGTTGTTACAAAAGTCTCTTGAGTTTTTTCTATAGTGTACTCCTACTGATCTTCACTGAGCTTCAGCTTCGGCGGCATATTTTTTAAGCATCATCTTCAGCTTCGTCATCCTACATGAATCAAGGTATTGCGAGTAAAAATCAAGTGTGAAGGAGAAGGTAAGCACAAGGTATCATTTCTTACTGGTTCAAGATGACTTCGAGCTTCGTCTCCAGCCTTCTCTCGCCCGCCTTTTGTCCATATCATTTTTATAAATCTGTTTGAAATGCTTCGGGCAAGGTCAGGGAATGTCGTCTAGAATTGATGGAGACAGAGTGAAATTGGGCCTGTTGACGATTTTTCCATGTTCACAGCCGGCCTTCAGGAACGCTGCAGCAGTGCCCCGAGAAGCTACCCAGGCACAGAAGTCACCGTGCCCGGCTATAACTTCGTCAAGCTCATCAATTTCAGCTTCAATATGTTCGAAGGTTCTTGGCAAATTTTCAGCTGAAGGGGTGCACTTTCCACTGCTGGCTCCAACTGAATAAAAGATCTTTTTTAATTGTTGAATACAGTTGTTACTAAATTTCAAACATTTGTCTTGAAGGCTTGTTAATGATTTCTTCAAATCTGAGCTGTTTTGGACTTCGACCTCAAGTTTTGAATTAAGCTCTAGCTTCTCTTGTTCAAATTGTTTTGATTGGCACAGAAGCTTTGAATTCAATTCTGCTACTTTAGCTTCAGTTTCTGCCAATAAGCCTTCAGTTGTTTGGAGTTCGAAGTCTTTCTTTTCAATAATAGCTGATTGCTCTTTTATCTTGCTCTCTAAATTTTCAATTATAGCTTCGTGTTTCTTATCCTCTAGATCTTGTTGCATCTTCAAAGCTTTGCTCAGTAGCATGCTCTGCACATAAACAACCTTCGTCAGGAACATTTTCATTATTACAAACAATAAAACTCAGCGAAAAGTTGTTTACCTTAAAATTGGAGTAAAATAAACTACCAACGATATGTTGTCGTCGGTAGCGGCTGATATCCGTTTCTAGCTTCGGAAAACCGATACTCTTTGATAGAGTACCGATGACCTTAGCACCAGTTTGATCTCGGATGCAGCCTAATTTTTCATCGTCAACACCTCCGAAAAGAAGAGCTCCTGGCTTATATCCGCAAGATTTGGCATATTCTTTAAGCTCTTCTATTTCGGCCTTCGACAGTTCTTGGCCAACTAAATTTTGAAATATGAAGGCTTCGTCTTCCGAAGTATCTTCGGCTATTTCCTTTTCCTTCCCAGGCACTGTGGCCATGGTTTCTTCGGCAGCGATGGTGGCTTCTTCTGCGGCCATATCTAGCAGAATTTTGTCGATGTCTTCAATTGTAGTTTCCAAGTTCAAATCTTCGGCCGAAGCGGCTTCGATAGCCGCGACCTCCGAAGGTGCGACTTCGACATTTGTTGTGCCCTCAACCGCTGGCGCTTTCCGAGTTGAAACCCTCGGTGGCGTCTTGTCAATAACTTCGGTCACTGCGATAATTCTTTGTCTTTTTGTTTTGGTTATCTTCTTCGTTTTTTCCGGCTCCTCCACCTTTCGAAAAAGCTTCGTCAGTTGAGGCCCTAATGGACTTAGCTTCGCGGGCAGGGATTCAGTCATTACCTTTAAGATTTCCTCCACATCGGTGGTAGAGGGCGATGCAGGAGTCCTCTCTTCATCGGATAATTTTCGCTTCGGAGATGATATTCTTCTCTTCTTTGGAATATTCTTCTTTTTTGACGGTTCTTCCTCTTCTTTGATCAGAGTTTCGGCCACTCTTTTCCTTTTTTGGCCCTCAGCACCCTTATTTAGCTGTTCATAGTCAGGGTACTCAAAACCCAGGGCATCAAACACTCGGTTCAGCCTTCGCTTCGGACGGGTGCCGAAGGCCGCAGTCATCAATTGATCTTCTTTTTTCGAATAATTCCCAAGAATTTCATTGCACATTACTTCAACTGTGTCCAGCCATTCTTGGCAAGGTTTTTTAAAGTATTTCTTGAATTTGAAATGGTAAGGAAGCCGGACAAGTTCCCCTTTTTTCTTCTCTCTTTCCAGCTTCGGCATTTCCCATTCTTTTAGAGTAGGGAAAACCCTGAAGGCCAAGAACTCTTGAACCAGATCCCTGGTACTGATATGCTCTGAAATAATTTTAAACTCACCCAGTGCAGCCCAGGTGGGACCTTCTAATGTCATGTGGCATCGCGGTCTTGTTTCTCCGAAGATCAATTCAAGTGGGCTTTGTACCAACTTCTCTTTGTCTTCGTCAACTTTCACATAAAACCACTCAGACTTCCAGCCTGCCGGCCATTTGCTTTGTTGGGGTCGTGCTTCGGTGCGCCGAAGGTCTCACACGAAGAAGCAGCTTCGGCTGAAGTCGTCTTCAAGAGATGGCCGAAGGTTCCTTTTCATGGAGCTTCGGCGTTTTAAACCGACATAGAGATAGAATGACCTTTTTATTCATATAAGTCTGAGTCAATGTTGTAAACATTTGTGAGGGGCATAATTGTAATTTGTCACAGGCTGCGACCTGTGCCTATAAATAGATGAACAGTACCTCTGTACTGTTCACGCGAACCTGTCATCTTGTCTTCGCATCGCGCTTGTACCCTTGATTTCCTCAAGACCGAAGGTACATTTGTAATCTGAAGTCATTTATATTCATTCATGTTAATAAAAATGGAAATGACTCTATGCTAACATTTGAATGTTCATTTTATACCTCATGATTTATATAAATAATTCATCTCTCGTTCTTATGTTTACGAAGGTATGTCCTTCGTAACCTTCGTCCGAAGATTCTTTATATCCTGAAGGGATATAACGAAGTGGAGGACGAAGGACTTTAATATTTAACATTTTCTGTGTTGCCTTGTTCTTAATTCTTAGCATTTGAGAACAAGCCCCCAACATGCTTCGATAGCTAATAATAGGAAACTTTGTTGTTTTCCGATAGGCAAAATTGTAACAACCAAAGTTATCATGTAATCCATCTTTTCTGGCTTTCGTCTGGTAATGCAGCTCATGGACTCGACAAAAGCTGTCGGCAAACGACTCCACCGCCTGGCTTCGAAGGGCCCAGATGTAAACATTAAGCCTAACGATAGCGTTAGGAGTCAACTGATGAAAGTAGATTCCAAACTTCTTCAATACATCTGCAATAATCCCATGGAGGGGGAATCTCAACCCAGCCTTTAGAAAACTCTTGAAAATGACTATCTCATTCTTCTCTGGCTTCGGGGTAGTTTCTTCTCCCCCGAAGCGAAGTAGCTTCTTCTGATTTTCACTGAAATAACCTGATTTTACCATCTTGGAGAGATCAGCCTTCGAAACGGTCGACTTTCCAAAGTCCAAGTGGCTGGGCTTACTTGGCATGGCAATGTGATAATCATCTTCGGGATCAGTTTCTTCAAGGTTCTCATCTTCTGCTTCGGCAGTTGCTTGTTCTGCTTCAACAGTGGGGATTTCTTCCGCAGTTACCAGTCCGGATCGTTGCATTGCTTCGGAGATGGGAACAGTCTCTGAACCTTCAGCTTCGTCTCCTTCACGCTCAACCCTGGCGGTAGATCGCACTCTGGCCATTAATTCTGAGTCTGTGAAAATTGAATACTTTTTTGAATACTTTTTTCTCCCGAAGCCTTTCTTTCTGACGAAGCAGACTTCGAGTTGGACCTTCGTTCGTTTCCGAGAATCAAGCTTCGGCTATGGTTAAAAATTTTGGCAGCAAAACAGTGCAAATAGCAATGAATGCTGTGGTAACTTCACACCTACCCGTCTGTTTTTATAGTGCTGCAGGTAAGAAGGCGAAACGCCAGGATTTTTACACCAGGCGGACAGTCACTTGCACTCGCTGCGCGGTGGACCGCAAAGACCAAACAGTAACTCTGCAAGGTGGGCCCGACACGCGCTCGGAAACTGAATCGTTTCTCGACAACGAGCTCAGGGAAGGTGTTTTTTGGACCTTTGGCTTCCCGAAGCTTAAGAGGTTTTTTCACGGATCAAGCTCGTTACGAAAAACGATCTAGCGCCGCGAAAGGGGCTACTGTTGGGACCATGCTTCGTTGCGCCGAAGGTCTTGTAGGAGGAAGCAGCTTCGGCTGAAGTTGTCCAGGAGATGACTGAAGGTTCCTTTTTATGAAGCCTCGGTGTTACAAACCGACTTAGAGATAGAATGACCTTTTAATCCATAAAGGTCTGAGTCAATGTTGTAAACTTTTATGAGGGGCATAATTGTAATTCTTCACAGGCTGCGTCCTGTGTCTATAAATAGATGAACAGTACCCCCGTACTGTTCACGCTGACTTGTATTCGCTCGTGCGTCACGCTTGCATTTTTGCCTTCTGTTAAGCCGAAGGTACAAACGTAATTTAGCATTGTTTTTATTCTTCCATGATTATTTAATAAGAACATATAATAATGCTATGTGATTGTTCATGTTATTCTCTCATGTTTCACTTGCTTCTCCTTTTATCAATATAAGATGCAATCATGAAGGTATGACTTTCATGACCTTCGTCTGAAGATCGTTATATCCTAAGGGGAATAACGCTTCGAAGGACGAAGGATGTCTACCATTAACTTTTTTCTGTGTTGCCTTGTTCTTAATTCATAGCATTTGAGAAGAAGTCCCCAACATTAGGATTTTAAATCAAGCAACTCCAAGAGGGCACCTTCATCAGCCAAACCAAGTACATTCAAGACATTCTTAAGAAGTTTGGAATGAAGGATGCCAAACCCATCAAGACACCCATGGGAACCAATGAGCATCTCGACCTCGACATGGGAGGTAAACCCGTAGATCAAACGGTATACCGGTCGATGATAGGATCTCTACTCTATTTATGTGCATCTCGACCGGATATTATGCTTTCCGTATGCATGTGTGCAAGGTTCCAAGCTGATCCTAAGGAAGTTCACCTTAGGGCCGTAAAGAGAATCATGAGATATCTAGTTTACACTCCTAAGTTTAGGCTTTGGTACCCTAGGGGGTCCACCTTTGATTTAATAGGTTATTCAGATGCCGATTGGGTAGGGTGTAAAATTGATAGGAAGAGCACATCAGGGACTTGTCAATTTCTGGGGAGATCCCTGGTGTCTTGGGCTTCAAATAAACAAAACTCAGTAGCTCTTTCTGAAAGGGAAATGTGCCCTTGGGCCATTTCTATAATTGTTTTGGTGATTAAGTGTCCAACACAAATGTTTTGAACTCTTATGTGCTAAACAAGCAAAAGGTGCAAATCAAAGACAAGGTATGTTTCTAGACTTAGTGAATTGTTTTTGAGTACTAACATGGTTATCTAAGTGCTAGAAACAGTGCCGAGGAGAGAAGAAATGATTTGGAGAAGAGTTGGCTCCAGCTCGGCCTGGCACACCGGATTGTCCGGTGCCCCAGGCGAGCCTCCGATGAACTACCTACTCTTGGGAATTGATGGAGTCGTAAGGCTATAATTCACCGGACTGTTCGGTGGTGCACCGAACTGTCCGGTGAGTCATCCGCGGCGAACTCGTCGCTCTCGGGAAAAGTAACAAGGCGACGTGGCTATAATTCACCAGACTGTCCGGTGGTGCACCAGACTGTCTGGTGAGCCAACGGCGCCAGCACCAACGGTCGTCCGCGCGATCAATGCGCGACACGTGGCTGCTCCAACGGTCGACTGGGGGCACTGGACAGTGTCCGGTGCGCCAACCGGTTTCGAGGAGCAACGTTCGATTGCACCCAATTTTGAAGGAAATCATGCACCGGACATGCTACAGTGTTGTCCGGTGGCGCACCGGACTGTCCGGTGCGCCACTCGACAGAAGGCAAAGATAGCGTTCCATGTTGATCTCCAACGACTCCTAGCTGCCTTGGGGCTATAAAAGGGGCCCCTAGGCGCATGGAGCAGGCACCCAAGCATTCTCTAAGCATACTAAGACATCCAGACTCCGCTCCCACACATTTGATTCGCCGTGTTAGTGATTTGAGCTCCATTCGAGTTGTGAACTCCCTGTGTTGTCATTCGAGCTCAAGTCTTCACTTGTGTGCGTGTGTGTGCTACGGATTGAATCTTGTGTATGTTGCTTTTCACTCCCTTACTTCTGTGTTTCTATTATGATCATCACTGTAAGGGCGAGAGGCTCCAAATTGTGGAGATTCCTCACAAACAGGAAAATACTCTAAAAGAAAAGACCGTGGTATTAAAGTTGATCATCGGATCACTTGAAAGGGGTTGAGTGCAACCCTCGTCCATTGGGACGCCACAACGTGGAAGTAGGCAAGTGTTACTTGGCCGAACCACGAGATAAAAATCGTGTGTCTCTTGTGTTGCTTTCTCTGTGATTGTTTTGTTCACAAGAACTTGCCTCAAAGCTACTTAGTCGCACTAACACTTTAATTACTATGTTTTGTGGCTATTTAGTGTTTGATTTTACAGGATCACCTATTCACCTCCCCCCTCTAGGTGCTCTCAATTGGTATCGGAGTTGTACTCTTTATCTAAGGGACTAACCGCCTGAAGATATGGATCCTAAGGGAAAGCGTATGGTGGTCAACGACAAGGAAAAGGAGTCCGTCTTCAATGAGCCAAGAGACGACAAGCCTACCGACTCAGGCTCGAGTCACAAGAAGAGAGACGGGAAGAAGAAGAGGCGCATCAAGAAGATCATCTACTACGACAGTGATGCCTCGTCTTCTTCACCACACGATGACTCCTCGTCAAAGAAAAAGACGGTTAATCAAAACTATTCATTTGATTATTCCCGTATTCCGTACAATTAAAATGCTCATTTGCTATCAATTCCACTTGGGAAACATCCACACTTTGATGGAGAAGACTACTCTTTCTAGAGTCATAAAATGCGTAGTCATTTATTTTCCCTCCATCCTAGTATCTGGGAGATTGTTGAAAACGAAATGCATTTTGATAGTACTGATAATCCCGGTTTCATAAATGAGCAAATTCACAAAAATGCCCAAGCTACTACTGTCTTGCTAGCTTCACTTTGTAGGGATGAATATAATAAGGTGAGTGGCTTGGACAACGCCAAGCAAATCTAGGACACCCTTAAGATATCTCATGAGGGAAACGATGCCACTATGATCACAAAGATGGAACTAGTGGAAGGCGAGCTAGGGAGGTTCGCGATGATCAGGGGAGAGGAGCCAACTTAGACCTACAATAGGCTCAAGACCCTGGTCAACAAGATTCGAAGCTATGGAAGCACAAGATGGACGGATCATGATGTCGAGGTTGTCCCTTGCCTGCCCGTGCTACAATTCCTTACTCAAAAGGACTAGAGTGCTAAGCTGCCTTCCCGTGTCCAACTCATGCTAAGGTCATTTACTGTAATTGACCCCCATCTTGTGAATCTTATTCGTGAAAACCCCAGGTACACCAAAATGACAGCCGAGGAAATCCTCAGAAAATTCGTAAGCGGGCGCATGATAGTTAAGGAGGCAAGATATGTAGATGACGCCTTGAACTGTCCAGTAGCCGTCTACGAGCCACAACCCGTTTCTCTCAAAGCAACTAGCAGCAAGGAGACGCTACCAAACAAGGTAGCACAAGTGAACGATGCTAGGCTAAATGAAGATGAGATGGCGCTTATCATCAAGCGCTTCAAGATTGCACTCAAGGGACGCAAGTGTTGGCACTTGCTTTTTCGAGCAAGTAGATCCAACAGGAAAATGGAGAGAGTGTTTGTAAGGTTCAACGGGGAATGCCAATAGCTCTGTTCATCTGCCCTCTCACGGGCACTGTATGGGGGTATTTATAGGTGCTCGAGCGGCTACCCGTGCCTTGCCAAAGACGTTCCTACCCTCAAGCACCCGGTTTATCCCCAGAATATTCCCACAAGTGGAGGTACAGACTGTCATTATGGAAAAGGCTATTATAGACGCGGCCCATAATACACTTATCCGCGCGGGGCCCGTCACAGTGGGCTGGATCCCACCTAGGCCTCTTGGCCGCGGCAAGGGCGCGAGACCAGTAGAGTTCGACAGACCCTTCGCCTTGCCATGGAGAGGACGAAGGGGGACCGTGCCGGTCTTCATCCGGTCGGCGCCTCCGGCTTGCTCAGGCGCGCTGTGGATGTGGTCTTTGTTAGTGCGGCGGGACGACGAAGGCATCAGCGAAGGGTAGCGTGTTCGCCTTCGCCCCAAAATTTGCCCTCCAAGGGGCCAGTTTGACGAAGTCATCTGGTGCCGAAGACGTCGCTAGATGGTGGAGACGCCGCCCTCGCTCGAAGTGGTCCCACGAGGGTTTTTGAAATGATCGTTGATGGATGTGTTACTGTTGGACTGCGGGTTTCCCGAAGCGTCGCGCCCTGTCTATAAAAGGAGGCGGCGCGGGCGTTGGTACCTCTTACCCGTTGTGCGCGTCAACCGCGGAAACCCTACCTTTTTCAATCCGCTCACCTGCCTGCCTTCTTCGGAAACGTGGCCCACGTCAAGCAGACCGCACGCCGCCGTCGACGGTACGTAGCAATGTCTTCTTCTTCATCTACTGCGAGTGCGTCGTCAGCTGGTCCGTCGTCCGAGGAAACCCCAAGTGATTTGGCGGTGACGGAGTTGCAGCCAGGCCACACCATGGAGTTCGGTACCTCGAGGATTCCTCGGTTCGCGTGCAGGAGATGCAACAGCTTGGATATTTCGGTGACGGTGTTGGGCGGGTTCCGGGCGCCGAGGAGATCCCCGAGCCTGAGGGCGAACTAGTTGTGTTTGAGGCATTTTTTCTTGTCGGCCTTCGCCTTCCGGCACATCGTTTCGTGGTGGAGGTTTTGCGGAGATTTGGTGTGCAGGTCCACCAGTTGACACCCAACGCCGTTGTTGCCCTGGCGAAGTATGTGTGGGCGGTTGCGTCGTATGGTGGTCAGCCGTCTGTGGAAGTCTTCGCCAAGAACTATTGTCTGCACTGGCAAAAGAATAAAATAGGAAATAAGATCGCTCAATTTGGATCTTGCACCTTCACACCGAGGACTGGGAAGACTTCAGCGGAAGTTGTGGAAATAGTCCCTTGTGCTCGCAACAAGTGGGGCAACTGGTGGGACTATTGGTTTTATGTCTCTAGAGGGGAAGTTGAAGGTCTTCCTGGTCTCCCTGCAGCCATCATGTGCTCGCACTGTTATGTGGCGTTCCCGCCGTTCGAGGTGGCGGAGGATGATGAGGACGAAGGGGCCCTTTGTTACGCTGTCCGCTTGAGTAGCGGGCGCGATCTTTTTGAAGAATTCATTGGATATGGACTGTGGGCCTTGGCGCATGGATGGGTACTTGGCAAAGTATGCCCTTGCAGGATGCCGTCCTTGGGCGATCAGTTGGTGCGAAGTCTTGCCTTCACCTTGGATCTGCAGGGTCAGAACCCGACCGCCTTTGTGCGCGAGGTGGAGGCCGAGGCCTTGAAGATTGTAGGGCGATACGTGCTGAGGATGGAGACCATGCGGAGTTGGGACATTCGTGGTTCTAATGTTTGTTTGAACCGTGTTTTTGAGTTGAACCGACTGCCATATGGCGGTTACCCGGGAGATGATGACGCTGGTGTTGTCGACCGCCGGGGAAAGATGGCGGCCACCATGGTCGATGAGGGGTCTTCACGAGGAGCTGCGCCGGCCGCGACCACTAAAAAGAGAAAACTAGGTACTGCAGCTGAGGGGTTGGGGGTCTCCGACCGCTTTGCAGTCAATTTGTTGGGAACTTGCATGGCCCCCGGGGGAAGGATGTCTTCGCCCGAGCTCCGAGAATCTTCGGCGCGGATGATGGAGGTTACCGGGGGTCGCTGGCCGAGGAATGTTCTGATTCCCCGGGCAGTTGGCGAAGACATGTTTACATCCTGATTGGCTCGTGAGTTGAAGGTTTTTCCTTATGGGTGCAATATTGCTGCTGTTGTATCAGTAGTGATGGATAAAGATCGTCAAGATGCAGTGCGAAAGCGCCGGGCGTTCACTAGGGTCGGGGACCCTAGTCGTGAGGCCAAGAAGGCATGGGAACTCGTGAAGTCTGTCGCCCCTGGCAGCAGCAAGCCACCGCCGGCCGCGAAACCTGCCGCCCCTAGCCCCAGCAAACCTTTGCCGGGCGCACAGCTCGCCGCTCCTGGCTCCGGCAAGCCGACTCCTGCTGAGGCCACGGATGAGCGAAGGCTGCCGGCCCCGCCGTGGACTGCTGAGGCCGACGTCTCCATGGATGTTTGCGTGGATGACTACTGTAGCATCCCAAAAATTCAAATATTAAAATTTTCTCAAACTTGCTCTAAATTCAAAATGAATTTCAAGTTTCATTTCAAAATGTTTGTTTGCGAGTTGATATCAACAAATAAAATATAGTGGTCTACATTCTCTCCAAAATCCCCCTCAAAATTTCATACAAATATTTCCCCAGTGATCACCCTCAAGTTCTTTCCAGAAATACTGCCCAGATATTTCCCACTGATCCCCTCTGATTCTTTCCAGAAATACTGCCCAAATATTCCACAGATAATCCTCCAAGCATTTTCCTCCTGAGAAATACCTTCAGAATCATTTTTCAAGTCCCTACAAATATTTTCTTCATAACTTTCCTCATGCTCATACGTATACGTACGCCTCCGGTGTCATACGTTGAGCTCTACAAGCTAATTACACTTATACAAGAAGAATACATGCTAATCTCCCACTAATCCTCTCATCCTCCCACTAATGCTCTCATCCCTCCCCCTAATCCCCCCACCATGGCTATAAATAGAGGGGCAAGGGCCTCCTCTCATCCCACCCCAAGCCATTTCATGGCAACTCTCTTCCCCCCCCCACACCCACTCCATGTTCCACACAAGCACACACTAGCACAAGGATCGTTCGATCATTCTTCGATCATTCGTCCCCCTGTTCTTAGTTTGCTCGTTCGTTCGTCCGATCGTTCGATCGTTCGTCCGATCGTTCATGGTTCGTTCGTCCGTTCGTCCGATCGTTCGATCGTTCGTCCGTTCGTTCGTCTAAATAATCTTTTTCCTGTCGTTATGCTGCCGAAATTCCGATCGTTCGTTTGTTCGATCATTCGATCGTTCATCGTTCGTTCATAGTCCCTATTCATCGTTCATCGTTCGTTCATAGTCCCTATTCATCGTTCTTCCAGATAATCTTTGTCATGCCGTTATGCTGCCGAAATTCCGATCGTTCGTTCGTTCGATCATTCGATCGTTCATCGTTCGTTCATAGTTCCCTATTCATCGTTCATCGTTCGTTCATAGTCCCTATTCATCGTTCATCGTTCGTTCATAGTCCCTATTCATCGTTCTTCCAGATAATCTTTGTCCTGCCGTTATGCTGCCGAAATTCCGATCGTTCGTTCGTCCAAATAATCTTTTCCTGCCGTTATGTTGCCGAAATTCCGATCGTTCGTTCGTCCGATCATTCGATCGTTCGTCCGTTCGTTCATAGTTCCTATTCATCATTCATCGTTCGTTCATACGAACTATTCACTATCACTATTCACCGTTACTATTTATCGTTACTATTCACATACACTATTCATCATCGTTACTATTTACCATTACTATTCATCATCGTTACTATTCATCAATGATGTCTATAATTACTTTTCCGTCGCCACTATTCATCGTTACTAATCATCGTTACTATTCATCGGTCATCTAGTTATCCCAAATTTCAACTACTCATCCATCATGCTGTCCAGTCCACTTAAGACCAGCCAGACCCATGTTCCAGTCATACGAACTCTGGTGACTGTGATTTTCCTTCCACTAGGAACTTCCCATCTGGTCACCCATCCCAGGTTTCTCCAAGTTGAGCATGCTTGACTTTGAGATTCCTTCGAACCAGGCTTCCAAACTCCGATTCCAATAATTCTTGTTTCTAAATTCTTATCGAATTATTCCCTATCCAACCATGTCATCCCTTAAACATGGTTCATATTTCAGAAGACTCCCAAAATACTCTTGTCCCATATTCTACCTATAACTCTCCTGTTCATACTAAGTCAGACGATTCATTCGTCACTATTCTCACCAATAGTGAACTTCACTGTGCTACACCACATACACCTAGCTATAAATACACCTAGCTACCCTCTCCCCTCCACACACACTCAACACCCTCAGCCAAGGCAAACACCCCACCCACTCAGTTACTCTGCTCTGCCGGCTACACGCATAGTGTCGCTTCACCTCCAGTCCACCCTCCTGGTAAGCACCTCCGCTCCACCACTAGTAATATCACAACACCACATGACACAGATTCTACTCAAGACTCTACCCATCCATATATCGCTATTCTGACCACTATACTAAATATTTGTTGGCATACTTGCTTGTTTGTATGTTTGCTTGTTCATGTTGCATAGTTATCGGGGCGTTCGTGCCGTCTCGTGGAGGCCAGATCTACAAGTCTACACCAGGCGGTGGAGCCAGAAGCTAGTTCCGCGAGCTCCCCTTTCCCCTTCGCCGGATAAGCACGGCAAGCTCACTGGATCCCTTTGATGCATAAATTACCTATGTTTTACAACCACAACCCTCAGCCTGTTATTTTATGCATAATATGATTTTGAGACAAGTTATTATGGCCACCCAGCCGCTTGCCGCAATCAATCCCTGATATAATTGTTACAAATGATTTGAGGAAAGGTGTGAGTTTTCAAAAGAAAATGCTTTTCAAAATGTGTTTGATGAAGGGTTTTCACCCTTATCACCTTTGAGTAGGGATGATCAAGGACTCCCTGGTTTAGGGGAGGGCCTAAGGTGATGGCTCAGCTGGTTTAGGCGTGAGCAGAAGGATTGTCCCCTCTTATAAGGATCGGTTTGTCATCTTTCACTACCTGTACTCATGATAAGTACAACCACTCGAGACTGTGTGGGCAGTCACTCAATCTGAACTCGTACGGTCTAACCCCAGGGTTATGAAGGCTGGGGAGCACCGGGAGGATAAGGAGGGGGAAAGTTTTGTCCGGTTTGGACATGGCGGTGGCCTGACTCCTTCCGGTATAACTGTTAAGGTTAGGACGTGCGAGGAAAGAAAGAGATCTAGATTCGGATCTCATCGGCCATGAGATCGCAGAGCCGGACTAGTGGGTAAAGTGTACACCTCTGCGCAGAGTTTGAAAATCTATTCGAATAGTCTGTGTCCACAGGATTGGACGAGTCTGGTGTGGTATGGAAATTAGTGTTTTGT
The DNA here is from genome assembly GCA_029449295.1 of Zea luxurians. NCBI lineage: Eukaryota > Viridiplantae > Streptophyta > Magnoliopsida > Poales > Poaceae > Zea > Zea luxurians. The sequence continues at coordinate 179,734,086 of JAOPSE010000004.1, read as the reverse complement.
TTTCCAAAAAAAGGGTGCGTTTGAGAAAAGTGGTTTTTAAAAGGTCCGGCGGTTGAGCCGTGAGCTATGGTGGACGGGAAGTCCAGTAGTTGTTTTTGAAAATGAAAACCAGTGGGAACTGCTGATATACCTGAATGGTTTAGTCCAGGGGATTTTGTTATAATACTGAAAAACTTTCTTGCTCCTTTTGGAGAGGATGCGCTTTGCAAAATACAAAATGTTTTTCAAAACAACCCTGCATAAAATATTGCTGTTTCTGCAAAAATCCTGAGCTCTACATATTCCATGCATTATATCTGATTTCTCCATTCCACGGGTGAAGGTGGGCTGCTGAGTACGTTTGTACTCACCCTTGCTTATTTGTTGTTTTTCAGAAAAAGGAGATCGGGTAAGAGTTACGACTGTTCCCAACCTTGCCTGTGGCTGTTGGACCGCTGATTTGCTTCGCTGCGTATATCGGGCTGCTTCAGCCCCACTCTGATGATATGTCTCGAGTTGTGGACCAACTCTTAAAGTTGTTCGCCACCTTTGTAGGTTTGTCTCGTTTAAGCAGATTTGGTATCATCTGATGTATAAATGTGTTTACTAGCCTCCTGGGACTAGTAATTGTATCACATTTGAGTCCCAGAGGATTGGGGACGCTTCAACTACCTTGTGGACGGTGTCATGATGTTCGACGCCCGCACAAGGCGTGGACTCGTTGGTGAGTTTTTTTGGGTCTGGGCCTTTGACAAGATAATTATGTAGGGCCTAATGCTGGGCAGCTGGCGGTTGTCCCGGCGCCAGTGGCGGCCGCGTCGGTCGCGGCGACTGCCGAGGCGAAGGGGTCTTCGCAGGACTCCTGGTCCAAGTTTTGTGCCAGCCGTGAAATTGCGTTGGCCGCTGCCAAAGACGGCGGGCTCGGTTGCGCAGTAGCTGAAGCATACGATGCAGCAGCTGCAGCATGTAAGTCGCCTTGGACTTCGGCAATTTATTGTTCGTATACGATTGTGACTGACGGTTTTTGTGCGAGGCGGCTGCCTTCGCCGAACATGTTGCGTCGGGCGCCCTGATCTTAGAGTTCGCTGCCGAGAGGTGGCAACTCGAGGGCAGGATTGAACGCCTCCGGGCGCAGCATACTGAGGCGGTGCGGGACAAGTCAGCCGTGGAAAACAGGTCTCGCAAGCTGAAGGAGAAACTGGCGTCTGCCGAGGCTGAAAAGTAGGACCTCGACCGCCAGCTTGCGGCTGAGAAAGAGGATGCAAACAAGGCCTGCGTGGAGGCCAAGGCCACTCATGCCGAGGCCAAGCTTGTGCGCGTGGAGGCCAATCTCGCCATCCAACGCGCCACGGAGGCGGAGGCGAACCACAGCCGCCTGCGCGGCTGCCTGGACAAGACGGAGGCCTCGACCCACATAGAGGTCGACCGGGCGCATGCATTGCTTGTGGACGCGTATCGTCAGCTTGGTGCACGTACCGCCCCCTTTGATGCGTCTCGTAAAGAAGTTGGCCTCCGCTTTTTCGGGTGGTTGCAAGAGGAGCTGGAGGTGCTGCCGATGATTGTGATGGGTCTCATGTCCTTCGCCGCGCTCGTCACCTGTGAAGGGGCCGTGAATGCCTTGTCTCATGAGGGATGCAGGCATTTCGAAGTCTTTGATCGTTCGGACGAAGACATCAAACGCGGAATCTTCCAGGTTGAAGACCCGGTGCTAAAGCGCTCTGCTGGGGCGCTTTATGATAGGATGTGGGGCCCTCATGGCCGTGATATTGTTCGGGAAAGGTCCGACCGGGCGATGGAGCAGGTACAGGTTTTTAGTGATTGCTGTTATTATTATTATTTTTATTTTGTATTATTTTTTTTTGAACGTGTGTTGCGATTTTTGTAGATGGCGCATGAGGAGGAGGTTGAAGACCTTGGGGACTTGGAGAGCGTGATGCGTCTAGCGATGGGTGCGAGGGCGGTGGTTGGGTCGCCGGCGCTACCGACGGATGCTGGCGAGGCACCCGCGGAGGCCTCCACGTCAACTGGTGAAGATGCTTCAGCGATGGTTGCGTCAGTTGCCGAAGACCCGGCGGCATCGGCCGGCCCTTCGCAGGTGGCGGAGTAGTGCTAGCGGTGTTGGGTGTAGGACCTTATTTTTGTGATACTGAAACTTGGTTGCTGCGCAGGTTCCGACGTGTGGGCCTGCGCAGACAACCCCGGCTGGCGTTATGAATTTTGTGACGGCCGCTACCGTAGCGCCTGCTGATTATAATGTGCCTGGTTCTGAATCTGAGTCTTTTTCGTTTGATGATGAGTTTGGGAGTCTGTTGTCCGGGAGTGAAGAGTCGTCTGGTGAAGATTTGGATTATTTTGTCGCGTTAGATGCGGCCGCGGCAGAGTCCTCACCACGGGTGGAGGTTGGCGAGGTGTCTGATCTTCCTGTGCGAGGACCGAGTGCCGGTGATGAAGGGTGGTGTCGAAGCATAGCGTTGGCGAGTTTTTGCGAAGTGGTAGGCACCATCGGATGGGGGTGGAGCGGAACCGTCTTCGAGTAGATCGGTTTGGGAAACGGGAGCTACTGTCTTCGCCGATTGGGATGAGCATTGGCGAGGGGGATCTGCGGAAGCTTTTGAGGGTGAGGAATTGAGAATAATGTTGTTCAATTATAGGGAGGCGGGCATCATTCCGAAAGTCGAGCCGATGTAGTGTATGGTGCCCTCTCGTTGCGCGGCGGTAATGGAGGGCATAGTTGTGTTTATTTGTGCGGTGGGTCTAGTGACCCTTCGCTGAGTGTATGTAACTGCAACTTGTATTGCAATGTGGCCTATTGGTTTCCTTTAAGCGAGAGACTTCGTATCGTGTACTTGTGGTAGTCCGGCTGCACCCTTGGGCGACTTTTGCACGGAGTGTCTTTTTGGTAAAAGACTTCGATTAATGCACTTGTTGTGCTAGTCCGGCTGCACCCTTAGGCGACTTTTGCGCGGATTGTCTTTGTAGTAAAAGACTTCAATTAATGCACTTGTTGTGCTAGTCCGGCTGCACCCTTAGGTGACTTTTGCGCGGATTGTCTTTGTAGTAAAAGACTTCGATTAACGCACTTGTTGTGCTAGTCTGGCTGCACCCTTAGGCTACTTTTGCATGGATTGTCTTTTGGGTAAAAGACTTCGATTAATGCACTTGTTGTGCTAGTCCGGCTGCACCCTTAGGCAACTTTTGCATGGATTGTCGCACGTGAGGGTAGTCTACGCTACCTATCGCGGTGACCTAGAATTGGTCGAGTGTCGAAGACCGTTGAAGTGGTCTTTTTCGACATGTTGCACTTGAGTTTTTGTTTTTATGGGGGCTTTTACTGATATATTACACGGCTCTGCCTCGTTAAAAACCTCACCCCCGGGAGGAAAAGAGTGCGGGCTGGGACAACACTGTTTGCTGGATTACAAGGGCGCATGGGCCCTGAGGGTTAGACGAAAAATTTGCGGAGATTGTCGATGTTCCAGGAGTGCTCTAAGTCTTCGCTAGAAGGCGTTACCAGCCTGTACGCGCTGGGGGATGCCTTCGTCTTGACAATGAATGGGCCTTCCCATTTCGGCTCCAGCTTGCCCCGTGACTCTGTCCGGGTGGTCCAGACAAGTACGAGGTCTCCTTTGTTGAACTCCTTTGCGATGATAGTGTTGTCACGCCAGGCCTTTGTTTGGGCCTGATATCTGTCGAGAGTCTGCAGGCCGAGGACGCGGTCTCCGTCGATGAGATCTTTGGAAGTTGGTTCGTCGACATCGGGGACTGCTGATGTGCTTATCCTGGGTGATCCATGCTTTATCTCCTGTGGTGTCATGGCTTCAGATCCATACAATAGGCGAAAGGGTGTGAACCCGGTCGCCCGACATTCTGTAGTGTTTAGGGCCCATACCACTTCGGGTAGTTGGACGACCCATTTGCCCTTTTTATCGTCGAGAAGTCTTTTCTTGATAGCGGTAAAAATCTTGCCGTTGGCACGCTCGATGATGCCGTTGGACTGTGGGTGGTATACCGAGGCGAAGACGGGCTTGGTGCCGATGGAAAAACAGAAGTCCCTGAAGTCTTGGCTGTCAAATTGTTTGCCATTGTCGACTGTGAGTTCGGATGGGACTCCGAAGCAGCAAACAATGTTTTGCCAGAAGAATTTTGTGCAGTTTTTGACGTTATGGTGGATACTACCCTGGCCTTGATCCACTTAGTGAAATATTCAACGGCGACGAAGGCAAACTTGAGGTTCCCTTGAGCTGTAGGTAGCGGCCCAACGATGTCCAGCCCCTAGCGCTGAAGTGGCCATGTGTGGGCGATAAGTTTGGTGAATTGCGAAGGGCTGCCCGAGCGAGGTGAGAATTTTTGGCATGCTTTGCATGACCTTGTGACTCGATTGGCAGTGCAAATTATTGTGGGCCAGTAGAATACCTTTCGAATCACCTTGGCAGCGAGGGCCTTGGGCCCCGAGTGGGAGCCGCAAGTTCCGTTGTGGACTTCACGGAGGATTTCTATGCCTTCAGTCTCAGTTATGCACTTTAGCATTGGCTGGCTGATCCCCTTTTTGTATAATTGTCCCTTGACCAGTGTGAAGTCCCTACTTCTGTGTTTCAGTCGTTTGGCCTCGTTACGGTCACTGGGGTGATAGTGACCTTGCAGGTACAAGGTGATTGGGGCCCGCCAGTCTTCGGTCATGATGAGGTTGACGATGCGGTGGCCTTCGGTGTCCTGAGTTATTTGTAGGCCCTCTGGGTTGCGGACCGCTGGCGTGCCAATGACGTGGTAAATCACGTCGGAGGGCAAGACCTCGCCCTTGGTCGCCGCTTTAGCCAGTGCATCGACCTCTTCGTTCTTAGCGCGGTCAACATGTTGTAGGGTGAAACCCTTGAATTGCTTCTCGAGACTGTGGACGACTGTGAGATATTGCATGAGTGCGGGGTCTTTTGCTGAGTATTCTTTTTCGACCTGGCCAGCAACTACTTTGGAATCTGTCCTGACTATGCATGTGGTGACACCGAGTGCTTGCAACTTGTGAAGGCCCAGAATGACGGCTTCATACTCTACTATGTTGTTGGTGCATCTGTCAGACTCCAGGGCGAAGCTGAGGCGTGCAGCGTATCTGTACTTGATGCCTGCGGGTGATGTGATAATTGTCGTGGCGCCTGCCCCCGTGTGGCACTATGCACCATCATAGTGGATGGTCCACAATTTCTCTGGAGACCCTTCTTGTTGCCATGCCGGTCCTGTCCAGTCAACGATGAAGTCTGCCAGGACCTGTGACTTGATCGCTGACCTGGGCTCAAAGGTGATGTGATACCCAGAGAGTTTGGCTACCCATTTGGCTATTCGGACGGAGGCCTCCAGGTTCCTGAATAGTTCCCCCAGACCTCTGTCCGAAGTGACCCGCACCTTGAATGCTTCGAAGTAGTGGCACAACTTGAGCGATGCCATGACAACTGCGTATGAAATTTTTTATAGCTCAGTCATGTTGCACTTGGAAGCCATGAGGACTTCGGATACGTAGTAGACTGGGCATTGCCGTGTCATGCCCTGTCTGACCTGCTCTTGGATCAAGGCTGCGCTAACTGCGCATGGTGAGGCCGCTGTTGGGGACTTGTTCTCAAATGCTTCGGATTAAGAACAAGGCAACATAAAGAGTGTTAAATGATAAAGTCCTTCGTCCTCTGAAACATTATTTCCCTTCGGGATATAATGAATTTCGGACGAAGGTCCTGGCAAGCATACCTTCGTAAACACAAGAGATAATGATGAAGAATTCATACGGAATATGAAATTTAACATAGACATTATTATTGGATCATTTCTATTTTATTGATATAGAAAAATAGAAATGATTGCAGATTACAAATGTACCTTCGGCTTGAAGGACAGCAAAAGTACAAGCGTGACGCCAAAAGCAAATGTCCGGTCAGCGTAAACAGTACGGGAGTACTGTTCATCTATTTATAGGCGTGGGACGCAGCCCATGTAAAATTACATTCATGCCCATTACATTTGCTAATGACTTATGGGAATCTATTAAGGCCTAAGCAGTCTTTTCATCTTTAAGTCGGTTCCCCTTTCTGCTATCGTGACGAAGCTTTCCTGCGCATAGCTTCGGCTGTGCACCATCCTTCGTACACCTTGGTAATCAGCCCGTCCTTCATCTCAATCCCCCTTCGTCTGGCTTAGGCTTCGTCATGACCGTACTCCATGTTCATAATCTGAGTCCGAAGATACCTGTTCATATAATTCACTTGGAAAACATTGTCAAATCATGTTTTTGAGGACCTTCGGAGGACGAAGGCCCCCAACAGTAGCCCCTCGCAATATTAATTTGTTAGTGATAAATTCAGATTGCGATATGGACGAAGGCCTTAAGCCGAAGGTCCGAAAAAACACCTTCCCTTTGCTAGAATAGCAAAAGTCATTAACACGCGGGACCACACAGTTTCCGTCATATCGAGTGTATAAATAGGAGCCCGCCACAATTTAATTGGCACACTCTCTTTGCCATCTGTTTTGCCTGCTTATAAAGCTTTCTGCCCAAAAATATTTGTTTTCTTTCCTAGTTTTAAGCTTCGGAAGCGAAAAGTAAGATTTCCGAAGGGATGTCTGAGGAGAAGAAGGCTGCTGTCGAAATGAAGCTAAGTCTCTCTGAAGAGAAAAACCTAGGCTTTCTTGAGGCAATGTCGAAGACCAATACAGAAAAGATCACCAAAGAGATTTTCGAAGGTTTATCTGAAGATACTGATGACAGCGACAGTTATGATGTAGAAAGCGGTGGGGGAGAGTCCGAAGATCGACCATGGCGGCCAAGTCACTCGGTTTTCGGGAAAACCACTATTAAGCAGAGTCATATTGACAATATGAGGGGGAGATATTTTCGAGATGTATCTATTGTGAGGGCTGATGTTGGAGAAAAAACCTCTCCTACCCCCGAAGAAAATGAGGTCGTGATCTTCCGAAGCTTTCTCAAGGCTGGGCTTCGGTTCCCCCTAAGCAGCTTTGTTGTTGAAGTCCTGAAGACATTTCAAATCTACCTGCACCAAATTACTCCTGAAGCTATCATAAGAATGGGAATCTTTGTCTGGGCTGTGAGAAGCCAAGGTTTAGAACCAAATGCTAAAAGCTTTTGCAAAATTCATGAGTTGGTATATGAGACGAAGCCCTGGGGGAAAGAACAATATCACAACAACTTTGGTTGTTACAGCTTCGGTGCCCACTCCGGGTCAAGCTGCCCCGTGCCAACCTTTCAGAAGAGGTGGCCCGGTGCCTGGATGACAGAATGGTTCTATGTAAAGAATGACTTGACAGCGCAGGAAGATGTTAAGGGTATCATTATGCGCCCTATCTGGCAACGCTTCGGACTCCGAAAGCCGAAGGTTGAAATGGATGAAGCGGCCGAAGAATGCCAAAGAGCCTTCGGCGTAATCTGCTCTTTTATTGGGACACGAGATTTGGTCCAAGAGCATATTGCCTTCAGAGTTTGGCCACTTGCAGGAAAGTGGGAAATGCCGAAGGAGACCATCAAAGAGTCTGACGAAGGTGGACTGGTCAGACTAAAATACACATTCAAATACGGAGATAATTTTGTTGAACCGGATGACGACTGGTTAAAAAGTATTGAAACCGTAAGTGACGAACTGCTTGGGGTATACTCGAAGGCCGAGAATACTGCATTATCAGCAACCTTCGGAGGCCGAAAGAAGAAGAGGCTCAACCGGGTATTTGATGCAATCGGGTTTGTCTACCCTGACTATCATTATCCGGTGCCAGGCCACAAAAGAAAAAATACTTCTCCTGCAAAAGAAGTTGCCTCTGGTGCTTCTAGTGAGCCAGCGCCGCAAAGAAAAAAGATAAAGGTGCTCACCCACCGGGCATGTTTTATTGAACCGGCCACAGTGCCTGAGCTTATTGGTGAAGTCTCTACGGCCACTGAAACTACAGAACCAGCTCCAGTGCCGAAGATCGAAGAAAAACTGAAGCACCTTCAGCAGAGAAGGCAGAAAAACCGAGAATTGAAGGAACAAAAATATTGGAAATCTCAAGTCCTTCAGCAAGTGTTGAGACAATAAAAAATCAAAAGGGCCCATCGGTGACCCCGAAAAGAAAAAGAATGGTGAACGTGCTAGATGTTTTGGAGACAATTAAGTCTTCAAGCACAACTCCGAAGAAGACTGTTGAAACTTCCAAAACGGAAACTGAAATCTTTGCTGCTGAAGCTCCAAGGCAACAATCTGAAACTGAAGCTGGACCTTCAGAGCCCACGAAGGTAAAACCCTTGGAAACCGAGGAAGAAAAAATGATGGAGCCAATTTTAATTGAAGAGATCAGTACTGCTGCCCCCGAAGCATCCCCCAAAGTCCTTGATTATATTGTTCGACATGCTTCGGGGAAGAAGTTAACAGAAGAAGAAATTTTTGAAGCTAATCACTATGCAAAAGAATTGAAATATCCAAATGGGGCCTTAGTGTTCAATGGGACAAATGAAGAAGATTTCCTATACTGCCTCCCAGATGACAAGGAATTATCCGTCTGCCGGGAAATGGCCCGAAGCATGGGGTTTCCGAAGCTGGAGGCTGGCCTCTGCGCGATGACAAAGGACGATCTTGCAGATAGCCTTGCATACAATAGCCTGAAGGTACGAGAACTGCGTGTTTGGAGACTTTATGATTTGAAATCTATTCTTTTATTCTTATACCAACTCTTTTACATATAGGGTTTAATACTAAGCAACACGCTGAGAGCGCAAAAGAATGCCGAAGACGAGAGCTATGAAATTGCCTTCAACAACCTTCGAACAGAAGTTATCAAACTGAGAAACGAGGCCTTAGAAAAGGACAAAATTCTAGTTACATTGGTGGATAAAATAAAGGAGGACGAAGCTGCCTCTAAAGCACAAGCTGCAGCTCAAAAACACGAGATTGCCGATCTTCGGAAGCAATTAGCCCGAGCTAAAGAAGAACGCGTACTTGAAGAAACGAGGCGGGAATGTAGCGACCAATGGGCCAATCATTTGGAAGGAACCGTTGAATAGCTTCGGTCTTCTAAGAAAAGGTGCTACGAAAAATCCATGGAATGTGTAAAGAAGATAAAAACTAGCTTCGCCAGTGTTGGCGCATTTTCGAGTGAAGAAGACTTTGTGAGAGGTAACCCAGAAGGACCGATCGAATGGATCAGCCACGAAGCTGAAGCCTTCGAAGAAATTCTAAACAGTCGTGGAGACATTTGCGCCTTCTCGGGTGCCAGGGGGATTGCTACTATGCTGGAGAAAAAAGGCTGCGATCATGTTAAGGTTCTTGCACAATCCGAAGCCAGCTTATCCCCTGAAGATATTAAAGACCCCTCGGCCGAAGCTAGCCAGGCTGGTGAAAAGTTTTTCACCGACGTCTGGGACAATGGTGGCCGAGAAATGACCCGAGAAATTATTCAGAAAAGTGAAAAAGGCATCCATGATGCTAGAAAAGTAGCAGAGGCTGCTGAGAAAAGCGCAGAGCCCGAAGGGCAAATAGGTATTAACTAGTGGTTTTTATTGTGTTGTAATTTTTTAATTTCAAACTTTGTCCGCGATTTGTAATAGCAATGTAGTCGTATCCTATTCTCCCTCAGATTCTGCTAAAGCGTCTCCGGGCCCTCACCCAAAGGAAGACGATGAAATCAAAAAGATAGCCGAAGCTATCATGGATCAAGTTGTCAATCAACTTCTGAACGAAGCTGCTGAAGTAGTACTTAGGGAAGACTAGATGTTATTGTAAAAATATTTGAAATATAATATGTGTGGTATCTTGTAACCCTGAATGTAATATATTTGCTTTTAATGATTCGATTCTTTACGATGCATGAAACTTTACATACGTACCGTTTTTGAGCCTTCGGCGAAAAAACACCTTCCCTTCTTTTCATGCTTCGTGAAGATAGAAAAACTTTTATGCATCACAACAATGTCCATAGTGCTCTGATGAAGAATATCCAAGCTTCGTGAAAACATTCTCCGAAGCTATATTCCGAAGATCAATATTGTATCCCCTTGTGACTTAGCACGATTTTCACTTTCTCAAAGCATTCTTCCGAAGGTCGATACTGTGTCCCCTTCTTTTGCCATATGCAACATGATGTATGATGCTTATGCTATGCAAAATGATGTGATGATGTTATGTTATGTAGATGACATTTGTTCCGAAGATACACACACATCCCCGTAAAACACACAATCTTTTTGTATCAGCGCTGACTTTTCGCTGTAAGCCTCCCTTAGGAGCTTCTTCGCCTTTTACTTCAGCGGTATCAGCGTTGACTTTTCGCTGTAAGCTCTGCATTCCCTTAGGAACGACTTTGGAGCTTCTTCGCCTTTTACTTTCGGCGGTATTCGCGTTGACTTTTCGCGCTTCGCCTTTTACTTAGGCGGTATCAGCGTTGACTTTTCGCTGTAAGCTCTGCATTCCCTTTGGAACGACTTTGGAGCAGAAAACTTACACTGTGCTCCCTTTGGAACGGCTTTTTGTGACTTCAGCAAACTTACTCTGCGTTCCTTAGAACGACTTTTTGTTGCTTCGAAGGATTTTTGATAATTCGAAGGTCCTCCTTGTTATCGCAAATCTTTAAGCTTCAACAACTTAAGCCTGTGGAGAAAATACATTTTCCTTGTGGCAAACAACGAAACTATTACATGAAAACTAAAAAATGTCCTTTATTACACAGAAAATAAAACTGAATGGAAAAGACTGCTGTCAAGGTAGGATATTTGTCAATAGATGTGCTTCGACTCTGGCACAGTGCTATTGACTGTGCGAGCTTCGGATTGTTCTCTGAAGTCCCTTTGATGTGGAGCATATTGGCCCCCTTCTGGCTGTTGACCTTGTTGCAGCGGTGGTGGAGGCGGAGGCTGTTGCCAGGAAGCTTGGGGTTGACTCGCCGAAGCAACAGAAACTGCAGGGTGATTGCCTACGTATTCTGGGATGTAAGGCGGATGGTACGAAGTAGTATGCATGACCTGCTTCGGCTGAGCTTGTTGTGCTGCAGCTTCGGCTATCTCCTTTTGCTTCTGGATGGTAACATGGCACATCCTGGTGGTATGGCCCTTGTTTTCACCACAGAACAAGCAAAATATTCTCCTTGGTTGATCTCCAAATCTTCCGCCGAAGCCCCTGGCGCCTCTGCCTCTTGGAGCTGGTGGTCGGAAGAAGCTTTGCTGTTGCCCTAAAGCCTGTGAGGAGCACTGCGACCTGTGCTGCTGACTCCCCTTATCATCATTTTGAGTAGAGTTGTGAATTGACCTGACGTGCCTCGGATAGAATCTTCCTCCGAAGCCCCTGGTCATTTCAGAAAACCTGAAAGCCTCCTCCCTTCTTTGGCGAAAATCATTGTCGGCACGAATATACTCGTCCATCTTCTGAAGCAGCTTCTCCAAAGTTTGAGGAGGCTTCCTAGCAAAGTACTGAGCTGAAGGTCCAGGCCGAAGTCCCTTGATCATGGCCTCAATGACAATTTCGTTGGGCACCGTTGGTGCCTGCGCCCTCAAACGTAAGAACCTTCTGACATACGCCTGAAGGTATTCTTCGTGATCCTGAGTGCACTGGAACAGGGCCTGAGCAGTGACCGGCTTCGTCTGAAACCCTTGGAAGCTGGTTAACAACATGTCCTTCAGTTTTTGCCATGAAGTGATCGTTCCTGGTTGAAGGGAGGAATACCAGGTTTGAGCAACACTCCTGACAGCCATAACAAAAGACTTTGCCATGACTGCAGCATTGCCACCATACGAAGATACTGTTGCTTCGTAGCTCATCAAAAACTGCTTCGGGTCTGAATGGCCGTCGAATATGGGAAGCTGAGGCGGCTTGTAGGATGGAGGCCAAGGTGTAGCCTACAGCTCAACGGACAGAGGAGAAGCATCATCAAAAGCAAAATTTCCATGGTGGAAATTCTCATACCAGTCATCTTCGTTGAAGAAGCCCTCCTGATGAAGGTCTTTGTGCTGCGGCCTTCGGTTCTGCTCATCCTGAGTAAAATGACGAACTTCTTCAGAGGCTTCATCTATCTGCCTTTGTAGTTCAGCTAGCCTGGCCATCTTTTCCTTCTTCCTCTGCATCTGTTGATGAAGCATCTCCATATCTCTGATTTCTTGATCTAGCTCATCCTCTTGAGGCGTCGGGCTGGCAGCCTTCCTCTTCTGGCTTCGAGCCTCCCGAAGAGAGAGAGTCTCCTGATTGGGGTCCAGCGGTTGCAGAGCTGCAACCCCTGTTGCTGAAGCTTTCTTCGGCGCCATAGCAAAGGTTTATGGCTGCCGAAGGTGTTCAAAAACTCAAAGAGTGGAAGTGAGTTCACCGGAGGTGGGCGCCAATGTTGGGGACTTGTTCTCAAATGCTTCGGATTAAGAACAAGGCAACATAAAGAGTGTTAAATGATAAAGTCCTTCGTCCTCTGAAACATTATTTCCCTTCAGGATATAATGAATTTCGGACGAAGGTCCTGGCAAGCATACCTTCGTAAACACAAGAGATAATGATGAAGAATTCATACGGAATATGAAATTTAACATAGACATTATTATTGGATCATTTCTATTTTATTGATATAGAAAAATAGAAATGATTGCAGATTACAAATGTACCTTCGGCTTGAAGGACAGCAAAAGTACAAGCGTGACGCCAAAAGCAAATGTCCGGTCAGCGTAAACAGTACGGGAGTACTGTTCATCTATTTATAGGCGTGGGACGCAGCCCATGTAAAATTACATTCATGCCCATTACATTTGCTAATGACTTATGGGAATCTATTAAGGCCTAAGCAGTCTTTTCATCTTTAAGTCGGTTCCCCTTTCTGCTATCGTGACGAAGCTTTCCTGCGCATAGCTTCGGCTGTGCACCATCCTTCGTACAGCTTGGTAATCAGCCCGTCCTTCATCTCAATCCCCCTTCGTCTGGCTTAGGCTTCGTCCTGACCGTACTCCATGTTCATAATCTGAGTCCGAAGATACCTGTTCATATAATTCACTTGGAAAACATTATCAAATCATGTTTTTGAGGACCTTCGGAGGACGAAGGCCCCCAACAGTCGCTATGTATAACAGCAAGGGTAGTGAAGGGTCGGGACTAGTGAGGGTTGCCAAATCGGACAAATATTGCTTGAACGACTCGAATGCTGCCGCTTGTTCTGGTCCCCAGGTGAAGTCTTTTGCACCGCGCAGTGTCTTGAGGAAAGGTAGACTGCGCTCTGCAGATTTTGAAATGAACCTATTCAAGGCGACCAATCTGCCTGTCAGTCGCTGGACATCTATGGCGAACTACAGGGGTGTCATGCTGATGATTGCTTGGATTTTTGCCAGGTTGGCCTCGATCCCTCTGTGCGACACCAGGAAGCCGAGTATTTTCCCCTGGCGGACCCTGAAAACACATTTTTTGGGGTTGAGCTGAAGACGCGCATCCCGCATATTAGCGAATGTTTCGGCGAGGTCAGCCAGGTGATCCTCTTTGTTCTTGCTCGCGACGACAACGTCGTCTACGTAGGTAAAAATGTTGCGGCCTACTTGATTTTCGAGGACCCTTTTTGTGAGGCGGGAGAAGGTTGACCCAGCATTTTTGAGTCCTTCCGGCATTCTGATGAAACAGTACGTGCCGAAGGGCGTGATGAAGCTTGTGTTGGCCTTGTATTCCTCCTTCATGTAAATCTGGTGGTAACCGGAGAAGCAGTCGAGGAGGGACATGACTTCGCATCCTGCTGCGCTATCGACTATTTTGTCGATCCGTGGCAGGGGGAAGTTGTCCTTGGGACAGGCCTTGTTGAGACTGGTGAAGTTGATACACATGCGCCACTTGTCGCTTTTCTTTTGCACCATGACCACGTTGGCGAGCCATGTAGGGTAAGCGATTGGCTCGATGAAGTTGGCTTCCAACAGGCAGTGCACCTCGGCTTTGGCGGCTTCGGTCTTCTCATCGAACATCTTGCGCAGTCGCTGCCTTCTTGGGCGCACCGAAGGGTCAATGCCCAGTCCGTGCTCTATGATGGCACAGCTGACTCTGACCAGGTCGTGGGCGGACCAAGCGAAGACGTCCTTATTTCGGGAGAGGCATGAGATGAGATTGTCTTCGTCTCGCGAGGTCAGGTCTTCGCTTATTATGACCGTTTGCTTAGGGGTGGCCGGGTCGAGGGGTATTGCCTTCGTTCTGTCGTTGCTTTGTAGCTGTGCCTTGACTTTTTTGTCGACGACTGGGCGGGACTCTTCGAAGCCTTCGTGTTGTGCCATGAGGCAGTGCACGTTTTGTTGCCCTGGGATGAAGTCTCTTTCAATGTAGCGTGCGGTCTACTGGTTGCCGTAGACTGTGATCACACCTTGCGGACCCGGGATTTTCATGCATAGGTAAAGTCCGTGGATGGCTGCTTCAAACTTGTTGATGGAGCCCTGGCCCATTATGGCATTGTATGGGTATACCATGTCGACGATGTCGAAGGTGACATGCTCACTTTGGGCATTGGGTGCTACACCGAAGGACAGGGGTAGCTCAATCTTGCCAACGGGAAAGGTGCCTTTCCCGCTGAAGCCATAGAGGGGGTTGTCTAAAGACTTGAGCAGACTGTGGTTGATGCCCATGCAGTCGAAGGCATGCAGAAAGATGATGTCTGCTTGGCTGCCATTGTCGACCAGGACCTTGTGTAGGTCCCAGCCTGCTACGTTGTAGTTGATCACCATGGCATCGACGTGAGGGGCACTACGCAGATCGACGTCCCTAGCATCGAAGGTGAGTGGCACATGAGACCACCTTGTCTGTACGACTGGGCCGGTGAAGGCGACATGGTCAACACTTTGGTAGTGGTCCCACTTCTGTCGCTTTGTTTTGAAGTCCATGTTGGACCCTCTAGTGATCATATGGATGACTCCGTGATATGGTTGTTCGGCGAAGTATTCCTGTTTTGGTGCTTGGGGGTGATTATGGTGGTGTTGATTTGGGTGGTGCAGAGGTGGAGGCGGGGGTGGGAGGATTTGTACTTCCTGGCGGTGTTGGTACGCGTTGTTGGGTGGGTGCTGGACGTGGTCGTTATAAGGTTGTTGTTGATGGTGGTTGTATGTGTGCACGACAACTCGCTGGTTTTCGGCCGGCTATGCTCTGGACATCCTGTCCTTTGTGGCCTTCGTTTCAGGACAATCTCTTGTTGGGTGCGCGCAGTCTTCGTCGTGAAACAGGCAGTAGAATCTGCATGGCTGATGCGTCCATCCCCGGCCTCTCCCTCTTGTGACATTGTCGTAGACTTGGGGGGGGGGGATTCCTAACGGTGGACGGTTTCTCCGGCTGGGTGCTGGTTGGCTATGTTATGCACCTGTTGTTGGCTTCTGCTATCCCGACTGGAGTCTGGCTACGAAGGCCTAGTCTAGGTTCTGCTGGACCGCGGAGGGTCCTTGGGCTTCCTTTGAGATTCAACCTTTCGTTGATGTAACTCTTCGGACCTAGCGTATTTCTCGAATAGCTGGTACAACTCTTAGAGATTTCTAGGTGGGTCCCTAATGCAGTGACTGTACAGGACGCCAGCCCAAAGGCCATTGATGGCGTAATGGATTGCGATGTGGTCGTCGACCGATGGCACTTTATATATACTCGCGAAGAGTTTCCTTCTCTTGCTGCTTGCAGAGAGACAGCTCAGCCAGGGCGTCGGTATCGGGTCGGTACCCTTGAAAGTTGAGCAGAAACTTGTCTCGGAGTCCTTTCTAGGAGTCAATGGACAGAGGTGGTAACCTGGTGTACCAGGTCAGGGCCGGGCCTTCTAGCGCGATGCTGAACGATTTGGCCATCGTGGCGTCGTCCCCTCCGGACGATGCAACGACGACTTGGTAGCTCATGATGTATTGCGCTGGGTCAGTGCTGCCGTTGTACTTGGGGTAGGTGCCTGCCCTGAAGTTGACGGGCCAAGGTGATGCTTGGAGTTGCGGAGCCAGGGGGCTTCGCTCATCAAGGTAGTTGATCCCTTGGAAAGCTATGCCATGCGGAGGGAAGGGCCCGCGCTGAGGTACGAATGGGTCTTTGGCTAGGATGCGCCGCTGGAGGGGCGGTCCGTGCTGCAGATCATACTGGCCTTCGCTCTGCATGAGCATAATTTCTTGCTCAAGCTCTCGAGCTCTCTGCTCCTCATCTCGTATCATCTGGCGCACCTTGGCCTGCATGGTGACACGTTGGTGCTTGGCCTCGAGGATGTCTTTTTGCTTTTGGAGGTTGTGGTTCTTGAGGCGCAGGGCCCGCAGCTGTAGCTGTTCCTCAGCTGAGATGCCGATGACTTCGCCGTCCTCTATTGCATCTTTGCCCTCTGGTGGAGCGAAGCCTGGTGGTGCTTGCGGTAGTCCTTCGGAGCTGCAGGTGCGTACAGTGCCTTCGGGGGTGGGGTGCTCTTGGCGCTGTCTTTTGCTGACAGCTTTGTCTTCAGAGGCTTCTTGGGGGGTGTTGTCCACGAGGGCCTTGCCTTTTTTTCTCAGCCAGTAGCGCTGCCTTCGCTGCTTCGTCGACGGACGGGGCTGCTTACGAACTAGCTCGCTTGGGGCCATCGCGGGTTGCTTGTTCGTAGCACGAACAATGGGCGCTAAATGTTGGCACTTTCTTTTTCGAGCAAGTAGATCCAACAGGAAAATGGAGAGAGTGTTTGTAAGGTTCAACGGGGAATGCCAATAGCTCTGTTCGTCTGCCCTCTCACAGGCACTGTACGGGGGTATTTATAGGTGCTCGAGCGGCCACCCGTCCCTTGCCAAAGACGTTCTTACCCTTGAGCACCCGGTTTATCCCCGGAATATTCCCACAAGTGGAGGTTACAGACTATCATTACAGAAAAGGCTATTACAGACACGGCCCGTAATACACTTATCCGCGCGGGGCCCATCACAGTGGGTCGGATCCCACCTGGGCCTCTCGGTCGCGGCAAGGGCGTGGGACCAGTAGAGTTCGACAGACCCTTCGCCTTGCCATGGAGAGGACGAAGGGGGACCGCGTCGGTCTTCATCCAGTCGGCGCCTTCAGCTTCCTCAGGCGCGCTGTGGATGTGGTCTTCGTTAGTGCGGCGGGACGACGAAGGCATCATCGAAGGGTAGCGTGTTCACCTTCGCCCCAACAGCAAGGAGTCCCCCAACAAGAATAGAACAAGGGGAAAACGCTCCTGCTTCAAATGCGGTAAGACTGGTCACTTTATTGCTCAATGTCCCGATAATGAGAATGACCAGGCACAAGAAATACATGGGAAGGAGAAGAAGAATTACAGGAAGGCGAAGGGCGAGGCGCATCTAGGAAAGGAATGGGATTCTGACTGCTCTTCATCAGACTCCAACGACGAAGGACTTGCTGCCTCAGCCTTCGACAAGTCCTCACTCTTCCCCAACGAACGCCATACATGCCTTATGGCCAAGGAAAAGAAGGTACACATTTAAGACACTCCCAAGTACACTTCATCTAGTGATGAAGAATCTTCTGATGATGAAGTAGACTACACTGACCTATTTAAAGGACTAGATAGAGCTAAGGTAGACAAAATTAATGAATTAATTGATGCTCTAAATGAAAAGGATAGATTGTTAGAAAAGCAAGAGGATATTTTATATGAGGAACATGACAAGTTTGTTAATGTTCAAAAATCTCTTGCTTTAGAAGTTAAAAGGAATGAAATGCTATCCTCTGAGTTATCTGCTTGCCATGAATCTGTCTCTAGTTTAAGGAGTTTAAATGATGAATTAAATGCTAAGCTATAGGAAGTCAACAAAACTAGTTCATGTGTAGGGCATGTTGTTATTTGTAATAGATGTAAGGATTTTGATGTTGATGCTTGTGATGAACATCTTGCTTCTATTACTAAGTTGAACAATGAGGTGGCAAGTCTTAATGCTCAACTTAAGACTTGCAAAGTTGATTTTGATAAATTGAAATTTGCTAGGGATGCCTACACCATTGGTAGACACCCCTCAATTAAGGATGGACTTGGTTTTCAAAAGAAAACCAAAAACTTCACGAGCCAAAGGACTCCTGTTCTCAACAAGGAGAAAGGGAAGGCCCCTATGGCTAATAGTCACCAAAAGAATCATGCTTACATTTATGATAGAAAATTTACTAGGAATGCTCATAATGATAGATACTATGATCATGCCATGATTGCTTCCAGCTCTACTTATGATTATAGTAGAAATAGGCCTAGGCACAATCATGTTGTGTCTCATGCGCCTAGGAGAAATTATGGTACTCATGCTTCTAGGAAAATGTGCAATGAACCTATTACTGTTTTTCATGCTTGCAACACTTCTTTTGTACTTACATGCTACAAAAATAGTGGCTAGAAAATTGGGATCCAAATGCAAGGGAGACAAGACCTATATTTGGGTTCCAAAAGTTATTGTGACTAACCTTGTAGGACCCAACAAGAGTTGAGTCCTAAAACCCAAGCTTAATTACTTACAGGTTTATGCATCCGGGGGCTCTAGCTGGATAATCGACAGCGGATGCACAAACCACATGACGGGGGAGAAGAAGATGTTCACCTCCTACGTCAAGAACAAGGATTCCCAAGATACAATCATCTTTGGAGATGGGAACCAAGGCAAGGTCAAAGGCTTGGGCAAGATTGCCATTACTAACGAGCACTCAATATCGAATGTATTTCTAGTAGAGTCGCTTGGGTACAACCTTCTGTCTGTAAGTCAATTGTGTCACATGGGTTACAATTGTCTGTTTACAAATATTGATGTGTCTGTCTTTAGAAGGAGTGATGGTTCATTAGCCTTTAAGGGTGTATTAGACGGCAATCTCTATTTAGTTGATTTTTCGAAAGAGAATGCCGATCTAGATGCATGCTTAATGGCTAATACTAGTATGGGCTGGCTTTGGCATCCCCGTCTAGCACATGTTGGGATGAAGAACCTTCATAAGCTTCTAAAGGGAGATCATGTGTTAGGACTAACCGATGTCTGTTTTGAGAAAGACAGACCTTGTTGAGAACTCACCACATGTCAGGCAGGAAAATAGGTGGGAAGCACTCACCACAGCAAGAACGTGATGACAACATCAAGACCGCTGGAGCTTCTTCACATGGATCTCTTTGGACCCGTTGTCTACCTAAGCATCGGGGGAAGTAAGTATGGTCTTGTAATTGTTGATGATTTTTCTTGCTTCACTTGGGTATTCTTTTTGCAGGATAAGACAGAAACCCAAGGGACCCTAAAGCGCTTTCTAAGGAGGGCTCAAAATGAATTTGAGCTAAAAGTGAAAAAGATAAGGAGCGACAACGGGTCCGAGTTCAAGAATCTGCAAGTTGAGGAGTATCTTGAGGAGGAAGGCATCAAGCACGAGTTCTCCGCTCCCTACACACCACAGCAAAATGGTGTAGTAGAGAGGAAGAACAGGACACTAATCGACATGGAGAGAACGATGCTTCGAGAGTTCAAGACACTCGAGCGGTTTTGGTCGGAAGCTGTGAACACAGCCTGCCACGCCATAAACCGGCTCTATCTGCATCGCCTTCTCAAGAAGACCTCCTACGAACTCCTTACCGGTAACAAACCCAATGTCTCTTACTTTCGTGTATTTGGGAGCAAATGCTACATTCTAGTGAAGAAAGGTAGACATTCTAAATTTGCTCCCAAGGCAATAGAAGGGTTTTTACTAGGGTATGACTCAAATACAAAGGCATATAGGGTCTTCAACAAATCATCAGGATTAGTTGAAGTCTCTAGCGACGTTGTATTTGATGAGACTAATGGCTCTCCAAAAGAGCAAGTTGATCTTGATGATGTAGATGAAGAAGAAATTCCGACGGCCGCAATGCGCATGATAGCAATAGGTGATGTGCGACCACAGGAATCACAGGAGCAAGATCAACCATCTTCCTCTACAATGGTGCATTCCCCAACTCAAGACGATGAACAGGTACCTCAAGAAGAAGGGCATGATCAAGGGGGAGCACAGGATGATCAAGTGATGGAGGAAGAAGCACCACAGGCCCCTCCAACCCAAGTCCGAGCAACGATCCAAAGAAATCATCCTGTCGATCAGATTCTGGGTGATACCAGCAAGGGAGTAACTACTCGCTCACGATTAGCTAATTTTTGTGAGCATTACTTGTTTGTCTCTTCTATTGAGCCTTTCAGGGTGGAAGAGGCCTTGAAGGATCCGGACTGGGTGTTGGCCATGCAGGAAGAGCTCAACAACTTCAAAAGAAATGAAGTTTGGAGCCTCGTGCCACGTCTAAAGCAAAACGTTGTGGGAACCAAGTGGGTGTTCCGCAACAAGCAAGACGAGCACGGAGTGGTGACAAGAAACAAGGCTCGACTTGTGGCAAAAGGTTATGCCCAAGTCGCAGGTTTGGATTTCGAGGAGACTTTTGCTCTTGTGGCTAGGCTAGAGTCAATTCGAATTTTATTAGCCTATGCCGCTCACCATTCTTTTAGGCTATTTCAAATGGACGTAAAGAGCGCTTTCCTCAATGGGCCAATCAAGGAGGAGGTATACGTGGAACAACCCCCTAGCTTTGAGGATGACAGGTATCCCAACCACGTGTATAAGCTCTCTAAGGCGCTCTATGGACTTAAGAAAGACCCAAGAGCATGGTATGAATGCCTTAGAGATTTCTAAATTGCTAATGATTTCAAGGTTTGGAAAGCTGATCCCACTCTTTTTACCATGACTTGTGACAGCGATCTCTTTATGTGCCAAATTTATGTGGAAGACATAATATTTGGTTCTACTAACCAAAAGTCTTATGAGGAGTTTAGCAGGGAGATGATGCAGAAATTCGAGATGTCTATGATGGGTGAGTTGACCTACTTCCTTGGATTCCAAGTGAAGCAACTCAAGGACGACACCTTCATCTCCTAAACGAAGTATACTCAGGATCTTCTCAAAAGGTTTGGAATGAAGGACGCCAAGCCCGCGAAGACACCGATGAGAACTGACGGGCATGTTGACCTCAACAAAGGAGGTAAGTCCGTTGATCAAAAGGCATACCGGTCCATGATAGGTTCATTACTTTATTTATGTGCTAGTAGACTAGACATTATGCTTAGTGTATGCATGTGTGCTAGATTTCAATCCGACCCCAAGGAATATCACCTTGTGGCCGTTAAGCAAATTCTTAGGTATTTAGTTGCTACACTTTGCTTCAGGATCTGGTATCCAAAGAGGTCTACCTTTGACTTGATTAGATACTCAGACTCCAATTATGCCGGGTGCAAGGTTGATAAGAAGAGCACATCAGGGACGTGCCAATTTCTAGGAAGGTCCCTGGTGTCCTGGAGTTCCAAGAAACAAACATCTATTACCCTATCCACCGCTGAGGCCGAGTACGTTGCCGCAGGACAGTGTTGCGCGCAACTACTTTGGATGAGGCAAACCCTCCAGGACTTTGGCTACAATCTGAGCAAAGTCCCACTCCTATGTGACAATGAGAGTGCAATCCGCTTGGCGGATAATCCTATTGAACACAGCAGCACTAAGCACATAGACATCCGGCATCACTTCCTGAGAGACCACCAGCAAAAGGGAGATATCGATGTGTACCACATTAGCACCGAGAACCAGCTAGCTGATACCTTCACTAAGCCTTTAGATGAGAAAAGCTTTTGCAGGTTGCGTAGTGAGCTAAATGTCTTAGATTCGTGTAACTTGGATTGATCTAAAACATACATGTGTTCTATGCCTTTGATCATGTTAATTTGAGCATTTATATCAATTGTTGTTTATTTATGGTGCTCAAGTTGTACAAGTCACCCCCGGGACCTCACAAGTCCGTATGCAAATGATGCACGTGCTTAGGGGGAGTGTGCTACAACTTGATCCCTTTGAGACTAATTTGTTGGTTGAGTACACTTGTTGTAGTCTCGAAGGTACATTGAAAGGGAAAATGGACTTGGACGATGCAAAGACTTCCACTGCACTCTGGTATTAGTGTATTTAATTCCAAGTACATTCTTATGCTCTCATTGCCTTTTTGCTCTTAATTGACATTTTTGGTGAGGCAATGGGGTTAAAGGGCAAAAATGATCCCGTTCTGGTGCTTAATGCCAAAGGGGGAGAAATTAAGGCCAAAGCAAATGGATCAGCTACCGCTTGTGAATTTCAAAAATAGCAGAGCTAGAATTTGCATTTTGCCCAAAATGCTCTTATTGCAAAATTCGATCTCTTATGGGGGAGAATTTTGATTATGGGAAAAGGGGGAGTTTTTGGCACTTTATCAATTTCACTCTTTGAATATCTCTCTTTGTGCCCAAACAAGCGTGTTTGACTTAGAGATAGGAAAATGAATTTGATTTACAAAAACAAAACAAGTGGTGGCAAAGAGTGATCCAAATATGTCAAATTATTAGCAAAAAATAAATTGGTCTTCAATTGCATTGATGTTGCACTCTTTTTGTTGCTTTTTTATGTGTTGGCATAAATCACCAAAAAGGGGGATATTGAAAGGGAAATGTGCCCTTGGGCCATTTCTATAATTGTTTTGGTGATTAAGTGTCCAACACAAATGTTTTGAACTCTTATGTGCTAAACAAGCAAAAGGTGCAAATCAAAGACAAGGTATGTTTCAAGACTTAGTGAATTGTTTTTGAGTACTAACATGGTTATCTAAGTGCTAGAAACAGTACCGAGGAGAGAAGAAATGAATTCAAAAAGAGTTGGATGTGTACAACCAACTCTAGCTCGGCCTGGCAAACCGGACTGTCCGGTGCCCCAGGCGAGCCTCCGTTGAACTACCTACTCTTAGGAATCAACGGAGTCGTACGGCTATAATTCACTGGACTGTCTGGTGGTGCACCGGACTGTCTGGTGAGTCATCCGCGGCGAACTCGTCGCTCTCGGGAAAAGTAACAAGGCGACGTGGCTATAATTCACTGGACTGTCCGGTGGTGCACCGAACTGTCCGGTGAGCCAACGGCGCCAGTGCCAACGGTTGTTCGCGCGATCAACGCGCGACACGTGGCTGCTCCAACGGTCGGTTGGGTGCACCGGACTGTCCGGTGTGCACCCGACAGTGTCCGGTGCGCCAACCGGTTCTGAGGAGCAACGGTCGACTGTGCCCAATTTGGAAGGAAATCACGCACCGGACATGCTACAGTGGCTGTCCGGTGGGGCACCGGACTGTCTGGTGCGCCACTCGATAGAAGGCAAGGATAGCCTTCCATATTGATCTCTAATGGCTCC
Organism: Zea luxurians; assembly: GCA_029449295.1. Taxonomy (NCBI): domain Eukaryota; kingdom Viridiplantae; phylum Streptophyta; class Magnoliopsida; order Poales; family Poaceae; genus Zea; species Zea luxurians. The sequence continues at coordinate 179,710,981 of JAOPSE010000004.1, read as the reverse complement.
TAGCTGCCTTGGGGCTATAAAAGGGCCCCTTAGGCGCATGGAGCAGGCACCCAAGCATTCTCTAAGCTACTAAGACATCTAGACTCTGCTCCCACGCATTTGATTCGTCGTGTTAGTGATTTGAGCTCCATTCGAGTTGTGAACTCCCTGTGTTGTCATTTGAGCTCAAGTCTTCACTTGTGTGCATGTGTGTGCTGCGGATTGAATCTTGTGTGTGTTGCTTTTCCCTCCCTTACTTCTGTGTTTCTTTTATGATCATCACTATAAGGGCGAGAGGCTCCAAATTGTGGAGATTCCTCACAAACGGGAAAATACTCTAAAAGAAAAGACCGTGGTATTCAAGTTGATCATCGGATCACTTGAAAGGGGTTGAGTGCAACCCTCGTCCATTGGGATGCCACAACGTGGAAGTAGGCAAGTGTTACTTGGCCGAACCACGGAATAAAAATCGAACTCGCCTCAAAGCTACTTAGTCGCACTAACACTTTAATAACTAAGTTTTGTGGCTATTTAGTGTTTGATTTTACAGGATCACCTATTCAAACCCCTCTAGGTGCTCTCACTTTCTACCGCCGAAGTCGAGTATATTGCTGCAGGTCATTGTTGTGCGCAATTACTTTGGATGAGGCAAACCCTTAGGGACTATGGCTACAAGTTGAGCAAAGTCCCTCTCCTATGTGACAATGAGAGTGCTATCCGCATGGCGGAGAATCCCATTGAACACAGCCGTACTAAGCACATAGACATTCGGTATCACTTTCTGAGGGACACCAATAAAGGGGGATATCGAAATAGCCTATATTAACACCAAAGATCAATTAGCCGATATCTTTACCAAGCCATTAGATGAGAAACCTTTAGCAAACTTAGGAATGAGCTAAATATACTTGATTCTTGGAATTTTGATTGAAACATTGCACACATAGCTCATTTATATACATTTGATCATATCTCTTTCATTTGGTACATATACATATTTCTTATTCTTCATGTACCAAAGCTTATGACTAATGTGCTTCCATGAGTATTTCTTATGTTAGTCTTGGATTGAAAGGGAAATGGAGTACTCGGCAAAGACAATGCTTCCACTCAACTCCATCGGTATTACTTCCCCTTTGCCGGTATTCCGCCATCTCTCCAAGTTGGTATAATTCTTCACTCTTATTTACTTGTACCAATGGGGGAGAAAATATAAATAGGGCTATCAAAGTCTCCGTTTTTGGCGATTAATGCCAAAGGGGGAGAAAGTATATAGCCCAAAGCAAAAGGACCGCACCACCACCAATTTCAAAATTTTCAAGATTTTTTCAAATTGGTATCATGTATTTTGATCTTGTTCAAATTGGTATTTACAAAAATTTGTAAAACCCTCTTGAACACAAAGAGGAGAATTTTATTCAGGGGGAGTTTTGTTTAGTCAAAGGAAAAGCATTTGAAACAGGGAGAGAAAACTTCAAATCTTGAAAATGCTTCTTGCAAATCCTACTCATATGCCTTTGACTATTTGCAAAAAGACTTTGAAAAAGATTTTCCAAAAAGGATTTGCAAAAACAAAACAAGTGGTGCAAACGTGGTCCAAAATGTTAAATAAAAGAAAGCAAAACATTCATATCTAGTAAAATTATAAATTGGTTTAATTCTAAGTAACCTATGCACTTACATTATGCAAACTGGTTCAATTCTGCACTTACATATTTGCTTTGGTTTGTGTTGCCATCAATCACCAAAAAGGGGGAGATTGAAAGGGAAATAGGGTAAAACCTTTTCCTATAAATAATTTTGGTGGTTGAAATGCCCAACACAAATATTGGACTAACTAGTTTGCTCTAGATTATATGTTCTACAGGTGCATAAAGGTTCAACACAAACCAATAGAAGATTAAAGATAGGGTTCAAATTCAAAGGAGCAAGAACCTTGAGAGTGTGCTGGTTTGGCACACTGGGCTGTTCGGTGTGCCATCGGACAGTGTCCGGTGCACCAAGGCTGTACCATAGTAAACTCGACACTCTCGGGTTTTTCCAGCATCGCTCCGCTATAATTCACCGGACTGTCCGGTGTGACAGCGGAGCAACGACTACTCGGCACAACGGTCGACTGCAAAAGTCGCTGACTCTGTGAACAGTGAAGAACAGTGCATGCAGAGTCAGAGCGCAGAAGTCAGAGGCGCACCGGACAGTGAACAGTACGTGTCCGGTGCGGCACCGGACTGTCCGGTGCCACTAGAAGACAAGCCTCTAACGGTCAACTGCTCCAGAACCCTAATGGTTGGGTGACGTGGCTGGCACACTGGACAACGTCCGATGGTGGTCCCGGACCTACCCAGGTGGTGAGGCCGGGCGCTGCTGTGGGCCCTGAGCAACCACCCTTGGTTGGGCTGAGGCACGCCTTAGTCACAGACACAGCCCTACTACCATGTGGCTAAGAGGTAGCCACACGGGAACTGCGCCTTGATACAGTAGTAGGGGGTACCCTTGATCCAGGGTACCGACAGTGGCCCCTAGGCCCGCCTTAGGGGAGGATACGAGCGTATAGGTGGGGCCAAAGCTTGTATCTTGCGTCAACTTGGTATGACCAGCGACTGGGGCGCCTCCTCTACGCGCGCCGTATTAACTCGGCATGCTCGCGCTACCAGCCTACCATTGGTCATATCAACCGGCGCGCCTGTTCCCGTGGCTGATTGACCCGTGATCTTCGCGCTCGATAGCTTTTACTGGGCCATGCGCGGGGCGCCTCGATACTGCTGCATATGGTTTTGAAGATTCATCTTCTCTGTCTTTCGCGGAGGCCTGAGAAGGCACGGTACTGGTGCGAGTGGCAGTTCAACTTCTCACAGCTGGTGGTGTGCTCCTCACGCGACGGTTCGCCTTCTCCTCACACGTTGGCCGACGTCCGAGGAGTATGACTCCTGGACCCGGGCCCCCGTGCTAGAAGCTGGATCGCTGCCCTTGGCGGAGATGAAGAGGCATGGCGAATCGTTCCCCTCACGACGGTTTGCCTTCTGCGTATCAAGAGGCCGTTGCACCAGCCGTTTGACCTGTGGGGTCGGGGCCCCGTATCATAGGCTGGGTGCTCCAGTGTGCGTCGTGGGGGGACTTCTCGTGGCCTTTCGGGGCGCGATCAGAGGAATCTGCCTTTAAAAAGGGTTTCACCCCTCAGGTAACAACCATGTCTTGTTTCTCTTCCTCTCGCTGCGCCCCTTTGCCTTCGAGGTTTTGCTCTACGCCTCCGTAGTTGCCATGGCCCTGTTGGTTCACCCTGAGCGCTTTTAGACCGAGTGGACGCTTGTCCCGGTGCACCACTTGCCTAGATGGGGCGCGCCGATGTTCGGTGGAAGGATCCACGCCAGTGTCTTCCCCCTCGACGATTTCGCCACCGGGGAGCTCGCGCTCTTTGTTTCCTGCGCGATGGCACTGCCGATCTCGCCTTCTTCTTGATGTTGCTGGAGGAGCACGATCTCATGGGGGCTGGCGATCCTGCCTTCTTCCAGCGCAATCCTGCCGGCACCGAGTAGTTTACATCTGTAGAGATGGAGCTAGGACTCCGCTTGAAGGCAAATGTAATAAATTTTGTTTTTGTAAGGTACTTTTTGAGTACTATTTATCAAGTAGTATTAGCACTTATCTGTGTACCACCTGTCCCTGTTGTGTGTGATGTTGACTCCTCCCTGGTACTTGGCCCCCTAGGATGCGGGCTCGATGTGTCGAGGTTGGATACCAGCATACCTGAAAGAGTTGGCAACAACCCCCAGGAGGCAGCCCCGACCGGGACCTAGGCATGTACATAACTTCAGCTAGGGATCGTTAGTAGCACACTCATAGGGTTCCCCATCTGACATTAGCCATCCTTCGATACATGCTCGGGACCTGCAATATTTAGTCCGGGAGGCCAAGTCGCGTGTTCGGACCCCATGGATCGCAGCTCTAGATACTAGGGCCCTCGCCGTAGAGTGGTGGAGCGTGCAGGATTACAATACGGGACCAGACTAAGCGGCTACTCAGCTCCGGACCACCCTAGGAGACGAGTGTCCATTCTCTGGAGCCGGACCCTAGGTTGTCGGACCCACAGAACTATAGCTCCAAATACTAAGGTACTCGTCACAGAGTGGTGGACTGTGCAGGCTTACGATACAGGACCAGGCTAAGCGGCTACACTGATCCGGACCACCCCATGGAACGAGCCTCCGTTCTCTAGAACCAGCCCCCAGGCTATCGGGCCTCCCAGCTTTCGTAAGGGGGTCCTAATCTGCAAGCCTGGCTACTCAATCCGGGTGTCATCATGTCAGGATAGACGGGAACCGTATGGGTGGGTTAGGTAAAAAATATTACCTGAAAACTACAGGATAAAACTGTGGAGCAGGAAGATAAAGTTATCACAGAAGCAGATCTGAGGGGGTAGATCTCCTTTTTATAATTTGACATGCACGGGTGTAAACCAACAGGTCGGGTTTATGAGGGTGGACCTTACCGGGCTGGCGTACGCGTATGCGAGGTCTGACTACAAAAGAAGAACTTACATAGATGCTCCTATGGGCAGAACTTACATAGATGCTCCAGAGGTTATGAAGAGATACTTAGCAAGGCGGGCACCCCCCAGGCTGGCATATTTCCGTCACCTTTAAGGGTTCCTCCCAGCTGGGGGAGAGATTGCGGACCCCTTCTTGGTTCGATACTCGCCGTAGGACTAGGTCCTGACCCTGGGCTCCCTACTATGCACGAACCGTTGGCCGCAGTGTATGGGCGCCGAGCTACAAAGTGCATTTTGGCTTGCCGCTTGACATCAGAGCTCACCGATGCAGTCCTCGTCCTTGCGCTGTAATTGCCCCTGCATAGGTTCATCAAAAGGTTGGACCCATGAGGAGTCCAGAAGGGTTTCCGGGGGAAGGCAGGCTTTGGCCCCGCAAACCAGGGAGTACGGCCCCCCTGGTGGCCCGTCTAGCTGTCGCCACTGGAGTTGGAGCCTTCGGTGAAAACATCCTTCAGGACCCCTTCAGGTGAATGATACTCGAGGTTTGGTTCAGCCACGACCACCTGATCGTCGTCGACCTTTTCCTTGCCAGGTCAGCGGCAAGGTGGGGAGCCATCCCCGGAAGACTGCTCGCGCCGCGCGCTGACGCGTTTCGCGAGGTCGATGATCTCGCGACACTCCGTGGCGTTGTGGTGACCATTGGGGTGCACAGGGCATGAGCCGCTGTTACCCTTCTGTGGCCGTGGGCATTTGTTGCGGTCGCCCTGGCCCCCAGTCACAGCTGCAACGACCAGAGCGGCGGAATACGGCTTCTCATGGCCGCAGTTCTTTTTCTTCTTCTTTTTGCCGTCTTTAGCGACGGCACCCGAGCCACCCGTCTGGGCGGCCCCGGTCTGTGGCGCCGAGTGCCACACGTGGCCCTCAGCGGCCCTGGCGCACTTGCCAGCCAATGCGAAGAGAGTGGAGACAGTTTCGACGTCGTGCATGGCCAATTTCTCCAACATCTTTTCATCACGCACTCCCTGACGGAAGGTCGTAATGATAGAAGCATCAGAGATGCGAGGTATGGTACCCCGCACCTTGGTGAAGCGGGAGATAAATGTCCGGAGGGTTTCTCCGGCCTCCTGCCTCACTGCGTGGAGGTGGGCCTCCACGCCGTGTTGTTGGTAGGCGCTGGCAAAGTTCGCTGTGAACCGTGCGCAGAGCTCTTCCTAGGAGTAGACTGATCCTGGGGCAAGGTTCATGAGCCAAGTCCGGGCGGGCCCAGACAAGGCGACATTAAAATAAGTCGCCATCACAGTGGTGTTTCCACCTGCTGTTGTGATAGCCGTGACGTACACCTGCGAGAGCGGCGCAGCCCACACCAGCCAATGGGACACCCACCTGGGACCGGGCGCCCACTGGGGTTTGCGGTGCTACCGCAGCGAAGTCTTTATCGAGGTTACGACCCTCGATGTTGTGTCGGCGCTCTCGCGTCCTCTACAGTGAGACGCGGGCATCTTCGCCAGCTCGCCTGCGGTTGAGTTCTGCCCGCAGGTCATTAGACCTCTCCCGAGAGACTGGAGCATCTTCTGCCACGCGCCGGCGGCTGAGCTCTGCCCTTAGGTCCTCAGTCGGTGCTGCCCTCACCGAGGGTGAGCGCACAGATGCTGACGCCTCATGTTGGCGCTGGGATGACCGCGACCTCGACCTGGTCGAGTCGGAGTGCGCCATGCCAAGCAGCCGGTCGACGTCTTCACGCCACTGCCTCATGGCCCCCAGTGAGGCCATGGAGCTCGGGGGTGGCGCAGCAACTCCCTGGATGCCGACAATGCCCCTAGAGCTGTCCTGGGTAGAGTCTGGGATGTCTGCGCAGCTATATGCTGCTGCGCAACGTGCACAGCAGCAATGTCTAGCACTGGACGATTGGCAACCAGTGGCGTGGAAGAAGCAGCTTCTTCCTCCACCAGGAAATCCACTGAAGTCTCGACGCGGTGCTCAACGATTTGCACCATCATGCTGAGCAAGTAAACAAGCTAAAACCTAAAGCTTAGCCCCCTACCTGGCGCGCCAAATGTCGGAGAGGAAATCTCCGACCGGGTGGCGGAGTGCACCCGCCCTAAATCCTAAGATGAGGAGGGGCCTAAGCGTTCTGCTTGTTGTGAGATTTGGGGATGAACACAAGAACACGCAAGAGTTTAGAGTGGTTCGGGCCGCCGGAGCGTAATACCCTACTCCATTGTGTGTTGTATTGCTCGTGAGCTTGAGTTGTGTCTTGGATCACTTGGGTCTGTGTTGTAACGTTGCATGCCTCCCCTTTTATAGCTCAAGGGGGGCACGTACAAGAGTACTGAGCCCCGACATGTGGGCCCAGGGACATAACAGATGTAGTACTTGGAGCCATTAATCCAGTGCAATCTTCTCATGCCCTGATATCCGCGATCTCCATAGTATTGGCTTGCAGCAGAAGTTTCCCTGGCAACGTACAAATCATGATGACCATGGCGCGCGCGGTGGTATGGGCGTACGCCCGCTGTCTGATTGGACAGGCACGCTGCCTGTAGGGTGGCCTGGTCGTCACCTGCTAGAGGAGCAGAGAGAGGATGCATTAAATGCCGAGCCGTCACCTCGCCTGCCAACGGAGTGGACAGGGCGCATTAAATGCTGTGATGGCACATCGCCTATCAGGCGGCGGGCATCCTCCACATTAAATACTGAGATAGCGTAGCATGCGATGCGCGGCGTGACCCGCGGCATGTAGTCCTTACATCAGGCTCCGCCCACTGGCTTACGTCACGGGCAGAGGGCCACGTGGCAGCATCGGGTCTCCGCCTGGGCGGGGAGCTGAGCCATACATGATGGGGTCCAGACACGTGCCAGCGCCGGACCTTGCCTGGCCTTTGGCCAGGGCTTAAGCATTTTCCGTCCTGGTGCACCGGGACCCCGCCGTGAGCGGTCCGGACCCCTTACGAAGGGGTCTGGTTCCCACCTTAGGGGCCTAGTATGCATACGTGGAGGTCTCGGACCTCCCCTGGGAGTCCTATCCGCAAACTTAGGCGCACTCCCCTGGGAGTCTGGACTTACTGCAGATGCCCAGGAGTATTCCACCACGATGGACATGCGGGGGTCCTGGACCTACCTAGGTGGTGAGGCCAGGCGCCGCTGTGGGTCCTGAGCAACCACCCTTGGTTGGGCTGAGGCACGCCTTAGTCACAGACACAGCTCTACTACCATCTGGCTAAGAGGTAGCCACACAGGAACTGCGCCTTGATACAGTAGTAGGGGGTACCCTTGAGCCAGGGTACCGACAGAAAGGGTTGAAAGAGACCCGGTCTTTGTGACCACCTCAACGGGGACTAGGTTCTTTAGAATCGAACCTCGGTAAAACAAATCACCGTGTCATCCGCTTTATTTCTTGGTTGATTTGTTTTGCCCCTCTCTGCCGGACTCGAATTTTATTCTAACACTAACCCCGGCTTGTAGTTTGTTGTTTTAAGTTGTAAATTTCAGATTATGCCTATTCACCCTCCCTCTAGACAACTTTCAATACCACTTGATTACATACAAATTAAAACTTCTCTTGCATATGCTAAAAGTCCCCATATAGTGGTATTATGAACTTAAGCCTCCCCCTAACTCCATAAACCACATCCTTTCTTTCTTAGACCATATCCCAATATAGGATGACATGATACCCCTTTGGAAAGTATTTCTATATGTTTCTCCTTTTACAAACTCCCCTTATTCAAAAACGGCTACTACTTGAAGATAATCTTTTAAAGTTCGTGCCTTTGAAATTTGATAAGGCTTGGGCTTGCTTTTAGTCCTTCAAATCTCCCCCTTTGGAATCAAACACCAAAAAAGAAGACATTAAAGAACTAGGAGGTGTCAAATTTTGTGGCCCTAAAACATATCACCCTTTAATAAAATGAAATTTTGCCTTTTGGGAAAGGAGTGGTTCACAAATAATTTGATTTTTGCATTGTATAGACTAGGCCCCACTATATGAATGAATATAAAGGAAAGTGGACTCTATTGGTACCAACTAAAAATGAATCCATTGAATAGTAGAGAGGGGGTGAAATAAAAGAACATGATTTAATCTATGTAATGAATGGACAGAGCATATACAAGATACTAAAAGATCTAGAAACCAAAATGCATGATACCAATTGAACTTGATATCAATATATGTAATACCAATTGTCGAATTTCTTGAAGTTGAATCATATTGCTTTTTTTCATGGACTTCATTTTCCTTCATTGATACTACTACACATGATAAGCCTGATGAAGGGGTTAGTCTCAAATATACCAATTTATAGAGTGATTCCCCCTAAAAGTGTGTATGCATGTTATGAATACTTGTAGGATACATGCACTTTGGACTTTTAAGGTTGTCAATGTACCTTTTAAAGAATAACTAGACAGTTGCCTGTGCTTTTTGCTACGTTTGTTATATATCATATAAATAGGTATTGGGATATTTATTAAATATAATTGTTGTTTATTTCTAAACACTAAGGTACAGTGTGGTTTGGTGGTTAACCCTAAATTTTTGGAGAAGAGGGGGCGTGGGTTCGAGTGTTCGCTTCGCACTATTTTTTACGGGCGAGGTCGGGTGCTGGACAAGCCCAGTACCTGGCTTCGCGGGCACAGGGGGTCCACAGGGCAATAGCTGAGAGAGTTGCGCAGGCACTGGGGGCCCATAGGGCAGTAGCTGCGGGGGCGCTGGGCGTGGAGCCCACAGGACACAGCGCCGAGGCGGGGCGCGTGGGGCGAGAGAACCAGTCAGGTTGTGTGGGGCGGGCCTAGAGTGTAAGTGCAGGGGGTGAAGCCGTGGTAGCACCAGCTGCCCACATTAGGTTTTTAATAGAGTAGTATAGATATCACATGAATGTGATCATTACTTAGATGATATTTAGAAGTAGTCATCTATAAGTTGGTATTTAGGATATATTAGATAAACCAAATGGTACAAATTGGTAATAATAAATATCGCTTGAATAGCCTTGATACCATTTGATAGAAAATTAAACGAGCTATGTGTCATGCTCCTAAACATTTTAAATGATATAGGTTTGCTCCAAGGATATGACTAAAAACAAACAATCCTACCATATGATATACCTAGGTGTATACATGATAGAAATTTTAAATGTGCATGGCAAAAACTGGGTATGAAAGGAACTATATACCACCTGTAAGAAAGTAAAAATCTAGATATAGAAAGTAGAATCTAGTTACCTAATTTGGGTCAATAATTTTCACTAACCCACTTTTTAATAATCTTGATCTCGCGCGGGGGACTTGGTCGTCCACTCCGCCTCACAGACTTGCTTGGCAGGGGGCTTGGTTGCCCGCTCCGCCTCGCAGACTTGCTTCATGGGGGCATGGTCGTTTGCCCCATCTCGCAGACTTGTTCGGCAGGGATTTGGTTGGTAAATGGGACAGAGAGAGGTTTATGGGCCTTGCCTTAGGTACCCTGTTCCTGGGTACCCAACATTTCCGTACTAAATTTTCATTTGCGATGTTTTCAAAATATCGATATCTTTTCTAGAGGTACCATTTTTCAATTTTGTTTCTGATAAAAATATGAAAATGACAATGGTTTTAGTGTTTACTGACCGTTTCTGGCCGTTTTTATCCCTACCTAGATATTTATTTGTAATGCACATCAAAGGAGTACCAGTTTCACATGAAGAATGCTTGGAGCTATCCACGAAGTTACATGATCAGGCGCTTGGCCCTCGCATGGACATTACCTTAGAACACCAACAAGGATTAGGAGGAAACTTGTGGGCTTCTTGATAGATCGGTAAAAATACCAGCATTCCAAGTGGAGTTTCTATTTCTATCGTACTTTTAGCTTCCACATTTATATTGTGTTACCTTGATTGTGTGCTTTATCTTCCTAGCAAAGTTATTGGCTAGTGTTCAAGTGTAGAACCTAGCTAGATTGCCAAAATCCTTTGCGATATGGAAAGTAACCATTGAGATTGTATGCGCCTGAAAATTGTTGGAGCTTTTGGAATGCGACAAGGATCATATAGAGCAATATTTGCATCTTTCAATACCTAGTTTTGGTACCATGGAGGACCTCACTAATGAAGTAGACTACTCGCAATCCGATGATTAGCATGGCAAGAGATGTCTGACTCAAGGAGCTCCGGGTCTAGAAAGACAACGACCTCCATGTGGGCACACATGGGCTCTGTCTCCACTTCTATGGGTTGTCTCCACACACATTCAAGAGCTGTAGCCTCTCTTACTTTTGGGTCGGAGTTAGTCTAAAACCTAACATATATAGAACAAGTCTTGTGTGAACAAATGAAATGTATTGCTTGAATTCAAAGTCCTTTTACAACAAAAATGTCAGCATGACATTTGGATGCAAATAAAAGGAAATCAATCACATGATAATGAATGCAAGAGGAAAATATCAAAACAAACACAATCCTCCAGGATCTCGTGGTACGTCTTAATGTTGATATCGTGTCGATCAGTAGGTATTGTAAATGAAGCACTTCTCCCTGATCTCGAGCTTGGGTCTGTTGATGGTCCTATCCCTGATGTTGCCCATCTTCACCATGGCATCGGCGAACGCGCGGTACCAGTCTACCGCGTTGTTGGCGAAGCCGTCCACCACCTTCCTTGCGTCGTCCGTGGAGTTGAGCGCGGCGTCCGACGTGAAGAGCACCTTGCCGTTGTGCACGTTCTTATAGTACTGGTTGTCCAGGGCAACTGGCGTCACGGGGTCCTGCACCACCTTGGAGTCGAGTCCGTTTTGGTCGCAGGTGGCCTTTAGGCTCCTGGCGAGGTCGCGGTCCATGTCCGAGGGGTTAGGCGGCAGGCGGTTGGTGAAGAACCTGCAGCGGGCCACGCCGATGCTGTGCGCGCCGGAGAGCGTGATCATGTCGTTGAAGCCGAGGCCCTGGGCCGCGAAGCTCTTCTGGAGGTCGTCGAGGCTGTCGAACGGCCCCGGGAGGTTCTTCTCGGCCTCCTCCTTGAGGGACACGCGGCCGTCCAGGCGTCCCGCCGGCATCTGGAAGTCAATGGCGCCGTAGCTGAGGTTGCGCGTGGCGTCGCGTGCGGCGAAGGCGACGATGTCCGCGCACGACACCGTGCGGGGGCATGCCTTCTCGAGCTCGGCCTTGGCGTCGTCGATGACCTGGAACCCGCGGAGGCTGTTTATGTTGGGCAGGCCGAACATCTCCGTCTGGTTGCTGGAGCCGCTGGTGTTCCTCAGGAGAACGGAAGCATCGCACCCCTGGAAATGGAAGCATGCAATAGTTGCAGCATGTGTATCCCATTCCCATATAATAAGATGAGATGAGATGACGTACGTACCCGAACAAAGCAGTCGTGGAAGAAGATACGAACGAGTCCTGCGCCAATACCGCGGTTTCCGTTGTCCATGGCCTTCTCCACGGCCTTCCTCACGATACCTTCAGCGCCAGGGCAGTTCTTGTAGTAGCCCACGGTGAGCCCTGCCCCTGAGGGAGGAGGGAGAGGGTTTGGCGTTGGGGCTTGGTCGTCGCGGCAAGGAGGCAAGAACGGGATCCACCCTCGCAGAATGCAGCCAGGGCTAGACGACGACGACGAAGCCTCATGCTGCTGCTGAGCAGGGTAAGTGCTGCCCTGGCATGTCACGGACACCAGGAGCCCGAGCAAGGTGATCGTCAGGGCGGCAACCTTGGCCATTTTTTTCGCTCGTGCAGTGCAACGTACTCGCTCTGCTGGTTGCAGATGGATCGTGTGCTTGCTAGCTCGTCCTATGCTCTTGGAATGTTGCTATAGATTGATTTATATAGCAGCCAGCGCTAGCTCCTGTTGTCATGGACCAGAACGTGCGTGCATGGGGTTGCCACTGCCTGCAGCTGCAGGAATGGATGTCCGATCCCGTTCTTCGCGGCGCTGCACGTTGCGAGCTCAATCAGAACGCATACAGCTCAAACGGCTGACCTGCGATATTGTATGTTGTTAATTAAGCTCGATCGGCGCGTGGCACACGCGTGCGTTGTCGTCTGATCGCCGACTCCAGAGGCTCTGATGATTCGGCAGCGCTGGGCTGGGCATCGTGTCTGGCCGAAAGGCTCTGATGCTATCGGAAGTGATTCGTTTCTCATCTTTATCAAACATGTAGATATGATGTGTACTAGTTTATCACTAGCTAGGGAGTTGCGCTTTGATTATATACTGAAATAAAATCATCTGCTATTAGCTAGCTTGAGTTGTAGTTGACATTGTTCCTGCATGCAATGCAAATCATCATCATATGATAGATAACAATATGCCAGAATTTTAACAGCTAGCTGTCTGCCGACAGGTGTGCAAACTATTAAAATATAGGTATCTCCGCGCAATTAATAGTGCAAATAGCTATTTTTAATTTTCATTTTTTTATTTGAAAATGTCTTTCAGACACCTGTATTTTTTATGTTTGATTATATTGGTCCAATTTGTAGCGAGCTCTCGTGTCGGTATTCTAAAACCACTGGCTAATAATCTACGTGTTTTACGCATTTGGTGCGGATGGTATGCAAGACGAAAGACACAAAGATTTTATACTGGTTTTGACTGAAAGTCTCTACGTCGAGTAACTTGTGTTGTCTTACACTATGTTTGTAATAGGGGTTATAAACTGAGTGAGAGAAGCACGAATTACCAAGCCTCGAGGTAATAGCTGTGAGGGACGGTAAAGCACCGGGTTTACATCCGGTATGTAGAGATTTTTTTTCCTATCTTAAGGGTGTTTGGTTGATTGGTTTCATCCAACTAAAGTTTATTCTCTGTCACATTAAATATTTAAATGGTAATTATGGATGTTAAATATATTACAATTATATAGCTAATTACATGATGACTAAATGACAAGAGAAATTTATTACACATAATTAAGCCTATATTTAATAGGCATAATAGATATTTAAATATTTGATGTGACATAAATTAAGCACATATATAGTCGAAGGAGCAGGTATCTAGGTTATATAGAAAAATTAATGGAGTTAGTCACTTCATGTTTACGAAGGGCTTGCCATAAATACGCATGCCCCTCTGGTCATGTCACTCTAACCCGACTAGACTAGAAGGCTCTTGGGTCTTGCAGAGAGGTGTTTGAAGCCTTGTGAGGATGCATCTCTTAGAGCTAGTTTAGGAGCTATAAAATTAGAAGGGATTAAAGAGGCTAACATCTCCTTCTTATTCAATTAAGGGTTTGTTCGGTTATTTTCAATTCATATAGATTGAAGGGGATTGATACGAATTGGGAGAGATTTTGACTTACTAGGGATTGAATCCCCTCAATCCTCCATTCCATATGGATTGGGGTAGAACCGAACATGGCCTAAAGGGGCTAAAATCACCTTCTTATTCAAAATTGAATAAGAAGATGATTTTAGCCCCTTCATTCTCCTCCGGTATTTTAGCTCCTAAACTAGTCCTTATGGAGTGTTAGCCTCAGAGTTCTCTCCTCTTTCACATGTTTGAGGTTGTTGGACGTCTCTAAAGTCCTTATTGTACCTAGCTTGTACGACACACGTCTAGCTAGGAGTGTGCGTCAAGTGGTCAGAGGGCCATAAATGTGTCAGCCATGCTGAGAGCACCTAGAGGGGGGGGTGAATAGGTGATCCTGTGAAAACTTAAAACTTAAGCCACAAAAACTTGTTAAGTGTTAGCACAATAGTTGCCAAGTGGCTAAAGAGAAGTCTCAACAAAACACAATACCACAAGAGATCAAGCACAGAGGTGACACAGTGGTTTATCCCGTGGTTCGGCCAAGACCAACGCTTGCCTACTCCACGTTGTGGCGTCCCAACGGACGAGGGTTGCAATCAACCCCTCTCAAGCGGTCCAAAGACCCACTTGAATACCACGGTGTTTTGTTTCTCCTTTCACTATCCCGTTCGCAAGGAATCTCCACAAATTGGAGTCTCTTGCCCTTACAAGTATATGATCACAAAGAAGCACAGAGTAAGGGAGGGAAGCAACACACACAAATCCACAGCGAAACGCGCACACACACGGCCAAGAATCGAGCTCACAAGAGTATCACAAAGTTCTCACTAGAACGGAGCTCGAAACACTTAGAATGACAAACAAATGCGCAGAGACTGAGTGTGGATGATCAAGAATGCTCAAAGGTTGCTTGAGTGCCTCCTCCATGCGCCTAGGGGCCCCTTTTATAGCCCCAAGGCAGCTAGGAGCCGTTGAGAGCAAATCTGGAAGGTTATCCTTGCCTTCTGTCGTCGGGTGCACCGGACAGTCCGGTGTACACCGGACACTGTCCGGTGCCCGATTTCTTTCCAAAAATGGCGCTGCCGACCGTTGTAGACCATTGCAGATCTGAGAGCCGTTGGCGCACCGGACAGTCCGGTGCCGTCTTCTAGCCGTTGGCTCGGCCACGTGTCCCGCGCAGATTGCGCGGCCGACCGTTGGCTCACCGGACAGTCCGGTGAATTTTAGCCGTACGCCGTCGGCGAATTCCCGAGAGCAGCCAGTTCGCTCCGAGCCAGTCTGGCGCACCGGACACTGTCCAGTGCACACCGGACAGTCCGGTGCTCCAGACCGAGCTGAGCCTTGGCTGCACACAGTCAAGTCATTTTCTCCTCTTCTCTTTTCTTCTTCTTTCTGTTTCTAACACTTAGACAAATATATTAGTACACAAAACCAATGTACTAAGGCTTAGAAACATACCTTTACTTCATGATTTGCACCTTGTTCATCCATGTACATAAATTCACAATTAAGCACATGTGTTGGCACTCAATCACCAAAATACTTAGAAATGGCCTAAGGGCACATTTCCCTTTCAATCTCCCCCTTTTTGGTGATTTATGCCAACACAACATAAAGCAACTAGAACAAGTGCAAACTCACTTCAAATAAAACTTAAATTTATTTTGAATCAATTTTGGCATATATGGATCATCCTTTGCCACCACTTGGTTTGTTTTTGCAAATCAAACTCAAATCTCTATCTCTAAGTTAAACACACATGTTGAAGCATAAAGAGAGTCATTCCAAAAGAGATTGATCAAAGATTTCAAAAACTCCCCCTTTTTCCCATAATCAACTACTTCTCCCACAAGAAGCCATAAGAGAGACACAAGAGACAACAAAAGAGTTTTAACAAACCAAAACCTCTATTCTACTATTTTCAAAATCTCTCAAGTGGTAGCTGATCCATTTATTGCTTTGGCCTTTATTTTCTCCCCCTTTGGCATCAAACACCAAAACGGGATCAATTTTGGCCCATTAACCCCATTGCCTCACCAAAATCTTCAATTTAGAGCAAATGGCAATAAGAGTTCATGAGATGAACTTGGAATAAGTTACCCCTCATCGGAGTGCAGTGGAAGTCTTTCATGGTCCAAGTCCACCTTTTCCCTTTCAATTCTCCTTTGTGACTAAAACAAGCAAACTCAAACATATGGTTAGTCTCAAAGGGTCAAGTTGTAACACATCTCCCCCTAAACATGTGCATCACTTTGCAACGGACTTGTGAGGTCCAGGGAGTGTTTGTACAACTTGAGCACCATGATAAGCAACAAAATGCAAAAAGGAACATGATCAAAAGCATGAATACATGTATGCTACAATTCAATCCAAGTTCCGCGAATCTAAGACATTTAGCTCACTACGCAGCCTGCAAAAGGTCTTCTCATCTAAAGGCTTGGTAAAGATATCGGCTAGCTGGTTCTCGGTGCTAACATAAAACACTTCGATATCTCCCTTTTGCTGGTGGTCTCTCAAAAAGTGATGCCGGATGTCAATGTGCTTTGTGCGGCTGTGCTCAACAGGATTTTCCGCTATTCGGATAGCACTCTCATTATCACATAGGAGTGGGACTTTGCTCAGATTGTAGCCAAAGTCCCGGAGGGTTTGCCTCATCCAAAGTAGTTGCGCGCAACACTGTCCTGCGGCAACATACTCGGCCTCAGCGGTGGATAGGGCAACGGATGTTTGTTTCTTAGAGTTCCATGACACCAGGGACCTTCCTAAGAATTGGCACGTCCCCGATGTACTCTTCCTATCGACCTTACATCCAGCATAGTCGGAATCTGAGTACCCAATCAAGTCAAAGTTAGACCCCTTTGGATACCAGATCCCGAAGCAAGGCGTAGCGACTAAATATCTAAGAATTCGCTTCACCGCCACCAAGTGACACTCCTTAGGATCGGATTGAAATCTAGCACACATGCATACGCTAAGCATAATATCCGGTCTACTAGCACATAAGTAAAGTAAAGACCCTATCATTGATCGGTATGCTTTTTGATCAACGGACTTACCTCCTTTGTTGAGGTCGGTGTGTCCGTCGGTTCCCATCGGCGTCTTTGCGGGCTTGGCGTCCTTCATCCCAAACCGCTTTAGCAGATCTTGCGTGTACTTCGTTTGGGAGATGAAGGTGCCGTCCTTGAGTTGCTTCACTTGGAACCCAAGGAAGTAGTTCAACTCGCCCATCATTGACATCTCGAATTTCTGCGTCATCACCCTGCTAAACTCTTCACAAGACTTTTGATTAGTAGAACCAAATATTATGTCATCGACATAAATTTGGCACACAAACAAATCACCATCACAAATCTTAGTGAAAAGAGTTGGATCGGCTTTCCCAACCTTGAAAGCATTAGCAATTAAGAAATCTCTAAGGCATTCATACCATGCTCTTGGGGCTTGTTTAAGTCCATAGAGCGCCTTAGAGAGCTTACACACGTGGTCGGGGTACCGCTCATCCTCGAAGCCAGGGGGTTGCTCCACGTACACCTCCTCCTTTATTGGCCCGTTGAGGAAAGCGCTCTTCACATCCATTTGGTACAACCTGAAAGAATGGTGAGCGGCATATGCTAGCAAGATATGAATGGACTCTAGCCTAGCCACAGGAGCAAAAGTCTCCTCAAAGTCCAAACCTGCGACTTGGGCATAACCTTTTGCCACAAGTCGAGCCTTGTTCCTTGTCACCACTCCGTGCTCGTCTTGTTTGTTGCGGAACACCCACTTGGTTCCCACAACATTTTGCTTGGGACGAGGCACCAGCGTCCAAACTTCATTGCGCTTGAAGTTGTTAAGTTCCTCCTGCATGGCCAACACCCAATCCGGATCTAGCAAGGCCTCCTCTACCCTGAAAGGCTCAATAGAGGAGACAAAAGAGTAATGTTCACAAAAATTAACTAGTCGAGACCGAGTAGTTACTCCCTTGCTAATGTCACCCAGAATTTGGTCGACGGGATGATCCCTTTGAATCATCGCTCGAACTTGGGTTGGAGGTGCCGGTTGCGCTTCTTCCTCCATCACATGATCATTTTGTGCTCCCCCTTGCTCACACGCCTCCTGTTGATGAACCTGTTCATCGTCTTGAGTTGGGAGATGCACCGTTGTTGAGGAAGAAGGTTGATCTCGTTCATCTTGTTCCTGTGGCCGCACTTCTCCAATCGCCATGGTTCGTATAGCGGCCGTCGGAACATCTTCTTCATCTACATCATCACAATCAACAACTTGCTCTCTTGGAGAGCCATTAGTCTCATCAAATACAACATCGCTAGAGACTTCAACCAAACCCGATGATTTGTTGAAGACCCTATACGCCTTTGTATTTGAATCATAACCTAATAAAAACCCTTCTACAGCTTTGGGAGCAAACTTAGAATTTCTACCCTTCTTTACTAGAATGTAGCACTTGCTCCCAAATACACGAAAGTACGATACATTGGGTTTGTTACCGGTTAGTAGCTCATACGAAGTCTTCTTGAGGAGTCGATGAAGATAGACCCTGTTGATGGCGTGGCAAGCCGTGTTCACGGCTTCCGACCAAAAGCACTCGGGGGTCTTGAACTCTCCAAGCATCGTCCTCGCCATATCGATTAGCGTCCTGTTCTTCCTCTCTACCACACCATTTTGCTGTGGTGTGTAGGGAGCGGAGAACTCGTGCTTGATCCCTTCCTCCTCAAGAAACTTCTCCACTTGAAGGTTCTTGAACTCGGACCCGTTGTCGCTCCTTATCTTCTTCACCTTGAGCTCAAACTCATTTTGAGCTCTCCTGAGGAAGCGCTTGAGGGTCCCTTGGGTTTCAGACTTATCCTGCAAAAAGAACACCCAAGTGAAGCGGGAAAAGTCATCAACAATAACTAAACCATACTTACTTCCTCCTATGCTTAGATAGGCGACGGGTCCGAAGAGGTCCATATGCAGCAGCTCCAGGGGTCTTGATGTGGTCATCACATTCTTGCTGTGATGTGCTCCTCCCACCTGTTTACCTGCTTGACAAGCTGCACAAGGTCTATCTTTTTCGAAATAAACATTTGTTAGGCCTATCACGTGTTCTCCCTTTAGAAGCTTGTGGAGGTTCTTCATCCCCACATGTGCTAAGCGGCGATGCCACAGCCAGCCCATGCAAGTCTTAGCCATTAAGCATGCATCTAGACCGGCCTCTTCTTTTGCAAAATCAACTAAGTAAAGCTTGCCGTCTAGTACACCCTTAAAAGCTAGTGAACCATCACATCTTCTAAAGACAGACACATCTACATTAGTAAAAAGACAATTATATCCCATGTTGCATAGTTGACTAACAGATAGCAAATTGTAACCAAGAGACTCAACTAAAAACACATTTGAAATTGAGTGCTCATTAGAAATTGCAATTTTACCTAACCCTTTTACCTTGCCTTGATTCCCATCACCGAATATAATTGAATCTTGGGAATCCTTATTTTTGACGTAGGAGGTGAACATCTTCTTCTCCCCCGTCATATGGTTTGTGCATCCGCTGTCGATAATCCAGCTTGAACCCCCGGATGCATAAACCTGCAAGGCAAATTTAGGCTTGGGTCTTAGGTACCCAACTCATGTTGGGTCCTGCAAGGTTAGCACAAATGTCCTTAGGGACCCAAATGCAAGTCCTGTCTCCCTTGCATTTTGCCCCTAACTTCCTAGCAACTATTTTCCTATCCTTTCTACAAATAGCAAAGGAAGTGTTTAAAGCACAATAAATTATAGAAGGTTCATTCACTACTTTCCTAGGAGCATGAATAACATTCTTTCTAGGCACATGAGCAATATTTCTCCTAGGCAAATGTACAACATTTCTCCTACACATATCTCTATCATGCTTATAAGAAGAACTAGAAGCGAACATGGCATGAGAATCATAAACATGTGAATCAAAATCATTATAAGCATTTCTAGCATGTCTCCTATCATGGTATAAGAAAGCATGGTTCTTTTTAGCACTACTAGCCATAGGGGCCTTCCCTTTCTCCTTGACGAAGATGGGAGCCTTATGGCTTGTTAAGTTCTTGGCTTCCCTCTTGAAGCCAAGCCCATCCTTAATTGAGGGGTGTCTACCAACCGTGTAGGCATCCCTTGCAAATTTTATCTTATCAACTTCACTCTTGCTAGTCTTAAGTTGGGCATTAAGACTAGCCAATTCCTCATTTAATTTGGAAATTAAAACTAGGTGTTCACTACAGGCATCAACATCGAAATTCTTACACCTAGTGCAAATCATAACATGTTCTACACAAGAATTAGATTTATTTGCTACTTCTAACTTAGCATTTAAATCATTGTTAACACCTTGTAAAGTAGAAATGGTTTCATGACAAGTAGATAGTTCGTAGGAGAGCATTTCATTTCTTTTCACTTCTAAAGCATATGATTTTTGTGCCTCTACAAATTTATCATGTTCATCATACAATAAATCCTCTTGCTTTTCTAAAAGCCTATCCTTTTCATTCAATGCATCAATCAATTCATTGATTTTATCTATCTTAGATCTATCTAAGCCCTTGAACAAGCATGAATAATCTATGTCATCATCATCACTAGACTCATTATCACTAGACGAAGCATAAGTGGAGTCTTGAGTACTCACCTTCTTCTCCCTTGCCATAAGGCATGTGAGATGCTCGTTGGGGAAGAGGGAAGACTTGTTGAAGGCAGTGGCAGCGAGTCCTTCATTGTCGGAGTCGGAGGAGGAGCAATCCGAGTCCCACTCCTTTCCTAGATGCGCCTCGCCCTTTGCCTTCTTGTATTGCTTCTTCTTCTCTCTTTTGTTCCCCTTTTCCTGGTCACTTTCATTATCGGGACAGTTAGCGATAAAATGACCAAGCTTACCGCATTTGAAGCATGAGCGCTTCCCCTTTGTCTTGGTCTTGCTTGGCTGCCCCTTGCGACCATTTAGCGCCGTCTTGAATCTCTTGATGATGAGAGCCATCTCTTCATCATTGAGTCCGGCCGCCTCAATCTGTGCCACCTTGCTAGGTAGCGCCTCCTTGCTTCGTGTTGCCTTGAGAGCAAGGGGTTGCGGCTCGTTGATCGGACCATTCAAGGCGTCGTCCACATACCTCGCCTCCTTGATCATCATTCGCCCGCTAACAAATTTCCCAAGAACTTCTTCGGGCGACATCTTGGTGTACCTGGGATTTTCACGTATATTGTTCACCAAATGAGGATCAAGAACGGTAAATGACCTGAGCATTAGGCGGACGACGTCGTGGTCCGTCCATCGTGTGCTTCTGTAGCTCCTTATCTTGTTGATAAGGGTCTTGAGCCGGTTGTATGTTTGCGTCGGCTCCTCGCCCCTTATCATTGCGAACCGTCCAAGCTCACCCTCCACCAACTCCATCTTGGTGAGCAAGGTGACGTCGTTCCCCTCATGAGAAATCTTGAGGGTGTCCCAGATTTGCTTGGCGTTATCCAAGCCGCTCACTTTATGGTATTCATCCCTGCACAAGGAAGCTAGAAGAACAGTAGTAGCTTGTGCATTCTTATGAATTTGTTCATTAATGAACATGGGACTATCCGAACTATCAAAGTGCATTCCACTCTCTACAATCTCCCATATACTAGGATGGAGAGAGAATAGGTGACTACGCATTTTGTGGCTCCAAAATCCGTAGTCCTCTCCATCAAAGTGTGGGGGCTTGCCGAGTGGAATGGAGAGCAAATGAGAATGTGAACTTTGCGGAATACGAGAGTAATCAAAAGAAAAGTTCGAATTAACCGGTTTCCTTCTCTCGTAGTCGTTGTGGTCCTCGTCCTTTTGGGAAGAAGTAGATTCATCGCTGTCGTCGTAGTAGACGATCTCCTTGATGCGCCTTGTCTTCTTCTTCTTCCCTTCCTTCCGTCTATGGCCCGAGCCGGAGTCGGTAGGCTTGTCGTCCTTCAGCTCGTTGACGAGGGTCTCCTTCTCTTTGTCGTTGATCACTATCCCCTTCCCCTTAGGATCCATCTCTTCGGGCGGTTAGTCCCTTTGTGAAGAGAACGGCTCCGATACCAATTGAGAGCACCTAGAGGGGGGGTGAATAGGTGATCCTGTGAAAACTTAAAACTTAAGCCACAAAAACTTGTTAAGTGTTAGCACAATAGTTGCCAAGTGGCTAAAGAGAAGTCTCAACAAAACACAATACCACAAGAGATCAAGCACAGAGGTGACACAGTGGTTTATCCCGTGGTTCGGCCAAGACCAACGCTTGCCTACTCCACGTTGTGGCGTCCCAACGGACGAGGGTTGCAATCAACCCCTCTCAAGCGGTCCAAAGACCCACTTGAATACCACGGTGTTTTGTTTCTCCTTTCACTATCCCGTTCGCAAGGAATCTCCACAAATTGGAGTCTCTTGCCCTTACAAGTATATGATCACAAAGAAGCACAGAGTAAGGGAGGGAAGCAACACACACAAATCCACAGCGAAACGCGCACACACACGGCCAAGAATCGAGCTCACAAGAGTATCACAAAGTTCTCACTAGAACGGAGCTCGAAACACTTAGAATGACAAACAAATGCGCAGAGACTGAGTGTGGATGATCAAGAATGCTCAAAGGTTGCTTGAGTGCCTCCTCCATGCGCCTAGGGGCCCCTTTTATAGCCCCAAGGCAGCTAGGAGCCGTTGAGAGCAAATCTGGAAGGCTATCCTTGCCTTCTGTCGCCGGGTGCACCGGACAGTCCGGTGTACACCGGACACTGTCCGGTGCCCGATTTCTTTCCAAAAATGGCGCTGCCGACCGTTGTAGACCGTTGCAGATCTGAGAGCCGTTGGCGCACCGGACATGTCCGGTGCACACCGGACAGTCCGGTGCCGTCTTCTAGCCGTTGGCTCGGCCACGTGTCCCGCGCAGATTGCGCGGCCGACCGTTGGCCCGGCCGACCGTTGGCTCACCGGACAGTCCGGTGCACACCGGACAATCCGGTGAATTTTAGCCGTACGCCGTCGGCGAATTCCCGAGAGCAGCCAGTTCGCTCCGAGCCAGTCTGGCGCACCGGACACTGTCCGGTGCACACCGGACAGTCCGGTGCTCCAGACCGAGCTGAGTCTTGGCTGCACACAGTCAAGTCATTTTCTCCTCTTCTCTTTTCTTCTTCTTTCTGTTTCTAACACTTAGACAAATATATTAGTACACAAAACCAATGTACTAAGGCTTAGAAACATACCTTTACTTCATGATTTGCACCTTGTTCATCCATGTACATAAATTCACAATTAAGCACATGTGTTGGCACTCAATCACCAAAATACTTAGAAATGGCCTAAGGGCACATTTCCCTTTCACATGCGTAGAGATTCATGGTACCTCTAGACCGCGATGACATAGAGTTTTATCAATGTTATACGATCTAGACTGATCTAGCTTAGGGTGACAAAGGTTAGATTTGGCTTGGTCAGGATGACTAGGCCGAGGTCACTTGGGACGACCGAGGTTGGGGTGATCAGGTCGGGACAATTTTGGTCGAAGCCGACCTGGTCGATGTGACCAGGTCGAAGCGGTTTTAGTCGAGGGTTGTCCTAGTTAGGACCACATTAAGTTGTGCTCTTCTCTAAGAATGGGCTTTTGGGGCCACATTATGGGCCTGTTTGGTTCAGCTTTTTTCTGACCAGCTTTTCTGAGAATCTGGCTGTAGAGAGAATCTGGCTGTGGGAAGAATCTAAGTATTGTGTGGATTACGTGCGGAGGAAGATGAAGTGGTCCAAAGGGTTCAGGATCTAGAAACCAACAGATTCCTACTATCATGATGATTCGACTGATTTTGTGTTCATGTTGATTTTGGATGGTTTTTACCAAAGTGATTCTTATAGAAGCTGGCTGAAAAGCTGGGGCATTTGGCGATCTGCAGCAGCTTTTGGTGGCCAGAAGCTGGAAAAAGCCCAAACAAACAGGGGCTATGATACCTTAATTTGGTATATGTACACATCACTCATAAAACTATTGAGTCATTCCCTAACCCTATGCAGTTTACCGCCCACTATACCACAACACCAAATTAGTGTCTGACGACCGTCACTATAAATAGAGAATTAGCATCAAATTGTTAGTCGGTATACATGGCCACAGATGGTGAGTCGGCATATGTCTATATTCTAACTGAGTGTTAGTCGTTATATTTATATGTGAATAGTGTCGCTTTGTCAGTCGGCAATTCATACCTATAGCATCTCACTGTCAGTCGCCAAAAAAACTTGCTGGCCCAAATACCAGCCGCGCCGCCGCAGCCCAAAACCATATCTCCCTTCCCGTAATTACAGCCGCCGTGAGCCACCCAAAAATTGATGCCACCGCCGCCAATCGCCGTCCACAGCCGCGCGCCCTAGCCGGCCGGCCGCAACCGTCGTCCCAGCCGCGCGCGAGCAGACGAGCCTGAGCCCGTCCTCCTCGTCCATGGCGTCCTCAGGGGCCGCCGCTAACCTCTGGGTACTGCTTGGTCTCGGCATCGCGGGCGTTCTCCTGGCGGCGCGGCGACTGAGGCGCCCTGCACGCCCCGATCACGGCGCCTTCGTCGCCCGCCTCGAGCTCCTCCCGCCGCCCCAGCCTCCGCCGCCGCAGGCGCCCCACCCGCTCACCGGACTCTGCTTCACCATCGCTGACGCGTAAGCTCTAGCGACCACATATCCTTGTGGGTTGATTATATGATTTAGCATCGGATTTGGATCAGTGGAAGGCTTTTTAGAGCTGCATGAATAGTAATTCGATAGATTGGATAATGCTAGGTTGTTATCGATATCAGGTCGATGTTGTGAGTGGTGGAATTTTTGTCTGGTATCACTGAGTTAGGGCGATACAAATTTATTTGACATGGTGCATTGGATGCTCATCATCCGAAGTATAGCATGCTTTTGCTCTTATCTATTTCAGCACAACATGATTGTGTGTTTTCTTTAGCTTGCTCTATGTGGCAAAGCGGATACGTTCTGTCAGTTGATACTAAATTTCCTCACACTAGACAAATTCGTGCATGGCTTGCCTTTGCCAAAAAGGACAATGAATTGCACAGAGCTTGTTTTATTATACCCCTGCTCGACACACCTCATCCCTCTTTGATTCCCCATTTGCTTCTATCTCCTCCCGTGCTCTCCTCACACCTCATCTCTTCAAGCACCAATCTAGTGCTGTTTATGCCAAATTCGAGATGCTAGAGATCTGACCTGGCAGGAACCAAATGGCAGCATACACGCCCCCTATCAATGCCACCACCACTCTTAACATGAAGAAGTTGTCCGTCATGGTTGCTGGGCTGCTGACCCTGTCCTGTTCGGCTGCTCCTGCTTCCTCATGGGTCAAGGAGTAGATCAAGGGGAAGAGGAAGAGCATCCCTAGAGGTGATTGTGTCATCATCAAGTTGACACAAGCTTAGGTGCCATGTGCAGTAGAGATGTTATTGCACTTGGATTAATTAGAAGTAGAGATGTTATTGCTTGTGGACTAAATTAAATGAACTGTGGATCAAAAGATAGGACAGATGGATGGTGGATGCTGCGTCCAGTGCCAGATCTGGATGTGGCATCTGGGCGCTACCAACGCCGATGGATGAGTTTTGTCTGTTGATGAGATTTGTAGCCTCCCCTCATCTGTGGGAAGGCTTGCCTCGGTTTATCTCTTTCCAGACCCTACTCATGTGGGAACCTCCGGCATTAGGTTTTCTATGGGAGTTGCAGTTATCTGCCATAAAATTATACAGGGCTTTACCTTGTAAACAGATGAGAACTTTGAGATATAAGATAATGTTATATCAGTTTCAACACAATACTTTGCATGCCAACCATCTCATTGTATCTGCAGTCGTATGGTGTATAAATGCTACCAGTTATAAAGCCATGCTTGATAAGGTGTTCTAAACTTGTTTAAGGTATAATATAATTAGTCATTCCTCGTACAGCTTTTGGCTTCTTAGTTATGTAGTGACAGCCGCCCGGTGAGTAAGTATCTGAACCAACGGTAATATTGCTTCTACTCGCATATTTAAGCAGTTATAAATTTCTTGAACTTTATTACCCTACCAGAAATTAATAATTAATACCTAGATTTGCCATCACTACTCCATGAAAATGTTCGTATAGTTAGTTTTTTAGGAGGACATTTTCATGATATACCATAGATATGTATTATGGTAGAAAGTTTGTTGCTGTTTTGTGATACACAGATCTGTAGGTTGGTAATTGCTGCACGCACATCATGAGAGAACTTTAATAGATGCTTGCGCTACCTAGGTGTCAAATTTATTCTTTCCAATGTTGCATGAAATAGTTACATGTCATGATTTCTGCACCTGACCTGACAACCAGTAGATCAGTAGTACATCTACAATGGTGTTTTTCGTCATCTTGCGTTATTTACCCTTGAGAATAAGTATCTGCTTTGATGATTTGCAGAATGCAGTACAATTGTTATTGTCATGAATGAAAATATGAGCTATGTCAACATGAGCTATGTATGAATGCAGTACAATTGCTATGTATGAATGCAGTACAATTGTTATCTGATGTTGATGATAATTGGAAACTGCTAGTAATATATTTTTTAGGCTCATATAGCCGTAGCGTTTGATTGTTAGTCGGTAAAAATACATATATCGCATCAGATAGTGTGTCGGTATAAGTTCTAACAGACTGTCCGTCGGGATAAATATGTTAGTCGGTATATCTTTTTAACGTCTAACCGTTCGTCGGTATAAACATGTCTGTCGCTATACCACTATACCACAACCTAGCTATCACGACTTACTTACAGTCGGTATAAACCATTATATGTAACACCTAAATTGTAAGAGATCATACAAAAGGAGAAAAGTGTCTTCCTTTATCTATTTATGTGAATTGCACCTATTTGTCATCATGTGAACACCATCTTTAAACACAAATAATTAATAAAAATATATGCCACTAAAACATACATCATGCTGGGATTTTCTTTTGTGTGCACATTGTGATAAATAAAATAATAATGTGGCAAGAAATATATTAAAATCTAAAGTGGAATTTAAAATCTAAAAGGAATTGTAGAATTTAGAGAAGAGAAGAAAATAAGAATTTTGTGGATAAAAATAAGTAAATAAAAATATATTATTCCTCCACTAGAAGCTTGAATTTGTACACTTGACTCAAGGGTGAAACTCATATTCAAATTCAAAATTTGGATTCAAAAATAAGTATGAATAAAGAAAATAGAAAATAAAACAAAAGAAAAAGGGAAAACTTACTCAGCCTGCGCTTGGGCCCAGACCCTAATCCGGCCCACCAGGGAGGTTATCTCGTGTGGCCCACCTTGCCTCGCGTCCGCGCCATCCAGCCTAGTGTGGGCACTGGCATGTGGGTCCCAATTGTCGACGTTTGGAGAACCACGCGCGTTGCCTTCCATGCGGGCCCCTCTCAACAGCCTAACTCGCACGCAAACACCACCGCTTCCGTGAATGACAGGCAGGCCCCACCACACCAGCTCCTCCGCTACGGGCGCATCCATGGCGCTGACCACAACAATCGACGCGGAATTCCGGGCGGCCAGGCCGATTCTCGCGGACGCGCCTCGCCGTCGTGGCAATAAAAAGGGCCACCGCGCTTGGTCCCTTCCGTTTCAACCAGAGATCTGCACAGTCATCTACCCCAGTGCGCACCGAGAGAGAGAGAGAGAGAAATGAAGAAGAGTGCTCCGCCATAGGTAAAGACCCCGGCCAAGCTCTGATTTAGCCATTATGCGTGACCGTTGGGAGCGCTGGGAGCTGGCGCTGGAGCGTGTGGAGATCCTTCACCGTGGGCAAGAATAAATCGGCGCCAATTAATTGCCGGAGGCAAGCATCGGCGCGGATCCGCACTCCACCGTGGGCCGGTCACCGTCATGCGCCACCCTCGGTGAGATGACTATACCTAGTTCCGCTTTCACATCAATTACGTGTTGCACCTGTCGGATCGGGATTTGGAGCTGGGATTCCTCGTGTAAGACGTCGCCGGCAATGGCGCTCGCTGTAGCTATAGCGCGGGCGTCGTTCTCGGTCTTGGGGAGGAAGAATGCCACGCGGCCGTCAGATTCAGTGGGACGGCTAGGATTAGCCCGCGGTACCGCTTCGGTTGAGTTAACCTGGGACGTTGGATTCGGATCCGGCGTGCGTGAGTCGATCTGGGTATGGTGGAATCTAGGGCACCCATCTTGAATTCGACGACCAGGATCGGGCTCGGGCGTGGGCAGATCTCGGCCATGGATCCTGGATCCTAGGGTCGTGAGTGAAAGTAGTATAATGGTCCAGGGTCAAACTAATTCGGGCCATCCGTGCATGATCGAGCGTCTGTCGAACCGCCATACCCCTTCGTTAGGTTGATTTGTGTCTGAACCCCTGCACTTTCTAAAAATAGAACCCGCCGTCCAGGGGGAATGTCCACTGTGTCTAGGTACCATTCGCACCAGGGCCCCTGCACTCTACGATAATTGTTGCCCAATCCAGAGAATAATAAAAATAGAGAAAATATTAAGGAAATTGATTTTTAGTACAAAAACAATTCTAGAAACTTATAAAATGCATAGAAAATTCATTTTTAGTCCAAATTGACCCATTCCAATTTCTAAAATTTTATAATATTATTGTTTATCATCTAGTGTCTCTGTTTTGACATGAAAACAGTAAAAAAATAATTTCTCATTTAATCCTATTTTAAGCACATAAAACCTTAGGAAATTCATAACTTGAAATCTATAACTCCAAATTTAATGATTCTAGTTCCTATGATCTCATTTTAATGTGTAGATTTTCATTGTGTATTTCATTCACATGTTTGGTGCAATGTTAATTTTTGCTATACTATGTATGTCTTGTGTTCATGCGAGTAGACGAGCAAGCCACTATGGATTCTGAGGTTCAGTAAGTAGAAGTAACTGAGCAGGAGCTCATTGAAGGCAAGTTGTGCCCTTGATCACTTACTTTTTCCCAGCCATGTTATTATTAACTATAATGATCTGCATAGGTTAATTTTGATGGGATCATTTAGGTCACCCCAGTTTTGGTTATCTTTATACCTTGTTCACCACTGAAATATTTTTGGGTAGTAACTGCTATTGCTTTATGTGGATTTGGGTATGGAGTTACACTATTCATAATTATTCTTTTATTATCTTTTTATTATTACTGTTCATGTTAAGATCATTAAGTTAATGGGAACATGGAGCGACCACCCGGGAAAACAGTGCTACCACAAGGGTTTAATGGGACACCCTTGGCTGATTAACTAGGAAAGCTAGTGGATGACTTCCTTACCTGAAAGGGGCAAGGGCAGTAGGGGAGTGGTCAGTGTAGGGAGGTCCTTGGGTTGATTTTGCTGCGATGGCGGTCAGGCGAGGGATTCCTGCACTGGAGCTTCCTATAAACTGTAGCGGGATTTCTAAAGCTAGTGGAACTTTGTAAAGGCCTCGTAGCGTTACCCTGCCTCGCCTCCTCGGTAGAGGTGTATGGGATTGGCCGTCTCTTGGCAGATGGGTAACATGACTTGTGGGTAAAGATGCGCAACCTCTACAGAGTGTAAAACTGGTATACTAGCCGTGCTCACGGTCATGAGCAGCTCGGACCCTCACATGATTAATTTATGGAACTTAAATTTAATTTGACATTTGCATCGCATTTGGGATTATTTTACTATTACTTTCTTTATTATTATTAAGGTTTGGTATTTACTTACACTTAGTAATTGCTAATAAAATTTTGACCAACTTATAAAAGCAATGCTCAGCTTCAGCCTTTATTTTATTGATCAGACTTACACTTCACATGAACTCCCACCTTTGGTGAGTTCATGCACATTATTCCCCATGACTTGTTGAGCTATTAACGTATGTGAGCTCACTCTTGCTGTCTCACACCCCCCCACAGGAGAAGAACAGGTGGTTGAAGAGGAGCCGCCTATCACTGAGGCATTCGACTTGATCTAGGTGGCGTTTCCCAGTCAACTTTGTGGCGCCAGGGATTAATATTTAGTTTGTTTTACTTTATCATTTATTTTTGTAAGACTTCCGCTATGTAATAAGTACATTTATGACATTTATCTCTATGCACTCTATTATTATATGTGTTGTCTTCTCTGGCGCATATATGAGATGCACCCGGATTTATCCCTTAAATCCGGGTGTGACAGAAGTGGTATCAGAGAAAATGTTGACTGTAGGATGAAACCTAGATAGAAATGGACAAAACCCTTACCTACTTATCTTATTCAGATTCATTCTATACTTACCTTACTCTGATTCTTTCTATACTTATCTTGATCATGTCTCACCTTCTATTGTTCTACTCTGATCATTCTTACCTTTTCTACTCTGAGACAAGATGGATTTCACACCTTGGAATCCCTACCCCTATGACATTTTTAAGAGATAGGAGGTCTAAGACCAAACCAAAACTATTTTCTATATTTAAAAATGTTGTTTGATTGTTCTGATGATAAATGTCTGATTTGCTTCTTTGATTGATTGAGATATTATATATGGACATCTTAGCATGTGCCACCATAAGGTAATGAATTAGCTATGGTAGGTAAAACATTAATCTGCTTAGCTAATAAATCCCCAAAGTAACACAGTTCGTAATTACTGCCTTGTCTACTATTCTCTCTTACCATATGTATCTAACTCGCATGGTCAATACCAGGAGGGGTGGTGGAATTGATTTGCCTCCTAATCGACACACTCGGTGGATATATAGACAACCCCAGCCACAGCCAGCAGAGATGAATCCTCCTAATCCTCCACCATGCGGAGTTGACCCACTGGTTGCAGCTCAGATGAGGATGATGCAGCAAATGGTGGACACTATAGCAGATATGCGGGCACAGATGCAGCAGGAACGCCAGGAGATGCGCCAGGAAAGAGAAGAGATACGCCAGGAGTTGCGCCAGGAGAGAGAAGAGATACGCCAGGAGAGAAGGGCGCAACAGCAGCTGCAACAACAATTTCAACAACAACAGCAACAGCAACAATAGCAACAAGTACCATTGCCTCCACCACCACCACCAGTTCCACCTCGTGATAAGCACCGGGAATTTATGAGTCATAAGCCACCGACCTTCGCCAGTTCGCCAGATCCACTTGATGCAGATGATTGGTTGAAGTCAATTGAGAAGATGCTCAACATCGCCCAATGCTCAGACCGGGAGAAAGTCCTTTATGCCTCAGGTCGTCTGACAGGTCCTGCTGCTGATTGGTGGGATTCTTATACTGCTACCCATGTTGCTGCTGATACTATTACTTGGGCAAAATTCAGTACATAGTTCAGAAACTACCACATTCCAGCTGGATTGATGAAGATCAAGAAGAAGGAGTTTATGTCCTTGAAGCAAGGCAACATGTCTGTCAGCGAGTACAGGGATAAATTCATTCAGCTGTCGAGATATGCTCCGGATGAGGTTGCTGAGGATGAGAGAAAGCAGGAGCACTTTATTGAAGGACTTAATGGACCCCTACAGTATGCACTGGTTGCACACACATTTCCATCATTTCAGAGGCTATTGGATAAGGCTCTTGCTATTGAACACAAGCGTGTTCAACTAGGTGATTTGAAGAGGAAGGCAATCTCACAGGGACAAGGTAGCAGCAGTGTTCGTCCTCGCTACGTTTTGCCACAGGGTACACCGACTCGACCAGGAGGACCACGCCCAGCTCAGTACGCTCCACAGGGGTCTCCACGGACACCTCCTACTCGTCAGGCTACTCCCACTGGCACCCCAACGAGGCCTACAGGACAGAAGACTGGCCCTACATGCTTCAAGTGCAGTCAGATTGGGCACTATGCTAATGCTTGCCCGATGGGGAATTCTGGTACACCAGCTAAGAACAAGCAACAGACTCCTGGCAAGGGATATTCTATAGCCAGAGTTAATCAAGTCAGCGTTGATGATACTTCTGATGGTGCTGACATCGTACTCGGTATGTTTTACATTAATGCCATTCCTGCAACAATATTATTTGATTCGGGTGCTACACATTCATTCATGTCTGCTCGATATGCCAACACCAATGAGATACCCCTGCTAAATATGAGAAAACCAATGATAGTAATCACACCTAAAGGGCCTATTGAGGCAAATAAATTGACACGTAGATTGACATTAACTATTATGGGAAGAGAATTTGGAGCTACTGATATAATATTAGAGGCCAGCAGTATAGATCTGATCCTTGGTATGTCATGGTTAAGGAAGGCAAAGGCCATTATAGCATGTGGTAGGGGTACTATAGAGCTCACTAGCCCTAAAGGAGAAACATTTAAAGTTCAAATTGCAGTAACCACCTCTTCCAAATGGGCGATATACTTTATAGCGGAGGAGTTTGTTGGTGATAACATCCAGGTGGTTAGAGATTTTCCTGTTTGTACAGAAGAAGGATGGATCACAGAGGATGTGTGTGGATTATAGATCACTTAATGATGTTACTGTGAAAAACAAGTATCCATTACCCCGTATTGAGGATTTGTTTGATCAGATGAGAGGTGCCAGGGTATTTTCGAAGATTGATCTTCGATCGGGATACCATCAGATGAAGATTAGACCATCGGATATTCCTAAGACGGCTTTCTCAACCCGATATGGATTATATGAGTTCACTGTTATGTCGTTTGGATTAACCAATGCACCAGCTTATTTTATGAATTTGATGAATAAGGTGTTTATGGAGTATTTGGACAGATTCGTCGTGGTATTCATCGATGATATTCTTATCTATTCCAAGAGTGATAGTGATCATGAGGAACATCTAAGGTTGGTGCTATAGAAGCTATGAGATAATCAACTCTATGCCAAGTTTAGCAAGTGCGAGTTTTGGATTGACAAGGTGTCATTCCTTGGACATATTATTTCTAATGGAGGAATAGCAGTGGATCCTGCTAAAGTGAAGGAGATAATGGAGTGGAGAGTGCCCACTACAGTTACTGAGATTCGGAGTTTCTTGGGGCTTGCAGGATATTATCAGAGATTTATTGAAGGGTTCTCTAAGATTGCCAAGCCTATGACCTCGCTTCTGGAGAAAGGAAGAGAATTTAAGTGGGATGAGAAATGCCAAGAAAGCTTTGATCAATTAAAGAAGAAATTGATGTCACCACCAGTATTGATTATGCCAGATCTACAGAAAGGATTTGACATTTATTGTGATGCATGTGGCCAAGGATTAGGATGTGTGCTCATGCAAGAAGGACATGTGATCGCCTATGCGTCTTGTCAGTTGCAGAAACATGAATTGAACTACCCCACTCATGACTTAGAGCTGGCAGCCGTTGTGCATGCACTTAAGATTTGGAGACACTACATTATGGGAACTAAATGCCAAGTATACACGGATCATAAGAGTTTGAAGTACATATTCGCTCAGAAGGATCTCAACCTTAGGCAACGCCGTTGGTTGGAGCTTATTAAGGATTATGATTTGGAGATTCACTACCACCCAGGCAAGGCAAATTTGGTTGCAGATGCCTTGAGTCGGAAGGAGCATGTTCACTCCGCTTTCGTTGTCCAGCTACCCGATGAATTAGCAAAAGATTTTGAGAGGCTCAACCTAGGGATTGTTACACATACGGAAGGAGTTACTATTGAATTGGAACCTACCCTAGAGCAAGAAATTTGTAAAGGTCAGATTGGTGATGCCAAAATCCAGGAGATCAAGGATCTAACAACAGAGGGTAGAGGCCCGGATTTCACAGAGGATGAGCAAGGCACGATATGGTTCAAGAATCGGATCTATGTTCCCGATATTGATAGTCTTCGGGAAACCACATTGAAGGAGGCACATGACTCAATTTATTCTATCCACCCTGGGAGTACTAAGATGTATCAGGATTTGAAGCAAAAATATTGGTGGTATGGATTGAAGAGAGATGTGGCTGCACATGTGGCTATGTGCGATGTGTGTCAAAGAGTTAAGGCGGAACATCAAAGACCTGCTGGTTTACTACACCCGCTTAAGATACCTGAGTGGAAGTGAGAAGAGATTGGCATGGACTTCATTGTTGGATTACCCGGCACATCTGCTGGATATGATTCTATATGGGTGATTGTGGACAGACTAACTAAAGTAGCCCACTTTATTCCAGTGAAGACCACATATTCAGGAGCCAAGTTAGCAGAGTTGTACATGGCACGGATTGTCTGCCTACATGGTGTGCCAAAGAAGATTGTGTCAGATCGTGGGTCACAGTTTACTTCTCGGTATTGGAAGAAGTTGCATGAGTCCTTGGATACAAGATTGAATTTTAGTTTGGCTTACTATCCCCAGACTGATGGGCAGAATGAGAGGATTAACCAAGTGCTAGAGGATATGTTAAGAGCTTGTGCTCTTAAACATGGTGGAAGTTGATATAAGAGTTTGCCTGATGCGGAATTCTCTTATAATAATAGCTATCAGGCCAGTTTGAAGATGTCACCATTTGAGGCTTTATATGGCAGAAAGTGTAGGACTTCACTGTATTGGGATCAAACTGGTGAAAGGCAGTTGTTTGGGCCTGAGATTATACAAGAAGCAGAGGAGCAAGTCCAGCAAATAAGGGAGAATTTGAGAACTGCACAGTCAAGGCAGAAAAGCTATGATGATACCCAGAGAAGTCAGCTAGAGTTTAAAGAGGGTGATTATGTCTATTTGAAGGTGTCACCACTCTGGGGTATGAGAAGATTTAAAGTCAAAGGAAAGTTGTCCCCTCGCTTTATTGGACCCTTCTTAATCTTAAAGCGAGTGGGAGAGGTGGCATATTAATTGGAGTTACCGGATCATCTTGCGGATGTTCATGATGTCTTTCATGTATCTCAGCTGAAGAAATGTCTCAGGGTACCTGAAGAGCAGTTACCAATGGAGGACCTTAGTGTTCAAGAGGATCTGACTTATGCTGAGTACCCCATCAAGATTCTTGATACACTGACTCGAGTTACAAGAAATAAGGTGATAAAGATGTGCAAAGTACAATGGAGCCACCACAGTGAAGATGAAGCTACTTGGGAGAGAGAAGAAGAGCTTCGCATAGATTTTCCCCATCTTTTCCCTAGACCTTCTTAAATCTCGAGGACGAGATTATTTTTAAGGGGGGTAGGATTTGTAACACCTAAATTGTAAGAGATCATACAAAAGGAGAAAAGTGCCTTCCTTTATCTATTTATGTGAATTGCACCTATTTGTCATCATGTGAACACCATCTTTAAACACAAATAATTAATAAAAATGTATGCCACTAAAACATGCATCATGCTGAGATTTTCTTTTATGTGCACATTGTGATAAATAAAATAATAATGTGGCAAGAAATATATTAAAATCCAAAGTGGAATTTAAAATCTAAAAGGAACTGTAGAATTTAGAAAAGAGAAGAAAATAAGAATTTTGTGGATAAAAATAAGTAAATAAAAATATATTATTCCTCCACTAGAAGCTTGAATTTGTACACTTGACTCAAGGGTGAAACTCATATTCAAATTCAAAATTTGGATTCAAAAATAATTATGAATAAAGAAAATAGAAAATAAAACAAAAGAAAAGGGAAAAACATACTCAGCCTACGCTTGGGCCCAGACCCTAATCCAGCCCACCAGGGAGGTTATCTCGCGTGGCCCACCTTGCCTCGCGTCCGCGCCGTCCAGCCTAGTGTGGGCACTGGCATGTGGGTCCCGATTGTCGGCATTTGGAGAACCACGCGCGTTGCCTTCCATGCGGGCCCCTCTCATCAGCCTAACTCGTACGCAAACACCGCCTCTTCTGTGAATGATAGGCAGGCCCCACCACACCAGCTCCTCCCCTACGGGCGCATCCATGGCGCTGACCACAACAACCGACGCGGAATCCGGGCGGCCAGGTCGATTCTCGCGGACGCGCCTCGCCGTCGTGGCAATAAAAAGGGCCGCCGCGCTTGGTCCCTTCCGTTTCAACCAGAGACATGCACCGTCATCTACCCCAGTGCGCACCGAGAGAGAGAGAGAAACGGAGAAGAGTGCTCTGCCATAGGTAAAGACCCCGGCCAAGCTCTAATTTAGCCTTTGTGCGTGACCGTTGGGAGCGCTGGGAGCTGGCGCTGGAGCGTGTGGAGATCCTTCACCACGGGCAAGACTAAATCGGCGCCAATTGCTCGCCGGAGGCAAGCATCGGCGCGGATCCGCACTCCACCGCGGGTCGGTCACCGTCGTGCGCCACCCTCGGTGAGATGACTATACCTAGTTCCGCTTTCACATTAATTACGTGTTGCACCTCTCGGATAGGGATTTGGAGCTAGGATTCCCTGTGTAAGACGTCGTCGGCAATGGCGCTCGCTGTAGCTATAGCGCGGGCGTCGTTCTCGGTCTTGGGGAGGAAGAATGGCGCGCGACCGTTGGATTCAGTGGGACGGCTAGGATTAGCCCGCGGTACCGTTTCGGCTGAGTTAATCTGGGACGTTGGATTCGGATCCGGCGTGCGTGAGTCGATCTGGGTATGGTGGAATCTAGGGCACCCATCTTGAATCCGACGGCCAGGATCGAGCTCGGGCGTGGGCAGATCTCGACCATGGATCCCGGATCCTAGGGTCGTGTGTGAAAGTAGACTAATGGTCCAGGGTCAAACTAATCCGGGCCGTCCGTGCATGATCGGGCGTTTGTGGAACCGCCATACCCCTTCGTTAGGTTTGTCGGTGTCTCGAAACCGGGGGGGTCCCTTGAACCGACCAGTGAAATCGCTGTGTGCTCTACCCAGATGGGTTGGCGCGGGATGGAACACAAGAGGTGGGACAAGCCTTGTATTATCCTGCACCAGGGGTGCCGCTCGTAGTAGGGGTTACAAGCGCGTCGTGTGAGAGAGAGGGAGACACAGAGTTCGTCCGCCGCTTCCCTCGCGAGAACCCCCCTCAGGGTGGCCTTGGACCTCCCTTTTATAGAGGCAAGGAGAGGGTCCAGACGTACAACAGGGGGCGTAGCTATGCGCTAACGTGTCCGGCAGTGGAGTGCCTAAGCCCTGTGTACATGCCAACGTGGCCGTTGGGGGAGAGCTTGGGCCCTGTACATGTGATGGCGTGGCCGTCGGAGGAGCGCCTGAGTCCTGTAGGAGCACAGCTGGCAGCGCGGTGAGGATCCTGCTGACGTCTCCTTGCTGTCGTAAGGGGCTGAGAGCCACCGGCGTCATGGCACACGCGGGGCACCATCATTACCCGTCGCCGGGGTAAGCCAGATGGGACGCCGGTCTTGTTCCTTATAGCCTGAGCAGGCTAGGAATAGGGAAATGATGTATCCCCTGTTAGCGCGGTCGGTCCGAGTCCAGGGTCGGTCGAGGCGGAGACTTCTCTTGAGGCCGAGGCGGGGGTCGGGCGAGGACGTGTTTCCTCCCGATACCGGGGTCGAAGCCGAGTCCGGGGGTCGGGCGAGGCGGAGACCTCCTCCCAAGGCTAGAGCCTGAGGTCGGGCGAGGCGGAGACCTCCTCCCGAGGCCGGAGCATGAGGTCGGGCGAGGCAGAGCTTCCTGTTGCGCCTGAGGCTGAACTCGGTGGTTGATCGTGACTTGTTGTCAGTCGTCGCCAGGGTGGCTGACACGGCAGTCGGAGCGGAGCGAGCGGCACTGTTTTCCTGTCATGTCAGACAGTAAAGAAGAGGGGCAAAGTGACTGCGGTCACTTTGGCCTGGCCGACTGAGGCGCATGTGTCAGGATATGGCGTCAGGCATCCCCTGCATTTAATGCGCCTGCGAAGCGGTCGGTTGGTGAGGTGGTCTGGCCAAGGTTGCTTCACAACGAAGCCTGCCCGAGCCGGGCTTCGGGAGAGCCGAGGGGGTGCCCACTGCCTGAGGAGGCCCACGGGCGAGGCGTAAACTCGTCTGGGACTACTGTTCCAACCCGAGGCTGGGCTCAGGTGAGATCGCGTCCCTCGGGTAGACGAAGTCTTGGCTTGAACCGCACCCGTCAGTTGGTCTGAGGGTGTTTACCAGCCATGATTAGGAGCGTTGGGGGTACCCCTAATTATGGTACCCGATAGTAGCCCCCGAGCCTCGAAGGGAGTGATGGTACTCGCTTGGAGGCTTTTGCCGTGTTTTTGGTGAGGGGACCGGCCTTTCTCGGTTTTTGCCTTGTTCTGGTGGGTGCGCGCGAGCGCATCCGCCGGGTGTAGCCCCTGAGGCCTCGGAGGAGTGGTTTGACTCCTCTGAGGTCTGAATGCTTTTCGTGATGCTTCGGCCAGTCTGATCGTTCCCTCATGCGGCCTGGCCGTAGCCCAGGAGCGTGGTCGGGTTCCAAGTTATCAAGCTGGTTTGTTGATGTTGTCAACAGTTTTGGCCGTAGCCGGGTGTGAGAGCAGCCCCCGAGCCTCTGCACGGAGCGAGAGGACGATCAAGGACTTTCCCGACTTTTATTATACGCCCCTGCGTCGCCTTTCCACAAGGAGGAGGGGGGAAAGCGCCATGTTGCCCTCGAAGGGCGCCGAACATGGTGTTTCCAGTGAGCTGCTAATGGGTGATCCGAGTGGACGCCCATGCCCCGTTTGTTAGGGGTCGGCTGGTGGCCCAGAGGCGTGCTCCAAATGTACCTGCGGGTGATTTGCTGGACCCAGACCCCTTCGATAGGGTCCGAGGGCTCGATGCCTCCCTCCGGTGGGATTCCATTACAAATCGTTCCCGTCGGTCTCGGAAATGTCCTAGGGTACCTCGGGAGCGTAGCCCGAGCCTCGGCTATGTATCGAACATACCCAGAGCCATCCCTCACTCTGCGTGCTCTGGGGTGACTGTCGAACCCTTCCGAGGGGCTAGCCTACGAACCCCTGATCAGTAGTGGGCACGGAGCCCGAGCGCTCTGGGGCGGCTATCGAACCCTTCCGAGGGGCCAGCCTTCGAACCCCTGATCAGTAATGGGCTTGAAGTCCGAGTGCTCTGGGGAGGCTGTCGAAACCCTTCCGAGGGGCCAGCCTTCGAACCCCTGATCAGTAGGAGGGCTCGGGGCCCGCTTCCTTCGCCGGGAAGGATCCTTTCCATAACATCCCCTTTCCCGGTCCCTGTAGCAAGAGAGAGGGAGAGGAGGAGGGGAAGGATATGAATTTAAATAAGGTGGCGCACCTTTTTTGACGCAGTCATTATGGCGAAGGCGAAGCGGCGCCCGCCTCGCCTGCTAGAGGTGTCGCCTGCTCCATTGGGGAGTTATTGCGACGGGACGGACGATTCGCGTGGCGCCCGCTGCGCGTGCGAGCCGTTCGAGGAACGGGGCACGGGCGCGTCATCTTCACGCCGTGGGAGAGGGCTCTCCCGTCGCTTCAGGAGGGGACGCGAGCCTGCAGGTGACTTGACTGCTGCCTTCGCTCGTCTGCCGCTGCAGTTACTGTCGGCCCGCTTTTGTTTTGACCATGCCAACCGTCGTGCCTACCCCGCGGCTGACTGACCCGTGGCCGTCACCTTTAACTGGCACTTTTGGGTCATGCGCAGGGCTACCTCGAGTCGTGGTACTGGTTCCGCAGTCGAGGAGGCGCAGCATTGGCGCGAGTGGCAGTGTAACTTCTCGTACGTCATAACCGGCGCGCCGGTTGCATGACATGCGGGCCCGCTTCCTTTGCGCTGGTCCTCTGGATGTGGTCGAAGCCGAAGGGGCACATAGTTGCGGTGCAGTTGGATGCCTGTCGCGTGGCAGTCCACCCTTTCGACCCCCGGTTTCTGCGAAGATGGGAGAGCGCTTGTAACCGCGGGATGGTTACATGCCTCGCGTGCGGCGGTTCGCCTTCTTCGTGCTTCGGATCAGCTCGTATGACGTGTAGGTCCCAGCCCCCGTGTCGTGGGGGGAGAACCCTGGAGTATGTCAGTGGAGATTTCGCCCGTGACGCTAAGGGGTGCAAGTGAGGAGGTCTGCCTATAAAAGGGGAATCGATCCCCCAGGCAGTGGCCATGCCTCCGTTCTCCCCTCATGCATTGCGCCCTTCCGCCTTTTGAGCCCCCGAATGGGGTGCTCCAGCGCCGCCTTGCTCTTGCTGTCGTTGGAGGAGCGCGGCCTCATGGAGATCGGCACCTTTCAGCCATCGCTCGGCTTCAAGGATTTTCGTCGTGCAGCCCGGCTGCATTCCCTCACCAATGGGCAGTTTGGTGGGGAGAAGCAAGCCGGGCTGTGGCCTCCGCCCCGCCCTCATCTTCAAGGATCTTCGTCATCCGGGCTGAGGCGGAGGAGCGCACCGAGTGGGGGGTTGCCTCCGCATGGGCCGGTAACCCTTTTCTTCCCCCAGCTTTTGGGGGAGAAAGGCATCCTCCAGCCCTGCGGAGGCGTCCTCCAGCCATGCGGGGGAAGGCGAACTGCTGCTCCCTGGACAGGGTGCAGCTTTCCATCCTTCGTCCGGGCGGTGGTCGTGCCGCGCACGGGCCGGCCATGTCTAGGTCTTCCTCGCACCGTCAGCCACGCCGGAGGGTTACCCAGCATGTCGTACGCCGCGAGGGGGGTGCTCGTGTTCTGGGGCGGCCTCGGCGAGGACAGGAGTGAGGACCTGCCGGTGCGCTTTGGGACGGTCGTTGTTCGCCGGCGCGGTGTCGGTGGGTTCAAACCCACGGTCGGCGCCCTCCGACTCTTCAGCCTTAATGGCTTGTCCTCGCCCCTCATGTGGGGACGTGGGCGAGGGCTTCTTCACAGCAGCGTTCGCCCTGAAGCCGTTGCTGCAGCTGTGTGGCCGCCCAAGGCGGAGGTCGTTGTCGCTGCTATCATGGGTCGCCGGCAAGCCGCTTGGAGTTCGTCATCCCGCTGGCCCCCCGGTGTGGAGGTTGTTCGTACCCGTGGGAGCGGAACCGGAGTCTCGTTTGTAAGGAGATATACCGGGTTTTTGCCGGAGCAAAATGTAACCGCTTCAAGCACTTAGACATTTGTCGTAGGTCAGGAGAACCGCCGAGGGTTCTGCCGATGTCTAAGTCTGTGTAGCATAGTTACCCCCAAGTATATGTGTTTGTTCTTTGTGGCTGTCGAGGCCTGAACATTTGGGTATTCGAAAATGAAGCTGTGTGTCTTCCTCATTCCGAGCGCTGGGACTTGCCTGTTGGCTAGCCGAACCACTTAACCAAGCGTCGGTTGCCTTTCACGGAAGGTGTCGAGTGAGGTGTCCGTATCCCGGAGGTGTAGGAGTTCCTCAGCTCGGTCGGCCTTGCCGCTCTAGGCTTCTCTTGCTCAGTTTTTGGAACCCTCGGCTGCTCTGCGATGAGCCGGAGACGAAGGCGGCGGTGTTAGCGCGGACAGACGCGGAGTCGGCTCAGAAAGAGACTTCGTCGGCCCGGGAGATGGCGGTTTCCTAGGCCGAGGAAGATGTGGTAGCAGCCGCTGGAGCTTGGCCAAGACATCTGCTGGCGCGGTGCTGGCGTCCTCCCTTAGGTGGAGGTCCTTTTGCCCGGGTCGCCGTCCGAGGCCGGGCCTGGTTCCGCCGAGGGTGGAAACAACGCCGAGGTGCTGCTGCTCCCCCTGCCAGTGCCCGAACCTGCAGGAACAGTTTGTCTGTAGCATGCGCATGCTTTTTCGCGGCCGCCAAGGCCTAAACACTTTATCGTCGTGTTTAAAAGCTGTGTCTTCTCTCCTCTTGTTTCGAGCATCACGACTTGTCTGCCAATAGCAAAATCGTTTATCCAAACGAGAGTTACTTTTCGTGAAAGGTGATGAGTGAGGAATCCGTATCTCGGAGGCGTAGGAGTCCCTCGGCTCGGTCGGTCTTGCCGCTTACGTGCGCTCTCATTTGGTCGAAGGATTCCATTATTGGTACAGTCGGGAAGGCACGAAAGTTGTTTTCTACCCGAGTGTTAGGACTTGTTCGGTAGCAGGATCGCTTATCCGAGCGTGAGTTACTTCTCGCGGAAGGTGATGAGTGAGGTATGCGTATCCCGGAGGCGTAGGAGTTCCTCAGCTCGGTCGGCCTTGCCGCTTACGTGTACTCTCGTCGTTCTCAGGATCCAGCTATCGATATGGAAGTCGAAAGCACAAAGGTTGTTTTGGTAGAAAATTTTTCTGAGGAAAATTTTGACGCAGAGGAGGTTCCCCCCTTCTAGCCCCTAAGGGAGGGTCGGGCTTTGCTGAGGCAAGGCCGACCCTTCCTGTCACACCCGGTTTTAAGGAACAAAGCCGGGTGCATCTCATACATGCGCCAAGAAGACAACATATACAATAACAGAGTGTATAGAGATAAATGTCACAAAACATCAGAGTATTTATTACATAGCGGAAGACTTATTACAAAATAAAAGAATAAATGTAAAACGAACTAAGGATCGTTGGCGCCAATGTCAACTGAGAAACGCCACCTAGATCAAGTCGAATGCCTCAGTGTTAGGCGGCTCCTCCTCGACCACCTGTTCTTCTCCTGTGGGGGGTGTGAGACAGCAAGAGTGAGCTCACATACGTTCATAGCTCAACAAGTCGTGGGGAATAATGTGGCATGAACTCACCAAAGGTGGGAGTTCATGAAGTGTAAGGCTGATCAATGAAATAGAGGCTAAAGCTGAGCCTTGCTTTTATAAGTTGGTCAAAGTTTTATTAGCAATTACTAAGTGTAAGTAAATACCAAACCTTAATAATAATAAAGAAAAGTAATAATAAAATAATCCCAAATGCGATGCAAATGTCAAATTAAATTTAAGTTCCATAATTAATCATGTGAGGGTCCCAGCCGCTCATGACCGTGAGCACGACTAGTATACTAGTTTTACACTCTGCAGAGGTTGCACATCTTTACCCACAAGTCATGTTACCCATCTGCCAAGAGATGGCCAATCCCATACACCTCTACCGAGGAGGCAAGGCAGGGTAACACTACGAGGCCTTTACAAAGTTCCACTAGCTTCAGAAATCCCGCTACAGTTTGTAGGAAGCTCCAGTGCAGGAATCCCTCGCCTGACCGCCATCGCAGCAAAATCAACCCAAGGACCTCCCTACACTGACCACTCCCCTACTGGCCTTGCCCCTTTTGGGTAAGGAAGACCTCCACCAGCTTTCCTAGTTAATCAGCCAAGGGCGTCCCATTAAACCCTTGTGGTAGCACTGTTTTCCCGAGTGGTCGCTCCATGTTCCATTAATTTAATGATCTTAACATGAACAGTAGTAATAACAAGATAATAAAAGAGTAATCATGAATGTTGTATCTCCATACCCAATCCACATAAAGCAATAGCAAGTACTACCCAAAAATGTTTCAGTGGTGAACAAGGTATAAAGATAACCAAAACTGGGGTAACATAAAGGGTCCCATCAAAATTAACCTATGCAGATCATTATAATTAATAAGAACATGGCTGGGAAAAGTAAGTGATCAAGGGCACAACTTGCCTTCAATGAGCTCCTGCTCAGCTATCTCTACTTGTTGAACCTCAGAATCCACAGTGGCTTGCTCGTCTACTCGCATCAACACAATACATACATAGTATAGCATAAATTAACATCACATCAAACATGTAAATAAAATATACAGTAAAAATCTACACATTAAAATGAGATCATAGGAACTGGAATCATTAACTTTGGAGTTATAGATTTCAAGTTATGAATTTCCTAAGGTTTAATGTGATTAAAATAGGATTAAATGATAAATTAATTTTCTTACTGTTTTCATGTCAAAACAGAGACACTAAATGATAGAGAACCTTATTACAAAATTTTAGAAATTGGAATGGCTCAATTTGGATTTAAAATGAATTTTCTATGCATTTTACAAGTTCTAGCACTATTTTCATATTAAAAATTCATTTTCCACTATTATTTAACCAATTTACAAGTTTCTGGCCTGCGCAACAATTTATGGGAAACACAGGGGCTACGGCGCAAGACTTCCCAAACCCAGACTACACCCGCCCTGGACCGCGGGTTGTTTTACTATAAACAGAAGGTCTCTTTCGCAAGAGTGGCGGCTGAAGCGGTATGATTGATTCTCGTTCATCGGATTTGAAATTAGTGGCTCTAATTAGATCGGACCCGCAGCATACACGATAGCCATCCGACCCTGCATTCCTAGATCTATGGTGGATATTTAATAAAGTCCCCACCCAATCCTAACCATACGATGCTAATCCTACGGGTCAGATCCTTCGCTCTCTAGATGCAATCACAACCGCACGATGCATATCGCACGGCCCGCTGGAAAATCGACGGCCCACCGCCTTCTCCCTCATCTCACTGCCGCACGCGGCGACGCCGCCCCGAACCCCGCCGGAACTACACTGGCACGCCGCGATTCGGTGCCCATACATCCTTTTCCTCCCCATCGAACCCGATAATCAAATGTGGAGAAGACGAAGAATACGAATGTAAGCTCGTTACCATGGATGTTGCGCTGTGTTGACTCAGCCGCTGTATGAGCCCCTGGCAACACCTTGAGCACATGCAGAGCCACCCCGAGGATTTCCCCATGACCTGCCCGAGGGTAGCGTGTTGCCGCAGGCGTGAATCACCGGCGGCAGGAGATCTCAAATTGTGATGTGCCGAGCCTAATCGACGACGGATGGCGGCGCAATGGCAATGGACAACTCCGGCGAGTAGGTCCAGCCGCATCCGTCACTGCCTTCACACCGTGAGGATACGACCGAGCGCAGCGCGTGCCCACGATTCACGGAGGTGAAGACCTGGCTTAGGCGAAGGTGTGACCGTGATCCGATCGATGGACTCCCCAGCTCTACTCTCTCTCTACCCTCTCTGTAACCCGACGAGCACACGACCAGGCGGTCCTGTGGTCAGAGAGCGGAGGACGTTCCTTTTATACTCCAAACGCGAGACCGAGGACCCGGCCAAATCCCATGACCCGCCAAAGTCGCAGACGGAGTTGCTGCGCTTGCGCGCATACCGGATCTCTGGCCACCCTTGACTCGGATGGAAGAAGACCTAGACAAGCGGGCCCCACATGGCAGTGGGACGCCAGCGCGCAGAGCAGAAGGCCTGTCGACCCGGTGGGTTCCTGGGCCGCGCGGAACAGGAAAGAATGTGGGCCGGCAGCAGAGAAATAGGCCCATGGAACGGTTTGGGGGGTATTTCTTTTT
This sequence comes from Zea luxurians, assembly GCA_029449295.1. Lineage (NCBI taxonomy): Eukaryota > Viridiplantae > Streptophyta > Magnoliopsida > Poales > Poaceae > Zea > Zea luxurians. Next base: position 179,666,354 of record JAOPSE010000004.1, on the reverse strand, counting down.
TTTCTGCTTTCTTCTTTATTCCTAATTCATTTGAATTTAAATTTTGAATTCCAATTAGGTGCAAATTCAAGTTCATGTTAACTATGCAATTTAGTCACACCATCACGTGGTGAAGTTATTCAATTTTAATATTATTTTATATTGAATAATATTTCTTTCTTTACATTTTTATTCCCAAATTCTAAGATTTGAATTAGGTTTAAATCCTCAATTCATATCATTAATGTAACCTTATTAATATTTTCTTTATTACTAAATGCACAAACAATTAAACTCCAACATGATGCACAATTTAATGGCTTTTATTAATCCTTTGTTTTTAAATGAGGTGTTCACTTGTGATAGTAAGTAGATACAGCACACACATATAGATAAAGGAAAAATAACTTTTCTCCTTTTATATTATATCTACAAATTGGGTATTACAAATCCTACCACACTTAACAGAAATCTCGTCCTCGAGATTTAGGAAGGACTAGGGAAAAGATGCGAGAAATATATGCGAAGCTCTTCTTCTCTTTCCCATGTTGCTTCATCTTCTCCATGGTGACTCCAATGCACTTTGCACATCTTTATTACCTTATTTCTTGTAGCTTGAGTCAATGTATCCAGAATCTTGACAGGATACTCCGTGTAAGTCAAATCACCCTGAACACTGAGCTCTTCCATTGGTAACTGTTCCTCGGGGACATGGAGACACTTCTTAAGTTGAGACACATGGAATACATCATGCACATCAGATAGATTATCAGGTAGCTCGAGTTGATAGGCCATCTCTCCAACTCGCCTAAAAACTCCGAATGGTCCAATAAAGCGAGGGGACAACTTTCCTTTGACTTTGAATCTTCTCATACCCCGGAGTGGTGACACCTTCAAATAGACATAATCTCCCTCCTTAAACTCTAGTAGTCTTCTCTGGGTATCAGCATAGCTTTTCTGCCTTGACTGTGCAGTCCTCAGATTCTCCCTTATTTGCTGAACTTGTTCTTCTGCTTCCTGTATAATCTCAGGCCCAAACAACTGCCTTTCACCAGTTTGATCCCAATATAATGGAGTCCTGCACTTTCTGCCATATAAAGCCTCAAACGGTGACATCTTCAAACTGGCCTGATAGCTATTATTATAGGAGAACTCAGCATAAGGTAAACTCTTATCCCAACTTCCACCATGTTTAAGAGCACAAGCTCTTAACATATCCTCAAGCACTTGGTTGGTCCTCTCAGTCTGCCCATCAGTCTGTGGATGGTAAGCCGAACTAAAATTCAATCTTGTATCCAATGACTCGTGCAACTTCTTCCAATACCGAGTGGTAAACTGTGATCCCCGGTTTGACACAATCTTCTTTGGCACACCATGTAGGCATACAATCCGTGCCATGTACAACTCTGCCAACTTAGCTCCTGAATATGTGGTCTTCACTGGAATAAAGTGGGCTACTTTAGTTAGCCTGTCCACAATCACCCATATAGAATCATATCCAGCAGAGGTGCGGGGTAATCCAACAATGAAGTCCATGCCAATCTATTTCCACTTTCATTCGGGTATTTTTAATGGGTAAAATAGTCCAGTTGGCCTTTGGTGTTCTGCCTTAACTCTTTGACACACATCACACATAATCACATGTGCAGCCACATCTCTCTTCAATTCATACCACCAGAACTTCTGCTTCAAATCCTGATACATCTTCGTACTCCCAGTATGAATAGAATAATCCGAGTCGTGGGCTTCCTTCAGTATAGTCTCACGAAGACTATCGATATCAGGAACACAAATCCGATTCTTGAACCATATAGTGCCTTGCTCATCTTCTATGAATTCTGGGCCTCTACCTTCTGTTATCAGATCCTTGATCTCTTAGATTTTGGCATCTCCAATCTGACCTTTATGAATTTCTTGCTCCAAGGTAGGTTCCAATTCAATGGTAACTCCTTCCGTATGTGTAACAATTCCCAGGTTGAGCCTCTCAAAATCTTTTGCTAATTCATCAGGTAGCTGGACAACGAAAGCGGAGTGAACATGCTCCTTCCGACTCAAGGCATCTGCAACCAAATTTGCCTTGCCTGGGTGATAGTGAATCTCCAAATCATAATCCTTAATGAGCTCCAACCAACGGCGTTGCCTAAGGTTGAGATCCTTCTGAGTGAATATGTACTTCAAACTCTTATGATCCGTGTATACTTGGCACTTAGTTCCCATAATGTAGTGTCTCCAAATCTTAAGTGCATGGACAACGGCAGCCAGCTCCAAGTCATGAGTGGGGTAGTTCAATTCATGTCTCCGCAACTGACGAGATGCATAGGCGATCACATGTCCTTCTTGCATGAGCACACATCCCAATCCTTGGCCACATGAATCACAATAAATGTCAAATCCCTTCTGCAGATCTGGCATAATCAATACTGGTGGTGACATCAATCTCTCCTTCAATTGATCAAAGCTCTCTTGGCATTTCTCATCCCACTTGAATTCTCTTCCTTTCTCCAAAAGCGAGGTCATAGGCTTGGCAATCTTAGAGAATCCTTCCTGAAATCTCCGATAGTATCCTGCAAGTCCCAAAAAACTCCGAATCTCTGTAACTGTAGTGGGTATGCTCCACACCACTATCTCCTTGACTTTAGCAGGATCCACTGATATTCCTCCATTAGAAATGATATGTCCAAGAAAGGGCACCTCGCCAATCTAAAACTCGCATTTGCTATACTTGATGTAGAGTTGATTGCCTCGTAGCTTTTATATCACCAATCTCAGATGTTCCTCATGATCACTATCACTCTTGGAATAAGTAAAGAAATATCGTCGATGAAAACCACGATGAATCTGTCCAGACCATGAACACCTTATTCTTTAGGTCCATAAAATAGGCTAGTGCATTAGTTAGTCCAAATGACATAACGGTGAACTCATATAAATCATATCGGGTCGAGAAATCCGTCTTGGGAATATCCGGTGGCCTAATCTTCATTTGATGGTAACCCAATCGGAGATCAATCTTCGAGAATTCCCTTGCACCTCTCATCTGAATAAATCCTCAATGCGGGGTAATGGATACTTGTGCTTCACAATGACATCATTAAGGGTCCTATAATCCACGCACATCTCTTGTGATCCTTCTTTCTTCTGTACAACTAGAACCGGCGCTCCACAAGGTGAAGAATCCGAATGAATGTACCCAGCCTCTTGTAACTCTGTTAACTGCTTCTTAAGTTCCTTTAGTTCATCTAAGGACATCCGATATGGTCGTTTAGAAATAGGATCAGTCCCAGGTAAGAGAGCAGTGACCAACTCAACTTCCCTATATGGTGGCATCCCTAATAACTCCTCTGGAAAGACATCCGAAAAATCCCTAACTGCACGGATGTTGTCACCCACCAACTTCTCATCTACTAAGAATGCCGCTAGTCTGATGGTGGTAGTTACTGCAACTTCAACTTCAAATCTTTGTCCTTTGGAACTGTTGAGTTCTACGGTTCCCTTAGCACAGTGTATATACTGCCTTTGCCTTTCTTAACCATGACATACCAAGGATCACGTCTATAGTGCTCTCTTCTAACACTATAGGGGTAGCCCATCTGGGTTAGAAACATAAGGTGCGAAAGGAAGGATTATAGACAAGGCGAGTAATTACGAGGGATGTTACTGTGGGGGATTTATTAGCTAAGTAGATTAGTGTGTTATCCACTAAAGCTAATACATTACTTATGGTGGTACATGCTAAGATGCCCGTCTATACCATTTCAATCAATCAAAGAAGCAAATCAGGCATTGATCATCAGAACAATCAACCAACATTTTTTTAATAGAGAAAATAGTTTTAATTTTATCTTGGGTTTCCTATATCAAAAAAATGTCATAGGGGTAGGGATTCCAAGGGGTGAAATCCGTCTTGTCTTAGAATAAAGAAGATAAGAATGATCAGAGTAGAACAGTAGAAGGTGAGACAGGATCAAGATAAGATGAGTATAGAAAGAATCAGAGTAAGATAAGTAGGTAAGGGTTTGTCCATTTCTATCTAGGTTTCATCCTACAGTCAACATTTCCTCTGATACCACTTCTGTCACACCCGGTTTTAAGGAACAAAGCCGGGTGCATCTCATACATGCGCCAAGAAGACAACATATACAATAATAGAGTGTATAGAGATAAATGTCACAAAACATCAGAGTATTTATTACATAGCGGAAGACTTATTACAAAATAAAAGAATAAATGTAAAACGAACTAAGGATCGTTGGCGCCAATGTCAACTGAGAAACGCCACCTAGATCAAGTCGAATGCCTCAGTGTTAGGCGGCTCCTCCTCGACCACCTGTTCTTCTCCTGTGGGGGGTGTGAGACAGCAAGAGTGAGCTCACATACGTTCATAGCTCAACAAGTCGTGGGGAATAATGTGGCATGAACTCACCAAAGGTGGGAGTTCATGAAGTGTAAGGCTGATCAATGAAATAGAGGCTAAAGCTGAGCCTTGCTTTTATAAGTTGGTCAAAGTTTTATTAGCAATTACTAAGTATAAGTAAATACCAAACCTTAATAATAATAAAGAAAAGTAATAATAAAATAATCCCAAATGCGATGCAAATGTCAAATTAAATTTAAGTTTCATAATTAATCATGTGAGGGTCCGAGCCGCTCATGACCATGAGCACGGCTAGTATACTAGTTTTACACTCTGCAGAGGTTGCGCATCTTTACCCACAAGTCATGTTACCCATCTGCCAAGAGACGGCCAATCCCATACACCTCTACCGAGGAGGCGAGGCAGGGTAACACTACGAGGCCTTTACAAAGTTCCACTAGCTTCAGAAATCCCGCTACAATTTATAGGAAGCTCCAGTGCAGGAATCCCTAGCATGACCGCCATCGCAGCAAAATCAACCCAAGGACCTCCCTACACTGACCACTCCCCTACTGCCCTTGCCCCTTTCGGGTAAGGAAGACCTCCACCAGCTTTCCTAGTTAATCAGCCAAGGGCGTCCCATTAAACCCTTGTGGTAGCACTGTTTTCCCGGGTGGTCGCTCCATGTTCCCATTAATTTAATGATCTTAACATGAACAGTAGTAATAACAAGATAATAAAAGAGTAATCATGAATGTTGTATCTCCATACCCAATCCACATAAAGCAATAGCAAGTACTACCCAAAAATGTTTCAGTGGTGAACAAGGTATAAAGATAACCAAAACTGGGGTAACATAAAGGGTCCCATCAAAATTAACCTATACAGATCATTATAATTAATAAGAACATGGCTGGGAAAAGTAAGTGATCAAGGGCACAACTTGCCTTCAATGAGCTCCTGCTCAGCTATCTCTACTTGTTGAACCTCAGAATCCACAGTGGCTTGCTCGTCTACTCGCATCAACACAATACATACATAGTATAGCATAAATTAACATCACATTAAACATGTAAATAAAATATACAGTAAAAATCTACACATTAAAATGAGATCATAGGAACTGGAATCATTAACTTTGGAGTTATAGATTTCAAGTTATGAATTTCCTAAGGTTTAATGTGATTAAAATAGGATTAAATGATAAATTAATTTTCTTACTGTTTTCATGTCAAAACAGAGACACTAAATGATAGAGAACCTTATTACAAAATTTTAGAAATTGGAATGGCTCAATTTGGATTTAAAATGAATTTTCTATGCATTTTACAAGTTCTAGCACTATTTTCATATTAAAAATTCATTTTCCACTATTATTTAACCAATTTACAAGTTTCTGGCCTGCGCAACAATTTATGGGAAACACAGGGGCTACGGCGCAAGACTTCCCAGACCCAGACTACACCCGCCCTGGACCGCGGGTTGTTTTACTATAAACAGAAGGTCTCTTTCGCAAGAGTGGCGGCTGAAGCGGTATGATTGATTCTCGTTCATCGGATTTGAAATTAGTGGCTCTGATTAGATCGGACCCGCAGCATACACGATAGCCATCCAACCCTGCATTCCTAGATCTACGGTGGATATTTAATGAAGTCCCCACCCAATCCTAACCATACGATGCTAATCCTACGGGTCAGATCCTTCGCTCTCTGGATGCAATCACAACCGCACGATGCATATCGCACGGCCCGCTGGAAAATCGACGGCCCACCGCCTTCTCCCTCATCTCACTGTCGCACGCGGCGACGCCGCCCCGAACCCCGACGGAACTACACTGGCACGCCGCGATTCGGTGCCCATACATCCTTTTCCTCCGCATCGAACCCGATAATCAAATGTGGAGAAGACGAAGAATACGAATGTAAGCTCGTTACCATGGATGTTGCGCTGCGTTGACTCAGTCGCTGTATGAGCCCCTGGCAACACCTTGAGCACATGCAGAGCCACCCCGAGGATTTCCCCATGACCTGCCCGAGGGTAGCGTGTTGCCGCAGGCGTGAATCACCGGCGGCAGGAGATCTCAAATTGTGATGTGCCGAGCCCAATCGACGACGGATGGCGGCGCAATGGCAATGGACAACTCCGGCGAGTAGGTCCAGCCGCATCCGTCACTGCCTTCACACCGCGAGGATACGACCGAGCGTAGCGCGTGCCCACGATTCACAGAGGTGAAGACCTGGCTTAGGCGAAGGTGTGACCGCGATCCGATCGATGGACTCCCCAGCTCTACTCTCTCTCTACCCTCTCTGTAACCCGACGAGCACACGACCAGGCGGTCCTGCGGTCAGAGAGTGGAGGACGTTCATTTTATACTCCAAACGCGAGACCGAGGCCCAACCAAATCCCATGACCTGCCAAAGTCGCGGACGGAGTTGCTGCGCTTGCGTGCATACCGGATCTCTGGCCACCCTTGACTCGGCTGGAAGAAGACCTAGACAAGCGGGCCCCACATGGCAGTGGGACGCCAGCGCGCAGAGCAGAAGGCCTGTCGACCCGGTGGGTTCCTGGGCCGCGCGGAACAGGAAAGAATGTGGGCCGGCAGCAGAGAAATAGGCCCATGGAACGGTTTGGGGGGTATTTCTTTTTTTTCTGCTTTCTTCTTTATTCCTAATTCATTTGAATTTAAATTTTGAATTCCACTTAGGTGCAAATTCAAGTTCATGTTAACTATGCAATTTAGTCACACCATCATGTGGTGAAGTTATTCAATTTTAATATTATTTTATATTGAATAATATTTCTTTATTTACATTTTTATTCCCAAATTCTAAGATTTGAATTAGGTTTAAATCCTCAATTCATATCATTAATGTAACCTTATTAATATTTTCTTTATTACTAAATGCACAAACAATTAAACTCCAGCATGATGCACAATTTAATGGCTTTTATTAATCCTTTGTTTTTAAATGAGGTGTTCACTTGTGATAGTAAGTAGATACAGCACACACATATAGATAAAGGAAAAATAACTTTTCTCCTTTTATATTATATCTACAAATTGGGTATTACACTTCCTTGACGGTTAGACTTTGTGTATGTAAACGAGGTACATGAACGACTTAAAACATCTTAAGGGTAGAAGCGACGTAGCTGTTGGATGTTCCAAGCGTTGCTGTAGACCCCGCCTTGGTCGTTGGCCAGCTTGTATGTTCCGGGCTTCAAGATCTTGGTGATGATGAAGGGCCCTTCCTAGGGAGGAGTGAGCTTGTGGCGCCCTCGGGCGTCTTGTCGCAGGCGAAGCACCAAGTCTCCCACTTGGAAGCCTCGGGACCGAACGCTTCGGGCATGGTAGCGCCGCAGCGATTGCTGGTACCGTGCCGAATGTAGTAAGGCAACGTCTCGAGCCTCCTCGAGTTGGTCCAGCGAGTCTTCTCGGTTGGTCTGGTTGCTTCGGTCGTCGTACGCCTTGGTCCTCGGGGACCCATATTCTAAGTCCGTGGGGAGGACAGCCTCGGCCCCATAGACTAGAAAAAATGGCGTAAAACCCATGGCGCGGCCCGGCATCGTCCTCAGACTCCAGACTACCGAGGGTAGCTCTTTCATCCACCGCTTGCCGAACTTGTTGAGGTCGTTGTAGATCCTTGGTTTGAGCCCCTGCAAAATCATACCGTAGGCACGCTCCACCTGCCCATTCGTCATAGGATGAGCTACGGCGGCCCAGTCCACACGGATGTGGTGGTCGTCGCAGAAGTCCAGGAACTTTTTTCCGGTGAACTGCGTGCCATTGTCGGTGATGATTGAGTTTGGGACCCCGAATCGATGGATGATGTTGGTGAAAAACGCCACCGCCTGCTCGGACCTGTTGATGGAATACCTCTTTGATAAACCCTGCCGCGAGTAGCTTGTGGATCTCCTCGCCTATGGCCCTGCGATTTCTTCGTCAAAACGGTGTAGGGTTCGCTTCACGGGTCGGGCTCCAGCTCTGTGTCTAGTGAGTGCTCGGCGACATCCCTCGGTATGCCGGGCATGTCCGAGGGACTCCACGTAAAGACTTCGGCGTTTGCGTGGAGAAAGTCGACGAGCACTGCTTCCTATTTGGGGTCGAGTTCGGAGCCGATCCGAACTTTCTTGCTGGGGTCGAGAGAGACGGACTTGACCGCCTCAACTGGTTCGAAGTTGCCGGCATGCCGCTTCGCGTCGGGCGCCTCCTTGGAGAGGCGTTCCAAGTCGGCGATGAGGGCTTCAGACTTGGCGAGAGCCTCGGCGTACTCCACGCACTCCACGTCGCATTCGTACGTGTGGCGGTACGTGGATCCGACGGTGGTGATCCCATTCGGGCCCGACATCTTGAGCTTGAGGTAGGTGTAGTTGGGGACGGCCATGAACTTGGCGTAGCATGGTCTTCCCAACACCGCATGGTAGGTTCCTCGAAACCCGACGACCTCAAAGGTGAGAGCTTCCTTTCGGAAGTTAGAGGGAGTTCCGAAGCAGACGGGTAAGTCGATCCGTCCGAGGGGTAGGATTCGCTTCCCAAGCGCGATCCCGTGGAAGGGTGCCGCACCGGCCCGGACTTCGGACCGATCAACCCCTAAGAGTTCTAGGGTCTCGGCATAGATGATGTTAAGGCTGCTGCCTCCGTCCATGAGGACCTTGGAGAGCCTAATGTTGTCGATGATCGGATCGACGACGAGCGGGTACCTTCCTAGGCTTGGCACGAAGTCGGGGTGGTCGCCTTGGTCGAAGGTGATAGGCTTGTCGGACCAGTCTAGGTAGACTGGCACCGCCACCTTCACCAAGCAGACTTCCTGGTGCTCCTGCTTGCGGTGCCGAGCCGAGGCGTTCGCCGCCTGCCCGCCGTAGATCATGAAGCAGTTATGGACTTCCAGGAATCCCTCTTCCTTACCGCCCTCCTTCTTGTCGTTGTCATGGCCCTTGCCATCCTCCGCCGGGGGCCCGGTCTTATGGAAGTAGCGCCGGAGCATGACATATTCTCCGAGGGTGTGCTTGACGGGCCCCTAGTGATAGGGGCACGGCTCTTTGAGCATCTTGTCGAACGCGTCGGCCCCTCTAGGAGGTTTCCGAGGGTTCCTGTGCTCGGCCGCAGCGACGAGATTCGCGTCTGCGGCGTCGCGCTTCGCTCGCGACTTGTTTTTAGCCTTCTTCTTCGTGCCCCACTAGGCGGACGCCTCAGGGGCGTCTATCTTCGGCTCTCCCTGAGGCTGCTTGTCCTTTCGGAAGATGGCTTCGACCACCTCTTGACCCGAGGCAAACTTGGTGGTGACGTCCATCAGTTCGCTCGCACGGGTGGGAGTCTTGCACCCCAGTTTGCTCACCAGGTCTCGGCAAGTGGTGCCGGCAAGGAAAGCCCCGATGACATCCGAGTCGGTAACGTTAGGCAGCTCGGTACGCTGCTTTGAAAACCGCCGGATGTACTCTCGGAGGGACTCCCCTGGCTGCTGGCGGCAGCTTCGGAGGTCCCACGAGTTCCCAGGGCACACGTACGTGCCTTGGAAGTTTCCCGTGAAAGCTTTGACCAGATCGTCCCAGTCGAAGATCTACGCAGGAGGCAGATGCTCCAGCCAGGCTCGGGCGGCGTCGGAGAGGAAAAGGGGTAGATTACGGATGATGAGGTTGTCATCATCTACCCCTCCCAACTAGCATGCCAGTCGGTAGTCCACGAGCCACAGCTCCGACCTCGTCTCCCCCGAGTACTTGGTGATAGTAGTCGGGGCTCGGAAACGGGCAGGAAACGACGCTCGTCGTATGGCCTGGCTGAAGTCTCGCGGACCGGGTGGCTCAGGCGAAGGACTGCGATCCTCCTCACTGTTGCAGCGTCCCCCACGCCTAGGATGGTTCGGGCGCACCTTCTCGTCGAGGCGGGCTCGATGGTCGAGATGGTGGTGCTCGTTGCCGAGGCGTTCCCAGGCGGCAGGCGCCTCGTCCCGCATGCGCTCGGGATGGACCGAGGCTTCCCGAATGCGTCGGGAGGACACCACTTGATGCTCCGAGGGGTCAGCTCGCCTGCGGGAGGCGGAGCTCTTGGCTCGTTGAACTGCGGTGCCTTCTAGGAGATTCTTGAGTTCGCCCTGGATACGCCGTCCCTCGGTGGTGGATGGCTCCGGCATGGCTCGAAGCAATATCGCCGCTGCAGCTAGGTCCTGGCCGGACCCGCTGACGGCCAGGGGCAGCGCTGCCCTGGCATTGTCGACGATGCGGCGCCGGATGTCTTGGGCCCGGTGACAGGCTTCTCCGGCGAGTGTTCGGCCTGCCCACTCCTGTTCGATGTTCTATCAGAGCTGTATAAGCCGGCCTGCTTCCCCGTCGACCCAGGCCTGCATCTCACGGATTTGCTCGAGCTATATGTCCTGACCCCCCGCAGGGACTGGGACCACAGCTAGCTCCCGCGGGATGTCAACGCGAGATGCAGGCCCAGGGGGATCGTCAACCTCTGGCATACCGAGGTGGTTGCCTTCGTTGTGATCTCCCAGATCGACGTGGAAACATTCGCGACTTGGGCCGTAACCCTCGTCGTCAAGGTCATGGCCATCGTCAGAACAACCGGAGAGGCAGTGGTCACATGCGGACATGAAGTCCCGCATGGTACCGGGGTCATTGAGGGCAGAGAAATCCCAACCAGAGTCGGGGTCGTCCTCTTCCTCAGAACCCGCCGGTCCAAAGGTTGAGACAGCTGTCAGTCGGTCCCAGGTCGACCACATGTGGTACCCCGGAAGGTTTGGATACGCCTTTACGAAGGCGCTCACCATAGCGAGGTCGCTAGGTGGATCGAAGCTGAACCGAAAAGGTACGGGATGGAAAATGGACGGTACCTTTTGGTCGATGGACGGTGGTGAAGTCGCGTCGGGGGCGGAGCTCACCGTCATCTCAGGTACGAGGGTAACGCCCAGCAGGTCCTTTGCGAGGGTGCTGGCGTCATCAGTCCGCTTGGGGCTGACACGTCGTGGGGAAGTGACACCCGCCGTCGTCTCAGGTGTGAGGACAATGTCCGACATGTCCCCCGAGGGAGTGCCGACGTCGTCGACTCGCTCTGGTGCGACAGCCGACAAGGTGCCGCCTCCTGCGTGGCCATGGTTGCCTCGTCTCCGCCTCCTCCGACGAGGAGGGTGGCGGGGACGACCGGAGTGCTCCTCTTCTGACGCGGGGAGATGTTGTCGTAGAGCTCGCCGCTGCCGGGCGAGTCGGAGACCGTCGTTGTCGTCATGCCGCAGGGGGAGGAGTACCATGTCGTAGCTGCCGTCGAGGGACATGAACTCGAGACTCCCGAAGCGGACCACCGTCCCGGGCTAGAGAGGTTGCTGAAGACTCCCCATCTGGAACTCAACGGGAAGGTGTTCGTTAACACGCAGCAGCCCCCTACCTGGCGCGCCAACTGTCGGCGTCTCGGAACCGGGGGGTCCCTTGGACCGACCAGTGAAATCGCTGCGTGCCTCTGCCCAGATGGGTTGGTGCGGGATGGAACACAAGAGGTGGGACAAGCCTTGTATTATCCTGCACCAGGGGTGCCGCTCGTAGTAGGGGTTACAAGCGCGTCGCGTGAGAGAGAGGGAGACACAGAGTTCGTCCGCCGCTTCCCTCGCGTGAACCCCCCTTAGTGTGGCCCTGGACCTCCCTTTTATAGAGGCAAGGAGAGGGTCCAGACATACAACGGGGGGCGTAGTTATGCGCTAACGTGTCCGGCAGTGGAGTGCCTAAGCCCTGTGTACATGCCAACGTGGCCATTGGGGGAGAGCTTGGGCCCTGTACATGTGATGGCATGGCCGTCGGAGGAGCGCCTGAGTCCTGTAGGAGCACAGCTGGCAGTGCGGTGAGGATCCTGCTGACGTCTCCTTGCTGTCGTAAGGGGCTGAGAGCCACCGACGTCATGGCGCACGCGGGGCACCATCATTACCCATCGTCGGGGTAAGCCAGATGGGACGCCGGTCTTGTTCCTTGTAGCCTGAGCAGGCTAGGAATAGGGAAATGATGTATCCCCTGTTAGCGCGGTCGGTCCGAGCCCAGGGTCGGTCGAGGCGGAGACTTCTCTTGAGGCCGAGGCCGGGGTCGGGCGAGGACGCGATTCCTCCCGAGACCGGGGTCAAAGCCGAGTCCAGGGGTCGGGCGAGGCGGAGACCTCCTCCCGAGGCTAGAGCCTGAGGTCGGGCGAGGCGGAGACCTCCTCCCGAGGCCGGAGCATGAGGTCGGGCGAGGCGGAGCTTCCTGTTGCGCCCGAGGCTGAACTCGGTGGTTGATCGTGACTTGTTGTCAGTCGTCGCCGGGGTGGCTGACACGGCAGTCGGAGCGGAGCGAGCGGCACTGTTTTCCTGTCATGTCAGACAGTAAAGAAGAGGGGCGAAGTGACTGCGGTCACTTCGGCCTGGCCAACTGAGGCGCGTGTGTCAGGATATGGCGTCAGGCATCCCCTGCATTTAATGCGCCTGCGAAGCGGTCGGTTGGTGAGGTGGTCTGGCCAAGTATGCTTCACAACGAAGCCTGCCCGAGCCGGGCTTCGGGAGAGCCGAGGGGGTGCCCACTGCCTGAGGAGGCCCTCGGGCGAGGCGTGAACTCGTCTGGGACTACTGTTCCAACCCGAGGCTGGGCTCGGGTGAGATCGCGTCCCTCGGATAGACGAAGTCTTGGCTTGAACCGCACCCGTCAGTTGGTCTGAGGGTGTTTACCAGCCATGATTAGGAGCGTTGGGGGTACCCCTAATTATGGTACCCGACAAGGTTGATTTGCGTCTGAACCCCTGCACTTTCCAAAAATAGAACCCGCCGTCCAGGGGGAATGTCCACTGTGTCTGGGTACCATTCGCACCAGGGCCCCTGCACTCTACGATAATTGTTGCCCAATCCAGAGAATAATAAAAATAGAGAAAATATTAAGGAAATTGATTTTTAGTACAAAACAATTCTAGAAACTTATAAAATACATAGAAAATTCATTTTTAGTCCAAATTGACCCATTCCAATTTCTAAAATTTTATAATATTATTGTTTATCATCTAGTGTCTCTGTTTTGACATGAAAAAGTAAAAAAATTAATTTCTCATTTAATCCTATTTTAAGCACATAAAACCTTAGGAAATTCATAACTTGAAATCTATAACTCTAAATTTAATGATTCCAGTTCCTATGATCTCATTTTAATGTGTAGATTTTTATTGTGTATTTCATTCACATGTTTGGTGCAATATTAATTTTTGCTATACTATGTATGTCTTGTGTTGATGCGAGTAGACGAGCAAGCCACTGTGGATTCTGAGGTTTAGCAAGTAGAAGTAGCTGAGTAAGAGCTCATTGAAGGCAAGTTGTGCCCTTGATCACTTACTTTTTCCTAGCCATGTTCTTATTGTCGGCGTTCCGAGACCGGGGGGTCCCCGAGCCGACGAGTGAGAGTGCCGCGTGCCCCAGCCCAGATGGGTCGAGCGCGTGGGCGAGCGCGAAGGGGGGAACAGAGAGAGAGGTCGGTGGCCGGAGCCGGGTCGTGAGGGAGTCGGAGAATTCCCGCGGCCTTCGTGTTCGTCCCGCGCCCAGGTCGGGTGCGCTTGCAGTAGGGGGTTACAAGCGTCCGCGCGAGGTGAGGGGAGCGAGCGGCCCCGAGAGAGCGCCTGCCCCTGCCCTTCGTCCCCGCGAGGCCAAACCTTCTCTAAGAAGGCCCTGGTCCTTCCTTTTATAGTCGTAAGGAGAGGATCCAGGTGTACAAGATGGGGGTGTAGCAAGGTGCTACGTGTCTAGCGAGGGAGAGCTAGCGCCCTAAGTACATGCCAAGGTGGCAGCCGGAGAGATCTTGGCACCCTGTTGGTGTGGCGTCGTGGCTGTTAGAGGAGTAACGGAGCCGGACGGGCGGACAGCTGTCGAAGTGGCTGGGCCCTTGCTGACGTTCTCCTGCTTTCGTAAGGGAGCTGAGAGCCGCCGTCGTCATGATCTAGCGGGGCGCCATCATTGCCTATCTGGCGTAGCTGGCCAGATGGGACGCCGGTCTTGTTCTCTGCGACCCAAGTCGGCTCAGGGCAGGGTGATGATGACGCTTCCTGTTGACGTGGCGGTCTCGTGTCCTAGGTCGGGCGTCGTGGAGGCTCCTCCGAAGCCGAGGTCGAGTCCGTCCTGCAAGACAGAGGCAGAGTCCGAGCCCTGGGTCGGGCGAGGCGGAGATCGTTCGGTAGAGGCCGAGGCGGAGTCCGAGCCCTGGGTCGGGCGAGGCGGAGTTCGTCGTCTTCCGGGGCCTTAGCCCGAGTCTGAGCCCTTGGTCGGGCGGAGCGGAGTTCGCCGTCTTCCGGGGCCTTAGCCCGAGTCCGAGCCCTGGGTCGGGCGGAGCGGAGTTCGCCGTCTTCCGGGGCCTTAGCCCGAGTCCGAGCCCTGGGCGGAGCGGAGTTCGCCGTCTTCTGGGGCCTTAGCCCGAGTCCGAGCCCTGGGTCGGGCGGAGCGGAGTTCGCCGTCTTCCGGGGCCTTAGCCCGAGTCCGAGCCCTGGGTCGGGCGGAGCCTCCTATGGCACCTCTGGCGAAGTCTGGTCGCCCGTTGGTCTTACCTTTTGCGTTAAACGCCCCGGTGACTCGGTCGGTTGGCGCGGTGATTTAGTCAGGGTTTCTTCTTATCGAAGGCGGGGCCTAGGGCGAGCCGGAGATGCGTCTGCCGTGAAAGAGGAGGCCTCAGGCGAGACGGAGTCATCTTAGGGTCGGCTGCCCTCGCCCGAGGCTAGGCTCAGGCGTGGCGTGGTCAAGTCACTCGTAGGGACTGATCCCTGACTTAATCAAACCCATCAGGCCTCTGCAGCTTTATGCTGATGGGGGTTACCAGCTGAGAATTAGGCGTCTTGAGGGTACCCCTAATTATGGTCCCCGACAGTAGACCCCGAGCCTCGAAGAGAGTGTTAACACTCGCTTGGAGGCTTGTGTCGCACTTTTTTGCAAGGGGACCAGCCTTTCTCGGTGGTACTTTGTTCCGGTGGGTGCGCGCGAGCGCACCCGCCGGGTGTAGCCCCCGAGGCCTCGGAGGAGTGGTTTCACTCCTTTGAGGTCTTAATGCCTTGCGTAATGCCTCGGCTGGTCTGGCGGTTCCCTCATGTGAGCAGGGCGTAACCCAGGTGCACTGTCGGGGCCCAAGTTCTCGGGCTGGTATGTTGACGCTGTCAACGGTTCGGCCGGAGCCGGGTTTGCGAGAGCAGCCCCCGAGCCTTCGCACGGAGCGAGAGGACGATCAGGGACAGACTCGACTTTTTATATACGCCCCTACGTCGCCTTTCCGCAAGGAGGAGGGGGGAGTGCGCCATGTTACCCTCGATGGGCACCGAACATGGTGTCTCCGGTGAGCTGCAATCGGGTAATCCGAGTGGACGTTCGTGCCCCGTTCGTTGGGGGTCGGCTAGGGGCCCGGAGGCACGCCCAAAAGTACCTGCGGGTGATCTGCCGGACCCGGTCCCCTAGCGACGGGGTCCGAGGGCTCGTTGCCTCCCTCCGATGGGATTCCGTTACAGAGTCGTTCCCGCTGGTCTCGGAAATGTCCTAGGGTACCTCGGGAGCGCAGCCCGAGCCTTGGTTATGTATCGAACGTACCCCTGGTCATCCCTCGCTCGGCGTCTGAGGCGACTGTGAACCCTTCGACAGGCCAGCCTTCGAACCCCTGATCAGTAGGGGGCACGGAGCCCTAGTAGCCTGAGGCGGTCATGGAACCTTTCGGGAGGCCGACCTTCGAACCCCTGACCAGTAGTGGGTGTCGGGCCCACGCGATCTGAGGTGGCTGTTGAACCCTTCGGGGGGCCAGCCTTCGAACCCCTGATCAGTAGGGAGGCTCGGAGCCTAGTTCCTTCACGGGGAAGGATCCCTTTGGGGTTATCCCCCTTCTCGGTCCCTGTTGCAAGAGATAGAGAAAGAAGGAAAAGGGAAAAAGGATTCGAAATTGAACGTCGTGGCGTACCTTTTTCGGCGTGGTCGTTTTGGCGGAGGCGTAGCGTCGCCAGCTGCCCCTGCCAGAAACGTCACCTGTTCCGCCGCGGAGTTAATGCGTCGGGGTAAGCGGTCGGCGAGGCTGCCGTTGCGTGCGCGAGCCGTTCGAGGTACGGGTCACGGGCGCGTCATCTTCACGCCGTGAGAGGGGGTTCTCTTGCTGCCTCCGGATGGGACATGAGCTTGGCAGATGGCGTGACCGCTGCTCTCGCGCGCCTGCCACCGTCATCACTGCCGGCCCATTTTTGACCGCTTTTGACCGCTGCGCCAGGCTGGCGCTGCCGGGTCGCGGGCTGGGTCGCCTCGAATCGCGGTATCGGTTCCGCAATCGAGGAGGTGCGGTGGTGGAGCGAGTGGCATAGCGGTTCGCATGCAGCGCCCGGCGCGTCAGTTGCACGACGCGTGGGCTTGAGCCGTCGCGCTGGCCTGTCAGGAATCGGAGAGGCGCGTCCACTTGGCGCGGTTGCATGCCGCCTGCATGGCTGCCTGCCCCTTTCGCCCGCTGGTCCGGGCAAAAGTGGAGGGTTACTTGTAACCGCTGGGTGGTTGCGTGCGTCGTGCGCGGCGGTTCGGCTTCTTCTGCTTAGAGCCGGTCTGCATGACAGGCGGGCCCCAGCCCCCGCGCCGCAGGGAAGGGCTTTGGAGGCGTGTTGGAGAAGACTCAGCCCGTGACGGTTGAGGGCGCAAGCAGGGGGAGTTGCCTTTAAAAGGAGGGCGACCCCCTTCGTGAGGTAACCATGTCTCCTTCCTCCCCAATGCACTGTGTCTCTCCATCTTCCGAGCCCCCGGATGGGGGGAAACCGCCGTCTTTTCGCTCCATCGCCGGAGGAACGCAACTCCGTGGGAGTTGGTACCTTTCAGCCATCGTTCGGCTTCAAGGATTTTCATCAGGCAGCCCGGTTGCCCCCCTCGGCTGGGGGTCACCCGAGACGGTGACCACCAGCCCCTGGGTGGGGAGGAGCAAACCGGACTGCGATCTGGGTCCCACCCTCAGCTTCAAGGATGTTCATCATCCTCGCTGGGGTGGGTGCCGGACTGAGCCGGCGCCCCACCTCCCGCACGGGTTCGTGGGTCATCCTCTCCCACGATATTCGAGGGAGAAGGCGCTCACTGGCCCTGCGGGCGGCGCGGACTTCGACAACGTGGGATGGGGCGGCGGCGAACGCCGTCACCTCCAGCGTGTCGAGTCCGCTAGCTCGGCTCCGGCGAGCCCTTTTGTCGGGGGGCGGCTGCCGCGCCGTGTACACGGGAGGTCCACCCTAGACACCGCACGCCGCTAGGGCGGCGCTCGTGTTCTGGGGTGGCCCTGCCTTTGCACCAGGGCGGCGCCTTTGCGCGGAGGCCGGTGCCCCACTCATCGGGGAGGATTTGAGTGGGGATCTGGCGGCAGGCTGGTGGCTCCTGGCGTCAGTGCCGAGGTGGAGGCGGCTCGAGAAGTCCCCGTCAGCGACGGGATCACCGCCACCATCGGCGCTTCGGGCCTTCGGCTCTTTGTACTTGTCCTCGCCCCTCGGGTGGCGTTATGGGCGAGGGCAAGACAGCAGCTGTGCCTTCTCCTGAGGCCTGCGCCGCTGCAGAGGGAGGAACCGGAGTTCCGCTTGTAATGGCACTTCGAGTGCCGGGTTTTTTGTTCATTTTGGCTTTCGGGGCCTGAACATGTATGTAACTCCGGCACAGAGCCGTGTTTTTTCCTCATTCCCGAGCGCTAAGACTCGTCCGCTGATTGTCTGAACCGCTTCACTAAGCGTGAGTTGCCCCGTGTCAAGGTGACGAGTGAGGTATCTGTATCCCGGAGGCGTAGGAATCCCTCGGCTCGGTCGGACCTGTTGTCCGAGGCTCCTCTAGCTTAGTTAAAGAGACCCCTCGGCCGCTCTTCGACGAGCCGAGGCCAGGGGTAGCGATATCAGCATGAGCAGAGGCGTTGTCGGCTTGGAAATGAAACCTGGTTGGCCGGAGCCTAGCCGGGTTGTCCGTTGGCAGGATCGACGTCGGAGCTGTTCAGCCGAGGCTTCGAACCGAGTTGGCGCCCTTGGAAGGCGGTCGGCCGAGGCCCCGGAGTGGCCGGCCGAGCCGTCCGCTCGGGCCGGGTTCTCGGAGAAGTCCCTGGCAGAGATTGCTCGAGCGTGGTGATGACGTCGTCCTTCGGAGCGGAGGCCCTCGGACCGCGTCGCCGTCCGAGGCTAGGTCGGGCCTTGCCGAAGGTGCTGTTGATGCCGAGGATGTCTTCGCCCTCTTCCAGCGTCAAGATCCAAGCCTGCAGGGTCAAATCGTCTTGTAGCGTGGGCCTTGCGCGGCCGTTGAGGCCAGAACACATACCCTTGTTGCGTTATAAAGCTGCGTCTCTTTTCCTCTCGTTTCGAGTATCTGGACTTGTTGTCGGTAGCAGGGATGTTAGTGCGAGCAAGAGTTGCTTCTCGCGGAAGGTGATGAGTGAGGTATCCGTATCCCGGAGGCGTGGGAGTCCCTCGGCTCGGTCGGCCTTGCCGCTTACGCGTACTTTTACCCGCCCATGAAGCCCTGTCACCGACTTGGTCGAGAAGGCTCGAAGAATCGCTTCGACAGAAGAGCTCCCGTACGTAAAGACTCGTTCGATCCGCGGATTCGCCTTATCCGAGCGCGAGTTACTTATCACAGAAGGTGATGAGTGAGGTATCCGTATCCCGGAGGCGTAGGAGTCCCTCGGCTCGGTCAGCCTTGACTGCTTACGTGTACTCCGTCGTTTCCAGGACCCACTTTTCGAAGTAATCAAAAAGCACGAAAGATGTTCTGGTAAAAGAGATTTTTTGTGCGAGGAAAATTTTGACGCAGAGGGGGTTTCCCCCCTTTTAGCCCCCGAGGGAGGGTCGGGCTCTGCCGAGGCGAGGCTGACCCTTCCTTGTTGACTAAACTTTGCGTGGGTGTGAGGTATATAAACAACTTGGAAACATCTTAAGGGTAGAAGCGACGTAGCTGTTGGATGTTCCAAGCGTTGCCGTAGACCTCGCCTTGACTGTTGGCCAGCTTGTACGTTCCGGGCTTCAGAACTTTGGCGATGATGAACGGCCCCTCCCAGGGGGGCGTGAGCTTGTGCCTCCCTCGGGCGTCTTGCCGCAGCCGAAGCACCAGATCGCCCACCTGGAGATCTCGGGGTCGGACCCCTCGGGCGTGGTAGCGTCGCAGGGACTGCTGATACCGCGCCGAGTGTAGTAAGGCCCTTTCCCTAGCCTCGTCCAGCTGGTCCAGCGAGTCTTCTCGGCTAGCTTGGTTGCTTTCTTCGTTGTAGGCCCTCGTCCTCGGGGAGCCGTATTCCAGGTCCGTGGGCAGGATGGCCTCGGCCCCGTAGACCAGGAAGAACGGCGTGAAACCCGTGGCCCGGCTTGGCGTCGTCCTCAGGCTCCAGACCACCGAGAGGAGTTCCTTCATCCATTGCTTGCCGAATTTGTTGAGATCATTGTAATTTCGAGGCTTGAGCCCCTGTAGAATCATGCCATTGGCACGTTCTACCTGCCCATTCGACATGGGGTGAGCTACGGCGACCCAGTCTACCCGGATGTTGTGATCATCGCAAAAATCCAAGAATTTTTTGCCGGTGAACTGGGTGCCATTGTCGGTGATGATGGAGTTCAGGACCCCGAAGCGATGGATGATATTGGTGAAGAACGCCACCGCCTGCTCGGACCTGATGCTGTTCAGGGGTCGGACCTCGATCCACTTGGAGAATTTGTCGATGGCGACCAGCAGGTGCGTGTAGCCCCCGGGCGCCTTCTGCAGAGGGCCGACGAGGTCCAGACCCCACACAGCGAAGGGCCAGGTGATGGGTATCGTCTGCAGAGCCTGAGCGGGCAGGTGGGTCTGCTTCGCATAGAATTGGCACCCTTCGCAGGCGCGGACAATTCTAGTGGCGTCAGCCACCGCCGTTGGCCATTAGAAGCCTTGGCGGAAAGCGTTCCCGACGAGGGTTCGAGGTGCTGCATGATGACCGCAAGCCCCCGAGTGTATTTCCTGCAGGAGTTCCTGACCCTCGGCGATGGAGATGCATCGTTGGAGGATGCCCGAGGGGCTTCGGTGGTAGAGTTCCTTCTCATCGCCCAGCAAGACGAACGATTTGGCGCGTCGCGCTACCCGCCGAGCCTCGGCTCGGTCGAGGGGCAGTTCCCCTTGGCGGAGATATTGCAGGTACGGGGTCCGCCAATCTTGATCTGGCACGACCCCGTTCTGCTCCTCCTCGATGCGCAGTGCCTCGCCCTCGGGCTCCGAGGGTTCCTCAGGGTGAGCCAAGGATGGCTCGGGCTGGGCCGAGGTCACCTCGGACGAGGCCGAGGGTGCCTCGGGCTCGGGCGCGTCATCTATCTTGACGGAGGGTTGGTGCAGATCCCGGGAGAAGACGTCCGGGGGAACCGTCGTTCGCCCCGAGGCTATCTTCGCCAGCTCGTCCGCAGTCTCGTTGTAGCGCCGGGCGATGTGGTTAAGCTCGAGCCCGTAGAACTTGTCTTCCAGGCGTCGAACCTCCTCACAGTAGGCCTCCATCTTTGGGTCGCGGCAGAGGGAGTTCTTCATGACTTGGTCGATGACGAGCTGCGAGTCGCCGCGCACATCGAGGCGTCGGACCCCTAGCTCGATGGCGATTCGCAATCCATTGATCAGAGCCTCGTACTCAGCCACATTGTTGGACGCCGGGAAATGGAGGCGAAGCACGTAGCGCAGGTGTTTCCCGAGGGGCGAGACGAAAAGCAGGCCCGCGCCAGCTCCCGTCTTCATCAGCGACCCATCGAAAAACATGGTCCAGAGCTCTGGTTGGATCGGAGCCGTTGGTAACTGGGTATCGACCCATTCGGCTACGAAATCCGCCAGTACCTGGGACTTGATGGCCTTCCGAGGGGCAAACGAGATTGCCTCGCCCATGATTTCCACCGCCCACTTCGCGATCCGTCCTGAGGCTTCTCGGCACTGGATGATCTCCCCCAGGGGGAAGGATGACACCACAGTCACCGGATGGGACTCGAAGTAATGTCGCAGCTTTCGCCTCGTCAGGATCACTGCATATAGCAGCTTCTGGACTTGTGGGTAGCGGATCTTGGTTTCGGACAGCACTTCGCTGACGAAGTAGACTGGCCTCTGAATGGGCAAAGCATGCCCCTCCTCCTGCCTTTCGACTACGATCGCGGCGCTGACCACCTGAGTGGTTGCGGCGACGTAGACCAGGAGGGTTTCTCCATCAGCTGGGGGTACCAAGATGGGCGCCTGGGTGAGGAGCGCCTTCAGGTTCCCGAGGGCTTCCTCGACCTCGGGAGTCCAAGTGAAGCACTCGGCCTTCCTTAAGAGGCGGTACAGGGGCAGGCCTCTTTCGCCGAGGCGCGAGATGAAGCGGCTCAAGGCCGCGAGGCATCCCATGACCCTCTGTACGCCTTTTAAGTCCTTGATGGGCCCCATGTTTGTGATCGCTGCGATCTTCTCCGGGTTGGCTTCGATGCCCCGCTCGGAGACGATGAACCCCAAGAGCATGCCTCGGGGCACCCCGAAGACGCACTTCTCGGGATTGAGCTTGACGCCCTTCGCCTTGAGACACCGGAATGTCAGTTCGAGGTCGGAGAGAAGGTCGGAGGCTTTCCTCGTCTTGACTACGATGTCATCGACGTAGGCCTCGACCGTGCGACCAATGTGTTCGCCGAACACATGGTTCATGCACCGCTGGTACGTTGCACCCGCGTTTCTCAACCCGAACGGCATTGTGACATAACAGTACATGCCGAAGGGCGTGATGAAAGAAGTCGCGAGCTGGTCGGACTCTTTCATCTTGATTTGATGATACCCTGAGTAGGCATCGAGGAAAGACAGGGTTTCGCACCCTGCAGTGGAGTCCACAATTTGGTCGATGCGAGGTAGAGGGTAGGGGACCTTCGGACATGCTTTGTTGAGACCAGTGTAGTCTACACACATCCGCCACTTCCCCCCTTTTTTCCTCACAAGTACAGGGTTGGCAAGCCATTCGGGATGGAATACCTCTTTAATGAACCCTGCTGCCATCAGCTTGTGGACCTCCTCGCCTATCACCCTGCGCCTTTCCTCATCGAATCGGCGCAGAGGCTGTCTGACCGGCCGGGCTCCGGCCCGAATATCCAGCGAGTGCTCGGTGACATCCCTCGGTATGCCGGGCATGTCCGAGGGACTCCACGCAAAAACGTCGGCGTTTGCGCGGAGAAAGTCGACGAGCACTGCTTCCTATTTGGGGTCGAGCCCGGAACCGATCCGGATCTGCTTGGAGGTGTTGCCACTGGGGTCGAGAGGGACGGCCTTAACCGTCTCCGCTGGCTCGAAGTTGCCGGCATGCCGCTTCACGTCCGGCACCTCTCGGGAGAGGCTTTCTAGGTCGGCAATGAGGGCCTCGGACTCGGCGAGGGCCTCGGCGTACTCCACGCACTCCACATCGCATTCGAATGCGTGTTTGTACGTGGGGCCGACGGTGATGACCCCGTTGGGGCCCGGCATCTTGAGCTTCAGGTAGGTGTAGTTGGGGATGGCCATGAACTTCGCGTAGCATGGCCTTCCCAACACTGCGTGGTAGGTTCCTCGGAACCCGACCACCTCGAACGTCAGAGTCTCCCTTCGGAAGTTGGAGGGTGTTCCGAAGCAGACAGGGAGGTCGAGCCGTCCGAGGGGCTGGACGCGCTTCCCGGGAATGATCCCGTGGAAGGGCGCAGCGCCTGCTCGGACGGATGACGGGTCGACGCGCAGGAGCCTGAGGGTCTCGGCGTAGATGATGTTGAGGCAGCTGCCTCCATCCATCAGGACCTTGGTGAGCCTGACGTCGCCGATGACGGGGTTGACGACGAGCGGGTACTTCCCCGGGCTCGGCACGTGGTCGGGGTGGTCGTCCCGGTCGAAGGTGATGGGCTTGTCGGACCAGTCTAGGTAG
Source organism: Zea luxurians (assembly GCA_029449295.1). Classification (NCBI taxonomy): domain Eukaryota; kingdom Viridiplantae; phylum Streptophyta; class Magnoliopsida; order Poales; family Poaceae; genus Zea; species Zea luxurians. Next base: position 179,643,190 of record JAOPSE010000004.1, on the reverse strand, counting down.
ACTGGCGCCGCCACCTTCACCGAGCAGACCTCCCGACGCTCTTGCTTACGATGTCGAGCCGAGGCGTTTGCCGCATGCCCTCCGTAGATCATGAAGCAATCGCGGACCTCTGGGAACTCTCCTGCTTGGCGATCCTCCCTTTTGTCGTCGTCGTGAGCCCTGCCACCCTCTGCGGGTGGCCCGGCCCTGTGGAAGTGGCGCCGAAGCATAACGCACTCTTCGAGGGTGTGCTTGACGGGCCCCTGATGGTAGGGGCACGTCTCCTTGAGTGCCTTGTCGAAGAGGTTAGCACCTCCGGGGGGCTTCCGAGGGTTCTTGTGCTCGGCGGCGGCGACAAGGTCTGCATCGGGAACGTCGCGTTTCGCTTGCGACTTCCTCCTGCCTTTCTTCTTGGCGCCGCGCGGAGTAGACACCTCGGGAGCATCTTCCGACGGGCGGCCCTGGGGCTGCTTGTCCTTTCGGAAGATGGCCTCTACCGCCTCCTGGCCGGAGGCGAACTTGGTGGCGATGTCCATCAGCTCGCTCGCCCTGGTGGGGGTCTTGCGACCCAGCTTACTCACCAGGTCGCGGCAGGTGGTGCCGGCGAGGAACGCGCCGATGACATCGGAGTCGGTGATGTTGGGCAGCTCGGTGCGCTGCTTCGAGAACCGCCGGATGTAGTCTCGGAGAGACTCTCCCGGCAGTTGCCGACAGCTTCGGAGGTCCCAGGAATTCCCGGGGCGCACGTACGTGCCCTGGAAGTTCCCGGCGAAAGCCTGGACCAAATCTTCCCAGTTGGAAATCTGCCCCGGAGGCAGGTGCTCCAACCAGGCACGAGCGGTGTCGGAGAGAAACAGGGGGAGGTTTCGGATGATGAAGTTGTCATCGTCCGTCCCACCCAGTTGACAGGCCAGGCGGTAGTCCGCAAGCCACAATTCCGGTCTCGTCTCCCCCGAGTACTTCGTGATAGTAGTCGGGGGTCGGAATCGGGGCGGAAACGGCGCCCGCCGAATGGCTCGGCTAAAGACCTGCGGACCGGGTGGTTCGGGCGAGGGACTCCGATCCTCCCCGCTGTCGTAACGTCCCCCACGCCTGGGGTGGTAGCCTCGGCGCACCCTCTCGTCGAGGCGCGCCCGACGGTCACGGTGAGGGTGCTCGTCGCCGAGGTGGCCCGGGGCCGCAGGCGCGGTGTTGCGCGTGCGCCCGGTGAAGACCGAGGCTTCCCGCGTGAGTCGGGAAGTCGCGGCACGAGGTTCCGAGGGGTATCCCTGCCTTCGGGAGGCAGAGCTCTCGGCCCGCCGGGCCGCAGCGCCTTCCAGGAGATGCTTGAGTTCTCCCTGGATTCGCCGACCCTCGGTGGTTGATGACTCCGGCATCGCGCGGAGGAGCATCGCTGCAGCGGCCAGGTCCTGACCGGTTCCACCGGATGCGGGTGGCGGTCTGTCCCTGGCATCGTTGGCGATGCGGTGCTGGAGACCTTGGGGCAGGTGACGTATTCCTCCGGCCGGGGGTTGGCTCGCCCATACCTGCCCGATGTTCTGGCGGATTGCCTCGAGCGCTCCTGCTCCCTCATCGAGCCCGGCCTGCGCCCCGCGGACTTGCTCGAGCTGTGGGTCGTGACCCCCCGCCGGAACGGGGACCATAGCTAGCTCCCGCGGGATGTCGGCGCGAGGCGCTGGCCTAGGGGGATCACCATCCTCCGGCATGCCGAGACAGCCGCCTCCAGAGGGATCCCCTAGCTCGATGTGGAAACATTCGCGACTCGGGCCGCAGTCCTTGTCGCCAAGGCTGCGGCTGCCGTCGGAACAGTCGGAGAGGCAGTAGTCACATGCGGTCATGAAGTCCCGCATGGCACTAGGGTTGCCAGATCCGGAGAAATCCCAGCAGATGCTGGGGTCGTCATCTTCCTCGGACCCAGAGGGTCCGTAGGTCGAGACACCCATCAATCGGTCCCAAGGCGACCGCACACGAAACCCCAGAGAGGTTGCACTCGCCTCAATGTGAGCGCCCGCCAAAGCGAGGTCGCCAGGCGGGCTGAGGCCGAGTCGAAATGACGAAAGATGGGTAGCAGTCGGTACCTTTTTGTCGACGAGGGGCGATGAAGTCAAGTCGGGGGCTGACCGCGCCGTCGTCTTGGGTACGAGGGCGACGTCCTGCAGGCCCTCCGTGAGCGTGCTGGCGTCGTCCACTTGCTCGGGGTCGACGTGTCGCGGGGGGATGGCGCTCGCGTTTGCCTCGAACGCGAGGGCGACGCTTGGCGTGTCCTCCGTTGGGGCGCCGGGGATGTCGATTTGCTCGACAGCCGTCGGAGCGCGGCCTCCCGCTTGGCCCTGGTTGCCCCGCCTCCTCCTCCTCCGATGGCGAGGGAGAGGATGGGGCGAGCTCGAAAGTTGTCCTTCCCCCACGCGGGAAAGACGTCGTCGATTCCGCCGCCGGCGGGCGGGCTGTCCGCCACCATTGTCGCTGCCGCGCGGCGGTGGAAGGAGTACCATGTCGTAGTTGCCGTCGAGAGACATGAACTCGAGGTTCCCGAAACGGAGCACCGTCCCGGGTTGAAGAGGTTGTTGGAGACTGCCCATCTGGAGCTTGACGGGAAATCGAACGTCAACACGCAGCAGGCCCCTACCTGGCGCGCCAACTGTCGGCGTTCCGAGACCGGGGGGTCCCCGAGCCGACGAGTGAGAGTGCCGCGTGCCCCAGCCTAGATGGGTCGAGCGCGTGGGCGAGCGCGAAGGGGGGAACAGAGAGAGAGGTCGGTGGCCGGAGCCGGGTCGTGAGGGAGTCGGAGAATTCCCGCGGCCTTCGTGTTCGTCCCGCGCCCAGGTCGGGTGCGCTTGCAGTAGGGGGTTACAAGCGTCCGCGCGAGGTGAGGGGAGCGAGCGGCCCCGAGAGAGCGCCTGCCCCTGCCCTTCGTCCCCGCGAGGCCAAACCTTCTCTAAGAAGGCCCTGGTCCTTCCTTTTATAGTCGTAAGGAGAGGATCCAGGTGTACAAGATGGGGGTGTAGCAAGGTGCTACGTGTCTAGCGAGGGAGAGCTAGCGCCCTAAGTACATGCCAAGGTGGCAGCCGGAGAGATCTTGGCACCCTGTTGGTGTGGCGTCGTGGCTGTTGGAGGAGTAACGGAGCCGGACGGGCGGACAGCTGTCGAAGTGGCTGGGCCCTTGCTGACGTTCTCCTGCTTTCGTAAGGGAGCTGAGAGCCACCGTCGTCATGATCTAGCGGGGCGCCATCATTGCCTATCTGGCGTAGCTGGCCAGATGGGATGCCGGTCTTGTTCTCTGCGACCCAAGTCGGCTCAGGGCAGGGTGATGATGACGCTTCCTGTTGACGTGGCGGTCTCGTGTCCTAGGTCGAGCGTCGTGGAGGCTCCTCCGAAGCCGAGGTCGAGTCCGTCCTGCAAGACAGAGGCAGAGTCCGAGCCCTGGGTCGGGCGAGGCGGAGATCGTTCGGTAGAGGCCGAGGCGGAGTCCGAGCCCTGGGTCGGGCGAGGCGGAGTTCGTCGTCTTCCGGGGCCTTAGCCCGAGTCCGAGCCCTTGGTCGGGCGGAGCGGAGTTCGCCGTCTTCCGGGGCCTTAGCCCGAGTCCGAGCCCTGGGTCGGGCGGAGCGGAGTTCGCCGTCTTCCGGGGCCTTAGCCCGAGTCCGAGCCCTGGGCGGAGCGGAGTTCGCCGTCTTCCGGGGCCTTAGCCCGAGTCCGAGCCCTGGGTCGGGCGGAGCGGAGTTCGCCGTCTTCCGGGGCCTTAGCCCGAGTCCGAGCCCTGGGTCGGGCGGAGCCTCCTATGGCACCTCTGGCGAAGTCTGGTCGCCCGTTGGTCTTACCTTTTGCGTTAAACGCCCCGGTGACTCGGTCGGTTGGCGCGGTGATTTAGTCAGGGTTTCTTCTTATCGAAGGCGGGGCCTAGGGCGAGCCGGAGATGCGTCTGCCGTGAAAGAGGAGGCCTCAGGCGAGACGGAGTCATCTTAGGGTCGGCTGCCCTCGCCCGAGGCTAGGCTCGGGCGTGGCGTGGTCAAGTCACTCGTAGGGACTGATCCCTGACTTAATCAAACCCATCAGGCCTCTGCAGCTTTATGCTGATGGGGGTTACCAGCTGAGAATTAGGCGTCTTGAGGGTACCCCTAATTATGGTCTCCGACACTTATTAACTATAATGATCTGCATAGGTTAATTTTGATGGGATCCTTTAGGTCACCCCAGTTTTGGTTATCTTTATACCTTGTTCACCACTGAAATATTTTTGGGGTATGGAGTTACACTATTCATAATTATTCTTTTATTATCTTTTTATTATTATTGTTCATGTTAAGATCATTAAGTTAATGGGAACATGAAGCGACCACCCGGGAAAACAGTGCTACCACAAGGGTTTAATGGGACGCCCTTGACTGATTAACTAGGAAAGCTAGTGGAAGACTTCCTTACCCGAAAGGGGCAAGGGCATTATGAGAGTGGTCAGTGTAGGGAGGTCCTTGGGTTTATTTTGATGTGATGGCGGTCAGGCGAGGGATTCCTGCACTGGAGCTTCCTATAAACTGTAGCGGGATTTCTGAAGCTAGTGGAACTTTGTAAAGGCCTCATACTGTTACCCTGCCTCGCCTCCTCGGTAGAGGTGTATGGGATTGGCCGTTTCTTGGCAGATGGGTAACATGACTTGTGGGTAAAGATGCGCAACCTTTGCAGAGTGTAAAACTGGTATACTAGTCGTGCTCACGGTCATGAGCAGCTCGGACCCTCACATGATTAATTTATGGAACCACTACACGACGGTTGATCTTTAGCGACCCTTATTAGGTACCAACTATTGGTTGCTAAAGGTTAGGGACCGACGGTCAGTCGCTAAATCCTTTTGTAGCAACGGTCGGTTGGTCGCTAAAAGTCTAGAAATTTAATAACTTATGGTTGGTCGCTATAGATGTCGTGGGGGACTAGCGGTGGGTCGCTATAGAGCAAGGATCACTATCAAATCTTATAGCCTGAACGTACCTGTAGATGTTAGTGACTAAAAATTAATTAAAACAAGTAAACATTGATCGCTAAATTGCGTGGTGATTTATTTCTTTTTTATATTGCTTGTATGTTTATTTCATGGTTTGTTTATGTATGGACATGACTATAATATGCAACTATGTTCTTTGTGCTTATATGATAATACATTTAGTTAATAATGATATTTATGGTAATCAAATTTTTTTTAAAAAAGTGCTTATTATTTATTTACCTTTGGAATGATTTTTGATTGCTTATAATTAATTTTTTGGATATTTAATAAACGTTTCTTGTTAAATGAAAATCCTAGTAAATTAATAATATAATTATTAGTCCCAAAAATAAATATTTTATTTATAAATAGTTTTAGATTAATTGTTATAAATTTTATGGTTATTTAAATTTATATTTTGAAATTAGAAAGGAATTAGAAAAAATAAAAAAACTAACCTAACCTAACCTAGCCGGCCCACCAGGGCCCATGAAACCGGCCAAGCCGCCGCCACTCCTTCTCCCTCCCCTTTCTCTCTATTCTCTCTCTACCGCCCACCTCTCTCCACCTCCTCTCCCCAAGCCGCGCCACCAGGAGTACAAGATATTTTGTGAATGATCATCTCTGGAGATTTTGTGAATGATCTAGCTAGCTATCTGTAAATGGTCTAATTGTGAATGATATTATAATTGTGATGCTTTTGTGAATATATAATTGTGGTGCTTTTGTGTTTATGTGATGGATCTATGACTGTGGTATACTGATTAACTGTGTATGTCTTTATGATTTGTGTATAAAAATATGTGATTTGTGGTGCTTAATTAAATGTATATTATTATTAATAACAACTGTAAAAAGGGTGACTTTCTGTTGGTTGCTAAATGTATAGTATGTCGACTTACGGTTGGTTGCTAAATCTATAGTACAGCAACCCACGGTTGGTCGCTAAATATACAATATTAGCAACGGACGGTCGGTCGCTAAAAAGATGTCGGTCGCTAAAGCCTTTAGCGACGGCACTTACAGCGACCATCCTTATGGGTCGCTAAAAGTTTTTAGCAACCAACCGTAGGTCGCTGAAAGCCGTTTTAGCAACCAACCGTAGGTCGCTGTAAGTGAACCGTCGTGTAGTGAACTTAAATTTAATTTGACATTTGCATCACATTTGGGATTATTTTACTATTACTTTCTTTATTATTATTAAGGTTTGGTATTTACTTACACTTAGTAATTGCTAATAAAATTTTGACCAACTTATAAAAGCAATGCTTAGCTTCAGCCTTTATTTTATTGATTAGTCTTACACTTCACATGAACTCCCACCTTTGGTGAATTCATGCACATTATTCCCCACGACTTGTTGAGCTATAAACGTATGTGAGTTCACTCTTGCTGTCTCACACCCCCACAGGAGAAGAACAAGTGGTCGAATAGGAGCCGCCTATCACTGAGGCATTTGACTTGATCTAGGTGGCGTCTCTTATTCAGCTTTGTGGCGCGAGGGATTAATATTTAGTTCGTTTTACTTTATTATTTATTTTTGTAAGACTTCCGCTATGTAATAAGTACATTTATAATATTTATGACATTTATCTCTATGCATTTTGTTATTATATGTGTTGTCTTCTCTGGCGCATATATGAGATGCACCCGGATTTGTCCCTTAAATCCGGGTGTGACATTATAGCAACGTACTATCAGTCGCTATAGAGTTATACCGACTAACACTTTCTGACGCTGTAAATGGCGGCATAAACGCCATGAGTCTCATGGGGTGGCTGAACGTGCAAACCCCAGTACCCCACCGTCTATCAAGGAAAGATCCTCTTCTATCTCCATCTCCACAGCAAGGGATCCATCCTTTAGCTTAGAATTCTTCACGCCACACTCCGCACTAGCATCCCTCTACAGCGAGGCTTCTGCCGGGATGAAGTCCATCGGGAGCTCCCTCTTCTACTGCATGCTAGGACTCGCAGCGTGGCTTGTCACCTTATTGGGCTGGTGAATCGGGTGACGCGGCATGGAGGCAGGAAGCAGGGGTGGCTGGAAGGAGCAAATCTCAACAGGAGTAGGCTCGATTCCTTCTACTGGTTGGTCACTGTTCTTGAGCTGCTGTCGTTCCTGGTTTACCTGTATTGGGCACGGAGGTATTTCTACAGGAACGACCAGAGAGTTGTCGTGAACGACAGATATAAATCCCCAGCAGTAGAAAGCCATATGGATGTGATCTAACATCAACATCATTGTCATCTATATATGCACTAGTTTGTTGTTGTATGTATTTTTTTTATTATTTTCAGAATAAAAACACTGTTTGTCCACTGATCGATGAGGCTGCATTGAAACTGTTGTTTCAAGCAAGCACTCTGGTTAGTAGGAATGTTTTCACGTAAACTAGCAATCTAGCATTCATCAGTCTCTTGTCAGTTCAATGGGAGATCCTGGACCGTGCAGTGTGAGCCTGCTTTGAGTTCCTTCTCCAGAACTTGCTTGTTGCGCTTCCTACCGATGAGGACCACGAGTTACCTTTCAACTTTTTTTTATATATGAACTTTCTACCAGCTGAAGAGAATGTTGCTCCTGCAAACTTGATTAAATGGCCTACGACACAAGATCATCCAATCGAGAATAGTAATATGCAGTGGGACAATAACCAGATTCACTATCCGACTGTTTGGTTGGAGCACGTCGGCGTGCAGTGCAACTGCACGCGTGGAGTTTTAAACCAAGCCGTGTTCATCAGATGCAAGAAATGTCATTCGGCCAGGCTCCACGGAGACACCGGTGGGGCGCGTATCGGCGTGTGCAGGCTGCAAGCACGCTGCCCGCATGCAGCAGCACCGAATACAAAATGTTATTTTAATTTGTTTTTTATTATATCTTTTTATTAAAAGATTTAATTATTAAACTAATTTTATATTTATGTTTTTAAGATTTGTATGGACAAAACTAATATTTATATATATTTGAACATTTATTTATGTACCTTTATGTTCTAATATACACAATCAACAGAGTCTGTATCTAGTATACATGAGTTTGTATAAGCAACCAAACAAATATGACTTGCACGAGCTCAATCGGGTGCTGCTGTCGAGCAAGTCTGGCTACGCTGCTACGGCAACCAATCAGATGGTATGGTCTCCAGTTGGGTGCCCCAATTGTGGGTCCGAATATCTTACTCCTTGCGGGCCGCCATGGGTGCCGCTGCCGTGCTCCAAGCAGAACCTGAGGTAGACGACGGCAGTGCAGTAACTAATAACTATGCAACTACCTGATCTGAGTGGAGCAGTGAATGTGCCGCGTCCGCCTGCTACGCACGGAGCTCAAGGGCGATATAATGGAAGTCTCACAAGCAGCAGTGAGCCGTGCTCTGGGATACGCATCAGTGTGCCCGATTCGCAAACAGAGATGCATGCCATACAATTTTCTCGGCGTGTAGCCATGCATGCCATACAACACCTCAAACGGTACGTGAGCTGCCGCCTCCAATCCCACGGCCCGTACGTATCGTCCACCATATAGAGCCGGTTATGATTAATTAATATGTTCGCGAGCCATCAAGCAGTAGAGAGAGAGAGAGGCTAAGGCTACTAAGGTAGCAGTCAGCCACCAACCGACGATAGGGTTGGCGTTTTATAGCGCTTTGTCAACATTCACTGACACTAATAAGCAAACAGAATAGTATAATCTGCCGCCTGACGCTCTTGTTGTATGAACTTAAGAGGTCGTCTCTGAAAGGTTAAGTGAAGAAAAAAAACAAGAGAGACAGACTCTTCTCGAAGAATCCGTCTTTACACAACTCTATATATTATATCTTGATTTCAGAATTGTATTATGCAATTTCTTAATGGTCTCTCTAAAGACTTAGGATTGTACTTCCCGCGTGGATCCGCACACAACGAAAAAAACTTTGGGACCAAAGTTTTCTATACCCAAAAATTACCACGGTGTTATGTATAGAGTTTTTGAAAAGTCTACCCAACAACTTTTAGCTTAAAATACCATGATTTATTTAAATACCATCACTACGGTAAAATAGGGAATTTCTAATGCCTAAAGCCGTCGGAGATAAGCCCTAAGCCATCAAAAATAGGTTGTTTCCGATGGCCGAAGCCTTATCTCCGACGGTACCCGTCCCTCGAATGTAAAGAGTCGGAAATAGCCTTATTTCCGACAGCGGCCGTCGGCGATTATCCTCGTCAATCGTTTTAACGGCCGTTGGTGAAGCCCACAATACTTATGTGCGACGGCTTAACCCGTCAAACATAGGGAAGTATTATGTCCGATGGCCTAACTTAAGCCGTCGGACATAAGGGCCTATTATATCCGATGACTTAAGTTAGGCCGTCAGAAATAATGAATTTCAGCCATTGCAAAAAAAAAAAAACTGTTTTTTTATAAATTTCTGATATTTAAAGAAAAAAATCACATATCATATACAACAATATATTTACAATTACATTCAAAAACATCAATTCACATACATGGCGTAAGGTTGCCTACTTGCCTGCATTAGTTTTACTAATCAACATCCTATATATACACGCGTACATACACCGGACACGACGGACCCGATCTGTGTCACTGTGTGCACGTGGCTCATCTGCGACGCATCGACGAGTTTGCATTGCTAACTACCCGTCGGTGATCGAGCAAGCAAAAGCTGCCAGTTCAATTTGCAACGGAGATGGTCAATGCTTATTAATTAGTGCCACCTCCGGGCCATCACGCCCTCCGATGTTTGCGTAGATCCAATCGACCCAATAATGGACTGTTACCTGACCAAGTGGATAACATATACTACATATCTGTCAAGTGTTAACGACTCAACTATACATATCTGTTCAGAGGAGGAAACGATGTGAATTTGGCAGAAAATCTGCTCGGCGCGCTGGAGCACATGCATGCATCGATCTTGTTTTCCAGCTGCATCACCCAACGACACGGACGGAGTTAGCTAGCAGAAAGACTGAAACCCCAACACGGCATCCCAGTGCCAGCCTTCCATTCAGCTCAATTCTAGGTAGGTAGGGGTGGTAATTGACTCTACGTTTTACACCATAAAATTTAAATATTAAATCGGTTAATGGTCGGTTTCTATTTTTATTCATTTTTAAACTAAAATTAATTAAAGGTACTAATTTACTATGAAAAAACATTTAGATCACGATTCATTACTACCCTTAATCGTAGGTAGCGTACGTCTGTCCATCTGACTCTTGATGTATACCGAACAAATACAAGTTGTCACTAGTGTGCCTGCAGCAGCATGTTGGTGTTAGCGTATATTAGGTAACTCCATATATTATTACTCTATGATTGACTGTAATTCCAGGATAACCTTCCTTATCTCTAGAATAGACTACTTGGCATCCAAGTCATGTACCTCTATATATTCACCTTATAGAGGCTCAATGTAAACCATCTTATCATTCCACATATTATACACAATCTCTCTTTATCACAAGTTTAGGTTTTATATCAAAAGACGTCTTCTGCTGCCACCGCCTCATCGCCTCGAGGGAGATCGCTCTTCGTCGGAGGCAACGCCCTCCTAGGATGCATGACATTACTTTCACACCGACGCGTTCATCGTCGTCCTCGATTCTGCATCGGATCCATCTGATCCTGTCGCCCGTAGCACCATCAATCACATCAAATCGAGAACACACCGGATTCTATGCTTCCTAGAGGTCGTCCTGGCTCCGTTGCCGACTAGACTTCGCCTTCATGGTGATGACTGGCTCTGCTGCCGGCTAGACTTCGCCTTCATGGTGATGACTATGGACGGGCCGGCACATCCAAACTCCTCTTTGTGCACCATCGTGACGACGGCCATGGAGGGGATGATTGGATCCACACCACCTGTTGTGGGCCGTGCTGCCCGGGTTCGGCGACCGTGCGTCGCCTCTGCCTGCCGTGGGGACCGCGTCGCTTGTGTCTGGCAGCCATGGTGTCACACCTAGATTTAAGGACAAATTCGGATGCATCTCATATTCTCATATGTGTGTCAGGATAAAGTTTCACACATACGACAACTTAGTGTATAGAAATCAATGTCATGATTTTTATTTAAAAATAACTAAATAAAATACACCGAGCTAAAATAACTCCTCTACATGTGTGGTTGACTAGGAGACAGTGACCTAGATCTCTTCAAACTCATCTTCATAATCTTTCTCTAGCAGTACCTGCTCTTGACCTGGGTAGTGATTATAGCAAGCGTGAGCTCTCATAAAATCATCGTTCAGCAAGTGTGGAGGAAAAAGTGTAGTGTAAGGCTTATCAAGGGGCTGAGGCTAAACATCCACTTTTAATTAAGTTGGTCAAAACATTATTAGCAATTACCAAGTATAAGTAATTGTCATCCTAATTAAATAAGTGATCATAAATAAATACTCACAATGCAATGCATGTCTGATTTAATTTAATTCCATCATTTAATCATGTGAGTGTCCGAGCCTCTCATAACCGTGAACGCGACTGATATATCAGTTTTACACTCTGTATCAGAGGTGGCACATCTTTACCCACAATTCGTGTTTCCCTCCTAGCCTGGGTTTGCAAGTCCGTTAGACACTTCTAAGGTGAACTACAAGGCCTTTACAAAGTTCTGAATTTTTTGTTTTTTGACCATTTTTTCGACCAAAACTTACATTTAGACCCATGGGTGACTTATTTCAGGATTTGGACCCTTACCATGGTGCCATATCAGCATGAGAAAACCCGCTACGGTTTTACCTAGAGGGGGTATAGATCTTCTTCCACGGTCTAAAACACCATCGCAGCAATTCCAGTCAACACTATACTTGCGCAACTCCACCCCGCTTGGCCCTTTCGGGTAAGACTCTCACGTACTAGTTTCTCTAATTAATTAGTCAAGAGCGTTCCATACCATCCTCATGGTTGCATTGTTTTCCCAGATGATTCTCCATGTTCCAATTAAACAAAATGATCTTAACATGCATAATAATAAAGCCAACAATAATAAATCATAATAAAACATCAGCATGATTAAAATGTATCATTATCCCAAAAACCAAGTAGAACACTAGCATATCTATCCAAAAGTAGTAAACCAGTATAAACAAGGTATAGTAAACCAGTATAACTAAGGTATAGGAAAAAAATATAGGGTGACCTATTAGGCCCCGTCAGGTTAGCCTAACTATGCAATCCATATGTGAGAACAATCCATTAAATATTAAATATTAATAGGTCAAACAACGTGATAAGGACACTTGCCTTCCAAAACAAACTCCTTTTGCTCAGAGTCTTCATAGTGTTAGTCTTTCGATCCCTCTGTCGAGGACTTTCCCATAGTAAATTTATGGGGTAGGTTGGATTAGGCAAGTTTTGGCTCTCGTCATGAGAAAGTACAACATGCCTAGTGTTTTGGTGGCTATTGATCTATTATGTTTTGGTCTACTCTCTCAGGGCTCCCCACATCTCCTTATATTAGTCAAGGAGGTGGACGATTATAGGGGCGAATACGAGTTGGTTACCTGATAGATCTAATCTGGTAACCTAATCCTATGAGAATCCAACTCTCTATAGTTACAAGTGTGCATTCCTTATTTGTTAGAATCATGTTTTATCTGCTTATGACTCTAGCTTTATATGTTAGGATATTGTCCTATCTATTTAGGACTCTAACTTTCTCTCCCATTCAATAGTATCTTTGGCATATTTGTACTTCTAGAGTTCTACTCATATTAAAGATCCAATAATCATGATGACTGAGTCCAGGGACACTAGATAGGAGATGACTCTACGAGTGGAGCCTACACGTCAGTCGCTGCGGTTAAGAGTCCACGCGTGTGGCTTGGAAAAATTTAAAATCATGCAAAATCGTTGCATTGATTTTTTCTTGCTATTTACATCCTAAAATTTGAGAATTTTAGGGTGTAACAAAGTTCATAGATGACTGCACTAGATTCTACTATATGTACTTGTTAAAATAAAAAAATGAAACATTACATTTTTAAGATCTATAGAGGTAGAAAATCAACTTGAGAAGAAAATTAAATGGTTACGGTCTGATCGTGGGAGAAAATATTTCTCAAATGAGTTTCCTGAGTTTTGCATGGAGCATGGTTTTATTCGTGAGAGAACACATCTATATTCACCACAATCCAATAAGATTGATGAGAGAAAGAACCACACTCTAATTAAGTTGGTTAATGCCATGTTAGAGATAGGGGGCTAAAGAATGATGGTCAAGAGGAAAAGGTGTGTAAATTATTGAAATCTTTATATGGTCTAAAACAAGCACTTAACAAGTAGCACAATAATCAATAAAATTTAGATATCAATCAAATTTTTTGTAAATGAAACCAATAAAAGCATCTATTGTAGGTTTGGCAGAAGAGAAAGTGTGTTCTTTTGCTTATATGTGGATGATATACTAATTTTTGGAAATAATGTTAACGTGATTAAGTGAAAGACTTTTTCCTAGTAACTTTGAAATGGAAGATGGGAGAGGCTAATTTATTCTTAATAAAAAGCTATTGAGAGAAGGAGGAAATGGTGGGATTACTCTTATGCAACCACATTATATGAAAAATGTGTTGGTGGCTTTGAGTATAGTGATTGCATCTGCTCCAACTCCTTATGATTCAAGCGTGTTGTTAAGGAAAGATAGTAGAATAGCATGAGATCAATTGAGATACTCTCAAATTATTGGGTCTCTTATGTATTTGGCTATTGTAACGAGGACTAACATCTCATTTGCTATGATCAAACTCAACCGATTTGTTTCCAATCTGGGAATGGTCATGGGCATGTCTTTGTGAGGGTATTGCGCTATCTAAAAAGGTACTATGAGTTATGATAATCACTATAGTAGGTACCCAAGGGCACTAGAGAGTTATTATGACATAAACTAGATTTCTAATGTTGACCAGATTTACTCCATAAGTGGATATGTGTTCTCGCTTGGAGGTGGCACTGTTTCATGAAAGTCTTGCAAGCAGACAATCTTAATGAGATGAAGAAAGGAAGTAGAACCCACAACATTAGATACCACCACAGTTGAGCTGAGTGGCTCCATAAACTTTTTATGGATATACCAGTAGTTGAAAAACCAATATCGACTATCTCTGTGAACTAAGATAATTAGACAATGGTAATCAAAGGGAACAGTTCTAAAAGATAACATAAAGTCTATGAGGCATGTGAATAGGCTATTGAAATATGTCAGAAAACAGAGAAACACTAGAGTAATTACCTAGACTATGTCCATACATCTAAGAATCAGACAAACCAGTTTACAAAGAGTATGTCACATAATATGATAGAAGGTGCATCTAGGGAGGTGGGCTTGAGACCCACTTCAAGTCATTCCATAGTGGTAACTTATTCGATGTGATCAGATATCCCGTGAAAGTAATATTAAAACAACTTAGTGGTTGATTCATAGTGAGACCCCCTTAAAGTAAAGTATAGATCATTTAAGATGCACATTTTTATTTTGCTATATGGCAGGGTGATTAAAATCTGAAAGTGCTTGATGTGGCTTAATTAAACAGGGATGTTGTCTTACACAGCATCCTAGAAGGAACATACCTATATGATTTCGATTGCTAGTCACAGTCTATAAGATACGGGTAATCTCTAGATACTCATGAAAGACATCAAAGTGTTACTTATCTATACTATTATATAATCCACCAGTTTAAACTTTACAAAACACACCAAACCAAATCACCCACACCCATAACCTTCACTAAATTCGCCAAACAAATATCACCTAGATATAACACAACATCAAAACCAACTGTTCAAATATCTAGATAACCTCCTCCCTCATACTCACTCAAATCCAATGGACAATATTATTTAGATCATCTCTCGTCCCTCCCCTTCTCCCTCTCCCACGACTCCCTCCCCTCGCTCGCGCCACCACCAACGCTGTCAACCCTCCCCTCGCGCTGCCGCCACCACCTTCGACCTCTCTTCTCCCTGCTCGAGATTGTAGTATTAGCACGGGCTATATGCTAGCATGCTTCAAATCGAGGGGATGTTTATAGCAATCTAGTGCCAGAAAAGAACTTTGGTTGTTCTATAAAAAAAAACATGAGAAGTACTGTTGGGAATGCGATGGATTAGGAGGAAGCATTCAGCTTAGTGTCCTGAGTTCCTGGCATATGATGGTTTAGCAGCTAGAGCCACAAAGTCACCAGCTGAGCTGTGTCTGTTTGGTTTCATCAGTTCAGAAATCGCTGATCGAACGCCGAGCAGTTTGGGTTTTAGAAATTGCCGAGTTGTGTCCATACAGCATGCATGCTGTGAGCCTGTGACATGTTCTCGGCGCGTGCCTTCCGGACTGATCTGATCTGATCTGGCCTGACCAACAGCCCTCTGACTTCCGGTTCCGCGCGTGTGTATAAATAGACGTGCTCTCTGCCTCTGATCCGATGAGAGCTACAAAGTCTCAGTGGTCACACAATGCAGGCATCACGAGAGATGGCTAGTAGGCTTGGCGTCCTCGTCTTGGTTGCGCTTCTCGCCGCCGACACCACAGCTCAACTTGCTCAAGCGCAAGGGTCCTCCTCCTACGGCAGTGCTCCTCCTCCACCAACGAGCCCGCCGAGCGCAAGCCCACCAGCCCAGACTCCACCACCGTCTCCTACTCCGCCAACGCCAAAGCTGAGGTACAACTTCTACAAGCGCTCGTGCCCTTACGCCGAGGACATCATCAAGCAAGCCGTGAGGAACGCCACGAACGTCAACCCCGGCCTCGGCGCCGGCCTCATTCGCATGGCCTTCCACGACTGCTTCGTCCGGGTACGTGAACCCCAATGCTAGCTGCCAAAATTTGTCCGTGCATGCACGCAATGCGCGCGCGGCGTGACCACCCCACGTGTTTGTTGTTTTTGCAGGGCTGCGACGGCTCCGTCCTGCTCGACGCGACGCCGGCGAACCCGCGGCCGGAGAAGCTCGGCCCGCCAAACTTTCCTAGCCTGCGCGGCTACGAGGTGGTGGACGCGGCCAAGGCGGCGCTCGAGAAGGCCTGCCCGGGCGTCGTCTCCTGCGCCGACGTCGTCCAGTTCGCCGCTCGCGACGCCGTCTTCTTCCTCAGCGGCTCCAAGGTGCTCTACAGCCTCCCCGGGGGCCGCTTCGACGGCAGGGTGTCCTTCGAGAACGAGACGCTCAGGTTCCTGCCGCCGCCGTTCTTCAACCTCTCCCAGCTCATCCAGAGCTTCAAGGTCAAGGGCATGAGCGTCGACGACCTCGTCGTGCTCTCCGGCTCCCACACCATCGGCCGCTCCCACTGCTCCTCCTTCTCCGACCGCATCTCTACGCCGCCCTCCGACATGAACCCTGCCCTCGCCACCGTGCTGAAGCGGCAGTGCCCGGCCAACCCCAACTTCACCAACGACCCCACGGTGGTGCAGGACATCGTCACCCCCGACAAGCTGGACAACCAGTACTACTGGAACTTGCTACGTCACAATGTGCTGTTCAAATCCGACGCGGCCCTGCTGACGTCGACGGAGACGGCGAGGATGGTGCTCGAGAACGCCGGCATCCGAGGAAGGTTTGAGAGGAAGTTCGCCAGCGCGATGCTCAAGATGTCGCTCATCGAGGTCAAGACCGCTGCCACCGGCGAGATCAGGAAGAACTGCCACGTCGTCAACTAGCTTTGTTTGATTTGATTCTTCGTTGTTGGATTAATGGATTAACGCGGGCTTGACCCAAATTAGCTTTCAATAATAGCCAATGATAATGGCTCATTTTAATGCTATGGTGTATTAATAATTTAGTACCACATTAAAAGTTCAAGTGACAAAGCAATCAATTTAAATAGGTGAACTATTAGTATATCTATTGAGAAGTTGAAAAATGATGAAGAACTGTCAAACGCGTGCGCCTTGCCGCTGCCACCTGGTGGACGGTGGCCGAGGCAATCGAACGGTTGCGTATTTTGCCTGGAGTGATGATCGTTATGATGACCGAGGCAACCGCTGCCACGTAGTCAATTAGCTTTGATTGATTTGATTCTTCGTTGCATCCAGATCGATATCTGGTTGGTTTTTTATTGGTATTGAGTTGGCATAAGATATATGTGGTACTCGATTATAGATAAGATGATTCAGTAAGTTAAGTTTCAAGTTCTTTTCTGGCTGAACCTCAATGCTCCAATTTCTAGACTGAATTGTGATCTATCATTACCGGAATCGGGCTCTTTGACGAGTGTCTGAAGCACTCGGCAAGCCTAGAAAACACTCGGCGAAGTCTTTGCCGAGTGTTACACTCGGCAAAGAGATCACGGCGAACTGTACATCGGTAACGACTTCTTTGGCGAGTACTTTTTATCGGACACTCGACATAGACTTTGCTGAGTGTCACTCGGTATTTGGCAAAGAAAAGTCGCCGTCATGGCGACTAGTAACGGAGACGGCGCCTTTACCGAGTGTATTAGTTGGCACTCTGGCAAAGAGTTTTCCTCTTCCCCGGGTGTCTGCCAGCCTAGCACTCGGCAACGAGGCCACCACAGGCCCCTTGTCAGTTTCGTCGAGTACTCTAGTAGGCACTCGGCAAAGCTTGTTTCTTTGCTGAGTGTCAGGGTCGTAGCACTCGACAAATCAGCTTTACCAGTGCCCAGGTGTTCCTTCTTTGGCGAGTGCTATGACCTTGACACTCGGCAACCTCTTTGCCGAGTGTTACACTCGACAAAGTGACCAGTATACACCTTTTAAATTTGTTTTTCCTATTCTCTCCAAACAAACAAAAGAGATATCACATAATCATCACAGATATCACATATACATCACATATCTCACAAAGACCATAAATCAAACTAGTTATCATAGCATTACTGTCGGGGACCATAATTAGGGGTACCCTCAAGACGCCTAATTCTTAGCTGGTAACCCCATCAGCATAAAGCTACAGAGGCCTGATGGGTTTGATTAAGTCAGGGGTCAGTCCATACGAGCGACTCGACCACGCCACGCCCGAGCCTAGCCTCGGGCGAGGGCAGCCGACCCTGAGATGGTTCCGTCTCGCCCGAGGCCTCCTCTTTCATGGCAGACGCATCTCCGGCTCGCCCGAGGCCTTGCCTTCGATAAGAAGTAACCCTGACTAAATCACCGCGCCGACCGACCAAGTCACTGGGGCCTTTAACGCAAAAGGTAAGACTGACGGGCAGCCAGGCTTGGCCAAAAGCGCTAGAGGAAGCACCGCCCGACCCAGGGCTCGGACTCGGGCTAAGGCCCCGGAAGACGGCGAACTCCGCTCCGCCCGACCCAGGGCTCGGACTCGGGCTAAGGCCCCGGAAGACGGCGAACTCCGCTCTGCCCGACCCAGGGCTCGGACTCGGGCTAAGGCCCCGGAAGACGGCGAACTCCGCTCCGCCCGACCCAGGGCTCGGACTCGGGCTAAGGCCCCGGAAGACGGCGAACTCCGCTCCGCCCGACCCAGGGCTCGGACTCGGGCTAAGGCCCCGGAAGACGGCGAACTCCGCTTCGCCCGACCCAGGGCTCGGACTCTACCCCGACCTCTGCCGAACGACCTCCGCCTCGCCCGACCCGGGAGCTCAGGTTCGGCCTCGGCCATGCAGGACAGACTCGACCTCGGCCTCGGAGGAGCTTCCACGTCGCCCGACCTAGGACACAAGTCCGCCACGTCAACAGGAAGCGTCATCATCACCCTACCCCGAGTCGACTCGGGCCGCGGGGAACAGGACCGACGTCCCATCTGGCTGGCTCCACCGGATAGGCAACGATAGCGCCCCGCTGGACCATGACGATGGCGGTTCTCGGCTCCCTTACGAAAGCAAGGGGACGTCAGCAAGGGCCCAGCCGCTCCGACAGCTGTCCCTCCGCCCGGCTCCATTGCTTCTCCGACAGCCACGACGCCACACTAGCTGGGTGCCAAGATCTCTCCGGCTGCCACCTTGGCATGTACTTAGGGCACTAGCTCTCCCCCGCTAGACACGTAGCACCTTGCTACACCCCCATTTGTACACCTGGATCCTCTCCTTACGCCTATAAAAGGAAGGACCAGGGCCTTCTTAGAGAAGGTTGGCCTCGCGGGGACGAAGGGCAGGGGCAGGCGCTCTCTCGGGGCCGCTCGCTCCCCTCACCCGCGCGGACGCTTGTAACCCCCTACTGCAAGCGCACCCGACCTGGGCGCGGGACGAACACGAAGGCCGCGGGTTTCTCCGACTCCCTCACGACCCGGCTCCGGCCGCCTCGCTCTCTCCCCCCTTCGCGCTCGCCCACGCGCTCGACCCATCTGGGCTGGGGCACGCGGCACACTCACTCGTCGGCTCGGGGACCCCCCGGTCTCGGAACGCCGACAGTTGGCGCGCCAGGTAGGGGCCTGCTGCGTGTTGACGAGTAGATTCCCGTCAAGCTCCAGATGGGCAGTCTCCAACGACCTCTTCAACCCGGAACGGTGCTCCGTTTCGGGAGTCTCGAGTTCATGTCTTTCGACGGCAGCTACGACATGATACTCCTTCCACCGCCGCGCGACAGCGACAATGGTGGCGGACAGCCCGCCCGCCGGCGGCGGAATCGACGACGTCTTTCCCGCGTGGGGGAAGGACAACTTTCGAGCTCGCCCCATCCTCTCCCTCGCCATCGGAGGAGGAGGCGGGGCAACCAAGGCCGAGCGGGAGGCTGCGCTCAGTCGACTGTCGAGCAAATCGACATCCCCAGCGCCCCAACGGAGGACGCATCGGGCATCACCCGCGCGTTTGAGGCGAAGGCGAGCGCCGTCCCCCCGCGACGCGCCGATCCCGAGCAAGTGGACGACGCCAGCGCGCTCACGGAGGGCCTGCAGGACGTCGCCCTCGCACCCAGGACGACGGCGCGATCAGCCCCCGATGTGACTTCGTCGCTCCTCGTCGACCAAAAGGTACGGGCTGATTCCCATCCTTCGTCATTTCGACTCGACCTCAACCCGCCTGGCGACCTCGCTTTGGCGGGCGCTCACGTTGAGGCGAGTGCAACCTCTCTGGGGTTTCGTGTGCGGTCGCCTTGGGACCGATTGACGGGTGTCTCGACCTACGGACCCTCTGGGTCCGAGGAAGATGACGACCCCAGCATCTGCTGGGATTTCTCTGGATCTGGCAACCCCAGTGCCATGCGGGATTTCATGACCGCATGTAACTACTGCCTCTCCGACTGTTCCGACGGCAGCCGCAGCCTTGGCGACAAGGACTGCGGCCCGAGCCGCGAATGTTTCCATGTCGAGCTGGGGGATCCCTCCGGAGGCAGCTGTCTCGGCATGCCGGAGGATGGTGATCCCCCTAGGCCAGCGCCTCGCGCCGACATCCCGCGGGAGCTAGCTGTGGTCCCCGTTCCGGCGGGGGGTCACGACCCACAGCTCGAGCAAGTCCGCGGGGCGCAGGCCAGGCTCGATGAGGGAGCAGGAGCGCTCGAGGCAATCCGCCGGAACGTCGGGCAGGTATGGGCGAGCCAGCCCCCGGCCGGAGAAATACGTCACCTGCCCCAAGGTCTCCAGCACCGCATCGCCAACGATGCCAGGGACAGACCGCCACCCGCATCCGGCGGAACCGGTCAGGACCTGGCCACCGCAGCAATGCTCCTCCGCGCGATGCCGGAGTCATCAACCACCGAGGGTCGGCGAATCCAGGGAGAGCTCAAGCATCTCCTGGAAGGCGCTGCGGCCCGGCGGGCCGAGAGCTCTGCCTCCCGAAGGCAGGGGTACCCCTCGGAACCTCGTGCCGCGACTTCCCGACTCACACGGGAAGCCTCGGTCTACACCGGACGCGCGCGCAACACCGCGCCTGCGGCCCCGGGCCACCTCGGCGACGAGCACCCTCATCGCGACCGTCGGGCCCGCCTCGACGAAAGGGTGCGCCGAGGTTATCACCCCAGGCGTGGGGGACGCTACGACAGCGGGGAGGATCGGAGTCCCTCGCCCGAACCACCCGGTCCGCAGGTCTTCAGCCGAGCCATTCGGCGGGCGCCGTTTCCGCCCCGATTCCGGCCCCCGACTACTATCACGAAGTACTCGGGGGAAACGAGACCGGAATTGTGGCTTGCGGACTACCGCCTGGCCTGTCAACTGGGTGGGACGGACGACGACAACCTCATCATCCGCAACCTCCCCCTGTTCCTCTCCGATACCGCTCGCGCTTGGTTGGAGCACCTGCCTCCGGGGCAGATTTCCAACTGGGAGGATCTGGTCCAGGCTTTCTGAAAGCTCTCTTGTGAGTTTTGGTGTTTGGATGACAACTCAATTAAAGGACTAACAAGTGTACTAAGTGTTGAACAGGTGCTTAAGATAAAGTCTACAAGGTTCAACACAAGAGAACAAATGTGATGGTCCAAGAACTAGATTATGGATACATAATGGACATTGCAAAAGTGAGACTCGGGTGCGTAGCTCGGAGACAACTGATCAAGCCAAGGACGGAGGCAAGAAGAGCTTCGAGGTACCAAGTGCACGGGAGAAGGTCAAGGAGGCTGAGGAACCCAAAGCCAAGGGTGAAGAAGAAGGCTTGCAAAGTCAAGGGTGATCGAGTTGAGAACAGCTACGGCACACCAAGGATCACTACATAAGGACGTGACTTACAGCCAATGAGGTAACAGCTACAGTTATGTGGTGTAAGTCATAAGGCTCAAGATTAAGCTCTAAGAAGGAGATAAAGGTCACTAGAAGGAGAACAAGTGTCAAAACCAGAACTGGAAGCAGCCCAAAAGAGCTAAGTTCACCTTAATCTTTAGTTTGGGTTGTTCCTAGGTTTGGAGATGTTCTATGTGATCTTTGCAGGATGTTGGAGCCAAGAAATGTCAATCTAGATCAAGTCAAGCAGACTTGATGATTTATGAGTCCAACATCGAAGCTCATGCATGTGAAATGCTATAGATGTAATAATTAAGAGAAGGTATGTTTCTAGACTTAGTACATTGGTTTTGTGTACTAATATATTTGTCTAAGTGTTAGGAACAGAAAGAAGAAAAAGAGAAAAGGGGAGAGAATGACTTGGCTGTGTGCAGCCAAGTCTCAGCTCGGTCTGGAGCACCGGACTGTCCGGTGTGCACCGGACAGTGTCCGGTGCGCCAGGCTGCCTCAACTCGAACTGGCTGCTCTCGGGAATTCGCCGACGGCGTACGGCTAAAATTCACCGGACTGTCCGGTGTGCACCGGACTGTCCGGTGAGCCAACGGTCGGCCAGGGCCAACGGTCGGCCGCGCAATCCGCGCGAGACACGTGGCCGAGCCAACGGTCGGCAGACGGCACCGGACTGTCCGGTGTGCACCGGACTGTCCGGTGCGCCAACGGCTCGCAGATCTCCAACGGGCTGCAACGGTCGGCAGCGCCAGATAAGGAAACAAATCGGGCACCGGACAGTGTCCGGTGTGCACCGGACTGTCCGGTGCCCCCGACGACAGAAGGCAAGATTGGCCTTCCAGAATTGCCTCCAACGGCTCCTAGGCCCCTTGTGCCTATAAAAGGGACCCCTAGGCGCCTCAAGCAAGATACAAGTGCAGCCAACAAGTGTAGACATCACTCGGATCAATTCTCGCTCTCCCTCTTGTGTGTAACTCTATAGTTTGTGTAGAAGGCACAGCTATAAGCCTTTAGAGAGAGGAGTAGTGCTGCTAAGAGCTAGAGCAAGGTCTTGAGCGTACCGTTACTCTGCCGGGGTGCTGCCAAGAAGTTTGTAAGCAGCCGCGGTTCTGTTGTAACCCCACTCAATAGTGAAAGGCTCCATCTGTCATACTGACAGATCTGAGAAAACGGAGGAAGGAGTTGAAATAGACTCCAAGCCCAGGTGTGGCTAACTCCAACGAGGACTAGGCAAGCATTTCAGGCTTGGCCGAACCTCGGGATAAATCCTTGCGTCTGTGTGCTCTGTTCTGTATTGTATCCTGACTCTCTGTCTTACTCGTCTTTATATCTGCACTTCAATACTTATCTGTGGTATAAGCTCTATCAAAAGTGCAGGACACTTTTGAGACAGGATCTCTGATTCCGCTGCAACCTACTCGAAGAGTCTTCTCACTCCACTGCGTACTAAGTCTTCGAGTAGAGTAAGAATTTAAGTTTTAAAGTAATAAGTTTTATTCGCCTATTCACCCCCCCCCCCTCTAGGCGACATCCAGATCCTGTTCCCGGGTCAAAGGGAACTTTCAATTGGTATCAAAGCTAGGCCTCTCCAGTGTGGGCTTAGCCGTCCGGAGATGACGATGTCGCCACAAGAGGTAACTGTAGAACTTCTTTTAGGCGATGGCTCTAATTACAAATCTTGGTCTGTCTCTATTTATAATACTTTCTTAAGTGTTGATCCTGATTTGAGACAGATCTTTAGTAGAAGTATTTTTCCATCTGATATTAGTAAAAATCCCTCTAATGATGAACTAAGATGTTTATCTCTCAATCACCGTGCTTGCAACATCTTAGTTGAATCTCTTTCTAGAGGTGCTTATTTTGCCATCATGAGTAGTGATAATGATTTATTTGTTGATGCTCATGATTTATGGAATAGGATTAAAGAAAAATATTTTGTGGCCAATTGTACTACTTCTACTCCCTATGTTGCTTGTGGTACTAACCTTTCTAAGGGAGAAGAAAAACGATGGCAACCAAACGATGAATCCACCTCACCGACAGGTTTGTCTTCCACTAGTTATAAATGTCTTATTGCTAACAATGATAGTGGAGACGAAAGCGATGATGAGGAGGAATATGAGGATGATAGCGAGGATGAGTCTTCATCACCACAAGGTACATTTTCCTGTATTGCTTCCACTAATAATAATGACAGGGAAAATGAGACCGGTGATGTGGAAGAAGAGGAGATTCGCCGGTTCTACACCAATCTCAACAAAGAAGACAAAGTGCTCTTGGTTAAGTTGTTGAGTAGGAACAAGGAACAAGGCGAGACGCTTCTCAGGCTAGAGGAGACTCTCATCAAAACCAACGACAGCCTGGAGAAGATGACCAAAGAACATGAGGAGCTAAAGTGCTCTCATGATAATTTGGTCCAACGGTATGAATCTATTTTATTTGAGCAAAGAAATAATCATGATGTATTATCTGATGTTGCTCAACTTCAAACTGAGAATTCTATGCTTAAGAGTCAAGTAGAAATGATAAATTTAGAAAAACTTGCTCTAAGTGAAAAATATGATATGCTATCTTATTCTCATAATGAATTAGTTGATGACCATATCATGCTTAATGTTGCTCATGAGGTTGTAATTTCAAACTTAAATTCATGTGAACCTCATTCTTGCACATGTGCTCATTTAGATAATATATCACCATGTGCTAACCCCTGTTGCTCAAAAGAAAGCAAATTTTTGAATGAGCATCAAGCTGCAGGATCAAAAGAAAGGAACAAGAAAGCAAAGCAACTAAGGAGAAGACGCATTGCTCAACCTCCTCAAGATATCCACGGACGCGTGGTGAAGAAGCTTGAGACGGGAGAAACCGCAGCAAGTGTTAAACTCCATAAGAAGGATGTTCCTAAAGCAATAAATGAAGAAATCAACATGAACAAGGAAAAAGGTAAAAATTCAATTAGTCATGTTGTTTGCACTGATCATCTCTCTATGTCATCCAAGAGCAAAAAGGGAAGAGGAAAAAGGAGGTGCTTCAAGTGCAAGGAATTAGGTCACTTCATTGCGTCTTGTCCACACAAAGACAAGGATGAAGGAATGAGGAGATGCTTTGGATGCAACGATAAGGACCATATGATCACTTCATGTCCGCTCATGAAGAATCAAAGACGTGCACCCTCCATGATGACCCTCACTAAGCAAAAAGACAAACAACAAGTGTCAAGTCAGGTTGAGCAACGCTTCTGCTACATGTGTGGTGAGCATGGTCATCTACCTAAGGTATGTAAGAAGGGTAAGGTTCCTAAACAAGTAAATTTATCTCAATCTTATTCGCTTAGGAGACCCCAATCATACACTTGTGCTAGATCAGTAATGAGATCACCTAGAACTAGCACAACTGCTATTTGGGTACCAAAGGCCCTTTTAGATGAACGTTATGGACCCATCTCGAGATGGGTACCAAACCGTGCTAACTAGACCATGCAGGTGCCTTGAGATGGACTGGAGACCATGGGAAAGCTTAATACGGTTAACTCAAACTCTGTGCTTAAGCTATTAATTGTTATGATGTTTATTCATTGACCCAAGGTTGAATTATTGTGAGACACTAATCCCATGTTCATCTCAAGTGAAATAAGGTGTATAGGTCCTTAATCATTATTGGTGAATCAAACAAAGGACCTTGATGAGATTCTTCAACTTGCTCTCCATAGGATGGTACCCTTGTATCATAAGTACTTTGTTTATAATCAGTATTGCTCGGTGTGTTACCTGTCCTTGGAGTAGTTATGTCTCTTGATTGCCTGTGTTGAGTATCTTTCAATCAATGATTAGTGATTTCCAAGATCGTAATCATGCGTGCTTAATCATGATTAGGTGCTCTCAATTGGTATCTTATCATTGCTTAATCATTCTTTGGGTAGCTTATCATTTGAGATATCCTCCATGATTAACTCTTGTTGTGTTCGTGAATAAACCTGCATCCCGTTGTGAGTTATGCTATATGGTTTTATGATTAGCCTGTGTGAAAATATGACATATTGCTTAGTTTATATGATGACCCTATTCTGGCACTGTGTGTTATGCCTCTAATGCCTCTAATGCATTATCTCGAGCTATGAAGTGCATAAATAATAGGGAACTTTCAGTTGGCTTGTGGTAATAATTGGTGCTCTCATGGCCATACTGGTAAAAGGCAAAGGTATGGAAAATGGAACTGTGCAATTTTATTGAATATCTTAAAGTTCCATTGATTGTGATCATAGCTGTGTTCTTGCATTTCACTGGTAGTACCATGGCTTAGGAGACTTGCCTTAAAATGTTTTTTTCTTCTGGTGTACCTAAAGAACCTTCTTAACTATGATGTGCTTAAGACATGATCGTGTTGTTTTTCAATTGGTATATGTGTTACAATGATAGTTAAGTATGAAGCATGTCTAAGATGCGTGTAAATGTTAGACTTCCTGTGAGTATTCAATTGGCTTAGGTGCTCCTGAGGCATGCATTGTTGTATTTAGTCAACCTTTCATTTAGCCTTCAATTTGTATTAAGTGGCTTTCAATTTGGTATTTAATTGATATCTCTTTGGGATGAAAGTGATAGAGTATGCCTTGACCAAGGTATGTTGTGATCCCCTCTAGTTCTAAGGAAGCTAGAATGTGCAAAGTGCAAGTCATTCAAATACTTGATGCACAACTTTAGGGGGAGCACACATAACTTGTGTCTTTTGAGACTAACTGTTTTTTGAGTGATCCTATATAATCTCAAGGTGGAAAAGAGAAGATGAGCATGAAATGAAGCAATCAGGACTTGGGTACCTCTGTAAGTCAAGTAATTGGTATCTTAAGTCATGAGTAATTGTATATCTTTAGATTGCTCATGCTCTATAATATCTGGTGATAATAGATGTTTTTTTTGTAAATATCATGGAGCCATGATGAACTTGCAATTGGTATCTTTTGGTAGCTGTGATAGTTTGCTTCATTTTGATAATCCTTAGAATAGAAGTTTCTTCTTGTGCCCAATGCTATAACTTGTTCTAAGTTTGGTGTCTTAGCAACAAGGAAAAATTAGGATAAAGAATCAGGCACAAGTGTGGAGAAGCTCTCGAGAGATTAACTACTTTCAAGATGGGAAGTACACTACAACATGGTAAAGGTACAAAGGGAGTAAATCTTTTTGCATATAAATGTTGAGAGTATCTTACCTAAATGTTGATAGTGCATATGTTCAATAAGTAAGGGGGAGTTTTAGTTAGTCGTTTTTCCCCTTAACACCCTGCTGTCCCTTGACATCATCCTATGTTATTGCTTGAGTATGGTTTTTGGTGTTTGATGTCAAAGGGGGAGAATTTGTGTATTAAAGCTTATCTCAAGTTGAGAGGAAAGCTTATCCTTAAAGCTTATCTCAAGTTGAGAGGAAAGCTTATCCTAAGGGGTGTGTTAGTTTAAGCTTTCCTAGTGTGTCATTCATATGCTTCCTGCAGTATTATATGTGTTGCATCATATGGACTAGTGCTTCCGTTGCTATGAATTATTTGACCTCTAGAGTGTAATAGATAGACATGTGGTTAATGGTGCTTTAAGATTGTCATGGTGTTTTAAGATTGTCTTAAATTTAGTGTCTTAGTTTAAATTGGTATTAGTTTGAATTGGTATCTTAATGGTGAATAGTGGTAGGTTGATATTCCTGTGATATATCCACTAAATTGAATGGTGTTTAACTCTGGTTATGTGCATTTGTGTGTTTAATTATGTGCATTTGTGTGTTATAGTATCATGGCTTGATTCTTGACACAATGCATCCTAAAAAGTGCTAAGGTGTAGAAATGTTTCGAATTGCCTAAGTATGTGCAAATTGGCATCTGAGGTCAAAACTATGTTTTTGAAGTAAGCACATATTTAGGGGGAGCATTCTATAAACTTAGAATTCAAAATTTGTGCTTCAAATCTTATTCTTATGTAAGCTTTAATTGTGTTGCCATCAATCACCAAAAAGGGGGAGATTGAAAGCTCTCTTGTGAGTTTTGGTGTTTGGATGACAACTCAATTAAAGGACTAACAAGTGTACTAAGTGTTGAACAGGTGCTTAAGATAAAGTCTACAAGGTTCAACACAAGAGAACAAATGTGATGGTCCAAGAACTAGATTATGGATACATAATGGACATTGCAAAAGTGAGACTCGGGTGCGTAGCTCGGAGACAACTGATCAAGCCAAGGACGGAGGCAAGAAGAGCTTCGAGGTACCAAGTGCACGGGAGAAGGTCAAGGAGGCTGAGGAACCCAAAGCCAAGGGTGAAGAAGAAGGCTTGCAAAGTCAAGGGTGATCGAGTTGAGAACAGCTACGGCACACCAAGGATCACTACATAAGGACGTGACTTACAGCCAATGAGGTAACAGCTACAGTTATGTGGTGTAAGTCATAAGGCTCAAGATTAAGCTCTAAGAAGGAGATAAAGGTCACTAGAAGGAGAACAAGTGTCAAAACCAGAACTGGAAGCAGCCCAAAAGAGCTAAGTTCACCTTAATCTTTAGTTTGGGTTGTTCCTAGGTTTGGAGATGTTCTATGTGATCTTTGCAGGATGTTGGAGCCAAGAAATGTCAATCTAGATCAAGTCAAGCAGACTTGATGATTTATGAGTCCAACATCGAAGCTCATGCATGTGAAATGCTATAGATGTAATAATTAAGAGAAGGTATGTTTCTAGACTTAGTACATTGGTTTTGTGTACTAATATATTTGTCTAAGTGTTAGGAACAGAAAGAAGAAAAAGAGAAAAGGGGAGAGAATGACTTGGCTGTGTGCAGCCAAGTCTCAGCTCGGTCTGGAGCACCGGACTGTCCGGTGTGCACCGGACAGTGTCCGGTGCGCCAGGCTGCCTCAACTCGAACTGGCTGCTCTCGGGAATTCGCCGACGGCGTACGGCTAAAATTCACCGGACTGTCCGGTGTGCACCGGACTGTCCGGTGAGCCAACGGTCGGCCAGGGCCAACGGTCGGCCACGCAATCCGCGCGAGACACGTGGCCGAGCCAACGGTCGGCAGACGGCACCGGACTGTCCGGTGTGCACCGGACTGTCCGGTGCGCCAACGGCTCGCAGATCTCCAACGGGCTGCAACGGTCGGCAGCGCCAGATAAGGAAACAAATCGGGCACCGGACAGTGTCCGGTGTGCACCGGACTGTCCGGTGCCCCCGACGACAGAAGGCAAGATTGGCCTTCCAGAATTGCCTCCAACGGCTCCTAGGCCCCTTGTGCCTATAAAAGGGACCCCTAGGCGCCTCAAGCAAGATACAAGTGCAGCCAACAAGTGTAGACATCACTCGGATCAATTCTCGCTCTCCCTCTTGTGTGTAACTCTATAGTTTGTGTAGAAGGCACAGCTATAAGCCTTTAGAGAGAGGAGTAGTGCTGCTAAGAGCTAGAGCAAGGTCTTGAGCGTACCGTTACTCTGCCGGGGTGCTGCCAAGAAGTTTGTAAGCAGCCGCGGTTCTGTTGTAACCCCACTCAATAGTGAAAGGCTCCATCTGTCATACTGACAGATCTGAGAAAACGGAGGAAGGAGTTGAAATAGACTCCAAGCCCAGGTGTGGCTAACTCCAACGAGGACTAGGCAAGCATTTCAGGCTTGGCCGAACCTCGGGATAAATCCTTGCGTCTGTGTGCTCTGTTCTGTATTGTATCCTGACTCTCTGTCTTACTCGTCTTTATATCTGCACTTCAATACTTATCTGTGGTATAAGCTCTATCAAAAGTGCAGGACACTTTTGAGACAGGATCTCTGATTCCGCTGCAACCTACTCGAAGAGTCTTCTCACTCCACTGCGTACTAAGTCTTCGAGTAGAGTAAGAATTTAAGTTTTAAAGTAATAAGTTTTATTCGCCTATTCACCCCCCCCTCTAGGCGACATCCAGATCCTGTTCCCGGGTCAAAGGGAACTTTCACTTTCGCCGGCAACTTCCAGGGCACGTACGTGCGCCCCGGGAATTCCTGGGACCTCCGAAGCTGTCGGCAACAGCCGGGGGAGTCCCTTCGGGACTACATCCGGCGATTCTCGAAGCAGCGCACCGAGCTGCCCAACATCACCGACTCCGATGTCATCAGCGCGTTCCTTGCCGGCACCACCTGCCGTGACCTGGTGAGCAAGTTGGGTCGCAAGACCCCCACCAGGGCAAGCGAGCTGATGGACATCGCCACCAAGTTCGCCTCTGGTCAGGAGGCGGTCGAAGCCATCTTCCGAAAGGACAAGCAGCCCCAGGGCCGCCCGTCGGAAGATGCACCCGAGGCGTCTACTCCGCCCGGCGCCAAGAAGAAAGGCAGGAGGAAGTCGCAAGCGAAACGCGACGCCGCCA
Organism: Zea luxurians; assembly: GCA_029449295.1. Taxonomy (NCBI): domain Eukaryota; kingdom Viridiplantae; phylum Streptophyta; class Magnoliopsida; order Poales; family Poaceae; genus Zea; species Zea luxurians. Next base: position 179,613,333 of record JAOPSE010000004.1, on the reverse strand, counting down.
GCACGGACCTTGTCGCCGCCGCCGAGTACAAGAACCCTCGGAAGCCCCCCGGAGGCGCCAACCTCTTCGACAAGGCACTAAAGGAGACGTGCCCCTACCATCAGGGGCCCGTCAAGCACACCCTCGAGGAGTGCGTCATGCTTCGGCGCCACTTCCACCGGGCCGGGCCGCCCGCAGAGGGCGACAGGGCCCGCGACGACGGCAAAAAGGAAGATCACCAAGCAGGGGAGTTCCCCGAGGTCCGCGACTGCTTCATGATCTACGGAGGGCATGCGGCAATTGCCTCGGCTCGGCATCGTAAGCAGGAGCGTCGGGAGGTCTGCTCGGTGAAGGTGGCGGCGCCAGTCTACCTAGACTGGTCCGACAAGCCCATCACCTTCGACCAGGATGACCACCCCGACCACGTGCCGAGCCCAGGGAAGTACCCACTCGTCGTCGATCCTGTCATCGGCAACGTCAGGCTCACCAAGGTCCTGATGGATGGGGGCAGCTGCCTCAACATCATCTACGCTGAGACCCTCAGGCTCCTGCGCGTCGATCCGTCATCCATCCGAGCAGGCGCTGCGCCCTTCCACGGGATCATTCCCGGGAAGCGCGTCCAGCCCCTCGGACGGCTCGACCTTCCTGTCTGCTTCGGAACACCCTCCAACTTCCGAAGGGAGACTTTGACGTTCGAGGTGGTCGGGTTCCGAGGGACCTACCACGCAGTGTTGGGAAGGCCATGCTACGCGAAGTTCATGGCCATCCCCAACTACACCTACCTAAAGCTCAAGATGCCGGGCCCCAACGGGGTCATCACCGTCGGCCCCACGTACAAACACGCATTCGAATGCGATGTGGAGTGCATGGAGTACGCCGAGGCCCTCGCCGAGTCCGAGGCCCTCATTGCCGACCTGGAAAGCCTCTCCCGAGAGGTGCCGGACGTGAAGCGACATGCCGGCAACTTCGAGCCAGCAGAGACGGTTAAGGCCATCCCTCTCGACCCCAGTGGCGACACCTCCAAGCAGATTCGGATCGGATCCGGGCTCGACCCCAAATAGGAAGCAGTGCTCGTCGACTTTCTCCGCGCAAACGCCGACGTCTTTGCGTGGAGTCCCTCGGACATGCCCGGCATACCGAGGGATGTCGCCGAGCACTCGCTGGATATTCGGGCCGGAGCCCGACCGGTCAGACAGCCTCTGCGCCGATTCGACGAGGAAAGGCGCAGGGTGATAGGCGAGGAGATCCACAAGCTGATGGCAGCAGGGTTCATCAAAGAGGTATTCCATCCCGAATGGCTTGCCAACCCTGTACTTGTGAGGAAGAAAGGGGGGAAATGGCGGATGTGTGTAGACTACACTGGTCTCAACAAAGCATGTCCGAAAGTCCCCTACCCTCTACCTCGCATCGATCAAATCGTGGACTCCACTGCAGGGTGCGAAACCCTGTCTTTCCTCGATGCCTACTCAGGGTATCATCAAATCAAGATGAAAGAGTCTGACCAGCTCGCGACTTCTTTCATCACGCCCTTCGGCATGTACTGCTATGTCACAATGCCTTTCGGTCTGAGGAACGCGGGTGCAACGTACCAGCGGTGCATGAACCATGTGTTCGGCGAACACATCGGTCGCACGGTCGAGGCCTACGTCGATGACATCGTAGTCAAGACGAGGAAAGCCTCTGACCTTCTCTCCGACCTTGAGCTGACATTCCGGTGTCTCAAGGCGAAGGGCGTCAAGCTCAATCCCGAGAAGTGCGTCTTCGGGGTGCCCCGAGGCATGCTTTTGGGATTCATCGTCTCCGAGCGGGGCATCGAAGCCAACCCGGAGAAGATCGCAGCCATCACAAACATGGGGCCCATCAAGGACTTAAAAGGCGTACAGAGGGTCATGGGATGCCTCGCGGCCTTGAGCCGTTTCATTTCACGCCTCGGCGAAAGAGGCCTGCCCCTGTACCGTCTCTTAAGGAAGGCCGAGTGCTTCACTTGGACTCCCGAGGCCGAGGAGGCTCTCGGGAACCTGAAGGCGCTCCTCACCCAGGCGCCCGTCTTGGTACCCCCAGCTGATGGAGAAGCCCTCCTGGTCTACGTCGCCGCTACCACTCAGGTGGTCAGCGCTGCGATCGTGGTCGAAAGGCGGGAAGAGGGGCATGCCTTGCCCGTTCAGAGGCCAGTTTACTTCGTCAGCGAGGTGCTGTCCGGGACCAAGATCCGCTACCCACAAGTCCAGAAGCTGCTGTATGCAGTGATCCTGACGAGGCGAAAGCTGCGACATTACTTCGAGTCTCATCCGGTGACTGTGGTGTCATCCTTCCCCCTGGGGGAGATCATCCAGTGCCGAGAAGCCTCGGGACGGATCGCGAAGTGGGCGGTGGAAATCATGGGCGAGACAATCTCGTTCGCCCCTCGGAAGGCCATCAAGTCCCAGGTACTGGCGGACTTCGTAGCCGAATGGGTCGACACCCAGTTGCCGACGGCTCCGATCCAACCGGAGCTCTGGACCATGTTTTTCGACGGGTCGCTGATGAAGACGGGAGCTGGCGTGGGCCTGCTCTTCGTCTCGCCCCTCGGGAAACACCTGCGCTACGTACTCCGCCTCCATTTCCCGGCGTCCAACAATGTGGCTGAATACGAGGCTCTGATCAACGGATTGCGAATCGCCATCGAGCTAGGGGTCCGACGCCTCGATGCGCGCGGCGACTCGCAGCTCGTCATCGACCAAGTCATGAAGAACTCCCACTGCCGCGACCCGAAGATGGAGGCCTACTGTGATGAGGTTCGACGCCTGGAAGACAAGTTCTCCGGGCTCGAGCTTAACCACATCGCCCGGCGCTATAACGAGACAGCGGACGAGCTGGCAAAGATAGCCTCGGGGCGAACGACGGTTCCCCCGGACATCTTCTCCCGAGATCTGCACCAACCCTCCGTCAAGATAGGCGACACGCCCGAGCCCGAGGTGCCCTCGGCCCCGTCCGAGGCGACCTCGACCCAGCCCGAGCTATCCTCGGTTCAACCCGAGGAACCCTCGGCCCCCGAGGGCGAAGCACTGCACATCGAGGGGGAGCAGAGCGGGGTCATGCCAGATCAAGATTGGCAGACCCCGTACCTGCAATATCTCCGCCAAGGAGAGCTGCCCCTCGGCCAAGCCGAGGCTCGGCGGGTAGCGCGACGCGCCAAGTCGTTCGTCTTGCTGGGCGATGAGAAGGAGCTCTACCACCGTAGCCCCTCGGGCGTCCTCCAGCGATGCATCTCCATCGCCGAGGGTCAGGAACTCCTGCAGGAAATACACTCGGGGGCTTGCGGCCATCATGCAGCACCTCGAACCCTCGTCGGGAACGCTTTCCGCCAAGGCTTCTACTGGCCGACGGCGGTGGCTGACGCCACTAGAATTGTCCGCGCCTGCGAAGGGTGCCAATTCTATGCGAAGCAGACCCACCTGCCCGCTCAGGCTCTGCAGACGATACCCATCACCTGGCCCTTCGCTGTGTGGGGTCTGGACCTCGTCGGCCCTCTGCAGAAGGCGCCCGGGGGCTACACGCACCTGCTGGTCGCCGTCGACAAATTCTCCAAGTGGATCGAGGTCCGACCCCTGAACAGCATCAGATCCGAGCAGGCGGTGGCGTTCTTCACCAACATCATCCATCGCTTCGGGGTCCCGAACTCCATCATCACCGACAACGGCACCCAGTTCACCGGCAAAAAATTCTTGGATTTTTGCGAGGATCACAACATCCGGGTAGACTGGGCCGCCGTAGCTCACCCCATGTCGAATGGGCAAGTAGAACGTGCCAATGGCATGATTCTACAAGGGCTCAAGCCTCGGATTTACAATGATCTCAACAAGTTCAGCAAGCGATGGATGAAGGAACTCCCCTCGGTGGTCTGGAGCCTGAGGACGACGCCAAGCCGAGCCACAGGTTTCACGCCGTTCTTCCTGGTCTACGGGGCCGAGGCTGTCCTGCCCACTGACCTGGAATACGGCTCCCCGAGGACGAGGGCCTACAACGAAGAAAGCAACCAAGCTAGCCGAGAAGACTCGCTGGACCAGCTGGATGAGGCTCGGGACAAGGCCTTACTACACTCGGCGCGGTATCAGCAGTCCCTGCGACGCTACCACGCCCGAGGGGTCCGACCCCGAGACCTCCAGGTGGGCGATCTAGTGCTTCGGCTGCGGCAAGACACCCGAGGGAGGCACAAGCTCACGCCCCCCTGGGAGGGGCCGTTCGTCATCGCCAAAGTTCTGAAGCCCGGAACGTACAAGCTAGCCAACAGTCAAGGCGAGGTCTACGGCAACGCTTGGAACATCCAACAGCTACGTCGCTTCTACCCTTAAGATGTTTCCAAATTGTTTATATACCTCGCACCCACGCAAAGTTTAGTCAACAAGGAAGGGTCGGCCTCGCCTCGGCAAAGCCCGACCCTCCCTCGGGGGCTAAAAGGGGGGAAACCCCCTCTGCGTCAAAATTTTCCTCGAACAAAAAATCTCTTTCATCAGAATATCTTTCGTGCTTTTTGACTACTTCGAAAAGTGGGTCACGGAAACGACAGGGTACACGTAAGCAGCCAAGGCTGACCGAGCCGAGGGACTCCTACGCCTCCGGGATACGGATACCTCACTCATCACCTTCTGCGATAAGTAACTCGTGTTCGGACAAGGTGACTCCGCGGATCGAACAAGTCTCTACGTTCGGAAGCTCTTCTGTCAAAGCGATTCTTCGAGTTTTCTCGACTAAGTCAGTGATAGGGCCTCATGGACGGGTAAAAGGTGCGCGTAAGCGGCAAGGCCGACCGAGCCGAGGGATTCCCACGCCTCCGGGATACGGATACCTCACTCCTCACCTTCCGCGAGAAGCAACTTTCGCTCGCACAAACGTCCCTGTTACCGACAAAAAGTCCAGATGCTTAGAATGAGAGGAAAAGGGACGCAGCTTTACAACACAGCAAGGGTGTGTGTTCTGGCCTCAGCGGCCGCACAAAACACACGCTACAAGACAAGCTGATCCTGCAGGCTCAGGTCTTGCCGCTGGAAGGGGGCGGCGACACCCTCGGCATCGACAGCACCTTCGGCAAGGCCCGAACTAGCCTCGGACGGCGACGCGATCCGAGGGCCTCCGCTCCAAAGGACGGCGTCATCACCACGCCCGGGCGGTCGTTGTCAGGGACTTCTCCGGGAATCCGGCCCGAGCAGGCGGCTCGGCCAGCCACCTCCGCGAGCCCGGTCCGAAGCCTCAGCTGACCAACTTCGGTGTCGATCCTGCCAACGGACAACCCGGCTAGGCTCCGGCCAACTAGGTTTCATTTCCGAGCCAACTCTGCCTCTGCTTATGCTGATATCGCTACCCCCGGCCTCGGCTCGTCGAAGAGCGGCCGAGGGGTCTCTTTAACTAAGCTAGAGGAGCCTCGGACAACAGGGCCGACCGAGCCGAGGGACTCCTACGCCTCCGGGATACGGATACCTCACTCGTCACCTTGACACGGGGCGACTCATGCTTAGTGAAGCGGTTCAGACAATCAGCAGGCGAGTCTTGGTGCTCGGAAATGAGGAAAAAACACGGCTCCGTGCCGTAGTTACATACATGTTCAGGCCCCGAAAGCCGAAAATGAACAAAAAACCCGGCACTCGAAGTGCCATTACAAACGGAACTCTGGTTCCCCCTCCGCAGGTACGAACAACCCCACTCGATGGGTGTGGGCCTGCGGGGCAACAGAAGACCGTCGAACGGCATGTCGCCGACCGCCCCGACAGCGGCGACGATGAAGACTTCTGCCCCGGGGGGCCGAACAGCAGCAATGATGGCCTCAGGGCGGATACTGCTGCTAGGAGGCCCCCGCCCTTGCCCAAACTCGAGAGGCAAGGACGGGCAGAAGGCCGTAGAGTTGGAGGTCGGCCCATGGCCAGCCTTGGCTGTCGCGCCGGCGGAAGAACCTCTTCCAGCTGCCGTGGCGGGAGGCAGCACCGGGAGCGATTCCGAAACTGCTCGGCTCAGAGAGCCGGGCACGGTGCAGCTGTTGGCGCCACGGACGACTCCCGCCCTTCCCCCCGATCACTGAGGGAAGGAGCGGGCCACCGCCCGCGCAGGAGCCGACCCCAACTCGGCACACTCCCCTCCTCAGCCCTGGTGATGAAAATCCTTGAGGCTGAGGGAGGGGCAGAGGCCGCAGCTGTAAGACCCAAAATTAGTAGAAAAAAAATATAAATAAAGTATCATAATGCTTTGGAAATTAGGAAATAAGAAAAAGATGAGAAAAGGATTTTTCTTTTAGAGGAAACCATTTATACATCCCATGAAATAAATAACAAGGAGAATAAAACTTAAATAAGTAATATTAAAATATTATGGTTTATATTCACCTTTGGGTTTCAATTGATACATTTGAAAAATCTAAAAAAACTAAAATAGAAGTATAAATTTGAATTTGGAATAAGGAATAGAAAAAGAATGGGAAGGCTATATACTTATTAAAAATAAATAAGTAATCCAAACAGTAAAGTCTAAATTTCCTTCAGGATTATGTTTGATTTTAGGAATCTGAAATTCAAAATAAAATTTGAATTTGGTTTTGAATATTTAAAATATAATTTGAAAACAAAAACAGAAAACATATAAAAGAAAAAGAAAGTAAAAAGGGAAAAACGTACCTGGGTCGAATCTCAGCTCGCGGCCCACCTAAGCCCACGCTCCTGCGCACAGCTGTTGGAAAGCGCCGACACACGGGGCCCACTGGGCAGCCTCACTCGCGTCAACTGAGCGTCGCGTTTCTCTGGCGGGTGGGCCAATCGCGTCAGCTCTATCCTCCGCGCACGCTCCTTCCTTCTTGTTTCGCCGACGGGCGGGGTCCACTGACAGGCTCGTCTTCTCCCCAAACGAACGCGCGAATTCCTGGCTCCGTGGCTCGGACTCCGCACGACCCAATCCCATCGGGGTTACCGTAGCCGGCGCGCAATGCTCGGGTCGTTGGGGGCGGGCTGCGGGATCACCTCCTCTATAAATTCCGGCACCTTCCCCATGCTATTCCCCATCAACCCTCGAGCATCGTTGACGCCATTGACGATCAGAGAATTGCGCTGGTGGGTCTCGTCCTTGCCAATCGGTCCAACCTTGGGCATCGGGTGGGTTGGTGCGCGGCGGGCGTGACTGGAGAAAATCCGGGGCTCGCGGGCGGACTGACTCTCGGCAATTGCTCGCTGCCGTGCCTGCGGTGGGCGAATTCTGCCCCGTGCCGTGGTTGACTCTCCCCGCCGTCGCTATCTGTCCTAAGGTACCTCCTATCGGATCACCCCGTCCTCAATTCCGTTTTGCGCACGAATTTAACTGAATCCGGTGGCCGGGGTGGTAGAATTTGGGGAGCTCCGACGTGGTGGCCGCCATGGGCAAGGGCGCTCCCCAGCTCGGCTCCGTTGGGGGGGAAGAAGGCCCCTGCACCGTCCGTCCAAGGATGGGTGGACACGATTAGATCTAGAACCCATTCAGCCGCGACCGTTGGATCTTGGATTTATGGCTCCGATCGGATCTGGCGATGGTTGATACCGTGGTCGTTGATTTGCAGATGAACGCGCGGGATTAGATCGCATCTTCATAAAACCCTAGCCGTAGGATCTTAATCTGATGCCCCACGCTGCGTACCGGTTCGGGATTTAACCGATCTAATCTACACTGTCCGCTTACAATCCAACGGCCGTAAAAACCCCGTACCCCTTCGTGGGTACATTTTACTAAAGAACCCTCGGAGTCTTGGTTATTTAACCCGCCGTCCACCCTAGGGCTAGGATGAGTCTGTGGATTACTTCTGATTTTGCCCCTGCATTTATCTGATATTGAGGCCCAGTCCAGATAATTAGAAAATCAAATAAATTCATTAGGAAAATACTTTTTAGTGTAAAAATAAATGCTAGAACTTGTTTAAATCATAGAAAATCCATTTTTAGTCCAAATTAATCCATTCCACTTTCTAAAATTTGGTAATTTTATTATCTACCACCTAGATCCTCTGTTTTGTCATGAAAACAATTAGAAATTTAATCTCTCACTTAATTCATTTTAAAGCACATAAAACCTTTGAAAATTCATAACTTAAAATATATAACTCCAAATTTAATGATTCCAATTCCTGTGATCTTATTTTAATATGTATATTAATAATGTGAATTTTGTACTTATGTTTGGTGTAATGTTAATTTTGCCTATACAATGTTTGTTTGTATTGCTACGACTAGCAGTGAGGTCACGTGTCATCTGAAGGATCATCCTGGTACCTGGATTCTCAAGGCCCAGGCAAGTTGTGCCCTTGATCACTTCTTTTTACCCAGCCATGTTCTGATTAATCATAATGATCTGCATAGGTTAATTTTGATGGGACCCAATAGGTTACCCTAGTTTGTCTATCTTTATACCTTGTTTACCACTGAACTTTCTGGGTAGTACTTGCTAGTGCTATATGTGGTTTTGGGTATGAAGATTTCACTATTCATGATTATACTTTTGTTATCAGTTGTTATTTATGGTTCATGTTAAGATCATTATGTTAATTGGAACATGGAGCGACCACCCGGGAAAACAGTGCTACCACAAGGGAGGAATGGGACCCCTTGGCTGATTAATTAGGAAAGCTAGTGGAAGACTACCTTACCCGAAAGGGGCAAGGGCAGTAGGGGAGTGGTCAGTGTAGGGAGGCCCTCGGGAGGATTTTGCTGCGATGGCGGTCCTGCAAGGGATTCCTGCATTGGAACTTCCTATAAACTGAAGCGGGTTTTCGGAAGCTAGTGGAACTTTGTAAAGGCCTCGTAGTGGATCCCTAGCCATTCACCTCGGTAGTGTCTAAGGGCCTTGCAAACCCTGGCGACATGGGATACACGACTTGTGGGTAAAGATGCGCAACCTCTGCAGAGTGTAAAACTGGTATACTAGCCGTGCTCACGGTCATGAGCGGCTCGGACCCTCACATGATTAATTTATGGAACTAAATTCAATTTGTCATATGCATTGCATTGCAGGTGATGTTGTTACTATTATTCTATTACTTAATTGGGTTGGTATTTACTTATACTTAGTAACTGCTAATAAAATTTTGACCAACTTTAAAAGCAATGCTCAGCTCTAACCATCTTCTTTGGTAAGCCTTACACTTCACGTGAGCTCCCCACCTTTGGCGAGTTCATGCACATTATTCCCCACAACTTGTTGAGCGATGAACGTATGTGAGCTCACTCTTGCTGTCTCACATACACCACAGGTCAAGACCAGGTACTGCAGGATGATGCTCATGGAGGATGCTGTGATGAGTTCGTGAGAGATCTAGGCCGTCGCCTCCCAGTCAACTTTGGGTTGCTGGACCGTTGTCTCCTTATAATGTAATTATTTATTTTGTATAGAACTCCTGTTATATATAAAGTTGTGACATTCGATCCTGTGCCACTATACATCATATGTGTGAGACTTGGTCCCAGCATACCTGGTGTTTATGTTGCGCCCGGGTTTTGGACCCCTAAAATCCGGGTGTTATAGCAGCCCGGCTCGCTTTCCCCCACCATCAAGCCGGAAGTCACCCTCTTGGGTGACCGCCGGTGGAGGGGTGCAGCCGGGCTGCATGATGAAAATCCTTGAAGCCGAACGATGGCCGAAAGGTACCCGCTCCCACGGAGTGGTGTCCCCCGACGATGAGGCACGGAGACGGCGGTTTCCCCCATCCGGGGGCTTGAAAGGCGGAAAGACACGATGCATAAGGGAGGAAGAAGACATGGTCGCCTTACGAAAGGGGTCGCCCTCCTTTTAAAGGCAACTCTCCGTGCTTGCGCCCCCAACCGTTACGGGCTGAGTCTTCTCCAACACGCCTCCAAAGCCCTCCCCTGCGGCGCGGGGGCTGGGACCCACCTGTCATGCAGACCGGCTCCGAGCAGAAGAAGCCGAACCGCCGCGCGCGGCGCGCGCGCAACCACCTAGCAGTTACAAGTGACCCTCCACTTTTGCCCAGACCAACGGGCGAAGGGGGTGGGCAGCCATGCGGGCGGCATGCAACCGCGCCAAGTGGACGCGCCTCTCCGACTCCTGACAGGCCAGCGCGGAGGCTCAAGCCCACGCGTCGCGCAACCGGCGCGCCGAATGCTGCATGTAAGCCACTATGCCACTTGCGCCACCACCGCACCTCCTCGGTTGCGGAACCAATACCGCGGCCCGAGGCGGCCCAGCACGCGGCCCAGCTGCGCCAGCCTTCGAACCCCTGATCAGTAATGAGCGTGGAGCCCGGGTAGCCTGAGGCGGTCGTGGAACCTTTCGGGGGGCCGACCTTCGAACCTCTGACCAGTAGTGGGTGTCGAGCCCACGCGATCTGAGGCGGCTGTTGAACCCTTCGGGGGGCCAGCCTTCGAACCCCTGATCAGTAAGGAGGCTCGGAGCCTGGTTCCTTCACGTGTCGAGGACCATAATTAGGGGTACCCTCAAGACGCCTAATTCTCAGCTGGTAACCCCCATCAGCATAAAGCTGCAGAGGCCTGATGGGTTTGATTAAGTCAGGGGTCAGTCCATACGAGCGACTCGACCACGCCACGCCCGAGCCTAGCCTCAGGCGAGGGCAGCCGACCCTGAGATGGTTCCGTCTCGCCCGAGGCCTCCTCTTTCATGGCAGACGCATCTCCGGCTCGCCCGAGGCCTTGCCTTCGATAAGAAGTAACCCTGACTAAATCACCGCGCCGACCGACCAAGTCACTGGGGCCTTTAACGCAAAAGGTAAGACTGACGGGCAGCCAGGCTTGGCCAAAAGCGCCAGAGGAAGCACCGCCCAACCCAGGGCTCGGACTCGGGCTAAGGCCCCGGAAGACGGCGAACTCCGCTCCGCCCGACCCAGGGCTCGGACTCGGGCTAAGGCCCCGGAAGACGGCGAACTCCGCTCCGCCTGACCCAGGGCTCGGACTCGGGCTAAGGCCCCGGAAGACGGCGAACTCCGCTCCGCCCGACCCAGGGCTCGGACTCGGGCTAAGGCCCCGGAAGACGGCGAACTCCGCTCCGCCCGACCCAGGGCTCGGACTCGGGCTAAGGCCCCGGAAGACGGCGAACTCCGCTTCGCCCGACCCAGGGCTCGGACTCTACCCCGACCTCTGCCGACGACCTCCGCCTCGCCCGACCCGGGAGCTCAGGTTCGGCCTCGGCCATGCAGGACGGACTCGACCTCGGCCTCGGAGGAGCTTCCACGTCGCCCGACCTAGGACACAAGTCCGCCACATCAACAGGAAGCGTCATCATCACCCTACCCCGAGTCGACTCGGGCCGCAGGGAACAGGACCGACGTCCCATCTGGCTGGCTCCACCGGATAGGCAACGATAGCGCCCCGCTGGACCATGACGATGGCGGTTCTCGGCTCCCTTACGAAAGCAAGGGGACGTCAGCAAGGGCCCAGCCGCTCCGACAGCTGTCCCTCCGCCCGGCTCCATTGCTTCTCCGACAGCCACGACGCCACACTAGCTGGGTGCCAAGATCTCTCCGGCTGCCACCTTGGCATGTACTTAGGGCACTAGCTCTCCCCCGCTAGACACGTAGCACCTTGCTACACCCCCATTTGTACACCTGGATCCTCTCCTTACGCCTATAAAAGGAAGGACCAGGGCCTTCTTAGAGAAGGTTGGCCTCGCGGGGACGAAGGGCAGGGGCAGGCGCTCTCTCGGGGCCGCTCGCTCCCCTCACCCGCGCGGACGCTTGTAACCCCCTACTGCAAGCGCACCCGACCTGGGCGCGGGACGAACACGAAGGCCGCGGGTTTCTTCGACTCCCTCACGACCCGGCTCCGGCCGCCTCGCTCTCTCCCCCCTTCGCGCTCGCCCACGTGCTCGACCCATCTGGGCTGGGGCACGCGGCACACTCACTCGTCGGCTCGGGGACCCCCCGGTCTCGGAACGCCGACAGTTGGCGCGCCAGGTAGGGGCCTGCTGCGTGTTGACGAGTAGATTCCCGTCAAGCTCCAGATGGGCAGTCTCCAACGACCTCTTCAACCCGGAACGGTGCTCCGTTTCGGGAGTCTCGAGTTCATGTCTTTCGACGGCAGCTACGACATGATACTCCTTCCACCGCCGCGCGACAGCGACAATGGTGGCGGACAGCCCGCCCGCCGGCGGCGGAATCGACGACGTCTTTCCCGCGTGGGGGAAGGACAACTTTCGAGCTCGCCCCATCCTCTCCCTCGCCATCGGAGGAGGAGGCGGGGCAACCAAGGTCGAGCGGGAGGCTGCGCTCAGTCGACTGTCGAGCAAATCGACATCCCCAGCGCCCCAACGGAGGACGCATCGGGCGTCACCCGCGCGTTTGAGGCGAAGGCGAGCGCCGTCCCCCCCGCGACGCACCGATCCCGAGCAAGTGGACGACGCCAGCGCGCTCACGGAGGGCCTGCAGGACGTCGCCCTCGCACCCAGGACGACGGCGCGATCAGCCCCCGATGTGACTTCGTCGCTCCTCGTCGACCAAAAGGTACGGGCTGATTCCCATCCTTCGTCATTTCGACTCGACCTCAACCCGCCTCGCGACCTCGCTTTGGCGGGCGCTCACGTTGAGGCGAGTGCAACCTCTCTGGGGTTTCGTGTGCGGTCGCCTTGGGACCGATTGACGGGTGTCTCGACCTACGGACCCTCTGGGTCCGAGGAAGATGACGACCCCAGCATCTGCTGGGATTTCTCTGGATCTGGCAACCCCAGTGCCATGCGGGATTTCATGACCGCATGTAACTACTGCCTCTCCGACTGTTCCGACGGCAGCCGCAGCCTTGGCGACAAGGACTGCGGCCCGAGCCGCGAATGTTTCCACGTCGAGCTGGGGGATCCCTCCGGAGGCAGCTGTCTCGGCATGCCGGAGGATGGTGATCCCCCTAGGCCAGCGCCTCGCGCCGACATCCCGCGGGAGCTAGCTGTGGTCCCCGTTCCGGCGGGGGGTCACGACCCACAGCTCGAGCAAGTCCGCGGGGCGCAGGCCGGGCTCGATGAGGGAGCAGGAGCGCTCGAGGCAATCCGCCGGAACGTCGGGCAGGTATGGGCGAGCCAGCCCCCGGCCGGAGAAATACGTCACCTGCCCCAAGGTCTCCAGCACCGCATCGCCAACGATGCCAGGGACAGACCGCCACCCGCATCCGGCGGAACCGGTCAGGACCTGGCCACCGCAGCAATGCTCCTCCGCACGATGCCGGAGTCATCAACCACCGAGGGTCGGCGAATCCAGGGAGAGCTCAAGCATCTCCTGGAAGGCGCTGCGGCCCGGCGGGCCGAGAGCTCTGCCTCCCGAAGGCAGGGGTACCCCTCGGAACCTCGTGCCGCGACTTCCCGACTCACACGGGAAGCCTCGGTCTACACCGGGCGCACGCGCAACACCGCGCCTGCGGCCCCGGGCCACCTCGGCGACGAGCACCCTCATCGCGACCGTCGGGCCCGCCTCGACGAAAGGGTGCGCTGAGGTTATCACCCCAGGCGTGGGGGACGCTACGACAGCGGGGAGGATCGGAGTCCCTCGCCCGAACCACCCGGTCCGCAGGTCTTCAGCCGAGCCATTCCGCGGGCGCCGTTTCCGCCCCGATTCCGGCCCCCGACTACTATCACGAAGTACTCGGGGGAAACGAGACCGGAATTGTGGCTTGCGGACTACCGCCTGGCCTGTCAACTGGGTGGGACGGACGACGACAACCTCATCATCCGCAACCTCCCCCTGTTCCTCTCCGATACCGCTCGCGCTTGGTTGGAGCACCTGCCTCCGGGGCAGATTTCCAACTGGGAGGATCTGGTCCAGGCTTTCGCCGGCAACTTCCAGGGCACGTACGTGCGCCCCGGGAATTCCTGGGACCTCCGAAGCTGTCGGCAACAGCCGGGGGAGTCCCTTCGGGACTACATCCGGCGATTCTCGAAGCAGCGCACCGAGCTGCCCAACATCACCGACTCCGATGTCATCGGCGCATTCCTTGCCGGCACCACCTGCCGTGACCTGGTGAGCAAGTTGGGTCGCAAGACCCCCACCAGGGCAAGCGAGCTGATGGACATCGCCACCAAGTTCGCCTCTGGTCAGGAGGCGGTCGAAGCCATCTTCCGAAAGGACAAGCAGCCCCAGGGCCGCCCGTCGGAAGATGCACCCGAGGCGTCTACTCCGCCCCGCCAAGAAGAAAGGCAGGAGGAAGTCGCAAGCGAAACGCGACGCCGCCAGCACGGACCTTGTCGCCGCCGCCGAGTACAAGAACCCTCGGAAGCCCCCCGGAGGCGCCAACCTCTTCGACAAGGCACTAAAGGAGACGTGCCCCTACCATCAGGGGCCCGTCAAGCACACCCTCGAGGAGTGCGTCATGCTTCGGCGCCACTTCCACCGGGCCGGGCCGCCCGCAGAGGGCGACAGGGCCCGCGACGACGGCAAAAAGGAAGATCACCAAGCAGGGGAGTTCCCCGAGGTCCGCGACTGCTTCATGATCTACGGAGGGCATGCGGCAAATGCCTCGGCTCGGCATCGTAAGCAGGAGCGTCGGGAGGTCTGCTCGGTGAAGGTGGCGGCGCTAGTCTACCTAGACTGGTCCGACAAGCCCATCACCTTCGACCAGGATGACCACCCCGACCACGGGCCGAGCCCAGGGAAGTACCCGCTCGTCGTCGATCCTGTCATCGGCGACGTCAGGCTCACCAAGGTCCTGATGGATGGGGGCAGCTGCCTCAACATCATCTACGCTGAGACCCTCAGGCTCCTGCGCGTCGATCTGTCATCCGTCCGAGCAGGCGCTGCGCCCTTCCACGGGATCATTCCCGGGAAGCGCGTCCAGCCCCTCGGACGGCTCGACCTTCCTGTCTGCTTCGGAACACCCTCCAACTTCCGAAGGGAGACTTTGACGTTCAAGGTGGTCGGGTTTCGAGGAACCTACCACGCAGTGTTGGGAAGGCCATGCTACGCGAAGTTCATGGCCATCCCCAACTACACCTACCTGAAGCTCAAGATGCCGGGCCCCAACGGGGTCATCACCGTCGGCCCCACGTACAAACACGCATTCGAATGCGATGTGGAGTGCGTGGAGTACGCCGAGGCCCTCGCCGAGTCCGAGGCCCTCATTGCCGACCTGGAAAGCCTCTCCCGAGAGGCGCCGGACGTAAAGCGACATGCCGGCAACTTCGAGCCAGCGGAGACGGTTAAGGTCGTCCCTCTCGACCCCAGCGGCGACACCTCCAAGCAGATTCGGATCGGATCCGGGCTCGACCCCAAATAGGAAGCAGTGCTCGTCGACTTTCTCCGCGCAAACGCCGACGTCTTTGCGTGGAGTCCCTCGGACATGCCCGGCATACCGAGGGATGTCACCGAGCACTCGCTGGATATTCGGGCCGGAGCCCGACCGGTCAGACAGCCTCTGCGCCGATTCGACGAGGAAAGGCGCAGGGTGATAGGCGAGGAGATCCACAAGCTGATGGCAGCAGGGTTCATCAAAGAGGTATTCCATCCTGAATGGCTTGCCAACCCTGTACTTGTGAGGAAGAAAGGGGGGAAATGGCGGATGTGTGTAGACTACACTGGTCTGAACAAAGCATGTCCGAAAGTCCCCTACCCTCTACCTCGCATCGATCAAATCGTGGACTCCACTGCAGGGTGCGAAACCCTGTCTTTCCTCGATGCCTACTCAGGGTATCATCAAATCAAGATGAAAGAGTCCGACCAGCTCGCGACTTCTTTCATCACGCCCTTCGGCATGTACTGCTATGTCACAATGCGTTTCGGTCTGAGGAACGCGGGTGCAACGTACCAGCGGTGCATGAACCATGTGTTCGGCGAACACATCGGTCGCACGGTCGAGGCCTACGTCGATGACATCGTAGTCAAGACGAGGAAAGCCTCCGACCTTCTCTCCGACCTTGAGCTGACATTCCGGTGTCTCAAGGCGAAGGGCGTCAAGCTCAATCCCGAGAAGTGCGTCTTCGGAGTGCCCCGAGGCATGCTTTTGGGATTCATCGTCTCCGAGCGGGGCATCGAAGCCAACCCGGAGAAGATCGCAGCCATCACAAACATGGGGCCCATCAAGGACTTAAAAGGCGTACAGAGGGTCATGGGATGCCTCGCGGCCTTGAGCCGTTTCATGTCGCGCCTCGGCGAAAGAGGCCTGCCCCTGTACCGTCTCTTAAGGAAGGCCGAGTGCTTCACTTGGACTCCCGAGGCCGAGGAGGCTCTCGGGAACCTGAAGGCGCTCCTCACTCAGGCGCCCGTCTTGGTACCCCCAGCTGATGGAGAAGCCCTCCTGGTCTACGTCGCCGCTACCACTCAGGTGGTCAGCGCTGCGATCGTGGTCGAAAGGCGGGAAGAGGGGCATGCCTTGCCCATTCAGAGGCCAGTTTACTTCGTCAACGAGGTGCTGTCCGAGACCAAGATCCGCTACCCACAAGTCCAGAAGCTGCTGTATGCAGTGATCCTGACGAGGCGAAAGCTGCGACATTACTTCGAGTCTCATCCGGTGACTGTGGTGTCATCCTTCCCCCTGGGGGAGATCATCCAGTGCCGAGAAGCCTCGGGACGGATCGCGAAGTGGGCGGTGGAAATCATGGGCGAGACAATCTCGTTCGCCCCTCGGAAGGCCATCAAGTCCCAGGTACTGGCGGACTTCGTAGCCGAATGGGTCGACACCCAGTTGCCGACGGCTCCGATCCAACCGGAGCTCTGGACCATGTTTTTCGACGGGTCGCTGATGAAGACGGGAGCTGGCGCGGGCCTGCTCTTCGTCTCGCCCCTCGGGAAACACCTGCGCTACGTACTCCGCCTCCATTTCCCGGCGTCCAACAACGTGGCTGAATACGAGGCTCTGATCAACGGGTTGCGAATCGCCATCGAGCTAGGGGTCCGACGCCTCGATGCGCGCGGCGACTCGCAGCTCGTCATCGACCAAGTCATGAAGAACTCCCACTGCCGCGACCTGAAGATGGAGGCCTACTGTGACAAGGTTCGACGCCTGGAAGACAAGTTCTACGGGCTCGAGCTTAACCACATCGCCCGGCGCTACAACGAGACTGCGGACGAGCTGGCGAAGATAGCCTCGGGGCGAACGACGGTTCCCCCGGACGTCTTCTCCCAGGATCTGCACCAACCCTCCGTCAAGATAGGCGACACGCCCGAGCCCGAGGCGCCCTCGGCCCCGTCCGAGGTGACCTCGGCCCAGCCCGAGCCATCCTCGGTTCAACCCGAGGAGCCCTCGGCCCCCGAGGGCGAAGCACTGCACATCGAGGAGGAGCAGAGCGGGGTCATGCCAGATCAAGATTGGCAGACCCCGTACCTGCAATATCTCCGCCAAGGAGAGCTGCCCCTCGGCCGAGCCGAGGCTCGGCGGGTAGCGCGACGCGCCAAGTCGTTCGTCTTGCTGGGCGATGAGAAGGAGCTCTACCACCGTAGCCCCTCGGGCATCCTCCAGCGATGCATCTCCATCGCCGAGGGTCAGGAACTCCTGCAGGAAATACACTCGGGGGCTTGCGGCCATCATGCAGCACCTCGAACCCTCGTCGGGAACGCTTTCCGCCAAGGCTTCTACTGGCCGACGGCGGTGGCTGACGCCACTAGAATTGTCCGCGCCTGCGAAGGGTGCCAATTCTATGCGAAGCAGACCCACCTGCCCGCTCAGGCTCTGCAGACGATACCCATCACCTGGCCCTTCGCTGTGTGGGGTCTGGACCTCGTCGGCCCTCTGCAGAAGGTGCCCGGGGGCTACACGCACCTGCTGGTCGCCGTCGACAAATTCTCCAAGTGGATCGAGGTCCGACCCCTGAACAGCATCAGATCCGAGCAGGCGGTGGCGTTCTTCACCAACATCATCCATCGCTTCGGGGTCCCGAACTCCATCATCACCGACAACGGCACCCAGTTCACCGGCAAAAAATTCTTGGATTTTTGCGAGGATCACAACATCCGGGTAGACTGGGCCGCCGTAGCTCACCCCATGTCGAATGGGCAAGTAGAACGTGCCAATGGCATGATTCTACAAGGGCTCAAGCCTCGGATTTACAATGATCTCAACAAGTTCGGCAAGCGATGGATGAAGGAACTCCCCTCGGTGGTCTGGAGCCTGAGGACGACGCCAAGCCGAGCCACAGGTTTCACGCCGTTCTTCCTGGTCTACGGGGCCGAGGCTGTCCTGCCCACTGACCTGGAATACGGCTCCCCGAGGACGAGGGCCTACAACGAAGAAAGCAACCAAGCTAGCCGAGAAGACTCGCTGGACCAGCTGGATGAGGCTCGGGACAAGGCCTTACTACACTCGGCGCGGTATCAGCAGTCCCTGCGACGCTACCACGCCCGAGGGGTCCGACTCCGAGACCTCCAGGTGGGCGATCTGGTGCTTCGGCTGCGGCAAGACACCCGAGGGAGGCACAAGCTCACGCCCCCCTGGGAGGGGCCGTTCGTCATCGCCAAAGTTCTGAAGCCCGGAACGTACAAGCTAGCCAACAGTCAAGGCGAGGTCTACGGCAACGCTTGGAACATCCAATAGCTACGTCGCTTCTACCCTTGAGATGTTTCCAAATTGTTTATATACCTCGCACCCACGCAAAGTTTAGTCAACAAGGAAGGGTCGGCCTCGCCTCGGCAAAGCCCGACCCTCCCTCGGGGGCTAAAAGGGGGGAAACCCCCTCTGCGTCAAAATTTTCCTCGAACAAAAAATCTCTTTCATCAGAATATCTTTCGTGCTTTTTGACTACTTCGAAAAGTGGGTCACGGAAACGACAGGGTACACGTAAGCAGCCAAGGCTGACCGAGCCGAGGGACTCCTACGCCTCCGGGATACGGATACCTCACTCATCACCTTCTGCGATAAGTAACTCGCGTTCGGACAAGGTGACTCCGCGGATCGAACAAGTCTCTACGTTCGGAAGCTCTTCTGTCAAAGCGATTCTTCGAGTTTTCTCGACTAAGTCAGTGATAGGGCCTCATGGACGGGTAAAAGGTGCGCGTAAGCGGCAAGGCCGACCGAGCCGAGGGATTCCCACGCCTCCAGGATACGGATACCTCACTCCTCACCTTCCGCGAGAAGCAACTTTCGCTCGCACAAACGTCCCTGTTACCGACAAAAAGTCCAGATGCTTAGAATGAGAGGAAAAGGGACGCAGCTTTACAACACAGCAAGGGTGTGTGTTCTGGCCTCAGCGGCCGCACAAAACACACGCTACAAGACAAGCTGATCCTGCAGGCTCAGGTCTTGGCGCTGGAAGGGGGCGGCGACACCCTCGGCATCGACAGCACCTTCGGCAAGGCCCGAACTAGCCTCGGACGGCGACGCGATTCGAGGGCCTCCGCTCCAAAGGACGGCGTCATCACCACGCCCGGGCGGTCGTTGTCAGGGACTTCTCCGGGAATCCGGCCCGAGCAGGCGGCTCGGCCAGCCACCTCCGCGAGCCTGGTCCGAAGCCTCAGCTGACCAACTCCGGTGTCGATCCTGCCAACGGACAACCCGGCTAGGCTCCGGCCAACCAGGTTTCATTTCCGAGCCAACTCTGCCTCTGCTTATGCTGATATCGCTACCCCCGGCCTCGGCTCGTCGAAGAGCGGCCGAGGGGTCTCTTTAACTAAGCTAGAGGAGCCTCGGACAACAGGGCCGACCGAGCCGAGGGACTCCTACGCCTCCGGGATACGGATACCTCACTCGTCACCTTGACACGGGGCGACTCATGCTTAGTGAAGCGGTTCAGACAATCAGCAGGCAAGTCTTGGTGCTCGGAAATGAGGAAAAAACACGGCTCCGTGCCGTAGTTACATACATGTTCAGGCCCCGAAAGCCGAAAATGAACAAAAAACCCGGCACTCGAAGTGCCATTACAAACGGAACTCTGGTTCCCCCTCCGCAGGTACGAACAACCCCACTCGATGGGGGTGGGCCTGCGGGGCAACAGAAGACCGACGAACGGCATGTCGCCGACCGCCCCGACAGCGGCGACGATGAAGACTTCTGCCCCGGGGGGCCGAACAGCAGCAATGATGGCCTCAGGGCGGATACTGCTGCTAGGAGGCCCCCGCCCTTGCCCAAACTCGAGAGGCAAGGACGGGCAGAAGGCCGTAGAGTTGGAGGTCGGCCCATGGCCAGCCTTGGCTGTCGCGCCGGCGGAAGAACCTCTTCCAGCTGCCGTGGCGGGAGGTAGCACCGGGAGCGATTCTGAAACTGCTCGGCTCAGAGAGCCGGGCACGGTGCAGCTGTTGGCGCCACGGACGACTCCCGCCCTTCCCCCCGATCACTGAGGGAAGGAGCGGGCCACCGCCCGCGCAGGGGCCGACCCCAACTCGGCACACTCCCCTCCTCAGCCCTGGTGATGAAAATCCTTGAGGCTGAGGGAGGGGCAGAGGCCGCAGCCCGGCTCGCTTTCCCCCACCATCAAGCCGGAAGTCACCCTCTTGGGTGACCGCCGGTGGAGGGGTGCAGCCGGGCTGCATGATGAAAATCCTTGAAGCCGAACGATGGCCGAAAGGTACCCGCTCCCACGGAGTGGTGTCCCCCGACGATGAGGCACGGAGACGGCGGTTTCCCCCATCCGGGGGCTTGAAAGGCGGAAAGACACGATGCATAAGGGAGGAAGAAGACATGGTCGCCTTACGAAAGGGGTCGCCCTCCTTTTAAAGGCAACTCTCCATGCTTGCGCCCCCAACCTTTACGGGCTGAGTCTTCTCCAACACGCCTCCAAAGCCCTCCCCTGCGGCGCGGGGGCTGGGACCCACCTGTCATGCAGACCGGCTCCGAGCAGAAGAAGTCGAACCGCCGCGCGCGGCGCGCGCGCAACCACCCAGCAGTTACAAGTGACCCTCCACTTTTGCCCAGACCAACGGGCGAAGGGGGTGGGCAGCCATGCGGGCGGCATGCAACCGCGCCAAGTGGACGCGCCTCTCCGACTCCTGACAGGCCAGCGCGGAGGCTCAAGCCCACGCGTCGCGCAACCGGCGCGCCGAATGCTGCATGTAAGCCACTATGCCACTTGCGCCACCACCACACCTCCTCGGTTGCGGAACCAATACCGCGGCCCGAGGCGGCCCAGCACGCGGCCCAGCTGCGCCAGCCTGACGCAGCGGTCAAACGCGGTCAAAAGTGGGCCGGCAGTAATGACAGTGGCAGGCGCGCAAGAGCAGCGGTCACGCCATCAGCCAAGCTCACGTCCCATCCGGAGGCAGCAAGAGAACCCCCTCTCTCACGGTGTGAAGACGACACGCCCGTGACCCGTTCCTCAAACGGCTCGCGCACGCGCAACGGCAGCCTCGCCAACTACTCACCCCGGCGCATTAACTCCATGGCTCGACGGGCAGCGCTACTGGCGGGAGCAGCTGGCGACGTTTTGCCTTCGCCAAAACGACCACACCAAAAAAGGTACGCCACGACGTTCAATTTCGCATCCTTTTTCCCTTTTTCCTCTTTCTCTATCTCTTGCAACAGGGACCGGGAAAGGGGATACCCCCAAAGGGATCCTTCCCCGTGAAGGAACTAGGCTCCGAGCCTCCTTACTGATCAGGGGTTCGAAGGCTGGCCCCCCGAAGGGTTCAACAGCCGCCTCAGATCGCGTGGGCCCGACACCCACTACTGGTCAGGGGTTCGAAGGTCGGCCCCCCGAAGGGTTCACACGACCGCCTCAGGCTACTCGGGCTCCGCGCCCATTACTGATCAGGGGTTCGAAGGCTGGCCCCCCAAAGGGTTCACAGTCGCCTCAGACACCGAGCGAGGGATGACCAGGGGTACGTTCGATACATAACCAAGGCTCGGGCTGCGCTCCCGAGGTACCCTAGGACATTTCCGAGACCAGCGGGAACGACTCTGTAACAGAATCCCATCGGAGGGAGGCAACGAGCCCTCGGACCCCGTCGCCAGGGGACCGGGTCCGGCAGATCACCCGCAGGTACTTTTGGGCGTGCCTACGGGCCCCTAGCCGACCCCCAGCGAACGGGGCACGGACGTCCACTCGGATTACCCGATTGCAGCTCACCGGAGACACCATGTTCGGTACCCATCGAGGGTAACATGGCGCTCTCCCCCCCTCCTCCTTGCGGAAAGGCGACGTAGGGGCGTATGTAAAAAAGCCGAGTCTGTCCCTGATCGTCCTCTTGCTCTGTGCGGAGGCTCGGGGGCTGCTCTCGCAAACCCGGCTCCGGCCGAACCGTTGACAGCGTCAACATACCAGCCCGAGAACTTGGGCCCCGACAGTGCACCTGGGCTACGGCCTGTTCGCATGAGGGAACCGCCAGACCAGCCGAAGCATTACGCAAGGCATTAAGACCTCGAAGGAGTGAAACCACTCCTCCGAGGCCTCGGGGGCTACACCCGGCGGGTGCGCTCGCGCGCACCCACCGGAACAAAGTACAACCGAGAAAGGCTGGTCCCCTTGCAAAAAAGTGCGACGAAAGCCTCCAAGCGAGTGTTAACACTCCCTTCGAGGCTCGGGGGCTACTGTCGGGGACCATAATTAGGGGTACCCTCAAGACGCCTAATTCTCAGCTGGTAACCCCCATCAGCATAAAGCTGCAGAGGCCTGATGGGTTTGATTAAGTCAGGGGTCAGTCCATACGAGCGACTCGACCACGCCACGCCCGAGCCTAGCCTCGGGCGAGGGCAGCCGACCCTGAGATGGTTCCGTCTCGCCCGAGGCCTCCTCTTTCATGGCAGACGCATCTCCGGCTCGCCCGAGGCCTTGCCTTCGATAAGAAGTAACCCTGACTAAATCACTGCGTCGACCGACCAAGTCACTGGGGCCTTTAACGCAAAAGGTAAGACTGACGGGCAGCCAGGCTTGGCCAAAAGCGCCAGAGGAAGCACCGCCCGACCCAGGGCTCGGACTCGGGCTAAGGCCCCGGAAGACGGCGAACTCCGCTCCGCCCGACCCAGGGCTCGGACTCGGGCTAAGGCCCCGGAAGACGGCGAACTCCGCTCCGCCCGACCCAAGGCTCGGACTCGGGCTAAGGCCCCGGAAGACGGCGAACTCCGCTCCGCCCGACCCAGGGCTCGGACTCGGGCTAAGGCCCCGGAAGACGACGAACTCCGCTCCGCCCGACCCAGGGCTCGGACTCGGGCTAAGGCCCCGGAAGACGGCGAACTCCGCTTTGCCCGACCCAGGGCTCGGACTCTACCCCGACCTCTGCCGAACGACCTCCGCCTCGCCCGACCCGGGAGCTCAGGTTCGGCCTCGGCCATGCAGGACAGACTCGACCTCGGCCTCGGAGGAGCTTCCACGTCGCCCGACCTAGGACACAAGTCCGCCACGTCAACAGGAAGCGTCATCATCACCCTACCCCGAGTCGACTCGGGCCGCGGGGAACAGGATCGACGTCCCATCTGGCTGGCTCCACCGGATAGGCAACGATAGCGCCCCGCTGGACCATGACGATGGCGGTTCTCGGCTCCCTTACGAAAGCAAGGGGACATCAGCAAGGGCCCAGCCGCTCCGACAGCTGTCCCTCCGCCCGGCTCCATTGCTTCTCCGACAGCCACGACGCCACACTAGCTGGGTGCCAAGATCTCTCCGGCTGCCACCTTGGCATGTACTTAGGGCACTAGCTCTCCCCCGCTAGACACGTAGCACCTTGCTACACCCCCATTTGTACACCTGGATCCTCTCCTTACGCCTATAAAAGGAAGGACCAGGGCCTTCTTAGAGAAGGTTGGCCTCGCGGGGACGAAGGGCAGGGGCAGGCGCTCTCTCGGGGCCGCTCGCTCCCCTCACCCGCGCGGACGCTTGTAACCCCCTACTGCAAGCGCACCCGACCTGGGCGCGGGACGAACACGAAGGCCGCGGGTTTCTCCGACTCCCTCACGACCCGGCTCCGGCCGCCTCGCTCTCTCCCCCCTTCGCGCTCGCCCACGCGCTCGACCCATCTGGGCTGGGGCACGCGGCACACTCACTCGTCGGCTCGGGGACCCCCCGGTCTCGGAACGCCGACAGTTACCAACATGTTCGAACACAAACATAAGTATCCAACACTAGAAAACATAAGTCTCAAGTATCTCACAAAGCATTACTAACATCAAACAAGTTCAAACCGGGTTATCTCACAAAGTATTAACAACACTAACAAAGATAATATCTCATCGAGGTGGGCGGCTGGACTGGTGCAGCGATGGGCTGGGCGATCCATGAGTGTTGTTGGATGTCGCCCCAGATTGTCTCTGCATAGAAAAGAGATTGCATATGTTATACCAGATGAATATATATCATGAAGAACTAGAAATTTGATACTCACAGGAGTATGGAACTGAGCAGGGTCAACTGTAGGGAACAACGGAGGTAGTGGAGCGAAACCCTGTGCGGCGTCAAGGCTCTGCATGTAGTAGAACATCTCTGCCATCCTCACCTACATCTCCTAACGTTCCCTCCTCTCTGTTTCTAGCTAGGTCTATAATATTCCAAGCCAATATTATAGTAACTCAAAGAGAAGGTATATAACTCAAGGAATGATGAGTTACAGAAGCACTAACCTCGAGTTGTTGTATGTGATGATGTGAGCTGTCCTAGCGAGGTCGTATGGCTGGGCTCGAGCTCGTGCTCCTTGCTCGCACCTGAGACAGAGCGGGAGTGGACGATGAGTCGATTGCCCGTTGGCAATCCAGTACCGCACATGTCTCTTGCCTCCTCCAACCCTCATGAGGACATCAGGGTCGATCTCCTCGGTCCTCGGATCGTAATCTGGCCCATGGACCTCCTGCTCCATGACGATGTAGTCATGAGGGCGGATGTAAACGGTGGGGTTGTTGTATGCCATGGGCTTGTCATCCGGGTTGTAGGTGACGTCGGACATCGCCTTGCCCTTGTGGGCCATAGCATAGGCCGAGAAGATGGAGCAAGGCTGGCCACCATGTGACACCGACTGCAAGAAAACCATCGAGATAGTTAGAAATAATATCTAACCCAGTATTATATACCTAAATAAAAAAGAGGGTGTACCCATGCTTCTGCATATTGGTATAGGCTGCGACTGCCTTGGTGGTGGGAGGGACCTTGCATCATCAGACGTCGTTCCCGGCTAGCGTTGTGCGTCTCGTCTCACTCAGGCGAGCACCACCTATCCACCATCTGCTACTAGCACAGAGGATGTGCAGCGCACCAATAAGGAATCATCTACAAAGTAAACACGTACACTGCAAATCAGAAGATAAAATTAAGGAAAAAATTTGTCACAGTATCCCAACCCTTAAGATGTTCTTTCGTTTGGCACGCATATGGGAGATAATACACTTGTGTGGCCTGTTGGGCCACGATATAGACATCGTCTCCTGGTAAGGTGGAATCTTGTCAAATTTCGACGATCCCAAGATTAGAATGTGTTTGTCTCGTCACTTGAGGGTCGAACCAATGACATTTGTGTTACCAATGGCACAGGGTTTTGCTCCACCACCTCCGTTGTTCCCTACAGTTGACCCTACTGAGTTCCATACTCTTGTGAGTATCAAAATTCTAGTCCTGCATGATATATATTTATCTGGTATAACACATGCAATCTCTTCTCTGTGCAGTGACAATTTGGGTCAGCATCCAACAACCCTCATGGATCGCCCAACCCATCGTCGCACCAGTCCAGGCGCCCACCTCTTTTGCTTACTTGTGATACTTATGTTGGTGAACTTGTGTGAACTTGTGTGAACTTATATTTGAGTTGGTAATACTTATGTTGGTTGGTATGAATATAGACAAGTTTGTGAAAAACTTGTTAGATTTGTGAAATATGTGGTCTCTATTATGTATGTGATGATTACATGATATATGTGATGTATATATGATATATCTTTTGTTTGTTTGGAGATAATATAAAAACTAAATAAAAAGCGGTATACTGGTCACTTTGCCGAGTGTAACACTCGGTAAAGAGGTGCTTTGCCGAGTGTCAAGGTCATAGCGCTCGATAAAGAAGGAATACCTAGGCACCGGTAAAGCTTCTTTGCCGAGTGCTATGGCCCTGGCACTCGGCAAAGAAGCAAGCTTTGCCGAGTGCCTCTTAGCGCACTTGGAAAAGAAACTGACAAAGGGGCCCGCTGGTGGCCTCGTTGCCGACTGCTAGTCTGGCGGACACTCGGCAAAAAGGGATACATTTTGCCGAGTGTCACCTAGTACACTCGGCAAAGATGTCGTCTCCGTTACCAGCCGCCGTGACGACGACTTTTTTTGTCGAGTGTCTAGTGACACTCAACAAAGTCTTTGCCGAGTGCCCAATAAAAAGTACTCGGCTAAGAAGCCGTTGTCGATATACAGTTCGTCGAGCTCTCTTTGTCGAGTGTCACACTCGGTGAAAGGGAAATGTGCCCTTGGGCCATTTCTAAGTATTTTGGTGATCATGTGCCAACACAAATTGTTTAAGTGTGAAACTATGTCAAATGGTGGAAGAAGTGCAAAGTCAACACAAAGGTATGATTCTAGACTTAGTACATTGGTTTTTGTGTACTAACATATTTGTCTAAGTGCAAGAATCAGAGAAATCACAATTGGAAAAGACTTGGCTCGAGCAGCCAAGACTCTGCTCAGTCTGGTGCACCGGACAGTGTCCGGTGTGCCAGGCTGGCGTCTGGTCAACTGGCTGCTCTCGGGTCTCGACGGCGGCGTACGGCTATAAATCACCGGACTGTCCGTGGTGCATCGGACAGTGTCCGGTGAGTCGGCTGCGGCGAAGTCGCCGCTCTCGGGAACCAAGTCAACAGCGTACGGCTATAATTCACCGGACTGTCCGGTGAGGCACCGGACTGTCCGGTGAGCCAACGGTCGGGCGCGCCAACGGTCGGCCGCGCAATCCGCGCGTGACGCGTGGCTGAGCCAACGGTCGGATGGGGGCACCGGACAGTGTCCGGTGCGCCAACGGCTCCAAGTCTCCAACGGTCGGCTGCGCCATAATAGGAAAGAAATTCGCACCGGACAGTGTCCGGTGGTGCACCGGGCTGTCCGGTGCGCCAGTCGACAGAAGGCAAGAATTGCCTTCTTGGATTGCTCTCAACGGTTCCTAGCTGCCTTGGGGCTATAAAAGGGACCCCTAGACGCATGGAGGAGAACACTAAGCATACTTTGAGCATCCTTGATCATTCACACTTCGTCTTTGCGCACTCGTTTGTCATTCTTAGTGATTTGAGCTCCGTTCTAGTGAGAACTTTGTGATATTCATTTGAGCTCGAGTCTTGGCCGTGTGTGTGCGTATTTGCTGTGGATTTGTGTGTGTTGTTTCCCTCCCTTACTCTAGTGATTTCACTTTGATTCTCATTGTAAGGGCGAGAGACTCCAAGTTGTGGAGATTCCTCGCAAACGGGAAAGAGTAAAGAAAAGAAGAACACTGTGGTATTCAAGTTGATCATTGGATCACTTGAGAGGAGTTGAGTGCAACTCTCGTCCATTGGGACGCCACAACGTGGAGTAGGCAAGTGTTGTACTTGGCCGAACCACGGGATAAATCTTTGTGTCTCTTGTGCTTGTTCTCACCGTGTCTATTATGCTTCACAAGAGCTCTCCTTAGCCACTTGATTTTATTGTGCTAACTCCTAATCAAGTTTTGTGGCTTTAAGTTTCAAGTTTTTACAGGATCACCTATTCACCCCCCTCTAGGTGC
Source organism: Zea luxurians (assembly GCA_029449295.1). Lineage (NCBI taxonomy): Eukaryota > Viridiplantae > Streptophyta > Magnoliopsida > Poales > Poaceae > Zea > Zea luxurians. The sequence continues at coordinate 179,585,858 of JAOPSE010000004.1, read as the reverse complement.
TCTCAATTGGTATCAGAGCCGTTCTCTTCAAGAAAGGGACTAATCGCCCAAAGGGATGGATCCTAAGGGAAAGGGAATGGTGATCAACGACAAGGAGAAGGAGTCCTTCATCAATGAGCCAAAAGACGACAAGCCCACTGACTCGGGCTCAAGTCATAAGAAGAAGGACGGGAAGAAGAAGAGGCGTATCAAGAAGATCGTCTACTACGACAACAACGACAAATCTTCCTCTTCCCAAAAGGACGACGACGACGACGACTACGAGAAAAAGAAGACGGTTAACTCGAACTTTTCTTTTGATTACTCTCGTATTCCGCAAAGTTCCAATGCTCATTTGCTTTCCATTCCCCTCGGTAAACCTCCTCACTTTGATGGAGAGGATTACGGATTTTGGAGTCACAAAATGTGTAGCCACTTGTTCTCTCTCCATCCAAGTATATGGGAGATAGTAGAAAATGGAATGCAATTTGATAGTACGGATAGTCCCATGTTCATCAATGGACAAATTCAAAAAAATGCACAAGCCATTACTGTTCTTTTAGCGTCATTATGCAGGGATGAATACCATAAGGTGAGTGGCTTGGATAACGCCAAGCAGATTTGGGACACCCTCAGGATTTCTCATGAGGGAAATGACGTCACCATGCTCACCAAGATGGAGTTGGTGGAGGGCGAACTTGGGAGGTTCGCAATGATCAGGGGAGAGGAGCCAACCCAAACATACAACAGGCTCAAGACCCTCGTCAACAAAATAAGGAGCTATGGAAGCACGCGATGGACGGACCACGACGTCGTCCGCCTAATGCTAAGGTCTTTCACTGTCCTTGATCCATATCTTGTAAACAATATTCGTGAAAATCCTAGGTACACCAAGATGTCGCCCGAAGAAATACTTGAAAAGTTCGTAAGCGGGCGAATGATGATCAAGGAGGCAAGATACGTCGATGAGGCATTGAATGGCCCAATCCACGAGCCTCAAACCGTTGCTCTCAAAGCAACAAGTAGCAAGGAGGTGCTACCTAGCAAGGTGGCGCAAGTTGAGGTGGCGGGGCTCAACGAGGAAGAAATGGCCATCATCATCAAGCGCTTCAAGACGGCGCTAAAGGGCCGCAAGGAGCATCCCAAAAGGAACAAGACAAAGGGAAAGCGCTCCTGCTTCAAGTGCGGTAAGGTTGGTCACTTTATTGCTAATTGTCCCGATAATGATTGTGACCAGGATCAAGAAAAGAAGAGGGAAAAGAAAAAGACTTACAAGAAGGCTAAAGGCGAGGCACACCTTGGGAAAGAGTGGGACTCGAATTGTTCCTCGTCCAACTCCGACGACGAAGGACTCGCCGCCACCGCCTTTAACAAATCATCCCTCTTCTCCAACGAGCATCACACCTGCCTCATGGCAAGGGAAAAGAAGGTAAGCACTCGTAATACTAGTACTTACGCTTCTTCAAGTGAAGATGAATCTAGTGATGATGAAATAGACTATGCATGTTTATTCAAAGGTTTAGATAGAACCAAAATTGATAAAATCAATGAATTAATTGATGCTTTGAATGAGAAGAATAGATTGTTAGAAAAGCAAGAGGACCTTTTATATGAAGAGCATGATAAATTTGTTAGTGCGCAAAATTCTCTTGCTCTAGAAGTCAAAAGAAATGAAGTGCTTTCATGTGAATTGTCTACATGCCATGAATCAATCTCTAGCTTAAAAAGTATAAATGATGACTTGAGTGCTAAGTTAGAAATAGCTAATAAACCAACCTCTTGTGTAGAACATATTGTGATTTGCAATAGGTGTAAAGATTTTAATGTTGATGCTTGTAGTGAACACCTAGTTTCTATTTCTAAATTGAATGATGAACTGGCCAGTCTTAATGCTCAACTTAAGACTAGCAAAAATGAATTTGATAAATTAAAATTTGCAAGGGATGCCTATACTATTGGTAGACATCCCTCATTTAAGGATGGGCTTGGCTTTAAGAGTGAAGCCAAGAACTTAACAAGTCATAAGGCTCCCATTCCCGCTAAGGAAAAAGGGAAGGCTCCTATGACTAGTAGCAATCAAAAGAATCATGCCTTCATTTATAGTGATAGGAAATTCTCTAGAAATGCTTGTAGGAATTATTCTTATGATTCACATGCTATGACTGCTTCTAGTTCTTGTATGCATGGTAGAAATATGGCTATGAAAGATTCTAGAAATGTTCATTATGATAGGAGTTGTAATGCGTTTGACTCTCATGCCATGATTGCTTCAAGTTCAAACTTTAATGGTAGATCTAGGAAGAACGATATGTCTCATGCTCCTAGAAAAGTATATAATGGATCTACCACTGTCTTTCATGCTTGCAATGCTAAGTTTATTCTTTCATGTAAAAATAAAAAGGTGATTGCTAAAAAGGTGGGAGCCAAATGTAAGGGAGATAAAACTTGCATTTGGGTCCCTAAGACTATTGTCACTAACCTTGTAGGACCCAACAAGAGTTGGGTACCTAAGACCCAAGCCTAATTTGCCTTGCAGGTTTATGCATCCAGGAGATCAAGCTGGATTATCGACAGCGGATGCACAAACCACATGACGGGGGAGAAGAAGATGTTCACCTCCTACGTCAAGAACAAAGATTCCCAAGACTCAATTATATTTGGTGACGGGAATCAAGGCAAGGTTAAAGGCTTAGGCAAGATTGCCATCTCAAATGAGCACTCTATTTCCAATGTATTTTTAGTAGAGTCGCTAGGTTATAATCTTTTATCGGTTAGTCAATTATGTAATATGGGATACAATTACTTATTCACAAATGTAGATGTGTCTGTCTTTAGAAGGAGTGACGGTTCATTAGCTTTTAAGGGTGTACTGGACGGCAAACTCTATTTAGTTGATTTTGCAAAGGAGGAGGCCGGTCTAGATGCATGCTTAATTGCTAAGACTAGCATGGGCTGGCTGTGGCATCGCCGTCTAGCACATGTGGGGATGAAGAACCTTCACAAACTTCTAAAGGGAGAACATGTGTTAGGTCTAACAAATGTGTATTTTGAAAAAGATAGACCTTGTGCAGCTTGTCAAGCAGGTAAACAAGTGGGAAGTGCGCATCACAGCAAGAATGTGATGACCACATCAAGACCCCTGGAGCTGCTGCATATGGACCTCTTCGGACCCATCGCCTACCTTAGCATCGGGGGAAGTAAGTATGGTTTAGAAATTGTTGATGATTTTTCTCACTTCACTTGGGTATTCTTTTTGCAGGATAAATCTGAAACCCAAGGGACCCTCAAGCGCTTCCTAAGGAGAGCTCAAAATGAGTTTGAGCTCAAGGTGAAGAAGATAAGGAGCGACAACGGGTCCGAGTTCAAGAACCTTCAAGTGGAGGAGTACCTTGAGGAGGAAGGAATCAAGCACGAGTTCTCCGCTCCCTACACACCACAGCAAAATGGTGTGGTAGAGAGGAAGAACAGGACGCTCATAGACATGGCGAGGACGATGCTTGGAGAATTCAAGACGCCCGAGCGGTTTTGGTCGGAAGCTGTGAACACGGCTTGCCACGCCATAAACTGAGTCTATCTCCATCGCCTCCTCAAGAAGACATCATACAAGCTTCTAACCGGTAACAAACCCAATGTTTCGTATTTTCTAGTTTTTGGGAGTAAATGCTACATTCTGGTGAACAAAGGTAGAAATTCAAAAATTGCTCCCAAAGCTGTAGAAGGGTTTTTGTTAGGTTATGACTCAAATACAAAGGCGTATAGAGTCTTCGACAAATCATCGGGTTTGGTTGAAGTCTCTAGCGACGTTGTATTTGATGAGACTAATGGCTCTCCAAGAGAGCAAGTTGAGCTTGATGATGTAGATGAGGATGATGTTCCAACGGACGCGATTCGTACCATGGTGATTGGAGACGTGCGACCGCAGGAACATGAGGAACAAGATCAGCCTTCTTCTCAACAATGGTGCAACCCTCTAACTCAAGATGATGAACAGGTTCCTCAAGAAGAGGCATGTGATCAAGGGGGAGCACAAGATGTCCAAGTTGAAGAGGAAGAAGCACCACAGGCCCCTCCAACTCAAGTTCGAGCGATGATTCAAAGGAACCATCCCGTCGACCAGATTTTGGGTGACATTAGCAAGGGAGTAACCACTCGCTCTAGATTAGCTAATTTTTGTGAGCATTACTCTTTTGTCTCTTGTATTGAGCCTTTCAGGGTAGAAGAGGCCTTGCTAGATCCGGACTGGGTGTTGGCCATGTAGGAAGAGCTCAACAACTTCAAGCGAAATGAAGTTTGGACACTGGTGCCGCGTCCCAAGCAAAATGTTGTGGGAACCAAGTGGGTGTTCCGTAACAAATAGGACGAGCATGGGGTGGTGACAAGGAACAAGGCTCGACTTGTGGCAAAAGGTTATGCCCAAGTCGCAGGTTTGGACTTTGAGGAGACTTTTGCTCCGGTGGCTAGGCTAGAATCGATTCGTATTTTGTTAGCCTATGCCGCTCACCATTCTTTCAGGTTGTACCAAATGGATGTGAAGAGCGCTTTCCTCAATGGGCCAATCAAGGAGGAGGTGTACGTGGAGCAACCCCCTGGCTTTGAGGATGAACGGTACCCCGACCATGTGTGTAAGCTCTCTAAGGCGCTCTATGGACTTAAGCAAGCCCCAAGAGCATGGTATGAATGTCTTAGAGACTTTTTAATTGCTACTGCTTTCAAGGTTGGGAAAGCCGATCCAACTCTTTTCACTAAGACTTGTGATGGTGATCTATTTGTGTGCCAGATTTATGTCGATGACATAATATTTGATTCTACTAACCAAAAGTCTTGTGAAGAGTTTAGCAGGGTGATGACTCAAAAATTTGAGATGTCGATGATGGGCGAGTTGAACTACTTCCTTGGGTTCCAAGTGAAGCAACTCAAGGATGGCACTTTCATCTCCCAAACAAAGTATACGCAAGACTTGCTCAAGCGGTTTGGGATGAAGGACGCCAAGCCCGCGAAGACTCCAATGGGAACTGACGGACACGTCGACCTCAACAAAGGAGGTAAGTCTGTTGATCAAAAAGCATACTGGTCCATGATAGGTTCCTTGCTCTACTTATGTGCTAGTAGACCGGATATTATGCTTAGTGTATGCATGTGTGCTAGATTTCAATCCGATCCAAGGGAGTGTCACTTAGTGGCTGTGAAGCGAATTCTTAGATATTTAGTCGCTACGCCTTGCTTCGGGATCTGGTATCCAAAGGGGTCTACCTTTGACTTGATTGGATATTCAGACTCTGATTATGCTAGATGTAAGGTCGATAGGAAGAGTACATCAGGGACGTGCCAATTTCTAGGAAGGTCCCTAGTGTCATGGAGTTCTGAGAAACAAACCTCCGTTGCCCTATCCACCGCTGAGGCCGAGTACGTTGCCGCAGGACAGTGTTGCGCGCAACTATTTTGGATGAGGCAAACCCTCCGAGACTTTGGCTACAATCTGAGCAAAGTCCCACTCCTATGTGACAATGAGAGTGCTATCCGCATGGCGGACAATCCTGTTGAGCACAGTCGCACAAAGCACATTGACATCCGGCATCACTTTTTAAGAGACCACCAGCAAAAGGGAGATATCGAAGTGTTTTATATTAGCACCAAGAACCAGCTAGCCGATATCTTTACCAAGTCTTTAGATGAGAAGACCTTTTGCAGGCTGCATAGTAAGCTAAATGTCTTAGATTCGCGAAACTTGGAATGATTTATAGCATACATGTGTCTATGCCTTTGATCATGTTCCTTTATGCATTTTGTTGTTTATTGATGGTGCTCAAGTTGTACAAGCACTCCCCGGACCTCACAAGTCCAATTGCGAGTGATGCACATATTTAGGGGGAGATGTGCTACAACTTGACCCTTTTGAGACTAACCATGTGTTTGAGCTTGCTTGATTTAGTCTCAAAGGTGGATTGAAAGAGAAAAGGTGAACTTGGACCATGCAAGACTTCCACTGCACTCCAATGAGAGGGTAACTCACTCCAAGTTCATCTCCATATTCTTATTGCCTTTGTACTCTTATTTGAAGATTTTGGTGAGGCAATGGGGTTTACGGGGCAAAATTGATCCCGTTTTGGTGCTTGATGCCAAAGGGGGAGAAAATAAGGCCAAAGCAAGAAATGGATCAGCTACCACTTGAGAACTTTGGAAAATAGTAGAGTAGAGTTTTTTGTTTTGTAAAAATACTCTTATTGTCTCTTAGTGCTAAAAGTCTGTCTCTTGTGGGGAGAATGCTTGATTATGGGAAAAAGGGGGAGTTTTTGAATTATTGATCAATTTCTCTTGGAATACCTCTCTCTATGCCTTAACAAGTGACTTTGACTTAGAGATAGGAAATTGAGTTCGATTTGCAAAAACAAACCAAGTGGTGGCAAAGAATGATCCAAATATGCCAAATTTGAATCAAAACAAATTTGTGTTCTCATTTGCATTGATGTTGCACTTCTTTTAGTTGCTTTTTGTTGTGTTGGCATAAATCACCAAAAAGGGGGAGATTGAAAGGGAAATGTGCCCTTGGGCCATTTCTAAGTATTTTGGTGATCATGTGCCAACACAAATTGTTTAAGTGTGAAACTATGTCAAATGGTGGAAGAAGTGCAAAGTCAACACAAAGGTATGATTCTAGACTTAGTACATTGGTTTTTGTGTACTAACATATTTGTCTAAGTGCAAGAATCAGAGAAACCGCAATTGGAAAAGACTTGGCTCGAGCAGCCAAGACTCTGCTCAGTCTGGGTGCACCGGACAGTGTCCGGTGGTGCACCGGACAGTGTCCGGTGTGCCAGGCTGGCGTCTGGTCAACTGGCTACTCTCGGGTCTCGACGGCGACGTACGGCTATAAATCACCGGACTGTCCGGTGGTGCACCGGACAGTGTCCGGTGAGTCGGCTGCGGCGAAGTCGCCGCTCTCGGGAACCAAATCAACAGCGTACGGCTATAATTCACCGGACTGTCCGGTGAGGCACCGGACTGTTCGGTGAGCCAACGGTCGGGCGCGCCAACGGTCGGCCGCGCAATCCGCGCGTGACGCGTGGCTGAGCCAACGGTCGGATGGGGGCACCGGACAGTGTCCGGTGCGCCAACGGCTCCAAGTCTCCAACGGTCGGCTGCGCCATAATAGGAAAGAAATCCGCACCGGACAGTGTCCGGTGGTGCACCGGACTGTCCGGTGCGCCAGTCGACAGAAGGCAAGAATTGCCTTCCTGGATTGCTCTCAACGGCTCCTAGCTGCCTTGGGGCTATAAAAGGGACCCCTAGGCGCATGGAGGAGAACACCAAGTATACTTTGAGCATCCTTGATCATTCACACTTCGTCTTTGCGCACTCGTTTGTCATTCTTAGTGATTTGAGCTCCGTTCTAGTGAGAACTTTATGATATTCATTTGAGCTCGAGTCTTGGCCGTGTGTGTGCGTATTTGCTGTGGATTTGTGTGTGTTGCTTCCCTCCCTTACTCTAGTGCTTTCACTTTGATTCTCATTGTAAGGGCGAGAGACTCCAAGTTGTGGAGATTCCTCGCAAATGGGAAAGAGTAAAGAAAAGAAGAACACCGTGGTATTCAAGTTGATCATTGGATCACTTGAGAGGAGTTGAGTGCAACTCTCGTCCATTGGGACGCCACAACGTGGAGTAGGCAAGTGTTGTACTTGGCCGAACCACGGGATAAATCCTCGTGTCTCTTGTGCTTGTTCTCACTGTGTCTATTGTGCTTCACAAGAGCTCTCCTTAGCCACTTGATTTTATTGTGCTAACTCCTAATCAAGTTTTGTGGCTTTAAGTTTTAAGTTTTTACAGGATCACCTATTCACCCCCTCCCCTCTAGGTGCTCTCACTCGGCAAACCTTCGTCGAGTGTTTTCCGGCCTTTGCCGAGTGCTTCAGACACTCGGCCTTTGCCTTTGTGTTATCCCATTGTAGAACTTACAAATGCCTTGTTTAGGTCCCTAACTTAGGTTCAAGTCTCACAACCAGTGCTACACAGATCAAAATCGATGACAGTATTACTACTGGAACTCGACTCTTTGTCGAGTGCATTTTATTGGGCACTCGACAAGGCGAACTAAGACTCACGACATAGACCTCGTTTAACGAGGGTGAAACACTCGGCAAAGGAGGTTTTGCTGAGTGTCACCCTCTCGACGAAATACGATGCTCGGTAAAGGGCGATCAGCAACCGTCTATAGTTGACGGTCATTAACTTTGCCGAGTGTCAGTCGTTGACACTCGACAAATTATATTCTTTGTCAATTGTCACCTGATAAACACTTGACAAACAACTATTTTGATGAGTGTCTTTCCTTGACACTCGGCAAAGAATATTTTTTCTTTTTTCCACCAAACTTTGAGTGGTGTTTTCCTATAGTATAAAGACCTACATGTTCAATTTTGGTATAATTATCAAAGTGTTTGTTATAACTATTAGATTTAGTTTGTTTAATTGAATTTCTTCGGATAATCCAGATTTGAAATGCAAGTTACTCGAAAAATAGAAAACAATGAATGTAAAAATGATATTTATGTTATTTAGCACAAGTTACGGTCTATTGCAGGAGCAAATTGGAATTTTCGAGCACCATGCTCACGAACACATGAACGTGAACTTACGATTTAGTTGTTTTAAATTTGTATAAAACACAAACAAAGTCAGAAAATCATGAAACTTATCGACATGTCATGATATCATATGTAGAGGCTGTGTTAAAAGTTTGACAGTGTTTCGTGAAAGTTATTGCGCGCTATATTTAAAAACCTATCCGGTCTTCATTGAAGTTTATGATTTTATGTGAAACTCGACAAAGCAAAGGGGGCCCTAGTGCTTCTTTTGCCGAGAGCTAGTCCAACAGACACTCGGCAAAGATAGAGCCTTTGTCGATTGTCTCTTGGAGCTCTCGACAAAAGGACTGGCAACGGAGCCACTAAAACCTTCTTTGCCGAGAGATAGTCCAGCAGGTACTCAACAAAGATGGAGCATAGGAGGGGCCACGAATATCGGCATGCCACATCAACGACATACGAGATTACGGGCATGAGTCTAGACCTATTTGGACTGCTCGTACAATTTGAACACAGATTGAAGATTCAACCAAGTGATTTGGTAGTCTAAGGACCAAGATAACACAAATAAACTAGTTTTGGGCCGGGGACCTAAATATAATGGTGGATTTGCAAGCTTAAGTTGTGGGACCGATGGAGATGATACAATCGAATTTGCAAGCTTAAGGCCCTGCCCCCGCTGTGTGGGTGGCGCTGGCGTCGCGGCCGGCCGGCGAAGGCGACGACGTCTGCGCAGGAGACCTTGCCCGGGCAGGCGGCCTCGAGCGCCGGCCGCCTTGGCCGCGTCGATGACCTCGAAGGCACGCAGGCTGGGGGCCGGGGAGTTGGGCGGCGACACTTCTCCGGGTTCGTGTTCGCCGCCGTGCTGTTGTCCAGGAGAACGGAGGCGTCGCAGCCCTGAAGTTGTACAACAGGTGGTTCCACGTACGTAGCCGAGCAGCAGCAAGCAGGAGCAAGCAAGCTAAGGCTGCCGAAACAGCAAGCAGCTTAATTAGCCATCGGAGAGATCGAACGATCGAAGAGCAGACAGGCAAACAGTACACAAACAGAGAGAGCTAGCTAGCTAGCTAGGTGAGGGAAAAACGAAGCTACGAGTGAAGGGTGAAGTGTGAGTGGTCGTCGTCGACGCGCGCGCGTCGTCTCGTCCCAGGAGGAAATAAAGAGAGAGAATGCGTGTGGTCTGGTCGGTACACTACGTACTCAGAAGAAGGGTTGACTTGTGATGCATGCATGGGATTTGTTTTGCTCCGCCAGAAGAAGGTGGGAATCGGCCGGCCAGATAGATGTTAATTGCCATCATAATTAAGTTTAGACAGTAAGAGTAGTAAAGTGTTGGAGATTCTTCCTATATCAGCTCGCTTGCCAATAATTTGAGTTGTCAGGTGTGCACGTGTTGAAGACCAAAAATGGTCATGGCTGAGAAAGATACAATCTGAAACGGCCTTTATACATTATTGCTTTATTGAATGATCTCCATGTTGAAAGCCGGAGACTTACATCAAGTTTAGTTCATATGCTTTTGGTTCGTCAATCTTCACCAAAAGACAGGGGGACATATGTTGGAAACCAAAAAGGGCCTCGCGAATGGTCCGGCCCTGAGGCCGGACGGTTCGTTATCCGGACTGTCCGTGGTGGTGGCGCGGACGGTCCGCGTGTGCGCAGAGACAGTTAGGGTTCCTAGTTTCTCGTGGGATTTGTTACCTAAAACCGTGGGATTAACTTGGGAAACAGTTTGAAGCGGATCCAGACATCCCCTTTATATAGATGAAGGGCTACGGCCGATTGAACCCCCAACAATCGCTCAAATCAAGTCTATTTCTCATTTTTACCTTATGCATTAGGAGTAGCTCTAGTTTAGTTCTAGTTTAGTATTCCAATCCCCAAATTCTCCGCTTCTCTTCGGCTCTACGTCGATTAGAGGAGTCTAGGTCGGTCTGCCAAGCCTAGACAACCCCTAAGATCTCTCCTCCCCGACGGGGTCCCTCCCGGGAGCGAGATCCAGGCGCTGCCGGCGACCTTCGCCGCCTCTGCACACGCGCGGACCGTCCGACCCCAGGGCGCGGACCGTCCAGCACGTCAGACAGGGAACCCTAGTCCTGCGCCAGGTTGCGGACCGTCCGTCCCCTGGCCGCGGACCGTCTACACGCATGCAGAGAGCACCACCGCCGGTTCTTGTTAGTGTTTGGCACCCAAAAAAGGCGTCAACACACTTTTGGCGACTCCGCTAGAGAATCTGGTGTCTAGATCTACTAAAAATCAGGCCCTCAAATGGCCGGTTCTAAAGATCACGCCGATATCTCCCCAGATAATATCCTGAAGATGGTTGTTGAAAATCTGACGGCCGATGAGCAACAACAATTCGAGGACTACATGCGTCAAACGAAGGAGAAATTCTTATCACAATACACGGTGGATCGCCACCAAAAGGTTATCAAACATGGAGAGACCGATGTCGCATCTCTTCTATCTTCGCTTCAAGTCCCCAACGTAAGTAAACCCGACGATATTCAATCTATTAAATATTATGTGGATCAGCGGCAGGATCAAATGAAACAACATATTGTAGGGTTAGAAGAGTCAATTAGAAAATTAACACATACGTTGAAAAAGTCTGTTGCTCCTAGTTTTCCATTATATGAAACTAGTAATAGGGTATTTATGTCTGATGCATCGTCAACAAATGGGGATTTGCAGCCCCAACCTTTATATGGTATGCCGATGAACTCATATTCAGGGCAAATACAACCACTGTCGTCCCTGCTTGGTAGATCGGCGCCCCTGAACGCGGTCGGACCGTCCGAGCCTCTGCCCGGACCGTCCGGCTTGCTCTGCCGGACAGTCCGGGACCGCCCTAGGGCCGCCGCCGTCCCTGATTGGCAGATCGGCGACCCTGGACGCAGTCGGACCGTCTGAGCTTCTGCCCGGACCATTCGGCCCTTACGCGGACCGTCCGGCTTTCCCTATCGGACAGTCCGGAGCCGCACCAGGACTACCACGTGGCGTCCCGATAATGGCGAACGCAACCGGTCAGTTCGGATTTACCACCGGACAAACCGGGTACGCATATACAAAACCTGATGTTGCACACCATGCGCCAAATTATTACACACCACAGCAGCAGTATGTTTCGTCCTCTACATATTTAAACCATAACGCATCATACAATCACAGACCGATCAACACTATCGATCGGTCACGGCAAGAAGGTCGATATACTAATGCCCGACCAAATGAGCCCCACAGCCTAGGGTTCGGTGGTCTGCCACCGGGTGCAATGGAAAAAATTAGGGAAGAGATGACTGAACTATTTCAAGATAAGTTCGGAGTTAGTATAGCCAGAGTGGGGCAATCATACCAAAAGCCATATAATGACCAGTTTGACGCTGTCCTATATCCACAAGGGGCAATGATACCGGAATTTTCTAAGTTTTCTGGTGAGAATGGGAGAATCACACACGAACACATAGGCCAGTTCCTAGCACACCTAGGCAAATTGGCTGATGGAGAAGCATTTCGTGTTCGGTTATTTTCTTTATCCCTTACTGGTACCGCTTTTGCATGGTACGCCGCCCTTCCTCCTAATTTCATTAATTCCTGTAATGAGTTAGAAAATAAATTTCATGAACATTTCTTTGTCGGGGAATATGAATTAGGATTAGCTGACTTAGCTTCGGTCCGCCAAGGACGCGAAGAATCGGTTAATGATTATATCCGGAGGTTTCGGGACACTAGAAATTGATGCTTTAGGATCCATGTCGCAGACAAAGAGCTAGCAGGGTTAGCTTTTAATGGGTTGCTATCCTACTTAAGGGACAAATTAGATGGGACTCAGTTCTTTTCGATAGCCCAGTTACATCAGCGGGCTTTAGCCTGTGATAGCCAATTTAAAGAGACATCAAAATCGGCCGCCCGTACTATACATCTAATAGAGCATGATAGTTCAGATGATGAATCCGCAGATGTATATACCGTTGAGTTTATTTGGCCAACAAAGACCAAATCTTCAGCATGTTCATCCTTACAGCCGGTTCAAAAGAATCGGCAAGGAGAGATTAAATTTACCTTTAATGTTGCCAAATGCGATAAGATATTTGATGAGCTACTTAAAAATGGCAACATTAAATTGACTCATACTATCCCTCCTATAGATGAATTAAAGAGACGTGCTTATTGTAAGTGGTATAATTCTTTTTCTCATGCCACCAATGACTATAATGTTTTTCATCGACAAGTACAATTGGCCATAAATGAGGGCCAATTGGCTTTTCAGGAAATGCAAGTAGACACACAGCCATTTCCTGTTAATACAATAGATGTCGCATGCGAAAAGGTCTTAGTTCGGCCCGAGATGGCCGAGAAAAGCAAAAGCAAAGACATCATCATTGACGATCCTCGCACGTCAAATATATCGCAGAAGGAGGTTGCTCAAAAAGCTCTGGACAATAAGACTAACAAATTCGGCAGCGCCGGGGGCAGACACAATTAAGGAGCCAAGCACGACAACATGACTCGAGCATCGCGGACGGTCCGGCACCTACGTGCGGGTAGTCCGGTGCTCATAAAGACGGTCCAGCTGGCTCAGCCAGACAGTCCACCCATGGCCAGAGGCATCAGCGTCCACACAAAGCAAGGAAAGAGACGCGAGGTCAAAGCCAACATGACACACATGGTCGGCTAGTAAAAGTTGGCCCTACTTTCGATCAATTGCTAGCCAAAAATGCTAGCAAGAAGACTGTTCCATGTGATCGGTCAACGAAGAAACCCTGGTCACCTGCTAAAATGAAACGATTGAACAAAATGGCCCAAAAGGCGACACAACAAGCACCACCTGTTCATCCTATGAGACCATGGTACTTTGCACCGTTTACTCATCGTCGGTGTATTATCCTATTCAAACATGGAATGGGACGATGATGAATCCATGGTACATGTATAGTCCCTTTGTCTATCCAGACTAGGGGACACCTCCATTATATTCCTTTTTGATCTATTGATTAAATGGTCATGGCTGAGAAAGATATAATCTGAAACGACCTTTATACATTGTTGCTTTATTGAATGATCTCCATGTTGAAAAGCCATTGACTTACATCAGGTTTAGTTCATATGCTTTTGGTTCGTCAATCTTCACCAAAAGGTAGGGGGCATATGTTGGAAACCAAAAAGGGCCTCGCGGACGGTCCAGCCCTGAGGCCTGACGGTCCGCGGTCCGGACTATCCGTGGTGGTGGCACGGACGGTCTGCGCGTGTGCAGAGACCGTTAGGGTTCCTAGTTTCTCGCGGGATTTGTTACCTAAAACCACGGGATTAACTCGGGAAACAGTTTGAAGCGGATCCAGACCTCCCCCTTTATATAGATGAAGGGCTACGACCGATTGAACCCCCCAACAATCGCTCAAATCAAGTCTATTTCTCGTTTTTACCTTATGCATTAGGAGTAGCTCTAGTTTAGTTCTAGTTTAGTATTCCAATCCTCAAATTCTCCGCTTCTCTTCGGCTCTACATCGATTATAGGAGTCTAGGTCGGCCTGCTGAGCCTAGACAACTCCAAGGATCTCTCCTCCCCAACGGGGTCCCTCCTAAGAGCGGGATCCAGGCGCTGCCGGCGACCTTCGCCGCCCCTGCGCACGCGCGAACCGTCCGACCCTAGGGCACGGACCATCCGGCATGTCAGGCAGGGAACCCTAGCTCTGCGCCAGGTCGCGGACCGTCTGGCCCCTGGCCGGACCATCCGCGCCTGTATAGAGAGCACCGCTGCCGGTTCTTGTTAGTGTTTGGCGCCTGAAAAAAGCGTCAACAACACGTCTTTTGGTGGACTGATTTATGAGTGCGTATATGCATGCAGGGTGTGCAGGTGGGAAGACGAGAATGTCGGTGCTAACGACTGCATGTTTTGGGCTTATCTGTCTGCGGGGATCGATGTACATCTCCCACTCAACCTGGAACTGGAAGTAAAGACTAAATAACTTTTAACATCACAATATATACTGTATTTAAGAACTCTGTATCCTAAAAAAGAAAAAAATATATAAAGGCACACTGTCGGAGATGAAATTCTTCGGCCGGGTGGCGGAGTGCACCCGCCCTAAGTCCTAAGATGTGGAGGGGGCTTAAGTGTTTTGCCTGTTGGGAAATGTAGGAATGAACACAAGAACACGCAAGAGTTTAGAGTGGTTCGGGCCTCCGGAGCGTAATACCCTACTCCACTGTGTGTTGTATTGTTCGTGAGCTTGAGTTGTGTCTTGGATGACTTGGGACTGTGTTGTAACGTTGCATGCCTCCCCTTTTATAGCTCAAGGGGGGCACATACAAGGGTACTGAGCCCCGACATGTGGGCCCAGGGACATAACAGATGCAATACTTGGAGCGTCTAATGTTCATCCCCAGTGCAATCTTCCTTGTGCCCTGATATCCGCGATCTGCGTAGCATTGGCGTGTAGGGGAAGCTTCCCTAGCAATGTACAAGTGATGATGAACACATGGAACGCGGCAGCATGGGCGTATCGCCTGCTGTCAGAATGGACAGGCATGCCGCCTACCAGCGACATGGACAGGTCTCATTAAATGCTGAGGCGGCACACTGCTTGCCAGTAGAGTGGACAGGTCGCTGCTTGACAGCAGAGTGGACAGGCCTCATTAAATGCCGAGGCGGCGTGCCTTATCTGCAATAAATGCAGGGGCCACGCAACCCGGAGGCCTTACGTCAGGCTCCGCCCGCTGGCTTATGTCACGCGTGGTAGGCCACGTGGCAGCATCGGGTCTCTGCCTAGGCGGGGAGCTGTAGCGTTATGCAGTCAGGTCCGCACCAAGCTGGGTCTGGATGCGTGTCGGCACCGGACCCCTGCCTGAGCAAGGCCTGGGTATTCTCTGTCCCAGGACCTTGGGACCCCCCTGTGGGTGGCCCGGACCCCATACGAGGGGTCCGGATCCCATTCCAGGGGTCTAGCTGGCATAAGTGGGGGCCCAGGGGTCCGGTATGCCACCTTCTCTGGACACATGGCGGCTTTGGAGCCATCCACGTGGCGGGGTCGGGCGCTGTTGCTGGCCCAGAGTAGTCGCCCGAGGCTGGGGCGAGCCATGGTCTGGTCCCGTCGCAGAGTGGTGGAGCGTACAGGCTCACGGTACGGGACCAGGCTGAGCAGCTACACGGCTCCGGACCACCCCAGGAGACAAGTGTCCATTCTCTAGAGCCGGACCCTAGGTTGTTGGACCCACAGGACTATAGCTCCAAATACTAGGGTACCCGTCACAGAGTGGTGGAGTGTGCAGGCTTTGGGTACGGAACTAGGCTAAGCGGCCACACAGCTCCGGACCACCCCATGGAACGGGCTCCCGTTCTTTAAAACTGGCCCCCAGGCTGTCGGACCCTCCTGCTTTCGCAGAGGAGTCCTAAACTGCAAGCCTAGCTATTCAATTCGGATGTCATCATGTCAGACGGGATGGGAACTGTATGAGTGGGTTAGATAAAAATTAAAATCTAGAAACTGCAGGGTAAGACCATGGAGCAGGAGGATAAAATTATCATAGAAGCGCATCTGAGGGGTAGATCTTCTCTTTATAACTTGACATGCATGGGTGCAGACCAACAGGCCGGGCTTATGAGGGCGGGCCTCACCGGGCTGGCATACACGTATGCATTACCTAGTTACAAAAGGGAGAAAAAATCGACCCCTCAGACTTGCTCGTATGGATAGAACTTACAGAGATGCTCCAGGGGTTAGAAAGAGGTACTCCTTCAGTTGTAGCAAGGTGGACACACCCGGGTCGGCGTATTTCCGTCACCTTGAAGGGTCCTTCCCGGTTGGGGGAGAGTTTGTGGAGCCCTTCTCGGTTCGGTACTTGCCGTAGGACTAGGTTCTAGCCCTGGGCTCCCTACTATGCATGAACCGTTGGCCGTAGCGCACGGGCGCCTGGTTGCGACGTGCATTTCGGGTCGCCACTTGTCATCTGAGTTCGTCGATGGAGTCCACGTCCTTGCGTTGTAGCCGCCCCTGGATAGACCCATCAAAAGACTGGACCCATGGGGAGTCCAGAAGGGTTTCCGGGGAAAGACAGGCTTCGGCCCCGTAGACCAGGAAGAACGGGGTCTCCTCAGTGGCTCGACTGGGTGTAGTCCGGTTCCCCCATAGCACGGACGGAAGCTCACTAACCCAATTTGCACCATGCTTTTTCAAGCAGTTGTAGGTGCGTGTCTTGAGTCCCTTGAGGATCTCTGCGTTTGCCCTCTCCACCAGGCCGTTGCTCCTGAGATGAGCCACGGACGCAAAGCAGAGCTGGGTGTTGATGCCCTCGCAATACTCCTGGAAAAGCCGACTTGTAAACTGGGTCCCGTTGTTTGTAATGATACGACTTGGGACCCTAAATCTACAGACAATCGACTTGAGGAAAGCGGCAGCAGCACCCTGGGTGATGTTGACCACAGGGGTGGCCTCTGGCCACTTGGCGAACTTGTCGATGGTGACGAAGAGGTACCGGTACCCGCCGACAGCCCTGGGGAACGGTCCCAGGATGTCCACCCCCCATACGGCGAATGGCCAGGAGGGCGGAATCATCTGCAGAGCCTGAGATGGTGTGTGTATCTGCTTTTGCATGGAATTGACACGCCTTGCAAGACTCTACCATCTCAGCTGCATCCTGGAGGGCGGTTGGCCAGTAAAAGCCATACCGGAAGGCCTTACCGACCAGCGTGCGGGATGAGGAATGACTTCCGCACTCTCCTCTATGGATCTCCGTGAGCAACTCACGGCCCTCCTCCTGGGTAATGCACCGCATGAGAATGCCGTTGGCGCCACGGCGGTAGAGATCCCCTCCACCATCGTGTGTCGTTTTGCTAACCGCACTATGCGCTCTGCGAACACATGATCTTCAGGAAGGATGTTTTCCTTCAGGTAGTCCCGGATCTCAGAGATCCATGCATCGGGACCACTCTGAGATACTGGCTGTGGCGCTAAGGGATAGGCAGGACCCCATATAGCACACACAGTCTTCGGTGGGTTCTGTAGAGGTAACGCCACCGGGACCGCTAGCTTCGAGGTGCTAGACTCACCCCCTTCGCCCAGTTCGGCAGGCTGGGCGGTGGGTCTCAACAGCCGTCTTTCGAAGACGCCCTCGGGCACGGGTGCCCAAGTTGATGCCCTCACAAAAAGGTCATCTGCCGCCGAGTTGCCAGCCCGAGGAACATGTTGCAGTTCCAGGGCCGTGAAGTCCTTCTCCAGCTTCCTTACGCGATTGAGTTCCGCCCGCAGGTCCTCGGTCGGCGCTGCCCTCACTGAAGGCGAGCGCACCGATACCGACGCCTCATGTTGACGCCAGGATGACCGAGGCCTGGGCCTAGCTGAGCTAGAATGCTCCATGCCGAGTAGCTGGTCGACGTCGTCACGCCACTGTTTCATGGCCCCCGGTGAGGCCGTGGAGCTAGGAGGGTGGCGCAACAACTCCCTAGCCGCGGACAGTGCACCAGGGGGCAGCTCTTGACGCTCTGGCTGACTGCGCGGAAGTATGCTGCCGCGCAGAGCGCTCAGCAGCTGCTGCACCGGGCACAGGTCAGCTGGAGGCCCGTGGTATGGAAGAGGCAGCCTCCTCTATGGGGAAATCCTCGGGGATGAAGTCATGGTGCTCGACGATGTGAACCATGGTGTCGAGCAGGAAACCAGCAAAAACCTAAAGCCAAGGCCCCCTACCTGGCGCGCCAAATGTCAGAGATGAAATTCTCCGGCCGAGTGGCGGAGTGCACCCGCCCTAAGTCCTAAGATGTGGAGGGGGCTTAAGCGTTTTGCCTGTTAGGAAATGTAGGAATGAACACAAGAACACGCAAGAGTTTAGAGTGGTTCGGGCCACCGGAGCGTAATACCCTACTCCACCGTGTGTTGTATTGTTCGTGAGTTTGAGTTTGTGTCTTGGATGATTTGGGACTGTGTTGTAACGTTGCATGCCTCCCCTTTTATAGCTCAAGGGGGGCACGTACAAGGGTACTAAGCCCCGACATGTGGGCCTAGGGATATAACGGATGCAATACTTGGAGCGTCTAATGTTCGTCCCCAGTGCAATCTTCCTTGCGCCCTGATATCCGCGATGATGAACACAAGGCACGCGGCAGCATGGGCGTATCGCCTGCTGTCAGAATGGACAGACATGTCGCCTGCCAGCGACATGGACATGTCTCATTAAATGCTGAGGCGACACACTGCTTGCCAGTAGAGTGGACAGGTCGCTGCTTGACAGCAGAGTGGGCAGGCCTCATTAAATGCCGAGACGGCACATCGCTTGTCAGGCGGCGCGCCTTATCTGCAATAAATGCAGGGGCCGCGCAACCCGGAGGCCTTATGTCAGGCTCCGCCCGCTGGCTTACGTCACGCGCGGTAGGCCACGTGGCAGCATCGGGTCTCCGCCTGGGCGAGGAGCTGTAGCGTTATGCGGTCAGGTCCGCACCAAGCTAGGCCTGGATGCGTGTCGGCACCGGAGCCCTGCCTGAGCAAGGCCTGGGTATTCTCTGTCCCGGGACCTTGGGACCCCCTGTGGGTGGCCCGGACCCCATACGAGGGGGTCCGGATCCCATTCCAGGGGTCCGACTGGCACAAGTGGGGGTCCAGGGGTCCGGTATGCCACCTTCTCTGGACACATGACGGCTTCGGAGCCGTCCACGTGGCGGGGCGGGCGCTGTTGCTGGCCTAGAGTAGTCACCCGAGGCTGGGGCGAGCCATGGTCTGGTCCCACGCACAACTCCTTTACCACACGACTAGAGATAGCCGCGTGGGTACCGCGTCTTCATACTGTAGTAGGAGGTACCCCTGTTTCAGGGTACCGATACACACCATATTACAAAAAGAAATATATGGTCAACATGTTTGGTTCCAAATAAAATAAATGAACAAAGCACTATTTATCGTGACCGGGAAAAAACTTTTGGCCCAGGCCCAGTGTGTTTGCACAAACTTGACAGCTTGTAGTTGTAGCTGAAATAACCTGCTGCACACGGGCTGACGAAAAGCGCATTGGGTCCAAATTGCACAACTGTGCTATTAGGCTGACCCAGGGCCCAATACGGCCCTATCAATGGTTCTCACCCTCGCCCTCTTCCTCGTATGATCGTATCCACTCGCGAAAATAGGTAGCCGAAGAGCACATTCCCTCACCTGCCATGGCGATCCATCCCCGGACCACCGGCGGCCGCAGGCAGCCGCTGCCGCTACCCCTGAAGGGGGCCCTCCTAGCCGCCATCGCTGTCGCGGCGGCTCTCTCCGTCCTGTTCGTCCTGTCCTTCACGGACACGCTGACCTTCACGGACACGCTGCCCTACCTGGGGTTCCGGCCCCGGGACGTCGACAAGAGGGACGGCAACCGGAGGTACCTCTACTGGGGAAGCCGCGTAGACTGCCCCGGCAAGCACTGCGGCTCCTGCGCGGGCCTCGGGCACCAGGAGTCCAGCCTCCGCTGCGCCCTCGAGGAGGCCCTCTTCCTCGACAGGTAATTTCGTGCCGTCGCTTCACCCCTCTTCTTCTCTTCTCCCGCATTGGTCGAGGTCGCTAGGTGGCCCTTCCCTTGGCGTCCAGAAACGTGTGCCCGGTGGTTACAGATGGCCGTGTCGGTTGAATTCCAGATTGCATCGATCTGATAGTCAGTTATTGCAAGATAGGAAGCACCAAAGCAGATTGGATGAAAACAGGGGCTCTGTTATTTCAATTTCACCAATTCGTGTGCAATGTGGAATTATGCTAATGTGCAATGGCCCCGTTCTGCAGGGTGCTTGTCATGCCTGCAAAGATGTGCCTCAGTTCAGTGCACAATACAAAGGGGGTCCTTCAATCAGGCAATGCAACTTCACAACAAAGGTTTTGCTTCTTAAGCACCAGACCTGCATATGCACATTGTTTTTCTTTTGTCAAGCCAATACTTAAACTCCATGTCTTTGCAGGTGGGAAACAGGTTCTTGTGCAATGGAATCCTTATACGATATTGACCTCATATCAAGAACTGTACCTGTTATTTTGGATAATCCACGGTCATGGTACGAGATAATATCAAGAAGTACAAAACTCGGTGAGGATGGCTTGGTGGTGCATGTGCAAGGGGTTAGCAGAGCTGAACTCAAACATAATTCAAATTACTCTGGTGCTCTCCTCATAAACCGCACAGCAAGTCCTCTTGCTTGGTAAGGAATAAGGATGCTTGTTCCCTGCAAGTCTACCTGCACCCAAAGAAATAGCTTAATTTTATAGTAACGGTCAATCACTTCTATTATGTAATGCATAAAATTCAGGTATAGACTTTAATCATCATTACAGTTCAGGTTTATGGAGTGCAAGGACCGGACCAAGCGGAGTTCTGTGATGTTGCCATACACTTTTCTGCCAACAATGGCAACAAGGAAACTGAGGGATGCAGCAAACAAGGTATATTATTAAGAGATTGACTTACTGATTTGTTTTACAAATATTGAAATGGAAGTGACCGCCAAACCACAGGAAAGCAACGATTTCCCAGCATTGTCTTGATTACCTCAAAACTCTATTCTTGAAATTTATTCTGTTAACCTATCATTAGCTATCGTGTGGAAATATTATCTCTTCTTGCGCCTCATGGAGAAAGTAGTACCATCAGTAATTCAATGTACCCAATTACTAGAGTAGCATTTTGTCAGATTCCCACTTAGAAGCACTCATGTTTCTACGTCCTGTTATGAACGTCTCTATACTATTCTGTACACAGTACACTGTTGTAGTATTTATATTATTTGAGTGTTGCATGTTATGTGTCATGCGCAGCAGCTGCCCCCTGCTAGTCTGCCTTTTTAAACTTGCTAGCAAGCAGTGAATGATTACTTCATTCAGTATGTTCTCATCTCTCATGCTTCCATGACATGTCATGTATGCCACGTTTATTCGTAGAAAAGGGTGCAGCATGCACATCTGTGCATGGATGTTCGGGGAGAACTTAATATCTCCTGTGTATTCAATATTCTTTTAGCAATAATGACTTATTAAATACAGCGTGCTATTCTCTGCTTATAAATCCGTGTGCTCTCTTCAGATGAAAGAGATACTTGGTGACTATGATGCTATTCATGTGAGACGAGGTGACCTACTGAAGAATAGGAAAGATAGATTTGGTGTTGAGCGAAGTCTTCATCCTCATCTTGACAGAGATACTCGCCCTGAGTTTATCAAGAAAAGAATCGCAAAGTGGATTCCACCAGGTCGCACTCTTTTCATTTCCTCAAATGAAAGGACCCCAGGCTTCTTTTCATCTCTATCAGACAAGTAAGACTGACACCGTGTACCTACTCTTTTTGCACATGCTGGCTTCTTTTCATCTCTGACAGAAAAATAATATTGGCACCCCACACCTACTCTTCTTGCACCTGTATCCCATACATCAATAAGATTTGAGGACGTCGCTCCAATGGTGTATATTTCAGGGTGTATCCGTGCACTAACATGTGTCCCCACAAGGCCACAACTTACATATTTGTGAGATACCACACATTGGATATATATATATATATATATATATATATATATATATATATATATACGGCGCTGCTAAAATGCACCTGGGTGCATTCTCTATATTGAATGCACCCAGGCGTTTTCGCGCGCCTCCCAGCCCGCTGCCGCCGCCGCGCGCATCCCTTTCCTCGCGCCGCCGCCGTCTCCTCGATGCTCCTCCCCTAAATCTCACCGCCGCCGAGCGCCTCCCTGTCCTCGCGCCGTCGAGCGCCTCCCTGTCTCCGCGCCGCCGCGCGCCTCTCTGTCAGCGTGTCTCTGTCCCCCGCATTTGAATAACTCTGAGAAATTTTGTTAAAAAATATGATTGCAACTGCTGGTCTGATGTAATTGCAACTGCTGGTCTGGTGTGATTGCAACTTCTATATAACTATGTCCAAAAATCTATTAAACAAACAAGATTGCAACTGTAGGTCTGGTGTAATTGCAACTGTGGGTCTGGTGTGATTGCAACTTTTATATAACTATGTCCAAAAATCTATTAAACAAACAAGATTGCAACTGCTGGTCTGGTGTAATTGCAACTGTGGGTCTGGTGTGATTGCAACTTCTATATAATTATGTCCAAAAATCTATTAAACAAACAAGATTGCAACTGCTGGTCTGGTGTAATTGCAACTTCTGGTCTGGTGTGATTGCAACTTCTATATAACTATGTCCAAAAATCTGTTAAACAAACAATGATTGCAACTGCTGTCTGGTGTAATTGCAACTGCTGGTCTGGTGTGATTGCAACTCCTATATAACTATGTCCAAAAATCTGTTAAACAAAACAATGATTGCAACTGCTGCCTGGTGTAATTGCAACTGCTGTCTGGTATAATTGCAACTGCTGCCTGGTGTAATTGCAACTGCAAGTCTGGTGTGATTGCAACTTATGTGAAGAGGTTGAGCCGTTCGCGGAGGAGCCGTTCACGGAGAAAGAGGGCGCGGAGGCGGGAAAGTGAAAATATTCTGTCGGGAGCGTGCGGGAGGGACGAAAACGGCCTGGGTGGAACGGTTGGCTCGGACCTGGCACGTAGGTTCGGCCTGGGTGCATTCTCTATATTAAATGCACCCAGGTGTAATATATAAATACAGTATATATATATATATATATATATATATATATATATATATATATATATATATATATATATATATATTCCTTCTAAAAGGCCATAGGGAGATAACGCCCCCGTAGCTGTCTTAATAGATGGAAATACCAGACCCTTTGGAGTTTGGGCAACTTTTTGAGCCCGGGAGAGCTGTCTCTCAACTAGATGTTGTACCAAACTATGCTTTGGTTCTCGTATGTTTAATGATTTCTATTATTTTCAGGAACTGTATTCCTGAATGATTACCTAAGTAATATATTTTAAATGTTTAAAATATCCCCTGAGTGAT
Source organism: Zea luxurians (assembly GCA_029449295.1). NCBI lineage: Eukaryota > Viridiplantae > Streptophyta > Magnoliopsida > Poales > Poaceae > Zea > Zea luxurians. The sequence continues at coordinate 179,562,411 of JAOPSE010000004.1, read as the reverse complement.
GGATGGTTTCATCTTTCCCAAGTAACTATCACCATGGACTGCTAATATAAAAGTAATATTTGCACAGCAGTCAGCAATGCAGCATTATATTTGCATGTGCTCTCTTGAGACAAGCTATGACATTGTTTGTCTCTTATGGTGGCACGTTGTGCATGCAGGTACAGGCTGGCATATTCATCTAACTTCAGCAGCATATTGAATCCGATAATCAAGAACAACTATCAGCTGTTCATGGTGGAAAGGTTGATAATGCAAGGTGCGAGGACGTTTGTGAAGACAATGAAAGAGTTCGATGAAGATCTTGCTCTCTGCGACGATCCAAAAAAGAATACCAAAGACTGGCGGGAACCAGTTTATACAGATGACTGACGGCAGCTGTTTTGTGTTCCTAGATGCTTAGGTCCAACTATATCAACGACATCAACAACAAAACTTTTTAGCCCCAAGCAAGTTGAGTCTAACTGTATCACTGATCTTAAAGGTTTCACAAAGATGACCAATTACATGCCATTTATGAGATGACATAATAGCTTGAGATGGATGCATGAACTATATATGGCATGACAGGAGAGGAACAGAGAAAGCGAATGTTGTCTGAAGTCTAAGCTTGAACATCAGATGTGACTGCTCTTTTGTTCAGCTACAGTGTCCAATTGGATTGTTTTCCTTTATTTGTTTAAAAAAAAGTTTACTAGGTGGTGGGAGACTGTCGTGTATGTATAGCATGTAACTGCTGTTGGAGGAGCTATCAACCGGAATACTGGATGAGATACATTACTTGCTGCTTCTGTTGCTATTTGTACTTGTGTTAACAGCATCAGTTATACTAGCTCTGTCATTCCTAGAAAAAGAGAATGTGGAGCATCTTGTCTTATTTCTAGTGATGTAGAAATTCGTGTTAGCGACACAGTGATATATGTAATGTATAATCCATAAGCTATGACTAGCGTTGTACACAGTACTGCAAGTTCAGTGAACTCTATGCAAGCTCCCTCAGAGCATTCATCACTGTAGCTCGAGAGGTGCATCATGCATGGTGGGTACTCCGTCCTAAAAGAGCGACGCTACAGGATGTAAATTTTTCTAATTTAATTAGTTTCATATAAAACATTAGCAGCATTTATATCATAAAATAAAATTATTATAAAAAAATATATTTAACGACTCATCTAATGATACTGGTTATTTATTATAAATATTAATAATTTCTGTGATCATAGTTTAAAATCGTTAATTTCTAAAAGTGAGAATGATAACCTTTATAGGACTGATGATGGTGTATGTACTGGCACTTGATTACTTGAATCTCATCGCATGTAGTTGATTCCAAAAGCAGTTTGGTGATTAATTCTTCCTCATAGATCTCATTGTGCATGTTTGGTTGTCTGCATGGGTGGGCCTAGCTCGTATCTAGGAAACCTGACTCTTGATAGCCTGGCTGAGAGCATGCAATATCCCTATGTTTGGTTGCCTGTATGAGCTTAGCTTTGCCATTCGAGATGATATTTGGTTGCTTGCATGAATGTCTGGTGCATGAGCTTAAAAGCTATAAATTTTATTATATTTTCATGTGATAATGTTGCAATGTGATAATGTTACAATAGTCTATAATATGTCGTATCATGCCTTAATCTACTTTTAAATAAATTAAATTTATTTAATAGACACTAATTACATGTTAATCTGTCATTAGGAACGACTAATTGTTGCACCGACAGAGTCTGGCTCTGGAGAAACGGCCAATTCCTACGTATCTCGGGAGTCAGGCCCAAGGGGAATCTTTGCATCCCACGAGCCAGGCTGAAGAGGCTGATCAGACAACCAAACAAAAAAGTTGCATCTCATGGGCCTGGCCACACCGTATGCAGGCAACCAAACACACCACATCCGCCTGTTTGGTTGGCTTCTTTCGGTAGCTCGGCTGCACGAGCCAGGTCAGCGGGAGCCTGGCTCCAGAGATGCGACCAATTTGCTCGCGCCTGCAGAGCCTGGCCCATTGTGCTTTAAGTATCGTGCGAGCCTGACTCCACATCTGCACGCAGAAAACCAAACACACACATCGCACGCGTAGAGCCTGGTTGACAACAACCAAACACCAGCTCATTGCATCCCACGATGCAAGCACCAGCAAATACAAGTGTAATCCCTGGTCACCAAATCAGTCCTTCAGTAGTTTCTTATCAATCAATTGTTCTTTCTTTCAGAGAGGATTTTCATCAGCCTATAAAAACTAGCTAGTAAGAGCATCTCCAAGAGTCTTTCTAAATTCTCATCTCTAAATTATTATTTTGAGAGTCATTTGTATAAAAATCAATTTATATATATTTTCAATCTCCAACAACTTTTATATTTATTGTTTGCACTATGGAGAGCCAATCACATTTCCTATCTTTATCCAGCAAGAAAAATAGAATAGAAGATAGCTATAATTTGGATAACTATTTAAATAAGCTGTCAGAGGCTAACTTTTTTTAAAATCTCTATTTATATCAATTAGAAAGAATATACTTGTTTGGCCATACGGCTTGGCATGTGTAGGTAACGGGTGACGCCTAAGAGGGAGGTGAATTAGGACTTTTAAGCTTTTACTAAACTAGGCCACAATTAAATCCCTAGAGCAAAATCTATGCAAATAATCAAACTAGAAAGTGCAATCTAGATTTTGTCTAAGTGTTGCTATCTCTACCGCAATGGCTAAGTTTCAATCTACACTAAATAAGTATGTATACAAGATTGAAACTTAAATGCTTAATATAAATGCGGAAACTTAAAGAGCAAAGTAGAGAAGCAAACTCTCGTGGATGACGCCGGTATTTTTACCGAGGTATCCGGAACCACGCAAGGTCCCGACTAATCCTAGTTGGTGCCCCTACGCAAAGGGAAGCCCACGCGAGGGCCAAGCACCACGGTCGAGTAACTCCGTAGAGAGCCGCGGGCCTTCTCCACGCGCAAGTGGTGCTCCGCTTCCGGCTCCTCTCGGATGCTCCCCGCCGTCTCCACTATCGAGTTTCCGGCCGAAACGCCGTGGGCCTCGTTCCCTCCGGTACACGGTGGCGGCCGTGACACAAACGCGGTTGTCACGGTCTTGCAAGACTCTCGCCCCACTCGGTACAATTACAACGGCTCACGCAAGAGCCGATGTGTTGTGTGGTTTGTCTAAACTCACTCAACTAACTAGGATTCACCTAGAGCAAGCGCTAAAGCGGTCTAACTAACCTAAGCACTTCGCAAAGCACCTATGCTAATCACCGAGTGATTCTATTAAGCACTTGGGTGTTTGAGCTCTTGGAAATGTGCACTATATGCCTTGATATGTTGCCTGGGCTCCCACACACTCAAATGGCCGGTTGGGTGGAGTATATATAGGCCCCAACTCCAAACTAGCCGTTGGAGAAAAGCTGCAGTTCTCTGCGGCACACCGGACAGTCCGGTGGTGCACCGGACAGTCCGGTGGTGCATCGGACAGCGCACTGTAGCCCGTCCGGTGTGCCTAGCCGTTGCCCTGTCAGAGCAGGGGACCGTTGGCGCCGCAGGCTTTTCACACCGGACAGTCTGGTGCTCACACCAGACAGTCCGGTGGTCTTCTCTCCGGGTGCCACCTAGAACTAGCCGTTGGGCTGGAGTTCCCTGGTGCACCGGACAATCCGGCGTATGGGCACCGGACAGTCCGGTGTGCCACCGGACAGTCCGGTGCGCCTCGCACAGACAGTCCGCAGCAGCACACTTGGACTTTTCTTGGATCTTCTTAATGTCTTCTTTTGAGGTGTTGCTTTCCTCAACTCCTTAGTCCAAGTTAATCTTGCATCCTGTGAACTACAAACACAAACACTAGAAAACTTATTAGTTCACGGATTGTGTTGTTCATCAAACACCAAAACTCAATTAGCCAAATGGCTCGGGGTCCATTTTCCTTACAATCTCCCCCTTTTTGGTGATTGATGACAACACAACCAAAGCAAGCAAATAATATAAGTATTTGAATGAAAATATGCACTCTACTTGCTAGGATGCATGTTTCTCCCCACAATGTGATATTATGGACTTAAGCCTCCCCCTAAATCCATAATTCACTTACTTTCTATTTTTGGACCAAATAACCAAAACCACTTGAAAAACCATTTGTAGATTTAAAATTTTAAATTTGTGGTGTTTGGTGTTTGATATAGTTTTCATTGCTTTGGTCCCTAAATTTCTCCCCCTTTGGCATCAACCACCGAAAAGGAAGACATTAAAAGCATGTAGGAAGTAAATAAAAGATTGTCCTCAAAAGATTACTCCCCCTAAATGAGTGTTCTCCTTTAGAAAGGGTTTTCTCCCCCTTTAGAGATGAAGAAAAGCTCCCCTCGACAGAGATCTTAGGAAAAAGCATGTGAAACTTAGAGGTGCAAGACATGATTTGAAAAGACTAACTTCCCTTATACATAGGTAACAGAATATGAGTTAACCACTTATGCATTTTTAGCAACATGGAAGTATATGATATGAAATGTAGTCTAATCAAATATTGGAGAAGACATGTAAATGATACTAGATGTAGTCTCAAAAGATACCGATTGAAATTCAATGGCGAGCTTGAGAGACATGAGAGTTCTTGGAGATTTTGCAGTGGAAGATTGTTGTCTTTCTCCGAGGACCTCATTTTCCTTACAATGAGACTATCACATGAAATAGACTTGAAGAGGTGTTAGTCTCAAAGTATTAGATTATAGAGTAACCTCCCCCTGAAGGTGTGCATACAAGTTTTGAATACTTGTAGGAGACATGCACTTTGATTTGATATCAAGAGGGGCAAATTATCTATAATCTGAACTTTGGCACATATAAATTAAATGATACAACTTGTAGAATTCAAAATTTTCAATTGATGCATCATTTACTATGGAGTGATATAGAAGTTGTGCCGTGCTTAAATAAACATTTTAAGCCATGTAGGTTTGCTTAAGTATATGAATTTAAAGCAAGCAATCCTACCATGTGATTTGCCTAGTATGTCCAATTTTAAACAAAAGTAAATAACAAATGTAATACTAGGCAAGACGGGTAAACTAGATACAAAGTAAATAGATACGCATATCTAGAAACAAGAAATACAATAAATCTAGTTACCTTAGTCATGGGTGGGAAATTTGGGTCCAAAATTTTCACTAACCCACTTGGCAAGTAAACTTGATCCAATATGATGTATCCCATGATATACATCCCAAATTTGTCAAGTCTCCAAATTTCCCACCGACCTTCAGTCCACTCACTTCCCTTTTGGGATCCAAACCTTCTTGGTGCTTTTCATGGTTGAAATTATTTCCTTTGGCACCCAGATGCGTTTGGCCCCCTTTCCTTTGTTGGCTTGCTTGTTGGCCTTGATTGCTATCACCTTCCCATTCTTTTTCTTCTTGATCAAGTAAGGTGTAGCGGTCTTTTTGTCCACCTTTTTGATGTAGGTGTTGGAGATTATGCTCGATGGCTTTTGCTTGAGCTTTTGCTTTTGTTTATCCCCGGTCATCGCCTTGCATTAGATAGACTTGTGGCCTTCCTTGTGGCATAGCCTACAAATCACAGTTTCTCCCTCCATAGGCTTGTTCACTCCCGCAGTGGTGTTATCCTGTGGAGGTCGGATTTGTTTTGCTTTGCCTTTCTTGTCATACAAAGTCTTGCCAAGGCGAGCCACTTCTTGCTTTAATTGTTCATTTTCCTTTGCAACCTCATCCGAACATGTCTCTACAACAATATTCTCAACAACGACTTGGTTGCAGGGGTTAGAGCCATCAATTAAATCAAAGCAGGAAGTAGAAGCATCTTTCTTAATTATTTTAGGTATTTCAACTAAAGATGCTGCTAGGGTGCTACCAATGTTTTCTAGCTTAGTAGTTAGCTCATTATTGTGTATGCTAAGAATTTCCATTTTCTCTAGCAAATTTTCAATAGCTTTTTGGGAGCTAGCTAACTTAGCCTTAAGTTTTTCATTCTTTTTAATAAGGCCATCATCGGTAGCAGTGGATGGAGCACTAGATTCTAATAGCTCAATTTTAGTTGACAACTCACTATTTAAGTTTGCAAAGGTTTCAAAATTTTCTAGCAAACCTTTATAATCATTTTGGGAGCTAATCAACTTATTTTTCAAAGCTTTAAGTTGAGCTTTTTGCTTAGTGCAAACATCCTGGAAAAAATCTACGGCTTCCGCAAGCTCATCTACAGAGGGCTTTCCCTCACCTTCATCATCACTACTACTTTCATTACTAGAGGATGAAATGCTTGTGTTACCTCTTGCCATAAGGCATTTGTGTGATGAGCGTGATGAGCGTGATGAGGACCGGTAGCTGCGCGTCCTTGGAGGTTCGTCTTCACTTGAAGAGTCATCCCAAGTTCTAACACTTGTTAGCGCCTTGCCTTTGCTCCTCTCCTTTTTTGGGTTCAGCCATAGTTGGACAACTGTCCCTGAAGTGGCCCTTCTCCCCACATGCGAAGCATCCTCTCTTTCTTTGCTTTTTCCTGTCAATATTAAAGAGAAGATCTTCTACCTGCAGGGGCACACCCATTAGATTAATCTTGCGGATCATCCTCATTACCTTTCCGACGCGTCAGATTGTTTCTTCGTCCTCGGAGGATGATGTGCATGGTTGATTATCTTCATCATCATCACTTTCTTCGTCTTCCTCTTCTTCACTTGAGGAACTTGGAGTGGGAGCCTTCTTTTTGCCCTTCCTTTCATCACATGCAAAAGCATATGGTCTTGAGGAAGTTGGCTCCTCTCCCCGACACATTTTTTGCGACATCTCAAAAGCCGCGATTTTCCCAATCACAATGGTCGGGGTCATGTTGCTCAAGTCCTCCATGTTGCTACTGTGTGTAGTGTTGTTTCTGTACTGCTGACCTGCTGTGTATAGTCATGTCATATGTTGTGCGTGGTGGCAACGCATGCATGCATGGTTGTTGGTACTCCACCATCTACAAGGCTACTACTCCTATACTATAATACACTAGTTCGTACGTTGGGAAAGAATTAATACCACAACGTATGTATAACTAAATGGCTAAAAGTAGCTAAAAATAGCTGCTAAAGTTTATCTAGTGGGATTGAAATAGGGCCTAAAGACGGATCGAGATCTAGATGTTTATGCTAGCTGTCCCTACTTTCATTCAGGCATGCATGGCCATGCACATCTCAGCCATACAGTGTGCATATATATGTCTAGTACCTAGTGTTGAGCACCTGATCTGTTTGTGCCTGGACCTCCTCGTTTATTTTCTTCATGTCATCTTTTAATCATTCATGCTCAGCGACCGATAAATTAGTTAGCCTTGTGTTGCTATTTGGAGAAGCACCGTTGAGATCTTTAGAATCAGCCATGTAAGCCTGATTTTGTAGATCTGCAACCTCGTTCCCCAGCGGAGTCGCCAAAAGTGTGTTGGTGCCTTTTTGGGCGCCAATCACTGCGTGAGAACTGGCGGTGGTGCTCTCTGAGAGCACCTAGAGGGGGGGGGGGGGTGAATAGGTGATCCTGTAACACTTCAAAAACTTAAGCCACAAAACTTGGTTACTTGTTAGCACAGTAATTTGCCAAGTGGCTAGAGAAGGATCTCAACACAACACAATAACCAAGAGATATCAATCACAGAGATGGCACAGTGGTTATCCCGTGGTTCGGCCAAGACCAACGCTTGCCTACTCCACGTTGTGGCGTCCCAACGGACGAGGGTTGCAATCAACCCCTCTCAAGCGGTCCAAAGACCAACTTGAATACCACGGTGTTGCTTTGCTTCTCTTAATCCCGTTTGCGAGGAATCTCCACAGCTTGGAGCCTCTCGCCCTTACACAAGATGTTCACGAAGAATCACAGAGCAAGGGAGGGATTAGCAACACACACACGACACAAAGATCACAGCGAATACGCACACGCAAAACCCAGACTTGAGCTCAAGAGACTAGCACACTAGAACGGAGCTCAAATCACTAAAATGTCGAACAAGTGCGCAAGAATGAAGTGTGAGTGATCAATGATGCTCAAAGGATGCTTGGTGTACTCCTCCATGCGCCTAGGGGTCCCTTTTATAGCCCCAAGGCAGCTAGGAGCCGTTGGGAGCAATCTGGGAAGGCAATTCTTGCCTTCTGTCGTCTGGCGCACCGGACAGTCCGGTGCACACCGGACATGTCCGGTGCCCGATTTCTTTCCATAAACAGCGCAGTCGACCGTTGGCAGCTAGGGGTGGGCAATCGGTTTTAACCGACAGTTCGGTTCGGTTCTTCGGTGCAGTAGAACTTCGGTTTGGGAAGAAATAGGAACCGATCGGTGGAAACAAATATGAACAACCGACGATTTCGGCTTTGGTTTGATCGGTTCGGTGTTCGGTTTGTACCGAAGTTTTGAGTCTTCGTACCTCTGCTGCTTGTTGTCTTCGTTGTTGTTGGTTCTGCGTCTTGCTCGGGTTCTCAATACAGGGACAAACATGGAAGGGATAAGGTTGGCTTCGTGCCATGAGCTTGTCGTGAGGGCATAAGGCCTGAGAATTTGTGACTTGGAATTGTTTAATGGGCCTGTAAGCTATATGGGCTGCTCAGAAGTTAAACGCGCACAACAGACAATAGTCCTAATCGGTTCCTCGGTATATCGGTTTTCAGCACATATAAACCGAAGTCAAGCTGAACCCTTCGGTTCGTAAAATTTGAGAACCGACACCGAACCGAACAACTAAAAAAACCGATATTTCGGTTCGGTTCGGTTCAGTTCGGTTCGGTGATCGGTTTTCGGTCTAAAAGTGCCCAGCCCTATTGGCAGCCTGGGAGCCGTTGGTGCACTTGACATGTCCGGTGCACACCGGACAGTCCGGTGCCATCTTCTAGCCGTTGGCTCGGCCACGTGTCTCGCGCAGATTGCGCGGCCGACCGTTGGCCCGGCCGACCGTTGGCTCACCGGACAGTCCAGTGCACACCGGACAGTCCGGTGATTTTTAGTCGTACACCGTTGATGGTTTCCCGAGAGCGACGAGTTCGCCTGTGAGCGGCCCACCGGACAGTCCGGTGCACACCGGACAGCCCGGTGAATTTTAGCCGTACACCACCGTCGAAGTCCCGAGAGCAGCCACTTTGCCCAAGCCAGCCTGGCGCACCGGACACTGTCCGGTGCACCACCGGACAGTCCGGTGCACCCAGACTGGGCAGACTTTGGCTGCTCGAGCCATCTCTTCTCCAACTCGATTTTTTCTGTTTCCAGCACTTAGACACAATACATTAGTCCATAAAACAATGTACTAAGTTTGAGAAACATACCTTTATCCTTGATTTGTACTTTGTCCACCATTTTACAATTAGGCACCTGTGTTGGGCACTAAATCACCAAAACACTTAGAAATGGCCCAAGGGCACATTTCCCTTTCAATCTCCCCCTTTTTGGTGATTTATGCCAACACAACATAAAGCAAGTAGAACAAGTACAAAATCAAATCAAATAAGAAATCAAAATTGTTTTGATTCAATTTTGACATATATGGATCACTCTATGCCACCACTTGGTTTGTTTTTGCAAATCAAACTCAAATTCCTATCTCTAAGTCAAGACCACTTGTAGAGACATAAAGAGAGGTTTTCCAAAGAAATTTGATCAAGGATTTCAAAAACTCCCCCTTTTTCCCATAATGAACACTTCTCCCCACAAGAGGCCAACTTTTGACATAAGAGACAATAAAAGAGTTTTGACAAACCAAAAGCTCTAATCTACTATTTTCAAAATTTCTCAAGTGGTAGCTGATCCATTTATTGCTTTAGCCTTTATTTTCTCCCCCTTTGGCATCAAGCACCAAAACAGGATCAATCTTGGCCCTTTAACCCCATTGCCTCACCAAAATCTTCAAATAAGAACACAAAGGCAATAAGAGTATGAAGATGAACTTGGAAAAGTTACTCTTTTCATCGGAGTGCAGTGGAAGTCTTGCATGGTCCAAGTCCACCTTTTCCCTTTCAATTTTCCTTAGGAGACTAAAACAACGAAACTCAAGTACATGGTTAGTCTCAAAGGGTCAAGTTGTAGCACAGCTCCCCCTAAATATGTGCATTACTTGCAAACAGGACTTGTGAGGTCCAGGGAGTGTTTGTACAACTTGAGCACCACAATAAGCAACAAAATGCAGAATGAACATGATCAAAGGCATAAACACATGTATGCTACATTTCAATCCAAGTTCCGCGAATCTAAGATATTGAGCTCACTACGCAGCCTGCAAAAGGTCTTCTCATCTAGAGGCTTGGTAAAGATATCGGCTAGCTGGTTCTCGGTGCTAACATGAAACACTTCGATATCTCCCTTTTGCTGGTGGTCTCTCAAGAAGTGATGCCGGATGTCAATGTGCTTTGTGCGGCTGTGCTCAACAGGATTTTCCGCTATTCGGATAGCACTCTCATTATCACATAGGAGTGGGACTTTGCTCAGATTGTAGCCAAAGTCCCGGAGGGTTTGCCTCATCCAAAGTAGTTGCGCACAACACTGTCCCGCAGCAACGTACTCGGCCTCAGCGGTGGATAGGGCAACGGAGATTTGTTTCTTAGAGTTCCATGACACCAGGGACCTTCCTAAGAATTGGCACGTCCCCGATGTACTCTTCCTATCGACCTTACATCCAGCATAGTCGGAATCTGAGTACCCAATCAAGTCAAAGTTAGACCCCTTTGGATACCAGATCCCGAAGCAAGGCGTAGCGACTAAATATCGAAGAATTCGCTTCACAGCCACTAAGTGACACTCCTTAGGATCGGATTGAAATCTAGCACACATGCATACGCTAAGCATAATATCTAGTCTACTAGCACATAGATAAAGCAGAGAACCTATCATGGACCGGTATGCTTTTTGATCAACGGACTTACCACCTTTGTTGAGGTCGGTGTGTCCGTCAGTTCCCATCGACGTCTTTGCGGGCTTGGCGTCCTTCATCCCAAACCGCTTTAGCAAGTCTTGCGTGTACTTCGTTTGGGAGATGAAAGTGCCGTCCTTGAGTTGCTTCACTTGGAACCCAAGGAAGTAGTTCAACTCGCCCATCATTGACATCTCGAATTTCTGCGTCATCACCCTGCTAAACTCTTCACAAGACTTTTGATTAGTAGAACCAAATATTATGTCATCGACATAAATTTGGCACACAAAAAGATCACCATTGCAAGTCTTAGTAAAAAGAGTTGGATCGGCTTTCCCAACCTTGAAAGCATTAGCAATTAAAAAGTCTCTAAGGCATTCATACCATGCTCTTGGGGCTTGCTTAAGTCCATAGAGCGCCTTAGAGAGCTTACACACGTGGTCGGGGTACCGTTCATCCTCAAAGCCAGGGGGTTGCTCCACGTACACCTCCTCCTTGATCAGCCCGTTGAGGAAAGCGCTCTTCACATCCATTTGGTACAACCTGAAAGAATGATGAGCAGCATATGCTAGCAAGATACGAATTGATTCTAGCCTAGCCACAGGAGCAAAAGTCTCCTCAAAAGTCCAAACCTGCGACTTGGGCATAACCTTTTGCCACAAGTCGAGCCTTGTTCCTTGTCACCACCCCGTGCTCGTCCTGTTTGTTGCGGAACACCCACTTGGTTCCCACAACATTTTGCTTGGGGCGAGGCACCAGTGTCCAAACTTCATTGCGCTTGAAATTGTTGAGTTCCTCCTGCATGGCCAACACCCAGTCCGGATCTAGCAAGGCCTCTTCTACCTTCCTCCTATGCTCAGATAGGCGACGGGTCCGAAGAGGTCCATATTGAAAGTCGCCTAGAGGGGGGTGAATAGGGCGAAACTGAAATTCTCAAAAATAATCACAACTACAAGCCGGGTTAGCGTTAGAAATATAATAGAGTCTGCGAGAGAGGGCGCAAAACAAATCGCAAGAGAATAATGAAGTGAGACACGCGGATTTGTTTTACCGAGGTTCGGTTCTCTCAAACCTACTCCCCGTTGAGGAGGCCACAAAGGCCGGGTCTCTTTCAACCCTTACCCTCTCTCAAACGGTCCCTCAGACCGAGTGAGCTTTCTCTTCTCAAATGCTTGGAACACAAAGTTCCCACAAGGACCACCACAAGATTGGTGTCTCTTGCCTCAATTACAAGTGAGTTTGATCGCAATGAAGATTGAAAGAAAGCACGATTGCAAAAACCAAGCGACAAGAGCGACAAAAAACACACGGATCACTTTCTCTCTCAAATCACTAATCACTAATGATCTCTTTTCACAATTGTGAAACTTGGAGAGATGAAGGCTTTGAATGTGTCTTGGAATGGATTGCTAGCTCTTGTATTGAATGTTGAAGGTTGGAATGCTTGGATGTTATGAATGGAGGTGGTTGGGGTTGCATTTATAGCCACCAACCACTTCCTAGCCGTTACTCCATTCTGCTGAGCGCGGACGGTCCGCCCGCCAGGTCCGGACGGTCCGCCCCTGTAGATCAACGGCTGAAAATGCAACGGTCAGCAGTAACAGCTATATCAACGGCTATATTGCATTTAATGCATCGTCAGATGTCAGACAGACCCAGTCGCGGACGGTCCGGTCGTGCACCCCGGACGGTCCGCGAGGCCGCTAAAATTCATTCTTCCGAACCCGTCACCTTCGGGTTTTTCGGATCCTTGCCTACCGGACGGTCCGCGCCTGAGGCCGGACGGTCCGAGCGAGGGTTCAGACGGTCCGCGCTTATCCTCCGGACGGTCCATAGTGCAGACTCGGATTTTTGCATTGGTTCTGTCCGAGGGTCATCCTTGTGTCGCGGACGGTCCGTCGCAAGGGCCCGGACGGTCCGCGCTTGGCCTGTTTTCCAAAAAGCTTCTCCTATCCGGAATAATCTACGGTATTCCGGACAGTCGATTTAGTATAGTTGTAGATGAACCTTTGACACCTGTAGAACATATAATCTAGAGAAAACTAGTTAGTCCAATTATTTGTGTTGGGCAATTCAACCACCAAAATCAATTAGGAAGTAGGTGTAAGCCTAATTCCCTTTCAATCTCCCCCTTTTTGGTGATTGATGCCAACACAAACCAGAGCAAATATAAAAGTGCATAATTGAACCAATTTGCATAATGTAAGTGCAAAGGTTGCTTGGAATTGAGCCAATAAATGTTACTTACTAGATGTGCATGGATTGTTTCTTTATTTTGAACATTTTGGACCACACTTGCACCACATGTTTTGTTTTTGCAAATTCTTTTTGTAAATCCTTTTCAAAGTCCTTTTGCAATATAGTCAAAGGTAGATGAAATAAGATTTTTGCAAAGCATTTTCAAGTTTAAAATTTTCTCCCCTTGTTTCAAATGCTTTTCCTTTGACTAAACAAAACTCCCCCTCAAATAAATTCTCCTCTTAGTGTTCAAGAGGGTTTTGAGATATTAAGTTTTGAAGATACTACTTGCTCCCCCTTTAGAACACAAAGAGATACCAATTGAAATTTTCCAATTGAAAACCATTAATTTTAAAATTTAGGGTGGTGGTGCGGTCCTTTTGCTTTGGGCCAATACTTTCTCCCCCTTTGGCATGAATCGCCAAAAACGGATACTTGGAATGATATATAGGCCCATTTCCTAACTACTTTCTCCCCTTTGGTAAATAAAACATATGAGTGAAAATTATACCAAAGATGGAGAGTGATGCAGAGCGACAGCGAAGGATGAGTTAGTAGAGTGGAGTGGAAGCCTTTGTCTTCGCCGAAGACTCCAATTCCCTTTCAATATACCTATGACTTGGTTTGAAATACACTTGAAAACACATTAGTCATAGCATATATAAAAGAGATATGATCAAAGGTATACTTGTGTGCTATGTGTGCAAATTAGCAAAAGAAATTCCTAGAATCAAGAATATTTAGCTCATGCCTAAGTTTGGTAAAAGATTGTTCATCAAGTGGCTTGGTAAAGATATCGGCTAATTGATCTTTAGTGTTAATGTAAGAAATCTCGATATCCCCCTTTTGTTGATGATCCCGAAGAAAATGATACCGAATGGCTATGTGTTTAGTGCGGCTATGTTCAACGGGATTATCCGCCATGCGGATTGCACTCTCATTATCACATAGAAGAGGAACTTTGGTTAGTTTGTAACCATAGTCCCGCAGGGTTTGCCTCATCCAAAGCAATTGCGCGCAACAATGGCCTGCGGCAATATACTCGGCTTCGGCGGTAGAAAGAGCGACCGAATTTTGCTTCTTTGAAGCCTAAGACACCAAGGATCTTCCCAAGAACTGGCAAGTCCCCGATGTGCTCTTCCTATTAATCTTACACCCCGCCCAATCGGCATCCGAATAACCAATCAAATCAAACGTGGATCCCCGAGGGTACCAAAGTCCAAACTTAGGAGTGTAAGCCAAATATCTCAAGATTCGTTTTACGGCCGTAAGGTGTGATTCCTTAGGGTCGGCTTGGAATCTTGCACACATGCATATGGAAAGCATAATGTCCGGTCGAGATGCACATAAATAGAGTAATGAACCAATCATCGACCGGTATACCTTTTGATCCACGGACTTACCTCACGTGTCGAGGTCGAGATGCCCATTTGTTCCCATGGGTGTCTTGATGGGCTTGGCATCCTTCATTCCAAACTTGCTTAGAATGTCTTGAGTATACTTCGTTTGGCTAATGAAGGTGCCCTCTTGGAGTTGCTTGACTTGGAATCCTAGAAAATACTTCAACTCCCCCATCATCGACATCTCGAATTTTTGTGTCATGATCCTACTAAATTCTTCACATGTAGATTCGTTAGTAGACCCAAATATGATATCATCAACATAAATTTGGCATACAAACAAATCATTGTCAAGAGTCTTAGTGAAAAGAGTAGGATCGGCCTTGCCGACTTTGAAACCATTTGCAATAAGGAAATCTCTAAGGCATTCATACCATGCTCTTGGGGCTTGCTTGAGCCCATAAAGCGCCTTAGAGAGCCTATAAACATGGTTAGGGTACTCACTGTCTTCAAAGCCAGGAGGTTGCTCAACATAGACCTCTTCCTTGATTGGTCCGTTGAGGAAGGCACTCTTCACGTCCATTTGGTAAAGCTTGAAGCCATGGTAAGTAGCATAGGCTAATAATATGCGAATTGACTCAAGCCTAGCTACGGGTGCATAGGTTTCACCGAAATCCAAACCTTCGACTTGGGAGTATCCCTTGGCCACAAGTCGAGCTTTGTTCCTAGTCACCACACCATGCTCGTCTTGCTTGTTGCGGAAGACCCACTTGGTTCCTACAACATTTTGGTTAGGACGTGGAACCAAATGCCATACCTTGTTCCTCGTGAAATTGTTGAGCTCCTCTTGCATCGCCATCACCCAATCCGAATCTTGTAGTGCTTCCTCTACCCTGTGTGGCTCAATAGAGGAAACAAAAGAGTAATGCTCACAAAAATGTGCAACACGAGATCGAGTGGTTACCCCCTTATGAATGTCGCCGAGGATGGTGTCGACGGGGTGATATCGTTGTATTGCTTGGTGGACTCTTGGGTGTGGCGGCCTTGGTTGTTCATCCTCCTTGTCTTCATCATTTGCGTCTCCCCCTTGATCATTGCTGTCGTCTTGAGGTGACTCATCATTGTGTTCTTCATCTTTATCAACTTGAGCCTCGTCCTCATTTTGGGTTGGTGGAGATGCTTGCGTGGAGGAGGATGGTTGATCTTGTGCATATGGAGGCTCTTCGGATTCCTTAGGACACACATCCCCAATGGACATGTTCCTTAGCGCTATGCATGGAGCCTGTTCTTCACCTATCTCATCAAGATCAACTTGCCCTACTTGAGAGCCGTTAGTCTCATCAAACACAACATCACAAGAGACTTCAACAAGTCCTGAGGACTTGTTAAAGACTCTATATGCCCTTGTGTTTGAGTCATATCCTAGCAAAAAGCCTTCTACAGTTTTAGGAGCAAATTTAGACTTTCGACCTCTCTTAACAAGAATAAAGCATTTGCTACCAAAAACTCTAAAATATGAAATATTGGGCTTTTTACTGGTTAGGAGTTCATAGGATGTCTTCTTGAGGATTCGGTGTAGATATAACCGGTTGATGGCGTAGCAGGCGGTGTTGACCGCCTCGGCCCAAAACCGATCCGGTGTCTTGTACTCATCAAGCATGGTTCTTGCCATGTCCAATAGAGTTTGATTCTTCCTCTCCACTACACCATTTTGTTGTGGAGTGTAGGGAGAAGAGAACTCATGCTTGATGCCCTCCTCCTCAAGGAAGCCTTCTATTTGTGAGTTCTTGAACTCCGTCCCGTTGTCGCTTCTAATTTTCTTGATCCTTAAGCCGAACTCATTTTGAGCTCGTCTCAAGAATCCCTTTAAGGTCTCTTGGGTATGAGATTTTTCCTGCAAAAAGAACACCCAAGTGAAGCGAGAATAATCATCCACAATAACTAGACAGTACTTACTCCCGCCGATGCTTATGTAAGCGATCGGGTTGAATAGGTCCATGTGTAGGAGCTCCAGTGGCCTGTCACTAGTCATGATGTTCTTGTGTGGATGATGAGTGCCAACTTGCTTTCCTGCTTGGCATGCGCTACAAATCCTGTCTTTCTCAAAATGAACATTTGTTAGTCCTAAAATGTGCTCTCCCTTTAGAAGCTTATGAAGATTCTTCATCCCAACGTGGGCTAGTCGGCGATGCCAGAGCCAACCCATGTTAGTCTTAGCAATTAAGCATGTGTCGAGTTCAGCTCTATCAAAATCTACCAACTATAGCTGACCCTCTAACACACCCTTAAATGCTATTGAATCATCACTTCTTCTAAAGACAGTGACACCTACATCAGTAAAGAGACAGTTGTAGCCCATTTGACATAATTGAGATACGGAAAGCAAATTGTAATCTAAAGAATCTACAAAAAAACATTGGAAATAGTATGGTCAGATGATATAGCAATTTTACCCAATCCTTTGACCAAACCTTGATTTCCATCCCCGAATGTGATAGCTCGTTGGGGATCTTGGTTTTTCTCATATGAGGAGAACATTTTCTTCTCCCCTGTCATGTGGTTTGTGCACCCGCTGTCGAGTATCCAACTTGAGCCCCCGGATGCATAAACCTACAAAACAATTTTAGTTCTTGATTTTAGGTACCCAAACGGTTTTGGGTCCTTTGGCATTAGAAACAAGAACTTTAGGTACCCAAACACAAGTCTTGGAACCCTTGTGTTTGCCCCCAACAAACTTGGCAACTACTTTGCCGGATTTGTTAGTCAGCACATAAGATGCATCAAAAGTTTTGAATGAAATAGCATGATCATTTGATGCATTAGGAGTTTTCTTCTTAGGCAACTTAGCACGGGTTGGTTGCCTAGAGCTAGATGTCTCACCCTTATACATAAAAGCATGGTTAGGGCCAGAGTGAGACTTCCTAGAGTGAATTCTCCTAATTTTGCTCTCGGGATAACCGGCAGGGTACAAAATGTAACCCTCGTTATCCTGAGGCATGGGAGCCTTGCCCTTAACAAAATTAGACAATCTTTTAGGAGGGGCACTAAGTTTGACATTGTCTCCCCTTTGGTAGCCAATGCCATCCTTGATGCCAGGGCGTCTCCCATTATAGAGCATACTTCTAGCAAATTTAAACTTTTCATTTTCTAAGTTATGCTCGGCAAGTTTAGCATCTAATTTTGCTATATGATCATTTTGTTGTTTAATTAAGACCATGTGATCATGAATAGCATCAATATCAATATCTCTACATCTAGTACAAATAGAAACATGCTCAACGGTAGATGTAGAGGGTTTGCAAGATTTTAATTCTACAACCTTAGCATGCAACATATCATTCTTAGTTCTAAGGTCGGAAATAGTAGCATTGCAAACATTAAAATCTTTAACCTTAGCAATTAACTTTTCATTTTCAATCCTAAGGCTATCAAGAGAAATATTCAATTCATCAATCCTAGCAAGCAAATCAACATTATCATCTCTAGGATTGGAAATTGAATCAATACAAATATGGGAAGCAACCTTAGCAATTAATTTAGCATTTTCATTTCTAAGGTTGTCAATGGTCTCATGGCAAGTGCTTAGCTCACTAGACAATTTTTCACATTTTTCAACTTGTAGAGCATAAGCATTTTTAACCTTAACATGTTTCTTGTTTTCCTTGATTAGGAAGTCCTCTTGGGAGTCCAAGAGATCATCCTTTTCATGGATGGCACTAATTAGCTCATTTAATTTTTCTTTTTGTTGCATGTTAAGATCGGCAAAAAGGGTACGCAAATTATTCTCCTCATCACTAGCATTATCATCACTAGAGGATTCATATTTAGTGGAGGATTTAGATTTAACCTTCTTCCTTTTGCTGTCCTTTGCCATGAGGCACTTGTGGCCGACGTTGGGGAAGAGAAGTCCCTTGGTTACAGCGATGTTGGCGGCGTCCTCGTCGTCGGAGGAGGAGTCGGTGGAGCTCTCGTCGGAGTTCCACTCGCGGCACAAGTGGGCATCGCCGCCCTTCTTCTTGTGGTACCTCTTCTTTTCTCTCCTCTTGCCCTTCTTGTCGTTATCTCTGTCACTGTCACTTGATAATGGACATTTAGCAATAAAGTGACCGGGCTTACCACACTTGTAGCAAACCTTCTTGGAACGGGATTTGTAATCCTTCCCCTTCCGTTGCTTGAGGATTTGCTGAAAGCTTTTGATGATTAAGGCCATCTCCTCATTGTCGAGCTTGGAGGCGTCAATTGGTTGTCTACTTGGTGTAGACTCCTCCTTCTTCTCCTCCGTCGCCTTAAACGCCACCGGTTGCGCCTCGGACGTGGAGGGTTCGTCAAGCTCATTGATCTTCTTTGAGCCCTTAATCATACATTCAAAGCTCACAAAATTCCCGATCACTTCCTCGGGGGTCATTAGTGTATATCTTGGGTTACCACAAATTAATTGAACTTGAGTAGGGTTAAGGAAAATAAGTGATCTTAGAATAACCTTAACCACCTCGTGGTCGTCCCACTTCTTACTCCCGAGGTTGCGCACTTGGTTCACCAAGGTTTTGAGCCGGTTGTACATATCTTGTGGCTCCTCCCCTTGGCGAAGACGAAAACGACCGAGCTCCCCCTCGATTGTTTCCCGCTTTGTGATTTTGGTGAGTTCATCACCCTCGTGCGCGGTCTTGAGTAGGTCCCAAATTTCCTTTGCATTCTTCAACCCTTGCACCTTGTTGTATTCCTCCTTGCTTAGAGAGGCGAGGAGTATGGTTGTAGCTTGAGAGTTGAAGTGCTCGATTTGGGCCACCTCGTCCGTATCATAATCCTCATCCCCTATGGATGGTACCTGTGCTCCAAACTCAACAACATTCCATATACTTTTGTGGAGTGAGGTTAGATGAAATTTCATTAAATCACTCCACCTAGCATAATCTTCCCCATCAAAGGTTGGCGGTTTGCCTAATGGAACGGAAAGTAATGGAGTATGTCTAGATGTACGGGGATAGTGTAAGGGGATCTTACTAAACTTCTTGCGCTCTTGGCGCTTAGAAGTTACGGACGGTGCATCGGAGTCGGAGGTGGATGTTGATGAAGTGTCGGTCTCGTAGTAGACCACCTTCCTCATCCTCTTGTGCTTGTTGCCTTTCCGATGCGACTTGTGGGAAGAAGATTTTTCCTTCTTCTCCTTGTGGTGTGAGGAAGAAGATCTTTTCTCCTTTCGTTTGGAGGAGTCCTTCTTCTTCTCCTTCCTCTTGGTGCGGGACTCTTCCGATGAAGTGCTCCCTTGGCTCGTAGTGGGCTTGTCGCCGGTCTCCATCTCCCTCTTGGTGTGATCTCCCGACATCACTTCGAGCGGTTAGGCTCTAATGAAGCACCGGGCTCTGATACCAATTGAAAGTCGCCTAGAGGGGGGTGAATAGGGCGAAACTGAAATTCTCAAAAATAATCACAACTACAAGCCGGGTTAGCGTTAGAAATATAATAGAGTCTGCGAGAGAGGGCGCAAAACAAATCGCAAGAGAATAATGAAGTGAGACACGCGGATTTGTTTTACCGAGGTTCGGTTCTCTCAAACCTACTCCCCGTTGAGGAGGCCACAAAGGCCGGGTCTCTTTCAACCCTTACCCTCTCTCAAACGGTCCCTTAGACCGAGTGAGCTTTCTCTTCTCAAATGCTTGGAACACAAAGTTCCCACAAGGACCACCACAAGATTGGTGTCTCTTGCCTCAATTACAAGTGAGTTTGATCGCAATGAAGATTGAAAGAAAGCACGATTGCAAAAACCAAGCGACAAGAGCGACAAAAACACACGGATCACTTTCTCTCTCAAATCACTAATCACTAATGATCTCTTTTCACAATTGTGAAACTTGGAGAGATGAAGGCTTTGAATGTGTCTTGGAATGGATTGCTAGCTCTTGTATTGAATGTTGAAGGTTGGAATGCTTGGATGTTATGAATGGAGGTGGTTGGGGTTGCATTTATAGCCACCAACCACTTCCTAGCCGTTACTCCATTCTGCTGAGCGCGGACGGTCCGCCCGCCAGGTCCGGACGGTCCGCCCCTGTAGATCAACGGCTGAAAATGCAACGGTCAGCAGTAACGGCTATATCAACGGCTATATTGCATTTAATGCATCGTTAGATGTCAGACAGACCCAGTCGCGGACGGTCCGGTCGTGCACCCCGGACGGTCCGCGAGGCCGCTAAAATTCATTCTTCCGAACCCGTCACCTTCGGGTTTTTCGGATCCTTGCCTACCGGACGGTCCGCGCCTGAGGCCGGACGGTCCGAGCGAGGGTTCAGACGGTCCGCGCTTATCCTCCGGACGGTCCATAGTGCAGACTCGGATTTTTGCATTGGTTCTATCCGAGGGTCATCCTTGTGTCGCGGACGGTCCGCCGCAAGGGCCCGGACGGTCCGCGCTTGGCCTGTTTTTCCAAAAAGCTTCTCCTGTCCGGAATAATCTACGGTATTCCGGACAGTCGATTTAGTATAGTTGTAGATGAACCTTTGACACCTGTAGAACATATAATCTAGAGCAAACTAGTTAGTCCAATTATTTGTGTTGGGCAATTCAACCACCAAAATCAATTAGGAAGTAGGTGTAAGCCTAATTCCCTTTCACATATGTAGCAGCTCCAGGGGTCTTGATGTTGTCATCACATTTTTGGTGTGATGAGAGCCTCCCACCGTTTCCCTGCTTGACAAGCTGCACAAGGTCTATCTTTTTCGAAATGAACATTGGTTAGACCTATCACGTGTTCTCCCTTTAGAAGCTTGTGGAGGTTCTTCATCCCCACATGTGCTAAGCGGCGATGCCACAGCCAGCCCATGCAAGTCTTAGCCATTAAGCATGCATCTAGACCGGCCTCTTCTTTTGCAAAATCAACTAAGTAAAGCTTGCCGTCTAGTACACCCTTAAAAGCTAGTGAACCATCACATCTTCTAAAGACAGACACATCTACATTTGTAAACAAACAGTTATATCCCATATTGCATAATTGACTAACAGATAGCAAATTATATCCAAGAGACTCTACTAAAAACACATTAGAGATAGAGTGCTCATTTGAGATTGCAATTTTACCTAACCCTTTTACCTTGCCTTGATTCCCATCACCGAATATTATTGAATCTTGTGAATCTTTATTCTTGACGTAGGAGGTGAACATCTTCTTCTCCCCCGTCATATGGTTTGTGCATCCGCTGTCAATAATCCAGCTTGAACCCCCGGATGCATAAACCTGCAAGGCAAATTTAGGCTTGGGTCTTAGGTACCCAACTCATGTTGGGTCCTGCAAGGTTAGCACAAATATCCTTAGGGACCCAAATGCAAGTTTTGTCTCCCTTGCATCTTGCCCCTAATTTTCTAGCAACTATCTTCCTATCCTTTCTACAAATAGCAAAAGAAGCATTTAAAGCATGATATATTGTAGAAGGTTCATTAACTTTCCTAGGAACATTAACGACATTTCTCCTAGGCATATTATGAATAACATTTCTCCTACCAACATTTCTATCATGCACATAAGAAGAACTAGAAGCAACCATGGCATGAGAATCAAAGGCATTATATACATTACAACTCCTATAAGCATTTCTAGGTTGTCTTCTATCATAGTACATAAAGGCATGGTTCTTTTGCACACTACTAGTGTCGGGGACCATAATTAGGGGTACCCTCAAGACGCCTAATTCTCAGCTGGTAACCCCCATCAGCATAAAGCTGCAGAGGCCTGATGGGTTTGATTAAGTCAGGGATCAGTCCACACGAGTGACTTGACCACGCCACGCCCGAGCCTAGCCTCGGGCGAGGGCAGCCGACCCTAAGATGACTCCGTCTCGCCTGAGGTCTCCTCTTTCACGGCAGGCGCATCCCCGGCTCGCCCTAGGCCCCGCCTCCGATAAGGAGAAACCCTGACTAAATCACCGCACCAACCGACCGAGTCACCAGGGCGTTTAACGCAAAAGGTAAGACCGACGGGCGGCCAGACTTCGCCAGTGGTGCCATAGGAGACTCCGCCCGACCCAGGGCTCGGACTCAGGCTAAGGCCTCGGAAGACGGCGAACTCCGCTCCGCCCGACCCAGGGCTCGGACTCAGGCTAAGGCCTCGGAAGACGGCGAACTCCGCTCCGCCCGACCCAGGGCTCGGACTCGGGCCAAGGCCCCGGAAGACGGCGACCTCCGCCTCGCCCGACCCAGGGCTCGGACTCCGCCTCGGCCTCTGCCGAATAATCTCCGCCTCGCCCGACCAGGGCTCGGACTCTGTCTCTGTCTTGCAGGACGGACTCGGCCACAGCCTCGGAGGAGCCTCCACGACGCCCGACCTAGGATACGAGACCGCCACATCAACAGGAAGCGTCATCATCACCCTGCCCTGAGCCGACTTGGGTCGCAGAGAACAAGACCGGCGTCCCATCTGGCCAGCTATGCCAGATAAGCCATGATGGCGCCCCACTAGATCATGACGACGGCGGCCCCCAGCTCCCTTACGAAAGCAGGAGGACGTCAGCAAGGACCCAGCCACCTCGACAGCTGTCCCCCCGTCCGGCTCCGTTACTCCTCCAACAGCCACGACGCCACTCCAACAGGGTGCCACGATCTCTCTGGCTACCACCTGGGCATGTACATAGGGCGCTAGCTCTCCCTCGCTAGACACGTAGCACCTTGCTACACCCCCGTCTTGTACACCTGGACCCTCTCCTTACGACTATAAAAGGAAGGGCCAGGGCCTTCTTAGAGAAGGTTGGCCTCACGGGGACGAAAGGCAGGGGCAGGCGCTCTCTCGGGGCCGCCCTCTCCCTTCACCTCGTGCGGACGCTTGTAACCCCCTACTGCAAGCGCACCCGACCTGGGCGCGGGACGAACACGAAGGCCGTGGGAATTTCTCCGACTCCCTCGCGATCCGGCTCCGGCCACCGACCTCTCTCTCACTCCGTTCCCCCCTTTGCGCTCGCTCCACGCGCTCGACCCATCTGGGCTGGGGCACGCGGCACTCTCACTCGTCGGCTCGAGGACCCCCCGGTCTCGGAACGCCGACAGTTGGCGCGCCAGGTAGGGGCACGCTGCGTGTTGACGTTCGATTTCCCGTCAAGCTCCAGATGGGCAGTCTCCAACAACCTCTTCAACCCGGGACGGTGCTTCGTTTTGGGAACCTCGAGTTCATCTCGCTCGACGGCGACTACGACATGATACTCCTTCCACCGCCGCGCGACGGCGACATTGATGGCGGACAGCCCGCCCGCTGGCGGCGGAATCGACGACGTCTTTCCCGCGTAGGGGAAGGACGACTTTCGAGCTCGCCCCATCCTCTCCCTCGCCGTCGAAGGAGGAGGAGGCAGGGCGACCGGGGCCGAGCGGGAGGTCGCGCTCCGACGGCTGTCGGGCAAATCGACATCCCCGGCGCCTCGACGGAGGACACGCCAAGCGTCGCCCTCGCGTTCAAGGCAGACGCGAGCGCCATCCCCCCGCAACACGTCGACTCCGAGCAAGTGGACGACGCCAGCACGCTCACGGAAGGCCTGCAGGACGTCGCCCTCGGACCCAGGACGACGACGCGGTCCGCCCCCGACGCGACTTCATCGCTCCTCGTCGACAAAAAGGTATCGACTGCTACCCATCTTTCGTTATTTCGACTCGGCCTCAGCCCGCCTGGCGATCTCGCTTTGGCGGGCGCTCACATTGAGGCGAGTGCAACCTCTCTGGGGTTTCCTGTGCGGTCGCCTTGGGACCGATTGACGGGTGTCTCGACCTACGGACCCTCTGGGTCCGAGGAAGACGACGACCCCAGCATCTGCTGGGATTTCTCCGGATCTGGCAACCCTAGTGCCATGCGGGACTTCCTGACCGCATGTGACTACTGCCTCTCCGACTGTTCCGACGGCAGCCGCAGCCTTGGCGACAAGGACTGCGGCCTGAGTCGCGAATGTTTCCACATCGAGCTAGGGGATCCCTCCGGAGGCGGCTGTCTCGGCATGCCGGAGGATGGTGATCCCCCTAGGCCAGCGCCTCGCGCTGACATCCCGCGGGAGCTAGCTGTGGTCCCCGTTTCGGCGGGAGGTCACGACCCACAGCTCGAGCAAGTCCGCGGGGCGCAGGCCGGGTTCGATGAAGGAGCAGGAGCGCTCGAGGCAATCCGTCAGAACATCGGGCAGGTATGGGCGAGCCAACCCCCGGCCGGAGGAATACGTCACTCGCCCCAAGGTCTCCAGCACCGCATCGCCAACGATGCCAGGGACAAACCGCCACCCGCATCCGGCGGGACTGGCCAGGACCTGGTCGCTGCAGCAATGCTCCTCCGCGCGATGCCGGAGTCATCAACCACCGAGGGACGGCGGATCCAGGGAGAACTCAGGCATCTCCTGGAAGGCGCTGCGGCCCGGCGGGCAGAGAGCTCTGCCTCTCGAAGGCAGGGATGCACCCCGGATCCTCGTGCCGCGACTTCCCGACTCACGCGGGAAGCCTCGGTCTTCACCGGGCGCACGCGCAACACCGCGCCTGCGGCCCCGGGCCACCTCGGCGACGAGCACCCTCATCGTGACCGTCGGGCACGCCTCGACGAAAGGGTGCGCCGAGGCTACCACCCCAGGCGTGGGGGACGTTATGACAGCGGGGAGGATCGAAGTCCCTCGCCCGAACCACCCGGTCCGCAGGTCTTTAGCCGAGCCATTCGGCGGGCGCCGTTTCCGCCCCGATTCCGACCCCCGACTACTATCACGAAGTACTCGGGGGAGACGAGACCGGAATTGTGGCTTGCAGACTACCGCCTGGCCTGTCAGCTGGGTGGGACGGACGATGACAACCTCATCATCCGAAACCTCCCCCTATTTCTCTCCGACACCGCTCGTGCCTGGTTGGAGCACCTGCCCCCGGGGCAGATTTCCAACTGGGAGGATCTGGTCCAGGCCTTCGCCGGGAACTTCCAGGGCACGTACGTGCGCCCCGGGAATTCCTGGGACCTCCGAAGCTGTCGGCAATTGCCGGGAGAGTCCCTTCGGGACTACATCCGGCGGTTCTCGAAGCAGCGCACCGAGCTGCCCAACATCACCGACCCCGATATCATCGGCGCGTTCCTCGCCGGCACCACCTGCCGCGACCTGGTGAGCAAGTTGGGTCGCAAGACCCCCACCAGGGCGAGCGAGCTGATGGACATCGCTACCAAGTTCGCCTCCGGCCAGGAGGCGGTAGAGGCCATCTTCCGAAAGGACAAGCTGCCCCAGGGCCGCCCGTCGGAAGATGCTCCCGAGGCGTCTGCTCCGCGCGGCGCCAAGAAGAAAGGCAGGAGGAAGTCGCAAGCGAAACGCGACGTTCCCGATGCTGACCTTGTCGCCGCCGCCGAGCGCAAGAACCCTCGAAAACCCCCCGGAGGTGCAAACCTCTTCGACAAGGCACTCAAGGAGACGTGCCCCTACCATCAGGGGCCCGTCAAACACACCCTCGAAGAGTGCGTCATGCTTCGGCGTCACTTCCATCGGGCCGGGCCACCCGCCGAGGGTGGCAAGGCTCACGACGACGAAAAAAGGGAGGATCACCAAGCAGGAGAGTTCCCCGAGGTCCGCGACTGCTTCATGATCTACGGAGGGCATGTGGCGAATGCCTCGGCTCGGCATCGTAAGCAAGAGCGTCGGGAGGTCTGCTCGGTGAAGGTGGCGGCGCCAGTCTACCTAGACTGGTCCGACAAGCCCATCACCTTCGACCAGGACGACCACCCCGACCACGTGCCGAGCCCGGGGAAGTACCCGCTCGTCGTCGATCCTGTCATTGGCGACGTCAGGCTCGCCAAGGTCCTGATGGATGGGGGCAGCTGCCTCAACATCATCTACGCCGAGACTCTCAAGCTCCTGCGCGTCGACTTGTCGTCCGTCCGAGCAGGCGCTGCGCCCTTCCACGGGATCATTCCCGGGAAGCGCGTCCAGCCCCTCGGACAGCTCGACCTCCCTGTCTGCTTCGGAACACCCTCCAACTTCTGAAGGGAGACTTTGACGTTCGAGGTGGTCGGGTTCCGAGGGACCTACCACGCGGTGTTGGGAAGGCCATGCTACGCGAAGTTCATGGCCATCCCCAACTACACCTACCTGAAGCTCAAGATGCCGGGCCCCAACGGGGTCATCACCGTCGGCCCCACGTACAAACACGCATTCGAATGCGATGTGGAGTGCGTGGAGTACGCCGAGGCCCTCGCCGAGTCCGAGGCCCTCATTGCCGACCTGGAAAGCCTCTCCCGAGAGGTGCCGGATGTGAAGCGGCATGCCGGCAACTTCGAGCCAGCGGAGACGGTTAAGGCCTTCCCTCTCGACCCCAGTGGCGACGCCTCCAAGCAGATCCGGATCGGTTCGGGGCTCGACCCCAAATAGGAGGCAGTGCTCGTCGACTTTCTCCGCGCAAACGCCGACGTTTTCGCGTGGAGTCCCTCGGACATGCCCGGCATACCGAGGGAAGTCACCGAGCACTCGCTGGATATTCGGGCCGGGGCCCGACCGGTCAGACAGCCTCTGCGCCGATTCGACGAGGAAAGGCGCAGAGTGATAGGCGAGGAGGTCCACAAGCTGATGGCAGCAGGGTTCATTAAAGAGGTATTCCATCCCGAATGGCTTGCCAACCCTGTACTTGTGAGGAAAAAAGGGGGGAAGTGGCGGATGTGTGTAGACTACACTGGCCTCAACAAAGCATGTCCAAAAGTCCCCTACCCTCTACCTCGCATCGACCAAATTGTGGACTCCACAGCAGGGTGCGAAACCCTGTCTTTTCTCGATGCCTACTCAGGGTATCATCAAATCAAGATGAAAGAGTCCGACCAGCTCGCGACTTCTTTCATCACGCCCTTCGGCATGTACTGTTATGTCACAATGCCGTTCGGGTTGAGGAACGCGGGTGCAACGTACCAGCGGTGCATGAACCATGTGTTCGGTGAACACATTGGTCGCACGGTCGAGGCCTACGTCGACGACATCGTGGTCAAGACGAGGAAAGCCTCCGACCTTCTCTCCGACCTCGGACTGACATTCCGGTGTCTCAAGGCGAAGGGCGTCAAGCTCAATCCCGAGAAGTGCGTCTTCGGGGTGCCCCGGGGCATGCTCTTGGGGTTCATCGTCTCCGAGCGGGGCATCGAAGCCAATCCGGAGAAGATCGCAGCAATCACAAACATGGGACCTATCAAGGACTTAAAAGGCGTACAGAGGGTCATGGGATGCCTCGCGGCCTTGAGCCGCTTCATCTCGTGCCTCGGCGAAAGAGGCCTGCCCCTGTACCGCCTCTTAAGGAAGGCCGAATGCTTCACTTGGACTCCCGAGGCCGAGGAAGCCCTCGGGAGCCTGAAGGCACTCCTCACACAGGCACCCATCTTGGTACCCCCAACCGATGGAGAGACCCTCCTGGTCTACGTCGCCGCAACCACTCAGGTGGTCAGCGCCGCGATCGTGGTCGAAAGGCAGGAAGAGGGGCATGCTTTGCCCATTCAGAGGCCAGTTTACTTCGTCAGCGAAGTGCTGTCCGAGACCAAGACCCGCTACCCACAAGTCCAGAAGCTGCTATACGCTGTGATCCTGACGAGGCGAAAGTTGCGACATTACTTCGAGTCCCATCCGGTGACTGTGGTGTCATCCTTCCCCCTGGGGGAGATCATCCAGTGCCGGGAAGCCTCGGGACGGATCGCAAAGTGGGCGGTGGAAATCATGGGCGAGGCGATCTCGTTCGCCCCTCGGAAGGCCATCAAGTCCCAGGCACTGGCGGATTTCGTAGCCGAATGGGTCGATACCCAGTTACCAACGGCTCCGATCCAACCAGAACTCTGGACCATGTTTTTCGACGGGTCGCTGATGAAGACGGGAGCTGGCGCGGGCCTGCTTTTCGTCTCGCCCCTCGGAAAACACCTGCGCTACGTGCTTCGCCTCCATTTCCCGGCGTCTAACAATGTAGCTGAGTACGAGGCTCTGATCAACGGGTTGCGAATCGCCATCGAGCTAGGGGTTCGACGCCTCGATGCACGCGGCGACTCGCAGCTCGTCATCGACCAAGTCATGAAGAATTCCCTCTGCCGCGACCCGAAGATGGAGGCCTACTGCGAAGAGGTTCGACGCCTGGAGGACAAGTTCTACGGGCTCGAACTTAACCACATCGCCCGACGCTATAACGAGACTGCGGACGAGCTGGCGAAGATAGCCTCGGGGCGGACAACGGTTCCCCCGGACGTCTTCGCCCGGGATCTGCACCAACCCTCCGTCAAGATAGGCGACGCGCCCGGACCCGAGGCACCCTCGGCCTCGTCCGAGGTGACCTCGGCTCAGCCCGAGCCGTCCTCGGCTCAATCCGAGGAACCCTCGGGGCCCGAGCGCGAAGCGCTGCACGTCGAGGAGGAGCAGAACGGGGTCGTGCCAGATCAAGATTGGAGGACCCCGTACCTGCAATATCTCCGCCGAGGAGAGCCGCCCCTCGACCAAACCGAGGCTCGGCGGGTAACGCGACGAGCAAAATCGTTCGTCCTGCTGGGCGACAAGAAGGAGCTCTACCACCGCAGCCCCTCGGGCATCCTCCAGCGATGCATTACCATCGCCGAGGGTCAGGACCTCCTGCAGGAAATACACTCGGGGGCTTGCGGTCATCACGCAGCGCCTCGAACCCTCGTCGGGAATGCTTTCCGCCAAGGCTTCTACTGGCCAACGGCGGTGGCTGACGCCACTAGAATTGTCCGCGCCTGCGAAGGGTGCCAATTCTATGCGAAGCAGACCCACCTGCCCGCTCAGGCTCTGCAGACGATACCCATCACCTGGCCCTTCGCTGTGTGGGGTCTGGACCTCGTCGGCCCACTGCAGAAGGCACCCGGGGGCTACACGCACCTGCTGGTCGCCATCGACAAATTCTCCAAGTGGATCGAGGTCCGACCCCTAAGCAGCATCAGGTCCGAGCAGGCGGTGACATTCTTCACCAACATCATCCATCGCTTCGGGGTCCCGAACTCCATCATCACCGACAATGGCACCCAGTTCACCGGCAAAAAATTCTTGGATTTTTGCGACGATCACAACATCCGGGTGGACTGGGCCGCCGTAGCTCACCCCATGTCGAATGGGCAAGTGGAACGTGCCAATGGCATGATTCTACGGGGGCTTAAGCCTCGGATTTATAACAGTCTCAACAAGTTCGGCAAGCGATGGATGAAGGAACTCCCCTCGGTGGTCTGGAGCCTGAGGACGACTCCAAGCCGAGCCACGGGTTTCACGCCGTTCTTCCTGGTCTACGGGGCCGAGGCAATCCTACCCACGGACCTGGAATACGGTTCCCCGAGGACGAGGGCTTACGACGAAGAAAGCAACCAAGCCAGCCGAGAAGACTCGCTGGACCAGCTGGACGAGGCTCGGGACAGGGCCCTACTACACTCAGCGCGGTATTAGCAGTCCCTGCGACGCTACCACGCCCGAGGGGTCCGACCCCGAGATCTCCAGGTGGGCGATCTGGTGCTTCGGCTGCGGCAGGACGCCCGAGGGAGGCATAAGCTAACGCCCCCCTGGGAGGGGCCGTTCATCATCGCCAAAGTTCTGAAGCCCGGAACTTACAAGCTGGCCAACAGTCAAGGCGAGGTCTACGGCAACGCTTGGAACATCCAACAGCTACGTCGCTTCTATCCTTAAGAATGTTTCCAAGTTGTTCTTATACCCCGTACCCACGCGAAGTTTAGTCAACAAGGAAGGGTCGGCCTCGCCTCGGCGGAGCCCGACCCTCCCTCGGGGGCTAAAAGGGGGTTAACCCCCTCTGCGTCAAAATTTTCCTCGAACAAAAAACCTCTTTTACCAGAACATCTTTCGTGCTTTTTGACTACTTCGAAAAGCGGGTCCTAGAAACGACGGGGTGCACGTAAACAGCCAAGGCCGACCGAGCCGAGGGACTCCTACGCCTCCGGGATACGGATACCTCACTCGTCACCTTCTGTGATAAGTAACTCGCGTTCGGATAAGGTGACTCCGCGGATCGAATGAGTCTTTACGTACGGAGGCTCTTCTGTTGAAGCAGGTTCTTCGAGCCTTCTCGACCGAGTCGGTGACAGGGCCTCATGGATGGGTAAAAGTACGCGTAAGCGGCGAGGCCGACCGAGCCGAGGGACTCCCACGCCTCCGGGATACGGATACCTCACTCATCACCTCCCGCGAGAAGCAACTCTTGCTCGCACTAACATCCCTGCTACCGACAAAAAGTCCAGATACTCGAAGCAAGAGGAAAAGAGACACAGCTTTATAACGCGACAAGGGTGTGTGTTCTGGCCTCAACGGTCGCACAAGGCCCACGTTACAGGACGACTTGACCCTGCAGGCGCGGACCTTGGCGCTGGAAGAGGGTGGCGACACCCTCGGCATCAGCAGCACCTTCGGCAAGACCCGACCTGGCCTCGGGTGGCCACGCGGTCCGAAGGCCTCCGCTCCAAAGGACGACGTCGACACCGCGCTCGAGCAATCTCCGCCAGAGGCTTCCCCGAGAATCCGGCCCAAGCGGACGGCTCGGCCGGCCACCTCCGGGGCCTCGGCCGACCCCTTCCGAGGGCGCCAGCTCGGTCCGAGGCCTCGGCCAATCAACTCCGGCGCCGAGCCTGCCAGCAGACGACCCAGCTGGGCTCCGGCCAACCAGGTTCCATTTCCGAGCCAACAACGCCTCTGCTTGTGCTGATATCGCTACCCCTGGCCTCGGCTCGTCGAAGAGCGACCGAGGGGTCTTTTTAGCTAAGCTAGAAGAGCCTCGGACAACAGGTCCGACCGAGCCGAGGGATTCCTACGCCTCCGGGATACGGATACCTCACTCGTCACCTGGACACGGGGCGACTCGTGCTTGGTGAAGCGATTCAAACAATCGATAGGCAAGTCTTATTGCTCAGAAATGAGGAAAAAACACGGCTCTGTGCCGGAGTTACATACATGTTCAGGCCCCGAAAGCCGAAATGAACAAAAAACCCGGCACTCGAAGTGCCACTACAGGCGGAACTCCGGTTCCCCCCCGCAGGTACGAACAACCCCACTCGATAGGGGCGGGCCTGCGGGGCAGCGGAAAGACTCTCACCCCTCGAGGACGAGAGCCAGCCATTCCGGCCGGGAGACGGAGACCCAGGGCTACTGACGGAGTTGGCAATCTCATCAGTAGAGAAGCCAGTTCCGTCCGCCGGCGCCTCGGGACCCCCCACTTCCGGCATGGCTAGAGGAAGTCTCCGAGATGCTGGAGGATGCCGCTCTCACCCCGGGAACACGGGGAAGAAGAGGGCAACCGACCCACACGGAGACAGCCCCCTGGCTCGTCTCGTCCTCCCTCTTGGCCTGGTGATGAAAATCCTTGAGGCCGAGGGAGGGGCAGAGACCGCAGCCCGGCTCGCTTTCCCCCACCATCAAGCCGGAGGTCGCCTTCTCGGGTGATCGCCGGTGGAGGGGTGCAGCCGGGCTGCCTGATGAAAATCCTTGAAGCCGAACGATGGCTGAAAGGTACCAACCCCCGCGGGGTCGCGTTCCTCCAACGATGGAGCGAAAAGACGGCGGTTCCCCCCATCCGGGGGCCTGGAAGATGGAGAGACACAATGCATAAGGGAGAAAGGAGACATGGTCGCCTCACGAAGAGGGTCGCCCTCCTTTTAAAGGCAACTCCCCCTGCTAGCGCCCTCAACCGTCACGGGCTGAGTCTTCTCCATCACGCCTCCAAGGCCCTTCCCCGCGGCGCGGGGGCTGGGGCCCGCCTGTCATGCAGACCAGCTCCAAGCAGAGGGAGCCAAACCGCCGCGCACGACGCACGTAACCGCCCAGCGGTTACAAGTGACGCTCCACTTTTGCCCAGACCAACGGGCAAAGGGGGCGAGCGGCCATGCAAGCGGCATGCAACCACGCCAAGTGGACGCGCCTCCCCGACTCCTGACAGGCCAGCGCGACGGCTCAAGACCACGCGTCGTTCAACTGGCGCGCCAGGCGCTGCATGCGAACCGCTGCGCCTCTCGCTCCACCACCGCACCTCCTCGATTGCGGAACCGATACCGCGACTCGAGGCCGCCCAGCCTGCGATCCAGCGGCGCCAGCCTGGCGCAGCGGTCAAACGCGGTCAAAAATGGGCCGGCAGTAATGACGGTGGCGGGCGTGTGAGGGCAGCGGTCACGCCATCGGCCAGGCTCACGTCCCATCCGGGGGCAGCAAGAGAACCCTTCTCACGGCGTGAAGACGACGCGTCCGTGACCCGTACCTCGAACGGCTCGCGCACGCAACGGCGACCTCGCCAACTACTCACCCCAGCGCATTAACTCCACGGCGAAATAGGTGACGTTTCTGGCAGGGGCAGCTGGCGGCGCTTCGCCTCCGCCAAAAACGGCCACGCCGAGAAAGGTACGCCGCGAAGTTCAATTTCGAATCCCTTTTTCCCTTTTCCTTCTTTCTCTATCTCTTGCAACAGGGACCGAGAAGGGGGATAACCCCAAAGGGATCCTTCCCCGTGAAGGAACTAGGCCCCGAGCCTCCCTACTGATCAGGGGTTCGAAGGCTGGCCCCCCGAAGGGTTCAACAGCCGCCTCAGATCGCGTGGGCCCGACACCCACTACTGGTCAGGGGTTCGAAGGTCGGCCCCCGAAAGGTTCCATGACCGCCTCAGGCTACTAGGGCTCCGTGCCCCCTACTGATCAGGGGTTCGAAGGCTGGCCTGTCGAAGGGTTCACAGCCGCCTCAGACGCCGAGCGAGGGATGACCAGGGGTACGTTCGATACATAACCAAGGCTCGGGCTGCGCTCCCGAGGTACCCTAGGACATTTCCGAGACCAGCGGGAACGACTCTGTAACGGAATCCCATCGGAGGGAGGCAACGAGCCCTCGGACCCCGTCGCTAGGGGACCGGGTCCGGCAGATCACCCGC
Source organism: Zea luxurians (assembly GCA_029449295.1). Taxonomy (NCBI): domain Eukaryota; kingdom Viridiplantae; phylum Streptophyta; class Magnoliopsida; order Poales; family Poaceae; genus Zea; species Zea luxurians. The sequence continues at coordinate 179,529,160 of JAOPSE010000004.1, read as the reverse complement.
AGGTACTTTTGGGCGTGCCTCCGGGCCCCTAGCCGACCCCTAACGAACGGGGCACGGACGTCCACTCGGATTACCCGATCGCAGCTCACCGGAGACACCATGTTCGGTGCCCATCGAGGGTAACATGGCGCACTCCCCCCCTCCTCCTTGCGGAAAGGCGACGTAGGGGCGTATATAAAAAGTCGAGTCTGTCCCTGATCGTCCTCTCGCTCCGTGCGAAGGCTCGGGGGCTGCTCTCGCAAACCCGGCTCCAGCCGAACCGTTGACAGCGTCAACATACCAGCCCGAGAACTTGGGCCCCGACAGTGCACCTGGGTTACGCCCTGCTCGCATGAGGGAACCGCTAGTCACGCCGAAGCATTGCGCAAGGCATTAAGACCTCGAAGGAGTAAAACCACTCCTCCGAGGCCTCGGGGGCTACACCCGGCGGGTGCGCTCGCGCGCACCCACCGGAACAAGGTACCTCCGAGAAAGGCTGGTCCCCTTGCAAAAAAGTGCGATGCAAGCCTCCAAGCGAGTGTTAACACTCTCTTCGAGGCTCGGGGGCTACTGTCGGGGACCATAATTAGGGGTACCCTCAAGACGCCTAATTCTCAGCTGGTAACCCCCATCAGCATAAAGCTGCAGAGGCCTGATGGGTTTGATTAAGTCAGGGATCAGTCCACACGAGTGACTTGACCACGCCACGCCCGAGCCTAGCCTCGGGCGAGGGCAGCCGACCCTAAGATGACTCCGTCTCGCCTGAGGTCTCCTCTTTCACGGCAGGCGCATCCCCGGCTCGCCCTAGGCCCCGCCTCCGATAAGGAGAAACCCTGACTAAATCACCGCACCAACCGACCGAGTCACCAGGGCGTTTAACGCAAAAGGTAAGACCGACGGGCGGCCAGACTTCGCCAGTGGTGCCATAGGAGACTCCGCCCGACCCAGGGCTCGGACTCAGGCTAAGGCCTCGGAAGACGGCGAACTCCGCTCCGCCCGACCCAGGGCTCGGACTCAGGCTAAGGCCTCGGAAGACGGCGAACTCCGCTCCGCCCGACCCAGGGCTCGGACTCGGGCCAAGGCCCCGGAAGACGGCGACCTCCGCCTCGCCCGACCCAGGGCTCGGACTCCGCCTCGGCCTCTGCCGAATAATCTCCGCCTCGCCCGACCAGGGCTCGGACTCTGTCTCTGTCTTGCAGGACGGACTCGGCCACAGCCTCGGAGGAGCCTCCACGACGCTCGACCTAGGATACGAGACCGCCACATCAACAGGAAGCGTCATCATCACCCTGCCCTGAGCCGACTTGGGTCACAGAGAACAAGACCGGCGTCCCATCTGGCCAGCTATGCCAGATAAGCCATGATGGCGCCCCACTAGATCATGACGACGGCGGCCCCCAGCTCCCTTACGAAAGCAGGAGGACGTCAGCAAGGACCCAGCCACCTCGACAGCTGTCCCCCCGTCCGGCTCCGTTACTCCTCCAACAGCCACGACGCCACTCCAACAGGGTGCCACGATCTCTCTGGCTGCCACCTGGGCATGTACATAGGGCGCTAGCTCTCCCTCGCTAGACACGTAGCACCTTGCTACACCCCCGTCTTGTGCACCTGGACCCTCTCCTTACGACTATAAAAGGAAGGGCCAGGGCCTTCTTAGAGAAGGTTGGCCTCACGGGGACGAAAGGCAGGGGCAGGCGCTCTCTCGGGGCCGCCCTCTCCCTTCACCTCGTGCGGACGCTTGTAACCCCCTACTGCAAGCGCACCCGACCTGGGCGCGGGACGAACACGAAGGCCGTGGGAATTTCTCCGACTCCCTCGCGATCCGGCTCCGGCCACCGACCTCTCTCTCACTCCGTTCCCCCCTTTGCGCTCGCTCCACGCGCTCGACCCATCTGGGCTGGGGCACGCGGCACTCTCACTCGTCGGCTCGAGGACCCCCCGGTCTCGGAACGCCGACAACTAGCCATAGGGGCCTTCCCTTTCTCCTTGGCGGAGATGGGAGCCTTATGGCTTGTCAAGTTCTTGGCTTCCCTCTTGTAGCCAAGTCCATCCTTAATTGAGGGGTGTCTACCAATCGTGTAGGCATCCCTTGCAAATTTTAGCTTGTCAAATTCATTCTTGCTAGTCTTAAGTTGGGCATTAAGACTAGCTAATTCATCATTTAATTTGGAAATTGAAACTAAATGATCACTACAAGCATCAATGTCAAAATCTTTACACCTATTACAAGTTTCAACAATTTCTACACAAGAATTAGATTTACTAGCTACTTCTAGTTTAGCATTTAAATCATCATTAAAACTTTTTAACTTAGCAATAGTTTCATGACAAGAAGATAATTCACTAGAGAGCATTTCATTCCTCTTAATTTCTAGAGCAAGAGATTTCTGTGCTTCTACAAATTTATCATGTTCTTCATACAACAAATCCTCTTGTTTTTCTAAAAGCATATTCTTGTCATTCAAGGCATCAATTAATTTATTAATTTTGTCTACCTTGGTTCTATCTAATCCCTTGAATAAGCATGAGTAATCTATCTCATCATCATCACTAGACTCATCTTCACTCGAAGAAGCATAAGTACTAGTATGAGTGCTTACTTTCTTCTCTCTTGCCATGAGGCAAGTGTGACGCTCGTTGGGGAAGAGGGATGACTTGTTGAAGGCGGTGGCGGTGAGTCCTTCATTGTCAGAGTCGGAGGAGGAACAATCCGAATCCCACTCCTTTCCGATATGTGCCTCGCCCTTGGCCTTCTTGTAATGCTTCTTTTTCTCCCTCTTGTTCCCTTGGTCCTGATCACTATCATTGTCGGGACAGTTAGCAATAAAATGACCAAGCTTGCCGCATTTGAAGCATGAGCGCTTCCCCTTGGCTTTGGTCTTGCTTGGCTGCCCCTTGCGACCTTTAAGCGCCGTCTTGAAGCGCTTAATGATGAGGGCCATCTCCTCATCATTGAGTCCGGCCGCCTCAACTTGCGCCACCTTGCTTGGTAGCGCCTCCTTGCTCCTTGTTGCCTTGAGAGCAATGGGTTGAGGCTCATGACTAGGACCGTTCAACGCGTCGTCCACGTATCTTGCCTCCTTGATCATCATTCGCCCGCTTACGAACTTCCCAAGAACTTCTTCGGGCGACATCTTGGTGTACCTGGGATTTTCACGTATATTGTTCACCAAATGAGGATCAAGAACGGTAAATGACCTTAGCATTAGGCGGACGACGTCGTGGTCCGTCCATCGCGTGCTCCCGTAGCTCCTTATTTTGTTGATAAGGGTCTTGAGCCGGTTGTATGTTTGTGTCGGCTCCTCGCCCCTTATCATCGCGAACCGTCCAAGCTCGCCCTCCACCAACTCCATTTTGGTGAGCAAGGTGACGTCGTTTCCCTCATGAGAGATCTTGAGGGTGTCCCAGATCTGCTTGGCATTGTCCAAGCCGCTCACCTTATGATACTCGTCCCTGCACAAAGAGGCTAGCAACACAGTAGTAGCTTGTGCATTTTTATGAATCTGTTCATTAATAAACACAGGGCTATCCGAGCTATCAAATTTCATTCCACTTTCCACAATCTCCCAAATGCTTGGATGGAGAGAAAACAGGTGAGTACGCATTTTGTGGCTCCAAAATCCGTAATCCTCTCCATCAAAGTGAGGGGGCTTGCCAAGTGGAATGGGGAGCAATTGAGCATTTGAACTATGCGGGATGCGCGAATAATCGAAAGAAAAGTTTGAGTTAATCGTCTTTCGTCTATCGTAGTCGTCGTCGTCCTTTTGGGAGGAGGAAGATTCGTCGCTGTCGTAGTAGACAATTTCCTTGATGCGCCTTGTCTTCTTCTTCCTCCCGTCTTTTCTTTTGTGGCCCGAGCCTGAGTCGGTGGGCCTGTCATCATTGGGCTCGTTGACGAAGGACTCCTTCTCCTTGTCGTTGATCACCATCCCCTTGCCTTTAGGATCCATCTCTTCAGGCGGTTAGTCCCTTTCTTGAAGAGAACGGCTCTGATACCAATTGAGAGCACCTAGAGGGGGGGGGTGAATAGGTGATCCTGTAACACTTCAAAAACTTAAGCCACAAAACTTGGTTACTTGTTAGCACAGTAATTTGCCAAGTGGCTAGAGAAGGATCTCAACACAACACAATAACCAAGAGATATCAATCACAGAGATGGCACAGTGGTTATCCCGTGGTTCGGCCAAGACCAACGCTTGCCTACTCCACGTTGTGGCGTCCCAACGGACGAGGGTTGCAATCAACCCCTCTCAAGCGGTCCAAAGACCAACTTGAATACCACGGTGTTGCTTTGCTTCTCTTAATCCTGTTTGCGAGGAATCTCCACAGCTTGGAGCCTCTCGCCCTTACACAAGATGTTCACGAAGAATCACAGAGCAAGGGAGGGATTAGCAACACACACACGACACAAAGATCACAGCGAATACGCACACGCAAAACCCAGACTTGAGCTCAAGAGACTAGCACACTAGAACGGAGCTCAAATCACTAAAATGTCGAACAAGTGCGCAAGAATGAAGTGTGAGTGATCAATGATGCTCAAAGGATGCTTGGTGTACTCCTCCATGCGCCTAGGGGTCCCTTTTATAGCCCCAAGGCAGCTAGGAGCCGTTGGGAGCAATCTGGGAAGGCAATTCTTGCCTTCTGTCGTCTGGCGCACCGGACAGTCCGGTGCACACCGGACATGTCCGGTGCCCGATTTCTTTCCATAAACAGCGCAGTCGACCGTTGGCAGCCTGGGAGCCGTTGGTGCACTTGACATGTCCGGTGCACACCGGACAGTCCGGTGCCATCTTCTAGCCGTTGGCTCGGCCACGTGTCCCGCGCAGATTGCGCGGCCGACCGTTGGCCCGGCCGACCGTTGGCTCACCGGACAGTCCGGTGCACACCGGACAGTCCGGTGATTTTTAGTCGTACGCCGTTGATGGTTTCCCGAGAGCGACGAGTTCGCCTGTGAGCGGCCCACCGGACAGTCCGGTGAATTTTAGCCGTACACCGCCGTCGAAGTCCCGAGAGCAGCCACTTTGCCCAAGCCAGCCTGGCGCACCGGACACTGTCCAGTGCACCACCGGACAGTCCGGTGCACCCAGACTGGGCAGACTTTGGCTGCTCGAGCCATCTCTTCTCCAACTCGATTTTTTCTGTTTCCAGCACTTAGACACAATACATTAGTCCATAAAACAATGTACTAAGTTTGAGAAACATACCTTTATCCTTGATTTGTACTTTGTCCACCATTTTACAATTAGGCACCTGTGTTGGGCACTAAATCACCAAAACACTTAGAAATGGCCCAAGGGCACATTTCCCTTTCACTCTCTACATAGGCGCGTACGGTCTGCGGCCAGTGGCCGGACGATCCGCGACCTGGCGCAGGGCTAGGGTTCCTTGTTTGACGGGCCGGACGGTCCGTGCCCTGTGACCAGATGGTCCGCGCGTGCGCAGGGGCGGCGAAGGTTGCCGGCGGCGTCTGGATCTCGCTCCTGGGAGGGACTCCGTCGGGGAGGAGAGATCCTAGCGGTTGTCTAGGCTCGGCAGGCCGACCTAAACTCCTCTAATCGACATAGAGTCGAAGAGAAGCGGAGAATTTGGGGATTAGAATATGTTGGGGACTTGTTCTCAAAGGCTAAGAGTTAAGAACAAGGCAACATACAAAATGTTAAGTGTTAAATCCTTCGTCCTTCGGAACATTATGTCCCTTCGGGAGATAATGTATTTCGGACGAAGGTCACAAGAGACATACCTTCGTAAACATAACAAGTAATGACGAAGGATTCATATAGGGCATGAAATATAATATAAACACCATCATAGAATCATTTCTATTTTATTAACATGGAAAAATAGAAATGATTTCAAATTACAGATGTACCTTCGGTCCTGAGAGAAGGTAAAAAGTACAAGCGTGACGCAAAAGTAGATGCCAAGTCAGCGTGAACAGTACGGGAGTACTGTTCATCTATTTATAGACGTGGGACGCAGCCCACGTAAAATTACATCCATGTCCATTACATTTGTTAATGACTTATGGAAATCTGTCAAGGCCCACGTAGTCTTTTCATCTCTAAGTCGGTTCCCCTTTCTGCTATCGCGACGAAGCTTCCCTGCGCACACCTTCGGCTGTGCACCATCCTTCATAGAGCCTGGTAATCAGCTCGTCCTTCGTCTGGTTCAGGCTTCGTCCTGACCGTGCTTTATGTTCATAATTCTGAGTCCGAAGATACCTGTTCACATAATCCACTTGGAAAACATTGTCAAATCATGTTTTTGAGGACCTTCGGAGGACGAAGGCCCCCAACAGTAGCCCCTCGTAATATTAATTTGTTAATAATAAATTCAGATTGCGATATGGACGAAGGCCTTGAGCCGAAGGTCCGAAAAAACACCTTCCCTTTGCTAGAATAGCAACATTCACTGACAAGCGGGGTCTTTCGATTTTCAACGCCCTGGGCGTATAAATAAGATCGCAACGCCAACTCATTTGGTACGCATACTTGCCATCTGCTTCGGTCCACTAAATTTTTAGCTCTTGTGCATTAAGATTGGTGACCTTTTTGATTTCGAAGCTTCGGCCCTGAAAACAGTTTTTTAGCGTTTCCGAAGATGTCTGAAGGTAAGAAGATCCCTGCTGAGACGAAGCTGAGTCTCGAGGAAGAGAAGAATTTGGGGTTTCTGATAGCGATGGCGGAGACCAATACAGAGAAAATCACTGTAACACCCGGATTTTAGGGGTCCAAAACCCGGGGTTAACATAAACACCAGGTATGCTGGGACCAAGTCTCATACATATGATGTATAGTGGCACAGGATCGAATGTCACAACTTTATATATAACAGGAGTTCTATACAAAATAAATAATTACATTATAGGGAGACAACGGTCCAGCAACCCAAAAGTTGACTGGGAGACGACGACCTAGACCTCTCACGAACTCATCGCAGCATCCTCCATGAGCATCATCCTGCAGTACCTGGTCTTGACCTGTGGTGTATGTGAGACAGCAAGAGTGAGCTCACATACGTTCATCGCTCAACAAGTTGTGGGGAATAATGTGCATGAACTCGCCAAAGGTGGGAGCTCACGTGAAGTGTAAGGCTTACCAAAGAAGATGGTTAGAGCTGAGCATTGCTTTTAAAGTTGGTCAAAATTTTATTAGCAGTTACTAAGTATAAGTAAATACCAACCCAATTAAGTAATAGAACAAAAGTAACAACACCACCTGCAATGCAATGCATATGACAAATTGAGTTTAGTTCCATAATTTAATCATGTGAGTGTCCGAGCTGCTCATGACCGTGAGCACGGCTAGTATACCAGTTTTACACTCTGCAGAGGTTGCGCATCTTTACCCACAAGTCGTGTATCCCATGTCGCCAGGGTTTGCAAGGCCCTTAGACACTTCCGAGGTGAATGGCTAGGGATCCACTACGAGGCCTTTACAAAGTTCCACTAGCTTCCGAAAACCCGCTACAGTTTATAGGAAGATCCAGTGCAGGAATCCCTTGCAGGACCGCCATCGCAGCAAAATCCTCCCGAGGGCCTCCCTACACTGACCTCTCCCCTACTGCCCTTGCCCCTTTCGGGTAAGGTAGTCTTCCACTAGCTTTCCTAATTAATCAGCCAAGGGCATCCCATACTACCCTTGTGGTAGCACTGTTTTCCCGGGTGGTTCTCCATGTTCCAATTAACATAATGATCTCAACATGAACCATAAATAACAACTGATAACAAAAGTATAATCATGAATAGTAATGTGTATCTCTATACCCAAAACCTCATATAGCACTAGCAAGTACTACCCAAAGATTCAGTGGTAAACAAGGTATAAAGATAGTCAAACTAGGGTAACCTATTGGGTCCCATCAAAATTAACCTATGCAGATCATTATGATTAATTAGAACATGAGTAGGTGAAGAGAAGTGATCAAGGGCACAACTTGCCTGGGCCTTGAGAATCCAGGTACCAGGATGATCTTCAGGTGACACGTGACCTCACTGCTAGTCGTAGTAATACAAACAAACAGTGTAGGCAAAATTTAACATCACACCAAACAAGTAAACAAAATACATAATAATAATCTACACATTAAAATAAGATTCTAGGAACAGAAATCATTAATTTTGGAGTTATAGATTTTAAGTTATGGATTTCCAAAGATTCTATGTGCTTAGTACAAGATTAATTAAGTTAACAACTTTAATGTGACTTTTATGTAAAACCAGTGGCACTAATTGATAAACAATAATATTACAAAATTATAGGAAGTGGAATGGCTTAATTTGGAGTTCATATGCATTTTCTATGAATTATATAAATTCTAGGAATTATTTTTATATTAAAAACCCATTTTCTAATTCATTTAATCATTTTATTACTGCACTGGACTGGGCCTCAAATTTGTAAAAGGGCAGGGGGCTCGGCGCTAAATCCGCAAGACACAGTCATCCCCCGCATAGGACGGCGGGTTGATTACTTAGAACCCCAGGGGCTTTTTAGCAAAAACGGCCATCACGAAGGGGTATCTGCGTTTCAGAGCCATCGGATTAGGTTTGGACGGCCCAGATTAAATCTTTCCCACTCCGAACCGGTACACAATCGTACCCGTTGGATCAAAGATCAACGTCGTAGATTACACGAGCTTCATTATGAACCGGTACACGATATGGACCGCCAGATCTAAAATCAGTGGCCACGATTTAAAACCTCCCAGATCTAATCCTACGCATTCACCAGACATCCCACGGTCTGGATCCACTCACGCGAAGGGGTATGCCCCGATCTAATCTCGACCGTTCGTGGCTGATCCAACGGCCGAGGTGTTTCCCCCCCTACCAACGACGGCCGGCCACGGATGAGCTGAGGTCCGCGGCGGCGCGCCATGGCCGGAGTTCCCCAACTTCTCGCCCAGACGCTAAGCTCTCGATTCCTTGGTGCTACACATAGAGGAGGTTAAGGGGAATCCGATGGTGGGCTTTTTACCTTGGTTTGATGCGGCGTCGACTCTGCCCACGGTGAGGCGTAGTTCCGCGGCGGTGCGTTCGCTCCGGCGAGGAATTCCTTCCTTACCGCCCGACGATCTTGCCAGGGGAGGCCACGGACATCATCCATGTGGCCAAGTGAAGCTTCCGGAAACGAATCCGAGGACGCGACGGCGATGAGCATGTGGAATTGACTACGGCGGCGACGGCTTGGTAAGGCTCTGCTCGCTCGGTGATACGGCCCCGCGTTATATACCCCAAAAATCGGTGGTCCGAGCGGAATACAACCCGATATGCGCGGAGGGGGCAAGTCCGAGCGAGTGTTGTTGGTTCACGGCGAGAAATCCGGGCGGGGTTTGGTTGAGGCGCCCACGGAAGCCGCACCTTTGGTTGGAGATCGTTTAGGGGAAGAAGATAGCTCTGACAGTCGGGACCCGCGCGCGAGTGACTCGAGTGGCGGACGCGGGTGCGGTGGAACAGCGGCTGACGCGTGGGGTCGGGCTGTCGGCGCCGAAGGCTGACGGGCGGGCCCCAGTTGGCAGCGAGTGAGAGGCAGGCGCGCAGTTGCCAACTTGGGCCGCACAGAGGGAAAGAGGTTGTGGGCCGAAATGTGGAGAGTTGGCCCAGTTAGGGTTTTTATCTTTTTCCTTTTTATTTTCTATTTCTTTTCTTCATTTTCAAATCCAATTTGAATTCAAACTCAAATTCAAATCTCTATGGCTTATCATTTCAATTTATTTTTGTGAAGTTAGGGATATTAATTCTGAATATACTTGTTTATATATATATTATTTATATTTTTGTTTTATAGCCCCTCTCTTTCTCTTCTTTTCTATTTTCTATTCCAAATTCAAATTTATACTTCTATTTTAGTTTTCAGATTTTTCGAATGTATCAATTGGAATCCAAGGGTGAATATAAACCATACTATTTTATTATTACTAGTTTAATTTTTATTCTCCTTGTTTATTTATTTCATGAGATGTATAAATGGTTTCTTTTAAAAGAAAAATTCTTTTCTCATCTTTTTCTTTATTTCCCAATTTCCAAAACATTATGCTATTTTGTTCAAGTTTCTTCTACCAATCCCAAATTCAGAATTTGGGTGTTACAAATCCTACCCCCCTTAAAAATAATCTCGTCCTCGAGATTTGTAAGAAAAGGGTGCATAACTTATGTTATCTCCAACATATGCACAAACAAAATCTCAGCATGATGCATTATTTATTAGCAACACATGGGGTCAGATAGACCTTATTATTATTCTCAATATAGTAAAATACTAGCTACTAACTAAGGTAACACTTACATCTGACAAATAGTAGTAATATATAAATATGTTTATGTATCTTGGTGGAACTGGTGGTTAGGAAAGCATAGGTATATATGGTTATAGACACTTTATTATGCAGGATAAAAGATATCTTTTAAAGCCTATATAGGTTTGGGCAAGAAAGAGTGGGGTAAAGAAAGACTCCATCCAAAATTGTGGATCTTGACTCATCTTGGTGACCTCACTTGATCCTTGAAGACTTGAGTTGGTGTTCATCCTCCTTTGATGAAGTTGATCATCTTCTTTGGTCTTATCTCATTGATTAGGAGTTAGTGTATATTATTGGCTGGGGAATATGGTTAATATAGGTATGGATGAGATAGACTACATGATGTAGGTCAAAATCTGGTTTGATGTCAGGTGGTGGTTGATAGATTATGCAATCTATTAAGACTCTATTGATTGGGTAAGTTATGCAACTTGTTATATAGGTCGAGTTGTTGTGTATGGCCAAGTTGTTATAAGTCTCCAAATTAGGCTTAAGTGATTTAGGAGTATGGCCTTATCTTGTGTACCAGCATTAAGTAACTTACTCTAGATTAGATCATAATAGATTAGATAAAATCTAGATTAGGTTGGATATGACTAGTTTGACTAGATAAGATATAATTAATTTGCATTAGATCATGGTTGTTTAAACTACGGTGAATAAGTATGCTTATTAGGATAAGATGGATCCATAAGGATAAGATAGAATCTTTTGAGACCAGTTAGATCTATTAGGATGAGATACAATCTTTTCAAGATAGGATGAGTATCTTTTAAGATGAGATGGATCTATTAAGGTAAGGGAGAATCTTTTAAGATAAGATGAATTGGCTAGAATGAGATCTTTTTAGGATAAGATAAATCTCTTAAGCTAGATATGTTCCAATGGGGACAATCTAGGTTGTCTAGTTATTTTATAAATATATTTTAATACCTATGTGTATATGCAGATGCAATTGTAGACACTACTCCACAACTCATCACACTCAATCAAAGATCCAAATCAGACAAGTATCATAAGAACAAATATTCAAGCATATAAATATTTTTTTTTTTTAAAAATAGTTTTGTTTTTGTTCCTAAGAATAGGTCTCCTATTCCTAAAGTCACTTTAGGCATAGGATTTCAAAGTGTGAAATCCACATTTGTCTTTAGAAAGATAAGGGTAAGAATAATCAGAGTCAAGCGGAAATAGATGAGAAAAGATTAAGACAAGTTTAGAAAAGAATCAGAGTAAGGTAAGTAAAGAATGGTTGTCCAGTTCTATCTAGGTTTCGTCCTACAGTCAACATTCCTCTGATACCACTTCTGTAACACCCGGATTTTAGGGGTCCAAAACCCGGGGTTAACATAAACACCAGGTATGCTGGGACCAAGTCTCATACATATGATGTATAGTGGCACAGGATCGAATGTCACAACTTTATATATAACAGGAGTTCTATACAAAATAAATAATTACATTATAGGGAGACAACGGTCCAGCAACCCAAAAGTTGACTGGGAGACGACGACCTAGACCTCTCACGAACTCATCGCAGCATCCTCCATGAGCATCATCCTGCAGTACCTGGTCTTGACCTGTGGTGTATGTGAGACAGCAAGAGTGAGCTCACATACGTTCATCGCTCAACAAGTTGTGGGGAATAATGTGCATGAACTCGCCAAAGGTGGGAGCTCACGTGAAGTGTAAGGCTTACCAAAGAAGATGGTTAGAGCTGAGCATTGCTTTTAAAGTTGGTCAAAATTTTATTAGCAGTTACTAAGTATAAGTAAATACCAACCCAATTAAGTAATAGAACAAAAGTAACAACACCACCTGCAATGCAATGCATATGACAAATTGAGTTTAGTTCCATAATTTAATCATGTGAGTGTCCGAGCTGCTCATGACCGTGAGCACGGCTAGTATACCAGTTTTACACTCTGCAGAGGTTGCGCATCTTTACCCACAAGTCGTGTATCCCATGTCGCCAGGGTTTGCAAGGCCCTTAGACACTTCCGAGGTGAATGGCTAGGGATCCACTACGAGGCCTTTACAAAGTTCCACTAGCTTCCGAAAACCCGCTACAGTTTATAGGAAGATCCAGTGCAGGAATCCCTTGCAGGACCGCCATCGCAGCAAAATCCTCCCGAGGGCCTCCCTACACTGACCTCTCCCCTACTGCCCTTGCCCCTTTCGGGTAAGGTAGTCTTCCACTAGCTTTCCTAATTAATCAGCCAAGGGCATCCCATACTACCCTTGTGGTAGCACTGTTTTCCCGGGTGGTTCTCCATGTTCCAATTAACATAATGATCTCAACATGAACCATAAATAACAACTGATAACAAAAGTATAATCATGAATAGTAATGTGTATCTCTATACCCAAAACCTCATATAGCACTAGCAAGTACTACCCAAAGATTCAGTGGTAAACAAGGTATAAAGATAGTCAAACTAGGGTAACCTATTGGGTCCCATCAAAATTAACCTATGCAGATCATTATGATTAATTAGAACATGAGTAGGTGAAGAGAAGTGATCAAGGGCACAACTTGCCTGGGCCTTGAGAATCCAGGTACCAGGATGATCTTCAGGTGACACGTGACCTCACTGCTAGTCGTAGTAATACAAACAAACAGTGTAGGCAAAATTTAACATCACACCAAACAAGTAAACAAAATACATAATAATAATCTACACATTAAAATAAGATTCTAGGAACAGAAATCATTAATTTTGGAGTTATAGATTTTAAGTTATGGATTTCCAAAGATTCTATGTGCTTAGTACAAGATTAATTAAGTTAACAACTTTAATGTGACTTTTATGTAAAACCAGTGGCACTAATTGATAAACAATAATATTACAAAATTATAGGAAGTGGAATGGCTTAATTTGGAGTTCATATGCATTTTCTATGAATTATATAAATTCTAGGAATTATTTTTATATTAAAAACCCATTTTCTAATTCATTTAATCATTTTATTACTGCACTGGACTGGGCCTCAAATTTGTAAAAGGGCAGGGGGCTCGGCGCTAAATCCGCAAGACACAGTCATCCCCCGCATAGGACGGCGGGTTGATTACTTAGAACCCCAGGGGCTTTTTAGCAAAAACGGCCATCACGAAGGGGTATCTGTGTTTCAGAGCCATCGGATTAGGTTTGGACGGCCCAGATTAAATCTTTCCCACTCCGAACCGGTACACAATCGTACCCGTTGGATCAAAGATCAACGTCGTAGATTACACGAGCTTCATTATGAACCGGTACACGATATGGACCGCCAGATCTAAAATCAGTGGCCACGATTTAAAACCTCCCAGATCTAATCCTACGCATTCACCAGACATCCCACGGTCTGGATCCACTCACGCGAAGGGGTATGCCCCGATCTAATCTCGACCGTTCGTGGCTGATCCAACGGCCGAGGTGTTTCCCCCCCTACCAACGACGGCCGGCCACGGATGAGCTGAGGTCCGCGGCGGCGCGCCATGGCCGGAGTTCCCCAACTTCTCGCCCAGACGCTAAGCTCTCGATTCCTTGGTGCTACACATAGAGGAGGTTAAGGGGAATCCGATGGTGGGCTTTTTACCTTGGTTTGATGCGGCGTCGACTCTGCCCACGGTGAGGCGTAGTTCCGCGGCGGTGCGTTCGCTCCGGCGAGGAATTCCTTCCTTACCGCCCGACGATCTTGCCAGGGGAGGCCACGGACATCATCCATGTGGCCAAGTGAAGCTTCCGGAAACGAATCCGAGGACGCGACGGCGATGAGCATGTGGAATTGACTACGGCGGCGACGGCTTGGTAAGGCTCTGCTCGCTCGGTGATACGGCCCCGCGTTATATACCCCAAAAATCGGTGGTCCGAGCGGAATACAACCCGATATGCGCGGAGGGGGCAAGTCCGAGCGAGTGTTGTTGGTTCACGGCGAGAAATCCGGGCGGGGTTTGGTTGAGGCGCCCACGGAAGCCGCACCTTTGGTTGGAGATCGTTTAGGGGAAGAAGATAGCTCTGACAGTCGGGACCCGCGCGCGAGTGACTCGAGTGGCGGACGCGGGTGCGGTGGAACAGCGGCTGACGCGTGGGGTCGGGCTGTCGGCGCCGAAGGCTGACGGGCGGGCCCCAGTTGGCAGCGAGTGAGAGGCAGGCGCGCAGTTGCCAACTTGGGCCGCACAGAGGGAAAGAGGTTGTGGGCCGAAATGTGGAGAGTTGGCCCAGTTAGGGTTTTTATCTTTTTCCTTTTTATTTTCTATTTCTTTTCTTCATTTTCAAATCCAATTTGAATTCAAACTCAAATTCAAATCTCTATGGCTTATCATTTCAATTTATTTTTGTGAAGTTAGGGATATTAATTCTGAATATACTTGTTTATATATATATTATTTATATTTTTGTTTTATAGCCCCTCTCTTTCTCTTCTTTTCTATTTTCTATTCCAAATTCAAATTTATACTTCTATTTTAGTTTTCAGATTTTTCGAATGTATCAATTGGAATCCAAGGGTGAATATAAACCATACTATTTTATTATTACTAGTTTAATTTTTATTCTCCTTGTTTATTTATTTCATGAGATGTATAAATGGTTTCTTTTAAAAGAAAAATTCTTTTCTCATCTTTTTCTTTATTTCCCAATTTCCAAAACATTATGCTATTTTGTTCAAGTTTCTTCTACCAATCCCAAATTCAGAATTTGGGTGTTACAATCACCAAGGAGATTCTTGAAGGTTTGTCCGAAGATACTGGTGACAGCGACAGCTATGATGTAGAAAGTGGTGGGGAAGAGGCCGAAGATCGACCATGGCGGCCAAGTCACACGGTTTTCGGGAAAACCACTATCAAGCAGAGTCATATTGATAATATGAGGGGGCGGTATTTTCGAGATATATCTATTGTGAGGGCTGACGCTGGAGAAAAGACTTCTCCCACCCCCAAAGAAGATGAAGTTGTAATCTTCCGAAGCTTTCTCAAGGCTGGGCTTCGATTCCCCCTGAGCAACTTCGTTGTTGAGGTACTGAAAACATTTCAAGTCTACCTTCATCAACTTACTCCCGAAGCTATCATAAGAATGGGGATGTTTGTCTGGGTTGCAAGAAGCCAAGGTTTAGAACCAAATGCTAAAAGTTTTTGCAACATTCATGAATTGTTATATGAGACGAAGCCGTGGGGAAAAGAACAATATCACAATAATTTTGGGTGTTACAGCTTCGGTGCCCGCTCCGGGTCAAGCCGCCCTGTGCCAACCTTTCGGAAGAGGTGGCCCGGAGCCTGGATGACTGAATGGTTCTATGTAAAGACTGACTTAACAGCGCAAGAAAATGTCAGGAGCATCATTATGCGCCCCATCTGGCAACGCTTCGGACTTCGAAGGCCGAAGGTTGAAATGGACGAAGCAGCTGAGGAATGCCAAAGAGCCTTCGGCATAGTCTGCTCTTTCATTGGGACAAGGGACTTGGTCCAAGAGCACATTGCCTTCAGGGTATGGCCACTTGCAGAAAAGTGGGAAATGCCAAAGGAGACCATTAAAGAGTCCGACGAAGGCGGACTGGTCAGACTGAAATACACATTCAAATATGCAGATAAATTTGTTGAACCTGATGATGACTGGCTGAAAAGCATTGAAACATTAAGTGACGAACTACTTGGGGCATATTCGAAGGCCGAGAACACTGCGTTATCAGCGGCCTTCGGAGGCCAAAAGAAGAAAAGGCTCAACCGTGTGTTTGACGCAGTCGGGTTTATCTACCCTGACTATCACTATCCGGTATTGGGTCGCAAAAGGAAAAATGCTTCTCCTGCAACAGAAGCTACCACGAGTGCCACTAGTGAGCCAGCGCCTCAAAGGAAAAAGATTAAGGTGCTCACCCATCGAACGCGTTTTATTGAGCCGGCCACAGTGCCAGAATTTATTGGTGAAGTTGCTTTGGCCCCTGAAGCTACAGAACCAGCTCCGGTGCCGAAGATAAAAGAGAAAACTGAAGCACCTTCAGCAATAGAAAAACCGAAGACTGAAGGGCCAAAAACATCAGAAATTTTAAGTCCTTCAGCAAATGTCGACACAACAAAAAGTCAAAAGGGCCCATTGGTGACCCCAAGAAGAAAAAGAATGGTGAACGTACTGGACGTCTTGGAGACAATTAAGTCTTCAAGCACAACCGCAAAGGAGTCTGTTGAACTCGCTGAAGCATCTACTGAAGCTTCGAAACAACAAGCTGAAGCTGAAGCTGAAGCTGAAGCTGAAGCTGAAGCTGGGCCTTCAGAGCCCGCCAAGGAACAATCCGAGAAAATATCAGAACCAGCTTTAGTTGAAGAAATTGACACTGCCGCCCCCGAAGCTCCCTCCAGCATACGCGATTACATCATGTGACATGCTTCGGGGAAGAAACTTTCTGAAGAAGAAATCTATGAAGCGAATCACTATGCTAGAGAGTTGAAGTATCCGAAGGGGGCAGTAGTATTCAATGGGACAAACGAAGATGATTTCCTGTACTGTCTCCCAGACAATAAAGAATTATCCGTGTGCCGGGAAATGGCTAGAAGCATGGGGTTCCCGAAACTCGAAGCTGGATTATGCGCCATGACGAAAGAGGATCTCGCAGACAGTCTTGCATATAATAGCCTAAAGGTATGGAAATTAAGCGTTTAAAAAAAACTTTTTAATGCGTAATTCATTCCTTTATTCTTATATGGATTCTTTTTCATATAGGGCTTGATTCTGAGCAACGCATTAAGAGCCCAAAAAAGCGCCGAAGATGAAAGCTATGACATTGCGTTTAACAATTTACGCTCCGAAGTTATCAAACTGAGAAACGAAGCTCTGGAAAAGGATAAAATTCTGCTTACACTGGTAGATAAAGTGAAGAAGGACGAAGCTGCTTCAAAAGCCCAGGCCGAAGCCCAAAAGCGTGAAATTAAAGATCTTCAGAAACAGCTAACTAGAGCCAAAGAGGAACGTGTGCTTGAGGAAACGAAACGAGAACTTAGTGATTATATGGTCAATAAATTGGAGTTAAGTGTTAAAGAGCTTCGTGCATCTCAGAGGAAATGTTATGTTAAATCTGTAGAATGCGTGAAAAAGATAAAATCCAGCTTCGCCAGCGTTGGCGCCTTTTCTAGTGAAGAGGACTTTTCAAGAGGCAATCCCGAAGGTCCACTGGACTGGATTAGTCACGAAGCAGAAGCCTTCGAAGAAATCTTGAGCAGCCGCGGTGATATCTGCGCTTTTTCAGGCGCCAGGGGAGTTGCTGCTGTTTTGGAGAAGAAAGGTTGTGAACATATAAAATCCTTAGCTCAGTCCGAAGCTGCCCTGTCCCCTGAAGACATCAAAGATCCCTCAACCGAAGTAAGCATGGTTGGCGGTAAATTCTTCACTGATATCTGGAACAATGGTGGCCGAGAAATGGCGCAAGAAATAATTCAAAGAAGCGAAAAGGCATCCATGATGCTAGGAAAGTGGCAGAAGCTGCCGAAAAAAGTACAGAGCCCGAAAGGCAATTAGGTACCAATTAGTCGTTCTTATTGTGTTGTAATTTTTATTTCAAACTTTGCTCATGGTTTGTAATAGTAATGAAGAAATGTTCTCTTCCCTCAGAAGCTGCTGGATCGACTGCCGACCCCCACACAAAAGGGGATGATGAAATTAAACAAATGGCCGAAACTATCATGGACAAAGTTGTTGATCAACTTCTAAATGAAGCCGCCGAAGCAGTATTAAGAGAAGACTAGATGCTATTTAGAAAAAACATTTAAAGTGTGATCTATGTAACATTTTGTACATTCGAATGTAATATACAAGTCTCTTTTCATTATTCAATTCTTTACGATGCATGAAATTCTACATACATACCATTTTTGAGCCTTCGGCGAAAAAACACCTTCCCTTCTTTTCATGCTTCGTGAAGAAGACATTCTCCGTTAAAATTATTCTGATGAAACACGTTCATGCTTCATGAAAACATTCTCCGAAGCTATACAACTTCGATATTGCTCTGATGAAGCTCGTCCATGCTTCGTAAAAATATTCTCCGAAGCTGTATTCCGATGATTATCATTGTATTCCCTCGTGACTTTACACAATTTTCACTTTCTCAAAGCGTCCTTTCGAAGGTTGATACTGTGTCCCCTTCTTTTGCCAGATGCAACATGATGTATGATGCTTATGTTATGCAAAATGATGTGATGATGTTATGTTATGCAAATGACATTTGTTCCGAAGATACACACAAAATATATTCGTAAGCTCTGCATTCCCTTAGGAACGTCTTTGGAGCTTCTTCGTCTTTTACTTAGACGGTATAAGCTCTGCATTCCCTTAGGAACGTCTTTGGAGCTTCTTCGCCTTTTACTTAGGCGGTATAAGCTCTGCATTCCCTTAGGAACGTCTTTGGAGCTTCTTCGCCTTTTACTTAGGCGGTATCAGCGTTGACTTTTCGCTGTAGGCTCTGCATTCCCTTAGGAACGTCTTTGGAGCAAAAAACTTACACTGTGCTCCCTTTGGAACGACTTTTTGTAACTTCGGCAACTTACTCTGCGTTCCTTAGAACGACTTTTGGTTGCGTTGAAGGATCTGTAATAATCCGAAGGTCCTCCTTGCTTCCGCAAAGTTTTAAGCTTCAGCAACTTAAGCCTGTAAATAAGATAGATTTTTCTGATAACCAACCACGAAACTATTATATGAAAACTGAAGTGTTCTTTATTACACAGAAAACAGAACTTAAACGGAAAGGACTGCTATCAAAGTAGGATATTAGTCAATAAATGTGCTTCGACTCTGGCACAGTACTATTGACTGTACGAGCTTCAGATTGCTCTCTGAGATCCCTTTGGTGCGGAACATATTGGCTCCCTTCTGGCTGCTGGCCTTGTTGCAGCGGAGGTGGAGGCGGGGGCTGCTGCCATGAAGCTTGAGGCTGACTTGCCGAAGCTACGGAAACTGCAGGGTGGTTGCCCACGTACTCCGGGATGTAAGGCTGATGGTACGAAGCAGTATGCATGACCTGCTTCGGCTGTCCCTGTTGCGCTGCAGCTTCTGCTAGCTCCTTTTGTTTCTGGATGGTAACATGGCACATCCTGGTGGTATGGCCCTTGTTCTCACCGCAGAATAAGCAAAATGTCCTCCTTGGTTGATCTCCAAATCTCCCGCCGAAGCCCCTGGCGCCTCTGCCTCTTGGAGCTGGTGGCCGAAAGAAAGTTTGCTGCTGCCCCGAAGCCTGTGAGGAGCACTGCGGCCTATTTTGCTGACTGCCCTTATCATCATTTTGAGTGTTGTGGATGGACCTGACATGCCTCGGATAGAATCGTCCCCCGAAGCCCCTGGTCATCTCAGAAAATCTGAAGGCCTCCTCCCTTCTTTGGCGAAAGTCGTTATCTGCACGAATGTACTCGTCCATCTTTTGGAGTAGCTTCTCCAGAGTCTGAGGAGGCTTCCTAGCAAAGTATTGGGCTGCAGGTCCAGGTCGAAGCCCCTTGATCATGGCTTCGATAACAATTTCATTGGGCACCGTTGGTGCCTGTGCCCTCAAACGCAAGAACCTTCGGACATACGCCTGAAGGTATTCTTCATGATCCTGAGTGCACTGAAACAAGGCTTGAGCAGTAACCGGCTTCGTCTGAAATCCTTGAAAGCTGGTTAACAACATATCCTTCAGCTTCTGCCATGATGTGATCGTTCCTGGACGAAGGGAGGAATACCAGGTCTGAGCAACATTCCTGACGGCCATGACGAAAGACTTCGCCATGACTGCAGCATTGCCCCCATACGAAGACACTGTTGCTTCGTAGCTCATCAAGAACTGCTTCGGGTCTGAGTGGCCGTCGAACATGGGAAGCTGGGGTGGCTTATAGGATGAAGGCCAAGGTGTAGCCTGCAGCTCAGCGGACAAAGGAGAAGCATCATCGAAAACAAAATTTCCCTGATGGAAATTGTCATACCAGTCATCTTCGTTGACGAAGCCCTCCTGATGAAGGTCTTTCTGCTGAGGCCTTCTGTTTTGCTCATCATGAGTAAGATGGCGAACTTCCTCAGAGGCTTCGTCTATCTGCCGTTGCAACTCAGCTAGCCGGGCCATCTTCTCCTTCTTTCTCTGCACCTGTTGATGTAGCATCTCCATATCCCTGATTTCTTGGTCTAGCTCTTCCTCCTGAAGCGTTGGGCTGACGGCCTTTCTCTTCTGGCTTCGGGCCTCCCGAAGAGAGACGGTCTCCTGGTTGTGGTCCAGCGGTTGCAGTGCTGCAGCCCCAGCCGCTGAAGCTTTCTTCGGTGCCATAGCGAAGGTCTACAGCTTCCGAAGGTGTTCAAAAAACTCGAAGTGGAAGTGAGTTCACCGGAGGTGGGCGCCAATGTTGGGGACTTGTTCTCAAAGGCTAAGAGTTAAGAACAAGGCAACATACAAAATGTTAAGTGTTAAATCCTTCGTCCTTCGGAACATTATGTCCCTTCGGGAGATAATGTATTTCGGACGAAGGTCACAAGAGACATACCTTCGTAAACATAACAAGTAATGACGAAGGATTCATATAGGGCATGAAATATAATATAAACACCATCATAGAATCATTTCTATTTTATTAACATGGAAAAATAGAAATGATTTCAAATTACAGATGTACCTTCGGTCCTGAGAGAAGGTAAAAAGTACAAGCGTGACGCAAAAGTAGATGCCAAGTCAGCGTGAACAGTACGGGAGTACTGTTCATCTATTTATAGACGCGGGACGCAGCCCACGTAAAATTACATCCATGTCCATTACATTTGTTAATGACTTATGGAAATCTGTCAAGGCCCACGTAGTCTTTTCATCTCTAAGTCGGTTCCCCTTTCTGCTATCGCGACGAAGCTTCCCTGCGCACAGCTTCGGCTGTGCACCATCCTTCGTAGAGCCTGGTAATCAGCTCGTCCTTCGTCTGGTTCAGGCTTCGTCCTGACCGTGCTTTATGTTCATAATTCTGAGTCCGAAGATACCTGTTCACATAATCCACTTGGAAAACATTGTCAAATCATGTTTTTGAGGACCTTCGGAGGACGAAGGCCCCCAACAGAATACTAAACTAGGGCTAAACTAGAACTACTCCTAATGCATAAGGCAAAAACGAGAAATAGACTTGATTTGATCGATTGTTGGTGGTTCAATCGGCCGTAGCGCTTCATCTATAAAAAGGGGAGGTCTGGATCTGCTTCAAACTGTTTCCCGAGTTAATCCCACGGTTTTATGTAACAAATCCCACGAGAAACTAGGAACCCTAACTGATTCTGCGCACGCATGGACCGTCCGCGCCACGAACGCGGACCGTCCAGGTTACGGACCGTCCGGCCTTAGGGCCAGACCGTCCGCGCGGCTCTTTTCCGTGCTCAACACCTAGGAGAGCAAGAGAGCTTTTTCGTGTAGGGAAACGGCAGAAAAGGTGAAAAAGACGCTCCAAAGATGGGGAGGGTCTCGCTCGCCAGACAAAGGAAGCTTTTCAGAGAACATTTCCTTGGCTTTCCAGGAGAGAAGAGAGAGGGCCGCAAAGAGAATGGCTAGCCAGGAGAGTGAGAGTGAGTGAGAGGCGGGGTCACAAGGGAGAGAGCATATTAATTAACTGGTTAAAGTTCGTGTGTAAATGTGAAAAGTCACCACCGCGAGCTCTGAACTACTTTTCCAAACTTACACATATATGCTTCACTTCAATTTGTGCTATACACATATAAGGTAGTAAGGTACACACAGGTAGATATTTCCTACCTTTTCTTGTAGAATCTAATCATGCCTGGCTTGTCATTGGCTATCATCCCCTCTCTCCCTTTTACCCTAGAGGAATGACAGTGTGCTAGCTCTAGCTAGCTGCTGGTCAAAAAAGCTGGACACAAGGGCCGCCAAACTATATATATGGGAGAGACTAGTGTTGATTGATTTTTTAGTTGCAAAGGGCATGCAACCTATGCAAGGTCAGCTTTAAGGACACCATACCATAACCTAAAGGCTCCCTGTAGCAGTCCACTACCAGCCAAAAGAAACAATAGAGTAGTCACTCAACTCCCCTGCCTGCTCCCAAGTCCCAACAAAACAAATTACTAGCATCTAAGGATTCCAAAACCGGTGAAAACCAGTGCTAAACCGCTCGGTAAACCGAAACCGCCAGGGGGCGGTAACGGTTTACCAACAGTTTTTTTGAATTCAGTCTAAATTTAAAAAATTTGAAAAAAATTATAAAAAAATATATGATAAAAAACTACATGTTTTTCTGAGTAATTTGGTATAGAAGATATTTAAATTCAAATTAGTTTAGCGAACAAAAAATAGAAACATGTATAGACCCGTTATGGACCCGTTAACCCGTTAACAAAAAAATCTAAACACGCCTCTCCTCCGCGTCCTCCCCAGCTCCCCTCACTTTCCCCATTTGCTTACGCTCTTAGCCATAGACCCGTCGCCGCTGCACACGCAAAAATCGCCGCCTCTGCGCCTTTTACCGGCGGCTAAGCGCGGTTAACCACCGGTCAGGAGCGGTTTACCGCCCGCTTCGCCGCTGCCCCCCGTCGTCGTCGCAGATCCCCTTGCCGACGGTTTCCATCGCAAAACCGGCGGTAAACCGCCCACGGGGAGAGGTAAATCATGTTTTACCACCGGTAAACCGGTTATGGTACCAAGATTTAGCTCTGTTTTAGATATTTAGTGCCTAGATTTGGATTTTTAATGTTTAGGTTTTCAGATTTCATTCATGCTTGTGTTAATAACTTAATACATAGTTATTGTTAGATTTTGTTCGTGGATTTTTAATATTTAGCGCCTAGCTCTGTTTTAGTTGTAGTATATGTAACTCATAATATTATTTACTACTACTGTAAATATGATTTGGTATTGTTATTATAGATGTGATGGCTTATGGTTTATGTATTAGTTATGGTTTAGTTATTGTTTCAAGTTGTATGATATTTTTGCCACATCTGTAGGAGACATGTCGGATGAATATAGGGATAGAGAAAGAGATAGAGTCTGGTTGCACGAAGAGAAGGTTGGCGCAGGTTTCAAATGCAAGTATTGTAGAGAAACAAAGAGCGGAGGGGGTGGTACCCGATTGAAGGAGCATCTCGCGCATAGAGGGAAGAATGTCAAGAAATGTCCCTCTGTTCCTCCAGACATAAAGGCATACTTCCAACTTGACATAGATAAGATAAAGGAAAAAAGAGTTCTAGGTTCAGGCAGCAGCTGAGGGCAGATGAGGCAGCACGAACCCATTTTGGGGACGATGAGTATGAGGATGAACTTAAAGCGGCTCTGCATCAGTCACGTGTGGAGCATGAATTTAGTCAGAGGGCTGGTGCAAGGTATGATAGGGGTGGTGGATCCTCCAGCCAGAGGGTACCTGAACGTGTTAGAGACTACAATCTTGCTCAAGCCTCTGGACTAAGGCAACAGAGGATAGATACTGGTCCCTGGACAAGTAAGGGAAGGAGCTCGAAAGAGATTCTTGGTAGGGCTTGGGCAAAGGCTTGTCATGCCTGAAAGGGAAATGTGCCCTTGGGCCATTTCTAAGTATTTTGGTGATTGAGTGCCAACACATGTGCTTAATTGTGAATTTATGTACATGGATGAACAAGGTGCAAATCATGAAGTAAAGGTATGTTTCTAAGCCTTAGTACATTGGTTTTATGTACTAATATATTTGTCTAAGTGTTAGAAACAGAAAGAATAAGAAAAGAGAAGAGGAGGAAAGTCTTGGCTGTGTGCAGCCAAGACCCAGCTCGGTCTGGAGCACCGGACTGTCCGGTGTGCACCGGACAGTGTCCGGTGCGCCAGGCTGACTCGGCTCGAACTGGCCGCTCTCGGGAATTCGCCGACGGCGTACGGCTAAAATTCACCGGACTGTCCGGTGTGCACCGGACTGTCCGGTGAGCCAACGGTCGGCCAGGGCCAACGGTCGGCCGCGCAATCCGCGCGGGACACGTGGCCGAGCCAACGGTCGGAAGACGGCACCGGTCTATCCGGTGCGCACCGGACTGTCCGGTGCGCCAACGGCTCGCAGATCTCCAACGGGCTGCAACGGTCGGCAGCGCCAGTTAAGGAAACAAATCGGGCACCGGACAGTGTCCGGTGTGCACCGGACTGTCCGGTGCCCCCGTCGACAGAAGGCAAGGATGGCCTTCTAAAATTGCTCTCAACGGCTCCTAGCTGCCTTGGGGCTATAAAAGGAGCCCCTAGGCGCATGGAGGAGATACACAAGCAACCTTTGAGCATTCTTGATCATCCACACTAAGTCTCTGCGCATTCGTTTGTGTTTCTAAGTGATTCGAGCTCTGTTCTAAGTGAGAACTCTGTGATAGTCTTGTGAGCTCGATTCTTGGCCGTGTGTGTGCGCTTTTGCTGTGGATTTGTGTGTGTTGCTTCCCTCCCTTACTCTGTGCTTCTCTGTGATCATATACTTGTAAGGGCAAGAGACTCCAATTTGTGGAGATTCCTTGCAAACGGGATAGTGAAAGGAAAAACAAAACACCGTGGTATTCAAGTGGGTCTTTGGACCGCTTGAGAGGGGTTGATTGCAACCCTCGTCCGTTGGGACGCCACAACGTGGAGTAGGCAAGCGTTGGTCTTGGCCGAACCACGGGATAAACCACTGTGTCACATCTGTCTTGATCTTTTGTGGTATTGTGTTTTGTTGAGACTTCACCTTAGCCACTTGGCAATAATCGTGCTAACACTTAACAAGTTTTTGTGGCTTAAGTTTGAAGTTTTTACAGGATCACCTATTCACCCCCCCCCCCCCCTCTAGGTGCTCTCAATTGGTATCAGAGCCATTCTCTTCACAAAGGGACTAACCGCCCGAAGAGATGGATCCTAAAGGGAAGGGTATTGTGATCAATGACAAAGAGAAGGAATCCTTCGTCAACGAGCCGAAGGACGATAAGCCTACCGACTCCGGCTCGGGCCAAAGACGGAAGGAAGGGAAGAAGAAGAAGACAAGGCACATCAAGGAGATCGTCTACTACGACAGCGACGAGTCTACTTCTTCCCAAAAGGACGAGGACCACAACGACTACAAGAGAAGGAAACCGGTTAATTCGAACTTTTCCTTTGATTACTCTCGTATTCCGCAAAGTTCACATTCTCATTTGCTCTCCATTCCACTCGGCAAGCCCCCACACTTTGATGGAGAGGACTACGGATTTTGGAGCCACAAAATGCGTAGTCACCTATTCTCTCTCCATCCTAGTATATGGGAGATTGTAGAGAGTGGAATGCACTTTGATAGTTCGGATAGTCCCATGTTCATTAATGAACAAATTCATAAGAATGCACAAGCTACTACTGTTCTTCTAGCTTCTTTGTGCAGGGATGAATATCATAAAGTGAGCGGCTTGGATAACGCCAAGCAAATCTGGGACACCCTCAAGATTTCTCATGAGGGGAACGACGTCACCTTGCTCACCAAGATGGAGTTGGTGGAGGGTGAGCTTGGACGGTTCGCAATGATAAGGGGCGAGGAGCCGACGCAAACCTACAACCGGCTCAAGACCCTTATCAACAAGATAAGGAGCTACGGAAGCACACGATGGACGGACCACGACGTCGTCCGCCTAATGCTCAGGTCATTTACCGTTCTTGATCCTCATTTGGTGAACAATATACGTGAAAATCCCAGGTACACCAAGATGTCGCCCGAAGAAGTTCTTGGGAAATTCGTCAGCGGGCGGATGATGATCAAGGAGGCGAGGTATGTGGACGACGCCTTGAATGGTCCGATCAACGAGCCGCAACCTCTTGCTCTCAAGGCAACACGAAGCAAGGAGGCGCTACCTAGCAAGGTGGCACAGATTGAGGCGGCCGGACTCAATGATGAAGAGATGGCTCTCATCATCAAGCGATTCAAGACGGCGCTAAATGGTCGCAAGGGGCAGCCAAGCAAGACCAAGACCAAGGGGAAGCGCTCATGCTTCAAATGCGGTAAGCTTGGTCATTTTATCGCTAACTGTCCCGATAATGAAAGTGACTAGGAAAAGGGGAACAAAAGAGAGAAGAAGAAGCAATACAAGAAGGCAAAGGGCGAGGCGCATCTAGGAAAGGAGTGGGACTCGGATTGCTCCTCCTCCGACTCCGACAACGAAGGACTCGCCGCCACTGCCTTCAACAAATCGGCTCTCTTCCCCAACGAGCGTCTCACTTGCCTTATGGCAAGGGAGAAGAAGGTGAGTACTCAAGACTCCACTTATGCTTCTTCTAGTGATAGTGAGTCTAGTGATGATGATGACATAGATTATTCATGCTTGTTCAAGGGCTTAGATAGATCTAAGATAGATAAAATCAATGAATTGATTGATGCATTGAATGAAAAGGATAGGCTTTTAGAAAAGCAAGAGGATTTATTGTATGATGAACATGATAAATTTGTAGAGGCGCAAAAATCATATGCTTTAGAAATTAAAAGAAATGAAATGCTTTCTAGTGAACTATCTGCTTGTCATGAAACCATTTCTATTTTACAAGGTGTTAATAATGATTTGAGTGCTAAACTAGAAGTAGCTAGTAAATCAAATTCCTGTGTAGAAAATGTTACAATTTGCACTAGGTGTAAGGATTTTGATGTTAATGCCTGTAGTGAACACTTAGTTTCAATTTCCAAACTAAGTGATGAATTGGCTAGTCTTAATGCTCAACTTAAGACTAGCAAAAGTGAAGTTGATAAGATAAAATTTGCAAGGGATGGCTACACGGTTGGTAGACACCCCTCAATTAAGGATGGTCTTGGCTTCAAGAGAGAGGCCAAGAACTTAACAAGCCATAAGGCTCCCATCTTCGTCAAGGAGAAAGGGAAGGCCCCTATGGCTAGTAGTGCTAAAAAGAACCATGCTTTCTTATACCATGATAGGAGACATGCTAGAAATGCTTATAATGATTTTGATTCACATGTTTATGATTCTCATGCCATGTTTGCCTCTAGTTCCTCTCATAAGCATGATAGAGATATGAGTAGGAGAAATGTTGCGCATGTGTCTAGGAGAAATTTTGCTCATGTTCCTAGAAAAGTTGTAAACAAACCTTCTACCATTTATTATGCTTGCAATACTCCCTTTGCTATTTGTAGAAAGGGTAAGAAGGTAGTTGCTAGGAAATTAGGGGCTAGATGCAAGGGAGATAAATCTTGCATTTGGGTCCCTAAAGATATTTGTGCTAACCTTGCAGGACCCAACATGAGTTGGGTACCTAAGACCCAAGCCTAAATTTGCCTTGCAGGTTTATGCATCCGGGGGTTCAAGCTGGATTATCGACAGCGGATGCACAAACCATATGACGGGGGAGAAGAAGATGTTCACCTCCTACGTCAAGAATAAGGATTCCCAAGATTCAATTATATTCGGTGATGGGAATCAAGGCAAGGTAAAAGGGTTAGGTAAAATTGCAATTTCTAATGAGCATTCTATATCAAATGTATTCCTAGTGGAGAGTCTTGGATATAATTTGCTATCTGTTAGTCAATTATGTCAAATGGGATATAATTGTTTATTTACAAATGTAGATGTGTCTGTCTTTAGAAGATGTGATGGTTCACTAGCCTTTAAGGGTGTACTAGACGGCAAGCTTTACTTAGTAGATTTTGCAAAAGAAGAGGCCGGTCTAGATGCATGCTTAATGGCTAAGACTTGCATGGGCTGGCTGTGGCATCGCCGCTTAGCACATGTGGGGATGAAGAATCTCCACAAGCTTCTAAAGGGAGAACACGTGATAGGTCTAACCAATGTTTATTTCGAAAAAGATAGACCTTGTGCAGCTTGTCAGGCAGGTAAACAAGTTGGAGGAGCACATCACAGCAAGAATGTGATGACCACGTCAAGACCTCTGGAGCTGCTGCATATGGACCTCTTCGGACCCGTCGCCTATCTAAGCATAGGAGGAAGTAAGTATGGTTTAGTTATTGTTGATGACTTTTCCCGCTTCACTTGGGTGTTCTTTTTGCAGGATAAGTCTGAAACCCAAGGGACCATCAAGCGCTTCCTCAGGAGAGCTCAAAATGAGTTTGAGCTCAAGGTGAAGAAGATAAGGAGCGACAACGGGTCCGAGTTCAAGAACCTTCAAGTGGAGGAGTTTCTTGAGGAGGAAGGGATCAAGCACGAGTTCTCCGCTCCCTACACACCACAGCAAAATGGTGTGGTAGAGAGGAAGAACAGGACGCTAATCGATATGGCGAGGACGATGCTTGGAGAGTTCAAGACCCCCGAGTGCTTTTGGTCGGAAGCCGTGAACACGGCTTGCCACGCCATCAACAGGGTCTACCTTCACCGCCTCCTCAAGAAGACGTCATATGAGCTACTAACCGGTAACAAACCCAATGTATCGTACTTTCGTGTATTTGGGAGCAAGTGCTACATTCTAGTGAAGAAGGGTAGAAATTCTAAGTTTGCTCCCAAAGCTGTAGAAGGGTTTTTATTAGGTTATGATTCAAATACAAAGGCGTATAGGGTCTTCAACAAATCATCGGGTTTGGTTGAAGTCTCTAGCGACGTTGTATTTGATGAGACTAATGGCTCTCCAAGAGAGCAAGTTGTTGATTGTGATGATGTAGATGAAGAAGATGTTCCGACGGCCGCTATACGAACCATGGCGATTGGAGACATTCGGCCACAGGAACAAGATGAACGAGATCAACCTTCTTCCTCAACAACCGTGCACCCCCCAACTCAAGACGACGAACAGGTTCATCAAAAGGAGGCGTGTGATCAAGGGGGAGCACAAGATGATCATGTGATGGAGGAAGAAGCGCAACCGGCACCTCCAACCCAAGTTCGAGCGATGATTCAAAGGGATCATCCCGTCGACCAAATTCTGGGTGACATTAGCAAGGGAGTAACTACTCGGTCTCGATTAGTTAATTTTTGTGAACATTACTCCTTTGTCTCCTCTATTGAGCCTTTCAGGGTAGAGGAGGCCTTGCTAGATCCGGATTGGGTGTTGGCCATGCAGGAGGAACTTAATAACTTCAAGCGCAACAAAGTTTGGACGCTGGTGCCTCGTCCCAAGCAAAATGTTGTGGGAACCAAGTGGGTTTTCCGCAACAAACAGGACGAGCACGGGGTGGTGACGAGGAACAAGGCTCGACTTGTGGCAAAAGGTTATAACCAAGTCGCAGGTTTGGACTTTGAGGAGACTTTTGCTCCTGTGGCTAGGCTAGAATCAATTCGTATCTTGCTAGCATATGCCGCTCACCATTCTTTCAGGTTGTACCAAATGGATGTGAAGAGCGCGTTCCTCAACGGGCCAATAAAGGAGGAGGTGTACGTAGAGCAACCCCCTGGCTTCGAGGATGAACGGTACCCCGACCACGTGTGTAAGCTCTCTAAGGCGCTCTATGGACTTAAACAAGCCCCAAGAGCATGGTATGAATGCCTTAGAGATTTCTTAATTACTAATGCTTTCAAGGTTGGGAAAGCCGATCCAACTCTTTTCACTAAGACTTGTGATGGTGATTTGTTTGTGTGCCAAATTTATGTCGATGACATAATATTTGGTTCTACTAATCAAAAGTCTTGTGAAGAGTTTAGCAGGGTGATGACGCAGAAATTCGAGATGTCGATGATGGGCGAGTTGAACTACTTCCTTGGGTTCCAAGTGAAGCAACTCAAGGACGGCACCTTCATCTCCCAAACGAAGTACACGCAAGATCTGCTAAAGAGGTTTGGGATGAAGGACGCCAAGCCCGCAAAGACGCCGATGGGAACCGACGGACACACCGACCTCAACAAAGGAGGTAAGTCCGTTGATCAAAAAGCATACCGGTCAATGATAGGGTCTTTACTTTATTTATGTGCTAGTAGACCGGATATTATGCTTAGCGTATGCATGTGTGCTAGATTTCAATCCGATCCTAAGGAGTGTCACTTGGTGGCGGTGAAGCGAATTCTTAGATATTTAGTCGCTACGCCTTGCTTCGGGATCTGGTATCCAAAGGGGTCTAACTTTGACTTGATTGGGTACTCAGATTCCGACTATGCTGGATGTAAGGTCGATAGGAAGAGTACATCGGGGACGTGCCAATTCTTAGGAAGGTCCCTGGTGTCATGGAATTCTAAGAAACAAACCTCCGTTGCCCTATCCACCGCTGAGGCCGAGTACGTTGCCGCAGGTCAGTGTTGCGCGCAACTACTTTGGATGAGGCAAACCCTCAGGGACTTTGGCTACAATCTGAGCAAAGTCCCACTCCTATGTGATAATGAGAGTGCTATCCGAATAGCGGAAAATCCTGTTGAGCACAGCCGCACAAAGCACATTGACATCCGGCATCACTTTCTGAGAGACCACCAGCAAAAGGGAGATATCGAAGTGTTTTATGTAAGCACCGAAAACCAGCTAGCCGATATCTTTACCAAGCCTTTAGATGAGAAGACCTTTTGCAGGCTGCGTAGTGAGCTAAATGTCTTAGATTCGCGGAACTTGGATTGAAATATAGCATACATGTATTTATGCCTTTGATCATGTTCATTCTGCATTTTGTTGCTTATTATGGTGCTCAAGTTGTACAAACACTCCCTGGACCTCACAAGTCCGTTGCAAAGTGATGCACATGTGTAGGGGGAGATGTGTTACAACTTGACCCTTTGAGACTAACCATATGTTTGAGTTTGCTTGTTTTAGTCACAAAGGAGAATTAAAAGGGAAAAGGTGGACTTGGATCATGCAAGACTTCCACTGCACTCCGATGAGAGGGTAACTTATTCCAAGTCCATCTCATTAACTCTTATTGCCATTTGCTCTTAATTGAAGATTTTGGTGAGGCAATGGGGTTAAAGGGCCAAAGTTGATCCCGTTTTGGTGGTTGATGCCAAAGGGGGAGAAAATAAAGGCCAAAGCAATAAATGGATCAGCTACCACTTGAGAAATTTGAAAATATTAGAGTAGAGTTTTTGGTTTGTCAAAACCCTTTTATTGTCTCTTTTGGCTTCTTGTGGGGAGAAGTAGCAATTATGGGAAAAAGGGGGAGTTTTTGAAATCTTTGATCAATCTCTTTTGGAATGACTCTCTTTATGCTTCAACATGTGTGTTTAACTTAGAGATAGAGATTTGAGTTTGATTTGCAAAAACAAACCAAGTGGTGGCAAAGGATGATCCATATATGCCAAAATTGAATCAAAATAAATTTAAGTTTTATTTGAAGTGAGTTTGCACTTGTTCTAGTTGCTTTATGTTGTGTTGGCATAAATCACCAAAAAGGGGGAGATTGAAAGGGAAATGTGCCCTTGGGCCATTTCTAAGTATTTTGGTGATTGAGTGCCAACACATGTGCTTAATTGTGAATTTATGTACATGGATGAACAAGGTGCAAATCATGAAGTAAAGGTATGTTTCTAAGCCTTAGTACATTGGTTTTATGTACTAATATATTTGTCTAAGTGTTAGAAACAGAAAGAAGAAGAAAAGAGAAGAGGAGGAAAGTCTTGGCTATGTGCAGCCAAGACCCAGCTCGGTCTGGAGCACCGGACTGTCCGGTGTGCACCGGACAGTGTCCGGTGCGCCAGGCTGACTCGGCTCGAACTGGCCGCTCTCGGGAATTCGCCGACGGCGTACGGCTAAAATTCACCGGACTGTCCGGTGTGCACCGGACTGTCCGGTGAGCCAACGGTCGGCCAGGGCCAACGGTCGGCCGCGCAATCCGCGCGGGACACGTGGCCGAGCCAACGGTCGGAAGACGGCACCGGTCTGTCCGGTGTGCACCGGACTGTCCGGTGCGCCAACGGCTCGCAGATCTCCAACGGGCTGCAACGGTCGGCAGCGCCAGTTAAGGAAACAAATCGGGCACCGGACAGTGTCCGGTGTGCACCGGACTGTCCGGTGCCCCCGTCGACAGAAGGCAAGGATGGCCTTCTAAAATTGCTCTCAACGGCTCCTAGCTGCCTTGGGGCTATAAAAGGAGCCCCTAGGCGCATGGAGGAGATACACAAGCAACCTTTGAGCATTCTTGATCATCCACACTAAGTCTCTGCGCATTCGTTTGTGTTTCTAAGTGATTCGAGCTCTGTTCTAAGTGAGAACTCTATGATAGTCTTGTGAGCTCGATTCTTGGCCGTGTGTGTGCGCTTTTGCTGTGGATTTGTGTGTGTTGCTTCCCTCCCTTACTCTGTGCTTCTCTGTGATCATATACTTGTAAGGGCAAGAGACTCCAATTTGTGGAGATTCCTTGCAAACGGGATAGTGAAAGGAAAAACAAAACACCGTGGTATTCAAGTGGGTCTTTGGACCGCTTGAGAGGGGTTGATTGCAACCCTCGTCCGTTGGGACGCCACAACGTGGAGTAGGCAAGCGTTGGTCTTGGCCGAACCACGGGATAAACCACTGTGTCACATCTGTCTTGATCTTTTGTGGTATTGTGTTTTGTTGAGACTTCACCTTAGCCACTTGGCAATAATCGTGCTAACACTTAACAAGTTTTTGTGGCTTAAGTTTGAAGTTTTTACAGGATCACCTATTCACCCCCCCCCTCTAGGTGCTCTCAATGCCATTAGCATCCCAGGTCGAAAGGTCGATAACCCATATTTTAGGGTCGCAATTATGGAGTCCCAAAAACAAGGTAACAAATAACACAATATATTTTGTTGTATTTGATCTATGTTGTTGACATAATCTTGTTGCCTTAAATGCAGGTGTGGGGGTCAAATTACCAACTGGTCGAGAGATTGATGGCAAGTATCTTGATGAAAATGTTAAGGAGTTTCAGAAGGAGATTGACAAATGGAAGATTGAGTGGAATGAGTTTGGTGCGACTCTAATGTGTGATTCATGGACTGGTCCTACACAAAAGAGCATCATTAACTTTTTGGTGTATTGCAATGGGATGATGTATTTTTTAAAGACTGTTGATGCAACTGGAGAGGTCCAGGACCATAAATTCATAATGCAGGTACGTATGTTGTACATACTCGTAGTTGCTTCACCCTTTTTTACTGGCCACTCATACATATGTTGATGTAGCAGGAGATCAAAATGTCTTGAAGATTATTGACCCAGAGAATGTTGTCCAAATTGTAATAGATAATGGTTCCAACTTTAAGAAGGCTTGTAAGATGCTGAGCAGAGAAGCCATAGAGTACAAGCATATAGTATGGCAGCCATGTTTAGCACATACCATTAATCTGATGCAAAAGGACATTGGGAAGTGGGCACATCATGAAGCGATGATTCAAAGTGCCCAAAGGATCTGTAGTTGGATGTACAACTCATCAAGTTTACATAGTATGATAGATGAAGAAAGCTATCGGAGGTGAGTTAGTGAAATGGAATGCTACCAGATTTGGCACTAACTACATGTTCTTGGAAAGTTTCATGAGAAGGAAGGACAAGTTCATGGTATGGTTTATGTCACCAGAATTCAGGCACTCACGTTACTTCCTAACTGAAATGGGAAGATATGCTTTCGACAACATCACCAATGTTGAATGGTGGGAGAACATGCAGTATGTTTTAGATGAAGTTGAACCTCTATACGTGTTCCTAAGATTCGCTGATCAGGAGAAAAGTCCAACACTTGGTGAGGTGCTCATGCAATACACAAACACCAAACACACATATCAAAGTAAGTTTGAGAATGACAACGACCGTTATAGAATGATCATGGATGTGGTTGATGCTAGAATGAACACTGTCATGACAGACACATATGTGCAACCAGCATGTGCCTTGTATCCATATGTGAACTATGTCATGGGGACGACGAACAATCTCATGATAGATCTTCGTAAGGGTGTTGAAAGGATGTTCGATTCAAATACTGCTGCAATGGCACTCCAAGAGTATGACTTCTTCAAGAGGAAGATTGGAGACTTCTCGAGTGAGCTTGCAAGGAGAATGGCCGTTGACCGCGGGACTTCTCCTTCGAGTTGGTGGTCCATGTTTGGATCAGATATGCTAACACTTCGACGTGTTGCTAAGCGGCTGCTATCACAGTGTGTCTCGTCGAGTGGGTGTGAGCGCAACTGGAGTACTTTCGCATTCATCCACACAAAGCTCCGCAACAAACTCGGCTACTTGAAATTGCATGAGCTTGTGTTCGTTAACTACAACCTTTGTCTTCGCATCCAACGAGCAACTGGTACACTAGAGCCTAGTGAGTTTGATCCTGCCTTGGCCTTCATGGATCTATCATTACATAGGCATAATGAAGCCATTAGAGATTGGATGGAAAGAGGAAGATCCAATGCACCTCCAACATTGGATGAAGACTCACCTATCAGTGACACTCCTCTTCCTAGCACGTTTTTTACATCGCTTGTACGTGAACAAGGAGGCACAGAGGAAGTGCAAGAATGGGCCGATGAAACAATTGGTGACACCCACCTTGGTAAGTGGAAGACAAGACTTGGTCCATCAGATAGGAAAGGAAAAAGGGTCAAAATCACCGATCAAATCGAAGAGGAAGAAGAGGATGAAGACAGTGATGATAACACAACTGACCCTAGTGCTGGTGATGATGGCAGCCATGGTGATGCTGGATTATATGGTGTAGGAGGGAGTGGTGCAGGAGATTGGAGGTCCACTGGAGGAAGTCGGTTCACCCATTCCACACAAGATTCTTACCATGATGCACCTTATTCACAGTGGGAGACAATAAGTGGTCGGCGTCGTTCGGTTTCATTTCCTGTCCAAGATGGAATCCGTAGCTCAAGTAGCTCCGGTTCTTCTAACTATCCGACTGGACAAGATCCAGTCTATAACCCTTATGCATGGCAATGGCAACCGAGTCAGCGAACCTATGGACCCCCTCCACCATCAGGCGAAGCACCACCATCGATCATGTATGGGTATGGAAACTATGGACCTCCTCCACCACCATATTCAAATTTATCAAATATGTATCCACCAGGACCACAATATGGGTATGGACAAGTTCTCGCTGCACCGATATGTTCTTTTGCTTTGTGGATAAGTATTTATTTGTCATTCTTGTTTTCTCACTAATGTATCTCATATCTTTTATATAGACTTATCACTATCAGTATGACATATTGGATCAATATCACAACCCTTCCAACATGCCTGAGTACTATCATTATGACTCGAGCTGAACATGTGAGTATTATGAAATAAGTCGACCTATGTGTCGTTGCCTCGTTGGAGAGGTGTAAAAGAACTTGTATTTGAGTATTGCGAAGTTCGCTGGATGTTTATTGCATGAGAACTGGAGTTTGTGGTTGCATATGTACGTTGTATGTTATTTTGATGAACTCATGTTGTGTGGATCAATTAATATTTATTGTACAATGTGAATTGAGCAAACTATAAATAAATCCTGCCAAAATTTTCATTTTTTCTGCTAAAAACAGTAAAAACCAATTTATTTCACGGTTAACTGCCGGTTTCTACCGGTTTTTCGCCGATTTTGCGTTGGTAAAACAATTTGAATTCAAACTGATTTGGTTTGCCAAACCGGTCGGTTTTTACCGGTTTCTACCGGTTTACCGGCGGTAAACCGTTACCGGTGGGGGTAGTTTTTATCCCTCCACCGGTTTTGTAAACCATGCTAGCATCCATGGAATCTAGAGACAACTTCATGTGTTATGTATGTATCACAAATTAAATGGAAAGACTATTATGAAGATGCTGCATTATGAGTTACCGCGCGAGGCGGCTGGCATATATATATATATATATATATATATATATATATATATATATATATATATATATATATATATATATATGTGTGTGTGTGTGTGTGTGTGTGTGTGTGTGTGTGTGTGTATATTAGGAGCCCTGGGCTTTCAATAACTAGAGAAAGCCCAGGTCAGACAGTGCAATCCGGTCGAGCCAGATCAGGTCCAGACGTCTATAAAAGAAAATCCATAGTGCTAGGGATCAGTTTTTCACGCCCTATCTCGACTCATTAGCGATGGCGGTTGCCCGATAGCGCACGGCTCCCCGACCTCGACATGCGGTGGCTCCCGATCCAGAGAGCGAGCGGCGGCAGTGCCCTTGTGCGGTGGCGGTGGTTCCCAGTGAAAGTCGCCTAGAGGGGGTGAATAGGGCGAAACTGAAATTTACAAAGTTAATCACAACTACAAGCCGGGTTAGCGTTAGAAATATAATGCGAATCCGAGAGAGGGCGTAAAATCAAATCGCAAGCGAATAAGGAAGTGAGACACAAGGATTTGTTTTCCTGAGGTTCGGTTCTCTCAAACCTACTCCCCGTTGAGGTGGTCACAAAGACCGGGTCTCTTTCAACCCTTTCCCTCTCTCAAACGGTCCCTTGGACCGAGTGAGCTTCTCTTCTCAATCTCACGGGAACCAAACTTCCCCGCAAGGACCACCACACAATTGGTGTCTCTTGCCTTGATTACAATTGAGATGATCGCAAGAAAGAATGAGAAAGAAAAGCAATCCAAGCACAAGAGCTCAAATGAACACAACAATCACTCTCTCTAATCACTAAAGCTTTGAGTGGAATTGGGAGAGGATTTGAGCTCTTTGGTGTGTCTAGAATTGAATACTAGAGCTCTTGTAAGTAGTTGGAAGGTGGAAACTTGGATGACTTGAATGTAGGGGTGGTTGGGGTATTTATAGCCCCAACCACCAAACTTGACCGTTGGTGGAGGCTTCTGTCGCATGGCGCACCGGACACTGTCCGGTGCGCCAGCCACGTCACCAGGCCGAAGGGTTCCGACCGTTGGAGCCCTGTCTTGTGGGCCCGCCTGGTTATCCGGTGGTGCACCTGACAGGCCCTGTAGGCTGTCCGGTGTGCCATCCGCGCGTGCTCTGCTCCTCTGCGCGCGCTGGCGCGCATTTAATGCGTTGCAGTCGACCGTTGAGCGCGAAGTAGCTGTTGCTCCACTGTTACACCGGACAGTCCGGTGTGCACCGGACACTGTCCGGTGACTCACCGGACAGTCCGGTGAATTTTAGCGGAGCTGATTCCCGAAGCTGGCGAGTTCAGAGTCGCTCTCCCCTGGAGCACCGAACACTGTCCGGTGGTTCACCGGACAGTCCGGTGAATTATAGTGAAGCGGCTCTGAGATTTCCCGAAGGTGAAGAGTTCAGCTTGGAGTCCCCTGGTGCACCGGACACTGTCCGGTGGTGCACCGGACAGTCCGGTGCGCCAGACCAGGGTGCCTTCGGTTGTCCCTTTGCTCTTTTCTTTGAACCCTATTTCTTGGTATTTTATTGGTTTATTGTGAACCTTTGGCACCTGTAGAACTTATAAACTAGAGCAAACTAGTTAGTCCAATTATTTGTGTTGGGCAATTCAACCACCAAAACCAATTAGGATAGGTGTAAGCCTAATTCCCTTTCAATCTCCCCCTTTTTGGTGATTGATGTTGGAATTCATTCTCGGAACTCTCCTCTAGAGAATGGCCTGGCTAAAGAGAAAGATCTGATCTGTATTGTATCCCGGCACCGGCACGAATCGAACAAGAGTGCAGCGCGTTGATCTTATGATATGCGCCAGGAAATAGTGCCACTGGCAGCCACTAGGTGAGATCAAATCTACTTTTGGAATTGTAAATCCATTCTCCCGAGGCAAAATCGGGTGATGAAGAGGTGGTCCAGGCCCAGGAACGGAGGAATGCTACACGAACAGAAGTTTGCACTTTCTTAGGAATGGCTCCCAAGCTTGCCATACGATTCACAACTTTCGCCCAACTCTAGAAATAATATTGAATTTAATAAAGCTACTTCCTAGCTTTGGGTCAAGGTAACCCACACAGGTAGTTGTAGAAGAAGAGCCTAACCAGGACCTTGAGATAACAGCCCATAGGGTAGCCCCTACAGAGCAAAAATCTAAGGCCGGAATACCGGAGTTCTTTCTTTGCTTCCAAGAACATAGATTCCTTCTTCAACCCAGGTCATGACCGAGGGCGGGTATCTCACTCGCATATCTAGAGCCCAGCATCTCTCCTGAACGACACCTTCCGCAGACTCTACTGGTGGTATTTCCCGAGGCGAGGAGTTTCGATTGTTGTTTCTTAAATTCTGGTTGGAGTTTCTTAAGTTTCGATTGGAATTGAACTTTTGTGTTAATTGAGGAATATGTCTATTTTTTCTGTGTCTAGGACCAGTAATTATTGAAATTGCCTGGGCTTGAAATTGCTTCTCATTCTCATAGTTATGAAATGGTAAGAAAGATAAAATACGAGCCTGTTTTATAGCAAGAGTAATTAATCGTTGTTGTTTCAAGGTTAATCTATTTATTCGTCTGGATAATATTTTTCCTTGTTCACTAATAAATCGATTAATTAAACTCATGTTTCTATAATCAATTCGATCCCCCGGGCCTATTCGAGAACGCCTACGAAAAGGTTGTTTGGATTTACGAAAAGGTTGCTTAGATTTACGAAAAGGTTGTTTGAATTTACGAAAAGGTTGCTTAGATTTATGAAAAGTTTGTTTGGATTTACGAAAGGGTTGCTTAGATTTATGAAGGCATGCTTGTGATTGGCATGTTCCGAGAAGAGCATGACTAAGGGCAAAGCAGACAAGGCACGGGTCCTATCCGCGGATTCGCAATAGTTCTAGTTCCCCGAAAGGACATCGTTCGCTTGCGGCTGAAGTGGAGATACGGCAGTAGTTCCTATCCGGTTTTCAAGGGAAGGTCCATAGAACCCTCGGTTTCGGCTTTCCTAGTCGGCTTTTCCACGAGTTGGATCGTGATGATCGGAACTGATTCCTTTCCTTCCTATCCAAATACCGGAAACGGCCTTCCTATTTGGAAAATCCTATCCTGTGTGACACCCCAGTGTCACCTAGGGTTTCTCTCAAAGTGCCAACCCAAGAACCATCATTTTATGTGAACCAAGTAAGCATGAGCATCAAAATAACTAAAGTAAGAAGAAATTCACCAAGCATATGCTTAAAAGTATCATGATCAAACAATTAAGACATTTAAGAAGGCAAGAATGTGTAGCCCTAATAAAAACCCTAAGTAAGCCCCATGAGCAAAGTTCAAGAAAATAAGGAAAAGGGTATGAAAAATTTAAAATTATGACTTGAGCCAATTATGAAAATTAAAGTATATTTAATGAGCAACAAGAAAGGTTGAGAAAGCTTACCCAAAATAACTCAAATAAACCCCCAAATCAGCCCTTGAACTATGAACCCTTAGAGAAATTCAGATTTCTGAATTTCTGAATTTCAGACCTCTTCTCAAGGATCATCTGCGTTCTCTATTTTTCGAAACTCAAAGCTAGGAGATCCAAATATCAAAGTTGTGCCAAATTCCCTTGAACACATCCTGGAAAAGTTTGAACTCAACCCAAATTCATTTGACACGGTTTTGGCGCAGTTTGACCTCGGGACCAGACATTCTGACACTGGCACCTTGGTGACGCTACAACTCCCTATCCCTAGCCTAAAACCACGCGACGTCCATACACAAAAGACAAAGCTTGGTCAGGTGAACAAATCCTTCACAGCGATCTTGCCCAAATTCGCGAAGATTTGCTCCCAATCGGCGCTTGAACAGGGGCAGAGGCAACGGGAACACGTGTTCGACCGTGGCTGACACCCCCGGTTCACGCCCGTTCGCGCACCGCGCCTCCCAGTGCACGCCCGCGCGCACTCGCCGGTCCACGACCGCCCGTGCACCGCGCCGTGCCTATAAAGCCTCCCTAGGCGCACCTCACTTCGCCCCGCACTCACCCTCACCGGCCAGCCACTTTCCCTTAGCTCCGGCGAGCTCAATTCCGCCTGCCATTGCCGCCAGAGCTTCGGCCATCGTGGCCAGCCCACCCCAGCCATTCTCTGGGCAAGCCAGTGCTTCGGCTAGCTCCGCCAGTAGCCCGTGAAGCTTGCCAAGCCCTCGGACCTTGCCGGACTTCACCGGAGGCCCGAGATCGACCTCACCGGACTTCGGTCTTCCGCCGCCACGCGTGGACCGAGCTATCCAGTAAGTCTCCGACCAATTCCTTGCACCCATATCTTCTCTGGCATCCCGTGAACCTCCCAGACCCATCCAATTGACCTATCTCGCCGTGATCAGGCCGGACTCCTCGCCGCCGACGAGCATCCCCGCCTGCGCGCGTGGACCGACCAACTCCGGCCATCCCCGACGGCGACCCGCACCTCGTTGTGATCCCCGAGACCTCCCCTACATCCTCGACCACTTCACCGGAGCAATCTCGCCGCCGGTAAGCCCCTCCGCCCTTTCTTCTGCCGCGGTTACTGTTTGAGGTAGACGAAGGACCTCGGGTTAGGATCCTTAGAACCCGAGGGGTTTTCTGTAACGTCAGCGACTCATGTGAATAGTAGCCTAAGGACTGATTCGCGAGGAAAACTTAAAAACCCGCCAGGGACCCCAGTGCAAAGTGGATTTCCATTAAACCATTTCTGTTAATCTTTTTAAAATAACCAGAGAACTTAGAAAATCCATAACTTGATGAATTTTTCATAAAAAGTTGTCAAACCAATTTTGCTAGCTCCTGAATATTATGAACTATCATTTAAAAATAATAAACCCCATGCTTTCTGTTCTAAATTTTAAAGTTTAAAATTAAAAACAGAAACCCACCAAACCTTGTTTAATTAAGAAAAATTAGTTTTTCTCCTGTGCTGAACTTAAGAAAATTTGTAGATGTTTAAACCTCATTTAGACACTGTTTAAAAATGGTAGGAACCCCAGCATTAGAAATTATGATGTAGTTATTCATTTAAAGCTAATTTGTCCAAAACTTAAAGAAAATCAGAAAGGCATTAGAAATTAAAGAACAATGATTAAGATTATTTTTCCTAGTTTACTTATGTAACAGAGAACCTAGGAAAATACAGAGACCATTAATTTGGACCAGTGTTAAATTAAAATAATTTATTTAGCCTTATATAGACTGAAAATCAATTATTAGAGTTGCAAAACTATAACCAAAATGATTGATAAAAATCCAGTGGACTTACAACCCCTAGAGCCCCACTACAAAAATAAAGGCCACCTCAGTTCAACTTTTTAAGTAAGGAGAATAAATACAAAAGGATAATGAGGCATTTTGAAAATAAATCATAAACAACCCCTAATGGTGTAATAATGGGCAACCAAAAATTAGCTAAGTCCAATCTGAGATGAACCACCAGAGAAAAATGCAAACCTCTGAAAAAGAAGCAAATTCCTACCTATTGCTAAGGATTTATGAGAAAGGCCACTTAATTCAAATAATGCACACCACCCCTTTCCTCAAGCAAAATGATGCCAAACTTTAGAATGATTGCTCTTGCACAAAACAATAACTAAGAAAAATAAGAACTCTGTTGTTTGATATTTTTCAAATATAGTGGTAGTAGAAAGCACCTATTTGGCTAGAATCATGAGAAAACCATAGAAAAATAATTAAAAGGTATTAATGACTAGAAATTTGTCTCAAGTCATGTTATAACACCTAAAAGCCAGCAAAAATAAGTTTTAGAGAATTACCCACTGTTAGATAACAGCTATAGTTCAAAGCACCCCTTCTGCCCTAGGATTTGATAATTTTGTCCAGAGAAAACTATTCACTTCCTGATCCCCAAATTTTGAGACAGAGAAACATACACCAGTACCAATCCACTGTAATTTTTGCAGAATTTTTAGAATTTTATAAAAGCAACTTGTAGTTCAAACCCACTCCAAAACATTAAAAAGAATAAAAGAAAAGGGAAGAAGAAATAAACTTCACCCCAATAAGTCTAACTTGAGAACTTATCCATTCTCCCTAAGACTTAAAAGGAATTCGGTGAAACCCCAAAAATTGAATCCACTACTTACCTTAGCTAAGTTTAAACTAATTTACCAAGTATACCACCAAAGGGTCTTACTCCAGTAAAGTTAACTTGTTTTACTCAAGTAGATCATACACCTTTAAAGTTGTAATTTCTAAAAGCACATATCATATCATACATATATCTTACGCATTGCATTCATTAGATTGTAATCTTGCCGATGGAGAGTACGTGCTCATCCCCGAGCAAGGACCTGTCCAAGAGGAAGACCAGGGGCAGGCTTCAGAGGCTGCTAGTGAGGATCTCCCTGCAGCCCCAGCAATTGAAGGCAAGCCCCGGTTTTATGCATAACCGTTGATATATGCTATTTTACTACACTTAATGTTTGTAGGATTGAAATGTGCACTTAAGTGTAGGAGTTGTTTGAAACCTCTAGTTGCATGAACTTAGGATTCCTTTTTGAGATGAATACTAGTATGCTAGGTCGAGTAGCTGCTTTGCTAATCAGGATCTCGGTAGAAGTCGAGTGATTTTTCTAGCACTCGCGCGAGGTCAGGAATTGATTGTATTCACCTTGATAACGGGGTATATGTTGGTCTATGGACTTGGATCCAGGGAGGATGTCTTGTCCATGAGACGGGAAAAAGAATTAAGGATTAATGTGTGGATACCTGAGTCAAGCTTTTGAACGTACTAAGCACATGCCGGGAAAAATGGTAACCGGTAAACCTAGTACCTGAGTGAAGCCGGGCGCGGACTTTATCCCTCATGCGACCTGAGACTGGGTCTCCCATGCTAGCTATGGTGGGTACAAGTGCGGTCACTGCACGGCGGCAGCCGGGGTCAGTGGAGCATTGTATGCCAAGGCGGTGAGGCCTGG
Source organism: Zea luxurians (assembly GCA_029449295.1). Lineage (NCBI taxonomy): Eukaryota > Viridiplantae > Streptophyta > Magnoliopsida > Poales > Poaceae > Zea > Zea luxurians. Next base: position 179,486,385 of record JAOPSE010000004.1, on the reverse strand, counting down.
ACGCGAACGGGGAATCGATGGGGACGGTTGTCATGTGCAGGGTCGGAGTGCCCTGACATGCCGTGTGTTTAGGTTTACCTTGCAAGGTTAAAACTCGATTCGAATCGTCTGCTTCTCGCAGCTAATGACACTGCTTGATTCCTTGTACTGCATCGAGTAAGAAGTGAAATGTGGTTACATAAGATAACTTGTTGATTGAATAAATTGATTGTTACCATGTATGCTTAGAAGGAGCAACCTAGCTAAGTTAATGATGATAGAACCTGGAAAGCTAAAACTTTGCTTTTAGAAATAGCTAGTGCTTTTGGCAAACCAATCCCCTCAGCCAAACAGCTGCATAGTCTAGAGGTAGAGGAGTAGATTCCTCACACCGGGTAAGTCTAGCTGAGTATTAGTATACTCAGCCTTGCTTGTGGCACAATTTTTGCAGGTACCATTCAGGAAATGGTTGATGGTGTGACTTGGCCTACCACCCTGCCACCGGGTTGGACGGTCGAGTGGGATGTTGCTCCGACAGGAGAGGAGCACGAGGAGTAGTGGGCTAGGCCTTGCCCATTCCCTCGATACCGACGACATCGATTATCCGCTGCACCTATTTTTGTGAACTCTTATTTGCTACTCAAAAACTCTGATTTATGTAATAACTCAGTACTTAATTGAGGTTTCCTGTTTTATTGTATTTCTCCTGTGACTCACCTTCGAGTGAGATTGTGGAATTTGATCCTGGTTAAGTGGCTTCATCAGACTAGATCTGAGGGACTGACGGGTTATTCCGATTTAAGTGTGTTACGGCCCCTGAGGCGTGACTAAGGCACTTAAGCTGGAATAATTCGGGTGGTTCCGCCACAGCTGGTATCGGAGCAAATTCCACCACGGAGAAGGACGATAAACCATGAGTACCAATTTTCAAAATCTAAAAATTTGCCTAGAAACTGTCATGGATCGTCAGGACTAGATCGTTAGACCTAGGACGAAAGGCCTTAGGCATAGAGGGAAGATGGGTGGCTAATTACTTAGGCCCCGTGGGCCAGTACTTATATTTTAGGGATGCCCTAAAAAGCACCCTATTTTCCTTTGAGAGGCAACGTTTCTTCCAGCATGCATGCATTATAAAACACCAAGAAGAATTAAAAATTTGAGCTAACCCCCTTTCTTTGGAACCATTCGGGCTCTCCTTTCTTTTTCCTTCCACCATAATCTTTATCTTTGATTCCCTTCCGCAGATGAATTCACCCACCCCCGCCAGTGGAGGAGACTCTCGTTTCAGTTCTGACTTCCTTTCTCGCGATGGCTTTCCTTCCATCTTGTGGGAAGTGCTTAGCTCAGCCGGTTACCCTACGCCCCCTTTGTACACGGTGCAGTTGTATGAGGAGCATCGGGTACCTCGTTGTCGGGTCTGGCTGACTTTGGAGGCTCATCCCCTTCAGCCGGGTTGGCGTTCTCTTGATTCTGAGACAATTGGACTCAGGACGGACGACACCGTTGAAGCAGCAGCCATGAAGGCCCTGACGACTTTCTGTGGCTACCATCCCCTAGAGATGGTGATGCACCCCTTGGGGCTCTTCCCTGCTGAGAGGAAGGATGATCCCATGTGGTGTAACCGCGTGAGCCATGTGAAGGATGTGTGGGCAATGTATCCTGACTTGGTTGGGAGGGTCACTGTTCAGTGCATGAGTGCGCTGTACCGCCTTCAGGCCCTTCAGAGCGACGCTATGGCACACCTTGCCAACATCGCTCAGACCACCAAGCTCACCCTCGATAATCGAGAAGATTTTGTGGTTGATCTATCCACGGAGTTGGTGGAGAAAGATCTGCAGGTAGAGAGGCTGAGCCAGCGCATTGCCACCTTGGAGCAGCAGGTGGAGATCCGAGACAACACTATTGATGTCTTGAAAAACCAGCTTCACGATGTGCAGAGAGAACTCGAAGAAGCGAATGACCACCTGGACATGCACCACTTGGAGATGGAGGCCAATGAAGCAGGAAGCGAGGGAGAAGAGGATCCCGAGGAGCTAGGACCAGCCCCTGGTGCCAATGGGACTACCTCCGCGATGCCCCCTTCACCCGCATCTAGTGTCGCTTCCACCGCTCAGGGTTAAGCAGTCGCTTCGACATTTTTAGGCGGATAGAAACCTATGCGAGCTTAGTAATATCACATTTTGGACTAGGCTTATGGGTACTTTCCCCTGATTGATGTAACCCTGTGAACTTTTGAAATCTGTGGGATGTTTGTCACCATGTTATCTCCATTTCGAACCTAATATTATGATTATGGCATTTTTTTCCTTCCATATGAGATGATATCTTGTCGTTCGAAACTGTGAGTTGGGATAACAATGGTGGCAATCTCTGTTTTCAGATGGCAGCTAGGTAGCGTCACGGGCATAACGAGCAGGTTCCCCCGCCACCTCCCCCAGCTCCCACAGTGCAGGAGCTGATGGCCCAGCAGAATGAGATTCTGCGACAGCTCTTGCAGCGTCAGCCCCACCCTCAGCAGCATGGTGGAGGCCAGCCTCAGCGACCTCCGGCTATGGCCACTTACCAGGAGTTTCTAAGCACGCAGCCGCCCTTGTTCACCAAGGCAGAGGATCCGCTGGACGCCGACGTATGGCTTCGCGTCGTCGAGTCCAAGTTTCCCCTCCTCACGGGAGACTGCCCTGATGCCACCAAGACCCGCTTCGCCGCGCAACAGCTTCGCGGATCTGCTCGGACTTGGTGGGATCACTTCCGTGCTATGCTCCCCGCTGATCGTGAGGTATCTTGGGAGGAATTCAAGACTGCCTTCAGAGGACACCACATCCAGCTGGCATTCTTGATCGGAAGTTGAATGAATTTCTGGCCCTTAATCAAGGAACTCGCATGGTACTGCAGTATGCGCAAGCCTTCAATGACTTATGCCAGTATGCAGGGTACCATGCTGACTCTGATGAGAAGAAGAGGGATCACTTCCGCAGGGGTCTCAATACCAAGCTGCGGGAACGACTTAACACTGTCCGGGCCGATAGCTTCAATGAGTTGGTCAACCTGGCCATCTCCCAGGAGGATTGCATTGTTGCTCACCGGGCAGAGAAGAAGAGAAAAGCACCAATGGCAGCACCATCCGCTCAAGCTCAGAAGTTCCGGATTGTTTCTCACAAACAGACCAGGGGTTTTCAGCAGCAGGCAGGCAGATGGGTGATCAGGCCGCCTCAGCAGCAGCAGCAGCCGGCACCCAACCGCTACCCAGCTCCCACTCCAAGAAACAACCAGCCTCAGCAGCAGCAGTTCCGCTAGGGCAATGGGAACAAGTGTTTCACTTGTGGCAATGTGGGCCACTATGCCAAGAATTGTCCCAGGAACCAGCAGAGGCAGATGCCAGCACCAAATCAAGACAAGGGAAGAAAGCAGAAGGTGCAAGTCAGGCAAGGGAAGCTCAACTTCACCACTCTGGAGGAAATACCTGAAGGAGCTCCTATCATGACTGGTATCTTTTCAGTTTATAATCAACCTGCTTTAATTCTGTTTGATTCTGGTGCATCGCATAGTTTCATTAGCCAAAAGTTCAGTGCTAAATGCAAACTGCCATTCTCTCACTCAAAAGGGTCATTCATGATAGTCACACCTGGGGGTAAAATTGCAACTAATCAATTAAACCAAAGTGTGCCTATTCAACTGGGAAGCCACATTGTCAAAACCACTCTTCTGGTGTTGGGATTGGAAAATGTGGACATTATTCTAGGGGCAAATTGGATGACCTTGCACCGAGTTGTGCTTGATGTAGCCAGCCGTACCGTGGAAGTTAATTCTCCGTTCTGTGGGAACTTCACTTTAATTCTGCCCAGTCAAGGTTTGACTCAGTCATGTGCTTTCTCTATGACGGAGTTACCTTTGAAGAAAATCCCAGTGGTCTGTGAGTATGCAGATGTCTTCTCTGATGAACTGCCAGGAATGCCACTGGACCGGGATATTGAATTCGCCATCGAGTTGCAACCGGGAACGGCCCCAATTTCCAAAAGGCCCTACCGGATGCCACCCGCTGAGTTGGCAGAGTTGAAGAAGCAATTGCAAGAGTTGCTGGATAAAGGATTTATTCGCCCAAGCACTTCGCCTTGGGGATGTCCAGCACTATTTGTGAAGAAGAAGGATGAAAGCTTGAGGCTGTGTATAGATTACCGCCCTCTTAATGCGGTAACTATCAAGAACAAGTATCCTTTGCCTCGTATTGATGTTCTTTTTGACCAATTGGTCGGGGCCAAGGTATTCTCCAAGATAGACCTTCACTCTGGCTATCATCAAATTAAGTTACGAGCAAGCGATATTCCGAAGACGGCATTCTCAACCAGATATGGGCTATATGAATTCTTGGTGATGTCATTCGGGCTGACAAATGCACCAGCATATTTCATGTATCTGATGAATTCTGTGTTTATGCCGGAATTGGACAAGTTCGTGGTGGTTTTCATCGATGACATCTTGGTGTAATCAAAGAGCGAAGAAGAACATGCCGGGCATTTGCATGTAGTGCTTCAACGTCTGCGAGAGCACCACCTTTATGCCAAGTTATCCAAGTGTGATTTTTGGCTAAAGGAAATCAAATTCTTGGGTCACACTATCTCTCAAGCTGGAATAGCTGTTGATCCTGATAAAGTGCAAGCGGTGATGAACTGGAAGCCACCAACCACTGTTCGTCAGATTCGGAGTTTTCTGGGATTAGCTGGTTATTACCGAAGATTTATTCCGGACTTCTCTCGAATTGCGAAGCCTATTACTGAGTTGCTGAAGAAAGAAGTCAAATTTGTCTGGAGTCAGAAGTGCGAAGATGCCTTCCATGCATTAAGGCAGCATCTGACCACCGCACCAGTATTGGCGCAGCCTGACAACAGCAAGCCCTTCGATGTATATTGCGATGCCTCTGGCACCGGGCTAGGTTGTGTCTTGATGCAAGACAACCGAGTCATTGCTTATGCCTCAAGAGCACTCAGGCCTCATGAGCAGAACTATCCCACTCATGACCTTGAGCTAGCAGCAGTGGTTCATGCATTGAAGATGTGGAGGCATTATCTAATGGGGACCCACTGCAACATCTTCACTGATCATAAGAGCCTTAAGTACATATTTACTCAGGCTGATCTCAACATGAGGCAGAGAAGATGGCTAGAGCTGATCAAGGATTATGACCTGGAGGTACATTACCACCCCGGAAAAGCTAATGTGGTAGCAGATGCCTTGAGTCGGAAATTGCAATGCAATTGTGTTCTGATGGATTCCCGCATTAACACCTTGTGTGATGAGTTGAGCAAGATGCGAATTGAAGTGATTCCTTCTGGTTCTTTGTCTCACATTTCTGTTGAGCCAGCTTTGCAAGACCAGATCATCATGGCCCAGCTCAGTGACAAGGGAGTGCAGATTATCAAGAAGAATCTCCATCAGAAGGTCAAGAGGTATAATTGTTTCTGCCAGGATGAGAAGGGTGTGTTATGGTTTAAAAGCAGATTGGTGATTCCTAAGGACCAGGATCTCAAGAAGAAAATCTTGGACGAGGCTCATCTCTCTAAATTCTCTATGCATCCGGGAAGCACCAAGATGTACCATGATCTGAAGCCTTTGTACTGGTGGACCAGAATGAAGAGGGAGATAGCCCAGTATGTAACAGAATGTGACACCTGTCAGAGGATAAAGGCTAGCCACTTGAAGTCAGCTGGAGCTTTACAACCCCTGTCCATACCTTCATGGAAGTGGGATGACATCAGCATGGACTTCATTGTGGGTCTGCCCAACACCTCTCGTCATCATGATTCGATTTGGGTCATTGTGGACCGATTGACGAAAGTGGCACATTTTCTTCCTGTGCACACCACTGATAAGGCTCAGAAATATGCAGAATTGTATATTGACCGGATCGTGTGTTTGCACGGATTACCTCGGACCATTGTTTCTGACCGAGGAGCCCAATTTGTTGCCAGATTTTGGGAACAATTGCAAGAGTCTTTGGGAACCAAGCTAATCAGAAGTTCAGCTTACCACCCACAGACTGATGGTCAAACGGAAAGGGTAAACCAAATTCTGGAGGATATGCTAAGAGCTTGTGCGATCGATAGTGGCAAGAACTGGGATAAGCACCTCTCCTTGGCAGAGTTTGCTTATAACAATAGTTATCAATCCAGCCTAAAGATGGCACCTTTTGAAGCTCTCTATGGGAGAAGGTGCAGGACACCACTCAATTGGTCTCAACCTGGAGAAAGAGAAGTCTTTGGACCTGATTTAGTGACTGAAGCCGAAAGGAAGGTCAAACTAATCAGGAAGAATCTAGAAGCTGCTCAGGCCAGGCAGAAGAGTTACCATGATAAAAGAAAGAAACCTCTCCAGTTCGAGGTGGGAAGTTTTGTATACCTCAAGGTATCACCCACCAAGGGAATGCAGAGATTTGGGATCAAAGGCAAGCTAGCCCCTCGCTACATTGGACCTTATGAGATCATAGAAGCATGTGGACCCGTGGCATACAAGCTGAAGTTACCTTCAAGGATGTCTGCCATTCACGATGTATTCCATGTATCTCAGCTGAAGAAGTGTGTTCGATTGCCGACTGAGATCTTAGCAGAGCCAGAATTGGAGATAGAGTCAGATCTATCGTACCAAGAGTACCCCTCCAAGATTCTGGATTGCAAGGAGAGATCAACTCGGGCTAAATCGATCAAGATGTACAAGGTCCAGTGGAGTAATCACTCAGAGGAGGAAGCTACTTGGGAAACCGAGGAATTCCTGAGATCCAACTTTCCCGATTGCCTACCTAAGGAAGATGGTACGTAATCACCCCCAACCCCTCCTCCTGCCCTTCGAATCTAATTTTCAAAAATATGATCTTAATTCTGAATGAAGTAACTATGAAGTAAAACTTAAAAGGACTTCCTTCTGAAGTTGCAAAGAGAATGACATTCGAAGAGCAGTTTCACCCTAATAATAACAGCACTCACCCATTTCCTATAAGTCTCACCCTTCGCTTCACCCCGGGAGGACTCTGGCCCGAATCTCGGGACGAGATTCCTTTAAGGGGGGAAGGCTGTAACACCCCAGTGTCACCTAGGGTTTCTCTCAAAGTGCCAACCCAAGAACCATCATTTTATGTGAACCAAGTAAGCATGAGCATCAAAATAACTAAAGTAAGAAGAAATTCACCAAGCATATGCTTAAAAGTATCATGATCAAACAATTAAGACATTTAAGAAGGCAAGAATGTGTAGCCCTAATAAAAACCCTAAGTAAGCCCCATGAGCAAAGTTCAAGAAAATAAGGAAAAGGGTATGAAAAATTTAAAATTATGACTTGAGCCAATTATGAAAATTAAAGTATATTTAATGAGCAACAAGAAAGGTTGAGAAAGCTTACCCAAAATAACTCAAATAAACCCCCAAATCAGCCCTTGAACTATGAACCCTTAGAGAAATTCAGATTTCTGAATTTCTGAATTTCAGACCTCTTCTCAAGGATCATCTGTGTTCTCTGTTTTTCGAAACTCAAAGCTAGGAGATCCAAATATCAAAGTTGTGCCAAATTCCCTTGAACACATCCTGGAAAAGTTTGAACTCAACCCAAATTCATTTGACACGGTTTTGGCGCAGTTTGACCTCGGGACCAGACATTCTGACACTGGCACCTTGGTGACGCTACAACTCCCTGTCCCTAGCCTAAAACCACGCGACGTCCATACACAAAAGACAAAGCTTGGTCAGGTGAACAAATCCTTCACAGCGATCTTGCCCAAATTCGCGAAGATTTGCTCCCAATCGGCGCTTGAACAGGGGCAGAGGCAACGGGAACACGTGTTCGACCGTGGCTGACACCCCCGGTTCACGCCCGTTCGCGCACCGCGCCTCCCAGTGCACGCCCGCGCGCACTCGCCGGTCCACGACCGCCCGTGCACCGCGCCGTGCCTATAAAGCCTCCCCAGGCGCACCTCACTTCGCCCCGCACTCACCCTCACCGGCCAGCCACTTTCCCTTAGCTCCGGCGAGCTCAATTCCGCCTGCCATTGCCGCCAGAGCTTCGGCCATTGTGGCCAGCCCACCCCAGCCATTCTCTGGGCAAGCCAGTGCTTCGGCTAGCTCCGCCAGTAGCCCGTGAAGCTTGCCAAGCCCTCGGACCCGGCCGGACTTCACCGGAGGCCCGAGATCGACCTCACCGGACTTCGGTCTTCCGCCGCCGCGCGTGGACCGAGCTATCCAGTAAGTCTCCGACCAATTCCTTGCACCCATATCTTCTCTGGCATCCCGTGAACCTCCCAGACCCATCCAATTGACCTATCTCGCCGTGATCAGGCCAGACTCCTCGCCGCCGACGAGCATCCCCGCCTGCGCGCGTGGACCGACCAACTCCGGTCATCCCCGACGGCGACCCGCACCTCGTTGTGATCCCCGAGACCTCCCCTACATCCTCGACCACTTCACCGGAGCAATCTCGCCGCCGGTAAGCCCCTCCGCCCTTTCTTCTGCCGCGGTTACTGTTTGAGGTAGACAAAGGACCTCGGGTTAGGATCCTTAGAACCCGAGGGGTTTTCTGTAACGTCAGCGACTCATGTGAATAGTAGCCTAAGGACTGATTCGCGAGGAAAACTTAAAAACCCGCCAGGGACCCCAGTGCAAAGTGGATTTCCATTAAACCATTTCTGTTAATCTTTTTAAAATAACCAGAGAACTTAGAAAATCCATAACTTGATGAATTTTTCATAAAAAGTTGTCAAACCAATTTTGCTAGCTCCTGAATATTATGAACTATCATTTAAAAATGATAAACCCCATGCTTTCTGTTCTAAATTTTAAAGTTTAAAATTAAAAACAGAAACCCACCAAACCTTGTTTAATTAAGAAAAATTAGTTTTTCTCCTGTGCTGAACTTAAGAAAATTTGTAGATGTTTAAACCTCATTTAGACACTGTTTAAAAATGGTAGGAACCCCAGCATTAGAAATTATGATGTAGTTATTCATTTAAAGCTAATTTGTCCAAAACTTAAAGAAAATCAGAAAGGCATTAGAAATTAAAGAACAATGATTAAGATTATTTTTCCTAGTTTACTTATGTAACAGAGAACCTAGGAAAATACAGAGACCATTAATTTGGACCAGTGTTAAATTAAAATAATTTATTTAGCCTTATATAGACTGAAAATCAATTATTAGAGTTGCAAAACTATAACCAAAATGATTGATAAAAATCCAGTGGACTTACAACCCTTAGAGCCCCACTACAAAAATAAAGGCCACCTCAGTTCAACTTTTTAAGTAAGGAGAATAAATACAAAAGGATAATGAGGCATTTTGAAAATAAATCATAAACAACCCCTAATGGTGTAATAATGGGCAACCAAAAATTAGCTAAGTCCAATCTGAGATGAACCACCAGAGAAAAATGCAAACCTCTGAAAAAGAAGCAAATTCCTACCTATTGCTAAGGATTTATGAGAAAGGCCACTTAATTCAAATAATGCACACCACCCCTTTCCTCAAGCAAAATGATGCCAAACTTCAGAATGATTGCTCTTGCACAAAACAATAACTAAGAAAAATAAGAACTCTGTTGTTTGATATTTTTCAAATATAGTGGTAGTAGAAAGCACCTATTTGGCTAGAATCTTGAGAAAACCATAGAAAAATAATTAAAAGGTATTAATGACTAGAAATTTGTCTCAAGTCATGTTATAACACCTAAAAGCCAGCAAAAATAAGTTTTAGAGAATTACCCACTGTTAGATAACAGCTATAGTTCAAAGCACCCCTTCTGCCCTAGGATTTGATAATTTTGTCCAGAGAAAACTATTCACTTCCTGATCCCCAAATTTTGAGACAGAGAAACATACACCAGTACCAATCCACTGTAATTTTTGCAGAATTTTTAGAATTTTATAAAAGCAACTTGTAGTTCAAACCCACTCCAAAACATTAAAAAGAATAAAAGAAAAGGGAAGAAGAAATAAACTTCACCCCAATAAGTCTAACTTGAGAACTTATCCATTCTCCCTAAGACTTAAAAGGAATTCGGTGAAACCCCAAAAATTGAATCCACTACTTACCTTAGCTAAGTTTAAACTAATTTACCAAGTATACCACCAAAGGGTCTTACTCCAGTAAAGTTAACTTGTTTTACTCAAGTAGATCATACACCTTTAAAGTTGTAATTTCTAAAAGCACATATCATATCATACATATATCTTACGCATTGCATTCATTAGATTGTAATCTTGCCGATGGAGAGTACGTGCTCATCCCCGAGCAAGGACCTGTCCAAGAGGAAGACCAGGGGCAGGCTTCAGAGGCTGCTAGTGAGGATCTCCCTGCAGCCCCAGCAATTGAAGGCAAGCCCCGGTTTTATGCATAACCGTTGATATATGCTATTTTACTACACTTAATGTTTGTAGGATTGAAATGTGCACTTAAGTGTAGGAGTTGTTTGAAACCTCTAGTTGCATGAACTTAGGATTCCTTTTTGAGATGAATACTAGTATGCTAGGTCGAGTAGCTGCTTTGCTAATCAGGATCTCGGTAGAAGTCGAGTGATTTTTCTAGCACTCGCGCGAGGTCAGGAATTGATTGTATTCACCTTGATAACGGGGTATATGTTGGTCTATGGACTTGGATCCAGGGAGGATGTCTTGTCCATGAGACGGGAAAAAGAATTAAGGATTAATGTGTGGATACCTGAGTCAAGCTTTTGAACGTACTAAGCACATGCCGGGAAAAATGGTAACCGGTAAACCTAGTACCTGAGTGAAGCCGGGCGCGGACTTTATCCCTCATGCGACCTGAGACTGGGTCTCCCATGCTAGCTATGGTGGGTACAAGTGCGGTCACTGCACGGCGGCAGCCGGGGTCAGTGGAGCATTGTATGCCAAGGCGGTGAGGCCTGGACGCGAATGGGGAATCGATGGGGACGGTTGTCATGTGCAGGGTCGGAGTGCCCTGACATGCCGTGTGTTTAGGTTTACCTTGCAAGGTTAAAACTCGATTCGAATCGTCTGCTTCTCGCAGCTAATGACACTGCTTGATTCCTTGTACTGCATCGAGTAAGAAGTGAAATGTGGTTACATAAGATAACTTGTTGATTGAATAAATTGATTGTTACCATGTATGCTTAGAAGGAGCAACCTAGCTAAGTTAATGATGATAGAACCTGGAAAGCTAAAACTTTGCTTTTAGAAATAGCTAGTGCTTTTGGCAAACCAATCCCCTCAGCCAAACAGCTGCATAGTCTAGAGGTAGAGGAGTAGATTCCTCACACCGGGTAAGTCTAGCTGAGTATTAGTATACTCAGCCTTGCTTGTGGCACAATTTTTGCAGGTACCATTCAGGAAATGGTTGATGGTGTGACTTGGCCTACCACCCTGCCACCGGGTTGGACGGTCGAGTGGGATGTTGCTCCGGCAGGAGAGGAGCACGAGGAGTAGTGGGCTAGGCCTTGCCCATTCCCTCGATACCGACGACATCGATTATCCGCTGCACCTATTTTTGTGAACTCTTATTTGCTACTCAAAAACTCCGATTTATGTAATAACTCAGTACTTAATTGAGGTTTCCTGTTTTATTGTATTTCTCCTGTGACTCACCTTCGAGTGAGATTGTGGAATTTGATCCTGGTTAAGTGGCTTCATCAGACTAGATCTGAGGGACTGACGGGTTATTCCGATTTAAGTGTGTTACAGCCCCTGAGGCGTGACTAAGGCACTTAAGCTGGAATAATTCGGGTGGTTCCGCCACATCCTGGTTCTGTTTCTGTGTAAGCAACTATTGCCTTACTTGAGGATGAGTTTTCCCCTTGCTTTGCAACAACCAAATTCCCTTTTCTTCCAAGTTTCCAAATTCGTACTTCTGCAAAGCTTTAGGGGTTTAGGGTCTTTCTTTCTACCTATGACGAATAACTTCTTATTATCATGGCGACAGGCGTTGTAAACCTACTTTTCCTACCTCCAGATGAGGAGGCCTTAGGACAAACATTCCGAAGTCACTGGAACGGCAGTGATGTCATCCTGTGTCAAAGTAGAGCAGTAGCGATAGTGAATTACTATTCTCATTAACAATAGGGCCTTTCTTCCTCCAATTTGTTACGTTTTCTGATTGCACTACTTCCTTCTAATCCAACAATTATAAACCTAATCCAGAATATAAGAATCCATTAATGAATACGATCTTCCCGTTTATCTCCATCTGTAGGGCTAGGATTTCTTCTTCTCGATAGTGATGAGGCTAGTGCTCCTTCTCTTCTTCCCAATTCCTGGAAGCCTTCTACTCCTCGAAACCCTGTCTTTTGTTTGATTTAGTTACAGATGGACTATCAAAGATATTGGCTAGAGGTCAAGATGCTGGGTGCCATGGATCGAGTGATAAAATCAAATCAGAATTGTTTTCAAAGTGAAATGTTGCTCCTCAGAAAACGCGTATAGTAATCTCATTGGCCTTCGTCGATGGGACAAAAAATCAAAGCAAATATAGAAGTGCATAATTTGAACTTAGTTTGCAAAATGCAAGTGCAAAGGTTACTTAGAATTGAGCCAATAAATATTACTTACTAGATATGCATGGATTGTTTCTTTATATTCTCAACATTTTGGACCACGCTTGCACCACATGTTTTGTTTTTGCAAATTCTTTTTGTAAATCCTTTTCAAAGTCCTTTTGCAAATAGTCAAAGGTAAATGAATAAGATTTTGCGAAGCATTTTCAAGATTTGAAATTTTCTCCCCTTGTTTCAAATGCTTTTTCCTTTGACTAAACAAAACTCCCCCTAAATAAAAATCTTCCTCTTAGTATTCAAGAGGGTTTTAAGATATCAATTTTGAAAATACTACTTTCTCCCCCTTTTGAACACAATGAGATACCACTTTGAAAATCATAAGTTTTAAAAATTGGTGGTGGTGCGGTCCTTTTGCTTTGGGCTAATACTCTCTCCCCCTTTGGCATGAATCGCCAAAAACGGATACTTGAGTGAAATATAAGCCCTTTACTAACTACTTTCTCCCCTTTGGCAAATAAAACATATGAGTGAAGATTATACCAAAGACGAAGAATTGCCCGGAGCGACGGCGAAGGATGAGTTATGGAGTGGAGTGGAAGCCTTTGTTTTCGCCGAAGACTCCAATTCCCTTTCAATATACCTATGACTTGGTTTGAAATACACTTGAAAACACATTAGTCATAGCACATGAAAGAGATGATCAAAGGTATAATATATGAGCTATGTATGCAAGACATCAAAAGAAATTCCTAGAATCAAGAATATTTAGCTCATGCCTAAGTCTGGTAAATGTTTGTTCATCTAGTGGCTTGGTAAAGATATCGGCTAATTGATCTTTAGTGTTAATATATGCAATCTCGATATCCCCCTTTTGTTGGTGATCCCTTAGAAAGTGATACCGAATGGCTATGTGTTTAGTGCGGCTATGCTCAACGGGATTATCCGCCATGCGGATTGCACTCTCATTATCACATAGAAGAGGAACTTTGGTTAATTTATAACCATAGTCCCTAAGGGTTTGCCTCATCCAAAGCAATTGCGCGCAACAATGGCCTGCGGCAATGTACTCGGCTTCGGCGGTAGAAAGAGCTACGGAATTTTGCTTCTTTGAAGCCCAAGACACCAAGGATCTTCCCAAGAACTGGCAAGTCCCCGATGTGCTCTTTCTATTAATTTTACACCCCGCCCAATCGGCATCGGAATAACCAATTAAATCAAATGTGGATCCCCGAGGGTACCATAACCCAAACTTAGGAGTATAAGCCAAATATCTCAAGATTCGTTTTACAGCCGTAAGGTGAGATTCCTTAGGGTCGGCTTGGAATCTTGCACACATGCATACGGAAAGCATAATGTCCAGTCGAGATGCACATAAATAGAGTAGTGAACCTATCATCGACCGGTATACCTTTTGATCGATGGATTTACCTTCCGTGTCGAGGTCGAGATGCCCATTTGTTCCCATGGGAGTCTTGATGGGCTTGGCATCCTTCATCCCAAACTTGTTTAGAATGCCTTGAGTATACTTTGTTTGGCTAATGAATGTGCCCTCTTGGAGTTGCTTTACTTGAAATCCCAAGAAATACTTCAACTCCCCCATCATTGACATCTCGAATTTCTGTGTCATGATCCTACTAAATTCCTCACATGTAGATTCGTTAGTAGACCCAAATATAATATCATCAACATAAATTTGGCATACGAACAAATCATTTGCAAGAGTCTTAGTAAATAAAGTAGGATCGGCCTTGCCAACTTTGAAGCCATTAGCAATAAGGAAATCTCTAAGGCATTCATACCAAGCTCTTGGGGCTTGCTTGAGCCCATAAAGCGCCTTAGAGAGCCTATAGACATGGTTAGGGTACTCACTGTCTTCAAAACCGAGAGGTTGCTCAACATAGACCTCTTCCTTGATTGGTCCGTTGAGGAAGGCACACTTCACGTCCATTTGGTAAAGCTTGAAGCCATGGTAAGTAGCATAGGCTAATAATATGCGAATTGACTCAAGCCTAGCTACGGGTGCATAGGTTTCACCAAAATCCAAACCTTCGACTTGTGAATACCCCTTGGCCACGAGTCGAGCTTTGTTCCTTGTCACCACACCATGCTCATCTTGCTTGTTGCGGAAGACCCATTTGGTTCCTACAACATTTTGATTAGGACGTGGAACTAAATGCCATACCTCGTTCCTAGTGAAATTGTTGAGCTCCTCTTGCATTGCCATCACCCAATCCGAATCTTGGAGTGCTTCCTCTACCATGTGTGGCTCAATAGAGGAAACAAAAGAGTAATGCTCACAAAAATGTGCAACACGAGATCTAGTAGTTACCCCCTTATGAATGTCGCCGAGGATGGTGTCGACGGGGTGATCTCGTTGGATTGCTTGGTGGACTCTTGGGTGTGGCGGTCTTGGTTCTTCATCCTCCTTGTCTTGATCATTTGCATCTCCCCCTTGATCATTGTCGTCATCTTGAGGTGGCTCATCATTTTGATTTTCTCCTTCATCAACTTGAGCCTCGTCCTCATTTTGAGTTGGTGGAGATGCTTGCGTGGAGGAGGATGGTTGATCTTGTGCATGTGGTGGCTCTTCGGATTCCTTAGGACACACATCCCCAATGGACATGTTCCTTAGCGCGATGCACGTAGCCTCTTCATTACCTATCTCATCAAGATCAACTTGCTCTACTTGAGAGCCGTTAGTTTCATCGAACACAACGTCACAAGAAACTTCAACTAGTCCTGAGGACTTGTTAAAGACTCTATATGCCCTTGTGTTTGAATCATATCCTAGTAAAAAGCCTTCTACTGTCTTAGGAGCAAATTTAGATTTTCTACCTCTTTTAACAAGAATAAAGCATTTGCTACCAAAGACTCTAAAATAGGAAATATTGGGCTTTTTACCGGTTAGGAGTTTGTATGATGTCTTCTTGAGGATTCGGTGTAGATATAACCGGTTGATGGCGTAGCAGGCGGTGTTGACCGCTTCGGCCCAAAACCGATCCGGCGTCTTGTACTCATCAAGCATGGTTCTTGTCATGTCCAATAGAGTTCGATTCTTCCTCTCCACTACACCATTTTGTTGTGGCGTGTAGGGAGAAGAGAACTCATGCTTGATGCCCTCCTCCTCAAGGAAGCCTTCGATTTGTGAATTCTTGAACTCCGTTCCGTTGTCGCTTCTAATTTTCTTGATCCTTAAGCCAAACTCATTTTGAGCCCGTCTCAAGAATCCCTTTAAGGTCTCTTGGGTTTGTGATTTTTCCTGCAAAAAGAACACCCAAGTGAAGCGAGAATAATTATCCACAATAACTAGACAGGACTTACTCCCGCCGATGCTTATATAAGCAATCGGGCCGAATAAATCCATGTGTAGAAGCTCCAGTGGCCTGTCAGTCGTCATGATATTCTTGTGTGGATGATGAACGCCAACTTGCTTCCCAGCTTGGCATGCGCTATAAATCCTGTCTTTCTCAAAATGAACATTTGTTAATCCTAAAATGTGCTCTCCCTTTAGAAGCTTATGAAGATTCTTCATTCCAACATGGGTTAGTCGGCGGTGCCAGAGCAAACCCATGTTAGTCTTAGCAATTAAGCAAGTGTCGAGTTCAGCTCTATCAAAATCTACCAAGTATAGCTGACCCTCTAACACTCCCTTAAATGCTATTGAATCATCACTTCTTCTAAAGACAGTGACACCTACATCAGTAAAGAGACAATTGTAGCCCATTTGACATAATTGGGAAACGGAAAGCAAGTTGTAATCTAATGAATCAACTAGAAAAACATTTGAAATGGAATGGTCATGAGATATAGCTATTTTACCCAAACCTTTGACCAAACCTTGGTTTCCATCCCCGAATGTGATAGCTCGTTGGGGCTCTTGGTTTTTCTCGTAGGAGGAGAACATTTTCTTCTCCCCTGTCATGTGGTTCGTGCACCCGCTATCGATGATCCAACTTGAGCCCCGAATGCATAAACCTATAAAACAATTTTAGTTCTTGACTTTAGGTACCCAAACGGTTTTGGGTCCTTTGGCATTAGACACAAGAACTTTGGGCACCCAAACACAAGTCTTTGATCCCTTGTGTTTGCCCCCAACAAACTTGGCAACTACCTTGCCGGATTTGTTAGTCAAAACATAAGAAGCATCAAAAGTTTTGAATGAAATGCTATGATCATTTGATGCACTAGGAATTTTCTTCTTAGGCAACTTAGCACGGGTTGGTTGCCTAGAGCTAGATGTCTCACCCTTATACATAAAAGCATGATTAGGGCCAGAGTGAGACTTCCTAGAGTGAATTCTCCTAATTTTGCTCTCAGGATAACCGGCAGGGTATAAAATGTAACCCTCGTTATCTTGAGGCATGGGAGCCTTGCCCTTAACAAAGTTGGATAATTTCTTAGGAGGGGCATTAAGTTGGACATTGTCCCCCTTTTGGAAGCCAATGCCATCCTTGATGCCAGGGCGTCTCCCACTATAGAGCATACTACGAGCAAATTTAAATTTTTCATTTTCAAGTTCATGCTCGGCAATTTTAGCATCTAATATTGCTATATGATCATTTTGCTGTTTAATTAAAGCCATATGATCATGAATAGCATCAATATCAACATCTCTACATCTAGTGCAAATAGAAACATGCTCAACGGTAGATGTAGAGGGTTTGCAAGATTTTAATTCTACAACCTTAGCATGTAATATATCATTTTCACTTCTAAGGTTAGAAATAGTGACATTGCAAACATCAAAATCTTTAGCCTTAGCGAGCAATTTCTCATTTTCAATCCTAAGGCTAGCAAGAGAATCATTCAATTCTTCAATCTTAGCAAGCAAATCAACATTATCATCTCTAAGATTGGAAATTGAAACATTACAAACATGAGAATCAACCTTAGCATTTAAACTAGCATTTTCATTTCTAAGGTTGGCAATTAAATCATGGCATGTGCTTAGCTCACTAGTTAATTTCTCACATTTTTCAACTTCTAGAGCATAAGCATTTTTAACCTTAACATGCTTTTTGTTTTCCTTGATTAGGAAGTCCTCTTGGGAGTCCAAGAGTTCATCCTTCTCATGGATGGCACTAATTAGTTCATTTAGTTTTTCTTTTTGTTGCATGTTGAGGTTAGCAAAAAGAGTACGCAAACTATCCTCCTCATCACTAGCATTATCATCACTAGAGGACTCGTATTTAGTGGAGGATTTGGATTTAACCTTCTTCTTTTTGTCGTCCTTTGCCATGAGGCACTTGTGGCCGACGTTGGGGAAGAGAAGTCCCTTGGTGACGGCGATGTTGGCGGCGTCCTCGTCAGAGGAGGAGTCGGTGGAGCTCTCGTCGAAGTCCCACTCGCGACACACATGGGCATCGCCGCCCTTCCTCTTGTGGTACCTCTTCTTTTCCTTTCTTCTCCCCTTCTTGTCGTCACCCCTGTCACTGTCACTAGAAATAGGACATTCGGCAATAAAGTGACCGGGCTTACCACACTTGTAGCAAACCTTCTTGGAGCGGGGCTTGTAATCCTTCCCTCTCCTTTGCTTGAGGATTTGGCGGAAACTCTTGATGATGAGCGCCATTTCCTCGTTGTCGAGCTTGGAGGCGTCGATGGGTTGTCTACTTGATGTAGACTCCTCTTTCTTTTCCTCCGTCGCCTTGAATACCACCGGTTGTGCTTCGGGCGTTGAGGAGGTGCCTTGCTCGATGATTTTCTTTGAGCCTTTAATCATTAGCTCAAAGCTCACAAATTTTCCTATAACCTCCTCGGGAGACATTAGCTTGTATCTAGGATCACCTCGTATTAATTGAACTTGCGTAGGGTTAAGAAAAACGAGGGATCTAAGAATAACCTTGACCATCTCATGGTCATCCCATTTTTCGCTCCCGAGGTTGCGCACTTGGTTCACCGAGGTCTTCAAGCGGTTGTACATAGCTTGTGGATCCTCCCCTTGGTGAAGCATGAAGCGACCGAGCTCCCCCTCAATCGTCTCCCGCTTGGTGATCTTTGTCACCTCGTCTCCTTCGTGCGCGGTCTTGAGTACGTCCCAAATTTCCTTCGCACTCTTTAACCCTTGTACCTTATTATACTCCTCTCGACTTAGAGAGGCGAGGAGTATAGTGGTGGCTTGAGAGTTAAAGTGGTGAATTTGGGCCACTTCGTCCGAGTCGTAGTCTTCATCCCCCACGGATGGTACCTGTACACCAAACTCAACAATATTCCAAATGCTTGTGTGGAGTGAGGTTAGATGATGCCTCATTTTATCACTCCGCATATTATAATCTTCACCGTCAAAAACCAGTGGTTTGCCTAATGGAACGGAGAGTAAAGGAGTACGCTTTGAAATACGGGGGTAGCGTAGGGGAATCTTACTATACTTCTTGCGCTCATGGCGCTTAGAAGTAACGGACGGCGCATCGGAGCCGGAGGTCGATGGTGATGAAGAGTCGGTCTCGTAGTAGACCACTTTCCTCATCTTCTTGTTCTTGTCGCCTCTCCGATGCGACTTGTGGGAAGAGGATTTCTTCTTCTTCCCCTTCCCCTTGTTGCGGGACTCTTCCGATGAAGTCTTCCCGTGGCTTGTAGTGGGCTTGTCGCCGGTCTCCATCTCCCTCTTAGCGTGATATCCCGACATCACTTCGAGCGGTTAGGCTCTAATGAAGCACCGGGCTCCGATACCAATTGAAAGTCGCCTAGAGGGGGGTGAATAGGGCGAAACTGAAATTTACAAAGTTAATCACAACTACAAGCTGGGTTAGCGTTAGAAATATAATGCGAGTCCGAGAGAGGGCGTAAAATCAAATCGCAAGCGAATAAGGAAGTGAGACACAAGGATTTGTTTTACCGAGGTTCGGTTCTCTCAAACCTACTCCCTGTTGAGGTGGTCACAAAGACCGGGTCTCTTTCAACCCTTTCCTTCTCTCAAACGGTCCCTTGGACCGAGTGAGCTTCTCTTCTCAATCTCACGGGAACCAAACTTCCCCGCAAGGACCACCACACAATTGGTGTCTCTTGCCTTGATTACAATTGAGATGATCGCAAGAAAGAATGAGAAAGAAAAGCAATCCAAGCGCAAGAGCTCAAATAAACACAACAATCACTCTCTCTAATCACTAAAGCTTTGAGTGGAATTGGGAGAGGATTTGATCTCTTTGGTGTGTCTAGAATTGAATACTAGAGCTCTTGTAAGTAGTTGGAAGGTGGAAACTTGGATGACTTGAATGTGGGGGTGGTTGGGGTATTTATAGCCCCAACCACCAAACTTGACCGTTGGTGGAGGCTTCTGTCGCATGGCGCACCGGACAGTCTGGTGCGCCACCGGACACTGTCCGGTGCGCCAGCCACGTCACCAGGCCGAAGGGTTCCGACCGTTGGAGCTCTGTCTTGTGGACCCGCCTGGTTGTCCAGTGGTGCACTGGACATGCCCTGTAGGCTGTCCGGTGTGCCACCCGCGCGTGCTCTGCTCCTCTGCGCACGCTAGCGCGCATTTAATGTGTTGCAGTCGACCATTGAGCGCGAAGTAGCCGTTGCTCCGCTGTTACGCCGGACAGTCCGGTGTGCACCGGACACTGTCCGGTGACTCACCGGACAGTCCGATGAATTTTTGCGGAGCTAATTCCCGAAGCTGGCGAGTTCAGAGTCGCTCTCCCCTGGAGCACCGGACACTGTCCGGTGGTTCACCGGACAGTCCGGTGAATTATAGTGAAGCGGCTCTGAGATTTCCCAAAGGTGAAGAGTTCAGCTTGGAGTCCCCTGGTGCACCGGACAGTCCGGTGCGCCAGACCAGGGTGCCTTCCGTTGTCCCTTTGCTCTTTTGTTTGAACCCTATTTCTTGGTATTTTATTGGCTTATTGTGAACCTTTGGCACCTGTAGAACTTATAAACTAGAGCAAACTAGTTAGTCCAATTATTTGTGTTGGGCAATTCAACCATCAAAACCAATTAGGAAATAGGTGTAAGCCTAATTCCCTTTCACCCAGGCCGGTGGCCGCAACTCCATTACCTCGACGCGCGGTGGCAGAGGTTACTCGATCCAGAGTAGTGGCGGCGGTTCCCAGGTCGGTGGCAGTGGCTCCCCGATCCAGAGGGCGAGCAACAGTGGGGCCCTTGTGCGAGCAAGCGGCGGCGTCCCCGAAGCCCCGAGGAGGCGGCACTTCCAAGGCCGGCGAGCAAGCGACGCCCGTCGACGTGCGAGTAGCGACCGCGACGTATGAGGCACGATGTTCGAGCGAGCGGCGTCACGGAAGGCGCGAGATGCGTGCAGCGATGATCGCGCGTGACATCCTCCAATCTGGCGCAGTTTTCTTTTCGATTATTGTGTTTTATACCTACCACATGTATTATTTACGCTAAAAACTGTATGATTTTATGCTTGAACACGGAGTTCGTATATCGGTTTACTGCATGCATATTGGAAAGGCAATTCCTTAATTTATGTTGTTCGTAATTTGCGCGCATGCAATGGAAACTTCCACGATTTTGCCATAATTTTTGGATCTGTATAAAAATAGAAACAACATGCATGCGGCTGCCATGTTTTTCAGATCTGTCATAAAAACATGATCGTAATAACAACCTACTAGAGCTATCAACATCTCATTGACTCGGTATTTACGCTTATAATTGAGGGATTTTATGCTCAAAACTTAAGGTTTTTACGCTCCACCCGGAGATGCGTCCACCAGTGAAAAACATGCCAGATTTTTTACGCAGTGTAAGGAATTGCATAAATACCTACACCATGTAGTATATATAATTTGTTTCAGTATACATCATAAACTAGTTCTAATGCGTTTAGCTGCATGGCTGTTGGAGGGATCCTATATTTATGAAGGAAATAAAACATTAAATGCGATTTTTTGTTTCTATGCATGCAATTCATTTCCTTTCATTGCATATTCTTTCCATCATAAATTCGTGTGCATGCAGCTGGTAACAGATTTTTTATGCAGTATACCGAATTGCATAATTATCTAAACAGTGTAGCATATTTAGTATCAGTATATATCATAAAATATTCATTACGAGTCTAGCTGCATGGCTGTTGCAGCGATCCTAAATTTATGGAGGAAGTAAAGCATTTAAAATAAAAACTATCACACATATCTTTCCTAAATTTATGCGCATGCAAGGGAACGTGTTTGACTCATGCATGCATTTTGTCATAACTTTTGGATCTGTATAACCGCATGCATGCGGCCGCCATGTTTTCGGATCTGCCATAAAAATAGGATCGTAATAACAACCTACTATAGCTATCAACCTCTCACATTGGCTCGGTATATACGCTTATAATTGGGGGATTTTATGCTCAAAACTTAAGGTTATTACGCTCCAACCCGGAGATGCGTCCACCAGTGAACATGCCAGATTTTTTACGTAGTGTAACGAATTGCATAAATACCTACATCATGTAGTATAATTTGTATCAGTATATATCATAAACTAGATCTAATGTGTTTTAGCTGCATGGCTGTTGGAGGGATCTTATATTTATGAAGGAAATATAACATTAAATACGATTTTTTGTTTCTATGCGTGCAATTCATTTCCTTTCATTACACATTATTTTTATCATAAATTCGTGTGCATGCAGCTGGTAACAGATTTTTACGCAGTATATCGAATTGCATAATTATCTACACAGAGTAGCATATTTAGTAGCAGCATATATTATAAAATGGTCCTTATGAGTCTAGCTGTATGGCTGTTGCAGCGATCCTAAATTTATAGAGAAAATAAAGCATTTAAAAATAGAAACCGTCACACATATCTTTCCTAAATTTACGCGCATGCAAGAGAACGTGTTTGACTCATACATGTATTTCTTTTTTTGCGCGTACAGACGTGGGCGCGGGTGGTGCAACCGAAAGTCTGGTTCAGTCGATGCGCTGGATTGAACCAAGTTGCAGAGTTGATCGGCATAGACTTTTATACCAGTCATATATATATATCCCAAGCTAATATGTTTCCAATAGGAATGGTTTGCTTTTTTTCTGTGCGAACTAATATTTACGAACAAAATAACGATGACACAAAAAAGTATATGTGGTAGGAATGAACCAGATGAATTGGTTACTCGTACGTACATTTCTTCATCTTATTATTGCTGACTTGCTCGCTCATGCATGCATGGGATACTTTGTGTGGTCTGGTGGGAGGACACAAACAGATCAAAGAGCCCAGGAAGTAAGTGCAGCATATGCAGAGGGAATTAACCAAGTGACGGAGGGAATGTTGCGATCGATAGATCGAGCAATGATTGTCGTCCCAGCAAGTTCCCTCCACGCATGTCTCGCCAGAGATTCTGGTGCAAAGGTTTCAGATCTCCACAGATAAAGCTAGCCCCTGGCCGTGGGCCATGCCCATGCTTGCTCGCTCATGCATGATGCATGCCAAAGCCCTCCAAATTAAAGATGTGGAGATCTCGGAAAAGGCCTGTGTAAAAACACCATGCTGGAAGGAGAGCTAGCTAGACATGGTAGAGAAGGCTGTCTTTATAGGGAAAAGGGAATCAGTGTGTGTCTGTGCCTCAGTTAAGTATTGCTAGTTTGATACACACACTTTTAAGTAGTCGTGGTTAATTATTGCCAGCAGGAATCCTAAGTACGTAGAAGGACCGGTCTAACCAGTTTACAGCTTCTTTCTTTCAGCTACAGCAAAAAGGTGCAGCAGCTATAGCTAGCAGAGAACATATATATATATGATCTCAAACACACAGCATGTGTTATGATCTAGCTAGTATTCAAGTTGACACAATAGCAAGCAAGCACATCAGCGTGCAGTGCAGTGCAGAGCATCGCAGCCAAACAGAGGCGGTAGATTCCTCGAGCTCTTGGCCTGAAGCGCGCGTTCATCAGGCTCTGCACCGTTGAACGTCAGGTGAAGGCGGTAAATAACAAGGCACAACGGTAGCTAGCCCGGCTGGCTGGCGCAGGCGGAGGCGGAGGCGGGCGACGACCGTACCGGCAGCAGGAACCATCCCGTCCCGTCGTCGTCCATCCACCGACAGGCGCCTGGCGCCGATCATGTGCACAGCAGCAGCCGCTGCCGACAAGACGAGGAGAGGAGAGGTATCAGCACGCAGGCGCGTCCCCCGTGCCTGTTTCCTTTGCCGGAGCAGCTCTAGCCCGTGATGGGGATGCAGGATGAGCTCTCCGGTCCGCTGGAAGCCATGCTTGCCAGGCATCTCCTCCAAGTCTTGTGGTTCTTTTGATTCTTGGATGCTCATGTCCTCCCTCCCTCCCTCAAACTGCTCAAGTTCCCAGCCAACAGTTGTCTTGAATCTTCAGCTCCATGCATGCCTCAAAACCACCTGTTAATTAGGTGATGGGGAGAACAGACATTATACTGTGCTCGTCTTCCACATTGCAGGCTAGACAAATGCAGATAAAGTTCCAAACAGTGAAACTGTTCGTGTCAAATTTCTGCGCAAGCACTGGCGACTGTGGATTCAGCTGTAGAGAGACAATGAGACATCATTTGCTCCACTTCGAAGGCAATAATATCATTGTTGTGCCTGCCATGTGGTCCAGCCTGGATTAACTGCATCCTGGGAATGAGAGAATAACTGGCCAGTGATGTGATTTTCCTCTGAACAAGGAATACTGGCCAGTGATGTGATTTCCTCTGAATAAACGGTGAACAGTAAGGACTGGAGGTATGAGAGAGAGATCCCACGAGGAAGGAATGATGGCCCAATGTTAACAGAAAACTTTCTACACAGAGCATAGGACTGCAGTGCAGGGTACAAAAGAACGAGGCGAGGAGGAGGATGCAGGGGGTAAATGATTACAGCAATACTAAGGGTGTTGTTCCAGACTTCCAGCTGATCAAACCCTATACAAATTAGATAAGCATTCTGGGTCAGGTCAGAATGGTTCCAGGCAACGGTAGAACGGGAAACCGAACACTCCCTAAGGCCCTGTTCGGTTTTTACGGATTAGAGGTCCAGAATGATTCCTAGCCAGATTACTTCTCTAATGGAATGAATCTCAGTTCATTCCTGGACAAGCGAACGGACCCTAAGGCGAACAGGAACATGAACACACCAAACTTAGAAATCCATATATGAATATCGTTACACAAAGATCATAGAATAGGAACACCTAAAAGCTCCCAACTGCTTCTTCCTACAGGGAAAAACATCAGTCCTAGCATTCAGGAAAGCAAATGCTACATTTGTTTCTTGGATTGGCAAAGCCCAGCACATGGGTCTGATGATGACGAAAAGTTATTCATGAATTGAACACAAGTATATAATGATGATATTCAACATCCACACTGCTTTGTGCAGCTCACTAGATTCAGCGCCTACCACCCCTTCTTTTACTCTTCCTCCGGCTGTTCTTGTCATCCGAATCACTGTCTGACGCAGACTCAGATTCAGAAGATGATGATGATGTGCTGTCCCTCCTGTGTCTTCTCTTCTTCTGCTTCCTTCTGTGTTGCCGCTTCTTGTCTTCAGAGTCTGAGGAACTATAACTTGAACTGGTTCCGGAAGAGTATTCAGAGCCCGATGATTCAGAGTCAGAGTCGAACACCGAAGCAGCACTATTGCTGCTATCTGAATCACTCGGCGATCGATGCTTCCTCTTACTCTTTCCCTTTTTTCTTTCGGCTTTCTCCTTCTTCTGCTTTTCTTTCATCATCTTCTGCTCCTCTTCCCTCTCCTTTATAATATCAGGATTCTCAAATTGATAAGAAACCGGTACGCTTTTCTTAAGCTTGGGGTTCTTAAGCTGCTGCGTTCTTGAGGGCCGTGATATGTACACCCGCTCGTTTTTGCACTCATATGTCCAGTGACCATGCTGGAAACACTTCTGGCATTGGGTATATGCGCCAACAGAAGAAGTTTCTGAAGCTTTTGGCTTCACAGTGCCCAGCTTCGCAGCCTTCTCTGTACTCATCAGATACATCTGTCTCTTGGCTTCCTTCCTCTCCTGCCAGCGGCTTGGTCCCTCTTCCTTCTGCCCATAGGCATTCACATTGCGGGCAGCAGCAGTCGCAGCCCGTTCAGCTTGAGCCCTGCTCAATCCCTTAGCCACTGATAACGTGGCTGCCTTTATTCTGTCTGCAGCAGCATGTGGCTTATCATCATTCCCAGACATGTTGATTCACTCAGAGAGAACAGGATTATCCCAAATCAGAAACTCTGCAAAGAATAAACTTGTTCTGATCAGTAAAGAACTAATGAGGTCGGTCATATCTTCAATAAAACGATGATGATGATGATGATGATGATGATAATAATAATATAGGATCCCACCTCAAACCAGCCAGAAATAAAACATATGCATACACATTCAGACTCAACGTTTTTACCCATTTTGCTACAAGGATAAATACAATACAAGGAAAACATTTGGTAAGAGTATTTCGTACATTTCTATTATGGTTTCTCAACTTTGGACACTAAATATAACAAACTAACAGTAGATAACTAGATGTAGAAAGTAACTTGCATAATTATATCGAATCTGTAGTTCAGTTTTTACTAGAGTACATAGACAGTACGTGACCATTGAAAGTTCTATAATCAGATTATCAAGTTCTCTCACTGTCACACATAAACACTAGTTTTATCTCTCATTGTTATGTCTCACACATACAAATAATCAGATCATCATGCTATCTCTAGTTCTAATGGCTCCAATTAAGAGAGTTGTCTGAGATAAGCCTTGCAGTTTCAAACAACCAATTCAGCCAATTTACCATATTATCATATATTATACCATACAAAATTCTATCGTCGTATCCTGAAAAACGAATAGATAAGTTTAACTGACAACCAATCACTAGCAACCGAGTACATTATAGAGAAAGTGTATATATCAATAACAAGCAAGAAACAGTACAATACCAAGCACTAAGTCTGGTAGGCAAGAACCAAGAGCTGTAAACTAGTACTACACTTCGCACGAAACAAAAGGCGGACATCAGTAATTCTACTGATAGAGAATAAACATTCCGGCGCTCCCTAGTAATAGATCTGGCGAGAAATTGACCACAGCCCCGGGCTCGAGGTGAGAAGGCAGGCGCAGGGAGGCCCTGGTGAGCTACATGCATGGTGAAGCGTCCGGTGGCGACGCCGTGGTCCCATGAAGAAGGGGTTGGCGCATCGGTGGCTCCGGAGGAGGAGATGCGCCGCGGTGCTGAGGTGGGAGGAGGCGGGCCGGGACCCGCGCGGCCAGCGAGGCAGGGACCTGGGTTTCACCTCGGAGACTAGGCGCAGCGAAGCACCCTAGAATATCCAACGGAGCGTCGAATCCCCGAGACGCCCCCAGCGCCTTGGTGAACCTAATCGACGCACGCTGCAGGCGTGGAAGATAGCGAGTCGGAGCGGGGAAGGAGAGGTGGAGCGAGCCTACTTACCAGCCGGAGCGCAGAGGAACGGAGGAACGGAGGTGTGGGGGTCGGTACGAGACGGAGGATGCCGCCCGGTCCCGGTTTGGATTGGGAGATCGGTCTGGACTCTGGAGGAGGAGGGAGAGGACGAGTCTGATTGGCGATTGGCCGAGGCGGTGGCGGCTCCGGCTGGGCTTGACAGACTCGGTCGGACAGGTTGGGCTGGTCTGCGGGAGGACATTAGTTGGGCCGCATCTGTCTTGGGCTCTTAGATTGATGAAAATTATTGTTTCTCAACAAAAATTAATGAAAAATATTGTCATGACATTGCAAATTGCGTAAATCCTGCACCTACGTTTTATCACCGCCTTAGTTTTCTCTAATTTGAAGCATGCATAGAACAATTCTCCACGTTTCGACAAACTCGCTCCATCAGATATCTGACCCAGCACAAGATTCGTTTCACCATTTGTGAAATGCTGTCTTTTTTTTTGTACGTGTCTGGCAACGGTGCACGGAGCCCCAACACTTCTTTTTTTGTCTGCTGACCCAAGCTTCTAAAACCATGATCAAAACTTACGATCTGACCTTTAAGAAAGTTCTGCGTAATGGACGATAATCCACTTTTATTCACGAATTGTTCGGTCCTGCCATGAATTTGTTTCCTACCATCGAGATAATCCATATTTATTCACAAATTATTCGGTCCTGCCAGCCTCAGCAGCGCTTCATGAGTTTTTTTCCTACGATCGCCCGATCTTCTCCACCAGGCGTCTCTCGATCTCCATTCTCTTCCTCATCAGGATGGTGTACTTCTGGAGGAGCTCCCGGTCCTGCTCCTTGTCGCCGGCCGGGACTGCCAGCTTCGAGCCAAGGGAGGTCTTCTCCAGGTTGCCCTGGTACAGGCACGAGATGGGGACGAAGCTACCTTGCGCGTTGCACAGCCACCCGTGGGCAGCTCTCAGCGCTGCGCCCAGCGATGCCGAATCTGGTCATGGACAGGGACAGCGTCAGTTCAGCAGCGATATTATAGTGCCATCAGATTTGTGTCAGGACAAGTTGGATTGGACAACCAAGTTCGTTCAGGGAGTAGGAGATTTGAGCGATTACCAGGTCTCTGGACTGTGAAGACAGGGCAACCGAAGATCTGCGCGACCGACTTGAGGATGCTTTCGTTGGAGGATGCCCCGCCGGTTGCTATGATCCGTTTGGGAGGGTTCGGCATGCCAAACCTCTCGGCGTGGCCTCGCATCGACAGCATTTGGCCCTCAATGATGGCACGAACCTAAAGGCAGGCGATGTTCGGCATAAGCATGGCAATCTGCTTGACAAGATATCATATAAACTGATACAATATTCCTCTTCGCAAACCTCGGACGGTGGGTCAAATTCTTCCACTTCACGCTCCAACAGAGCGTCTGATGAGACGTCGTTGAGGTTTTCAACAGTGTACCGATGGAAACCCACTGCATGAAAATAAACAGTCAGTTTCTGAGTTTTAGAATTAGAATAAAGGAGGGAAAATGCTGCAATGATAATAGTTTCTGGATTTTTTTTTAGAATAAAAGACAGGAAAACACTGCAATGGTAATACATCAATACCTGGAAGTGGAGGGAGGATTTCATGGTCTTTGTAGTAGAATCCTAACTTCCCACCTACAATCAAGAAAAATAAATCACATAGGAAAGTAACCAATTAAGTAGTAAAATTACAGCATGTCAAAATACAATAAGCAGCCATAAACAGGAGTAGTTTATTTATCTCTGTAAGGTAGTACTAGAGCTCTAAAGGAAACTTGATCGGAGAGCAGTTCATTTGAGCAAAATGACCATTCGCAACTTCTGTAAAATCTAACCATTTAGAGGGGGTGTTTTCTCCAGATAGCTGTTAAAAACGTCCCATGATTTGTCTGCACAGCGATTTCGTACATCTGAAACCAAAATGTAAGTATCAACAGCTCAGCAATGTAATGATAACATAATAGCATGCAAACCGCTCATACCTTCTCTGGTCAAGGAGCCATTTTTGTAGCATAGCATGACCATATAACCATTAGGCTCAACAGGATTGGGGAAAACATGTCCTTCAAGGCTTGGTTTAGCTTCTGTTGTTATCCCGAATACCTAAAATACAATAGGAGATGAATTGCATACAACCATCAGCTAAACATGCCAATTTAACCAAATCGACATTGAACACGTCTTCTCAACTTACTGTATCACTAGTACCAAGGCTAATGGCAAGATCACCAGGGGTATTCAGAGTTAAACCTACAAAAGATGCAGAGGTCTCATAAATGCTAACGAAAGAAATCATGAAACTGTTTTCACACCCATTTTCTGCTGCCAAAAAGATCACAAATGTCAGCTCATCATTGAAGAAACACTAGTCAAACCCACCTGCAAGGCTATTAGGATTATCTCCAGACCACTGAATGACCAAACAGTTCTTATCAAACTGAAACCTGAAAATACATAATGTTATTTAAGTAATTACAAAAATCTAGTACAAAGAGTATTTATTATGTTAGTCGTTAGGGTGTATTTTTCTTATTAAACTAGTTTGTCCATTCACTTTTTTCATAATGTTCAGGAACTTCATTTAAAACCATTGATCATAATAAAAGGAATGATTGGTAAATTTTTTTATGATGTGAACTAAGAGGCTTCATTTCATATAAACCCAAAAAATATAACAAAATAAATTGTGAACATATATTTGAGATGTTCAGACTTCAGAGTTCATCCGGATCCAATAATGACAGTGAAAAGTTTTCGCTCTGAAATCTGAATTCCTGCATTAATAGTTTTACAATCAGAGCATGTATGCCAGTTAACAGAAACAAACTGCCTGAACCATATATTATGATTGGTTGCTCAATAACGCCTAAGCAATAATGCAAACAGTAATTTCTACTTGCAATTAAAAGGTATGTCACCAGAAGAAGATAAGTACATGGTAAAGGTGATTCTAAATATGTGGTTGCAAAACAAGTACACTACATGTTGGCTTGAGAGTGTACATTTAGCACTGTCCCAACGTATAACCAAACAAAACATACCTTTCTACAAAATAAGGAGTGATTCGGCCAGCAGCTGAATATGCTGGTGCTAGATTTCCAAGCTTTGCTTCAAGTCCAGGAGCAGTTGCCTAGAGAAAGGGCATAATCTTGGTATTTTAGTCCATGAAATATTTTTAGACAAAAAGGCTACAGTTTTATGTTTTAAACTTCATTCAACAAATGTTTAGTGCACTATGAAATGAGCTAGCAAGTACAAACCTCTAAAGCAGACTTTGACCAGGTCCTTTGCTTGATATCCATCAAGTTCATCCCCGCACCATCAGTTTCATCAATACTTGCATAGCTTCCAACAAGGATAGATGCCATGAACGAGCTCACCAAAGATATTCTCTCGGTATCTTCATAAACATCAGGCGCTGTCTGATAGATCTTCCTTATCTGGGGGCCAGTGAATCTTTCATACGCACGAGATCCTGTCAGTTTTGCTAACTCCAGTGCACCTCCAACTGCATTCTCTATTTCTCTGCATTGCTTTGTTGTGCTACTATCCATCCATAATGGTGAGTTCGTTGTAGAAAATGCATCCTTGAGTTGCGATAACAAGCTTTTACTTGCATCCAAGGAGGATAACACAGCATGGCTGCCCTTCTTCCAATAAACACTGCCATGTTGCTGCCCACTCCCAGAAACAGCCACTACATTACAGAAGTTGATCTTTGGTTTTAGCTTCTCAATTAGCACATCCAAAGCTTCCACCCACATAATGGTTGGTGAAAAAATGTGCCTATCATCTGCTGGGTCTCTGTACACCCCACCTTCAGTTTTGTAGTGTGGCAATTCAGAGTCAAAATTAACAATTTCAGAAGCTACTATTGTGAGCTCATTATTGAGCACCGTAGCTTTCAGTGATCTGTAACAGGAGAATGGCAGTATTAGGTCCAAGTCTAATAGTAGCCTCACAGATCTAGTATGATAGCAAACTGAAAAATAAAATCCAGGAAGGGAATATGTGAAGTAAATGGTGCTACGATCATGGTTATCGACTTACTGGTATGCAGAATACAGAACAAAGAAACCACATTTGAACTAGGTAAAAAAATCTTGAAAGAGATGTATTTAAGGACATTAGGTTTCTTACTTGTTTTTTCATTAATTAATCAGCATCACTAGAACAAATGAGCGGCTGATTAGAGGAATAAGCTACACAGAGACCACAGGAAAAACAAGATCCAGTGCCCGTTTAAACTGAGAGATAGGAAAGGGACGAGACTTACTGAGTGGAGCTGTCCAATCCGAGGAAGAGAGAGCCCTCCGGGAGGGAGTCTCGCCCGGCCATGGCCGCCGTCTTTTTCCCCACACGAAATTCGCCTCCAGGTGGGATGGGAGATGGGACTAAAAGAGCAAGAGAGCGAAGCGGAGGTGGGCGACGACGAATGCGTTACAGATCAGAAGATTTTATGGGAAGAAGGTAGGAGGGACTGGTGACCGTGAAATACTGAAATCTGTTGGCTTCCTTCGCGTACGTTTGTTATGATTGCTAAAGAGCGGATACGGTGCCCGGGGCAGCGGGGCTGCAGGCGGTGCGGAGCGGAAAATTAGCTGACGCCCAACTTCCAGCCCACGAGGTGCACGCAGGCACGCAGCAAGCAACAGGAAGCATCCGTTCTCGGCCTCTCTGGCTCCCGACTCAATCGGCGACTCCGAACCGGCGAACTCCACCTGACCATCTCTGCCCTCCTCCGGCAGTCCGGCCTCTGCCTAACGCGACAAAGCCGGCAGCCGGCAGCCGGCAGCCGCCCGCCGCTCCTATCTGTGAGGAGCTGACGCCGCACCGTGATTAAAGCTGAGAATCCGGAGAGAAATGGTACCAGCCTCCCAGGAAATAGCAGATGCTGTCAGACAGTTCCTCTGGATTTTTGAGCTTCTTCTCTTCCTGGGCCAAGTGCCCATGGGTAATGCTCTCTCTAGTCTCTGCCTACGAGAAAATGATCCAAGGGTGTTTAATTCCCCCAAACAAAGGTTTAGTATATATCACATCGAGCGTTTATATATAATTTAATTATAAAATTAATCATAGAAGAAAGTTTATTAAATATAATTAATCTATAATTAGAAAATGTTTACTATATCAAACAAAGGTTTAGTATATATCACATCGAGCGTTTATATATAATTTAATTATAAAATTAATCATAGAAGAAAGTTTATTAAATATAATTAATCTATAATTAGAAAATGTTTACTATATCATAACATTAGTTCATAGTTACAATATATTTAATACTTCTAACTAGCATTCAAACATCCGGTGCCACGGATGAAATTTTAGTTGGTGTATCTAAACATCCTTTACTAGATATAGATTATTTACTCAGTTGTCTAGAACAAAATTCTAATCTTTTAGATGGTGTTTGCGACTCCACTACATATTTTCTAGCTCTGTTCGACTAACTTTGTCAGGAGTATCTCTATTCTCTACTCCACAGTTAACAATATTTTGATGTGTTTCGCTTACCCAACTCCAACCCTAAGAAAGTGAGATTTTGTTGAAAAATATTTTCCTAACCCTTACGATGATATTGTATTTACGAACTTTTATTTAAGTATAAAAAAATGTAATGCACCATATAAGAGATGTGTGTCAAATATATTATAGTTTAATTGATTGTTATAACATATATAATGAATATTCAACTTTAAAAATTAAAAACATTTTATGCCTAGTTCCAGTACACAGAAATAGTCGTATCTAACTCATCGTGAAATATATCCATAGTGTGTGCATTTAGAGATGGGCATTCGGATTACCCGAAAAAACAGGATGGGTAATTCAAATTTCGTGCTATAAAAATTGTTACTCGAAATTGCAGTGGATTTTAGTTTACACGGAAATTCGAGTTTGAGTATCGGGTATTCCTAAACTACTGAATTGTTATGTCAACTTCATAAAAACACATGCAACTATAGATACACAAATTGATAATTAACAACATATGAAAATTTAGGTAATTCGGGATTTATGGGTACAGGAGGGTGTACACGAATTATCCAAAATCAGTTTGGGCTTTACAAGTGACCACCTGAAATTTCCAAACAAATTTTGGATTTCGGGTATTTTGGGTTTTGTAACACCTAAATATAAGTTGGCGAGCGTGGGAATCAAGGAGACACACCGCTCTCGCCTGGTGCCTTATGGACCGTTGTAACTTATTTTATTCTATTCTTAATAACGTTTTCAGGGAAGGTGTTTTTGAACCTTCAACATGAGGCTCGTTATAAAAAATGAACTAATTTTGTGAGGGGCTATTATCGGACCCCCTTCTTGCCAAAGGTCCTCAAAACATCGACTCATCAGCCTGTTTCAGGTATACCATAACAAATGTTGAAGGACACCTTCGGACGAGATGACGTGCAACTGACATGGTTGCAGAGACGAAACTACAAGCTTCGGTTCGGCGGCATGCACACGTGATAAAGAAGCTAGCCAAAACAGGATGAAATCATCAAGACTTGTTCAACAAGACTACAAACGGAAACGAGAATGCTGTGAGACCCTGTTTGGTTTTGGTAATTGATTGACAACTTATATGGACTAATAAGTGTTTATGTTGAGATACACAGGGGATTAGTCCACAGGTACACTAGTGTGAGTTATTTTAGCCATGGTGGTGATGTGGCTTGGTGATATTGAGATGCTCAACTAGTGTGATAAAGGAGCTCATTGCATATGAAGACATGACCATGTGGCTATATGGAGAATATCAAGAGATATGGCTTGGCTTTGATGGACCAAGTGGCTAGTGTGAAGGGCAAGTCAAAGGCTCATGTGTGAGGGACCGCGTGGCGGTGAAGCAAGAGCAAGGACTTAGCACCGATGGACATAAAGCAATGGTGAAGAGCAAGCTATGTTGAGATTGATGAACCAAGAAGGCCATGTGATAACATGGAGTGGATCATATCATTATAGAATTATCAAGACATGTGTTGATCTGGGCTTTTGATCAAGTGGCTTGATGATGATGGTGGAGGAACTTCATGCTATGGACAAATAGTAAAAGGTATCATGGTTGGCTACACTTATGGATGCCCATTGTTCATCATTTAAGGAGATGGAATTGAATGCTCAAGGCAAAGGTATAACAATAGGTTTTTGTTTTACCGGTCAAAAGGTGCTTAGAGGTTGATAATTGACTGGGTTAGTAGGCTAGATAGTCGTACTATCAAGAGGGGTCAATTATCTTACGTGACATGTCTTTAGTGCCTCATTGCTCATATAGTTGGTGCATTTGCATGAGGGCTAACAACGCTTTGGTTCGTGAAAGAAACTTCTCAAAAGCGATTTCTTGAATGTGGGCTGAATTGAGGTACCGCGGACCGTCCGGACCAGCATGGCGGACTGTCCGCAGGTCTAACTTGAGATGATGGGCAGAAACGCGGAGTTTCTGTGTTTCGTGAAGTTTTTGTACTGCGGACCGTCTGGTCCCAGGTGGCGGACCGTCCGTAGTTGAAGGACTGGTGTTTGGACAGAATTCAAGTAGTTCTGTTTTGGTTTTATTTTTTGAACTGCGGACCGTCCGGGGCCTGAGTGCGGACCGTCCACAGTACAAATATTTTGTATTGCGGACCGTCCAGGGTCCAGGTGCGGACCGTCCACAGTACAAATATTTTGTATTGCGGACCGTCCGGGGTCCAGGTGCGGACCGTCCACAGTACAAATTTCAGCAAATGAGCAGAGTCAGCAAAACATCGTTTTGGCTCAGTTTTATGTATCGCGGACCGTTCGACCTTGAGGGGCAGACCGTCCGCAAGTCATTTTTGAATGCTCTGACATTTTTATAACCGTTTATAGTCGTTGGGATTCTTGTGCGGACAGTCCGGGCTTGTATTGCAGACCGTCCGCATGTGCGCAGAAAAGGGGCAATTGACCCATAACGGCTAGTTTTGGAGAGGGGGCTATATATCCTTGTGTTGCCTGGGTTGAAAGGGTGTAGGAGGCCATTTGGAACACTTGTGAGCATATTGGAGCCTTTCCTCTCCCTCTCTCTCACTCATATTGGTTGGGATTGCATTCTAGTGAGATTGAGAGCCATCTAGTGCATTGCATCAAGTTGTTGATCTTTGAGGCACTAGGGAGATCATCAAGTGAGGTCGTTGGCTTGTTACTCTTGGAGGTTGCCGCCTCCTAGACGGCTTGGTGGTAGTTCCCCGTGAGCGCTTCAACGAAGATTGTGAAGAGGCCACGGTGGTGATTGTGAGAGGCGTTGTGCTTGCCTCGCCGGAGCGGTGAAAAGCAACTCTAGTGGAATCGAGGTTTGAGGGTTCATTAACCAATCCGGCTCAAGAGATCAAGTGGAGACTTGATAGAGGAGCGGTTGGGTGCTTTGAATCTACCTCAACGTGGACTAGGGGTGACCGGCAAGTCATCGACACCACAGGAAAAAAATCATTGTGCCAAGTGTCATCATCTTCCCGTTGGTTTGCAGCCTTCCTCACTAGCTTGTATTTACTTGTTCATATACTTATGCTAGTGAGTATTTGTTGCTCTTATATGCTCTTGTATATCTAGTCATACCTATTATAAAATAGTTGCTCACTTGTTGTTATCCTGTGTAGCTAATCTGTTTTACTTAGCTTGTGTAGCTAAGTAGTTGTTTCTCTCTAGTAGTACTTGTGCTTTGTGCTCTTTGCTTACTAGTATGTTTAGGAGCTATCGGTGCGCTTAGAATTACTTTTGTATAATTTGTATGACGTTGCTAACTAGAGTTGTATGGGATAAGCTCTTTCACTATCTTGGCACCTTAGTTGCTTCAATTAGAATCTTCTGTCAGGTGTTTGTTATAGTTAGAGGAGTGTAGTCTTGGCTAAACCAAAATAGTATTAATTCTATATTTATTTGTGTTAGCCATCGTAATTAGATTTAGAAAGGACTATTCACCCCCCTCTAGTCCGCCATCTCGACCCTACAAATGCCCTTGTTCAACTTTGTAGCTTGCATGCATAGGTTTAATGGTATGCTTGTAATTTTGACCAAACTATACCCACGTCTATAAATATGGGCAGAATACCATACACAATGACGCTTGTAAGTTGGAGATAATTAAATCACTCTGTCTACGAAGTTATTTTTTCCTTCTTACCTTCGCATTGTTGCTCACAAAGACGAAGGTATAACTGTAATTATTTATTCCGTAATAAAAATAAATGAAGTAAAGTAATGTGCAAACAAGATGAGTAACCCATTTCGTCTTCACGCTTTATTCATGTCATTTTTTGTTCATCTTTTATTTATTCCTTACACCTTCTCTTTTTATTTAATATCTGTGAAAAGAGTTAATTAAAAAATAAAGTTGTCGGTACCCTAGATTAGGGGTACCCCTTACTACGGTATGAAGGCACGATGCCTGTGCAGCTATCCCTAACCGCGCGAAGAACAGCCCCAGGGGTATCTCGTGGGCGGTTAAGGTGGCGTTCTCGGAGACAACGCCATCGGGCCCAGAAGGCACAGGACCCTTGTGTGCACAGCCCGGACCCCCGAAGTAAAGTAGCCCGGAGCCATTGGATAGAGTTCGGACCCCACCAAGTGAGCTCCGGACCACCCGTAACAAGGTCTCGGGAGAGGGAGTGTCGTGACCTAGGCATGGGTCCGGTCTTGACGCGTGTCCAGGCCCTATCTGGAGCACCTC
This sequence comes from Zea luxurians, assembly GCA_029449295.1. Taxonomy (NCBI): domain Eukaryota; kingdom Viridiplantae; phylum Streptophyta; class Magnoliopsida; order Poales; family Poaceae; genus Zea; species Zea luxurians. The sequence continues at coordinate 179,449,867 of JAOPSE010000004.1, read as the reverse complement.
CGCTCGGCCGAGGGCCCAATGCTGCCACATGGTTTATCGCCCGTGATGTAGGCCAGCAGGCGGAGCATGACGTAAGGGCTCTGGGCCGCGCGGCCTCCGCATTTATTACAGAGAGGACGCGTCGCCTGTCCACCGTACTGTCAGGTGATGTGCCCCTTCAGTATTTTTATATGCGTCCTGTCCACTCCGCTGGCAGACGGCGCCCAGGCCATACAGTAGGCGGCGTGCCCGTCTAATCCGAACAGTGTGCCCGCGCTGTTCGGATACGCTATGTCCACCGGCACTTGAGCATTACCAGACAAGCTTCCCTAGCACGCCAACACTACGCAGACCACGGGTGTCAGAACACGGGAAGACTGCTCCAGCAGCCAACTATTGCTGCCCTAAGTCTTACATCCATTGTGCTCCTTGACCCATATGTCGGGGCTCAGCACCCTTGTACACGCCCCCCTTGAGCTATAAAAGGGGGAGCATGCAACGTTACAAAGGACTTAGACCCAAGTCATCCAAGAAAACTCAAGCTCTCAAGCAATACAACACATAGTGGAGTAGGGTATTACGCTCCGGTGGCCCGAACCACTCTAAACTCTTGTGTGTTCTTGTGTTCATTCCTATATCTCGCAACAATCAGAACGCTTAAGCCCCCTCCACATCTTAGGACTTAGGGCGGGTGCACTTCGCCACCCGGCCGGAGAATTTCCTCTCCGATATTTGGCGCGCCAGGTAGGGGGCTAGGCTCGAGTTTTTTGCTTGTTTCCTCGCTCGGCATGATGGTGCAAATCATTGAGCACCGCGTCGAGACTTCCATGGATTTCCTGGTGGAAGAAGAAGTTGTTTCTTCCATGCCACAGGTTTCCAACCGCCCAATGTCGGGCACTGCCGCTGTGCACGCGGCACGACAGCATACAACTGCGCAGACATCTCGGACTCCGTCGAGGGCGGCTCTGGGAGCATTGTCAACAGCCAGGGAGTTGCTGTGACACCCTCCAAGCTCCACGGCCTCATCGGGGGCCATGAAGCAGTGGCGGGACGATGTCGACCGACTGCTCGGCATGGCGCATTCTACCTCGACCAGGTCGAGGCTACGGTCATCCTGGCGTCAACATGAGGCGTCGGCGTCTGTGTGCTCACCTTCAGTGAGGGGCGCACAGACCAACGACCTCCGGGCAGAACTCAACCGCAGGCGTACGGTAGAGGACGCCCGGGTCTCTTTGGAGAGGGCGCGCGAGCGCTGCCAAAACATCGAGGGCCGCAACCTCGATCAAAACTTCGTCGCGGTAACACTGCAAACGCTGGCGGGTGCCTGGATCCAGGCCGGTGTCCCATTGGCTGGCGTAGGCTGCGTCACTCTCGCGGATCACCTCCGTGCGACATCTTGGCCATCTAAGTTCCGACCGCACTTGCCGGAAAAGTACGACGGTACGTCAAACCCGTCAGAATTTCTGCAGGTGTACGTCACCGCTATCACAGCGGCAGGTGGAAACACCGTTGTGATGGCGACATATTTTCATGTCACCTTGTCTGGGCCTGCCCGGACTTGGCTCATGAACCTTGCCCCAGGGTCAATCTACTCCTGGGAAGAGCTCTGCGCATGGTTCACAGCGAACTTCACCAGTGCTTACCAGCAACACGGCGTGGAGGCCCACCTCCACGCAGTGAGGCAAGAGCCCAGAGAAACTCTTCAGACATTTATCTCCCGCTTCACCAAGGTGCGAGGTACTATACCTCGCATTTCGGATGCTTCCATCATCACGGCCTTCCGACAGGGAGTACGTGATAAGAAAATGTTGGAGAAGTTAGCCACGCATGACGTAGAGACTGTCCCCACACTCTTCGCTCTGGCCGAAAAATGCGCCAGAGACACCGAGGACCGTGCATGGCACTCGGTCCCGCAAACCGGGGCTGTCCAGTCGGGTGGCTCAGGTGCCGTCCCCCGGGACAGTAAGAAGAAAAAGAAGGACCACGACTACCAGAGGTCACGGTCCACCGCTCTAGTCGTTGCAGCCGCGACCGGGGGTCGGGGCGACCGCAACAAACGCCCACGACCGCAGAGGGGTAACAGCGGCCCGTGCCCTATGTACCCCAACGGTCGCCACAACGTCATGGAGTGTCGCGAGATCATTGACCTCGTGAAACACGCCAGCGAGCGACGCGAGCAGTCCTCCAAGGACGGCTCCCCACCTCGTCGCCGACCTGTCAAAGAAAAGGTCAACGACGGCGAGGTGGCCGCGGCTGAATGGGACCTCGGGTATCAGTCACCTGAGGGGGCCTGAAGGATGTCTTCACCGGAGGCTCCTACTCTTGTGGGGACAACTAGATGGACCCCCAGAGGTACCCCGTGCTCTCTGGTATACGGGGTCGAAGCCTGCCTTCCCCCGGAAACCCTTCTGGACCCCCACGGGTCCAACCTTTCGATGGGTTTGTGTAGGGGCCGCTACAGCGCGAGGACGCGGACTCAAGCGGCGGACTCAGATGTCGAGTTGCAACCCGAAATGCACATCGTAACCAAGCGCTCAAGTACTATGGCCGACGGTTCGTGCATAGTAGGGAACCCAGGGTCGGGACCTAATCCTGCGGCAAAGTACTGAACCAAGAGGGGATCCGCAACCTCTCCCCCAGCAGGGAGGAACCCCTCAAGGCGATGGAAATATGCCAACCCGAGGGATGCCAACTTTGCTATAGCTAAAGAAGTACCCCTTCCTATCTCTGTAAGTTCAATCCATAGAAGCAACTCTAAGGGGTTAAATTTCTCTCCTTTTATAATTAAATTTTGCATATGTGTACACCAGCTCGGTGAGGTCTGCCCACATAAACCCAGCCTGATGGTTTACACCCATGCATGTCAAGTTGTAAAGGGGAAATTCACCCCCTCGGACGCGTTCCTATGACAACTTTATCTTCCTGCTCCATGGATTTGGTCTACAGTATTCAGATAATACCTTTTATCTAACCCACCCACACGGTTCCCATCTGTCCTGACATGACAACATCCAAATTGAGCAGTCAGGCTTGCAGTTTAGGACCTCCTTTACGAAAGCTGGGAGGTCCGACAGCCTAGGGGCCGGTTCCAAAGAACGGGAGCTCGTTCCATGGAGTGGTTCGGAGCAGTGTAGCCGCTTAGCCTGGTCCCGTACCGTAAGCCTGCACAGTCCACCATTCTGTGACGGGTACCTTAGTATTTGGAACTATAGTCCTGTGGGTCCGACAACCTAGGGTCCGGCTCCAGAAAATGGGCACTTGTCTCCTGGGGTGGTCCGGAGCTGTGTAGCCGCTTAGCCTAGTCCCGTACCGTAAGCCTACACACTCCATCACCCTGCGACGGGAGTCCTAGTATCTAGAGCCGCGACCCAAGGGGGTCCGAACACGCAACTTGGCCACCCGGACTAAACCCTGCGAGTCCCGAGCATGTATCAAAGGATGGCTAATATCAGACAGGGGACCCTATGGGTGTACTACTAACGCTCCTTAGCTGAAGTTGTGTACAGGTCTGGATCCCGGCCGAGGCTGCCTCCCGAGAGTTGTTGACAACCCTTTCAGATACGCTGGTATCCAACCTCGACACATGAAGCCTGCATCCCAAGCGGGGGCCAGGTACCAGGGAGTCATCAACAACATCACACACAGCAGGAACAGGCGGTACACAGATAAGTGCTAACACTGCTTGATAAATAGTGCTCAAAAGTACCTTACAAAAAGCAAAAGTATTACATCCGCCTTCAAGCGGAACCCTAGTTCCATCTCTACTCTATAGGTATAAACTACCCGACGCCAGTAGGGTCGCGCTGGAAGTCCGCGGCCACTGTCCTTGCGGAATCCTCCAAGACAGCGTGACAGCGGTGATGGCCGCCTCAATGCGTGCGTCATTGCGAAGAGGTCCTCGCCCCCGTCCTCCTACGGGGGGCGACAACGAGGCCATTAAAGCCAAAGAGTTGGAGGCTCGGTGGCAGGTGGCGCTGGTGGTCTCGCCAGCGGAGGCAACCACCTCTGCACCGGGCAGCCTCACCAGCGGCAGCGACTACCTCAGCTCCGAGCGGCTCGCCAGCAGAGGCAACCACCTCTGCAACGGGCAACCCCGCCAGCGGAGGCGACCACCTCAGCACCAACGACAACGGCCACCTCTGCACCGGTGGCTTACCGGCGACGGTGCCCGCCTCAGCGTGTGCAGGAAGGTCCTCGCCCCCGTCCTCCTGCGGGGGTGAGGACAAGACCATCCAAGAACGCGACCGCCACCTCCGCGGCGTACGATGTCTTGTACAACCCCCTGGGCGGCGGCGGAGCAGTGCGGTCGGCTGCGCAGGGAACGCCACGGATGTGGCAGACCTGTGCACGGCGCAACCATCGCCCGTGCGATGGACGGACAGCCGCGCCCCGCTTGGCGGCAGGAGGCGGCGCTGGAGGCGGCACCAAAGCCATCCAAGCCAAGGAGCCAGACACGCGGCAGCTGACGGCGCCTGCAGCCGGCCAGCCCCGCGTAGCCGAAGTTCGCCTCCTCCGCAAGGCTGGTGAACATCCTTCTCCTCCAAATGCTGGAGGAAGAAGCGGGTCACCAACCCATGTGGAAGGCAGGACCCTAACTCGGCTCGCCTTCCACCCTAGCAAGGATGATGAACATCCTTGAAGCTGAGGGCAGGGGGGAGGCCGCAGCCCGGCTCGCTTCTCTCCACCACAAGGCTAGTGGTCATCCTTGTAAATGACCACTAGCGAGAGACCGCAGCCGGACTGCATGATGAAAATCCTTGAAGCTGAGCGATGGCAGAAGAGCGCCAACCCCACGAGGTCGCGCTCCCCAACAGCAGCAAGAAGAAGACAAGATCGACAACACCACCGCGCAAGAAACAAAGAGCGCGAGCTCCCCGACGGTGAGACCGCTGGGGGCGGCCCTAGCGCGGATCCTTCCAACGAACACCGGTGCGCCCCATCCAGAGGCCCGGAATGCGGAAGGGCGCGGTGAATGCAAGAAAAGCGAGGCATGGCTACTGCCCGAGGGATGAGCCCCTTTTTAAAGGAAGATTTCCCCGCTCGTGCCCCGAAGCGTCACGGGCAAGGTCTCCCCCGATGCGCACCTAGGTTACAATCCTATGACATGGGGGCCATGCCTCACATGTCATACAAGCTGGCCCGAAGCGCGAAGAAGGCAAATTGCTGCACAAGGAGCGTGCAACCACCCCGCGGTTGTGCGCCCCCTCGGCTTCGACCAGTGGTCCAACCTCTGGCATGGGGGCCCAGGCCCACATGTCATGCACCCGGCGCTCCGGTTTTAGGGTGCAGAAAAGTCACACCGCCGCTCGCGCCAATACCGCGCCTCCTCGAGGCCGTCGCAAGAAGACTAAAAAGATAAACTTTCAAAACCAATGCAGCGACTCGAGGCACCCTGCGCATGACCCAACAAAAACATTAAGTGCGGAGGTCACGGGTCAGTCAGCCGCGGGGACAGGCGTGGCAGTCGGCTTGGCCATGGGTGGGCCGGCAGTAACTGCACCAACGGGCGCACAAGAGCAGCGAACCAATCGCCAGTCAAACTTTGGCCCCACCTGCAGGCTCGTTCCCTCCCCCGAGGCGGGCCTAGGGGCCACTGTCGGTACCCTGGATTAGGGGTACCCTTTACTATGGTATGAAGGCACGATGTCTGTGCGGCTATCCCTAGCCGCGCGAAGAACAGCCCCAGAGGTATCTCGTGGGCAGTTAAGGTGGCGTTCTCGGAGACAACGCCATCAGGCCCAGAAGGCGCAGGACCCCTGTGCGCACAGCCCGGACCCCCGAAGTAAAGCAGCCCGGAGCCATTGGATAGAGTTTGGACCCCACCAAGTGAGCTCCGGACCACCCGTAACAAGGTCCCGGGAGAGGGAGTGCCGTGACCTAGGCATGGGTCCGGTGTTGACGTGTGTCCAGGCCCTATCCGGAGCACCTCCGCTCTCCGCTCGGTCGAGGGCCCAATGCTGCCACATGGTTTATCGCCCGTGACGTAAGCCAGTGGGCAGAGCATGACATAAGGGCTCTGGGCCGCGTGGCCTCCGCATTTATTGCGGAGAGGACGCGCCGCCTGTCCACCCTACTGTCAGGTGATGTGCCCCTTCGGCATTTAATGCGTCCTGTCCACACCGCTGGCAGACGGCGCCCAGGCCATACAGCAGGCGGCGTGCCCGTCTAATCTGAACAGTGTGCCCACGCTGTTCGGATACGCTATGTCCACCGACACTTGAGCATTACTAGACAAGCTTCCCTAGCACGCCAACACTACGCAGACCACGGGTGTCAGAACACGGGAAGATTGCTCCAGCAGCCAACTATTGCTGCCCTAAGTCTTACATCCATTGTGCTCTTGGGTCCACATGTCGGGGCTCAGCACCCTTGTACACGCCCCCCTTGAGCTATAAAAGGGGAGAGCATGCAACGTTACAAAGGACTTAGACCCAAGTCATCCAAGACAACTCAAGCTCTCAAGCAATACTGAGTGGAGTAGGGTATTACGCTCCGGCGGCCCGAACCACTCTAAACTCTTGCGTGTTCTTGTGTTTATTCCTACATCTCGCAACAAGCAGAATGCTTAAACCCCCTCCACATCTTAGGACTTAGGACGGGTGCACTCCGCCACTCGGGCGGAGAATTTCCTCTTCGACAAAAGTGGTAAACTTTTTTATTTATGTTGCGCTTTTGGTATCCCGTAGAAGTAAAAAAACAAGTGACTAAGAACAGTTGAACCAAATAGACCTTAAATCCCCCACACTACCATCTTTGCGTGGGGATTTTTGTCCCCATCTCCGCGGGAGCGGTTAAACTTATATGTGACAATGTTTTTTTATAATAATTAATGATATAAATTAATAAATAACTTGTAGATTACTCATTATATAAATATATTCATTTTGATGTATATATAACGATTTTTTTTCTAACATTTGATAATGTATTACATTAATAATAAATGAAGTATGTTTTAATTATAATTTAAATGGGGAAGATGATGAAGAAATGTCTCTCACAAGCGTTCGTAGAGATCCTCACAAGGACATTTTTTTAATCGCAGAGACGGTGATGAGGAACTAATCCTAAGTACATGTTCGGCTAGAAGAGAATCGAAGGGGAATGGAGGAGATTAAGGCTATCCTACATATTTAGTTGTGTACTCTAATATTGACTTCAATCTATATGTGTTGAGGTGGATTAGAGCATCTCTAAGAGACTCTTTATTTTTGGCTCTCTATTTGACTCTTTATTTGTCTCTCCATAAATATTAAACTCTATATATAATATCTCATTCCAACAGACTCTCAAAAATACAATTTTGCTTGGCTAGCGAGAGTTGCTAGCCAAATTTAGCTATTGAGGAAGTTAATTTAGAGAGTCAGATAGCTTAGCAAGTTAAATGACTACTCTGTTGGAGAACTATTATACTATTAAGTAGCTAAAATTTAACTTGACAAACTATTTAGCTAGTCTCTTAGAAATGTCTAAAAATGCAAATTAAACAACTCAATAGATGTGTACGTGGGACGCCCGAGTTCAACCCTATGGTAGTCGCTGCTTTGGTCTGTGGATAGTCAGAAATTCTAAAAAAAAAAGAGAGAGGAGAAATGGTAGGATGAGCTGAGCTGTTCTATTTTACGGACATGCGATGCTTTATGGATGGTCTAGATCACGCGCTTCTACTGACCCGACTCACTCTCTCTGAAAAGTGAAAACTAGGAACCCCACTCCCCCTCCCGAAACTACCGCCGCCGCCGCTGCCGCTGCCGCCGCGATCCAGGTCTCCCGCTTCGCCTGAGCTCTCGACCTCTTCACTCCTCGCCGCCGCTGCTCGCCCTCCCGCGTATCCTCGTCTCAGCTCTCAGGTTTTCAGCCTGATCAAACCGGTGTAACCAGCCGTGCATGACTGCATTGGTTCGGCTCGCCGGAAGAGCAGCTTCGCGGAGCAGGTGAGTCGTCCCCGCCTCCCCGGTCCCTCCAGATGCCTTTCCCAGCCAGAATACGTGCTCGTAATAATCGAATCATTCGGGGGTGACGGTGCTTGCAATATCTGCTGCAGGGTCGGCATAGCGGCGGCGGCGGCACCCCCTCCTGTCGGCTTGTCCGTGCAGCGCCGGAGGGCGTTCCAGGGCGTGAGAATGGAGACGGGGGGCAGCAAGGGCGGCCGTGGCGCTCTGGTGGTCCTGGAAGGCCTGGACCGGAGCGGGAAAACTTCGCAGTGTGCCCGGCTGCTGTCCTTCCTCAAAGGCAAAGGCTACAATGCCGAAGGATGGAGGTTCCCCGATAGGGCCACCAGTGTGGGGCAGATGATCTCTGCCTACCTCGCGAACGATTCGCAGCTTGATGACAGGACGATTCATCTGCTCTTCAGCGCCAACCGCTGGGAGAAAAGGTATGTGTGCTCTTCTCGCCACGCAGCTTAACCATTTCGTCGATCCGAGGGTTTCTTAGCACACCGTATACCAAGATTCGAAACGGCTGTAACTATGAATCTGTTGATTTGGCTTGTCACTTCCAGAGCTTTGATGGAGAGCAAGCTACTTAGTGGAACTACTCTCATTGTAGACCGCTACTCCTATTCGGGAGTGGCCTTTTCAGCTGCTAAGGGCCTTGACATTGAGTGGTGCAAGGTGAGCTGCGTGCCATACGGATGAATAATGACTTGCTCTCTTTCATTCATGTCAATATATAGCTGGAAGCTAAGAAATGATGCCTATTTATCCTCTTTTCTAGGCTCCAGAAAATGGACTTATTGCTCCAGACCTTGTAATATATCTTGATGTACAGCCAGAGGTACTCTATTTATACTCACTTAGCCTATTCCAACATGACAGTGTTTTAGTTTCTTTTTGATGTTTTTCATGAATTTGACTTCTGCTCCATTGCTTAGACTTATACACAGATGATGGCCACTGTTTGCCCTTAACCCAGTCAATAGTCCGCTATTTATTTCTCTTTTGGAACACTGAAAACAATCCACTGTATGTTCTAAAGTATTTATATTTATTGTAAGCCAGAAAGTATGGGGAAGAACACATTTTGTTCAGCAAATTTCTTTGGCCACACTTCTATAATGCTAAATGTTGTCTGTGATGTTAAAGATGTTACTCGACAGTACCATGTCATATATGCTACGCTCACTTCAATAGTATATACATACATGGATTATCCTCAGGCTTCATGATTGTCAATGCTAATCTAATGTTACAGAAAGCGGCTGAAAGAGGAGGCTATGGGGATGAGCGATATGAAAAGATAGAGTTCCAAAAGAAAGTTGCAGAGCATTACCATTCACTCCGTGATTCGACATGGAAGGTAACTCAGTTTCTGCAAGAATCACCAAGATGAGGTCCTTGTATTTGCTTGGCCTCGTGCCTACGACTCAAGTCTTGATATGTGCCAATCAAGGGTCTGGAATTGCAAGTGAAACAGATTCAATACCTATTTTGTTCAGTTTGCAGTGATTTTAGTGGAATGTCAGAGCTAATATTTCTGTGAGCAAAATAGAAGCACCGAACAGAGAAGAAATCCATAGTGTGTGTGCCACTTGATTTTTTTTTTATTTTGTGCAAACTAGACATCTCTAACAGAGAAGAAATCTGTAGTTTGTTTAGTGGCAGTGCTTGTGATTTTTTTTTTATTTTTTTGTCTTTGATAGTGCTCTAGACCACAGATGTGCTTCTTTTGTTACTGAATCTGAATGACAACTCATTTTCTTTTCTGTTGAAGGTGGTTGATGGTTTCCTTCCCATGGAGACTGTTGAAGAAAAACTGAGAGATTTAGCTACGAGCTGTATTCAGGACTGCCAAGGGAACCCACTTACCAATCTGGCCTGGTGAAGTGCCTTATGCACAAAGTAATGGCGGCCACACATCGTCTTGTGTGATCAACCATGGTCGGGATAGAATTAGGCATCCAGAAGCATTGGCCTTTCCATTTGCTCTATCAGTGTTCCTTGTGCTTATTTATAATTTCAAAGCGTGTTTTTTCTTTCCTAAAGTTAGGCCCCGGTTAAAACCTCTAGAGCTAATTGTTAGCTAACTAATAAGTTGTTAGTTGGTTTTAGCTGGGTTGAGACAGCTACAACTAATGACTATTTGAGAGGTATAGCTAATAATTAGTCGGTCTATTATCTGATCTGTTTTAAACCTTTCAGGTAATTTTAGATGCCAACTAGTTTTAGAGGTTTAGTCTGTATTTCTGTCGGTGTACGGATTTTGTGTAACGTGAAACATGTGAGAGTGCAAAACACTTGAATTTCTATGCTTCATGTACCTGCGAATGCTGCTGGGTGAAGAAACATTGGAAAAGGAATGAAAAACAGTAGCACTATAAATTTGGGGTTTCCAAGCAAATGAATTCAGAGCAAAACTTTACTTCACAGCTATTTATTTCTCAATCAGGAAGCGTACCAGTCTGTCTCTCAACCAAGCCTCGCTCGTTTGTCCCAGATTCGTCCGGGAATTATACCACCCTCCTGCTCCAACTCCTGCGTATTCAAATATCTCGGGAGTTAGAGAGGAGGTCCTGCTCGTGAGCGTCCATCTTTTCTTTGAAGGCCCCCTGTTCTGTAGCTTGCAACTCGGTGGGCCTCTTTGAGATTTGGATTTCATCTCCTGCAAGGGTCAGCTCCTGGGTCACGAGGTTGACGACGTTACTCTCCATAATTTGCCACACAAGAGTTCGAGATCTTGAAGCTGTTTGGCTGCTTGTTTCTTCCTTGGCACCGGCAGCCTCCCATAGGCCTTGATGCCTCCACAGCAGCGTTGAATTTGCCCAAGTTTTATACTTGCTCCTTCCATCCATTAAAATTCTAGCTTAAATCTGACCAATTTCATAGTAAATAGTATTGGTATTTACATATTCAAATAAATTTATTATAAAATTAAATTTTAGTTTTATCATATTTATTTTTGCATTATGAATGTTTAAAACTTTTCAATGTAAATCAAATTAAATTTAGATTATTTGACTTGTCAAAAAACGAGATTCGTATTATTTCTGTGGATCATGGAGGGAGAGGTAGGTCTAAAAAGTGGCATTTAGATATGTTCACTTCTGTACTTGCCAGACATGTTAGTTTGAAACAATGACACAATGGGTACCGAATACGTAATGGTGGTCTCTAGTTTTCTGGTTGTTGGTTGAATGTTGGATTAACCAGTTAGACATGATTGAAGATACATTATTAAGGAGAGCAGTACCTGAAACATCAGCACTTTTATTAAATATATTATGGCTCATAAACAACAAGTCAAGATGGCTGAGTTGGTCTAAGGCGCCAGTTTCAGGTACTGGTCCGAAAGGGCATGGGTTCGAATCCCATTCTTGACATGATTTTTTTCATTATTCTGTCTTTTTTCCCTTTTTTCATTATTCTGTATCTGTTTTTTTTTCTTTGTCCATTTCCAAAACCACAATCAGTAAGTTTTTTTTCCGACTGACAGTGATTGCAGCAGTGCTCAACTTCCACTTCTTCTGGCCGACACATAACTTCTGTAGTAGAATTGGTTGACTGATACTCATCAACCAGTGCTGCAATCTGCTGTTTCTAAGGAGATGCTCAGCATGTATAATTAGTTCTACTATCAAACCACAGATTCAGAGTTAAAATTACCAGACTACTCGATTTGCTATTGGTTCCCTGCATCTTCATTTGACAAGAATCGGTGCAGCAGTTGAGGGCAAGTTGGATGACCTGGTGAGCGCCATTGATGATTGACGATGAGTTTGTTTACGCGGCCATATCCTTCCTGTCAGCATCTTCTCCGTGAGAACGATGGCGAGCCGCAGCCGGCAAAGGACAAAGAGGTCCACGAAGACCACACGACTCATCGCTTTCAGAATAATTGGGCCTGTTCTCCTCGATGACGAAGCAACGGTACTGCTTTCTGCTGTACTGTAATCGTAGTGAGCTCGCTATCGCCTTGCTGTAATCGTAATGAGCCTGTTCTCCACAAGTTCTTCAGCTCCAGCTTGGATTCCTACTATGCTTAACCACTTAAAAACCTGCTTCTAGGCTTATTAGGCTGTCCAAGTCCAACTATGCCATGTCTTCCATTCCATATCATGTTTCGTTCATAAGTACTTGTCTCGAAAAATTCAGTCTCGAAATATTTTTTTAAAAAAAGGCTTGACAAACTACACTATCAGCAACTTCTCTTGAAGCATTAATGGTCAAGCCATTCATTCAGCACGCTGTTTGTGTTGACCTCGTTAGCTGTTGCTGTCTTTCTCTGGTCTTGCGGCGGCAAATGAAGGAACAACTAACTCTGACGAATTGCACACTCCGCGAGTGACAGTAATAGCGCTGAAATGCTTCTACTGACCATTCATTCAGTTCGTTAGCCAGTCGATTCCTGGAGCCGTATCAAACTGCAAACCCAATTAAAATCTCCGCCGAACACCCTGGAACTAGTTTCAGACCACCTGCTGCTGCTGCTGTCTGGCTTTATTTGTGGACTTGAATCGTTCTTCAATTCCAGACGATTGCAGTTCTCTCTGAGTCAATCAGCTGCAACAGTTTTAGAATCAGGTTGACGCTAGTCAATTAGTATTATGGATTCATAAATGAACTTTGACACCTGGAGAAGACGATAAGAACGTTGCCTGACTTTTAGATCATGCGTTAATGGCTAACACAAGCGATATTTGGACCGAAATCCGGACGGCGATATAGAAAGGACAAACAAAGACAGCCACAGCAGACATCGTCTTGGGTCGCCAAATGCGGCCTGAACCTGAAAAAGGAAATGGAACAGATTGAAAATGGTGCCGTGTACTCACGGCGTAATAAACTAATAGCGCTGTCCAGATTCAACGAAACGTCCGGGCAAATTCTGAGAAGCGGTTGACTTCTTCCTAAACATTGCTCTGCTTCGAATTGATGGTGGCCCATGCTCCTCTCGAATGTTATAGATTATGCATTCAGTGATATTGTCATATGGGCTTGAGGACTACTTAAAGATTATAATCCTAACTGACAGCGGTAACTTCACTTTCGAAATCCAGCTCTTTATCGACTGTTAAATGTCTTTTGCCAAAAAAAAAAGACGACCACTCGGCAAAAAAATTATTTGCTCAGTGTCAAAAAAAAACACTTGGTAAATGGTTTCTTTCTCGAGTATTTTATTTTTAACACTCGGTAAATTCTTTCCCGACTGTTTTATTTTTGACACGCGGCAAAGAGTTTTTTGTTCGAGTGTTTTTCAACACTAGGTAAAGACAATTAAAAAGTTATAAATTTTATAGTTGACAACATTTTGGTTTGAAATCACCTTGTCATCCAAAACTTTGTTTGAATTTTAAAATTTGAAATTTTCAAACAACCTCGGATGGAAAAACCATCAAAATAAAAATTGTAGGTCATAAAATATTATGAAACTTTATAATTGATAATTTTTTATTTAAAATCATCTTATCATAGAAAAAATATGTTTAGAGTTTTTAAATTTGAAATTCAAATTTATAAACGACCTCGGACGAAGAAACTATAAATATGAAAGTTGTAGATCTTAAAAAGTTATGCAACTTTACAGCCGACAACATTTTTATTTGAATTTATTTAGTGCCTCAAATAATCAATTTACTCTCGACTTGTTATAATACATTGGGAAGAAAAACACAATATAGACACAAGTGATATAGCGATGTTGTGGTAGATGAGGTTGCGCGCGAAAGAGGTTGCGAGTTCACTGGTCACAAAACACCTGAATCCAGTTTAAAAATGGTGAAAAATGATAGGATGATGAGTAGGGCAATGGTGGTCACAAAACACCTGAATCCAGTTTAAAAATGGTAAAATGATAGGACGATGGGTAGAGCAATGATGATGATTGGGGGTTGTTCCGTAGTTAAAAAAATTGCTGTTTTTTTTACGATTCGTAATTTGTGGAAATTTGTGGAGTGCTTTTATTTGCAAAGTGTTTTTTCGGTACTCGGCAAAGTCTTTGTCACGTGCCAAAAAAAGTACTCGATAAAGAAGCATTTGCCAATAAAATATTTATTGAGTATTATTTGTTGGGTGTGACAATCAGTAAAGACTTTATCAAGTGTAAAAAGGTATTTGCCGAGTGTTTATGATACTTGGCAAAAAAATATCAGTCTAGTAGTGTTTATCCTATGTGACCGAAGATCCTATTTAGTAGGACGCTGAAAGAAAATGATACTAGACTTAAAGCAAAGACCCCTACTAGATCCATCTCAAATGTATGCATTTTCTTTGTAAGGTATATTAGTTTTTACTGTAATGTGTTTTAAGTGACATGTTGAGGTTTTTTAACATAAAGGGGTCCTATTTTATTAAGACATAGGAACAAAAGTACGGAACATGGTCCAGGATCCAAATTATTACATGAAAATTTAAGAGCCCTAACCAGAACTATCTGGAGATGCTCCTGAAATCACAACACTAAACGACGGCCAAACTAGGTCATAACCAGAAGTTATACAAAGAGCAACAACACAACTAAAGATATAGTAAAACCAAGACTACCATATCGCATTGGAGAAGAAAATGGGTTATTATGGCATCGCATCTCGTCCACACACAACATTACATGATTCGTTTATCCACCAGCGCCCCAGCCAAATTCACGCTTGAGGATCTCTCTAGCAATTCTTGTGATTAGCGAGCTTCCTTCCTCCAACTTCCTTCTTATTGTACTTTTCCAAAGAATGGTTCAGGAATCCAGCCAAAAACAACACATAAGGAGGACGTTAGATGCATTCACAAGGTTTTTGTTATTGAAAGAGCAGTCATTTCTGACCATCCAAAGAGTCTATGAAACAGCAGCGCACCCAATTGTCATTAAATTCCTCTCATTTTTTTAAACCACAAAGCCATTCACCAAACATCTAATTTGAGTTATTAGGCAAGGGTAAGGAATTTAAGACCATATGTATTACTCTTCAGGTATTTAGATCGATATATTTGACATTTATATAATATATGTATTAATAAATGTTTAATCTTTGTGGGTACGGGTGATCCGATGGATGATTTATATCCATATGAGCATATGTATGAGGGTAAATCTATATCCACCAGTGGATTTAAGTGTCTTAACGAGATTAATTTTTTTGTCGTGAATAGGCTTGTTTGGTTTAGCTTTTTTCTGACCAGCTTTTCTGAAAATCTGGCTATGGGGAAAATCTGGCTATGGGGAGAATCTAAGTATCATTACGATTACGTGTGGAGGAAGATAAAGTTGTTCATAGGGCTCAGGATCTAGAAAGTGACGGATTCCTACTATTACAACGACTCAACCGATTATGTGTTTATGTTGATTTTGGATGGTTTTTGCCCCAACGAATTTTATAGAAGCTGGCTGAAAAGCTGAGCGTTTGGCAGTCCGCAGCAGCTTTTGGTGGCCAGAAGCTGAAACAAACAGGATAATACCGATGGATACTTACCATTGGCATCTCTAATGGTGCTTGCTCTGCGTCTGCGGGTAGCAGACATGCATGGCAGCAGCTGATGAATCGCCGCATGGTCGTACTGGAACACCGTACCGCATTAATTCTCTAGCCGGCCGGCTGACCAGGTCGCCGTCGTCGTCTTCTTCTCCGGGGCGTAGGACGGTAGGAGTACTTGCTAGTCACTGGCTCACTGCAAGTGCAATCACTACTCTCTCCTTGTCTCTCTCTCTTGTTAACGTGTGGTGTGCTTATCCTACATCCCGATCAGATGGATTTGACGATCGATCTGCAGGTGCGGCGAACCATCGTACGACACTTCCTCATGCATATGTAGTAGATGTAGTCAGGTCATTATATTGAAGCATGAACGTATGAATGCCGCGGGCGCTTCGGGTTTGGGATTTGGACGTTGTTGCCCCTAGTAATTGCACAAAAAAGATGCATTTAAGAGAAATCGAACTTGAGACCTCCAGTCTAGAATGCCTTGGAGCTGCTGCAGCAACCAATCAAGCCTGATTGTTTTAGTGACGTTAATGCACCCATATCCCTATTTAATAGGGGCAAACAGGGAAAACTCTATGATAATTAATCACTCCTTGGTATGCACAATCATGTCCTAAACGACTACCTTTACTGCACTGGAGGGAGTATATAGCATTGATCAGACGGTCGGTCTGGTGCGGCCTACCACCAAGAAGTATATATTAAAAAATCAAGCCTATAGCTATCCAAGTGAGCCTTGTACTCCTCGCTCGTGTTATGTTGACTTGGGCCTTTACTCCTGCTCATTGACCTTCATCTTCCCTTCTAGAATCTGGAGTAAAAGAGCAGCTTGGTATGCTATATATATACTAGTACACACTAGTACAGAGAAGCTGTATATTGACAGTTCTAAAGCTATTTGCACTGACGTTTTTTATGACGTCAGTGCCATTTTCACCGGCGGTTGTTTTTAGAACTGCCAGTGCAAATGTTATACAGTTTTATTAAGAAAGCCACCAACAGAAATATAATTTCACTGACGATTTATTTAATAAAATCGCCAGTAGAAATACACTTTCCAATACACTGTTTTCTTTATTTGGTCACAAGTGGAAGTTTTCATGCCTTTTTGCAACTTTTTAAACAAAACTTAATTTTATATTTATTTATACACATATAAATATATATATTGAAAGCAACATGAAATTAAATTCTTTCATACATATATGTACATCAAAGTCTTCTGTTTACAACCATATATGTTTCGCATATTTTATACATCAAAAGTTTTCACCTATACTCTGATAACTATCCCGTCTAAGAGATAGTCTACTAACTTAACTTCTGTTAGTATTCTAAACTCTGGCCTAGCTAATGTATTTGAAGCATCGTGATATTTCCCTCTAGTGGCTGATTTAAGTGAACTGTCAGTGATGGTTCTTTAAGCCGGCTCTACCACTTGCATGCGCGCGTTAATTAAAACCGCCAATAAAAATTTATACGTACCAGTAGCTTAGAGCTCCGAGTAGCCCTCCCGCTGCTGTTCTGGCGTCGGACGGCCTGCGTTCTTTGTTTATTTAGGGCTTGATAATCATATGGCTGGATTCACTAGCTACTTCGGCAGGAGAGAGACGTTGGTGCTTGAATTCGCAAACTTTATATACTTTTTTTCGTGAACCCGTGGTAGGGTAGGAGACAGCAAGTACAACTAGCATACCAAGTCAAATAATAGTGATAAGGAACAACGTAGCCAAAACAAATAAGATGTATCCCACAGGTGAAGACGATGGAGTGACGCCGGCTCCGTACTCCGTTGTGTTACGGGTCTATGACTGTGGCGTGGATGACCTATATAGTCTCTCCTCTACATTTGACTCATCGAGTGAAGTACTATAGTTAGCCGCCTTGTTGGCCATAGCCCACACTCCCACACACGCAAAAAGGTCAGCGCTGTGTGCTTCGGGTAGAGATGTCCAAACGGGCCGCCCGGCCCGGTCCGGCCTGGGCCTGGTGAAGCCCGGCCCGTTTTGGGTCCGGCCCGCCAGGCACGATTAGAAAACCGGGCCGGGCCGGGTAAGCACGCGGGCTCAATTTCTTAGCACAAAAAAAGCGGGCCGAAAAGCGGGCTATGCGGGCTAAAAACACATTTTAGTGTAAAAAAACGGGTTTAACGGGTTTAGAGCTAAACGGGCCGTGCCGGGCTAGCCCACCGTGCCTAATTTCCTGTCCGAGCCCGGCCCGCTTATTCGTGCCGGGCCGGCCCGGACCGGCATATAACCGGGCCGTGCCAGGCTCGGACCGGGCCCAAACAGCGGGCTTCGGACCGGGCTCGCGGGTCTCGTGCTTATTGGACATCTATAGCTTCGGGCTCGATCTGGCCGCGGCGGCCACCGTCCGTTATATATACACGCCTCCGCCTCCCATGCATGGACACCCTTGTCCTCAGGCCGCGGCCATAACCAACACACCACCTCTGCTGATCTCTTGTTCTTGTACGGCGCCGGCGTACATGGTTGCTAGCTAGCAGAGCTGTAACTTCCACCACCAGTACTCAGTACTCACATCAAACACACACGAACCATCAATAACCCCTCTGCAGGCTGAGGGAAACGTGAACACACCATGGCGAGGCCGCCGTGCTGTGACAAGGAGGGCGTCAAGAAGGGCCCGTGGACGCCGGAGGAGGACCTCGTCCTCGTCTCCTACATCCAGGACCACGGACCCGGCAACTGGCGCGCCGTCCCCACCAGAACCGGTACGCGCTAGCCGCTAGCTTTACTGCATATGATGCTTGATACTAGCACAATAAGTAGTTTACTATAGAACTTGGGAGACCTTATCCGTGGCGGATCCAGGGCTGATGCGGTGCGGCAAGAGCTGCCGGCTTCGGTGGACCAACTACCTCCGGCCGGGCATCAGGCGCGGCAACTTCACGGAGCAGGAGGAGAAGCTCATCGTCCACCTCCAGGCCCTCCTCGGCAACAGGTACGGTGCGGGCGGGCGGCCGGATCGGAGGTTTATTATTTAATTAATTAATTTGCTGACGACCATCGAGTGTGGTGTGGCTGTGGGTGGCTCATGCCTTGTCGTACGTCCTGGAACGCATGGACTGCACTGGTGCGCTGTAGGTGGGCGGCCATCGCGTCGTACCTGCCGGAGCGGACGGACAACGACGTCAAGAACTACTGGAACACGCACCTCAAGCGCAAGCTGCAGGCCGGCGGCGACGGGGCGGCCAAGCCGCCGGCGCACAGGCCGCCGCCGTCCAACTCCAAGGGGCAGTGGGAGAGGAGGCTGCAGACGGACATCAACCTGGCGCGCCGCGCGCTCCGCGAGGCGCTCACCCCGCTCGGCGACCTCAAGCCGCAGCCGCAGCCGCAGCGCGACGGCGCTGGCGCGGGCATCGTCGGCGGTGACAGCCCGGCGGCCTCGACCTCGTCGTCGCAGTGCTCCCCGCCGCCAGCGCCTGCCGCCGCGGGGCCGTACGTTCTCACCGCGGACACCGTCTCGCGGATGCTGGACGGATGGGCCGGCTTGAACGGGAAGCGCCGCGGCGGGGCTCCGGGCACGCCCCGCGGCGCCGAGACCGCGTCCACCGGGTCCTCCTCGGAGGTGTCGTACGGCGGTGGCACCGCCGTCGTCGCGCCGGCCGCTGGTGGCCCGGTGTTCGAGTACGAGACGAAGCCGCCGGCCGCGCCGTCCCAGCTGATGATGCCGCTGTCTGCGATCGAGTCGTGGCTGTTCGACGACGACAGCCACTTCCACCGTCCTGTCCAGAGCGCCAGCTTGCTGGACGCCGCCCCCATGGATTATTACCTGTTGTAGCTAGCGTGTCCAGCAGCTGATCCAGACCAAGCTAATCCGTTCAAGCAAGGAAGTCGGTGGCTGATTAGTCGGCTAGCTAGCTACCTGTTTCTAAAGTTGTTAGTTTTCATTATATTTAGCCTTTTCTTTTCTAGGTGGGTAAAAGTTGAGTGCGTACTTCCCCTTGTGCAAGCTGCATGTTGCATGGGAAAATAACATATATATAGCTCTTGAGACCACTAAGAGTATCTCCAAGAGACTAGCTAAATAGCTTGTCAAGCTAAATTTTAGCTACTTAATAGTAAAATAGCTCTTCAACAGGCTAGCCATTTAACTTGACAAGTTATCCGGCTCTCTAAATTAACTACCTCACTAGCCAAATTTGGCTAGCAAATCTCGCTAGCCAAGTCAACTTACACGTTGGAGAGTCTGTTGGAATGAGATGTTATATTTAGAGTTTAATCTTTATAGAATGACAAATAAAGAGTCAAATAGAGAGTCAAAAATAAAGAGTTTAACATATATATATAGCAGATAGTTTTAACGCCGGCCAGACTTTGGGTTCAGACTAGCTACAAGCAGGAACGTGAGATTTATTCTTTCTTCTTCTCTGGTACCGTATCGGCAAAATAAACAAAACCACACGAAGGCTTGTTCGGTTACCTCATAATTTATATAAATTAAATGAAATTGGATGAATTTAAATTCTAAGCAAGTTAAATTTTTTAAATTTTTTCAAATTATATTTAATCTATATGCCGAACAAAAGTATGAATGGTTTCATGCGCGTCGTCACAGCTAGCTAGCTCGACCGTGTGCCAGCTTACGGAACGCAGCGCGTCTGTGATCATCACACGGGGTTAACACAACACAACTAGCCGTGGGCTGGCCAGGACGACAGAGAGAAAACAAAAAAGAAAAAGAAAAGAAAAATCAGGCAGGCCAATGCACTGCACGGTTGTCGTGTGGCCCACACCTGCACACAGTAGCGCGTGTATCATGGCATGCAGTTCGGCGAGCTTCGCTAGCTTTCCCAGGCTGGCGGGCCGACCATCACCGGCACGGCATGTTTCTCCATTAACTGCTCGCCGGCCGAGACCCCACACCGGCGCGATGGATGCACGCAATTGCAACCGGAGCACGCACGTCTAGTTCCGAGCACCGGAGCCCGGAGGTGGCACGTCGTCGCAGACCGATCGTCCGCCGACCGGCTGGCTCCCCCCGGCCGGTGCCAGTCTCAGACTCTCAGTAGAGAAGCCTGATTAGTTTAGTTTAAAGGCGCGGCCGAAGCGGCACGGGCGCACTTGCACGCGGCAATTCTGCGGGTGCCGAGCAAAACTGGCGTCCGGGGGCCCCGTGGCGCCGGCTGGGTGCCTGTGCGGCTGTGCCCGCCACGCGCCCCGCACTACCCACCCTCCCTCCTCGGCCGACGCGATCCCTTCCCTGCTGCTCTTTTGCCGCCAACCCTGCCATGCGGAACAAGCGTAATTGTGTATACTCCGGGAATTGCTGTAACAATCTATCCATCTCTTTAGCCCTAGAAACAGGGGCGGTGGGCCGGTGGCACATGCGCTGCGCTGGTGCCTGGTGGTGATGTGCCAATGACATGGTGGTCATCCCATCGCATCCGCCTCCACGCTGGAGCACGCGCCACGGCGCCAGGAGCCCAGGACGGAGCAGCGGTGGGTGCCGCCCACACGCCCCGCGCGTGTCGCCGGATAGCCCACCGGACCCGGCAACTACCCTTTTCCTCCATCACGCGGACCACGCCACGCCCTGGCCCGCGCTTCAGCGAGACACAGATCGCTGCTCCGGTTCTTCTTCCTGCCCCCTTTCTTCTCCCTCCCTATCCGCAACCCAAGCAAAGGCAGAGCTCAACCGAGCCCTCAAAACTAGCCGCATCGCGTCGCCTCTCTCTCACCCTGACCTCGATTCCTGAAGGTGAAGTTCGTTTCCCCCCCCCCCCCCGACTCCTTGCGGCGTCGATTGATGAACGAACGGTTGCTCTGGGGAGGGGGATGGGCTGGTGCGGAGCTCTTGACTTTGTTGTTGCAGGAAGCCAGGAAAGGTGTATCGGATCAGGTCCCTTGATCACCCATGGTGCCTAGGGATGGGGCGCATAGCGCTACCGCGTCCCCCGCGGAGAAGCTCTTTCCAGGGTGAGCCTTTGGGTCGTGACTCGTGACTAATCAGTTGGGGAAAAAAACAGCAGTTACATTTTGTAGGTTTTCTTGCACGTTTGTTCGCATGAGGTCTTTGTTTTTTTTTGGTGGCGGACTGGCGGTGGTGTGACGTGGTAGGGAGCAGTAACTAGGCAGCAAAGCAATCCGTACTACTCTTTGATGATCAGCAGTGTTTCTCTTTGATGATCAGCAGTGTTTCTTGTCGGTCTCTGCACACCTCCTGTAGGTGCGTGCGGTGTTATCTAAATGTTTTTTCACAGATTGCTAGAGGTCTAAATTATTTTTAGTTCAAAAATAAATAGAAATAGGTCCGGTCCTAATCCGATCCTTATATTTTATAGTGTAGAATTTTGTCGGTACCATAATTAGGGGTACCCTCAAGGCTCCTAATTCTCAGCTGGTAACCCCCATCAGCACAAAGCTGCAAAGGCCTGATGAGTGCGATTAAGTCAGGGATCAGTCCATTCGAGGGACTCGATCACGCCTCTCCCGAGCCTAGCCTCAGACAAGGGTAGCCGACCCCGGAGGATTTCCGTCTCGCCCGAGGCCCCCTTCAGCGGCGAACATATTTCCGGCTCGCCTGAGGTCCTGTCTTCGCTAAGAAGCAACCCTGACCAAATCGCTGCACCAACCGACCAAGTCGCAGGAGCATTTAATGCAAAGGTGGCCTGACACCTTTATCCTGACGCGCGCCCCCCAGCCGGCAGAGCCGAAGTGACCGCCGTCACTTCGTCGCTCCACTGACCGGCCTGACAGAAGGACAGCGCCGCCTGCGCCACTCCGACTGCGGTGCCACTTGACAGAGTGAGACTGACAGGCAGCCAGGCCCGGCCAAAGGCACCATAGGAAGCTCCGCTCCGCCCGATCCAGGGCTCGGACTCGGGCTAAGTCCCGGAAGACGGCGAACTCCGCCCGACCCAGAGCTCGGACTCGGGCTAAGTCCCGGAAGACGACGAACTCCGCCTGACCGAGGGCTCGGACTCGGGCTAAGTCCTGGAAGACGGCGAACTCCGCCCGACCCAGGGCTCGGACTCGGGCTAAGTCCCGGAAGACGACGACCTCCGCCTCGCCCAACCCAGGGCTCGGACTCGGGCTAAGTCCCAGAAGACGACGATCTCCGCCTCGCCCGACCCAGGGCTCGGACTTGGGCTCGGCCCCAGAAGACGACGAACTCCGCTTCGCCCGACCCCAGGGTTCGGACTCCGCCCCGGCGCCAGCCGGCGATCTCCGCCTCGCCCGAACCTGGGGCTCGGACCCGACCTCGGCCACGGAAGACAGACTCGACCTCGGCTTCGGAGGAGCTTCCACATCGCCCAACCTAGGGCGTAGACCAGCCACGTCAACAGGAGGCGCCATCATCACCCTACCACGAGCTGACTCGGGCCGCTGGGAACAAGACCGGCGTCCCATCTGGCTCGCTCCGCCAGATAGGCAATGATGGCACCCCGCATACTCTGTGACGACTGCAGCTCTCAGCCCCCTTACGGAAGCAAGAGGACGTCAGCATGGACCCAACCGCTCCGACAGCTGTCCCTCTGTCAAGCTCCAGCACTCCTCCGACGGCCACGACATCACACCAGCTGGGTGCCAAAATCTCTCCGGCTGCCACGACGGCATGTACTTAGGGCGCTAGCTCTCCTCCGCTAGACACGTAGCACTCTGCTACACCCCCCATTGTACACCTGGATCCTCTCCTTGCGCCTATAAAAGGGAGGACCAGGGCCCTCTTAGAGAGGGTTGGCCGCGCGGGGACGAGGATGAGAACAGGCGCTCGCTGGAGGCCGCTCGCTCCCTCTCCCGCGTGGACGCTTGTAACCCCCTACTGCAAGCGCACCCGACCTGGGCGCGGGACGAACACGAAGGCCGCGGGATTCCCACCTCTCTCACGCCGGTCTCCGGCCGCCTCGCTCTCCCCCCTTCGCGCTCGCCCTCGCGCTCGACCCATCTGGGCTGGGGCACGCGGCGACATTCACTCGTCGGCTCAGGGACCCACCGGTCTCGGAACGCCGACAGTTGGCGCGCCAGGTAGGGGCCTGCTGCGTGTTGACGAACAGCTTCCCGTCAAGCTCCAGATGGGCAGTCTCCAGCAACCTCTCCAACCCGGGACGGTGCTCCGTTTCGGGAGTCTTGAGTTCATGTCCCTCGACGGCAGCTACGACATGATACTCCTCCCACCGCCGTGCGACAACGACAGTGGCGGCCGACAACCCGCCCCCCGGCGGCGAAATCGGCGACGTCTTCCCCGCATGGTGGAAGAACAACCTTCGAGCTCACCCCGTCCTCTCCCCCGCCGGCGGAGGAGGAGGCGGGGCAACCAAGGCCAAGCAGGAGACAGCGCCTCGTCGGCTGTCGAGCGAGTCGGCGGCCCCAGCGCCCCAACGGGGGGCGCACCGGGCATCGACCTCGCGTTTGAGACGAAGGCGAGCGCCGTCTCCCCGCGACACGCCAATCCCGAGCAAGCGGACGACTCCAGCACGCTCGCGAAAAGCTTGCTGGACGTCACCCTCGTACCTGAGACGACGGCGCAGTCAGTCCCCGACGTGACCTCATCGCCGCCCGTCGACCAAAAGGTACCGACCGATTCCCATCCCATGTCTTTCGAATTCAGCCTCGACCCGCCTAGCGGCCCCGCTTTGGCGGGCGCTCTTGTAGAGGCGAGTCAAAACCCTCTGGGGTTTCGTACGCGGTCACCTTGGGACCGGCTGACGGACGTCTCGACCTACGGGCCCTCTAGGTCCGAGGAAGATGATGAGCCTAGCATCCGTTGGGGTTTCTCTGGACTTGGCAACCCCAGTGCCATGCGGGACTTCATGACCGCACGCGACTACTGCCTTTCCGACTGTTCCGACGGTAGCCGTAGCCGCGGCGACGAGGACTGCGGCCCGAGTCGCGAATGCTTCCACGTCGATCTAGGGGGTCCCTCCGAAGGCAACCATCTCGGCATGCCGGAGGACGGTGACCTCCCTAGGCCGGTGCCTCGCGTTGACATCCCACGGGAGCTAGCTGTGGTCCCCGTTCAGGCGGGGGCCATGACCCACAGCTCGAGCAAATCCGCGGGGTGCAGGCCAGGCTCGACGAGGGAGCAGAAGCGCTTGAGCCGATCCGTCGGGACGTCGGGCAGGCATGGGCGGGCCAACCTCCGGCCGGAGAAATACATCATCTACCCCAGGGCTTCCAGCACCGCATCACCGACGACGTCAGGGTTAGGCCACCACCCGCATCCAGTGGGGTCGGCCAGAACCTGGCGGCAGCAGTAATGCTTCTTCGCGCGATGCCGGAGCCATCAACCACCGAGGGGCGGCGAATCTAGGGAGAGCTCAAGAATCTCCTGGAAGGCGCCGCAATCCGACGGGCCAAGAGCTCTGCCTCACGAAGGCAGGGGTACCCCTCGGAACCTCATGTCGCGACTTCCCGATTCATGCGGGAAGCCTCGGTCTACACCGGGCGCACGCGCAACACTGCGCCTGCGGCCCCGGGTCGCCTCGGCAACGAGCACCATCACCGCGACCGTCGGGCCCACCTCGATGAGAGGGTGCACCGAGGCTACCACCCCAGGCGTGGGGGACGCTACGACAGCGGGGAGGATTGGAGTCCCTCGCCCGAACCACCCGGTCCGCAAGCCTTCAGCCGAGCCATCCGACGGGCGCCGTTCCCGACCCGGTTCCGACCCCCGACTACTATCACAAAGTACTCGGGGGAGACGAGACCGGAACTGTGGCTCGCGGACTACCGTCTGGCCTGCCAACTGGGTGGAACGGACGATGACAACCTCATCATCCGCAACCTCCCCCTGTTCCTCTCCGACTCCGCTCACGCCTGGTTGGAGCACCTGCCTCCGGGGCAGATCTCCAACTGGGACGACCTAGTCCAAGCTTTCGCCGGCAATTTCCAGGGCACGTATGTGCGCCCCGGGAATTCCTGGGACCTCCGAAGCTGCCGACAGCAGCCGGGAGAGTCTCTCCGGGACTACATCTAGCGATTCTCGAAGCAGCGCACCGAGCTGCCCAACATCACCGACTCGGATGGCATCGGCGCGTTCCTCGCTGGCACCACCTGTCGTGACCTGGTGAGCAAGCTGGGTCGCAAGACCCCCACCAGGGCGAGCAAGCTGATGGACATCGCCACCAAGTTCACCTCCGGCCAGGAGGCGGTCGAGGCTATCTTCCAAAAGGACAAGCAGCCCCAGGGCTACCCATCGGAAGATACTCCCGAGGCGTTAACTCAGCGCGGCGCCAAGAAGAAGGGCAAGAAGAAGTCGCAAGCGAAACGCGACGCCGCCGACGCGGACCTTGTCGCCGCCGCCGAGTACAAGAACCCTCGGAAGCCCCTCGGAGGTGCCAACCTCTTCGACAAGATGCTCAAGGAGCCGTGCCCCTATCACCGGGGGCCCGTCAAGCACACCCTTGAGGAGTGCGTCATGCTTCGGCGCCACTTCCACAGGGCCGGGCCACCCACGGAGGGTGGCACGGCCCGTGACGACGACAAGAAGGAAGATCACAAGGAAGGAGAGTTCCCCGAGGTCCACGACTGCTTCATGATCTATGGTGGGCAACCGGCGAACGCCTCGGCTCGGCACCGCAAGCAAGAGCGCCGGGAGGTCTGCTCGGTGAAGGTGGCGGCGCCAGTCTATCTAGACTGGTCCGACAAGCCCATCACCTTCGACCGAGACGATCACCCCGACCATGTGCCGAGCCCGGGGAAATACCCGCTCGTCGTCGACCCCATCATCGGCGACGTCAGGCTCACCAAGGTCCTCATGGACGGAGGCAGCAGCCTCAACATCATCTACGCCGAGATCCTCAGGCTCCTGCGTATCGATCTGTCCTCTGTCCGGGCAGGCGCTGCACCCTTCCATGGGATCATTCCCGGGAAGCACGTCAAACCCCTCGGACAGCTCGACCTTCCCGTCTGCTTCGGAACACCCTCCAACTTCCGAAGGGAGACCCTGACGTTCGAGGTGGTCGGGTTCCGAGGAACCTACCACGCGGTACTGGGGAGGACATGCTACGCGAAGTTCATGGCCGTCCCCAACTACACCTACCTGAAGCTCAAGATGCCGGGCCCCAACGGGTCATCACCGTCGGCCCCACGTACAAACACGCGTTCGAATGCGACGTGGAGTGCGTGGAGTACGCCGAGGCCCTCGCCGAGTCTGAGGCCCTCATCGCCGACCTGGAGAGCCTCTATAAGGAGGTGCCAGACGTGAAGCGTCATGTCGGCAACTTTGAACCAGCGGAGACGGTTAAGTCCGTCCCCCTCGACCCCAGCGGCGACACCTCCAAGCAGATCCGGATCGGCTCCGGGCTCGATCCCAAATAAGAAGCAGTGCTCGTCGACTTTCTCCGCGCGAACGCCGACGTCTTCGCGTGGAGTCCCTCGGACATGCCCGGCATACCGAGGGATGTCGCCGAGCACTCGCTGGACATCCGAGCCGGAGCCCGACCCGTCAAGCAGCCACTGCGCCGATTCGACGAGGAGAAGCGCAGAGCCATAGGCGAGGAGATCCACAAGCTAATGGCGGCAGGGTTCATCAAAGAGGTATTCCATCCCGAATGGCTTGCCAACCCTGTGCTTGTGAGAAAGAAAGGGGGGAAATGGCGGATGTGTGTAGACTACACTGGTCTCAACAAAGCATGTCCGAAGGTTCCCTACCCTCTGCCTCGCATCGACCAAATCGTGGATTCCACTGCTGGGTGCGAAACCCTGTCTTTCCTCAATGCCTACTGAGGGTATCATCAAATCAGGATGAAAGAGTCCGACCAGCTCGCGACTTCTTTCATCACACCCTTCGACATGTACTGCAATGTTGAAAGGGAAATGTGCCCTTGGGCCATTTCTAAGTGTTTTGGTGATTTAGTGTCCAACACAAGTGCCTAAGTGTAAAGAGGTGGACAAAGTACAAATCAAGGATAAAGGTATGTTTCTCGGACTTAGTACATTGTTTTATGGACTAATGTATTGTGTCTAAGTGCTGGAAACAGGAAAAATCCAATTGGAAATGTCTTAGCTCGAGCAACCAAGAATCTGCTGAGTCTGGGAGCACCGGACTGTCCGGTGGTGCACCGGACAGTGTCCGGTGCGCCAGGCTGGTTTGAGCGAACTGGCCGCTCTCGGGAATTCACCGGCGACGTACGGCTATAATTCATCGGACTGTCCGGTGTGCACCGGACTGTCCGGTGAGCCAACGGTCGGCCGGGCCAATGGTCGGCCGCGCGATCTGCGCGGGACACGTGGCCGAGCCAACGGCTAGAAGGGGGCACCGGACTGTCCGGTGTGCACCGGACATGTCCGGTGCGCCAACGGCTCTCAGGCTGCCAACGGTCGGCTTCGCTATTTAAGGAAGGAAATCGGGCACCGGACAGTGTCCGGTGCGCCAGACGACAGAAGGTAAGAATTGCCTTCCCTGATTGCTCTCAACGACTCCTAGCTGCCTTGGGGCTATAAAAGGGACCCCTAGGCGCATGGAGGAGGATACCAAGCATTCCTACAACATTTCTAAGCACCAAGACATAGATTTCGCGCATTCGTTTCATTGTGATAGCATATAGAGCTCTTGTGGAGTTGTGAACTCATTGAGTCGTGTTGCGAGCTCTTGTTGCGATTTGTGTGCGTGTTGACACTCTGACTCTTGTGTCTTGTGTGCGTTGCTAATCCCTCCCTTGCTTTGTGTTCTTTGTGAATTTCAAGTGTAAGGGCGAGAGGCTCCAAGTTGTGGAGATTCCTCGCAAACGGGATTGAGAAAAAGCAAACAAAACACCGTGGTATTCAAGTAGGTCTTTGGACCGCTTGAGAGGGGTTGATTGCAACCCTCGTCCGTTGGGACGCCACAACGTGGAGTAGGCAAGCGTTGGTCTTGGCCGAACCACGGGATAACCACTGTGCCATCTCTGTGATTGATCCTTGTTGGTTGTTGTGTTTTATTGAGGATTCCTCTTTAGCCACTTGGCAATTATTGTGCTAACAATTAACCAAGTTCTTGTGGCTATAAATTTTTGAAGTTTTACAGGATCACCTATTCACCCCCCCTCTAGGTGCTCTCAATTGGTATCAGAGCAGTTCTCTTCAAGAAAGGGACCAACCGCCCGAAGAGATGGATCCTAAGGGCAAGGGGATGGTGATCAATGACAAGGAGAAGGAGTCCTTCGTCAACGAGCCCAATGATGACAGGCCCACCGACTCAGGCTCGGGCCACAAAAGAAAAGACGGGAGGAAGAAGAAGACAAGGCGCATCAAGGAAATTGTCTACTACGACAGTGACGAATCTTCCTCCTCCCAAAAGGACAACGACGACTACGACAGACGAAAGACGGTTAACTCAAACTTTTCTTTCGATTATTCGCGCATTTCGCATAGCTCAAATGCTCAATTGCTCCCCATTCCACTTGGCAAGCCCCCTCACTTTGATGGAGAGGACTACGGATTTTGGAGCCACAAAATGCGTACTCACTTGTTTTCTCTCCATCCAAGCATTTGGGAGATTGTGGAAAGTGGAATGAAATTTGATAGCTCGAATAGCCCTATGTTTATTAATGAACAGATTCATAAAAATGCACAAGCTACTACTGTGTTGCTAGCCTCTTTGTGCAGGGACGAGTATCACAAGGTGAGCGGCTTGGACAATGCCAAGCAGATCTGGGACACCCTCAAGATCTCTCATGAGGGGAACGACGTCACCTTGCTCACCAAAATGGAGTTGGTGGAGGGCGAGCTTGGAAGGTTCACGATGATAAGGGGCGAGGAGCCAACTCAAACATACAACCGGCTCAAGACCCTTATCAACAAAATAAGGAGCTACGAAAGCACGCGATGGACGGACCACGACGTTGTCCGACTGATGCTAAGGTCCTTTACCGTTCTTGATCCTCATTTGGTGAATAATATTCGTGAGAATCCCAGGTACACCAAAATGTCACCCGAAGAAGTCCTCGGAAAATTCGTTAGCGGGCGAATGATGATCAAGGAGGCGAGGTACGTGGACGACGCCTTGAATGGTCCGATCAACGAGCCGCAACCCCTTGCTCTCAAGGCAACAAGA
Organism: Zea luxurians; assembly: GCA_029449295.1. Classification (NCBI taxonomy): domain Eukaryota; kingdom Viridiplantae; phylum Streptophyta; class Magnoliopsida; order Poales; family Poaceae; genus Zea; species Zea luxurians. The sequence continues at coordinate 179,420,478 of JAOPSE010000004.1, read as the reverse complement.
AGCAAGGAGGCGCTACCTAGCAAGGTGGCACAGATTGAGGCGGCCGGACTTAATGATGAAGAGATGGCCCTCATCATCAAAAGATTCAAGACGGTGCTTAAGGGTCGCAAGGGACAGCCAAGCAAGACCAAAGCCAAGGGGAAGCGCTCATGCTTCAAATGCGGTAAGCTTGGTCATTTTATTGCTAACTGTCCCGACAATGATAGTGATCAGGAACAAGGGAACAAGAGGGAGAAGAAGAAGAAGTATAAGAAGGCAAAAGGCGAGGCGCATCTAGGCAAGGAGTGGGATTCGGATTGCTCCTCTTCCGACTCTGACAATGAGGGACTCGCCGCCACCGCCTTCAACAAATCGACCCTCTTTCCAAACGAGCGTCACACATGCCTTATGGCAAGAGAGAAGAAGGTATGTACTCAAAACTCTACTTATGCTTCTTCAAGTGAGGACGAATCTAGTGATAAGGATGAAATAGATTATTCATGTTTGTTTAAGGGCCTAGATAGAACCAAGGTAGACAAAATTAATGAATTAATTGATGCCTTGAACGATAAGAATATGCTTTTAGAAAAGCAAGAGGATTTGTTGTATGAAGAATATGATAAATTTGTAGAAGCACAAAAGTCTCTTGCTCTAGAAATTAAAAGGAATAAAATGCTCTCTAGTGAATTATCTTCTTGTCATGAAACTATTGCTACGTTAAAAAGTTTTAATGATGATTTAAATGCTAAACTAGAAGTAGCTAGTAAATCTAATTCTTGTGTAGAAATTGTTGAAACTTGTAATAGGTGTAAAGATTTTGACATTGATGCTTGTAGTGATCATTTAGTTTCAATTTCCAAATTAAATGAGGAATTAGCTAGTCTTAATGCCCAACTTAAGACTAGTAAGAATGAATTTGACAAGCTAAAATTTGCAAGGGATGCCTACACGATTGGTAGACACCCCTCAATTAAGGATGAACTTGGTTACAAGAGGGAAGCCAAGAACTTGACAAGCCATAAGGCTCCCATCTCCGCCAAGGAGAAAGGGAAGGCCCCTATGGCTAGTAGTGTGCAAAAGAACCATGCCTTTATGTACCATGATAGGAGACAATCTAGAAATGCTTATAGGAGTTGTAATGCATATAATGCCTTTGATTCTCATGCCATGTTTGCTTCTAGTTCTTCTTATGTGCATGATAGAAATGTTGGTAGGAGAAATGTTGTTCATAATATGCCTAGGAGAAATGTTGTTAATATTCCTAGGAAAGTAAATGAACCTTCTACAATATATCATGCTTTAAATGCTTCTTTTGCTATTTGTAGAAAGGATAAGAAGATAGTTGCTAGAAAATCAGGGGCAAGATGCAAGGGAGACAAAACTTGCATTTGGGTCCCTAAGGATATTTGCGCTAACCTTGTAGGACCCAACATGAGTTGGGTACCTAAGACCTAAGCCTAAATTTGCCTTGCAGGTTTATGCATCCGGGGGTTCAAGCTGGATTATCGACAGCGGATGCACAAACCATATGACGGGGGAGAAGAAGATGTTCACCTCCTACGTCAAGAATAAGGATTCCCAAGATTCAATAATATTCGGTGATGGGAATCAAGGCAAGGTAAAAGGGTTAGGTAAAATTGCAATCTCAAATGAGCACTCTATCTCTAATGTGTTTTTAGTAGAGTCTCTTGGATATAATTTGCTATCTGTTAGTCAACTATGCAATATGGGATATAACTGTCTATTTACAAATGTAGATGTGTCTGTCTTTAGAAGAAGTGATGGTTCACTAGCTTTTAAGGGTGTATTAGACGGCAAACTTTATTTAGTTGACTTTGCAAAAGAAGAGGCCGGTCTAGATGCATGCTTAATGGCTAAGACTTGCATGGGCTGGTTGTGGCATCGCCACCTAGCACATGTGGGGATGAAGAACCTCCACAAGCTTCTAAAGGGAGAACACGTGATAGGTCTAACCAATGTTCATTTCAAAAAAGATAGACCTTGTGCAGCTTGTCAAGCAGGTAAACAAGTAGGAGGAGCGCATCACAGCAAGAATGTGATGACCACGTCAAGACCTCTGGAGCTGCTGCATATGGGCCTCTTCGGACCCGTCGCCTATCTGAGCATAGGAGGAAGTAAGTATGGTCTAGTTATTGTTGATGACTTTTCCCGCTTCACTTGGGTGTTCTTTTTGCTGGATAAGTCTGAAACACAAGGGACCCTCAAGCGCTTCCTAAGGAGAGCTCAAAATGAGTTTGAGCTCAAGGTGAAGAAGATAAGGAGCGACAACGGGTCCGAATTCAAGAATCTTCAAGTGGAGGAGTTTATTGAGGAGGAGGGGATCAAGCACGAGTTCTCCGCTCCCTACACACCTCAGCAAAATGGTGTGGTAGAGAGGAAGAACAGGATGCTCATAGATATGGCGAGGACTATGCTTGGAGAGTTCAAGACCCCCGAGTGCTTTTGGTCGGAAGCCGTGAACACGGCTTGCCACGCCATCAACAGGGTCTACCTTCACCGCCTCTTCAAGAAGACCTCATACGAGCTGCTAACTGGTAACAAACCCAATGTATCGTACTTTCGTGTATTTGGGAGTAAATGCTACATTCTAGTGAAGAAGGGTAGGAATTCCAAATTTGCTCCCAAAGCCGTAGAAGGGTTTTTATTAGGTTATGATTCAAATACAAAGGCGTATAGGGTCTTCAACAAATCATCGGGTTTGGTTGAAGTCTCTAGCGACGTTGTATTTGATGAGACTAATGGCTCTCCAAGAGAGCAAGTTGTTGATCTTGATGATGTAGATGAAGAAGACGTTCCAACGGCCGCGATACGCACCATGGCGATTGGAGATGTACGGCCTCAGGAACATTTGGAGCAAGATCAACCGTCTTCCTCAACTATGGTGCATCCCCCAACCCAGGATGACGAACAGGTACCTCAAGTGGAGGCACATGATCAAGGGGGAACACAGGATGTTCAAATTGAAGAGGAAGAAGCACCTTAGGCACCTCCAACCCAAGTTCGAGCGACGATCCAAAGGGATCATCCCGTCGACCAAATTTTGGGTGATATTAGCAAGGGAGTAACTACTCGTTCAAGATTAGTTAATTTTTGTGAGCATTACTCTTTTGTCTCTTCTATTGAGCCTTTCAGGATAGAAGAGGCCTTGCTAGATCCGGACTGGGTGTTGGCCATGCAGGAGGAACTCAACAATTTCAAGCGCAATGAAGTTTGGACACTGGTGCCTCGCCCCAAGCAAAATGTTGTGGGAACCAAGTGGGTGTTCCGCAACAAACAGGACAAGCACGGGATGGTGACAAGGAACAAGGCTCGGCTTGTGGCAAAAGGTTATGCCCAAGTCGCAGGTTTGGACTTTGAGGAGACTTTTGCTCCCGTGGCTAGGCTAGAATCAATTCGTATCTTGCTAGCATATGCCGCTCACCATTCCTTCAGGTTGTACCAAATGGATGTGAAGAGCGCTTTCCTCAACGGGCCGATCAAGGAGGAGGTGTACGTGGAGCAACCCCCTGGCTTTGAGGATGAACGGTACCCCGACCACGTGTGTAAGCTCTCTAAGGCGCTCTATGGACTTAAGCAAGCCCCAAGAGCATGGTATGAATGCCTTAGAGACTTTTTAATTGCTAATGCTTTCAAGGTTGGGAAAGCCGATCCAACTCTTTTTACTAAGACTTGCGATGGTGATCTTTTTGTATGCCAAATTTATATCGATGACATAATATTTGGTTCTACTAATCAAAAGTCTTGTGAAGAGTTTAGCAGGGTGATGACGCAGAAATTCGAGATGTTGATGATGGGCGAGTTGAACTATTTCCTTGGGTTCCAAGTGAAGCAACTCAAGGACGGCACTTTCATCTCCCAAACGAAGTACACGCAAGATTTGCTAAAGAGATTTGGGATGAAGGACGCTAAGCCCGCGAAGACGCCGATGGGAACTGACGGACACACCGACCTCAACAAAGGTGGTAAGTCCATTGATCAAAAAGCATACCGGTCCATGATAGGTTCTTTGCTTTATTTATGTGCTAGTAGACCGGATATTATGCTTAGCGTATGCATGTGTGCTAGATTTCAATCCGATCCTAAGGAGTGTCACTTAGTGGCTGTGAAGCGAATTCTTAGATATTTAGTCGCTACGCCTTGCTTCGGGATCTGGTATCCAAAGGGGTCTAACTTTGACTTGATTGGGTACTCAGATTCCGACTATGCTGGATGTAAGGTCGATAGGAAGAGTACATCGGGGACGTGCCAATTCTTAGGAAGGTCCCTGGTGTCATGGAACTCTAAGAAATAAACCTCCGTTGCCCTATCCACCGCTGAGGCCGAGTACGTTGCCGCAGGACAGTGTTGTGCACAACTACTTTGGATGAGGCAAACCCTCAGGGACTTTGGCTACAATCTGAGCAAAGTCCCACTCCTATGTGATAATGAGAGTGCTATCCGAATAGCGGAAAATCCTGTTGAGCACAGCCGCACAAAGCACATTGACATCCGGCATCACTTTTTGAGAGACCACCAGCAAAAGGGAGATATCGAAGTGTTTCATGTTAGCACCGAGAACCAGCTAGCCGATATCTTTACCAAGCCTCTAGATGAGAAGACCTTTTGCAGGCTGCGTAGTGAGCTCAATATCTTAGATTCGCGGAACTTGGATTGAATTGTAGCATATATATGTTTATGCCTTTGATCATGTTCATTCTGCATTCTGTTGCTTATTGTGGTGCTCAAGTTGTACAAACACTCCCTGGACCTCACAAGTCCTTTTTGCAAGTGATGCACATATTTAGGGGGAGCTGTGCTACAACTTGACCCTTTGAGACTAACCATGTACTTGAGTTTGGTTGTTTTAGTCTCCAAGGAGAATTGAAAGGGAAAAGGTGGACTTGGACCATGCAAGACTTCCACTGCACTCCGATGAGAAAGAGTAACTTTTCCAAGTTCATCTTTATACTCCTATTGCCTTTGTGTTCTTATTTGAAAATTTTGGTGAGGCAATGGGGTTAAAGGGGCCAAGATTGATCCCGTTTTGGTGCTTGATGCCAAAGGGGGAGAAAATAAAGGCCAAAGCAATAAATGAATCAGCTACCACTTGAGAAATTTTGAAAATAGTAGATTAGAGCTTTTGGTTTGTCAAAACTCTTTTATTGTCTTTTATGTCAAAAGTTGGCCTCTTGTGGGGAGAAGTGGTGATTATGGGAAAAGGGGGGAGTTTTTGAAATCCTTGATCAAATTTCTTTGGAAAACCTCTCTTTATGTCTCTACAAGTGGTTTTGACTCAGAGATAGGAATTTGAGTTTGATTTGCAAAAACAAACCAAGTGGTGGCATAGAGTGATCCATATATGCCCTTGGTCCATTTCTAAGTGTTTTGGTGATTAAGTGTCCAACATAAGTGCCTAAGTGTAAATAGGTGGACAAAGTACAAATCAAGGATAAAGGTATGTTTCTCGGACTTAGTACATTGTTTTATGGACTAATGTATTGTGTCTAAGTGCTGGAAACAGGAAAAATCCAATTGGAAATGTCTTGGCTCGAGCAACCAAGAATCTGCTGAGTCTGGGAGCACCGGACTGTCCGGTGGTGCACCGGACAGTGTCCAATGGTGCACCGGATAGTGTCCGGTGCGCCAGGCTAGTTCGAGCGAACTGGCCGCTCTCGGGAATTCACCAGCGACGTACGACTATAATTCACCGGACTGTCCGGTGTGCACCGGACTGTCCGGTGTGCACCGGACTGTCCGGTGAGCCAACGGTCGGCCGGGCCAACGGTCGGCCGCGCGATCTGCGCGGGACACGTGGCCGAGCCAACGGCTAGAAGGGGGCACCGGACTGTCCGGTGTGCACCGGACATGTCCGGTGCGCCAACGGCTCTCAGGCTGCCAACGGTCGGCTTCGCTATTTAAGGAAGGAAATCGGGCACCGGACAGTGTCCGGTGTGCACCGGACTGTCCGGTGCGCCAGACGACAGAAGGCAAGAATTGCCTTCCCTGATTGCTCTCAACGGCTCCTAGCTGCCTTGGGGCTATAAAAGGGACCCCTAGGCGCATGGAGGAGGATACCAAGCATTCCTACAACATTTCTAAGCACCAAGACATAGATTTCGCGCATTCGTTTCATTGTGATAGCATATAGAGCTCTTGTGGAGTTGTGAACTCATTGAGTCGTGTTGCGAGCTCTTGTTGCGATTTGTGTGCGTGTTGACACTCTGACTCTTGTGTCTTGTGTGCGTTGCTAATCCCTCCCTTGCTTCGTGTTCTTTGTGAATTTCAAGTGTAAGGGCGAGAGGCTCCAAGTTGTGGAGATTCCTCGCAAACGGGATTGAGAAAAAGCAAACAAAACACCGTGGTATTCAAGTAGGTCTTTGGACCGCTTGAGAGGGGTTGATTGCAACCCTCATCCGTTGGGACGCCACAACATGGAGTAGGCAAGCGTTGGTCTTGGCCGAACCACGGGATAACCACTGTGCCATCTCTGTGATTGATCCTTGTTGGTTGTTGTGTTTTGTTGAGGATTCCTCTTTAGCCACTTGGCAATTATTGTGCTAACAATTAACCAAGTTTTTTGTGGCTATAAGTTTTTGAAGTTTTACAGGATCACCTATTCACCCCCCCCCCTCTAGGTGCTCTCAAATGTCACCATGCCGTTCGGCTTGAGGAATGCGGGCGCGACGTACCAGTGGTGCATGAACCATGTGTTCGGCGAACACATTGGCCGCACGGTCGAGGCCTACGTCGATGACATCGTAGTCAAGACGAGGAAAGCCTCCGACCTCCTTTCCGACCTTGAAGCGACATTCCGATGTCTCAAGGCGAAAGGCGTCAAGCTCAATCCCGAAAAGTGTGTTTTTGGAGTACCCCGAGGCATGCTCTTGGGGTTCATCGTCTCCGAGCGGGGCATCGAAGCCAACCCGGAGAAGATCGCAGCTATCACCAGCATGGGGCCCATCAAGGACTTGAAAGGCGTATAGAGGGTCATGGGATGCCTCGCGGCTCTGAGCCGCTTCATCTCACGCCTCGGCGAAAGAGGTCTACCTCTGTACCGCCTCTTAAGGAAGGCCGAGTGCTTCACTTGGACCCCTGAGGCCGAGGAAGCCCTCGGGAACCTGAAGGCGCTCCTCACAAAGGCGCCTATCTTGGTGCCCCCAGCTGCCGGAGAAGCCCTCCTGGTCTACGTCGCCGCGACCACTCAGGTGGTTAGCACCGCGATTGTGGTCGAGAGGCAAGAAGAGGGGCATGCGTTGCCCGTTCAGAGGCCAGTCAGCGAGGTACTGTCCGAAACCAAGATCCGCTACCCACAAGTTCAGAAGCGGCTGTACGCGGTGATCCTGACGCGGCGGAAGCTGCGACACTACTTCGAGTCTCATCCGGTAACTATGGTGTCATCCTTCCCCATGGGGGAGATCATCCAGTGCCGAGAGGCCTCGGGTAGGATTGCAAAGTGGGCGGTGGAAATCATGGGTGAGACGATCTCGTTTGCTCCTCGGAAGGCCATCAAGTCCCAGGTCTTGGGGGACTTCGTAGCTGAATGGGTCGACACCCAGCTACCGACGGCTCCGATCCAACCAGAGCTCTGGACCATGTTCTTCGACGGGTCGCTGATGAAGACAGGAGCCGGCACAGGCCTACTCTTCATCTCGCCCCTCGGGAAGCACCTACGCTACGTGCTACGCCTCCATTTCCCAGCATCCAACAATGTGGCTGAGTACGAAGCTCTGGTCAACGGGTTGCGGATCGCCATCGAGCTAGGGGTCCGACGCCTCGACGCTCGTGGTGACTCGCAGCTCGTCATCGACCAAGTCATGAAGAACTCCCACTGCCGCGACCCGAAGATGGAGGCCTACTGCGATGAGGTACGACGCCTAGAAGACAAGTTCTACGGGCTCGAGCTCAACCACATCGCTCGGCGCTACAACGAGACTGCGGACGAGCTGGCTAAAATAGCCTCGGGGCAAACGACGGTTCCCCCGGACGTCTTCTCCCGGGATCTGCATCAACCCTCCGTCAAGATCGACGACACGCCCCAGCCCGAGGCACCCTCGGCCCAGCCCGAGGCACCCTCGGATCATCCCGAGGCACCCTCGGCTCGGCCCAAGGTATCCTCGACTCAACCCGAGGTACCCTCGGCCCCCGAGGGCGAGGCACTGCACGTCGAGGGGGAGCAAAGCGAGGTCACGCCTGATCAAAACTTGCAGACCCCGTACCTGCAATACCTCCACCGAGGAGAGCTACCCTCCGACCGAGCCGAGTCTCGACGAGTGGCGCGGCGCGCCAAGTCGTTCGTCTTGCTGGGAGATGAGAAGGAGCTCTACCACCGGAGCCCCTCCGGCATCCTCCAGCGATGCATCTCCATCGCCGAAGGTCAGGAACTCCTGCGAGAGATACACTCGGGGGCTTGTGGCCATCACACAGCGCCTCGAGCCCTTGTCGGGAATGCTTTCCGGCAAGGCTTCTACTGGCCGACGGCGGTGGCCGACGCCACTAGAATCGTCCGCACCTGCGAAGGGTGTCAGTTCTACGCAAGGCAGACCCACCTGCCCGCTCAGGCTCTGCAGACGATACCCATCACCTAGCCTTTTGCTGTGTGGGGTCTGGACCTCGTCGGCCCCTTGCAGAAGGCACCCGGGGGCTACACGCACCTGTTGGTCGCCATCGACAAATTATCCAAGTGGATCGAGGTCCGACCCCTGAACAGCATCAGGTCCGAGCAGGCGGTGGCGTTCTTCACCAACATCATCCATCGCTTCGGGGTCCCGAACTCCATCATCACCGACAACGGCACCCAGTTCACCAGCAGAAAGTTCCTGGACTTCTGCGAGGACCACCACATCCGGGTGGACTGGGCCGCCGTGGCTCACCCCATGTCAAATGGGCAAGTAGAGCGTGCCAACGACATGATTCTACAAGGGCTCAAGCCTCGGATCTACAACGACCTCAACAAGTTCGACAAGCGATGGATGAAGGAACTCCCCTCGGTAGTCTGGAGTCTGAGGACAACGCCGAGCCGAGCCACGGGCTTCACGCCGTTCTTCCTAGTCTACGGGGCCGAGGCCGTCTTGCCCACAGACCTGGAATACGGCTCCCCGAGGGCGAGGGCCTACACCGACCAAAGCAACCAAGCTAGCCGGGAAGACTCGCTGGACCAGCTGGAGGAGGCTCGGGACAAGGCCTTACTACACTCGGCGCGGTACCAGCAGTCCCTGCGACGCTACCACGCCCGAGGGGCCCAGTCCCGAGACCTCCAGGTGGGCGACCTGGTGCTTCGGTTGCGACAAGACGCCCGAGGGCGGCACAAGCTCACGCCCCCCCCTGGGAGGGACCGTTCGTCATCGCCAAAGTTCTGAAGCCCGGAACGTACAAGCTGGCCAACAGTCAAGGCGAGGTCTACGGCAATGCTTGGAACATCCAACAGCTACGTCGCTTCTACCCTTAAGATGTTTTCAAGTTGTTCATATACCTCGCGCCCAGCAAAAGTTTAGTCGTCAAGGAAGGGTCGGCCTTGCCTCGGCAAAGCCCGACCCTCCCTCAGGGGCTAAATGGGGGGGAACCCCCTCTGCGTCGAAGTTTTCCTCGAAAAAAGATCTTTTCTGCCAGAAGGTCTTTCGGGCTGTTTGACTACTTTGAAAGTGGATCCTGAAAACAACGGAGTACACGTAAGCAGCCAAGGCTGACCGAGCCGAGGGACTCCTACGCCTCTGGGATACGGATACCTCACTCATCACCTTCTGCGATAAGTAACTCACGTTCGGATAAGTGATCCCGCGGACCGAACAAGTCTTCACGTTCGGAAGCTCTCCTGCCGAAGTGATCCTTCGAGCCTTCTCGACTGCGTCGGTGACAGAGCCCCATGGACGGGTGAGAGTGCGCGTAAGCGGCAAGGCTGACCGAGCCGAGGGACTCCTACGCCTCCGGGATACGGATACCTCACTCATCACCTTCTGCGAGAAGCAACTCTCGCTCGCACAAACATTTCTGTTACCAACAAAAAGGTCCAGATACTCGAAACAAGAGGAAAGGAGACACGACTTTACAGTACGGCGAGGGTGTGTTTTGGCCTCGGCGGCCGCAGGGAACACACGCTACAAGACAATCCGATCCTGCAGGCTCGGATCCTGACGGCTGAAGGGAGCAGCAGCACCCTCGGCATCGACGACACCTTCGGCGAGGTCTGACCTAGCCTCGGACGGCGACGCGGTCCGAAGATCTCCATTCTGAAGGATGACTTCATCGCCACGCCCGGGCCATCGCTACCAGGATCTTCTCGGGAATCCGGCCCGAGCAGGCGGCTCGGCCGGTCACCCCGAGGCCTCGGCCAGCCGTCCTCCAAGGACGTCGGCCCGACCCGAGGCCTCGGCTGGTCAATTCCGGCGTCGGTCCCGCTAACGGACGACCCGGCCAGGCTCCGGCCAACCAGGTTTTCTTTTCGAGCCAACTCTGCCTCTGTTCATGTTGACGCCGCTACCCCTGGCCTCGGCTCATCGAAGAGCGGCCGAGGAGTTCCTTTAATTAAGCTAGAGAAGCCTCGGACAACAAGGCCGACCGAGCCGAGGGACTCCTACGCCTCCGGGATACGGATACCTCACTCGTCACCTTTACACGGGGCGACTCACGCTTGGTGAAGCGGTTCAGACAACCAACAGGCGAGTCTTAGTGCTCAAAAATGAGGAAAAACACGACTCCGTGCCGAAAATACATACATGCTCAGGCCCCGACAGCCACAATGAACAAAAACACTGGCATCCAAAGTGCCATTGCAAACGGAACTCTGGTTCCGTCCCCGCGGGTATGAATAACCTCAAGCCTGCGGGGCGACGAACACCAGGGGACCCGCCAGCGACCTCTGCAGCAGCAGCCATGGTCCCAGGGCAGACACGGCCGCCGGAGGGCTCTTGTTCGCATTCCCGCTCAAGGGACGCGAACCAGCTATTAAAGCCAAAGAGCAGGTCGCTCCCAAGCGCGCCGGCAGGTCCTCGCTGCCGTCCTTGCCTCGAATGCAAGGAAGAGGGCGGAATGTTGCATCCTAGATGGGCAGCAACAGTTCGCCTTCCCCGGCATGGCTGGAGGACGTCTCCTCCGCAGAACTGGAGGGTGTTTGCCACCACCAGAAGCTGGAAGAAGAGGTGGCCCACCGGCCCGCGCGGGAGGTAGAGCCCCGGCTTGCCTCGCTCCCCGCCCCAGCGAGGATGACGAACACCCTCGAGGCTGAGGGCGGGTCCAAGATCACAGCCCGGCTTGCCTCTCCCCGTCCAGGGGCTGGAGGTCACCGTCTTGGGTGACCACCAGCGGAGAGGTGCAACCGGGCTGTGTGATGAAAATCCTTGAAGCCGAACGATGGCTGAAAGGTGCCAACTCCCACGGAGTTGTGTTCTCCCAACGACGAGGCGGAAAGACGGCGGATCTCCCCCATCCGGGGCTTGGAAGGTGGAAAGACACGATGCATAAGGGAGCGCGAAGACATGGTCGCCTTCCAAGGGGTCACCCTCCTTTTAAAGGCGGTTCTCCCTACTTGCGTCCCCAGCCGTCACGGGCTGAGTCTTCTCCAACACACTCCAAGGACCTCCCCTACGGCGCGGGGGCTGGGTCCCACGCGTCATGCAAGCCAGCTCAGAGTAGAAGAGGCCAAACCGCTGTGCGCGGTGCATACAACCGCCCAACGGTTACAAGCGACTCTCCACTTTTGCCCAGACCAACGTGCGAAAGGGCGGGCAGCCGTGCAGACGGCATGCAACCGCGCCAAGTGGGCGCACTTCTCCGACTCCCAACACGCCCGGCATGGAGGCCTAGGCCCACGCGTCATGCAACCGGTGCGCCGGTTGCTACGTGTGAGTAACTGCACCGCCACCTAGGGATGAAAGTGGTAATCCGAACTGTTAGAACAAATTTAATATTTTAAAATAGATATGTATAAAATTTGATGTTGATCTTTTCTTATGTTATCAAGCACATTAGTACAAATATGAATAAAATATTACATAAATTGTTTTATGTATTATTTGCTCCCTACAACACAAAAAGTTGAAAAAATTACCGAATTTGTTTCCGAATCCATACCGAAGTTTATATCTATTATTTGAGAAAATATAGGATGAATTTGAGGTTTACCTTTTATGAATCTTAACAAGCTGGATGTTAAAAATAAGAATACAAATTTGTATTGTATATTCTATATCATAATCAAAGAAAAACGACTAAAAAACTGATTACCGAATAAATACCGTTTCCGACCGTTTTCATCCCTACCGCCACCTGCGCCACCACCGCGCCTCCTCGACTGCGGAACCAATACCGCGACTCGAGGCCACCCAGCGTACGACCCAGCGGCTCCAGCCTGGCGCGACGGTCAATACGGCCGAAGACGGGCCGACAGTAATGGCGGTGGCAGGCGGGCAGGTGCAGCGGTCACGTCGTCAGCCAAGCTTACGTCCCATCCAGGGGCAGCGAGAGAACCCTCTCTCACGGCGTGAAGACAACGCGCCCGTGACCCGTTCCTCGAACGGCTCACGCACGCGCAACGGCTACCCTACGAACTACTCGCCCCGTCGCATCAACTCCGCGGCGGGACACGCGGCGCCTCTGGCAGGAGAAGCGAGCGATGCTTCGCCTTCGCCGCAATGACCGCGTCAAAAAAAGGTACGCCGCATCGTTCGATTTCGTATCCTTTTCCTTTTTTCCTCTTTCTCTCTCTTGCAATAGGGACCGGGAAAGGGGGATACCCCGAAAAGGATCCTTCCCCGAGAAGGAACCAGGCTCCGAGCCCCCCTACTGATCAGAGGTTCGAAGGCTGGCCCCCCGGAAGGGTTCGACAGCCTCCTCAGATCGCGTGGGCCCTACACCCACTACTGGTCAGAGGTTCGAAGGCCGGCCCCTCGAAAGGGTTCCACGGCCGCCTCAGGCTACTCGGGCTCCGCGCCCATTACTGATCAGGGGTTCGAAGGCTGGCCCCCGAAGGGTTCACAGCCGCCTCAGACGCCGAGCAAGGGATGACCATGGGTACGTTCGATACATAACCAAGGCTCGGGCTGCGCTCCCGAGGTACCCTAGGACATTTCCGAGACCAGCGGGAACGATCTTGTAACGGAATCCCTTCAGAGGGAGGCATCGAGCCCTCGGACCCCGTCGCCAGGGGACCGGGTTCGGCAGATCACCCGCAGGTACTTTTGGGCGTGCCTCTGGGCCCCTAGCCGACCCCTAACGAACGGGGCACGGACGTCCACTCGGATTACCCGCTTGCAGCTCACCGGAGACACCATGTTCGGCGCCCATCGAGGGCAACATGGCGCTTTCCCCCCCTCCTCCTTGCGGAAAGGCGACACAGGGGCGTATGTAAAAAAGTCGAGTCTGTCCCTGATCGTCCTCTCGCCCTGTGCAGAGGCTCGGGGCCGCTCTCGCAAACCCGGCTCCGGCCGAACCGTTGACAGCGTCAACATACCAGCCCGAGAACTTGGGACCCAACCGTACACCTGGGCTACGGCCAGCTCGCATGAGGGAACGACCAGACCAGCCGAAGCACTACGCAAGGCATTAAGACCTCGAAGGAGTGAAACCACTCCTCCGAGGTCTCGGGGGCTACACCCGGCGGGTGCGCTCGCGCGCACCCACCGGAACAAAACGCAACCGAGAAAGGCTGGTCCCCTTGCAAAAAAGTGCGACAAAAGCCTCCAAGCGAGTGCAAACACTCCCTTCGAGGCTCGGGGGCTACTGTCGGGGACCATAATTAGGGGTACCCTCAAGGCTCCTAATTCTCAGCTGGTAACCCCATCAGCACAAAGTTGCAAAGGCCTGATGGGTGCGATTAAGTCAGGGATCAGTCCATTCGAGGGACTCGATCATGCCTCGCCCGAGCCTAGCCTCGGACAAGGGTAGCCGACCCCGGAGGATTTCCATCTCGCCCGAGGCCCCCCTTCAGCGGCGAACATATTTCCGGCTCGCCCAAGGTCCTGTCTTCGCTAAGAAGCAACCCTGACCAAATCGCTGCACCAACCGACCAAGTCGCAGGAGCATTTAATGCAAAGGTGGCCTGACACCTTTATCCTGACGCGCGCCCCCCAGCCGGCAGAGCCGAAGTGACCGCCGTCACTTCGTCGCTCCACTGACCGGCCTGACAGAAGGACAGCGCCGCCTGCGCCACTCCGACTGCGGTGCCACTTGACAGAGTGAGACTGACAGGCAGTCAGGCCCGGCCAAAGGCACCATAGGAAGCTCCGCTCCGCCCGACCCAGGGCTCGGACTCGGGCTAAGTCCCGGAAGACGGCGAACTCCGCCCGACCCAGAGCTCGGACTCGGGCTAAGTCCCGGAAGACGGCGAACTCCGCCCGACCCAGGGCTCTGACTCGGGCTAAGTCCCGGAAGACGGCGAACTCCGCCCGACCCAGGGCTCGGACTCGGGCTAAGTCCCGGAAGACGACGACCTCCGCCTCGCCCGACCGAGGGCTTGGACTCGGGCTAAGTCCCAGAAGACGACGATCTCCGCCTCGCCCGACCCAGGGCTCGGACTTGGGCTCGGCCCCAGAAGACGACGAACTCCGCTTCGCCCGACCCCAGGGTTTGGACTTCGCCCCGGCGCCAGCCGGCGATCTCCGCCTCGCCCGAACCTGGGGCTCGGACCCGACCTCGGCCACGGAAGACAGACTCAACCTCGGCTTCGGAGGAGCTTCCACATCGCCCAACCTAGGGCGCAGACCAGCCACGTCAACAGGAGGCGCCATCATCACCCTACCCCGAGCTGACTCGGGCCGCTGGGAACAAGACCGGCGTCCCATCTGGCTCGCTCCGCCAGATAGGCAATGATGGCACCCCGCATACTCTATGACGACTGCGGCTCTCAGCCCCCTTACGGAAGCAAGAGGACGTCAGCAGGGACCCAACCGCTCCGACAGCTGTCCCTCCGTCAAGCTCCAGCACTCCTCCGACGGCCACGACATCACACCAGCTGGGTGCCAAAATCTCTCCGGCTGCCACGACGGCATGTACTTAGGGCGCTAGCTCTCCTCTGCTAGACACGTAGCACTCTGCTACACCCCCCTATTGTACACCTGGATCCTCTCCTTGCGCCTATAAAAGGGAGGACCAGGGCCCTCTTAGAGAGGGTTGGCCGCGCGGGGACGAGGACGAGAACAGGCGCTCGCTCGAGGCCGCTCGCTCCCTCTCCCGCGTGGACGCTTGTAACCCCCTACTGCAAGCACACCCGACCTGGGCGCGGGACGAATACGAAGGCCGCGGGATTCCCACCTCTCTCACGCCGGTCTTCGGCCGCCTCGCTCTCCCCCCTTCGCGCTCGCCCTCGCGCTCGACCCATCTGGGCTGGGGCACGCGGCGACATTCACTCGTCGGCTCAGGGACCCCCGGTCTCGGAACGCCGACAAATTTAGAGCTCATTGTCACCTCTAGTGTACCTGCAAAATTAGCCAAAGAAAAATGTGGGTATTTATCATTGAATAATCGATAATGCGGAGTGGGATAGGCTTATTACGTTCTCTGATCATGATCCAGTGAACTAGCAAGCTTTTCTACTACAAATGGAAGACACGATTTATTGTTGATACCGAACATCTGGACAGGCTTATCCTGAACAAGAAGTGCGGAAAGAAGGCTTCAAAGAAAGTGCATAAATCTGAGAGGGAGAAGCGTAAGCGGGACAAGCAAAACGATCTCTTTGGGGAGCTAGGAAACATGCTAGGTATGTGGTCTGTTACAAAATTTTAACATACAACAACATGATCTATGTCTGCACATTATTAAAATTTCCATGATGTTTTTGTTTCATGGAGTGCCATCCTGTCCATTTCATACGTACATTTTGTCCAGGTCAATGGAAGCCTACAACTCACCTTTGTGCCTGCTGTAGTTCTGTTTGTGTGATTCTCTTTGGTTTTGGATTTCCAAGTCATAACTTCAAGAGCTTAGCATGTTTATGTGGTTATATGGAATAATCTTCAACACACGTCTGACATTGTTATACAGACAATTTGCATCAAGTACTACTGTTTGTCTTAACTCTACAACTACTCTACATATGCTCAAAGCTGCATTTATATTTTTCCTAAGTAATGCCATATCTTTTCAGAACATGATAGGCAGAACAATGGGAAGGCATGCATATTAAGTGACACTACACGAATACTTAAAGATCTACTCTCACAAGTACAATCTCTTCGAAAGGAGATCAACACGCTGAAGAATGAATCTCATTATGTAAGTGGACTCCTCTCATTCCTGAAATCTAGCCAATATCATGATTTGGGGAATTTTTAATTTAAGTAACCTTTTTATATCCAATACTTGCTCACCTATGGGTCTTATTTTAATAGTTTAAAATTGCATTGTCTATTATGCGTAACATCAGTTGAGAAAATACTAGCAAATAAAAGATTTGCTATATCCTAGCCACCGATCCAATATGTGCTCCCTTCATTGTACAAAGCAGATTGCCTTGGAGAGAAATGAACTGCTCGATGAAACCAATGTGATCCGTGGTGAAATATCAGAGCTTCAAAACGAGCTGAGGACGCGGCTAGAAGGCAGCAACCCTATCTCTAGATCAAATCTTACAGCGCTCCATCCTGCGACCACAGTATTTGCGTTGCATCATTCACCACACCCACAAGTCATCGCGACGATGGCACTTCCTCTGCAACAGCCAGCGGTCGTTGAGCAACCTTACGCTGCCCCACGGCGGGAGCTGCAGCTATTCCCTGATCAGGCTGCGCCTACCGAAGATACTCAGCCATCACAAAACAAAACCACGGGATCTTTAATCATGTGATGCGGCCGCTGGCAAGGTACCCACCAGCAGTGACCACTTTGCCTGTACATGTATACCCAGTCCTTCCAAGAATGGAAGATGAGCAATGCAGCAGCGGTGGCACTACGGGTAGCGAATAGAAAGGTGGGGGGTAGGGAACCGTTAACAGCTCAAGTAAAAAACGAAAGATCTAGCTCACAGTTTAAGAAGTTTTCGTAGTTTTCAAGTTTGGTGTTTCCATTATAGCTGATGTGCTGAAGAAACCTTACAAGCCTATGCGGCTGTGTGCCCGCACATGTAAATATCGTTCCACTCTGTATTAGCTGAACTTAACCTCAACTAGATACCTCGATGGGAGCAATCTATCTTTGTTAGTTCGTCCACTTCGTGATTTATCTGTAGTACTTGTCAAACAGAAGATCAAAGATGATGGAATAAGTCATGTGTGGAGGACAGTCCGCAGTCCGCACAGCATCTCTGCTGCAGGACAGCAGCAACACAGCAGCATCTCTGCTGCAGGACAGCAGCAACACAGCAGCTTTTGACTACAAGGACTGCGGCAGACAGCAAGGACTGCGGCAGGCAGCACAGCAGCGGTCTTTTGACTGCAAGGACAGCCTGCCCTGCAGGCATCTCCTTTTTCAGTTTCAGCTTTTGGAGGACAGCAGCTTGCTGCAGTTTTTTTCTTTTTTGACTAGAGTACAACAGCACCTAGTGGTTAGTGCAGTTTGTAGGACAGCATATTCGCAACTCTAGGAAGCATATGCTGCAGCCCCTTGGGCTATAAATATGTATCCCGACCCTTAGACGGGTATGACATTGTGTAGTGTTTGAAAAAATAAACAGAAAATTGCCCCAACTCATAGTGTCATCCTCTTGATGAGAATTAGAGTCCCTCTACTTACAATTGGTATCAGTCGAGACGACGGGGCATGGCAGTGGCACGAGCGCTTCGGGCACCTTAACTTCGAGGCCCTGAAGCGGCTCAGTGCCAAGGAGATGGTACGAGGCCTGCCGTGCCTTGACCATGTGGAGCAATTCTGCGATGTCTGCGTGTTGACAAAGCAGAGACGGCTCCCCTTTCCCCAGCAGTCGAGTTTCCGAGCCAAGGAGAGGCTCGAGCTCGTGCATGGGGACTTGTGTGGCCCGGTGACACCAGCCACACCAGGAGGACGACGCTACTTCTTGCTGCTCGTCGACGATCTCTCCCGCTACATGTGGGTGATGATCCTTGGCGGCAAGGGAGAGGCTGCAAACGCCATCAGGCGTGTGCAGGTCGCTGCGGAGGCGGAGTGCGGCCGCAAGCTGCGCGTGCTGCGCACCGACAACGGCGGCGAATTCACGGCGGCTGAGTTCGCGTCGTACTGCGCGGATGAGGGCGTTCAGCGCCACTACTCCGCGCCGTACAGCCCGCAGCAGAACGGCGTTGTCGAGCGGCGCAACCAGACGGTTGTGGGGATGGCTCGGGCTCTCCTCAAGCAGAGAGGAATGCCAGCTGTCTTCTGGGGAGAGGCGGTGGTGACAGCGGTTTACATCCTCAACCGCTCGCCCACCAAGTCTCTCAACGGGATGACACCGTACGAGGCTTGGCATGGGCGCAAGCCGGCGGTCTCTCACCTACGGGTCTTTGGCTGCCTCGCGTTCACCAAGGAGCTTGGCCACATCGGCAAGCTCGACGACAGGAGCACCCCGGGGGTGTTCATTGGCTACGCGGAGGGCTCGAAGGCCTACCGCATCCTTGACCCAGGAACACAGCGTGTGCGCACGGCGCGCGACGTCGTGTTCAACGAAGGGCGAGGATGGGCGTGGGACAAGGCGGTGGACGACGGCACGACTCCGACGTACGACGACTTCACCGTTGAGTACGTCCACTTTGAGGGAGCTGGGGGAGTAGGCAACTCTTCTCCGAGCAGGTCCGCCCCAGCCCCCAAGTCTCCACCGACTCCAGCGCCACGCTCTCCAGCTCCGGCTACAACGAGCTCTTCACCACCACGCACTCCAGCCACGACTCCGGCTACACCGAGCTCTTCGCCACCACGTACTCCAGCACCGACGGTACCCTCTCCGAGAACGTCCTCTCCGACACCAGCTTGTGTCGAGCACGACCCAGTGGAGCTCGTGACCCCGCTCTCCCGCGACGAGGAGCGCGTCGATGCGTGCTACGACGGCGAGCCGTTGCGGTATCGAAGGGTGGAGGGCCTTCTCATCGACCCGTCGGTGCCGGGCCCTGCGTCTCGCATTCTGGCAGGAGAGTTGCATCTTGCATGCGACGACGATGAGCCTCGGTCTTTCGCGGAGGCCGAGAAACATGCGGCTTGGCGTGCCGCGATGCAGTCGGAGATGGACGCGGTTGAGACAAACCGCACTTGGGAGCTCGCTGATCTCCCTCATGGTCATCGCGCGATCACCCTTAAGTGGGTGTTCAAACTGAAGAGGGATGAAGCCGGCGCCATCGTCAAGCATAAGGCTCGCTTGGTGGCACGCGGTTTCTTGCAGCAGGAGGGGATCGACTTCGACGATGCCTTCGCCCCTGTAGCACGGATGGAATCTGTGCGACTCCTCCTCGCACTGGCAGCCCTGGAGGGCTGGCATGTTCACCACATGGATGTCAAGTCGGCGTTTCTTAACGGCGACTTAAAGGAGGAGGTCTATGTACATCAGCCGCCAGGTTTTGCGATCCCTGGCAAGGAGGGCAAGGTGTTGCGCCTGCGCAAGGCCCTCTACGGCTTGCGACAGGCACCAAGGGCGTGGAATGCCAAGCTGGATTCCACGCTCAAGAGGATGGGCTTCATGCCAAGCCCGCACGAGGCGGCCATCTATCGGCGGGGCAATGGAGAAAATGCCCTGCTGGTGGGTGTCTACGTCGACGACTTGGTGATCACCGGCGCCAAGGATGCAGAGGTGGCAGCGTTCAAGGAAGAGATGAAGGCCACCTTCCAAATGAGTGACCTGGGGCACCTTTCCTTCTACCTGGGGATTGAGGTGCACCAGGGGGACTCCGGGATCACACTTCGCCAGACCGCCTACGCCAAGCGCATTGTTGAGCTGGCTGGGCTCACCGACTGCAACCCAGCTCTCACTCCGATGGAGGAGAGGCTGAAGCTGAGTCGCGACAGCACGACGGAGGAGGTGGACGCTACACAGTACCGGCGTCTTGTGGGGAGCCTTCGCTACCTCGTCCACACACGGCCTGACTTGGCATACTCCGTCGGCTACGTTAGTCGGTTTCTGCAGCGACCGACGACGGAGCATGAGCAGGCTGTGAAGAGGATCATCCGCTATGTTGCGGGGACTCTCGACCACGGTCTCTACTACCCGAGGTGCCCTGGGGAGGCACATCTTGTCGGGTACAGCGACAGCGACCACGCCGGCGACATCGACACCAGCAAGAGCACAAGCGGGATCCTCTTCTTCCTCGGCAAGTGCCCCATCAGCTGGCAGTCGGTCAAGCAGCAGGTGGTGGCCATGTCCAGCTGCGAGGCCGAGTACATAGCGGCCTCCACCGCTTCAACTCAGGCGCTCTGGCTTGCTCGCCTGCTCGGTGATCTCCTTGGGAGAGACGTTGGAGCAGTGGAACTCCGGGTGGACAGCCAGTCCGCCCTGGCGTTGGCCAAGAACCCCGTGTTCCATGAACGGAGCAAGCACATCCGGGTGAGGTACCACTTCATCCGTGACTGTTTGACAGAAGGAAGCATCAAGGCACGATACATCAACACCAAGGATCAGCTTGCGGATCTGCTCACCAAGCCCCTTGGGAGGATCAAGTTCCTTGAGCTTTGTTCTAGGTCTGGAATGGCTCAACTTTCCCACAAGGCGACACACAAGACTTAGGGGGAGAATGATGGAATAAGTCATGTGTGGAGGACAGTCCGCAGTCCGCACAGCATCTCTGCTGCAGGACAGCAGCAACACAGCAGCATCTCTGCTGCAGGACAGCAGCAACACA
The DNA here is from genome assembly GCA_029449295.1 of Zea luxurians. Classification (NCBI taxonomy): domain Eukaryota; kingdom Viridiplantae; phylum Streptophyta; class Magnoliopsida; order Poales; family Poaceae; genus Zea; species Zea luxurians. The sequence goes on along the minus strand of JAOPSE010000004.1, from coordinate 179,399,800 downwards.
GCAGCTTTTGACTGCAAGGACTGCGGCAGACAGCAAGGACTGCGGCAGGCAGCACAGCAGCAGTCTTTTGACTGCAAGGACAGCCTGCCCTGCAGGCATCTCCTTTTTCAGTTTCAGCTTTTGGAGGACAGCAGCTTGCTGCAGTTTTTTTTCTTTTTTGACTAGAGTACAACAGCACCTAGTGGTTAGTGCAGTTTGTAGGACAGCATATTCGCAACTCTAGGAAGCATATGCTGCAGCCCCTTGGGCTATAAATATGTATCCCGACCCTTAGACGGGTATGGCATTGTGTAGTGTTTGAAGAAATAAACAGAAAATTGCCCCAACTCATAGTGTCATCCTCTTGATGAGAATTAGAGTCCCTCTACTTACAATTGGTATCAAAGCCAAACTATCCTGCAGCCTAAACATCTCGTGTTCATCTCCTTCCCGCGCCTCTCCTCACACTCAGTCGGCAGCAAGAGCTCCAACTGTTCCTTCCTCCCCTGCTCAGACGAGCAGCCTTTCGTCTGAGACAGCCTCTTCCACACGCAGCGACCCCTCACTAGCCCACCATGTCCCTACGCTCGGCCACTTCGAGTGCGCGGCGCCAGCAGGAGGCCGAGGTCGCCGCGGCACAAGAACGCGAGCGAGCAGCAGCAGCGGCTGCAGCGACAGCGGCGAGGGCAGCATGGTTGGCGGCGGCGGAACTGGCAGCGGCGAGAGCGGAAGTAGAAGCAGCGGAGGCGGCGGATGCTGCACGTGCGGCGGCAGCAGAGCTCGAGGTTCTGCGCGGCAGTAGAGCTGGCAGCTCTGCTTCTGTCGACGACAATAGCGACGAAGAGCTCAGGTTGGCGAGGGAAGCAGCGCGAGAGCAGGCGGCACAGTGGGCAGCCGCGCATCCCCATGGGGGCGCGCGTGGCGGCAGCCCAGATAGGCGCCGACGCGCTGACGGCGCTCTGGGCGAGGGCGCACGCGGCGGCAGCCCAGACGGGCGTAGACGCGCCGGCGGTGCTCCCGGCGGCGGCGACCGGGTCGATGGAGATCGCGGCCTCTACAGGCGGCGCGACTCTCCCTCCCCGGATCGGTACCATGGTCGCCGCATGGCCCAGGCCATTGTCAGGGACATCGGTCCCGGCGGTGGGTGGCCTACCCTCACCAAGACCAACTACGTCGAGTGGGCCGCAGTGATGAGGGTACGGCTCCAGGTTCGCCAAATGTGGGAAGCAGTTCGGTACGGCGACGTCGACTACCACGAGGATCGGCGGGCGCTGGATGCCCTCATTGCTGCAGTCCCGTCCGAGATGCAGTTTTCGCTTTCCCAGAAGCGGACTGCCAAGGAGGCCTGGGACGCCATCGCTGCGACCCGCATCGGCAGCGACCGTGCCCGCAAGACCACACTGCAGGCACTTCGCAAGGAGTGGGAGAACCTGGCCTTCAAGCCAGGTGAGGATGTTGATGACTTTGCTCTCCGCCTCAACACTCTGTTGCAGAAGATGGTGCAGTTCGGCGACGACACCTACGATGAGGAGAGAGCTGTTGAGAAGCTGTTCCGTTGCATCCCCGAGAAGTACAAGCAGATTGCTCGCTCGATCGAGTCTCTGCTAGACCTCTCCACGATGACAATCGAAGAGGCGATAGGTCGTCTCAAGGTGGTCGATGGCGACGAACCACAGGCTCCCTCTGGGCCTATCACTATCGGCGGGAAGCTACATCTCACTCGGGAGCAGTGGGAGGCCTGCCAGGGTGACAAGAAGAAGGGGGAGTCCTCCTCGACACGAGGCCGCAGACGCGGCAAACCGCGCAAGGCGCGTGGAGGCGCCCAGGCCGGGGCGCGAGGACAGGCTGAGGGTGGTGCCCGTGGAGGTGCCCAAGGCGGCGCCGTCGACAACAAGAAGCCGGCACGAGACGACGGCTGTCACAACTGCGGCAAGCTTGGCCACTGGGCCAGGGACTGTCGGCAGCCACGACGTGGCCAGGCCAACGTCGCACAGGCGGAGGCGGAGGAGGAGGCCCTGCTCCTGGCACATGCAAACATCGAGCCATCTCCAGCGGCACTCCTCCACCTTGATGAGTCGAAAGCACGCGCTTTCCTCGGCGACGGCTCCAGCAAGGACATGATCGAAGGATGGTGCCTCGACACCGGCGCCACTCATCACATGACCGGCCGACGGGAGTTCTTCACCGAGCTTGACTCTAGCGTTCGAGGCTCCGTCAAGTTTGGGGACGCCTCCGGCGTAGAGATCAAGGGCGCCGGCTCAGTTGTCTTCACCGCCGCGTCTGGTGAGCAGAGGCTGCTCACCGGAGTCTACTACATCCCCGCACTGAGGAACTCTATCATCAGCTTGGGACAGCTGGATGAGAACGGTTCGCGCGTGGAGGTCGAGCACGGAGTCATGAGGATCTGGGATCCTTCTCGTCGCCTTCTTGCCAAGGTACGCAGGAGTACAAATCGGCTTTACATCCTCAATGTGAAGGTGGCACAACCTTGCTGCCTTGCTGCTCGTCGAGACGACGGGGCATGGCAGTGGCACGAGCGCTTCGGGCACCTTAACTTCGAGGCCCTGAAGCGGCTCAGTGCCAAGGAGATGGTACGAGGCCTGCCGTGCCTTGACCATGTGGAGCAATTCTGCGATGTCTGCGTGTTGACAAAGCAGAGACGGCTCCCCTTTCCCCAGCAGTCGAGTTTCCGAGCCAAGGAGAGGCTCGAGCTCGTGCATGGGGACTTGTGTGGCCCGGTGACACCAGCCACACCAGGAGGACGACGCTACTTCTTGCTGCTCGTCGACGATCTCTCCCGCTACATGTGGGTGATGATCCTTGGCGGCAAGGGAGAGGCTGCAAACGCCATCAGGCGTGTGCAGGTCGCTGCGGAGGCGGAGTGCGGCCGCAAGCTGCGCGTGCTGCGCACCGACAACGGCGGCGAATTCACGGCGGCTGAGTTCGCGTCGTACTGCGCGGATGAGGGCGTTCAGCGCCACTACTCCGCGCCGTACAGCCCGCAGCAGAACGGCGTTGTCGAGCGGCGCAACCAGACGGTTGTGGGGATGGCTCGGGCTCTCCTCAAGCAGAGAGGAATGCCAGCTGTCTTCTGGGGAGAGGCGGTGGTGACAGCGGTTTACATCCTCAACCGCTCGCCCACCAAGTCTCTCAACGGGATGACACCGTACGAGGCTTGGCATGGGCGCAAGCCGGCGGTCTCTCACCTACGGGTCTTTGGCTGCCTCGCGTTCACCAAGGAGCTTGGCCACATCGGCAAGCTCGACGACAGGAGCACCCCGGGGGTGTTTATTGGCTACGCGGAGGGCTCGAAGGCCTACCGCATCCTTGACCCAGGAACACAGCGTGTGCGCACGGCGCGCGACGTCGTGTTCGACGAAGGGCGAGGATGGGCGTGGGACAAGGCGGTGGACGACGGCACGACTCCGACGTACGACGACTTCACCGTTGAGTACGTCCACTTTGAGGGAGCTGGGGGAGTAGGCAACTCTTCTCCGAGCAGGTCCGCCCCAGCCCCCAAGTCTCCACCGACTCCAGCGCCACGCTCTCCAGCTCCGGCTACAACGAGCTCTTCACCACCACGCACTCCAGCCACGACTCCGGCTACACCGAGCTCTTCGCCACCACGTACTCCAGCACCGACGGTACCCTCTCCGGGAACATCCTCTCCGACACCAGCTTGTGTCGAGCACGACCCAGTGGAGCTCGTGACCCCGCTCTCCCGCGACGAGGAGCGCGTCGATGCGTGCTACGACGGCGAGCCGTTGCGGTATCGAAGGGTGGAGGGCCTTCTCATCGACCCGTCGGTGCCGGGCCCTGCGTCTCGCATTCTGGCAGGAGAGTTGCATCTTGCATGCGACGACGATGAGCCTCGGTCTTTCGCGGAGGCCGAGAAACATGCGGCTTGGCGTGCCGCGATGCAGTCGGAGATGGACGCGGTTGAGACAAACCGCACTTGGGAGCTCGCTGATCTCCCTCATGGTCATCGCGCGATCACCCTTAAGTGGGTGTTCAAACTGAAGAGGGATGAAGCCGGCGCCATCGTCAAGCATAAGGCTCGCTTGGTGGCACGCGGTTTCTTGCAGCAGGAGGGGATCGACTTCGACGATGCCTTCGCCCCTGTAGCACGGATGGAATCCGTGCGACTCCTCCTCGCACTGGCAGCCCTGGAGGGCTGGCATGTTCACCACATGGATGTCAAGTCGGCGTTTCTTAACGGCGACTTAAAGGAGGAGGTCTATGTACATCAGCCGCCAGGTTTTGCGATCCCTGGCAAGGAGGGCAAGGTGTTGCGCCTGCGCAAGGCCCTCTACGGCTTGCGACAGGCACCAAGGGCGTGGAATGCCAAGCTGGATTCCACGCTCAAGAGGATGGGCTTCATGCCAAGCCCGCACGAGGCGGCCATCTATCGGCGGGGCAATGGAGAAAATGCCCTGCTGGTGGGTGTCTACGTCGACGAGTTGGTGATCACCGGCGCCAAGGATGCAGAGGTGGCAGCGTTCAAGGAAGAGATGAAGGCCACCTTCCAAATGAGTGACCTGGGGCACCTTTCCTTCTACCTGGGGATTGAGGTGCACCAGGGGGACTCCGGGATCACACTTCGCCAGACCGCCTACGCCAAGCGCATTGTTGAGCTGGCTGGGCTCACCGACTGCAACCCAGCTCTCACTCCGATGGAGGAGAGGCTGAAGCTGAGTCGCGACAGCACGACGGAGGAGGTGGACGCTACACAGTACCGGCGTCTTGTGGGGAGCCTTCGCTACCTCGTCCACACACGGCCTGACTTGGCATACTCCGTCGGCTACGTTAGTCGGTTTCTGCAGCGACCGACGACGGAGCATGAGCAGGCTGTGAAGAGGATCATCCGCTATGTTGCGGGGACTCTCGACCACGGTCTCTACTACCCGAGGTGCCCTGGGGAGGCACATCTTGTCGGGTACAGCGACAGCGACCACGCCGGCGACATCGACACCAGCAAGAGCACAAGCGGGATCCTCTTCTTCCTCGGCAAGTGCCCCATCAGCTGGCAGTCGGTCAAGCAGCAGGTGGTGGCCATGTCCAGCTGCGAGGCCGAGTACATAGCGGCCTCCACCGCTTCAACTCAGGCGCTCTGGCTTGCTCGCCTGCTCGGTGATCTCCTTGGGAGAGACGTTGGAGCAGTGGAACTCCGGGTGGACAGCCAGTCCGCCCTGGCGTTGGCCAAGAACCCCGTGTTCCATGAACGGAGCAAGCACATCCGGGTGAGGTACCACTTCATCCGTGACTGTTTGACAGAAGGAAGCATCAAGGCACGATACATCAACACCAAGGATCAGCTTGCGGATCTGCTCACCAAGCCCCTTGGGAGGATCAAGTTCCTTGAGCTTTGTTCTAGGTCTGGAATGGCTCAACTTTCCCACAAGGCGACACACAAGACTTAGGGGGAGAATGATGGAATAAGTCATGTGTGGAGGACAGTCCGCAGTCCGCACAGCATCTCTGCTGCAGGACAGCAGCAACACAGCAGCATCTCTGCTGCAGGACAGCAGCAACACAGCAGCTTTTGACTGCAAGGACTGCGGCAGACAGCAAGGACTGCGGCAGGCAGCACAGCAGCAGTCTTTTGACTGCAAGGACAGCCTGCCCTGCAGGCATCTCCTTTTTCAGTTTCAGCTTTTGGAGGACAGCAGCTTGCTGCAGTTTTTTTCTTTTTTGACTAGAGTACAACAGCACCTAGTGGTTAGTGCAGTTTGTAGGACAGCATATTCGCAACTCTAGGAAGCATATGCTGCAGCCCCTTGGGCTATAAATATGTATCCTGACCCTTAGACGGGTATGGCATTGTGTAGTGTTTGAAGAAATAAACAGAAAATTGCCCCAACTCATAGTGTCATCCTCTTGATGAGAATTAGAGTCTCTCTACTTACAAAAGAGTATCTGGTTCTAGAAAACAAGTTAACCACTCTTCTTTTATACTCCCTCCGTTTTCTTAGTTGTCGCTGGACAGTGCAAAATTGAACTATGCAGCGACAACTAAAAAGAATAAGAGAGACTATTTGTATACTAGTTCTGTACAAGTTTGGATAAGTCCGAGCAAAAACTAGTCCGACTGAGGTACCACTGTGCAATTGCAATTTTGTCAATGGGAATCCAACCTTGATTAAAGTTTCGTATAGCTGCTTAAACCCAGCAAGTTTGGATACATCAGCAAGACACAATAATGGAGGCACAGCCTGCTTCATTCTTCTCCACGGATATTTTCTGCGCTTCTGATTCTGAATCCATCACCTGAGCTATCTCATCCCACCGGCCTTCTGATGCGTATGTGTAGACAGTAAAATGTTTGGCATTTGAAGGATGGCACATGGCAGTGGCCAATGGCGAGGAGCCTGGCGGTGGCCGGTGGGGAACGCGTGGTGCGGGAAGTGGGAGCATTTCAGCATCAGGGCGTGGAGCTGGGTCAGGTGCCCCGTCCGCGTCGCCGACTTGAGCAGCGCCGTCAGCGGCTTCCGCGCCGCGGTGGCAGGCTCGCCAGTCGCCAGCTCGGTTGCATGAGTTCGTCGAGGAGGCGCCGACTGTTTCTGTTTCTGCAGGCGTCTCCCCAGAGGGAAGGCCATGCGAGCACAGAACGTGGGCTGTGGGCCGCGTTCGGGGTGCCCGTCACAACTGAGCCGATGTCACTTATTATATGAGTGAAGAATTTATTGAAACCCAGCCCACTAGTTGAAACCTAGGGTTTACATCCCTTATAAAATCTCGTCTTCCACCCCCGCCTCCCTCAGTCGCACTTCCTCCGGCGGCGGCAACTCGACGGCCAACCGCGCCACCCTGCCGCGGCAGCCATGGTGCATGTTAACTTCTACCGCAACTGTAAGATCCCCTCCTCCACTGCATTGCACGCGTGTTCCCTCGAGACTAACCATCCAGCTTGTGCTGTGATTGCGTCGCGGGGCCTCTAGCTTCTTCTAGTAGTGTCGGGGGGAAACACTTACCATGCGCAGTGTATGTAGCGATGGGTGTTCCTTTCGGACACGCTTAATTAATAGTAGCAATTCGGATGGTTGAACAATGCCTTTCGGTCTTGCTTTGATCCGTCAAGTCCAAATCATGGTGCATTACCCTTAGGCGAACTGATCGCGCGGGTATGCACGTTGTTTGAAATCTGTATGCCGGGGTGAAACGGTGCTAGATCAGAATTCAAAATACCAAGCTTTGTGCTAGTTTTGCACTCTTTAAAAGCAAATACTATCAGACAGTGTCCTTAGGCAGCTGTCGCAATTTTTTGTTACTGCTCAAACTGACGCTGATTATTTGCACCATTTAGTAGAGGCATTAGATCTGTTTTCAATACTATAAAGTAGAATACAGGTCTTTAATGCACTGATAGTGACAGGTTAGTTGCTACAGATACCACTCAGTTATTTTCCAATGCTAATTTTTATAGCACTATCAGTAGCTTATGGTGCTGTTGCACGTTGCAGATGGGAAGACTTTCAAGAAGCCAAGGCGGCCGTATGAGAAGGAGCGCCTAGATGCTGAGCTGAAGCTGGTTGGTGAGTATGGCCTGCGGTGCAAGCGTGAGCTGTGGCGCGTGCAGTATGCCCTGAGCCGTATCAGGAATGCAGCCAGGGAGCTGCTCACCCTGGATGAGAAGAACCCACGCCGTATCTTTGAGGGCGAGGCGCTCCTCCGCCGCATGAACAGATATGGTCTTCTTGGTGAGGGACAGAACAAGCTTGATTACGTGCTTGCCCTCACTGTTGAGAACTTCCTCCAGCGCCGCCTCCAGACCATCGTCTTCAAGAATGGCATGGCCAAGTCCATCCACCATGCTCGTGTTCTGATCAGGCAGCGCCACATCAGGTTTGTTTATATGCTGCTGATTCCTCGATTGTGCATCAATGTTAGTTGTATCTTAAAATTCTCACAAAGAGTAAAAGTTTGTAATTGCGGATCAGAGCAGTTTCTATGTTTTCTTTGTGTATATGCCTTATGTTCCTTCAAGTTCTGGCATTTTTTGAGCGTTTCTTATGTTAGTTATGAATTTTCGATTACTGTTCTAGTTTGTGCTCAATTTTCCTTATGTTTTGCTGCTGCTGGTTGTATGTTAGTTGTAAAGACACATTTGACCTTGGATGGGCCATATGATGAAAAACCATGTGCAATTCTCACGACGGTCGTCTGAGACACTTTGTGTGTAATGTTGCAGTCATGTTTCTCTGATGCCCTTGGTTACATTTGATTCTTATTTCTGTTACATAATGAATTGTTTTGTGTGACCCTTGTCTGCTCCCTATCGTTTCTGTTTACTGTAGTGTGGCCCCTGCTCTGTCTTCTCCAGTGTAAAAATGAGAGTCCTGGTGACGACACTGCACATTTGGAATGTGATTCAGTATATTGTTTTAACAGCTTTTATCTTCCATTCATATTTATTTGTTATTATAGTTTTCTTCTTCAGGTTAACCCATTTGATTACGTCGATAATTCCGTTCAATCATCTGGATCACAAGTCCATTAGCCCTACTTTTGTAAATTTATTATTTGGATGCACATTGCTTCATACCTGCGCAGCCTACCATGTTGCTTTGAATGTATATATCCATATATTTCTGTGTTTTGTTGGGCACAATGAGGAGTGAATTTTGCTAATGTATCTCCGAGGCCAGAATGCCAATGAATTTTATGTCCTTTTCATTCTGAGTGCCCTATTGGATGTTCAAATAACATGATTCTATTCTTTTTTTCCTTGCAGTGTGATTATGTTGTCATATTTCCTCCAGATTATTTGGTTTCTAATTAATATGGGATGCCTTGTTCTGGCCATTCTCAAACCTGGCAGACTCGATCATAACTCTGCCCCCATGTTGTTAGTGTGGACAATTCATAGCTCCTTGCTTGTGTTCTAGTAAAAATAGAGTGTCCTGCATGTATCTGCTTTAGTAGAATCTCATGTCTCACTGAATTAGTCTTGTGATCAAGTTGTGGCGCATATGAAAGAGATCAAATTATTCATGAACTATTATCATTGTGATGCTTATATTTGAATCATTTCCGTAGTTTGGGTAGATTGACAGACAAGTTCAGTATAGAAATTTGGATTTAGTAGCCTTTTGTCCCCTTGATCTAACATTGTGTTTTCACAGGGTGGGAAGGCAGCTCGTCAACATCCCGTCGTTCATGGTCAGGGTCGAATCAGAGAAGCACATCGACTTCTCCCTCACCAGCCCTCTGGGTGGTGGTCCTGCTGGGAGGGTGAAGCGGAAGAACCAGAAGAAGGCCTCAGGGGGCGGCGACGCTGAGGAGGACGAGGAGTAGGGGGGGGGGCACGTAGGATTCTGGGACGGCAATTGGTTGAAATGTGAGGTGGACACTTTAGTTGTTGTGCCTGAGTGTGTTTGTGTTGTAATGAATTCAGAAATTCTACTGTGGTAGACAATTTTGCACCCCCACTACTGACACTCGTGTTTAAATTTAAACATTGGCATCGTGTCTGGACACGATGAATTGTATTCTGGTTTGGGTGGCTATTTGCTAGTTTGGCCTTTAGGCCAATGTTTAAGACTGGAACAAATTGGTAGGTGGTAGCCAACTTTACTATCTTATGCTCTGCTGGTCTGTTTGGTGATTTTTTTTACCCATGCATAAGACTCTATATTATTCCTTGTTTCAAACTCTACTCTTCAAATACACGACCCTATATAGCCAGTTTGCTGAAGATGGCCTATGCAGTAAGCACTGTTTATGCCAGCAATTAAAAAGCCAGCCTCCCATCATTAAATTTGGATAGGTCGTCCCATCATTAAATTTGGATAGGTCGAGAGTTTGTCTCTGAAACCCTTGGTAGGTATCATTTAGGTCTAGTTTGATGCGACTTAAAAAGTGATATCAGGAGACTGCGGATAGTCTTATAGCGGCGTAGTCATACGCCTTCCGAGCTGAGGAAATAAAAAAAAAACTCCCAAACAGTCCCAACCGGGGACTGGCCGCCGATTTTCATAGGATACTACGGTTCGTCTGGGTACTTTCGGCACCTGACTGACTTGATCTGGGCGAAGAGGAAAGCAGCAGCAGCAGCAGCAAATTCGGAGGACGTCCTCCGAGTCGAGACCGGTCCACGGTCCTCTCCGGCTCCGGGCGTCTAGCCCAGGCCCAGCCAAAAGAGATATGGCAGACGCACGCACCAAGCGCACATGCAATGCACATGCACCCCAATGCCACCGGCCACCGCCCTATATCCAAAGCCACTTTGCAGTCACACTGCCAGCGACCTTTCTGCCAAGCTGATGACGCTACTCCCATCAGACAACAACTGCAGCCTTACCCTTGCTTGCTGCTGCGGTCCCATGGCATCTCCCATTTCCTGTGAATAATTTTCCTCTCCAACAGGCATGCGTTCCTGTTCCGTTGAAGTCATTAAACGGAACTGCCAAAATGCTGCTGCTTCCTTTTGAAACGAGTCACTGAAGCCTGGCAGTGAATGACTGAATGGTGATTGGACTGTCTCCCAACAAGGCACCCTAAAACAAATATAGCATTCATTCGTTCTTTATCACGTCCAACAAGGGGAACGCTAAAGGCTCCGATAAAACATAGAGATGCTTCTTCGTCGCTAAGGCCGGGAGAAAGACCACCAGCACGGAGACCATCGTTCGGCTGCAGTGGCGCGGAGGAGCTCGGTCGAGGAGGAGCACTGGCACTGAAGCCGTCGGCTGCGGCGGCACGGAGGCCCTCGACTGGACGCGGAGGACCTCGACAGGGGACAAGGAGCACTAGCACTGAAACCGCTCCAAAGGAAGCCTAGCAGGGATGGACTGGGATGCAGCGGCACCAATGAGGTCGGAGTTGGGATCGGTGGCTGTAGCGTCAAGGAATTCTGAAAAAAAAAATCATATTCCCCCACGTCAAAGTGTAGTTTGCAATATGCAAACGTCTAAAATATTTTTTAAATACGTTAATTTCTATTACTTTGATAGGAAAAGTCGTAGAAAATAAGATATAGATAATGAAATTTAGAGGACATTGTTGGAGACGATGAATATATAGATGACAAAATCTTCTAGAGAGTGTTGTAATTGATGGGAAAAATATTTTTTTATGGATGAAATTTATAGTACATTGTTGGAGACAATAAAGATATTGTCGGGGACCATAATTAGGGGTACCCCGAGGTTCCTAAATCTCAGCTGTTAAACCCCATCAGCACAAAACTGCAAAGGCCTGATGGGTGCGATTAACTCAAGGGACACGATCCTGCCTCGCCCGAGCCCAGCCTCGGGCAAGGTCAGCCAACCCCAGAGGATTCACGCCTCGCCCGAGGTACCCCCTCAAGCAACGGGCACACCCTCGGCTCGCCCGAGGCCCAGTCTTCGCCAAGAAGCAACCTTGGCCAGATCACCACACCTACCGACCGAATCACAGCAGCATTTAATGCAAAGGTGGTCTGACACCTTATCCTAACGCACGCCCCTCAATCGACAGAGCCGAAGTGACCACAGTCACTTCGCCGCTCCATTGACTGGTCTGACAAGGGACAACGCCGCCTGCGTCGCTCCGACTGCCGTGCCACTCGACAGAGTGAGGCTCACAGCAGCCAAGTCTGGCTTCGGGCGCCATAGGAGACTCCGCCTCGCCTGACCCAGGGCTCGGACTAGGCTACGGCCTCGGAAGACGGCGAACTCCGCCCGACCCAGGGCTCGGACTAGGCTACGGCCTCAGAAGACGACGAACTCCGCCCGACCCAAGGCTCGGACTAGGCTACGACCTCGGAAGACGACGAACTCCGCCTCGCCCGACCCAGGGCTCGGACTAGACTACGGCCTCGGAAGACGACGAACTCCGTCCGACCCAGGGCTCGGACTAGGCTACGGCCTCGGAAGACGACGAACTCCGCCCGATCCAGGGCTCGGACAAGGCTACGGCCTCGAAAGACGACGAACTCCGCCTCGCCCGACCCAGGGCTCGGACTAGGCTACGGCCTCAGAAGACGACGAACTCCGCTCGACCCAGGGCTCGGACTAGGCTATGGCCTCGGAAGACGACGAACTCCGCCTCGCCCGACCCCAGGGCTCGGACTAGGCTACGGCCTCGGAAGACGACGAACTCCGCCTCGCCCGACCCCAGGGCTCGGACTCGACCTCGACCTCGGAGGAGCCTCTGCCTCGCCCGACACAGGGCTCGGACCGACCACGCCACGGGAGGGGCCATCATTACCCTACCCCTAGCTAGCTCAGGCTACGGGGAACAAGACCGGCGTCCCATCTGGCTCGCCTCGGTAAAACAGGTAATGATGACCCCTCGCGTGCTCCATGACGGCGGCGGCTCTCACCCCCCTTACGGAAGCAAGGAGACGTCAGCAAGAGCTTGACAGCCCCGACAGTTGTCCTTCCGCAAGGCTTCAACGCTCCTCCGACGGCCACGACATTACAGGAACAGGGTGCCAAAACCTCTCCAGCTGCCACGACGGCGTGTACTTAGGGCGCTAGCTCTCTTCTGCTAGACACGTTAGCACACTGCTACACCCCCCATTGTACACCTGGACCGTCTCCTTACGCCTATAAAAGGAAGGTCCAGGGCTCTCTTACGAGAAGGTTGGCCGTGCGGGAGGACGGGGCTGGCGGACGGTCACTCCCCCACGCGGACGCTTGTAACCCCCTACTGCAAGCGCACCCGACCTGGGCGCAGGGCAACACAGAGGCCGCGAGATTCCCACACTTTGCCTGTCTCTTTTCCCCCCTTCGTGCTCCGCCTCGCGTCGACCCATCTGGGCTGGGGCACGCGGCGACAATTCACTCGTCGGTCCAGGGACCCCCCGGGGTCGAAACGCCGACAGTTGGCGCGCCAGGTAGGGGCCTGCTGCGTGTTGACGAAGAGCTTCCCGTCAAGCTCCAGATGGGTAGTCTCCAGCAACCTTTCCAGCCCGGGACGGTGCTCCGTTTCGGGAGTCTCGAGTTCATGTCCCTCGACGGCGGCTACGACATGATACTCCTTATTCCGCCGCGCGACGGCGACAATGGCGGCCAACAACCTGCACACCGGCGGCGGAATCGACGACGTCTTCCCCACGTGGCGGAAGAACTACATTCGAGCTTGTCCCGTCGCCTCCCCCGCCGACGGAGGAGGAGGCGGGGCAACCAAGGCCAAGCAGGAGGCGACACCTCGTCGGCTGTCGAGTGAGTCGACGGCACCGGCGCCCTAACGGGGGACACGTCGAACGTCGCCCTCGCGTTTGAGACGAAGACGAGCGCCGTTTCCCCGCGACACGCCAACTCCGAGCAGACGGATGACGCCAGCACGCTCGCGGAGGACTTGCTGAGCGTCACCCTCGTACCCAAGATGACAGTGCAGTCTGCCCCCGACGCGACTTCATCACCGCCTGTCGACCAGGAGGTACCGACCGATTCCTATCTCGAGCCTTTTGGATTCAGCCTCGACCCACCAAGCGACTCCGCTTCAGTGGGAGCCCACATAGAGGCACGTCCAAACCCTCCGGGGTACGGTATGCGGTCACCCTAGGATCGGCTGACAGCCGACTCAACCTACGGGCCCTCGGATCCTGAGGAAGATGACGAGCCCGACTTCTGTTGGGATTTCTCCGGACTTGGTAACCCTAGTGCCATGCAGGACTTCATGACCGCATGTGACTACTGCCTTTCCGATTGTTCCGACGGTAGCCGCAGCTTCGGCGATGAAGACTGCGACCCGAGTCGTGAATGTTTCCACGTCGATCTAGGGGGTCCCGACGAAGGCAACCATCTTGGTATGCCAGAAAACGGTGATCTTTCTAGGCTTGCGCCTCGCGTTGACATCCTACGGGAGCTAGCTGTGGTCCCAGTCCCTGTGGGGGGGGGTCAGGACGCACAGCTCGAGCAAATCCGCGAGGTGCAGGCCAGGCTCGACGAGGGAGCAGGAACACTCGAGCCGTTCCGCCGGAACATCGGGCAGGAGTTGGCGGGCCAAGCTCCAGCCGGAGAAGCATGTCGTCTACCCCAGGGCATCCAGCACCGCATCGCCGACGAAGTCAGGGCAAGACTGCCCTCGGCTTCCAGCGGGGTCGGCCAGAACCTGGCTGCAGCAGCAATACTTCTCCGCGCGATGCCGGAGCCATCAACCACCGAGGGCGGCGCATCCAGGGAGAGCTCAAGAATCTCCTGGAGGACGCCGCGGTCCGACGGGCCGAAAGCTCTGCCTCTCGAAGGCAGGGGTACCCCCCGGAGCATCGTGCCGTGACTTCCCGGTTCGAACGGGAAGCCTCGGTCCACACCGGGCGCACGCGCAACACGGCGCCTGCGGCCCTGGGACACCTCGGCAACGAGCACCACCACCGCAATCGTCGAACCCACCTCGACGAGAAGGTGCGCCGAGGCTACCACCCCAGGCGTGGGGGACACTACGACAGTGGGGAGGATCGGATTCCTTCGCCCGAACCACCCGGCCCGCAGGCTTTCAGCCGAGCCATACGACGGGCGCCGTTCCCGACCCGGTTCTGGACCCCGACTACCATCGTAAAGTACTCGGGGGAGACGAGGCCAGAACTGTGGCTCACGGACTACCGACTGGCCTGCCAACTGGGTGGGACGGACGACGACAACCTCATCATCCGCAACCTCCCCCTGTTCCTCTCCTACACCGCTCGAGCATGGCTGGAGCACCTGCCTCCGGGGCAGATCTCCAACTGGGACAACCTAGTCCAAGCATTCGCCGGTAACTTCCAGGGCACATAAGTGCGCCCTGGTAACTCCTGGGATCTCTGAAGCTGCCGCCAGCAGCCAGGAGAGTCTCTTCGGGATTACATCCGGCAATTCTCGAAGCAACGCACCGAGCTACCCAATGTCACCGACTCGGATGTCATTGGCGCGTTTCTCGCCGGCACCACTTGCCGCGACCTGGTGAGCAAGCTAGGTCGCAAGACCCCCACCAGGGCGAGCGAGCTGATGGACATCGCCACCAAGTTCGCCTCTGGCCAGGAAGCGGTTGAGGCCATCTTCCGGAAGGACAAGTAGCCCCAGGGCCGCCAGCCGAAAGATGTCCTCGAGGCCTCTACTCAGCGCGGCACCAAGAAGAAAGGCAAGAAGAAGTCGCAAGCGAAACGCGACGCCGCCGACGCGGACCTTGTCGCCGCCGCTGAGTACAAGAACCCTCGGAAGCCTCCCGGGGGCGTCAATATCTTCGACAAGATGCTCAAGGAGCCGTGCCCCTATCATCAGGGACCCATCAAGCACACCCTTGAGGAGTGCGTCATGCTTTGGCGCCACTTTCACAAGGCCGGGCCACCTGCGGAAGGTGGCAGGGCCCCCGACGACAACGACAAGAAGGAAGATCGCAGGGCAGGAGAGTTCCCCGAGGTTCACAACTGCTTCATGATCTATGGAGGGCAAGTGGCGAACGCCTCGGCTCGGCAACACAAGAAAGAGCGCCGGGAGGTTTGCTCGGTAAAGGTGGCGACGCCAGTCTACCTAGACTGGTCTGACGAGCCCATCACCTTTGACCAGGGCGACCATCCCGACCGTGTGCCGAGTCCGGGGAAGTACCCGCTCGTTGTTGACCCCATCGTCGGCAACGTCAGGCTCACCAAGGTCCTCATGGACGGAGGCAGCAGCCTCAACATCATCTATGCCGAGACCCTCGGGCTCCTGCGGATCGACCTGTCCTCGATCCGGGCGGGCGCGACGCCTTTCCACGGGATCATCCCCGGGAAGCGCGTCCAGCCCCTCAGACAACTCGACCTCCCCGTCTGCTTTGGGACTCCCTCCAACTTCCGAAGGGAAACCCTCACGTTCGAGGTGGTCGGGTTCCGAGGAACCTACCACGCAGTGCTGGGGAGACCATGCTACGCCAAGTTCATGGTCATCTCCAACTACACCTACCTCAAGCTCAAGATGTCGGGACCCAATGGGGTCATCACCGTCGGCCCCACGTACCGACACGCGTACGAATGCGACGTGGAGTGCGTGGAGTACGTCGAGGCCCTCGCCGAATCCGAGGCCCTCATCACCGACCTGGAGAGCCTCTCCAAGGAGGTACCCGACGTGAAGCGTCATGCCGGCAACTTCGGGCCAGCAGAGACGGTCAAATCCGTCCCTCTCGACCCAGCAACGACGTCTCCAAGCAGGTCTGGATTGGCTCTGAGCTCGACCCCAAAAAGGAAGCAGTGCTCGTCGACTTCCTCCGCGCAAACGCCGACGTTTTCGCGTGGAGTCCCTCGGACATGCCCGGCATACCGAGGGAGGTCGCCGAGCACTTGCTGGATATCCGAGCTGGAGCCTGACCCGTGAAGCAGTCTCTGCGCCGATTCGACGAAGAAAAGCGCAGAGCCATAGGCGAGGAGATCCACAAGCTGATGGCAGTAGGGTTCATCAAAGAGGTATTCCATCCTGAATGGCTTGCCAATCCTGTGCTTGTGAGGAAGAAAGGAGGGAAATGGCGGATGTGCGTAGACTACACTAGTCTAAACAAAGCATGTCCGAAGGTTCCCTATCCTCTGCCTTGTATCGATCAAATCGTGGATTCCACTGCCAGATGCGAAACCCTGTCTTTCCTCGATGCATACTCTGGGTATCATCAAATCAGGATGAAAGAGTCCGACCAGCTCGCGACTTCTTTCATCACACCATTCGGCATGTACTGCTACGTTACTATGCCGTTCGATTTGAGGAATGCGGGTGCGACATACCAAAGGTGCATGAACCACGTGTTCGGCCAACACATTAGTCGAACGGTCGAGGCTTACGTCGATGACATCGTAGTCAAGACGAAGAAGGCCTCTGACCTCCTTTCCGACCTTGAAACGACATTCCGGTGTCTCAAGGCAAACTCTTGGGGTTCATCATCTCCGAGCAGGGCATCGAGGCCAACCCAGAGAAAATCGCGGCCATCACCAGCATGGGGCCCATCAAGGACCTGAAGGGCGTACAGAGGGTCATGGGATGCCTTGCAGCTCTGAGCCGCTTCATCTCGCGCCTTGGCGAAAGAGGCCTGCCCCTGTACCGCCTCTTAAGGAAAGCCGAGAGCTTCACTTGGACCCCCGAGGCCGAGGAAGCCCTCGGGAACCTAAAGGCGCTCCTCACGAACGCGCCCATCTTGGTGCCTCCCGCTACCGAAGAAGCCCTCTTGATCTACGTCGCCGCTACCACTCAGGTGGTCAGCGCTGCGGTCGTGGTTGAGAGATGAGAAGAGGGGCATGCATTGCCCGTCCAGAGACCGGTCTACTTCATCAGTGAGGTACTGTCCGAGACCAAAATCCGCTACCCACAAATTCAGAAGTTACTGTATGCAGTAATTCTGACGCGGCGAAAGTTGCGACACTACTTCGAGTCTCATCCGGTGACTGTGGTGTCATCCTTCCCCCTGGGGGAGATCATCCAGTGCCGAGAGGCCTCGGGTAGGGTTGCAAAGTGGGCGGTGGAAATCATGGGTGAGACAATCTCGTTCGCACCTCGGAAGGCCATCAAGTCCCAAGTCTTGGCAGACTTTGTGGCTGAATGGGTCGACACCCAGCTTCCAGAGGCTCCGATCCAACCGGAACTCTGGACCATGTTTTTCGACGGGTCGCTGATGAAAACAGGAGCGGGCGCGGGCCTGCTCTTCATATCACCCCTCGGGAAACACCTCCGCTACGTGCTGCGCCTCCACTTCCCGGCGTCCAACAACGTGGCCGAGTACGAGGCTCTGGTTAACGGGCTGCGCATCGCCATCGAGCTAGGGGTCCGACGCCTCGACGCTCGCGGCGACTCGCAGCTTGTCATCAACCAAGTCATGAAGAACTCCCACTGCCGTGACCCGAAGATGGAAGCCTACTGTGACGAGGTTCGGCGCTTGGAAGACAAGTTCTACGGGCTCGAGCTCAACCACGTCGCCCGACGATACAACGAGACTGCGGATGAACTGGCTAAGATAGCCTCGGGGCGAACAACGGTTCCCCCGGACGTCTTCTCCCGAGACCTACATCAACCCTCAGTCAAGACTGACGACATGCCCGAGCCCGAGAAGCCCTCGGTCCAGCCCGAGGCACCCTCGGCCCCCGAGGGTGAGGCACTGCGCATCGAGGAGGAGCGGAGCGGGGTTATGCCTAATCGAAACTGGCAGACCCCGTACTTGCAATATCTCCACCGAGGAGAGCTACCACTCAACCAAGCCGAAGCTCGGCGATTGGCACGGCGTGCCAAGTCGTTCGTCCTACTGGGGGACGGGAAGGAGCTCCCCCTCAGGCATCCTCCAGCGATGCATATCCATCACCGAAGGTCAGGAGTTACTACAAGAAATACACTCGGGGGCTTGCGATCATCACGCAGCGCCTCGAGCCCTTGTCGGAAAAGCTTTCCGGCAAGGTTTCTACTGCCCGACAGCGGTGGCCGACGCCACTAGGATTGTCCGCACCTGCCAAGGGTGTCAATTCTACGTGAGGCAGACCTACCTGCCCGCTCAGGCTCTGCAGACGATGCCCATCACCTGGCCGTTCACTGTGTGGGGCCTGGACCTCGTCGGTCCCTTGCAGAAGGCACCCGGGGGCTACACGCACCTGCTGGTCGCTATCGACAAATTCTCCAAGTGGATCGAGGTCCGACCCCTAAACAGCATCAGGTCCGAACAGGCGGTGACTTTCTTCACCAACATCATCCATCGCTTCGGGGTCTCGAACTCCATCATCACCGATAATGGCACCTAATTCACCGGCAGAAAGTTCCTGGACTTCTGTGAGGATCACCATATCCGGGTGGACTGGGCTGCCGTAGCTCACCCCATGACGAATGGGCAAGTGGAGCGTGCCAATGGCATGATCCTGCAAGGACTCAAGCCATGGATCTACAACGACCTCAACAAGTTCGGCAAGCGATGGATGAAGGAGCTCTCCTCGGTGGTCTAGAGTCTAAGGACGACGCCGAGCCGAGCCACGGGCTTCACACCGTTCTTTCTAGTCTATGGGGCCAAGGCCATCCTACCCACGGACTTAGAATACGGTTCCCCGAGGGCGAGGGCTATGATGACCGATGCAACCAGACCAACCGAGAAGACTCGCTGGACCAGCTGGGAGAGGCTCGGGACATGGCCTTACTACACTCGGCGCGGTACCAGCAGTCCCTGCGACGCTACCACGCCCGAGGGGTTCGGTCCCGAGACCTCCAGGTGGGCGACTTGGTGCTTCGGCTGCTACAAGACGCCCGAGGGCGGCACAAGCTCACGCCTCCCTGGGAAGGGCCGTTCGTCATCGCCAAGGTTCTGAAGCCCGGCACGTACAAGCTGGCCAACAGTCAAGGCGAGGTCTACAGCAACGCTTGGAACATCCAACAGCTACGTCGTTTCTACCTTTAAGATGCTTTCAAGTCGTTCGCACACCCCATTTCCGCACAAGGTCTAACCATCAAGGAAGGGTTAGCCTTGCCTCGGCAAAGCCTGACCCTCCCTCGGGGGCTAGAAGGGGGAACCCCCTCCGTGTCAAAATTTTCCTCGAAAAAAGTCTTCCATCAAAATGACTTTCGTGTCTCCCGGCTATATCAGTAACAAGACCCCAAGAAACGAATAAGAGTGCATGTAAGTGGCAAGGCCGACCGAGCCGACGGACTCCTACGCCTCTGGGACACGGATACCTCACTCGTCGCCTACCGCGAAAAATAACTCTTACTTGGGCAAGAAATCCTGTTACTGACGAACGAGCCCGGATACGCAAAACAGAAGGGAAAAGACGCAGCTTCATATCACAATGATAAAAGTGTTCAGGCCTCAGCGGACGCGAAAGGCACACACGCGTCCAAAATAAACTGCTCCGGCACGAATCAAGCATCGCTGGGGGAGGGTCGGCACCCTTGGCATCATCCCCGGCTTCAGCGTCGTCTCCACCCTCGGCGAGACCCGCCTCAGCCTTGAAAGGCGGCATAGGCGAAAGGATCTCCACCTCGAAGATGGACGCCAGTACCGCGCCCGGGCCCGCGGCGGCCGCGTCGAGCCTCTGGACTTCGGCCAGGGCAGCATCGTCTTCATCGGGAAGGCAATACCCCTCGCTGACCCGCTCCAGATCCACGTCATAGTGGGACATGAGCACAGCGAAAGCCCGCCTAACGCCGTGATGCAGCGCCTCGCGGAGTCGGGCGCGCGCGCGGTCGCCCAAGGCCTGCAGGCGACTCTGAGGGGAACTCCCCGAGGGGACATCGTCGAGGCCTAAGGCCTACCCGAAGGCTAAGATAGCCTCGGACATGGCCGCACTGTCGGCCTCCTTCTGGGCAAGCGCCTTGGTGGACTCACCGAGGGCAGACTCGAGCTCTGAAAACAGCCAAACAAAAGACTTCAAACACTGGTTGAGGAACGAAGCTGGATCAGAATCTTAAAAACAGCCAAGACATGCCTTCGGCTCGGGCGCGCTGCTCCGAGGATGCGGCTCAGGCCTCGGCTAGGTCCGCTGCAAGGGTTCCGACCTGAGCAGACGCCTCGGCCAACTGGACACCAAGAGCCTCAACCCGGCTCTCGGCCTGGTCCCGCTCGCCAATGATCTGGCCAAGCTCAAGCTGCTGCCGCTGCACCTCTGCACGTGCCGCCGCCGCCTCTGCTCCCAGATCGACGCAGAGCAACCGAAGGTCCGCCGCCTCGGCGCTCCGTTGGGAGAGGCGTTCGGTAGCCCCAGCAAGCGTGCTCTTCAGGGACTGCAGCGAACCCCAGACATTGGCCTCTCGGCGGATGAACGACGACTTAGCGGCGCTCAGGTCCGTCAGATCCTGAGGAAGGGAAGCAAGGCGTCACGAAGGATTCCTTGGTCACATGAAAGGTATGCTCGAACTTATTACCTGGAGGATCTTGGGAACGTCCCTGCGAAGGACCTCCAAGGTCGACCGAAGCGACCCCACCGTTGCCTCGGCACACTCATGGAGCCTATCCCAAGACTGCTCCTCTCGCTCGTCATCAAGAACGAAGAGGGGATCCGAAGCCCCACTGGTCCAGAATCAGAGCGACTCACGCCGCTCGTCGGGACTGCGCCGTGCGGGGACGAGGTCGCCGCTCCCCAAGACGGGTCGCGGTTTCGCGCCCCCTTCCGTCGGGGCATCAGGTAGCGATGCCTCGGCCATCTCCGCATCGGCGGCGACGGGTGGCTCTAAGGCCAGAACAGCAACAGCCTCGGCAGAAGCCGGTGCCAGCGTCGGCAACGCATCTGGTGGGCTCAGAGCCGCAGCCGCGTCAGCAGTCTCCCTCGGCACGACGACTGCCTCGACGGAGCGGTCAACCTCGAGGGCTTGCCCCACGGCAACTTGTGCCGCCTATGCCCCCCGCTCAGAGGCACCTTGCGTGGAGGCCAGCCAGCCGGCAAGGCCTGGTACGGCACCGGCTGTAGAAGCCGGCGCCGTCTTAAGAGCCTTCCGGGGAGCCAGACTGGTCGAACTGTGCCTCCGTTTGCTGGAAAGAAAGGGCAGAGCAAGATCAGGACACGCGAGGAAGGAACCGGAACAGAGGTATTCTCCGATACTTACCCACTCCGGGCCACGACCAATCGTGCCTGTGGGGAGGCCCCTCGAGCCTCGGTCCCCATCGGCACCGCCGAGGTTTGCCCCGCTATCGGCTTCGGCACCCCTCCTGCCTCGGGCGCCCGGGGCGCCGAAGTGACGGTCTGCCCAGGCGCAGACACGACGACCTGAGGGTCGGCCTCCTGCGCCGCCGGCACGGGCAACGACTCTTCAGGGACAAGCGGGTTGACCTGGCCCCCCGGGGTCACCTCAACCACCTCAGCCACGGGGTTAAGCGCCCCCTCAGTCTGCCCCCGATCTTTGGGCTGGGACCCCGACGTCCTAGCCCTAGGCACCGACGGCGCCAGCCCACTCGGGGGCTGGCTCGACGACCCCTGGCCCAGCCTCAGATCTGGGCTGAGGCCAAGGCGGGCGGCCATGTCATCGTCTTCATCGTCATCGTCGTCGTCATCATCAGGCGTCTCCGGCGATGGCTCCCTCGGGAGCCCGTCCCTCTCCTGCCGTCGACGACGCTTCTCCAAGGCGTCCCGAGCCCGCATTTGCTCGCGGGCCCGAGCCTTCTCCGTGTCCTTCTTCTCCTTCTTCCTCTCCGCAGCAACCCTCCGCGCGGCTCGGTCCACTGCGTCCTCCGGGACCCGTGGCAAGGAATGCTTGTGAAACCCCAGCACCTGGAGACGAATGAAAAGTCTCGGCTGAAGGCACCAGGGGCAATCCGACACAAGAAGGAAGGAGGAGCAAACACTCACCAGGGACATGCACCCGCGATCGGGACGCATCGGAAGCTGGGTGAGGGCGCCGGCGTCAGGCTTCCCTAGCGCACCGGCCACCCCCCTGTGGAGATCATCGGCGGAAAGGAGACCCCCCTATGGAGATCATCGGCGGAAAGGAGGACCGGGGACATCTGCGAACCCTCCAGGTCGACTCCCGGCGTCATCTCCCACAACGGCAGCCGCCGCTCCGTCAAGGGGAGCACCCTCCGGCAATGAATGGTGGCAACAACCCCCGCGGCGGTGAGCGCTCCTTCCCGCAGCTCTTCCAGGGCCTTCAAAAGAGGCTGGAGATTCTTCTGCCTCTCGCACGGGGCCCTGTAGCGCCAGTTATCGGCAGCGGCGGTCACCACTCGTTGGGAGAACAACGGGAGCCTCCCGTCGTCGTTTCGAAGATAAAACCACCGGCGCTGCCACCCTTTGTTCGAAGACGCGAGGACGGCAGGGATGTACTGCGGCGCCCGCGACTGCCTCAACTAGAGGATGCAGCCACCGGCCCGCACCGCCATGTGGACCTTCCTTTCCCCCTCAGCGAGGCAAAAAGCTCCGCGGAGAAGAGATGGGTCCACAGGTCCCAGTGAGGGGCAATCCCCAAATATCCTTCGCAAACTGTCGCAAAGATGGCTGCTTGCGAAATGGAGTTGGGGCTGAGATTGTGCAGCTCCACCCCGTAGGTGTGCAGAATCACACGCATGAAACGGCTTGCTGGCACTCCAAACCCCCGCTCGTGGAAGGAGACGAAGCTTAGCACGTACCCCGGCGGCGGGGACGGGGCGGCCCCGCTCGGGGGGGGGGGGCATCCACTCCGGCAGCGAGTCGCCAAAGAGAGGGCGAAGCATACCATCAGCGACAAGGGCCTCCAGGTCACCTACCGTGACGGTGGAGAAAGGCCACGGGTCGCGCGGCGAAACGACGGTCACCCGGTCAGCCATCGTCAAGCAAAGAGGGTGGTGGCGGAGAATGTGGGGGACAGATATCCCCTGGGTCCACTAGAAGGGTAAAAGACCTCACGAAAGGCCCGAGGGCCCAATAAATCATAAGGTCATTCCTTCGTGGGCCTAGGGAGGGACAATCAGTAGAGGAGATCGACGTAGGGCTGGATCGGTGCAAGCCCGGATGACCCCACAGCGTTGAGCAAGAAACTGTAACAGAAGATCCGACTTTCCCGCGCTGGAGCCCCATGCAACGGAACCAGGCGTTGATAAGTCGGCAGAATCATAGGAAGATAGACTCAAACAGTTCACTATCTTTAAGGTGCACGTTGCTATCATATCCACATGTATCGCCCCACGGTCGAGTATATAAGGCCTAGGGGGCACCCCTTCAGAACGATGAACCTATTACTCAGCCATCCACCTTAGCTTTCTGCGTTCTTAATTCAGAAAGCCACCTTGTAACCTCATTCGCCAAGCATACTCACCAGGACGTAGGGTGTTACGCCTTTCCAAGCGGCCCGAACCTGTAAACGCTGTCCCCTACTCCTCGTGCATTCGGCACGAACCATTTTGCTACAGTCGGCGACACCGTCCTACTCCTAAAAACACTTAGAGAGGCAACCCCGGGTGTGCGGTCGGACCCAAAACACCGACAGCTGGCGCGCCAGATAGGGGGTGTGTCGACGATTAAAGCTAGCTCAATGGCCGTCACCTTCCACCACGAGATCACCCTCCGTCCCAGATCCGTATTTCGCTTCGGAACAATCTCATCCGTAGCAGACGAAGAGGGAACTCTGCACCGCATTGCGGATTCGCCAGCGAAGAAATCTCCTCCAATGAACTCCGAAAATGTCGAAGAAGCGCAACCTCCGGCTTTTCAGAAAAAGATCGTCTTCAGAAAGTCAGGGGCCGAGGGCCCGTTGACCCGGAGAACTCCACTGTCTACTTCCCCGTCAAAAGAATGGACACAGATCGCGAGGAAGAAGAAGACCAAGGGGAAGCAAGTTGTCCCTTCCGTTCCTCCGCCCTCAAAAGAGAATAGAAAGAAGGTCGCCACGACAGCAGCACCGTTCTATCCCGACGTCCTCTTCATCGGGAGATCGGAGTCGCCTCCCGTTTCCGACGACGAACCGACTGCACCTGGAGAAGAACCACCTCAACGAGAGTCCCGCCGACGGAGAAACCGGCGCCGAAACGTTCGAAGACATCACGCGGCCGGGGAACGAGATCCGGAGCAACCTGTCTCACGGGATGAGGTCTCAGAGATAGGAGAAACTCCGGAGGAACGCGTCTTCAGAGAACGAAGGAACTCCCGACGACGCGATCGTCGCCGGGCTCAGGAACAAGCCGAGCAAGACGCAAGACAACGCCGGGAGAATCCATTCTTCGGGCGCAATCTGAATCCTGACTTTGCTCGAGCCATGAACACGCCGAGCGAAGTTGGAGGGGTACTAGCTCGGATAGCTGATGGACTCCCTCGGACTCCTAACGCCGAGGGCTACCGACGATTGTTCACCCAGACAGCCAACCACCTCCTACCGCTTGCTCACCCGCCGAACGATCTACGACACACCATCAACAGTCGTCAAGACGCGCGGAGCTCCATCAATGCTTCGCGTGAGCGACGGCATGAGAACGAGATCCATCGCCGGGAGGAATACGATAGGGATCATGGCATCCCAGCTCGGAGCCAGGCCACCAGAACTGAGTCAACAACGGCCTCAACTGGCGGCACTACCCGGGGACGGTCGAGGAACCACGACAACTACTCCCCTCCCCGGGACAGACATCACCCCCGACGACAGGAGGACATGTGTGGAGTGTCTGCTCTTACTCCGTGCCTCAGGGCCATCCAATGGCCCCCTAACTTCAAGGTATCCAATGTCGATAAATATGAACCTAAACAGGATCCAGGGGGCTGGCTAGCTGTCTACACCACCGCTGCACGAGCTGCCGGGGCGTCCGAAGACGTGATGACCGCATACTTACCCATTGTCCTTGGGCAAGACGCGCTACAATGGCTGCGACATCTACCCCGACACTGCATCGACAACTGGAGCGACTTCAGTCGACGCTTCACCGCCAATTTTCAGTCCCTCTCCGACAAACCGGCGCAACCATGGGACCTCAAATCCATCAAGCACCGGGGGGACGAAACTCTCCGGTCATACCTCAAAAGGTTCCAGACCATGAGAAATCGTATCCCCGAGGTCACGGAGGCGGCCGTGATCGAGGACTTCTACAGAGGATCCAATGACTCGGTTTTCGTCCGAGCCATATTACAGAAGGCGTCGATTACCTCCGAGGAGCTGTTCCGGGAAGCTGACCTCTACATCACCGCCGACGAGCGGGCCCAGGACCTCGTCGGAGGAGCAAAGCCCGTACCAGCAGCACCACGGCGTGATGCGAACCAGCAACCCGACAAGCGCTGGGAGAAGAGGCCTCGCGAAGAAGTACACGCCGTCGGGCCACCAGCTTCTCGTGCCAGGGGGGACCTCACGAAGGCGAGCGCACACTGGATGACATCCTCGACGCCCCGTGCCCGTACCACAAGGACATGCGCCACACTCTTCGGAACTGCCGGGACTTCAAGCACTCCGTCGGGCATGGCCGACCCTTCCAACCTCTACCTCCCCCTCCACCGAGGGGAGGACCAGAAGAACCACGACAACCCCATCAGCGGGAGGAGGGAGGAGGCGGAGCTTTCCCCCGCGTCGACAGGGAGGTCAACGTCATTTTCGGCGAACACGGGTCGCAGGAAAACAAAAGACAACAAAAGCTCAACGATCGCCAGATACTGATGGCGACCACCGGTCTTCCCGCCCCATACCGGTGGTCGGAGCATCCGATCACTTTCACTCGGGCGGATCAATGGCTCAACTTCGACCATCCGGGCAAATACCCGCTCCTCGTCGATCCGATGATCCGAGAGAGCCGGGTAAAGAAGGTGTTAGTGGACGGGGGGAGCAGCATCAACGTTACCTTCCCCCGGACACTCCAAGGCTTGGGAGTTCACCTCAAAGAGCTCCACGAGTCGGACACTCCTTTCTTCGGTATCGTACCGACTGAAGGAGAGTACCCGCTGGGCCACATCTACATGCCCGTCACCTTCGGAGCTCTGGATAACTACAGAACCAAGTTCCTGAGGTTTGAAGTGGCGAACTTCGACTGCGGGTACAACGCCATCATCGGGAGACCGGGATTGGCCAAATTCATGGCCATTCCGCATTACACGTACATGATACTGAAGATGCCTGGACCACAAGGAATCATAACTGTGCGAGCCGACTTCCAAGGCGCCGCAGAGTGTTTCCGAGTGGCCATCCAAGCAGCCCTCACCACCAAGCCATCGACAACTTCTTCGACACAGGCGAACTCTAAGCCTGAGGAGGACCTCGCGGTACCGGCAGGTGAAGCTCAGGCCGCGACTTCTATGCGGCCGACTGAAGAAACTAAAAGGATCAACCTGGGGTTCGCTGATGAACGCAAGACTGCCATTATCAGCTCCAGCCTGGACGACAAATAGGAAAACACGCTCGTTCGGTTTCTGCAAAATAACCGAGATGTATTCGCATGGCAACCTGCGAATATGCCGGGAGTCCCAAGAGAACTGGCCGAGCACAAACTGAAAGTCTATCCCCAGGCGAGGCCGATTCGGCAAAAACTACGTCGTTTCACACCCGACAAGAGAGAGGCCATTCGTACAGAGCTAACTCGCTTGGTCGCGGCTGGATTCATTAGAGAGGTGTTACACCCCGAGTGGTTAGCCAATCCTGTTCTTGTACTCAAAAAGAATAAAGTGGATTGGCGCATGTGCGTCGACTATACCGATCTCAACAAACATTGTCCGAAGGATCCCTTTGGGCTCCCGAGGATAGACCAGGTGGTGGACTCCACCGCTGGATGTTCTGTGCTGTCTTTCCTGGATTGCTATTCCGGATACCATCAGATTAGTTTAGCAAAGGAAGACGAAGAAAAAACAGCGTTCATCACTCCGTTTGGAGCTTTCTATTATACCTCCATGCCGTTTGGCCTCAAAAACGCTGGAGCGACTTATCAGAGAGCCATTCAAACATGCTTAGCCGACCACTGGGGCAAGCGTGTGGAGGCTTACGTAGATGATGTGGTAATCAAAACAGAGAACTCGAAAAACTTCATCAAAGACTTACAGCTGGTTTTCAACAGCCTAAGGCGGTATAGATGGAAGCTTAACCCCGAAAAATGTGTCTTCGGGGTACCAGCGGGAAAGTTGCTCGGGTTTATTGTCAGCCACCGGGGGATTGAAGCTAATCCAGATAAGATTGAAGCTATCATGAAGATGGAAGCACCTCGATCACAAAAGAAGGTTCAGCGACTGACTGGATGTATGGCAGCCCTGAGCAGATTTATATCCAGGCTGGGAGAAAAAGGCTTGCTGTTTTACAAACTGCTCAAGAAAGTGGACAATTTTCAATGGACTTCAGAGGCACAGGAAGCTCTAGATGCACTAAAGAAATTCTTAACAACACCACCAGTACTGAAGCCACCATGACGAGCCACGCCGACTCAACCAGCTGAAGACCTGCTACTGTATATCTCTTGCACGACTCACGTGGTGAGCACCGCGTTGGTAGTCGAGCGAGCAGAAGAAGGACATGCCTACCCAGTGCAACATCCTGTTTACTTCATCAGTGAAGTTTTGGGTCCCTCGAAGAAAAAGTACCCTCAAGTTCAGAAACTATTGTACGCAGTACTTCTAACTGCCCGCAAGCTACGTCACTACTTTGACGACCACAAAGTCATAGTGGTTACTGATTTCCCGATAGGAGACATTCTTCACAACAAGGAAGCCATTGGCCGGGTAGCTAAGTGGGCTTGCGAGCTGGGATCTCATGACATCGAATTTCGACCTCGCACTGCCATTAAAACTCAGGCATTGGTTGATTTTGTATCAGAGTGGACTGAACAGCAAGTACCAGATAACTCAGAGACTGCAGAAGTATGGCGAATGTACTTTGATGGCTCGCTGAAGCTGCAGGGAGCAGGAGCAGGAATTCTCTTCACCGCACCTGGAGGCGAACACCTCAAATATGCCCTCCAATTGTTGTTTCCGGCCTCCAACAATGCAGCCGAGTATGAAGCTCTGATCCATGGATTGAATATCGCCATATCGTTGGGCATCAAAAGACTGATGGTGTACGGAGACTCTCTGGTGGTCATTAGCCAAATAAACAAGGAGTGGGACTGCTCAAGTGATTCAATGGGAAAGTACTGCACTGCCGTCCGAAAACTGGAAGATAAATTTGAAGGTCTGGAATTTCATCATGTAGAAAGAGATCGGAACACGGCAGCCGATGTATTGTCCAAGTTAGGATCCAGTCGGACTCAGGTCCCACCTGGAATCTTTGTACAAGAAATACTACAGCCGAGCATCTCAATGGATCAAGCAGATGAGTGTAATATTATAAGTCAACCCGAGTCAGACTCTGATGACTGGAGAAGGCCAATCATCAGGTATATAAAGAATGAAGAGGAACCAGATGACAAAAATGTAGCCGAGCGCATTGCCAGACAGTCGGCTCACTATACTCTCATTGGGGAGACACTGTATAGAAGGGGTGCATCAGGCGTCCTCATGAAGTGCATTCTCTCATCTACTGGGAAGCGACTTCTGGAGGAGGTCCATGCTGGGCAATGTGGAATACATGCAGCATCCAGGACACTGGTCGGGAAGGTCTTCAGGTCAGGATTCTATTGGCCAACAGCGAAGAGTGATGAAGCCGAGTTAGTTCAGAAGTGCGAAGCTTGCCAATACTTGTCAAAACAACAACATCTACCAGCACAGCAACTGCAGACCATACCAGTAACTTGGCCCTTCGCATGCTGGGGACTAGATATGATTGGACCTTTCAAGAAAGCTCAAGGAGGATACACTCATGTATTGGTAGCAATCGACAAATTCACTAAATGGATAGAGTTCAAGCCCATTGCTTCTTTAACATCAGCTAAGGCCGTGGAATTCATACAGGACATAATATTCAGATTCGGGATACCGAGCAGCATCATAACTGACCTAGGATCCAACTTCACGAGTTCAGAGTTCTTCGACTTCTGCGAGCAAAAAAGCATCCAGATCAAATATGCTTCTGTAGCACATCCAAGAGCCAACGGGCAGGTTGAGCGAGCCAACGGAATGATACTGGAGGCACTCAAGAAAAAGGTCTTCGATAAGAATGAAAAGTTCGCAGGAAAGTGGATAAGGGAATTGCCCTATGTCGTTTGGAGCCTAAGAACCCAACCTAGCCGAGCTCTGCACGGGAACACTCCTTTCTTCATGGTCTATGGGTCGGAGGCAGTGTTGCCCATCGATCTCAAGTTTGGGGCGCCAAGGTTGATTTTCGAAAGCATAGCAGAAGCCGAAGCTATTAGGATGGAGGACATCAATATACTCGAGGAAGAACGATTGAATGCAGTAATCCAATCAGCACGGTACCAGCAGACTCTAAGGCGCTATCACGACAAGGCTGTGCGACAGCGATCCTTCTCAGTAGGAGAGCTCGTCCTCCGTTGAATTCTAACGGGGGAGGGACGGCACAAGTTATCACCCTTATGGGAAGGACCCTTCGTAGTAGCAGAAGTCACTCGGCCAGGATCATATCGTCTCACTCGGATGGATGGCACGGAAATCGGGAACTCATGGAATATAGAACACCTCAGGAAATTTTATCCCTAGTTGTATTTCAAAAGCTATCGGGACGAAGATGTACTCTGTAAAACGGAAATATATCATCAATAAAAAAGGGCTCCAAAGATACTCAGTTTGTTCATGATTGACATACGTTCTTACTCAACTCGGGGTGACCACTATGCCCTGCCAACGGAGCAATCGGCTTAAGTCGGCAACAACTCAAGCCGGTGCAACATGCTCACGCTTACTTAACTCGAGGTGACCACTATGCCCTACCAACGGAGCAATTGGCTTAAGTCGGCAACGACTTAAACCGGTGCGACATGCTCACGCTTACTTAACTCGGGGTGACCACTATGCCCTGCCAACAGAGCAATCGGCTTAAGTCGGCAACGACTTAGGCCGGTGCAACATGCTCACGCTTACTTAACTCGGGGTGACCACTATGCCCTACCAACAGAGCAATCGGCTTAAGTCGGCAACGACTTAAACCGGTGCGACATGCTCACACTTACTTAACTCGGGGTGACCACTATGCCCTGCCAACGGAGCAATTAGCTTAAGTTGGCAACGACTTAAACCGGTGCAATATGCTCGCGCTTACTTAACTCGGGGTGACCACTATGCCCTGCTAACGGAGCAATCAGCTTAAGTTGGCAACGACTTAAACCGGTGCAACATGCTCGCGCTTACTTAACTCGGGGTGACCACTATGCCCTGCCAACGGAGCAATCGGCTTAAGTCGGCAACGACTTAAACCGGTGCGACATGCTCGCGCTTACTTAACTCGGGGTGACCACTATGCCCTGCTAACAGAGCAATCGACTTAAGTCGGCAACGACTCAAACCGGTGCAACATGCTCGCGCTTACTTAACTCGGGGTGACCACTATGCCCTATTAACAGAAGCAATCGACTTAAGTCAGCAGCGACTTAAGGCGATCTCACATGCTTGCAATTACTCATATATGGGATGACTTCTATATCCCGCAAACAAGTTTCAAAACCATCGCACATCATTTTACTACTGCAAATTTACGAACTGATGAATTCTGAAACAATAGGAGAATAACAACGTCGTTCAAGCACCGGAGTGACGTCCTCTAGCAAATGTCTGACCATACTAACTGCGCGTCTAGAGTACGCAAAAGGTTTCTCTATTTTGTGATATCTTTCTCAGGAGCAGTCGATGAGGAAGGGTGAATCGAGGAATCAGGGGCAGCATTCACATCAGCCCTTATATCTTCAGGAACGACCACGCCGAGTCTCCTCATCAGGATTCGCCCCGCCCGAATAGCCTTATCCATGGCTCTGTCGCGCTGGGCTCTGAGAGTAGCGGAAGTTTCTTCGGCAACCTTGGCAGCCAGCCGAGCAGTTTCTAACTCCTGGACGATAGATTTCTTGGAGGCTCGGAGTTCTTTGACAGTAACATCCTTCGCTGATATCAATTGCTTGAGCCGGGTCACCTCATCCGTAGATTCCTGTAGTCTACAGCGCTGGTTATCTAACTCTTCCATGGTGAAGCGATGGCTCCTCTCTAGGATGGTCAGCGAATTGCTAGAATCGCGATACAATCTGTCGAGATTGTCGCGAGAAGCAGCAAGAATATGTTTTTCTTCCTGCAAACAAAAAGCCAACTCCCTCAAACGTCAAGCAAGCAATAAAGGCATAGCAAGGCAAGGCACGGTTTCATAAGTCACCTTTTCAGAATTAAGCTGAGTGTGAAGAGAAGAGCTCAGTGCATTGGCGTCATCTAAAGCAGCAGAGACCTGAGCTAGTTCAGTTTGACTTTGAGAATATTTTCTTTCAAAGTTAGAACACCGCTGGACCAATTCAGCCTGATCTCGAGAATGTTTTTCTTCAAGAGTGGAAATCTGCCGAGTCATAACTAGCAGGAGACAACCAAACAAAGGGAGTCAGAATGGAAAGCAATTTAATAGTGAAGACAAAGAGAAGCAAAAAAAAGCACTAACCAGCGTTGGTCGCCTCCAAGTCAGAGACACAATGTTGAAGTAACAATGGATTCCAACGTGCAAGAGATGAAGCTACTTCTGGAATAGCAGCACCCTATAATCTCAGCTGGCTAGCCATCCCGTCCACCAAAGCCTGATAAGGAGAGCAGACGAGTATAATGACAGCAGTTCATGCGGTGTAAAAATCAAGCTGAAGTATACCCCAGTACCTAGAGGTTGGAAAAGAATGAAGGAACCCCCAAATCATGAGCGATCGACTGATGACCGAGCGAAAGGCCGCCACCCGAAGCAGCTTGCAACAAACCAGCCGGAGCCAACTCAGTGCCACCAACAGAGCCCACGGCTTGGTCAGCGAGGACGCTGCCCTCTAAGGCGACCCCCTGGTCCAAAGCTTGGGCTACCACCATGCAGCCGGAGTGCGAAGATGACCCCGCATGAACGTCCATGGAAGTACAGGAGGGAGACCCCGCTCGGACATCCTCGGGGGCTGGGTCATAGTTTGCACTGCCCACCAGAGCCGGATCATCCCTGGCAGCACCCTCGGGGGCTGGGCAGTAGCTTGCACTTCCCACCCGAACCAAGTCATCCCCGACAACACCCTCGGGGCTGGGCACGTGTCAACGCCATCCTTGGGGTCCAAGTTCTCTGCGGCAGCCACCTCTAAGGCTGATGGGCCCTCATTTACTTCCATAGGACCGGGATGATCCAAATCAGCCTCCCGACCCTCGAGATCGCGCTCTAAGGTCGACGAGGCACGGGATGACCTCAACCCAGCATCAAGCCCATCAGCACAAACCTCCATCGCACCATCACCTGCTGGCTCCAATAACAACTCCTCTGGAACCATATCTTCAAGAGTCTGATCAAAATTGGCCCAGGACAGTTCTTGCAGACCAATGAGAGCAGACAATGCAGGAGAAGGAACTCCACTACTTTCACCACTAGCGATGAACTGCCGACTATTTCTCCGAGTCAAAGGGACTTCACTTTCTTCCTCCCCGTCGTCTTCATTAGCAACACAGGCAGCACCCCCATTGGGTTCAGCAACAGATGGAGCACCCACATTGGGATCAACAGCAGATCGGGCACACCCATTGGGGTCAGCGTCAATAAATTTAGCTGCAGGCACTTCTTCAGCAGCAGGAACCGAAGCACCAACGTCCTGATCCAAACTGGGTACTCGCCGGAGGCGTCTCTTTTTCTTTTTCTGCTCATCAGCAGAAGGATCAGGCTGATTGGCTCGGCAAGGGCGTCTCGAGCGAGTACTGCCAGGTTTCTGAGTATCCGAGGTCGTACCAGCCCCTGGAGAGGGCGCCCCCACCGATGCCCCAGTAGGAGCAGCATCAGAAGAGTCCTCAGCCAGCAAATCAAGCATAGCGCTTATCTCTGCATCACTAGGGTTCAGGGGCACCTCAAAGTAGACCTGCCATTCATCATCAGGAATCTCCCCGAGCGAGGCGACCAAGGCACTAACTTCTTCAGCAGAGGGCCGCACTCTAAGGCCCAAACTGCCATCAGTGACAGGTGGATTCGACACAAAAAGAGTGAAGGCTTTGGGAGGAGGCAAGTTCCAAGCTGAGTATGCCACTGGGGCACCAACATTTGACACTTTGCCTCTAAGGATCATTTCAAGTTGGTTCACCAAGTCCGCAGAGGGAATTCTTCTGTTGGTAATCCGAGTTGAGTCGGCTAGGCCTCGATACAGATAAGCCGGGTATGCCCTGTCTTTCAACGGCTGAATATTCTTGAAGACAAAATCAGCAACCACAGCTTCAGCAGTCAGACCCCTCTCTTTCAGCAATCCAACTTCAGCCAGCAAAACACCTGCTTCAGCGACCTCCTAATCTGTGGGGGACTCGGTCCAGCTCGGGGTGCGAACATTCGGCTGTCTTCCCGACCGAGGGGGGAGAGAGTTTCCGAAATTCTCAACAATGAACCACTCCAAGCGCCATCCCTTGATACTATCTTTGAGGGGGATTTCGAGATATTCAGTCTTCCTCCCGCGGCGCATCTCCAAGCTAGCACCCCCAACCAACTGATGTTGTCCCTCGGCCATCTTAGGGCGACAGTGGTACAAGTACTTCCACAACCCGAAATGTGGCAGCACGCCAAGAAAGGCTTCACATAAATGGACGAAAATGGAAATTTGCAAGATAGAATTGGGATTCATATGGGTCAAGTTAAGATGGTAGAAATCAAGGAGGCCGCGGAAAAAGGGAGAAATGGGAAGACCGAGGCCGCAGAGAAGGAAAGGAGCGTAAATCACGGACTCATGGGTATCTTCAGTCGGGACAGTGACCCCACGACAAATCCGCTAAGAACAGAGCTCCTTCGGGGGAAGAACCTCGATGGACACGAGGCGGAGAAGTTCAGGCTCGGAGATGACAGACATGTGGTTACCTGCGAAAGGCAACTGGTTGTTGGGGTCGATCGGAGGAATCACAACGGCAGACGAACTCGAGGTTTTCCTCTTGGGCGCCATCTCGATTCTACCGGCAAGCAGAGTGGGAAGCGAATTGCAGAAAGGATTCGGGAACGAGAAAGCAAGAACTAGGTCACGGAAAACAGAGGCGGCTAAAGGCGCAGTACTTATGGGATATTCCCGAGCCAGATACCGTTTCAAAAAAGCGCCCGGTCAGCGCTCGACAGTTATTTTCAGAACACCAGTGCGCCACATTATCACTCAGCTATTATCCTCAAAGTGGCCCGCACAACCCGCTATCACTCGGCGTTACCTCTAAAGCGCAGACATTGCCCTCAGGTCACTCGGCGTTACCTCTAAGACGCTGAAAACATCTTCAAGTCGCTCGGCGTTACCTCTAAGACGCTGGCGATGTCCTCAAGTCACCCGGCGTTACCTCTAAAACGCTGACATCGCACTCAGGTCACTCGGCGTTACCTCTAAGACGCTGACAATGTCTTCAAGTCGCTCGGCGTTACCTCTAAGACGCTGACAATGTCTTCAAGTCGCTCGGCGTTACCTCTAAAGCGCAGACATTGCCCTCAGGTCACTCGGCGTTACCTCTAAAGACGCTGACAACGTCTTCAAGTCGCTCGGCACTACCTCTAAAGCGCTGACGTCGCCCTCGAGTCACTCGGTAGCTACCTCTAAAAGAATCGATATGATGCCCGAGTTATCCACTTACTATTCCCAGGGAATCGACCTCACAAGAAGCGCGGGAAGAGTAATGATTCAAGGACTCTGAGTTATGAATACTAACGAGAGGTCATCACAAGAGAAACCAACATCATTTCTTCATTAAAGGGAAGATATCATACTTACAAATCAACTCATTATGAGTTGATACTTCCCTACTACTACTACTACTACTACTACTACTACTACTACTACTACTACTACTACTACTACTACTACTACTACTACGACTACTACTACTACTACTACTACTACTACTACTACTGCGCTACACTATACTACTCTACATTACTAATACTACTACATTATTTCAATATATTACTTCTAATCTATACTAATATCTAAGAACCAGTGGCATCTAGCCACTGGTCCTGTTGCTGCCCTTGCTGCTGCTGCCGCCGCTGCCGCCCCTGCTGCTGTCGTTGCCGCCCCTGCTGCCGCTGTCGCTGCCGTCACCGTCGTCGTCGTCGTCGCCCTCGCCGCCGCCACCGCCATCCTCCTCGGACGAGTCCTCCTCGTCCGAGGAGTACTCCGACTCATCCGAGCCCGCGAGCCCGGAGCGCTCGACGGCCCGGATGTAAGTCCAGACCTCCACCGCGAGCCCCTGGGAGTCATCTGAATCATCAGACGACTCACGCAGAGGGACGGGAGCCGGAGACCCCTCGGACTCAGAGGAGAACTCCTCCTCTGAGTATTCCAAGTCACCAAAGTCCTCAGACGGAGGAGTCGGCTCGCGCTTGCGTTTCTTGCCCATGGTGGGAATGCAAGGAGAAAAAGAAAGCAAGCAGTGGAAAACAGCAAGAGATGTGAAAAAACCAGAGAGGCAAAGGCACTATTTATAGAAGAAGAGGGCAACCGCTCACCTCCAACCGCGGTCACTGAACAGTCGCAAAGCATTCAATAAGCACTTCAACTCGTCTGAAGACACACCAGGCGGCTGACGCCGTTTCACGCAGCACCACACCCATTGGGACTCCAGTCAACAGCGCGGACGATATGATTACACCCGCCGTCACATCACATTACTACTCAGAAGCAGTCGGCTAAAACACTTAGCGTACCAAGCAGTCCCTTGCCCACACCCATTGGGGGGACGCCCAGGATTTTATCAGTACATTTTTCAAAAACTGTCACATCCGTGCAGGGCATGCAATGAATACCTCAAGACAAAAACGAGATATCAGTAAGGATCAGAGGAAAGCCAAATATAGCCAGCAAAGTACAAATTATGGCCAACAAGAAGCAACATGAAGACTAGACAGAGAACGTCCATCAAGTGTCCAATCAGTCGCAGAGCAAATAAATTACACCACCCAGCAAGATATAGATGGATTACGGATTCAACTGCAAAAAACAAAATACATGCTGACCTCGGATGCATAATATCAATGACATAATGCTGACCTCTAAAGCATAATATGGATGACATAATGCCGACTTCTAAGGCATTCAAAAAAAAAGAAAATGTGACTCTCGGCAAAAGAACACGAAGTAAAGACCTTTGAGAGGATTGTTTTCGAAAATCCACTCAAAGCTCGGGGGCTACACCCATTGGGTGCACCTTCGGTGCACCCCATGGATCACCATTTCAAGCCAAGATAATGCCGACTTCTAAGGCATAGGGCAAGATTGAAGACAAGACTGACCTCCAACCAAAGTGCAAATGGGAAATAAAAGTGATTTCTGATGAAGACCTTCGAGTGGATTATTATCCAGAATCCACTCGAAGCACGGGGGCTACACCCATTGGGTGCACCTTCGGTGCACCCAATGAAATTCAAGGTCCTACAAAATGAAATGCCGACCTCTAAGGCACGAGTGTGAGGCAAAACTACAGATTTCGAGTGAGGCAGAGCAGAAGAAGACAGTAAGAAATCATTTTCACCAGACTGCCCGAGAAAGCATTTCTTACCGTAAACAAAGCCTACAAGCTGGGCCTAGGATCTTTGGGCCGATTATCTCAAAATCAACCCAAAGATCGGGGCTTGTGGGGGACAGATATCCCCTGGGTCCACTAGAAGGGTAAAAGACCTCACGAAAGGCCCGAGGGCCCAATAAATCGTAAGGTCATTCCTTCGTGGGCCTAGGGAGGGACAATCAGTAGAGGAGATCGACGTAGGGCCGGATCGGTGCAAGCCCGGATGACCCCACAGCGTTGAGCAAGAAACTGCAACAGAAGATCCGACTTTCCCGCGCTGGAGCCCCATGCAACGGAACCAGGCGTTGATAAGTCGGCAGAATCATAGGAAGATAGACTCAAACAGTTCACTATCTTTAAGGTGCACGTTGCTATCATATCCACATGTATCGCCCCACGGTCGAGTATATAAGGCCTAGGGGGCACCCCTTCAGAACGATGAACCTATTACTCAGCCATCCACCTTAGCTTTCTGCATTCTTAATTCAGAAAGCCACCTTGTAACCTCATTCGCCAAGCATACTCACCAGGACGTAGGGTGTTACGCCTTTCCGAGCGGCCCGAACCTATAAACGCTGTCCCCTACTCCTCGTGCATTCGGCATGAACCATTTTGCTACAGTCGGCGACACCGTCCTACTCCTAAAAACACCTAGAGGGGCAACCCCGGGTGTGCGGTCGGACCCAAAACACCGACAGAGAGGGCAAGGTGTGCGGTTTCCTTTCTCTGGCTATTCCCTCGGGTTGCAAAAACCTAAGTGGGATGCGAGCGGCAGAGTAAAGAACCGTCACCGATCCCTCTCCCGAATATATAAAGGACCAGGTGAGACCCGTTAAATGCTTTGCCCGAACCCGCCGCGAGGTTCAAAACTCAAAGCAAGACGCCCGTTCCTCGAACGGCTCGCGCACGCGCAACGGCTGCCCCGCGAACCACTCGTCCCATCACTTTAACCCTGCGGCAGGGCGGGCGACACCTTTGGCAGGCGAAGCAGACGACGCTTCATTTCCGCCGCATTGACCGCGTCAAAAAAGGTGCGCCACGACGTTCGATTTTATATCCTTCCCTTTTTTTTCTCTTTCTCTCTCTTACAACAGGGATCGGGAAAGGGAATACATGGGATCCTTCTCCACGAAAGGAAACGGGCTCCGAGCCCCCACTACTGATCAGAGGTTCGAAGGCTGGCCCCTCGAAAGGGTTCGACAGCCGCCTCAGAGCACTCGAGTTCGGCACCCGCTACTGGTCAGAGGTTCGATGGCTGGCCCCTCTGTCACACCCGGGTTTTGGGGCACCAAGACCCCGGCGCGAACATAAACACCACGTATGCTGGGACCAAGTCTCACACATATGATGTATAGTGGCACAGGATCGAATGTCACGTCTTTATATATAACAGGAGTTCTATACAAAATAAATAATTACATTATAAGGAGATAACGGTCCAGCAACCCAAAGTTGACTGGGAGATGACGGCCTAGACCTCTCACGAACACATCGCTGCATCCTCCATGCGCCTCATCCTGCGGTACCTGTTCTTGACCTGTGGGGTGGTGTGAGACAGCAAGAGTGAGCTCACATACGTTCATCGCTCAACAAGTTATGGGGAATAATATGCATGAACTCGCCAAAGGTGGGAGCTCACGTGAAGTGTAAGGCTTACCAAAGAGGATGGTTAGAGCTGAGCATTGCTTTTAAAGTTGGTCAAAATTTTATTAGCAATTACTAAGTATAAGTAAATACCAAACCCAATTAAGTAGAACAAAAGTAGCAACATCACCTGCGATGCAATGCATATGACAAATTGAATAGTTTTATAAATTAATCATGTGAGGGTCCGAGCTGCTCATGACCATGAGCACGGCTAGTATACCAGTTTTACACTCTGTAGAGGTTGCACATCTTTACCCACAAGTCATGTTACCCATCTGCCAAGAGACGGCCAATCCCATACACCTCTGCCGAGGAGGCGAGGCAGGGTAACACTACGAGGCCTTTACAAAGTTCCACTAGCTTCAGAAAACCCACTACAGTTTATAGGAAGCTCCAATACAGGAATCCCTTGCAGGACCGCCATCGCAGCAAAATCCTCCCGAGGGCCTCCCTACACTGACCACTCCCCTACTGCCCTTGCCCCTTTCGGGTAAGGTAGTCTTCCACTAGCTTTCCTAATTAATCGGCCAAGGGCGTCCCATTAAACCCTTGTGGTAGCACTGTTTCCCCGGGTGGTCGCTCCATGTTCCAATTAACATAATGATCTTATCATGAACAGTAAATAACAACTGATAACAAAAGTATGAATAATATGTATCTCAATGCCCAAATCCATATATAGCACTAGCAAGTACTACCCAGAAAGTTTAGTGGTAAACAAGGCATAAAGATAGACAAACTAGGGTAACCTATTGGGTCCCATCAAAATTAACCTATGCAGATCATTATGATTAATCAGAACATGACTGGGTAAAAAGAAGTGATCAAGGGCACAACTTGCCTCGCACTTGAGAATCCAGGTACCAACTTGCTTTTCAGATGACACAAGTCCTCGCGCTAGTCGTAGCAATACAAACAAACATGGTATAGATAAAATTAACATCACACCAAACATAAGAACAAACTGAATAATAATCTAGGCGTCGCTACGAGATCGAGGGATCAAGAACTACTAAGATCGGAGTTACGGTTAAGGAGTTATGAATTTTCGAAGATTTTATGTGTTTGATACGGAAATAATTAAGTGATCAAATTTAATATAGTTTTCATGCTAAAATAGTGGCACTAAGTGATAAACAATATTATAATAAAATTAATGCAATTGGAAGGGGTCAAAAATGAGTTAAAATGAATTAGTTATGAATTAACCAAGTTTATGTAATTGTTTTCATTCTAGAAATCATTTTCTATTTTAAATCTTGTACTCCTGCAACGATTATGGACTGAGGACATAAAAATCCGAGAGCACAGGGGCCGTTCTGAAAATATTAGGACTTAAGTTTAATACCTTAACACTACCTCTGGTCTGCGGGTTAATTCATACAATCTACAGGGGCTCTTTAGCAAGTCAGCAACAGCGAAGAGGTATCACAAGATCTCGGCCGTTGGATCTGTATGCTACGGTTGCGATTAGATTACAATAAGACTCGAACCGGTAATCATTCAGAGCCCCAGGATTTCGGATATACGGCTCGATCCATGACCATGCCACGAACTTATCCAGGGGGTGAATAGGTGATCCTGTAACACTTAAAACTTTGAGCCACAAAAACTTGGTTAAGGTTAGCACGGTAATTGCCAAGTGGCTAGAGAGGAATCTCGTCAAAACACAATAACCAACAAGAGATCAATCACAGAGATGGCACAGTGGTTATCCCGTGGTTCGACCAAGACCAACGCTTGCCTACTCCACGTTGTGGCGTCCCAACGGACGAGGGTTGCAATCAACCCCTCTCAAGCGGTCCAAAGACCCACTTGAATACCACGGTGTTTTGCTTGCTTTTCTTAGTCCCGTTTGCGAGGAATCTCCACAACTTGGAGCCTCTCGCCCTTACACTTGAAGTTCACAAAGAAGCACGGAGCAAGGGAGGGATTAGCAACGCACACAAGACACAAGAATCACAGAGTCAACACGCACACAAGTCGCAACAAGAGCTCGCAACACAACCCAATGAGTTTACAACTCCACTAGAGCTCTATATGCTATCACAATGAAACAAATGCGCGAAATCGATGTCTTGGTGCTTAGGAATGTTGTAAGTATGCTTGGTGTTCTCCTCCATGCGCCTAGGGGTCCCTTTTATAGCCCCAAGGCAGCTAGGAGCCGTTGAGAGCATTCTAGGAAGGCTGATCTTGCCTTCTGTCGACTGGCGCACCGGACACTGTCCGGTGCCCGATTTCCTTCCAAAAATGGCGCAGTCGACCGTTGGCAGCCTGAGAGCCGTTGGCGCACCGGACACTGTCCGGTGCACACCGGACAGTCCGGTGCTCCCTTCTAGCCGTTGGCTCGGCCACATGTCCCGCGCGGATCGCGCGACCGACCGTTGGCCCGGCCGACCGTTGGCTCACCGGACAGTCCGGTGCACACCGGACAGTCTGGTGAATTATAGCCGTACGTCGCCGATGAACTCCCGAGAGCGACGAGTTCGTCTGAGCCAGCCTGGCGCACCGGACACTGTCCGGTGCACCACCGGACAGTCCGGTGACCCCAGACTAAGCAGACTTTGGCTGAACTTATCTATCTCTTCTCCAACTCGATTTTTTCTGTTTCCAGCACTTAGACACAATACATTAGTCCATAAAACAATGTACTAAGTCTAGAAACATACCTTTTGACATGTTTTGCACTTTGTCCACGCCTTTGCATAGATTAGCACAAGAACCACTTGAGTTGGCATTCAATCACCAAAATACTTAGAAATGGCCCAAGGGGCACATTTCCCTTTCAATCTCCCCCTTTTGGTGATTTATGCCAACACAACATAAAGAACCAGAACAAGTGCAAAAACAATTCAAATACGAATCCAAAGTTGTTTTGATCAAATTTGACATATATGGATCACTCTTTGCCACCACTTGGTTTTATTTTGCAAATCAACCTCAAACTCCTATCTCTAGCTCAAACGCAATTGTAGAGACATAAAGAGAGCTTGTTTCAATAGAAATTGATCAAGGATTTCAAAAACTCCAAAACTCCCCCTTTTTCACATAATCAACATTCTCCCCACAACAAAAGCCAACTTTTGACAAGAGAACCAATAAGGGAGTTTTGCCAAAACAAAAAGCTCTATTCTACGGTTTTCAAAACTTCTCAAGTGGTAGCTGATCCATTGATTGCTTTGGCCTTTATTTTCTCCCCCTTTGGCATCAAGCACCAAAACAGGATCAATCTTGGCCTTTTAACCCCATTGCCTCACCAAATCTTCAAGAGAGTTCAATGGCTATAAGAGTTCACGATATGAACATGGAAGTAGTTACCCTTTCATCGGAGTGCAGTGGAAGTCTTGCATGGTCCAAGTCCACCTTTCCCTTTCAATCCACTTGGGAGACTAAATCAAGCAAACTCAAGCATATGGTTAGTCTCAAAGGGTCAAGTTGTAACTCACCTCCCCCTAAATGTGTGCGACACTTGCACAAGGACTTGTGAGGTCCGAGGAGAATTTGTACAACTTGAGCACCAAAAATAAGCAACAGTTTGCAGAAGGAACATGATCAAATGCATAGATATATGTATGCTATATTTCAATCCAGGTTCCACGAATCTAGGACATTGAGCTCACTTCGCAGCCTGCAAAAGGTCTTCTCATCTAGAGGCTTGGTAAAGATATCGGCTAGCTGGTTCTCGGTGCTAACATGAAACACTTCGATATCCCCCTTTTGCTGGTGGTCTCTCAAAAAGTGATGCCGGATGTCAATGTGCTTTGTGCGGCTGTGCTCGACAGGATTTTCCGCCATGCGGATAGCACTCTCATTATCACATAGGAGTGGGACTTTGCTCAGATTGTAGCCAAAGTCCCGGAGGGTTTGCCTCATCCAAAGTAGTTGCGCGCAACACTGTCCTGCGGCAACGTACTCGGCCTCAGCGGTGGATAGGGCAACGGAAGTTTGTTTCTTAGAATTCCATGACACCAAGGACCTTCCTAAGAATTGGCATGTCCCCGATGTACTCTTCCTATCGACCTTACATCCGGCATAGTCGGAATCTGAATATCCAATCAAGTCA
The DNA here is from genome assembly GCA_029449295.1 of Zea luxurians. Classification (NCBI taxonomy): domain Eukaryota; kingdom Viridiplantae; phylum Streptophyta; class Magnoliopsida; order Poales; family Poaceae; genus Zea; species Zea luxurians. Next base: position 179,357,276 of record JAOPSE010000004.1, on the reverse strand, counting down.
AAGGTAGACCCCTTTGGATACCATATCCCGAAGCAAGGCGTAGCGACCAAATATCTAAAGATTCGCTTCACCGCCACTAAGTGACACTCCTTAGGATTGGATTGAAATCTAGCACACATGCATACGCTAAGCATAATATCCGGTCTACTAGCACATAAATAAAGCAAAGAACCTATCATGGACCGGTATGCTTTTTGATCAACGGACTTACCTCCTTTGTTGAGGTCGGTGTGTCCGTCAGTTCCCATCGGCGTCTTTGCGGGCTTGGCGTCCTTCATCCCAAACCGCTTTAGCAAATCTTGTGTGTACTTCGTTTGGGAGATGAAGGTGCCGTCCTTGAGTTGCTTCACTTGGAACCCAAGGAAGTAGTTCAACTCGCCCATCATCGACATCTCGAATTTCTGCGTCATCACCCTGCTAAACTCTTCACAAGACTTTTGATTAGTAGAACCAAATATTATGTCATCGACATAAATTTGGCACACAAATAAATCACCATCACAAGTCTTAGTAAACAGAGTTGGATCGGCTTTCCCAACTGAAAGGGAATTAGGATTACACCTATTTCCTAATTGATTTTGGTGGTTGAATTGCCCAACACAAATAATTGGACTAACTAGTTTGCTCTAGTCTATAAGTTCTATAGGTGCCAAAGGTTCACAAAAAGTCAATAAAAAGACCAAGCTAGGTCTCAAAGGAAAGGAGCGAAAAGGAAACCGGAGGCTGCCCTGGTCAGGCGCACCGGACTGTCCGGTGTGCCACCGGACAGTGTCCGGTGCACCACCGGACAGTGTCCGGTGCACCAGGGTGCTTCAGCTCGAACTCTTCACCTTCGGGTTTCCCAGGCGCACCTCCGCTATAATTCACCGGACATGTCCGGTGCACACCGGACTGTTCGGTGCACCAGCGGAGCAACGACTATCTGCGCGCAACGGTCGACTCTGACAGATGAACAGTACCGCGGTAGATGTCAGAGCAGCGGTCAGAGGGGCACCGGACTGTCCGGTGCTGCACCGGACTGTCCGGTGCCACATGAGGACAAAGCCTCTGACGGTCGACCAGCTCCAAGCCCCAACGGGAGGATGATGTGGCGGTGCACCGGACACTGTCCGGTGGCGCACCGGACTGTCCGGTGCGTCCATCGCCAGCAAGCTTCTCCAACGGCCATATTTTGTTTGGTGGCTATAAATACCACCCCAACCGGCCTCTTCAAGGTGTGGGAGCCTAAGCAACATTCCAAGTCACCTAGTTGACACACTCAAGCCCTCCCAACCACATCTATTCATTGATCCATCCTATACACAAGATTTAGACCACTACAACCAACACAAGTGCCACAAAAGAGAGAGCAAGAAATTGAGAGCTAATCAATTGAGTTTAGCCCTAGTGCCTTGTGAGATTCATTGAGAGATAGTGTGTGCTACATCTTTGTGTTCATTTGAGCGTGGAGTTTTGACTCCCATTGAACTTCCTCCAAAGTTTTGGAGGCTTGTAAAAGCTAGCAAGAGACACCAAAGAGTGTGGTGGTTCTTGCGGGATCGAGAGTGATCCTTGAGAAGAAGAGCTCGCCGATCCTTGTGTGATCGGTGGAGAGAGGGAAAGGGTTGAAAAAGACCCGTCCTTAGTGGACTCCTCAACGGGGACTAGGCCTTCGAGGGCCGAACCTCGGTAAAACAAATCACCCGTGTCATTTGTGTTTATTGCCTGTGATTTGTTTGCTTTCCCTTACTCTAAATTTTCTTGTGCTATTATTTGCTAATATCATTTGGTGTTGCTTCAAGTTAAATTCTCATTTAGTGAAGCAACACTTCGCAAGAAACAACTTAACTTGTTGCTCTTCCCATCTAAGCCTTCTTGCTTTATTATTCATATATCTATCGAGTTGTGTTGATTAACAATTCCGCATTATTTAAGCGCAACACTCTTTACAAGCAAGAACTTAGTTTTATTCTCCGATATTTGTATATCTTGTTCTAACCACTAATCAAGGGATCTAGTTGGGGGATAAAGTTTTAATTTTCAGGTTCCGCCTATTCACCCCCCCCTCTAGGCGAATTTCAATTGGTATCAGAGCTAGGCACTTCATCTTGAGTCTAACAACTCGAAGTGATGGCTCGTAGAAGATCCCAAAAGTACAAGAAGACCCAGGAGAACACAACTCGGAAGGAGGTAACTCTTGAGATTTTATTTGATGATTGTTCTAACTATGATTCATGGTCTACTAGTGTGCTAAATGCTTTTAGAATCATAGATCCTCGATTAGAAAAAATTATAGAAAAGAGTATCTTTCCATCGAGTTTTAATAAAGAAATTGTTTCCGAAGAGGATCAAAGATGTTATCGCTTAAACTACCTAGCTTTTGACATCTTAAGCAATTCTCTTAGCAAAGAAGATTATCGTGCCTTCATATCAAATTATGATGAATCCATTCATGATGCGCATGATATTTGGACTAGAATTAAAAACAAATTTGATGAGTCCAAATATGATAGTTCATTTTGTGCTTCTACTTCCCTTGGTCTTTGTGATACTAACCCTTGCAAGGAAAAAGAAGAAAATGAACGATGGCGACCAAACGATGAATCCACCTCTCCAAAAGGTTTGTCCTCCCATTTCGATTCCCACATGTGTTGTGTGGCTAATGAAAATGACAGCGGAAGAACAAATGAGGATGAGGAGGAAGAAAGAGGCTTCTTGCATCTCTACGCTCGCCTAAGCCAAGAAGATAGGGCGGTCATGCTCAAACTTCTAGAAAGAGCAAGAGAGCAAAGCGAAGCTCGTCAAAGGCTAGAAGATGTTCTCTCCATGAAAATGCTACACTTTGACGAGTTGACTAAAGAACATGAGGAGCTAAAGTGCTCTCATGTTGATTTGGTCCATAGGTATGAAACTATTTCAATTGAGCAAGTTAACGCTTTACATTATATCGCTCAATTAGTAAATATGAATACCTTGCTTAAGGACCAAGTAGAAAAGCTAAAATTTGAAAATCTAGCTTTTCAAGATAAATATGATATGCTTCTATGCTCTAATGAAAATCTTATGGATGATCATATCATATTAAATATTGCTCATGAGGTTGTGATAGAAAATTTAAAATCCCAACAACCTCACTCATGCACATGCATTCAAATTAATACTATACTACCATGTGCTAATGCTTGTTGTCCGTCGACAAGCAAATCTTCTCTTAAGCTAGAAATTGCAGGAACAAAAGATGATACATATGAAAATCTCAAAGAAGAAAATGAGAGGCTAAAGATGAGCTTGACACAACTAAAAGGGAAGTGCACTGCTCAACCTTCTCAAGATAATCGTGATCACACGATGAAGAAGCTTGAGACGGGAACAACCGTGGCATGCACTACATCCCTTGAAGAAAATGTCAAGGATTTGAGGATTACTAAGAGGAAGAAACAAAAGATGAAATCCAATACCTCCTCCAAAATCCTCAAACATGCCTCCATACAAGGTAACATCCAAGGTAATGATCAAGCCATACTTCACACTAAGAAAAATAAGAAGTGTAGTGAATGCTTTGAAGAGGGACACTTGATTAGGTCTTGTTCCTACATTAAAAATGGCTTGATTATTAAGGATGATAAACTTTGTTTTAAATGCTCTAAGAAGGGACACTTGTTTAGATCTTGTCCCCATTTGAAACAAAGAGGCATAGGGTTAGAAAAGAAAGTTTTTACTAACAATGTAGCAGGCAACAAACAAGGAAAGAAGAAAGCTTCGAGGTTTGAAAAACGCCTATGCTACACATGCCGGAAGAAGGGACATCAATGCAAAGATTGTCCCATTGGTAACAATCCCTCTCCTAGCTTGTCAATTAATTCTCATATAACTAGGCAACCCAAAATTGCAACTGGTGCTAGAAAGGTAATGAGTTTACCTAGTGCTAACACAAAGGACTTTTGGGTTCCTAGATCTTTGTTGACTAACCTTGATGGACCCATCAAGCAATGGGTACCAAAGTATGCTTGACAAGCTTTGTAGGGGAAGGAGATGATATGAAACCTTGGGGTGCTTGAAAGAGTTCAATCAATTATTGTTAACTCAAGCTATCAATCTTCAATGACCTATATTCGAGATTGACCCAAGGTTATTCTTCAAATTACTATGTCTTTAACTCATATCATCTCGAGGAAGATATTGATGTTGTAGGAAATAAAGAATTATCTTGTGCGGAAAAATCAAGGCCTACAACATGGAGGAAAGCCGAAGAATGGTAACACTTGTGTTTTGAGTGCAAGTAATTTAGATTATCATTTCTTATGTGTCTTGTGTAGTCACATAGAAAAATGAAGCACTTCAGATGTCTTTAAATTTATATTACCATTCCTTCAAGATTTTCCTCTCATATGGTAGATTTTATACTCATTCTATGGCAATCTACATGTTTTAAATTATTACAAGTCTCATGGCATGTTTTTCGCTAGTCTTTCTATTATTGCCATGATTCTAGATATAGAGAGATATTTCATGTTCTTAAAGGAATAAAGTGTCATGTAAGGAATTCAAATTCCTAGGACACTTATAAAAGGAAAACTCTCTCTATAACTAGAATAGTGAGTCTAATGATTTTATCTAAATAACCCAAGTAGTCTCACTTGTAGAGAATAGGTTTCTCTTTGGAAAAGCAAGTAATCTAACATGAAAAGAAAAATCAATCCAATTATTTGTGATGTACTTCTACTTGCTTAAATTGGATTTGATTCTTTTACATTTATCGCTTTCCATATCATGAATTAGATTTATTCCCTTAATCTTAAAAGATTGTTCATGCTTGTTTTATAAGTTAAAATTGAGCATAACATCATCTATGGATAATCTAGTTCATGCTTTGAAGTTTCCATGCTTTTAATAATCTAGCTTTTCATTCCCTATCAAAAATGATTACAAAAATGGAAACTAGTGCTTGTGTTACTAATAACGTATCTCTTGAGCCTACTTATAAATATCCAAAAGAGAAAAAGCACAAGCCTCATGGGTTGCTCTTCACCCAAAGGAAGAAAGGTAAAAGCAAAGGTATGGGAACTCATCCTCCTAATCAAATATGGTTCCCATCAATGGTTATTTACTCTAAATTATTTTATTCTACCTATGTGAAGAATAGATTCTTTTTGGGACTTAATTTTTGCTAGGTGTGCATTCAATCTCATTCTCATAAATGCACTAGTCCATTAGAATCTATTTCATGCCTTTGCTATACATATTTTCATATTGATATGCTTCTAAATCATGATGTTAAAATTCAATATGAAGAAGTAAAATTCCTTGATTGATCAAAAATGTTTAAAAAGGTGCTCATTCCTCTTTTCTGATAATGTGCACTAAACGTTAAGGATTTTACTTCAGGTCTATGTGACTCATGGATGATGAATTGTATTTATTTCCTATCTAAAGTAATCATCTTCCATCATATTCTCCCTTGTGCTATTAACATCTTTCTTGAGTATTTTCAATAAGTTTGAAAGGAAAAAGAAACAACTACAAAGGGAGGACACTCACATGAAAGAGACGAACATCGAGGACAACAACACCTACCTGGACAATAAGGTCTTCAAAACAATCAATGGTGTGGTTGTGAGTATTCTAAATCCTTTCACGATGAGATTACCAGGCTTAAGTTGTTTATTGCAAATCTTATAAGCCTTGATCAAGATGTATAATGCTTCTCCCTATTTGTCTTTAAAATAAATTCATCCATTCAATTAATTCAAATTCTTGATGCATATCTTTAGGGGGAGCCTCTTTCTATATCTTGATTATTCTGAGACTATCTTAGTAACTTCATATAGTCTCTTGCATGAGAATGAGTTTCTCATTAAGTATGCTACTATTTTTCAACTCTTATTTTTCAATTGGTAGCATATTTGCTGGATTCTTCTACTCTAAGCTTAAATGATTGGTATCTAATGCATATGTTGTTCTTTTAATCATATCTGTTATTTGTTTGATCATTAAATGACTTAAATTAACAATCATATTTCTTAGTGCCATATATACTATCAATCGATATCTATCTTGATATGGACTAAGTTGAGAGGAGAATCCATGTCTCATTTATGCAATTGGTGATCCATTTGTTATTTGCTAACCATGACTTAGATAAGGGTCACTAGTTGTAAGAACTCTCTTTTGTGCAAAATATTTCCGTATATTGTCATTGAGTATAGGTCTTAAGCATCTAAGACTAAGGACAAAGCACAATGAAGAGAGCGTCCCTATGTGAAGGTACAAAATGGTAAAACTACTTCTTCCTATTTACACATGTACCTAAATCTTCCTTCTTATAAGCATTCTTGGCATATCTTATATAAAAGGAAGAGAAAGCATGTCCTTTGCATTTATCCCTGCTTCATACCTAGTTTAACCTCTTAAAATTTCACTCATGCATTAATGCATCCTTGTTAAAACTAGATGAAGTGATCTTATTGTCAAAGAGCTCAAAGCTTAACCTTGTAACGAGGATAAGCTGTCTCTGTTCCAAAGGTGGATGGTCCTTAAGTCTCTTTGAAATTCTCAAGGGAAAATGCTTAAAATTGTTCATAACATGCTTTCATAAGTGCATAAACTGTCATGAGCATCACACTTATACTATGACACAATGCACTTCACATTCTGTATGATATAGATATATTCTCATTAACCTAATTTTGTGCAATTGGTATTTAAGGCCAAAATATGTGTTCCTCTCCTTGCACATTTTTAGGGGGAGCAATCTATATTATATAGAACTATGATCATGCTTAATTTGACATATCCTTTTGATCATATCTCTTTTATATATGCTATGACTAATGTGTTTTCAAGTGAATTTCAAACCAAGTCATAGGTATATTGAAAGGGAATTGGAGTCTTCGGCGAAAACAAAGGCTTCCACTCCGCAACTCATCCCTCGTCGTCGCTCCAAGCCACTCCTCATCCATGGGGGAGAAAGCACAAAGCAAAAGGACTCCGTCTTTGGTATAATCTTCACTCACACTTTATTCACCAAAGGGAAGAAAGTAGTTAGTAAAAGGGCTTATATTTCACTCTAAGTATCCGTTTTTGGCGATTCATGCCAAAGGGGGAGAAAGTATAGAGCCCAAAGCAAAAGGACCGCACCACCACCTAATTCAAAAAGTTGGAGATTTTCAATAGGTAAATTTTACAATTGGTATCTTATTGTGTTCAAAAGGGGGAGAAAGTAGTATTTCAAAAATGATATATCAAAACCCTCTTGAACACTAAGAGGAGGATCTCATTTAGGGGGAATTTTGTTTTAGTCAAAGGAAAAGCATTTGAAATAGGGGGAGAAAATTTCAAATCTTGAAAATGCTTTGCAAAATCTTACTCATTTACCTTTGACTATTTGCAAAAGGACTTTGTAAAGAATTTGCAAAAACAAAACTTGTGGTGCAAGCGTGGTCCAAAATGTTAAATAAGAAAGAAACCATCCATGCACATCCCAAGTATTTATATTGGCTCAATTCCAAGTAACCTTTGCACTTACATGATGCAAACCAGTTCAATTATGTACTTTTATATTTGCTTTGGTTTGTGTTGGCATCAATCACCAAAAAGGGGGAGATTGAAAGGGAATTAGGATTACACCTATTTCCTAATTGATTTTGGTGGTTGAATTGCCCAACACAAATAATTGGACTAACTAGTTTGCTCTAGTCTATAAGTTCTACAGGTGCCAAAGGTTCACAAAAAGTCAATAAAAAGACCAAGCTAGGTCTCAAAGGAAAGGAGCGAAAAGGAAACCGGAGGCTGCCCTGGTCAGACGCACCGGACAGTGTCCGGTGCACCAGGGTGCTTCAGCTCGAACTCTTCACCTTCGGGTTTCCCAGGTGCATCTCCGCTATAATTCACCGGACATGTCCGGTGCACACCGGACTGTCCGGTGCACCAGCGGAGCAATGACTATCTGCGCGCAACGGTCGACTCTGACAGATGAACAGTACCACGGCAGATGTCAGAGCAGCGGTCAGAGGGGCACCGGACTGTCCGGTGCTGCACCGGACTGTCCGGTGCCACATGAGGACAAAGCCTCCAACGGTCGACCAGCTCCAAGCCCCAACGGGAGGATGACATGGCGGTGCACCGGACACTGTCCGGTGGCGCACCGGACTGTCCGGTGCGTCCATCGCCAGCAAGCTTCTCCAACGGCCATATTTTGTTTGGTGGCTATAAATACCACCCCAACCGGCCTCTTCAAGGTGTGGGAGCCCAAGCAACATTCCAAGTCACCTAGTTGACACACTCAAGCCCTCCCAACCACATCTATTCATTGATCCATCCTATACACAAGATTTAGACCACTACAACCAACACAAGTGCCACAAAAGAGAGAGCAAGAAATCGAGAGCTACTCAATTGAGTTTAGCCCTAGTGCCTTGTGAGATTCATTGAGAGATAGTGTGTGCTACATCTTTGTGTTCATTTGAGCGTGGAGTTTTGACTCCCATTGAACTTCCTCCAAAGTTTTGGAGGCTTGTAAAAGCTAGCAAGAGACACCAAAGAGTGTGGTGGTTCTTGCGGGATCGAGAGTGATCCTTGAGAAGAAGAAGAGCTCGCCGATCCTTGTGTGATCGGTGGAGAGAGGGAAAGGGTTGAAAAAGACCCGTCCTTAGTGGACTCCTCAACGGGGACTAGGCCTTCGAGGGCCGAACCTCGGTAAAACAAATCACCCGTGTCATTTGTGTTTATTGCCTGTGATTTGTTTGCTTTCCCTTACTCTAAATTTTCTTGTGCTATTATTTGCTAATATCATTTGGTGTTGCTTCAAGTTAAATTCTCATTTAGTGAAGCAACACTTCGCAAGAAACAACTTAACTTGTTGCTCTTCCCATCTAAGCCTTCTTGCTTTATTATTCATATATCTATCAAGTTGTGTTGATTAACAATTCCGCATTATTTAAGCGCAACACTCTTTACAAGCAAGAACTTAGTTTTATTCTCCGATATTTGTATATCTTGTTCTAACCACTAATCAAGGGATCTAGTTGGGGGATAAAGTTTTAATTTTCAGGTTCCGCCTATTCACCCCCCTCTAGGCGACTTTCACCAACCTTGAAAGAATTAGCAATTAAAAAGTCTCTAAGGCATTCATACCATGCTCTTGGGGCTTGCTTAAGTCCATAGAGCGCCTTAGAGAGCTTACACACGTGGTCGGGGTACCGTTCATCCTCGAAGCCAGGGGGTTGCTCCACGTACACCTCCTCCTTGATTGGCCCGTTGAGGAAAGCGCTCTTCACATCCATTTGGTACAACCTGAAAGAATGGTGAGCGGCATATGCTAGCAAAATACGAATTGATTCTAGCCTAGCCACAGGAGCGAAAGTCTCCTCAAAGTCCAAACCTGCGACTTGGGCATAACCTTTTGCCACAAGTCGAGCCTTGTTCCTCGTCACCACCCCGTGCTCGTCCTGTTTGTTGCGGAACACCCACTTGGTTCCCACAACATTTTGCTTGGGACGCGGCACCAGTGTCCAAACTTCATTGCGCTTGAAGTTGTTTAGTTCCTCCTGCATGGCCAACACCCAGTCCGGATCTAGCAAGGCCTCTTCTACCCTGAAAGGCTCAATAGAAGAGACAAAAGAGTAATGCTCACAAAAATTAACTAATCTTGAACGAGTAGTTACTCCCTTGCTGATATCACCTAATATTTGGTCGACGGGATGATCCCTTTGAATTGTCGCCCGAACTTGGGTTGGAGGTGCCTGAGGTGCTTCTTCCTCTTCAACTTGAACATCCTGTGCTCCCCCTTGATCATGTGCCTCCACTTGAGGTACCTGTTCGTCATCTTGGGTTGGGGGATGCACCATAGTTGAGGAAGACGGTTGATCTTGCTCATTTTGTTCCTGTGGTCGCACATCACCAATCGCCATGGTTCGAATTGCGGCCGTCAGAACGTCTTCTTCATCTACGTCATCAAGATCAACAACTTGCTCTCTTGGAGAGCCATTAGTCTCATCAAATACAACGTCACTAGAGACTTCAACCAAACCCGATGATTTGTTGAAGACCCTATACGCCTTTGTATTTGAGTCATAACCTAATAAAAACCCTTCTACAACTTTGGGAGCAAATTTAGAGGTTCTACCTTTCTTCACAAGAATATAACACTTGCTCCCAAATACACGAAAATAAGACACATTGGGTTTGTTACCAGTTAGCAGCTCGTATGAGGTCTTCTTGAGGAGGCGGTGAAGATAGACCCTGTTAATGGCATGGCAAGCCGTGTTCACGGCTTCCGACCAAAAACGCTCGGGGGTCTTGAACTCTCCAAGCATAGTCCTCGCCATATCGATGAGCGTCCTGTTCTTCCTCTCTACCACACCATTTTGCTGAGGTGTGTAGGGAGCGGAGAACTCGTGCTTGATCCCCTCCTCCTCAAGGAACTCCTCCACTTGAAGATTCTTGAATTCGGACCCGTTGTCGCTCCTTATCTTCTTCACCTTGAGCTCAAACTCATTTTGAGCTCTCCTGAGGAAGCGCTTGAGGGTCCCTTGGGTTTCAGTTTTATCCTGCAAAAAGAATACCCAAGTGAAGCGGGAAAAATCATCAACTATAACAAGACCATACTTACTTCCTCCTATACTCAGATAGGCGACGGGTCCGAATAGGTCCATATGAAGCATCTCCAGTGGTCTTGACGTGGTCATCACATTTTTGGTGTGATGAGAGCCTCCCACCTATTTCCCTGCTTGACAAGCTGCACATGGTCTATCCTTTTCGAAATGCACGTTAGTCAAACCTATCACGTGTTCTCCCTTTAGAAGCTTGTGAAGGTTCTTCATCCCCACATGTGCTAAGCGGCGATGCCACAGCCAGCCCATGCTAGTCTTAGCAATTAAGCATGCATCTAGACCGGCCTCCTCTTTTGCAAAATCAACTAAATACAGTTTGCCATCTAGTACACCCTTAAAAGCTAGTGAACTATCACATCTTCTAAAGACAGACACGTCTACATTTGTAAATAGACAATTATATCCCATTTGGCATAATTGACTAACAGATAACAAATTATATCCAAGCGACTCAACTAAAAACACATTAGAAATGGAGTGCTCAGATGAAATAGCAATTTTACCTAACCCTTTTACCTTGCCTTGGTTCCCATCACCGAATATTATTGAATCTTGGGAATCCTTGTTCTTGACGTAGGAAGAGAACATCCTCTTTTCCCCCGTCATGTGGTTTGTGCATCCACTGTCGATAATCCAGCTTGAGCCCCCGGATGCATAAACCTGCAAGGCAAATTTAGGCTTGGGTCTTAGGTACCCAACTCTTGTTGGGTCCTACAAGGTTAGTCACAATTGTCTTAGGGACCCAAATGCAAGTTTTATCGCCCTTGCATTTTGCCCCTAATTTCCTAGCAACTATCTTCCTATCCTTTCTACAAATAGCAAAGGAAGCATTTAAAGCATGATAAATTGTAGAGGGTCCATTCATAACTTTCCTAGGAACATGAACAATATTCTTCCTAGGCACATGATGAATATTTTTCCTAGGCATATCTCTATCATGCATATAGGAAGAACTAGAAGTAGACATAGCATAAGAATCATAGGCATGTGAATCAAAAGCATTACAACTCCTATGATACTGTCTTCTATCATTGTACATAAAAGCATGGTTCTTTTTAGTACTACTTGCCATAGGGGCCTTCCCTTTCTCCTTGGCGGAGATGGGAGCCTTATGGCTCGTTAAGTTCTTGGCTTCCCTCTTGAAGCCAAGCCCATCCTTAATAGAGGGGTGTCTACCAACCGTGTAGGCATCCCTAGCAAATTTTAGTTTATCAAACTCATTTTTGCTAGCCTTAAGTTGGGCATTAAGACTAGCCATTTCATCATTTAACTTTGCAATAGAAGATATGTGTTCACCACATGCATCAATATCAAAATCTTTACATCTATTGCAAATGACAACATTTTCTACACAAGTTGTTGATTTACTAGCTATTTCTAACTTAGCATTCAAATCATCATTAATGCTCTTTAAGCTAGAGATTGTCTCATGGCAAGAAGATAGTTTCAAAGAAAGCATTTCATTTCTCTTAACTTCTAAGGCATGAGATTTTTGAGCTTCTACAAATTTGTCATGTTCTTCATATAACAAGTCCTCTTGCTTTTCTAAGAGCCTATTCTTATCATTTAAGGCATCAATCAATTCATTAATTTTATCTACCTTGGTTCTATCTAGGCCCTTAAATAAACATGAATAATCAATTTCATCCTCATCACTAGATTCGTCCTCACTCGAAGAAGCATAAGTAGAGTTTCGAGTACATACCTTCTTCTCCCTTGCCATAAGGCATGTGTGACGCTCGTTGGGGAAGAGGGATGACTTGTTGAAGGCGGTGGCGGCGAGTCCTTCATTGTCGGAGTCGGATGAGGAGCAATCCGAATCCCACTCCTTGCCAAGATGTGCCTCGCCCTTTGCCTTCTTATAGTTCTTCTTCTTCTCCCTCTTGTTCCCTTGATCCTGATCACTATCATTGTCGGGACAGTTAGCAATAAAATGACCAACCTTACCACATTTGAAGCATGATCACTTCCCCTTGGTCTTGGTCTTGCTTGGCTGCCCCTTGCGACCCTTTAGCGCCGTCTTGAATCTCTTGATGATGAGGGCCATCTCTTCATCATTGAGTCCTGCTGCCTCAACTTGCGCCACCTTGCTAGGTAACGCCTCCTTGCTTCTTGTTGCCTTGAGAGCAACGGGTTGAGGCTCGTTGATTGGACCGTTTAGAGCGTCGTCCACGTACCTTGCCTCCTTGATCATCATCCTCCCGCTTACGAATTTTCCAAGTACCTCCTCGGGTGTCTGAAAGGGAAATGTGCCCTTGGGTCATTTCTAAGTATTTTGGTGATTGAGTGCCAACACATGTGCTTAATTGTGAATTTATGTACATAGTTGAACAAGGTGCAAATCATGAAGTAAAGGTATGTTTCTAAGCCTTAGTACATTGGTTTTGTGTACTAATATATTTGTCTAAGTGTTAGAAACAGAAAGAAGAAGAAGAGAGAAGAGGAGAAAAGACTTGGCTGTGTGCTGCCAAGACCCAGCTCGGTCTGGAGCACCGGACTGTCCGGTGTGCACCGGACAGTGTCCGGTGCGCCAGGCTGACTCGGCTCGAACTGGCCGCTCTCGGGAATTCGCCGACGGCGTACGGCTAAAATTCACCGGACTGTCCGGTGTGCACCGGACTGTCCGGTGAGCCAACGGTCGGCCGGGCCAACGGTCGGCCGCGCAATCTGCGCGGGACACGTGGCGGAGCCAACGGTCGGAAGACGGCACCGGACTGTCCGGTGTGCACCGGACATGTCCGGTGCGCCAACGGCTCCCAGATCTCCAACGGTCGGCAACGGTCGGAAGCGCCAGTTATGGAAACAAATCGGGCATCGGACAGTGTCCGGTGTGCACCGGACTGTCCGGTGCCCCCGACGACAGAAGGCAAGGATGGCCTTCCGGATTTGTTCTCAACGGCTCCTAGCTGCCTTGGGGCTATAAAAGGAGCCCCTAGGCGCATGGAGGAGATACACAAGCAACCTTTGAGCATTCTTGATCATCCACACTCAGTCTTTGCGCATTCGTTTGTCATTCTAAGTGTTTCGAGCTCCGTTCTAGCAAGAACTTTGTGATACTCTTGTGAGCTCGATTCTTGGCCGTGTGTGTGCGCGTTTCGCTGTGGATTTGTGTGTGTTGCTTCCCTCCCTTACTCTGTGCTTCTTTGTGATCATATACTTGTAAGGGCAAGAGACTCCAATTTGTGGAGATTCCTTGCAAACGGGATAGTGAAAGGAAAAACAAAACACCGTGGTATTCAAGTGGGTCTTTGGACCGCTTGAAAGGGGTTGATTGCAACCCTCGTCCGTTGGGACGCCACAACGTGGAGTAGGCAAGCGTTGGTCTTGGCCGAACCACGGGATAAACCACTGTGTCACCTCTGTGCTTGATCTCTTGTGGTATTGTGTTTTGTTGAGACTTGTCTTTAGCCACTTGGCAACTATTGTGCTAACACTTAACAACTTTTTGTGGCTTAAGTTTTAAGTTTTTCACAGGATCACCTATTCACCCCCCCTCTAGGTGCTCTCAATTGGTATCAGAGTCGTTCTCTTCACAAAGGGACTAACCACCCGAAGAGATGGATCCTAAGGGGAAGGGTATCGTGATCAACGACAAAGAGAAGGAATCCTTCGTCAACGAGCCGAAGGACGACAAGCCTACCGACTCCGGCTCGGGTCATAGACGGAAGGAAGGGAAGAAGAAGAAGACAAGGCGCATCAAGGAGATCGTCTACTACGACAGCGATGAGTCTACTTCTTCCCAAAAGGACGAAGACCAAAACGACTACGAGAGAAGGAAACCGGTTAATTCGAACTTTTCTTTTGATTACTCTCGTATTCCGCAAAGTTCACATTCACATTTGCTCTCCATTCCACTCGGCAAGCCCCCACACTTTGATGGAGAGGACTACGGATTTTGGAGCCACAAAATGCGTAGTCACCTATTCTCTCTCCATCCTAGTATATGGGAGATTGTAGAGAGTGGAATGCACTTTGATAGTTCGGATAGTCCCATGTTCATTAATGAACAAATTCATAAGAATGCACAAGCCACTACTGTTCTTCTAGCTTCCTTGTGCAGGGATGAATACCATAAAGTGAGCGGCTTGGATAACGCCAAGCAAATCTGGGACACCCTCAAGATTTCTCATGAGGGGAACGACGTCACCTTGCTCACCAAGATGGAGTTGGTGGAGGGTGAGCTTGGACGGTTCGCAATGATAAGGGGCGAGGAGCCGACGCAAACATACAACCGGCTCAAGACCCTTATCAACAAGATAAGGAGCTACGGAAGCACACGATGGACGGACCACGACGTCGTCCGCCTAATGCTCAGGTCATTTACCGTTCTTGATCCTCATTTGGTGAACAATATACGTGAAAATCCCAGGTACACCAAGATGTCGCCCGAAGAAGTTCTTGGGAAATTCGTTAGCGGGCGAATGATGATCAAGGAGGCGAGGTATGTGGACGACGCCTTGAATGGTCCGATCAATGAGCCGCAACCTCTTGCTCTCAAGGCAACACGAAGCAAGGAGGCGCTACCTAGCAAGGTGGCACAGATTGAGGCGGCCGGACTCAATGATGAAGAGATGGCTCTCATCATCAAGAGATTCAAGACGGCGCTAAATGGTCGCAAGGGGCAGCCAAGCAAGACCAAGACAAAGGGGAAGCGCTCATGCTTCAAATGCGGTAAGCTTGGTCATTTTATCGCTAACTGTCCCGATAATGAAAGTGACCAGGAAAAGGGGAACAAAAGAGAGAAGAAGAAGCAATACAAGAAGGCAAAGGGCGAGGCACATCTAGGAAAGGAGTGGGACTCGGATTGCTCCTCCTCCGACTCCGACAATGAAGGACTCGCTGCCACTGCCTTCAACAAGTCTTCCCTCTTCCCCAACGAGCGTCTCACATGCCTTATGGCAAGGGAGAAGAAGGTGAGTACTCAAGACTCCACTTATGCTTCTTCTAGTGATAATGAGTCTAGTGATGATGATGACATAGATTATTCATGCTTGTTCAAGGGCTTAGATAGATCTAAGATAGATAAAATCAATGAATTGATTGATGCATTGAATGAAAAGGATAGGCTTTTAGAAAAGCAGGAGGATTTATTGTATGATGAACATGATAAATTTGTAGAGGCACAAAAATCATATGCTTTAGAAGTGAAAAGAAATGAAATGCTTTCTTATGAACTATCTACTTGTCATGAAACCATTTCTACTTTACAAGGTGTTAATAATGATTTAAATGCTAAGTTAGAAGTAGCAAATAAATCTAATTCTTGTGTAGAACATGTTATGATTTGCACTAGGTGTAAGGATTTCGATGTTGGTGCCTATAGTGAACACCTAGTTTTAATTTCCAAATTAAATGAGGAATTGGCTAGTCTTAATGCCCAACTTAAGACTAGCAAGAGTGAAGTTGATAAAATAAAATTTGCAAGGGATGCCTACACGGTTGGTAGACACCCCTCAATTAAGGATGGTCTTGGCTTCAAGAGAGAGGCCAAGAACTTAACAAGCCATAAGGCTCCCATCTTCGTCAAGGAGAAAGGGAAGGCCCCTATGGCTAGTAATGCTAAAAAGAACCATGCTTTTATGTATAATGATAGGAGACATGCTAGAAATGCTTATAATGATTTTGATTCACATGTTTATGATTCTCATGCCATGTTTGCTTCTAGCTCTTCCTATATGCATGGTAGGAATATGTCTAGGAGAAATGCTATCCATCATGTGCCTAGAAAGAATGTTATTCATGCTCCTAGGAAAGTAGTGAATGAACCTTCTATAATTTATTGTGCTTTAAACACTTCCTTTGCTATTTGTAGAAAGGATAAGAAAATAGTTGCTAGGAAGTTAGGGGCAAAATGCAAGGGAGACAGGACTTGCATTTGGGTCCCTAAGGATATTTGTGCTAACCTTGTAGGACCCAACATGAGTTGGGTACCTAAGACCCAAGCCTAAATTTGCCTTGCAGGTTTATGCATCCAGGGGTTCAAGCTGGATTATCGACAGCGGATGCACAAACCATATGACGGGGGAGAAGAAGATGTTCACCTCCTACGTCAAAAATAAGGATTCCCAAGATTCAATTATATTCGGTGATGGGAATCAAGGCAAGGTAAAAGGGTTAGGTAAAATTGCAATTTCTAATGAGCACTCAATTTCAAATGTGTTTTTAGTTGAGTCTCTTGGTTACAATTTGTTATCTGTTAGCCAATTATGCAATATGGGATACAACTGTTTATTTACAAATGTAGATGTGTCTGTCTTTAGAAGATGTGATGGTTCACTAGCTTTTAAGGGTGTACTAGACGGCAAGCTTTACTTAGTAGATTTTGCAAAAGAAGAGGCCGGTCTAGATGCATGCTTAATGGCTAAGACTTGCATGGGCTGGCTGTGGCATCGCCGCTTAGCACATGTGGGGATGAAGAATCTCCACAAGCTTCTAAAGGGAGAACACGTGATAGGTCTAACCAATGTTTATTTCGAAAAAGATAGACCTTGTGCAGCTTGTCAGGCAGGTAAACAAGTGGGAGGAGCACATCACAGCAAGAATGTGATGACCACGTCAAGACCTCTGGAGCTGCTGCATATGGACCTCTTCAGACCCGTCGCCTATCTAAGCATAGGAGGAAGTAAGTATGGTTTAGTTATTGTTGATGACTTTTCCCGCTTCACTTGGGTGTTCTTTTTGCAGGATAAGTCTGAAACTCAAGGGACCCTCAAGCGCTTCCTCAGGAGAGCTCAAAATGAGTTTGAGCTCAAGGTGAAGAAGATAAGGAGCGACAACGGGTCCGAGTTCAAGAACCTTCAAGTGGAGGAGTTTCTTGAGGAGGAAGGGATCAAGCACGAGTTCTCCGCTCCCTACACACCACAGCAAAATGGTGTGGTAGAGAGGAAGAACAGGACGCTAATCGATATGGCGAGGACGATGCTTGGAGAGTTCAAGACCCCCGAGTGCTTTTGGTCGGAAGCTGTGAACACGGCTTGCCACGCCATCAACAGGGTCTATCTTCATCGACTCCTCAAGAAGACTTCGTATGAGCTACTAACCGGTAACAAACCCAATGTATCGTACTTTCGTGTATTTGGGAGCAAGTGCTACATTCTAGTGAAGAAGGGTAGAAATTCTAAGTTTGCTCCCAAAGCTGTAGAAGGGTTTTTATTAGGTTATGATTCAAATACAAAGGCGTATAGAGTCTTCAACAAATCGTCGGGTTTGGTTGAAGTCTCTAGCGACGTTGTATTTGATGAGACTAATGGCTCTCCAAGAGAGCAAGTTGTTGATTGTGATGATGTAGATGAAGAAGATGTTCCAACGGCCGCTATACGAACCATGGCGATTGGAGACGTTCGGCCACAGGAACAAGATGAACGAGATCAACCTTCTTCCTCAACGACGGTGCATCCCCCAACTCAAGACGATGAACAGGTTCATCAAAAGGAGGCGTGTGATCAAGGGGGAGCACAAGATGATCATGTGATGGAGGAAGAAGCGCAACCGGCACCTCCAACCCAAGTTCGAGCGATGATTCAAAGGGATCATCCCGTCGACCAAATTCTGGGTGACATTAGCAAGAGAGTAACTACTCGGTCTCGACTAGTTAATTTTTGTGAACATTACTCTTTTGTCTCCTCTATTGAGCCTTTCAGGGTAGAGGAGGCCTTGCTAGATCCGGATTGGGTGTTGGCCATGCAGGAGGAACTTAACAACTTCAAGCGCAATGAAGTTTGGACGCTGGTGCCTCGTCCCAAGCAAAATGTTGTGGGAACCAAGTGGGTGTTCCGCAACAAACAAGACGAGCACGGGGTGGTGACGAGGAACAAGGCTCGACTTGTGGCAAAAGGTTATGCCCAAGTCGCAGGTTTGGACTTTGAGGAGACTTTTGCTCCTGTGGCTAGGCTAGAGTCCATTCGTATCTTGCTAGCATATGCCGCTCACCATTCTTTCAGGTTGTACCAAATGGATGTGAAGAGCGCTTTCCTCAACGGGCCAATAAAGGAGGAGGTGTACGTGGAGCAACCCCCTGGCTTCGAGGATGAGCGGTACCCCGACCACGTTTGTAAGCTCTCAAAGGCGCTCTATGGACTTAAACAAGCCCCAAGAGCATGGTATGAATGCCTTAGAGATTTCTTAATTGCTAATGCTTTCAAGGTTGGGAAAGCCGATCCAACTCTTTTCACTAAGACTTGTGATGGTGATTTGTTTGTGTGCCAAATTTATGTCGATGACATAATATTTGGTTCTACTAATCAAAAGTCTTGTGAAGAGTTTAGCAGGGTGATGACGCAGAAATTCGAGATGTCGATGATGGGCGAGCTGAACTACTTCCTTGGGTTCCAAGTGAAGCAACTCAAGGACGGCACCTTCATCTCCCAAACGAAGTACACGCACGATCTGCTAAAGAGGTTTGGGATGAACGACGCCAAGCCCGCAAAGACGCCGATGGGAACCGACGGACACACCGACCTCAACAAAGGAGGTAAGTCCGTTGATCAAAAAGCATACCGGTCCATGATAGGTTCTTTGCTTTATTTATGTGCTAGTAGACCGGATATTATGCTTAGCGTATGCATGTGTGCTAGATTTCAATCCGATCCTAAGGAGTGTCACTTGGTGGCGGTGAAGCGAATTCTTAGATATTTAGTCGCTACGCCTTGCTTCGGGATCTGGTATCCAAAAGGGTCTAACTTTGACTTGATTGGGTACTCAGATTCCGACTATGCTGGATGTAAGGTCGATAGGAAGAGTACATCGGGGACGTGCCAATTCTTAGGAAGGTCCCTGGTGTCATGGAACTCTAAGAAACAAACATCCGTTGCCCTATCCACCGCTGAGGCCGAGTATGTTGCCGCAGGACAGTGTTGCGTGCAACTACTTTGGATGAGGCAAACCCTCCGGGACTTTGGCTACAATCTGAGCAAAGTCCCACTCCTATGTGATAATGAGAGTGCCATCCGAATAGCGGAAAATCCTGTTGAGCACAGCCGCACAAAGCACATTGACATCCGGCATCACTTTTTGAGAGACCACCAGCAAAAGGGAGATATCGAAGTATTTTATGTTAGCACCGAGAACCAGCTAGCCGATATCTTTACCAAGCCTTTAGATGAGAAGACCTTTTGCAGGCTGCGTAGTGAGCTAAATGTCTTAGATTCGCGGAACTTGGATTGAATTATAGCATACATGTGTTTATGCCTTTGATCATGTTCATTCTGCATTTTGTTGCTTATTATGGTGCTCAAGTTGTACAAACACTCCCTGGACCTCACAAGTCCGTTGCAAAGTGATGCACATGTTTAGGGGGAGATGTGTTACAACTTGATCCCTTGAGACTAACCATATGCTTGAGTTTGTTTGTTTTAGTCACAAAGGAGAATTGAAAGGGAAAAGGTGGACTTGGACCATAAAAGACTTCCACTGCACTCCGATGAGAGGGTAACTTATTCCAAGTCCATCTCATGAACTCTTATTGCCATTTGCTCTAAATTGAAGATTTTGGTGAGGCAATGGGGTTAAAGGGCCAAAATTGATCCCGTTTTGGTGTTTGATGCCAAAGGGGGAGAAAATAAAGGCCAAAGCAATAAATGGATCAGCTACCACTTGAGAGATTTTGAAAATAGTAGAATAGAGGTTTTGGTTTGTTAAAACTCTTTTGTTGTCTCTTGTGTCTCTCTTATGGCTTCTTTTGGGAGAAGTAGTAATTATGGGAAAAAGGGGGAGTTTTTGAAATCTTTGATCAATCTCTTTTGAAATGACTCTCTTGGCTTTAACATGTGTGTTTGACTTAGAGATAGAGATTTGAGTTTGATTTGCAAAAACAAACCAAGTGGTGGCAAAAGATGATCCATATATGCCAAAATTGATTCAAAATAAATTCAAGTTTTATTTGAAGTGAGTTTGCACTTGTTCTAGCTGCCTTATGTTGTGTTGGCATAAATCACCAAAAAGGGGGAGATTGAAAGGGAAATGTGCCCTTGGGTCATTTCTAAGTATTTTGGTGATTGAGTGCCAACACATGTGCTTAATTGTGAATTTATGTACATAGTTGAACAAGGTGCAAATCATGAAGTAAAGGTATGTTTCTAAGCCTTAGTACATTGGTTTTGTGTACTAATATATTTGTCTAAGTGTTAGAAACAGAAAGAAGAAGAAGAGAGAAGAGGAGAAAAGACTTGGCTGTGTGCTGCCAAGACCCAGCTCGGTCTGGAGCACCGGACTGTCCGGTGTGCACCGGACAGTGTCCGGTGCGCCAGGCTGACTCGGCTCGAACTGGCCGCTCTCGGGAATTCGCCGACGGCGTACGGCTAAAATTCACCGGACTGTCCGGTGTGCACCGGACTGTCCGGTGAGCCAACGGTCGGCCGGGCCAACGGTCGGCCGCGCAATCTGCGCGGGACATGTGGCGGAGCCAACGGTCGGAAGACGGCATCGGACTGTCCGGTGTGCACCGGACATGTCCGGTGCGCCAACGGCTCCCAGATCTCCAACGGTCGGCAACGGTCGGAAGCGCCAGTTATGGAAACAAATCGGGCACCGGACAGTGTCCGGTGTGCACCGGACTGTCCGGTGCCCCCGACGACAGAATGCAAGGATGGCCTTCCGGATTTGTTCTCAACGGCTCCTAGCTGCCTTGGGGCTATAAAAGGAGCCCCTAGGCGCATGGAGGAGATACACAAGCAACCTTTGAGCATTCTTGATCATCCACACTCAGTCTTTGCGCATTCGTTTGTCATTCTAAGTGTTTCGAGCTCCGTTCTAGCAAGAACTTTGTGATACTCTTGTGAGCTCGATTCTTGGCCGTGTGTGTGCGCGTTTCGCTGTGGATTTGTGTGTGTTGCTTCCCTCCCTTACTCTGTGCTTCTTTGTGATCATATACTTGTAAGGGCAAGAGACTCCAATTTGTGGAGATTCCTTGCAAACGGGATAGTGAAAGGAAAAACAAAACACCATGGTATTCAAGTGGGTCTTTGGACCGCTTGAGAGGGGTTGATTGCAACCCTCGTCCGTTGGGACGCCACAACGTGGAGTAGGCAAGCGTTGGTCTTGGCCGAACCACGGGATAAACCACTGTGTCACCTCTGTGCTTGATCTCTTGTGGTATTGTGTTTTGTTGAGACTTGTCTTTAGCCACTTGGCAACTATTGTGCTAACACTTAACAACTTTTTGTGGCTTAAGTTTTAAGTTTTTCACAGGATCACCTATTCACCCCCCCTCTAGGTGCTCTCAGTGTCATCTTCGTGTACCTGGGATTCTCACGAATATTGTTCACGAGATGAGGATCAAGAACGGTAAATGACCTTAGCATTAGGCGGACGACATCGTGGTCCGTCCATCGTGTGCTTCCGTAGCTCCTTATTTTGTTGATAAGGGTCTTGAGCCGGTTATAAGTTTGGGTTGGCTCCTCTCCCTTTATCATTGCAAATCATCCTAGCTCGCCTTCTACCAATTCCATCTTGGTGAGCAAAGTGACATCATTCCCCTCATGAGAGATCTTGAGGGTGTCCTAGATTTGCTTGGCATTGTCCAAGCCACTCACCTTATGATATTCGTCCCTGCACAAAGAGGCTAACAACACAGTAGTAGCTTGTGCATTTCTATGAATCTGTTCATTAATAAAAGTAGGACTATCCGAGCTATCAAACTTCATTCCATTTTCCACAATCTCCCATATGCTTGGATGGAGAGAGAACAGGTGACTACGCATTTTGTGGCTCCAAAATCCGTAGTCCTCTCCATCAAAGTGAGGAGGTTTGCCAAGTGGAATGGAGAGCAAATGTGAATTCGAACTTTGAGGAATATGAGAATAATCAAATGAAAAGTTCGAATTGACCGTCTTCCTGTAGTCGTTGTCGTCGTCCTTGTGGGAAGAAGTAGACTCATCGCTATCGTCGTAGTAGACGATCTCCTTGATGCGCCTTGTCTTCTTCTTCTTCCCTTCCTTTCGCTTGTAACCCGAGCCCGAGTCAATAGGCTTGTCATCCTTTGGCTCGTTGACGAATGTCTCCTTCTCCTTGTCGTTGATCACAACACCCTTCCCCTTAGGATCCATCTCTTCGGGCGATTAGTCCCTTAGTGAAGAGAACGGCTCTGATACGAATTGAGAGCACCTAGAGAGGGGGGGGTGAATAGGTGATCCTGTAACACTTAAAACTTTGAGCCACAAAAACTTGGTTAAGGTTAGCACGGTAATTGCCAAGTGGCTAGAGAGGAATCTCGTCAAAACACAATAACCAACAAGAGATCAATCACAGAGATGGCACGGTGGTTATCCCGTGGTTCGGCCAAGACCAACACTTGCCTACTCCACGTTGTGGCGTCCCAACGGACGAGGGTTGCAATCAACCCCTCTCAAGCGGTCCAAAGACCCACTTGAATACCACGGTGTTTTTCTTGCTTTTCTTAGTCCCATTTGCGAGGAATCTCCACAACATGGAGCCTCTCGCCCTTACACTTGAAGTTCACAAAGAAGCACGGAGCAAGGGAGGGATTAGCAACGCACACAAGACACAAGAATCACAGAGTCAACACGCACACAAGTCGCAACAAGAGCTCGCAACACAACCCAATGAGTTTACAACTCCACTAGAGCTCTATATGCTATCACAATGAAACAAATGCGCGAAATCGATGTCTTGGTGCTTAGGAATGTTGTAAGTATGCTTGGTGTTCTCCTCCATGCGCCTAGGGGTCCCTTTTATAGCCCCAAGGCAGCTAGGAGCCGTTGAGAGCATTCTAGGAAGGCTGATCTTGCCTTCTGTCGACTGGCGCACCGGACATGTCCGGTGCACCACCGGACACTGTCCGGTGCCCGATTTCCTTCCAAAAATGGCGCAGTCGACCGTTGGCAGCCTGAGAGCCGTTGGCGCACCGGACACTGTCCGGTGCACACTGGACAGTCCGGTGCTCCCTTCTAGCCGTTGGCTCGGCCACGTGTCCCGCGCGGATCGCGCGGCCGACCGTTGGCTCACCGGACAGTCCGGTGCACACCGGACAGTCTGGTGAATTATAGCCGTACGTCGCCGATGAACTCCCGAGAGCGACGAGTTCGTCTGAGCCAGCCTGGCGCACCGGACACTGTCCGGTGCACCACCGGACAGTCCGGTGACCCCAGACTAAGCAGACTTTGGCTGAACTTATCCATCTCTTCCCCAACTCGATTTTTTCTGTTTCCAGCACTTAGACACAATACATTAGTCCATAAAACAATGTACTAAGTCTAGAAACATACCTTTTGACATGTTTTGCACTTTGTCCATGCCTTTGCATAAATTAGCACAAGAACCACTTGAGTTGGCATTCAATCACCAAAATACTTAGAAATGGCCCAAGGGGCACATTTCCCTTTCACCTTAACACTACCTCTGGTCTGCGGGTTAATTCGTACAATCTACAGGGGCTCTTTAGCAAGTCGGCAACAGCGAAGAGGTATCACAAGATCTCGGTCGTTGGATCTGTATGCTACGGTTGCGATTAGATTACAATAAGACTCGAACCGGTAATCATTCAGAGCCCCAGAATTTCGGATCTACGGCTCGATCCATGACCATGCCACGAACTTATCTAGGCCATACGCCCTCGGATCAAGGGATCCGATTAACTCCCCGAGGAGGAACGCGCTAGACTAATCTAAGGCGTCCACAACTCATCCAATGGCATGTGCCCCACCTAAGTGAATGGGTACGCACTCTGATCCCGTGCGTTGCCAGAAGATCGGACGGTGCACGGCGACTAGACGAAGGGGTATGGTCACATCCAATCCGGACCGCCCATCTAAATCCAACGGTCCGGAGGTCATCATCTTTCCTCGACCCATCCCGACGGCGGCGTCGCCAGCCTCCCTCGGCGGACACCACCGGCGTGCAACCAAGTCGGTGCCAGATGCCCGATACACCACCCCGAAAAGATCTACACGCAGTCATCATAAAAGCGAATGTCACGATGGCGTTCTCACCGCGCAGATTTCAGTTGAATTCTCTGGTGTCGTCGTTGGGCGGGTTCGTGGTCGAGCGGGATGATGGCAAGGAATTGTTGTCACGGCAGTGACTCCCTGTGGGCAAATCCTCGCGTAGTGCAAGGATGCGTTGTTGTCTAGCACCGTGTGAAAGTTGCGGACGAGCGCAATTCTCACCCGCGACCAGACCCACGACAGAGATTCTGGCAGCGGCACTTCCCTGGCGAGTACTGCAACGGCTAGGGCACGAGCGCTCGAATTTTATAGCCCGGAGGAAGGGATAAGTCCGCGCGAGAGGAGGCCGAGACCGTCGGCGGGATTGGTGCGATTCTCCCGCGCACGCGCAAGTCTGTTGCGAAGTTCCTGGCCATGGAATCCCTGCTGCGGACACGAGCGTGGTGAGCAGGGGCTGGGGCGTGGGTCCCAGAGATCAGTGAACGCGCGCTGATGGATGAGAGCTGAGCGGAAGGAAGGGAAGTGGGCCGAATTGCTAGTGTACGGCCCAGGTAAGGTTCCTTTCTTTTTTTTGTTTTCTTTTCTCCTTTTTCAAATTCAATTTGAATTCAGATTTAATTCAAACCTTTGTGCAAACTTTATCCTCAAATTATATGGTGACTTTTAAAGTACCAATTTTAAAATATAAACATATATATATATATATGTTATTTACATTTTTCATACCCTTTATTCCTTTTCTCCATATTTTTTAGAATTCCCTTTTTGGACTTTATTATTTTTCTTGCCACAACATTTTTATATTGTCACAAAATGCACAAAATAAAATCCCAGCATGATGCATGTATTATTTTTGGGTGTCTTTTGACATTTATTTATTTGTTTAATCATGGTGTTCACATGAAATGAGAAACCTAGATAACACATATAGATGTAAGGTAATATAATTTCTCTTTTTAGAATTTTCTTACAAAGTGGGTATTACAAATCCTACCCCCCTTAACAGAAATCTCGTCCTCGAGATTTGTAAGAAAAGGGATGTATACTCATATTGTTCTCGGAACATATGCACAAACAAAGAAATCTCGGCATGATGCATAATTCTTTAACAAAACAGAGGGTCAATAGACCTTATTATTATTATTATTACCAAAATAGTAAAATACTACTGCTAGCTAAATTAATATGTAGGTCTTACAAATAGTAAAATATCTCTATATATATCTATATTTATGCATCATTCTATATATATACTCTACTCTTGTTGTTCGTTGACTTCTTCACCGACTATTTCATCTTCAACTGGCTCTTCTTCTTGAATCTCCAGTTCACCTGGTTCAGCTTCTACTTCTGCATGATGGGCTTGTCCCTGGTTGATAGATAGGGGCTGACTCTTTCCTGCCGAAGCCTGGCCTTGTTTCATTGGAGCTGGTGTAGTGTAGGCAGCCCTGTTGGGACAGTAGTTGGCGTAGTGTCCCGGTTGTCCACACTTGAAGCATGCCCTGTTGGTGGATGTGTTGGGAGCAACGGGTCCTGCTGGGGTGCTTGCTTTTGGAGGAGCGGTTGGTGCCTGTTGAGTTTGTTGTCTAGAACTGCCACTAGCTGGTGTACTTGGAGTGGTAGTATAGCGAGGACGGGAACTACTTCCAGCCTGCCCTTGGTTAGCAGCCTTTCTTTTCTCTCCAAATATACTCCTCTTGTTTTCTACAGCAATAGCTTTATCAAGTAGCCTTTGGAAGGATGGGAATGTGTGCGATACCAGTTGATATTGCAAGGGTCCAATTAACCCGTCCAGAAAAAGCTCCTGCTTTTGCTCATCATCCTCAACATCTCTTGGAGCATATCGAGATAACTGGATGAATTTGTCCCTATATTCACTCACGGACATACTTCCTTGCTTGAGGGATAGAAACTCCTTTCTCTTAATCTTCATGAGTCCAGCAGGAATATGGTAATTCCTGAATTGTGTGGAGAATTCTGCCCAGGTAATTGTATCGACAGCAGCATGAGCAGCGCAGTACGCATCCCACCAATCCGCAGCAGGACCAGCAAGACGACCAGATGCGTAGAGTACTTTCTCTCTGTCCGAGCACTGTGCTATGTTGAGCATCTTCTCTATAGACTTTAGCCAGTCATCAGCCTGCAGCGGATCCGTGGAGTTGGAGAAGGTTGGTGGTTTGTGGCTCATGAATTCCCGGTGCTTATCTCGGGGTGGAACTGGTGGTGGAGGTGGAGGCAATGGCACTTGTTGCTGTTGCTGCTGTTGTTGAAGTTGTTGTTGCAGCTGCTATTGTTGCGCCCTTCTCTCCTGGCGTATCTCCTCCCGCTCTTGGCGCATTTCCCGACGTGCATCCTCTCTTTCCTGGCGCATTTCCTGGCATTCTTGCTGCATCTGAGCGCGCATATCTGCCATAGTGTCCGCCATTTGCTGCATCATCCTCATTTGAGCTGCAATTAGTGGATCAACTCTGCCTGGTGGAGGATTAGGAGGATTCATCTCTGCTGGCTATGGTTGGGGTTGTCTATATATCCACCGAGTGTGTCGATTAGGAGGTAAATCAATTCCACCACCCCGCCTGGTATTAACCATCTAAGTTAGAAGCATATGGTAAGATAGTTTTGCAAGGGAATCATTTGGTAGGCCGAATGAATAAGCTAATAGTTGGTTATGTACTGAAACTTTCTTTGGCAGGGCTTGACCAGATATTTTATGTCAAGACTAGGGTAACTAGTTGTACGAGGTGAATGTCCAAAGGTAAGATAGAATCTGTCAAGATGAGATAGATACGGAATACTATATATATATATATATATATATTTTTAAGGGGGATAATCTAGATTGTCTAGTTATCTTACAAATGCTATCCTTTATGCCTAGATGTATATGCAGATGTAATTGTGCACATTGATCCACAACTCATCACACTCAACCAAAGATCCACTTCAGACATGTGTCATAAGAACAAACACTCAAGCGTATAGATACCTATAAAATGGTTTTGTTTTTGTTCCTAAGAGAAGGTATCCTATTCCTAAAGGTCACTTCAGGCACAGGACTTCAAAGTGTAAAATCCACATTCGTCTTTTAGAAGGAAAAGATAAGAATAATCAGAGCAAGCGGAAATAGATGAGAAAAAGATTAAGATAAGTTTAGAAAAGAATCAGAGTAAGGTAAGTAAAGAATGGTTGTCCAGTTCTATCTAGGTTTCGTCCTACAGTCAACATTGCTCTGATACCACTTCTGTCACAACCGGGTTTCGGGGCACCAAGACCCGGGCGCGAACATAAACACCAGGTATGCTGGGACCAAGTCTCACACATATGATGTATAGTGGCACAGGATCGAATGTCACGTCTTTATATATAACAGTAGTTCTATACAAAATAAATAATTACATTATAAGGAGATAACGGTCCAGCAACCCAAAGTTGACTGGGAGACGACGGCCTAGACCTCTCACGAACACATCGTAGCATCCTCCATGCGCTGCGGTACCTGTTCTTGACCTGTGGGGTGGTGTGAGACAGCAAGAGTGAGCTCACATACGTTCATCGCTCAACAAGTTGTGGGGAATAATATGCATGAACTCGCCAAAGGTGGGAGCTCACGTGAAGTGTAAGGCTTACCAAAGAGGATGGTTAGAGCTGAGCATTGCTTTTAAAGTTGGTCAAAATTTTATTAGCAATTACTAAGTATAAGTAAATACCAAACCCAATTAAGTAGAACAAAAGTAGCAACATCACCTGCGATGCAATGCATATGACAAATTGAATTTAGTTCCATAAATTAATCATGTGAGGGTCCGAGCTGCTCATGACCGTGAGCATGGCTAGTATACCAGTTTTACACTCTACAGAGGTTGCACATCTTTACCCACAAGTCGTGTTACCCATCTGCCAAGAGACGGCCAATCCCATACACCTCTACCGAGGAGGCGAGGCAGGGTAACACTACGAGGCCTTTACAAATTTCCACTAGCTTCAGAAAACCCGCTACAGTTTATAGGAAGCTCCAATACAGGAATCCCTTGCAGGACCGCCATCGCAGCAAAATCCTCCCGAGGGCCTCCCTACACTGACCACTCCCCTACTGCCCTTGCCCCTTTCGGGTAAGGTAGTCTTCCACTAGCTTTCCTAATTAATCGGCCAAGGGTGTCCCATTAAACCCTTGTGGTAGCACTATTTTCCCGGGTGGTCGCTCCATGTTCCAATTAACATAATGATCTTATCATGAACAGTAAATAACAACTGATAACAAAAGTATGAATAATATGTATCTCAATGCCCAAATCCACATATAGCACTAGCAAGTACTACCCAGAAAGTTTAGTGGTAAACAAGGCATAAAGATAGACAAACTAGGGTAACCTATTGGGTCCCATCAAAATTAACCTATGCAGATCATTATGATTAATCAGAACATGACTGGGTAAAAAGAAGTGATCAAGGGCACAACTTGCCTCGCACTTGAGAATCCAGGTACCAACTTGCTTTTCAGATGACACAAGTCCTCGCGCTAGTCGTAGCAATACAAACAAACATGGTATAGATAAAATTAACATCACACCAAACATAAGAACAAACTGAATAATAATCTAGGCGTCGCTACGAGATCGAGGGATCAAGAACTACTAAGATCGGAGTTACGGTTAAGGAGTTATGAATTTTCGAAGATTTTATGTGTTTGATACGGAAATAATTAAGTGATCAAATTTAATATAGTTTTCATGCTAAAATAGTGGCACTAAGTGATAAACAATATTATTATAAAATTAATGCAATTGGAAGGGGTCAAAAATGAGTTAAAATGAATTAGTTATGAATTAACCAAGTTTATGTAATTGTTTTCATTCTAGAAATCATTTTCTATTTTAAATCTTGTACTCCTGCAACGATTATGGACTGAGGACATAAAAATCCGAGAGCACAGGGGCCGTTCTGAAAATATTAGGACTTAAGTTTAATACCTTAACACTACCTCTGGTCTGCGGGTTAATTCGTACAATCTACAGGGGCTCTGTAGCAAGTCGGCAACAGCGAAGAGGTATCACAAGATCTCGGCCGTTGGATCTGTATGCTACGGTTGCGATTAGATTATAATAAGACTCGAACCGGTAATCATTCAGAGCCCTAGGATTTCGGATCTACGGCTCGATCCATGACCATGCCACGAACTTATCCAGGCCATACGCCCTCGGATCAAGGGATCCGATTAACTCCCCGAGGAGGAACGCGCTAGACTAATCTAAGGCGTCCACAACTCATCCAATGGCCCGTGCCTCACCTAAGTGAATGGGTACGCACTCTGATCCCGTGCGTTGCCAGAAGATCGGACGGTGCACGGCGTCTAAACGAAGGGGTATGGTCACATCCAATCCGGACCGCCCATCTAAATCCAACGGTCCGGAGGTCATCATCTTTCCTCGACCCATCCCGACGGCGGCGCCGCCAGCCTCCCTCGGTGGACACCACCGGCGTGCAACCAAGTCGGTGCCAGATGCCCGATACACCACCCCGAAAAGATCTACACGCAGTCATCATAAAAGTGAATGTCACGATGGCATTCTCACCGCGCAGATTTCAGTTGAATTATCTGGTGTCGTCGTTGGGCGGGTTCGTCGTCGAGCGGGATGATGGCAAGGAATTGCTGTCACGGCGGTGACTCCCTGTGGGCGAATCCTCGCGTAGTGCAAGGATGCGTTGTTGTCTGGCACCGCGTGAAAGTTGCGGACGAGCGCAATTCTCACCCGCGACCAGACCCACGACAGAGATTCTGGCAGCGGCACTTCCCTGGCGAGTACTGCAACGGCTAGGGCACGAGCGCTCGAATTTTATAGCCCGGAGGAAGGGATAAGTCCGCGCGAGAGGAGGCCGAGACCGTCGGCGGGATTGGTGCGATTCTCCCCCGCGCGCGCAAGTCTGTTGCGAAGTTCCTGGCCATGGAATCCCTGCTGCGGACGCGAGCGTGGTGAGCAGGGGCTGGGGCGTGGGTCCCAGAGATCAGTGAACGCGCGCTGATGGATGAGAGCTGAGCGGAAGGAAGGGAAGTGGGCCGAATTGCTAGTGTACGGCCCAGGTAAGGTTCCTTTCTTTTTTTTGTTTTCTTTTCTCCTTTTTCAAATTCAATTTGAATTCAGATTTAATTCAAACCTTTGTGCAAACTTTATCCTCAAATTATATGGTGACTTTTAAAGTACCAATTTTAAAATATAAACATATATATGTATATGTTATTTACATTTTTCATACCCTTTATTCCTTTTCTCCATATTTTTTTAGAATTCCCTTTTTGGACTTTATTATTTTTCTTGCCACAACATTTTTATATTGTCACAAAATGCACAAAATAAAATCCCAGCATGATGCATGTATTATTTTTGGGTGTCTTTTGACATTTATTTATTTGTTTAATCATGGTGTTCACATGAAATGAGAAACCTAGATAACACATATAGATGTAAGGTAATATAATTTCTCTTTTTAGAATTTTCTTACAAAGTGGGTATTACACCCTCGGAAGGGTTCAACGGCCGCCTCAGGCTACTCGGGCTCCGCGCCCACTACTGATCAGGGGTTCGTAGGCTGGCCCCCGAAGGGTTCACAGCCGCCTCAGACACAGAGTGAGGGATGACCATGGGTACGTTCGATACATAACCAAGGCTCAGGCTGCGCTCCCAAGGTACCCTAGGACATTTCCGAGACCCGCGGGAACGATTCTGTAACGGAATCCCACCAGAGGGAGGCATCGAGCCCTCGGACCCCGTCGAAAGGGGACCGGGTCCGGCAAATCATCCGCAGGTACTTTTGGGCACGCCTCCGGGCCACAGCCGACCCCTAACGAATGGGGCACGGGCGTCCACTCGGATCACCCGTTCGCAACTCGCTGGAGACACCATGTTTGACGCCCTCCAAGGGCAAACATGGCGATTTCCCCCTCCTCCTTGCGGAAAGGCGACGCAGGGGCGTATATAAAAAAGTCGAGTCTGTCCTTGACCGTCCTCTCGCTCTGTGCGGAGGCTCGGGGGCTGCTCTCGCAAACCCGGCTCCGACCAAACCGTTGACAGCGTCAACATACCAGCCCGAGAACTTGGGACTCGACGGTGCACCCGGGCTACGACCAGTTTGCATGAGGGGACGACCAGATCGGCCAAAACATCACGAAACGCATTATGACCTCGAAGGAGTCTAACCACTCCTCCGAGGCCTCGGGGGCTACACCCGGCGGGTGCGCTCGCGCGCCCCCGTCGGAATAAAACGCAACCGAGAAAGGCTGGTCCCCTTGCAAAAAAGTGCGACAAAAGCCTCCAAGCGAGTATTAACACTCCCTTGGAGGCTCGGGGACTACTGTCGGGGACCATAATTAGGGGTACCCCCGAGGTTCCTAAATCTCAGCTGTTAAACCCCATCAGCACAAAGCTGCAAAGGCCTGATGGGTGCGATTAACTCAAGGGACACGATCCCGCCTCGCTCGAGCCCAGCCTCGGGCAAGGTCAGCCGACCCCAGAGGATTCACGCCTCGCCCGAGGTACCCCCTCAAGCAACGGGCACACCCTCGGCTCGCCCGAGGCCCAGTCTTCGCCAAGAAGCAACCTTGGCCAGATCACCACACCTACCGATCGAATCGCAACAACATTTAATGCAAAGGTGGCCTGACACCTTATCCTGACGCACGCCCCTCAGTCGACAGAGCCGAAGTGACCGCAGTCACTTCGCCGCTCTATTGACTGGCCTGACAAGGGACAGCGCCACCTGTGTCGCTCCGACTGCCGTGCCACTCGACAGAATGAGGCTGACAGCGGCCAAGTCTGGCTTCGGGCGCCATAGGAGACTCCGCCTCGCCCGACCCAGGGATCGGACTAGGCTACGGCCTCGGAAGACGGTGAACTCCGCCCGACCCAGGGCTCGGACTAGGCTGCGGCCTCGGAAGACGACGAACTCCGCCCGACCCAGGGCTCGGACTAGGCTACGGCCTCGGAAGACGACGAACTCCGTCCGACCCAGGGCTCGGACTAGGCTATGGCCTCGGAAGATGACGAACTCCGCCCGACCCAAGGCTCGGACTAGGCTATGGCCTCGGAAGACGACGAACTTCGCCTCGCCCGACCCAAGGCTCGGACTAGGCTACGGCCTCGGAAGACGACGAACTCCGCCCGACCCAGGGCTCGGACTATGCTACGGCCTCGGAAGACGACGAACTCCGCCTCGCCCGACCCCAGGGCTCGGACTCGACCCCAACCCCAGGGCTCGGACTCGACCTCGACCTCGGAGGAGCCTCCGCCTCGCCCGACACAGGGCTCAGACCGACCACGCCACGGGAGGGGCCATCATTACCCTACCTCTAGCTAGCTCAGGCTACGGGAAACAAGACCGGCGTCCCATCTGGCTCACCTCGGTAAAATAGGTAATGATGACCCCCGCGTGCTCCATGACGACGGCGGCTCTCACCCCCCTTACGGAAGCAAGGAGACGTCAGCAAGAGCTTGACAGCCCCGACAGCTGTCCTTCCGCAAGGCTTCAACGCTCCTCCGACGGCCACGACATTACAGGAACAGGGTGCCAAAACCTCTCCAGCTGCCACGATGGCGTGTACTTAGGGCGATAGCTCTCTTCTGCTAGACACGTTAGCACACTGCTACACCCCCTATTGTACACCTGGACCGTCTCCTTACGCCTATAAAAGGAAGGTCCAGGACTATCTTACGAGAAGGTTGGCCGTGCGGGAGGACGGGGCTGGCGGACGGTCACTCCCCCACGCGGATGCTTGTAACCCCTACTGCAAGCGCACCCGACCTGGGTGCAGGGCAACACGGAGGCCGCGGGATTCCCACGCTTTGCCTGTCTCTTTTCCCCCTTCGTGCTCCGCCTCGCGTCGACCCATCTGGGCTGAGACACGCGGCGACAATTCACTCGTCGGTCCAGGAATCCTCCGGAGTCGAAACGCCGACAGATATAGATGACAAAATATTTTAGAGAGTATTGTAAAGAATAAAAAATATTTTTTATGGGATGCGAGACAGTTAGCCGTCGCAGCCTCGCAGGCAGCATCTTTTTAAAATGAGCCTAGCTTCTTGAAGCTGACGCAGATGTCAATCTCTCAAACGCGTGCTTTGCTTATGGGTGGACAAACGTTGGATTTCACTTACAACTAAGACTATCACCAGCAACGTCCTCTATATACATCCTCTATATCCGTCCTTTACAGTCTTCTCTAAAAAATTCCATCTCCTATATCTACTTTCTCTCCAACAACGTCCTCTAAATCACGTCCTCTATATGTAAATACCTATATTAAAGACATTTTTAATTTTTTAATTTTTGTACATACGTATTTGTCATACTCTCAAATATATTTTACATATTTTAGTTTTATTAAACCGGTTATTTAAAGTATTCAAATAGATAGGGAACCGTTTAGAGAAACTCTACGTATAAAGGATCCAGCAACGTTCTCTAAATTTAGAGGATCGTTTAGAGGACGTTGCTGAAGGGAGTAGAGGACGTTCTCATCCTCTAAATTTAGGGTACAGGACCCTTTAGATGGTCTTGTTGGAGCCAGCCTAACTACACTGGTTGGGTTCCCCAAACTCCAAATGCAATGCTCACAGTCCCAACTCCTAGTCCTATATATTTTTTACCCGCTCGGATTTCTCGACCATATGCTTCCCAAACCCCAAAAAGACATCACTTTATTGTATATAATATATACTTCATACTAGGGGTGAAAACGGGTAGGGTACCCGAAACGGGTACCGGATACGGATACTGATTCGGGACCATTTTTCGGATACGGATACGAGTATTTTTTAGATTCGGGACGGATACGGGTAATACCCGGATAGTATGGCTTCAGATTCGGGTCGGATACGGAGCGAGTACTACCCGGTAAATACCCGGATATTCGGGTCGGATACGGGTACCCGGAATTCGGGTACCCGTTTTTTTCTTTTTCTGCAAAATAATATAGTTATAAAATCATAACTTTTACATATGAAATCGGATGAAGATAAAGTTTATATGAAAATTGTAGAGCTCGAAGAGATCTATAACTTTATAGTACATCACATTTTTGTTTAAACATATCTTTAGGCCAAAATCATTAAAATAATGTCTAAATTTATATCAAAATAATAGACTTTATCATTTTCATGTGGGGACTTAAGATTATATCCTTGTGGGAACTTAGGATTATCTTTTTATAAACTATTTATTAATATTGGTAACTTATTTGCAATTTTCGGTCAACGCTACAATATTTTTATGAATTTAATTGTATTTTGATGATTTTCTACAACAAGAAATTAATAATACACCAAATAGCCTAAAAAATTCATGAATTTTTACGGGGACACAACATATATCCACATATAGTTCTCAAAAACATTTGGACTATAAAATCCACAAGATGTTGGTGTTTCTTCCATTCTACTCCCACTTATTGCGTGAGTTACATGTGAAATCATTTTATGTATCAAAGTTTCAACATAATTAATATTTCACTTATCATTTTCACGTGGCGACTTGAGGTTTTATTTGAATAGAATGTTTATTTGTTTTGGTAAGCTTTTTGCAATTTTGGATCAAAACTAGTGTATTTATGAATTTTAATTATACTTTGATGATTTTATGTAGAAATAAATTAATAATGTATAAATAGCCTCAGAAATCTATGAAATTATACGAAGGTACAACATATGGCCACATATAGTCATAAAAAATAATGGGGCCATAAAATCCACAGGATGTCAACGTTTCTTCTATTTTATTTCCACTTATTGCGTGAGTTACACGTGAAATCACTCTAAGTATCCAAGTTTCAACATAATCAATACTTCACTTTACCATTTTTACGTGGGAACTTGAGATTATCTTCTATTAAATGCTTATTAGTATTAATTTACTTGCAATTTCGTGGTCGAACAAGAATATTTTTGATAACCAATTAATGCATTATCCGACAAGTATCTGATATCCGATCAAATAATATCCGTATCCGTCACTTATCCGCCCGGATAAATATCCGGTCCCTGTATCCGTATCCGTCCCGTTTCTAACTATCCGTATCCGATCCCGAATCCGTTTTAAATACATTAGGGTAGGATACAGGATGAGCTAATATCCGTCCGTATCCGCCCGTTTTCACCCCTACTTCATACTAGCAATATAGCACAGCAAAAGTGGTCTAGTAGTAATACTCTCAGTGTGCTTCTTCAGAGTTCAGTCAGTGTTCATCAGAGTTCGACCGCCGCTACCGGTTCTGGAAAATCTCAGCATCCGTTTGAGTGCGCAGACTCTGTATCAATGGCGCGTTGTTGGAAAAGGATCGGAAGGGATTTCGAAATTTCAAGCAAACTTGGAAGGCATTTCATTCGCGGATTTTGTGCGCAGCGATGAACCATCCTCACAAGACTCTTATGCTAGGCAGGGCCCTTTCAGCTGCTATCACATCGATCCTTCTTCAGACTGCTGTTCAAAAACGTAGCAGGAGCGTGGACCATAATACGAATCACACGGACTCACCGCTTGCATGAAGCATGCATGCATGATGCAGCTCATGAATCTCATTCATCGAGAGAGAGAGAGAGAGAGAGAGAGAGAGAGAGAGAGAGAGAGAGAGAGAGAGAGAGAGAGAGAGAGAGAGAGAGAGAGAGAGAGAGAGAGAGCCGGCCGTGAAGAATGAACATAGATGAAAGCTTTTCAAAGCAGGTCAACTGGTCCAACCACCCTCCAGCCTGAAATGTGCACTCTGCGCTCTGCAGCAGTCCAGAACGGCAGGCAGTCCCACGGTTCCGTTCCGTCTCGTTTCGTCAGCAGTCGCTGTTCAGTTCCCAACAGTACTTTCCCTTCCACTCACACTCACGCCACCGACCACCTTTTAAAACCCACCACCCCCACTGCAAAAAATTCCTCTCCTCAGTTCCTCAGCTTCTCACCCACCCCGGCCCGGCAGCCAATCTGCCATCCATCACGTCGCGTGCCGTGCGTCACCCCCTCGGCCCCTCCCTTCGCCTCGCTTCAAAAATCCCTCCGTTGGCGCCCAAGTCCCAAACCCTAGCCTCGTCCGGGCCCGCCCCCTCTGGCCGGCCGGGCGGAACATGCGAATGCGGCCATGGCGACCGGGGCCGATCTGACCTCCCCAACCGGCGCCGCTGCGGCGGCGGCGGCCGCATCGGCCGCCGCCAGGAAGGACCGCCACATCGTCAGTTGGAGCTCCGAGGTGCGTCAAGTGTCTGTGTGCTCCGCAAGTTGCTCAATTGTGCCCGCGTGCCATTTCTCCCCGATTTTTTGTGCCTCGGGTTTGGGATTGGACCCATGTATGTACGTAGCAATTATTGCGCTTCTTTTTTGCTTGCGGAGAGAAGGCGACTTTTTCGGGGCTAATCCGTGCGCAAAGGAAATTTTGGAAATTTTCTCTTTGCTTACTGCATCCCGTACCTGATTTTGACGGTTAACTTTTTTTTATCCCGTTCCTGAATCCTGAGTCCTGACTACCAGTACGAACGTTCAGTCTACTTAGTTTTCTATCGCCTTGTTAAAACACGTCTTTAATTTTGCGCATTTGCTCTCTTGTGTTATTCTTGACGCTACCATGGGCTGTTTCTGTGGTTTTTCCTCGACGATTGAATCCTGATGGTTACACCTTTGACCTTTCTCGCTGTAGGAGGATGGCGTGCTTCGTGCTCAAATCGCTCTTCATGGCACTGATAAGTACGTCTTCAGTATTCTCAGCAGACTCAAATCGCCAATTCTTGTCGCTTTGTTTTGACCTTGTATAATCACTGTAATTTTCTTTGCTTTTGGTAGCTGGACAATTATAGCGGCACAATTCAAGGACAAGACGGCCAGACAGTGCAGGAGAAGGTGTGCACACTGTTCTTCTAATAGAGGAAACATTGGTTAGGATTCTTGCGTTCCTAACTTTGTTTGGATGTTTGTTGATTTCATTTTTATTGTTTGGTTCTTGGTGCAGATGGTACAATTATTTGAACTCAGAGTGCAAGAAAGGTGGGTGGTCCAGGGAAGAGGATATGCTTTTGTGTGAGGTGAGATCTTGATGTTTTCTAACTCTAATTGCAGTTTAATCGCTTGATCTGGGCAATGAATTTGCTTCAAACTAGACACTGTTGCATCATGAAATGCTGATGCTTTTCCAATGTCCTCTTTTTAGAACATGCTGTAGCACGTGTTTCTGCTTTTCCAATTTCCATAGAATTTACTCAACTTGGATACTAGGCTTCTCTGTTGTTACTTCTTTAGCGACCTTTGACAATTCAAGACAAATGATTGTGGCTGGTGTTCAGAAAAATTATAGGCTGGACCGCTGGAGCCTACCCTATGTTGCATGATTTCAGGTTAAGAATGGGTTTATATCGTGCTTTACCAGGACACATGACTTATATGCTCTTTAATAGATAAGGGAGCCTAGAAAGGATCACAGTGTATCTTGAGATTGTGCATTATATCATGATTTGTGCGGTATCAGTTCTAAGCCTTTAGTTTGTCTGCACTTGTATTGTGGTAAATTTAGCGGTTCATGGGAATTAGAAACCTCGTGTACACCTTGTTTTGGTGTTATCTTGAAAACTGTTTGTTCTTGCTGTAGAGCTTCTAAACTGTGTCACTGTTATGCAGGCTCAAAAAGTTCTTGGAAACAAGTGGACTGAAATTGCAAAAGTTGTTTCAGGAAGGTGTGTTTTTCTTATTGGATTGCTATATTTTGCAAGGAGGAAAAAGGGTAAAAATGAGATTTGTGAACTAAGGTTTTTTTGGCTTATTTATTTTTGTGTTTGCCTACAACAGAACTGACAATGCAGTGAAGAACCGGTTTTCTACTCTATGCAAAAGGAGGGCTAAGGATGACGAGCTATACCAAGAAAATGGTGTGCCATGTTCCAACACAAATGCAAAGAAGGTTCTCACTGAAACAGGACGCCTCACACCAGGCGGAGCTGGCTCTTTGGTACATATTAAGCAGACGAGGTATATAAAAGACAAGCTGAAGTTGTTACATTTTCTAACTGATAAGCATCTTAATGTCTACATACTGTTTGACTTTCTTTTTTACCGATTCTGCTACAAGGTCTTCCAGTTCTAATTTGAAGGAGAACCTTGTACCAAATATGAAATTATTTGAACTAGAGAAGAGCACACAAGATGCCAGGCAACCTCTTGCTACCATTTCTTCGAACAACCGAGATAACGTGAATACAGTTAAATCTCAAAATCTTGTCCCAACCACAAAACAATTGTTAGGTCCAGAACAACATTGTGAGTCTTTTATCCTTGATTCTGAACATCTGATTTTACCTGTATGTCTTGTGTCAGTGGTTGAATCCCTTCTGTGCCGATAATTTCAGGTGTGAAGCGGGAGGGTAATTTTCTGAACAAGGATGACCCAAAAGTTGCTACTTTATTACAGCAATCTGACTTTCTTTGCTCCCTTGCAACAAAAATCAAAAGTGACAATACAAGTAAAAGCATGGATGAAGCATGGCAGGTATGTATGGCTACACCAACTTTATGTTACAAACTTCTCAGCTTAAAACTCTTGGCGCTTTATTGATAGGTAACTGTTTTTATCCCGGACATTTTCAGCAACTGCAAGATCATTTAGTGAAAAAAGAGCACAACAAAGTGCCAGAAAATAGTGGGTCTGAAATAGCTTCACTTTTAGAGGAGCTTGATGATTTAATTGTAGACCCCTATGAGAGGAAAGATGAAGATGAACAGAAGCTAAGGTTATTTGTGAATAAACACTCATTTTTTTGTCAAATATGTCGCTTCAGTTGTTGACCCATCATTATTTCCAATGCAAAGCGAGCACAATGGACGGACCGATGTGGACAATGATCACTGTAACGGTTCTTCACAAACTAGCATAGTAGTAACATCAAATATGGTCCCAGAGGAAATGATGGGAGATTGTCCAGTCGATAACTGCAATGAGGATAGTAGTCTTTGTAGAAAAGTGCTTTCTGGAAGTACAGAACCTTGCCCAGGTAACCTTTGCTATCAATTGCAACTTAGTAGATTCTTATCTACATCAAAGAAAGGCTATCTGAAATTTTTTATGATAAAACAGGTGCAAAAATGACAGGATGTGGGAATTTGAGTGAAGACCAGGTTGCTGAAGGTAGCGTGCTTCAACGTGTAGAATCTATATCTCCTGTTATAACAGATATTGATGATTTACTCGTAGACCCGTATGATAGTGAAGCGGAAGATGAAGAAAAGTCAGGGTAAATGATGGATAATTTTCATCTTTTCATTCGTATATATTGCTTCAGATGTTGATGCGTCATCATTCTAATTAACAGGGAGCAGAATGGACAGATTGATGTGCATGCTGAGCAGTGTTTTGGTTCTTCTCAAACTATCATAGAAGTGATATCAGACATGGCCCCTGATGAAGTCATGGAAACTTGTTCAGCAGATAACCGCGAAGAACATAGTAGCATTTGCCGAAATGTGCTTTCTGGAAGTATGGCACCTTGCCCAGGTAACGTACACTATCTAACGTTACCTTTCTATATTCTATTTCATCCACGTCACAGAAAATTTATTGAAATCCTTGAGGCTCAAACAGGTGCAGAAATACCAACATCTGAAAAAATGAGTGAACTTGCTGAAGATAGCAGACTTCAATGTATGGAGTTTGCATCTCCCGTTCTGGCAAATTTTGCGAGTAAGGAATGTGGAGAAACACCAGAACCACAAGTTCTTAATGAGATTGTTGAAGATAGCAGGCTTCAATGTATTGAATTCAACTCCCCGGCTCACACAAATCTCCCAGATAAAACAGGCGCCGAAAACTTTGCATCCCCAAGTTGTGATGTGGTTGCAAAAGATAGTAAGCCTCCGTCTTTGGAATTCACATCCCCTGCTCATACAGTTGCAACATTCCAACCGTATGCAGACGGCATCCCTACCCCAAAATTCACTGCTAGTGTAAGCTTTCAATTTTTTCATGACCTGTGCCTGAAATTTGTATTTCGAAATATTGTTGTACCTAAAGTAAATAATAACTATGTTGTGAAAGCTGCTCACATTTGTACTTTTCATTCTTTTCAGGAGAGGAGTTTTCTGCTGTCAGTTTTAGAGCTGACCTCACCAGGGTCAAGGCCTGAAACTTCTCAGCAGCCATCTTGCAAAAGGGCTCTTCTTAATAGCCTTTGAAATGGGTTTGCATAAAATCCCAACACCAAGCCTGCTATGCCCCTCAGCATAATTTGGCTACTCCTATATGCATGAAGTGTGCCTACCCTCAAAGGGTTTCATAGTATGTTTTGTTTGTTGTATAGAATGATGCATTGGTGTAGTTGTATTAGCATACAGGAACGAAAGGGTGATGGTGTAAGTGTTTACAGCTTGTGTTCAAAATATAGAAAAAGTAATATTCTTTGTGTAATTAACTCTTGTAATTCTTCCCATGGGTGCGAGTTATTAGATTGTTGCGTAGTGTGATGTAATGGCTTTCCTTTGTTGAGCTTTTGGTATGGAAGAACCGACTGTAGGCTATGGCTGTATGCTTTATTGATTTGTATGGTTGGAACTTGGAAACATGATATTCGGTTGATAGACTGCGTTCTCTGCAGCTGATCCGGCACTAAGTTTGGTGTCCATTTTCAGAATAAAATTCATGTATTTCCCAGGCCTCCAGAATCCAGATATATTCATGTTGTGATGTGCCTTATCAACAAAGACTGCAGTAGTCTCATCGGACAAACTGTCCTTATCATACTGACATTGATTATCATAATTAGGGTGTTGATCATAATTAGGGTGTGTTGTATTTCAAAACTATGGTTTTTAGAATACTACGGTTTTAAGATGTCATTATATAATCGTAGTATTTTTTATATTACTTCTGGCAATACATGTTTGAAGACAAAATATCTTAAACTATAATATTTAGGTCTTGTTTGGTTACATGAGACTAAATTTTAATTCCTCTTTTTTTGTTTGGTAACTTCTTTTGGAACTGGCTTTAATATGTAGTAAACTAGAACATTGTGGCGCCCGTATTGTTTCTTTAGCAGTATTGCTTTGTATATGGATACTTCATACCTGTGAGTATATGTGATGTGAAGGGGGACAAGAAAATTTTATTACATGCATTTCCATTTATGGTGTAAAAAAGTGTCTATCTGTAAGATCAAACCAATTGGACTTCCAAATCTTAATTCATAGAACCACTACTTGGCAGGATAATTGTCACTCTCGGAACCCCTTTGTTGTGTCCTGGTTCTATGCCACTGAACCTTCCATACTGTCATACAGAATTTAAAGATCTTTTGCTCTATTAGTGAATAGTTCTGTTTATGTAATCAGTTTATCAGAATGTTGAAGTATTAGTAACCTTCGATTTTTTTATCAGAAAGGAACCTGACCTTCAGGAATGGTTCCTTTGGTTGGCTTTGGCAGCACTGGTAAGTGAAGTTAAGAGTGTATTGTGGGAATTGTGGCCAAAGATACTAATATTTCTTTTTCTCAAATTATTCATTGCCATTCCTACCCAATTGATAAACATGAAGCTTTTTTGTCCTCAAAAATAAAATTACTACTCCATACACCAAAATATAAAGAATAAGTGAATAACCAAGTGACTTTTTTTACTTGACCTGCATTCTTGCAGGAGCAGAATGGAGAACAACACTAAGGAGTCCAAAAATAGTTTGTTTTTCCTATTCCTAGAGGGCCCTGCAAAATGCAGATAAAACCTACAAGAAATAACATAACCAAACAATCAAACATTACTATTAAATGGTGTATGTGTTCAATCTACATGTCATTCAAAAGAAAAGCATATAGCTAAGACAACTGAGGTATCTACAATATTTTCATATAACTAATCAAGACAGGTGTAGGAAACGGGTGACGCCTAAGAGGGGGTGAATGAGGACTTCTAAAACTTTTACTTAACTAGGCCACAAATAAATCTCTAGAGCAAAACCTATGCAATTAATCAAACTAGAATGTGCAAACTAGGTTTTGTCTAAATGTTGCTATCTCTACCGCAATTGCTAAGTTTCAATCTACACTATATAAGTATGAAAGGCAAGATTGAAACTTAAATGCTTAATATAAATGCGGAAACTTAAAGAGCAAGGTAGAGATGCAAACTCTCGTGGATGACGCCGGTATTTTTACCGAGGTATCTGGAACCACGCAAGGTCCCGACTAATCCTCGTTGGTGCCCCTACGCAAAGGGAAGCCCACACGAGGGCCAAGCACCTCGGTCGAGTAACTCCGTAGAGAGCCGCGGGCCTTCGCCACGCGCAAGTGGTGCTCCGCTTCCGGCTCCTCTCGGACGCTCACCGCCGTCTCCACTATCGAGCTTCCGGCTGAAAACGCCGTGGGCCTCGTTCCCTCCGGTACACGGTGGCGGTCGTGACACAAACGCGGTTGTCACGGTCTCGCAAGACTCTCGCCCCACTCGGTATAATTACAATGGCTCGCGCAAGAGCCAAGGGGTTGTGTGGTTTTACAAAACTCACTCAACTAACTAGGGTTTACCTAGAGCAAGCGCTAAAGCGGTCTAACTAACCTAAGCACTTCGCAA
This sequence comes from Zea luxurians, assembly GCA_029449295.1. Classification (NCBI taxonomy): domain Eukaryota; kingdom Viridiplantae; phylum Streptophyta; class Magnoliopsida; order Poales; family Poaceae; genus Zea; species Zea luxurians. Next base: position 179,314,230 of record JAOPSE010000004.1, on the reverse strand, counting down.
AGCACCTACGCTAATCACCGAGTGATTCTATTAAGCACTTGAGTGTTTGAGCTCTTGGAAATGTGCACTATATGCCTTGGTATGTTGCTTGGGCTCCCACACTTGGAAATGGCCGGTTGGGGTGTATTTATAGCCCCCAATACAAAAGTAGCCGTTGGAGAAAAGCTGCTGCTTTCTGCGGTCACACCGGACAGTCCGGTGGTGCACCGGACAACGTACTGTTCCTTGTCCGGTGCGCCTAGTCGTTGGTCTGTCAGAGCAGGTGAACATTGGCGCGCAGACCTTTTCACACCAGACAGTCTGGTCCTCACACCGGACAGTCTAGTGGTCTTCCCTCCGGGTGCCACCTGGAACTAGCCGTTGGGCTGTGGTTCCCTGGTGCACCGGATATTCCGGCGTGTGGGCACCGGATAGTCCGGTTCTCCACGCACAGACAGTCCGCAGGCAACACATCTTCTTTTCTTGGACTTTTCTTTGATCTTCCTAATGTCTTATTTTGAGGTGTTGCTTTCCTCAATTCCTTGGTCCAAGTAATTCTAGAATCCTGTGAACTACAAACACAAACACTAGGAAACTTATTAGTTCATAGATTGTGTTAATCATCAAACACCAAAACTCAATTAGCCAAATGGCCCGGGGTCCATTTTCCTTACAACAGGTAAACATTAAATATGTAAAATAATAGTGGTAAAAAATAAGAGACCTAAATAAGAACAAAGGATTTGCGTGAAAGACCTGCCAAGAGAAAAATGAGCTTTTCAAAATACTCGCCTTCAGTATCCACAACAAGCTATTTTGACTTGCAATAATGGAAGCAAAATGTTCTTGTAGACTCCTGATAGCACTTAGAGGGGGGGGGGGGGGGTGAATAGGTGATCTTGTAAAATCAAGAGCTAAATGGCCACAAAACTTAGATATTAAAGTGTTAGCGCGACTAAGTAGCTTTGAAGTGAGTTCTTGTGAACACAACAATCACAGAGAATCCAACACAAGAGACACGCGATTTTTATCCCGTGGTTCGGCCAAGTAACACTTGCCTACTTCCACGTTGTGGCGTCTTAATGGATGAGGGTTGCACTCAACCCCTTTCAAGTAATCCAATGATCAACTTGAATACCACGACCTTTTCGTTTAGAGTATCTTCCCGTTTGCGAGGAATCTCCATAATTTGGAGTCTCTCGCCCTTACAATAGAGATCACAAAGAAAGCACAGAGTAAGGTTGGGAGAAGCAACACACACAAGATTTAATTCGCAGCACACACACGCACACAAGTCAAAACTTGAGCTCAAAGGACAACACAGGGAGTTCACAACTTGAAATGAAGCTCAAATCACTATCACAATGAATCAAATGCGTGGGAGCGAAGTCTGATGTCTTAGTATGCTTGAATAATGCTTGGTATTCTGCTCCATGCGCCTAGGGGTCCCTTTTATAGCCCCAAGGCAGCTAGAAGCCGTTGGAGATCAACATGGAAGGCTATCCTTGCCTTCTGTCGAGTGGCGCACCAGACAGTCCGGTGCGCCACCGGACAGCCACTGTAGCATGTCCGGTGCATGATCTCCTTCCATATCGGTCGCATCCGACCGTTGCTCCTTGAAGTGCCCCAATCCTCTGTGACTCAAATGTGATACAATTACTAGTCCCAGGAGACTAGTAAACACATTTATACATCAGATGATTCCAGATATGCTTAAACGAGACAAACCTATAAAGGTGGCGATCAACTTTAAGAGTTGGTCCACAACTCGGGACATATCATCAGAGTGGGGCTGAAGCAGCCCGATATACGCAGCGAAGCAATTCAGCGGTCCAACAGCCACAGGCAAGGTTGGGAACAGGCGTAACTCTTACCCGATCTCCTTTTTCTGAAAAACAACAAATAAGCAAGGGTGAGTACAAACGTACTCAGCAGCCCACCTTCACCTGCAAAATGGGGAAATCAGATATAATGCATGGAATATGTGGAGCTCAGGATATTTGCAGAAACAACAATATTTTATGCAGGGTTGTTTTGAAAACATTTTGTATTTTGCAAAGCGCATCCTCTCCAAAAGGAGCAGGAAGTTTTTCAGTATAGAACGAAATCCCCTAGACTAAACCATTTAGGTATCTTAGCAGTTTCCCACTGATTTTCATTTTCAAACACAGCTACTGGACTTCCCGTCCACCATAGCTCACGGCTAAACCGTCGGACCTTTTAAAAATATCTTTTCTCAAATGCACCTTTTTTTGAAAACAAAACACTAATTGCCATACCACACCAGACTCGTCCATTCCAGTGGACACAGACTATTCGAATAGGTTTTCAAACTCTGCGCAGAGGGGTACACTTTACCCACTAGTCCGGTTTCTGCGATCTCACCGTCGTGAGACCCGAATGCCGAATCTCTTTCTTTCCTCGCACGTCCTAACCTTAACGGTTATACCGGAAGGAGTCAGGCCACCGCCATGCCCAAACCGGACAAAACATTCCCCTTCCTTATCCTCCCGGTGCTCCCCAACCTTCATAACCCTGGGGTTGGACCATACGAGTTCAGATTGAGTGACTGCTCACACAGTCTCGAGTGGTTGTACTTATCATGAGTACAGGTAGTGAAGGATGACAAACTGGTCCTTATATGAGGGACAATCCTTTTGCTCATGCCTAAACCAGCTGAGCCATCACCTTAGGCCCTCCCCTAAACCAGGGAGTCCCTGATTATCCCTACTCAAAGGTGATAAGGGTGAAAACCCTTCATCAAACACATTTTGAAAAGCATTTTCTTTTAAAAACTCACACCTTTCCTCAAATCATTTGTAACAATTATATCAGGGATTGATTGCGGCAAGCGGCTGGGTGGCCATAATAACTTGTCTCAAAATCATATTATGCATAAAATAACAGGCCGAGGGTTGTGGTTGTAAAAGCATAGGTAATTTATGCATCAAAGGGATCCAGTGAGCTTGCCGTGCTTATCCGACGAAGGGGGAAGAGGAGCTCGCGGAACTGGCGTCTAGCTCCACTGCCTAGCGTAGACTTGCAGATCTGGCCTCCACGAGACGACACGAACGCTCCGATAACTATGCAACATGAACAAGCAACATACAAACAAGCAAGTATACCAACAAATATTTAGTATAGTGGTCAGAATAGCGATATATGGATGGGCAGAGTCTTGAGTAGAATCTATGTCATGTGGTGTTGAGGTACTACTAGTGGTGGAGCGGAGGTGCTTACCAGGAGGGTGGACTAGAGGCGAAGCGACACTGTGCGTGTAGCCGGCAGAGCGAGAGTAACTGAGTGGGTGGGGTATTTGCCTTGGCTGAGGGTATTGAGTGTGTGGAGTGGGAGAGGGTAGCTGGGTGTATTTATAGCTGGGTGTATGTGGTGTAGCATAGTGAAGTTCACTGTTGGTGAGAATAGTGACGAATGAATTGTCTGACTTAGTCTGAACAGGGAAATTATAGGCAGGATATGGAACAAGAGTATTATGGGAGTTTTCTGGAATATGAACCATGCTTAAGGTATGACATGGTTGGATAGGGAATAAATTGACAAGAATTTAGAAACAAGAATGACTGGAATCTGAGTTTGGATGGAGGAGTTTTGGATTTTATAATCATAGGAAGAAAAAGAAAAGGAAAGGAATATTCTTGGAATATTCTATAATTTGAATATTTAGAGGTATCTGGAAAATCAAAAAATACAAATGTATTTTTGAGCGGGGTGCGAGGAATTATTTTTGGGCTTTTCTTGGGCAGAGGTTTATGTTGGTGGAAACTGTTCCTACCTACTGTGTCACATCAGACAACAGTAAGGCGGGACCGAAATAGCTGGAATACTGTGGTATTCTGGTCTGAGTGGGCTGTGGTATCTTGGGCCAGGTTTTATAGGATTGAAGACGTATCCATACAAACATGGTTCGCCTTTCTTTTTGGAAGTCTGGCTTGAAAGAATCCCAAAGTTAAGCGTGCTCAACTTGGAGAAATCTGGGATGGGTGACTAGATGGGAAGTTTCCTACCGGAAGGAAAATCACAGTCACCGGAGTTCGTATGACTGGAATATGGGTCTGGCTGGTCTTAGGTGGACTGGACAACATGACAGATGAGTAGTTGAAATTTGGGGTAATCAGATGATCGATGAATATTAACGATGAATAGTAACGATGAATAGTGACGGTGAATAGTGATGGTGAATAGTGACGAGGAACGAACGATGAATGATGAATAGGAACTCCGGTGAACGATGAACGAATGATGAATAGGAACTATGAACGAACGATGAACGATCGAATGATCGAACGAACGAACGATCGGAATTTCGGCAACATAACGACAGGAAAAAGATTATTTGGACGAACGAACGGACGAACGATCGGACGAACGGACGAACGAACCATGAACAATCGGACGAACGAACGAACAAACTAAGAACAGGTGGACGAACGATCGAAGAACGACCGAACGATCCTTGTGCTAGTGTGTGCTTGTGTGGGAAGTGAAGTGGGAGTGGGCGTGTGGGGGTGGGAGGGAGTTGCCATGAAATGGCTTGGGGTGGGATGAGAGGAGGCCCTTGCCCCTCTATTTATAGCCATGGTGGGGGATTAGGTTGAGGGATGAGGGGATTAGTGGGAGATTAGCATGGATTTGTCTTATATGAGTGTAATTAGCTTGTAGAGCTCACCGTATGACACCGGAGGCATACATATACGTATGAGCATGAGGAAAGTTATGGAGAAAATATTTGTAGGGACTTGAAAAATGATTCTGAAGGTATTTCTCAGGAAGAAAATACTTGGACATATATCGGTGGAATATTTGGGCAGTATTTCTGAAAAGAATTTGAGGGGGATCACTGAGGAAATATTTGTAGGATATTTTGAGGAGGATTTTGGAGAGAATATAGACCACTATATTTTATTTGTTGATATCAACTCGCAAACAAACATTTTGAAATGAATTTTGAAATTCATTTTGAATTTAGGGCGAGTTTGAGAAAATTTCAAGATTTGAATTTTTGGGATGCTACAAATCTACCCCACTTAAAATGAATCTCGTCCTCGAGATTCGGCTTAGAAGGGTTATGGGTATTACTTCAGCTATATATCTTCACTTTGCAGACTCTTCGAGGAGACGGAGCTTTAACAAAATCTCGCCTTTCAGGAGCATCTGGTTGCTGATTGCAAACGCTGATTCTGGCTACTCAAAGATCATCTTCAGGCTTCTAGGTTTCGCTTGGCAGCTAGCTTATTGAAGAAGCATCGATGCCAACACGCAAACCTTTCTCTTGCGAACTTCCACATGGATTTCTTCTTTGATTGGTCTTCTGATGCTTCATCAACGGAACTTGAGTGACCACTTCTCATCCAGAAACTTATAAGCTTCGATGATCTGGTCTTCCACAAGCTTGCAACAAGCCTTCTTCTTCTTCTCCATAGCAGGAACCTTGCCGGAACACTACCCCACTTAAAAAGAATGAGGGTAGATCTCTTGAATTTTTGGGGATTTGAACTCCTTGAAGTGCCTCATAACAAGGGTGTTACGGACCCTTCTTCTGCTGTTGCTGCTTGAGCAGGCTCCGGAGAAATGACTGACACAGGGTTGATTCTGGGAGAACCTTCTTCTTATCTTCTCTTCGCCTTTTCTTTTCTCTTCTTACTGCCTCTTTCTTTCTCTTTGCTCTTCCCACTGGAGGATTCTATCAATGAGTATTACCATCATACAGAGGAGGAAACCAAAGATTGTGAACCATGTACAACAGTCTTCAACCCAAGAATCACCAAGCATTGTGATCTTAGGGGCGAGGGAGTGGAAAATGGAGTTGCTTGCGATTTGGCAGAGGGGATTTATCTGGAGTGTGCTTTGCTTTGAGCGAGATGGGAGTTGAGGGAGCTGGTGGGGGGTTTTATAGGCGAGCGGGGGTGCTCGGGGGGGGGGGGTGTGGAGTGGTAGTGATGGAGCAGGTGACACGAGGCAACAGGTGCGACAAGGGGAAGGGGGGCCTGTTGCCGGCGATGATGGTGGTGGGTGTGCTGCAAAAGGGGGCGTGGGTGGCGGTAGTGCGCTGCAAAGGGGGCATGGGTGGCGGTAGTGCGCTGCAAAGGGGGCATGGGGCGGTGGTTGGAGGCAGGGCACGCGTGCGGGGAGCACGGGTGAGTGGTGGGGTCAATGACCTTGATGTTTGTGGTCTCTGGTTCCAAGAATCTTTGCCTCTCTGTATGGTAATAACTCCTTCTATCATATTTTCCTGTTTTCTTTGACTCGGGGGCAGTGCTTTGATTCTCACGGTCGGTCCTTTTGACTGAGCGGCTGGACTGGTTTCTTCTATAGCTTGTTCCAGGCTTCAAGGGTAAGCTTCCCGGTATCTTCTTGGGTAAGGTGCTTTTCTCTTGAGATGGGTTAAGATGAGAATGGAAGCATAAGGTGAGAATTAGCTCTAATTTGTGATCTATGTTTTAGAGAAAACCTTTCTTAAAAGAAAGAAAACACACAAGCTCAACAATGATAAGCACAAACAAATCAAGTATTTTGAATGGGGAAAGAATAGAGTTTTTTTCAAAGCACGGACTACTCAGATTCTGGGGCTAAGCATAACTACTATTGCTTGGCTCCTGAATTGAGAATTATGCTAATTGCGACTTATGAGCACTAACGTTAAAGCATCACATATGCACTCAAAAGGGGAGAAAACATCAAGCGAAATTCATTTTGAAATGCCCTAGGGGGCCACACAATTAGAGTTTTGCAAAACACAAGTCTACACGATTACCTCTCATACATGCAGGGATCTAGCCAAAGTGAAGAAAAACTTCACTACCGAATGCATGCAGAGGACTGGGCATAACTAACTTCAGATCTGGCAGCTTCTCTTCTGGCAAGGCTAGCACACAACTTCAATCTGAGACATCTCCTGGATGGGTTAAGAGGGAGCTGATGTTGATGACTTCTTCTGGCGGCGACTGAGATGGCAACACAGGGTCGAACTCTTCTTGAAGCGGGACAGGCTCTTGTAGCTCCTCAGAGGGAGGCGGTGCTGGCGGGGTGCTTGCAGCTTCTTCCTTGATCTCACTGGATGGTGCTGGAATCTTCTTCATGGTGAGGGGCTCAAACAACTCTGGCGGGGGATCTTGGGAGGACTTGGGGTGCTCTTGCTTATCCATAGCCTGAGGGAAGACTGGAATTCCTTCCAAGTCTATGGCTCCTTCCGGTAGTTCCCAAGCCTTCTTCTCTCCTCTGATAGAGACCGGGTGACCTTCAAGAATCTGGGGGTCTTCAGCTCTGATGGGTTGAACTGGTTGGATGAAGCGGGCTCTTGGATCCACAGGGCTCTACGTTGGTTATGGGTTACCAAGTAGGCCTCCATCAACTTCTGGACGTGCTCATCCTTGGCTTGCTTCAGGGCTTCAACAGCAATGACTTCACGACTTTCCAAGGCAGCTACACGGGCTTGAGCTGTGGTGAGATCCACATGGAGCTTACGGTTGAGCTTCTCTGCATCTTCTGCTCGGGCAATCATCTGACGGTGGTGCCGAGCCAAGAAATCATACTGTGCATCCAGGGTGAGCAGGTATGCAGTGAGGTACACGACTGTGGGGTCATCCTCAAGCAGCTGCTGCCCTTCCAATGCACGCATCCTGGCCATCCAGACTGGACGATCTCTCTGGGCGGAAAGAATCTGAGCGAGGTGTCGGACACTTCTTCTTCATAGATCTGACACAGGGCCCTCAATGCCTTGCGAGCGATGACTTGGCAGGTGTCTTTGAATCTGTGCCCAGCAGCAGTGACACTCCATTCCACATGGTGTGGACTAGATCCAATGTATACAGTCACGACACACTTCTCTGTGCCATGCTCGATGAATTCACGACCATCATACTCTGGCTGGCTCCTGATTCCGAGACGAACTGTGCATGCTCTCAGCAACTTGGGGAAACCATCTTCATTCTGGCAAAAGCTGGTTTGGCAGCGAACCTCCATTTGACTTCTGAGAGAAGGAAAGGGGGAAAACATTTTTGAAATGAAGGGATGAGAGCAAGATTTTTTTAAGAAAATAGTTTTGACTCAAAAACTTTTGGATCAGGCTAAGGGTTACGTCCTGCGGCCAACCTAACAGCTTTGATACCACCTGAAGCGCCCTAATCCTCTGGGACTCAAATGTGATACAATTACTAGTCCCAGGAGGCTAGTAAACACATTTATACATCAGATGATTCCAGATCTGCTTAAATGAGACAAACCTATAAAGGTGGCGATCAACTTTAAGAGTTGGTCCACAACTCGGGACATATCATCAGAGTGGGGCTGAAGCAGCCCGATATACGCAGCGAAGCAATTCAGCGGTCCAACAGCCACAGGCAAGGTTGGGAACAGGCGTAACTCTTACCCGATCTCCTTTTTCTGAAAAACAACAAATAAGCAAGTGTGAGTACAAACGTACTCAGCAGCCCACCTTCACCCGCGGAATGGGGAAATCAGATATAATGCATGGAATATGTGGAGCTCAGGATATTTGCAGAAACAACAATATTTTATGCAGGGTTATTTTGAAAAACATTTTGTATTTTGCAAAGCGCATCCTCTCCAAAAGGAGCAGGAAGTTTTTCAGTATAGAACGAAATCCCCTAGACTAAACCATCCAGGTATCTTAGCAGTTTCCCACTGGTTTTCATTTTCAAACACAGCTACTGGACTTCCCGTCCACCATAGCTCACGGCTAAACCGCCGGACCTTTTAAAAACATCTTTTCTCAAACGCACCCTTTTTTTGAAAACAAAACACTAATTGCCATACCACACCAGACTCGTCCATTCCAGTGGACACGGACTATTCGAATAGGTTTTCAAACTCTGCGCAGAGGGGTACACTTTACCCACTAGTCCGGTTTCTGCGATCTCACCATCGTGAGACCCGAATGCCGAATCTCTTTCTTTCCTCGCACGTCCTAACCTTAACGGTTATACCGGAAGGAGTCAGGCCACCGCCATGCCCAAACCGGAGAAAACATTCCCCTTCCTTATCCTCCCGGTGCTCCCCAGCCTTCATAACCCTGGGGTTGGACCGTACGAGTTCAGATTGAGTGACTGCCCACACAGTCTCGAGTGGTTGTACTTATCATGAGTACAGGTAGTGAAGTATGACAAACTGGTCCTTATATGAGGGGACAATCCTTTTGCTCAAGCCTAAACCAGCTGAGCCATCACCTTAGGCCCTCCCCTAAACTAGGGAGTCCCTGATTATCCCTACTGAAAGGTGATAAGGGTGAAAACCCTTGATCAAACACATTTTGAAAAGCATTTTCTTTTGAAAACTCACACCTTTCCTCAAATCATTTGTAACAATTATATCAGGGATTGATTGCGGCAAGCGGCTGGGTGGCCATAATAACTTGTCTCAAAATCATATTATGCATAAAATAACAGGCTGAGGGTTGTGGTTGTAAAAGCATAGGTAATTTATGCATCAAAGGGATCCAGTGAGCTTGCCGTGCTTATTCGGCGAAGGGGGAAGAGGAGCTCGCGGAACTGGCGTCTAGCTCCACTGTCTGGCGTAGACTTGCAGATCTGGCCTCCACAAGACGACACGAACGCTCCGATAACTATGCAACATGAACAAGCAACATACAAACAAGCAAGTATACCAACAAATATTTAGTATAGTGGTCAGAATAGCGATATATGGATGGGCAGAGTCTTGAGTAGAATCTATGTCATGTGGTGTTGAGGTACTACTAGTGGTGGAGCGGAGGTGCTTACCAGGAGGGTGGACTGGAGGCGAAGCGACACTGTGCGTGTAGCCGGCAGAGCGAGAGTAACTGAGTGGGTGGGGTGTTTGCCTTGGCTGAGGGTATTGAGTGTGTGGAGTGGGAGAGGGTAGCTGGGTGTATTTATAGCTGGGTGTATGTGGTGTAGCATAGTGAAGTTCACTGTTGGTGAGAATAGTGACGAATGAATTGTCTGACTTAGTCTGAACAGAGAAATTATAGGCAGGATATGGAACAAGAGTATTATGGGAGTTTTCTGGAATATGAACCATGTTTAAGGTATGACATGGTTGGATAGGGAATAATTTGACAAGAATTTAGAAACAAGAATGACTGGAATCTGAGTTTGGATGGAGGAGTTTTGGATTTTATAATCATAGGAAGAAAAAGAAAAGGAAAGGAATATTCTTGGAATATTCTATAATTTGAATATTTAGAGGTATCTGGAAAATCAAAAAATACAAATGTATTTTTGAGCGGGGTGCGAGGAATTATTTTTGGGCTTTTCTTGGGCAGAGGTTTATGTTGGTGGAAACTGTTCCTACCTACTGTGTCACATCAGACAACAGTAAGGCAGGACCCAAATAGCTGGAATACTATGGTATTCTGGTCTGAGTGGGCTGTGGTATCTTGGGCCAGGTTTTATAGGATTGAAGACGTATCCATACAAACATGGTTCGCCTTTCTTTTTGGAAGTCTGGCTTGAAAGAATCCCAAAGTTACGCGTGCTCAACTTGGAGAAATCTGGGATGGGTGACTAGATGGGAAGTTCCCTACTGGAAGGAAAATCACAGTCACTGGAGTTCGTATGACTGGAATATGGGTCTGGCTGGTCTTAGGTGGACTGGACAGCATGACGGATGAGTAGTTGAAATTTGGGGTAATCAGATGATCGATGAATATTAACGATGAATAGTGACGGTGAATAGTGATGGTGAATAGTTCGTATGAACGAACGATGAACGATGAATAGTGACTATGAACGAACGATGAATGATGAATAGGAACTATGAACGAACGATGAACGATCGAATGATCGAACGAACGAACGATCGGAATTTCGGCAGCATAACGACAAGAAAAAGATTATTTGGACGAATGAACGGACGAACGGACGAACGAACCATGAACGATCGGACGAACGATCGAACGATCGGACGAACGAACGAACAAACTAAGAACAGGTGGACGAACGATCGAACGATCCTTGTGCTAGTGTGTGCTTGTGTGGGAAGTGGAGTGGGAGTGGGCGTGTGGGGGGGGGGGAGGGAGTTGCCATGAAATGGCTTGGGGTGGGATGAGAGGAGGCCCTTGCCCCTCTATTTATAGCCATGGTGGGGGGATTAGAGGGAGGGATGAGGGGATTAGTGGGAGGATGAGAGGATTAGTGGGAGATTAGCATGGATTTGTCTTATATGAGTGTAATTAGCTTGTAGAGCTCACCGTATGACACCGGAGGCATACGTATACGTATGAGCATGAGGAAAGTTGTGGAGAAAATATTTGTAGGGACTTGAAAAATGATTCTGAAGGTATTTCTCAGGAAGAAAATACTTGGACATATATCCGTGGAATATTTGGGCAGTATTTCTGAAAAGAATTTGAGGGGGATCACTGAGGAAATATTTGTAGAATATTTTGAGGAGGATTTTGGAGAGAATATAGACCACTATATTTTATTTGTTGATATCAACTCGCAAACAAACATTTTGAAATGAAATTTGAAATTTATTTTGAATTTAGGGCGAGTTTGAGAAAATTTCAAGATTTGAATTTTTGGGATGCTACACTCCTCGGAGCCGGTTGGCGCACCGGACACTGTCCGGTGCACACCGGACAGTCCGGTGCACCAAGCCGACCGTTGGAGCAGCCACGTGTCGCGCGTTGATCGTGCGGCCGACCGTTGGCGCGGGCGCCGTTGGCTCACCGAACAGTCCAGTGCACCACCGGACAGTCCGGTGAATTATAGCCATGTCACCCTGTTCCTTTTCCTGAGAGCGACGCATTCGCCGCGGATGTCTCACCGGACAGTCCGGTGCACCACCGGATAGTCCGGTGAATTATAGCCGTACGACTCCGTCGATTCTCGAGAGTAGCTAGTTCACCGGAGACTCGCCTGGGGCACCGGACACTGTTTGGTGCACCACCGGACAGTCCGGTGTGCCAGGCCGAGCTGGAGTTGGATGTACACGGCCAACTCTTCTTCAATTCAACTTTTCTCTTCTTGGCTCTGTTTCTAGCACTTAGATAAACACATTAGCATTCAAAAACAATGTACTAAGTCTAGAAACATACCTCGTGCCTTGATTTGCACTTTTCCCACATTTAGCACACGAGGATTCAATTAATATGTGTTGGGCATCTAATCACCAAAATACTTATAGAAATTGCCCGAGGGCATATTTCCCTTTCAATCTCCCCTTTTGGTGATTTATGCCAACACATCAAAAAGCAACTAAAAAGTGCAACATCAAAACAATTGAAGACCAAATTGTTTTAGCTTATGATTTGGCATATTTGGATCGCGCTTTGCCACCACTTGGTTTGTTTTTGTAAATCAAATTCATTTGCCTATCTCTAAGTCAAACACGCTTGTTTGGGCACATAAAGAGATATTTCAAGAGTAAAATTGATTCAAGTGCCCGAAAACTCCCCCTTATTCCCATAATCAAAATTCTCCCCCACAAGAGACCAATTTTTTTGCAATAAGAGCAGTTTGGATAAATCAAAAATTCTAACTCTATTATTTTCAAAATTCATAAGTGGTTGGCTGATCCATTTGCTTTGACCTTAATTTCTCCCCCTTTGGCATTAAGCACCAAAATGGGATCATTTTTGGCCCTATAACCCCATTGCCTCACCAAAAATATCAATTCAGAGCAAAAGGCAAGTAGAGCATAAGAATGAACTTGGAATTAAATACACTAATACTGGAGTGCAGTGGAAGTCTTTGCGTCGTCCAAGTTCACTTTCCCTTTCAATGTACCTTTGAGACTACATCAAGTGTACTCGAGCAAACAAATTAGTCTCAAAAGGAGCAAGTTATAGCATAGCTCCCCCTAACCACGTGCATCATTTGCATACGGACAAGTGAGGTCGGGGGGGGGACTTGTATAACTTGAGCACCATAAGTAAACAACAAATGATATAAATGCTTAAATTAACATGATCAAAGGCATAGAACACATGTATGCTATATATCAATCCAAGTTACGCGAATCTAAGACATTTAGCTCACTACGCAACCTGCAAAACCTTTTCTTATCTAAAGGCTTAGTGAAGATATCGGCTAGCTGGTTCTCGGTGCTAATATGGTATACCTCGATATCTCCCTTTTGCTGGTGGTCTCTCAGGAAGTGATGCCGGATGTCTATGTGCTTAGTGCGGCTATGTTCAACAGGATTATCCGCCAAGCGGATTGCACTCTCATTGTCACATAGGAGTGGGACTTTGCTCAGATTGTAGCCAAAGTCCTGGAGGATTTGCCTCATCCAAAGTAGTTGCGCGCAACACTGTCCTGCGACAATGTACTCGGCCTCAGCAGTGGATAGGGCAATGGATGTTTGTTTCTTGGAACTCCAGGAAACCAGGGACCTTCCTAGAAATTGGCACGTCCCTGATGTACTCTTCCTATCAACATTGCAACCGGCATAATCGGAGTCTGAGTATCCAATCAAGTCAAAGGTAGACCCCTTTGGATACCAGATCCCGAAGCAAGGCGTAGAAACTAAATACCTAAGAATTCGCTTAACGGCCACAAGGTGACATTCCTTGGGGTCGGATTGATATCTAGCACACATGCATACACTAAGCATAATGTCTGGTCTACTAGCACATAAATAAAGCAATGAACCTATCATGGACCGATATGCGATTTGATCAACGGACTTACCTCCTTTATTGAGGTCAACATGCCTGAAAGTCGCCTAGAGGGGGGGTGAATAGACGGAATCTGAAAATTACAAACTTAAGCACACACTACAAGCCGGGGTTAGCGTTAGAAATAAAATTGAGTCCGAAAAGAGAGGGTGAAAACAAATCACAAGCAAATGAAGAGTGTGACATGGTGATTTGTTTTACCGAGGTTCGGTTTTTGCAAACCTACTCCCCGTTGAGGTGGTCACAAAGACCGGGTCTCTTTTAACCCTTTCCCTCTCTCAAACGGTCACCTAGACCAAGTGAGCTTCTCTTCTCAATCAATCGGGACACTTAGTCCCCACAAGGACCACCACATATTTGGTGTCTCTTGCCTTGATTACAAATGACTTGGGAACAAGAAATGAGGAAGAAGAAAAGCGATTCAAGCACAAGAGCTCAAAAGAACACGACAAAACTCTCTCTTCTAGTCACTATTGCTTTGAGTGGAATTGGGACTTGGAGAGATTTTGAATCACTCTAATTGTGTCTTGTATTGAATGCACTAGCTCTTGTATTGAATGTATTGGTTGAAAACTTGGATGCCTTGAAGTGTGGTGGTTGGGGGGTATTTATAGCCCCACCCACCAAAATGGCCGTTGGCGAACTCTGTTGTCGACGGGCGCACCGGACAGTCCGGTGCGCCACCGGACACTGTCCAATGTGCCAGCCACGTCACCCAACCGTTAGGGTTTGACCGTTGGAGCTTCTAACAGCTGGGCCACCGGACAGTCCAGTGGTGCACCGGACAAGTCCTGTTCACTGTCCGGTGCGCCTTCTGGCGCCTGCTCTGACTCTACGCGCGCAGCCCGCACTGTTCACTATTCACTGTTCACTTTTGCAGTCGACCGTTGGCGCGCTAGCCGTTGCCCCCGCTGGCACACCGGATAGTCCGGTGCTACACCGTACAGTCCGGTGAATTATAGCGGAGAGCAATTCCAGAAACCCGAAGCTGAGCAGTTCGAAGTGATTCTCCCTGGTGCACCGGACACAGTCCGGTGGCACACCGGACAGTCCGATGCGCCAGACCAGGGCAGCCTTCGATTTTCTTTGCTCCTTTGTTTTGAACCCTTTCTTTTAACTTTGTATTGGTTTGTTGTAAACCTTTGGCACCTGTGGAACATATAATCTAGAGCAAACTAGTTAGTCCAATTATTTGTGTTGGGCAATTCAACCACCAAAATCATTTTGGAAAAGGTTTGACCCTATTTCCCTTTCAATCTCCCCCTTTTTGGTGATTGATGCCAACACAAACCAAAGCAAATATTTAAGTGCAGAATTGAACTAGTTTGCATAAGGTAAGTGCAAAGGTTGCTTGGAATTGAACCAATAATTATTTCCATAGATATGCATGGATTGTTTTCTTCTATTTTAACATTTTGGACCACATTTGCACCACGAGTTTTGTTTTTACAAATTCTTTTTGGAAATTCTTTTCAAAGTCTTTTTGCAAATGGCCAAAGGTATATGAATAAGATTGAAAGAAGCATTTTCAAAATTTGAAATTTTCTCCCCCTGTTTCAAATGTTTTTCCTTTGACTTAAACAAAACTCCCCCTCAATAAAATTCTCCTCTTAGTGTTCAAGAGGGTTTTACAAATTTTTGAAGATATTTCCCCCTTTTGAAAACTCATTAAGATACCAATTTGAAAACTTTATTTTTAAAATTCGTAGGTGGGTGGTGCAGTCCTTTTGCTTTGGGCTAATACTTTCTGCCCCTTTGGCATGAATCGCCAAAAATGGATACTTTGAGTGAAATATAAGCCCTTAAACTTTCTCCCCAATGGCAAACAAATAAATATGAGTGAAGATTATACCAATGTGGAGAGATGGTAGAATACCGGCAAAGAGTAGATAATACCGATGGAGTGGAGTGGAAGCGTCGTTTTTGCCGAATACTCCATTTCCCTTTCAATTCTATGACTAAGCATAATAATATACTTGAAAACACATTAGTCATAGACATAAAGAGATATGATCAAAGGTATATAAATGAGCTATGTGTGCAATGTTTCAATCAAAATTCCTAGAATCAAGGATATTTAGCTCATTCCTAAGTTTGGTAAAGGTTTTCTCATCTAGTGGCTTGGTAAAGATATCGGCTAATTGATCTTTGGTGTTAATATAGGCTATCTCGATATCCCCCCTTTGTTGGTGATCTCTCAAAAAGTGATATCGAATGGCTATGTGCTTAGTGCGGCTGTGTTCAACGGGATTATCCGCCATACGAATTGCACTCTCATTATCACATAGGAGAGGGACTTTGCTAAATTTGTAGCCATAGTCCCTAAGGGTTTGCCTCATCCAAAGCAATTGCACGCAACAATGGCCTGAGGCAATATACTCTGCTTCGGTGGTAGAAAGAGCTACTGAGTTTTGTTTCTTTGAAGCCCAAGACACCAGGATCTCCGCAGAAACTGACAAGTCCCTGATGTGCTCTTCCTATCAATCTTATACCCTGCCCAATCAGCATCTGAATAACCTAATAAATCAAAAGAGGATCCCTTAGGGTACCAAAGGCCAAACTTAGGTGTATGAACTAAATATCTCAAGATTCTCTTCACGGCCCTAAGGTGAACTTCCTTAGGATCGGCTTAGAACCTTGCACACATGCATACGGGAAGCACAATATCCGGTCGAGATGCACATAAATAGAGTAAAGATCCTATCATCGACCGGTATACCTTTTGATCTACGGATTTACCTCTCATGTCGAGGTCGAGATGCCCATTGGTTCCCATGGGTGTCTTGATGGGCTTGGCATCCTTCATTCCAAACTTGGTGAGTATGTCTTGAATGTACTTTGTTTGGCTGATGAAGGTGCCTTCTTCAAGTTGCTTGACTTGAAATCCTAGAAAATACTTCAACTCCCCCATCATAGACATCTCGAACTTTTGAACCATGATCCTACTAAACTCTTCACAAGTAGATTTGTTAGTAGACCCAAATATAATATCATCAACATAAATTTGGCATACAAACAAATCATTTGCAATAGTTTTAGTAAAGAGAGTAGGATCGGCTTTTCCGACTTTGAAGCCATTAGTGATAAGAAAATCTCTTAGGCATTCATACCATGCTCTTGGGGCTTGCTTGAGCCCATAAAGCGCCTTAGAGAGTTTATAGACATGGTTAGGGTACTCACTGTCTTCAAAGCCTGGAGGTTGCTCAACATAGACCTCTTCCTTGATTGGTCCATTGAGGAATGCACTCTTCACATCCATTTGATAGAGCTTAAAGCCATGGTAAGTAGCATAGGCAAGTAATATATGAATTGACTCAAGCCTAGCTACGGGTGCATAGGTTTCACTGAAATCCAAACCTTCGACTTGTGAATATCCCTTGGCTACAAGTCATGCTTTGTTCCTTATCACCACACCATGCTCATCTTGCTTGTTGCGGAAGACCTACTTGGTTCCTACAACATTTTGATTAGGACGTGGAACTAAATGCCATACCTCATTCCTCGTGAAGTTGTTGAGCTCCTCTTGCATTGCCAACACCCAATCCGAATCTTTAAGTGCATCCTCTACCCTGTGTGGCTCAATAGAGGAAACAAAAGAGTAATGTTCACAAAAAGGAGCGACTCGAGATCGAGTGGTTACCCCCTTATGAATATCGCCGAGGATGGTGTTCACGGGGTGATCTCTTTGAATCGCCTTGTGGACTCTTGGGTGTGGTGATCTTGGATCTTGTTCATCTTCCTTGTCTTGATCATTGACATCTCCCCCTTGATCATTGTCATCCTCTTGAGGTGGCTCATCTTCTTGATCTTCATTTTCATCATCTTGAGCTTGATCCTCATCTTGGGTCGGTGGAGATGCTTGCATGGAGAAAGATGGTTGATCTTGTGCTTGTGGAGGCTCTTCGGATTCCTTAGGACACACATCCCTAATGGACATGTTCCTTAGCGCGATGCACGGAGCCTCTTCATCATCTAGCTCATCAAGATCAACTTGCTCTACTTGAAAGCCGTTAGTTTCATCAAACACAATGTCACAAGAAACTTCAACTAGTCCAGTGGACTTGTTAAAGACTCTATATGCCCTTGTGTTTGAGTCATAACCAAGTAAAAAGCCTTCTACAGCCTTAAGAGCAAATTTAGATTTTCTATCTCTTTTGACAGTGTAACACCCTAGGTGTTCAGCATCACTAAAAATTTAAGCATGGCATCATCTTGAGCATTATCATCACATGTGGTCATCCATAACAATTGACCATGTGTTGCATTCAGTCTAAAATAATATAACTTGTTTTGCCTATGCATGATTTAGGGTGAAGTTGTGTTTTGGTTTGGTAAAACCCCGACTTAAGATTTAAATTGGGCCATTTAATTTTAGGCTCTTGAGAAAATCAAAGACTGGAGAAAGTTTTATTTTATTTTATTTCTTGATAGAAAAAGTTTATTTTGTTACCAGATAGGTCATTTGGCCGAGTAGCAAGGGCTAGTTATTAATAATTGCCGAAATAAGTTAATAATAAATTTAGGGATAAAAGTTTAATTTGTTACCAAACAAGTCGTTTGGCCTGGTAATGAATGACCAGTCACAAAATAATTACCAGCATGGGGTAATAATAATTTTAGGAATCAGAAATTAGGTTTTGTGATTTGTGTCGCATTAGTTCGGACCGGCATGAATTTAATTAAAAAATTAGATTCAGACTTAGTCAAATATAAATTATTCCAAAACTTTTTTTTGTATGAATTCTAATCAAGCGGAGCAGTAATCCTAAGATAAAAATTGAGAATATTGTTGTGTACGAATTTAAATTGGAGAGAAGAATAGATAATTATTAGGGATATATGGAGATATCATGGGAGAAGAAAGATTTGTCTTTTTTTGTGAACATGCACATCATCCAAGAAAATTTTTCACGTCATCTTCCTTATCCTCTCATCCCATCCCATGTTTCTATCCTCTATTCTCTCTAGGAAGTAAAATCCTGTACGTGGCTTGTGCACGTCGGCTACTGGGAAAAAAAACCTCCACCGCATTTCCTTCAGGCTGGCTGTGAGCGAGTAATAAAAAAAATTACGTGGTGCATGCACTTCTTAGGTGTCGTTCGCTGGCTAGTGCATGGCAACCACCGTGGCTTTTTGCATGCGTGAGAGACTCACCAGCACGCCATGCAAGTTGTTTGATATTTTGACTATTTAGTCGGTCCCCTGGCCGTTATATAATGTGAGCCAATTCCTTTCTGCTGCCTTGCACGCCATGCGTGAGAGACTCGCCATGCACCCTGGGAATTTCCTAGAAAATTTCTTTTCCTCTGCTGTTCCTCGCTCCGCGGTGATGAGTGCCTCCATGGTCAGGTCGGCTAGGAGTAGTGTCCTGTTATTTGTGCCGTGTTCAAAATCCTTCAGCTGCTATGAAAGCTCATCGATCTGTTGCTTCATCGCTACCGCAGTTGAGTCATCAGAACAGTCCTTCGACGTCGAAGCACCCCGCCGTCAAATATCTCCACGTGGACCATTCTCTCTGTTCTTCGTCCAAGCTATCCCACTGCCGTTCCAGGTTCCTGGTGAGTTCCTGATACTCGCCGTGTTGTAGTTTCGGACCCAAGCCCGACAAACCTGGTGGCCTGTGCCATCGGTCCGTATCTGGTGCGGGTGAATCACAGTAGTGCGATTAGTGATCAGAATGAATTAGATAGGGAAGAAAAATAAATTTATGTATGTCGCTCGCTAAAAAAAATGCCTGAGTCAGGTTCGCTGCCATTTTGGCGAATCTCCATTTGGCTTTGATATTGCGTAGACTTAGATTTTCTTGAAGTGCATTTTGATTTAATTGGGACGTATTCCGTTAGTCACCAATTATCTACGTAATTAGAAATACATTTTGCATCAGTTGTCAATTATCCGCTTAATTAGAAGTATCATACCATCGTGAAATAAGTCACCAATGAAAATAATAAAATAATTAATTTGTACTTTGAATTTTTATAATTTTTGAATATTACACGCGAAATGCAACTTTTCTGTGTAGGATTATTACGCTCGGGGTCTATTGTTGAAATTATTTATATTGCATCTATGCCCATTTCATCATCACATCATGATCATAGCATGCATCTTTACTTTACGTGTAGATTACGTTATCCGTGGATTAATCGCTTGGTGAAATAATTTTCTGGAGACTGGTCGTCACCCTGAAGACTTGTGAAATTTTATTTTCTTAGTCTTCGGCTCTTCTCTGCAACAAAGGCAAGCCCCGGTGCATTCGCCACTTTCCTTGTTGTTTATAAAACTTTTATCACTTGATATGCTGCATTAGGTGATAGGAGTTGTGTGATCAAACAATTGATGCATTACCATCCTTGAGAATTTGAATAATCATTCCTTGATACCTATTTTATGAAAAACTAGTGCCGCTTAGCCCTGCTTAAAGTGATAGGATTTTGGAATTTATTTTGATTACTGGTTATTGTTATGTGTGAATGAACTTGAGTTAGATAATTAATATGAGACCGGGCGGGTGGCTTGCATCGTGAAATGAGTCGGTGTAGTGCTCCGCCTGTGTCGATTAAGGACCGTTCGATGTAGGCCTGTTGTGGTTGAGACTTTGCAACTAGCCACATGCCTCGGTAAGCCTGAACCCGGCTATTCCATACGTGAAAAGACAACCGCACACTGGGCGTGGGAGATGGTGGGAGTAGCGTGTACCCTCCTGGCTAGAGGCTGGATGGAGGAGTACTATGCTCCCGGGTAGCGCGGACCGGTTCACGTTGTGGAGGATCTGTGGGAACGGTTGACATATGCAAGGGTTAAGTGCTACATATGTCGTGTGGTTAGGGATCCCCAGCTGGGTATAATCGGTTCGAATCGTCGTTGCTCCTCGGTTATGGAGACTTGACCCTCCGACCACTCATTGTAGTTAATAAGTGAAACACGAATTGGCTAAAAGAAAGCTAGATAGGACAAGTGAATGCTCTAGTTCAGGAAAATCTAGAATCAGGTAAGAACGTAAATTGATAATTAAAAGATGGCTTAAGGATCCACTATTAGTAAGCGTTTCTGCAAAATGAGTCCTTGATTATTGCTTAGCCTTACCTTGATTCCCAACAAGCCAGCATACCCTTGAGAGTCTTTTCTTTAGTCGGGTAAGTCTTGCTGAGTAATTCCGTACTCAGGGTTTTATTCCCTGTTGTTTTTCAGGCTATAGTTTGTGCTGCCGATGGTGATGTTAAGTGCCGGTGGGCTCGACCTTCTTATAAGTCTAAGTAACCCTTCTATACTTCTTATTGAGGATGGTCTCTTGAGCTAGCATATATTTCAAACTTATACTTTTATAATCACTCTGATGAAAATAATGTAAAATTTTGTAACTTGTAAAATTTGGTAATAAAATTTCCGCTGCAAAAATATTGATGTGTGTGATTCGTGTTTACTTAATCTTGCGATCTTGGTGGTAGTGGTTTATCCGAGGTCCCCTGGGATACTCGGACAGATCCTGTTAAGTTATCGGGCACACATGCATAGCTGTTTGATGTCTTTGAGACAAGGACAGGTGCATGTGGGTCCTATAATTTGGGAGGATCCGCCACAGACAGGAATAAAGCAATTGCTACCAAAAACTCTAAAATATGAAACATTGGGCTTTTTACCGGTGAGGAGTTCATAAGATGTCTTCTTGAGGATTCGGTGAAGATATAACCGGCTGATGGAGTAGCAGGCGGTGTTAATCACCTTGGCCCAAAACCGATCCGGTGTTTTATACTCATCAAGCATGGTCCTCGCCATGTCAAGTAGGGTTCTATTCTTCCTCTCCACTACACCATTTTGTTGTGGCGTGTAGGGAGAAGAGAACTCATGCTTGATGCCCTTCTCCTCAAGGAAGCCTTCAATTTGAGAGTTCTTGAACTCCATTCCATTGTCGCTTCTTATCTTTTTGATCCTTAAGCCGAACTCATTTTGAGCCCGTCTCAAGAATCCCTTTAATGTGTCTTGGGTTTAAGATTTTTTCTGCAAAAAGAATACCCAAGTGAAGCAAGAATAGTCATCCACAATTACAAGACAATACTTACTCCCGCCAATGCTTATGTAAGCTATCAGGTCGAATAAATCCATGTGGAGTAGCTCAAGCGGCATGTCGATCGTCATGATGTTCTTATGTGGATGGTGAGCACCAATTTGCTTCCCTGCTTGACATGCGCTACAAATCATGTCTTTCTCAAAATGAACATTTGTTAGTCCTAAAATGTGCTCTCCCTTTAGAAGCTTATGAAGATTCTTCATCCCAACTTGAGCTAGTCGACGATGCCAAAGCCAGCCCATATTAGTCTTAGCAATTAAGCAAGTGTCGAGTTCAGCTCTATTAAAATCAACTAAGTATAGCTGACCCTCTAACACTCCCTTAAATGCTACTGAATCATCACTTCTTCTAAAGACAGTAACACCTATATCTGTAAAAAGACAATTGTATCCCATTTTGCATAATTGAGAAGCTGAAAGCAAGTTGTAATCTAAAGAACCTACAAGAAAAACATTGGAAATAGAATGGTCAGGTGATATAGCAATTTTACCAAGTCCTTTGACCAAACCTTGATTTCCATCCCCAAATGTGATAGCTCTTTAGGGATCTTGGTTTTTCTCATAGGAGGAGAACATCCTTTTCTCCCCAGTCATGTGGTTTGTCCACCCGCTGTCAATGATCCAACTTGAGCCCCCGGATGCATAAACTACAAAACAAGTTTAGGTCTTGTTTTTAGGTACCCAAATGGTCTTGGGTCCTTTCACATTAAAAACAAACACCTTGGGTACCCAAACACAAGTCTTGGAGCTCTTATGTTTGCCCCCAACATATTTGGCAACTACCTTGCCTGATTTGTTAGTGAGCACATATGAAGCATCAAAAGTCTTAAATGAAATATTAGGTTCATTTGATGCAATAGGAGTTTTCTTATTAGGCATCTTAACACGAGTAGAACGCCTAGAGCCAGAAGCCTCATTCTTATAAATAAAAGAAAGGTGAGAAACAGAATGAGTCTTCTTAGCATGAATTCTCCTAATCTTATCCTCAGGATAACCAGCAGGATATAAAATATAGCCCTCGTTATCCTGAGGCATGGGAGCCTTGCCTTTAACAAAATTAGACAATCTTTTAGGGGCATTAATTTTGATATTGCCTCCTTGTTGGAAGCCAATGCCATCCTTAATGCCAGGGCGTCTCCCACTATAGAGCATGCTTCTAGCAAATTTAAAATTTTCATTTTCCATCTCATGCTCATTAATTTTAGCATTAAGTTGAGCTATGTGATCATTTTGTTGTTTAATTAAAGCTAGGTGATAATGGATAGCATCAACATTAACATCTCTACATCTAGTGCAAATAGAGACATGACTAACAGTAGATGTAGAGGGTTTGCAAACATTTGGTTCATCAATCTTAGCATGTAACCTGGCATTTTCATTTCTAAGATTGGAAATAACATCATTGCAAACATTTAAATCTTTAGCCTTAGCAATTAATTTTTCATTCTCAATCTTAAGGCTAGCAAGTGATTCATTCAACATGTCAATCTTAGCAATTAAACTAGCATTATCATTTCTAAGATTAACAATTGAATCATCATAAACATTTGATTTCTCAACCTTAGCAATTAATTTGGCATTTTCATTTCTAAGATTAGAAATAGTGTCATGGCAAGTGCTAAGCTCACTAGTCAATTTTCACATTTTTCTATCTCCTGAGCATAAGCATTTTTAACCTAAACATGCTTTTTATTTTCCTTAATAAGGATGTCCTCTTGGCTATCCAAGAGTTCATCCTTCTCATGAATAGCACTAATCAATTCATTCAATTTTTCTTTTTGTTGCATGTTTACGTTGGCAAAAAGAGTGAGCAAGTTATCCTCACCATCACTAGAATTATCCTCATCACTAGAAGTTGCATACTTAGTGGAGGATCTAGATTTTACCTTCTTCTTCTTGCCGTCCTTTGCCATGAGGCACTTGTGGCCGACGTTGGGGAAGAGAAGACCCTTGTTGACGGCGATGTTTGCGACGTCCTCGTCGGAGGAGGAGTCGGTGGAGCTCTCGTCGGAGTCCCACTCCCAGCAAACATAGGCATCGCCGCCCTTCTTCTTGTAGTATCTCTTCTTCTTCTTCCCCCTCTTGTCGTCGCCCCTGTCACTGTCACTAGAAATAGGACATTTTGCTATAAAGTGACCGGGCCTACCACACTTGTAGCAAACTTTCTTGGAGCGAGGCTTGTAGTCTTTCCCTCTCCTTTGCTTGAGGATTTGGCGGAAGCTCTTGATGATGAGCGCCATTTCCTCGTTGTCGAGCTTGGAGGCGTCGATGGGGACCCTACTTGGTGTAGAGTCTTTCTTTTCTTCTTCCGTCGCCTTGAATGCGATGGGTTGCACCTTGAGTGTTGAGGTGGTGCCTTGCTCGATGATTTTCTTGGAGCCTTTGATCATCAATTCAAAGCTCACAAATTTTTCTATAACCTCCTCGGGAGATATTAGCTTATATCTAGGATCACCATGAATTAATTGAACTTGTGTGGGATTAAGAAAAACGAGTGATCTTAGAATAACCTTGACCTTTTCATGGTCATCCCATTTTGTGCTCCCGAGGTTGCGCACTTGATTCACCAAGGTCTTGAGCCGGTTGTACATAGCTTGTGGCTCCTCCCCTTGGTTGAGCATGAAGCGATCGAGCTCCCCCTCGATCGTTTCCCTCTTGGTGATCTTGGTCACCTCGTCTCCTTCGTGCACGGTCTTGAGCACGTCCCAAATCTCTTTGGCACTTTTCAACCCTTGCACCTTATTATACTCCTCTCGACTTAGAGAGGCGAGGAGTATAGTAGTGGTTTGGGAGTTGAAGTGTCGAATTTGGGCTACCTCGTCCGAGTCATAGCCTTCATCCTCCACGGATGGTTCCTGCGCACCAAACTCAACAATGTCCCAAATACTAGCATGGAGTGAGGTTAGATGGTGCCTCATTTTATCACTCCACATACAATAATCTTCACCGTCAAAAACCGGTGGTTTGCCTAGTGGGACAGAAAGTAAAGGGGTGCGTTTGGAAATGCGAGGATAGCATAAGGGGATCTTACTAAACTTCTTGCGCTCATGGCGCTTAGAAGTGACGGACGGCGTGTCAGAGCCAGATGTAGATGGAGACAAAGAGTCGGTCTCGTAGTAGACCACCTTCTTCATCTTCTTTTTTTTGTCGCCGCTCCGATGCGACTTGGTGTGTGAAGGGGATCCTTTCCCTTTGTTGCCGGACTCTCCCGATGGAGTCTTCCCGTGGCTTGTGGTGGGCTTTTCGCCGGTCACCACCTCCTTCTTGGCGTGATCTCCCGACATCACTTCGAGCGGTTAGGCTCTAATGAAGTATCGGGCTTTGATACCAATTGAAAGTCACCTAGAGGGGGGTGAATAGGCGGAATCTGAAAATTACAAACTTAAGCACACACTACAAGCCAGGGTTAGTGTTAGAAATAAAATCGAGTTCGAAAAGAGAGGGCGAAAACAAATCACAAGCAAATGAAGAGTGTGACACAGTGATTTGTTTTACCGAGGTTCGGTTCTTGCAAACCTACTCCCCATTGAGGTGGTCACAAAGACCGGGTATTTTTCAACCCTTTCACTCTCTCAAACGGTCACCTAGACCGAGTGAGCTTCTCTTCTCAATCAATCGGGACACTTAGTCCCCACAAGGACCACCACACAATTGGTGTCTCTTGCCTTGATTACAAATGACTTGGGAACAAGAAATGAGGAAGAAGAAAAGCGATCTAAACGCAAGAGCTCAAAAGAACACAACAAAACTCTCTCTTCTAGTCACTATTGCTTTGAGTGGAATTAGGTCTTGGAGAGATTTTGATTCACTCTAATTGTGCCTTGTATTGAATGCACTAGCTCTTGTATTGAATGTGTTAGTTGAAAACTTGGATGCCTTGAAGTGTGGTGGTTGGGGGGTATTTATAGCCCCACCCACCAAAATGGCCGTTGGGGAACTCTACTGTCGACGGGCACACCGGACATTCCGGTGCGCCACCGGACACTGTACGGTGTGCCAGCCACGTCACCCAACCGTTAGGGTTCGACCGTTGGAGCTTCTGACAGCTGGACCACCGGACAGTCCGGTGGTGCACCGAATAGGTCCTGTTCACAGTCCGATGTGCCTTCTGGCGCCTGCTCTGACTCTGCGCGCGTAGTCCGCACTGTTCACTGTTCACTTTTGCAGTCGACCGTTGGCGCGCTAGCTGTTGCCCCCACTGGCACACCGGACAGTCCGATGCTACACCGGACAGTCCGATGAATTATAGCAGAGAGCAATTCCAGAAACCCGAAGCTGAGCAGTTCGGAGTGATTCTCCCTCGTACACCGGATATTGTCCGGTGGCACACCGGACAATCCGGTGCGCCAGACTAGGGCAGCCTTCGGTTTTCTTTGCTCCTTTGTTTTGAACCCTTTCTTTTAACTTTGTATTGGTTTGTTGTGAACCTTTAGCACCTTTGGAACATATAATCTAGAGCAAACTAGTTAGTCAAATTATTTGTGTTGGGCAATTCAACCACCAAAATCATTTTGGAAAAGGTTTGACACTTTCAATGCTCGTTAGTTCTCATTGGTGTCTTCGCGGGCTTGGCGTCCTTCATCCCAAACCGCTTGAGAAGATCTTGTGTGTACTTCATTTGGGAGATGAAAGTGTCATCCTTGAGTTGCTTCACTTGGAATCCAAGGAAGTACGTCAACTCGCGCATCATCGACATCTCGAACTTTTGCATCATGACCCTGCTAAACTCCTCACAAGACTTTTAGTTAGTAGAACCAAATATTATGTCATCGACATAAATTTGGCACACAAAGCGATCACCATCACAAGTCTTTGTAAAAAGAGTGGGATCAGCTTTCCCAACCTTGAAAGCATTAGTAATTAAGAAATCTCTAAGGCATTCATACCATGCTCTTGGGGCTTGCTTAAGTCCATAGAGCGCCTTAGAGAGCTTATACACATGGTCGGGATACCTATCATCCTCAAAGCTAGGGGGTTGTTGAGAGCACCTAGAGGGGGGGCGGGTGAATAGGTGATCTTGTAAAACTTGAAAACTTAAGCCACAAAAACTTGGTTAAGCGTTAGCACAATAATTGCCAAGTGGCTAGAGAGGAGTCTCAACAAAACACAATAACCACAAGAGATCAATCACAGAGATGGCACGGTGGTTATCCCGTGGTTCGGCCAAGACCAACGCTTGCCTACTCCACGTTGTGGCGTCCCAACGGACGAGGGTTGCAATCAACCCCTCTCAAGCGGTCCAAAGACCCACTTGAATACCACGGTGTTTTGCTTGCTTTTCTTAATCCCGTTTGCGAGGAATCTCCACAACTTGGAGCCTCTCGCCCTTACACTTGAATATCACAAAGACGCACAGAGCAAGGGAGGGATTAGCAACTCACACAAGACACAAAGATCACAGCAAATACGCACACACAAGACCCAGACTTAAGCTCAAAAGACTAGCACACTAGAACGGAGCTTAAATCACTAGAATGTCGAACAAATGCGCAAGAATGGAGTGTGAGTGATCACGAGTGCTCAAGGAATGCTTGGTGTCCTCCTCCATGCGCCAAGGGGTCCCTTTTATAGCCCCAAGGCAGCTAGGAGCCGTTGAGAGCAATCCTGGAAGGCAGATCTTGCCTTCTGTCGACTGGCGCACCGGACAGTTCGGTGCACCACCGGACACTGTCCGGTGCAGATCTCCTTCCTTATTTGGCAAAGCCGACCGTTGGAGTCTGAGAGCCGTTGGCGCACCGGACACTGTCCGGTGCACACCGGACAGTCCGGTGCACCAATGTGACCGTTGGCTCGGCCACGCGTCACGCGCGGAATCCTCGGCCAACCGTTGCCCCGGCTGACCGTTGACTCACCGGACAGTCCGGTGCACCACCGGACAGACCGGTGAATTTTAGCCGTACGCCGTTAATCATCTCCCGAGAGCGACGAGTTCGCCTGTGAACGGCTCACCGGACAGTCTGGTGCGCCACCGGACCGACCGGTGAATTTTAGCCGTACACCACCGTCGAAGTCCCGAGAGCAGCCTGTTCGCCAGAGCCAGCCTGGCGCACCGGACACTGTCCGGTGCACCCAGACTGAGCAGACTTTGGCTGAACAAAGCCATCTCATTTCCAATTCAACTTTTCCTGTTTCTAGCACTTAGACACAATACATTAGTCCATAAAAACAATGTACTAAGTCTAGAAACATACCTTTTGACAAGATTTTCACTTTATCCACCACTTTGCATAGATTAGCATAAAAGCACTTGTGTTGGCACTCAATCACCAAAATACTTAGAAATGGCCCAAGGGCACATTTCCCTTTCAATCTCCCCCTTTTTGGTGATTTATGCCAACACAACATAAGGCAACTAGAACAAGTGCAATATCAATGCAAATGAAATCCAAAAGTTGTTTTGAATCAATTTTGGCATATATGGATCACTCTTTGCCACCACTTGGTTTGTTTTTGCAAATCAAACTCAAATTCCTATCTCTAAGTCAAATCCACTTGTAGAGACATAAAGAGAGGTATTCCAAAGGAAATTGATCAAGGATTTCAAAAACTCCCCCTTTTTCCCATAATCAACACTTCTCCCCACAAGAGGCCAACTTTTGACAAAAGAGACAATAAAAGAGTTTTGACAAACCAAAAGCTCTAATCTACTATTTTCAAAAATTTCTCAAGTGGTAGCTGATCCATCTATTGCTTTGGTTTCTCAAGTGGTAGCTGATCCATCTATTGCTTTGGCCTTTATTTTCTCCCCCTTTGGCATCAAGCACCAAAACGGAATCAATCTTGGCCCTTTAACCCCATTGCCTCACCAAAATCTTCAAATAAGAATACAAAGGCAATAAGAGTAGATGAACTTGGAATAAATTACCCTCTCATCGGAGTGCAGTGGAAGTCTTTCATGGTCCAAGTCCACCTTTTCCCTTTCAAATCTCCTTTGAGACTAAAACAAGCAAACTCAAGCACACGGTTAGTCTCAAAGGGTCAAGTTGTAGCACAGCTCCCCCTAAATATGTGCATCACTTGCAAAAGGACTTGTGAGGTCCAGGGAGTGTTTGTACAACTTGAGCACCATACAAAAGCAACAAATGCAGAAGGAACATGACCAAAGGCATAAACACATGTATGCTATAAATCAATCCAAGTTTCGCGAATCCAGGACATTTAGCTCACTACGCAGCCTGCAAAAGGTCTTTTCATCTAAAGGCTTAGTGAAGATATCGGCTAGCTGGTTCTCGGTGCTAACATGAAACACTTCGATATCTCCCTTTTGCTGGTGGTCTCTCAAAAAGTGATGTCGGATGTCAATGTGCTTTGTGCGGCTGTGCTCAACAGGATTTTCCGCTATTCGGATAGCACTCTCATTGTCACATAGGAGTGGGACTTTGCTCAGATTGTAGCCAAAGTCCCGGAGGGTTTGCCTCATCCAAAGTAGTTGCGCACAACACTGTCCTGCGGCAACGTACTCGGCCTCAGCGGTGGATAGGGCAATGGAAGTTTGTTTCTTAGAGTTCCACGACACCAGGGACCTTCCTAAGAATTGGCACGTCCCTGATGTACTCTTCCTATCAACCTTACATCCAGCATAGTCGGAATCTGAGTATCCAATCAAGTCAAAGTTAGACCCCTTTGGATACCAGATCCCGAAGCAAGGCGTAGCGACTAAATATCGAAGAATTCGCTTCACAGCCACTAAGTGACACTCCTTAGGATCGGATTGAAATCTAGCACACATGCATACGCTAAGCATAATATCCGGTCTACTAGCACACAAATAAAGTAAAGACCCTATCATAGACCGGTATGCCTTTTGATCAACGGACTTACCTCCTTTGTTGAGGTCGGTGTGCCCGTCGGTTCCCATCGGCGTCTTTGCGGGCTTGGCGTCCTTCATCCCAAACCGCTTTAGCAAGTCTTGTGTGTACTTTGTTTGGGAGATGAAGGTGGCGTCCTTGAGTTGCTTCACTTGGAACCCAAGGAAGTAGTTCAACTCGCCCATCATCGACATCTCGAATTTCTGCGTCATCACCCTGACATGTGGTCGGGGTACCGTTCATCCTCGAAGCCAGGGGTTGCTCCACGTACACCTCCTCCTTGATCGGCCCGTTGAGGAAAGCACTCTTCACATCCATTTGGTACAACCTGAAAGAATGGTGAGCGGCATATGCTAGCAAAATACGAATTGATTCTAGCCTAGCCACAGGAGCAAACGTCTCCTCAAAGTCCAAACCTGCGACTTGGGCATAACCTTTTGCCACAAGTCGAGCCTTGTTCCTTGTCACCACCCCGTGCTCGTCCTGTTTGTTGCGGAACACCCACTTGGTTCCCACAACATTTTGCTTGGGGCGAGGCACCAGTGTCCAAACTTCATTGCGCTTGAAGTTGTTGAGTTCCTCCTGCATGGCCAACACCCAGTCCGGATCTAGCAAGGCCTCTTCTACCCTGAAAGGCTCAATAGAAGAGACAAAGGAGTAATGCTCACAGAAATTAACTAATCTTGAACGAGTAGTTACTCCCTTGCTAATATCACCCAATATTTGGTCGACGGGATGATCCCTTTGAATCGTCGCTCGAACTTGGGTTGGAGGTGCCTGAGGTGCTTATTCCTCTTCAACTTGAACATCCTATGCTCCCCCTTGATCATGCGCCTCCACTTGAAGGTTCTTGAACTCGGACCCGTTGTCGCTCCTTATCTTCTTCACTTTGAGCTCAAACTCATTTTGAGCTCTCCTGAGGAAGCGCTTGAGGGTCCCTTGGGTTTCAGATTTATCCTGCAAAAAGAATACCCAAGTGAAGCGGGAAAAATCATCAACTATAACAAGACCATACTTACTTCCTCCTATACTTAGATAGGCGACGGGTCCGAAGAGGTCCATATGAAGCATCTCCAAGGGTCTTGATGTGGTCATCACATTTTTGGTGTGATGAGAGCCTCCCACCTGTTTCCCTGCTTGACAAGCTGCACAAGGTCTATCTTTTTCGAAATGTTCATTAGTTAGACCTATCACGTGTTCTCCCTTTAGAAGCTTGTGGAGGTTCTTCATCCCCACATGTGCTAAGCGGCGATGCCACAGCCAGCCCATGCAAGTCTTAGCAATTAAGCATGCATCTAGACCGGCCTCTTCTTTTGCAAAATCAACCAAATAAAGTTTGCCATCTAGTACACCCTTAAAAGCTAGTGAACCATCACTTCTTCTAAAGACAGACACATCTACATTAGTGAATAAACAATTATATCCCATATTGCAAAGTTGACTAACGGATAACAGATTATATCCAAGCGACTCAACTAAAAACACATTAGAAATAGAGTGCTCGGACGAAATAGCAATTTTACCTAACCCTTTTACCTTGCCTTGGTTCCCATCACCGAATATTATTGAATCTTGGGAATCCTTGTTCTTGACGTAGGAAGAGAACATCCTCTTTTCCCCCGTCATGTGGTTTGTGCATCCGCTGTCGATAATCCAGCTTGAACCCCCGGATGCATAAACCTGCAAGGCAAATTTAGGCTTGAGTCTTAGGTACCCAACTCTTGTTGGGTCCTACAAGGTTAGTCACAATTGTCTTAGGGACCCAAATGCAAGTTTTATCTCCCTTGCATCTTGCCCCTAATTTCCTAGCAATTACCTTCTTACCCTTTCTACAAATGGTAAATGAAGCATTGCAAGCATGATATATTGTAGAAGGTTTATTAACTTTCCTAGGAACATTTCTCCTAGGCATATTATGAACAATATTTCTCCTACCAACATTTCTATCATGCACATAGGAAGAGCTAGAAGCAAACATGGCATGAGAATCAAAAGAATCATATGCATTACACCTCCTATGAGTATTTCTAGATTGTCTCCTATCATGGTACATAAAAGCATGGTTCTTTTGCACACTACTAGCCATAGGGGCCTTCCCTTTCTCCTTGGCGGAGATGGGATCCTTATGGCTTGTTAAGTTCTTGGCTTCTCTCTTGAAGCCAAGACCATCCTTAATTGAGGGGTGTCTACCAATCGTGTAGGCATCCCTTGCAAATTTTAATTTGTCAAATTCACTCTTGCTAGTCTTAAGTTTAGCATTAAGACTAGCTATTTCATCATTTAGTTTAGAAATGCACTCTAGGTGTTCATTACAAGTATCAACATTAAGATCTTTACACCTAGTGCAAACATGTTCTACACAAGAGTTAAATTTACTAGCTACTTCTAGTTTAGCATTTAAATCATCATTAACACCTTTTAAAGTAGAAATGGTTTCATGACAAGTAGATAGTTCATAAGAAAGCATTTCATTTCTTTTAACTTCTAAAGCATAAGATTTTTGTGCCTCTACAAATTTATCATGTTCTTCGTACAACAAATCCTCTTGCTTCTCTAAAAGTCTATCCTTTTCAGTCAAGGCATCAATCAATTCATTGATTTTATCAATTTTATTTCTATCTAATCCCTTGAACAAGCTAGAGTAATCTATTTCCTCATCGCTAGAATCATCATCACTTGAAGAAGCATAAGTGGTATCCCGAGTACATACCTTCTTCTCCTTCACCATGAGGCATGTATGATGTTCGTTGGGGAAGAGGGATGACTTGTTGAAGGCAAGTAGCGGCGAGTCCTTCATTGTTGGAGTTGGAGGAGGAGCAATCCGAATCCCACTCCTTTCCGATATGTGCCTCGCCCTTGGCCTTCTTGTAATTCTTCTTCTTCTCCCTCTTGTTTCCCTTTTCCTGGTCACTATCATTTTCGGGACAGTTAGCAATAAAATGACCAAGCTTACCGCATTTGAAGCATGAGCGCTTCCCCTTTGTTTTGGTATTGCTTGGCTGTCCCTTGTGACCCTTAAGCTCCATCTTGAAGCGTTTGATGATGAGGGCCATCTCTTCAACATTGAGCCCTGCTGCCTCAACTTGCGCCACCTTGCTAGGTAACGCCTCCTTGCTTCTCGTTGCCTTGAGAGCAACGGGTTGAGGCTCATTGATTAGACCATTCAGTGCGTCGTCCACGTACCTCGCCTCCTTGATCATCATTCGCCCGCTTACAAATTTTCCAAGGACTTCTTCGGGCGACATTTTGGTGTACCTGGGATTCTAACGAATATTATTCACCAAATGTGGATCAAGAATGGTAAAGGACCTTAGCATTAGTCGGACGACGTCGTGGTCCGTCCATCGCGTGCTTCCGTAGCACCTTATTTTGTTGATAAGGGTCTTGAGCCGGTTGTATGTTTGGGTTGGCTCCTCGCCCCTTATCATCGCGAATCGTCCAAGCTCGCCCTCCACCAACTCCATCTTAGTGAGCAAGGTGACGTCGTTCCCCTCATGAGAAATCTTGAGGGTGTCCCAGATCTGCTTAGCATTGTCCAAGCCACTCACTTTATGGTACTCGTCCCTACACAAGGAGGCTAACAACACAGTAGTAGCTTGTGCATTTCTATGAATCTATTCATTAATAAAATTAGGACTATCTGAGCTATCAAACTTCATTCCATTCTCAACAATCTCCCATATGCTTAGATGGAGAGAGAATAGGTGACTACGCATTTTGTGGCTCCAAAATCCGTAGTCCTCCCCATCAAAGTGTGGAGGCTTGCCGAGAGGAATGGAGAGCAAATGTGAATTTGAACTTTGAGGAATACGCGAATAATCGAAAGAAAAGTTTGAGTTAACCGTCTTTCGTTTGTCGTAGTCGTTGTCGTCGTTGTCCTTTTGGGAAGAAGTAGACTCATCACTGTCGTCGTAGTAGATGATCTCCTTGATGCGTCTTGTCTTCTTCTTCTTCCCATCTTTGCGTCTATGGCCCGAGCCCGAGTCGGTAGGCTTGTCATCCTTCGGCTCGTTGATGAAGGACTCATTCTCTTTATCGTTGATCACGATTCCCTTCCCCTTAGGATCCATCTCTTCGAGCGATTAGTCCCTTTATGAAGAGAACGGCTCTGATACCAATTGAGAGCACCTAGAGGGGGGGTGAATAGGTGATCTTGTAAAACTTGAAAACTTAAGCCACAAAAACTTGGTTAAGTGTTAGCACAATAATTGCCAAGTGGCTAGAGAGGAGTCTCAACAAAACACAATAACCACAAGAGATCAATCACAGAGATGGCACGGTGGTTATCCCGTGGTTCGGCCAAGACCAACGCTTGCCTACTCCACGTTGTGGCGTCCCAACGGACGAGGGTTGCAATCAACCCCTCTCAAGCGGTCCAAAGACCCACTTGAATACCACGGTGTTTTGCTTGCTTTTCTTAATCCCGTTTGCGAGGAATCTCCACAACTTGGAGCCTCTCGCCCTTACACTTGAATATCACAAAGACGCACAGAGCAAGGGAGGGATTAGAAACTCACACAAGACACAAAAATCACAGCAAATACTCACACACAAGACCCAGACTTAAGCTCAAAAGACTAGCACACTAGAATGAAGCTTAAATCACTAGAATGTCGAACAAGTGCGCAAGAATGGAGTGTGAGTGATCACGAGTGCTCAAGGAATGCTTGGTGTCCTCCTCCATGCGCCAAGGGGTCCCTTTTATAGCCCCAAGGCAGCTAGGAGCCGTTGAGAGCAATCCTGGAAGGTAGATCTTGCCTTCTGTCGACTGGCGCACCGGACAGTCCGGTGGACCACCGGATACTGTCCGGTGTAGATCTCCTTCCTTATTTGGCGAAGTCGACCGTTGGAGTCTGAGAGCCGTTGGCGCACCGGACACTGTCCGGTCCACACCGAACAGTCCGGTGCACCAATGTGACCGTTGGCTCGGCCACGCGTCACGCGCGGAATCCTCGGCCGACCGTTGCCCCGACTGACCGTTGACTCACCGGACAGTCCCGTGCACCACCGGACAGACCGGTGAATTTTAGCCGTACGCCGTTAATCATCTCCCGAGAGCGACGAGTTCGCCTGTGAACGGCTCACCGGACAGTCCGGTGCGCCACCGGACCGACCGGTGAATTTTAGCCGTACACTACCGTCGAAGTCCCGAGAGCAGCCTGTTCGCCAGAGCCAGCCTGGCGCACCGGACACTGTCCGGTGCACCCAGACTGAGCAGACTTTGGCTGAACAAAGCCATCTCATTTCCAATTCAACTTTTCCTGTTTCTAGCACTTAGACACAATACATTAGTCCATAAAAACAATGTACTAAGTCTAGAAACATACCTTTTGACAAGATTTTCACTTTGTCCACCACTTTGCATAGATTAGCATAAAAGCACTTGTGTTGGCACTCAATCACCAAAATACTTAGAAATGGCCCAAGGGCACATTTCCCTTTCAGTTGTTCCACGTATACCTCCTCCTTGATTGGCCCATTGAGGAAAGCGCTCTTTACATCCATTTGAAACAGCCTAAAAGAGTGGTGAGCGGCATAGGCTAATAATATTCGAATAGATTCTAACATAGCCAGAGGAGCAAAAGTCTCCTCGAAATCCAAACCTGCGACTTGGGCATAACCTTTTACCACAAGTCGAGCCTTGTTTCTTGTCACCACTCCGTGCTCGTCTTGCTTGTTGCAGAACACCCACTTGGTTCCCACAACGTTTTGCTTTGGACGTGGCACCAGGCTCCAGACTTCATTTCTCTTGAAGTTGTTGAGCTCTTCCTACATGGCCAATACCTAGTCCGGATCCTGCAAGGCCTCTTCTACCCTGAAAGGCTCAATAGAAGAGACAAACGAGTATTGCTCACAAAAGTTAGCTAATCGTGAGCGAGTAGTTACTCCCTTGCTGATGTCACCCAGAATCTGATCGACGGGGTGATGTCTTTGGATCGTTGCTTGGACTTGAGTTGGAGGGACCCATGGTGCTTCTTCCTCCATTGCTTGATCTTCTAATGCTCCCCCTTGATCATGCCCTTCTTCTTGCGATACCTGTTCATCGTCTTGAGTTGGGGGATGCACTATCATGGAGGAAGATGGCTAATCTTGCTCTTGTTGTTCATGTGGTCACACATCACCTATCGCCATCGTGTGCATTGCGGCCGTCGGAACTTCATCTTCATCTATGTCATCAGGATTAACTTGCTCTCTTGGAGAGCTATTAGTCTCATCAAATACAATGTCGCTAGAGACTTCAACCAAACCCGATGATTCGTTGAAGACTCTATATGCCTTTGTATTCGAGTCATACCCTAGTAAAAACCCTTCTACTGTCTTGGGAGCAAATTTAGAATGTCTACCTTTCTTCACCAGAATGTAACTGAAAGGGAATTAGGCTTACACCTATTTCCTAATTGATTTTGGTGGTTGAATTGCCCAACACAAATAATTGGAGTAACTAGTTTGCTATAGTTTATAAGTTCTACAGGTACCAAAGGTTTACAATAAGCCAATAAAAAGACCAAGAATGGGTTCAATAAAAGCGAGCAAGGGACAACCGAAGGCTGCCCTGGTCTGGCGCACCGGACTGTCCGGTGTGTCACCGGACTGTGTCCGGTGCACCAGGGAACTCGACGCCCAACTCTTCACCTTCGGGAATTTTCAGAGGAGCTCCGCTATAATTCACCGGACTGTCCGGTGCACCACCGGACAGTGTCCGGTGCTCCAGAGGAGCGCAACTCTGAACTCGCCAGCTTCGGGAATCCGCTCCGCTATAATTCACCGGACTGTCCGGTGTGACAGCGGGGCAACGGCTACTTCGAGCGCAACGGTCGTCTGCAACGCATTAAATGCGCGTCAGCGCGCGCAGAGGAGCAGAGTACGCGCGGGTGGCACACCGGACAGCCTATAGGGCATGTCCGGTGCACCACCGGACAGCCAGGCGGGCCCACAAGACAGAGCTCCAACGGTCGGAACCCTTCGGCCAGGTGACGTGGCTGGCGCACCGGACAGTGTCCGGTGGCACACCGGACTGTCCGGTGCGCCATGCGATAGAAGCCTCCACCAACGGTCAAGTTTGGTGGTTGGGGCTATAAATACCCCAACCACCCCCACATTCAAGTCATCCAAGTTTTCACCTTCCAACTACTTACAAGAGCTCTAGCATTCAATTCTAGACACACCAAAGAGATCCAATCCTCTCCCAATTCCACTCAAAGCTTTAGTAATTAGAGAGAGTGATTGTTGTGTTCATTTGAGCTCTTGCGCTTGGATTGCTTCTTTCTTTCTCATTCTTTCTTGAGATTCATTCACTTGTAACCGAAGCAAGAGACACCAATTGTGTGGTGGTCCTTGCGGGGACTTTGTGTCCCGTGTGATTGAGAAGAAGAAGCTCACTCGGTCCGAGGGACCGTTTGAGAGAGGGAAAGGGTTGAAAGAGACCCGGTCTTTGTGACCACCTCAACGGGGAGTAGGTTTGAGAGAACCGAACCTCGGTAAAACAAATCCTTGTGTCTCACTTCTTTATTCGCTTGCGATTTGTTTTTACGCCCTCTCTTGGACTCGCATTATATTTCTAACGCTAACCCGGCTTGTAGTTGTGATTAACTTTGTAAATTTCAGTTTTGCCCTATTCACCCCCCCTCTAGGCGACTTTCAATTGGTATCAGAGCCCGGTGCTTCATTAGAGCCTAACCGCTCGAAGTGATGTCGGGAGATCACGCCAAGAGGGAAATGGAGACCGACGACAAGCCCACTACAAGCCACGGGAAGACTTCATCGGAAGAGTCCCGCAACAAGGGGAAGGGGAGGGAGATGAAATCCCCTTCCCACAAGTCGCATCGGAGAGGCGACAAGCACAAGAAGATGAGGAAAGTGGTCTACTACGAGACCGACACTTCATCACCATCGACCTCCGGCTCCGATGCGCCGTCCGTTACTTCTAAGCGCCATGAGCGCAAGAAGTATAGTAAGATTTCCCTACGCTATCCCTATATTTCAAAGCGTACTCCTTTGCTCTCTGTTCCATTAGGCAAACCACCGGTTTTTGACGGTGAAGATTATAATATGTGGAGTGACAAAATGAGGCATCATCTAACCTCACTCCACACAAGCATATGGAATGTTGTTGGGTTTGGTGTACAGGTACCATCCGTAGGGGATGAAGACTACGACTCGGACGAAGTGGCCCAAATCCACCACTTTAACTCCCAAGCCACCACTATACTACTCGCCTCTCTAAGTCGAGAGGAGTATAATAAGGTGCAAGGGTTAAAGAGTGCGAAGGAAATTTGGGACGTACTCAAGACCGCGCACGAAGGAGACGAGGTGACAAAGATCACCAAGCGGGAGACGATCGAGGGGGAGCTCGGTTGCTTCATGCTTCACCAAGGGGAGGATCCACAAGCTATGTACAACCGCTTGAAGACCTTGGTGAACCAAGTGCGCAACCTCGGGAGCGAAAAATGGGATGACCATGAGATGGTCAAGGTTATTCTTAGATCCCTCGTTTTTCTTAACCCTATGCAAGTTCAATTAATTCGAGGTGATCCTAGATACAAGCTAATGTCTCCCGAGGAGGTTATAGGAAAATTTGTGAGCTTTGAGCTAATGATTAAAGGCTCAAAGAAAATCATCGAGCAAGGCACCTCCTCAACGCCCGAAGCACAGCCGGTGGCATTCAAGGCGACGAAGGAAAAGAAGGAGGAGTCTACATCAAGTAGACAACCCATCGATGCCTCCAAGCTCGACAACGAGGAAATGGCGCTCATCATCAAGAGTTTCCGCCAAATCCTCAAGCAAAGGAGGGGGAAGGATTACAAGCCCCGCTCCAAGAAGGTTTGCTACAAGTGTGGAGCCCGATCACTTTATTGCCAAATGTCCTATTTCTAGTGACAGTGACAGGGGCGACGATAAGAAGGGGAGAAGAAAGGAAAAGAAGAGGTACCACAAGAAGAAGGACGGCGATGCCCATGTGTGCCGCGAGTGGAACTCCGACGAGAGCTCCACCGACTCCTCCTCCGACGAGGACGCCGCCAACATCGTCGTCGCCAAGGGACTTCTCTTCCCCAACGTCAGCCACAAATGCCTCATGGCAAAGGACGGCAAAAAGAAGAATGTTAAATCCAAATCCTCCACTAAATATGAGTCCTCTAGTGATGATAATGCTAGTGATGAGGAGGATAATTTGCGTACTCTTTTTGCTAACCTCAACATGCAACAAAAAGAAAAACTAAATGAACTAATTAGTGCCATCCATGAGAAGGATGAACTCTTGGACTCCCAAGAGGACTTCCTAATCAAGGAAAACAAAAAGCATGTTAAGGTTAAAAATGCTTATGCTCTGGAAGTTGAAAAACGTGAGAAATTAACTAGTGAGCTAAGCACATGCCATGATTTGATTGCCAACCTTAAAAATGAAAATGCTAGATTAATTGTGTCGGCGTTCCGAGACCGGGGGGTCCCCGAGCCGACGAGTGAGAGTGCCACGTGCCCCAGCCCAGATGGGTCGAGCGCGTGGGCGAGCGCGAAGGGGGGAGAGAGAGAGCGAGAGGTCGGCGGCCGGAGCCGGGTCGCGACGAGGGAGTCGGAGAATTCCCGCGGCCTTCGTGTTCGTCCCGCGCCCAGGTCGGGTGCGCTTGCAGTAGGGGGTTACAAGCGTCCGCGCGAGGTGAGGGGAGCGAGCGGCCCCGAGAGAGCGCCTGCCCCTGCCCTTCGTCCCCGCGAGGCCAACCTTCTCTAAGAAGGCCCTGGTCCTTCCTTTTATAGTCGTAAGGAGAGGATCCAGGTGTACAAAATGGGGGTGTAGCAAGGTGCTACGTGTCTAGCGAGGGAGAGCTAGCGCCCTAAGTACATGCCAAGGTGGCAGCCGGAGAGATCTTGGCACCCTGTTGGTGTGGCGTCGTGGCTGTTGGAGGAGTAACGGAGCCGGACGGAGGGACAGCTGTCGGAGTGGCTGGGCCCTTGCTGACGTCCTCCTGCTTTCGTAAGGGAGCTGGGAGCCGCCGTCGTCATGGTCTAGTGAGGCGCCATCATTGCCTATCTGGCGGAGCTGACCAGATGGGACGCCGGTCTTGTTCTCTGCGACCCAAGTCGGCTCAGGGCAGGGTGATGATGACGCTTCCTGTTGACGTGGCGGTCTTGTGTCCTAGGTCGGGCGTCGTGGAGGCTCCTCTGAAGTCGAGGTCGAGTCCGTCCTGCAAGACAGAGGCCGAGCCCGAACTCCCGGGTCGGGCGAGGCGGAGGTCGTTCGGCAGAGGCCGAGGCGGGGTCCGAGCCCTGGGTCGGGCGAGGCGGAGTTCGTCGTCTTCCGGGGCCTTAGCCCGAGTCCGAGCCCTGGGTCGGGCGGAGCGGAGTTCGCCGTCTTCCGGGGCCTTAGCCCGAGTCCGAGCCCTGGGTCGGGCGGAGCGGAGTTCGCCGTCTTCCGGGGCCTTAGCCCGAGTCCGAGCCCTGGGTCAGGCGGAGCGGAGTTCGCCGTCTTCCGGGGCCTTAGCCCGAGTCCGAGCCCTGGGTCGGGCGGAGCGGAGTTCGCCGTCTTCCGGGGCCTTAGCCCGAGTCCGAGCCCTGGGTCGGGCGGAGCGGAGTTCGCCGTCTTCCGGGGCCTTAGCCCGAGTCCGAGCCCTGGGTCGGGCGGAGCGGAGTTTGGTCGCCCGTCGGTCTTACCTTTTGCGTTAAACGCCCCGGTGACTCGGTCGGTTGGCGCGGTGATTTAGTCAGGGTTACTTCTTATCGAAGGCGGGGCCTCGGGCGAGCCGGTGATGCGTCTGCCGTGAAAGAGGAGACCTCAGGCGAGACGGAGTCATCTTAGGGTCGGCTGCCCTCGCCCGAGGCTAGGCTCGGGCGTGGCGTGATCGAGTCACTCGTATGGACTGATCCCTGACTTAATCAAACCCATCAGGCCTTTGCAGCTTTATGCTGATGGGGGTTACCAGCTGAGAATTAGGCGTCTTGAGGGTACCCCTAATTATGGTCCCCGACAGTAGCCCCCGAGCCTCGAAGAGAGTGTTAACACTCGCTTGGAGGCTTGCGTCGCACTTTTTTGCAAGGGGACCAGCCTTTCTCGGAGGTACTTTGTTCCGGTGGGTGCGCGCGAGCGCACCCGCCGGGTGTAGCCCCCGAGGCCTCGGAGGAGTGGTTTCACTCCTTCGAGGTCTTAATGCCTTGCGTAATGCCTCGGCTGGTCTGGCGGTTCCCTCATGCGAGCAGGGCGTAGCCCAGGTGCACTGTCGGGGCCCAAGTTCTCGGGCTGGTATGTTGACGCTGTCAACGGTTTGGCCGGAGCCGGGTTTGCGAGAGCAGCCCCCGAGCCTCCGCACGGAGCGAGAGGACGATCAGGGACAGACTCGGCTTTTTTATATACGCCCCTACGTCGCCTTTCCGCAAGGAGGAGGGGGGGAGTGCGCCATGTTACCCTCGATGGGCACCGAACATGGTGTCTCCGGTGAGCTGCAATCGGGTAATCCGAGTGGACGTCCGTGCCCCGTTCGTTGGGGGTCGGCTAGGGGCCCGGAGGCACGCCCAAAAGTACCTGCGGGTGATCTGCCGGACCCGGTCCCCTAGCGACGGGGTCCGAGGGCTCGTTGCCTCCCTCCGATGGGATTCCGTTACAGAGTCGTTCCCGCTGGTCTCGGAAATGTCCTAGGGTACCTCGGGAGCGCAGCCCGAGCCTTGGTTATGTATCGAACGTACCCCTGGTCATCCCTCGCTCGGCGTCTGAGGCGACTGTGAACCCTTCGACAGGCCAGCCTTCGAACCCCTGATCAGTAGGGGGCACGGAGCCCGAGTAGCCTGAGGCGGTCGTGGGACCTTTCGGGGGCCGACCTTCGAACCCCTGACCAGTAGTGGGTGTCGGGCCCACGCGATCTGAGGCGGCTGTTGAACCCTTCGGGGGGCCAGCCTTCGAACCCCTGATCAGTAAGGAGGCTCGGAGCCTAGTTCCTTCACGGGGAAGGATCCCTTTGGGGTTATCCCCCTTCTCGGTCCCTGTTGCAAGAGATAGAGAAAGAGGAAAAGGGAAAAAGGATGCGAAATTGAACGTCGTGGCGTACCTTTTTTGGTGTGGTCATTTTGGCGGAGGCGAAGCGTCGCCAGCTGCCCCTGCCAGAAACGTCACCTGTCCAGCCGCGGAGTTAATGCGCCAGGGTAAGCGGTCGGCGAGGCTGCCGTTGCGTGCGCGAGCCGTTCGAGGAACGGTTGTTTCGCTTCGCGTTTTTTGAACCTCGCGTCCGGTTCGGGCGGTACGTTGGAACCGTCTTGACCTTGGTCTTTATGTACCCCGGAGAGGGTCCGGTGACGGTTCTCGACTCCGCTTCTCGCCTCCCTCTCAGGTCCTTTGCAGCCTGAGAGATCTAGTCAGGAAAGGAAAACCGCCCTCCCCTGCTCTTCACGCCGCCAACCTTTCTGCCTGAGCGATGGCTGACCGGGTGACCATCATCTCGCCGCGTGACCCGTGGCCCTTTTCCACGGTGACGGCGGGTGATCTGGAGGACCTCGTCGGCGAGGGTTTGCTCCGCCCCCTCACCGATAAGGAGCGGCCGGAATGGATTCCTCCCGCGGGCGGAGTCGCTCCATCCCCTCCGCCGGGGTATGTCGTGAGCTTCATCTCCTTCCATGAGCAGGGATTTGGTGTGCCGTCGAGCCGCTTCATGCGGGCCATCCTGCTCCACTACGGGGTGGAACTGCACAACCTCACTCCCAACTCCATCGCGCAAGCCGCTATCTTTGTAGCGCTGTGCGAGGGGTATCTGGGGATCGCCCCCCATTGGGATTTGTGGACTCACCTCTTCTTTGCCGAGCTTTTTGCTTCGTCGACGGGGGAGAGGAAGGTCCGCGCGGCGGTGCGGGCCGGCGGCTGCACCCTCTTGCTGAGGCAGTCGCGGTCGTTGCAGTATATCCCTGCCGTCCTCTCATCCTCAAACAAGGGTTGGCAGCGCCGGTGGTTCTACCTCCGGAATGACGGAGGGTCGCTCCCGCCGTTCTCTCAGCGGGTTGTCACCGCCGCCCCCGACGCCTGGCACCACGGGACTCCACACGAGAGGCAGAAGAAACTCGAACCTCTTCTCCAGGCCCTGAAGGCGTTGCGGGAGGAAGGGCTCACCGCCGCGGGAGTGGTTGCCGCCATCCACCGCTGGAGGGTGCTCCCCCTGGCGGAGCGGCGGTTGTCGCTTTGGGAGATGACCCAGGAGGCCGACTGGGAGGGGTCACGGATGTCCCCTGATCCTCTTCCCCACGATGCCCTCCACCGGCGGGTGTCGGCCGTGATGGGGAAACCGGACCCCCACGCCTTCTCCCAGCCTCGAATGCGCCCCGACCAGGGGTGCGTTGCTCTGGTGAGTGTTCGTCCCTTCCTCCTTCACATACCGGGTTGCTTCTGATTCTCACGATCGGGTTTCTTTCTCCCCCCTTTTTAGGAGGTGGGGCGGCACAAACCCTCCCTGCCGCCGGTCCCGGAGGACGCGGTGGGTCGGGCGGCGCGGCGGGTCGCCGCGGAGGAGGAGAAGAAGAAAAAGGATGCGGAGAAGGCCCGGGCCCGCAGGCGGAGGCGGGCTCGGGACGCCCTGGAGAAACGCCGTCGTCAGCAGGAGAGGGAAGGACTTCCTAGGGAGCTGTCGCCGGAGACGTCCGATGATGACGACGACGACGACGACGAAGAGGAGGAGGACGACATGGCCGCTCGTCTCGGCCTCAGCCCCGGCTTGGGGTGTGGCCGGGAGCCGTCGAGTCAGCCCCCGAGCGGGCCTACGTCGTCGGTCCCTGGAGCCGAGGCGCCGGATCCCCGACCTGAGGGGCGGGGGCAACCCGAGAGGGTTCTTAACCCCTCGGCTGGAGGAGCTGACGCGACTCCAGGGAGCCAGGCCGAGGGGTCCGTTCCTCGGGAACCGTCGCCCGCGCCGGCAGCATGGGGGAGCGGTCCTCAGGTTGCCATGGCGGCGCCTGGGCAGTCCGCCTCCCGGGCCTCAGGGGCGTCCGAGGCGAGGGCGGCGCCGGGGCTGTTGGCGAGGCGGACCTCGGCGGTGGTTCCGGGAAGCGGGAGCCAAGAGACCTCCCCCCAGGCACCGTGGATCATGGTCCGGAGCGGGTAGGTACCCTGGAATGTCTCCGTCCCGGCGCTTCATTCATGCGTCCGGCCATGATTTTCCCTTTCTTGTTTTTTCCAGCAAACGGAGCCATGGCCCTACCGACCTGGCGCCTCGGAAGGCCCTCAAGACGGCGTTGGTCCAGGCAGCTGGCGCCGCCTCGGGCCCTGCCGCTCAGCCGACCCTTTCGCAGGGTGCTCCGCCGCACGGGGCTCGGGCGCCGCATGTTCCGGGGGAGCAGGTCCCCGAGGCGGGCTCCTCTGCCGAGGTGGCCATCGTGATCGGGGAGGCGGCCGGCGCCGACGTGGT
This sequence comes from Zea luxurians, assembly GCA_029449295.1. Lineage (NCBI taxonomy): Eukaryota > Viridiplantae > Streptophyta > Magnoliopsida > Poales > Poaceae > Zea > Zea luxurians. The sequence continues at coordinate 179,270,368 of JAOPSE010000004.1, read as the reverse complement.
CCCGAGCTCGCCTGCCATGTCGGCCATGCTGGCGTCTGCCGCTACCGCAGTTGGCACCGTCCCCGTCGGAGAGCGTACGGTTGTCGCTGGCGTCGAGACGGCCGCGGCGTCGGCGCCCGGAGCCTCGGAAGAGGTGGGCACGGACGCGCAGTGCTCCCGGGCGGGCGGCAGCCTTGTCGCTGTGCGGCGGAGCCCCGAGGCCCGGGGCCAGTTGCTCCGATTCCGGACCCGCGAGGCTTCGGGCCCTATCTTCGTTCTTGACGACGAAGAGGAGGACCAGTCCTGGGACGAGCTCCGCAAGCGTGCGGAGGCGACAGTGGGGTTGCTTCGATCGTCGCTGGAGGTTCTCTGCGGGGACGTCCCCAAAATCCTTCAGGTAATGGTTTCAGGCATACCTTCTCGCTTCTGCGAGCGAGGCGTTCGTCGTGATGTCTTGCTTTCCTTTCCAGGATCTGACGGACCGGAGCGCTGCCAAGTCGTCGTTCATCCGCCGCGAGGCCGACGTCTGGGGCTCGCTGCGGTCCCTGAGGACTTCGCTCGCCGGGGCTACCGCGCGCCTTTCTCAGCAGGATGCTAAGATAGCGGACCTCCAGCTGCTCTGCGCCGACCTGAGGGCCGAGGCGGCGGCAGCGCGCGCGGAGGTGCTACAACAGCGGTCGGAGTTCGCCCAGGTTGCCGAGGAGCGGGACCAAACTCGGAGCCGGGCCGCCGAGGCTGAAAACCGGGCCAAGACCCTCGCGGCCGATCTGGCCGCGGCCCAGGTCGCGGCCTCGGAGCAATGCGTCCGAGCCGGAGGTGCGCCCCGTCCGTCCTCGGTTCTCGTTCTTGCCCGTTTCTTTCGCTTGAGTTTGAGGTCTTTCTTTCGGTTGTTCGCAGAGCTCGAGTCTGCTCTTGACGAGTCTGCCAAAGCGCTCGCCGAGGCGCTCGCTGGAGCCGCTGAGCAGAGGGAGGTCGATCTCGCGGCCATGTCCGAGGCCGTCTCGGAGGTCTATCGGAAGCTCGGTCCCGGCGACGTCCCTTCAGGAAGCTCTCCCCAAAGCCGTCTTCAAGCCCTAGGTGATTACGCGCGCGGTAAAGTCCGCGGGGCGCTGCACCACGGCGTCAGGCGGGCCTTCGCCGTGCTCGCTTCCCACTACGTCGTGGACTTGGAGCGGGTCAGTGAGGGGTACTGCCTTCCTGACGAAGACGAGGCGGCCCTGGCGGAAGTTCAGCGGCTCGACGCGGTCGCTGCGGGTCCGAGCGCGGCGCTGGCGACTGTCTTCGAAGCGGAGATTCTTCCTCCTGCGCCGCCGCCGGAAGCGGAGGTGGACCTTACCGATGGCGGGGGTGGAGTTGAGGGCGCGGCGCCTTCCCGAGGCGACGCTTGATTTTTGTTGGGACAATTCCCGTTAGATGTGTGATTTGCCGCGGCCACCGAGGCCTGGACATTTTACTTCTCTTCCGTGAAGTCATGCTCCTTTTCGTTTCGATTTTCGCGCCTGGCCCGTAGTGTCGACAACAGGGTGATTTCCCGAGCTGGGTCCTTTTTCGTGGCAGGCGACGAGTGAGGTGTCCCTAGCCCGGAGGCATAGGTGTTCCCCAGCTCAGTCGGTCTCGCCATTTACTCGTACCCAAGTTCGCTCCTCGGGACCCTGCTTCTGACGCATCCGGGAGAACGCGAAAAACCCTTCTTGACCGAAAAAGAGTTTCTTTGACACGGAACGGTACGTCCAAACTCGACGAGAGGGGTTCCCCCTTTTTAGCCCCCGAGGGAGGGTCGGGCTCTGCCGGGGCGAGGCCGACCCTTCCTTGATGACTGATTCTTATGTGTGAGTGGGGAAAGGGCGCAGCCCCCGGGCGCCGTTCGCGCAGAGGCCGTTTGGCGGGTCGGGCTCTTGCCCAGATATCCGGCGAGTGCTCGGTGACATCCCTCGGTACGCCGGGCATGCCCGAGGGACCCCACGCAAAAATGTCGACGTTTGCGCAAGGAAAATCGATGAGTACTGCTTCTTATTTGGGACCGAGCCCGAAACCGATCCGGATCTGCTTGGAGGTGTCGCCACTGGGGTCGAGAGGGACGGCCTTAACCGTCTCCGCTGGCTCGAAGTTGCCGGCATGTCGCTTCACGTCCGGCACCTCTCGGGAGAGGCTTTCCAGGTCGGCAATGAGGGCCTCGGACTCGGCGAGGGCCTCGGCGTACTCCACGCACTCCACATCGCATTCGAATGCGTGCTTGTACGTGGGGCCGACGGTGATGACCCCGTTGGGGCCCGGCATCTTGAGCTTTAGGTAGGTGTAGTTGGGGACGGCCATGAACTTCGCGTAGCATGGCCTGCCCAACACTGCGTGATAGGTTCCTCGGAACCCGACCACCTCGAACGTCAAAGTCTCCCTTCGGAAGTTGGAGGGTGTTCCGAAGCAGACAGGAAGGTCGAGCTGCCCGAGGGGCTGGACGCGCTTCCCGGGGATGATCCCATGGAAGGGCGCAGCGCCTGCTCGGACGGATGATAGACCGACGCGCAGGAGCCTGAGGGTCTCGGCGTAGATGATGTTGAGGCAGCTGCCCCCATCCATCAAGACCTTGGTGAGCCTGACGTCGCCGATGACGGGGTCGACGACGAGCGGGTACTTCCCTGGCTCGGCACGTGGTCGGGGTGGTCGTCCCGGTCGAAGGTGATGGGGTTGTCGGACCAGTCTAGATAGACTGGCGCCGCCACCTTCACCGAGCAGACCTCCCGACGCTCTTGCTTACGATGTCGAGCCGAGGCATTCGCCGCATGCCCTCCGTAGATCATGAAGCAGTCGCGGACCTCTGGGAACTCTCCTGCTTGGCGATCTTCCTTCTTGCCGTCGTCGTGAGCCCTGCCACCCTCTGCGGGTGGCCCGGCCCTGTGGAAGTGGCGCCGAAGCATGACGCATTCCTCGAGGGTGTGCTTGACAGGCCCCTGATGGTAGGGGCACGTCTCCTTGAGTGCCTTGTCGAAGAGGTTAGCACCTCCGGGGGGCTTCCGAGGGTTCTTGTGCTCGGCGGCGGTGACAAGGTCTGCATCGGGAACGTCGCGTTTCGCTTGCGACTTCCTCCTGCCTTTCTTCTTGGCGCCGCGCGGAGTAGACGCCTCGGGAGCATCTTCCGACGGGCAGCCCTGGGGCTGCTTGTCCTTTCGGAAGATGGCCTCTACCGCCTCCTGGCCGGAGGCGAACTTGGTGGCGATGTCCATCAGCTCGCTCGCCCTGGTGGGGGTCTTGCGACCCAACTTGCTCACCAGGTCACGGCAGGTGGTGCCGGCAAGGAACGCGCCGATGACATCGGAGTCGGTGATGTTGGGCAGCTCGGTGCGCTGCTTTGAGAACCGCCGGATGCAGTCCCGGAGAGACTCTCCCGGCAGTTGCCGACAGCTTCGGAGGTCCCAGGAATTCCCGGGGCGCACGTACGTGCCCTGGAAGTTGCCGGCGAAAGCTTGGACCAGATCCTCCCAGTTGGAAATCTGCCCCGGAGGCAGGTGCTCCAACCAGGCACGAGCAGTGTCGGAGAGGAACAGGGGGAGGTTTCGGATGATGAGGTTGTCATCGTCCGTCCCACCCAGTTGACAGGCCAGGCGGTAGTCCGCGAGCCACAATTCCGGTCTTGTTTCCCCCGAGTACTTCGTGATAGTAGTCGGGGGTCGGAATCGAGGCGGAAACGGCGCCCGCCGAATGGCTCGGCTGAAGACCTGCGGACCGGGTGGTTCGGGCGAGGGACTCCGATCCTCCCCGCTGTCGTAGCGTCCCCCACGCCTGGGGTGATAGCCTCGGCGCACCCTTTCGTTGAGGCGGGCCCGACGGTCGTGATGAGGGTGCTCGTCGCCGAGGTGGCCCGGGGCCGCAGGCGCGGTGTTGCGCGTGTGCCCGGTGTAGACCGAGGCTTCCCGCGTGAGTCGGGAAGTCGCGGCACGAGGTTCCGAGGGGTATCCCTGCCTTCGGGAGGCAGAGCTCTCGGCCCGCCGGGCCGCAGCGCCTTCCAGGAGATGCTTGAGTTCTCCCTGGATTCGCCGACCCTCGGTGGTTGATGACTCCGGCATCGCGCGGAGGAGCATCGCTGCAGCGGCTAGGTCCTGACCGGTTCCGCCGGATGCGGGTGGCGGTCTGTCCCTGGCATCGTTGGCGATGCGGTGCTGGAGACCTTGGGGCAGGTGACGTATTCCTCCGGCCGGGGGCTGGCTCGCCCATACCTGCCCGATGTTCTGGCGGATCGCCTCGAGCGCTCCTGCTCCCTCATCGAGCCCGGCCTGCGCCCCGCAGACTTGCTCGAGCTGTGGGTCGTAACCCCCCGCCGGAACGGGGACCACAGCTAGCTCCCGCGGGATGTTGGCGCGAGGCGCTGGTCTAGGGGGATCACCATCCTCCGGCATGTCGAGACAGCCGCCTCCGGAGGGATCCCCTAGCTCGATGTGGAAACATTCGCGGCTCGGGCCGCAGTCCTTGTCGCCAAGGCTGCGGCTGCCGTCGGAACAGTCGGAGAGGCAGTAGTCACATGCGGTCATGAAGTCCCGCATGGCACTAGGGTTGCCAGATCCGGAGAAATCCCAGCAGGTGCTGGGGTCGTCATCTTCCTCGGACCCAGAGGGTCCGTAGGTCGAGACACCCGTCAATCGGTCCCAAGGCGACCGCACACGAAACCCCAGAGAGGTTGCACTCGCCTCGACGTGAGCGCCCGCCAAAGCGAGGTCGCCAGGCGGGTTGAGGCCGAGTCGAAATGACGAAAGATGGGGAGCAGTCGGTACCTTTTTGTCGACGAGGAGCGACGAAGTCATGTCGGGGGCTGATCGCGCCGTCGTCTTGGGTACGAGGGCGACGTCCTGCAGGCCCTTCGCGAGCGTGCTGGCGTCGTCCACCTGCTCGGAGTCGACGTGCTGCGGGGGGATGCTGCTCGCCTTTGCCTCGAACGCGAGGGCGACGCTTGGCGTGTCCTCCGTCGGGGCGCCGGGGATGTCGATTTGCTCGACAGCCGTCGGAGCGCGGCCTCCCGCTCGGCCCTGGTTGCCCCGCCTCCTCCTCCTCCGATGGCGAGGTAGAGGATGGGGCGAGCTCGAAAGTTGTCCTTCCCCCATGCGGGAAAGACGTCGTCGATTCCGCCGCCGGCGGGCGGGCTGTCCGCCACCATTGTCGCTGTCGCGCGGCGGTGGAAGGAGTATCATGTCGTAGTTGCCGTCGAAGGACATGAACTCGAGACTCCCGAAACGGAGCACCGTCCCGGGTTGAAGAGGTCGTTGGAGACTGCCCATCTGGAGCTTGACGGGAAACTGCTCGTCAACACGCAGCAGGCCCCTACCTGGCGCGCCAACTGTCGGCGTTCCGAGACCGGGGGGTCCCCGAGCCGACGAGTGAGAGTGCCGCGTGCCCCAGCCCAGATGGGTCGAGCGCGTGGGCGAGCGCGAAGGGGGGAGAGAGAGAGCGAGAGGTCGGCGGCCGGAGCCGGGTCGCGACGAGGGAGTCGGAGAATTCCCGCGGCCTTCGTGTTCGTCCCGCGCCCAGGTCGGGTGCGCTTGCAGTAGGGGGTTACAAGCGTCCGCGCGAGGTGAGGGGAGCGAGCGGCCCCGAGAGAGCACCTGCCCCTGCCCTTCGTCCCCGCGAGGCCAACCTTCTCTAAGAAGGCCCTGGTCCTTCCTTTTATAGTCGTAAGGAGAGGATCCAGGTGTACAAAATGGGGGTGTAGCAAGGTGCTACGTGTCTAGCGAGGGAGAGCTAGCGCCCTAAGTACATGCCAAGGTGGCAGCCGGAGAGATCTTGGCACCCTGTTGGTGTGGCGTCGTGGCTGTTGGAGGAGTAACGGAGCCGGACGGAGGGACAGCTGTCGGAGTGGCTGGGCCCTTGCTGACGTCCTCATGCTTTCGTAAGGGAGCTGGGAGCCGCTGTCGTCATGGTCTAGTGAGGCGCCATCATTGCCTATCTGGCGGAGCTGGCCAGATGGGACGCCGGTCTTGTTCTCTGCGACCCAAGTCGGCTCAGGGCAGGGTGATGATGACGCTTCCTGTTGACGTGGCGGTCTTGTGTCCTAGGTCGGGCGTCGTGGAGGCTCCTCCGAAGTCGAGGTCGAGTCCGTCCTGCAAGACAGAGGCCGAGCCCGAACTCCCGGGTCGGGCGAGGCGGAGGTCGTTCGGCAGAGGCCGAGGCGGGGTCCGAGCCCTGGGTCGGGCGAGGCGGAGTTCGTCGTCTTCCGGGGCCTTAGCCCGAGTCCGAGCCCTGGGTCGGGCGGAGCGGAGTTCGCCGTCTTCCGGGGCCTTAGCTCGAGTCCGAGCCCTGGGTCGGGCGGAGCGGAGTTCGCCGTCTTCTGGGGCCTTAGCCCGAGTCCGAGCCCTGGGTCGGGCGGAGCGGAGTTCGCCGTCTTCCGGGGCCTTAGCCCGAGTCCGAGCCCTGGGTCGGGCGGAGCGGAGTTCGCCGTCTTCCGGGGCCTTAGCCCGAGTCCGAGCCCTGGGTCGGGCGGAGCGGAGTTTGGTCGCCCGTCGGTCTTACCTTTTGCGTTAAACGCCCCGGTGACTCGGTCGGTTGGCGCGGTGATTTAGTCAGGGTTACTTCTTATCGAAGGCGGGGCCTCGGGCGAGCCGGTGATGCGTCTGCCGTGAAAGAGGAGACCTCAGGCGAGACGGAGTCATCTTAGGGTCGGCTGCCCTCGCCCGAGGCTAGGCTCGGGCGTGGCGTGATCGAGTCACTCGTATGGACTGATCCCTGACTTAATCAAACCCATCAGGCCTTTGCAGCTTTATGCTGATGGGGGTTACCAGCTGAGAATTAGGCGTCTTGAGGGTACCCCTAATTATGGTCCCCGACAAATTGCTAAGGTTGATTCTAATGTTTGTGATGATACAATTTCCAATCTTAGAGATGATAATGCTAATTTGCTTACTAAGATTGAAAAATTGAATGATTCTCTTGCTAGCCTTAGAAATGAAAATGAAAAATTAATTGCTAAGGCTAAAGATTTTGATGTTTGCAATGTTACTATTTCCAACCTTAGAAGTGAAAATGATATATTACAAGCTAAGGTTGTAGAATTAAAATCTTGCAAACCCTCTACATCTACCGTTGAGCATGTTTCCATTTGCACTAGATGTAGAGATGCTGATATTAATGCTATTAATGATCATGTGGCTTTAATTAAACAACAAAATGATCATATAGCAAAATTAGATGCTAAAATTGCCGAGCATGAACTTGAAAATGAAAATTTTAAATTTGCTCGTAGTATGCTTTATAGTGGGAGACGCCTTGGCATCAAGGATGGCATTGGCTTCCAAAAGGGAGACAATGTCAAACTTAATGCCCCTCCTAAGAAATTGTCTAACTTTGTTAAGGGCAAGGCTCCCATGCCTCAGGATAACGAGGGTTACATTTTGTACCCTTTCGGTTATCCCGAGAGCAACATTAGGAGAATTCACTCTAGGAAGTCTCACTCTGGCCCTAATCATGCTTTTATGTATAAGGGTGAGACATCTAGCTCTAGGCAACCAACCCGTGCTAAGTTGCCTAAGAAAAAATCTCCTAATGCATCAAATGGTCATGACATTTCATTTAAAATTTTTGATGCATCTTATGTTCTGACTAACAAATCCGGCAAGGTAGTTGCCAAGTTTGTTGGGGGCAAACACAAGGGCTCCAAGACTTGTGTTTGGGTACCCAAAGTTCTTGTGTCTAATGCCAAAGGACCAAAAACCGTTTGGGTACCTAAAGTCAAGAACTAAAATTGTTTTGTAGGTTTATGCATCCGGGGGCACAAGTTGGATCATCGATAGCGGGTGCACAAACCACATGACAGGGGAGAAGAAAATGTTCTCCTCCTACGAGAAAAACCAAGATCCCCAACGAGCTATCACATTCGGGGATGGGAACCAAGGTTTGGTCAAAGGTTTGGGTAAAATTGCTATATCTCCTGACCATTCCATTTCCAATGTTTTTCTTGTAGATTCATTAGATTACAATTTGCTTTCCGTATCTCAATTATGTCAGATGGGCTACAACTGTCTATTTACTGATGTAGGTGTCACTGTCTTTAGAAGGAGTGATGATTCAATAGCATTTAAGGGAGTGTTAGAGGGTCAGCTATACTTGGTAGATTTTGATAGAGCTGAACTCGACACTTGCTTAATTGCTAAGACTAACATTGGTTGGCTCTGGCACCGTCGACTAGCCCATGTTGGAATGAAGAATCTTCATAAACTTCTAAAGGGAGAGGACATTTTAGGATTAACAAATGTTCATTTTGAGAAAGACAGGATTTGTAGCGCATGCCAAGCAGGGAAGCAAGTTGGTGTTCATCATCCACACAAGAACATCATGACGACTGACAGGCCACTGGAGCTCCTACACATGGATTTATTCGGCCAGATCGCTTACATAAGCATCGGCGGGAGTAAGTACTGTCTAGTTATTGTGGATGATTATTCTCACTTCACTTGGGTGTTCTTTTTGCAGGAAAAATCACAAACCCAAGAGACCTTAAAGGGATTCTTGAGACGGGCTCAAAATGAGTTCGGCTTAAGGATCAAGAAAATTAGAAGCGACAACGAAACAGAGTTCAAGAATTCACAAATTGAAGGCTTCCTTGAGGAGGAGGGCATCAAGCATGAGTTCTCTTCTCCCTACACCCCACAACAAAATGGTGTAGTGGAGAGGAAGAATAGAACTCTATTGGACATGGCAAGAACCATGCTTGATGAGTACAAGACGCCGGATCGGTTTTGGGCCGAAGCGGTCAACACCGCCTGCTATGCCATCAACCGGTTATATCTACACCGAATCCTCAAGAAGACATCATACGAACTCCTAACCGGTAAAAAGCCCAACATTTCATATTTTAGAGTCTTTGGTAGCAAATGCTTTATTCTTGTTAAAAGAGGTAGAAAATCTAAATTTGCTCCTAAGACAATTGAAGGCTTTTTATTAGGATATGATTCAAACACAAGGGCATATAGAGTCTTTAACAAGTCCTCGGGACTAGTTGAAGTTTCTTGTGACGTTGTGTTTGATGAAACTAACGGCTCTCAAGTAGAGCAAGTTGATCTTGATGAGATAGGTAATGAAGAGGCTCCATGCATCGCGCTAAGGAACATGTCCATTGGGGATGTGTGTCCTAAAGAATCCGAAGAGCCTCCAAATGAACAAGATCAACCATCCTCCTCCACGCAAGCATCTCCACCAACTCAAAATGAGGATGAGGCTCAAGTTGATGAAGGAGAAAATCAAAATGATGAGCCACCTCAAGATGACGGCAATGATCAAGGGGGAGATGCAAATGATCAAGACAAGGAGAATGAACAACCAAGACCGCCACACCTAAGAGTCCACCAAGCAATCCAACGAGATCACCCCGTCGACACCATCCTCGGCGACATTCATAAGGGGGTAACCACTAGATCTCGTGTTGCACATTTTTGTGAGCATTACTCTTTTGTTTCCTCTATTGAGCCACACAGGGTAGAGGAAGCACTCCAAGATTTGGATTGGGTGATGGCGATGCAAGAGGAGCTCAACAATTTCACTAGAAACGAGGTATGGCATTTAGTTCCACGTCCTAATCAAAATGTTGTAGGAACCAAATGGGTCTTCCGCAACAAACAAGATGAGCATGGTGTGGTGACAAGGAACAAAGCCCGACTTGTGGCCAAGGGATATTCACAAGTCGAAGGTTTGGATTTTGGTGAAACCTATGCACCCATAGCTAGGCTTGAGTCAATTCGTATATTATTAGCCTATGCTACTTACCATGGCTTCAAGCTTTACCAAATGGACGCGAAGAGTGCCTTCCTCAATGGACCAATCAAGGAAGAGGTCTATGTTGAGCAACCTCCCGGCTTTGAAGACAGTGAGTACCCTAACCATGTCTATAGGCTCTCTAAGGCGCTTTATGGGCTCAAGCAAGCCCCAAGAGCATGGTATGAATGCCTAAGAGATTTCCTTATTGCTAATGGCTTCAAAGTTGGCAAGGCCGATCCTACTTTATTTACTAAGACTCTTGCAAATGATTTGTTTGTATGCCAAATTTATGTTGATGATATTATATTTGGGTCTACTAACGAATCTACATGTGAGGAATTTAGTAGGATCATGACACAGAAATTCGAGATGTCAATGATGGGGGAGTTGAAGTATTTCTTGGGATTTCAAGTAAAGCAACTCTAAGAGGGCACCTTCATTAGCCAAACAAAGTATACTCAAGGCATTCTAAACAAGTTTGGAATGAAGGATGCAAAGCCCATCAAGACACCCATGGGAACCAATGGGCATCTCGACCTCGACACGGAAGGTAAATCCGTCGATCAAAAGGTATACCGGTCGATGATAGGTTCATTACTCTATTTATGTGCATCTCGACCGGAAATTATGCTTTCCGTATGCATGTGTGCAAGATTCCAAGCCGACCCTAAGGAATCTCACCTTACGGCCGTAAAACGAATCTTGAGATATTTGGCTTATACTCCTAAGTTTGGGCTTTGGTACCCTCGGGGATCCACATTTGATTTACTTGGTTATTCGGATGCCGATTGGGCGGGGTGTAAGATTAATAGAAAGAGCACATCGGGGACTTGCCAGTTCTTGGGAAGGTCCTTGGTGTCTTGGGCTTCAAAGAAGCAAAATTCTGTGGCTCTTTCAACCGCTGAAGCCGAGTACATTGCCGCAGGCCATTGTTGCGCGCAACTACTTTGGATGAGGCAGACCCTTAGGGACTATGGTTACAAATTAACCAAAGTTCCTCTTGTATGTGATAATGAGAGTGCTATCCGCATGGCGGATAATCCCGTTGACCATAGCCGCACTAAACACATAGCCATTCGGTATCATTTTTTAAGGGATCATCAACAAAAGGGGGATATCGAGATTGCATATATTAACACTAAAGATCAATTAGCCGATATCTTTACCAAACCACTAGATGAACAAACTTTTACCAAACTTAGGCATGAGTTAAATATTCTTGATTCTAGGAATTTCTTTTGATGTCTTGCACACATAGCTCATAAATATACCTTTGATCATGTCTCTTTTATATATGTTATGATTAATGTGTTTTTAAGTATATTTCAAACCAAGTCATAGGTATATTGAAAGGGAATTGGAGTCTTCGGCGAAAACAAAGGCTTCCACTCCACTCCATAACTCATCCTTCGCCGTCGCTCCAGGCAATTCTTCGTCTTTGGTATAATCTTCACTCATATGTTATTTACCAAAGGGGGAGAAAGTAGTTAGTAAAAGGGCTTATATTTCACTCAAAGTATCCATTTTTGGCGATTCATGCCAAAGGGGGAGAAAGTATTAGCCCAAAGAAAAAGGACCGCTCCACCACCAATTTTAAAAACTTATGATTTTCAAATTGATATCTCATTGTGTTCAAAAGGGGGAGAAAGTAGTATTTTCAAAATTGATATCTTAAAACCCTCTTGAACACTAAGAGGAAGATTTTTATTAAGGGGGAGTTTTGTGTAGTCAAAGGAAAAACATTTGAAACAAGGGGAGAAAATTTCAAATCTTGAAAATGCTTCGCAAAATCTTATTCATTTACCTTTGACTATTTGCAAAAGGACTTTGAAAAGGAGTTTTACAAAAGTATTTGCAAAAACAAAACATGTGGTGCAAGCGTGGTCCAAAATGTTAAAAATAAAGAAACAATCCATGCATATCTAGTAAGTAATATTTATTGGCTCAATTCTAAGTAACCTTTGCACTTGCATTTTGCAAACTAGTTCAAATTTTGCACTTCAATATTTGCTTTGGTTTGTGTTGGCATCAATCACCAAAAAGGGGGAGATTGAAAGGGAATTAGGCTTACACCTATTTCCTAATTGATTTTGGTGGTTGAATTGCCCAACACAAATAATTGGACTAACTAGTTTGCTCTAGTTTATAAGTTCTACAGGTACCAAAGGTTCACAATAAGCCAATAAAAAGACCAAGAATGGGTTCAATAAAAGCGAGCAAGGGATAACCGAAGGCTGCCCTGGTCTGGCGCACCGGACTGTCCGGTGTGCCATCGGACAGTGTCCACCAGGGAACTCGACGCCCAACTCTTCACCTTCGGGAATTTTCAGAGGAGCTCCAATATAATTCACCGGACTGTTCGGTGCACCACCGGACAATGTCCGGTGCTCTAGAGGAGCGCAACTCTGAACTCGCCAGCTTCGGGAATCCGCTCCGCTATAATTCACCGGACTATCCGGTGAGTCACCGGACAGTGTCCGGTGCACACCGGACTGTCCGGTGTGACAGCGGGGCAATGGCTACTTCGAGCACAACGGTCGTCTGCAACGCATTAAATGCGCGCCAGCGCGCACAGAGGAGCAGAGCACGCGTGGGTGGCACACCGGACAGCCTACAGGGCATGTCCGGTGCACCACCGGACAGCCAGGCGGGCCCACAAGACAGAGCTCCAACGGTCGGAACCCTTCGGCCAGGTGACGTGGCTGGCGCACCGGACAGTGTCCGGTGGCGCACCGGACTGTCCGGTGCGCCATGCGACAGAAGCCTCCACCAACGGTCAAGTTTGGTGGTTGGGGCTATAAATACCCCAACCACCCCCACATTCAAGTCATCCAAGTTTTCACCTTCCAACTACTTACAAGAGCTCTAGCATTCAATTCTAGACACACCAAAGAGATCCAATCCTCTCCCAATTCCACTCAAAGCTTTAGTGATTAGAGAGAGTGATTGTTGTGTTCATTTGAGCTCTTGCGCTTGGATTGCTTCTTTCTTTCTCATTCTTTCTTGAGATTCATTCACTTGTAACCAAAGCAAGAGACACCAATTGTGTGGTGGTCCTTGCGAGGACTTTGTGTCCCGTGTGATTGAGAAGAAGAAGCTCACTCGGTCCGAGGGACCGTTTGAGAGAGGGAAAGGGTTGAAAGAGACCCGGTCTTTGTGACCACCTCAACGGGGAGTAGGTTTGAGAGAACCAAACCTCGGTAAAACAAATCCTTATGTCTCACTTCTTTATTTGCTTGCGATTTGTTTTTACGCCCTCTCTCAGACTCGCATTATATTTCTAACGCTAACCCGGCTTGTAGTTGTGATTAACTTTGTAAATTTCAGTTTCGCCCTATTCACCCCCCCTCTAGGCGACTTTCAGTAACATTTGCTCCCAAATACACGAAAGTAAGAGACATTGGGTTTGTTAGCGGTAAGGAGTTTGTAGGAGATCTTCTTGAGAAGGCAATGCAGGTAGAGCCGGTTTATGGCGTGACAGGCTGTGTTCACAGCTTCCGACCAAAACCGCTCAGGCATCTTGAACTCTCCAAGCATCGTTCTCGCCATGTCGATTAGCGTCCGGTTCTTCCTCTCTACTACACCGTTTTGCTATGGTGTGTAGGGAGCGGAGAACTCGTGCTTGATGCCTTCCTCCTCAAGATACTCCTCAACTTGTAGATTCTTGAACTCGGACCCGTTGTTGCTCCTTGTCTTTTTCACCTTTAGCTCAAATTCGTTTTGAGCGCTCCTTAGAAAGCGTTTTAGGGTCCCTTGGGTTTCTGATTTGTCCTGCAAAAAGAACACCTAAGTGAAGCGGGAAAAGTCATCAACAATTACAAGACCATACTTACTTCCCCCTATGCTGAGGTAGGCAACGGGTCCAAAGTGATCCATGTGAAGAAGCTCCAATGGTCTTGATGTTGTCATCGCGTTCTTGCTGTGATGAGTGCTTCCCACTTGTTTCCCTGCCTGACATGCTGCACAGGGTCTGTCTTTCTCAAAACAGACATTAGTTAGTCCTAACACATGTTCTCCCTTTAGAAGTTTATGAAGGTTCTTCATCCCAACATGTGCTAGACGGCGATGCCAAAGCCAACCCATACTAGTCTTAGCCATTAAGCATGCATCTAGATTGGCATTCTCTTTCGAAAAATCAACTAAATAGAGCTTGTCGTCTAATGCACCCTTAAAAGCTAATGAACCATCACTCCTTCTAAAGACAGATACATCAACATTTATAAACAAACAATAGTAACCCATGTGGCATAATTGACTTACAGACAGAAGGTTGTATCCTAGTGACTCTACTAAAAATACATTTGAAATGGAGTGCTCGCTTGTGATGGCTATCTTTCCCAAACCTTTGACCATGCCTTGATTCCCATCTCCAAATATGATTGTATCCTGGGAATCCTTGTTCTTGACGTAGGAGGTGAACATCTTCTTCTCCCCTGTCATGTGGTTTGTGCATCCGCTGTTGATAATCCAGCTTGAGCCCCCGGATGCATAAACCTGCAAGGCAATTTAAGCTTGGGTTTTAGGTACCCAACTCTTGTTGGATCCTACAAGGTTAGTCATAATAATTTTTGGAACCCAAATACAAGTCTTGTCTCCCTTGCATTTAGATCCCAATTTTCTAGCCACTATTTTTGTATTTTTGCATGTAAGTACAAAAGAAGTATTGCAAGCATGATAGATAGTAGAGGGTTTATTGCACATTTTTCTAGGAGCATGAGACACAACATTATTTCTCCTAGGCCTACTTCTACCTAAAAGTTCCCTTTGGCCCGGGAACAGGATCTGGATGTCGCCTAGAGGGGGGGTGAATAGGCGAATAAAAATCATCACTTTAAAACTTAAATCTTACTCTACTCGAAGACAGGATCACAGTGAAGTGAAGAACCCTTCGAGTAGGTTGCAGTGGAATTGAAGTTCCTGTCTTAAGAATATCCTGCACTTCAAGGAAAGCTAGTACCACAAGTAAGTAGTGAAGTGCAGATATAAAAGCGAGTAAGACAGAGAGTCAGAGTACAATACGGAACAGAGCACACAGACGCAAGGATTTATCACGAGGTTCGGCCAAGCCTAAAATGCTTGCCTAGTCCTCATTGGAGTTAGCCACACCTGGGCTTGGAGTCTGTTTCAACTCCTTCCTCCGTTTGCTCAGATCTGTCAGTATGACAGATAGAGCCTTTCACTATATTGAGTTGGGTTACAACAAAACCGCGGCTGCTTACAAACTTCTTGACAGCACCCCGGCAGAGTAACGATACGCTCAAGACCTTGCTCTAGCTCTTAGCAGCTCTTCTCCACTCTCTAAAGGCTTATAACTTTGCCTTCTACACAAACTAGAGAGTTACACACAAGAGGGAGAGTGAGAATTGATCAGAGTGATGTCTACACTTGTTGGCTGCACTTCTATATAGATTGAGGTGCCTAGAGGTCCCTTTTATAGGCATAAGGGGCCTAGGAGCCGTTGAGAGCAATCTAGGAAGGTAATCCTTGCCTTCTGTCGGTTGGCGCACCGGACACTGTCTGGTGCCCGATTTCCTTCCAAATGTGGCGCAGACGACCGTTGCAGTCTTGGAGCCGTTGGTGTCCGGTGCGCATCGGACAGTCCGGTGCCCCCATCTGACCGTTGGCTCGACCACACGTCACGCCCGGATTGCGTGGCCGACCGTTAGCCCAGCCGACCGTTGGCTCACCGGACAGTCCGGTGCACCACCGGACAGTCCGGTGAATTGTAGTCGTACGTCGCCAGACTTCTCCCGAGAGCGGCGACTTCGCCGCAGCCGACTCACCGGACACTGTCCGGTGCACCACCGGACAGTCCGGTGATTTATAGTCGTACGCCACCGACTTCTCCCGAGAGCGGCCTGTTCACCAGAGTTCAGCCTGGCGCACCGGACACTGTCCGGTGCACCACCAGACAGTCCAGTGTGCCAAGCCGAGCTGAAATTGGCTGCTCATAGCCAACACTTTTCCTTTTCTTTTCTTCTTCTTTTCTTTCTGTTTCCAGCACTCAGACAAACCGTGTTAGTACTCAAAAACAATGTATTAGGTCTGGAAACATACCTTCTCTTGGATTTTCACCTCTCTAGCGTTTGACATGCTTAAGATTGATGTTGGACTCATAAATCATCAAGTCAGCTTTACTTGATCTAGACTAACATTTCTGAGCTCCAACATCCTACAAAGGTCACATAGAATATCTCCAAACATAGGAATAACCCAAACTAAAGGTCAGAGTGCACTTAGCTCTTTTGGGCTGCTTCCAGTTCTATTTTTGACATTTGTTCTCGTTCTAGTGACCTTGATCTCCTTCTTAGAGCTTGGTCTTGAGCCTTATGACTTACACCACATAACTATAGACATTTCCTCATTGGTTGTAAGTCACGTCCTTATGTAGTGATCCTTGATGTGTCGTAGCTGTTCTCAACTCGATCACCCTTGACTTTGCAAGCCTTCTTCTTCACCCTTGGCTTTGGGTTCCTCAGCCTCTTTGACCTTCTCCCGTGCACTTGGTACCTCGAAGCTCTTCTTGCCTCCGTCCTTGGCTTGATCAGTTGTCTCCGAGCTACGCACCCGAGTCTCACATTATGCAATGTCCATCTTACTTGTGATGCCCATTATCTATCCATCATCTAGTCCTTGGACCATCACACTTGTTCACTTGTGTTGAACCCTGTTAGCTTTACATTAAGCACCTGTTCAACACTTGGCACACTTGTTAGTCCTTTAATTGAGTTGTCATCCAAACACCAAAACCCACAAGAGAGCTTTCAATCTCCCCCTTTTTGGTGATTGATGGCAACACAATTAAAGCTTACATAAGAGTGAAACTTAAAACACAAATTTTGAGTTCTAAGATTGTAGAATGCCCCCCCTAAATATGTGCTTACATTAAAATCTTAGCTTTGGCCTTAAATGCCAAAATGCACATACTTAGGCTAAATCGAAGCATTGCTACACCTTAGCACCTGCGGGATGCATTGTGCCAAGGATCAAACCATGATGCGTATAACACACAAATGCACAGAATCAGAGTTAAACCCCATTCACTTGAGTGGATCAACCTACCACTATTCAACATTAAGATACCAATTTAAACTAAGATACCTATTTAAAGCAATCTTAAAGCACCATTACTCTTAAGGCACCATTAACCACATGAATATCTATTACAGAATAAACACTATAGATGCCAATAAATTCATAGCAGCGGAAACACTAGTCCATATGATGCAACACATATAATACTGCAAAAGGCATATGATAAGAATTATCAATAACACAATAACACAACTAACACATTATCCCTTAGGATGAGCTTTCCTCTCAGGTTGAGATAAGCTTTAATGCACAAATTCTCCCCCTTTGACATCAAACACCAAAACCATATTCAAGCAAGAACATAGAATGATGTCAAGGGACAGCAGGGTATTGAGTAGGTAAACACACACTAACAATACTCCCCCTTACTCATTCAACAAATGCACCACAAGCATTTGGAGGAAAGTTAAGGTACATGATATTTAAGGATCAATACTTCCTTTGTACCTTTGCCCGGATGTGGTGTACTTCCTCTCTTGAAGGTATTAGTCTCTTGGGAGCTTCTCCACACTTGTGCCTGATCCTTTATCCTAACCTTTTCTTGTTGCTAAGACACCAAGCTTAGAGCAAGTTATAGTATTGTGGCACAAGATGAAGCTTCTATTCTAGTGATTACCAAAAGATGTCAATTGAAGCAAACTATCACGGCTACCAATTGAAAGGTACCAATTGCAAGATCATTTATTATCATAGCTCCATGATATTTATGGACAAGCATCTAGTATCACCAAATTTTATAGAGCATGAGCAATCTAAAAATATGCAATTACTCACGACTTAAGATACCAATTCCTTGACTTACAGAGGTACCCCAGTCCTGATTGCTCCATTTCTTGTTCATCTTCTCTTTTCCACCTTGAGACTACACAAGATCGCTCAAGATACAATTAGTCTCAAAAGATGCAAGTTATGTGTGCTCCCCTACACTTGTGCATCAAGTATTTGAGTAACTTGCACTTTGCGCATTCTAGCTTTCTTAGAACTAGAGGGGATCACGACATATCTTGATCAAGGAATACTCTCAATTTCATCACAAAGAGATAACAATTGAATACCAAATTAAGGGTTGATTTAATACAACAATGCATGCCTCAAGATGTATAACATTTACACGCAACCTAGACATGCTTCATACTTGACTATCATTGCACCACATATACCAATTGAAAAACAACACGATCATGTTTATAAAGCGCAATGTCTAAGCACATCATAATTAAGAAGGTTCTTTAGGTACACCAGAAGAAACAACATTTTAAAGTAAGGAGCACCTAAGCCAAGATACTACCAATTCAGAGGCAAGACCATAGCTGTGATCACAATCAATGGAACTTCAAGATATTAAGATATTCAATGAAATTGCATAGTTCCATTCTCCATACCTTTGCCTTTTCCTGAATTACCATGAGAGCACCAGTTGTCACTAATTGAGGGCTCCTTTTGCTCAAGCCCTTAGCTCAAAAGGGTGCATTAGAGGCACAACATGGAGTTGGTATTCACACAATACCAGACTAGAGTAATCATGTGAACATAAACTAAACAGTATGTCTTATTTGCACACAGGTTAATCATTAAAACCATATAGCATAACTCTCAACGGATTACATGTTTATTCACGAACACAAAAAGAGTTAATCATGGTGGATATATCTAATGAAAAACTACCCATTAAATGATTCAAGAGACATAACCTCTAAAGCACACAATCATGATTAAGCAAGCATGGTTACGATCTTGGTGATTATTAATCATTGATTGAAAGGTACTCAACACAGGTAATCAACAAAGCATAACTGCTCCGAGGACAGGTAGCACATCAATCAGACTTAAGAGCAGTACTGATTATCAACAAAGTACTTAAGATATGAGGGTACCATCCTATGGAGCGCAAGTTGCAGAATCTCATTAAGGTCCTCTGCTTGAATCACCAATAATGATTAAGGACCTATTCAAATTTTCACTTGAGATGAACATGGGATTAGTGTCTCACAATAATTCAACATTGGGTCAATGAATAAACACCAAAACAATTAACAGCTTAAGCATAGAGTTTGAAATAACCGTCTTAAGCTCTCCCATGGTCTCCAATTCATCTCAAGGCACCTGCATGGTCTAGTTAGCACAGTTTGGTACCCATCTCGGGATGGGTCCATATTGATCATCCAAAAAAGCCTTTGATACCCAAATAGCATGCGTGCTAGTCCTAGGTGATCTCATGATTGATCTAGCACAAGAGTATGATTTGGATCTCCTAAGCGAATAGGATTGAGACAAATTTACTTGCTTATGAACCTCACCTTTATTACATACCTTGGATAGAAGACCCTGCTCACCACACTTGTAGCAGACGCGTCGCTCAACCTGACATGACGCTTGCTGTTTGTCATTTTCCTTGGTGAGAGTCATCTTGGAGAATGCACATGCTTGGTTCATCAATAGCGGACATGAAGTGAACATGTGGTCCTTGTTGTTGCATCCAAAACATCTCCTTATCCCTTCGTCCTTGTCTTTGTATGGACAAGATGCGATGAGGTGGCCTAATGCCTTGCACTTGAAGATGACATATAGACATGGTAAGTGCAAACAACATGATTAATTAAATCTTTACCTTTTTCCAAGCTCATGTTGATTTCTTCATCTTTAGGAACATTCTTCTTATGGAGCTTAACACTTGCTGCAGTTTTTCCTTTCTCAAGCTTCTTCACCACGCGCCCGTGGATATCTTGAGAAAGTTGAACAATGTGTCTTCTCCTTAGTTGTCTTTGCTTCTTGTTCCCATACAATTTCTTTTGTGACCCTAAAACTTGTTGCTCAATCAATGATTGGCTTTCTTTTGAGCAATAGGGGTTAGCACATGGTGATATACAATTCAAATGCGCACACGTGCGAGAATGAGGTTCACATGAATTTAAGTTCGCAATTATAACCTCATGAGCAACATTAAGCATGATATGTCTATCCAAGAGATTATCATGAGAATAAGACAATGAATCATATTTTTCAGTGAGAGCTAGTTTATCATGACTTAGCAATTCTACTTGCCTCTCAAGCATGGCATTTTTCATTCTAAGTTGAGCAACATAAGATAAAGCATTATCATTACTACTTTTCTCAATTAAAATTGAATCATACCGTTGGACCAAGACATCATGAGAGCACCTTAGCTCCTCATGTTCTTTGGTCATCTTCTCCAGGCTGTTGTTTGCTTTGATGAGAGTTTCCTCTAGCTTGAGAAGCGTCTCGCCTTGTTCCTTGTTCCTTCTCAATAGCTTAATCAAGAGCGCTTTGTCTTCTTTGTTGAGATGGGTGTAGAAACGGCGAATCTCCTCTTTTTCCACATCATCGGTCTCATTTTCCCTGTCATTACTACTAGTGGAAGCAAAACAGGAAAATGTACCTTGTGATGATGTAGACTCCTCATCCTCTCCCTCATCATTGCTTTTGTCTCCATCATCATTGTTAGCAATAAAACATTTATTACTAGTGGAAGACAAACCGGTTGATGAGGTGGATTCATCGTTTGGTTTCCATCGTTCTTGTTCTTCTCCCTTGGACAAGTTAGTATCACCAGCAATAGAGGGAGCAGAGGTAGTGCATATGGACTTAAAAAATTTCAACTTGAGTTTAGTCCATAGATCATGAGCATCAGCAAATAAGTCACTATCACTACTCATGATGGCAAAATAGGCACCTCTAGAAAGAGAATCAACTAAGATGTTGCAAGCCTGGTGATTTAGAGATAGACATCTTAGTTCATCATCAGAAGGATTTTTACTAACATTAGAGGGAAAAATACTTCTACTGAAGACCTGTCTCAAATCAAGATCAACACTCATGAAAGCATTATAAATAGAGACAGACCAAGACTTGTAATTAGAACCATCGCCTAAAAGAAGTTCTACAGTTACCTCTTGTGATGACATCGTCATCTCCGGACGGCTAAGCCCACACTGGAGAGGCCTAGCTCTGATACCAATTGAAAGTTCCCTTTGGCCCGGGAACAGGATCTGGATGTCGCCTAGAGGGGGGGGTGAATAGGCGAATAAAAATTATCACTTTAAAACTTAAACTCGAAGACAGGATCGCAGTGAAGTGAAGAACCCTTCGAGTAGGTTGCAGTGGTGAGAGCACCTAGAGGGGGGTGAATAGGTGATCCTGTAAAACTTGAAACTTTAGCCACAAAAACTTGGTTAAGCGTTAGCACAATAATCGCCAAGTGGCTAGAGAGGAGTCTCAACAAAACACAATAACCACAAGAGATCAATCACAGAGATGACACGGTGGTTATCCCGTGGTTCGGCCAAGACCAACGCTTGCCTACTCCACGTTGTGGCGTCCTAATGGACGAGGGTTGCAATCAACCCCTCTCAAGCGGTCCAAAGACCCACTTGAATACCACGGTGTTTTGCTTGCTTTTCTTAATCCCGTTTGCGAGGAATCTCCACAACTTGGAGCCTCTCGCCCTTACACTTGAAGTTCACAAAGAAGCACGGAGTAAGGGAGGGATTAGCAACTCACACAAGACACAAAGATCACAGCAAATACGCACACACAAAACCCAGACTTAAGCTCAAAAGACTAGCACACTAGAACGGAGCTCAAATCACTAGAATGTCGAACAAGTGTGCAAGAATGGAGTGTGAGTGATCAAGAGTGCTCAAGGAATGCTTGGTATACTCCTCCATGCGCCTAGGGGTCCCTTTTATAGCCCCAAGGCAGCTAGGAGCCGTTGAGAGCAATCCTAGAAGGCAGATCTTGCCTTCTGTCGACTGGCGCACCGGACAGTCCGGTGCACCACCGGACACTGTCCGGTGCAGATCTCCTTCCTTATTTGGTGAAGCCGACCGTTGGAGTCTGAGAGTCGTTGGCGCACCGGACACTGTCCGGTGCACACCGGATAGTCCGGTGCACCAATGTGACCGTTGGCTCGGCCATGCGTCACGCGCGGAATCCTCGGCCGACCGTTGCCCCGGCTGACTGTTGACTCACCGGACAGTCCGGTGCACCACCGGACAGACCGGTGAAATTTAGCCGTACGCCGTTGATGGTTTCCCGAGAGCGACGAGTTCGCCTGTGAACGGCCCACCGGACAGTCCGGTGCACCACCGGACAGACCGGTGCACCACCGGACAGACCGGTGAATTTTAGCCGTACACCGCCGTCGAAGTCCCGAGAGCAGCCTGTTGAGAGCACCTAGAGGGGGGGTGAATAGGTGATCCTGTGACACTTAAAAACTTAGGCCACAAAAACTTGGTTAAGTGTTAGCACAATAACCGCCAAGTGGCTAGAGAGGAATCTTCAACAAAACACAATAACCAACAAGATCAATCACAGAGATGGCACGGTGGTTATCCCGTGGTTCGGCCAAGACCAACGCTTGCCTACTCCACGTTGTGGCGTCCCAACGGATGAGGGTTGCAATCAACCCCTCTCAAGCGGTCCAAAGACCCACTTGAATACCATGGTGTTTTGCTTGCTTTTTCTCAATCCCGTTTGCGAGGAATCTCCACAACTTGGAGCCTCTCGCCCTTACACTTGAAATTCACAAAGAAGCACAGAGCAAGGGAGGGATTAGCAACACACTCAAGACAAGAAATCACAGCAACACCACGCACACAAGTCGCAACGAGAGCTCACAACACTACTCAATGAGTTCACTACTCAACTAGAGCTCTAATTGCTATCGCAAAGAATCAAAGGCGCAGAAATGATGTCTTGGTGCTTAGAAATGTTGTAGGAATGCTTGGTGTGCTCCTCCATGCGCCTAGGGGTCCCTTTTATAGCCCCAAGGCAGCTAGGAGCCGTTGAGAGCAATCTAGGAAGGTTGATCTTGCCTTCTGTCGACTGGCGCACCGGACAGTCCGGTGCACACCGGACACTGTCCGGTGCCTGATTTCTTTCCTTAACTGGCGCAGTCGACCGTTGGCAGCCAGAGAGCCGTTGGCGCACCGGACATATCCGGTGCACACCGGACAGTCCGGTGCCTCCTACTAGTCGTTGGCTCGGCCACGTGTCCCGCGCAGATCGCGCGGCCGACCGTTGGCTCACCGGACAGTCCGGTGAATTATAGTCGTATGTCGCCGATGAATTCCCGAGAGCGACGAGTTCGCCTGTGAACGGCCCACCGGACAGTCCGGTGATTTATAGCCGTACACCGCCGTCGAAGTCCCGAGAGCAGCCACTTTGCTCGAGCCAGCCTGGCGCACCGGACACTGTCCGGTGCACCACCGGACAGTCCGGTGCTCCAAACTGAGCAAAGTCTTGGCTGCTCGAGCCAAGGCTTTTTCGGTTGGTCTTTTCCTGTTTCCACCACTTAGACACAATACATTAGTCTCTAAAACAATGTACTAAGTCTGAGAAACATACCTTTATCCTTGATTTGTACTTTGTCCACCATTTTACACTTAGGCACTTGTGTTGGACACTAAACCACCAAAATACTTAGAAATGGCCCAAGGGCACATTTCCCTTTCAATCTCACCCTTTTTGGTGATTTATGCCAACACAACATAAAGCAAGTAGAACAAGTACAAAATCAAATCAAATAAGAACTCAAAATTGTTTTGATTCAATTTTGACATATATGGATCACTCTATGCCACCACTTGGTTTGTTTTTGCAAATCAAACTCAAATTTCTATCTTTAAGTCAAACACACATGTTAAGACATAAAGAGAGTCATTCCAAGAGAAATTGATTCAAGATTTCAAAAACTCCCCTTTTTCCCATAATCAACACTTCTCCCCACAAGAAGCCAACTTTTGACAAGAGAGACAACAAAAGAGTTTTGACAAACCAAAAAGCTCTATGCTACTATTTTCAAAATCCCTCAAGTGGTAGCTGATCCATTTATCGCTTTGGCCTTTATTTTCTCCCCCTTTGGCATCAAGCACCAAAACGGGATCAATCTTGGCCCATTAACCCCATTGCCTCACCAAAATCTTCAAATGAGAACACAAAAGGCAATAAGAGTATAAAGATGAACTTAGAAAAGTTACTCTTTTCATCGGAGTGCAGTGGAAGTCTTGCATGGTCCAAGTCCACCTTTCCCTTTCAATCCTCCTTTGAGGCTAAAACAACCAAACTCAAGTACATGGTTAGTTTCAAAGGGTCAAGTTGTAGCACAGCTCCCCCTAAATATGTGCATCACTTGCAAAATGGACTTGTGAGGTCCAGGGAGTGTTTGTACAACTTGAGCACCACAATAAGCAACCAAATGCAGAATGAACATGATCAAAGGCATAAACACATGTATGCTATAATTCAATCCAAGTTCTGCGAATCTAGGACATTTAGCTCACTACGCAGCCTGCAAAAGGTCTTTTCATCTAAAGGCTTAGTGAAGATATCGGCTAGATGGTTCTCGGTGCTAACATGAAACACTTCGATATCTCCCTTTTGCTGGCGGTCTCTCAAAAAGTGATGCCGGATGTCAATGTGCTTTGTGCGGTTGTGGTCAACAGGATTTTCCGCTATTCGGATAGCACTCTCATTATCACATAGGAGTGGGACTTTGCTCAGATTGTAGCCAAAGTCCCGGAGGGTTTGCCTCATCCAAAGTAGTTGCGCACAACACTGTCCTGCGGCAACGTACTCGGCCTCAGCGATGGATAGGGCAACGGAAGTTTGTTTCTTAGAATTCCATGACACCAGGGAACTTCCTAAGAATTGGCACGTCCCCGATGTACTCTTTCTATCGACCTTACATCCAGCATAGTCGGAATCTGAGTACCCAATTAAGTCAAAGTTAGACCCCTTTGGATACCAGATCCCGAAGCAAGGCGTAGCGACTAAATATCGAAGAATTCGCTTCACGGCCACTAAGTGACACTCCTTAGGATCGGATTGAAATCTAGCACACATGCATACGCTAAGCATAATATCCGGTCTACTAGCACATAAATAAAGCAAAGACCCTATCATGGACCGGTATGCTTTTTGATCAACGGACTTACCTCCTTTGTTGAGGTCGGTGTGTCCGTCAGTTCCCATCGGCGTCTTTGCGGGCTTGGCGTCTTTCATCTCAAACCGCTTTTGCAAGTCTTGTGTGTACTTCGTTTGGGAGATGAAAGTGCCGTCCTTGAGTTGCTTCACTTGGAACCCAAGGAAGTAGTTCAACTCGCCCATCATCAACATCTCGAATTTCTGCGTCATCACCCTGCTAAACTCTTCACAAGACTTTTGGTTAGTAGAACCAAATATTATGTCATCGACATAAATTTGGCACACAAAAAGATCACCATCGCAAGTCTTAGTAAAAAGAGTTGGATCGGCTTTCCCAACCTTGAAAGCATTAGCAATTAAAAAGTCTCTAAGGCATTCATACCATGCTCTTAGGGCTTGCTTAAGTCCATAGAGCGCCTTAGAGATCTTACACACGTGGTCGGGGTACCGCTCATCCTCGAAGCCAGGGGGTTGCTCCACGTACACCTCTTCTTTGATCGGCCCGTTGAGGAAAGCGCTCTTCACATCCATTTGGTACAACCTAAAAGAATGGTGAGCGGCATATGCTAGCAAGATACGAATTGATTCTAGCCTAGCCACAGGAGCAAAAGTCTCCTCAAAGTCCAAACCTGCGACTTGGGCATAACCTTTTGCCACAAGTTGAGCCTTGTTCCTCGTCACCACTCCGTGCTCATCCTGTTTGTTGCGGAACACCCACTTGGTTCCCACAACATTTTGCTTGGGACGAGGCACCAGTGTCCAAACTTCATTGCGCTTGAAATTGTTGAGTTCCTCCTGCATGGCCAACACCCAGTCCGGATCTAGCAAGGCCTCTTCTACCCTGAAAGGCTCAATAGAAGAGACAAAGGAGTAATGCTCACAGAAATTAACTAATCTTGAACGAGTAGTTACTCCCTTGCTAATATCACCCAATATTTGGTCGACGGGATGATCCCTTTGGATCGTCGCTCGAACTTGGGTTGGAGGTGCCTGAGGTGCTTCTTCCTCTTCAACTTGAACATCTTGTGCTCCCCCTTGATCATGCGCCTCCACTTGAGGTACCTGTTCGTCATCTTGGGTTGGGGGATGCACCATAGTTGAGGAAGACGGTTGATTTTGCACCAATTGTTCCTGAGGCCGTACATCACCAATCGCCATGGTACGTATCGCGGCCGTTGGAACGTCTTCTTCATCTACATCATCAAGATCAACAACTTGCTCTCTTGGAGAGCCATTAGTCTCATCAAATACAACATCGCTAGAGACTTCAACCAAACCCGATGATTTGTTGAAGACCCTATACGCCTTTGTATTTGAATCATAACCTAATAAAAACCCTTCTACAGCTTTGGGAGCAAATTTAGAGGTTCTACCTTCCTTCACAAGAATATAACACTTGCTCCCAAATACACGAAAATAAGACACATTGGGTTTGTTACCAGTTAGCAGCTCGTAAGAAGTCTTCTTGAGGAGGTGGTGAAGGTAGACCCGGTTGATGGCGTGGCAAGCCGTGTTCACGGCTTCCGACCAAAAGCGCTCGGGGGTCTTGAACTCTCCAAGCATAGTCCTCGCCATATCTATGAGTGTCCTGTTCTTCCTCTCTACCACACCATTTTGCTGAGGTGTGTAGGGAGCGGAGAACTCGTGCTTGATCCCCTCCTCCTCAAGGAATTCCTCCACTTGAAGATTCTTGAATTCGGACCCATTGTCGCTCCTTATCTTCTTCACCTTGAGCTCAAACTCATTTTGAGCTCTCCTTAGGAAGCGCTTGAGGGTCCCTTGGGTTTCAGACTTATCCTGCAAAAAGAACACCCAAGTGAAGCGGGAAAAGTCATCAACAATAACTAGACCATACTTACTTCCTCCTATGCTCAGATAGGCGACGGGTCCGAAGAGGTCCATATGCAGCAGCTCTAGAGGTCTTGAAGTGGTCATTACATTCTTGTTGTGATGTGCTCCTCCCACTTGTTTACCTACTTGACAAGCTGCACAAGGTCTATCTTTTTCGAAATGTACATTGGTTAGACCTATCACGTGTTCTCCCTTTAGAAGCTTGTGGAGGTTCTTCATCCCCACATGTGCTAAGCGGCGATGCCACAACCAGCCCATGCAAGTCTTAGCCATTAAGCATGCATCTAGACCGGCCTCTTCTTTTGCAAAATCAACTAAGTAAAGTTTGTCGTCTAGTACACCCTTAAAAGCTAGTGAACCATCACATCTTCTAAAGACAGACACATCTACATTTGTAAATAAACAATTATATCCCATATTACATAATTGACTGACAGATAGTAAATTATATCCAAGAGACTCAACTAAAAACACATTAGAGATAGAGTGCTCATTAGATATTGCAATCTTGCCTAAACCTTTTCACCTTGCCTTGGTTCCCATCACCGAATATGATTGAATCTTGGGAATCCTTATTCTTGACGTAGGAGGTGAACATCTTCTTCTCCCCCGTCATATGGTTTGTGCATCCGCTGTCGATAATCCAGCTTGAGCCCCCGGATGCATAAACCTGCAAGGCAAATTTAGGCTTGGGTCTTAGGTACCCAACTCTTGTTGGGTCCTACAAGGTTAGTCACAATTTCCTTAGGGACCCAAATGCAAGTTTTATCACCTTTGCATTTTGCCCCTAATTTCCTAGCAACTATCTTCCTATCCTTTCTACAAATAGCAAAGGAAGCATTTAAAGCATGATAAATTGTAGAGGGACCATTCATAGCTTTTCTAGGAACATAATGAATATTTTTCCTAGGCACATGATGAATATTTTTTCTAGGCATATCTCTATCATGCATATAGGAAGAACTGGGAGCAAACATAGCATAAGAATCATAGGCATGTGAATCAAAAGTATTACAACTCCTATGAGACTGTCTTCTATCAAAGTACATAAAAGCATGGTTCTTTTTAGTACTACTTGCCATAGGGGCCTTCCCTTTCTCCTTGGCGGAGATGGGAGCCTTATGGCTTGTTAAGTTCTTGGCTTCCCTCTTGAAGCCAAGCCCATCCTTAATTGAGGGGTGTCTACCAATCGTGTAGGCATCCCTAGCAAATTTTAGTTTATCAAAATCGCTTTTGCTAGCCTTAAGTTGGGCATTAAGACTAGCCATTTCATCATTTAACTTTGCAATAGAAGCTATGTGTTCACTACAAGCATCAATATCAAAATCTTTACATCTATTGCAAATAACAACATTTTATACACAAGTTGTTGATTTCCTAGCTATTTATAACTTAGCATTCAAATCATCATTAATGCTCCTTAAGCTAGAAATTGTCTCATGGCAAGAAGATAATTCACAAGAAAGCATTTCATTTCTTTTAACTTCTAAAGCATGAGATTTTTGTGCTTCTACAAATTTGTCATGTTCTTCATACAACAAATCTTCTTGTTTTTCTAAAAGCATATTCTTATCATTCAAGGCATCAATCAATTCATTGATTTTATCTCCTTGGTTCTATCTAGGCCCTTAAATAAACATGAATAATCTATTTCATCCTCATCACTAGATTCGTCTTCACTTGAAGAAGCATAGGTAGAGTCTCGAGTACATACCTTCTTCTCCCTTGCCATAAGGCATGTGTGACGCTCGTTGGGGAAGAGGGATGACTTGTTGAAGGCGGTGGCGGCGAGTCCTTCATTGTCGGAGTCGGACGAGGAGCAATCTGAATCCCACTCCTTGCCAAGATGTGCCTCGCCCTTTGCCTTCTTATAGTTCTTCTTCTTCTCCCTCTTGTTCCCTTGATCCTGATCACTATCATTGTCGGGACAGTTAGCAATAAAATGACCAAGCTTACCACATTTGAAGCATGAGCGCTTCCCCTTTGTCTTGGTCTTGCTCGGCTGCCCTTTGCGACCCTTTAGCGTCGTCTTGAATCTTTTGATGATGAGGGCCATCTCTTCATCATTAAGTCCGGCCGCCTCAATTTGTGCCACCTTGCTAGGTAGCGCCTCCTTGCTTCTTGTTGCCTTGAGAGCAAGGGGTTGAGGCTCGTTGATTGGACCATTCAATGCGTCGTCCACGTACCTCGCCTCCTTGATCATCATTCGCCCGCTAACGAATTTTCCAAGGACTTCTTCGGGCGACATTTTGGTGTACCTGGGATTCTCACGAATATTATTCACCAAATGAGGATCAAGAACGGTAAAGGACCTTAGCATCAGTCGGACGACGTCGTGGTCCGTCCATCGCGTGCTTCCGTAGCTCCTTATTTTATTGATAAGGGTCTTGAGCCGGTTGTATATTTGAGTTGGCTCCTCGCCCCTTATCATCGCGAACCATCCAAGCTCGCCCTCCACCAACTCCATTTTGGTGAGCAAGGTGACGTCGTTCCCCTCATGAGAAATCTTGAGGGTGTCCCAGATCTGCTTGGCGTTATCCAAGCCGCTCACTTTGTGATATTCATCCCTGCACAATGAAGCTAGAAGAACAGTAGTAGCTTGTGCATTCTTATGAATTTGCTCATTAATGAACATGGGACTATCCGAACTATCAAAGTACATTCCACTCTCCACAATCTCCCATATACTAGGATGGAGAGAGAATAGGTGACTACGCATTTTGTGGCTCCAGAATCCGTAGTCCTCCCCATCAAAGTGTGGAGGCTTGCCGAGTGGAATGGAGAGCAAATGTGAATTTGAACTTTGCGGAATACGAGAGTAGTCAAAAGAAAAGTTCGAATTAACTGGTTTCCTTCTCTCGTAGTCGTTGTGGTCGTTGTCCTTTTGGGAAGAAGTAGACTCATCGCTGTTGTTGGGAGCCTTTGTCCTCCGAAGGTCCTCAAAAACATAATTTGACAATATTTTCCAAGTGAATTATATGAACAGGTATCTTCGGACTCAGATCATGAACATGGAGTACGGTCAGAACGAAGCCCAAGCCAGACGAAGGGGGATTGAGATAAAGGACGGGCTGATTATCAAGCTGTACGAAGGATGGTGCACAGCCGAAGCTATGCGCAGAAAGCTTCGTCGCGATAGCAGAAAGGGGAACCGACTTAAAGATGAAAAGACTACTTAGGCCTTGATAGATTCCCATAAGTCATTAGCAAATGTAATGGACATGAATGTAATTTTGCATGGGCTGCGTCCCACGCCTATAAATAGATGAACAGTACTCCCGTACTATTCACGCTGACTTGGCATTTGCTTTCCGTCATCCTTGTACTTTTGCCTTCCTGCAATCCGAAGGTACACTTGTAATCTGAAATCATTTCTATTTTTATATGATAATAAAATAGAAATGACGTTGTGATAATATTTAAATGTTTATATTACTTTTTATGTTGCATGTAAGTTCTTCGTCATAATTTATTGTGCTTACGAAGATATGTTGTTTGTGACCTTCGTCCGGAACACATTATATCCCGAAGGGAAATAATGTTTCAAGGGATGAAGGACTTTATCATTTAACACTTTTTATGTTGCCTTGTTCTTAATCCGAAGCATTTGAGAATAAGTCCCCAACATTGGCGCCCACCTCCGGTGAACTCACTTCCACTTTGAGTTTTTGAACACCTTCGGAAGCCATAAACCTTCGCTATGGCGCCGAAGAAAGCTTCAGCGACTGGGGCTGCAGCCCTGCAATCGCTGGACCCCAATCAGGAGACTCTCTCTCTTCGGGAGGCCCGAAACCAGAAGAGGAAGGCTGTCAGCCCAACGCCTCAAGAGGATGAGCTAGATCAAGAGATCAGAGATATGGAGATGCTTCATCAACAGGTGCAGAGGAAGAAGGAAAAGATGGCCAGGCTAGCTGAACTGCAAAGGCAGATAGACGAAGCTTCTGAAGAAGTTTGCCATCTTACTCACGATGAGCAGAACCGAAGGCCTCAACAAAAAGACCTTCATCAGGAGGGTTTCTTCAACGAAGATGACTGGTATGACAATTTCCATCATGGAAATTTTGTTTTCGATGATGCTTCTCCCTTGTCCGCTGAGCTGCAGGCTACACCTTGGCCTCCGTCCTACAAGCCACCCCAGCTTCCCATATTCGATGGCCATTCAGACCCGAAGCAGTTTTTGATGAGCTACGAAGCAACAGTATCTTCGTATGGTGGCAATGCTGCAGTCATGGCAAAGTCTTTTGTTATGGCTGTCAGGAGTGTTGCTCAAACCTGGTATTCCTCCCTTCGACCAGGAACGATCACTTCATGGCAAAAACTGAAGGACATGTTGTTAACCAGCTTTCAAGGGTTTCAGACGAAGCCGGTCACTGCTCAAGCCTTGTTCCAGTGCACTCAGGATCATGAAGAATACCTTCAGGCGTATGTCAGAAGGTTCTTGCGTTTGAGGGCGCAGGCACCAACGGTGCCCAACGAAATTGTCATTGAGGCCATGATCAAGGGACTTCGGCCTGGACCTTCAGCTCAATACTTTGCTAGGAAGCCTCCTCAAACTTTGGAGAAGCTGCTCCAGAAGATGGACGAGTATATTCGTGCCGACAACGATTTTCGCCAAAGAAGGGAGGAGGCTTTCAGGTTTTCTGAAATGACCAGGGGCTTCGGAGGAAGATTCTATCCGAGGCATGTCAGGTCCATCCACAATACTCAAAATGATGATAAGGGAAGTCAGCAGCACAGGCCGCAGTGCTCCTCACAGGCTTCGGGGCAACAGCAAAGTTTCTTCCGGCCACCAGCTCCAAGAGGCAGAGGCGCCAAGGGCTTCGGCGGAAGATTTGGAGATCAACCAAGGAGAATGTTTTGTTTGTTCTGTGGTGAAAACAAGGGCCATACCACTAGGATGTGCCATGTTACCATCCAGAAGCAAAAGGAGATAGCCGAAGCTGCAGCACAACAAGTTCAGCCGAAGCAGGTCATGCATACTGCTTCGTACCATCCGCCTTACATCCCAGAATACGTAGGCAATCACCCTGCAGTTTCTGTTGCTTCGGCGAGTCAACCTCAAGCTTCCTGGCAACAGCCTCCGCCTCCACCACCGCTGCAACAGGGCCAACAGCCGGAAGGGAGCCAATATGCTCCACACCAAAGGGATCTCAGAGAACAATCCGAAGCTCGCACAGTCAATAGCACTGTGCCAGAGTCAAAGCACATCTATTGACAAATATCATACCTTGATAGCAGTCTTTTCCATTTAGTTCTATTTTCTGTAATAAAGAACATTTTTCAGTTTTCATGTAATAGTTTCGTTGTTTGCCACAAGGAAAATTTGTTTTCTCAGGCTTAAGTTGCTGAAGCTTTAAGATTTGCGATAACAAGGAGGACCTTTCGAATTATCAAAAATCCTTCGAAGCAACAAAAAGTCGTTCTAAGGAGCGCAGAGTAAGTTTGCTGAAGTCACAAAAAGCCGTTCCAAAGGGAACGCAGTGTAAGTTTTCTGCTCCAAAGTCGTTCCAAAGGGAATGCAGAGCATACAGCGAAAAGTCAACG
Organism: Zea luxurians; assembly: GCA_029449295.1. Classification (NCBI taxonomy): domain Eukaryota; kingdom Viridiplantae; phylum Streptophyta; class Magnoliopsida; order Poales; family Poaceae; genus Zea; species Zea luxurians. The sequence continues at coordinate 179,238,229 of JAOPSE010000004.1, read as the reverse complement.
CTGATACCGCCTAAGTAAAAGGTGAAGAAGCTCCAAAGTCGTTCCTAAGGGAATGCAGAGCTTACAGCGAAAAGTCAACGCTGATACCGCCTAAGTAAAAGGCGAAGAAGCTCCAAAGTCGTTCCTAAGGGAATGCAGAGCTTACAGCGAAAAGTCAGCGCTGATACAAAAATATTGTGTGTTTTACGGGGATATGTGTGTATTTTCGAACAAATGTCATCTACATAACATAACACCATCACATCATTTTGCATAGCATAAGCATCATACATCATGTTGCATATGGCAAAAGAAGGGGACACAGTATCAACCTTCGAAAGCATGCTTTGAGAAAGTGAAAATCGTGCTAAGTCACAAGGGGATACAATATTGATCTTCGGAATATAGCTTCGGAAAATATTTTCACAAAGCTTGGATATCCTTCATCAGAGCACTATGAACATTGTCGAGATGCATAAGTTTTTCTATCTTCACGAAGCATGAAAAGAAGGGAAGGTGTTTTTTCGCCGAAGGCTCAAAAACGGTACGTATGTAAAGTTTCATGCATCGTAAAGAATCGAATCACTAAAAGCAAATATATCACAGGGTTACAAAATGTCACACATATTTCATTTCAGAAGTCTTTACAATAGTGCTTAATCTTCTCTTAAAACAACTTCGGCAGCTTCGTTCAGGAGTCGGTTAACAACTTCATCCATGATAGCTTCAGCCATCTTTTTAATTTCTTCGTCTCCTTTCGGGTGAGGGCCCGGAGACGTTTTAGTAGGATCTGAAGAAGGACATGATACGGCCACATTGCTATTACAAATTGCGAACGAAAGTTTAAAATCAAAAATTACAACACAATAAAAACCATTAGCTAATACCTATTTGCCCTTCGGGCTCTGAGCTTTTGTCAGCGGCCTTAGTTACTTCTCTAGCGTCGTGAATGCCCTTCTCACTCTTCTGAATAATTTCTCGGGCCATTTCTCGGCCACCATTGTCCCAGACGTCGGTGAAAAATTTTCCACCAGCCTGGCTAGCTTCGGCCGAGGGATCTTTAATATCTTTAGGAGATAAGCTGGCTTCGGATTGTGCAAGAGCCTTAACATGATCGCAGCCTTTTTTCTCCAGCATAGTAGCAATCCCCCTGGCACCCGAGAAGGCACAAATGTCTCCGCGACTGTTTAGAATTTCTTCGAAGGCTTCAGCCTCATGGCTGATCCATTCGATCGGTCCTTCTGGGTTACCTCTCACAAAATCTTCCTCACTCGAAAATGCGCCAACGCTGGCGAAGCTGGTTTTTATTTTCTTTACACATTCCATGGATTTTTCGTAGCACCTTTTCTTAGAAGACCGAAGCTCTTCAACGGTTCCTTCCAAATGATTAGCCCATTGGTCACTACATTCCCGCCTCGTTTCCTCAAGTATGCGTTCTTCTTTCGCCCGGGCCAATTGCTTCCGAAGATCGTCAATCTCGTGCTTTTGAGCTGCAACTTGTGCTTTAAATGCAGCTTCGTTCTCCTTTATTTTATCCACCAATGTAACTAGAATTTTGTCCTTTTCCAGGGCTTCGTTCCTTAGTTTGATAACCTCTGTCCGAAGGTTGTTGAAAGCAATTTCATAGCTTTCGTCTTCGGCATTCTTTTGCGCTCTCAGCGCGTTGCTTAGTATTAAGCCCTATATGTAAAAGTTAGTATAAGAATAAAACAATAGATTTCGAATCATAAATTTTCAAAAACGCGCAATTCTCGCACCTTCAGACTATTTTAAGCAAGGCTATCCGCAAGATCCTCCTTCGTCATAGCGCATAGTCCAGCTTCAAGCTTCGGAAACCCCATACTCTTAGCCATCTCCCGGCAGACAGATAATTCTTTGTTGTCAGGGAGGCAGTATAGAAAGTCATCTTCGTTTGTCCCATTGAACACTAGTGCCCCCTTCGGATATTTTAATTCTCTGGCATAGTGATTGGCTTCATAAATCTCTTCTTCAGATAATTTCTTCCCCGAAGCATGTCGCACAATGTAATCGCATATGTTGGAAGGAGCTTCGGGGGCAGCAGTGTCAATTTCTTCAACCAAAATTGGCTCTGACATTTTTATTTTTTCTTCGGTTTCCAAAGGTTGTTCCTTGGTGGGCTCTGAAGGCCCAGCTTCAGCTTCAAGTTGTTGCTTCGAAGCTTCAGCAACTAAAGCTTCAGTAGACACTTCAGAAAGTTCAACAGTCTTCTTTGGAGTTATGCTTGAAGACTTAATTGTCTCCAAAACATCTAGCACGTTCACCATTCTTTTTCTTTTCGGGGTCACCGATGGACCCTTTTGATTTTTTATTGTCTCAATATTTGCTGAAGGACTTAAGATTTCCAATATTTTTGGTCCTTCAATTCTCGGTTTTTCTGCCTTCTCTGCTGAAGGTGCTTCAGTTTTTTCTTCGATCTTCGGCACTGGAGCTGGCTCTGTAATTTCAGTGGCCAAAGAGACTTCACCGATAAAATCAGGCACTGTGGCCGGCTCAATAAAACGTGCCCGGTGGGTGAGCACCTTCATCTTTTTTTTCTTTGCGGCGCTGGCTCACTAGAAGCACCTGTGGCAACTTCTGTTGCAGGAGAAGTATTTTTTCTTTTGCGGCCTGGCACCGGATAATGATAGTCAGGGTAGACAAACCCGATTGCATCAAATACCCGGTTGAGCCTCTTCTTCTTTCGGCCTCCGAAGGCTGCCGATAATGCAGTATTCTCGGCCTTCGAATATACCCCAAGCAGTTCGTCACTTAAGGTTTCAATGCTTTTTAACCAGTCGTCATCAGGTTCAACAAACTTATCCCCGTATTTGAATGTGTATTTTAGCCTGACCAGTCCACCTTCGTCAGACTCTTTGATGGTCTCCTTCGGCATTTCCCACCTTTCTGCAAGTGGCCACACCCTGAAGGCAATATGCTCTTGGACTAGATCCCTTGTCCCAATAAAAGAGCAGATTACGCCGAAGGCTCTTTGGCATTCTTCGGCCGCTTCATCCATTTCAACCTTCGGCTTTCGGAGTCCGAAGCGTTGCCAAATAGGGCGCATAATGATACTTTTAACATCTTCCTGCGCTGTCAAGTCATTCTTTACATAGAACCATTCTGTCATCCAGGCACCGGGCCACCTCTTCCGAAAGGTTGGCACGGGGCAACTTGACCCGGAGCGGGCACCGAAGCTGTAACAACCAAAGTTGTTGTGATATTGTTCTTTCCCCCAGGGCTTCGTCTCATATACTAACTCATGAATTTTGCAAAAGCTTTTAGCATTTGGTTCTAAACCTTGGCTTCTCACAGCCCAGACAAAGATTCCCATTCTTATGATAGCTTCGGGAGTAATTTGATGAAGGTAGATTTGAAATGTCTTCAGGACTTCGACAACAAAGCTGCTTAGGGGGAACCGAAGCCCAGCCTTGAGAAAGCTTAGGAAGATCACGACCTCATCTTCTTCGGGGGTAGGAGAAGTTTTTTCTCCAGCATCAGCCCTCACAATAGATATATCTCGAAAATATCTCCCCCTCATATTGTCAATATGACTCTGCTTAATAGTGGTTTTCCCGAAAACCGAGTGACTTGGCCGCCATGGTCGATCTTCGGACTCTCCCCCGCCACTTTCTACATCATAACTGTCGCTGTCACCAGTATCTTCAGATAAACCTTCTAAAATCTCTTTGGTGATCTTTTCTGTATTGGTCTTCGACATTGCCTCAAGAAAGCCCAGGTTCTTCTCTTCAGAGAGACTTAGCTTCATCTCGACACCAGCCTTCTTCTTCTCAGACATCCCTTCGGAAATCTTACTTCTCGCTTCCGAAGCTTAAAACTAGGAAAGAAAACAAATATTTTTGGGCAGAAAGCTTTATAAGCAGGAAAAACAGATGGCAAAGAGAGCGTGCCAAATCAAATGTGGCGGGCTCCTATTTATACACTCGATATGACGGAAACTGTGTGGTCCCAGGTGTCAGTGACTTTTGCTATTCTAGCAAAGGGAAGGTGTTTTTTCGGACCTTCGGCTTAAGGCCTCCGTCCATATCGCAATCTGAATTTATCACTAACAAATTAATATTGCGAGGGGCTACTGTTGGGAGCCTTCGTCCTCCGAAGGTCCTCAAAAACATAATTTGACAATATTTTCCAAGTGAATTATATGAACAGGTATCTTCGGACTCAGATCATGAACATGGAGTACGGTCAGAACGAAGCCCAAGCCAGACGAAGGGGGATTGAGATAAAGGACGGGCTGATTATCAAGCTGTACGAAGGATGGTGCACAGCCGAAGCTATGCGCAGAAAGCTTCGTCGCGATAGCAGAAAGGGGAACCGACTTAAAGATGAAAAGACTACTTAGGCCTTGATAGATTCCCATAAGTCATTAGCAAATGTAATGGACATGAATGTAATTTTGCATGGGCTGCGTCCCACGCCTATAAATAGATGAACAGTACTCCCGTACTATTCACGCTGACTTGGCATTTGCTTTCCGTCATCCTTGTACTTTTGCCTTCCTGCAATCCGAAGGTACACTTGTAATCTGAAATCATTTCTATTTTTATATGATAATAAAATAGAAATGACGTTGTGATAATATTTAAATGTTTATATTACTTTTTATGTTGCATGTAAGTTCTTCGTCATAATTTATTGTGCTTACGAAGATATGTTGTTTGTGACCTTCGTCCGGAACACATTATATCCCGAAGGGAAATAATGTTTCAAGGGACGAAGGACTTTATCATTTAACACTTTTTATGTTGCCTTGTTCTTAATCCGAAGCATTTGAGAACAAGTCCCCAACAGCTGTCGTCGTAGTAGACGATCTCCTTGATGCGCCTCGTCTTCTTCTTCTTCCCATCTTTCCGTCTATGGCCCGAGCCCGAGTCGGTAGGCTTGTCATCCTTCGGCTCGTTGACGAAGGATTCCTTCTCTTTGTCGTTGATCACGATTCCCTTCCCCTTAGGATCCATCTCTTCGGGCGGTTAGTCCCTTTGTGAAGAGAACGACTCTGATACCAATTGAGAGCACCTAGAGGGGGGTGAATAGGTGATCCTGTGACACTTAAAAACTTAGGCCACAAAAACTTGGTTAAGTGTTAGCACAATAACCACCAAGTGGCTAGAGAGGAATCTTCAACAAAACACAATAACCAACAAGATCAATCACAGAGATGGCACGGTGGTTATCCCGTGGTTCGGCCAAGACCAACGCTTGCCTACTCCACGTTGTGGCGTCCCAACGGACGAGGGTTGCAATCAACCCCTCTCAAGCGGTCCAAAGACCCACTTGAATACCATGGTGTTTTGCTTGCTTTTTCTCAATCCCGTTTGCGAGGAATCTCCACAACTTGGAGCCTCTCGCCCTTACACTTGAAATTCACAAAGAAGCACAGAGCAAGGGAGGGATTAGCAACACACTCAAGACAAGAAATCACAGTAACACCATGCACACAAGTCGCAACGAGAGCTCATAACACTACTCAATGAGTTCACTACTCAACTAGAGCTCTAATTGCTATCGCAAAGAATCAAAGGCGCAGAAATGATGTCTTGGTGCTTAGAAATGTTGTAGGAATGCTTGGTGTGCTCCTCCATGCGCCTAGGGGTCCCTTTTATAGCCCCAAGGCAGCTAGGAGCCGTTGAGAGCAATCTAGGAAGGCTGATCTTGCCTTCTGTCGACTGGCGCACCGGACAGTCCGGTGCACACCGGACACTGTCCGGTGCCTGATTTCTTTCCTTAACTGGTGTAGTCGACCGTTGGAAGCCAGAGAGCCGTTGGCGCACCGGACATATCCGGTGCACACCGGACAGTCCGGTGCCTCCTACTAGCCGTTGGCTCGACCACGTGTCCCGCGCAGATCGCGCGGACGACCGTTGGCCCGGCCGACCGTTGGCTCACCGGACAGTCCGGTGCACACCGGACAGTCCGGTGAATTATAGCCGTACGTCGCCGATGAATTCCCAAGAGCGACGAGTTCGCCTGTGAACGGCCCACTGGACAGTCCGGTGCACCACCGGACAGTCCGGTGATTTATAGCCGTACACCACCGTCGAAGTCCCGAGAGCAGCCACTTTGCTCGAGCCAGCCTGGCGCACCGGACACTGTCCGGTGCACCACCGGACAGTCCGGTGCTCCAGACTGAGCAAAGTCTTGGCTGCTCGAGCCAAGGCTTTTCCGGTTGGTCTTTTCCTGTTTCCAGCACTTAGACACAATACATTAGTCTCTAAAACAATGTACTAAGTCTGAGAAACATACCTTTATCCTTGATTTGTACTTTGTCCACCATTTTACACTTAGGCACTTGTGTTGGACACTAAACCACCAAAATACTTAGAAATGGCCCAAGGGCACATTTCCCTTTCACCTGTTCGCCAGAGCCAGCCTGGCGCACCGGACACTGTCCGGTGCACCACCGGACAGTCTGGTGCACCCAGACTGAGCAGACTTTGGCTGAACAAAGCCATCTCATTTCCAACTCGATTTTTCCTGTTTCCAGCACTTAGACACAATACATTACTCCATAAAACAATGTACTAAGTCTAGAAACATACCTTTTGACATGATTTGCACTTTGTTCACCACCTTGCATAGATCAACACAAAAACACTTGTGTTGGCACTCAATCACCAAAATACTTAGAAATGGCCCAAAGGCACATTTCCCTTTCAATCTCCCCCTTTTTGGTGATTTATGCCAACACAACATAAAGTGACTAGAACAAGTGCAATATCAAATCAAATGAACACTCAAAATTGTTTTGATTCAATTTTGACATATATGGATCATACTTTGCCACCACTTGGTTTGTTTTTGCAAATCAAACTCAAATTCCTATCTCTAAGTCAAATTCACTTGTAGAGATATAAAGAGAGGTATTCCAAAAGAAATTGATCAAGGATTTAAAAAACTCCCCCTTTTCCCATAATCAACACTTCTCCCCACAAGAGGCCAACTTTTGACAAAAGAGACAATAAAAGAGTTTTGACAAACCAAAAGCTCTATTCTACTATTTTCAAAATTTCTCAAGTGGTAGCTGATCCATTTATTGCTTTGGCCTTTATTTTCTCCCCCTTTGGCATCAAGCACCAAAACGGGATCAATCGTGGCCCTCGAACCTCATTGCCTCACCAAAATCTTCAAATCAGAGTGCAAAGGCAATAAGAGTACATGAGATGAACTTGGAACAAGTTACCCTCTCATCGGAGTGCAGTGGAAGTCTTTCATGGTCCAAGTCCACCTTTTCCCTTTCAAACTTCCATTGAGACTAAAACAAGCAAACTCAAACAAACGGTTAGTCTCAAAGGGTCAAGTTGTAGCACAACTCCCCCTAAATATGTGCATCACTTGCACAAGGACTTGTGAGGTCCGAGGAGTGATTGTACAACTTGAGCACCATAGTAAGCAACAAAATGCATAAGGAACATGATCAAAGGCATAAATACATGTATGCTATGAATCAATCCAAGTTCCACGAATCTAGGACATTTAGCTCACTACGCAGCCTGCAAAAGGTCTTTTCATCTAAAGGCTTAGTGAAGATATCGGCTAGCTGGTTCTCGGTGCTAACATGAAACACTTCGATATCTCCCTTTTGTTGGTGGTCTCTCAAAAAGTGATGTCGGATGTCAATGTGCTTTGTGCGGCTGTGCTCAACAGGATTTTCCACTATTCAGATAGCACTCTCATTGTCACATAGGAGTGGGACTTTGCTCAGATTGTAGCCAAAGTCCCGGAGGGTTTGCCTCATCCAAAGTAGTTGCGCACAACACTGTCCTGCGGCAACGTACTCGGCCTCAGCGGTGGATAGGGCAACGGAAGTTTGTTTCTTAGAGTTCCATGACACCAGGGACCTTCCTAAGAATTGGCACGTCCCCGATGTACTCTTCCTATCGACCTTACATCCAGCATAGTCGGAATCTGAGTATCCAATCAAGTCAAAGTTAGACCCCTTTGGATACCAGATCCCGAAGCAAGGCGTAGCGACTAAATATCGAAGAATTCGCTTTACAGCCACTAAGTGACACTCCTTAGGATCGGATTGAAATCTAGCACACATGCATACGCTTAGCATAATGTCCGGTCTACTAGCACATAAATAAAGCAAAGAACCTATCATGGACTGGTATGCTTTTTGATCAACGGACTTACCTCCTTTGTTGAGGTCGGTGTGTCCGTCAGTTCCCATCGGCGTCTTTGCGGACTTGGTATCCTTCATCCCAAACCGCTTTAGCAAGTCTTGCGTGTACTTTGTTTGGGAGATGAAGGTGCCGTCCTTGAGTTGCTTCACTTGGAACCCAAGGAAGTAGTTCAACTCGCCCATCATCGACATCTCGAATTTCTGCGTCATCACCCTGCTAAACTCTTCACAAGACTTTTGGTTAGTAGAACCAAATATTATGTCATCGACATAAATTTGGCATACAAAAAGATCACCATCGCAAGTCTTAGTGAAAAGAGTTGGATCGGCTTTCCCAACCTTGAAGGCATTGGCAATTAAAAAGTCTCTAAGGCATTCATACCATGCTCTTGGGGCTTGCTTAAGTCCATAGATCGCCTTAGAGAGCTTACACACGTGGTCGGGGTACCGTTCATCCTCGAAGCCAGGGGGTTGCTCCACGTACACCTCCTCCTTGATCGGCCCGTTGAGGAAAGCGCTCTTCACATCCATTTGGTACAACCTGAAAGAATGGTGAGCGGCATATGCTAGCAAAATACGAATTGATTCTAGCCTAGCCACAGGAGCAAAAGTCTCCTCAAAGTCCAAACCTGCGACTTGAGCATAACCTTTTGCCACAAGTCGAGCCTTGTTCCTCGTCACCACCCCGTGCTCGTCCTGTTTGTTGCGAAACACCCATTTGGTTCCCACAACATTTTGCTTGGGACGAGGCACCAATGTTCAAACTTCATTGCGCTTGAAGTTGTTGAGTTCCTCCTGCATGGCTAACACCCAGTCCGGATCTAGCAAGGCCTCTTCTACCCTGAAAGGCTCAATAGAAGAGACAAAGGAGTAATGCTCACAAAAGTTAACTAATCTTGAACGAGTAGTTACTCCCTTGCTAATATCACCCAAAATTTGGTCGACGGGATGATTCCTTTGAATCGTCGCTCGAATTTGGGTTGGAGGTGCCTGAGGTGCTTCTTCCTCTTCAACTTGAACATCCTGTGCTCCCCCTTGATCACGCGCCTCCTCATGATGAACCTGTTCATCGTCTTGAGTTGGGGGATGCACCGTAGTTGAGTTGGGGTCGCACATCGCCAATCGCCATGGTGCGCATTGCGGCCGTTGGAACATCTTCTTCATCTACATCATCAAGATCAACAACTTGCTCTCTTGGAGAGCCATTAGTCTCATCAAATACAACGTCGCTAGAGACTTCAACCAAACCCGATGATTTGTTGAAGACCCTATACGCCTTTGTATTTGAGTCATAACCTAATAAAAACCCTTCTATAGCTTTGGGAGCAAATTTAGAGGTTCTACCTTTCTTCACAAGAATATAACACTTGCTCCCAAATACACGAAAATAAGACACATTGGGTTTGTTACCAGTTAGCAGCTCATATGAAGTCTTCTTGAGGAGGCGGTGAAGATAGACCCTGTTGATGGCGTGGCAAGCCGTGTTCATGGCTTCCGACCAAAAACGTTCGGGGGTCTTGAACTCTCCAAGCATAGTCCTCGCCATATCGATGAGCGTCCTGTTCTTCCTCTCTACCACACCATTTTGCTGAGGTGTGTAGGGAGCGGAGAACTCGTGCTTGATCCCCTCCTCCTCAAGGAACTCTTCCACTTGAAGGTTCTTGAACTCTGACCCATTGTCGCTCCTTATCTTCTTCACCTTGAGCTCAAACTCATTTTGAGCTCTCCTGAGGAAGCGCTTGAGGGTCCCTTGGGTTTCAGTTTTATCCTGCAAAAAGAATATCCAAGTGAAGCGGGAAAAATCATCAACTATAACAAGACCATACTTACTTCCTCCTATACTTAGATAGGCGACGGGTCCGAAGAGGTCCATATGAAGCATCTCCAAGGGTCTTGATGTGGTCATCACATTTTTGGTGTGATGAGAGCCTCCCACCTGTTTCCCTGCTTGACAAGCTGCACAAGGTCTATCTTTTTTGAAATGTACATTAGTTAGACCTATCATGTGTTCTCCCTTTAGAAGCTTGTGGAGGTTCTTCATCCCCACATGTGCTAAGCGGTGATGCCACAACCAGCCCATGCAAGTCTTAGCCATTAAGCATGCATCTAGACCGGCCTCTTCTTTTGCAAAATCAATCAAATAAACTTTGTCGTCTAGTACACCCTTAAAAGCTAGTGAACCATCACACCTTCTAAAGACAGACACATCTACATTTGTAAATAGACAATTATATCCCATTTTGCATAATTGACTAACAGATAACAAATTATATCCAAGCGACTCAACTAAAAACACATTAGAAATAGAGTGCTCAGATGAAATAGCAATTTTACCTAACCCTTTTACCTTGCCTTGGTTCCCATCACCGAATATTATTGAATCTTGGGAATCCTTGTTCTTGACGTAGGAAGAGAACATCCTCTTTTCCCCTGTCATGTGGTTTGTGCATCCGCTGTCGATAATCCAGCTTGAACCCCCGGATGCATAAACCTGCAAGGCAAATTTAGGCTTGGGTCTTAGGTACCCAACTCTTGTTGGGTCCTACAAGGTTAGTTACAATTGTCTTAGGGACCCAAATGCAAGTTTTATCTCCCTTACATTTGGCCCCTAACTTCCTAGCAATCACCTTCTTATTCTTTCTATAAATGGCAAAAGAAGCATTGCAAGCATGATATATCGTAGAAGGTTCATTAACTTTCCTAGGAACATTAACAACATTTCTCCTAGGCGTATTATGAACAACATTTCTCCTACCAACATTTCTATCATGCACAAAGGAAGAACTAGAAGCAAACATGGCATGAGAATCAAAAGCATCATATGCATTATAACTCCTATAAGCATTTCTAGATTGTCTCCTGTCATGGTACATAAAAGCATGGTTCTTTTGCACACTACTAGCCATAGGGGCCTTCCCTTTCTCCTTGGCGGAGATGGGAGCCTTATGGCTTGTCAAGTTCTTGACTTCCCTCTTGAAGCCAAGACCATCCTTAATTGAGGGGTGTCTACCAATTGTGTAGGCATCCCTTGCAAATTTTAGTTTGTCAAATTCACTTTTGCTAGTCTTAAGTTGTGCATTAAGACTAGCCAATTCATCATTTAATTTGGAAATTGAAGCTAGGTGTTCACTACAAGCATCAATATCAAAATCTTTACACCTAGTGCAAATCATGACATGTTCTACAGAAGAGTTAGATTTATTTGCTACTCCCAATTTAGCATTTAAATCATTGTTAATTCTCTTTAAGCTTGAGATAGAGTCATGACATGCAGACAATTCACTAGAAAGCATTTCATTTCGTTTAACTTCTAAAGCAAGTGAATTTTGTGCACTAACAAATTTATCATGCTCTTCATATAAAAGGTCCTCTTGTTTCTCTAAGAGTCTATCCTTCTCATTCAAGGCATCAATCAATTCATTGACTTTATCAATTTTATTTCTATCCAATCCCTTGAACAAGCTAGAGTAATCTATTTCCTCATCGCTAGACTCATCATCACTAGAAGAATCATAAGTAGTACTGTCTCGAGTACATACCTTCTTCTCCTTTGCCATGAGGCATGTGTGACGCTCGTTGGGGAAGAGGGATGACTTGTTGAAGGCGGTGGCGGCGAGTCCTTCACTGTCGGAGTCAGAGGAGGAGTAATCCGAATCCCACTCCTTTCCGATATGTGCCTCGCCCTTGGCCTTCTTGTAATTCTTCTTCTTCTCTCTCTTGTTCCCTTTTTCCTGGTCACTTTCATTATCGGGACAGTTAGCAATAAAATGACCAAGCTTACCACATTTGAAGCATGAGCGCTTCCCCTTCGTCTTGGTCTTGCTTGGCTGTCCCTTGTGACCCTTAAGCGCCGTCTTGAAGCGCTTGATGATGAGGGCCATCTCTTCATCATTGAGCCCTGCCGCCTCAACTTGCGCCACCTTGCTAGGTAACGCCTCCTTGCTTCTCGTTGCCTTGAGAGCAACGGGTTGAGGCTCATTGATTGGACCATTCAGTGCGTCGTCCACGTACCTCGCCTCCTTGATCATCATTCGCCCGCTTACGAATTTTCCAAGGACTTCTTCGGGCGACATTTTGGTGTACCTGGGATTCTCACGAATATTATTCACCAAATGTGGATCAAGAACGGTAAAGGACCTTAGCATTAGTCGGACGACGTCGTGGTCCGTCCATCGCGTGCTTCCGTAGCTCCTTATTTTGTTGATAAGGGTCTTGAGCCGGTTGTATGTTTGGGTTGGCTCCTCGCCCCTTATCATCGCAAATCTTCCGAGCTCGCCTTCTACCAACTCCATCTTGGTGAGCAAGGTGACGTCATTCCCCTCAAGAGAGATCTTGAGGGTGTCCCAGATTTGCTTGGCATTGTCCAAGCCGCTCACCTTATGGTACTCGTCCATGCACAAGGAGGCTAGCAACACAGTAGTAGCTTGTGCATTTCTATGAATCTGTTCATTAAAAAAATAGGACTATCCGAGCTATCAAATTTCATTCCATTCTCAACAATCTCCCATATGCTTGGATGGAGAGAGAACAGGTGACTACGCATTTTGTGGCTCCAAAATCCATAGTCCTCCCCATCAAAGTGTGGAGGCTTGCCGAGAGGAATGGAGAGCAAATGTGAATTTGAACTTTGAGGAATACGCGAATAATCGAAAGAAAAGTTTGAGTTAACCGTCTTTCGTTTGTCGTAGTCACTGTCGTTGTTGTCCTTATGGGAAGAAGTGGACTCATCACTGTCGTCGTAGTAGACAATCTCCTTGATGCGTCTCGTCTTCTTCTTCCTTCCATCTTTGCGTCTATGGCCCGAGCCTGAGTCGGTAGGCTTGTCATCCTTAGGCTCGTTGACGAAGGACTCCTTCTCTTTATCGTTGATCATGATTCCCTTCCCCTTAGGATCCATCTCTTCGGGCGATTAGTCCCTTTGTGAAGAGAACGGCTCTGATACCAATTGAGAGCACCTAGAGGGGGGGTGAATAGGTGATCCTGCAAAACTTGAAACTTTAGCCACAAAAACTTGGTTAAGCGTTAGCACAATAATCGCCAAGTGGCTAGAGAGGAGTCTCAACAAAACACAATAACCACAAGAGATCAATCAAAGAGATGACACGGTGGTTATCCTGTGGTTCGGCCAAGACCAACGCTTGCCTACTCCACGTTGTGGCGTCCCAACGGACGAGGGTTGCAATCAACCCCTCTCAAGCGGTCCAAAGACCCACTTGAATACCACAGTGTTTTGCTTGCTTTTCTTAATCCCGTTTGCGAGGAATCTCCACAACTTGGAGCCTCTCGCCCTTACACTTGAAGTTCACAAAGAAGCACGGAGTAAGGGAGGGATTAGCAACTCACACAAGACACAAAGATCACAGCAAATACGCACACACAAAACCCAGACTTAAGCTCAAAAGACTAGCACACTAGAACGGAGCTCAAATCACTAGAATGTCGAACAAGTGCGCAAGAATGGAGTGTGAGTGATCAAGAGTGCTCAAGGAATGCTTGGTATACTCCTCCATGCGCCTAGGGGTCCCTTTTATAGCCCTAAGGCAGCTAGGAGCCGTTGAGAGCAATCCTGGAAGGCAGATCTTGCCTTTTGTCGACTGGCGCACCGGACAGTCTGGTGCACCACCGGACACTGTCCGGTGCAGATCTCCTTCCTTATTTGGCGAAGCCGACCGTTGGAGTCTGAGAGCCGTTGGCGCACCGGACATTGTCCGGTGCACATCGGACAGTTCGGTGCACCAATGTGACCGTTGGCTCGGCCACGCGTCACGCGCGGAATCCTCGGTCGACCGTTGCCCCGGCTGACTGTTGACTCACCGGACAGTCCGGTGCACCACCGGACAGACCGGTGAATTTTAGCCGTACGCCGTTGATGGTTTCCCGAGAGCGACGAGTTCTCCTGTGAACGGCCCACCGGACAGTCCGGTGCACCACCGGACAGACCGGTGAATTTTAGCCGTACACTGCCGTCGAAGTCCCGAGAGCAGCCTGTTCGCCAGAGCCAGCCTAGCGCACCGGACACTGTCCGGTGCACCACCGGACAGTCCGGTGCACCCAGACTGAGCAGACTTTGGCTGAACAAAGCCATCTCATTTCCAACTCGATTTTTCCTGTTTCTAGCACTTAGACACAATACATTAGTCCATAAAACAATGTACTAAGTCTAGAAACATACCTTTTGACATGATTTGCACTTTGTTCACCACCTTGCATAGATCAACACAAAAACACTTGTGTTGGCACTCAATCACCAAAATACATAGTAATGGCCCAAGGGCACATTTCCCTTTCAAGTGGAATTGAAGTTCATGTCTTAAGAATATCCTGCACTTCAAGGAAAGCTAGTACCACAAGTAAGTAGTGAAGTGCAGATATAAAAGCGAGTAAGACAGAGAGTCAGAGTACAATACGGAACGGAGCACACAGACGCAAGGATTTATCCCGAGGTTCGGCCAAGCCTGAAATGCTTGCCTAGTTCTCGTTGGAGTTAGCCACACCTGGGCTTGGAGTCTGTTTCAACTCCTTCCTCCGTTTGCTCAGATCTGTCAGTATGACAGATAGAGCCTTTCACTATATTGAGTTGGGTTACAACAAAACCGCGGCTGCTTACAAACTTCTTGACAGCACCCCGGCAGAGTAACGATACGCTCAAGACCTTGCTCTAGCTCTTAGCAGCTCTTCTCCACTCTCTAAAGGCTTATAACTTTGCCTTCTACACAAACTAGAGAGTTACACACAAGAGGGAGAGTGAGAATTGATCAGAGTGATGTCTACACTTGTTGGCTGCACTTCTATATAGATTGAGGTGCCTAGAGGTCCCTTTTATAGGCATAAGGGGCCTAGGAGCCGTTGAGAGCAATCTAGGAAGGTAATCCTTGCCTTCTGTCGGTTGGCGCACCGGACACTGTCCGGTGCCCGATTTCCTTCCAAATGTGGCGCAGACGATCGTTGCAGTCTTGGAGCTGTTGGTGTCCGGTGCGCATCGGACAGTCCGGTGCCCCCATCTGACCGTTGGCTCGACCACGCGTCACGCCCGAATTGCGTGGCCGACCGTTAGCCCAGCCGACCGTTGGCTCACCGGACAGTCCGGTGCACCACCGGACAGTCCGGTGAATTGTAGTCGTACGTCGCCAGACTTCTCCCGAGAGCGGCGACTTCGCCGCAGCCGACTCACCGGACACTGTCCGGTGCACCACCGGACAGTCCGGTGATTTATAGTCGTACGCCACCGACTTCTCCCGAGAGCGGCCTGTTCACCAGAGTTCAGCCTGGCGCACCGGACACTGTCCGGTGCACCACCAGACAGTCCAGTGTGCCAAGCCAAGCTGAAATTGGCTGCTCATAGCCAACACTTTTCCTTTTCTTTTCTTCTTCTTTTCTTTCTGTTTCCAGCACTCAAACAAACCGTGTTAGTACTCAAAAACAATGTATTAGGTCTGGAAACATACCTTCTCTTGGATTTTCACCTCTCTAGCGTTTGACATGCTTAAGATTGATGTTGGACTCATAAATCATCAAGTCAGCTTTACTTGATCTAGACTAACATTTCTGAGCTCCAACATCCTACAAAGGTCACATAGAATATCTCCAAACATAGGAACAACCCAAACTAAAGGTCAGAGTGCACTTAGCTCTTTTGGGCTGCTTTCAGTTCTGTTTTTGACATTTGTTCTCGTTCTAGTGACCTTGATCTCCTTCTTAGAGCTTGGTCTTGAGCCTTATGACTTACACCACATAACTATAGACATTTTCTCATTGGTTGTAAGTCACGTCCTTATGTAGTGATCCTTGATGTGCCGTAGCTATTCTCAACTCGATCACCCTTGACTTTGCAAGCCTTCTTCTTCACCCTTGGCTTTGGGTTCCTCAGCCTCTTTGACCTTCTCCCATGCACTTGGTACCTCGAAGCTCTTCTTGCCTCCGTCCTTGGCTTGATCAGTTGTCTCCGAGCTACGCACCCGAGTCTCACATTATGCAATGTCCATCTTACTTGTGATGCCCATTATCTATCCATCATCTAGTCCTTGGACCATCACACTTGTTCACTTGTGTTGAATCCTATTAGCTTTACATTAAGCACCTGTTCAACACTTGGCACACTTGTTAGTCCTTTAATTGAGTTGTCATCCAAACACCAAAACCCACAAGAGAGCTTTCACTACCATAATCATGAGTGGAGCTAGAAGCAAACATAGCATTAAAATCATAATAAGCAGCATGACCATAACTCTTATGAGAATGACTAGCAATTTTCCTATCATAAATAAAGGCATGATTTCTTTGAGGACTACTAGCCATAGGGGCTTTCCCTTTCTCCTTGTTGAGAATGGGAGTCCTTTGGCTTGTTAAGTTCTTGGTTTTCTTTTATAAGCCAAGTCCATCCTAATTGAGGGGTGTCTACCAACGGTGTAGGCATCCCTAGCAAATTTCAATTTGACAAAATCAACTTTGCAAATCTTAAGTTGAGCATTAAGACTCGCCACCTCATTGTTCAACTTAGTAATAGAAGCAAGATGTTCATCACAAGCATTAACATCAAAATCCTTACATCTATTACAAATAATAACGTGTTCTACACATGAACTAGTTTTATTAACTTCCTCTAGATTAGCTGTTAATTCATCATTTAACTTCTTTAAACTAGAGATAGGTTCATGGCAAACAAATAACTTAGAAGATAGCATTTCATTTCTCTTATTTTCTAAAGCAAGAGATTTTTGCACACTAACAAATTTGTCATGTTCATCATATAAAATATCCTCTTGCTTTTCTAGTAGTCTATCTTTTTCATTGAGAGCATCGATTAATTCATTAATTTTCTCTACTTTGGCTCGATCTAACCCGTTAAATAAATCTGAGTAATCTACCTCATCGTCAAAAGATTCCTCATCGCTAGAAGAAGTGTACTTGGGGGTATCTCGAATGTGTACCTTCTTTTCCTTGGCCATAAGGCATGTATGGCGTTCATTGGGGAAGAGTGAGGACTTGTCGAAGGCCGAGGCAGCAAGTCCTTCGTCGTCGGAGTTCGATGAAGAGTAGTCAGAATCCCATTCCTTTCCTAGATGCGCCTCGCCCTTTGCCTTCCTGTAATTCTTCTTCTTCTCCTTCTTCCCATGTCTTTCTTGTGACTGGTCATTTTCATTATCGAGACATTGAGCAATAAAATGACTAGTCTTACCGCATTTGAAGCAGGAGCATTTTCCCCTTGTTTTATTCTTGTTAGGGTACTCCTTGCGTCCTTTAAGTGCGGTCTTGAAGCGCTTGATGATAAGCACCATCTCATCTTCATGCAGCCTAGCAGCCTCCACTTGTGCTACCTTGCTTGGTAGCGTCTCCTTGCTGCTAGTTGCTTTGAGAGCAATGGGCTGTGGCTCGTAGACGGGTAGTGGACCGTTTAGAGCATCGTCCACGTATCGAGCCTCCTTCACCATCATGCGCCCGCTCACAAATTTTTCGAGGATCTCCTTGGGCGTCATTTTGGTGTACTTGGGATTTTCACGAATAAGATTGATAAGATGGGGGTCAATTACAGTAAAAGACCTTAGCATGAGTCGGACAACATCATGATCCGTCCATCTTGTGCTTCCGTAGCTTCGTATCTTGTTGATCAGGGTCTTGAGCCTGTTGTAGGTTTGTGTTGGCTCCTCTCCCTTGATCATCGCGAACCTCCCTAGCTCACCCTCCACCAATTCCATCTTGGTGAACATGGTGGCATCATTTCCCTCATGTGATATCTTGAGGGTGTTCTAGATCTGTTTGGCGTTGTCCAAGCCACTCACCTTATTGTACTCATCCCTGCAAAGAGATGCTAGCAACACAGTAGTAGCTTGGGCATTCTTATGGATTTGCTCATTTATAAAAACAGGATTATTAGTACTATCAAAATGCATTCCATTTTCAACAATCTCCTAGATACTAGGATGGAGAGAAAATAAATGACTACGCATTTTATGACTCCAGAAAGAATAGTCTTCTCCATCGAAGTGTGAGGGTTTCCCAAGTGGAATTGATAGCAAATGAGCATTTAAATTGTACGGAATGCGAGAATAGTCAAAAGAGTAGTTTTGATTAACCGTTTTCTTTTTTGACGAAGAGTCATCGTCGTCGTCTCTTGGTGAAGAAGAGGAGGCATCGCTGTCGCAGAAGATGATTTTCTTAATGCGCCTCTTCTTCTTCCTGTCCCTCTTCCTGTGACTCGAACCTGAGTCAGTGGGCTTTTCATCCCTTGGCTCGATGAAGAGGGACTCCTTCTACTTATCGTTGACCACCATCCCCTTTCCCTTAGGATCCATCTCTTCGGGTGGTTAGTCCCTTGAATGAAGAGTACTGCTCTGATACCAATTGAGAGCACCTAGAGGGGGGGTGAATATGTGATCCTATAAAATCAAGAGCTAAATGGCCACAAAACTTGGATATTAAAGTGTTAGCGTGACTTAGTAGCTTTGAAGCGAGTTCTTGTGAACACAACAATCACAGAGAATCCAACACAAGAGACACACGATTTTTATCCCATGGTTCGACCAAGTAACACTTGCCTACTTCCACGTTGTGGCGTCCCAATGGACGAGGGTTGCACTCAACCCCTTTCAAGTGATCCAATGATCAACTTGAATACCACGGCCTTTTCGTTTAGAGTATCTTCCCGTTTGCGAGGAATCTCCACAATTTGGAGTCTCTCGCCCTTACAATAGAGATCACAAAGAAAGCACAGAGTAAGGTTGGGAGAAGCAACACACACAAGATTCAATCCACAACACACACACGCACACAAGTCAATACTTGAGCTCGAAGGACAACATAGGGAGTTCACAACTCGAAATAAAGCTCAAATCACTATCACAATGAATCAAATGCGTGGGAGTAGAGTCTGGATGTCTTAGTATGCTTGAAGAATGCTTGGTATCCTTCTACATGCGCCTAGGGGTCCCTTTTATAGCCCTAAGGCAGCTAGGAGCCGTTGGAGATCATCATGGAAGGCTATCCTTGCCTTCTGTCGAGTGGCGCACCGGACAGTCCGGTGCATGATCTCCTTCCATATCGGTCGCATCCGACCATTGCTCCTCAGAGCCGGTTGGCGCACCGGAAACTGTCCGATGCACACCGGACAGTGCGGTGCACCTAGCCGACCATTGGAGCAGCCACATGTCGCGCGTTGATCGTGTGGCCGACCGTTGGCGTGGGCGTCGTTGGCTCACCGGATAGTCCGGTGCACCACCGGACAGTCCGGTGAATTATAGCCACGTTGCCCTGTTCCGTTTCCTGAGAGCGACGAGTTCGCCGCGGATGTCTCACCGGACAGTCCGGTGAATTATAGTCGTACGACTCCGTCGATTCCCAAAAGTAGCTAGTTCACCGGAGACTCGCCTGGGGCACCGGACACTGTCCGGTGCACCACCGGACAGTCCGGTGTGCCAGGCCGAGCTGGAGTTGGTTGTACACAGCCAACTCTTCTTCAATTCAACTTTTCTCTTCTTGGCTCTGTTTCTAGCACTTAGATAAACACATTAGCATTCAAAAACAATATACTAAGTCTAGAAACATACCTCGTGCCTTGATTTGCACTTTCCCACATTTAGCACATGAGGATTCAATTAATATGTGTTGGGCATCTAATCACCAAAATACTTATAGAAATTGCCCAAGGGTATATTTCCCTTTCAACTCCATAGGCTCTGCAACATTCAGATCTTGAATTTCACCCGCCACAAAAGTTCTAAGTGAAATATGTAAGCCACCACCACGCAGTTACACTAATGCAAACGCATATGCATCAGGGGGTAGATCCCTCCTCAAACTACAAAAGTGGAAGCACATCAAGTCATAACATAATGTACTTGGCTACAAGCTACTTGCTAGATTGATCTATTTCGGTATAGCTCAGTAATAATGTACTCAGCTAAAGGCTATTTGTTGAAATGATCTAAGTATGATATCATAGCCATAACCTATGGCACATTCTATTTTGTTCTTAGACAAAATATCCAAAAGGTAACAACTAAGAACCAGAGAAATAAATCTAGATATTTTATGGGTCTCAATTATCAAATATTATGTTCATTGCCACCTACAATATAGATGCTTTCACTCTTGTGCACACATCTCGTTCCAATCAAATTTGTAATCAGGTAGTACCTTGGAACTTGCATATCAGGAACAGCTAAACTGCAAAATTTACTTGCACAACACTTACAATATGTCATTCTCTGCCACATTATCCTAAAAATTGTCTTCCACCACCACAGTGAGCTTGTGTAACCCCTCAGACGCACAACCCCACTACTCCCTCCTGTAGTCCATCCCAGATTCTACATACACCACATGCGGCCAAAACATAGATAAAAAATATTGGCAACTCACCAGCAAATTAAGAACAAGCAACATGGTGAGGTGAGGAAAAAACAAATTGCAGTTGCACACGCCCTAACCTTCCTTGTCATCACTACGTCCCTAGATGATCTGCACCTTGACCTCCTCAAGACCTCAAAGAGCAGTGGCTGAAAGACCTTGAGGTACTTAGCCCCCAAGATGTATCTGTTCTTCACACACCGGAGCACATTGGCCTGCTTGCCGCCCTGAGCCAAGAGCTCGAGAAGGTTAGGGATTTAGAAGGTACCTAGCCGGCGGCACGAGGCAGCTGGACATAAGTAGGGGCGCTAGCAGCATGGGTGGCAGCAAGCGCGACAGGAGACCCTTTGTGCTAAGCTCCAAGACTCACTCTTTGGCACCAGCAATGTCCCAAAGCTTCGGCCCATCGAACGCGGAGGATGCAGGGCAGCTCGAGCGACGGTGGGATGCGAGCGACGACGTCGAGGTTAGGACTCAGGAGGAGGAGGCAATGGGAGGGACGGCGTCAGAATCTAGATGGGCCGTGGGCCGGTGGCCTGGTCGGTCAGACCATCAGAGTGGGGAGAGGGGGCAGACCGCGGATGTGACGCACGGCTCAGCTGAAACGAACAAAAAATTTGGGTCCAACCACTGGGCCGGGGCACGCGTCGGCTCGTGAATGACTATTTGGTCGTGAAGAGCGGAGAGGCGCTCAAACCTGAGTGCCTTTTAATACTTTAGATGGCTCACATGCTCGATCTTTTGGGTATGAAAACAAATTGGTTCATAGACATCCTCATTATTTTAGTTAGACGATGCTCGATAACTCTCTCCCGTAGCTCTATAAAGTGTGGCTTATTAACTTAATTCTTTTGTAATTGGTACAACTTTGAATATATCCTTATCCTTTCACTAATAAGACATCTTGTTCAATTGAAATATATGATTGAACAATTTGGCTAGCTATACTGTAGCTATATCATCGAGGCATCTCCATGACACAATTAGGATCAGGGTTAAATTTCTCTAGCGGGATTCGTTCTCGGTATTAACCAGGAAACATTTTTTTGCTCCTGCTTCAGTAAATTTCGATTCAAATTTCAATTTTTCAAATATTAAAAATAGAAAAATATAACAAAATACTATATGCTTACCTAAAAATATAATAAAAACATGTTGAAATACAAAATTAATCATCATCTTTTGGTAAAAACAATGAAAATCGTGAGAAAATTGGATTTTGGGCCAAAAAAATCCAAAGATTGTCTTCCGAATTTAAAATTTTATCTTGATCAGGAAATTCAAATTTTGGTGAATTTTCCCTCGAATTTATGTTTTCCCTAACCACCGGACCATTGTGGTACCCTTTTTCGTCTTTTTTTTAACGACTCTCTCTCTTAGTCTCGTTAAAAGAGTCATCGAGCAAAATATTTTTTTATTAAGATACTATTTCTTTAGCATTACACAGTACACCGTAGATGCCCATAAACGCACTCTAGGAGTCTAGGTCATTCAAATAATTCTATCAACGTGATGTCGTTTATCATCGAAAGAATATCACCGTTGAGTCCTAGAATAATTCTTAAAAAAAACCCTCAACATAACTTTATTATTTAACCTATAAATGTAATTTGTGTGTATGTCTATATTCATTGCCATCTATTCGAATATGGATGGAAGAACATAGTTCTAAAAAGAACCATTTTTGGGAGGGGGGGGGTATAAAACATTTGTGCCAAGTGAAAGACTCGAGCCATATTCTAAACCTCTAGAGCTAATTATTAATCAACTAATACATTATTAGTTGGATTAGAACAACTAACTACTAATAGCTATTTGTGAGGTATAACTAACAATTAGCTAGCGGTTTGGAACATAACATTAAACCCATACTAATACAATGTATGTGCGTTGCGACGGTATACCGATTATATTCGATGTTATAGTATAACAGTTCTACAATACTGACGGTTCAGTGGTAAGCCAATATATTGAACACTCCCCACAAAAAATAAATGTAAAATAAAGTGGACCCTCCCAAGAAGATAAAACTAAAGTGGACATATCCAAAAAAATAAAATTAAAGTCGACCATTCCAAAAAAAAATAAAATTGAAATAGACATATGGTCCTCGTACCATAAACTGCACATACTAAAATTTATCTTAGCCCAAAATCCGAGAAAGATATGAGATGAAAAGAAGACGTGTCATTTTTTATAGCACGCCCGATAGCCCGCCCTCCTCTACCTAGTGAAGTGGTAGTATCAGCGAGCGCTGTGTTGCGTGTGACTTTATGTTATGATAGGTTTGAGTGCTTTCTTATGGCCCACCTAAGCGATTCGTTAGGTGAGAAGCGAGAAAGAAAAATAAATTTACCCTACACGTTTCGCGTGTGGCGTACGATGCACGAAACTCGTACATTAAAGGAATAGATAAAATGTAGACAAGCTCTACAACACAAACCAACTACGTACAATATTCGGATGTTAATTTTTTTGTCTTATTTTTTCGACCGTGAATAAATAGGATATAAAATTTGTTATGTAAATTTATATTTTTTTAGCATTGAGCTTATTAAGATTCATAAAAAATAAATCTTAAATTCATTCTATATTTTTTAAGATAATTGATATAAAATTCGGATAAGGATACTATTCGAATTAAGATGTTTTTTACCTTTTCTGTTGTATGGAGAAAATATAAAAAATATAGATTAGTACCAAATATTTTATACACACTTATGTTAAAGTATTAAATTTGTCTGTTTTAGGAACATCCCTAAAAATAATGAAAAGTTATTAGTTAGCTTGCTTCAGTCATCAGCCAACAATTAAGAGGCTTCTCATATTGACGGTACCTTGTTCAAGGAAAAGTAACCAGATCAATGGCTGTTTCCGCCGGGATCAAGATGAACATGAACATGGAATTCAGTAATACAGCGTTACCATATTCAGGCCCAAGTGACGGCCTTTGATTTGGACTGCGTTTTTTGAAGTGCAGGCCCAACTGTCCAAGTAAACTGCCAAGCGAAGTAAAAGGAATCCGAGGAGGAGCAGCAGGGCCACGTGTATTTGACTTGGCCTGCCTCTCCGCCTCGCTTCGTCTTCACTTCCCGCCCGGCGAAAGAGCACAAGCAGCCGCCACCAATGGCTGCCTGAGACCTTGCGGGCGAGAGCGGCGGAGAAAGCAGTTCCAGCCTTCCAAAGCTGCCGCCGATGCAAGGTGAGCGTCAGCCTCGTATCACCGTCTCAATCCCTATCATCATCATGATATCTAGTCTGGACTTTTTTATGTGCCTTTTCATTTATTTGTTTTTCTATGCTAATAATAAAACTTCCGGAGCTAGTTTCAATCAATGCGCTCTCACCGAGGTTTTCTTGTGGGAAGATTCTGTCCATTTTTGGTTGTTTGTGCGTGAGAGATCCAGGTTGCTCTGATTTTTTTTCTTGATTCCTTGCTGATTTGTTCCTGGACTCGTTGGAATCCTTTACATTAGATCTTGATCTGCCAGTTTGTGCTGCACTGTTCAAGGGTTTGGACTTCAAGAACTGTTAGTTCGTGTGCTGCAGTTTTTGGATGATCCGGTTTTGCAATCCTTGTATTCAAACTTTTTTTTTCAAAGTTTTACGTTTTTGTACGATTTTTTTCGAATCCCTCGAGCCCCGCGAAAGGAATTTGGTCTTGCGAACGCAACCGCGGATTCATCGTGCGTCCGCAACCCTCGTAGGCCGCGTGGGCGTTTTCGGGCCGGGGGAGTTTTTTTCCCGATCCAGAGTCGAAGGAGCTCAATTTTCTTTCCTAGTCTCGCCCGACGCCCACTCCTCCAGGTGTTAACCCTTTGCGGTGTGCGCAGCTCCGCGTGAGGGCTACGGGCTGGCCACGATGGACTTCGAGTACGTCCCCGCGTCCCCCGGCAGCAGCAGGTGGGCGGGCGAGTCAGCGGCGCGGCGGCGGCAGCGCCGACTCTCTTCGCCGTCATTGAGGACCTACCTCACGCCGGCCTTCGACGCCGTGGCCGGCGTGGAGGGCGGCGTGTCTGGGTACTCTTCATCGTCGTCCTCCGGCGGTCTGGAACTCGGGTTCGACGCCTCGCTCCTCCGCTACCGCCGCTCCTGCTTGGCGGCCTCCGCGGACCTGGATAGCCGTGTCCTCCTCTACTCCCCGCAGTCGTTGCCACCGCCGCCGCCGCAGATGAGGGCGGCGTATGTGGCAGCGGATGACGAGGTTTGGGCACCTGGCGTCAGCCACTATGGCTCCAAGCATGAGGTACTTGTGCTGCTCTCCAGATCTAGTTGCATTAACAATTTTGGGGGGGGGGGGGGGGGTGATTAGTCACTAACTGAAGGGTAGTAATGATTTGTGATTGACCTTAGTGGTTGGATCATAGGTGGATTACTTTGACTAATGCCATGGTTACATGATTCTTATCCTTCCTGCTTCAAGGAATATCCTGTTAATTGTAGTGTGGAAAGTAGTTGAACTGAGTCTTTGGAGTTAAGGGTTCCTCAAAGTGGTTTACCGCAAAACATGGATTTCATCAAGCCAACTTATGTAGTTGTGAGCCACATTTTCGCTGGGAGAGTACACATGTTCCAATGCAACATCTCAGACGATTTGCTTTTGCTGTGGTTAGGTTAATTCTAGTTCTAGATATACAGATTGACAATTTCTTAAGCTACAATGAGAATTAATTCATTCTCATTTACTAACGACTTTGAATTTTAGGGAATGCGTCACAGTGAACGTTGTTTAATTTTAGTGTGACGTACTCTTGTGAATAATTATGGATTTGCTTTAATTGAGTTTCTGAAAGTACATTGTTTGTCATTCTTTCTAGTGAAAAGAGAAGTTCATGGTGTTGTTCTCTTCAGAAAAGTAGGATCTGGTTCGGTTATTTGTAGTCCCGTCGTTTCCGTAGAGGAAGCCACAACACCGAAGTGTTGCTATCCACCATTTTACAACACTGGAGATCCCATTACATTTCAGACATACATGACTTTTGTGTATTATTGCCATTTAATATTACTGCACAAACTAGTTAATCCAGTCTGGTGTCAAAGCTCAAGTGTAAATTTCTTCTATCATTTCCTTATCAGGCCATTCATGTTAGGTAATGTCCTTTGAGATGCATTACCGGACAGATATGTCCGTTACTGACTGCTTTAGTTGGAAACAATCTATGAGGGCATGTTGCTTGCTTGGGCGCTTGCAGACGGTTACCGCCTTAACGGTTTTCTGTGCCCTGGACCCCTGGTGGACAACGCCTCAACTAGCTTTTGCTGTGGCATTTCCGCTTAACGGCATGTACAATGCTGCTTGCAGGCGGTTACTGCCTTGCCGGTTTTATGTGCCCTGGTGGACAATGCTGCCTCAACTAGCTTTTGCTGTGGCATCGCTGCTTAAGGGCATGTATAAGTACAATGACGATGCTTGCTTGGGCGCTTGCAGGCAGCTACTGCCTTACTGGTTTCCATCACTGCTTGCTCAAGCACCATGCCTGAGGTCCTTTTTCAGCAAAACAACTAACAGTTTGAGGCTTGAAAAAGTTGGAGATTGGCGTGAAAATTTAGATGTTGCCATCGTCAAATTAGGACTCATATGCAGGTGCTTAAATGTTCTGTCTTTAAACGTCTATTTAAACATTCTTGCATTGTACATGCCCTAAGTATGCAAGTTGCAATGCAGAGTTAGAGTATGTGGGCTAGGCATTTTATAAGACCCAGTATCAGCATTTGAACATGCCTTAACGTTCTGTGATTTTTTTTTCATTGTTTTAGTGTACCAGTCAGTATTGTCCAATGGTTAGCATGCTTTTTGGAGTCAGTGGCATCACTGCCAATCAAAGCAACCATAGATAATGCACAGTGTAGTTCACTAGCACCATTCTTCTGCCCAATTACCTGAGTGGAATTTATACTAACACATGCATTTACTTGTTTTTTTTATATTACAATATATGTTATATAGGCTGGCCGGCTTACTGGCGCACCAGGTTTTCAGGCAGAAAACCGCATTGCTTTCGTCTCCCCGTCGCGGACAAGTAGCAATCTTCATACTACAGTTCTCGGCGCCTCCACACCCGTCAAACTCCCTGCTGAACTCCAGTTGCCCGAGGGCAGTGTCGTAGCAACCAATGCAGAGCTCCCAACGCCAAAGCCAGAAGCTACGCCTTCATCTCTCAAGTTATCTGCTGATCCAGAACCAGACGTGGATGCCGATGAAATCACTGAAGCCCTGTACGGTGGCAGTGGTCATCGCAGGCTCCCCATTTTCAGGGAGATCTGTCCAGAATGAGTGTCAGCCTCAGCATTCTCCTCAACGTCGCTGATGGATGCATTTCGGCTTTAGATGTATATTCTGTTTATCTATCTCGTACCCATAGTCTTGGTAGCAGTTACTCTGGAGGGTCATTTCTAGCCTCCGAAAGGAGAATCTCTTCTATTGATGTCTTCATTAAGCGAGAAAGCTATGATATACATGACTTGATTAAGCAGGCAATTGGCCCGTTTTGCTTGGCGTTGGTTGGAGGTGCACCTTCGAATATATATGAATTTAGCCCCTCCCTATTTTTGGCCCTATGTAATTGAGTTGCAGTGTTTTGCATACATTCGATGACCCGTGTAATTAATCATATTGGTAATGGTAAAAACATGCAATCAAGTGGCATATCCAATCAAAATTTAACTATGACTGCTATTTATATTAAACTTCTTTCGCCTGGTGAAAGCCTAGTACTTATTTTACATTTAGCCTCTTTCATATAAAACCGTTGGATCTAGATTAGATGCTCTCGATTGTTATTGCCCACCGGTGAAATATATTCAAGTGAGGACATATTTCCCCTCCAGCGAACCATATATTTGTTAAAAGAAACAAAGCACTGTACAGATCGTCGAGATTATTTGAATCATCACGCAGCTGTGTTTCAAGAGGTGAAAGTGAAAGGATATATGAATATATCAAAACAAGTGAAACAAAGCACAGTCAGTAGTAGCCAAAGATTGCTCCGAAGGTGTCGATCACGACGAGAGGTTCAATCAATTACACAAATAACCGGGTACATACAGAAGTGTGGATTTTCAAATGCACTATCTGCACAGCAATGTAAATGGCAGCCCTGCACAAAATTTTTTAAAAAATGAACCATGACAGCTAAAAAACCATATTCTGTCTGACTCATTCACCGGAGCCTGTACACTTCCATGACTTCAAGCTAGTCTCGCGACGGCCTTGCTTCAAATCCACCTTCTTTCCTGCTCACTAAGTCGTACGGCATGTGGGTTCCTAGCATTCTGTCCCAGATCGAGAAGAATGGCTGGGAGTAGTTGTATTTGGTTCCTTGCAGCTGGTGGTGGATGTCGTGATAGGCGGTGTTGTTCTGGAACAGGTGCTGGAAGATGTTATACGGTAGCCAAAGCCCGCAGTGATCGTCGACCGTCTTGAGGACTGCGAAGCAGAAGAAGAACACGGCGGTCCTCGGCGTCATGCCGGAGACCAAGAAGGAGATGGCGCCTCCTAAGGTGTCCAGAAGCAGGCCCTCCAGTGGGTGGTTGTACAGAGCCCCGATAGCGTAAGGGACAATCAGCCGATGGTGCTGCGAGTGGATGTGCCGATACAGGAACTTGTTTTGGTGCATGTAGCGGTGCACAAAGTACTGCCATGAGTCCATCACTAACATTGCAACTAGAAACTGGAAGATCTGGACGACGATAGGTGGCTGAACAACAGTTATTGAGCTATCAGAAGTCACCTGCAAGTTATCATGTAGAATTGGGTTACAAAGGTCAAGTCACCATAACAATTAACAAATGAGAAATTCAAGTATTGAATCTGGAACTCTTTATCCTAACAAGAGAAAAACAATAATATAAACCTAATTGCACCTTTGCCATCCTTGGTTACAAGCAAAATGCATGAGGTGCATTACGAAACTGATGCACAAGGGTAAAAAGGTAGGCTAAGGCTACACAGGCAACAAGCCAACTTCACCAAAAGATTGAAAAAAAGCTGTAATACCACAAAGAAGAACGTACAGAACGCAGTGGCTCTCTAACAATGCCAAGAACCTGTCAAAGCAGCCGATGCTCAAAACTATATTGATCTATTCTTAAGCTATACTGTGCTTTTGGAATAGTTGGTAGTTTAGCATAGGGGCAGGATGGAGAGTACACATGCATATCAAGTCTGAGCACACATTCTTAGACCCATTTGCTATAAACATAAAAACATTAATGTGCTACCAGCTCCACAGATGAAAGGAGATCCATAATTTTTCAACAGGGTTTAAAAAATCAGGACAGGGAAATCATCTATAACTTACAGACTACTGATCTCTAAACTACAAGTCTATGATATTAAAATTATATGGACTGAAGAGGTATACAACTATACATGGACTGAAGAGATACTTTAGTGATATGAATGTCTGCAGGATGCACGAAAATACAGTGATTTGCTGATTCCTATTGAAGTCACAAGCTGCTGGCCCTTATGTGATGAGTAACATTGACTTCTATTACATGGCCACTAGTATTTTTTTTTGGCTTTGTTTGCGCTTTGTCGAAATTATGGGCTACCTTTTTACCGGAAAACAGAAAGATTATGGGTTGTTATTAAAGATGCAATCATGCAAGTAAATACCTAATGGTGTTTTGCAATTCAGCAAGCCTACTTTATTTCTCCCCCTAAATTAATTAGGTGGCAATGCGATTTTAGCAAGTTTTGGGTCGACCCAATGACAGTGGCGGATCTAGGATTTTATGTAAGGGTATGCTGTTCAAAATTTTCATACAAAATTTAGTAACTTTATTTTATAACTATATAATTTGCATTGTAAAATTATAGATGTACTAAGTAACGAAAAGAATGAGCATGGTGATGAATAATATTATATATATATATATATATATATATATACATATATATATAATCAGCTTAGCAGTGACACAGGCGCACTGGGAACACAGAACGTCACCCACAGGCCACAGCTGCCCAGACCACCTAGCCGGTGTGCCCACACCATCTTGAAGACGGGCAGGCAGCAGACCCTAGCTCCCAAGCAGCCAGGCTTAGAGCCCAAGGGCATACTTCAGGCCTGCAGCTGGGAATAGCGATAGCAAAGACGACCTGATGGAGGCACGGAGCACGCATGACGGCATGAGGAGCCGCCGTCGCAGGGTATGCCACGGCATACCCTGTGGCTCCGCCACTGCCCAATGACCCAAAAAAATGTGGGACTTGCACCCCTAGTTGTTATCCCATCTTCAATTAGTAAACTTGTTTCAAGGAAAAAAAACAAATACCTTGATATCTGTTTGACATTATCATTATGAGATAATACATCCAAGACCCACAACCCTGATACATTGAAAACTGACGATGTCTAAAACATTTCACATGTATGCCCCTCCTACCAATTTGTTAACGCAGGATGAACTATCCTAACAAATCAGCAGCAGCACTCAGTTCTTTTCTTTTGAAGCCTATAAATAGACTCTACATTCTGAAAGTTTCCTAACATTCTTGGCTCGCTGACCATTCACCATTTATATTCAGATAATACTGGCAGCATGCTGACAACTATATCCACATATGCTCACTCTGGCTTAAATGGCAAAAATACCTGATAATAGCAACAAGGACAGTGGACAATTTTAGCAAAATCCAGCAAATACCTAACACCATTGCTATCTCTGTAACGTACTGTAGTTGATATCACTGACTGATTCTTATCCCTGTTTTGTTCATCTCAATGGCAGTACCACTAATCGAACCGAAGCTCTGGAAATCAACTAAAAATGGCAATTAACCAGGGCTGACTGTCTCCTTACCATGAACAAGATCATCGCGACGATGGCCTGCACGAGCTGCTGCAGGAGTACGCCACGGACGACGGTGGAGAGGCTGACGAGGTTCTTCTCCTCCTCCTCGTCCCGCGTGTGGAGCCTGTACCGCTCAAGCGGCCGGCGGTGAAGGATCAGCTGGTAGCCGCCGGCGTACAGCCAGTAGAGCACGATGGGCGAGAAGGTGCCCATCGTCTCGTCGCTGACGTACCCTTCCCACGGCACCATCTCCACCGGCCTTCTCCTCTCCCTAAACACCACAGGGAGAAGACGATGGCGCACGGCAGCCCGGGCGCCAAGATTGGGTTTTGGCGCCGGGCTCCTGCGCTCCTCCCAACCAAACCGCGAACCCTTTTTTTGCCGGATTCGGGTGCCTCGCCGCCTCTACGCAGAGATCTAGGGAACGGGAACCGGTCTTGTTTTGGGAAGCCAGAGGCCAAACGATTGGGGAGAATGGGGATTGAGTCGGTGCCTCGGTGGGAGGTGGGACGAACAGAGATGGCGAAACGGCACAGCGCACAAAAAAAGGGTTTCTCTTTTGCTCGGGGATACTACGGCGAAAAGGATCAGCTGACGGCGTGCAGAAAAAATGGAAATCGTTTGCAGACGAAATGAAACCACAAATGGAACAGAAGACAAGCTGGCGCCTTTAAACGATTTCGTCTCCTCGCTGCTGTCGCCTCGCCCCTATTGATCTGGGAAGAAGGTGCCAGAACAGAACAGAAGAGAAGATTTATTGCATGTGGATCCTTGTCTCCTGGTTAGGGTCCGTTCGGTTATACCGGCAGGATTCAATCTAGCTCATCAAAATCTATATAAATTAGAGAAGTAATCCGGCTAGAAATTAATCCGGAGCTTCAATCCGGAACCACCGAACAAGGCCTTAGGGATCTTTTTTTTCCTCTAGAACAAAGTAAGAAACACGAAGCAGACCCCACCAACGACTACAGTGGAGAATTTACAAATGGCAGTTCATAGAGCCCCCACTCCACCAACCGTGGGGTGTCACAAATAGTGACAGGACCAACGTGTCACAAGCAGTGACATCACCAATATTTCCGTGTGAGCCAAATGTTGCATGTCAGGCAGCGTTTGGATGAAATATACATATTCAAAATCTGGATTTTGTATTATCTAGGTTATGCATGATCTCTATCTAGCTTGTTTGGATTGTAGATATTTGAAGCTGTACATTAAACATATATTTCTTTATTGTCATTACCTTCCCTGCTACAGTTACCCATTTCAAAGTTATTTTTGTCTTTTCAACATCTGTTGGCCGTAGAATCTCTTTTTATCTTATCCAACCGTGGACACAACATTTTGGACCGGATAATGCACTGTAGCATCTAAAATCTAGCCCGTTTAAATCTCTATGAGATATTTTACGTGTGATTTTCAGAATTCTATCGGATCCAAACGGTCCCTCAATCGGGTCATTCAAAATTCTGTCGTTGCGTAGCTCTCAATTTGCCTCATCCATTTTGTATTTGCCCCCCATCCGTTCTGTGAAAACATAGTATACACTACAGGCCATTTGCGCATTTACCCCCAAACCAGAATTCAGAAGTTTGTTCAAATCCCGTCTTACGTGGCGTCCAATATGGTAACTCAGCATGCTCACTTTATATATTGTTGCTGTAGTGGACAATTTGCATACCAGATAGGAGGACCGTAGGAGCTGGAGTACCCCCCCACATGTTAGCTACCCTAGCAACCAAACCGAGATCTACATACGCACCCACTGCCGCACGGCCAGCACAACCCGATCATTCATAGGAAACATGGTCGAACCATCTTGATCTAAAGACTAATTTTTAATCTATAAATTGTCAAATACAGAAATTCCGTAGTTAGTAATTTAAGAACTAAAATAGAATAGAATTAAAGGACTAAAAATGAGTTCCTACAAATCAAACACCCTTTAAGTCTTTAACCAACCGCTATGACATGCCAAATGTCGATCGTTTAGTTGGATGCTTATTTTTGATAAAAAAAAATATTGTTGCATGCTCCCAG
Source organism: Zea luxurians (assembly GCA_029449295.1). NCBI lineage: Eukaryota > Viridiplantae > Streptophyta > Magnoliopsida > Poales > Poaceae > Zea > Zea luxurians. The sequence continues at coordinate 179,205,924 of JAOPSE010000004.1, read as the reverse complement.
TGCATCCATGTGGGTGTTTGGTTCAACTTAAATCCATATTCTAGCTGCTAAATGTTGTTGTGGACTGTCAAATGTTCAGGTTTTTAGTTTGCTTCCATGTGAATGGTTTTGATAAAAATTATCCAAATCAACGTGGATACATTATTGATCGAGTCGTCGTGATATCATTTCTTAGATCCTAAATCCTATGAACTCTATCTTTTTCCGCACATAATCTCCACAATACTTAAAGTTTCCTTATAATCGTTATTTTTAGAAAAGTTTGCCAGAAAAAGTTAAACCAAACAGACTCTATAATCGAGGTCAAATGATTTAACGTTTCTTTTTACCACTGCGACGGCAGCCACCGGCAAGCAAAGAACAGCTCTACATAAAACTGCAATTAAGATCAAATTCAAGATCGTTAAGATAAGCATGGCCAAGTTGTCCGCACGTCGTTGGTCACCGCCAAAGATGGTTATGGGAATCTATAATTAGGCCACCCATGCACTAGAAAACGTACGAACATTAAACAAGGTAGTGCACTTAATACAAGAATCACCGAACCATCGTATCCTCCTCTCAAGATATGGAGAGCATCTCTCCATGTGTTCAACGGTTGGGGCAGGCAGTTGGTGAAAGTAGCCTAGAGGGGGGGTGAATAGGCTACACCTGAAAATTTTCACTAAAAACTTCGAAATATTGTTAAATCAAAGTTGCACAGGTGCAAACCGGTTCAGTCGATTTTAATCACAACTGAACAAGTTTGAACCCGCTCAACTCAAATTAGATAATCTATTTAACAAGGGTGAAATAGTGAATAATACAACTGAAGATTTTCTCTACACAAAAGCTACTTAAATGAATAATATGAGCCAACCACAGAATATAAAGTGCTTGACAAGAACACACGAGAACACGCGATATAACCCGAGGTTCGGCAACCACCACAAAGGTGTCCTACTCCTCGTTGAGGAACCCACAAAGGGCCGGGTCTTTTCCAACCCTAATCCTCCACAAGCCGACCACAAAGGTCAAGGCAATCTCTTCTCAAATCTGCTCAAGGAGCGGGTGATACAAACTTCTTGGGGTCGTCCACAAATTTGGAGACTCCCAAGCAACCTCTAACCGTCAAGGAACACAAGGTTCCAAGAGTAACAAATCCGCACACGGTTAAGTTTGCAACGAGCTCAAGAACAAGAGAAAGGGAGAATCGAGATGAAAATGACAGCGAGTTCGATCGAGTTCACCTCACACCAAGGATCCTTCAAATGATTGAAGGTGGTGCGATTGCGGGTGTGAAAGGTGAAATGAATGCTCTTGTTTAGAGGTTGGTCAGTTTAGAATTCGTGAGAGGGGCGAAGTTAATGAGAGAGAGAGTGTGAGGGGGTATATAAAGGATCCCCCAAAAGCTGGCAGCCGTTGGGAGAAAGTGGGCAAAAACCGGTTGAACCGGTTTATAAACCGGTTGAACCGGTTTCTACCAGGAAGAAACCGGTCCACTGAGCTACTCAGCCGGACACTCGACCGGTTTCAAAACCGGCTGAGTAGGGACAAAAATAGGCTCAACCGAATTTTAAAATAAATCTGCTGCGACTTTTTCTGACAGCATTGACTGTCAGATGGGTCAGAGCAGAGGTGGCAGGTGAACAGTACCGAAACCGGTTGAACCGGTTTCAGGACCGGTTGAACCGGTTTCAGGGGGCTGAAACCAAACTTTGAGAATTTTGAAGGGAACAAAAGGGGAGACTTTGTGGGAAGTAAAATTTGTTTTTCACAAGAGCATTCATGATCAAGGAAAATGATCTCCAAGGAGTTTTTCAAATCATTTTGAACTTGGCTCGTTCCAACTTACTTAACCGTTGCGGATCCCTCTTAATTGTACGGTGATTCCTATGACTCAAAAGTTATAAATTTTGCACCGCCGTTGTTTCTTGGCATTTTGAGCACGCCATTTGATGTGGAATTTTAAATCCGCTGTGCTATATATCTTTATGCTCGTAAGATCTGTGCTTCTCCTGTCTGTAGAAATACTGTGTACATACTAGAAGCAAACTTGTTAGATTCTTAGTTTGTTTTGTCATTAATCACCAAAACCCTCAATTAGGGTTGATTGCACTTACAATCTCCCCCTTTTTGGTGATTGATGCCAAAACAAACTATAATGGAAATAGGAATTAACAGTTAAAAGTACTTGCAATATAAAACCTTTTGTGTATGTGTAGCTCCCCCTAAATATGTGCATGAGTTTTGCGATATTAACATTGACTTGATATGTCAATTTGCAACATATTTAGAGAGAGAATAGTCAACACTATACACAACAAAGATGAGGTATGAAGCATAAATGAATAAAAAGTACAAGCACATTCAAGCTCATTATTGCATAGCATATGATATGAAAAGAAAAGTTCTACAGCTATTACAATAATGAGAGCTTGTCTCAACACATCATAAAGGTGTTTATGGCATTCAAGCCATGGAGTTTATGGCATTCAAGCCATGCATGCATCACATAGTTATTACAGACCAAGAGTTCATTACAAAAATAGGGGTACTGCATAATAAACTTTCTCCCCCTTTTTGGCATAAGAACCAAAAAGAGAGAGAACCGCCGAACGAAATGATCACCAGTGAGGAGGAGGATGATGAGGACCGAAGAAATGGTGCGCCAGGTCAGCGGCAAAGTGTTCCTCTCCAGACTGGGCCGGAGGAGGAGCACTGCCCGAAGGGTCCTGGGGCGGAGGATAAGACGACGATTGTCCCGGATCCCCATGATACGAGGGCGGGACAAACTGCTCTGGATCATCAACAAAAGTCTCTTCTTCTTCGATGTCATCAGCTGTAGAGAAAGGTACTCCATACGCCTGCTGGTACCACTCATTGATATCTGGAGGAGTAGGGTGGAGAGGTACATCAGGAGAGCGAGGAGCAAAGGGAGTACCCAACGCAGAAGCTTGACGACGCAGGTTGTCGTCGGTCTCCCTCTGACGGCGAGCCACCTCATGGACGTCTGCAGCTATATTGCGGCACATGGAGAAGAAGGTCGCAATCCCGTGGGCCAAACGGGCACCCATCCCACGACCACGACCTCGACCACGACCACGACCACGTGGTGTGGGAGATCCACGGCCAGGGGAAGAGCGCGAGGCACCAGCAGCAGCAGCAGCACCAGCACCAGCAGCAGCAGCAGCACCAGCACCAGCACCAGCAGCAGCAGCAGCAGACGGACCCGCAGAGGCATGTCCACGAGAACTGGAAGGAGCTTTCCGAAGGCGCCCAGCTGGATTGTTGGGATCAATCCAGAAAGGGGTGTAGGACTGATGTCGGGTACCCTTGTCAAATCTGAACTGGGTCACGACCTCAATCATCTTCATAATGAAAGGAGCATGAAGACACCCCTTCAAAGGAAAGCAGGCAGCATGAATAATTTCCTGCCAAATCATGTCAAAGACATTTATCCTTTCTGAGCTGTTGGGCTTCATAAACGAGAGCAGGACCTTGCTCTCCCCAAGGATGTTCATCTGATTTCCCCCTTTAGGAATGAGGGTCATCCTGCAGAGGGAGTTGATATAACGATAATACTTATGAACATTGGTTGACTCCCAATACTTGCCAGACTCAGACAGATGAAGATCCTTGGCTTCTTCTCTTGTGGGCTGCCGGAAATCATGAATTTTGATCTTGTCTCCAGATATGTCCTCGTCAGAAAAGCCAAGAATGTGAGCAAATCGACGATAGCTCACCTTGTACCAACTACCTTCAATGAAAAAGTTCAGATATGGGTAGTTGTAGTGACTCTCCTCATCAGCAAGCTTTATCCAGAGAGTAGAATAAAATTGAGCAATGACTTCATCATTCCAGTCATACTGGAATGTCATGATCTCCTTCATCTGTTTCCTTTCACAGGCCCTCAGTGCCTGTGACATCTCTGGATCACCAATAGCTTCACAACCTTCCCAGTTAATAAATCGTTGATGCAGGATTGGTTGATGCTTCTTGGGAAGAATGACTGAGTTGTAGAAATCCACATGGTGAAGAGTCCAAAATCGATTTCCATCGATCCTGGCATCGCGAATACGCAATACAGGATTCTGGAAACGAAGATCCTGGAGAAGGGCCGAGCCTCCACTGGCAGTGAAGTCAGTGACTGGCTCATTGCCAGCACGCCGAGCTTCAGCACGGTGGAGGACCAAACCCCGAATCACCGGAGCATGGGCCGGGGGAAGATCAACATCATCGTCCTTTCCCCCATCATCATCACTGGCAGGCTCCCATGCCTGCGGATTTGCCGCAGGTCGAGACCGCCCGGAAGGATTCCGAGACGTCCGACCGCGAGCATGATGAGACCCGGAGGCCTCAGCACCTGGCAAGACATTGCCACTTCCGCGCCCTCGCTTGGATCGAGAGCGAGGAGGAGAATCTTCTCGGATTTCCTGGTCGTCCGAGGAGTCGGACTCGACCACCGATGGGTTCCTTCTTCGCACCATTCTAATAAATAAGAAATAGAACCTATGATGAGCAAGGATCAAACACGTTGGAGAAGAACCGCATAAGACATTGAGCATGCACTTCAACCGTTCATATGAGCGGTTCAACTACAGTGAACAACATCAAATAGCTAATCTCTAACAATGTTTGAGACAAAATGGGGATAATCTAAGTGTTGCAATCACTTAAACTAAAATGTACCCAATGAATGATACATAAGATAATCAAGAACGCGTAGGATCGAGTACAAGAAAATAACAAAGAGCAATACCTCGATCCGAAGATTTTGGGGCAAGAACTCCCAAGAAGATGGAGGAAGATGGTGGAGACACGCCAAGAAGAACGGATCTCCAACCACACTTCCAAACAAGTGAGGGCACGAGAGAGTGAGAAGGTGAGAGAGAGAACTGAGGGGACGGCGGCGGCTGGAAAAACAAGAGACTGAGAAGGGAAAAGGAGAGAGGGAGAGACATAAAAGGGAGAGGAGTCGGCCGCCAAAAAGTCGAAAACCGGTTCAACCGGTTTCAAAACCGGTTCAACCGGTTTCAAGTCAAACTGCGCAGTAAAAGCGCGCAGAAAACAGTGTTGACTGCGCGAAAATCCTGGCAGTCTGACAGCACAGACTGCAAAACTGACAGCGCAGACTGCGCAGCTGTCAGCGCAGACTGCGCACAGACTGACGGCGCGACGGCCGAAACCGGTTCAACCGGTTTTTATACCGGTTCAACCGGTTTCCACCAGGGAGAAACCGGTTGAGTGGCCTACTCAGCCGGTTTACTCAACCAGTTTCCAGATATTGCCCGTAAGGGCTGTAATAGCACTTAGCAAATATGACATGAGATATTTTAAAGATAAAAGTGATATTTCTCATTTCAAATTGCTCAAACAATCAATTTTCAATCAACAAATTTTATCAAAATTTTAGTTATTAAGTCACGTTTCGAGAATCTAAGATATTTAGCTCACTCCTAAGGAAACAAAACCTAGTCTCATCAAGGGGTTTTGTGAAGATATCGGCTAGTTGATTTTCGGTGCTCACATGAAATAGTTCGATATCTCCTTTGGCTTCGTGGTCTCTCAAGAAATGGTGTCGAATGTCAATATGTTTAGTTCTAGAGTGTTGCACAGGGTTGTTTGCAAGTTTTATGGCACTCTCATTGTCACACAAAAGTGGAATTTTGTTAAACTCACAACCAAAGTCTCTAAGGGTTTGCTTCATCCATAACAACTGTGCACAACATGCCCCAGCTGCTATGTACTCAGCTTCTGCAGTGGAAAGTGCAACACAATTTTGTTTCTTGGAACTCCATGACACTAAGGACCGCCCAAGGAATTGGCAAGTCCCAGTAGTGCTTTTTCGATCTACTTTGCAACCGGCATAATCTGAGTCAGAATAGCCAAGTAAATCGAAAAGGGAGCCTTTAGGATACCATAAGCCTAGGTTTTGGGTGTGGACTAAGTATCTTAGAATTCTCTTAACGGCTACAAGATGACAGTCTTTAGGATTTGCTTGAAAACGTGCACACATGCAAACACTCAACATTATATCAGGTCTAGATGCACATAAATAAAGCAGTGATCCTATCATTGATCTATATAATTTTTGATCTACAGGTTTACCTTCCTCATTTAGGTCAAGATGTCCATTTGATGACATTGGAGTCTTGGCGTGCTTTGCTTTTTCCATGCCAAACTTCTTGAGCATATCTTGAGTATATTTAGTTTGGCATAGAAAAGTACCTTCCTTGAGTTGTTTGACTTGAAATCCCAAGAAGTATTTAAGCTCGCCCATCATAGACATCTCAAACCTGTTTGTCATCACTTTGCTAAACTCTTTACAAAAGTTTTCATTAGTACTACCAAATATAATGTCATCAACATATATTTGGCACACAAATAATTCATTATCAACTTTTCGAGTAAATAAAGTAGAGTCAGCTTTTCCTATAGTAAACCCATTTTTAATTAAAAAATCTTTAAGACAGTCATACCAGGCTCTAGGGGCTTGTTTAAGCCCATAGAGTGCCTTGTGAAGAAGATAAACATGATTTGGCTTCTTTGGGTCTTCAAAGCCCGGTGGTTGCTCCACATATACTCTTTCTTGAAGTGGTCCATTTAGAAAAGCGCTCTTGACATCCATTTGGTATAACTTGAAATCATGGTTAGTAGCATAGGCAATTAATATTCTAATTGATTCTAACCTTGCTACCGGCGCATATGTTTCACCAAAGTCAAGTCCTTCCACTTGAGTATAGCCTTGGGCAACCAACCGTGCCTTGTTCCTTGTGACCACACCATGTTCATCTTGCTTGTTCCTAAAGACCCATTTAGTCCCAATCACATTTTGTTTGGGTCTTTGGACTAAGGACCAGACTTCATTCCTGGTGAAGTTGTTTAACTCTTCTTGCATGGCCATTATCCAATCCGGATCACCCAATGCTTCTTCAACCCTAAGTGGCTCAAGAGAGGAAACAAACGAGTAAAATTCACAAAAATTAGCTAAACGAGATCGAGTTGTTACCCCTCTCCTGATGCTACCCAGGATGTTGTCCACTGGATGGTCCCTTTGAATTGTTTGATGGACTCTTGGATGAGGAACTGATGGATGTCTTTGTATTTGCTCCTCCTCATCAATTTCTTGTTCAAGAGACACTTCACCATCAATGCTTTCATGTTCATTTTCTACCACTGTTGGCATTCTTTGATGATTTTCTTCGTTGCTTGGATGACTTGAGGTTGATGGGTTTGCTTGGGTGGACACTTTGTCACTCACCACCCTTGCACCCACATCAACTACCTCATTGGTCATCCATAAGGTTCCTTCTTCATCATCTCTTTCTTGAGGTCTCACCTCACCTATTGCAAGTTTCTTTATAGCCTCACAAGGTAATTCTTCATTTCCTGCAGTGTCATTAGAAACGTGCCCTTGCGAGCCATTAGACTCATCAAATGTCACGTCTATCGCTATTTCAACAAGACCGGTGGTATTGTTGAAAACACGATATCCATGGGCATTTGATGCATAACCAAGCAAGAAGCCCTCGTCCACTCTAGGAGCAAACTTTGAGCTCTTGACTTTCTTGTTGAGAATAAAACATGTACAACCAAAAACTCTAAAGTAATCAACTTTGGGTTTGTTACCAGTGAGAAGCTCATAAGCAGTCTTTTTGTAGATCTTATGAAGATAAAGACGGTTGATTGCATGACAGGCGGTGTTGACCGCCTCTGCCCAGAAGTTGTCAGGTGTCTTGTATTCATCCAACATGGTTCTTGCAGCTTCAATTAGGGTTCGGTTCTTTCTTTCCACAACACCGTTTTGTTGTGGAGTGTAAGGCACCGAGAACTCATGTTTGATTCCCTCTTCTCCTAAGAATTCTTCAACACCTGTGTTTTTGAATTCCGTCCCATTATCGCTTCTCACTTTCTTGATTTTGAGCTCAAATTCATTTTGAGCTCTCCTCATGAATTTCTTCAAAATTTCTTGGGTTTCACCTTTGTCACTTAAAAAGAAAACCCAGGTAAATCGAGAAAAATCATCAACAATAACTAAACCATACTTACTACCACCAATGCTAATGTAGGCCACCGGTCCGAAGAGGTCCATGTGAAGGAGCTCCAATGGCCTCTTTGTTGTGACCACATTCTTTGATTGATGTGGGACTCCATGTTGCTTTCCTGCTTGGCATGCGCCACAAACCCTATCTTTCTCAAATACAACATTTGTTAGTCCAATGATGTGATTATCCTTTTGAAGTTTGGCCAAATTCCTCATACCGACATGGGCTAGCCGGCGATGCCAAAGCCAACCCTTGTCGGACTTTGCCACTAAACAAGTCTCAGGCGTCACTTTACTTGTTGTGAAATCAACAAGATAAAGCTTGCCCTTCAAGCGACCGGTAAAGGCAACTGAGGAGTCCTCCCTTCTAAGGATCTTCACATCCACATCCGAAAATAGGCAATTATAACCCATTCCACAAAGTTGTGAAACGGACAACAAGTTATAGCTTAAAGAATCTACTAATAAAACATTTGAAAGTGATTGTTGGTCTGAGATAGGAATTTTACCAATACCAATCACCTTACTTTTGCCACTATCTCCAAACACAATTTCTTGTGCTTCTTGAGTTAGTTGCAATGTATGAAACATGTCTTTCTCCCCGGTCATGTGATTTGTACATCCACTGTCAAGCACCCAACTTGACCCACCAGAGGAGTAGACCTGCAAAACAAGTTTAGGCTATGCTTTTAGGTACCCAAATTGAATTGGGTCCTACATTGTTAGTTATAGCCTTGGGTACCCACACACTTCTTTTCATTACTTTTCGTTTAGTGTAGGCACCCACATATTTCACAACCAATTTTCCTAAATCCCAAGTCAACATATAATCACAAAGATATGAATGGGAAATAGGAGCATTAAATTTTTGACCACTTGAGGATCCCACTTCCTTCATCTTACTCTTTGTGGAACTCAAGTTTACTTTTACCTGAGGTGACTTGTCATTTGAGGAGTGAATCCTCCCCAAGGCATCATATAGGGTGGTTCCCTCTATGAACTTGGGGGATCTCCACCCCTTATGCACTGTGCTAGGGTTTTCCTTGGATGAGTTGAACCCAAGCCCCCTTCTTCCATTGTTGGGCTTAAGAGACTTGTACTTGGGTTCAACTTTCTTTAACCCATCATTGCTAGAGCATCTTTTCAAAATTTCTTTGACCTTCACCTGTGGGCTACTTTTCCTTGCATGGTTAGTTAGACAACAAGAAGCATGATATTTGGCACAATGTTTGCAAGAATTATCATTTAAGCTAGACTTAGATTCAAGCACTAAAGATGAGGCATTGATGTTCTTGCAATTTTCAAGTTGCACTTGAAGTTCTTGTTTTTGAACATTCAAGCTTAATATGCTTGCTTCAAGTGCATTCTTTTCATTTGCAAGATTAGCTATAGAGGTTTTCATGTTAATTACTTCTTTATCTTTATTCTCTATAGTTATCTTGACTAAAGATACTTCCTTAGTCAAGACATCTAGCATTTCATCTTTATTGTGAAGCAATTCTTGAAGCTCTAGGTTTCTTTCCTTTTCAAGGATAAGCAAGTCTTCTTGAGCATCAAGAGTTGCTTTTCTTTTATCTAGCTTCTCCATTAATTTGGTGATCACATTGTATCCATTCAAGCCAAATTCTTTAATCATTTTATTTTTCATGGCAATTTGTTCATCATCATCATCATTTGAAAAATCATCACTAAATAAAGTTACCTTATCTCCTTTTGCCATGAGGCAAATTGGAGTGTAGAATTCGTCTTGTAGGTTGGTGAAGAGTTGCGAGCTTGATGTAGATTGGATGGCCACGTTTGCCACCACTTCCTCTTCCTCGGAGCTAGAACTCTCTTCATCGGAGTTCCATTCTTCACCAATATGGGCTTGACCATATTTCTTCTTCTTGAAGTATCCCTTGGTCTTGCCCCCCTTTTTGAACTTGTCCTTCTTGTATTCCTTCTTAGCTTCTTGTTCCTTCTTGTTAGGACAATCCGCTATGAAATGACCGGTTTGGCCACATTCATAGCATGCCCTCTTCTTTCCTTTCCTTTGGAACTTGTCATTTTTCCTTACAAATTTCTTGAATGTTTTGATGAACATAGCAGTGTCTTCATCACTTGAGCTATCTTCATCACTTGAGGTCTCGACCACCTTCTTTGCTTTGTGGTCTTTGTTCTTCTTGGTGTTGTCTTGTTCATTAGTGATCAACGCATGAGAATCCCTTGACTTGATAGGGGCTTCTTCGGACTCATGTTGTTGAATCTTTGCAAATAATTGATGAGGCGTCATATCCTCATAGTCATCACGATCCCTAATCATCCTTGCAAGACTCTTATCCTTTTCTTTATAAGCTCTCATGAACAATCTTGTGACCTTGGAGTCACTCCAATCTTCACTTCCAAGAACTCTTATTTTGTTGACCAACACCATCAACCGATCAAAGAGTGATTGAAGCGATTCACCCTTTATCCAATCATATCTTGCAAGCTCACTTTCCAAAGCCTCAACTCTATGTCTTTTAGCTTTGGGATCTCCTTCGTGTGACATTTTAAGAATGTTCCAAATGTCACGGGCATCTTCTCTTCCTTGAACTTTCCGGTATTCTTCCGGAGAAAGACTTCCTTTGATTATGCTCACTGCTTGAGCATTTCGATGAACCTCTTGCATCATCTCCGGAGTCATCTCTTCTCCTTGGGCGGGTTTATACATACCTACATTAACAATCTCCCAAAGACTAGGATGCACACCGATTAAATGCGACTTCATCTTGTCGGCCCACTCATCGTAGTTCAACTCACTAAGAGTTGGTAACTTTCCAAGTGGGGCGGAAGAGAAGTTGGGAATAAAATTTCTAGAGTAATCGAATTGAACTTTGCTAAAGTCATTACCTTTGCTTTTGGTAGATGATCCTTCAGTGTTGAGACTTACCTTGCTCAATACCTTAGACACCAAAAGATTCACTAGATCATCATTATAATCAAATGTTCCCTTACCTTTGTCTTCTTCGGCCTTTCTTCTTGATTCTTCTTCTTCGGCCTTTTTCTTAGCATCTTCCTCTTTCATCTTGAGGAACATCCTCTCGGCAATCTTCATGGCGAGGTCGAGGACCTTGGGGTCCACTTCCTCACCGGTGGATGTGACGGGAATATCCTCGAGGATAGGATCCACATGGTCCCGTTGAGTAGACATAATCGCTTCCTCACGCGGTTAAGCGTAAAATGAGGTACGAGGCTCTGATACCAATTGAAAGTAGCCTAGAGGGGGGGTGAATAGGCTACACCTGAAAATTTTCACTAAAAACTTCGAAATATTGTTAAATCAAAGTTGCACAGGTGCAAACCGGTTCAGTCGATTTTAATCACAACTGAACAAGTTTGAACCCGCTCAACTCAAATTAGATAATCTATTTAACAAGGGTGAAATAGTGAATAATACAACTGAAGATTTTCTCTACACAAAAGCTACTTAAATGAATAATATGAGCCAACCACAGAATATAAAGTGCTTGACAAGAACACACGAGAACACGCGATATAACCCGAGGTTCGGCAACCACCACAAAGGTGTCCTACTCCTCGTTGAGGAACCCACAAAGGGCCGGGTCTTTTCCAACCCTAATCCTCCACAAGCCGACCACAAAGGTCAAGGCAATCTCTTCTCAAATCTGCTCAAGGAGCGGGTGATACAAACTTCTTGGGGTCGTCCACAAATTTGGAGACTCCCAAGCAACCTCTAACCGTCAAGGAACACAAGGTTCCAAGAGTAACAAATCCGCACACGGTTAAGTTTGCAACGAGCTCAAGAACAAGAGAAAGGGAGAATCGAGATGAAAATGACAGCGAGTTCGATCGAGTTCACCTCACACCAAGGATCCTTCAAATGATTGAAGGTGGTGCGATTGCGGGTGTGAAAGGTGAAATGAATGCTCTTGTTTAGAGGTTGGTCAGTTTAGAATTCGTGAGAGGGGCGAAGTTAATGAGAGAGAGAGTGTGAGGGGGTATATAAAGGATCCCCCAAAAGCTGGCAGCCGTTGGGAGAAAGTGGGCAAAAACCGGTTGAACCGGTTTATAAACCGGTTGAACCGGTTTCTACCAGGAAGAAACCGGTCCACTGAGCTACTCAGCCGGACACTCGACCGGTTTCAAAACCGGCTGAGTAGGGACAAAAATAGGCTCAACCGAATTTTAAAATAAATCTGCTGCGACTTTTTCTGACAGCATTGACTGTCAGATGGGTCAGAGCAGAGGTGGCAGGTGAACAGTACCGAAACCGGTTGAACCGGTTTCAGGACCGGTTGAACCGGTTTCAGGGGGCTGAAACCAAACTTTGAGAATTTTGAAGGGAACAAAAGGGGAGACTTTGTGGGAAGTAAAATTTGTTTTTCACAAGAGCATTCATGATCAAGGAAAATGATCTCCAAGGAGTTTTTCAAATCATTTTGAACTTGGCTCGTTCCAACTTACTTAACCGTTGCGGATCCCTCTTAATTGTACGGTGATTCCTATGACTCAAAAGTTATAAATTTTGCACCGCCGTTGTTTCTTGGCATTTTGAGCACGCCATTTGATGTGGAATTTTAAATCCGCTGTGCTATATATCTTTATGCTCGTAAGATCTGTGCTTCTCCTGTCTGTAGAAATACTGTGTACATACTAGAAGCAAACTTGTTAGATTCTTAGTTTGTTTTGTCATTAATCACCAAAACCCTCAATTAGGGTTGATTGCACTTACAGTTGGTACATTGGTGACTCCAGGGCCCAGGCCACATGGCGCTGAGTTAGAGAGAAGAATATCACAGCTACATGACTTGTATAAGGAAATGCCAACTAACATGGTCTTTGAATCAAAGCAAAGTTTTTTTTTAAAAAAAAAGAGGCACGGAAAATGTGGTTATTTCATAATTAAAAAAGGAGGCAAGTTACATCCGGTTTAATCTTACATCCGGTTTAATCGGCCGTAGAACAGGAATCTGATGCAGCTAATCAGCTGAAGCTACACTTTTACTGAACACTTTGCCCCGACGCTAATCGAGGACACCGTTAGGTAACATTACACATGAGCATCATCAAATCAAACAATCAAAAGTCGAGTTCAAGCCTTTCTGACGAATATGGTACTCAAAATCCCCATTGAACCTTCAGTTTTGCAGAGAAAACAGTTTTTTTTTGTTCCACCATATGATATCCCTATATTTTCTTAATGATCTGAACAGCGTCCTCATCCTCAAGCTCATCATGCTTCTGCACGAAGGCGAAATGAATCAGTGAAAGGAACCTAACACAGGGTGTGACGATGTAATATCATATCATGCTGGTCTAATGACCCCTGAATACCCTTCAACTCTTTTTTTTTCCCAAATGTTTCAATTTTTCTGCCCCAAGAAAAGAGAGAGAAAATAAGGCAAAAAGAAAAAAAATCCGGTGTAATCGGGGATTTGAACCCGACGTGAATCGAACACGCAACCTTCTGATCTGGAGTCAGACGCGCTACCATTGCGCCACGGATCCGGTCGATAATAAATTATATTATTTTATTTCTATATATAATATCGGTAATATAAGGCCATAAAGGAAGAGCGGCGGGACGACAGCATATGCCACACTTTCATGTTGACGCTGACGCCTCAGCCTGCAGTGCAAACGAGACCTTCATTCATATTCAACGAATCAACCAGAGCACAAAACGTTTGAGCAAGCTCTTCCTAGTTTGAGTTTGGTTTGTGCTGCACCGCAGACTGTCCGTCGAAAGAAAATCCATCTCGCATGTCGAACAAGTGTTTTTTTTTTGAAAGAGAGACAAGTACATGTACATCTTCGTCAACGACTATTCAGTTTGTTTTGGACTAGGAGCGTGAATAGATCTTTTTGTTAACGAAGAAACAAAAAGGCCACTGCTATTTCAGAATCCAGAAAAAAGGAGGAAATGTCATGGCTATAGCTGCGATCAACTGATCAATCAATTAAACTGGTCCGACGTGGCGCAAGTTAGCCCACACACCTAACAGACAGAGATTCTTACGTGGGAGGGTCCCACAAGTCATCCGGAGTTCCCAACTCGGTAAGGTACGAAAGCCCAACGGGCCCCAAACAGTCCAGAAGGGGCTCTCACACCGGATCCGCTCTGGCTCCAACAACGTGTGATGGGCTCCATGGAAGCGTCGACCGCGCCGGAGAACGGCTCCTCCGCTGCCGGTGGCGGAGCCGGCGGCACGGCGTGCAACGGGGCGGGCGCCGCGTCTAACGGAGGAGGCATGGAGAGGCGGCTGAGGTCCTCGGCCGCGTCCGCGTCTTGGGCGGCGCACCTTCCCCTGGAGGTGGGCACGCGCGTGATGTGCCGGTGGCGCGACCAGAAGCTCCACCCGGTCAAGGTGATCGAGCGCCGCAAGGGCTCCGCGTGCTCTTCACCCGCCGACTACGAGTACTACGTCCACTACACCGAGTGTAAGGAACCTCCCTGTCTCGCGTCTCGTCAGGATGCTTGTTGTCTAGGGTTAGGGGAACTTTGGCCTCGCCATCTAACTCGCTGATTGGGTGCATAAATGCATTTAGCTGGAAGGTTTTTTTAGTGATGAAATGAGATTTCTGCTTCGTTCATCTGCACATTTCAGCAATGGTCGTTCTCGTGGTAGAGAATTTTAGTCTAGTCACAAACATCTTCCTACAATTTTTGTTTGTGTTAACTGCAGTCTGTTCAGATTATTGTAGACTGATATATCTTAAATGATTTGGACTCTTAGTCAATAGAAGACTTGACGAGTGGGTTAAGCTTGAACAGCTTGATCTTGACACTGTCGAGACCGTTGTCGATGAGAAAGTAGAAGATAAGGTAAATGGAGATGCACGCCGTTATGTTGCTATATACCAATGATAGTTCTACCATTTTCTTCACATCTAGCCAGTGGCAGCACCATTTGACTGCCAACGTTTTGGTGAAGCAATGTCCACAACTTTTATTGAAAACACCAGTTTTGCAAGATGAGTGCTTGATATGATTATCTTTTGATATTTATCCAGGCAACAAGCTTAAAGATGACTCGGCACCAGAAACGTAAAATTGATGAAACACATGTGGAGGTATGCTGCAGATTGTTATTACTCATCGTTCATTTACTATAATTGAGGCATGAGCTCTCTGTGCATTCAGTCCAAAAAATATTTCTTGCTCATTTGGCCCCAATCATTTTGGTAGCAAGGACATGAGGAGCTTGATGCAGCCAGCTTGCGGGAACATGAAGAATTCACAAAGGTGAAAAATATCGCGAAGATCGAACTGGGGAGATATGAGATAGACACATGGTATTTCTCTCCTTTTCCACCAGAGTATAATGACTGCCCGAAGCTGTTTTTCTGTGAATTTTGCCTCAACTTCATGAAGCGCAAAGAACAGCTTCAGAGGCACATGGTGAGCTATACTTGTTTATGCTTTATACCTTACCTATTTGTTAGATACATGCTACTAATATGAGATTAAAAAAACTGGTATTACTAAGCTCCCTTCTTGTTTATCTAAACTCATCTATCATCCGTTTCTGTTTAGTTTTAACCTAGTTACCTAGGTGCTAGTGCTAGACTGGCCACCCAGAGACTACGAAGCAGGAACTAGAGTATCAAGACTGCAACTAGAAGTTCTAGATGGTAATGCACTGTATCAGCAAACATCCATATACTGAAGTAAACAAATAACCACAAAAAATTAGTCATACAACATGCAGTTTGGCATGTCTTGCTATTAATCGATACTACTCAATATATAACCATACTGCACTTACTTTTAATAGCTGAGCAACTAGCCAACAACACATGACAAGGCCACACACACAGACACCCTAAAACAGTGGATGGTTTCTTGAAGTGGTTCTTAGTATCATTTTATTTGCTTTTACAGAAGAAGTGTGATCTTAAGCACCCCCCAGGTGATGAAATCTATAGAAGTGGAACTCTATCAATGTTCGAGGTAAGTTTTGTGTCCATCTTAGTTTCTTCCATAAGTATTCTCTATTCAGACATCTTAAATCTTGATCCTGTTGGTCTTATTGACATCATGTTGATCGGGTACCAAACTTTTACTTCTGCCACTATTGAGCAACAACAAAGATTTTGAGAAGATGACTCAAGCTACAGTTATGCGAATAGTTACTTATATTATATACTGTAGCGGTAGTTAACTAGTTATACCTCATGCATTAACTAACAGCAAAGCCTTTTGATCCCAAGCAAGTTTGGGTAGGCTAGAATGTCTTAAGAGTTTCTAGCAAAATGTGAAATAAGTCCATGCATTCACTTTGTTAGCAAGTACTGCTGATTCTGGAAAATTATGGTACCAGAATGTTTTGTTCAGTTGTAGTTGGTCAATTAAAGGATCTTTTCAAAACCATGTCTGCAATATTTAGGAACATGATCACAGACACCTATTATTCATGAACATGTAGAAGTTAGGAGCCACACTTGCTGACATTCAGCAGTTTTTTTATGAATGATGAAATTCTATTGTCAAGTTGCTTGATTTTAGTCTGGAGGATAGTAATTGGAATAATGCATGTACAATGACAGGTTGATGGGAAGAAGAACAAGGTTTATGGACAGAACCTTTGTTATCTGGCTAAGCTATTTCTTGATCACAAGACATTGTACTATGATGTTGATTTGTTCTTGTTTTATGTCCTCTGCGAATGTGATGATCGGGGATGTCATATGGTGGGATATTTCTCTAAGGTAAAGTTCACAATGCTATGAATCTATGGTCTATTTTGTTAAGCTGCTTCAGTAATTTCTGTACAAGATATGTTTCGCGCAAGTGGAGTGGATCATTTATTGCTAGAGAACATCTGCATTCTGTTGAATGTGTTTTTCTGTTTTCAGGAAAAACACTCCGAAGAATCTTATAATTTGGCTTGCATTCTCACTCTCCCCCCATACCAAAGAAAAGGATATGGGAAGTTCCTGATTGCTTTCTGTAAGTATGGCTGTTGATGTTGTATGTTCCATTTTATGATCAATAAAGTTTGAATATCTTGTGGGACAAATAGTACTTTAGGCATTTTGTTCACTGAAGAACTGTTTTTGCTGTTGTAGCATATGAACTTTCCAAGAAAGAAGGTAAAGTTGGGACACCGGAGCGCCCTCTCTCTGATCTTGGTCTGCTCAGCTATAGAGGTTATTGGACTAGAGTGCTTCTGGAAATTCTAAAGAAACATAAGGGAAACATATCTATAAAGGTAA
The DNA here is from genome assembly GCA_029449295.1 of Zea luxurians. Classification (NCBI taxonomy): domain Eukaryota; kingdom Viridiplantae; phylum Streptophyta; class Magnoliopsida; order Poales; family Poaceae; genus Zea; species Zea luxurians. The sequence goes on along the minus strand of JAOPSE010000004.1, from coordinate 179,188,697 downwards.
TTTCGTTGTACAAATTTCGAAAGCTGATTGAATTATGATGCAGCAGTTCTAGAAAGAAACTTTCTATTGGCTCCTCATATTACCCTACCTAACCCTTGATCTATGACAAAAAAGGGTTACCCCTGTGTTTCATAGATTACACTTCAATAAACAGGTGGATTTTCTGTGCTGCAATTGCGCGTTAGTCAAACATTCCCTGAATAAGGACATTTAATAGTCTTCTAGAACATAATGTATGGTAATGGTCTTTTTGGATGAGAAAGATCACCTCAGGAATGTTTGGGTTTAGTCCGGTTCCAACATCCTCTTTCCAAACATATCTTAAAATACCAGGTTACTTGTGGAGTCAGCTGTATATTCCTCGGTGCTGTTATCTGGTATAAAAACTGGCTTTTCATCTTAGTTATCCTGCTACTGCATGTCTTGCCTGGGCCCTGAAACTTTTGGGTGCATGTGAAGCGACTAGTTTGGTGGTAGATATCATCATCTGGAATTCTGGATATTTATGGGATCGTAGTTGTCAGCACAGTGTACTGTGTCGCTACCATAGTGCCATTCAGGGAGGTAGTATGTACGGGTGGTAGATTGTTAGACTCTCTCCAGCAAGGTTCGGTATATCCTCCTGTACCCTATATTTAGCGTTTTGGTACGTCCGCAACCTCTCCAACAACATCCGCTAAAGAGTTCTGTAAAATAGCGTCCGTTGCCAGGAGCCGCTACATGTAGAGATTTTCTGTTCATCCTCTATCCACCACCATGCCCGTGAGAAGCGCCTCCGCGCCGATGCTCGAGCTCGCGCTGTACCCTTCCGACCGCCATTCGCCGGCCGTCTCCTCCGCGACTGTGCACTTCGCCGAGTCGCCAAACACGAGCTCAAGGCAGTATGGAACGCGCTTGTCATACTGCTCTTCCCTGCCCGCAGACGCAGCGCCGGCGGGGATGCCTAGGGCCATGCAGGCACCGCCGCTCGCCGTCGAGGTCATGCTGGAGCTTCCATCCCCTGCTCCATCCTCGTACTCGTGTAGCAGCCGAAGTTTGAATCAGCTCTCGTGTAGCAGGCAACGCAGGCGATGCCGAGGACGACACAAATGGTGCTCAACGATATGCTCAGCCAGCCTAGCGCTACTCTATTCTTTTTTCATTCGTCTTTTCTCCTCTGGCACGATGTTAGTTAGATGATGGTCCTCACTCATTCTAGTGGGTTCAAGCAGTAGAATTTTTTTTACCGAAAAACAGGTAAATGGAGCAGTTAGTCGATGTTATTCTTTTCACTCCTAGGAGAACCATGTTTGTTATTGAAAGCACTATAACATCGCAGAAGAGACAAAACATGTCAATAGTAACATATATCATATCATAGGCAGCTGTAACTTGTAACATCAGATGTGCAAGGATTGTAGCAAACAATATGCTAGACTTCAAACCGAGTAGAAGTGTACTGAATAGCTTTAATTCTATAACTGTGAAGCCCAGTGCAATGTTGACAGGGCCACGTGCACCCAGTGAAATATGCAGAAACTTCCTGCATGGAAGGACATTTGATCCATGTGCTCTGTGGGTCTTCTGTCTGTGCCCTCCTGTCCGTGTTGCTGCTGCCCTTGAAAAAATTTGGACGTAGAAAGTATGCACAGCAGATCATCTGACGAGAGTACATGGAACAATTGTATTCTGAACGTCATTTCTGTTGCCTTCTTGTCCTTGATCTGTACCAGTGTTTGTTGGTAGAGTGCACATGCTCGTAGTAGAACCTTTTTTTTCATGAAGACATGTACATGATCATAGGGTGCCCCTCTAGCAGTCATGAGTGTTTCTGAATCCAAAAGGTAGCATAACACTGTTCTAACAAGCTAGTTCGTACATGCATTTTTTTTTTGGTAACAAGTTCTTGTGCTTGCGCGCAGGAACTAAGCGACATGACGGCAATAAAAGCAGATGACATCTTGAGCACGCTACAGAGCCTGGACCTAATCCAGTACCGCAAAGGGCAGCACGTCATCTGCGCTGACCCGAAGGTCCTCGACCGCCACCTCAAGGCGGCGGGGCGGGGCGGCCTGGACGTCGACGTTAGCAAGCTCATCTGGACTCCCTACAAGGAGCAAGGCTAAAAGGCGAACTGGTCCGTGTCTCAGATTAGACTCCCTGTACATAGCATCTCCCCTCAGCTCACTTGACTCGACTCGACTCTTGTACCGTGAAACTCTACTTGTAACTTTGAACATCCACATCGTTGTCTCCTCATTTCTCCTTGCATTAACCATGCTACTTTTTTTTTCTTGGATAAGCCAGATCAGGGCGTGGAACCAGCAGCGAAGTGATACTGGTCTCCATCCCCCATTACCATTATTGAAGGGAGACCCAGCTGTGCGTGTGATCTGCTGACTGGGCCGCCCCGAGTGAGTGAGTGGCCCTTGACAGAGATACAGATCCTGCCCAGCCACTCGCTCGGGAAGGGTGCCTGGCCCCGTGCCATGCCAGGTTCGTACATGCGTGCATTTCTTGTTTGTCGTCGTTGCGTTGCACGTTCGGCGTGGCCGTTGCAGCAGATTGGTCGTACCGGCATGCACCTGTGCGCCCATATGGCATATGGGAGGTGGGCCAGTCGGTAGGGGCGTGGGGCACGCGTGTAGAGCCCTGTACGTGCTTGCGGCGTGCCCCATGAGCCCGGTGACCCGTGAGAGGCGGTATGAATGGGAGGGGGACAGAAACAAACTGGGGGTGCAAGGACTTGGTGGAAGACGACAGATGCGGTTGCGGGTTCAGGCGGGCGGGGCATGCCACCGGAGACGGAGACGAGATCCGTCGGCGTGGGAGGGGCCGCCGAACGCTCTGCTCGATCTCATGCAGACCGCGGTGCTTGCGCGTGTGTTCCACCTGGCACTGCGCGATCCACGAACACGAGGGCCCTGTTCATTTAAAGATAGAGCGCGAGAGCGAGACCATCCTACATTTTCCTACGGTCTTACTCCTGCCGCAGCGTCAACTCGCGGCTCCGTGCTTGCATGTACGCGTGACTCGCTCGTTTGGCTTTGCTGGCTGAGCGCGTCCTATGTGCTTTTGGTGCCTGGTGGAAGAAGCCGTCGTCGTGTTTCCATCCTATACAATGTTCCTCCTCCCCTTGAGAAAGAGGCTCCAAAGGCAGCCGAGTCTGGGATGGCGGGTGTACACGTACACCCAGGCACAGGCACGCGTGGTTGGGGCCGTGCATATACTCCCTCCAATGTAGTAAAGGTAGTCGTTTAGGACATGATTGTGCATACCAAGGAGTCATTAATTATCATAGAGTTTTCCCTGTTTGCCCCTATTAAATAGGGATATGGGTGCATTAACGTCACTAAAACAATCAGGCTTGATTGGTTGCTGTAGCAGCTCCAAGGCATTCTAGACTGGAGGTCTCAAGTTCAATTCCTTTTAAATGCATCTTTTTTTGTGCAATTACTAGGGGCAACAACGTCCAAATCCTAGACCCACTTCTTTTTGTGCACGCTCGGTCACGCGCAGGATGACTTCTTTTACTGCACCGGAGGGAGTATTTTACCTAGAGTCCACAGCCGCTTTATTACGCTAATACCGATGCCGGCCGCTTTCCCACGAGGCCCTAATCATGCGCGCACAGCCGCTGTCTCTCCGGTCCGGTGGTTACTCTAGCCTAATCCTGGGGGCAGGGCCTCCTTGAGCGGCGAGTCGGACGGCATCTTCCGCTTGCGGTTCACGCCGCGTGAGCGTGAGCGTGCCGCTGCATAACCTCTGTAAAGCACGCCGCGGCGCGGATGCCGCCACGGAATGGAACGCGCCGGGCCGGTGGTGCTCTGGCTGCGAGCGCGTCGCTTCGCTTGCTTCCAGATATTCCTGTCGCCGCGCCAACCCTCTCGGCTCTCCTCTCTCCCTACGTGTGTACCTGTCGTCTGTCTGTGTGCCTCTGGAAGACTAGTAGAGTAGTACTAGGACTTGTTGGAAATGCAAATTTCGAGTAGCCAGCCCTGGCGGCAGCAGCCTCGGATGAGTCACCGTGGCGGCGGGGCCACCCTTATCCTTGATCCTTCAGACATGCCTGGCCCACCCACCTTTCGTTGACTGTCAGACCTTGGACCCACCCTGAGACAAAAAAGACAGTCCAGTGTCTCTTTTTTTTTTCAAATAAAAAATATAAATATATACTATAAGATTTTGAAACAAGTAATCATTACATCTGTAAATACATACAGAAAGTGTTAGAGTATCTCCCAGAGCTCTCCAGAAAACGACTCATCAAAATCAGTTTTAAGAGACATCTACATAATTAGTGAGAGTAGATTTTAATCATTTCTCCAACAGATCCCTTAAAGCGGCAGATTGTTTCTGATGAGCCTAAAAAACCCCCTCATTTGTAGCTATAAACGAGAGAGTTTTAAGGGCTATGAAAAAGTTAGAAGCGCTTTAAAGAAACTGTTGGAGACACGTTTTTGTGTTTTTTCAAAAAAAAAACAACTAAATTTAGGGGAGACTTGTGAGGAGCTCTTGGAGATGTTCTTAGAAAACATGTTAGAATTAGGCTGCTGAATACGAGTACCAACCCACTGCCTTTGATGGAGAAAACATCATCTCGCTGGCTGATGCACTGACGAATTACTTTACCAGATGATTCAGACCGAAGCAAAGCCTCCCCAATTCCTCTGCCCCTGACCATCGATGGCAGCTTTGCTGGTTAGGCTCCGTTTGTTTTGGCCTGATTAGTCTCATTTAGTCTCTAAATTGCGAAATGGTGGTACTAAACTGTTTTAGTATCTAGTCCTTGAAGAGGTGAAAGAGACTAAACCATATAAATTTCACAATTTGCCCCTCCTTTATTTAACTTGCACTAAAGGATATTTTGGTCCTCTTATACTTTATTTAATGAGTTTTGAATATTTTTAGTTACTAGAACCAAACAGCATACTAAAGGGTATTTTGGTCCTCTTATACTTTATTTACTAACTAAACTTTAGTCCCTGGATTAAAGTAACCAAACTGGCTCTTAATCCCTGCCCTTTCCCCATCTTCCACAATGATCACCCTTCTCTAGCTCTTTGGTGGGGTTGCATTTCCCTTTTGTCCTGCCTGCCTGTGACGTGAGTGTTGTTTCTGCATCTACTGTACTACTAGTACACGGGCAGCAGCTCATGTGCATCGCTCACTGGGCCGGTGGGTCCCAACCATTTCCCGCTCTCGCCATTCTTTGTGTGGGTTTCAGCACCGTGCGAAACGTCAGCCGGTTACCGACTCCCGGCAAAGGAGGGGGGAAACGCGCTGCTACGGCATTTAGAAACTTCCTCACCACTTCGCGCCGCGGAGATAATGACGAACAAACTGGACGTGTACTACGCGTGACGTGGGAATTATCTTTCTTTTTTTTAACGATTTGTCATATGGTGCATTATTACGATAATGGAAACACACACACACACACAAGCAGCTTCCTGTAACACACAAACACACACATGGCTAAACAGAACCCAATCTCGTCGGTCGGTCCTCGCACTCGCAGCAGCACCAGTAGACATCGTCCAGCTCGTCAGGTCTCTCTCGCTTGCCATGCCATGCCATTGCCATGGCTGCCGCGTCCATGAAATCAAGGGAGGAATATTTGACTTGTGCACCTCCAACTGCCAATCAATCAATCATATCGGAAGTACACACCCTCCCCTCCCCACCGTCAATCCTGATTAAGCTCCACGTTCTCCGCGTCCCTGCTAATGATTTTCCTCCCATCACCGCGGCGGCGGCGGTGCTCGTGTCCCCGTCACCGTCACGACAGCTCCCGGCCTGGCTTCCATGTGGGGGGTTTGGGGAAGAAATCTCCAGAACCCCCCCCCCCCCCCCCCCCCCCCCCGCCAAATGTCTCTCTCACTCTCCGGAACGACAAGCCGTGGGCTGCTGAAATAAACGTGTCTAGTGATTCCTTCTTTTTCTATTTTATTTATACGTTTCTTCTTTTTTTTCGAGAATCTAAAAACCGAGACGTTTTTCGAGAATTTGAACAAATACCCGCTCTGATATGTGAGTTTGATCCTCCACAGTGGCCCAGTTCGGTTCTGAATTTCTTGACGTGGGCAGCTGGCCTGTTGAAAGGGGCGATGAAAAGGGGAGGGGGTCAAAGAATGAAACAGCCTCCCTAGGGGCATGTGGGGGTGCTCTTGCTATCCTACCGGTACCCAGTGTGCCTGCCTTGGCCTTGCCTGTACAGATTCTTTTGCCCTCCCCTTTTGGTTGAGATGGATGACAGGATAAAGAACACAGGACCAGACAAAAGGCCACAAAGCAAGGACTTCACTAGAACCTACAACAAATACCAAAACAAGAGAACAAATCGCTAGGAAAGAAAACTCATTACACAAACAATCTCACAGCTAATCAAGCACTCCATAATACTAAAAAAACCCTGCTATGCTAAGCACACCCTACTCGAGTGAGTCCTCAGCAGCACTGCCACCACTTCACACAACCACCTGTGTGTGACTTTCCAGTCTGTACCCTCTTCTCTCTCAATCCCCTCCCGTTTCCAAAAAAAATTTGGCCCCTTCTCTATCTCGCACATCTCACCACCACCACCACCACCTCCTCCTCCTCTCTCTCCCATCTCCAATGGCGGCCGCCACCCGCACCTCCCCTTCGCGCTGCTCCGCCTCCGGCAAGCCCTAGCCCTAGGTAGGCTGCTCCACTCCCCCACGCACACACCACACTTCTATGGCCGCGCTACTCGCGTTCCTCCTCCTCCTCCTGCTGCTGCTCTCCGGGGGCGCCGCCGGCGACGACGTGGCGGCGCTGCTCGAGTTCAAGAAGGGCATCGCGGGGCGAGACCGGGACAGGGTGCTGGGGTCCTGGTCGCGGCCAGCGACGACCGAGGCCGGCAGCGGCGGCGGCGGCGGGTGCCCCGCGTCGTGGCGCGGCGTGGCGTGCGACGGCGGCGCGGTGGTCGGCGTGGCGCTCGACGGCCTCGGCCTGGCGGGCGAGCTCAAGCTCGCGACCCTCGCCGGCATGCGCGCGCTCCAGAACCTCTCCCTCGCCGGGAACGCCTTCTCCGGCCGCCTGCCGCCCGGCATCGGCTCCCTCTCCTCGCTGCGCCACCTCGACCTCTCCCGGAACCGCTTCTACGGGCCCGTCCCGGCCCGCCTCGCCAACCTCTCGGGCCTCGTCCACCTCGACCTCTCCCGCAACAACTTCACCTCCGGCTTCCCCACCGACGGGATCCAGCAGCTGCAGAACCTGCGCCGCGTCGACGTCCGCGGCAACAGCTTCTGGGGCAACGCCACCGACCTGCTCGCCAAGCTCCGCAACGCCGAGCACGTCGACCTCAGCGACAACCTCTTCACCGGGACCATCGATTTGGACCTCCGCAGCCTCTCCAGCATCGGGAACACGGTCAGGTATCTCAACCTCAGCCACAACAACCTGGACGGGGGCTTCTTCCGGAACGAGACGGTGGGCGCGTTCAAGAACTTGGCGGTCCTTGATTTGAGCAACAACGGGCTTGCTGGCACAGTGCCGAGGCTCGATGCCTGGTTCTCGCTCGAGTTTTTCAGCGTTGCCGGGAATGGGCTATTCGGGATGATGCCTGAGACACTCCTCCAGAATTCCATGCGGCTTGTCGAGGTTGATCTCAGCAGGAACGGCTTCTCAGGTAATCTTGTCGATTTTGTGATCTATCAGAGTAGGAATCCCACTATAATTTCAATGGTGGTGATCTATTTAATATCTCTTATGTGTTTTTTTATATTCCCTTGACAATGCGAGTGGCCAGTGCTTCCGCTGCCCAAGCGCTTTAGTTGCAAGCTGCGGATCATATTTTGGGCGTTGGTAAACATGCATGTCTCTCATGGCGATGAATTCATTATGATGACATTTCAAAATGATTACGGCATCTTGAATCTGGGAGACTCCATTTGTTCCCAACTGCTCAAGATTTGATGAGCGACGTGCTCTTGCATGAATATAGCATTGCATTTTGTGGTTTGGATAGTGTGCCGTTTTCTTTGGACGGATATCATCAGCAACCTTCTAGCTGCATGCATGCTGGCTTACAGTTAGTTTTGGACTATTTCTCCCCTTGTTTGAGCTGTGCTTATCTCTTTCGCATCATTTGTGATATTAGCAACAATTTGTTATGTATCTAACCAAACTATTAAGCATAAACCAGCAATTGATATTTGCCCCCCTATTAAACCAACTATTACGTTGATTCTTGGTCTGTACGAATTAATCTAGGCCTTTTTTCTGGATCTGTGTCCGCTAACCTCACTTTTTTCACATAGGATTTCTGCAGTCAAGAAATTGACATGCTATTTCAATGCTATGGCATGGGATCGACTATTGTGAATGCATATCTCATGTTTGAACATTTAATGTTTTAGTAATATGACAACTTGCCATGTATGCTACCTTATCTACTGTCCTTCACAGATACTCTTGTCATTGACATTTGTCTTAAATTATACATGACACGTGCATCCTAATTTTTCAGGGTCATTGCCGATTGTGAATTCTACGACTTTGAAGGTGTTGAATCTCTCTTCCAATGTCTTATCAGGATCATTACCAGCCACCATGGGCACATGTACCTCAGTTGATCTTAGTGGGAACCTGTTTTCAGGGGAATTAGCTATATTGCGTTCCTGGGATGGGATTGTTGAGGTCATTGACTTGAGCTCAAACAAATTGGTGGGAAGCTACCCAAATGATGCCTCCCAGTTTCAGAACTTAGTGTCACTGAAATTACGAAACAATTCATTGTCAGGGTCTCTCCCTTCGGTGTTGGGTACCTATCAGAAGTTATCTGTCCTTGATCTTAGTCAGAACACACTCGAGGGATCTGTGTTGCCTACTTTCTTCATGTCACCAACTTTGACTGTGTTAAATCTTTCTGGAAATAAATTTTCTGGAACTATTCCATTTCAGAGCACCCATTCAACAGAATCACTACTTCTTTCATCTCAACCAGGTCTCAGGATTGTTGATCTGTCCAGCAATTCTTTGACTGGACCATTGCCATCAGATATCTCGAACCTGCAAAAACTTGAGTTCCTCATTCTTATGATGAATGAATTATCTGGGGAGATTCCCAGTGAGATAAGCAAGCTTCAAGCACTGGAGTATATTGACTTATCACACAACCATCTGACAGGCAGAATCCCGGATATGCCTCAAAATGGCCTGAAGGTGTTCAACGTATCTTACAACAATCTACAAGGAACTGTTCCCAAAAGTGTTGAAAAGTTTCCTTTATCTTGCTTCCGACCTGGAAATGACATGTTAGTTTTCCCAGATGGCCTCCCTGCTGGAAATGATGATTACACCGGAGTTTCTCAGGGCCAAACATCTCATGTACATAAGGCTGGTGTTCGAGTTGCTCTTATTATTGGTTGCATTGGAGCTGTTTTGCTAGTTATCTTCATAGCCCTAGCATTCTATGTGGTCAGGTCTCAAGAGCTTTGCGGAAGAAATGGATTTAGAAGTCAGATCACTATCAGGGATCTGAAGGGGAGAATAAGCCCTCCAAATCTGTTCAAGCCCCCGAAAGATAATGTGATACCAAGTAAAACAAGTTTCTCAAATGATCATCTCTTAAGAGCCGCAGCTAGATCGATGTCTGCCCAGAAAGAGTTATTGGCTGAAGCCTCTGTTGAATATGGCTACACTGATCCAAAGGAAGTTGCCGAGTCCACAAGTTTAGGTGTGACCGAGACTTCTTCTGCAATCCAGGCTCAGGAGTCTTCTCCACGGTCTGCATTGCCAACATCGCCACATTTTGCTGATTCTAGATTCCTTGAGGAACCTGTTGCTTTTGAAGTATACTCTCCAGACCGGCTGGCTGGAGAATTGATCTTCATGGACAGCACTTTGGTTTTCACAGCTGAGGATCTGTCACGTGCACCGGCGGAAGTTCTTGGAAGGAGCAGCCATGGAACAACGTATAAAGCTGTTCTACAAAGCGGGCATGTCCTAACAGTGAAATGGCTGCGTGTCGGTCTTGTGAAGCATAAAAAGGAGTTCACAAGGGAGATAAAGAGGATTGGCACTATCAGGAATCCAAATATAATTTCATGGAGAGCCTTCTATTGGGGCCCTAAGGAGCAAGAGAGATTAATTATTTCTGACTATGTCAATGGTGATAGCTTGGCACTTTACCTTTATGGTAAGCATCTCTGGGATCATGGTCATCTTCATTTTAATCACCTTATTCTTTAGGCTTGTTGCATTTATCACTTAGTCTGGCCCTGGAGACAAAAATGTTTTCTGCTGTTACTATCATACTGTGCATGAATCTAAATTAGTTGCATCTAATTCTTTAGAGGATTTTATCACCAGTCTTAGTTTTTACTTCCAAGTCACTGATCATAAAATCTTTGCTGACTGATGCAGAGTCGACTCCAAGAAGATACTCCCGCCTATCGGTTTCTCAGCGTCTCAGAATCGCCATCGACCTAGCCCGCTGCCTCCAGTTCCTACACCAGGAGAAGGGCTTGCCTCACGGCAACTTGAAGCCGACTAACATATTCTTGGCTGGTCCTGACCTCTCTCCAAAGCTGGTTTTCTACGGCCTGCACAGGTTCATGACTCCAAGCGGCACCGCCGAGCAGATACTGAATCTAGGAGCACTAGGGTACCGAGCCCCGGAGCTGGCGAACGCGGCCAAGCCCGCGCCCACGTTCAAGGCGGACGTGTACGCGTTCGGGGTGATCGTCATGGAGATGCTGACGCGGAGGAGCGCCGGAGACATCATCTCGGGCCAGTCCGGCGCGGTCGACCTGACCGACTGGGTCCAGATGTGCAGCAGGGAAGGGCGGGGCACCGACTGCTTCGACCGAGACATCGCCGGCCTGGAAGAGTCCCCGAGGGTCATGGACGAGCTGCTGGCGGTCTCGCTTAGGTGCATCCTCCCTGTAAATGAGAGGCCTAGCATGAAGACGGTCTGCGATGACCTGTGCTCCATAACAGCGTGAGTGAGTTTCCCCCTCCCCCAATGTACATGTAACCGATCAATTTTCCGCCCGTTGGTCCCGATTTTTTTTCTCTCCCGTGGGGGTTCTAGAGCCTTGTAGACAGGGCTTGTTTGATTTGTAACTGCTAGTGTAAAGAGGATTCGATCCACCCATTGATTGATTGATATCAGCCATTGCCGTCTTTCTTCGTGAGTTGGGGGCACCAGTGTCTTTTCTGTTCACTGGTCGAAAACTTCACGCTGGACATTTCCCCAGTGAGTTGTGCAGCTGATCTGGTGCTCGTGTGAAATTACTGGCCTCACATGCGGTTCTGAAGCCCCGGTGCAACACGTGTTTGGGTATCCAGTGCCCCCAGTAGCAACCATCCTGGCACAAAGGATTTATCGGACGAGACACAGGGTTCGCGGTCCATGCTGCCGTGCCGCCCTCAATTTTCGCTGTGGAAATAGGAGATTGGCAGGGGGCACCACACCATTCATCTTCGTCTCACCTCCAGGAGGACCAGCACATCGAGACGGGGCCAGGTGGGCCTGCCGTGTTGTCATGATCAGTCCCTCCTTTGATTGCTCTATGGTCCTCGATTGCAACGGTTACTGTACGGAGGGAAAAAAAACTATCGGATGGGCACTCCTGTCAGCAGCAGGTCATCAATTCGCAAATGCACTTGTCCTTGTGCATGATCACCGCTGATTCTGAGCGTCTTTGAATCTGCCGGACCAGTGGGATGCAGCCTTTTTTGGACGCCCTTCCAAGGACAGCAAGTCAAGCCGATCATGATCCAAGCGTCCAAATCCAAGGTTCAGGTCCCGCTGACTAAAGCAATGCCTTATTAGCGTTAACAGGCATACTGAGAGACAGCGTTAAACGTTACTGGCATCCACGCATCATCAGGTTCTGCCTCCTCTATGCCGCCGTTCTGGTACGGACCCGGCACACAGTATTCCAAGTATTTTATTTTCATTTCTAAACGGTACAGGGGTTATATTTACAAATTTACAGGGCTGCCCTCATGTACACGTACTGATGTAGAGATGGCAGCAAATCAACTCTACACTGCAATTCTCCTATGTGCATTCTTGCAGTATAGATGACTCACAGTTCAGCCCCACAGGGTGAGGTTAGGTCTGGACTGATACTGTACATGGGACCGGAGCCTGATCTTAGTAACCAGGTTCCCGGATCGAATCAATGGGATCGAGAAATAGGAACATTGTACGCAGTACGCTATTTAAATTAGGTTTTAAAACTACGGGAATGAGATTATTCCACCAAGTTCCACGTTCCCGGTTTCTAAGAGCCTAGTGATCAAGTACTTACATATCTAAACTGAAGCTCTTGGAGTGTCTAACAGTTTGGACTTCAGGGAGGACTTGTAAATAGAGGTCATTTCTTTTTGGTGCTGCCAGCATACATGGCCCATTCCCACTGAGCGACGTCTTCAACCCGCGAGGGTGGTGGTGGTAGAACCTCACGCTCTACCATGTCCCAGCTGTCGAATATGCTATCTGGCGCGTCACCATGCTTCACCGGCTTACCAGTGTACAGGCTCTCGTTTGAGTTCATGAGGAGGTTGTCCAGAGTGCTGGGCTAAGAACAGATATTCCATCAAAATGGAAATTGAAGTTTGCATGAAATGTAAGAGCAAAGTAGAAATTTACCATGATGGTAGTGTGCATGCTGTCCATAAAACTGCTGTCCGATGATATGGCAGAACTTGCCTTCCAAATCGATCTGTTCAGCTGCTGCGCTTGCTTCTCTGACCTGGAAGCAGCAAACAGAATCACTTTTTTTTAGAGAGAGAGAGAGAGCTTCCGACAACTAAGAATATTGGATCACAGATATGCATGTTGTAACTATGAAACAGCAGGTACCTTGAAGCAATGTCCAATTCAAAGGCAGTTCGAAGGGCCTTTGATGACGACAACATATGGAGCAACTTAGCAAACGCCTCAAAAGTAGAAAGATTGGATGGCACATCCAAGCCCAGTGAGTTGTAATAGTAGGTAGTGATGGCTGTAACACTTGTCTTTAATAGTGATATTCCTCTCTGCAAATATTGATGCCTCTCCATGGAGTGGGAAGATGCACCAGAAAAGTTAAAGCTATTGCTTCTCTTGGGATCAAAAGACGGTTTCTTGACAGAATCCACAGAGTCAACCCCAAAGTTACTCGAGCCACTTTCTGTCAATGAAGTTTCTTCACCACCTGTGCAAACATTTTTCCTAGGTATAAAAAGAGGGTAAACCTTGCTGAAAAACATGAAAAAGAGTCACGTCAGTCTATGTCTTATATGCTAAACTTCATGTGATAGAGAGCTCTTGTTTTTCTAATATACAGTACCTCTGGGACTGTCGTGTGCTCCAGTAGGAACTCCGCTGCCATATATTTGAGCATGAGCCCTAATACATTTTCAAAAAAAGTTAGCCAATGAATTAACCAGGCAACCAATTGAAAGTTCATGCTGCTACTCATGCGCATCACAAATCCAAACAAGTATAGCTTTCAGAATACACTTGCACATCATTTGTGTATAAAGCAGCTTATATTACACAAAGTGCTTAATGAGTCAAAAGGATACCCTTAATCAATCAAAATAAATAAATTCACAAGACAGCCTATAATAATTCCAGGGCTAATCAATCAAAGCTGGTAATGTGGCATTGCAATTATACAACTTATATTACTCCAGTGCATGATTCGAGCAGTAGATTTTATATTACCTTACAGCCTGATACATGAAGAGCAGGTGCTGATAAGATACGAACTGCTATATTGATGAAATGTAGCATGTGCCTGTAGCAAGAAGAAACTTAAGTTTCACTAATTCAGAACCAAATTGACAAAGTATTGTTGCAATTTGTACTAGAGAACAATTTAGACAACCCAAGAACATAATACTTAAACTTCTCAGGTGCATGTAGATAACAAGGAATGCTATTGCTACTGGTCTCCATATAACATTTCTCTATGGTCCAGACAACGGTTATCGATGTTTAGAAGCGCAACTCTATGAAATATTTTCAAATAATTTGACAGTGTGCTTTAGATTGATGTTCAGAAGATAGATAAGTCATAGACCATAGAGAAATGTTAAAAATATTTTAATTAAGACGATAAAATTCCAATTTAGAAAATAACTGAATGAGGGGATGTAACCATTAGAACGATAAAATGAAATAGTTAGAGCAAAGTATAACCCCAACGATGCCGACAGTTCTTCTGATGAAATAGAATGTGGATCAAGACCACGAGGAAGACGAACCCCACATATTGAATCATACGGACCATTATAGCCGTCTTTCTTTTCTCCCTCTTTAATTACCTACATATTAAGAAGTGTATGATATATAAATCCTTACGTCAGCATGAATGAACATGATGATCCATATAATCTTATTAAAGAATATCAAAAGGTAATTAAAGACACACCCTCATTTTAGGCACTCCCACTGTTTGTATTTAGTAAGTGTATTAGGATTAGAGAAAGTCTTTAGAGGGATACTTTGACCACTAAAATATCTACAGTTGATACAAAATCAATGTCATACTAACAGTGTGAAACACAAATCTATTCATATAACTTTTATACATTAAACACCCATAAGTTTTTTTGGTGAACATGCAGGAAACCCTGTATATCATTTCATTAATGAAGAAGAAAAGGGGTGTTCGTATGCATGCCCTAAGGCCTAACTGCCTCACAGTTACAACTCAGAACTCACACCAGGAAAGATAAGACAGCCAACCCCAAGAAAAACAAATAACTCAGGAAGAAAGAGCATATGAAGATGATTCACCCCGCTGCAGAACACAAAGAACCTTCCTTAAACACAGACTGCAGCACTTTACGGGGATTTGGAGAGACACCATTAATCGCAAATCGGCAAAGAGTTAAGACCTTCATTAAGCATCCCTATGGTTTGACTAATTGTTGGTGAAAATTTATGAAGTTTGACCTTTTAAAATCCTGTTACGCCTGCTAAAAACAATGAGTAGTAGTGATATAATACAATTAACTTATGACGTTAACATGGAAACTGTCGCAAACTATCCCAAACAACATTCTCCAAATATGTTCTAAGTTGAATCTTGACAGGTGAGGACGTCAACCCTGGATCACAACTTCACAAGAGTATATATGCATGTAGAAACTTACTCGTCGCATTGGAAACAATCTGCAAAGTTGTTTTACAGATTTTGATTGCATTTTCATACAATCTGAGGTGGTTGCCATCTGCCACAAAGAACAAATATTTTCAATTGCACGAGAATACACACAAACACAGAACACAGCTGATGGATGATTCAGGTTACACTACTATGTGTACTAAACAAGGAAAGGGGGCCATATTAAGACTTACGAGATTCATCTGAGCAACTTTCATGGCATTGGTGTGCATGGCCACTGCATCAGCTCGTCTCTTTTTTAGCTGATAACAACAAACAAGGCATATGCAGGGTTAGCAAGATACCCATTGAATTTGCTCTAGATGAAAACTGAGAAATGCTTACCGTGGCAAGAGCCAAATTCAATGGCACAGTTTTTGCCTTAAGATCACTCGATGCCTGCTCGACCTCGGTCTTGTCTGCAAAACAGCAATAAGCAGATATCAGCATCACTAACCCCACCAGCAACAACTAACAAAATTTATCAACGTGGAAGATGTTCACATATGGCATCACCAATTCACCATGACACTAACACACCGGCAACACACAAAATCTATCAGTGTGAAAGGGAGTGACCTACCTACGGCAGTTTTTCTCTTCAATTCAGTGAGCCGATTCCTCAACTCCATGATATCCTGTTCTTTGCTTGTTCTCCAGATCCGCTGCTCATCTGTTTTTCTCTGTCAATAAAATACACGAGGGGGACAACTATATTTTTTCAGAACAAATTCCCCAAAGACAGCAAAAATCGTATGACAATTTAAGGTTCAGGCATAGTTATTTCTGCCACCATCATGCCTTGTTCACGTATATTCATCTTGTATTTACCCCATGCTAAATTTTAACTCAGTAATTATAACTGGCTAATAAAGTAATATAAGCTCATTCGTTGTTGAATTCATAAACTGGAACATGTCCCGTGCAATCAATCATATTTGTGCAACCGTGCAAAAGTGATCTGCTACATCCAATAAAAATTTAAAAAGATGACTGCTATTATAGGTGGAAGGGATTAAACGATGAAATAGATTAAATATAAAATAACAGTCACCGTTAGATTTTGATTGGATGCCCTAGATTTCTTGATTGAGCGATTGCACAGTCTACGACGGAGAGAAAGAGAGGGGGGAGACACCAACCTTGGCTTCGAGGCGTGCGGCGATTCGGCCGTGGAGGGAGTCGCGGAGGCTCCTCATCATGCGCAGCCTCGTGTGGTACTCGACCAGCCTGCGGAAGACCCAACCAAAATCCAACAGTGGAAGGATCATGAGAAATTTCGCCGGGAGGATCAAAACTTTACCCGGAATTTTGAAACGCGAACGGTGGATGCTGCTCCTACCTCGCGTTGACACACGAGGCGCAACAAGACGGCAGGTTGGATCCCTCGCAGAGCGCGCAACTGCTGCTGCCCCGCCGGGACGCCATCCTCTCCGAGCCGATTCAGCGGAAGGGGGAAGGGAGGGGGCTGGGGATGATTATCTGATGCCGGGACTCGAAGAGGCCAGATCACTGGCGAAGGCAGCGAGCCGCGGTGGATTGCCGCCGCCGTGCCGCGACCGCGAGCGAGGTGGGGTGTTGCGCCTGCGCTAGTCGTTTGCGTGCGAGAGATAACAGCTTGCGGAAGAAAACCAGAGGCATAGGGATAGGAGCAACGACGACTCTTATTCTCGTTACACGATTCGGATCGGGCCGAGGCAATGAATCGAATACTTGGGCCGTGTAAGAGTTCTTTTCAGAGCCCATAACAAGTCCGAACAGAATGCATAGCTACCCAAAAAAGTTATTTATTTTATCTTAAATAGTCAAATCTCTACTACTTATTAAGACAATAAAGAGTAGACTGTCATTCCGTGTTCTGTCATTCCCATTTCCTGTTCTGTCTCTCATTCCCTGTTTTGCCTTTCCTATTCCCCATCTCCTATTCGCTGCCATTCTCATTCCTTGTTCTGCATTTCTCATTCCCTCCTCCCCGTAAAGCCCATTCCCATTCCCAGATACATCTCACGCCTAACGAAAATTAAATTTAAAAAACACAAATGGCTCCAAGGGGATTTAAACCCATGACCCCTCAAGCAAATATGCTCGTAGCTACCACTACACCACATATGTGTTTATGTCTACATTTATTACAGTAAAAACATCTACTACATCCCTCACGAAGCCCACCTGCTACCCTTACATAATATGTAGTAGTAGATAAGTACCACCGAGATTCTTGAATTATATTTTTGGATGGAGGGAGTAATATTTAAAGAAGAGCCTTGCATGCAATTTCTTTTGTTTGAATAATGTTTTCAACTTAAATTCCTTTTTTTGCATGTGTGATATTTATTCTCCGTAATATTTTTTCCATGGATCTGACTTGTGAGTCATTTTTATAAACCAACAACAAAGATGAATACATGTTTCTTACTTGGAAACTCTGAACAAACACCACTAGCAGGAGGTGCTCGCGTTAGCGTCACTCATCGACGACGAGAAGAAGCTTGACGACTGCCAGTTCGACCTCTGAAGCAGTCCTACGTGGCCGCATGCGCCGCTGTGTACGGTAAGCTCCGGCGCAGCCGCCGCTTGGACGCGATCCAGAGCGGCTGCACCGCGCTGTCCATCATCAAACAGGGGGACCTCATGGTCGTCGCTAACGCCGGCGACTCTCGGGTTGTTCTGGGCACCGCATCCAATGACGGCACCATCATGCCATCCAGCTCATCATCCACCTGAAGCCCAACCTACCACGTAAGTCGCTACTAATCGGCCATGATTTTTTGTGCGCTGGGACGACGGCCATTGCTGACGTTGTGTGAGTGTCCTTGAACAAAATGTATGTAGAGGAGTAGCACATCCGGTGGTACAACGGCCAGGTGTACTACCTCTCTGATGAGCCCGGGGTGCACTTCGTTTAGCAGCCCAGCCAAGAGTCATCGGTACTCGCCATGTCGCGCGCGTTCGATGACTACTATATCAAGGACTGTGGCGTCATCTCGGCGCCAGAGGTGATACGGAGGAGGACCGACATCAATGAGCACTCGCTATCATCAGGGTATCTTTTGTGCTGGCCTGTCTTTAATTATTTTCGCAAACACACACACTTGCCTTTTTGTTTAAGCAAGCGTGTATGGTGGTGTGTGCCTTTCGCAAACACACACTTGCCTTTTTGTTTAAGCAAGCGTGTATGGTGGTGTGTGCCTGATGACTGACGATGTACGAGGAAACTTCTATTGGCAGGTGTGGCACGTGCTCTCTAATGATGAGACCATGCAAATCGTGGCATATATTAAAGTTTGTATGATACTGATGGTTGCAATATAGTAGTGAAACAACTAAATTAAAATTACAAAATTTATGTATGGCCAGAATCACAGATGGATTATGAAACATTTTTATAACAATATAAGACACATTTTATATATAAATTATTATGGTATTATATGTTTTCGTTGTAACGCACGAGCACTCACCTAATCAGAATATATAATGAATTATTTATTTTTTATTTCCAATGACGTACCGAGCCACTGGGTACTGGGAACGCAACAACTTCTGTGCATGAGCTCAAACGGAAGCAGTGAAGACGTAGACTCCTGAGTAACTACTAGAAGACATCCCTGTGGTGATTTTATAGGGACTTAATAAGAGCTTTGCAATCTGTTGACGAGAAAAATGAGAATGTTAGCAGTATTGTATTGGCTATGTTTATAGAAAATATATCGGATTGCTGATACAAAGATACCAACATTGTTGAGATACGTAAGCTCACAGATTCATTTGATAAACAAAACATCAATAACACCATTCTTCTTCTCATTACACGATTCGGATCGGGCCGAGGTAATGAAACGAATACTTGGGCTCTGTACGAGTTCTTTTCAGAGCCCATAACAAGTCCGAACAGAATGCATAGCTCCCCCATTACCAGTATTTTATCTCAAATCGAAAGATATAATGAATTATTTATATTTTTTCCCAATGACGTACCAAGCCACTGGGTGAAGCGCCCCGATCCTTTGGGACTCAAATGTGATACAATTACTAGTCCCAGGAGGCTAGTAACCACATTCCTTACTTCAAATAGTACAGAGTTCAAATAAATGTTATTACAATACCAGAGTACAAGCTCGAGAGAGAGCCAGAAATACAAAGCGCAGTAGAAGATAAACTAGCCCAAGCCACAGGCAGAACTGGGTGCAGACACAGCCCCCCTCAATCAAGCATAGCAAAAAAGAAGTCTTCAGCTGCTGAAAAACATAAATAAATCTAGGTGAATACACTAGGTATTCCGCAAGCTCATCCCGCTCCCGTAAAGAGAAAGGGACCTATATCATACATGCTTTATATGGTGGTGTTGAAGTCACTCTTCTTTTTCTCAGAGAAAGGCAATACTTTTAGGGTTTTTCCCAAAGAAATAGAAATAACACATTACTCAACCACCACTAAGCTTCCCGCTCCCGTGGCATCGTTTTCATTTCCAAAAACACACTCACACACACATTTCCCTGCTCACGGAGGTTGTAAAACACTAATTGTCATACCACGCCAGACTCGTCCATTCCAGTGGACACAGACTATTCGAATAGGTTTGAACTCTGCGCAGAGGGGTACAATTTACCCACTAGTCCGGCTCTGCGATCTCATGGCCAATGAGATCCGAATCCAAATCTCTTTCCTTCCTCGCACGTCCTAACCTTAACGGTTATACCGGAAGGAGTCAGGCCACCGCCATGTCCAAACCAGACAAAACATTCCCCCTCCTTATCCTCCCGGTGCTCCCTAGCCTTCATAACCCTGGGATTTGGATCGTACGAGTTCAGATTGAGTGACTGCCCATACAGTCTCGAGTGGTTGTACTTATCATGAGTACATGTAGTGAAGGATGACAAACCGGTCCTTATATGAGGGTACAATCCTTCTGCTCACGCCTAAACCAGTTGAGCCATCACCTTGGGCCCTCCCCTAAACTAGGGAGTCCCTGATCATCCCACTCACAAGGTGATGACGGTGAATACCCTTCATCGCACACTTTTTGAAAACATCGTTTGGTCAAAACCACTGCCCCTTTTTCCCATCCCATATTTTGTGCTCAAAGATGTTTGTTAATGCGGGCTATCTCTTTTCTCACAATGCAATTATTCCATCCCTTAATCCCGGCTTAGGTAGTGGTAGAGAGAATAGGTAAATTATGCATCAAGGGAAGGATGGACTTGCCTTCGTCGAAGCTTTCCTGGCACAAAAGATTTATCTCAGAGGGGTCGGGTTCCTGCCCTTCTTCCGGAGCTACAAATTCTGGAGGATCGGATCCCTTTTCCACTAACAAACACAGATAAGGAACAATACATCAATCATGGTGACTTGGTGGGGTGTGCCAATTATTATACATTATTATTTTTGTGCCCTATAATTTATTTAAACTATTTTTGGTGCATAAAATATCAGCATATAAATATATATATGAAAATGGGAAAAAGAAATGGGAAAAGGAAAAAGATAAGGAATTCCAAGCTAACTGGGTCGGGGGGATTTTGGCCCGGTCGGGCGCGGGTGCGCGGCATCGCGGCCAATTGGGCCTAGACGGCCCACGAGGAGCGGGGACGGCACGGCGGACACCGTGGGCGTGGGCCCACGCGCTAGAGAGGGAAAGGGGAGACGGCGTCAGGGGGGAGAGGAGGGCGGTCCGCGACGGGGGAGAACCGGTCGCCGGTGAACCCGACGACGGTTCCTCGCCAGTGGCCCGGTTCTGCGTGGACGGAATGGTGGCAAAGCACGAGCGGGGGTAGGGGATCACGGAGGTGGAGTCAATTTGGCCAGAGGGTGCCTGGGGTGGCCGGTGGCGCGGTGGCGGGCGATCGCGGCGGTGAAGTCGCCGGTGAGGCCACTGGGCGCAATAGGCGACGAGGAGGTGTGTGCTAAGCTTGCGACAGAGAGGCGGAGCTCAAGAGCTAAAGCAATTTGGTCATAAGCCACTAGAGAGAGGAGGGCGGAGCTCACCGGAGAGGGGAGGGATAACGGCGCTGAGCTCGATTGGGCCCGAGGGAGGGAGGTGGAGTGGCTGAGGCCTGGTGCGGTGGAACAAGGGGCTTGGGGCGGTCCTTTTATAGGTGGACGGGGAGGGGGAAGGGAGGAGGGGTGGCGAGCACCGGCGAGCTCGCCATGATGGTGGTGATAGCGCAAAATGGCGACAGGACGGCTCGGGCAGGCGGGGGTGAAGGGACGGCTCAGGCACAGTGAGTGGAGGTGCATGGTGCCAATCGAGCTTGTGAGCGTGTTAATGGCGAGGAGATGGGGTGGACGGTGGTCGGCGGTGAACGCGCCAGTGGCCTGGTCACGGGCGAGGGGAGGGAGCTGACTGGCGGGGCCCGTCTGCCAGGGAGGGGCGGTCGCGAGGGAGGGGAGCGCGGCCGACGGGTGGGGCCGGGGTGTTAGGGGTGGGCGCGGGCGCGCGATGTTGGTATGCTTGGGCCACAGGGAGGGAAAGGGGGGGAGGGGCGGGCACGCGCGAGGGAGGCGGCTTGGGCTGGATTCGGCCCAGCCGAGGGGGGAGGGATTTCCTTTTTCCATTTCTATTTGTTTTTCTCTTTTTCTCCTTTTTTTCTTTTGAACAAATATTTATCTATGTTTCTTGGGTGCCAAAAAATATACTATGTGAGGTGCTACTAACAACCATGGTGTATGCATATGATGAATGAGAAGTCTCATGAGGTGGGGGCCTTAAGAGATAATAAGAAGGGGGGTTAGGAGTTTTAGGGTTTCTAACCTTGGGGTAAAACTGGGATGTTACAAACCTACCCCACTTAAAGGAATCTCGCCATCGAGATTTAGACTGGATTTGAGAAAAGGTAAGGGTATTCCCTCCTCAAAGAGTCCTCACTTTCCCAGGTAGCTTCTTCTTCTCCTTCTCTGCTCCACTGAACTTTACAGAGTCTCACTTCTGAGTTGCGGGTCTTTCGGACTGCTGAGTCAAGAATTTTTATTGGCTTCTCTCGGTACTGAAGATCTTTCTGAATCTGGATTGCCTCTTCTTCGATGTGACTTTCTGGTACTTGCAGGCATTTGCGGAGCTGGGACACATGAAACACATTGTGAATATCGGACATGGATTCTGTTAATTCAAGACGGTACGCTACGGGTCCCACTCTGCCAATGATGGGATAGGGGCCGACAAATCGTGGTGCTAGCTTTCCTTTCACTTGAAACCTTCTAACACCACGCATTGGGGAGACCTTGAGGTAGATGAAGTCTCCCTCAAATCTGAGTTCTCTCCGCCTGTTGTCCGCATAACTTTTCTATCGACTCTAAGCTTCAAGTAATCTTTTACGAATCAGGGCAACTTTCTCTTCAGCCTCTTTAACAAAGGCAGACCCTTCCAGTGTCTTTTCCCCTTTGTTGGACCACATGAGAGGGGTCTAGCATTTTCGTCCATACAGTGCTTCGAACGTTGACATCTTGATACTGGCCTGATGGCTGTTGTTATATGAGAACTCTGCATAAGGCAAACTAGACTCCCAGTTTCTATCGAACGCTAACACACAGGCTCTTAATAAATCTTCGAGGACCTTGTTGACCCTTTCGGTTTGACCATCTGTCTGGGGGTGATAGGCGATGCTGAAGTCTAGCTTGGTGCCTATAGCTTTCTGAAGGCTCATCCAAAATTTGGAGGTGAACTGGGTTCCCCTGTCTGACACTATCTTCTTTGAGATGCCATGGAGTCTGACTGTCTCTTTAAGATAAATCCGGGCAAGGGTGGCTCCTCCAAAGGTAGTTTTCACTGGGATGAAGTGGGCTACCTTGGTAAGACGGTCTATTATTAACCAAATAGAGTCATTCCCTTTTTGCGTCTGAGGTAGTCCGGTTACAAAATCCATGCCTATTTCCTCCCACTTCCATTCGGGCACTGGAAGGGGTTGCAATAGGCCTGCAGGCTTCTGGTGCTCGACTTCCGTTCGCTGGCAAGTGTCACACCGGGCCACATACTATGCTATCTCTTTCTTCATCCCTCTCCACCAGTATCTGGTTTTGAGGTCTAGGTACATCTTGGTGGTTCCTGGGTGGATGGAGTAGGCTGAGTTTTTAGCTTCATCGAGCAGGACTTCTCGCGCCTCTCCTTTTGGTACACACAGACGGTTTTTGAACCAAAGGACTCCTTCATCTGTCCTGAGACCCGAAAGTTGTTCTTTGCGAGCTGTTGGGGGCCTTCGGCTTCCGAAGGTCCTTAAAAACATGATTTAACAATGTTTCTGGAGTATAATACATGAACAGGTACCTTCGGACTCAAACCTTTGGACTCGGATCAGAACCACAGTGTGAAGAGGCACAAAGAATACGAAGGTTGGCGCAGAGCCGAAGCTATGTGCAGGAGGGCTTCGGCATGATAGCAGAAAAGGAAACCGACTTAAAAAGGAAAAGGCTATTCAGACCTCAATGGGTTACTATAGAGCCATTAGCAAATGTAAAGGGCATGGGTGTAATTTTATGGGCTGCGTCCCGTGCCTATAAATAGATGAACAGTACTCCCGTACTGTTCACACTGACTTGGCATTTGCTTTTGCGTCACGCTTGTACTTTTACCTTCTTTCAAGCCGAAGGTACATTTGTAATTTAATATCATTTCTATTTTCCATAATAATAAAATAGAAATGAGTTTATAATAATACATGATTGTTTATGCTATTTTATATTTCATATGATTCCTTCTTCATCATTATATGTTATGCTGCTGAAGGTATGTCCTTCATAACCTTCGTCCGAAGATCATTATATCCCAAGGGAAATAATGCTTCGAAGGACGAAGGACTTTAACGTTTGACGTTTTTTTGTGTTGCCTTGTTCTTAATTCATAGCATTTGAGAACAAGTCCCCAACATTGGCGCCCACCTCCGCTGAACTCTTTTCGACCACCTTCAACAAGCATTGACCTTCGTCATGCCACCGAAGAAAGCTTCAACGATAGGGGCTGTCGTTCTGCAGCCGCTGGACCCGAACCAGGAGACCTTTTCTCTTCGAGAGGCCCGAAGCCAGAAGAGGAAGGCCACTAGTCCAACACCCCAGGAGGACGAGTTGGACCAAGAAATCAGGAATATGGAGATGCTTCATCAACAAGTACAAAGGAAGAAGGAGAAGATGGCTCGACTAGCCGACCTTCAGAGGCAGATTGACGAAGCTACTGAAGAAGTACACCATCTTGCTCAAGATGAGCAAGAGCGAAGGCCTCAACATAGGGGGGCTTCATCAAGAAGGCTTCTTCAGCGAGGATGAATGGTACGAGGATTTCCATCATAGAAATTTTGCTTTTGATGATGCTTCTCCTCTGTCAGCAGAACTGCAGGCTACACCTTGGCCCCTGTCTTACAAGCCACCCCAGCTCCCCATGTATGACGGGCACTCAGATCCGAAGCAGTTTCTGATGAGCTACGAAGCAACCATATCTTCATATGGAGGCAATACTGCAGTCATGGCGAAATCTTTCGTCATGGCAGTCAAGAATGTTGCGCAAACCTGGTACTCCTCTCTTCGGCCAGGAACAATTACATCATGGCAGAAGCTGAAGGACATGCTGATCACCAGTTTCCAAGGGTTTCAGACAAAGCCGGTTACTGCTCAAGCTTTGTTCCACTGCACGCAAGATCATGAGGAATACCTCCAGGCGTATGTCCGAAGGTTCTTGCGTCTAAGGGCACAAGCGCCAACAGTGCCCAATGAAATTGTCATTGAGGCCATGATCAAGAGGCTTCGGCCAGGACCTACGGCCCAATACTTCGCCAGGAAACCCCCTCAAACCCTAGAGAAATTGCTACAAAAGATGGATGAATACATCCGCGTTGACAATGACTTTCGTCAGAGAAGGGAGGAAGCCTACAGGTTCTCTGAGATGACCAGGGGCTTCGGAGGGAGAATACACCCAAGGCATATCAGATCAATCCACTCTACCCAGAATGACGACAGAGGAAGTCAGCAACAGAGGCCACAATATTCCTCGCAAGCTTCGGGGCAGCAACAAAGCTATCCTCGGCCGTCAGCTCCAAGGGGCAGAGGCGCAAGGGGCTTCGGAGGAAGGTTTGGAGATCAGCCCAGGAAAATTTATTGCTTATTCTGTGGTGAGGACAAGGGCCATACTACAAGGATGTGCCATGTCACCATTCAAAAACAGAAGGAAATAGCAGAAGCTGCAGCTCAGTAGAACCAGCCGAAGCAGGTCATGCATACTGCTTCGTATCACTCACCCTACATACCAGAGTATGTAGGTAACCATCCTGCAGCGTCTGTTGCTTCGGCTAGTCAGCCACAGGCATCCTGGCCACAACTCCCATCGCCGCCACCACCACAACCTGCATATTCACGCGGTCAACAGCCAGAAGGGAGTCAACAGACCCATCAGCAGAGAGACTTTAGGGAGGAGTCCGAAGCTCGCACAGTCAACAATACTGTGTCAGAATCGAAGCATATCTACTAAAGAGATATCCTACCCCTAAAACAGTTTTTACAGTTATTGTCATTTTCTTTCTTACTAAGGAACAATTGTTGAAAACTCAGTTTTCTCGTCGTTTTCAATACCTTGTAATAGCTTCGTTTTTGCCATTGTGAAAATATGTTTTCTCCGCAGACTTATGGAGTCTAAAAAATCGCCGAAGCACAAAAAGTTGTTCCTAAGAGAACGCGTGGTTAAAAAAGTACATCACAAGAATTTTCGAAGCTACAAAAAGTCGTTCTACAGAACGCAGCGTAAGTTTGCCGAAGTTACAAAAAGTCGTTCCTAAAGGAGCGCGGTGTAAGTTTTCTGCTCAAAAGTCATTCCAAAGGGAATGCAGAGCTTACAGCGAAAAGTCAACGCTGATTCCGCCGAAATATAAGGCGAAGCGCGAAAAGTCAACGCGAATACCGCCGAAATAGAAGGCGAAGAAGTTCAAAAGATGTTCCTAACGGAATGCAGAACTTACAGCGAAAAGTCAGCGCTGATACACCGAAAAATAAACGGTGAAGCCGAAAAATAAACGGCAAAGAGATTGTGTATCCTACAGTGGGAATGTGTGTGTATCTTTGGCACACATATCATTTTGCATAGCATAACATCATCACATCATTCGCATAACATAACATCACATCATACATCATATTGCATCAATGGCACAAGAAGGGGATACAATGTTGACCTTCGGAAAATGCTTCGAAAAAGTGAAATTGTGCTAAGGCACAAAATAAGTTTCGAAGAGGTACAACTTTATCAGCTCTAAAGTGGAGGGAAAAAGTTTATTGTTGACGAAGCATTAATGTTTCTGTGACGATTGGAGGATTTTTCACGAAGCATAAAAACTCTTCTTTACGAAGCATGAAAGGAAGGGAAGGCGTTTTTTCGCCGAAGGCTCAAAAACGGTATGTACAATAAAAGTTTCATGCATCGCAAAGAAATGAATTGCAAAGCCATTTATACATTGCATTAAAAACTCATGAGCACCAAATAATCAAATATTACAAGCATAGTCTAGCAAATGTTACATTGGTATTCTAACAATGTTTTTACAATATCTATTATTCTTCCTTCAAAACTTCGTTCGCAGCTTCGGTCAGCAGTTGAGTAACAACTTTGTCCAAAATGCTTTCGGCCATATTAATGATTTCTGCTGGTTCCTTTGCCCCTGGCTCGATCAATGACTCGAAGGGCTCTGGGGGAGGAGATAGTTCGGCTGCAGTAGAAAACATAAATAAGATTCCAAGTCACAGAAATAAAAAATAAAGTTAAAAGGTATTGAGCAATACCTAACCGCTTTTCCAGTTCCGCAGCCTTTTCAGCTGCCTTCGTTGCTTCCTTTGCATCGTGGGTATCTTTTTCGCTCTTTTTTATTATCTCGTGAGCCATCTCTCGGCCGCCATTTTCCCAGATGTCAGTAAAGAATTTTCCACCAATTAAGCTCGCTTCGGCCGAGGGGTCCTTTGTGTCCTCAATAGATAAAGTAGCTTTGGCTTGGGCCAAAGCTTTCACGTGATCGCAACCTGACTTCTCCAAAATAGCTGCAATGCCTCTAGCACCTGAGAAGGCACAGACGTCCCCACGGCCATTTAAAATTTCCTCAAAGGCTTCGGCCTCGCTAATGATCCACTCAATCGGCCCTTCAGGATCGCCCCGTACGAAGTTGTCTTCACTTGAATATGCGCCAACATTGGCGAAGCTAGTTTTTATCTTTTCTACACATTCTATAGATTTTTCATAACATCTTTCTTTTGAAGAGCGGAGTTCTACAACTGTTTTTTTCCAGTAATCACTGGCATCTCGTTCAGCTTCGGCAACATCGCATTTTAATTTTGCTATTATATGCTAAGCTATCCGCCAATTCATCTTTCGATAGTGCCGAAAACCTGACTTCCAGTGTCGGGAATCCGAAGCTTCTGCTCATCTCCCGGCAGACAGAAATCTCCTTGTTGTCTGGGAGACAATATAAGAAATCTTCTTCTCCGCTGTTGTTGAATACCAATGCTCCCTTTGAATATTTCAATTTTTGGGCATAGTATTGAGCTTCTAGTTTTTCTTCTTCAGACAACCTTTTTCCCGAAGCATGTCGTACAATATAATCAAGAACTTTGGAGGATGCTTCAGGAGTAGGAGTGGCAATTTTTTCAGGCAGAATTTGTTCTGCAGCTTCTTTTTCTGTTTCTTGTTCTCTAGTTTCCAAGGATTTCTCCTTGGCGGGCTCTAAAGGCCCAGCTTCGGTTTCGACCTGGCTCTTTGCAGCTTCGGCTTCGGTTAGCTTTGCCTCAGTCTGCGGCTTTGGAGCTTCGGCAGTTTTCCTTGGAGTAGAGCTTGTCTTTATTGTCTCCAGCGCATCTAGTACATTGACCATTCTTTTCCTCTTAGGGGTCGCTGTAAGACCTTTTTGTGCCTTCAGCACTGTCACTTCTGCTGAAGGGCTTGTAATTTCTGATATCTTTGTTCCTTCGACCCCTGTATCATCGGCCTTCGGCTCAGCTAATTTGGCTGAGGATGTCTTCAGCATTGCAGCCGGCTCTTCAATCTTCTGCGTAGGCGCAGGTTCTTTGCCTTCAGTAGCCGAAGAGGTCTCACCGCCAAATTCGGGCACTGAGAGCACCTAGAGGGGGGGGGGGGTGAATAGGTGATCCTGTGGAACTTGAAAACTTAATGCCACAAAAACTTGGTTAGGCATTAGCACAATAATGCCAAGTGGCTAGAGAGGAGTCTCAACAAAACACAATAACCACAAGAGATCAACACAGAGATGGCACAGTGGTTTATCCCGTGGTTCGGCCAAGACCAACGCTTGCCTACTCCACGTTGTGGCGTCCCAACGGACGAGGGTTGCAATCAACCCCTCTCAAGCGGTCCAAAGACCCACTTGAATACCACGGTGTTTTGCTTTGCTTTTCTTTATCCCGCTTGCGAGGAATCTCCACAACCTGGAGTCTCTCGCCCTTACAAAGATGTTCACAAAGAAGCGCGGAGTAAGGGAGGGATGAGCAACTCACACAAGACACAAAGATCACAGCAAATACGCACACACAAGACCCAGACTTGAGCTCAAGAGACTATCACGAGTTTCTCACTAGAACGGAGCTCAAATCACTAAGAATGTCGAACAAGTGCGCAAGAACGAAGTGTGAGTGATCAACTATGCTCAAAGAATGCTTGGATGTCTTCTCCATGCGCTAAGGGGTCCCTTTTATAGCCCCAAGGCAGCTAGTAGCCGTTGAGAGCATTGTAGGAAGACAATTCTTGCCTTCTGTCGACTGGCGCACCGGACAGTCCGATGCACCACCGGACACTATCCGGTGCGAATTTCTTTCCTTGTTTGGCGAAGCCGACCGTTAGAGATTCAGAGCCGTTGGCGCACCGGACAGTCCGGTGCTCCAATGTGACCGTTGGCTCGGCCACGCGTAACGCGCGGAATCCTCGGCCGACCGTTGCCCCGGCTGACCGTTGGCTCACCGGACAGTCCGGTGCACCACCGGACAGTCCGGTGAATTTTAGCCGTACGCCATTAATCATCTCCCGAGAGCGACGAGTTCGCCTGTGAACGGCTCACCGGACAGTCCGGTGCACCACCGGACAGTCCGGTGATTTATAGCCGTACACCGCCGTCGAAGTCCTGAGAGCAGCAAGTTCGCCAGAGCCAGCCTGGTGCACCGGACACTGTCCGGTGCACCACCGGACAGTCCAGTGCACCCAGACTGCGCAGACTTTGGCTGAACAAAGTCATCTCTTTTCCAATTCGATTTCTCCTGTTTCCAGCACTTAGACACAATACATTAGTCCATAAAACAATGTACTAGGTCTAGAAACATACCTTTTGACTTGATTTGCACTTTGTCCACCACTTTGCATAGATTAACATAAAAGCACTTGTGTTGGCACTCAATCACCAAAATACTTAGAAATGGCCCAAGGGCACATTTCCCTTTCAATCTCCCCCTTTTTGGTGATTTATGCCAACACAACATAAAGCAACTAGAACAAGTGCAATATCAATGCAAATGAAAACTCAAAATTGTTTTGATTCAAATTTGGCATATATGGATCACTCTTTGCCACCACTTGGTTTGTTTTTGCAAATCAAACTCAATTTCCTATCTCTAAGTCAAACACACTTGTAGAGACATAAAGAGAGTTGTTCCAATAGAAATTGATCACAGTATCAAAAACTCCCCCTATTTCCCATAATCAACCATTCTCCCCACTCCCCCTATTTCCCATAATCAACCATTCTCCCCACAAGAGACCAACTTTTGACAAAAGGAGCCAATAAGAGTATTTTGACAAAACAAAAACTCTATTCTATTATTTTCAAAATTCTCAAGTGGTAGCTGATCCATTTATTGCTTTGGCCCTTATTTTCTCCCCCTTTGGCATCAAGCACCAAAACGGGATCAATTTTAGCCCTTGAACCTCATTGGCTCACCAAAATCTTCACATAAGAGTACAAAGGCAATAAGGACATGAAGATGAACTTGGAATTAGTTACCCTCTCATCGGAGTGTAGTGGAAGTCTTGCATGGTCCAAGTCCACCTTTTCCCTTTCAATCTACCTTTGAGACTAAATCAAGCAAACTCAAGCACACGGTTAGTCTCAAAGGGTCAAGTTGTAGCACAACTCCCCCTCAAAATGTGCATCACTTGCAAAAGGACTTGTGAGGTCCGGGGAGTGTTTGTACAACTTGAGCACCACAAGTAAACAACAAAATGCATAAGGAACATGATCAAAGGCATAAACACATGTATGCTATAAATCAATCCAAGTTCCGTGAATCTAAGACATTTAGCTCACTATGCAGCCTACAAAAGGTCTTCTCATCTAAAGGCTTGGTAAAGATATCGGCTAGCTGGTTCTCGGTGCTAACATAAAACACTTCGATATCTCCCTTTTGCTGGTGGTCTCTCAAAAATTGATGCCGGATGTCAATGTGCTTTGTGCGGCTGTGCTCAACAGGATTTTCCGCTATGCGGATGACACTCTCATTGTCACATAGGAGTGGGACTTTGCTCAGATTGTAGCCGAAGTCCCGGAGGGTTTGCCTCATCCAAAGTAGTTGCGTGCAACACTATCCTGCGGCAACGTACTCGGCCTCAGCGGTGGATAGGGCAACAGAAGTTTGTTTCTTAGAATTCCATGACACCAGGGACCTTCCTAAGAATTGGCACGTCCCCGATGTACTCTTCCTATCGACCTTACATCCAGCATAGTCAGAGTCTGAATATCCAATCAAGTCAAAGTTAGACCCCTTTGGATACCAGATCCCGAAGCAAGGCGTAGCGACTAAATGTCTAAGAATTCGCTTCACGGCCACTAAGTGACACTCCCTTGGATCGGATTGAAATCTAGCACACATGCATACGCTAAGAATAATATCCGGTCTACTAGCACATAAATAAAGTAAAGACCCTATCATTGACCGGTATGCCTTTTGATCAACGGACTTACCTCCTTTGTTGAGGTCGGTGAGTCCGTCAGTTCCCATCGGAGTCTTTGCGGGCTTGGCGTCCTTCATCCCAAACCGCTTTAGCAAGTCTTGCATGTACTTCGTTTGGGAGATGAAGGTGCCGTCCTTGAGTTGCTTCACTTGGAACCCAAGGAAGTAGTTCAACTCGCCCATCATCGACATCTCAAATTTCTGCGTCATCACCTTGCTAAACTCTTCACAAGACTTTTGATTAGTAGAACCAAATATTATGTCATCGACATAAATTTGGCACACAAAAAGATCACCATCGCAAGTCTTAGTAAAAAGAGTTGGATTGGCTTTCCCAACCTTGAAAGCATTAGCAATTAAAAAGTCTCCAAGGCATTCATACCATGCTCTTGGGGCTTGCTTAAGTCCATAGAGCGCCTTAGAGAGCTTACATACGTGGTCGGGGTACCGTTCATCCTCGAAGCTAGGGGGTTGCTCCACGTACACCTCCTCCTTGATTGGCCTGTTGAGGAAGGCGCTCTTCACATCCATTTGAAACAACCTGAAAGAATGGTGAGCGGCATATGCTAGCAATATACGAATAGACTCTAGCCTAGCCACAGGAGCAAAAGTCTCCTTAAAGTCCAAACCTGCGACTTGGGCATAACCTTTTGCCACAAGTCGAGCCTTGTTCCTTGTCACCACCCCGTGCTCGTCTTGTTTGTTGCGAAACACCCACTTGGTTCCCACAACATTTTGCTTAGGACGAGGCACCAATGTCCAAACTTCATTACGCTTGAAGTTGTTGAGCTCCTCCTGCATGGCCAACACCCAGTCTGGATCTAGCAAGGCCTCTTCTACCCTGAAAGGCTCAATAGAAGAGACAAAGGAGTAATGCTCACAAAAATTAACTAATATAGAACGAGTAGTTACTCCCTTGCTAATATCACCCAAAATTTAGTCGACGGGATGATTCCTTTGAATCGTCGCTCGAACTTGGGTTGGAGGTGCCGGTTGTGCTTCTTCCTCCATCACATGATCGTCTTGTACTCCCCCTTGATCACACGCCTCCTTTTGATGAACCTGTTCATCATCTTGAGTTGGGGGATGCACCATTGTTGAGGAAGAAGGTTGATCTTGCTCCAATTGTTCCTATGGTCGCACATCGCCAATCGCCATGGTGCGCATTGTGGCCGTTGGAACGTCTTCTTCATCTACATCATCAAGATCAACAACTTGCTCTCTTGGAGAGCCATTAGTCTCATCAAATACAACGTCGCTAGAGACTTCAACCAAACCCGATGATTTGTTGAAGACCCTATACGCCTTTGTATTTGAGTCATAACCTAATAAAAACCCTTCTACAGCTTTGGGAGCAAATTTAGAAGTTCTACCTTTCTTCACAAGAATATAACACTTGCTCCCAAATACACGAAAGTAAGACACATTGGGTTTGTTACCGGTTAGAAGCTCATACGAAGTCTTCTTGAGGAGGCGGTGAAGGTAGACCCGGTTGATGGCGTGGCAAGCCGTGTTCACGGCTTCCGACCAAAAGCGCTCGAGGGTCTTGAATTCTCCAAGCATAGTCCTCGCCATATCGATGAGCGTCCTGTTCTTCCTCTCTACCACACCATTTTGCTGTGGTGTGTAGGGAGCGGAGAATTCGTGCTTGATCCCTTCCTCCTCAAGGAACTCCTCCACTTGAAGGTTCTTGAACTCGGACCCGTTGTCGCTCCTTATCTTCTTCACCTTGAGCTCAAACTCATTTTGAGCTCTCCTGAGGAAGCGCTTGAGGGTCCCTTGGGTTTCAGATTTATCTTGCAAAAAGAATACCCAAGTGAAGCGGGAAAAATCATCAACTATAACAAGACCATACTTACTTCCTCCTATACTTAGATAGGCGACGGGTCCGAAGAGGTCCATATGAAGCATCTTCAAGGGTCTTGATGTGGTCATCACATTTTTGGTGTGATGAGAGCTTCCCACCTGTTTGCCTGCTTGACAAGCTGCACAAGGTCTATCGTTTTCGAAATGCACATTAGTTAGACCTATCACGTGTTCTCCCTTTAGAAGCTTGTGAAGGTTCTTCATCCCCACATGTGCTAAGCGGCGATGCCACAGCCAGCCCATGCAAGTCTTAGCAATTAAGCATGCATCTAGATCGGCCTCTTCTTTTGCAAAATCAACCAAATAAAGTTTGTCGTCTAGTACACCCTTAAAAGCTAGTGAACCATCACACCTTCTAAAGACAGACACATCTACATTTGTGAATAGACAATTATATCCCATATTACAAAGTTGACTTACAGATAACAAATTATATCCAAGTGACTCAACTAAAAACACATTAGAAATAGAGTGCTCGGACGAAATAGCAATTTTACCTAACCCTTTCACCTTGCCTTGGTTCCCATCACCGAATATTATTGAATCTTGGGGATCCTTGTTCTTGACGTAGGAAGAGAACATCCTCTTCTCTCCCGTCATGTGGTTTGTGCATCCGCTGTCGATAATCTAGCTTGAGCCCCCGGATGCATAAACCTGCAAGGAAAATTTAGGCTTGGGTCTTAGGTACCCAACTCTTGTTGGGTCCTACAAGGTTAGTCACAATGGTCTTAGGGACCCAAATGCAAGTTTTATCTCCCTTGCATCTTGCCCCTAACTTCCTAGCAATCACCTTCTTATTCTTTCTACAAATGGCAAATGAAGCATTGAAAGCATGATATATTGTAGAAGGTTCATTAAATTTCCTAGGAACATTAACAACATTTCTCCTAGGCATATGATGAACAACATTTCTTCTAGACGTATCTCTACCATGCATATAGGAAGAACTAGAAGCAAACATGGCATGGGAATCAAAAGCATCATAACTTCTATAGGCATTCCTAGAATGTCTCCTATCATGATACATGAAAGCATGGTTCTTTTTAGCACTACTAGCCATAGGGGCCTTCCCTTTCTCCTTGGCGGAGATGGGAGCCTTATGGCTTGTTAAGTCCTTGGCTTCCCTCTTGAAGCCAAGTCCATCCTTAATTGAGGGGTGTCTACCAATCGTGTAGGCATCCCTTGCAAATTTTAGCTTGTCAAATTCATTCTTGCTAGTCTTAAGTTGGGCATTAAGACTAGCCACTTCATCATTTAATTTAGAAATGCAAACTAGGTGTTCACTGCAAGCATCAACATTAAAATCTTTGCACCTATTGCAAATCATAACATGTTCTACACAAGAGTTAGATTTACTTGCTACTTCTAGTTTAGCATTTAAATTATCATTAACACATTTTAAAGTAGAAATGGTTTCATGACAAGTAGATAGTTCACAAGAAAGCATTTCATTCCTTTTAACTTCTAGAGCAAGTGAATTTTGTGCACTAACAAATTTATCATGCTCTTCATATAAAAGATCCTCTTGCTTTTCTAATAACCTATTCTTATCATTTAAAGCATCAATCAATTCATTGATTTTATCAATTTTATTTCTATCTAAACCTTTAAATAAACTAGAATAGTCTATTTCATCATCATCACTAGACTCATCATCACTTGAAGAAGCATAAGCAGTATTTCGAGTACATACCTTCTTCTCCTTCGCCATGAGGCATGTGTGACGCTCGTTGGGGAAGAGGGCCGATTTGTTGAAGGCAGTGGCGGCGAGTCCTTCGTTGTCGGAGTCAGACGACGAACAATCCGAGTCCCACTCCTTGCCAAGGTGTGCCTCGCCCTTAGCCTTCTTGTAAGCTTTCTTTTTCTCCCTCTTGTTCCCTTGTTCCTGGTCACTACCATTATCGGGACAGTTAGCGATAAAATGACCAATCTTACCACATTTGAAGCATGAGCGCTTCCCCTTTGTCTTGGTCTTGCTTGGCTGCCCCTTGCGACCCTTTAGCGCCGTCTTGAAGCGCTTGATGATGAGGGCCATCTCTTCATCATTGAGCCCTGCCGACTCAACTTGTGCCACCTTGCTAGGTAGCGCCTCCTTGCTTCTCGTTGCCTTGAGAGCAACGGGTTGAGGCTCATTGATTGGACCATTCAACGCGTCGTCCACGTATCTCGCCTCCTTGATCATCATTCGCCCGCTTACGAACTTCCCAAGAACTTCTTCGGGTGACATCTTGGTGTACCTAGGATTTTCACGAATATTGTTCACCAGATGTGGATCAAGACCTTAGCATTAGGCGGACGATGTCGTGGTCCGTCCATCGCGTGCTTCCATAGCTCCTTATTTTGTTGATAAGGGTCTTGAGCCGGTTGTATGTTTGGGTTGGCTCCTCTCCCCTTATCATTGTGAATCTTCCAAGCTCGCCCTCCACCAACTCTATTTTGGTGAGCCTGGTGACGTCGTTCCCCTCATGTGAGATCCTGAGGGTGTCCCAGATCTGCTTGGCATTGTCCAAACCACTCACCTTATTGTATTCTTCCCTGCACAAAGATGCTAAAAGGACAGTAGTAGCTTATGCATTTTTATGGATTTGTTCATTTATAAACATGGGACTATCCGAGCTATCAAATTTCATTCCACTTTCTACAATCTCCCATATGCTTGGATGGAGAGAGAACAAGTGACTACGCATTTTGTGACTCCAAAATCCGTAGTCCTCCCCATCAAAGTGTGGAGGTTTGCCAAGAGGAATGGAAAGCAAATGTGTATTTGAGCTATGCGGAATACGAGAATAATCGAAAGAAAAGTTCGAATTAACTGTCTTTCTTTTGTCGTAGTCGTTGTCGTCGTTGTCCTTTTGGGAAGAAGTGGACTCGTCGCTGTCGTCGTAGTAGACGATCTCCTTGATGCGCCTTGTCTTCTTCTTCTTCCCATCTTTACGTTTGTGGCCTGAGCCCGAGTCGTTAGGCTTGTCATCCTTTGGCTCGTTGACGAAGGACTCCTTCTCCTTATCGTTGATCACAATTCCCTTCCCCTTAGGATCCATCTCTTCGGACGATTAGTCCCTTCGTGAAGAGAACGGCTCCGATACCAATTGAGAGCACCTAGAGGGGGGGTGAATAGGTGATCCTGTGGAACTTGAAAACTTAATGCCACAAAAACTTGGTTAGGCGTTAGCACAATAATGCCAAGTGGCTAGAGAGGAGTCTCAACAAAACACAATAACCACAAGAGATCAACACAGAGATGGCACAGTGGTTTATCCCGTGGTTCGGCCAAGACCAACGCTTGCCTACTCCACGTTGTGGTGTCCCAACGGATGAGGGTTGCAATCAACCCCTCTCAAGCGGTCCAAAGACCCACTTGAATACCACGGTGTTTTGCTTTGCTTTTCTTTATCCCGCTTGCGAGGAATCTCCACAACTTGGAGTCTCTCGCCCTTACAAAGATGTTCACAAAGAAGCGCGGAGTAAGGGAGGGATGAGCAACTCACACAAGACACAAAGATCACAGCAAATACGCACACACAAGACCCAGACTTGAGCTCAAGAGACTATCATGAGTTTCTCACTAGAACAGAGCTCAAATCACTAAGAATGTCGAACAAGTGCGCAAGAACGAAGTGTGAGTGATCAACTATGCTCAAAGAATGCTTGGATGTCTTCTCCATGCGCCAAGGGGTCCCTTTTATAGCCCCAAGGCAGCTAGGAGCCGTTGAGAGCATTGTAGGAAGGCAATTCTTGCCTTCTATCGACTGGCGCACCGGACAGTCCGGTGCACCACCGGACACTGTTCGGTGCGGATTTCTTTCCTTGTTTGGCGAAGCCGACCGTTGGAGATTCAGAGCCGTTGGCGCACCGGACACTGTCCGGTGCACACCGGACAGTTCGGTGCTCCAATATGACCGTTGGCTCGGCCACGCGTCATGCGCGGAATCCTCGGCCGACCGTTGCCCCGGCTGACCGTTGGCTCACCGGACAGTCCGGTGCACCACCGGATAGTCCGGTGAATTTTAGCCGTACGCCGTTAATCATCTCCCGAGAGCGACGAGTTCGCCTGTGAACGGCTCACCAGACAGTCCGGTGCACCACCGGACAGTCTGGTGATTTATAGCCGTACACCGTCGTCGAAGTCCCAAGAGCAGCAAGTTCGCCAGAGCCAGCCTGGCGCACCGGACACTGTCCGGTGCACCACCGGACAGTCCGGTGCACCCAGACTGCGCAGACTTTGGCTGAACAAAGGCATCTCTTTTCTAATTTGATTTCTCCCGTTTCCAGCACTTAGACACAATACATTAGTCCATAAAACAATGTACTAAGTCTAGAAACATACCTTTTGACTTGATTTGCACTTTGTCCACCACTTTGCATAGATTAACACAAAAGCACTTGTGTTGGCACTCAATCACCAAAATACTTAGAAATGGCCCAAGGGCACATTTCCCTTTCAGGCACTACGGCCGGTTCAAAATATCGCGGCCGGTGAGTAAGAACCTTCACCTTTTTCCTCTTCGGCGCGGGCTCGCTTGGAGCAGCTGAAGCGGCATCTTTCCCAGAAGTTGCACTCTTTCTCTTCTGCCCCCGTGGCGGGTAGCGGTAATCAGGGTACATGAACCCAATAGCATCAAAAACTCTATTTAGTCTTTTCTTTTTCCGGCTCCCGAAGGCCGCAGATAACGCATTATCCTCCGCTTTGGAGTACGGCCCAAGCAGATCATCACTTGTAGCTTCGATGCACTTCAGCCAGTCATCGTCTGGTTCGATAAATTGGTGTCCAAACCTGAAGGTATATTTCAGTCGAACCAAACCACCTTCATTGGGGTTGCTGATGGTTTCTTTTGGCATCTCCCAGTTGACTACCAATGGCCATATCCTGTAGGCCACATGCTCTTGGACTAAGTCCCTTGTCCCGATGAAAGAACAAACTATGCCAAAGGCCCTTCGGCATTCTTCAGCTGCTTCATCAATCTCTACCTTCGGTTTTCGAAGGCCGAAGCGGGACCAGATGGGGCGCATGATGATCTCTTTGATATCTTCTCTCGCCTTTAAATCATTTTTCACATAGAACCATTCTTTCATCCAGTCTCCAGGCCACCTCTTCCAAAACGTTGGCACTGGGTAGCTTGAGCCTGAACGAGCAACGAAGCTATAGCAACCAAAATTATTGTGATACTGCTCCTTACCCTGGGTTTTCGTCTCATATAAAAGTTCATGCATACTGCAGAAACTTTTTGCACTTGGTTCCAAACCTTGACTCCTCACAGCCCATACGAAGATTCCCATTCTTATGATGGCTTCGGGAGTAATCTGGTGAAGAAAAATCTGGTATATCTTTAAAACTTCAACCACAAAACTACTTAGAGGGAATCGAAGCCCAGCCTTGAAGAAGCTTCGATAGATTACGACTTCATTCTCTTCAGGAGCAGGGGCAGTCCTGTCTCTGTTGTCAGCCCTCATGATGGATATGTCTCGAAAATACCTTCCTCTCATGTTATCAAGATGACTTTACCTGATAGTCAATTTTCCGAAGACTGTGTGACTTGGTCGCCACGGCCGATCTTCGGAGTCTTTGCCTCCACTTTCCACATCATAACTATCGCTGTCATCGGTATCTTCAGATAAGCCTTCTAGAATTTCTTTTGTAATCTTTTCTGTGTTGGTCTTTGCAATTGATTCGATGAATCCAGTGGTTTTTTCCTTAAGAAGCTTCTCCTCCTCGCTCAGCTTCGTTTCAGCAACAGCTTTCTTATCTTAAGACATCTTCTCTTCGGAAATGGTGAAAATGAGCTCTTGAAGCCGAAGCTTAGAAAATCTAAAAAACCAAGCAAGTGTTGGTAGGCAAGAGCTAAAAATTGAGCAAACAGAGCAGATGGCAAAAAGTGTACCAAATGAGCTCATGGTGTGCTCTTATTTATACGCCTAGTGCGTTGCAGGGTGGAGGGCCCCGCTTGTCATTGATTGTTGCTATTCTAGCAAAGGGAAGGTGTTTTTTCGGACCTTCGGCTTAGGGCCTTCGTCCATATTGCAATCTGAATTTATTATTCTAACAAATTAATATTGTGAGGGGCTACTGTTGGGGGCCTTCGGCTTCCGAAGGTCCTCAAAAACATGATTTAACAATGTTTCTGTAGTATAATACATGAACAGGTACCTTCGAACTCGGACCTTCGGACTTGGATCAGAACCATAGTGTGAAGAGGCACAAAGAATACGAAGGTTGGCGCATAGCCGAAGCTATGTGCAGGAGGGCTTCGGCATGATAGCAGAAAAGGAAACCGACTTAAAAAGGAAAAGGCTATTCAGACCTCGATGGGTTACTATAGAGCCATTAGCAAATGTAAAGGGCATGGGTGTAATTTTACATGGGCTGCGTCCTGTGCCTATAAATAGATGAACAGTACTCCCGTACTGTTCACGCTGACTTGGCATTTGCTTTTGCATCACGCTTGTACTTTTACCTTCTTTCAAGCCGAAGGTACATTTGTAATTTAATATCATTTCTATTTTCCATAATAATAAAATAGAAATGAGTTGATAATAATACATGATTGTTTATGTTATTTTATATTTCATATGATTCCTTCTTCATCATTATATGTTATGCTGCTGAAGGTATGTCCTTCATAACCTTCGTCCGAAGATCATTATATCCCAAGGGAAATAATGCTTCGAAGGACGAAGGACTTTAACGTTTGACGTTTTTCGTGTCGCCTTGTTCTTAATTCATAGCATTTGAGAACAAGTCCCCAACACGAGCTTTCTCCATAAACCTTGTTATCTCTGTGTCCAGACGTTGAGCCTTGCATATGAGGTCTTTTAGCATTGGCTTGACTTCTAGGCTGCCGTTGTTTCCCAGACATGCATTCAACTGAGCTGATTCCTTCTTCCAATCTTCTAAAAAGTTGGTCCTCTTTATCCCGAAAGGTTTTCTGCTGAGGGCGTCCGCTACCACGTTAGCCTTTCCGAGGTGATAATGGATCTCGAGGTCATAATCTTTGATCAGTTCCAGCCATCTTCTCTGACGGAGGTTGAGATCTAGCTGAGTGAAGATATACTTCAGACTCTTGTGATCAGTGAAGATGTGACATTTGTGCCCAATTAGGTAGTGCCTCCATATTTTCAGGGCATGCACTATGGCTGCCAATTCCAAATCGTGGGTGGGATAATTCTGCTCATGCGGCTTGAGTAGGCGCGATGCATAAGCAATGACTTTCTCATCTTGCATCAGAACACACCCTAAGCCTTGTCTTGAGGCATCACAGAAGACGACGAAATCCTGGTGTATATCCGGTAGTGTCAACACGGGCACGGTTGTGAGCTTCTCCTTTATGATCTGGAAACTTTCCTCACACTTCGGATCCACACAAACTTATTGTCTTTCTTAAGGAGCTCGGTCATAGGTCTTGCTATGCTAGAAAATCCCTTGATAAAGCGGCGGTAATATCCTGCCATTCCCAGAAAGCTTCAAACTTCACTGATGTTGGATGGCTGCTTCCATTTTGATACTGCTTCTACCTTGGACGGGTCTACTTCTATTCCTTCTGCAGTCAAGATATGCCCAAGGAAGGCTATCTTTTCTAACCAGAATTCACATTTGCTGAGCTTAGCATAGAGTTGATGTGCCCCGAGTCTTCCGAGGACGATCCGGAGGTGACGCTTATGGTCTTCGCGGTTCTTGGAGTAGATACGGATGTCGTCAATGAAGACTACGAGAAACTGAAAGTTCCCTTTGACCCGGGAACAGGATCTGGATGTCGCCTAGAGGGGGGGTGAATAGGCGAATAAAACTTATTACTTTAAAACTTAAATTCTTACTCTACTCGAAGACTTAGTACGCAGTGGAATGAGAAGACTCTTCGAGTAGGTCGCAGCGGAATGGAAGATCCTGTCTCAAAATGTCCTGCACTTCAAATCAAGCTTATACCACAGATAAGTATTGAAGTGCAGATATAAAGGCGAGTAAGACAGAGAGTCAGGATACAATACAGAATAGAGCACACAGACGCAAGGATTTATCCCGAGGTTCGGCCAAGCCTGAAATGCTTGCCTAGTCCTCGTTGGAGTTAGCCACACCTGGGCTTGGAGTCTATTTCAACTCCTTCCTCCGTTTGCTCAGATCTGTCAGTATGACAGATAGAGCCTTTCACTATTGAGTGGGGTTACAACAGAACCGCGGCTGCTTACAAACTTCTTGGCAGCACCCCGGCAGAGTAACGATACGCTCAAGACCTTGCTCTAGCTCTTAGCAGCACTACTCCTCTCTCTAAAGGCTTATAGCTGTGCCTTCTACACAAACTATAGAGTTACACACAAGAGGGAGAGCGAGAATTGATTCCAATGAAGTCTACACTTGTTGGCTGCACTTATATCTTGCTGGAGGCGCCTAGGGGTCCCTTTTATAGGCACAAGGGGCCTAGGAGCCGTTGGAAGCAATCCAGGAAGGCAAATCTTGCCTTCTGTCGGGTGGCGCACCGGACAGTCCGGTGCACACCGGACACTGTCCGGTGCCCGATTTCTTTCCTTCTACGTCGAAGCCGACCGTTGGCAGTCTTGGAGCCGTTGGTGCACCGGACATGTCCGGTGCACACCAGACAGTCCGGTGCCTCCATCTAGCCGTTGGCTCGGCCACGTGTCCCGCGCAGATCGCGCGGCCGACCGTTGGCTCACCGGACAGTCCGGTGCACACCGGACAGTCCGGTGAATTATAGTCGTACGTCGCCGGTGAATTCCCGAGAGCGGACAGTTCGCCAGAGTTCAGCCTGGCGCACCGGACACTGTCCGGTGCGCCACCGAACAGTCCGGTGAGCCAGACTGAACTAAGTCTTGGCTGTACATAGCCAAGCCTTTCGCACCTCTTTCCTTTTCTTCTTCTTTCTGTTTCTATCACTTAGACAAGTATATTAGTCCACAAAACCGATGTACTAAGTCTAGAAACATACCTTCTCTTAATTATTACATCTATAGCATTTCACATGCTTGAGCTTTGATGTTGGACTCATCAAGTCGGCTTGACTTGATCTAGATTGACATTTCTTGGCTCCAACATCCTGCAAAGGTCACATAGAACATCTCCAAACATAGGAACAACCCAAACTAAAGATTAAGGTGAACTTAGCTCTTTTGGGCTGCTTCCAGTTCTGGTTTTGACACTTGTTCTCCTTCTAGTGACCTTGATCTCCTTCTTAGAGCTTGATCTTGAGCCTTATGACTTACACCACATAACTGTAGTTGTTACCTCATTGGCTGTAAGTCACGTTCTTATGTAGTGATCCTTGATGTGCCGTAGCTGTTCTCAACTCGATCACCCTTGACTTTGCAAGCCTTCTTCTTCACCCTTGGCTTTGGGTTCCTCAGCCTCCTTGACCTTCTCCCGTGCACTTGGTACCTCGAAGCTTTTCTTGCCTCCGTCCTTGGCTTGATCAGTTGTCTCCGAGCTACGCACCCGAGTCTCACTTATGCAATGTCCATCTTACTTGTGATGTCCATCATGTATCCATAATCCAGTTCTTGGACCATCACATTTGTTCACTTGTGTTGAACCCTGTAGGCTTTACCTTAAGCACCTGTTCAACACTTAGTACACTTGTTAGTCCTTTAATTGAGTTGTCATCCAAACACCAAAACTCACAAGAGAGCTTTCAATCTCCCCCTTTTTGGTGATTGATGGCAACACAATTAAAGCTTACATAAGAATAAGATTTGAAGCACAAATTTTGAATTAGAATGCTCCCCCTAAATATGTGCTTACTTCAAGAACCTAATTTTGGCCTCAGACGCCAATTTGCACATACTTAGGCAATTCGAAACATTTCTCCACCTTAGCACTTTTTAGGATGCAATGTGTCAAGATTCAAACCATGATGCTATAACACACAAATGCGCATAATCAGAGTTAAACACCATTCAAATTAGCGGATATATCACAGGAATATCAACCTACCACTATTCATCATTAAGATACCAATTCAAACTAATACCAATTTAAACTAAGACACTAATTTAAGACAATCTTAAAGCACCATTAACCACATGACTATCTATTACACTATAGAAGCCAAATAATTCATCGCAGCGGAAACACTAGTCCATATGAGCAACACATATAATACTGCAAGAAACATATGATTATCACACTTGGCAAAGCTCAAACTAACACATCACCCATTAGGATAAGCTTTCCTCTCAGGTTGAGATAAGCTTTAATACACAAATTCTCCCCCTTTGACATCAAACACCAAAAACCATACTCAAGCAAGAACATAGGATGATGTCAAGGGACAGCAGGGTGTTAAGGAGGAAAAACGACTGTCAAAAACTCCCCCTTACTTATTGAACATATGCACTGTCAACATTTAGGTAAGATACATATATGCAAAAAGATTAATACTCCCTTTGTACCTTTACCATGTTGTAGTGTACTTCCCATCTTGAAAGTATCTAATCTCTCAAGAGCTTCTCCACACTTGTGCCTGATTCTTTCTCCTAACTTTTTCTTGTTGCTAAGACACCAAACTTAGAACAAGTTATAGTATTGGGCACAAGAAGAAACTTCTATTCTCATGATTATCAAAAGATGTCAATTGAAGCGAACTATTACGGCTACCAATTGAAAGATACCATTTGCAAAGTTCATTTATTATCATGACTCCATGATATTTAAGAATAAGCATCTATTATCACCAGATATTATAGAGCATGAGCAATCTAAAAATATGCACTTACTCACAACTTGAGATACCAATTTCTTGACTTACAGAGGTACCCAAGTCCTGATTGCTCCA
Organism: Zea luxurians; assembly: GCA_029449295.1. Taxonomy (NCBI): domain Eukaryota; kingdom Viridiplantae; phylum Streptophyta; class Magnoliopsida; order Poales; family Poaceae; genus Zea; species Zea luxurians. The sequence continues at coordinate 179,145,034 of JAOPSE010000004.1, read as the reverse complement.
TTTCTTGCTTATCTTCTCTTTTCCACCTAGAGACTATACAAGATTGCTCAAGAAACAGTTAGTCTCAAAAGACACAAGTTATGTGTGCTCCCCCTCAAGTTGTGCATCAAGTATTTGAATGACTTGCACTTTGCACATTCTAGCTTCCTTAGAACTAGAGGGGATCACAACATACCTTGGTCAAGGCATACTCTACCACTTTCATCACCCAAAGATGCCAATTTGAATATCAAATGAAACACCACTTAACACCAATTGAAGGCTAAATGAAAGGTTGACTAAATACAACAATGCACGCCTCAGTGGCACCTAAGCCAATTGAATACTCACTAGAAGTCTAACATTTACGCAACTTGTACATGCTTCATATTTAACTATCATTGCATATACCAATTGAAGATCAACACAATCATGTATATAAAGCGAAATATCTAAGCATGTCATAATTAAGAAGGTTTCTTAGGTGCACAAAAGAAACAACATTTTAAAGGCATAAATTACCTAAGCCAAGATATTACCAATTGAAAGATAAGAACATAGCTATGATCACAATGAATGGAATTTCAAGAATATTTAATGAAATTGCATAGCTCCATTTTCCATACCTTTGCCTTTATGAGAGCCCTTGTTATCGCCATTTCAGGGCTCCTTTTGCTTACGCACCTCATAGCTCAAAAGGGCACGACATGGATTTGAAATTCACACAGTACCAAACTAGGGTAATCATGTGAACATGGACTAAACAAAATGTCATAATTGCACATAGCATGACTTACAAAAAGTTACAGGTTTATCCATATACACCAAGAGAGTTAATCGCTGTGGATATAACAAATGAAATAGCTACCCATGAATGATTCAAAAGATATATCCTATATAGCATCAGTCATGATTAAGCAACCATCATTATGATACATTTAACACAGGCAATCATAAAGCATAACTACTCCAAAGACAGGAAGCACAACAAGCCAATTTAAGAGCAATACTAAATTGCAATTATGTACTTAAAATACACGGGGTACCGTCCTTTGGAGAGCTAGTTGTAGATTCTCATCAAAGTCCTTTTACTTGATTCACCAATAATGATTAAGGAACTATACACCTTATTTTACTTGAGATGAACATGGGATTAGTGTCTCACAATAATTCAACCTTGGGACAATAAACACCAAAACAATTAACAACTTAAGCATAGAGTTTTAGATAACTGTCTTAAGATCTCCCATGGTCTCCAGTCCATCTCAAGGCACCTGCATGGTCTAGTTAGCACAGTTTGGTACCCATCTCGGGATGGGTACTGTTGGGGGCTTGTTCTCAAATGCTAAGAGTTAAGAACAAGGCAACATAAAAAGTGTTAAATGCTAAAGTCCTTCGCCCTTCGAAGCATTATGCCCCTTCGGGAAATAATGATTTTAGGACGAAGGTTATAAAAGACGTACCTTCGTAAATATAATAAGTAATGACGAAGGATTCATATAAAGCGTGAAATATAAACATCAACATAGAATTATTTCTATTTCATTAACATGAAGAAATAGAAATGATTTCAAATTACAAATGTACCTTCGGTCTTGAGAGAAGGTAAAAAAGTACAAGCGTGACGCAAGAGCCAATGCCAAGTCAGCGTGAACAGTACGGGAGTACTGTTCATCTATTTATAGACGCGGGACGCAGCCCACGTAAAATTACATCCATGTCCATTACATTTGTTAATGACTTATGGAAATCTGTCGAGGCCCACGTAGTCTTTTCATCTTTAAGTCGGTTCCCCTTTCCGCTATCGTGACGAAGCTTCCTTGCATACAGCTTCGGCTGTGCACCTTCGTAGAGCTTGGTAATCAGCTCGCCCTTCGTCTGGTTCAGGCTTCGTCCTGACCGTGCTTTATAATTCTGAGACCGAAGATACCTGTTCACATAATCCACTTGGAAAACATTGTCAAATCATGTTTTTGAGGACCTTCGGAGGACGAAGGCCCCCAACAGTAGCCCCTCGCAATATTAATTTGTTAATAATAAATTCAGATTGCGATATGGACGAAGGCCTTGAGCCGAAGGTCCGAAAAAACACCTTCCCTTTGCTAGAATAGCAACATTCACTGACAAGCGGGGCCTTTCAATTTTCAACGCCCTGGGCGTATAAATAAGATCGCACCGCAAACTCATTTGGTACGCACACTTGCCATCTGCTTCGGCCCACTAAAATTTTTAGCTCTTGTGCACTAAGATTTGCTGGTCTTTTTGATTTTGAAGCTTCGGCCTCGGGAACAATTTTTTAGCTTTTCCGAAGATGTCTGAAGGCAAGAAGATCCCTGCTGAGACGAAGCTGAGTCTCGAGGAGGAGAAGAATCTGGGGTTCCTGATAGCGATGGCAGAGACCAATACAGAGAAAATCACCAAGGAGATTCTCGAAGGTTTGTCCGAAGATACTGGTGATAGCGACAGCTATGATGTAGAGAGTGGTGGGGAAGAGGCCGAAGATCGTCCATGGCGGCCAAGTCACACGGTTTTCGGGAAAACCACCATCAAGCAGAGCCATATTGATAATATGAGGGGGCGGTATTTTCGAGATATATCTATTGTGAGGGCTGACGCTGGAGAAAAGACTTCTCCCACCCCCGAAGAAGATGAAGTTGTGATTTTCCGAAGCTTTCTCAAGGCTGGGCTTCGATTCCCCCTGAGCAACTTTGTTGTCGAGGTACTGAAAACATTTCAAGTCTACCTTCATCAACTTACTCCCGAAGCTATCATAAGAATGGGGATATTTGTCTGGGCTGCAAGAAGTCAAGGTTTAGAACCAAATGCTAAAAGTTTTTGCAACATTCATGAACTGTTATATGAGACGAAGCCGTGGGGAAAAGAACAATATCACAATAATTTTGGGTGTTACAGCTTCGGTGCCCGCTCCGGGTCAAGCCGCCCTGTGCCAACCTTTCGGAAGAGATGGCCCGGAGCCTGGATGGCTGAATGGTTCTATGTAAAAAACGACTTAACAGTGCAAGAAAATGTCAAGAGTATCGTTATGCGCCCTATCTGGCAACGCTTCGGACTTCGAAGGCCGAAGGTTGAAATGGACGAAGCAGCCGAGGAATGCCAAAGAGCCTTCGGCATAGTCTGCTCTTTCATTGGGACAAGGGACTTGGTCCAAGAGCACATTGCCTTCAGGGTATGGCCACTTGCAGAAAAGTGGGAAATGCCGAAGGAAACTATTAAAGAGTCCGACGAAGGCGGACTAGTTAGACTGAAATACACATTCAAATATGCAGATAAATTTGTTGAACCTGATGATGACTGGCTGAAGAGCATTGAAACTTTAAGTGATGAACTACTTGGGGCATATTCGAAGGCCGAAAATACTGCGCTATCAGCAGCCTTCGGAGGCCGAAAGAAGAAAAGGCTCAACCATGTGTTTGACGCAGTCGGGTTTATGTACCCTGACTATCACTATCCGGTATTGGGTCGCAAAAGGAAAAATACTTCTCCTGCGACAGAAGCTACCACAAGTGCCCCTAGTGAGCCAGCGCCTCAAAGAAAAAAGATGAAGGTGCTCACCCATCGGACACGCTTTATTGAGCCGGCCACAGTGCCAGAATTCATTGGTGAAGCTTCTTTGGCCTCTGAAGCTACAGAACCAGCTCCAGTGCCGAAGATGCAAGAGAAGACTGAAGCGCCTTCAGCAGTAGAAAATCCGAAGATTGACGAGCCAAAAATGTCTGAAATCTTAAGTCCTTCGGTAAATGTCGAAGCAATAAAAAACCAAAAGGGGCCATCGGTGACCCCAAAAAGGAAAAGAATGGTAAACGTACTAGATGTCTTGGAGACAATTAAGTCTTCAAGCACAACTCCAAAAAAGAGTGTTGAAGTTGCTGAAGCTTCTACTGAAGCTTCAACGCAACAAGCTGAAGCTGAAGCTGGGCCTTCAGAGCCCTACAAGGAGCAACCTTTGGAAGCCGAAGCAATAAAAATATCAGAACCAGTTGTAATTGAAGAAATTGACACTGCCATCCCCGAAGCTCCTGCCAGCATATGCGATTACATTATACGACACGCTTCGGGGAAGAAACTATCTGCAGAAGAAACTTATGAAGCCAACCATTATGCAAAAGAGCTAAAATATCCGAAGGGGGCAGTAATATTCAATGGGACAAATGAAGATGACTTCCTATACTGCCTACCTGATAATAAAGAACTATCTGTCTGCCGAGAGATGGCCAGGAGTATGGGCTTCCCGAAGCTCGAAGCTGGATTAAGCGCCATGACGAAAGAGGATCTCGCAGACAGTCTTGCATACAATAGCCTAAAGGTTTGGGAATTAAGCATTTGAAAAAACTTTTTTAATTCGTAATTCATTCCTATATTCTTATATGGATTCTTTTTCGTATAGGGCTTAATTCTAAGCAACGCATTAAGAGCGCAAAAAAGCGCCGAAGATGAAAGCTATGAGATTGCGTTCAACAATTTGCGCTCCGAAGTTATCAAACTGAGAAACGAAGCTCTGGAAAAGGATAAAATTCTGCTTACGCTGGTAGACAAAGTAAAGAAGGACGAAGCTGCTTCAAAAACCCAGGCCGAAGCCCAAAAGCGTGAAATTAAAGATCTTCAGAAACAGCTGGCTAGAGCTAGAGAGGAGCGCGTGCTTGAGGAAACAAAACGAGAACTCAGTGATCATATGGTCAACAAATTGGAGTTAAGAGTTAAAGAGCTTCGTGCATCTCAGAGGAAATGTTATGTTAAATCTATAGAATGCGTGAATAAAATTAAAACCAGCTTCGCCAGCGTGGGCGCCTTTTCCAGCGAAGAGAATTTCTCTCGAGGCAATCCCGAAGGTCCACTGGAATGGATTAGTCACGAAGCAGAAGCCTTCGAGGAGATCCTGAGCAGTCGCGGCGATATCTGCGCTTTTTCGGGCGCCAGAGGAATTGCTTCTGTCTTAGAGAAAAAAAGGTTGCGGGCATGTAAAATTTTTAGCTCAGTCCGAAGCTACCTTATCTTCCGAAGACATCAAGGACCCCTCGACCGAAGCAAGCGTAGTTGGTGGCAAATTTTTTACTGATATCTGGAACGACGGCGGCCGAGGAATGGCGCAAGAAATCATCCAAAGGAGCGAAAAAGGCATTCATGATGCTAGGAAAGTGGCAGAAGCTGCCGAAAGGAGTGCAGAGCCCGAAAGGCAATTAGGTACCAATTAGTCGTTCTTGTTGTGTTGTAATTTTTATTTCAAACTTTGCTCACGGTTTGTAATAGTAATGAAGAAATATTCTTTTCCCTTAGAAGCTGCTGAATCGACTGCCGATCCGCACACAAAAGGGGATGATGAAATTAAACAAATGGCCGAAGCTATCATGGACAAAGTTGTTGATCAACTTCTAAATGAAGCCGCCGAAGCAGTATTAAGAGAAGACTAGATGCTATTTAGAAAAAACATTTAAAGTGTGATCTATGTAACATTTTGTACATTTGAATGTAATATACAAGTTTCTTTTCATTATTCAATTCTTTACGATGCATGAAACTCTACATACATACCATTTTTGAGCCTTCGGCGAAAAAACACCTTCCCTTCTTTTCATGCTTCGTGAAGAAAATATTCTCCGTTAAAACTGTATTCTCCGTTAAAACTGTTCTGATAAGTCACATCCATGCTTCGTGAAAGCATTCTCCGAAGCTAAACAATTTTGATATTGCTCTGATGAAGCTCATCCCTGCTTCGTGAAAGCATTCTCCGAAGCTAAACAACTTTGATATTGCTCTGATGAAGCTCATACATGTTTCGTAAAAACAGCCTCCGAAGCTATTTTCCGAAGATTATCATTGTATTCCCTCATGACTTTGCACAATTTGCACTTTCTCAAATCATTCTTTCGAAGGTTAATACTGTGTGCCCTTCTTTTGCCGTATGCAACATGATGTATGATGCTTATGCTATGCGAAATGATGTGATGATGTTATGTTATGCAAATGACGTCTGTTCCGAAGATACACACAAAATACATTCGTAAGCTCTGCATTCCCTTAGGAACGTCTTTGGAGCTTCTTCGCCTTTTACTTAGACGGTATAAGCTCTGCATTCCCTTAGGAACGTCTTTGGAGCTTCTTCGTCTTTTACTTAGACGGTATCAGCGTTGACTTTTCGCTGTAAGCTCTGCATTCCTTTAGGAACGACTTTTGAGCAGAAAACTTACACTGCGCTCCCTTTGGAACGGCTTTTTGTAACTTCGGCAACTTACTCTGCGTTCCTTAGAACGACTTTCTGTTACTCCGAAGGATTTTTAATAATCCGAAGACCCTCCTTGTTAACACAAAAACTTCATCAACTCAAGCCTGTGGAGAAAATAGATTTTCCTCGTGGGAAACAGCGAAATTATTACATGGAAACTATCAATGTTTTTGCTACAGAGAATAGAACTGAATGGAAAGGACTGCTATCAATGGTAGGATATGTGTCAATAAATGTGCTTCGACTCTGGCACAGTGCTATTGACTGTGCGAGCTTCGGATTGTTCTCTGAAGTCCCTTTGATGTGGAGCATATTGACTCCCTTCTGGCTGTTGACCCTGTTGCAATGGAGGTGGAGGCGGGGGCTATTGCCAGGAAGCTTGAGGTTGACTTGCCGAAGCTACAGAAGCTGCAGGGTGGTTGTCTATGTATTGTGGGATGTAAGGCGGATGATACGAAGCAGTATGCATGACCTGCTTCGGCTGAACTTGTTGAGATGCAGCTTCGGCTATCTCCTTTTGCTTCTGGATTGTAATATAGCACGTCCTGGTGGTATGGCCCTTGTTTTCTCCACAGAACAAGCAAAACAATTTCCTTGGTTGATCTCCGAATCTTCCGCCGAAGCCCCTGGCGCCTCTGCCTCTCGGAGCTGGTGGCCGGAAGGAAGCTTGTTGTTGCCCCGAAGCCTGTGAGGAGCACTGCGGTCTGCTCTGCTGACTCCCCTTATCATCATTCTGAGTGGAGCTGTGGATGGACCGGACATGCCTCGGGTAGTATCTTCCTCCGAAGCCCCTGGTCATTTCAGAAAATCTGAAGGCCTCCTCCCTTCTTTGGCGAAAGTCATTATCAGCACGAATGTACTCATCCATCTTTTGGAGCAGTTTCTCCAGGGTCTGAGGCGGCTTTCTAGCAAAGTATTGAGCTGCAGGCCCAGGACGAAGCCCCTTGATCATGGCTTCGATAACAATTTCATTGGGCACCGTTGGTGCCTGCGCCCTCAAACGTAAGAACCTTCGGACATACGCCTGAAGGTATTCTTCATGATCCTGAATGCACTGGAACAAGGCTTGAGCTGTGACCGGCTTCGTCTGAAATCCTTGAAAGCTGGTCAGTAACATATCCTTCAGCTTTTGCCATGAAGTGATCGTTCCTGGCCGAAGGGAGGAATACCAGGTTTGAGCAACACTCCTGACGGCCATAACGAAAGACTTTGCCATCACTGCAGCATTGCCACCATACGAAGACACTGTTGCTTCGTAACTCATCAAGAACTGTTTCGGGTCCGAATGGCCATCGAACATGGGAAGCTGGGGTGGCTTATAGGATGAAGGCCAAGGTGTAGCCTGCAGCTCAGCAGACAAAGGAGAAGCATCATCGAAAACAAAATTTCCCTGATGGAAATTATCATACCAGTCATCTTCGTTGATGAAGCCCTCCTGATGAAGGTCTTTCTGCTGAGGCCTTCTGTTTTGCTCATCATGGGTAAGATGGCGAACTTCCTCAGAGGCTTCGTCTATCTGCCGCTGTAACTCAGCTAGCCGGGCCATCTTCTCCTTCTTCCTCTGCACTTGTTGATGTAGCATCTCCATATCCCTGATTTCTTGGTCTAGCTCTTCCTCCTGAAGCGTCGGGCTAACGGCCTTTCTCTTCTGGCTTCGGGCCTCCCGAAGAGAGACGGTCTCCTGGTTGTGGTCCAGCGGTTGCAGTGCTGAAGCCCCAATCGCTGAAGCTTTCTTCGGTGCCATAGCGAAGGTCTATAGCTTCCGAAGGTGTTCAAAAAAAGCTCGAAGTGGAAGTGAGTTCACCGGAGGTGGGCGCCAATGTTGGGGGCTTGTTCTCAAATGCTAAGAGTTAAGAACAAGGCAACATAAAAAGTGTTAAATGCTAAAGTCCTTCGCCCTTCGAAGCATTATGCCCCTTCGGGAAATAATGATTTTAGGACGAAGGTTATAAAAGACGTACCTTCGTAAATATAATAAGTAATGACGAAGGATTCATATAAAGCGTGAAATATAAACATCAACATAGAATTATTTCTATTTCATTAACATGAAGAAATAGAAATGATTTCAAATTACAAATGTACCTTCGGTCTTGAGAGAAGGTAAAAAAGTACAAGCGTGACGCAAGAGCCAATGCCAAGTCAGCGTGAACAGTACGGGAGTACTGTTCATCTATTTATAGACGCGGGACGCAGCCCACGTAAAATTACATCCATGTCCATTACATTTGTTAATGACTTATGGAAATCTGTCGAGGCCCACGTAGTCTTTTCATCTTTAAGTCGGTTCCCCTTTCCGCTATCGTGACGAAGCTTCCTTGCATACAGCTTCGGCTGTGCACCTTCGTAGAGCTTGGTAATCAGCTCGCCCTTCGTCTGGTTCAGGCTTCGTCCTGACCGTGCTTTATAATTCTGAGACCGAAGATACCTGTTCACATAATCCACTTGGAAAACATTGTCAAATCATGTTTTTGAGGACCTTCGGAGGACGAAGGCCCCCAACAGGTACATAATGATCATGTAAATGTGCCTTTGGTACCCAAATTGCCTTTGTGCTAGTTCTAGGTGATCTCGTTATAGATCTAGCACAAGTGTATGATTTGGGTCTCCTACGCGAATAAGACTGACACAAATTCACTTGTTTAGGAATCTTACCTTTGTAACATACCTTGGATAGATGACCCTGCTCACCACACTTGTAGCAGAAACGTCGCTCAACTTGACGTGACGCTTGCTGTGTGTCATTTTCCTTGGTGAGGGTCACTTTGGAGGATGCACATCCTTGATTCTTCATGACCGAACATGAAGTGATCGTGTGGTCCTTATTGTTGCATCCAAAACAACTCCTTGTCCCTTCATTTTTATCTTTGTACGGACAAGACGCGATGAGGTGGCCTAACTTCTTGCACTTGAAACACCTCCTTTTTCCTTTTCCCTTTGTGTACTTGAATGACATGGAGAGAGGGTCAGTGCAAACAACATGATTAATTGAATCTTTACCTTTTTCCAAGCTCATGTTGATTTCTTCATCTTTAGGAACATTTTTCTTATTGAGCTTGACACTTGCTGCAGTTTTTCCTTTCTCAAGCTTCTTCACCACGCGCCCGTGGATATCTTGAGAGAGTTGAGCAAAGTGTCTTCTCCTCAGTTGTCGTTGCTTCTTATTCCCACAGAATTTCTTTTGTGACCCTAAAACTTGTTGCTCAATCAATGATTGGCTTTCTTTTGAGCAACAGGGGTTAGCACATGATGATATACAATTGTAACACCCGGATTTTAGGGGTCCAAAACCCGGGGTTAACATAAACACCAGGTATGCTGGGACCAAGTCTCATACATATGATGTATAGTGGCACAGGATCGAATGTCACAACTTTATATATTATAGGAATTCTATACAAAATAAACAATTACATTATAAGGAGACAACGGTCCAGCAACCCAAAGTTGACTGGGAGACGACGGCCTAGACCACTCACGAACTCATCACAGCATCCTCCATGAGCATCATCCTGCAGTACCTGGTCTTGACCTGTGGTGTATGTGAGACAGCAAGAGTGAGCTCACATACGTTCATCGCTCAACAAGTTGTGGGGAATAATGTGCATGAACTCGCCAAAAGTGGGAGCTCACGTGAAGTGTAAGGCTTACCAAAGAAGATGGTTAGAGCTGAGCATTGCTTTTAAAGTTGGTCAAAATTTTATTAGCAGTTACTAAGTATAAGTAAATACCAACCCAGTTAAATAGTAGAACAAAAGTAACAACTTCACCTGCGATGCAATGCATATGACAAATTGAATTTAGTTCCATAATTTAATCATGTGAGTGTCCGAGCTGCTCATGACCGTGAGCACGGCTAGTATACCAGTTTTACACTCTGCAGAGGTTGCGCATCTTTACCCACAAGTCGTGTATCCCATGTCGCCAGGGTTTGCAAGGCCCTTAGACACTACCGAGGTGAATGGCTAGGGATCCACTACGAGGCCTTTACAAAGTTCCACTAGCTTCCGAAAACCCGCTACAGTTTATAGGAAGTTCCAATGCAGGAATCCCTTGCAGGACCGCCATCGCAGCAAAATCCTCCCGAGGGCCTCCCTACACTGACCACTCCCCTACTGCCCTTGCCCCTTTCGGGTAAGGTAGTCTTCCACTAGCTTTCCTAATTAATCAGCCAAGGGGTCCCATTCCTCCCTTGTGGTAGCACTGTTTTCCCGGGTGGTTCTCCATGTTCCAATTAACATAATGATCTTATCATGAATAATAAATAACAACTGATAACAAAAGTATAATCATGAATAGTGTAATCTTCATACCCAAAACCACATATAGCACTAGCAAGTACTACCCAGAAAGTTCAGTGGTAAACAAGGTATAAAGATAGACAAACTAGGGTAACCTATTGGGTCCCATCAAAATTAACCTATGCAGATCATTATGATTAATTAGAACATGAGTAGGTGAAAAGAAGTGATCAAGGGCACAACTTGCCTGGGACTTGAGATTCCAGGTACCAGGATGATCTTCAGATGACACGTGACCTCACGCTAGTCGTAGCAATACAAACAAGCAGTGTATAGGCAAAATTAACATCACACCAAACAAGTAAACAAAATACATAATAATAATCTACACATTAAAATAAGATTCTAGGAACAGGAATCATTAATTTTGGAGTTATAGATTTTAAGTTATGGATTTTCTAATGTTTTATGTGTTTAATACAAGATTAAGTATTAGATAAATTTAAATGAGCCTTTCATGCCAAAACAGAGGCACAAAATGATGAAGAATATTATTACAAAATTTTAGAAACTGGAATGGTTCAATTTGGAGCTAAAATGAATTTTCTATGAATTATCTAAGTTCTAGCAATTATTTTCATATTAAAAATCTATTTTCTATTTTATTTATTCAATTTAAACGATCACTGGACTGGGCCTCATTTACTGGGAAGCACAGGGGTCTCTGCGCAAATAAACCTAAGACTCAAACTACACCCGCGGTGGACGGCGGGTTGATTGTATAAAAGTGCAGGGGCTCTTATGCATATTTCCCCAGCCGAAGGGGTATCCTCTGTTTCTGGCCGCCCGATCAGGAATCAAGCGCCCAGATTAGCCCGATCCAAGTGCCAAACCGGTATGCTACAAGGGCCTTTGGATCTAAATCCAACGGCACGAACATAACATAGTAGCAGCCTATGCGTGTGCGTCCGATAGCCATCTAACGGTATGGATTCGATCTCCCAGCGTCTCATCGTGGCCGCACATCATGAGATCCACGGCCCACGTGATTCTTCCCCAACCCGAGCGCGGCAGCACCGAACACGCGCGGCGGCGCACGCCGGTGAGCCACCCCACTACGGCGCACAGGTGCACGATTCCCAAATTAATCGGGTGCTACACGATGCAGGTGCATGGGCGAAGCATGGGGGGGGTTTATTACCGGAGATTGAACGGGGTTCCGCCCTGCCCGCGGCGCACGGCGGAAGTGCTTCGACGGCGAGGAATTCACTAGAGCCCCTGGGCACGTTTGCCCAATTCCTTCCTCATACGCGACCCACGAACCCCAACAAGTAGATCCGGCCCCTTGCGAACTCCAGAGCGTCGGTGAAGGTGCGGGTTCACGGCGGCGGCGACCTACGTGTCGCGGCGGTGTCTGGTGGTGCCAAGAAATTGGTGATAGAGAAGGGAGAGGGAAGGGAGCGCCTGCGCGAGCTACTTATACACAGTCCGGGCGGAAGGCCGAGTCAATCCACGCCCGCGAATTCGCGGCGGAGGAATCGCGCGGAGCCCACGGCGATTTCGACAGCAACGTGGGTGCGATTCAGTTGCGCGCGACACCGTCGCAGGGAAGCAGCTAATGCTGGCAGAGGGGCCCCACGCGATGGTGAGATGAGGCGCATGCGCCAGGTCAATCCGTTCCCGCGATTCAAGCGTAGAATCGATTCGCGGAGATTCGGCTGGGGCGGTCCTGAGCTAGCAGCGAGGTTCGCGGCGGGCGGTTGCAACGGCCACGACCGAGCTGGAGGTCGAGGGAGTAGCCGACATGTGGGTCCCACATGTCATACACAGTACGAGAGCGCGGCAAGAGCTGGGCCGCAGGAATAGATCAGGGGGTGAAATGGGCCGAAATGAGGTTAGCCGGCCCGCACAGCTTCTTTCTCCATTTTCTTTTCTTTTCCATTTTGTTTTTCAGAGATTTCTATTGAATTCAAATGTTCAACTGAATTTAAACTTTTGGCTTCTGAACTGGTAATTTTAAATTAAATAGTTAATCCAGTTATGCTAGTAAAAGAATCATTTATATATGTATATTTCTCTTTATGGTACTTATAGAGTTCCATTTTGCTCTCTTTTATACGTTATTTCCAAACCCTAGAATTTGAATCATGTTAAAATCCTATTTCTCATTATTAATGTACCTTTATTAATATTATTATTTTTAGGAAATGCACAAACAAATAAAAAAAAACCAACATGATGCATAGAGTATTTTTATTAGTTATTTGTTCACTCAAATTGATGTTCCATGTTGTAGATGGTAAAACATTTAAGAAGATCAACTCAACTCACTTTGAATACATTTTTGGGTATTACAAATCCTACCCCCCTTAAAAATAATCTCGTCCTCGAGATTTGTAAGAAAAAGGATTATACCAAGATTGGTTTGTAATTGAGATTGTAGTTTCTAATCGATTCAAAAATTAAAAGTCTTTTTTTTTAATACCATTTAGGAAGTACTTAGAAATGCATGGGTATCTTCTATGTTTAGATACACAATTAGGTAAGAAGAGAGATGGTCAGAGTGAGGTTAGCTTATGGTAAGAAGAACTTGGTAAGGGGAGACTCCATCCAAGGTGGTAAATTTTGAACCATCTCGAGATCTGATTTGACTCCTATTCTTCCATGTCGAGGTTGATCTTTTCTTCTCCGGTCTTGGTCTCATTGATTCGAGGTCAGTGTATATTATCGGAGTTGGGGAAGTATGATTAAGTTAGATATGGATGAGGTAGACTACATGATATAGGTCAAAAGTTTGTTTGATGTTGGGTGGGGATAGACAAATTATGCAATCCATCATGACTCTATTGGTTGAGTTAGATTTTTTTTTTGAGTTGGTTTGATGTACTAGGTTAAGTTAATACCAGGCTAGTAGGGTCTAATCTATGTTACTAGTATTAACTAACTTGTTTAAGTAACTCCCTTTAGGTTGGATCACATTAGGTAAGGTAGGATCTAGATTAGACTGAATATGACTAGATGAGACTAGTTAAAGTTAGATAGATCCAACAGGGTAGAATATGTATTAATAAGATATGTTAGGATGTTTTGAGATTAGTTAGATATGTTATGATAAGATAGAATCTCTTGAGATCAGTTAGATCTATTAGGATGAGATACAGTCTTTTCAAGATAGAATAAATCTATTAAGATAAGAGAGAATCTTATTAAGATAAGATGAATTGGTTAGAATGAGATCTTTTAGGATAAGATGAATCTCTTAAGCTAGATATGTTCCAATGGGGATAATCTAAGTTGTCTAGTTATTTTATAAATATATTTTTATACTTATGTGTATATGCAGATGCAATTGTGGACATTACTCCACAACTCATCACACTCAATCAAAGATCCAAATCAGGCAAGTATCATAAGAACAAACATTCAAATACATAGACACTTATAAAAATAGTTTTGTTTTTGTTCCTAGGATTAGGTCTCCTATTCCTAAAAGTCACTTTAGGTACAGGATTTCAAAGTGTGAAATCCACATTTGTCTTTTAGAAAGAAAAGATAAGAATAATCAGAGTAAGCGGAAATAGATGAGAAGAAGATTAAGATAAGTTTAGAAAAGAATCAGAGTGAGGTAAGTAAATAATGGTTGTCCAGTTCTATCTAGGTTTCGTCCTACAGTCAACATTCCTCTGATACCACTTCTGTAACACCCGGATTTTAGGGGTCCAAAACCCGGGGTTAACATAAACACCAGGTATGCTGGGACCAAGTCTCATACATATGATGTATAGTGGCACAGGATCGAATGTCACAACTTTATATATTATAGGAATTCTATACAAAATAAACAATTACATTATAAGGAGACAACGGTCCAGCAACCCAAAGTTGACTGGGAGACGACGGCCTAGACCACTCACGAACTCATCACAGCATCCTCCATGAGCATCATCCTGCAGTACCTGGTCTTGACCTGTGGTGTATGTGAGACAGCAAGAGTGAGCTCACATACGTTCATCGCTCAACAAGTTGTGGGGAATAATGTGCATGAACTCGCCAAAAGTGGGAGCTCACGTGAAGTGTAAGGCTTACCAAAGAAGATGGTTAGAGCTGAGCATTGCTTTTAAAGTTGGTCAAAATTTTATTAGCAGTTACTAAGTATAAGTAAATACCAACCCAGTTAAATAGTAGAACAAAAGTAACAACTTCACCTGCGATGCAATGCATATGACAAATTGAATTTAGTTCCATAATTTAATCATGTGAGTGTCCGAGCTGCTCATGACCGTGAGCACGGCTAGTATACCAGTTTTACACTCTGCAGAGGTTGCGCATCTTTACCCACAAGTCGTGTATCCCATGTCGCCAGGGTTTGCAAGGCCCTTAGACACTACCGAGGTGAATGGCTAGGGATCCACTACGAGGCCTTTACAAAGTTCCACTAGCTTCCGAAAACCCGCTACAGTTTATAGGAAGTTCCAATGCAGGAATCCCTTGCAGGACCGCCATCGCAGCAAAATCCTCCCGAGGGCCTCCCTACACTGACCACTCCCCTACTGCCCTTGCCCCTTTCGGGTAAGGTAGTCTTCCACTAGCTTTCCTAATTAATCAGCCAAGGGGTCCCATTCCTCCCTTGTGGTAGCACTGTTTTCCCGGGTGGTTCTCCATGTTCCAATTAACATAATGATCTTATCATGAATAATAAATAACAACTGATAACAAAAGTATAATCATGAATAGTGTAATCTTCATACCCAAAACCACATATAGCACTAGCAAGTACTACCCAGAAAGTTCAGTGGTAAACAAGGTATAAAGATAGACAAACTAGGGTAACCTATTGGGTCCCATCAAAATTAACCTATGCAGATCATTATGATTAATTAGAACATGAGTAGGTGAAAAGAAGTGATCAAGGGCACAACTTGCCTGGGACTTGAGATTCCAGGTACCAGGATGATCTTCAGATGACACGTGACCTCACGCTAGTCGTAGCAATACAAACAAGCAGTGTATAGGCAAAATTAACATCACACCAAACAAGTAAACAAAATACATAATAATAATCTACACATTAAAATAAGATTCTAGGAACAGGAATCATTAATTTTGGAGTTATAGATTTTAAGTTATGGATTTTCTAATGTTTTATGTGTTTAATACAAGATTAAGTATTAGATAAATTTAAATGAGCCTTTCATGCCAAAACAGAGGCACAAAATGATGAAGAATATTATTACAAAATTTTAGAAACTGGAATGGTTCAATTTGGAGCTAAAATGAATTTTCTATGAATTATCTAAGTTCTAGCAATTATTTTCATATTAAAAATCTATTTTCTATTTTATTTATTCAATTTAAACGATCACTGGACTGGGCCTCATTTACTGGGAAGCACAGGGGTCTCTGCGCAAATAAACCTAAGACTCAAACTACACCCGCGGTGGACGGCGGGTTGATTGTATAAAAGTGCAGGGGCTCTTATGCATATTTCCCCAGCCGAAGGGGTATCCTCTGTTTCTGGCCGCCCGATCAGGAATCAAGCGCCCAGATTAGCCCGATCCAAGTGCCAAACCGGTATGCTACAAGGGCCTTTGGATCTAAATCCAACGGCACGAACATAACATAGTAGCAGCCTATGCGTGTGCGTCCGATAGCCATCTAACGGTATGGATTCGATCTCCCAGCGTCTCATCGTGGCCGCACATCATGAGATCCACGGCCCACGTGATTCTTCCCCAACCCGAGCGCGGCAGCACCGAACACGCGCGGCGGCGCACGCCGGTGAGCCACCCCACTACGGCGCACAGGTGCACGATTCCCAAATTAATCGGGTGCTACACGATGCAGGTGCATGGGCGAAGCATGGGGGGGGTTTATTACCGGAGATTGAACGGGGTTCCGCCCTGCCCGCGGCGCACGGCGGAAGTGCTTCGACGGCGAGGAATTCACTAGAGCCCCTGGGCACGTTTGCCCAATTCCTTCCTCATACGCGACCCACGAACCCCAACAAGTAGATCCGGCCCCTTGCGAACTCCAGAGCGTCGGTGAAGGTGCGGGTTCACGGCGGCGGCGACCTACGTGTCGCGGCGGTGTCTGGTGGTGCCAAGAAATTGGTGATAGAGAAGGGAGAGGGAAGGGAGCGCCTGCGCGAGCTACTTATACACAGTCCGGGCGGAAGGCCGAGTCAATCCACGCCCGCGAATTCGCGGCGGAGGAATCGCGCGGAGCCCACGGCGATTTCGACAGCAACGCGGGTGCGATTCAGTTGCGCGTGACACCGTCGCAGGGAAGCAGCTAATGCTGGCAGAGGGGCCCCACGCGATGGTGAGATGAGGCGCATGCGCCAGGTCAATCCGTTCCCGCGATTCAAGCGTAGAATCGATTCGCGGAGATTCGGCTGGGGCGGTCCTGAGCTAGCAGCGAGGTTCGCGGCGGGCGGTTGCAACGGCCACGACCGAGCTGGAGGTCGAGGGAGTAGCCGACATGTGGGTCCCACATGTCATACACAGTACGAGAGCGCGGCAAGAGCTGGGCCGCAGGAATAGATCAGGGGGTGAAATGGGCCGAAATGAGGTTAGCCGGCCCGCACAGCTTCTTTCTCCATTTTCTTTTCTTTTCCATTTTGTTTTTCAGAGATTTCTATTGAATTCAAATGTTCAACTGAATTTAAACTTTTGGCTTCTGAACTGGTAATTTTAAATTAAATAGTTAATCCAGTTATGCTAGTAAAAGAATCATTTATATATGTATATTTCTCTTTATGGTACTTATAGAGTTCCATTTTGCTCTCTTTTATACGTTATTTCCAAACCCTAGAATTTGAATCATGTTAAAATCCTATTTCTCATTATTAATGTACCTTTATTAATATTATTATTTTTAGGAAATGCACAAACAAATAAAAAAAAAACCAACATGATGCATAGAGTATTTTTATTAGTTATTTGTTCACTCAAATTGATGTTCCATGTTGTAGATGGTAAAACATTTAAGAAGATCAACTCAACTCACTTTGAATACATTTTTGGGTATTACAACAATTCAATTGCGCACACGTGCGAGAATGAGGTTCACATGAATTTAAGTTTGCAATTATAACCTCATGAGCAACATTAAGCATGATATGGTTATCAACTAATTTATTATGAGAATATGACAACATATCATACTTTTTACCTAGAGCACGTTTTTCTAAGTCCATTGTTTCTACTTGACTCTTAAGCATAGAATTTTCCGTTTTAAGTTGAGCAATGTTAGATAAAACATCATGACTATTTCTTTGCTTAATTAAAACATATTCATACCTTTGGACCAGATCATCATGAGAGCACTTTAGCTCCTCATGTTCTGTGGTCATCTTTTCTAGACTGTTGTTGGTTTTGATGAGGGACTCCTCTAGCCTGAGAAGCGTATCGCCTTGTTCCTTGTTCCTTCTCAACAGCTTAACCAAGAGTGCCTTGTCCTCTTTGTTGAGATGGATGTAGAAACGGCGAATCTCCTCTTCTTCCACATCATCGGTATCATTTTCCCTGTCATTAATGTCAGTGGAAGCCAAACAGGAAAATGTACCTTGAGGTGATGAAGACTCATCCTCGCTATCATCCTCATATTCCTCATCATCATGGCTTTTGTCTCCACCGTCATTGTTAGCAACAAAACACTTATTATTAGTGGAGACAAAACCTGTCGACGAGGTGGATTCATCGTTGGGTGCCCATCGTTCTTGATCTTCTCCCTTTGAAAGGTTAGCATCACAAGCAATATAGGGAGTAGAAGCAGTACAATTTGCCACATAATATTTTACTTTAATTCTATTCCATAAATCATGAGCATCACCAAATAAATCATTATCACTACTCATGATGGCAAAATAAGCACCTCTAGAAAGAGATTCAACTAAGATGTTGCAAGCACGGTGATTAAGAGATAAACATCTTAGTTCATCATTAGAGGGATTTTTACTAATATCAGATGGAAAAAATACTTCTACTAAAGATCTGTCTCAAATCAGGATCAACACTCATGAAAGCATTATAAATAGAGACAGACCAGGATTTGTAATTAGAGCCATCGCCTAAAAGAAGTTCTACAGTTACCTCTTGTGACGACATCGTTATCTCCGGACGGCTAAGCCCACACTGGAGAGGCCTAGCTTTGATACCAATTGAAAGTTCCCTTTGACCCGGGAACAGGATCTAGATGTCGCCTAGAGGGGGGTGAATAGGCGAATAAAACTTATTACTTTAAAACTTAAATTCTTACTCTACTCGAAGACTTAGTACGCAGTGGAATGAGAAGACTCTTCGAGTAGGTCGCAGCGGAATGGAAGATCCTGTCTCAAAATGTCCTGCACTTCAAATCAAGCTTATACCACAGATAAGTATTGAAGTGCAGATATAAAGGCGAGTAAGACAGAGAGTCAGGATACAATACAGAATAGAGCACACAGACGCAAGGATTTATCCCGAGGTTCGGCCAAGCCTGAAATGCTTGCCTAGTCCTCGTTGGATTTAGCCACACCTGGGCTTGGAGTCTATTTCAACTCCTTCCTCCGTTTGCTCAGATCTGTCAGTATGACAGATAGAGCCTTTCACTATTGAGTGGGGTTACAACAGAACCGCGGCTGCTTACAAACTTCTTGGCAGCACCCCGGCAGAGTAACGATACGCTCAAGACCTTGCTCTAGCTCTTAGCAGCACTACTCCTCTCTCTAAAGGCTTATAGCTGTGCCTTCTACACAAACTATAGAGTTACACACAAGAGGGAGAGCGAGAATTGATTCCAATGAAGTCTACACTTGTTGGCTGCACTTATATCTTGCTGGAGGCGCCTAGGGGTCCCTTTTATAGGCACAAGGGGCCTAGGAGCCGTTGGAAGCAATCCAGGAAGGCAAATCTTGCCTTCTGTCGGGTGGCGCACCGGACAGTCCGGTGCACACCGGACACTGTCCGGTGCCCGATTTCTTTCCTTCTACGTCGAAGCCGACCGTTGGCAGTCTTGGAGCCGTTGGCGCACCGGACATGTCCGGTGCACACCGGACAGTCCGGTGCCTCCATCTAGCCGTTGGCTCGGCCACGTGTCCCGCGCAGATCGCGCGGCCGACCGTTGGCCCGGCCGACCGTTGGCTCACCGGACAGTCCGGTGCACACCGGACAGTCCGGTGAATTATAGTCGTACGTCGCCGGTGAATTCCCGAGAGCGGACAGTTCGCCAGAGTTCAGCCTGGCGCACCGGACACTGTCCGGTGCGCCACCGAACAGTCCGGTGAGCCAGACTGAACTAAGTCTTGGCTGTACATAGCCAAGCCTTTCGCACCTCTTTCCTTTTCTTCTTCTTTCTGTTTCTATCACTTAGACAAGTATATTAGTCCACAAAACCGATGTACTAAGTCTAGAAACATACCTTCTCTTAATTATTACATCTATAGCATTTCACATGCTTGAGCTTTGATGTTGGACTCATCAAGTCGGCTTGACTTGATCTAGATTGACATTTCTTGGCTCCAACATCCTGCAAAGGTCACATAGAACATCTCCAAACATAGGAACAACCCAAACTAAAGATTAAGGTGAACTTAGCTCTTTTGGGCTGCTTCCAGTTCTGGTTTTGACACTTGTTCTCCTTCTAGTGACCTTGATCTCCTTCTTAGAGCTTGATCTTGAGCCTTATGACTTACACCACATAACTGTAGTTGTTACCTCATTGGCTGTAAGTCACGTTCTTATGTAGTGATCCTTGATGTGCCGTAGCTGTTCTCAACTCGATCACCCTTGACTTTGCAAGCCTTCTTCTTCACCCTTGGCTTTGGGTTCCTCAGCCTCCTTGACCTTCTCCCGTGCACTTGGTACCTCGAAGCTTTTCTTGCCTCCGTCCTTGGCTTGATCAGTTGTCTCCGAGCTACGCACCCGAGTCTCACTTATGCAATGTCCATCTTACTTGTGATGTCCATCATGTATCCATAATCCAGTTCTTGGACCATCACATTTGTTCACTTGTGTTGAACCCTGTAGGCTTTACCTTAAGCACCTGTTCAACACTTAGTACACTTGTTAGTCCTTTAATTGAGTTGTCATCCAAACACCAAAACTCACAAGAGAGCTTTCAGAAACTTATCCAGCTCTTCCATAAATACCTTATTCATGAGGTTCATGAAAAGGCGGGTGCGTTCGTTAGTCTGAAAGGCATAACTGTGAACTCATATTGTTTGTACCGGGTGACAAATGCAGTCTTTTGAATATCTGCTGCCTTGATTCTCAGTTAGTGATAACCAGACCTCAGGTCTATCTTGGAGAAGTATTTGGCCCCTTGAAGCTGGTCGAAGAGGTCGTCAATTCGAGGGAGTGGATACTTGTTTTTGATTGTAACTTCATTTAAAGATCGGTAATCAATACACACCCTCATACTTCCATCCTTCTTAGTAACGAAAAGGACCGGTGCTCCCTAAGGGGATGAGCTGGGCCGGATGTACCCTTTTTGTTGAAGATCTACGATTTGGAGCTTTAATTCTGCTAACTCGGTAGGAGCCATGAGGTATGGTCTCTTTGCGATGGGCGCCACGCCCGGGATCAGATCTATGTAGAACTCCACTTCTCTTTCTGGCGGCATTCCTAGCAACTCTTCTGGGAATACATCCATGAATTCTTCTACCACTGATATGCTTTCTGTTGCTAGATTAAACACCATTGGATTATTGGCGGGTGGCTGAGCCTGACAAGAGACTGACTTTCCTTGGTGGTCTATGAGAAGGACTGTCTTGTTTGTGCAACTTATGATGCCTCTGTGCTTGTTTAACCAATCCATTCCTAAGATCACATCAATCCCTTAGGATGGCAAGATGGTTAAGTCTGCCAAGAACACTACCCCACTCAAAAGAATTCTGACTTGGGAGCATTTGAGCTAGCATAGAAGGTCTGACCCTAGGGTTTGGGTGACCAAGGGAATCTCTAGAGGGGTAGAGGGGATGCCATGCTTTTCCACAAAACTAGTGGCTATAAAAGAATGGGATGCTCCTGAATAAAAAAGTATGATAGCGGGAGTAAATTCAATGAGGAACTCATCGAGCACTACTCCCAGAGCTTGCTGAGCCTCTTGAGCATCGACATGGTTTACTCGTGCCCTTCCTTGATACTGGGTCTTGTTCTGCTGGCTGATGGAGGAGGGCGCCTTGGGGGCGGGTGCTGAGGTATTCTTGGGGCCATTCACCGAGTTGGAGTAAGTAGGTCCTGATGCCTTCAACTGGGGGCAGTTGTTCTTGAAGTGACTGGGGTCTCCGTAGTTCCAACAGGAATTTGCTGGCGGTTGGTTGCTCGCAACCGAGGGGGCATGAAAGGAGCTTTGACTCTGCTGACTGAAACGTGACGGAGTGGGTCCAGCTAGTATAATGAAGCTTGGTCCCTTGGGTGGAAACCCAATGGATCGAGTTCTCTGGTGCCGGTCTTGCTGCTGAGCTCGGAGGGCTTGGAATTTCCTCTTGAGGTGACATTTTTCTTCTTCCCTTGCCCTTTCCACTTGTATGGCTTTGTTTGAGAGGTGCGAGAAGCTGAGGAAATCTTGGCTGGCTAGGATGGTCTTGAGTTCTGGTCTGAGCCCCTTGAAAAAGCGGGCCATCTTCTTGACTTCTATGCTGACGTCGTCCGGCGCGTAGCGGGCCAATTCTGTGAATTTGTGCACGTACTCACTGACAGATCTTCCATCTTGAGTTAACTCCCGGAATTCATCTTCCTTGAGCTGAACGATCCCTTAGGGCACATGGTGCTCTCGGAAAGCAGTTTCAAACTCTGACCAGGTAGCATCTCTGATGGTAGCGTTGAAGGTATCCCACCAAGCTAGGGCCATCCCGGAAAGTTGATGAGCAGCCAATTGAACACGCTGGTTCTCCGGGCATCCGATGTCTTCTAACTTCCTTTTAATCGTGCGCAGCCAGTCATCGACATCGAGGGGATTGCTAGATCCAGCGAATGTGGGAGGCTTGAGCCTTAGAAAATCTCCCATCCTATCTTGTGGTCTTCCACCATTCGGGCGTTGATTTTCCAGACTTCTAGTGAGGACCTCAATGAGTCGGGTTTGGTTGGCTAGAACTTGGTCTAAGTCTAAGGGTAGCTCCAGAGGTGCGGGGAGGTGGGTCTCAATCCCTTCTCCATCGGCTTCTCCTTCAGCTCTCAGGGGAAACCCTGCTCCAATCCCGGAGGCGGTAGGCGTGGTTTTATCTGAAGCCATCTGCCAGGGGGAGAGAGTTACTATTATGCATATGCCAATTTTTTTTCAACCAAGTTGTTTTATTCATTACACCAGTTCATTACAAGCATACAGCTACTACAAGTCGCACTACATGCGAGCGCTTTCTAGGGTACTTTCGAACTCCTTTTATAAAGTGTCCCAAATTCCTTGAGAAGGTCATCAAGGCTAGCTAGGGACATATCCTCGACGTCGGACAAATTCTCTATCCTGGAGGGAGGTGGCACTGGAGGGGCTCTCTTCTTTCGCTCAGTCTGGCACCCTTGGCTCTTGGTCTTCTTTTGGATTTTCTTTGTGGGGGGAGAGCTTCTTTAGCTTCTTATCGTAATCCATCTTCATGGTTCGGTAGGCTTCACGAGTGTTGGCCTCCTCGCCTTTTGCTATATCGAGACACTCTTGGAGGGACGCCTTCTCCTTTTTAAGTTCCTTGATCTGCTGCTCTAAGCTTTCCACCCGGGAGTTTAGGTGGGTGCAGTGGGAGGAAAGGTCATCGTAGTGGTTATCGAGAGTGTGGAGATATCCGGCCATGTAGATGATGGTGGGGTTATCCTTGGTAGGATCTCTCCCTGACAGGGCCTGAAGTCTTTTCCTCCAGGTGGGGGTAATTTTGTTGCTAGGTGGGAAGTAACAAAGGGGGGTTTCAAAAACTTCTCTGCTGTAGTTTTGGCATAGCTGTCTAAGGGCTTTTCGGGCAACATTTTGGCAAGTGTCTGGGAAGCGGTGTCCGATGAAGGTGACTTGGAAGGGAGGGTGGTTTGGGTAACTTTGGCTTTCTCCCAGGTAGACTGCTGTAACATCCCAAAATCCCAACCCAGGTTTGAAACCCTAATCCCCCCCTTGGTTTTATTCTTCTCCCTTAACCCTACCCCTAGGTCACCCAATCCTTTGCATGCACTTAAAATGATTTGAAGCACCTCACATAAACTATATTTATCACCAAGTTCATTTAGAGAATTTTTGTTAAGAGAAAAAGAAACAAAAGACACAAAAGTAGAAAAGGAAAAGAATTAGAAATAGAATAAGAAAAGGAAAAGGAAATCCCTCTCCCCTCCCCTCGGCTGGGCCGAAATTCAGCCCAGCTCGCGCGTGCCCGCAACCCCCCCTCTCTTCCGGCCCAGGCGGCCCAAACTGCGCGCCGCTCCCGCCCACTGACCTCCGGGCCCCACCCGTCAGCGCCTCACCGCTCTCTCTCCCGCGCGGACCTCTCTCACTGGCAGCCCGACCCAACCCGTCAGCTCCTTCTCCCTCGCCCATCCCTCACCAGCGCGATCGCCGCCGAGCACCCCTCGCCTCGTCGCCTCACCATTAATGCTCGCCAGCCTCCGCGACAACCCCGCCACTGTGCTTGAACCGACCTCTCACCCCCTCAGCCTGCCCGAGCCGTCCCAATCGGCGTTAGCACCATTCCCGTACCCATGGCGAGCTCGCCGGTGCTCGCCGTCTCCCCCATCCCCCCCTCCCTCGAGCGCCTATAAAAGGGCCCGCTCGAGCCCCGTCTTCGCCACACAACTCCAGCCATCCCCACTGCCCTCCTCCCCGAGCTGTTCAAGCAAGCGCCGCCGTGCTCCCTGCCTTACTCCGGTGAGCTCCCTTTCCCCTCTCTAGCCTTTCTCTGTCCAATTAAATTATGGCCGAAGCTCCGCCACACGCTCGCGATCACTAAGCACCACTTTGCCTCCCCTGTCGTGGCCGGAAACCTCACCGACGGCTTCGCCGCCGCGGGCACCCGCCACTGCGCCGTGGACCGGCTGCCATAGGCCCCCGCAGGCCAAATTCGCCCCACCATCGTGACCCACTCCAACCGCCCGTGCTTCGCCACCCCTTCCCCGCCAGAGAACCGGACCGACGGCGGAGAACCGCCGCGGAGTTCGTCGCCGACCGGCCCCGGTCGAGCCCCTTTCCTCTCCGTTGCCAAGTAGCGCCGTCAGCCCCCCTCTCTCCCTGGCTGGTGGGCTCGCGCTACGGCGCCGTCCCCGCCGCCGTTCCCTCGCAGCTGGGCCGGCTGGGCCGCAAGCGCGCCCGCGCCCGCGCGCCGAGTGGGCCGAAATCCCCCCTAGCCCAGTTAGATGGAGATTTCCTTTTCTTTTTCTCTTCCTATTTTCTTTTCTCATTTTCACATATATATTTAGATGCTAATATTTTATGCACCAAAAATCGTCTAAATAAATTATTAGGGCACAAAAATAATGAAGTATAAAAATTTGCACACCCCACAAAGGTCACTATGTTTGATGTATTGTTATTATCTGTGTTTAATTAGCGGAAGAGGGATCCGATCCTCCGGAACTCTTAGCTCCCGAAGAAGGGCAAGAACCTGACCCCTCCGAGATTAACCTCTTGTGCCAGGAAAGCTTCGACGAAGGCAAGTCCATCTTTCCCTTGATGCATTATTTACCTATTTCTCTCTACCACCGCCTAAGCCAGGATTATGGGATGGGAATCGAATTGCATGGTGAGTATGAGTGAGCCTGCATTAACTATTACTGTGATTAAAAGATATGGGGCAAGTGAAAAGGGTATAAATGGATTGTTTTCCAAAAGAGTGCGATGAAGGGTCTTCACCCTCATCACCTGTTGGAGTAGGATGATCAGGGACTCCCTGGTTTAGGGGAGGGCCCAAGGTGTTGGCTCAGCTGGTTTAGGCGTGAGCAGAAGAATTGTCCTCTCATATAAGGACCGGTTTGTCATCTTTCATTACCTGTACTCTCAAAAAGTACAACCACTCGAGGCTGTGTGGGCAGCCACTCAATCTAAACTCGTACGGTCCAACCCCAGGGTTATGAAGGCTGGGGTAGCACTGGGGGGATAAGGAGGGGGAATGTTTGTCCGGTTTGGACATGGCGATGGCCTGACTCCTTCCGGTATAACCGTTAAGGTTCGGACGTACGAGGAAGGAAAGAGATTCGGATTCGGGTCTCATTGGCCATGAGATCGCAGAGCCGGACTAGTGGGTAAAGTGTACCCCTCTGCGCAGAGTCTAAACCTATTCGAATAGTCCGTGTCCACTGGTATGGACGAGTCTGGTATGGTATGACAATTAGTGTTTCTACTACAACTGGGAACAGGGAAATGTGTGTGTATGTTCTGGAAAGAAAGTAGTACCACGGGAGCGGGAAGCTCAGTGGTGGTCAAGCAAGTGTTACTTCTATTGTCTTGGGAAAACCCTAAACATTGAGTACCGTCTTCTCTGAAAAAGTATGAGTGACTTCAAGTCCACCATATAAAGCATGTACAATATAGGTCCCTTTCTCTTTACGGGAGCCAGGTGGGCTTGCGGAATACCTAGTGTATTCACCCAGATTTATTTATGTTTTTCAGCAGCTGAAGACTTCTTTTCTGCTATGCTTGATTAATGGGGCTGTGTCTTCACCCAGTTCTGCCTGTGGCCTGGGCTATTTTATCTTCCACTGCGTTTTATGTTTTCTCGGCTCACTTTCGAGCTTGTATCCCTGGTATTGTAATAACATTATTCAGACTCTGTAACTATTTGAAGTAATGAATGTGGTTACTAGCCTCCTGGGACTAGTAATTGTATCACATTTGAGTCCAAAAGGATCGGGACGCTTCAGGTGGTATCAAAGCCTGTAGGACTGGCCGTAGACCGCAGCCCTGACCCTAAAAAGTTGCCTTAACAAGAAAACACCTCTTACCCCCAAGAAACAGTCTCCCCTTTTCCCCGATATTAATAGACCCTTCTTTTCTTCTACCAGATGGAAGACTCCTGGGTTATTAGGACATCCTATTGCTCAGGGGAAGAAGGATTCCCTCACCTCTTACGGAGTTGCGCGCTACGCATGGGGATCCGTAAGAAGCCCGAATATGTCTGGAAGGAATACCACGAAAATGGCATAGAAAAGTGCTCTATGGCAGTCTACCTGGGAGAAAGCCGAAACTACCCAAACCACCCTCCCTTCCTAGTCAACTTCACCGGACACCGCTTCCCAGACACTTGCCAAAGTGTAGCCTGAAAAGCCCTTAAACAGCTATGCCAAAACTACATCCAAGAGATCTCTGAAACCCCCCTTCGTTATTTCCCACCCAGCAACAAAAATACCCCCACCTGGAGGAAAAGACTCCAGGCTCTGTCAGGGAGAGATCCAACCGAGGATGACCCCACCATTGTCTACATGGCCGGATACCTCCACACCCTCGATAACCACTACGATGACCTCTCCTCCCACTGCACCCACCTAAACTCCCGGGTGGAAAGCCTAGAGCGACAGGTCAGAGAACTTAAGCAAGAGAAAGCATCCCTCAAAGAGTGTCTCGACATAGCAGAAGGCGAGGAGGCCAACACCCGTGAGGCTTATCGGACCTTAAAGATGGACTATGACAAGAAACTAAAGAAGCTCGCCCCCAAAAAGAAAATCCAGAAGAAGACCACCAACCGAGGATGCCAAACGGAGAAGAAGAAAAAGAAGACCCCTCCAGCCCCACCTCCCCCCAGGGTAGATGATTGGTCCGACGCCGAGGATCTATCCCTAGCAAGCCTTGATGATCTTCTCAAGGAGTTTGGGGACACCTTAGAGAAGGAATTCGGTAGTACCTCGGGAAACGCTCTCATGTAGCTCCACCTGTAGTAGTCTTATGCTTGTATTGTGCTGGTGTAATGAATAAAATAACTTGGTTGAAAATAATTGGCATGTGCATGTTAGTGACTCTCTTCCCTGGCAGATGGCTTCAGATAAAACCACGCCTACCGCCTCCGGGATTGGAGCAGGGTTTCCCCTGAGAGCTGAAGGGGAAGCCGTTAGAGAGGAAAGTGAAACCCACCTCCCCGCACCCCCACCACTACCATTAGACCTAGCCCAAGTTCTAGCCAATCAAACCCGACTCATCGAGGTCTTCACTCGAAATCTGGAGAATCAACGGCCAAACGGTGGAAGACCGCAAGACAGAATGGGGGATTTCCTGAGACTCAAGCCTCCCACGTTCGCCGGATCGAGCAATCCCCTCGATGCCGACGATTGGATGCGCACGATCAAAAGAAAGTTGGAAGCCATCGGTTGCCCAGAAAATCAGCGTGTTCAACTAGCTGCCCATCAACTTTCTAGGATGGCCTTAGCCTGGTGGGACACCTTCAACGTCACCATCAGAGATGCTACCTGGGCGGAATTTGAAGCAGCTTTCCAGGAGCACCAGGTGCCCCAAGGACTCGTACAGCTCAAGGAGGACGAGTTCCGAGAATTGACTCAAGACGGAAGATCTGTCAGCGAATATGTGCACAAGTTCACGGAATTAGCCCGCTACGCGCCAGATGACGTCAGTACCGAGGGCAAGAAGATGGCCCGTTTCCTGAAGGGACTCAGGCCAGAACTCAAGACAATTCTGGCTAGCCAAGACTTCCTCAGTTTCTCTCACCTGTCCAACAAGGCCATGCAAGTTGAAAGGGCAAAGGAGGAGGAAAAGGGGCATCTCAAAAGAAAGTTCCAAGTCCTCCGGGCTCAGCAGCAAGACCGGCACCAGAAGACTCGATCATTTGGGTTTCCACCCAAGGGGCCAAGCTTCAGTAGACCAGCTGGACCCACTCCGTCACGTTTCAGCCAGCAAAGTCAGAGCTCTTTCCATTCCCCCTCAGTGGCAAGCAACCAACCCCCGGCAAATGCGTGTTGGCACTGCGGTGATCCCAATCACTTCAAGAACAACTGTCCGCAGCTGAAGCCACCAGGACCCGCCTACTCCAACTCGGTGAATGGCCCCAAGAATACCTCAGCATCCGCCCCCAAGGCGCCCTCCACTGTCAGCCAGCAGATCAAGGCTCCGTACCAAGGAAGGGCACGAGTAAATCACGTCGATGCCCAGGAAGCTCAGCAGGCTCCGGGTGTAGTGCTCGGTGAGTTCCTTGTTGAATTTACTCCCGCTACCGTACTTTTCGATTCTAGAGCATCCCACTCCTTCATAGCCACTAGTTTTGTGGAAAAGCATGGCATTCCCTCTACTCCTCTGGAGACTCCCTTAGTCACCCGAACCCCAGGGTCCGACCTTCTATGCCAGCTAAAATGTTCCCAAGTCAGAATCCTTTTAAGTGGGGTAGTATTCCTGGTAGACTTAACCGTCTTGCCATCCAAAGGAATTGATGTGATCCTAGGGATGGATTGGCTAACTAAACACAAAGGCATCATCAGTTGCGCAGACAGGACCATCCTCCTCACCGACCAGCAGGGAAAGTCAGTCTCTTGTCAGGCACAGCCACCCGCCAGTGACCCAATGATGTTAAATTTAGCAGCGGAAAGTATATCAGTAGTAGAAGAATTCATGGACGTGTTTCCAGAAGAACTGCCAGGAATGCCGCCAGAAAGAGAAGTGGAGTTCTACATAGATCTGATCCCTGGAACAGCACCCATCGCAAAGAGACCATACCGCATGGCTCCAACCGAGTTAGCAGAACTGAAGCTTCAAATCGCAGATCTTCAGCAAAAAGGGTACATTCGTCCTAGCTCATCACCTTGGGGAGCACCAGTCCTGTTCGTCTCTAAGAAGGATGGAAGCATGAGAATGTGTATTGATTACTGATCATTAAATGAAGTTACCATCAAGAACAAGTATCCACTTCCTCGGATTGACGACCTCTTCGATCAGCTTCAAGGAGCCAAGTACTTCTCCAAGATAGACCTAAGATCTGGTTACCACCAATTGAGGATCAAGGAAGCAGACATCCAAAAGACCGCATTTGTCACCCGGTACGGGCAATACGAATTCACAGTAATGCCGTTCAGACTGACAAACGCACCCGCCTTTTTCATGAACCTCATGAATAAAGTGTTTATGGAAGAGCTAGATAAGTTTGTCGTAGTCTTCATCGACGACATCCTTATTTACTCCAAGAACCGCAAAGACCATATGCGTCACCTCCGGATCGTCCTCGGAAAGCTCAGAGCACACCAACTTTATGCTAAACTCAGTAAATGTGAATTCTGGTTGGAAAAGATAGCCTTCCTTGGGCATATCTTAACCGCAGAAGGGATAGAAGTGGACCCTTCCAAAGTGGAAGCAGTATCAAAATGGAGGCAACCAACCAACGTCAGTGAAGTTCGAAGCTTCCTAGGAATGGCAGGGTATTACCGCCGCTTCATCAAAGGATTCTCCAGCATAGCAAGACCAATGACAGAACTTCTCAAGAAAGACCATAAATTTGTGTGGACCCCAGAATGCGAAGGAAGTTTCCAAATCATAAAGGATAAACTTACAACGACACCCGTTCTATCACTGCCAGATATTCATCAAGATTTTGTCGTCTTCTGTGATGCCTCGAGGCAAGGCTTGGGGTGTGTGCTAATGCAAAACGAGAAAGTCATTGCTTACGCATCACGCCTACTCAAGCCGCACGAACAGAATTACCCCACCCATGATTTGGAATTAGCAGCCATAGTGCATGCCTTGAAGATATGGAGGCATTACCTGATCGGAAACAAATGCCACATTTTCACCGATCACAAGAGTCTGAAGTATATATTCACTCAACCAGAACTCAACCTTCGTCAGCGAAGATGGTTAGAGCTGGTCAAGGATTATGACCTAGAAATTCACTATCACCCCGGGAAAGCCAACGTGGTAGCCGACGCCCTCAGTCGAAAACCATTCGGAATAAAAGGAACCAATTTTCTAGAAGATTGGAAGAAAGAGTCAGCACAGCTAAATGCATGTCTGGAGAACAACGACAGTCTCGAAGTCAAACCAATGCTAGAGGACCTCATCTGCAAAGCTCAACGACTAGACTCAGAGACAGCAAGGCTTGTGGAGAAAGCCCGCAAGGAACAACTCCCGAACCTCAGGACAAATGACCAAGGAGTCCTTTGGTTCAAACACCGTCTGTGTGTACCAAAAGGGGAGGTCCGAGAAGTCCTACTCAAGGAAGCTCACGACTCGGCCTACTTGTAACGCCCTAAATCTAGCAAAAGCAAACAACTCTATTTGGATTATTAAATTTCAGTAGAAAGGAAAATATTTATGTTTTCAAATAAGGAAGCATTGATTTGAAGACATTCTTGAATAGATAAAATTACCAAGTATTTGTTGCACTCGTGCCGAAGCATATGTTTTGTTTGAATTGATTTGCAAATCCGATTTATGGATTTGATCTTGTAAAGAAAATTCTCATTTTACAAAACAATAATGAATTGCTAAAATAAGGTCTTCGAAAAATATATATATTAATAATTTTAGTTTATAATGGTAATTGGGATAATAAGTTTTCCATTTAATTGTGTGTCATTTATTTGCATTTGGAAAAATTTTGATTTCGCACGATTGGTTTTTAAATATTTAATAACATTACTTCTTGAATGAAAGTTCATAAAAATAATATAATTATTAGTCCAAGAATTAATATGTTATTTGTAAATAATTTTAGTTTGATTCTTACGTATTTTATGATTATTTAAATATGTATTTCGAAATTTGAAAAGGAAATAGGAAAAAAAAACAAAACCTAACCAAACCCTAGCACTACCGGCCAAATCAGCCCATTAAGGCCCAACCGACCGCCCCCTCTCTTCCCTCTCTCACTCGCACGCGGGCCCCACCCGCAGGCGCCTCCCTCCTCTTCCTCTAGACGCCGCCGCCACTCTCCTACTCCCAGCCGCCGCCTCTCTCACTCCCTCTTCTCTCTCATCCCTCTCCCCTGCTCCCTCTGCTTGCCAGCCACCGCGCGCGCACCACTTTGATCCGCCCGGCCGAGCGGCTGCTGCAGCCAGAGGCCGCGCAACCTCGCCCCCGCCTCGACGCCCTGCGTAGCCACCAGTGCCCCGACCGACCGCGCGCCAAGAGCAAGCCAGGACCGAGTCGTGCAGCCCGAGCACCCGCCCTGCACCCGACGCCGCGCGCAAGCCCGACCCGGACCGGCCGAGCCGCTGCCCAGCCGCGACACCCAGCGCGCGACTCCGTCTGCGCCCAGCTCGCCAGGCGCCAACCCAACCGGCCGCCTCGCGATCCCGCCCGGCGCTACGCGACCTCAAGCAGCGCCCAGGACCGACCGCGCCACCCGTGCCCCGCGTTCGTCCGCCCCTCGATGCCGAGCCGGAAACGGCTGCCGTTTCCCCTTCTCTCTCCCTCCATTGATGGCCATCAATGGAGTTCATTGTCGGACGTTTCTCTTCTCCGCCCAACGCCTTTCCCCCTGCCGTATCCCCTCTATAAATCCGGCCGAGCTGACCTCTCTCTCCCAAGCTCGCTCGCTCTCTCTCCCTCGCTCTCCTCGAGTCCACGCCCTCCTCGTCCAATCGCCGGTGACCCTGCTCTGTCCGTCGTCGATACCGAACGCCACCGTGCGGAAGCCGCTGTAGAGCCACGCATTCCTACGTCGAACCTCTCGCGCAGCTATAGCTTGCCTTTTTACTCTGTGCTCGTGGATTGTCGTCGGCCGGACGACCGAAGTTGACGTCCTGCTGTTCGTCGTTCCCTGCCCATCGAACACTCTCTCTCGTCGACGTTCATCCAAGACCGCCATTCATCCAAAGGTTAAAAACAACACCAAAAGTTGATTTATGTTCTAAATCACGTTTTAAATTAATTTATGAATTATTGTTGTAATATTGAGATAATGCGATTTGGCGATTCTCGTGTATGATTTTAGAGATCCCGATT
Source organism: Zea luxurians (assembly GCA_029449295.1). Taxonomy (NCBI): domain Eukaryota; kingdom Viridiplantae; phylum Streptophyta; class Magnoliopsida; order Poales; family Poaceae; genus Zea; species Zea luxurians. The sequence continues at coordinate 179,112,763 of JAOPSE010000004.1, read as the reverse complement.
TATAAGTGTTGCTAAAATCAAACCACGTGACAATACCTTGAATATATGTATGATTTTATAATTTTTAAAAAATGAGCACGATCACTATTCACCACTTTAGTGATTTTCATATTAGAATACGTTTATGGATTTGATTTCGATTTAATGTGTGGAGCGATAATTGATTAGTATTGTTATAAGTATAATATTAGTGATCTTAGTGATATAAGAAATTAAAATGGATATTAAGCCACGTATTTTCGGTTGAATGAAAATATAGGTTTTACTATTCACAATGAATGTATTCATAAGTATAGCACTTAATTACGTAGAATAGTAAAATGCTCCTTTATGTCATAATAACCATGAATTGGTTATTAAAAGTCCCATTTAATAATTTACAATTAATTTTTAGTATATTAGTGTTAGAGGAATTAAATAAACAATTTTTAGTTATACGTATAAATTCTATTTAGAAAAGAAAGGAGAAAACCGAAAGAGTAGAATTTATAATAATGTAAAATGACTTAACTAGACACTCATGCTTTCCTATTAAAGAAATTGATAGTTAAATTGGTAAATATAGGTTTCTTACTAAAGAATTAGAGAATTTGTTTCTAACTATAAAATGACCTTTTTTTAGACATCATGATTTTGATTTAATGGAATTTGTTATAGAGGTTTAAGTATAGCCGTACTAAATAGTAATATGTCTAATAATGATATAATGGTTTAAATAAGTGCTCACACTGTCATAACTAAAATGATAGTTAATAATATACTAATAAATATAGTATTCATTCTAATTACCTAGATCATTTGTTCCTACAATAGAATTTAAAGGTAATTAATAGACTAATTATCCTTTATCATAACCAAACCAATAGTCAATTTGTTCTTAACTAGATTTATGGCAGGATTAATGATTTCGTAGAATTTAATCCACATTATATATGAATCACTTAGTTTTTCTTAAAGGATAAAATAAAGTAATAAGAGTTTAAGTTCTTTTATAACTTAAAATGTTACTTTATATATATTGACTTCAAATATATAGGTTATGTGCTTTTAATGATATTAAATGATAGTTATGCGTTCATTATCTTTTGCATGAAAATCCACTTAAGATCCATAACCTAACTCGTCTTAAATAAGTGATTAATAATATATGGTCTTTTCACATAAAACCTGTTTAGACTTATATTTTAATTTGTCATAAGTGAATGATTAATAATATGCTCCATAATGCTTCTACAATTAATAACGTGATTAGTAGCCCATTAACGTTAGATATAACATATATCTTTTCTAAAATGTTAAAAAGATTTAATATTGTTATAACGTGTTTTATCATCTTATAAACCCTTTATCTTAGATATATCGCGTATGTCGTTTTATAAAAGATTAATTTGGTGAACCTAATATTTGTATATTTTAATTAAGATATTTATAAGCTTATGTCTTGTTTTATAAAGTATAGATCACACATTTTTGAAAAGAATACCCGCTTATTATATCCATTACTTGCGACGTTTTTGAAAAGCGAACGCTCTTTTCGTTAGGCTTTCTTTTAGCTTTACGCATGGTGAATGTGGTATGTTATTGAGTGGTGTTTGTTCTTCTTGTTTGTTTGTGTGATATTCAGTTGTTGATCTAGTAGTTAAGGATCAAGATCTATTCCTACCCGTGGAAGAACCTCAAGTTTTCAATTAGCAAGGCAAGTGGACTTCTCCCTCTGCATACTCTGTTTGATCCCAAACAATACATTTAATAAAGTTTACTCTTTTGGATATATATGCATAATTTGACGGGTTACCTATTTAGATAACCTTTCCAACCTTATTCCTTGTTAACCTGGGATTATGATCTAAGCAAGTAGCTATGCTATTGCTACAACTCTAAATTTATGCAGTCACTCCCACTTATGATATTGATGTTCCAAATGGTAAGTTTACATTATTGTTATTAACCCGATGGTTAAACAAGATTATTGCATATTAATTGGAACATGGAGTGACCACCCGGGAAAACAGTGCTACCATGAGAACTATCATGGCTCTGGTCTTGGCTAAATAACTAGGGAAGTCTTATGTTGGGTGTTGGTCGTGGTCGACCGGGACGAGGGCATCTGGCAAGCTCTTATAGTACCGGCTCAGGCAGATTGGATACGGGCATAGTTCCCAAAGCTTTACCCTGTGGTCCGGACTATAAGTTGGTTACGGTAGGTGTGCCTTATGCAGTTTGACCATTTCCAGCATTTGCGTAATGAGGACTCTAGGGAGAAGCCTCGTAGTGAGACCCTGGCCATTCACCTCGGAAGTGAATACGGGTCTAGCTAACCCGGGCAAGAAGGGAATCGCGACTCATGGGTAAAGATGCGCCACCTCTGCAGAGTGTAAAACTGATATATCAGCCGTGCTCACGGTTATGAGCAGCCTGGACTCCTCACATGATAATTGAACTTGAAGATGGAAATAAATCGAGATCCGATGATCTGCCAATGGTTTGCTTAAGTGGTTTCACTTAAGTGTTGTTGATATATTCTTATACCTTTATTTAATGGGATTACTTGGGATTCACACTTATTAGTAAGACAGGTGTTGTTAATAAAATGTTGACCAACTAAAATGCTTACTGCTCAACCTCAGCCTCACCTTGTTAGACCTTGCATTAGTTTTTCCTCCACTTGCTGAGCCCCGACCATAAGTGAGCTCACCCTTGTTTAATTTTGATCAGAAGTTACAGATGAAGATATGATGCTGAACTCCATGGATGCTAGTCTAGTGATTCCCCCGGTCATCTTCCTGTGGATGGATGTCCATGTTCGCTGTACTTTGATGAACAAAGGTTAAGACATTATGTCTGTTCGAAGTGTAATATGTTAATATAATCGTTATTTACGCTCTTATGCATTGTTCTTTTGATATATTACACTTGTGACGTCAACATATGTGTGGAAATAGATCCTGGCACACATATGCTATGCACCCGGCTCTGCCCCTTGGAAACGGGTGTGACAGAAGTGGTATCAAAGCAATGTGACCGTAGGTCGCTAGATTAGTTAGAAATGGAAAGCCCAGTCAGTCTTTCAAAGCCTGATATATTGTCCTCCATAAAAACTTACTTTATACAAAAACTCGTCTCTTTTATCTTCAACCCTTCTTGTCTGATTTTTGGTCTATCAGAAGGTTCTAATAAGAAGCATTGCAAGATGATCAAGCTAGGATTGCGGAACTTGAAGCGAAGTTTGCTAGAAGAAACCTTTTCGAAGCTATCAACGATGCCATATTCTCTGTCTTATCCCCACTCCGCAAGAAGTTTTGTTATGGATCCCCTGGGTCTATTATTTTACTTCTTGGCTAAGGTGATAGGATTGTTCTTTAGTATTAAGATTTTCGACTAGATCGGTAATGGCAATATTATATTATATTATATTATAAGTGGTTTTCTAATCCCTAATATTGCTATATAACCCTTGACTTCTTATACTTTTGTTGTCTTGCCACTGTATTGCCACCCTTGCGCAATATCTACCTTGATATACTAAATTCTTTGTCTCCCTACTCCTACTTGATAATGCCTCTCTATTTTGTCTCCTTGATAATGCTTTCTCCCTAACTCACTTTATATCCTTGGTTGTATCATTCATCCTCACTTTAATAGTTCATGGTTATCTCATTTCACTCTTGGCCACCAACAAATATGTCATATCTAACTCCTTGATAATTCGTACCCAACTCCTTGATGTTATATTATCTTTCTTATTTCAAACCTTGTCTCACCATTGTTTTGGTTGAATGAGTAGAATTGGATTGTGTTGTGCTGGTATGCTTGAGTTCATTGTCCTTTGTGTTCATGTTTGATTTGCTTCTTTAAAATGATTGTTGGTGTTGTGTGACTTTTGTCCACAATGACATCAATTAGCTAGGAAAAACCTTAGATAGATGGGTTTTTGCTGCTCTCTATAATCTGTCTTTGCTCAACCCTTTCATCCCTTCCATTCTTCCATACCCATACAGATGTCAGACCTTGGAATGTCAACGACAAGTGATGTCACTAAATGCAAAGAATGCGGTGTGTTGGCAAATCAAAACAACACTATGAATAAAACAGCTGATGAACAGAAATTCAGGACCCAAAAGGATGCACAACCAAACCAACAGACAATTAACCCTGGAACCTGTTGTTGTTGCGAGTATTATGGAATTCCTTGTCGCCAGATCAGTACAAACGAAAGTGAAACTACAAAACAGAAGAACCGGATTTTGTTTTCTGGTATAAAAAGACAATGGTCTCCCCAAGAACAACTAATAGCAGATGCACTATCAGACGATGAATTGTCAGGTATTCCAAAAAGGAAACATCACAAGGATGCCCAGCCCCAAGAAGAAACACAGGAGTGTTACATTGATGGATGGACTATTACCTGCACACAGCTTCAGCCTCGTCGTCGCATCAGGTCCAAGAAACAAAAAGAGAAACATAGAAAAAGTCAAGAAATAACTTCAAGAAAAGCTTGCTATCAATGTGGACGTGAAGGTCATTACTTCCGTAACTGTCCTAAGAAGAGTTCGCTACAGATCACCTCCAAGATGAAGCTATCTCAGTCTCTAGACATGGAATATGAACAAAAATGCATAGAAACTTCTACAAACAACGTAAAGACAACTCCACCATGTAACTTATCAAGTCGTGCTTGCTTTGGCTATGGTGATACCGGCCATCTTGTTAATGGTTGTCCTAAGAAGGATGTGGAGATCAATAAGGTCCAAAAGAAAAGACAACACCCTCAAACTCATGCATCAACAAAGAATAAACAACGAAAAGAGACCACAGGAAGGATAAGTTATGCAGGGACAGAAACCATTCCATATGATGATGCAGTAATTTTTGGAACACTAGTCATTCACACAACCATCGCCACCGTGTTGTATGATCCTCGTACAACACATTCTCTTATCAGTGCCCAGTTTGCAACAAAGTATGGTATCTTTAAGTGTCCCTTGAGATCAAGGAAGACCATCAGTACACCTGAAGGAAAAATGTTAGTAAACTACATATGTCCAAAAGTAAGTGTTAAAATCAATGGTATAGATTTTCCAGCTGATCTCCTAGTGATAGAATCAATGGGAAAGGATGTGATTCTTGGAAAGAATTGGTTACAAAGAACTAAGGCAGTAATCCAACATACTGAGAAAACCATGTGCTTGGAAACTCCATCTGGAGAAACAATAGTAGTTGAAGACAACCGACCTCCAGCTCAGATTGGTACATCTATCAAGGAAGAATAATATATCGTTTAGCTAGAAGGAGTATGTCTAAAAAAATGTCAAGTTGTTGCCCCTTTCAAGATTTGTAATAGTGCTAAGTGATATATGAATAAATTTGGAGAATCTTTCACACCTACGGTGTTTTGCCTCTTTATAAGGAAATAAAGTATGTTGTCATCTGCTGTATGCAAACATTGTGATGCTCTATTCTAGTTACCCTAATGTCCCGCTCAAGTCTTTCTCTCAAATTTGTGCTCAAAGAAATACTCTTGGATCAGAAAGATGATTTGGATATCGTGCTCTGTAATTTATAAAGTTCAAAAGATCTTTGATAAGGAATATAACACCTGTAAACTCTTGCGGTATGATGAAGCTAGGCGGAAATATGAAACCACCCTTGTTCCTTGACCAATCTTGGAAAATCAAAAAGTTGTGTTCGCCCTTTATCTTCATATCATACAAGCCGCTTATGTAGTCTTGTCTCACTATCTCTTTTACCCTCTGACTAGATGATGAACCCCAATAGAAATGAAGTAAATGATGCCAATGACAATATTCCTACCTTAACAACTATGAACGAGAAAAATGAGTCACGGAGATATTTGTTGAATGGAATGAAGAACAACAAAAGGAATAGAAAAATGTTTGGATACATGATTAGTTCACCTCAACCACAAGCAAAAGCCCCGAAACACACGGATACCCAAACAGAAGAATCAAGTCAGGCTCAGCTATATGAGATACAGACACCCAGTGAACCCTCACCCCCTGTTGGTGAAGCAAAGTTGACTCGCAAAGAACTCAAAGCAAGAGGTGCTTGCTACTACTGCAAAAACGAAGGACACATTATTCGTGAATGCCCCAAGAAGCGTCTGGACCGACTAGAGAAGAAAGCTGTCAAGCATGACCTAATCAATAGCTCAGAAGACCCACCATTTTATAAGTACGATGATGAAGGTTGCTTGATTAGTATACATTTCGGTGCAGAGAAGTAAGGAAGTTCCTTAAGTTTGGAGGAGTTCAATGAGAACTAAGAACCTACAAATAAACCATGTATCACCTTTGTTTTCTTGCTAGCCTTCCCTAATCTCGAGGACGAGATTCTTTTTAAGAGGGGTAGATTTTGTAACGCCCTAAATCTAGCAAAAGCAAACAACTCTATTTGGATTATTAAATTTCAGTAGAAAGGAAAATATTTATGTTTTCAAATAAGGAAGCATTGATTTGAAGACATTCTTGAATAGATAAAATTACCAAGTATTTGTTGCACTCGTGCCGAAGCATATGTTTTGTTTGAATTGATTTGCAAATCCGATTTATGGATTTGATCTTGTAAAGAAAATTCTCATTTTACAAAACAATAATGAATTGCTAAAATAAGGTCTTCGAAAAATATATATATTAATAATTTTAGTTTATAATGGTAATTGGGATAATAAGTTTTCCATTTAATTGTGTGTCATTTATTTGCATTTGGAATAATTTTGATTTTGCACGATTGGTTTTTAAATATTTAATAACATTACTTCTTGAATGAAAGTTCACAAAAATAATATAATTATTAGTCCAAGAATTAATATGTTATTTGTAAATAATTTTAGTTTGATTCTTACGTATTTTATGATTATTTAAATATGTATTTCGAAATTTGAAAAGGAAATAGGAAAAAAAAAACAAAACCTAACCAAACCCTAGCACTACCGGCCAAATCAGCCCATTAAGGCCCAACCGACCGCCCCCTCTCTTCCCTCTCTCACTCGCGCGCGGGCCCCACCCGCAGGCGCCTCCCTCCTCTTCCTCTAGACGCCGCCGCCACTCTCCTACTCCCAGCCGCCGCCTCTCTCACTCCCTCTTCTCTCTCATCCCTCTCCCCTGCTCCCTCTGCTTGCCAGCCACCGCGCGCGCACCACTTTGATCCGCCCGGCCGAGCGGCTGCTGCAGCCAGAGGCCGCGCAACCTCGCCCCCGCCTCGACGCCCTGCGTAGCCACCAGTGCCCCGACCGACCGCGCGCCAAGAGCAAGCCAGGACCGAGCCGTGCAGCCCGAGCACCCGCCCTGCACCCGACGCCGCGCGCAAGCCCGACCCGGACCGGCCGAGCCGCTGCCCAGCCGCGACACCCAGCGCGCGACTCCGTCTGCGCCCAGCTCGCCAGGCGCCAACCCGACCGGCCGCCTCGCGATCCCGCCCGGCGCTACGCGACCTCAAGCAGCGCCCAGGACCGACCGCGCCACCCGTGCCCCGCGTTCGTCCGCCCCTCGATGCCGAGCCGGAAACGGCTGCCGTTTCCCCTTCTCTCTCCCTCCATTGATGGCCATCAATGGAGTTCATTGCCGGACGTTTCTCTTCTCCGCCCAACGCCTTTCCCCCTGCCGTATCCCCTCTATAAATCCGGCCGAGCCGACCTCTCTCTCCCAAGCTCGCTCGCTCTCTCTCCCTCGCTCTCCTCGAGTCCACGCCCTCCTCGTCCAATCGCCGGTGACCCTGCTCTGTCCGTCGTCGATACCGAACGCCACCGTGCGGAAGCCGCTGTAGAGCCACGCATTCCTACGTCGAACCTCTCGCGCAGCTATAGCTTGCCTTTTTACTCTGTGCTCGTGGATTGTCGTCGGCCGGACGACCGAAGTTGACGTCCTGCTGTTCGCCGTTCCCTGCCCATCGAACACTCTCTCTCGTCGACGTTCATCCAAGACCGCCATTCATCCAAAGGTTAAAAACAACACCAAAAGTTGATTTATGTTCTAAATCACGTTTTAAATTAATTTATGAATTATTGTTGTAATATTGAGATAATGCGATTTGGCGATTCTCGTGTATGATTTTAGAGATCCCGATTTATAAGTGTTGCTAAAATCAAACCACGTGACAATACCTTGAATATATGTATGATTTTATAATTTTAAAAAAATGAGCACGATCACTATTCACCACTTTAGTGATTTTCATATTAGAATACGTTTATGGATTTGATTTCGATTTAATGTGTGGAGCGATAATTGATTAGTATTGTTATAAGTATAATCTTAGTGATCTTAGTGATATAAGAAATTAAAATGGATATTAAGCCACGTATTTTCGGTTGAATGAAAATATAGGTTTTACTATTCACAATGAATGTATTCATAAGTATAGCACTTAATTACGTAGAATAGTAAAATGCTCCTTTATGTCATAATAACCATGAATTGGTTATTAAAAGTCCCATTTAATAATTTACAATTAATTCTTAGTATATTAGTGTTAGAGGAATTAAATAAACAATTTTTAGTTATACGTATAAATTCTATTTAGAAAAGAAAGGAGAAAACCGAAAGAGTAGAATTTATAATAATGTAAAATGACTTAACTAGACACTCATGCTTTCCTATTAAAGAAATTGATAGTTAAATTGGTAAATATAGGTTTCTTACTAAAGAATTAGAGAATTTGTTTCTAACTATAAAATGACCTTTTTTTAGACATCATGATTTTGATTTAATGGAATTTGTTATAGAGGTTTAAGTATAGCCGTACTAAATAGTAATATGTCTAATAATGATATAATGGTTTAAATAAGTGCTCACACTGTCATAACTAAAATGATAGTTAATAATATACTAATAAATATAGTATTCATTCTAATTACCTAGATCATTTGTTCCTACAATAGAATTTAAAGGTAATTAATAGACTAATTATCCTTTATCATAACCAAACCAATAGTCAATTTGTTCTTAACTAGATTTATGGCAGGATTAATGATTTCGTAGAATTTAATCCACATTATATATGAATCACTTAGTTTTTCTTAAAGGATAAAATAAAGTAATAAGAGTTTAAGTTCTTTTATAACTTAAAATGTTACTTTATATATATTGACTTCAAATATATAGGTTATGTGCTTTTAATGATATTAAATGATAGTTATGCGTTCATTATCTTTTGCATGAAAATCCACTTAAGATCCATAACCTAACTCGTCTTAAATAAGTGATTAATAATATATGGTCTTTTCACATAAAACCTGTTTAGACTTATATTTTAATTTGTCATAAGTGAATGATTAATAATATGCTCCATAATGCTTCTACAATTAATAACGTGATTAGTAGCCCATTAACGTTAGATATAACATATATCTTTTCTAAAATGTTAAAAAGATTTAATATTGTTATAACGTGTTTTATCATCTTATAAACCCTTTATCTTAGATATATCGCGTATGTCGTTTTATAAAAGATTAATTTGGTGAACCTAATATTTGTATATTTTAATTAAGATATTTATAAGCTTATGTCTTGTTTTATAAAGTATAGATCACACATTTTTGAAAAGAATACCCGCTTATTATATCCATTACTTGCGACGTTTTTGAAAAGCGAACGCTCTTTTCGTTAGGCTTTCTTTTAGCTTTACGCATGGTGAATGTGGTATGTTATTGAGTGGTGTTTGTTCTTCTTGTTTGTTTGTGTGATATTCAGTTGTTGATCTAGTAGTTAAGGATCAAGATCTATTCCTACCCGTGGAAGAACCTCAAGTTTTCAATTAGCAAGGCAAGTGGACTTCTCCCTCTGCATACTCTGTTTGATCCCAAACAATACATTTAATAAAGTTTACTCTTTTGGATATATATGCATAATTTGACGGGTTACCTATTTAGATAACCTTTCCAACCTTATTCCTTGTTAACCTGGGATTATGATCTAAGCAAGTAGCTATGCTATTGCTACAACTCTAAATTTATGCAGTCACTCCCACTTATGATATTGATGTTCCAAATGGTAAGTTTACATTATTGTTATTAACCCGATGGTTAAACAAGATTATTGCATATTAATTGGAACATGGAGTGACCACCCGGGAAAACAGTGCTACCATGAGAACTATCATGGCTCTGGTCTTGGCTAAATAACTAGGGAAGTCTTATGTTGGGTGTTGGTCGTGGTCGACCGGGACGAGGGCATCTGGCAAGCTCTTATAGTACCGGCTCAGGCAGATTGGATACGGGCATAGTTCCCAAAGCTTTACCCTGTGGTCCGGACTATAAGTTGGTTACGGTAGGTGTGCCTTATGCAGTTTGACCATTTCCAGCATTTGCGTAATGAGGACTCTAGGGAGAAGCCTCGTAGTGAGACCCTGGCCATTCACCTCGGAAGTGAATACGGGTCTAGCTAACCCGGGCAAGAAGGGAATCGCGACTCATGGGTAAAGATGCGCCACCTCTGCAGAGTGTAAAACTGATATATCAGCCGTGCTCACGGTTATGAGCAGCCTGGACTCCTCACATGATAATTGAACTTGAAGATGGAAATAAATCGAGATCCGATGATCTGCCAATGGTTTGCTTAAGTGGTTTCACTTAAGTGTTGTTGATATATTCTTATACCTTTATTTAATGGGATTACTTGGGATTCACACTTATTAGTAAGACAGGTGTTGTTAATAAAATGTTGACCAACTAAAATGCTTACTACTCAACCTCAGCCTCACCTTGTTAGACCTTGCATTAGTTTTTCCTCCACTTGCTGAGCCCCGACCATAAGTGAGCTCACCCTTGTTTAATTTTGATCAGAAGTTACAGATGAAGATATGATGCTGAACTCCATGGATGCTAGTCTAGTGATTCCCCCGGTCATCTTCCTGTGGATGGATGTCCATGTTCGCTGTACTTTGATGAACAAAGGTTAAGACATTATGTCTGTTCGAAGTGTAATATGTTAATATAATCGTTATTTACGCTCTTATGCATTGTTCTTTTGATATATTACACTTGTGACGTCAACATATGTGTGGAAATAGATCCTGGCACACATATGCTATGCACCCGGCTCTGCCCCTTGGAAACGGGTGTGACACTACTCCATCCACCCAGGAACTACCAAGATGTACCTGGACCTCAAAACCAGATACTGGTGGAAGGGAATGAAGAAAGAAATAGCTCAGTATGTGGCTCGATGTGACATCTGCCAACGAACGAAGGCCGAACACCAAAAACCTGCAGGCCTATTACAACCCCTCCCGATACCTGAATGGAAGTGGGAAGAAATAGGCATGGACTTCATAACCGGACTGCCCCGGACGCAAAAAGGGAATGATTCCATCTGGGTAATAATAGATCGCCTCACCAAGGTAGCCCATTTCATCCCAGTGAAAACTACCTTTGGAGGAGCCACCCTTGCCCGGATTTACCTCAAGGAGATAGTCAGACTCCATGGCATCCCAAGGAAGATAGTGTCAGACAGAGGAACCCAGTTCACATCAAAATTCTGGACAAGCCTTCAGAAAGCTATGGGCACCAAGCTAGATTTCAGTACCGCTTATCACCCTCAGACAGATGGGCAGACAGAAAGGGTCAACAAAGTCCTTGAAGATCTGTTAAGAGCATGTGTGTTAGCTTTTGATAGAAGTTGGGAATCCAGTCTACCCTACGTAGAGTTCTCATACAACAATAGCTATCAGGCCAGCATCAAGATGTCGCCATTCGAAGCACTGTATGGACGGAAATGCCAGACCCCTCTCATGTGGTCCAACGTGGGGGAAAAAGCACTAGAAGGGCCTGCCTTTGTCAAAGAGGCGGAAGAGAAAGTTGCACTGATCCACAAAAGGTTGCTTGAAGCTCAAAGTCGGCAGAAGAGTTACGCAGACAACAGGCGGAGGGAACTCCGATTTGAGGAAGGAGACTTCGTCTACCTCAAGGTTTCTCCAATACGTGGGGTCAGGAGGTTCCAAGTCAAAGGGAAGCTAGCCCCACGTTTTGTAGGTCCCTATCCCATCATTGGCAAGGTAGGACCCGCCGCATACCGCCTGGAACTACCAGAATCCATGTCCGACATCCACAATGTGTTCCACGTATCCCAGCTCCGCAAATGCCTGCAAGCACCAGAAAGTCACCTCGAAGAAGAGACAATGCAGATTCAGAAAGACCTTCAGTACCGTGAAAAGCCAGTGAAGATTCTGGACTCAGCAGTCAGAAAGACCCGCACCTCAGAAGTAAAGCTTTGTAAAGTTCAGTGGAGCAGAGAAGGAGAAGAGGAAGCTACCTGGGAGAGTGAGGACTTCTTGAGGAGGGAATACCCTTATCTTTTCCCAAATCCAGTCTAAATCTCGAGGGCGAGATTCCTTTAAGTGGGGTAGGTTTGTAACATCCCAAAATCCCAACCCAGGTTTGAAACCCTAATCCCCCCTTGGTTTTATTCTTCTCCCTTAACCCTACCCCTAGGTCACCCAATCCTTTGCATGCACTTAAAATGATTTGAAGCACCTCACATAAACTATATTTATCACCAAGTTCATTTAGAGAATTTTTGTTAAGAGAAAAAGAAACAAAAGACACAAAAGTAGAAAAGGAAAAGAATTAGAAATAGAATAAGAAAAGGAAAAGGAAATCCCTCTCCCCTCCCCTCGGCTGGGCCGAAATTCAGCCCAGCTCGCGCGCGCCCTGCAACCCCCCTCTCTTCCGGCCCAGGCGGCCCAAACTGCGCGCCGCTCCCGCCCACTGACCTCCGGGCCCCGCCCGTCAGCGCCTCACCGCTCTCTCTCCCGCGCGGACCTCTCTCACTGGCAGCCCGACCCCACCCATCAGCTCCTTCTCCCTCGCCCATCCCTCACCGGCGCGATCGCCGCCGAGCACCCCTCGCCTCGTCGCCTCGCCATTAATGCTCGCCAGCCTCCGCGACAACCCTGCCACTGTGCTTGAACCGACCTCTCACCCCCTCAGCCTACCCGAGCCGTCCCAATCGGCGTTAGCACCATTCCCGTACCCATGGCGAGCTCGCCGTCTCCCCCATCCCCCTCCCTCCCCCGAGCGCCTATAAAAGGGCCCGCTCGAGCCCCGTCTTCGCCACACAACTCCAGCCATCCCCACTGCCCTCCTCCCCGAGCTGTTCAAGCAAGCGCCGCCGTGCTCCCTGCCTTACTCCGGTGAGCTCCTTTTCCCCTCTCTAGCCTTTCTCTGTCCAATTAAGTTATGGCCGAAGCTCCGCCACACGCTCGCGATCGCTAAGCACCACTTTGCCTCCCCTGTCGTGGCCGGAAACCTCACCGGCGGCTTCGCTGCCGCGGGCACCCGCCACTGCGCCGTGGACCGGCCGCCATAGGCCCCCGCAGGCCAAATTCGCCCCACCATCGTGACCCACTCCAACCGCCCGTGCTTCGCCACCCCTTCCCCGCCAGAGAACCGGACCGACGGCGGAGAACCGCCCGCGGAGTTCGCCGCCGACCGGCCCCGGTCGAGCCCCTTTCCCCTCCGTTGCCAAGTAGCACCGTCAGCCCCCCTCTCTCCCTGGCTGGTGGGCCCGCGCTACAGCGCCATCCCCACCGCCGTTCCCTCGCAGCTGGGCCGGCTGGGCCGCAAGCGCGCCCGCGCCCGCGCCCGCGCGCCGAGTGGGCCGAAATCCCCCCCTGGCCCAGTTAGATGGAGATTTCCTTTTCTTTTTCTCTTCCTATTTTCTTTTCTCATTTTCACATATATATTTAGATGCTAATATTTTATGCACCAAAAATCGTCTAAATAAATTATTAGGGCACAAAAATAATGAAGTATAAAAATTTGCACACCCCACAAAGGTCACTATGTTTGATGTATTGTTATTATCTGTGTTTAATTAGCGGAAGAGGGATCCGATCCTCCGGAACTCTTAGCTCCCGAAGAAGGGCAAGAACCTGACCCCTCCGAGATTAACCTCTTGTGCCAGGAAAGCTTCGACGAAGGCAAGTCCATCTTTCCCTTGATGCATTATTTACCTATTTCTCTCTACCACCGCCTAAGCCAGGATTATGGGATGGGAATCGAATTGCATGGTGAGTATGAGTGAGCCTGCATTAACTATTACTGTGATTAAAAGATATGGGGCAAGTGAAAAGGGTATAAATGGATTGTTTTCCAAAAGAGTGCGATGAAGGGTCTTCACCCTCATCACCTGTTGGAGTAGGATGATCAGGGACTCCCTGGTTTAGGGGAGGGCCCAAGGTGTTGGCTCAGCTGGTTTAGGCGTGAGCAGAAGAATCGTCCTCTCATATAAGGACCGGTTTGTCATCTTTCATTACCTGTACTCTCAAAAAGTACAACCACTCGAGGCTGTGTGGGCAGCCACTCAATCTAAACTCGTACGGTCCAACCCCAGGGTTATGAAGGCTGGGGTAGCACCGGGGGGATAAGGAGGGGGAATGTTTGTCCGGTTTGGACATGGCGGTGGCCTGACTCCTTCCGGTATAACCGTTAAGGTTCGGACGTACGAGGAAGGAAAGAGATTCGGATTCGGGTCTCATTGGCCATGAGATCGCAGAGCCGGACTAGTGGGTAAAGTGTACCCCTCTGCGCAGAGTCTAAACCTATTCGAATAGTCCGTGTCCACTGGTATGGACGAGTCTGGTATGGTATGACAATTAGTGTTTCTACTACAACTGGGAACAGGGAAATGTGTGTGTATGTTCTGGAAAGAAAGTAGTACCACGGGAGCGGGAAGCTCAGTGGTGGTCAAGCAAGTGTTACTTCTATTGTCTTGGGAAAACCCTAAACATTGAGTACTGTCTTCTCTGAAAAAGTATGAGTGACTTCAACTCCACCATATAAAGCATGTACAATATAGGTCCCTTTCTCTTTACGGGAGCCAGGTGGGCTTGCGGAATACCTAGTGTATTCTCCCAGATTTATTTATGTTTTTCAGCAGCTGAAGACTTCTTTTCTGCTATGCTTGATTGATGGTGTTGTGTCTTCACCCAGTTCTGCCTGTGGCCTGGGCTATTTTATCTTCCACTGTGTTTTATGTTTTCTCGGCTCACTTTCGAGCTTGTATCCCCGGTATTGTAATAACATTATTCAGACTCTATAACTATTTGAAGTAATGAATGTGGTTACTAGCCTCCTGGGACTAGTAATTGTATCACATTTGAGTCCCAAAGGATCGAGACGCTTCAACTGCCATAGAGCACTTCTCAACTCCGTTTTCGCGGTATTCTTTCCAGACATATTCTGGCTTCTTGCGGATCCCCAAGCGTAGCGCGCAACTCCGTAAGAGATGGGGGAATCCTTCCTCCTCTGAGCAGTAGAATGTCCTAATGACCCAAGAACCTTCCATCTGGTAGAATAAAAGAAGGGCCTGTTAATATCGGGGAAAGGAGAGAAGGTTTTTCTTAGGGGTAAGAGGTGTTTTCTTGTTAAGGCAACTTTTAAGGTCAGGGCTGCGATCTACGGTTAGTCCTATGACTCTGATACCACCTGAAGTGCCCCGATTCTTTGGGACTCAAATGTGATATAATTACTAGTCCCAGGAGGCTAGTAACCACATTCCTTACTTCAAATAGTACAGAGTTCGAATAAATGTTATTACAATACCAGAGTACAAGCTCGAGAGAGAGCCAGAAATACAAAGCGCAGTAGAAGATAAACTAGCCCAAGCCACAAGCAGAACTGGGTGCAGACACAGCCCTCCTCAATCAAGCATAGCAGAAAAGAAGTCTTCCGCTGCTGAAAAACATAAATAAATCTAGGTGAATACACTAGGTATTCCGCAAGCCCATCCCGCTCCCGTAAAGAGAAAGGGACCTATATCATACATGCTTTATATGGTGGTGTTGAAGTCACTCTTCTTTTTCTCAAAGAAAGGCAGTACTTTTAGGGTTTTTCCCAAAGAAATAGAAATAACACATTACTCAACCACCACTGAGCTTCCCACTCCCGTGGCATCGTTTTCATTTCCAAAAACACACTCACACACACATTTTCTTGCTCACAGAGGTTGTAAAACACTAATTGTCATACCACGCTAGACTCGTCCATTCTAGTGGACACGGACTATTCGAATAGGTTTGAACTCTACGCAGAGGGGTACACTTTACCCACTAGTCCGGCTCTGCGATCTCATGGCCAATGAGATCTGAATCCAAATCTCTTTCTTTCCTTGCACGTCCTAACCTTAACGGTTATACCGGAAGGAGTCAGGCCACCGCCATGTCCAAACCGGACAAAACATTCCCCCTCCTTATCCTCCCGGTGCTTTCCAGCCTTCATAACCGCGATGAAGGGTTTAGACCGTACGAGTTCAGATTGAGTGACTGCCCATACAGTCTCGAGTGGTTGTACTTATCATGAGTATAGGTAGTGAAGGATGACAAACCAGTCCTTATATGAGGGGACAATCCTTCTGCTCATGCCTAAACCAGCTGAGCCATCACCTTGGGCCCTCCCCTAAACTAGGGAGTCCCTGATCATCCCACTCACAAGGTGATGAGGGTGAATACCCTTCATGGCACACTTTTTGAAAACATTGTTTGGTCAAAACCACTACCCCTTTTTCCCATCCCATATTTTGTGCTCAAAGATGTTTGTTAATGCGGGCTATCTCTTTTCTCACAATGCAATTATTCCATCCCTTAATCCCGGCTTAGGTAGTGGTAGAGAGAATAGGTAAATTATGCATCAAGGGAAGGATGGACTTGCCTTCGTCGAAGCTTTCCTGGCACAAAAGATTTATCTCAGAGGGGTCGGGTTCCTGCCCTTCTTCCGGAGCTACAAATTCCGGAGGATCGGATCCCTCTTCCGCTAACAAACACAGATAAGGAACAATACATCAATCATGGTGACCTGGTGGGGTGTGCCAATTATTATACATTATTATTTTTGTGCCCTATAATTTATTTAAACTATTTTTGGTGCATAAAATATCAGCATATAAATATATATATGAAAATGGGAAAAAGAAATGGAAAAGGAAAAAAGAAAAGGAATTCCAAGCTAATTGGGTCGGGGAGGGGGGTTTTGGCCCGGTCGGGCGCGGGCGCGCGGCGTCGCGACCAATTGGGCCCAGACGGCCCACGAGGAGCGGGGACGGCGCGGCGAACGCCGTGGGCGTGGGCCCACGCGCTAGAGAGGGAAAGGGGAGACAGCGTCAGGGGGGAGAGGAGGGCGGTCTGCGACGGGGGAGAACCGGTCACCGGTGAACCTGACGACGGTTCCTCGCCGGTGGCCTGGTTTTGCGTGGACGGAATGGTGGCAAAGCATGAGCGGGGGTAGGGGATCACGAAGGTGGAGTCAATTTGGCCAGAGGGTGCCTGGGGTGGCCGGTCCATGGCGCGGTGGCGGGCGATCACGGCGGTGAAGTCGCCGGTGAGGCCACTAGGCGCAATTGGCAACGAGGAGGTGTGTGCTAAGCTTGCGACAGAGAGGCGGAGCTCAAGAGCTAAAGCAATTTGGTCATAAGCCACTAGAGAGAGGAGGGTGGAGCTCACCGGAGAGGGGAGGGATGACGGCGCTGAGCTCGATTGGGCCCGAGGGAGGGATGTGGAGTGGCTGAGGCCTGGTGCGGTGGAACAAGGGGCTCGGGGCGGTCCTTTTATAGGTGGCTGAGGAGGGGAAGGGAGGAGGGGTGGCGAGCACCGGCGAGCTCGCCATGACGGTGGTGATGGCGCAAAATGGCGACGGGACGGCTCGGGCAGGCGGGGGGTGAAGGGACGGCTCGGGCACAGTGAGCGGAGGCGCATGGTGCCAACCGAGCTGGTGAGCGCGTTAATGGCGAGGAGATGGGGCGGACGGTGGTCGGCGGTGAACGCACCGGTGGCCTGGTCACGGGCGAGGGGAGGGAGGTGACAGGCGGGGGCCGTCTGCCAGGGAGGGGCGGTCGCGAGGGAGGGGAGCGCGACTGACGGGTGGGGCCGAGGTGTCAGGGGTGGGCGCGGGCGCGCGATGTTGGGCTGCTTGGGCCGCGGGGAGGGAGAGGGGGGAGGGGCGGGCTTGCGCAAGGGAGGCGGCTTGGGCTGGATTCGGCCCAGCCAACGGGGGGGAGGGATTTCCTTTTTTTTCTTTTTCCATTTCTATTTCTTTTTCTCTTTTTGTCCTTTTTTTCTTTTGAACAAATATTTATCTATGTTTCTTGGGTGCCAAAAAAATATACTATGTGAGGTGCTACTAACAACCATGGTGTATGCATATGATGAATGAGAAGTCTTATGAGGTGGGGGCCTTAAGAGATAATAAGAAGGGGGGGGTTAGGAGTTTTAGGGTTTCTGACCTTGGGGTAAAACTAGGATGTTACACTAGGGCATTGAGAACGCAACAACATCTATGCATGAGATCCAAACGGAAGTAGTGACGACGTAGACTCCAGAGTAACTACTAGAAGACATCATGTTTGATCTTCCCTCTGGTGATTTTGTAGGAATTTAAGAACAACTCCAATCACAAGCCTCATAATTGGGCCCTATATTTTAATTTAGTTACTTCAGTCAATTTTATTAGGCCCCAACTGAAGGTTAGACTCCAACCAGTGAGCCTTAAACCACGTGTAGTTTGCAACTGCTGCAGTTCAGTGATTTGTCGCCATCCCTCACCCAACGTCGCTACTTTCATGTTCGGCTTGTTCTTTCCTTTTTTCCTATCCCGCTATCCCACCACAATTCACTAGAGATAGAGAGCATTTTCTGATCTGCAGACTCAACTGACAGGGAACATTCGGATCATGCAGGAACCTAGACAGGAGCGGCAGATGCTATAGACCTAGATCATTTAGAGTTTCAGAATATTATGCATTAGGCTTTAACCAATGAACTGCAGAGATTCGTTACTGATAGAATTATGCTAGAATGAGCTTTAACCAATTCAAATTGCAAACCTATTCAATGAACAACAGAGTTTCTGTTTTTGAAAACCTATTCAATTGCAAACAGAGAAAGTACTCTAATAAAAAAAATATAAATAACAACACTATTTAGCCACAAAACTGACCAAAACACCCAAACTGATCTGCTACTTTGCTCCCGTCAATCAACAATGAATTCAGATAGTAATGGGGCCTTGAAGCAGCAAGTGTATTACTACTAGAAAACTGGTAGAAGGAAAAGCACCATTATGTGTGCCATAAACTAAAACTTTCTATGGATTTTAAAGCTGAACTAATTCTTGTACATAAATAACAATATATCTGCATGTTACTAGGCATACGTGTGATATTTTCAATCTATTCAATTCATTACTCATCTAGCACAAATGCACACATATGAAGACCCCATGGACTTTCGATATTCAGCCATACCCAGCACTAAATTTTGGAATCTATAAGAACAAAAACTAGCATATACTTGTAGGCATCCCTGATAGACGATGGGGCTTGAGGCGATGGCTAACATGCAGAACGACTGAGATGATAGGTGAGGCCTCAATGACGAACGTGAGCTTGGGATGATGGCCTTCAATGTTCGATCCATCTCAGGCATGAAGTAGAATAGGAGCAGGGGAGCAAGGAGACAGGCCAGAGGAGGCAAGAGGACGAAGAAGGGCGAGGGCTTCCACGACGTCGGGATGGAAGCAAGCATGAGATGGGAACAGGTGGTCGAGTGCCACCGGGTCAAGAGCAGATGTTTGCACTTGGCAATGAAAAGTATGAAATATCCGTGGAGGTTGGAAAGGAGCGGGAATGGTATAGGGCCGCACTTCTTTGAGTCTTAAATATACTACTCTTTTAGTTGGGCCCTAAAATGTTTTGACAAATTTCGTGAAAACGAGGCTTCTGTTGGAGCAGCCCTTTCTTGTTTAGGCCTTATATTTCAATTTGTTTGTATGTTTAGGGCTCCTATTGGAGTTGCTCTAATAAGAGCTTTGCAATCTGCTGATGAGAAAAATGAGAATGTAAGAGTAGCAGTATTGTATTGGCTATGTTTATAGAAAGTATATCAAATTGTTGATACGAAGATACCAACATTGTTGAGATCCATAAGCTCACGGATTCATTTGACATTCAAAACCTCAATAACATTAGCAGACCTGAGATATCGACACTAAGGGTCATAGAGGGCAAAGTCTGATCTTCCAAGAGATACAATAATTTAATCGCATGAAGACCTCGACATTGAGGCTCCGAGTCAACAGATCCTTATAATCACTATACTACAGCTCTATTGGTTATCACTCATTCACCCGTGACACACGAGTGACCTTGCTATTAAGGCTTATCACTACAAACACAATAAAAAATACAAGCAAGAACATGAATAATGTAATCAAAATTATATTGATTATGAGTTAGGGTTTCACAAACCTATGAACAACGACACCGTTGGATGACAGAATGATGCTAAGCAAAACCAAACCCTAATGGTTGTGACGACTACTGATTAAATAGAGGTTAGGGGCAGGCAAGACCCCTGCATGCACTTCTAATGGGCTCCAACATGATACATGGACCAATAACCCAACAGATGGTATCATAGCTGAAAGGGAAATAGTGTTTAACCTTTTCCTATAAATAATTTTGGTGGTTGAATGCCAAACACAAATATTGGACTAACTAGTTTGCTCTAGAATATATGTTCTACAGGTGCATAAAGGTTCAACACAAACCAATAAAAGATTGAAGAAAGGGTTCAAATACAAAGGAGCAAAGATACCGAGTGTGCCCTGGTCTGGCGCACCAGACTGTCCGGTGTGCCACCGGACATTGTCCGGTGCACCAGGACCGTACAAGATCAAACTCGCTACTCTTGGATTTCTCAGAGACGCGCTCCGCATAATTCATCGGACTGTCTGGTGTGCCACTGGACTGTCCGGTGTGCCAGCGGAGCAACGACTATCCAGCGCAACGGTCAACTGCAACGGACCCCTGCAACGCTACAGTCGCGAACAGTGCACGCAGAAGTCAGAGCAGTCATCAAAGGTGCACCGAACAGTGAACAGTACCTGTCTGGTGCGGCACCGAACTGTCCGGAGCCACAAGAAGTCAGCACTCCAACGGTCAAATGCTCCAGCACCCTAACGGTTGGGTGACGTGGCTGGCGCATCGGACAGTGTCCAGTGGCGCACCGGACTGTCCGGTGCACCCATCGACAGCAGCCATCCCCAACGGTGTTTGGTGGTTGAGGGTTATAAAATACCCCCCAACCACCACCACTCCAAGCATCCAAGTTTTCTGAGCTTCTCATTCAATACAAGAGCTAGTGCATTCACTCCTAGACACAAATCAAAAGAATCAAAGCCTCTCCAAGTGCCAAATCCACTCCAACCACTTAGTGACTTGAGAGAGAGTTTTTGTTCGTGTTCTTTGCGCTCTTGTTGCTTGGATCGCTTTCTTCCTTCCTCATTCTTGTTTCCAAGTGAATTGTAATCAAAGCAAGAGACACCAAGTGTGTGGTGGTCCTTGTGGGGTCTAAGTGACCCATTTGATTAAAGAAGAAAGCTCACTCGGTCTAGGTGACCGTTTGAGAGAGGGAAAGGGTTGAAAGAGACCCGGTCTTTCTGACTAGGTTCTTTAGAACCAAACCTCAGTAAAACAAATCACCATGTTCATCCGCTTTATTTCTTGATTGATTTGTTTTCCCCTCTCTCCCGGACTCGGATTTAATTCTAATGCTAACCCCGGCTTGTAGTTTGTGCTTTAAGTTATAAATTTTAGATTATGCCTACTCACCCCCCCTCTAGGCGACTTCCAATTGGTATCGGAGGGCGGTACTTCATTAGAGTCTAACACGAAGTGATGTCGGGAGATCACGCCAAGAAGGAGATGGAAACTGGCGAGAAGGCCACAAGCCACGGGAAAGCTCCATCAAGAGAGTCCAGCGCCAAAGGCAAGGAGGAATCACCTCCTCGCGTCAAGTCGCATCGGAGTGGCGACAAGAAGAAAAAGATGAAGAAAGTGGTCTACTACGAGACCAATTCTTTGTCGCCCTTCACATCCGGCTTCGACGCCGCGTCCGTCACTTCTAAGCGCCATGAGCGCAAGAAGTATAGTAAGATGCCACTTCGTTATCCCCGTATTTCTGAACGTGTCCCTTTACTTTCCGTTCCATTAGGCAAACCACCATATTTTGATGGTGAGGATTATTGCATGTGGAGTGATAAAATGAGGCATCACCTAACCTCACTCCACACAAGCATATGGGACATTGTTGAGTTTGGAGCGCAGGTACCCATTATGGGGGATGAGGGCTATGACTCGGACGAGGTCGCCCAAATCCGGCACTTTAACTCCCAGCCACTACTATACTCCTCGCCTCTCTATGTCGAGAAGAGTATAATAAGGTGCAAGGGTTAAAGAGTGCCAAGGATATTTGGGACGTCCTAAAGACCGCGCACGAAGGAGATGAGGTGACTAAGATCACCAAGCGGGAGACAATCGAGGGGGAGCTCGATCGATTCGTCCTCAACCAAGGAGAGGAGCCACAAGCCATGTACAACCGGCTCAAGACCTTGGTGAATCAAGTGCGCAACCTCGGGAGCACCAAGTGGGATGACCATGAAATGGTTAAGGTTATTCTAAGTGTAACACCCCAGGTGTTACTCAGGGTATCCACCCAGGACTACACCATTTGAACCTGCTATCACATGTGGGTTAGCTTGGGCAAAGTACATCAAACTTAGAATTCAAATCCTAAGCAAAGTGCAACCCATCTTAGATGTTATACCTTAACCCATCATGCATCTACAAGGGAGAATTGCCTAAAACCCTAAAGCAAACCCCTTTGGACAATGGGAACCCTAGATGTAAGTATGACCAAAAGATCATGAAAACCTTATGATCATGGCTTAGACCAAATATAAAAGTTGTAGTACACTTAATAACCTACAAATAATA
Source organism: Zea luxurians (assembly GCA_029449295.1). Lineage (NCBI taxonomy): Eukaryota > Viridiplantae > Streptophyta > Magnoliopsida > Poales > Poaceae > Zea > Zea luxurians. The sequence goes on along the minus strand of JAOPSE010000004.1, from coordinate 179,089,982 downwards.
GTAAGAAAGTAACCCCAAAAGGATTTCAGAAAAACCCCAAAAAGTTCACCAAAGGTTGAGCACAAAAGAAAAATCAAAAATTGCCTAAGTCCAAAAACTAACCCTTGGCCAAAGATCACACATGTTCACCTTCATTCAAACTTCAAAACACTTCGACCCAATTGACAAAGTGGCGCCAAATTAACCCTAGAATGCCCTGGAAAAAGTTGACACCTACCCTAAGTCGTTTGACACGACTTGGCATGGCTTTTGTCCCGGGTTGGACAACTATGACATAGGCAACTTCTCACCCCTCTATCTCCCTACCCCGACCGTATCTTGGCTTGGAACTCACAACAAAAAGATAGGATTTGGAGCAGAGAAGAGACCGTACACAGTGGTTTTGCCAAGATACGCACGCTATGGTGCTCAAAATCGCCGTTGAAACATGGCAGAAGCAAGCTCCCACGTGTTCGACGCGGGCTGACACTCGGGGGCGCGCTCAGAGCACGCCCGCGCGCGAACCCCCGCGCGCCCGCGGCCGCTCGTGACCACGCCCGCGCCACGGCTATAAAACCCGTCCCAGAGCCCGGTTGTCTTCCCCGTTGCCTCCTCCGTACCACGCCTAGCTTCCCCGAGCCCGCCCATAGCTCCGGCGACCTCCCCGCGACCCGCCAGAGCCGCCCGAGGGCAACCACTGTGGCCAACCCCTTTCCTGCCCTCCTCCGTTCGATCCGAGCCCTCGGATAGCTTCCCTGGGAGGCCGTGAAGCTCGCACGAACTTGAACCGAGGACCCGCGCCACCGGAACAGTGCAATCGTGCTCGCCGGAGTTTGAAACCCTGCCGGCGCACGTGGACCGGGTAAGCCACGGCACCATTTCCAAAATTGTTGCGCGCAGGGCCTCTACATCACCCCATGGAGCTCCTCGTGCACTTTAATTGAACTCTACCGTCCTGATTTGGCCGGAGCAGGAGCCGCCGACGACCCCCGCCGCCGGTGCTTGTGGCCAGGATAGCTCCGACCACCTCCGACGCCGACCAGCATACCGACGTAATCTACTGCCGCCGGTAAGCTTCGCCGTCGTAATCTATGCCGCGGGTACTGTTTAAGCCAGCCAAGGAGCACGGGTTAGATTTCGGTTAGGCTCGGGGGGTTATGCGCAATGTCAGTGACTCGGATGAATAGTAGCGCGAGGGTATAACTGAGAGAGTTAGTTTGGAAATAACCTGAGGACTTCGGTGCAAAGTGGTTTTTCCAGGAAACCTTTTAATAAATCTGATTTAAATTCAAACAGAACTTGAATAATTCATATCTTCTGTTTTATTCACCCAAATCAAGTCAAACCAATTTTGCCAGACCTCAAATAATGTAGGCTACTTAAGAAAAATATAAAAACCCTATGTGCTATAGAAAAATTTAGGGTTCTGATTTAAATATTAATTTGGCCAAAAGCTAAATAATAGAGAGAAAAATAGTTGCACTATTTAACTGAGGTTAAGAAAATTTGGAGAAGTACATGACCACCTACTGACCTATTTAAAAATGCTAAACCCCTCTGTATACCCCATTAAGGTAGAGTTTACCATTTATGTTACATTATGCTTAAGGTTAAGGCAAATAGGAAAGGTAAATTAAATAAAGAACCAGGGAGCCCCAATATTTTTGTTAGTCTAGTTATTCAGTGTAGTTTACTAGAAAAATTGATTATACCCTGGTTTAGTATAAAATAAATGGGATACCTTGTATTTTAAGAAAACAAGGAAAACTTGGAAAAACCCTAGAAAAATAACCCCAAGGTGAAAACACCCCAAACCTTGGGATAACTAATGTTTTGTTATTATAAACATAGGAAAAATACAAAATCTGTTGTTTGATATTTTTCAAATGACAAGTTAGTTATAAGCACCTTTTTGACATAAAACTTTAGAAAATCACAACTAAATAACCACCAATAAACTTTCTGTGATTTTTCGCACAGAAGCTTATTATTACTGTTAGATGCCAACAAAAATAACCCTTAGGGCAGAACCTACCCCTAGTTAAGAGTTGTAGTGTAAAGTGGCCCATTTACACAACTTTTGTTATTTTTGTCCCAAGCATAACCTTTTTATTTTGAACCTCAAACTCCTAGAACAGACTATATTGACCAATGACAAGCCACTGTAATTTTTACCAGATTTTTGAAAATTTTGAAATCACTGTTGTAGTTCAAACCCACACTAAAATTCATAAATAGAAAATAAAGAAGGGGAAAAGGATATGATGGAAATTAGTGTGACCCTAGAACCCTTTGTAAATTGTCCACTGAAGTATATAAGGGGAATTACAAATCCACTATGCTTATCCTTAACAAAACCTAAACCTAGAGTGATAAGCATAAACTACTAAAAGCCACATATGACCAAGAAACCCTAAGTTACGGATTAACTTAGTTCTTCTTCCTTAGCATAATGTTGTTAAATCCTGCATAATCATGACATACATATTCATTGCATTTCGATAGACTGTAACCTCGCTGACGGAGAGTACGTCCTCGTGCTGGAGCAAGGAGCTGCTTAGGAGGCAGCCCCGGATCCAGCACCAGAGCCTGCACCAGAGGATCTGCCTGCCCCAGCTTTGGAAGGCAAGCCCCGGTTTTATGCATAACCTATTATTTATGCTATTTTACTATACTTAATGATTGTAGGATTGATTGTGCACTTAAGTGTAGGAGTTGTTTGAAACCCTAGTTGCATGATCTCAGGAATCCTTTTGAGATGGATACTAGTATGTTAGGTCGAGTAGCTGCTTTACTAATTAGGGATCTCGGTAGAAGTCGAGTGATTTTTCTAGCACTCGCGCGAGGTCAGGAATTTGTTGTACTCACTTTCATATCATAATGAGGTTGGTTTGTGGGCAACAATCCATGGGGATTGGTTGTCTACGGGATAAAAATTTGAATAAGGATTATGGTGTGGTACAGTGAGTCAAGCGTTTGAACGTACTAAACATATGCCGAGAAATATGGTAAATCGGTAAGCCTAGTACCTGATTAAACCTGCCCGCAAATTGCCCTCCTCACGCGACCTGAGACGTGGTCTCCCATTCCGGTTATGGTGGGTACAAGTGCGGTCACTGCACGACGGCAGTCGGGGTCAGTGGGGCATTGTACGCCAAGGCGGTGAGCCCCTTTTTGTTGCCAGGGAATCGATGGGGACGGTTGATGCGTGTGGAGACGGAGTGCCTCGCCACGTCGTGTGTTTAGGTTTACCTTGCAAGGTTTAAAAACTCGATTCGAATCGTCTGCTTCTCGCAGCTAATGGGACTGCTTGATCCATGCTGCTACATTGAGTAACAAGTGGAAATATGATGAGATGATACAAGATGTTGATTGCTAAAAATGTTTGCTACTATGTATGAGTAGATAGTACATATTTAGCCTTAAGAGAGTCACACTTAAATTTGACAAAGTTAAAACTGGATTTAGAAACTCAGCTAGTGCTTTTGGCAACCAAACCCCACAGCCAAACAGCTGCATGTCTAGAGGTAGAGGAGTAGACTCCTCACACCGGGTAAGTCTAGCTGAGTATTAGTATACTCAGCCTTGCTTGTGGCATAATTTTACAGGTTCTTTGGAGGACATGGTTGCTGGAGTGACTTGGCCGTCCATCTTGCCACTGGGTTGGACTGTCGAGTGGGACCCCGCCTCGGCTGAGGAGGAGCATGAGGAGTGATGGGACAGGCTTCCCCATCCCTCCATTTATCTATCGTTAGCTTTATTCCGCTGCACTTCGAACAATGATGACTACTTTTGCAAAACTCCGATGGTGATGTAATAATTTAATACTCCTTAATGTATGGTTTTATGCTTTATTGTATTTGCTCTGTGACTCACCTTCGAGTGAGATTGTGGTACTTGATCCTGTCAGTGGCCTCGTCGGACTAGATCCGAGGGATTGACGGGTTATTCCCATTTAAGTGTGGTCTAGCCTCTCAGGCGGGACTTAGGCACTTAATTCGGAATAATTCGGGCAGTTCCGCCACACTAAGATTCCTTGTTTTTCGCAATCCTACTCAAGTGCAATTAATTCGTGGGGATCCTAGATACAAATTAATGTCTCCCGAGGAAGTGATAGGAAAGTTTGTGAGCTTTGAACTAATGGTCAAAGGCTCCAAACACATTATGAACTTGGAGCAAGGCGCCACCTCCACACTTGAGGTGCAACCCGTCGCATTCAAGGCGACAGAAGAAGAAAAGAAGGAGTCAACACCAAGTAGGCTTCCCATCGACGCCTCCAAGCTCGACAATGAGGAAATGGCGCTCATCATCAAGAGCTTCCGCCAAATCCTCAAGCAAAGGAGGGGGAAGGACTACAAACCCCGCTCCAAAAGGGTGTGCTACAAATGTGGTAAGCCCGGTCATTTTATCGCTAAATGTCCTATGTCTAGTGATAGTGACAGGGGCGATGACAAGAAGGGGAAGAAGAAGGAGAAGAAGAGGTATTACAAGAAGAAGGGCGGCGATGCCCACGTGTGTCGAGAATGGGACTCCGATGAGAGCTCCATCGACTCCTCCTCCGATGAGGATGCCGCCAACATCGCCGTAAACAAGGGACTCCTCTTCCCCAACGTCGAACACAAATGCTTCATGGCAAAGGACGGCAAAAAGAAAAAGGTACAGGCTAGAACCACCCCCAAGTATACTACATCTAGTGATGAGGGTAGTTCTAGTGATGATGAAGATGATTTGCTTACACTTTTTGCAACCTTAACATGCAACAAAAAGAAAAATTGAATGAATTGATAGGAGCCATTCATGAGAAGGATGAACTTTTGGATAGCTAAGAGGAATTCCTTATTAAAGAAAACAAGAAGCATGTTAAAGTAAAAAATGCTTATGCTCAGGAAGTAGAGAAAAATGAAAACTTGACTAAGGAGCTTAGCATTTGCCATGACACTATTTCCAACCTTAGAACTGAGAATGCTAGTTTAATTGAGGTTGAAAAGTTAACTGCTTGTAATGATTCAATTGTCAGTCTTAGAAATGAAAATGCTAGTTTAATTGCTAAAATTGATAAATTGAATGAATCAATTTCTAGCCTTAGAACTGAGAATGATAAGTTAATTTCTAAGGCTAAAGATTTAAATGTTTGCAATGATTCTATTTCCTACCTTAGAAATGAGAATGCCATACTACATGCTAAGATAGAAGAATTAAATATTTGCAAACCTTCTACATCTACTGTTGATCATGTTTCTATTTGCACTATGTGTAGAGATGTTAATGTTGATGCTATAAATGATCACCTTGCTTTAATTAAACAACAAAATGATCATATAGCTCAACTAATTGCTAAAATTAATGAGCATGAGATTGAAAATGAAAAATTTAAATTTGCTAGAAGCATGCTCTATAGTGGGAGACGCCCTGGCATTAAGGATGGCATTGGTTTCCAACAGGGAAGCAATGTCAAGCTTAATGCCCCTAATAAATTGTCTAACTTTGTTAAGGGCAAAGCTCCCATTGTTCAGGATAATGAGGGCTATATTTTATATCCTGCTAATTATCCTGAGCACAAAATTAGGAGAATTCATGCTAGGAAATCTCATTCTGTTTCTCACCATGCTTTCATGTATAAGAATGAGGCTTCTAGCTCTAGGCAATCAACCCATGTTAAATTGCCTAAAAAGAAAACTCCTACTGCATCAAATGAGCCTAATATTTCGTTTAAGACTTTTGATGCTTCATATGTTTTAACTAACAAATCAGGCAAAGTAGTTGCCAAATATGTTGGAGGCGAACACAAGGGCTCCAAGACCTAGGTTTAGGTACCCAAGGTGCTTGTTTCTAACGTGAAAGGACCCAAGACTGTTTGGGTACCTAAGAACAAGGCCTAAATTGTTTTGCAGGTTTATGCATCCGGGGGCTCAAGTTGGATAATTGATAGCGGATGCACAAACCACATGACAGGGGAGAAAAGAATGTTCTCCTCATAAGAGAAAAACGAAGATCCCCAAAGAGCTATCACATTCGGGGATGGAAATCAAGGTTTGGTCAAAGGACTTGGTAAAATTGCTATATCACCTGACCATTCTATTTCCAATGTTTTTCTTGTAGATTCATTAGATTACAATTTGCTTTCTGTTTCTCAATTATGTAGTATGGCTACAACTGTCTATTCACAAATGTAGGTGTTACTATCTTTAGAAGAAGTGATGATTCAGTAGCATTTAAGGGAGTGTTAGAGGGTCAGCTATACTTGGTCAACTTTAATGAAGCTAAACTTGACACTTGCTTAATTGCTAAGACTAATATGGGTTGGCTCTGGCATCGCCGACTTGCCCATGTTGGGATGAAGAATCTCCACAAACTTCTAAAGGGAGAGCATATTTTGGGACTAACAAATGTTTATTTTGAGAAAGACAGGGTTTGTAGCGCATGCCAAGCAGGAAAGCAAGTTGGCGCTCATCATCCACACAAGAACATCATAACAACGGACAGGCCGCTCGAGCTACTTCACATGGATTTATTCGGCCCGGTCGCTTACATAAGCATCGCGCGGGAGTAAGTATTGTCTAGTAATTGTGGATGATTATTCTCGCTTCACTTGGGTGTTCTTTTTGCAGGAAAAATCACAGACCCAAGAGACCTTAAAGGGATTCTTGAGACGGGCTCAAAATGAGTTTGGCTTAAGGATCAAAAAGATAAGAAGCGATAACGGAACGAGTTCAAGAATTCACAAATTGAAGGCCTTCTTGAGGATGAGGGCATCAAGCATGAGTTCTCTTCTCCCTACACACCTCAACAAAATGGTGTAGTGGAGAGGAAGAATAGAACTCTACTGGACATGGCAAGGACCATGCTTGATGAGTACAAGACTCCGGACCAGTTTTGGGTGGAAGCAATCAACATGGCTTGCTACTCCATCAACTGGCTCTACCTTCACCGAATCTTCAAGAAGACATCTTATGAACTCCTCACTGGTAAAAAGCTCAATGTTTCATATTTTAGAGTCTTTGGGAGTAAATGTTTTATTCTTGTTAAAAGAGGTAGAAAATCTAAATTTGCTCCCAAGGCTATAGAAGGTTTTTTACTTGGTTATGACTCAAACACAAGGGCATATAGAGTCTTTAACAAGTCCACTGGACTAGTTGAAGTTTCTTGTGACATTGTGTTTGATGAGACTAATGGCTCCCAAGTGGAGCAAGTTGATCTTGATGAATTAGATGATGAAGAGGCTCTGTGCGTCGCTCTAAGGAACATGTCCATTGGGGATGTGTGTCCTAAGGAATCCGAAGAGTCTCCACAAGCATAAGATCAATCGTCATCTTCCATGCAAGCATCTCCACCAACTCAAGATGAGGATCAGGCTCAAGATGATGAAGAGGAAGATCAAGAGGATGAGCCACCTCAAGAAGAGGTCAATGATCAAGGGGGAGATGAAGATGATCAAGACAAGGAAGATGAGCAAGAAATATAGGATCAAAGACCGCCACACCCAAGAGTCCACCAGGCGATTCAAAGAGATCACCTCGTCAACACTATTCTTGGTGATATCCATAAGGGGGTAACTACTCGATCTTGAGTCACACATTTCTGTGAGCGTTACTCTTTTGTTTCCTCTATTAAGCCATATAGGGTGGAGGACGCATTAAGAGATTCGGATTGGGTGATGGCAATGCAAGAGGAGCTCAACAACTTCACGAGGAATGAGGTATGACATTTGGTTCCACGTCCTAATCAAAATGTTGTAGGTACCAAATGGGTGTTCTGCAACAAGCAAGATGAGCATGGTGTGGTGATAAGGAACAAAGCCCAACTTGTGGCCAAGGGTTATTCACAAGTCGAAGGTTTGGATATCGATGAAACTTATGCACCCGTAGCTAGGCTTGAGTTAATTCGTATATTACTTGCCTATGCTACTTACCATGGCTTTAAGCTTTACCAAATGGACATAAAGAGTGCCTTCCTAAATGGACCTATCAAGGAAGAGGTCTATGTTGAGCAACCTCCTGGATTTGAAGATAGTGAGTACCCTAACCATGTCTATAAACTCTCAAAGGCGCTTTATGGGCTCAAGCAAGCCCCAAGAGTATGGTATGAATGCTTGCGAGATTTTCTTATGACTAATGGCTTCAAAGTCGGAAAAGCCGATCCTACACTCTTTACTAAAACTGTTGAAAAAGTCTTGTTTATTTGCCAAATTTATGTTGATGATATCATATTTGGGTCTACTAACAAGTCTACCTGTGAAGAGTTTAGTAGGATCATGATACAAAAATTCGAGATGTCGATGATGGGGGAGTTGAGATACTTCTTAGGATTTCAAATCAAGCAACTCCAGGATGGCACCTTCATCAGTCAAACCAAGTACATTCAAAACATTCTTAAGAAGTTTGGAATGAAGGATGCCAAACCCATCAAGACACCCATGGGAACAAATGGGCATCTCGACCTCGACATGTGAGGTAAATCCATAGATCAAAAGGTATACCGGCCAATGATAGGATCTTTACTCTATTTATGTGCATCTCGACCGGATATTATGCTTTCCGTATGCATGTGTGCAAGGCTCCAAGCTGATCCTAAGGAAGTTCACCTTAGGGCCGTGAAAAGAATCATGAGATATTTAGTTTACACTCCTAAGTTTGGGCTTTGGTAACCCAAGGGATCCACCTTTGACTTAATAGGATATTTTGATGCCGATTGGGCAGGGTGTAAAATTGATAGGAAGAGCACATCAAGGACTTATCAGTTTCTGGGGAGATCCCTGGTGTCTTGGGCTTCAAAGAAACAAAACTCAGTAGCTCTTTCTACCGCCGAAGCCGAGTATATTGCCGCAGGCCATTGTTGTGTGCAATTACTTTGGATGAGGCAAACCCTTAGGGACTATGGCTACAAATTGAGCAAAGTACCTCTCCTATGTGACAATGAGAGTGCTATCCGCATGGCGGAGAATCCCGTTGAGCACAGCCGCACTAAGCACATAGACATTCGGTATCACTTTCTGAGGGATCACCAACAAAGGGGGATATCAAAATAGCTTATGTTAACACCAAAGATCAATTAGCTGATATCTTCACCAATCCATTATATGAGAAAACCTTTAGCAAACTTAGGAATGAGCTAAATATACTTGATTCTCGGAATTTTGATTGAAACATTGCACACATAGCTCATTTATATACCTTTGATCATATCTCTTTCATTTGGTACAATTACATATTTCTTATTCTTCTTATGCCAAAACTATGACTCATGTGTTTTCAAGTATATTTGTATCCTTAGTCTTAGATTGAAAGGGAATAGGAGTATTCGGCAAAGACAATCCTTCCACTCTACTCCATCGGTATTACTTACTCTTTGCCGGTATTCCGCAACACTCTCAATTTGGTATCATCTTTCACTCATATATTGTTTACTAAAGGGGGAGAAAATATAAAAAGGCTCCAACATTCTCCGTTTTTGGCGCTTAATGCCAAAGGGGGAGAAAATATTAAGCCCAAAGCAAAAGGACCGTACCACCACTATTTCAAAAAATTTCGAAACGAAAGATTTATTTGGTATTCACAAATGTTTGTTTTTCAATTAGTATTCAAGATAAATTTCACATTGGTAAATTTTCAAATTGGTATCTATGTTAAGATTTCAAAATTGGTATCCATTTCAAAACCCTCTTGAAAAGCATTTGAAATTAAGGCATTTGAAATTAAGGGGAGAATTTCATTCAAGGAGAGTTTTTGTTTAGTCAAAGGAAAATCATTTGAAATAGGGGGAGAAATCTCAAATCTTGAAAATGCTTCTTACAATCTTATTCATATACCTTTGACTATTTGCAAAAGAATTTTGAAAAGAATTTGAAAAAGATTTGCAAAAACAAAACATGTGGTGCAAATGTGGTCCAAAATGTTAAATAAAAGAAAGCAATCCATGCATATCTAGTAAAACTATAAATTGGTTTAATTCCAAGTAACCTATGCACTTATCTTATGCAAACTAGTTCATTTCTGCACTTATTTAATTGCTTTGGTTTGTGTTGGCATCAATCACCAAAAAGGGGAGATTGAAAGGGAAATAGGGTTTAACCTTTTCCTATAAATAATTTTGGTGGTTGAATGCCCAACACAAATATTGGACTAACTAGTTTGCTCTAGAATATATGTTCTACAGGTGCATAAAGGTTCAACACAAACCAATAAAAGATTGAAGAAAGGGTTCAAATACAAAGGAGCAAAGAAACCGAGTGTGCCCTGGTCTGGCGCACCGGACAGTCCGGTGTGCCACCGGACAGTGTCCGGTGCACCAGGACCGTACAAGATCAAACTCGCTACTCTAGGGTTTCTCAGAGGCACGCTCCGCTATAATTCACCGGACTGTCCGGTGTGCCACCAGACTGTCCGGTGCACCAGTAGAGCAACGGCTATCCAGCGCAACGGTCGACTGCAACGGACCCCTGCAATGCTACAGTGCGTGAACAGTGCGCGCAGAAGTCAGAGCAGACATTAGAGGCGCACCAGATAGTGAACAGTACCTGTCTGGTGTGGCACCGGACTGTCCAGAGCCACAAGAAGTCAGCGCTCCAGTGGTCAAATGCTCCAGAACCCTAATGGTTGGGTGACGTGGCTGCGCACCGGACTGTCCGGTGCGCCCATCGACAACAGACATCCCCAACAGTTGTTTGGTGGTTGAGGGCTATAAATACCCCCAACCACCACCACTCCAAGCATCCAAGTTTTCTGAGCTTCTCATTCAATACAAGAGCTAGTGCATTCACTCCTAGACACAAATCAAAAGAATCAAAGCCTCTCCAAGTGCCAAATCCACTCCAACCACTTAGTGACTTGACAGAGAGTTTTTGTTTATGTTCTTTGCGCTCTTTTTGCTTGGATCACTTTCTTCCTTCCTTCCTCATTCTTGTTTCCAAGTGAATTGTAATCAAAGCAAGAGACACCAAGTGTGTGGTGGTCCTTGTGGGGTCTAAGTGACCCATTTGATTAAAGAAGAAAGCTCACTCGGTCTAGGTGACCGTTTGAGAGAGGGAAAGGGTTGAAAGAGACCCGGTCTTTATGACCACCACAACGGAGACTAGGTTCTTTAGAACCGAACCTCGGTAAAACAAATCACCGTGTTCATCCGCTTTATTTCTTGGTTGATTTGTTTTCCCCCTCTCTCCCGGACTCGGATTTAATTCTAATGCTAACCCCGGCTTGTAGATTGTGTTTTTAGTTATAAATTTCAGATTACGCCTATTCACCCCCCCTCTAGGCAACTTTCAGTAGCACCGAAACATAATTTGAATGCACAATTCCCGTTGACTTCGAATGAATTTTAGGTCGATGCCAGTTAGGTTGAAAATTTTATCTCCTTAGCTTTCCACCTATAAAAAGTCCAACCTAAGCGGAGTTCAGATGCATCTTGGGCGTTCATTTTAGTGCAGACTAGTATTGTACCCTGAGGTGGAGACACTGTTGAATCAGACTTGGCTTTCTGTTGTTGTGAACATCCTAGCTTCTTCTCATTGACACTTGGTCCCTTCCTAAGTCCTTGCTGGCTGTTTCTAAGGTTCCTAATCATCAAAACATCTATGGTCCCAAACATAAGCTCTAAAACATAATTGGCTAGCTTAGAACAAACCTAAAGATTTAACTGTCGTGCACGTGAACGTGTTACTGGTCCATACATTAGATATATAAAAGTGATGTTATCAGAGGGTGTATGTGACTACTGAAAGGGAAATGTGCCCTTGGGCCATTTTTATAATTGTTTTGGTGATTAGATGCCCAATACACTGTTTTGAACTCTCATGTGCTAAATGTGAAAGAAGTGAAAATCAAAGAACAAGGTATGTTTCTAGACTTAGTGAATTGTTTTTGAGTACTAACATGTTTATCTAAATTCTAGAAACAGTGCCAAGTAAAGAAGAAAGGCGTTGGAAAAGAGTTGGCTGTGTACAACCAACACCAGCTCGGGCCTGGCTCATCGGACTGTCCGGTGGTGCACCGGACAGTATCCGGTGCCCTAGGCTAGCCGACGGTGAATCGGCTGCTCTCGGGAAACGACGAAGTGACGCAGCTATAAATCACTGGACTGTCCGGTGGTGCACCGGACTGTCTAGTGAGTCGTCAGTGATGAACTCGTCGCTCTCGGGAAAATAAAAGGCGACGTGGCTATAATTCACCGGACTGTCCGATGGTGCACCGGACTGTCCGGTGAGTCAACAGCTCCTGTAGCCAATGGTCGTCCGCACGATCAACGCGTGACACGTGGCTCGCACCAACGGTAGGTTGGGCACACCGGACTGTCCGGTGCGCCAACGGGCCCGAAGGACAAATGGTCGGTTGTGCCCGGTATGGAAGTAAATCGAGCATCAGACTGCTACAGTAGCTGTCCAGTGGTGCACCGGACTGTTCGGTGCACCACTCGACAGAAGGCAGGAATTGCCTTCCAAGTTGGACTCCAACGGCTCCTAGCTGCCTTGGGCCTATAAAAGGGACCCCTAGGCGCATGGAACAGTACACCAAGCCTTGTCTAAGCATTCTAAGACTTCCAGACTCCGTCTCCATGCATTTGATCAATTGTGTTAATGATTTGAGCTCCGTTTGAGTTGCAAACTCTCTGTGCTGTATTTCGAGCTCAAGTCTTGGCTTGTGTGCGTGGGTGTGCTGCGGATTTAGGTCTTGCGTGTGTTGCTCTCCCATCCTTACTCTTGTGCGTTCTTGTGATCATAACTTTGTAAGGGCGAGAGGCTCCAACTTGTGGAGATTCCTCACAAACAGGATAAAAAATTACGTGTCTCTTGTGTTGTTTTCTGTGATTGTTTTGTTCGCAAGAGCTCGCTCCATAGCAACTTGGTCACACTAACTCTTTAATAACCAAGTTTGTGGCTATTTATTGTTTGATTTTACAGGATCACATATTCACCCCCCTCTAGGTGCTCTCAATTGGTATCAGTGTCGTTCTCTTCATTTAAAGGTCTAACCACCCAAAGAGATGGATCCTAAGGGTAAGGGGATGTTGGTCAATGACAAGGAGAAGGAATCCCTCTTCAACGAGCCAAGAGACGACAAGCCCACTGACTCAGGCTCGAGTCACAAGAAGAGGGACGGGAAGAAGAAGAGGTGCATCAAGAAGATCATCTACTACGACAGCGACACCTCCTCTTCTTCACCAAGGGACAACGACGACTCCTCATCCAAGAAAAAGACGGTTAATCAAAATTATTCTTTTGATTATTCTCGCATTCCCTATAATTGAAATACACATTTACTATCAATTCCCCTTGGAAAACCTCCATACTTTGACGGAGAGGACTATTCGTTTTGAAGTCATAAAATGCGTAGTCATTTATTCTCTCTCCATCCTAGCATATGGGAAATTGTAGAAAATGGGATGCATTTTGATAGCACTGATAATCCTGTCTTTATAAATGAACAAATTCATAAAAATGCCCAAGCTACTACTGTTCTGCTAGCATCTCTGCGCAGGGATGAATATAACAAGGTTAACGGCTTAGACAACGCCAAATAAATCTGGGACACCCTCAAGATATCACATGAGGGAAATGATGCCACCATGATCACCAAGATGGAACTAGTGGAGGGTGAGCTAGGGAGGTTTGCGATGATCAGGGGAGAGGAGCCAACACAAACCTACAACAGGCTCAAGACCCTGGTCAACAAAATCCGAAGCTACGGAAGCACAAGATGGACGGATCATGATGTCGTTCGACTCATGCTTAGGTCATTTACTGTTATTGACCCCCATCTTGTCAATCTTATTCACGAAAATCCTAGGTACACCAAAATGACACCCAAGGAGATCCTCGGAAAATTCATGAGCAGGCGCATGATGGTGAAGGAGGCGCGATACGTGGACGATGACCTAAATGGTCCACTGCCCATCTACGAGCCACATCCTGTTGCTCTCAAAGCAACTAGTAGCAAGGAGGCGCTACCAAGCAAGGTAGCACAAGTGGAGGCTGCCGAGCTAAATGAAGATGACATGGCGCTTATCATCAAGCGCTGCAAGACCGCGCTAAAAGGACGTAAGGAGTACCCCAACAAGAATAAAACAAGGGGAAAGCGCTCCTGCTTCAAATGCGGTAAGACTAGTCATTTCATAGCTCAATGCCCTGATAATGATAATGACCAGGGACAAGAAAAGCATGGGAAGAGGGAGAAGAAGAAGAACTACAGGAAGGCGAAGGGCGAGGTGCACCTAGGAAAGGAATGGGATTCTGACTGCTCTTCATCCGACTCTGACGATTAAGGACTAGCTGCCTCGACCTTCAACAAATCTTCGCTCTTCCCCAACGAACGCCATACTTGCCTTATGGCTAAGGAGAAGAAGGTATGTATTCGAGATACCCCTAAGTACTCTTCCTCTAGCGATGAGGAATCATCTGATGATGAAGTAGATTACACTAATTTATTTAAAGGACTAGATAGAGCTAAAGTAGACAAAATAAATGAACTAATTGATGCTCTTAATGAAAAGGATAGACTTCTAGAAAAGCAAGAGGACATTTTGTATGAGGAACATGATAAATTTATTAGTGTACAAAAAAACCCTTGCTTTAGAAATTAAGAAGAATGAACTGCTATTTTCTGAAGTGTCTACCTGTCATGAATCTATATCTAGCTTAAAGAATTTAAATAATAAATTAAATGCTAAGCTAGAGAAAGTTAATGAAACTAGTCCATGTGTAGAGCATGTCATTATTTGCAATAGATGTAAGGACTTCAATGTTGATGCATGTGATGAACATCTTACTTCTATTGCCAAATTAAACAATGAGGTTGCAAGTCTTAATGCTCAACTTAAGACTTGCAAAGATGATTATGATAAATTAAAATTTTCTAGGGATGCCTACACTGTTGGTAGACACCCCTCAATTAAGGATGGACTTGGTTTTCGAAAGGAAACCAAGAACTTAACAAGCCAAAAGACTCCCGTTGTCAACAAGGAGAAACGGAAGGCCCCTATGGCTAGTAGTTCTCAAAAGAACCATGCTTATATGTATGATAGGAAATTTACTAGGCATGCTCATAATGATAGATGCTATGATCATGTTGTTTTACCTGGTTATCATACTTCTCATGCTATGGTTGCTTCTAGCTCTACTTATGCTTATGGTAGAAATAGGCCTAGGCGTAATCATGCCGTGTCTCATGCGCATAGGAGAATTTGCAATGGTCCAACTGCTGTTTTCCATACTTGCAATGCTTCCTTTGTACTTTTATGTAAGAATGCAAAAGTAGTTGCTAGGAAATTGGGATCCAAATGCAAGGGAGACAAAACTTGCATATGGGTTCCAAAAACTGTTATGACTAACCTTGTAGGACCCAACAAGAGTTGGATATCTAAAACCCAAGCTTAAATTCCTTGTAGGTTTATGCATCCGGGGGCTCAAGCTGGATTATCGACAGCGGAGGCACGAACCACATGATGGGAGAGAAGAAGATGTTCACCTCCTACGTCAAGAACAAGGATTCCCAGAATACGATCATCTTTGGAGATGGGAACCAAGGCAAGGTCAAAGGCTTGGGCAAGATAGCCATCACTAACGAGCATTCAATATCAAATGTATTTTTAGTAGAGTCGCTCGGGTACAACCTTCTGTCTATAAGTCAATTGTGTCACATGGGTTACAATTGTTTGTTTATAAATGTTGATGTATCTGTCTTTAGAAGAAGTGATGGTTTATTAGCTTTTATGGGTGTATTAGACGACAAGCTCTACTTAGTTGATTTTTTGAAAGAGAATGCCAATCTAGATGCATGCTTAATCGCTAAGACTAATATGGGTTGGCTGTGGCATCGCCGTCTAGAACATGTTGGGATGAAGATCCTTCATAAGCTTCTAAAGGGCGATCATTTGTTAGGACTAACCGATGTCTGGTTTGAGAAAAACGGACCTTGTGCAGCATGTCAGGCAGGGAAACAGGTGGGAAGCACTCATCACAGCAAGAATGTGATGACGACATCAAGACCACTAGAGCTTCTTTACATGGATCTCTTCGGACCCGTTGCCTACCTTAGCATCGTGGGAAGTAAGTATGGTCTTGTAATTGTTGATGATTTTTCCCGCTTCACTTGGGTATTCTTTTTACAGGATAAGTCAGAAACCCAAGGGACTCTAAAGCGCTTATTAAGGAGAGCTCAAAATGAATTTGAGCTAAAGGTGAAGAAGATAAGAAGCGACAATGGGCCCGAGTTCAAAAATCTACAAGTTGAAGAGTTTCTTGAGGAGGAAGGCATCAAGCATGAGTTCTCCGCTCCCTACACACCACAGCAAAATGATGTGATAGAGAGGAAAAACAGGACACTAATCGACATGGCTAGAACGATGCTTGGAGAGTACAAGACGCCTGAGCGGTTTTGGTCGGAAGCTGTGAACACAGCTTGCCATGCCATAAATCGGCTCTACCTGCACCGTCTCCTCAAGAAGACCTCCTATGAACTCCTTACTGGTAACAAACCCAAAGTCTCTTATTTTTGTGTATTTGGGAGCAAATGCTACATTCTGGTGAAGAAAGGTAGAAATTCTAAATTTGCTCCCAAGGCAGTAGAAGGGTTTTTACTAGGATATGACTCAAATACAAAGGTGTATAGGGTTGTCGGCGTTTCGACCCCGGGGGGTCCCTGGACCGACGAGTAAATTGTCGCTGCGTGTCCCTGCCCAGATGGGTTGGCGCGGGATGGAACACAAGATGTGGGACAAGCCTTGTATTATCCTGCACCAGGGGTACCGCTCGCAGGAGGGGTTACAAGCGCGTCGCGTGAGGGAGAGAGAGAGAGAGGGGGACACAGAGCTCGTCCGCCGCTTCCCTCACGCGAACCCCCCTCAGGGTGGCCCTGGACTTCCCTTTTATAGAGGCAAGGAGAGAGTCCAGGTGTACAACGGGGGGCGTAGCTATGCGCTAACGTGTCCGGCAGTGGAGTGCCTAAGCCCTGTGTACATGCCAATGTGGCCGTTGGGGGAGAGCTTGGGCGTTGTACATGTGATGGCGTGGCCGCCGGAGGAGCGCCTGAGGACCGTAGGAGCACAGCTGGCAGCGCGGCGAGGACCTTGCTGACGTCTCCTTGCTGTCGTAAGGGGCTGAGAGCCACCGGCATCATGGCGCACGCGGGGCACCATCATTACCCGTTGCCGGGGTAAGCCAGACGGGACGCCGGTCTTGTTCTTTGTAGCCTGAGCAGGCTAGGAATAGGGAAATGATGTTTCCCCTGTTAGCGCGGTCGGTCCGAGCCCAGGGTCGGTCGAGGCGGAGACTTCTCTTGAGGTCGAGGCCGGGGTTGGGCAAGGACGCGATTCCTCCCAAGACCGGGGTCGAGGCCGAGTCCGGGGGTCGAGCGAGGCGGAGATCTCCTCCTGAGGCCGGAGCATGAGGTCGGGCGAGGCGGAAACCTCCTCCCGAGGCTGGAGCATGAGGTCGGGCGTGGCGGAGCTTCCTGTTGCGCCCGAGGCTTGAACTCGGTGGTTGATCGTGACTTGTTGTCAGTCGTTGCCGGGGTGGCTGACACGGCAGTCGGAGCGGAGCGAGCGGCGCTGTTTTCCTGTCATATCGGACAGTAAAGAGGAGGGGCGAAGTGACTGCGGTCACTTCGGCCTGGCCGACTGAGGTGCGTGTGACAGGATACGGCGTCAGGCATCCCCTGCATTTAATGCGCCTGCGAAGCGGTCGATTGGTGAGGCGGTATAGCCAAGGTTGCTTCACAACGAAGCCTGCCCGAGCCGGGCCTCGGGAGAGCCGAGGGGGCGCCTGCCGTCTGAGGAGGCCCTCGGGCGAGGCGTGAATTCGTCTGGGACCACTGTTCCAACCCGAGGTTGGGCTCAGGTGAGATCGCGTCCTTCGGGTAGACGAAGTCTTGGCTTGAACCGTACCCGTCAGTTGGTCTGAGGGTGTTTATCAGCCATGATTAGGAGCGTTGGGGGTACCCCTAATTATGGTACCCGACAGTAGCCCCCGAGCCTCGAAGGGAGTGATGGTACTCGCTTGGAGGCTTTTGCCGCGTTTTCGGTGAGGGGACCGGCCTTTCTCGGTTTTTGCCTTGTTCTGGTGGGTGTGTGCGAGCCCACCCGCCGGGTGTAGCCCTCGAGGCCTCGGAGGAGTGGTTTGACTCCTCTGAGGTCTGAATGCTTTTCGTGGTGCTTCGGCCGGTCTAATCGTTCCCTCATGCGGCCCGGAAGTAGCCCGGGTGCGTGGTCGGGTTCCAAGTTATCAGGCTGGTTTGTTGACGCTGTCAACAGTTTTGGCCATAGCCGGGTGCGAGAGCAGCCCCCGAGCCTCTGCACGGAGCGAGAGGACGATCAAGGACTTTCCTGACTTTTATTTTACGCCCCTGCATCGCCTTTCCGCAAGGAGGAGGGGGGGAAGGCGCCATGTTGCCCTCGGAGGGCGCCGAACATGGTGTTTCCAGTGAGCTGCTAATGGATGATCCGAGTGGACGCCCGTGCCCCATTCGTTAGGGGTCGGCTGTGGCCCAGAGGCACGCTCCAAAAGTACCTATGGGTAATTCGCCGGACCTAGACCCCTTCGATAGGGTCTGAGGGCTCGCTGCCTCCCTCTGGTGGGATTCCGTTACAAATCGTTCCCACTGGTCTCGGAAATGTCCTAGGGTACCTCGGGAGCATAGCCCGAGCCTTGGTTATGTATCGAACGTACCTAGAGTCATCCCTCACTCTGCGTGCTCTGGGGCGACTGTCGAACCCTTCCGAGAGGCCAGCCTACGAACCCCTGATCAGTAGTGGGCACGGAGCCCGAGCGCTCTGGGGCGGCTGTCGAACCCTTCCGAGGGGCCAGCCTTCGAACCCCTGATCAGTAACGGGCTTGAAGTCCGAGTGCTCTGGGGCGGCTATCGAAACCCTTCCGAGGGGCCAGCCTTCGAACCCCTGATCAGTAGGAGGGCTCGGGGCCCGCTTCCTCCGCCGAGAAGGATCCTTTCCACAACGTCCCCTTTCCCGGTCCCTGTGGCAAGAGAGAGAGAGAGGAGGAGGGGAAGGATATGAATTTAAATAAGGTGGCGCACCTTTTTTGACGCGGTCTTTATGGCGAAGGCGAAGCGACGCCCGCCTCGCCTGCCAGAGGTGTTGCCTGCTCCGTCGGAGAGTTAATGCGACGAGACGGGCGATTCGCGTGGCGCCCGTTGCGCGTGCGAGCCATTCGAGGAACGGGGCAGGGGCGCGTCGTGTTCATGCCGTGGGAGAGGGCTCTCCCGTTGCTTCAGGAGGGGACGCGAGCCTATAGGCGACTTGACTGCTGCCTCCGCTCGTCTGTCGCTGCAGTTACTATCGGCCCACTTTTGTCCATGCCAACCGTCGTGCCTACCCCGCGGCTGACTGACCCGTGGCCGTCGCCTTTAATTGGCACTGTTGGGTCATGCGCAGGGGTACCTCAAGTCGCGGTACTGGTCCCGCAGTCGAGGAGGCGCAGCATTGGCGTGAGTGGCGGTGTAGCTTTTTGCACGTCATAACCGGCGCACTGGTTACATGACATGCGGGCCCGCTTCCTTTGCGCTGGTCCACCAGATGTGGACGGAGCCAAAGGGGCGCACAGTTGCGGGGAAGTTGGATGCTTGTCGCGTGGCAGTCCACCCTTTCGACCACCAGTTTCTGCGAAGATGGGAGAGCGCTTGTAACCGCGGGACGGTTACATGCCTCGCGCGCGGCGGTTCGCCTTCTTCGTGCTTCGGATCAGCTTGCATGACGTGTGGGTCCTAGCCCCCGTGTCGTAGGGAGAGAACCCTAGAGGATGTCAGTGGGGACTTCGCCCGTGACGCTAAGGGGTGCAAGCGAGGAGGTCTGCATATAAAAGGGGGATCGATCCCCTAGGCAGTGGCCATGCCTTCGTCCTCCCCTCATGCCTTGTGCCCTTCCACCTTTTGAGCCCCTGGATGGGGTGCTCCAGCGCCGCCTTGCTCTTGCTGTCGTTGGAGGAGCGCGGCCTCGTGGAGATCGGTACCTTTCAGCCATTGCTCGGCTTCAAGGATTTTCGTCGTGCAGGCTGGGGTGGAGAGCGAGCTGAGCCGAGTTTCGCCTCCCGTGTGGGCCGGCGACCCGCTTCTTCCTCCAACATTTGGGGGAGAAAGGTATCCTCCAGCCTTGCGGAGGTGACACCCTCCAGCCATGCGGGGGGAAGGCGAACCGCTGCTGCCTGGCCAGGGCGCAGCCGTCCGTCTTCCACTTGGGCAACGGTTGTGCCGTACGCCGGTGGCTGCTGTCACCGCCCTCACGGAGAGGGCGGACTTCGACAACGTGGGTTCGGTCGGCCGTAGACGTCGTCATCTGCAGCGTGTCCGGCTCGCTGGCCCAGCTGGCTCTAGCGCCGCTTGGTCCTCGTGGGGACCGGCGCTGGCCGATCCTCGAGGATTTGAGTGGGGATCTGCCGGCGAGCCGCTTGGAGTTCGTCATCCCGCGGGCCCCCTGGTATGGAGGTTGTTCATACCCGCGGGAGCGGAACCGGAGTTCCGTTTGTAAGGAGATATACCGGGCTTTTGCCGGAGCAAAATGTAACCTCTTCAAGTACTTAGACATTTGTCGTAGGTCGGGAGAACCGCCGAGGGTTCTGCCAACATCTAAGCCCGTGTAGCAGAGTTACCCCAGGTATATATGTTTATTCTTTGTGGCTGTTGAGGCCTGAACATTCGGGTATTCGAGAACGAAGCTGTGTGTCTTCCTCACTCCGAGCGCTGGGACTTGTCTATTGGCTGGCCGAACCACTTAACCGAGCGTCGGTCGCCTTTCGCGAAAGGTGACGAGTGAGGTGTCCGTATCCCGGAGGCGTAGGAGTCCCTCGGCTCTGTCGGCCTTGCCGCTCTAGGCTTCCCTTGCTCAGTTTTCGGAACCCTCGGCTGCTCTGCGATGAGCCAGAGCCGTAGGCAGTGGTGTTAGCGTGGACAGACGCGGAGTCGGCTCGGAAAGAGACTTCATCGGCCCAGGAGATGGCGGCCTCCCAGGCCGAGGAAGATGTGGCAGTAGCCGCCGAAGCTTGGCCAAGACATCTGCTGGCGCGGTGCTGGCGTCCTCCCTTAGGTGGAGGTCCTTTTGCCCGGGTCACCGTCCAAGGCCGGGCCTGGTTCCGCCGAGGGTGGGATCAACGCCGAGGGTGATGCTGCTCCCCCTGCCGATGCTCGAACCTGCAGGAACAGTTTGTCTGTAGCATGCGCATGCTTTTTCGTGGCCGCCGAGGCTTAAACACTTTATCATCGCGTTTAAAAAGTTGCGTCTTCTCTCCTCTTGTTTCGAGCATCACGACTTGTCTGTCAATAGCAGAATCGTTTATCCGAACGAGAGTTACTTTTCGTGGAAGGTGATGAGTGAGGTATCCGTATCCCGCAGGCGCAGGAGTCCCTCAGCTCGGTCGGCCTTGCCGCTTACGTGCGCTCTCATTTGGTCGAAGGATTTCATTATTGGGACAGTCGAGAAGGCGCGAAAGTCGTTTTCTACCCGAGTGTTAGGACTTGTTCGGTAGCAGGATTGCTTATCCGAGCGTGAGTTACTTCTCGCGGAATGTGATGAGTGAGGTATCCGTATCCCGGAGGCGTAGGAGTTCCTCGGCTCGGTCGGCCTTGTCGCTTACGTGTACTCTCGTCGTTCTCAGGATCCCGCTATCGATACGGAAGTCGAAAGCACGAAGGTTGTTTTGGTAGAAAATTTTTCCGAGGAAAATTTTGACGCGGAGGGGTTCCCCCTTCTAGCCCCCGAGGGAGGGTCGGGCTTTGCCGAGGCAAGGCTGACCCTTCCTTGACGGTTAGACTTTGCGTATGTAAACGAGGTACATGAATGACTTAAAACATCTTAAGGGTAGAAACGACGTAGCTGTTGGATGTTCCAAGCGTTGCTGTAGACCTTGCCTTGGTCGTTGGCCAGCTTGTATGTTCTGAGCTTCAAGATCTTGGCGATGATGAAGGGCCCTTCCCAGGGAGGAGTGAGCTTGTGGCGCCCTCGGGCGTCCTGTCACAGGCGAAGCACCAAGTCTCCCACTTGGAAGCCTCGGGACCGAATGCTTCGGGCGTGGTAGCGCCGCAGCGACTGCTGGTACCATGCCGAATGTAGTAAGGCAACGTCTCGAGCCTCCTCGAGTTGGTCCAGCGAGTCTTCTCGGCTGGTCTGGTTGCTTCGGTCGTCGTATGCCTTGGTCCTCGGGGAGCCATATTCCAAGTCCATGGGGAGGACGGCCTCGGCCCCATAGACTAGAAAGAACGGCATAAAACCCGTGGCGCGGCTCGGCGTCGTCCTCAGACTCCAGACTACCAAGGGTAGCTCTTTCATCCACCGCTTGCCGAACTTGTTGAGGTTGTTGTAGATCCTTGGTTTGAGCCCCTGCAGAATCATACCGTTGGCACGCTCCACCTGCCCATTCGTCATGGGATGAGCTACGGCGGCCCAGTCCACACAGATGTGGTGGTCGTCGCAGAAGTCCAGGAACTTTTTTCAGTGAACTGCGTGCCATTGTCGGTGATGATTGAGTTTGGGACCCCGAACCGATGAATAATGTTGATGAAGAATGTCACCGCCTGCTCGGACCTGATGCTGTTTAGGGGTCGGACCTTGATCCACTTGGAGAATTTGTCGATAGCGACCAGCGGGTGCCTTCTGCAAGGGACCGACGAGGTCCAGACCCCACACAGCAAATGGCCAGGTGATGGGTATCGTCTGCAAGGCCTGAGCGGGCAGATGCATCTGCTTTGCGTAGAATTGACTCCCCCGGCAGGAGCGCACAATCCTAATGGCGTCGGCCACCGCAGTTGGCCAGTAGAAACCTTGTCGGAAGGCATTCCCCACGAGGGCTCGAGGCGCTGCATGGTGGCCGCAAGCCCCTGAGTGTATTTCTTGCAACAGCTCTTGTCCTTGGGCGATAGATATGCATCGTTGAAGGATGCCCGAGGGGCTGCGGTGATAGAGCTCTTTTTCATCACCCAGCAGGACAAATGACTTGGCGCGCCGAGCCAGCCGTCGAGCTTTGGTCATGTCGATGTGGAGCTCTCCTCGGAGGAGATATTCCAGCTACGAGGTCTGCTAGTTCGGATCTGGCGTGACCCCATTCTGTTCCTCTTCGATGGGCAAGACCTCTTCCTCGATGGCCGAGGGTGCCTCGGGTGCGGCCGAGGGTACCTCGAGCTCGGCCGAGGGTGCCTCGGGCTGGGCCAAGGCTTCCTCAGGCTCGGGCGCGTCGTCGATCTTGATGGATGGTTGATGTAGGTCTCTGGAGAAGACGTCCGGGGGAACTGTCGTTCGCCCCGAGGCTATTTTTGCCAGCTCGTCCGCAGTCTCGTTGTACCGTCAGGCGATGTGGTTGAGCTCCAGCCCGTAGAACTTGTTCTCCAGGCGCCGGACTTCGTCGCAGTAGGCTTCCATCCTCCGGTCACGGCAGTGGGAGTTCTTCATGACTTGGTCAATGACAAGCTGCGAGTCGCCTCGAGCGTCGAGGCGTCGGACCCCTAGCTCGATGGCGATGTGTAGCCCGTTAACCAGTGCTTCATACTCGGCCACGTTGTTTGATGCCGGAAAATGGAGGCGAATGACGTGGCGGAGATGATTTCCGAGGGGTGAAACGAAGAGCAGGCCAGCGCCCGCTCCTGTTTTCATGAGTGACCCATCGAAGTACATGGTCCAGAGCTCGGGCTGGATTGGAGTTGTCGGTAGCTGGGTGTCAGTCCACTCAGCCAGGAAGTCTGCCAAGACCTGAGATTTTATGGCCTTCCGAGGAGCGAATGATCGTGTTTCGCCCATAAGCTCCACCGCCCACTTTGCTATCCTACCCGAGGCCTCACGGCACTGGATGATCTCCCCCAGGGGGAAGGATGACACCACAGTTACCGGATGAGACTCGAAGTAGTGTCGCAACTTTCGCCGTGTCAGGATCACTGCGTAGAGCAGCTTCTGGATCTGTGGGTAGCGAGCTTTGGTCTCGGAAAGCACTTCACTGATGAAGTAGACTGGCCTCTGGACGGGCAGTGCATGCCCTTCTTCTCGTCTCTCGACTACGATTGCGGCGCTGACCACCTGAGTAGTCGCGGCTACGTAGACCAAGAGGGCTTCTCGTGCGGCAGGGGGCACCAGGATGGGTGTGTTCGTAAGGAGAGCCTTAAGGTTTCCGAGGGCTTCCTCGGCCTCGGGGGTCCAAGTGAAGCACTCGGCCTTCCTTAAGAGGCGGTACAGAGGCAAGCCTTTCTCGCCAAGGCGTGAGATGAAGCGGCTTAGAGCCGCAAGGCATCCCATGACCCTTTGTACTACTTTCAAATCTTTGATCGGTCCCATGTTGGTGATGGCCACGATCTTCTCCGGGTTGGCCTCGATGCCCCGCTCAAAGACGATGAATCCAAGGAGCATGCCTCGGGGGACTCTGAAGACACACTTCTCGGGATTGAGTTTCACGCCTTTCGCTCTCAGACACTTGAATGTCGTTTCAAGGTCAGAGAGGAGGTCGGAGGCTCTCTTCGTCTTGACAACGATGTCGTCGACGTAAGCCTCGACCGTTCTGCCGATGTGTTCTCCGAACACATGGTTCATGCACCTCTTGTAAGTGGCGCCTGCATTCCTCAACCCAAATGGCATTGTGGTGTAACAGTACATGCCAAAAGGTGTGATGAAAGAAGTCGCAAGCTGGTCGGACTCTTTCATCTTGATTTGGTGATAGCCTGAGTAGGCATCGAGGAATGACAGGGTTTTGCACCCAGCAGTGGAGTCCATGATTTGATCGATGCGAGGTAGAGGGTAGGGGAACTTTCAGACATGCCTTGTTTAGACCAGTGTAGTCTACACACATCCTCCATTTCCCATCCTTCTTCCTTACAAGAACAGGGTTAGCTAACCATTCGGGATGGAATACCTCTTTGATGAACCCTGCCGCGAGTAGCTTGTGGATCTCCTCGCCTATGGCCCTGCGCTTTTCCTCGTCGAAATGGCGCAGGGTTTGCTTCACGGGTCGGGCTCCAGCTCTAATGTCTAGTGAGTGCTCGGCAACATCCCTCGGTATGCCGGGCATGTCCGAGGGACTCCACGCAAAGACTTCAGTGTTTGCGCGGAGAAAGTCGACGAGCACTGCTTCCTATTTGGGGTCAAGCCCGGAGTCGATCTAAACTTGCTTGCTGGCGTCGTTGCTGGGGTCGAGAGAGATAGACTTGACTGCCTCAACAGGTTAGAAGTTGCCGGCGTGCCGCTTCGTGTCGGGCGCCTCCTTGGAGAGGCGTTCTAGGTCGGCGATGAGGGCCTCAGACTCGGCGAGAGCCTCGGCGTACTCCACGCACTCCAGGTCGCATTCGTACGCGTGGCGGTACGTGGATCCGACGGTGATGATCCCATTTGGGCCCAGCATCTTGAGCTTGAGGTAGGTGTAATTGGGGACGGCCATGAACTTGGCATAGCATGGTCTTCCCAACACCGCATGGTAGGTTCCTCGGAACCCGACGACCTCAAAGGTGAGAGCTTCCTTTCAGAAGTTTGAGGGAGTTCTGAAGCAGACGGGTAAGTCGATCCATCCGAGGGGTAGGATTCGCTTCTCGGGCGCGATCCCGTGGAAGGGTGTCGCATCGGCTCGGACTTCGGACCGATCAACCCCTAAGAGTTCCAGGGTCTCGGCGTAGATGATGTTAAGGCTGCTGCCTCCATCCATGAGGACCTTGGAGAGCCTAACATTGCCGATGATCGGATCAACGACGAGCGGGTACCTTCCCGGGCTTGGCACGAAGTCGGGGTGGTCGCCTTTGTCGAAGGTGATAGGCTTGTCGGACCAGTCTAGGTAGACTGGCGCCACCACCTTCACCAAGCAGACTTCCCGACGCTCTTGCTTGCGGTGCCGAGCTGAGGCGTTCGCCGCCTGCTCGCCGTAGATCATGAAGCAGTTATGGACCTCCGGGAATCCCTCTTCCTTGCCGCCCTCCTTCTTGTCGTTGTCATGGCCCTTGCCATCCTCCGCCGGGGGCCCGGTCTTATGGAAGTGGCGTCGGAGCATGACACATTCTTCGAGGGTGTGCTTGATGGGCCCCTAGTGATAGGGGCACGGCTCTTTGAGCATCTTGTTGAACGCGCCGGCCCCTCTAGGTGGTTTCCGAGGGTTCCTGTGCTCGGCCCTAGCGACGAGATTCGCGTCTGCGGCGTCGCGCTTCGCTCGCGACTTGTTTTTAGCCTTCTTCTTCGTGCCCCGCTGGGCGGACGCCTCAGGGGCGTCTGTCTTCGGCTCCCTCTGAGGCTGCTTGTCCTTCCGGAAGATGGCTTCGACCGCCTCTTGACCCAAGGCGAACTTGGTGGCGACATCCATCAGTTCGCTCGCGCGGGTGGGAGTCTTGCGCCCTAGTTTGCTCACCAGGTTTCGGCAAGTGGTGCCGGCAAGGAAAGCCCTGATGACATCCGAGTCGGTAATGTTGGGCAGCTCGGTGCGCTGCTTTGAAAACCGCTGGATGTACTCTCGGAGGGACTCCCCTGGCTGCTGGCGGCAGCTTTGGAGGTCCCACGAGTTCCCAGGGCGCACGTACATGCCTTGGAAGTTTCCCGCGAACGCTTTGACCAGATCGTCCCAGTCAGAGATCTGTGCAGGAGGCAGATGCTCCAGCCAGGCTCGGGCGGCGTCGGAGAGGAAAAGGGGTAGATTACGGATGATGAGGTTGTCATCATCCGCCCCTCCCAACTGGCATGCCAGTCGGTAGTCCGCGAGCCACAGCTCCGGCCTCGTCTCCCTCGAGTACTTGGTGATAGTAGTCGGGGCTCGGAAATGGGTAGGGAACGGTGCTCGTCGTATGGCCCGGCTAAAGACTCGTGGGCCGAGTGGTTCGGGCGAAGGACTGCGATCCTCCTCGCTGTTGCAGCGTCCCCCGCGCCTAGGATGGTAGCCTCGGTGCACCTTCTCATCGAGGCGGGCTCGATGGTCGAGATGGTGGTGCTCGTTGCCGAGGCGTTCCCGGGCGGTGGGCGCCTTGTCCCGTGTACGCTCAGGATGGACCGAGGCTTCCCGAATGCGCCGAGAGGACACCGCGTGATGCTCCGAGGGGTTAGCTCGCCTGCGGGAGGCGGAGCTCTTGACTCGTCGAACCGCGGCGCCTTCTAGGAGATTCTTGAGTTCGCCCTAGATGCGCCGTCCCTCGATGGTGGATGGCCCCGGCATGGCCCGAAGCAGCATCGCCGTTGCAGCTAGGTCCTGGCCGAACCCACTGACAGCCGGAGGCAGCGCTGCCCTAGCATTGTCGACGATGCGGTGCCGGATGTCTTGGGCCTGATGACAGGCTTCTCTGGCGAGTGATCAGCCTGCCCACTCCTGTTCGATGTTCTGTCGGAGCTGTACAAGCCGGCCTGCTTCCCTGTCGACCTGGGCCTGCATCTCACGGATTTGCTCAAGCTATATGTCCTGACCCCCGCAGGGACTAGGACCACAGCTAGCTCCCGCGGGATGTCAACGCGAGATGCGGGCCCAGGGGGATCGTCAACCTCTGGCATACCGAGGTGGTTGCCTTCGTTGTGATCTCCCAGATCGACGTGGAAACATTCGCGACTTGGGACGTAACCCTCGTCGTCAAGGTCAGGGCCATCGTCAGAACAACTGGAGAGGCAGTGGTCACATGCGGACATGAAGCCTCGCATGGCACCGGGGTCATTGAGGGCAGAGAAATCCCAACCGGAGTTGGGGTCGTCCTCTTCCTCAGAACCCGCCGGTCCAAAGGTTGAGACGGCTGTCAGTCGGTCCCAGGTCGACCACATGTGGTACCCCGGAAGGTTTGGATACGCCTTTACGAAGGCGCTCATCATAGTGGGGTCGCTAGGTGGATCGAAGCTGAACCGAAAAGGTATGGGATGGAAAGCGGATGGTACCTCTTGGTCGTTGGACGGTGGTGAAGTCGCGTCGGGGGCGGGGCACACCGTCATCTCAGGTACGAGGGTAACGCCCAGCAGGTCCTTTGTGAGGGTGCTGGCGTTATCAGTCCGCTTGGGTCTGACACGTCGCGGGGAAGTGACACTCGCCGTCGCCTCAGGTGTGAGGGCAATGTCCTACATGTCCCGCGGGGGAGTGCCGGCGTCATCGACTCGCTCTGGTGCGACAGCCGACAAGGTGTCGCCTCCTGCGTGGCCATGGTTGCCCCGTCTCCGCCTCCTCCGACGAGGAGGGTGGCGGGGACGACCGGAGCGCTCCTCTTCTGCCACGGGGAGATGCTGTCGTAGAGCTCGCTGCCGCCGGGCGAGTCGAAGACCGTCGTTGTCGTCACGCCGCGGGGGGAGGAGTACCATGTCGTAGCTGCCATCGAGGGACATGAACTTGAGACTCCCGAAGCGGAGCACCATCCCGGGCTGGAGAGGTTGCTGAAGACTCCCCATCTGGGTCTCAACGGGAAGGTGTTCGTTAACATGCAGCAGGCCCCTACCTGGCACGCCAACTGTCGGCGTTTCGACCCCGGGGGGGTCCTTGGACCGACGAGTAAATTGTCACTGCGTGTCCCTGCCCAGATGGGTTGGCGCGGGATGGAACACAAGTTGTGGGACAAGCCTTGTATTATCCTGCACCAGGGGTGCCGCTCGCAGGAGGGGTTACAAGCGCGTCGCGTGAGGGAGAGAGAGAGGGGGGGACACAGAGCTCGTCCGCCGCTTCCCTCGCGCGAACCCCCCTCAGGGTGGCCCTGGACTTCCCTTTTATAGAGGCAAGGAGAGAGTCCAGGTGTACAACGGGGGGCATAGCTATGCGCTAACGTGTCCGGCAGTGGAGTGCCTAAGCCCTGTGTACATGCCAACGTGGCCGTTGGGGGAGAGCTTGGGCGCTGTACATGTGATGGCGTGGCCACCGGAGGAGCGCCTGAGTCCTGTAGGAGCACAGCTGGCAGCGCGGTGAGGACCCTGCTGACGTCTCCTTGCTGTCGTAAGGGGCTGAGAGCCACCGGCGTCATGGCGCACGCGGGGCACCATCATTACCCATTGCCGGGGTACAGGGCCGTGCCGGTGTAATTTGAGGCCCTGTACAAATTCTGAAATGAGGCCTCTTTTATTAGTGAAGGTTATTGACCATCGGTGAACGAAACGTCATACTGCACATATATGGGTTGTGCTCACGTCTCACAGTCATGAAATAGACGTATGAGTAAAGAATTAGAGACTAAGAACAACTCCAAAAGACTATGTATTCTTTCTAATTGATATAAATTTTTTTTTGAAAAAAAACCTTCTATCAGTTTATTTAAATGGCTATCCAAAAATAATAATCTTTGATTCTATTTTTCTCGCTAGCCAAAGATAGAAAACGTGAATGACTCTAAAAATAAAAATAAGATATAAAAAAGTTATTAGAGATTAAAGGATATACAAAGTAATTCTCAAAATGATAATTTAGAGAGTGAAATTTAGAAATAATCTTGGATATGCTCTAATGTATATTTTCTATTATATAAATATATTGCAGACTTACATATTTGGGGCCCTAGATTTTGCGGGGCCCTGTACGAGCGAACAGCTCGCACACCCCTTGGCACGGGCCTGCCGGGGTAAGCCAGACGGGACGCTGGTCTTGTTCTTCATAGCTTGAGCAGGCTAGGAATAGGGAAATGATGTTTCCCCTGTTAGCGCGGTTGGTCCGAGCCCAGGGTCAGTCGAGGCGGAGACTTCTCTTGAGGCCGAGGCCAGGGTCGGGCGAGGATGCGATTCCTCCCGAGACCCGGGTCGAGGCCGAGTCCGGGGGTCGGGCGAGGCGGAGATCTCCTCCTGAGGCCGGAGCGTGAGGTCGGGCGAGGCGGAAACCTCCTCCCGAGGCCGGAGCATGAGGTCGGGCGAGGCGGAGCTTCCTGTTGCGCCCGAGGCTTGAACTCGGTGGTTGATCGTGACTTGTTGTCAGTCGTTGTCGGGGTGGCTGACACGGCAGTCGGAGCGGAGCGAGCGGCGCTGTTTTCCTGTCATATCGGACAGTAAAGAGGAGGGGCGAAGTGACTGCGGTCACTTTGGCCTGGCCGACTGAGGTGCGTGTGTCAGGATACGACGTCAGGCATCCCCTGCATTTAATGCGCCTGTGAAGCGGTCGGTTGGTGCGGCAGTATGGCCAAGGTTGCTTCACAACGAAGCCTGCCCGAGCCGGGCCTCGGGAGAGCCGAGGTGGCGCCTGCCGTCTGAGGAGGCCCTCGGGCGAGGCGTGAATTCGTCTGGGACCACTGTTCCAACCCGAGGCTGGGCTCGGGTGAGATCGCGTCCTTCGGGTAGACGAAGTCTTAGCTTGAACCATACCCGTCAGTTGGTCTAAGGGTGTTTACCAGCCATGATTAGGAGAGTTGGGGGTACCCCTAATTATGGTACCTGACAAGGGTCTTCAACAAATCATCGGGATTAGTTGAAGTCTCCAGTGACGTTGTATTTGATGAGACTAATGGCTCTCCAAGAGAGCAAGTTGATCTTGATGATATAGATGAAGAAGTTCCAACGGCCGCAATGCGCACGATGGCGATAGGTGATGTGCGACCACAGGAACCACAAGAACAAGATCAACCTTCTTCCTCAACAATGGTGCATCCCTCAACTCAAGACGATGTATAGGTACCTCAAGAAGAGGAGCAGGATCAAGGGGGAGCACAAGAAGAATAGGTTATGGATGAAGAAGCACCACGGGCCTCTCCAACTCAAGTCCGAGCATTGATCCAAAGACATCACCCCGTCGATCGGATTCTGGGCGACATCAGCAAGGGAGTAACTGCTCGCTCACGATTAGCTAATTTTTATGAGCATTACTCGTTTGTCTCTTCTATTGAGCCTTTCAAGGTAGAAGAGGCCTTGCAGGATCTGGACTGGGTGTTGGCCATGCAGGAAGAGCTCAACAACTTCAAAAGAAATGAAGTCTGGTGTCTGGTGCCACGTCCAAAGCAAAACATTGTGGGAACCAAGTGGGTGTTCCGCAACAAGCAAGACGAGCACGGAGTGGTGACAAGAAACAAGGCTCGACTTGTGGCAAAAGGTTATGCCCAAGTCGCAGGTTTGGATTTTGAGGAGACTTTTGCTCCTGTTGCTAGGCTAGAGTCAATTTGGATATTATTAGCCTATGCTGCTCACCATTCTTTTAGGCTGTTCCAAATGGACATGAAGAGTGCTTTCCTCAATGGGCCAATTAAGGAGGAGGTATACGTGGAACAACCCCTGGCTTTGAGGACGACAGGTATCCCGACCATGTATATAAGCTCTCTAAGGCGCTCTATGGACTTAAGCAAGCCCCAAGAGCATGGTATGAATGCCTTAGAGATTTATTAATTGCTAATGCTTTCAAGGTTGGAAAAGCTGATCCCACTCTTTTTACAAAGACTTGTGATGGTGACCTTTTTGTGTGCAAATTTATGTCGATGACATAATATTTGGTTCTACTAACCAAAAGACTTGTGAGGAGTTTAGCAGGGTGATGATGCAAAAGTTCGAGATGTCATTGATGGGCGAGTTGACCTA
Source organism: Zea luxurians (assembly GCA_029449295.1). Lineage (NCBI taxonomy): Eukaryota > Viridiplantae > Streptophyta > Magnoliopsida > Poales > Poaceae > Zea > Zea luxurians. The sequence continues at coordinate 179,058,635 of JAOPSE010000004.1, read as the reverse complement.
CTTTCTTGGATTCTAAGTAAAGCAACTCAAGGACGGCACCTTCATCTCCCAAACGAAGTACACCCAAGATCTTCTCAAGAGGTTTGGAATGAAGGATGCTAAGGCCGCGAAGACACCGATGGGAACTGACGGGCATCTGGACCTCAACAAAGGAGGTAAGTCTGTTGATCAAAAGGCATACCGGTCAATGATAGGTTCATTATTGTATCTTTGTGCTAGTAGACCGGACATTATGCTTAGTGTATGCATGTGTGCTCGATTTCATTCCGACCCTAAGGAATGTCACCTTATGGCTGTTAAGCGAATTCTTATGTATTTAGTTTCTACGCCTTGCTTCGGGATCTGGTATCCAAAGGGGTCTACCTTTGACTTGATTGGATACTTAGACTCCGACTATGCCGGGTGCAAGGTTTATAGGAAGAGCATATCAGGGACGTGCCAATTTCTATTAAGGTCCCTTGTGTCCTGGAGTTCTAAGAAACAAACATCTGTTGCCCTAGCCACCGCTGAGGCCGAGTACGTTGCCGCAGGACAGTGTTGCGCGCAACTGCTTTGGATGAGGCAAACTCTCCGGGACTTTGGCTACAATCTGATCAAAGTCCCACTCCTATGTGACAATGAGAGTGCAATCCGCTTGGCGGATAATCCTGTTGAACACAGCCGCACTAAGCACATAGGCATCCGACATCACTTCCTGAGAGACCACCAGCAAAAGGGAGATATCGATGTGTACCACATTAGCACCGAGAACCAGCTAGCCGATATCTTCACTAAACCTTTAGATGAGAAAAGGTTCTGCAGGTTGCATAGTGAGCTAAATGTCCTAGATTCGCGTAACTTGGATTGATCTATAGCATACATGTGTTCTATGCCTTTAATCATGTTACTTTGTGCATTTAAATCAATTATTGTTTGTTTATGGTGCTCAAGCTGTACAAGTCATTCCCGAACCTCACAAGTTCGTATGCAAATGTTGCATATATTTAGGGGGAGATGTGCTATAACTTGATCCCTTTGAGACTAAGTTGTTTGTTTGAGTACACTTGATGTAGTCTCAAAAGTACATTGAAAGGGAAAATGAACTTGGACGACAAAAAGACTTCCACTACACTCCGATATTTGTGTACTTAATTCCAAGTTCATATTTATGCTCTCATTGCTTTTTTGCTCTTATTTGACACTTTGGTGAGGCAATGGGGTTAAAGGACCAAAAATGATTCTGTTTTGGTGCTTAATGCCAAAGGGGGAGAAATTAAGGCCAAAACAAATGGATCAGCCAACTACTTGTGAATTTTGAAAAAAATAGAGTTATAATTTGTGATTTGTCCAAAATACTCTTATTGCAAAATTTGGTCTCTTATGGGGGAGAATTTTGATTATGGGAAAAGGGGGAGTTTTTGGCACTTGATCAACTTTACTCTTGGAATATCTCTCTATTTGCTCAAACAAGTGTGTTTGACTTAGAGATAGGAAAAAGAATTTGATTTGCAAAAACTAACCAAGTGGTGGCAAAAAGTGATCCAAATATGCCAAATCCTAAGTAAAAAGAATTTGGTCTTCATTTGCATTGATGTTGCACTTCTTTTGTTGCTTTTTGATGTGTTGGCATAAATCACCAAAAAAGGGGGAGATTGAAAGGGAAATGTGCCCTTGGGCCATTTCTATAATTGTTTTGGTGATTAGATGCCCAATACACTGTTTTGAACTCTCATGTGCTAAATGAGAAAGAAGTGCAAATCAAAGAAGAAGGTATGTTTCTAGACTTAGTGAATTGTTTTTGAGTACTAACATGTTTATCTACATGCTAGAAACGGTGCCAAGTAAAGAAGAAAGTCGTTGGAAAAGAGTTGGCTGTGTATAGCCAACACCAGCTCGGGCCTGGCTCACCGGACTGTCCGGTGCCCCAAGCTAGCCGACGGTGAACCGGTTGCTTTCGGGAAACGACGGAGTGACGCGGCTATAAATCACCGGACTGTCCGGTGGTGCACCAGACTGTCCGGTGAGTCGTCAGCGACGAACTCGTCGCTCTCGGGAAAAGAAAAGGCGACGTGGCTATAATTCATCGGACTGTCCGGTGAGTCAACGGTGCTTGTAGTCAACGGTTGTCCGCGCGATCAACGCGCGACACGTGGCCCGCACCAACGGTCGGTTGGGCACACCGGACTGTCCGGTGTGCACCGGACAGTGTTCGGTGCGCCAACGGGCCCAAAGGACCAACGGTCGGCTGTGCCCGGTATGGAAGGAAATCGAGCACCGGACTGCTACAGTGGCTATCCGGTGGTGCACCACTCGATAGAAGGCAGGAATTGCCTTCCAAGTTTGACTCCAACGGCTCCTAGATGTCTTGGGGCTATAAAAGGGACCCCTAGGCGCATGGAGCACTACACCAAGCCTTCTCTAAGCATTCTAAGACCTCCAGACTCCGTCTCCACGCATTTGATCAATTGTGTTCGTGATTTGTGCTTCGTTTGAGTTGCAAACTCTCTGTGCTGTGTTTCGAGCTCAAGTCTTGGCTTGTGTGCGTGGGTGTGCTGCGGATTTGGGTCTTGCGTGTGTTGCTCTCCCATCCTTACTCTTGTGCGTTCTTGTGATCATAACTTTGTAAGGGCGAGAGGCTCCAACTTGTGAAGATTCCTCGCAAACGGGATAAAAAATTGTGTGTCTCTTGTGTTGTTTTCTGTGATTGTTTTGTTCGCAAGAGCTCGCTCCATTGCAACTTGGTCACACTAACTCTTTAATAACCAAGTTTGTGGCTATTTAGTGTTTGATTTTACAAGATCACCTATTCACCCCCATCTAGGTGCTTTCAACTACTCAGCTTTAAAGAAATTTGCTCAACCCCAAAGATATCAAGTCAAACATCACAACTTCAGGAACTTTGTTTCATATAAAAAGTGAAGTTAGGGTTGACTTCACAGTTTTCATAAAAGCAACAAAAAGGACGCTTTATAAACACTGTTTTCAATAACCTTGTGAAGTTAGGTAATGATTAACTACGATTGCCACTGATTACACAAGAAAAAAATTTCGTTCCAGTCTTTGACCACCTGATCACCAAGTACTCCTTTATCTCTGTTTGATTTGGTCAATCGTCATCTTAACTTGATCAACACAATATACTCTTTTATGTACTCTGCATATATTTGTTGATGACTGTAGGCCGGTAGACGCCATCCATCTACTAAAGTCTTCTGGTCTTCTTGTCTCTCAATCTAAGCCACATGGCGCTTGTCTTCTTCGTTTTGAATTTATCGACACAAGTCTGTCTGAACTTCACCATCGTCGTCGGCTGTCTCTATGTTCCAATCGTGTGCATCACAACCTAAGAGACATGTTACACACTAAGGGGGTGTTTGGCACGGTTCCAGAGCAAAATTCCAAAGAAGAGCTGGTCAGAGCCAACCAAACATCTCAACTCCAGAGTTACAAACTTTATGTGGTTTTAGGAGCTGCAGTACAATTTTTTGGAATACCACATTTGCTGATCTAAAATCCAAAAAAACTTCAGAGTTGCTCTTCCATCCTGAAGTTTTAGAGCAGAGTTGCTCTGGGTTAAAGCGGAGCCATGCCAAAGACCCCGTAAAGCTCATGTGAATGATAGTCAACACTAAACCAAGGCTAATTACCTTCTTGATAACCATCCATCACCCTTTAATACCATAGGTATTTCTCAACCATGTGTTCATAAGTGTAGCCTCCCTCCCTCTTTCTTGGTCTCGTAAGTTGTACCTAATATATACATGATATACACTTGTATTGTTTTGGTTACTATTTTAGCTAATCCAGAAGTTGAGGTGGGGCCTAGTGTCTCCTCTTGACATCCGACGGAAATGAGCTCAACTAGAATAGTTTTGACATATTTTTATTGTTACGAAAAACAATTAGTTTATGTTGAAGAGCACTCCAGTGCTCCAGTTTCGGTGGATACAGAGCATTTTTTCTATATATTTTGATTCGCCGTCTTACCAGGTACGGTGTGGTACCTAACCTAACATTCTAAAGCCACCCATGAGGATAATGCTTTTTTTACAATAAATACGGTACGTGTCTTGATGTTTTTAAGGTAGTGTTTGGTTCGGAGTACGGTGAAACAGAGCTGCTTGGCTCTTAAAGAAAAAAATGCTAAAATATTGAATCCTTCGGTTCTCCCAAATCTTTCGGACGGAGCCACTCATTGTCCGTCCGCTCATTGGTATGGAGGCGCTCCATCTTAAATGGCTCCGTAACAAAACACTACCTAAGTAACAAGAAGCATCACATATTATACAAGAGTACTCAACTATCCATACATGATTGGTATTATTATGATCAAAGGAAAAAAATACATACATCCAACCTATTCAATACGAAGTATAGTAATGTTGTGCTCTTAGCCGCCTTATTTTTCTTGATTCTTAAGCTCTTCTCTTTTTTTCCTCATTCTTTTTCGCGTCCCTCTGTAGCTTCCTCCTTGCGTTTCTTGATTTCTTCCTCTCCTCCGTTGGCACACAACTGGTCAACTGCTACACAGCTCAAGCAAAGCTTCTCGTATCAGCCTCGATCCTGCGCTGCGCCTGCGCTGCATATAGTTGACCGCTGGACAAGGCTACTTTTATGACACCCTCGATCCTACTGGATATTGGAGTATAATAAGGAGATTGCAGCGACAGCAAGCAGAATGAAGTAGCTAGGAATGAACTGCTGAAGCATGCATGTGCAGCCAGCCAGCTGGGAAGGCCTGCCTGGCTCATTCATGGCTCCACCATCATGCCGTTGATGGTCGGTCGTCGCCTCGTCGGCCAGAGGGAGCGGGGACGTGGTGGCGCCGCGCGGATCCGGCGGCAGACGACGTGACTTTCTCGCGGATTTCTCTCGTCTCCTGACTCTCTTCAGTTACCCGTTCGGTCAAGAGTCGGAAACGAAGCCACAGTGGGTACCGGATGCCGCCTGGGCAGGAGCCCCTAGAAGACCTCGTCGTCCGCGCTGGCCACGGGACGACGACTCCGCCGCCTTTAAAAGAGCCGCGCCGCGCGCCAAGCGAGACGCATATCAGATTCCCAGTCGCGCCTCCAAGCCCACTAGCGCAACGCAAGTCGCCTCCTCCCTCGTTCAGTCCAGGTCCAGCCATGGCGCGCCTCGGCCTCTTGGCCCTCGCGGTGGCCGTCCTCGCGCTAGCGTCCGGCGTGGCGTCGCAGGCGCCGGGGCCGGCGCCGTCGGCCGACTGCGCGTCGGCGCTGGCCGGGCTCATGGGCTGCCTGCCGTACGTGCAGCAGGGGAGCACGCAGGGCAAGCCCGACAAGGAGTGCTGCGCCGGCGTCAAGGCCGCGCTGAAGAGCCCCGCCACCGTCGCCTGCCTCTGCGCCGCCGTCGGGCAGAACTACGGCATGCCCGTCAACCTCACCCGCGGCGCCGGGCTGCCCGCGGCGTGCGGCGAAGATCCCGCCGCCTTGAGCAAGTGCAACAGTCAGTACTCTGCCACCCTCGTCTGTGCTCTCCAGTCTCCACTGCTTTGTTTTCTGTCAATGCTTCTTGTTCGTTTCTTTCTTGTGGTGATTTGTGATTACTATAGTCTCTACGTCCTCTTACAATTTAATTTATAGTTTCCAGAAACTTGATGGCATTGACAAGAACAACGTTGTTTATTCCATGTTTGCAGAGCCCACAGCTTCCGGAACGGCTCCGGCAGTCCCAAGCCCGGACTCTTCCAAGTCGGCAGCGGCGGCGATCCGATCCCCGGTCTCAGCGTTCGCCATTGTCGTCGCCGCGACTCTGCTCTCGCACTGCCTCCTCTGAAGATGCCCGGGTGTTTGGTGGTTTTAGTTCATGATGATGAGTTGTGACGTGAACCTGTGTATCCGCACTGTGCCATAATTCGTTGAGTTCAATTGACTAATCGACCATGTTGGCATACTGCATGCAGCTATTCATGTCGTTCTGCAAGGAATTGCTGTGTCCAGGTACCCACCTTAACGTTCACAAAACTATGCTGAAAACAACGCAATGGAACACGTCTCGTTTTAGTTTCAACACAAGATTTGCTGCCAATTCATGTTTTGAAAGATACATGATATATTAAGGCCATGCAATTTTTATTCGCCTCTTCATTTCAAACTGGAAACCAACCATAGTCTGGACTGAATCTTTATACCCAAAGAAAGAGCAAGATAAGACCCTGATCCATTGCATGGTAATAATTGAGTTCAAGATTTAGTCATTTAGTTTCATCGAAATCTATAATTTTGCAATAAACTCAAGTGAGAACCGAATTTTCTAGAGACAGGCACAAAGCAACCTTTGCTTCTGTTAATCTGAATGTAACCAAATAATGAAACAAATAGGACATTCAGCTCAGGGTAAATGGAATATTCACTGCATACCCATGCAAAGCTGATACTAACCTTGAGTACGTGGTAATCATGCGCAAACTACATAATATAACCAAGTGCATGGGAATTGGGACCTGAACATACATGGCATGCATTTCAGGATTATACATTTAGTTTGATGCATGCAGAGCGCTAACTAGATCTCAAACACTATGATAGATCAAGAGTTAAAACTAATTGGACAGAAATAGCACAATTGGTGGGATCAACCACAAGTTTCATGCAGGTCAGAATTCAGTCATTTCAGTCAGTTCAAAACATTATATGCAAGCAGAACTGGAGGTTTCTGAACAAGAACTCGAGGGGCCGAGCAATGATACTAGCAGCAAAAGCGTATAACTGAAGATAACATGCATATTCGGAAGAATAAACAATTATCTCGGCTAACAGTAATACGATCTACAGCCCAATCGATCAGCTGCAAGTAGTAGTACTAGTAACACGTTGTGGGCACAGGTAAAGCAACTCCATGATATCAATCAGAAATGACAGGCAATTCAGAATGTGATATCTGCAACTCCATGATAGCAAGTTCAGACTTAGTTCCACCGCACATTCAACAGGACGAAATGAAAATGCCAAGCCAGTACTTATTAGACCGAGCAGATCAGAACCCTATGGACGCGAGAGGCGAGACAGCTGCTATACTACGATGGGCATTAAAAGAAGGGAGGAAGTGGAACACGGGGAACCTTCCGCTAGGGCGGCAGATGTGGTGAGATAGATGGTTAGAGCAGCATGGAATGGAACAAAACTGTTAGGCTCAGGCTTCTGGATGGTAGTCCCAGGTGTACTTCCGACGCAGCTCCGCGGCCGTCGCCTCCTGTTCCGGGGTGAGGTCGTTGACGATGTTGAAGGCGTCCCGGATCTGCTCGGTGGTCTTGCCCTTGATCACGTCGGCGGCCTTCTGAGCGATGGCGTTGAGGAGCCCTTGAATTTCGAGGAAGTTGGAGGCGACGAAGAGGTCGTGGAGCGCGTCCATGGTGAGGCGGTCGAGGAAGTCGCGGTCCCAAGCCTCGAGGGCCTTGGACGCCGTGGCGAAAGCGACTGCGCTGGTGCCGCTGGCGGCGGCCGCGGCCTCGGCGTGCTTGGTGCAGTACTCCAGCACCGTGACCAGGGTGGGCCCGTCGACTAAAGGGACTATGACGACTTCGTCGTCGGTGACGACTTCCTCTATCATGCCGCTGAGAATCACCGACAGCTGTGCCGCCGCCACCGACGCGCGATGAACCTTGCCGTCCGAGCTCTTCAAGGTGATAAGCCTCCCGCCGGCCACATCCTTCGGTTCCGAAGTCCCTGTCTCAGCCTCCGTGGCCGCCACTGCCTTCTCTCCCTTCCCCTCCACCATCTTCACATCCTCCGCCTCCGTGGTCGCCACTGCCTTCTCTCCCTTCCCCTCCACCATCTTCACATCCTCCGCCTCCGAGGTCGCCACTGCCTTGTCTCCCTGCCCCTCCACCATCTTCCCACCCTCTGCCTCCGATGCCGCCACTGCCATCTCTCCCTTCGCCTCCACCATCTTCTCCTTCTCCGCCTCCGAGGTCGAGGCCACCACTCCTTTCTCTCCCTGCTCCTTCATCATCTTCCCCTCCTCCGCCACCGTCGCTCCCTTCTCCTCTCCCACCGCCTCCATCGCCCTCTCGCTCACGGCTCGCTCCAGGACGAAAGCCTTGCTTCGCTAGGTGCTCTCGCGGTGGGTGGGTGACTGGGTGGACACGACCGGAATGATCGAGTCGGCGGCGGGGTGGCGCCGCTTTATACCCGCGCAGCGCCGCAGCCGCGCTTCACGGGCTCGGGTGCCTGCCACGCTGACCCCAGCCAATCCATCCATTTCCTCCAATGCAAGAAAAGGGGGTCCCGCTGCCGCTCCCGCCTCCCGTGGTTTTGGCTATAGGTGTACATTCGGGCCGTCCGGCCCGGCCTGGCTCAAGCCCAAAAAAATCGGACATGTTTAATTTCGGGTCGGTCCGGCCCAGTATTAAATTCGGGTCGTGCCGTGCCGGCCCACGGGCCGACCCCTTGGCCCACGGACGTACGTAGGGTTTCAGGTTAATGGGCCGCGCTTTAGCCCCGTGGACACACACGAGTGCGCTGGGCGCTGGCGCTGCTATGAATTTCGGGCCTTTTCGTGCCAGTAAACGGGCCAATTTGGGTCTGCTTAAACGGGCCGGGCTCGTGCCCGCCCGTGGGCCTCGGCGTCGGCCCAAGCACGGCCCGATGCAACAGGCCGGGTCGGCTCGACCCGAAATAATTTCGTGTCGTGCCGTGCTTGGGCCGGGCTTTTTTTTCGTGCTTCGTGCCCGCCCATTAGACCCGACCCAAATATACAACTATAGCCTTGGCCTCTTGAGCTTCTGCGAGTATGGGTTCGTTTGTTCGTTCCATTTTTTTTATAGGGATTTTTTTTCGTTCTAAACTGATGCTTCTCTCGGTCATTCGGAATTAAGCCTATTCCATGAGACCAAGAAACAGAAAGTAACGCAAACTGAATCCATGCCTCACAATGACACTCGGCAAGAAAATTGAAAATGTCAGAACTATGCAAAAAATAAGACAATGTCAATGTAACATACATAATTGTGTTTTCATGGGACGTCACAGTCATGCATCTTGCATGGTAGGGTAGCATTCCGAAACTCAGAAGAAATAAACAGCCACTATTATATTTTTTTCTCCTGATGCAAAGCGTTAAATTGTAGGACGCTTTTTTCTAGATATATTATTTTTACTATATATTTATGTTAAGAATCTAAGTATAATCTATCTATACATCTAAACAAGCTAACACGTCTAATAATATTGAACGAGTAAAATAGTTGTTAGCTAATTAGCTAGGAAACATTAACTAGTATAAGCTAATTTTTACTTTTTAGTGTAACTAGCCCTAACTCTAATCTGCTATTGTGTAGTTTCTTCTCAAATGATAGTGGGGCTCCATTTTTGCGGGCCAAATTGGGATTCTTGTAGAGCATAGCAGGCCCAACAGGCTACATGTTTGCGGGCCAGGCTGGACTATCTTGGCCCAATCGTATATCAAGAGTATTACTATTATATCTTGACAGAAATAATATAAACTGTCGTTTGGTTTGTGACCTCTAGATTATTTTATTTTATAAAACACAATAGGTCCTAGTAAACCCAAAACACAATTGCTGCCAAACTGTAGGTTAGGTTTAGAAATCTATTTCCCAATTCACAGCCTACCCATATGATCTTAGGCTGGCTCCAGCAAGGAACCCTAAAGGGTCCTCTACCCTAAATATAGAGGATCAAATGATCCTCTACGCTTTCCAGCAGCGTCCTCTAAACGGTCCTCTAAATTTAGAGGACGTTGTTGGATTCTCTATATATAGAGTTTCTCTAAACGGTCCTCCATCCATTCGAATACTTTAAATAACGGTTTATCAAAACTAAAATATGTACAATACATTTGAGAATAAATACGTATGTACAAAAAATAAAAATAAAAAATGTCTCTAATATAGATATTTGAGTATAGAGGGCGTAATTTAGAGGACGTTTGTCGGCGTTTCGACCCCGGGGGTCCCTGGACCGACGAGTAAATTGTCGTTGCGTGCCCCAGCCCAGATGGGTCGGCGCGAGACGGGACACAAAGGGGGGAGAACAGCGAGGGGAAACCGCGGCCTTCGTGTTGTCCTGCGCCCAGGGCGGCTGGATGCGCTTGCAGTAGGGGTTACAATCGTTCGCGCGGGAGTGAGATAGAGAGAGCGAGAGCCTTACGCGCCGGCCCATTCTCCCGCGCGGCCAACCTCTCCGTACGAGAGCCCTGGACCTTCCTTTTATAGACGTAAGGAGAGGGCCCAGGTGTACAATGGGGGGTGTAGCAATGCGCTAACGTGTCTAGCAGAGAGGAGCTAGAGCCCTAAGTACATGTCGTCGTGGCAGTCGGAGAGGTTTTGGCACCCTGTTCATGTGATGTCGTGGTCGTCGGAGGAGCGCTGGAGCCCTGCGGAAGTACAGCTGTCGGGGCTGTCGGGTCCACGCTGACGTCTCCTTGCTGACATAAGAGGCTGGGAGTTGCCGCCGTCATGGAGCGTGCGGGGTGTCACCATTACTTGTTTACTGGGGCGAGCCAGATGGGACGCCGGTCTTGTTCCTCGTAGCCTGAGCTAGCTAGGGGTAGGGTAATGATGGCCCTCTTGGCGACGTGGCTGGTCCGGACCCGAGTTTGGGCGAGGTGGCGATTCCTCCGAGGTCGAGGTTGAGTCCGAGCAATGGGGTCGGGCGAGGCGGAGTCCATCGTCTTCCGGAGCCGAGGCCGAGTCCGAGCGCTAGGGTCGGGCGAGGCGGAGTTCGTCGTCTTCCGGAGCCGAGGCCAAGTCCGAGCCCTGGGGTCGGGCGAGGCGGAGTTCGTCGTCTTCCGGAGCCGAGTCCGAGTCCGAGTCCTGGGGTCGGGCGAGGTGAAGTCCATCTTCCGAGGCCGAGACGGGGGCCGAGCCCTGGGGTCGGGCGAGGCGGAGCTTCCTATGTTGCCCGAGGCTGGACTTAGCCGCTGTCGACCTCACTCTGGCGAGTGGCACGACAGTCGGAGCAGGGCAGGCGGCGCTGTATTCCTGTTAGGTCGGTCAGTGGAGCGGCGAAGTGACTGCGGTCACTTCGGCTCTGTCGACTGAAGAGTGCGTCAGGATAAGATGTCAGGCGATCCTTGCATTAAATGCTCCTGCGATACGGTCGATTGGCGTGGCGATCTGGCCAAGGTTGCTTCTCCGTGAAGCCTGCCTGAGCTGGGCCTCGGGCGAGTCGGTGGTGCGCCCGTTGCTTGAGGGGACCCTCGGGCGAGACGTGAATCCTCCGGGGTCGGCTGTCTTTGCCCGAGGCCGGGCTCGGGCGAGGCGGGATCGTGTCCCTTGGGCGGAGCCTTGGCCTGAATCGCGCCCATCAGGCCTTCGCAGCTTTGTGCTGATGGGGTTTACCAGCTGAGATTAGGAGTCTTGGGGGTACCCCTAATTATGGTCCCCGACAGTAGCCCCTGAGCCTCGAAGGGATTGTTAATACTCGCTTGGAGGCTTTTGTTCACACTTTTTTGCAAGGGGACCGGCCTTTTTTGGTTGCATTTTGTTCTGGTGGGTGCGCGCGAGCGCACCCGCCGGGTGTAGCCCCCGAGGCCTCGGAGGAGTGGTTTGACTCCTTCGAGGTCTTAATGCCTTTCGTGATGGCTCGGCCGGTCTGGTTGTTCCCTCATGCGAACGGGCCGTAGCCCGGGTGCATAGTCGAGTCCCAAGTTCTCGGGCTGGTATGTTGACGCTGTCAACGGTTTGGTCGGAGCCGGGTTTGCGAGAGCAGCCCCCGAGCCTCCGCACAGAGCGAGAGGACGGTCAAGGACAGACTCGGCTTTTTTCATACGCCCCTGCGTCGCCTTTCCGCAAGGAGGAGGGGGGAAAGCGCCATGTTGCCCTCGGAGGGCGCCGAACATGGTGTCTCCAGTGAGTTGCTAGCGGGTAATCCGAGTGGACGCCCATGCCCCATTCGTTAGGGGTCGGCTAGTGGCCCGGAGGCACGCTCCAAAAGTACCTGCGGGTGATTCGCCGGACCCGGTCCCCTTTTGACGGGGTCCGAGGGCTCGATGCCTCCCTCTGGTGGGATTCCGTTACGAAAATCGCTCCCGCTGGTCTCGGAAATGTCCTAGGGTACCTCGGGAGCGTAGCCCGAGCCTTGGTTATGTATCGAACGTACCCAGGGTCAAACCTCGCTCTACGTGCTTTGAGGCGGCTGTCGAACCCTTCGGGGGCCAGCCTACGAACCCCTGATCAGTAGTGGGCGCGGAGCCCAAGTGGCCTGAGGCGGCTGTTGAACCCTTCCGAGGGGCCAGCCTTCGAACCTCTGACCAGTAGTGGGCACGGAGCCCGAGTGCTCTGAGGCGGTTGTCGAACCCTTCCGAGGGGCCAGCCTTCGAACCTCTGATCAGTAGGGGGGCTCGGGGCCCGTTTTCTTCGTGCTGAAGGATCCCTTTCGGAGTATCCCCTTTCCCGGTCCCTGTGGCAAGAGAGAGAAAGAGGAAGTGGAAAAGGATACGAAATCGAACGTCGTGGCGTACCTTTCTGACGCAGTCATTATGGCAGAGGTGAAGTGTCGGCGTTTCGACCCCAGGGGGTCCCTGGACCGACGAGTAAATCGTCGCCGCGTGCCCCAGCCCAGATGGGTCGGCGCGAGGCGGAACACGAAGGGGGGAGAAGCAGCCGGAGGGAGACAGGCGTGGGAGTGTGGAACCCGCGGCCTTCGTGTTAGCCCCGCGCCCAGGTCGGGTGCGCTTGCAGTAGGGGGTTACAAGCGTCCACGCGGGAGGGAGCGAGCGGCCTTGCGCGAGCGCCGTCCCGTCCTTCCCCGCGCGGCCAACCCTCTGTAAGAGGGCCCTGGACCTCCTTTTATAGGCGTAAGGAGAGGATCCAGGTGTACAATGGGGGTGTAGCAGTCTGCTAACGTGTCTAGCGGAGGAGAGCTAGCGCCCTAAGTACATGCCATCGTGGCAGCCGGAGAGGTTTTGGCACCCAGTTCGTGTTGCATCGTGGCCGTCGGAGGAGCGCTGGAGCCTGGCGGAAGGACAGCTGTCGGGGCTGTCGAGTCCTTGCTGACGTCCTCTTGCTTCCGTAAGGGGGCTGAGAGCCGTCGTCGTCACAGGGCATGCGGGGCGCCATCATTACTCGTATAGTGGAGCAAGCCAGATGGGACGCCGGTCTTGTTCCCCGTAGCCTGAGTCAGCTCGGGGTAGGGTAATGATGGCGCCTCCTATCGACGTGGTCGGTCCGTGCCCTAGGTTGGGTGAGGTGGAGGCTCCTCCGAGGTCGAGGTCGAGTCTGTCTTCTATGGTCGGGGTCGAGTCCGAGCCCCCGGGTCAGACAAGGCGGAGACCGTCGGCTGAGGCTAGGGCTTAGTCTGAGCCCTGGGGTCGGGCGAAGCGGAGTTCGTCGTCCTTCGGGGCTGAGCCCGAGTCCGAGCCCTGGGGTCGGGCGAGGCGGAGTTCGTCGTCTTCCGGGGCTGAGCCCGAGTCCGAGCCCTGGGGTCGGGCGGAGCGGAATTCGCCAACTTCCGGGGCTGAGCCCGAGTCCGAGCCCTGGGGTCGGGCGGAGCGGAGTTCGCCGTCTTCCAGGGCTGAGCCCGAGTCCGAGCCCTGGGGTCGGGCGGAGCGGAGTTCGCCGTCTTCCAGGGCTGAGCCTGAGTCCGAGCCCTGGGGTCGGGCGGAGCGGAATTCGCCGTCTTCCGGGGCCGAGCCCGAGTCCGAGCCTGAGGCCGGACTTGGATGCTGTCAGCCTCACTCTGTCGAGTGGCTCAGCAGTCGGAGCGGCGCAGGCGGCGCTGTCCTCTTGTCAGACCGGTCAGTGGAGCGGCGAAGTGACCGCGGTCACTTCGGCTCTGTCGACTGGAGGGCGTGCGTCAGGATAAAGGTGTCAGGCCACCTTTGCATTAAATGCCCCTGTGACTTGGTCGGTTGGCATGGCGATTTGGCCAAGGTTGCTTCTTGGTGAAGACTGGGCCTCGGGCGAGCCGAGGGTGTGTCCGTTGCTAAAGGGGGTCCTCGGGCGAGGCGTAGATCCTCCGAGGTCGGCTGCCCTTGTCCGAGGTGGGCTCGGGCGAGGCGCGATCGCGTCCCTCGAATGGACCGATCCTTGACTTAATCGCACCCATCAGGCCTTTGCAGCTTTGTGCTGATGGGGGTTACCAGCTGAGATTTAGGAGTCTTGAGGGTACCCCTAATTATGGTCCCCGACAGTAGCCCCCGAGCCTCGAAGGGAGTGTTAATACTCGCTTGGAGGCTTTTGCCGCACTTTTTTTGCAAGGGGACCAGCCTTTTTTGGTTGCATTTTGTTCCCGTGGGTGCGCGCGAGCGCACCCGCCGGGTGTAGCCCCCGAGGCCTTGGAGGAGTAGTTTGACTCCTTCGAGGTCTTAGTGCGTTTCGCAACACTTCGGCTGGTCTAGTTGTTCCCTCATGCGAGCTGGCCGTAGCCCGGGTGCACGGTCGGGTCCCAAGTTCTCGGGCTGGTATGTTGACGCTGTCAACGGGTCGGTCGGAGCCGGGTTTGCGAGAGCAGCCCCCGAGCCTCTGCACAGGGCGAGAGGACGGTCAAGGACAGACTCGACTTTTTTACATACGCCCCTGCGTCGCCTTTCCGCAAGGAGGAGGGGGGGAAAGCGCCATGTTGCCCTCGGAGGGCGCCGAACATGGTGTCTCCAGTGAGCTGCTGGCGGGTAATCCGAGTGGACGCCCGTGCCCCATTTGTTAGGGGTCGGCTAGAGGCCCGGAGGCACGCTCCAAAAGTACCTGCGGGTGATCTGCCGGACCCGGTCCCCTTTTGACGGGGTCCGAGGGCTCGATGCCTCCCTCTGATGGGATTCCGTTACAAGATCGTTCCCGCTGGTCTTTGAAATGTCCTAGGGTACCTCGGGAGCGTAGCCCGAGCCTTGGTTATGTATCGAACGTACCCAGGGTCATCCCTCGCTCTGTGTCTGAGGCAACTGTGAACACTTCAAGGGCCAGCCTATGAACCCCTGATCAGTAGTGGGCGTGGAGCCTGAGTGGCCTGAGGCAGCCGTTGAACCCTTCCGAGGGGCCGGCCATCGACCTCTGACCAGTAGTGGGCGCAGAACCTAAGTGCTCTGAGGCGGCCGTTGAACCCCTCCGAGGGGCCAGCCTTTGAACCTCTGATCAGTAGGGAGGCTCGGGGCCTGTTTCCTTCACGGAGAAGGATCCTTTTCGGGGTATCCCCCTTTCCCGGTCCCTGTTGTAAGAGAGAGAAAGAGGAAAAGGAAAAGAATACAAAATCGAATGACGTGGCGTACCTTTTTTGACGCGGTCATTATGGCGAAGGCGAAGCGTCGCTTGCTTCTCCTGCCTGAGGCGCCGCCTGTCCTGCCGTGGAGTTAATGCGACGGGGCGAGTGGTTCGCGAGGCGGTCGTTGCGCGTGTGCGAGCCGTTTGAGGAACGGAACGCGGGCGTGCCGTCTTCACGTCGTGAGAGAGGGTTCTCTCGCTGCCCCTGGATGGGACGTAAGCTTGGCTGATGACGCGACCGCTGCTCCTGCCCGCCTGCCACCGCCATTACTGCCGGCCCATTTGGGGCCGCATTGACCGTCGCACCTGGCTGGCATTGCTGGGTCACACGCAGGGTTGCCTCGAGTCGCGGTACTGGTTCCACAGTCGAGGAGGCGCGGTAGTGGCGCG
Source organism: Zea luxurians (assembly GCA_029449295.1). Taxonomy (NCBI): domain Eukaryota; kingdom Viridiplantae; phylum Streptophyta; class Magnoliopsida; order Poales; family Poaceae; genus Zea; species Zea luxurians. The sequence continues at coordinate 179,043,094 of JAOPSE010000004.1, read as the reverse complement.
AGTGGCGGTGCAGTTGCTCGCACGTAGCAACCGGCGCGCCGGTTGCATGGCGTGTGGGCCTAGGCCTTCATGCTGGGTGTGTTGGAAGTCAGAGGGGCGCGCCCACTTGGCACGGTTGCATGCCGCCTGCATGGCTGTCCGCCCTTTCACCCGCCGGTCTAGGCGAAAGTGGAGGAATGCTTGTAACCGCTGGGCAGTTGCATGCCCTGTGCGCGGCGGTTTGGCTTCTTCTGCCCTGGACCGGCTTGCATGATGCGTGGGACCCAGCCCCCGCGCCGTAGGGGGAGGACCTTGGAGCGTGTTGGAGAAGACTCAGCCCGCAACGGCTGGGGACACAAGTAGGGAGAGTCGCCTTTAAAAGGGGGGTGACCCCCTTGAAAGGCGGCCATGTCTTCGCGCTCCCTTATGCACCGTGTCTTTCCACCTTCCGAGCCCCCGGATGGGGGACGCCCGCAATCCTTCCGTCTTGTCGTTGGAGGGACGCAACTTCGAGGAAGTTGGTACCTTTCAGCCATCGTTCGGCTTCAAGGATTTTCGTCATGCAGCCCGGCTGCATCCCCTCGCCGGTGGTCACCCAAGATGGCGACCTCCAGCTTGATGGCGGGGAGAAGCGAACCGAGCTGCGGCCTATGCCCCTCCCTCAGCTTCAAGGATGTTCATCATCAGTGCTGGGAGGGGAGTGTGCCGAGTTGGGGTCAGCCCCTGCGCGGACGGCGGCCCGCTCCTTCCCTCAGTGATCGAGGGAAGGGTGTTCGCCGTTCGTGGCGTTGGCAGCTGTCGCGTGCCTGGCTCTCTGAGCCGAATGGCTTCGGAGCCGCTCCCGGCGCCGCCTTCCTCCACGGCAGCCGGAAGAGGTTTCTCCGCCGACGAGCTAACCGGTGCCGCCCACGGACTGACCTCCAACTCTACGGCCTTCTGCCCGTCCTTGCCTCTCGAGTGAGGGCATGGGCGAGGGCCTCATGGCAGCAGCATCCGCCCTGAGGTCATCGCTGCTGCTGTTCGGCCCCTCGGAGCAGAAGTCGTCGTCGTCGCCGCTGCTGGGGCGGGCGACGGCGAGCCGTTCGTCGGTCTTCTGTTGCTCCGCAGCCCCCCAATCGTGTGGGGTTGTTCGTACCTGCGGAGGTGGAACCAGAGTTCCGTTTGTAATGGCACTTTGAGTGCCGGTGTCTTGTTCATTGTGGCTGTCGGGGTCTGAACATGTATGTATCTTTGGCACGGAGCCGTGTTTTTCCTTCATTTCGAGCACTAAGACTCGCCTGTCGACTATCTGAACCGCTTCACCGAGCGTGAGTCGCCTCGTGCAAAGGTGACGAGTGAGGTATCCATATCCCGGAGGCGTAGGAGTCCCTCGGCTCGGTCGGCCTTGCTGTCCGAGGCTTCTCTCGCTCAGTTAAAGGAACCCCCCGGCCGCTCTTCGATGGGCCAAAGCCGGAGGTAGCGGTGTCAGCACAGACAGAGGCAGAGTTGGCTAGAAAAGAAGAACTGATCGGCTAGAGCCTGGCCAGGTCGTCCACTGGCGGGACTGACGCCGGAGTTGAGTTGCTGAGGCCACAAGCCGGGCTGATGTCTTCGGGGGACAGCTGGCCGAGGCCTCGGGGTGGCCGGCCGAGCCATCTGCTCGAGCCAGATTCTTGGAGAAGACCCTGGCGGCGATGGCCAGGTGTGGTGCTGATGTCGTCCTTCAGAGTGGAGATCCTCCGACCGCGTCGCCGTCCGAGGCTAGGTCAGACCCCGCCGAAGGTGTAGTTGACGCCGAGGGTGCTGCTGCCTCCTTCAACTGTCAACGTCCGAGCCTGCAGGATCGGGTTGTCTTGTAGTGTGTGTATGTTTTCTGCGGCCGCCGAGGCCCAAACACACCATCGTCGTGTTATAAAGCCGTGTCCCTTTTCCTCTTGTTTTGAGTATCCGGACTCTTTTGTCGGCAACAGAATTGTTTGTGCGGGCGAGAGTTGCCTTTCACGGAAGGTGATGAGTGAGGTATCCGTATCCCAGAGGCGTAGGAATCCCTCAGCTCGGTCGGCCTTGCCGCTTACGCAGACTCTTACTCGTCCATAGGGTTTTGTCACCGACGCAGTCGAGAAGGCCCGAAAAATCGTTCCGGCAGAGGAGCTTTCGAGCGTAAAGACTTGTTCGGTCCGCGGAATCGCTTATCCGAGCGCGAGTTACTTATCGCAGAAGGTGATGAGTGAGGTATCCGTATCCCGGAGGCGTAGGAGTCCCTCGGCTCGGTCAGCCTTGGCTGCTTACGTGTACTCCGTCGTTTTCAGGATCCACTTTCGAAGTAGTCGAAAAGCACGAAAGGCATTCTGGCAGAAAAGATTTTTTTCTTTTTTCGAGGAAAATTTCGACGCAGAGGGGGTTCCCCCCTTCTAGCCCTCGAGGGAGGGTCGGGCTTTGCCGAGGCAAGGCTGACCCTTCCTTGATGACCAGACTTTGTGTGTGAACGGGGTGTACGAATAACTTGGAAGCATCTTAAGGGTAGAAGCGATGTAGCTGTTGGATGTTCCAAGTGTTGTTGTAGACCTCGCCTTGACTGTTGGCCAGCTTGTATGTTCCGGGCTTCAGAACCTTGGCGATGACGAATGGCCCTTCCTAGGGAGGCGTGAGCTTATGCCGCCCTCGGGCGTCTTGTCGCAGCCGAAGCACCAGGTCGCCCACCTGGAGGTCTCGGCACCGAACCCCTCGGGCGTGGTAGCGTCGCAGGGACTGCTGGTACCGCGCCGAATGTAGTAAGGCCATGTCCCGAGCCTCTTCCAGCTGGTCTAGTGAGTCTTCTCGATTAGCTCGGTTGCTTTGGTCGGCGTAGTCCCTCGTCCTCGGGGAACCGTATTCTAAGTCTGTGGGCAAGATGGCCTCGGCCCCATAGACTAGAAAGAACGGTGTGAAGCCCGTGGCTCGGCTCGGCGTTGTCCTCAGACTCCAGACCATCGAGGGGAGTTCCTTCATCCACCGCTTGCCGAACTTGTTGAGGTCGTTGTAGATTCGAGGCTTGAGCCCTTGCAGAATCATGACGTTGGCACGTTCTACCTGCCCATTTGTCATGGGGTGAGCCACGGCGGCCCAGTCCACCCGGATGTGGTGATCCTCGCAGAAGTCCAAGAACTTTCTGCCGGTGAACTGGGTGTCGTTGTCGGTGATGATGGAGTTTGGGACCCCAAAGCGATGGATGATGTTGGTGAAGAACGCCACCGCCTGCTCGGACCTGATGCTGTTTAGGGGTCGGACCTCGACCCACTTGGAGAATTTGTCGATGGCGACCAGCAGGTGCGTGTAGCCCCCGGGTGCCTTCTGCAAGGGGCCGACGAGGTCCAGGCCCCACACAGCAAACAACCAGGTGATGGGTATGGTCTGTAGAGCCTGAGCGGGCAGGTGGATCTGCCTCGCGTAGAACTGACACCCTTCGCAGGTGCGGACAATTCTAGTGGCGTCGGCCACCGCCGTCGGCCAGTAGAATCCTTGTCGGAAGGCGTTTCCAACAAGGGCTCGAGGTGCTGCGTGATGGCCACAAGCCCTCGAGTGTATCTCTTGTAAGAGCTCCTGGCCTTCGGCGATGGAAATGCATCGCTGGAGGATGCCTGAGGGGCTGCGGTGGTAGAGCTCATTCCCATCTCTCAGCAAGACGAAAGACTTGGCGTGCCGCGCCAACCGCCGAGCTTCGGCTTGGTCGAGGGGTAGCTCTCCTCGGTGGAGATATTGCAGGTACGGGGTCTGCCAGTTTTGATTAGGCGTGACCCCGCTCCGCTCCTCCTCGATGCGCAGTGCCTCACCCTCGGGGGCCGAGGGTACCTCGGGCCGAGCCGAGGGTACCTTGGACCGCGCTGAGGGTACCTCGGACCGCGCCGAGGGTACCTTGGACTGAGCCGAGGGTACCTCGGACTGAGCCGAGGGTGCCTCGGGCTGGGCCGAGGCCTTCTCGGGCTTGGGCGTGTCGTCGGTCTTGATGGAGGGTTGATGCAGGTCTCGGGAGAATATGTCCGGGGGAACCGTTGTTCGCCCCGAGGCTATTTTAGCCAGCTCGTCCGCAGTCTCGTTGTAGCGTCGGGCGATGTGGTTGAGCTCGAGCCCGTAGAACTTGTCTTCCAGGCGCCGAACCTCATCGCAGTAGGCTTCCATCTTCGGGTCACGGCAGTGGGAGTTCTTCATGACTTGGTCGATGACGAGCTGCGAGTCACCGCGAGCGTCGAGGCGTCAGACCCCTAGCTCGATGGCGATTCGCAACCCGTTTACTAGAGCCTCGTACTCAGCCACGTTGTTGGACGCCGGGAAGTGGAGGCGTAGCACATAGCGCAAGCGCTTCCCGAAGGGTGAGATGAAGAGCAGGCCCGCGCCGGCCCCCGTCTTCATCAGCGACCCGTCGAAAAACATGGTCCAGAGCTCCGGTTGGATCGGAACTGTTGGGAGCTGGGTGTCGACCCATTCAGCCACGAAGTCCGCTAAGACCTGGGACTTGATGGCCTTCCGAGGAGCGAACGAGATCGTCTCGCACATGATCTCCACCGCCCACTTTGCAATTCTACCCGAGGCCTCTCGGGACTAGATGATCTCCCCCAGGGGGAAGGATGACACCACAGTTACTGAATGAGACTCGAAGTAGTGTCGCAACTTCCGCCGCGTCAGGATCACCGCGTACAGCAGCTTCTGAATTTGTGGGTAGCGGATCTTGGTCTCGGACAGTACCTCACTGATGAAGTAGACTGGCCTCTGGACGGGCAATGCATGCCCCTCTTCTCGTCTCTCAACCACAATCGCGGTGCTAACCACCTGAGTGGTCGCAGCGACGTAGATCAAGAGGGCTTCTCTGGCAGCGGGGGGCACCAAGATGGGTGCGTTCGTGAGGAGCGCCTTCAGGTTCCCGAGGGCTTCCTCGGCCTCAGGGGTCCAAGCGAAGCACTCGGCCTTCCTTAAGAGGCGATACAGAGGCAGGCCTCTTTCGCCGAGGCGCGAGATGAAACGGCTCAGAGCTGCGAGGCATCCCATGACCCTCTGTACGCCTTTCAAGTCCTTGATGGGCCCCATGCTGGTGATGGCTGCGATCTTCTCCGGGTTGGCCTCGATGCCTCGCTCGGAGACGATGAACCCCAAGAGCATGCCTCGGGGGACCCCAAAGACACACTTTTCGGGATTGAGCTTCACGCCTTTCGCCTTGAGACATCGGAATGTCACTTCAAGGTCGGAAAGGAGGTCGGAGGCCTTCCTCGTCTTGACTACGATGTCATCGACGTAGGCCTCGACCGTTCGGCCGATGTGTTCGCCGAACACATGGTTCATGCATCGCTGGTACGTTGCATCTGCATTCCTCAAACCAAACGACATGGTAACATAGCAGTACATGCCGAAGGGTGTGATGAAAGAAGTCGCGAGCTGGTCGGACTCTTTCATCCTGATCTGGTGATACCCTGAGTAGGCATCGAGGAAAGACAGGGTTTCGCACCCAGCAGTGGAATCCACGATTTGATCGATGCGAGGCAGAGGGTAGGGAACTTTCAGACATGCTTTGTTTAGACCAGTGTAGTCTACACACATCCGCCATTTCCCCCCTTTCTTTCTCACAAGCACAGGGTTGGCAAGCCATTCGGGATGGAATACCTCTTTGATGAACCCTGTCGCCATTAGCTTGTGGATCTCCTCGCCTATGGCTCTGCGCTTTTCTTCGTCGAATCGGCGCACGGGCTGCTTCACGGGTCAGGCTCTAGCTTGGATATCCAGCGAGTGCTCGGCGACTTCCCTCGGTATGCTGGGCATGTCTGAGGGACTCCACGCGAAGACGTCGGCGTTTGCGCGGAGAAAGTCGACAAGCACTGCTTCCTATTTGGGGTCGAGCTCGGAGCCGATCCGGATCTGCTTGGAGGCGTCGTTGCAGGGGTCGAGAGGGACGGACTTAACCGTCTCCGCTGGCTCGAAGTTGCCGGCGTGGCGCTTCACGTCTGGCACCTCCCTTGAGAGGCTCTCTAGGTCGACGATGAGGGTCTCGGACTCGGCGAGGGCCTCAGCGTACTCCACGCACTCCACATCGCATTCGTACGCGTGTCGGTACGTGGGCCCGATGGTGATGACCCCGTTGGGGCCTGACATCTTGAGCTTGAGGTAGGTGTAGTTGGGGACGGCCATGAACTTGGCGTAGCATGGCCTCCCCAGCACTGCGTGGTAGGTTCCTCGAAACCCGACCACTTCGAATGTGAGGGTCTCCCTTCGAAAGTTGGAGGGCGTCCCAAAGCAGACGGGTAGATCGAGTTGTCCGAGGGGTCGGACACGCTTCCCGGGGATGATCCCATGGAAAGGCGCGACGCCCGTCCGGACCGAGGACAGATCGATCCGCAGGAGCCCGAGGGTCTCGGCGTGGATGATGTTGAGGCTGCTGCCTCCGTCCATGAGGACCTTGGTGAGCCTGACGTTGCCGATGATGGGGTCGACAATGAGCGGGTATTTCCCCGGGCTCGGCACATGGTCGGGATGGTCGGCCTAGTCGAAGGTGATGGGTTGTCGGACCAGTCTAGGTAGACTGGCGCCGCCACCTTTACCGAGTAGACCTCCCGACGCTCTTGCTTACGGTGCCGAGCCGAGGCGTTTGCCACTTGCCCACCGTAGATCATGAAGCAGTCGCGGACCTCGGGGAACTCTCCTGCCTTGCGATCTTCCTTCTTAGCGTCGTCGAGAGCCTTGTCACCCTCCGCGGGTGGCCCGGCTTTGTGAAAGTGGCATCGAAGCATGGCACACTCCTCAAGGGTGTGCTTGGCGGGCCCCTGATGATAGGGGCACGACTCCTTGAGCATCTTGTCGAAGAGGTTGGCACCTCCGGGAGGTTTCCGAGGGTTCTTGTACTCGGCGGCGGTGACAAGGTCCACGTCGGCGGCGTCGCGTTTCGCTTGCGACTTCTTCTTGCCCTTCTTGGTACCGCGCTGAGTTGACGCCTCGGGAACATCTTCCGGTGGGCGGCCCTGGGGCTGCTTGTCCTTCCGGAAGATGGCCTCAACCGCCTCCTGGCCAGAGGCGAACTTGGTGGCGATGTCCATCAGCTCGCTCGCCCTGGTGGGGGTCTTGCGACCCAGCTTGCTCACCAGATCGCGGCAGGTGGTGCCGGCGAGGAATGCACCGATGACATCCGAATCGGTGACGTTGGGCAGCTCGGTGCGCTGCTTCGAGAATCGTCGGATGTAGTCCCGGAGAGACTCTCTCGGCTGCTGGCGGCAGCTTTGGAGATCCCAGGAGTTTCCAGGGCGCACGTACGTGCCATGGAAATTGCTGGCGAAGGCTTGGACCAGGTCATCCCAGTTGGAGATCTGCCCCGGAGGCAGGTGCTCCAGCCAGGCTCGAGTGGTGTCGGAGAGGAACAGGGGGAGGTTGCGGATGATGAGATTATCATCGTCTGTTCCACCCAGTTGGTAGGCCAGCCGATATTCCGCGAGCCACAGTTCCGGTACTCGTCTCCCCCGAGTACTTTGTGATAGTAGTCGGGGTTCGGAACTGGGTCGGGAACGGCGCCCGTCGTATGGAGCGACTGAAAGCCTGCGGACCGGGTGGTTCGGGCGAAGGACTCTGATCCTCTCCGCTGTCGTAGCGTCCCCCACGCCTGGGGTGGTAGCCTCGGCGCACCCTCTCGTCGAGGTGGGCCCGACGGCTGTGGTGATGGTGCTCGTTGCCGAGGCGACCCGGGGCCGCAGGCGCTGTGTTGCGCGTGCGCCCGGTGTGGACCGAGGCTTCCCGCATGAATCGGGAAGTCGTGGCACGATGTTCCGAGGGGTACCCCTGCCTTCGGGAGGCGGAGCTTTTGGCCTGTCGAACCGCGGCGTCCTCCAGGAGATTCTTGAGCTCTCCCTGGATACGCCGCCCCTCGGTGGTTGATGGCTCCGGCATCGCGCGGAGAAGCATTGCCGCTGCAGCCAGGTTCTGGCCGACTCCACTGGAATCCGGTGGCGGCCTTACCCTGACGTCGTCGGTGATGCGGTGCTGGATGCCCTGGGGGAGATGACGCGCTTCTCCGGTCGGAGGTTGGCCCGCTCATTCCTGCCTAATGTCCCGGCGGATCGGCACAAGCGTTCCTGCTCCCTCGTCGAGCCTGGCCTGCATCTCGCGGATTTGCTCGAGCTGTGGGTCAGGACCCCCCGCCGGGACGAGGACCACAGCTAGCTCCCGAAGGATGTCGACGCGAGGCATGGGCCTAGGGGGATCACCGTTCTCTGGCATACCAAGATGGTTGCCTTCGCCGGGACCCCCTAGATCGACGTGGAAACATTCGCGACTTAGGCCGCAGTCCTCGTCGCCGAGGCTGTGGCTACCGTCGGAACAGTCGGAAAGGCAATAGTCGCATGCGGTCATGAAGTCCCGCACAGCACTGGGGTTACCAAGTCCAGAGAAATCCCAACAGAGGTCGGGCTCGCCATCTTCCTCGGACCCCGAGGGCCCGTAGGTCGAGACGGCCGTCAGCCGGTCCCAGGGTGACCGCACACGATACCCCAGAGGGTTTGGACTTGCCTCTACGAGAATGTCCACCGAAGCGGAGTTGCTTGGCGGGTCGAGGCCGAATCCAAAAGGCGCGAGATGGGAATCGGTCGGTACCTTTTGGTCGACTGGCAGTGACGAAGTCGCGTCAGGGACTGACTGCACCGTCATCTCAGGTACGAGGGTGACGCCTAGCAAGTCCTTCACGAGCGTGCTGGCGTCGTTCGTTTGCTTGAGGTTGGTGTGTTGCGGGGAGACGGCGCTCGTCTTCGTCTCAGACGCGAGGCCGATGCCTGACGCGCTCTCCGTTGGGGCGCCGGCGCCGTCGACTCGCTTGACAGCCAACGAGGTGCCGCCTCCTGCTTAGCCTTGGTTGCCCCGCCTCCTCCTCCGTCGACGGGGGAGGGGACGGGACAAGCCCGAATGTCGTCCTTCCACCACGTGGGGAAGGTGTCGTCGATTTCCCCGCCGGCGGGCGGGTTGTCGACCGCCATTGTCGCTGTCGCGCGGCGGGGGAAGGAGTATCATGTCGTAGCTGCTGTCGAGGGACATGAACTCAAGACTACCGAAACGGAGCACCGTCCCGGGCTGGAGAGGTTGCTGGAGACTGCCCATCTGGAGCTTGACGGGAAGCTGTTCGTCAACACGCAGCAGGCCCCTACCTGGCGCGCCAACTGTCGGCGTTTCGACCCTGGGGGGTCCCTGGACCGACGAGTAAATCGTCGCCGCGTGCCCCAGCCCAGATGGGTCGACGCGAGGTGGAACGCGAAGGGGGGAGAAGCAGCCGGAGGGAGACAGGCGTGGGAGTGTGGAACCCGCGGCCTTCGTGTTAGCCCCGCGCCCAGGTCGGGTGCGCTTGCAGTAGGGGGTTACAAGCGTCCACGCGGGAGGGAGCGAGCGGCCTTGCGCGAGCGCCGTCCCGTCCTTCCCCGCGCGGCCAACCCTCTGTAAGAGGGCCCTGGACCTCCCTTTTATAGGCTGTCGGGGACCATAATTAGGGGTACCCTCAAGGCTCCTAATTCTCAGCTGGTAACCCCCATCAGCACAAAGCTGCAAAGGCCTGATGGGTGCGATTAAGTCAGGGATCAGTCCATTCGAGGGACACGATCACGCCTCGCCCGAGCCTAGCCTCGGACAAGGGCAGCCGACCCTGGAGGATTTCCGTCTCGCCCGAGGCCCCCCTTCAGCGGCGAACATATTCCCGGCTCGCCCGAGGCCCTGCCTTCGCTAAGAAGCAACCCTGACCAAATCGCCGCACCGACCGACCAAGTCGCAGGAGCATTTAATGCAAAGGTGGCCTGACACCCTTATCCTGACGTGCGCCCCCCAGCCGGCAGAGCCGAAGTGACCGCCGTCACTTTGCCGCTCCACTGACCGGCCTGACAGAAGGACAGCGCCGCCTGCGCCACTCCGACTGCAGTGCCACTTGACAGAGTAAGACTGACAGGCAGTCAGGCCCTGCCGAAGGCACCATAGGAAGCTCCGCTTCGCCCGACCCAGGGCTCGGACTCGGGCTAAGTCCCGGAAGACGGCGAACTCCGCTCCGCCTGACCCAGGGCTCGGACTCGGGCTAAGTCCCGGAAGACGGCGAACTCCGCCCGACCCAGGGCTCGGACTCGGGCTAAGTCCCGGAAGACGGCGAACTCCGCTCCGCCCGACCCAGGGCTCGGACTCGGGCTAAGTCCCGGAAGACGACAAACTCCGCCCGACCCAGGGCTCGGACTCGGGCTAAGTCCCGGAAGACGGCGAACTCCGCCCGACCCAGGGCTCGGACTTGGGCTCGGCCCCAGAAGACGACGATCTCCGCCTCGCCCAGGGCTCGGACTTGGGCTAAGTCCCGGAAGACGACGATCTCCGCCTCGCCCGACCCAGGGCTCGGACTTGGGCTCGGCCCCAGAAGATGACGAACCCCGCTTCGCCCGACCCCAGGGCTCGGACTCCGCCCCGGCACCAGCCGGCAATCTCCGCCTCGCCCGACCCGGGGGCTCGGACTCGACCTCGGCTTCGGAGGAGCTTCCACATCGCCCGACCTAGGGCGCAGACCAGCCACGTCAACAGGAGGCGCCATCATCACCCTACCCCGAGCTGACTCGGGCCGCAGGGAACAAGACCGGCATCCCATCTGGCTCGCTCCGCCAGATAGGCAATGATGGCGCCCCGCATGCTCTGTGACGACGGCGGCTCTCAGCCCCCTTACGGAAGCAAGAGGACGTCAGCAAGGACTCAACCGCTCCGACAGCTGTCCCTCCGCCAAGCTCCATCGCTCCTCCGACGACCACGACATCACACCAGCTGGGTGCCAAGATCTCTCCGGCTGCCACAACGGCATGTACCTAGGGCGCTAGCTCACCTCCGCTAGACACGTAGCACTCTGCTACACCCCCCATTGTACACCTGGATCCTCTCCTTACGCCTATAAAAGGGAGGACCAGGGCCCTCTTAGAGAAGGTTGGCCGCGCGGGGACGAGGACGAGAACAGGCGCTCGCCGGAGGCCGCTCGCTCCCTCTCCCGCGTGGACGCTTGTAACCCCCTACTGCAAGCGCACCCGACCTGGGCGCGTGACAAACACGAAGGCCGCGGGATTCCCACCTCTCTCACGCTGGTCTCCGGCCGCCTCGCTCTCCCCCCTTCGCGCTCGCCCTCGCGCTCGGCCCATCTGGGCTGGGGCACGCGGCGACATTCACTCGTCGGCCCAGGGACCCCCCCGGTCTCGGAACGCCGACAGTTGGCGCGCCAGGTAGGGGCCTGCTGCGTGTTGACGAACAGCTTCCCATCAAGCTCCAGATGGGCAGTCTCCAGCAACCTCTCCAACCCGGGACGGTGCTCCGTTTCGGGAGTCTTGAGTTCATGTCCCTCGACGGCAGCTACGACATGATACTCCTTCCACCGTCGTGCGACAACAACAGTGGCGACCGACAACCCGCCTGCCGGCGGCGGAATCGGCGACGTCTTCCCCGCATGGTGGAAGAGCAACCTTCGAGCTCACCCCGTCCCCTCCCCTGCCGACGGAGGAGGAGGCGGGAACCAAGGCCAAGCAGGAGACAGCGCCTCGTCGGCTGTCGAGCGAGTCGACGGCCCCGGCACCCCAACGGGGGGCGCACCGGGCGTCGACCTCGCGTTTGAGACGAAGGCGAGCGTCGTCTCCCCGCGACACGCCAAACCCGAGCAAGCGGACGACGCCAGCACGCTCGCGAAAAGCTTGCTGGACGTCACCCTCGTACCTGAGACGACGGCGTAGTCAGTCCCCGACGCGACCTTATCGCCGCCCGTCGACCAAAAGGTACCGATCGATTCCCATCCCGTGTCTTTCGGATTCAGCCTCAACCCGCCTAGCGACTTCGCTTTGGCGGGCGCTCTCGTAGAGGCAAATCCAGACCCTCTGGGGTTTCGTGTGCGGTCACCTTGGGACCGGCTGACGGATGTCTCGACCTACGGGCCCTCTGGGTCCGAGGAAGACGACGAACCCAGCATCTGTTGGGATTTCTCTGGACTTGGCAACCCCAGTGCCATGCGGGACTTCATGACCGCATGCGACTACTGCCTTTCCGACTGTTCTGACGGTAGCCGTAGCCTCGGCGACGAGGACCGCGGCCCAAGTCGCGAATGCTTCCACGTAGATCTAGGGGATCCCCCCGAAGGCAACCATCTCGGCATGCCGGAGGACGGTGACCTCCCTAGGCCGGCGCCTTGCGTTGACATCCCACGGGAGCTAGCTGTGGTCCCCGTTCAGGCGGGGGGTCATGACCCACAGCTCGAGCAAATCCGCGGGGTGCAGGCCAGGCTCGACGAGGGAGCAGGAGCGCTTGAGCCGATCCGTCGGGACGTCGGGCAGGCATGGGCGGGCCAACCTCCGGCCGAAGAAATATGTCATCTACCCTAGGGTTTCCAGCACCGCATCACCGATGACGTCAGGGTCAGGCCACCACCCGCTTCCGGTGGGGTCGGCCAGAACCTGGCGGCAGCAGCAATGCTTCTTCGCGCGATGCCGGAGCCATCAACCACCGAGGGGTGGCGAATCCAGGGAGAGCTCAAGAATCTCCTGGAAGGTGCCGCGGTCCGACGGGCCGAGAGCTCTGCCTCCCGAAGGCAGGGGTACCCCTCGGAACCTCATGCCGCGACTTCCTGATTCATGCGGGAAGCCTCGGTCTACACCGGGCGCACGCGCAACACCGCGCCTGTGGCCCCGGGTCGCCTTGGCAACGAGCACCATCACCGCGACCGTCGGGCCCACCTCGATTAGAGGGTGCGCCGAGGCTACCACCCCAGGCGTGGGGGACGCTACGATAGCGGGGAGGATCGGAGTCCCTCGCCCGAACCACCCGGTCCGCAAGCCTTCAGCCGAGCCATCCGACGGGCGCCGTTCCCGACCCGGTTCCGACCCCCGACTACTATCACAAAGTACTCGAGGGAGACGAGACCGGAACTGTGGCTCGCGGACTACCGTCTGGCCTGCCAACTGGGTGGAACGGACGATGACAACCTCATCATCTGCAACCTCCCCCTGTTCCTCTCCGACTCCGCTCACGCCTGGTTGGAGCACCTGCCTCCGGGGCAGATCTCCAACTGGGACGACCTAGTCCAAGCTTTCGCCGGCAATTTCCAGGGCACGTATGTGAGCCCCAGGAATTCCTGGGACCTCCGAAGCTGCCGACAGCAGCCGGGAGAGTCTCTCTGGGACTACATCCGGCGATTCTCGAAGCAGCGCACCGAGCTGCCCAACATCACCGACTCGGATGTCATCGACGCGTTCCTCGCTGGCACCACCTGCCGCGACCTGGTGAGCAAGCTGGGCCGCAAGACCCCCACCAGGGCGAGCGAGCTGATGGACATCGCCACCAAGTTCGCCTCCGGCCAGGAGGCGGTCGAGGCTATCTTCCGAAAGGACAAGCAGCCCCAGGGCCGCCCATCGGAAGGTACTCCCGAGGTGTCAACTCAGCGCGGCGCCAAGAAGAAGGGCAAGAAGAAGTCGCAAGCAAAACGCGACGCCGCCGACGCGGACCTTGTCGCCGCCGCCGAGTACAAGAACCCTCGGAAGCCCCCCGGAGGTGCCAACCTCTTCGACAAGATGCTCAAGGAGTCGTGCCCCTATCACCAGGGACCCGTCAAGCACACCCTTGAGGAATGCGTCATGCTTCGGCGCCACTTCCACAGGGCCGGGCCACCCGCGGAGGGTGGCAAGGCCCGCGACGACGACAAGAAGGAAGATCACCAGGCAGGAGAGTTCCCCGAGGTCCGCGACTGCTTCATGATCTATGGTGGGCAAGCGGCGAACACCTCGGCTCGGCACCGCAAGCAAGAGCGCCGGGAGGTCTGCTCGGTGAAGGTGGCGGCGCCAGTCTATCTAGACTGGTCCGACAAGACCATCACCTTCGACTGAGACGATCACCCCGACCATGTGCCGAGCCCGGGGAAATACCCGCTCGTCGTCGACCCCATCATCGGTGATGTCAGGCTCACCAAGGTCCTCATGGACGGAGGCAGCAGCCTCAACATCATCTACGCCGAGACCCTCGGGCTCCTGCGTGTTGATCTGTCCTCTGTCCGGGCAGGCGCTGCGCCCTTCCATGGGATCATCCCCGGGAAGCGCGTCCAACCCCTCGGACAGCTCGACCTTCCCGTCTGCTTCGGAACACCCTCCAACTTCCGAAGGGAGACCCTGACGTTCGAGGTGGTCGGGTTCCGAGGAACCTACCATGCGGTGCTGGGGAGGCCATGCTACGCGAAGTTCATGGCCGTCCCCAACTACACCTACCTGAAGCTCAAGATGCCGGGCCCCAACGGGATCATCACCGTCGGCCCCACGTACAAACACGCATTCGAATGTGACGTGGAGTGCGTGGAGTACGCCGAGGCCCTCGCCGAGTCCGAGGCCCTCATCGCCGACCTGGAGAGCCTCTCTAAGGAGGTGCCAGACGTGAAGCGTCACGTCGGCAACTTTGAGCCAGCGGAGACGGTTAAGTCCGTCCCCCTCGACCCCAGCGGCGACACCTCCAAGCAGATCCGGATCGGCTCCGGGTTCGATCCCAAATAGGAAGCAGTGCTCGTCGACTTTCTCCGCGCGAACGCTGACGTCTTCGTGTGGAGTCCCTAGGACATGCCTGGCATACCGAGGGATGTCGCCGAGCACTCGCTGGACATCCGAGCCGGAGCCCGACCCGTCAAGCAGCCCCTACGCCGATTCGACGAGGAGAAGCGCAGAGCCATAGGTGAGGAGATCCACAAGCTAATGGCGGCAGGGTTCATCAAAGAGGTATTCCATCCCGAATGGCTTGCCAACCCTGTTCTTGTGAGAAAGAAAGGGGGGAAATGGCGGATGTGTGTAGACTACACTATTCTCAACAAAGCATGTCCGAAGGTTCCCTACCCTCTGCCTCGCATCGACCAAATCGTGGATTCCACTGCTGGGTGCGAAACCCTATCTTTCCTCGATGCCTACTCAGGGTATCATCAAATCAGGATGAAAGAGTCCGACCAGCTCGCGACTTCTTTCATCACACCCATCGGCATGTACTGCTATGTCACCATGCCGTTCGGCTTGAGGAATGCGGGCGCGACGTACCAGCGGTGCATGAACCATGTGTTCGACGAACACATTGGCCGCACGGTCGAGGCCTACGTCGATGACATCGTAGTCAAGACGAGGAAAGCCTCCGACCTCCTTTCCGACCTTGGAGCGACATTCCGATGTCTCAAGGCGAAAGGCGTCAAGCTCAATCCCGAAAAGTGTGTCTTCGGGGTGCCCCGAGGCATGATCTTGGGGTTCATCGTCTCCGAGCGGGGCATCGAAGCCAACCCGGAGAAGATCGCAGCCATTACCAGCATGGGGCCCATCAAGGACTTGAAAGGTGTACAGAGGGTCATGGGATGCCTCGCGGCTCTGAGCCGCTTCATCTCACGCCTCGGCGAAAGAGGTCTACCTCTGTACCGCCTCTTAAGGAAGGCCGAGTGCTTCACTTGGACCCCTGAGGCCGAGGAAGCCCTCGGGAGCCTGAAGGCGCTCCTCACAAAGGCGCCTATCTTGGTGCCCCCAGCTGCCGGAGAAGCCCTCCTGGTCTACGTCGCCACGACCACCCAGGTGGTTAGCGCCGCGATTGTGGTCGAGAGGCAAGAAGAGGGGCATGCATTGCCCGTTCAAAGGCCAGTCTACTTCGTCAGCGAGGTACTGTCCGAAACCAAGATCCGCTACCCACAAGTTCAGAAGCTGCTGTACGCGGTGATCCTAACGCGACGGAAGCTGCGACACTACTTCGAGTCTCATCCGGTAACTGTGGTGTCATCCTTCCTCCTGGGAGAGATCATCCAGTGCCGAGAGGCCTCGGGTAGGATTGCAAAGTGGGCGGTGGAGATCATGGGCGAGACAATCTTGTTCGCTCCCCGGAAGGCCATTAAGTCCTAGGTCTTGGCGGACTTCGTGGCTGAATGGGTCGACACCCAGCTACCAATGGCTCCGATCCAACCGGAGCTCTGGACCATGTTCTTCGATGGGTCGCTGATGAAGACAAGAGCCGGCGCAGGCCTACTCTTCATCTCACCCCTCGGAAAGCATCTATGCTACGTGCTACACCTCCACTTCCCGGCGTCCAACAATGTGGCCGAATATGAGGCTCTGGTCAACGGGTTGCAGATCGCCATCGAGCTAGGGGTCCGACGCCTCGACGCTCGCGGTGACTCGTAGCTCGTCATCGACCAAGTCATGAAGAACTCCCATTGCCGCGACCCGAAGATGGAGGCCTACTGCGATGAGGTTCAGCGCCTGGAAGACAAGTTCTACGGGCTCGAGCTCAACCACATCGCTCGGCGCTACAACGAGACTGCGGACGAGCTGGCTAAAATAGCCTCGGGGCGAACGACGGTTCCCCCGGACGTCTTCTCCCGAGACCTGCATCAACCCTCCATCAAGATCGACGACACGTCCGAGCCCGAGGTACCCTCGGCCCAGTCCGAGGCACCCACGACTCAACCCGAGGTGCCCTCGATTCAGTCTGAGGCACCCTCGGCTCATCCCGAGGCACCCTCAGCTCGGCCCGAGGCGCCCTTGGTTCAGTCCGAGGTACCCTCGGCCCCTGAGGGTGAGGCACTGCGCGTCGAGGAGGAGCGAAGCGGGGTCGCACCTAATCGAAACTGGCAGACCCCGTACCTGCAATATCTCCACCGAGGAGAGCTACCCCTCGACCGAGCCGAGGCTCGGCGGGTGGCGCGGCGCGCCAAATCGTTCGTCTTGCTGGGTGATGAGAAGGAGCTCTACCACCGCAGCCCCTCCGGCATCCTCCAGCGATGCATCTCCATCGCTGAAGGTCAGGAACTCTTGCGAGAGATACACTAGGGGGCTTGCGGCCATCACGCAGCGCCTCGAGCCCTTGTCGGGAACGCTTTCCGGCAAGGCTTCTACTGGCCGACGATGGAGGCCGACGCTACCAGAATCGTCCGCACCTGCGAAGGGTGTCAGTTCTACGCGAGGCAGACCCACCTGCCCGCTCAGGCTCTGCAGACGATACCCATCACCTGGCCTTTTGCGGTGTGGGGTCTGGACCTCGTCGGCCCCTTACAGAAGGCACCCGGGGGCTACACGCACCTGCTGGTCGCCATCGACAAATTCTCCAAGTGGATCGAGGTCCGACCCCTTAACAGCATCAGGTCCGAGCAGGCGGTGGCGTTCTTCACCAACATCATCCATCGCTTCGGGGTTCCGAACTCCATCATCACCGACAACGACACCCAGTTCACCGGCAGAAAGTTCCTGGACTTCTGCGAGGATCACCACATCCGGGTGGACTGGGCCGCCGTGGCTCATCCCATGACGAATGGGCAGGTGGAGCGTGCCAACGGCATGATTCTACAAGGGCTCAAGCCTCAGATCTACAACGACCTCAACAAGTTCGGCAAGCGATGGATGAAGGAACCCCCCTCGGTGGTCTAGAGTCTGAGGGCAACACCGAGCCGAGCCACGGGCTTCACGCCGTTCTTTCTAGTCTATGGGGCCGAAGCCATCTTGCCCACAGACTTAGAATACGGTTCCCCGAGGACGAGGGCCTACACCGACCAAAGCAACCAAGTCAGCCGAGAAAACTCGCTGGACCAGCTGGAGGAGGCTCGGGACCAGGCCTTGGTACACTCGGCGCGGTACCAGCAGTCCCTGCGACGCTACCACGCCCGAGGGGTCCGGTCCCGAGACCTCCAGGTGGGCGACCTGGTGCTTCGGCTGCGACAAGACGCCCGAGGGCGGCACAAGCTCACGCCTCCCTGGGAGGGGCCATTCGTCATCGCCAAGGTTCTGAAGCCCGGAACATACAAGCTGGCCAACAGTCAAGGCGAGGTCTACGACAACGCCTGGAACATCCAACAGCTACGTCGCTTCTACCCTTAAGATGTTTTCAAGTTGATCATATACCTCGCACCCACGCAAAGTTTAGTCATCAAGGAAGGGTCGGCCTCGCCTCAGCAAAGCCCGACCCTCCCTCAGGGGCTAAAAGGGGGGGAACCCCCTCTGCGTCGAAATTTTCCTCGAAAAAAGATCTTTTCTGCCAGAATGTCTTTCGCGCTTTTTGGCTACTTCGAAAGTGGATCCTGAAAACGACGGAGTACACGTAAGCAGCCAAGGCTGACCGAGCCGAGGGACTCCTACGCCTCCGGGATACGGATACCTCACTCATCACCTTCTGCGATAAGTAACTCACGTTCGGATAAGTGATTCTGCGGACCGAACAAGTCTTCACGCTCGAAAGCTCTTCTGCCGAAGCGATCCTTCGAGCCTTCTCGACTGCGTCGGTGACAGAGCCCCATGGACGGGTAAGAGTGCGCGTAAGCGGCAAGGCCGACCGAGCCGAGGGACTCCTATGCCTCCGGGATACGGATACCTCACTCATCACCTCCCGCGAGAAGCAACTCTTGCTCGCACAAACATTTCTGTTACCGACAAAAAAGTCCAGATACTCGAAACAAAAGGAAAATAGACGCAGCTTTACAACACGGCGAGGGTGTGTTTAGGCCTCGGCGGCCGCAGGAAACACACACTACAAGACAATCTGATCCTGCAGGCTCGGATCTTGACAGCTGAAGGGAGCAGCAGCACCCTTGGCATCGACGACACCTTCGGCGAGGGCCGACCTAGCCTCGGACGGCGACGCGGTCCGAGGATCTCCACTCTGGAGGACGACGTCATCACCACGCCCGGGCCATCGCCGCCAGGGTCTTCTCCGGGAATCCGGCCCGAGCAGGCGCCTCGGCCGGTCACCCCGGGGCCTCGGCCAGTTACCTTCCAAGGACGTCAATCCGGCCCAAGCAGGCGGCTTGGCTGGTCAACTCCGGCGTCGGTCCCGCTAACGGACGACCCGGCCAGGCTCAGGCCAACCAGGTTTTCTTTTCGAGCCAACTCTACCTCTGTTCATGTTGACGCCGCTACCCCTGGCCTCAGCTCATCGAAGAGCGGCCGAGGGGTTCCTTTAACTAAGCTAGAGAAGCCTCGGACAACAAGGCCGACCGAGCTGAGGGACTCCTACGCCTCCGGGATACGGATACCTCACTTGTCACCTGTACACGGGGCGACTCACGCTTGGTGAAGCGGTTCAGACAACCAACAGGCGAGTCTTAGTGCTCGAAAAGGAGGAAAAAACACGGCTCCGTGCCGAAATCACCTACATGTTCAGGCCCCGACAGCCACGATGAACAAAAACACTGGCATCCAAGGTGCCATTACAAACGGAACTCCGGTTCCGTCCCCGCGGGTATGGACAACCTCCACGACGGGGAAGCCCGTGGAGCGACAAGCTCTGGGCGAATCACCAGCAAACGCGGGTCGCCCCAAAGCGCATCGGCAGGTCCTCACTCCTGTCCTCGCCACGCAAGCGAGGAAGAGGACGGAATGTTGCATCCTAGCTGGACAGCAACAACCCGCCTCCCCCAGCATGACTGGAGGACGTCTCCTCCACAGAACTGGAGGATGGTCTCCACCACCAGAAGCTGGAAGAGGAGGCAGTCGGCCGACCCGCGCGGGGGGCAGAGCACCGGCTCGGCCCGGGCCCCGCCCCAGCTGGGATGATGAAGACCAGCTGGGGGCGGGGCAAAGATCACAACCCAGCTTGCTCCTCCCCATCAAGGGGCTGGTGGTCACCGTCTTGGGTGACCCCGGCGAGGGGGAGCAGCCGGGCTAGCTGATAAAAATCCTTGAAGCCGAACGATGGCTGAAAGGTACCAACTCCCACGGAGTTGCGTTCCCCCAACGACGAGGCGAAAAGACGGCGGACCTCCCCCATCCGGGGGCTTGGAAGGTGGAAAGACACGATGCATAAGGGAGCGCGAAGACATGGTCGCCTTCCAAGGGGGTCACCCTCCTTTTAAGGGCGGTTCTCCCTACTCGCGTCCCCAGCCGTCACGGGCTGAGCCTTCTCCAACACACTCCAAGGTCCTCCCCTGCGGCGCGGGGGCTGGGTCCCACACGTCATGCAAGCCGGCACAGAGCAGAAGAAGCCAAACCGCCGCGCGCGGTGCGCACAACTGCCCAGCGGTTACAAGCGACCCTCCACTTTTGCCCAGACCAGCGGGCGAAAGGGTGGGCAGCCATGCAGGCGGCATGCAACCGCGCCAAGTGGGCGCGCTTCTCCGACTCCCAACACGCCCGGCATGGAGGCCCAGGCCCACATGTCATACAACCGGCGCGCCGAATGCTTCGTGCATGCAACTGCACCGCCACTTGCGCCACTACCGCGCCTCCTCGACCGCGGAACCAATACCGCGACTCGAGGCGACCCGGCGCGCGACCCAGCAGCACCAGCCTGGCGCGATGGTCAACGCGGCCAAAAGTGGGCCGGCAGTAATGGCGGTGGCAGGCGGGCAGGAGCAGCGGCCACGTCGTCAGCCAAGCTTACGTCCCATCCGGGGGCAGCGAGAGAACCCTCTCTCACGGCGTGAAGACAACGCGCCCGTGATCCGTTCCTCGAACGGCTCGCTCATGCGCAACGGTCGCTCCTCCAACCACTCGCCCCGTCGCATTAACTCCACGGCGGGACACGCGGCGCCTCTGGCAGGAGAAGCGGGCGACGCTTCGCCTTCGCCATAATGACCGCGTCCAAAAAGGTATGCCGCGTCGTTCGATTTCGTATCCTTTTCCATTTTTCCTCTTTCTCTCTCTTGCAACAGGGACCGGGAAAGGGGGATACCCCGAAAAGGATCCTTCCCCAAGAAGGAACCAGGCTCCGAGCCCCCCTACTGATCAAATGTTCGAAGGCTGGCCCCCAGAAGGGTTCAACAGCCGCCTCAGATCGCGTGGGCCCTACACCCACTACTGGTCAGAGGTTCGAAGGCTGGCCCCTCGAAAGGGTTCAACGACCGCCTCAGGCTACTCGGGCTCCGCGCCCAATACTGATCAGGGGTTCGAAGGCTGGCCCCCGAAGGGTTCACAGCCACCTCAGACGTCGAGCGAGGGATGACCATGGGTACGTTCGATACATAACCAAGGCTCGGGCTGCGCTCCCGAGGTACCCTAGGACATTTCCGAGACCGGCGGGAACGATCTTGTAACGGAATCCCATCAGAGGGAGGCATCAAGCCCTCGGACCCCGTCGCCAGGGGACCGGGTCCGGCAGATCACCCGCAGGTACTTTTGGGCGTGCCTCTGGGCCCCTAGCCGACCCCTAACGAACGGGGCACGGACGTCCACTCGGATCACCCGCTTGCAGCTCAACGGAGACACCATGTTCGATGCCCATCGAGGGCAACATGGCGCTTTCCCCCCCTCCTCCTTGCGGAAAGGCGACGCAGGGGCATATGTAAAAAAGCCGAGTCTGTCCCTGATCGCCCTCTCGCCCTGTGCAGAGGCTCGGGGGCTGCTCTCGCAAACCCGGCTCCGGCCGAACCGTTGACAGCGTCAACATACCAGCCCGAGAACTTGGGACCCGACCGTACACCCGGGCTACGGCCAGCTCGCATGAGGGAACGACCAGACCAGCCGAAGCATTACGCGAGGCATTAAGACCTCGAAGGAGTGAAACCACTCCTCCGAGGCCTCGTGGGCTACACCCGGCGGGTGCGCTCGCGCGCACCCACCGGAACAAAACGCAACTGAGAAAGGCTGGTCCCCTTGCAAAAAAGTGCGACAAAAGCCTCCAAGCGAGTGCAAAGGCCTGATGGGTGCGATTAAGTCAGGGATCAGTCCATTCGAGGGACACGATCACGCCTCGCCCGAGCCTAGCCTCGGACAAGGGCAGCCGACCCCGGAGGATTTCCGTCTCGCCCGAGGCCCCCCTTCAGCGGCGAACATATTCTCGGCTCGCCCGAGGCCCTGCCTTTGCTAAGAAGTGAAAGTCGCCTAGAGGGGGGGTGAATAGGGCGAAACTGAAATTCTCAAAAATAATCACAACTACAAGCCGGGTTAGCGTTAGAAATATAATAGAGTCCGCGAGAGAGGGCGCAAAACAAATCGCTAGAGAATAATGAAGCGAGACACGCGGATTTGTTTTACCGAGGTTCGGTTCTCTCAAACCTACTCCCCGTTGAGGAGGCCACAAAGGCCGGGTCTCTTTCAATCCTTCCCTCTCTCAAACGGTCCCTCAGACCGAGTGAGCTTTCTCTTCTCAATCACTTGGAACACAAAGTTCCCGCAAGGACCACCACACGATTGGTGTCTCTTGCCTCAATTACAAGTGAGTGTTTGATCACAAGAAAGAATCAAGAAAGAAGAAAGCAATCCAAGCGCAAGAGCTCGAAAGTACACAAGCAAATCACTCTCTCTAATCACTAGGGCGTTGTGTGGAATTTGGAGAGGATTTGATCTCTTTGGTGTGTCTAGAATTGAATGCTAGAGCTCTTGTAAGTAGTTGAGAAGTGGAAAACTTGGATGCAATAAATGGTGGGTGGTTGGGGGTATTTATAGCCCCAACCACCAAACTAGCAGTTTGGTGAGGCTGTCTGTTCGATGGCGCACCGGACAGTCCGGTGCACACCGGACATGTCCGGTGCGACAGCCACGTCACCAAAGCCGTTGCAATTTGACCGTTGGAGTTCTGACTTCTGGGCCCGCCTAGATGTCCGGTGCACACCGGACATGTACTGTTCAATGTCCGGTGCACCAGAATGGGCGTGCCTGACTTCTGCGCTTCTGGCGCGCATTGAATGCGCCTGCAGGTGACCGTTGGCGCGAAGTAGCCGTTGCCCCGCTGTTACACCGGACAGTCCGGTGAATTTTAGCGGAGCAGCCGAAGTGAAGACCCGAGGCTGGCGAGTTCCTGAGGCCGCTCTTCCTTGGAGCACCGGACATGTCCGGTGTACACCGGACAGTCCGGTGAATTATAGCGGAGTGGCCTTTGGAAATTCCCGAGAGTGAAGAGTTTGAAGTCGGAGTCCCCTGGTGCACCGGACATGTCCGGTGGCACACCGGACAGTCCGGTGCGCCAGACCAGAGGTGCCTTCGGTTGACCCTTGCTCCTTTATTTGAACCCAATACTTGGTCTTTTTATTGGCTATGTGTGAACCTTTTGCACTTGTATAACTTACACACTAGAGCAAACTAGTTAGTCCAATATTTGTGTTGGGCAATTCAACCACCAAAATTATTTAGGAACTAGGTGTAAGCCTAATTCCCTTTCAATCTCCCCCTTTTTGGTGATTGATGCCAACACAACCAAAGCAAATGTAAAAGTGCATGATTTGAACTAGTTTGCATAATGTAAGTGCAAAGGTTGCTTGGAATTGAGCCAATATAAATACTTACATGATGTGCATGGATTGTTTCTTTATTTTTAACATATTGGACCACATTTGCACCACATGTTTTGTTTTTGCAAATCCTTTTGTAAATTCTTTTCAAAGTCCTTTTGCAAGATAGTCAAAGGTAAATGAATAAGAATTTTGAGAAGCATTTTCAAGACTTGAAATTTTCTCCTTTTGTTTGAAATGCTTTTCCTTTGACTAAACAAAACTCCCCCTAAATGAGATCCTCCTCTTAGTGTTCAAGAGGGTTTTGATATACCATTTTTGAAATACTACTTCCTCCCCCTTTTGAACATAGTAAGATATTAATTTGAAATTGACAAATTGAAAATCTCCAAAATTTTTAAAGTTAGGTGGTGGTGCGGTCCTTTTGCTTTGGGCTCATATTTTCTCCCCCTTTGGCATGAATCGCCAAAAACGGAATTATTAGAGCCCAACGAAGTACTTTCTCCTCCTTTGGTCATAAAATAAACGAGTGAAGATTATACCAAAGTTGGAGAGATTCTCGGAGTGACGGCGAAGGATGAGTAGTAGAGTGGAGTGGAAGCCTTTGTCTTCGCCGAAGACTCCAATTTCCTTTCAATATACCTATGACTTGGTTTGAAATACACTTGAAAACAAATTAGTCATAGCATATATAAAAGAGATATGATCAAAGGTATACTTGTGTGCTATGTGTGCAAATTAGCAAAAGAAATTCCTAGAATCAAGAATATTTAGCTCATGCCTAAGTCTGGTAAAAGATTGTTCATCAAGTGGCTTGGTAAAGATATCGGCTAATTGATCTTTAGTGTTAATGTATGAAATCTCGATATCCCCCTTTTGTTGGTGATCCCTAAGAAAATGATACCGAATGGCTATGTGTTTAGTGCGGCTACGCTCAACAGGATTATCCGCCATGCGGATTGCACTCTCATTATCACATAGAAGAGGAACTTTGGTTAGTTTGTAACCATAGTCCCGCAGGGTTTGCCTCATCCAAAGCAATTGCGCGCAACAATGGCCTGCGGCAATATACTCGGCTTCGGCGGTAGAAAGAGCGACCGAATTTTGCTTCTTTGAAGCCCAAGATACCAAGGATCTTCCCAAGAACTGGCAAGTCCCCGATGTGCTCTTCCTATTAATCTTACATCCCGCCCAATCGGCATCCGAATAACCAATCAAATCAAATGTGGATCCCCGAGGGTACCAAAGCCCAAACTTAGGAGTATAAGCCAAATATCTCAAGATTCGTTTTACGGCCGTAAGGTGGGATTCCTTAGGGTCGGATTGGAATCTTGCACACATGCAAACGGAAAGCATAATGTCCGGTCGAGATGCACATAAATAAAGCAATGAACCAATCATCGACCGGTATACCTTTTGATCCACGGACTTACCTCCCGTGTCGAGGTCGAGATGCCCATTTGTTCCCATGGGAGTCTTGATGGGCTTGGCATCCTTCATTCCAAACTTGCTTAGAATGTCTTGAGTATACTTCGTTTAGCTAATGAAGGTGCCCTCTTGGAGTTGCTTGACTTGGAATCCTAGAAAATACTTCAACTCCCCCATCATAGACATCTCGAATTTTTGTGTCATGATCCTACTAAATTCTTCACAAGTAGATTCGTTAGTAGACCCAAATATGATATCATCAACATAAATTTGGCATACAAACAAATCATTGTCAAGAGTTTTAGTGAATAAAGTAGGATCGGCCTTGCCGACTTTGAAGCCATTTGCAATAAGGAAATCTCTAAGGCATTCATACCATGCTCTTGGGGCTTGCTTGAGCCCGTAAAGCGCCTTAGAGAGCCTATAGACATGATTAGGGTACTCACTATCTTCAAAGCCGGGAGGTTGCTCAACATAGACCTCCTCCTTGATCGGTCCATTGAGGAAGGCAATCTTCACGTCCATTTGGTAAAGCTTGAAGCCATGGTAAGTAGCATAGGCCAATAATATACGAATGGACTCAAGCCTAGCTACGGGTGCATAGGTTTCACCAAAATCCAAACCTTCGACTTGTGAATACCCCTTGGCCACGAGTCGAGCTTTGTTCCTTGTCACCACACCATGCTCGTCTTGCTTGTTGCGGAAGACCCACTTGGTTCCTACAACATTTTGATTAGGACGTGGAACTAAATGCCATACCTCGTTCCTCGTGAAGTTGTTGAGCTCCTCTTGCATCGCCATCACCCAATCCGAATCTTGGAGTGCTTCCTCTACCCTGTGTGGCTCAATAGAGGAAACAAAAGAGTAATGCTCACAAAAATGTGCAACATGAGACCGAGTAGTTACCCCCTTATGAATATCGCCGAGGATGGTGTCGACGGGGTGATCTCGTTGTAATGCTTGGTGGACTCTTGGGTGTGGCGGCCTTGGTTGTTCATCCTCCTTGTCTTCATCATTTGCGTCTCCCCCTTGATCATTGCCGTCGTCTTGAGGTAGCTCATCATTGTGTTCTTCATCTTTATCAACTTGAGCCTCGTCCTCGTTTTGGGTTGGTGGAGATGCTTGCGTGGAGGAGGATGGTTGATCTTGTGCATGTGGAGGCTCTTCGGATTCCTTAGGACACACATCCCTAATGGACATGTTCCTTAGCGCGATGCATGGAGCCTGTTCTTCACCTATCTCATCAAGATCAACTTGCTCTACTTGAGAGCCGTTAGTCTCATCAAACACAACGTCACAAGAAACTTCAACGAGTCCTGAGGACTTGTTAAAGACTCTATATGCCCTTGTGTTTGAGTCATATCCTAGTAAAAAGCCTTCTACAGTTTTAGGAGCAAATTTAGATTTTCTACCTCTTTTGACAAGAATAAAACATTTGCTACCAAAAACTCTAAAATATGAAATATTTGGCTTTTTACCGGTTAGGAGTTCATAGGATGTCTTCTTGAGGATTCGGTGTAGATATAACCGGTTGATGGCGTAGCAGGCGGTGTTGACCGCCTCGGCCCAAAACCGATCCGGTGTCTTGTACTCATCAAGCATGGTTCTTGCCATGTCCAATAGAGTTCGATTCTTCCTCTCCACTACACCATTTTGTTGTGGAGTGTAGGGAGAAGAGAACTCATGCTTGATGCCCTCCTCCTCAAGGAAGCCTTCTATTTGTGAGTTCTTGAATTTCGTCCCGTTGTCGCTTCTAATTTTCTTGATCCTTAAGCCGAACTCATTTTGAGCCCGTCTCAAGAATCCCTTTAAGGTCTCTTGGGTATGAGATTTTTCCTGCAAAAAGAACACCCAAGTGAAGCGAGAATAATCATCCACAATAACTAGACAGTACTTACTCCCGCCGATGCTTATGTAAGCAATCGGGCCGAATAAATCCATGTGTAGGAGCTCCAGTGGCCTGTCACTAGTCATGATGTTCTTGTGTGGATGATGAGTGCCAACTTGCTTCCCGGCTTGGCATGCGCTACAAATCCTGTCTTTCTCAAAATGAACATTTGTTAGTCCTAAAATGTGCTCTCCCTTTAGAAGCTTATGAAGATTCTTCATTCCAACATGGGCTAGTCGGCGGTGCCAGAGCCAACCCAAGTTAGTCTTAGCAACCAAGCAAGTGTCGAGTTCAGCTCTATCAAAATCTACCAAGTATAGCTGACCCTCTAACACTCCCTTAAATGCTATTGAATCATCACTTCTTCTAAAGACAGTGACACCTACATCAGTAAATAGACAGTTGTAGCCCATTTGACATAATTGAGATACGGAAAGCAAATTGTAATCTAAAGAATCTACAAGAAAAACATTGGAAATAGTATGGTCAGGTGATATAGCAATTTTACCCAATCCTTTGACCAAACCTTGATTTCCATCCCCGAATGTGATAGCTCGTTGGGGATCTTGGTTTTTCTCATATGAGGAGAACATCTTCTTCTCCCCTGTCATGTGGTTTGTGCACCCACTGTCGAGTATCCAACTTGAGCCCCCGGATGCATAAACCTACAAAACAATTTTAGTTCTTGATTTTAGGTACCCAAACGGTTTTGGGTCCTTTGGCATTAGAAACAAGAACTTTGGGTACCCAAACACAAGTCTTAGAGCCCTTGTGTTTGCCCCCAACAAACTTGGCAACTATTTTGCCGGATTTGTTAGTCAAAACATAAGATGCATCAAAAGTTTTAAATGAAATGCTATGATCATTTGATGCATTAGGAGTTTTCTTTCTAGGCAACTTGGCACAGGTTGGTTGCCTAGAGCTAGATGTCTCACCCTTATACATGAAAGCATAGTTAGGGCCAGAGTGAGACTTCCTAGAATGAGTTCTCCTAATTTTGCTCTCGGGATAACCGGCAGGGTATAAAATGTAACCCTCGTTATCCTGAGGCATGGGAGCCTTGCCCTTAACAAAGTTAGACAAGTTCTTAGGAGGGGCATTAAGTTTGACATTGTCTCCCCTTTGGAAGCCAATGCCATCCTTGATGCCAGGGCGTCTCCCATTATAGAGCATACTTCTAGCAAATTTAAACTTTTCATTTTCCAAGTTATGCTCGGCAATTTTAGCATCTAGTTTTGCTATATGATCATTTTGTTGTTTAATTAAAGACATGTGATCATGAATAGTATTAACATCAATATCTCTACATCTGGTGCAAACAGAAGTGTGCTCAACAATAGATGTAGAGGGTTTGCAAGAGTTCAATTCTACAACCTTAGCATGTAACAAATCATTTTTAGTTCTAAGGTCGGAAACAGTAGCTTTGCAAACATCAAAATCCTTAACCTTAGCAAGCAATTTTTCATTCTCAATCTTAAGGCTAGCAACAGAAATGTTTAATTCTTCAATCCTAGCAAGCAAATCATCATCATTATTTCTAGGATTGGGAATCGAAACATCACAAACATGAGAATCAACCTTAGCAATTAAATTAGCATTTTCATTTCTAAGGTTGGCAATAGTGTCATGGCAAGTGCTTAGCTCACTAGATAGTTTTTGACATTTTTCTACTTCTAGAGCATAAGCATTTTTAATCTTAACATGTTTCTTGTTTTCTTTAATTAGAAAATCCTCTTGGGAATCCAAAAGGTCATCCTTTTCATGAATAACACTAATCAATTCATTTAATTTTTCCTTTTGTTCCATGTTAAGATTGGCAAAAAGGGTAAGCAAGTTATCCTCCTCATCACTAGCATTATCATCACTAGAGGATTCATATTTTGTGGAGGATTTAGATTTAACCTTCTTCCTTTTGCCGTCTTTTGCCATGAGGCACTTGTGGCCGACGTTGGGGAAGAGAAGTCCCTTGGTGACGGCGATGTTGGCGGCGTCCTCGTCGTCGTCGGAGGAGTCGGTGGAGCTCTCGTCGGAGTTCCACTCGCGGCACACGTGGGCATCGCCGCCCTTCTTCTTGTGGTACCTCTTCTTTTCTCTCCTCTTGCCCTTCTTGTCGTTATCCCTGTCACTGTCACTTGATAATGGACATTTAGCAATAAAGTGACCGGGCTTACCACACTTGTAGCAAACCTTCTTGGAACGGGATTTGTAATCCTTCCCCTTCCGTTGCTTGAGGATTTGCCGAAAGCTTTTAACTATTAAGGCCATCTCCTCATTGTCGAGCTTGGAGGCATCAATTGGTTGTCTACTTGGTGTAGACTCCTCCTTTTTCTCCTCCGTTGCCTTAAACGCCACCGGTTGCGCCTCGGACGTGGAGGGTTCATCAAGCTCGTTGATCTTCTTTGAACCTTTAATCATACATTCAAAGCTCACAAAATTCCCGATAACTTCCTCGGGAGTCATTAGTGGGTATCTAGGATTACCACGAATTAATTGAACTTGAGTGGGGTTAAGGAAAATGAGAGCTCTTAGAATAACCTTAACCACCTCGTGGTCGTCCCACTTTTTGCTCTCGAGGTTGCGCACTTGATTTACCAAGGTTTTGAGCCGGTTGTACATATCTTGTGGCTCCTCCCCTTGGCGAAGACGGAAGCGACCGAGCTCCCCCTCGATCGTTTCCCGCTTTGTGATCTTGGTGAATTCATCACCCTCGTGCGCGGTCTTGAGTAGGTCCCAAATCTCTTTTGCATTCTTCAACCCTTGCACCTTGTTGTATTCCTCTTTGCTTAGAGAGGCGAGGAGTATGGTTGTGGCTTGAGAGTTGAAGTGCTCGATTTGGGCCACCTCGTCCGTATCATAATCCTCATCCCCTATGGATGGTACCTGTGCTCCAAACTCAACAACATTCCATATACTTTTGTGGAGTGAGGTTAGATGAAATTTCATTAAATCACTCCACCTAGCATAATCTTCGCCATCAAAAGTTAGCGGTTTGCCTAATGGAATGGAAAGTAATGGAGTATGTCTAGGCGTACGAGGATAGTGTAAGGGGATCTTACTAAACTTCTTGCGCTCTTGGCGCTTAGAAGTTACGGACGGCGCATCGGAGTCGGAGGTGGATGTTGATGAAGTGTCAGTCTCGTAGTAGACCACCTTCCTCATCCTCTTGTGCTTGTCGCCTTTCCGATGCGACTTGTGGGAAGAAGATTTCTCCTTCTTCTCCTTGTGGTGAGAAGAAGAGGATCTTTTCTCCTTCCGTTTGGAGGAGTCCTTCTTCTTCTCCTTCCTCTTGGTGCGGGACTCTCCCGATGAAGTGCTCCCTTGGCTCGTAGTGGGCTTGTCGCCGGTCTCCATCTCCCTCTTGGTGTGATCTCCCGACATCACTTCGAGCGGTTAGGCTCTAATGAAGCACCGGGCTCTGATACCAATTGAAAGTCGCCTAGAG
The DNA here is from genome assembly GCA_029449295.1 of Zea luxurians. Classification (NCBI taxonomy): domain Eukaryota; kingdom Viridiplantae; phylum Streptophyta; class Magnoliopsida; order Poales; family Poaceae; genus Zea; species Zea luxurians. The sequence goes on along the minus strand of JAOPSE010000004.1, from coordinate 179,013,253 downwards.
GGGGGGTGAATAGGGCGAAACTGAAATTCTCAAAAATAATCACAACTACAAGCTGGGTTAGCGTTAGAAATATAATAGAGTCCGCGAGAGAGGGCGCAAAACAAATCGCTAGAGAATAATGAAGCGAGACACGCGGATTTGTTTTACCGAGGTTCGGTTCTCTCAAACCTACTCCCCGTTGAGGAGGCCACAAAGGCCGGGTCTCTTTCAACCCTTCCCTCTCTCAAACGGTCCCTCGGACCGAGTGAGCTTTCTCTTCTCAATCACTTGGAACACAAAGTTCCCGCAAGGACCACCACACGATTGGTGTCTCTTGCCTCAATTACAAGTGAGTGTTTGATCACAAGAAAGAATCAAGAAAGAAGAAAGCAATCCAAGCGCAAGAGCTCGAAAGTACACAAGCAAATCACTCTCTCTAATCACTAGGGCGTTGTGTGGAATTTGGAGAGGATTTGATCTCTTTGGTGTGTCTAGAATTGAATGCTAGAGCTCTTGTAAGTAGTTGAGAAGTGGAAAACTTGGATGCAATAAATGGTGGGTGGTTGGGGGTATTTATAGCCCCAACCACCAAACTAGCAGTTTGGTGAGGCTGTCTGTTCGATGGTGCACCGGACAGTCCGGTGCACACCGGACATGTCCGGTGCGACAGCCACGTCACCAAAGCCGTTGCAATTTGACCGTTGGAGTTCTGACTTCTGGGCCCGCCTGGATGTCCGGTGCACACCGGACATGTACTGTTCAATGTCCGGTGCACCAGAATGGGCGTGTCTGACTTCTGCGCTTCTGGCGCGCATTGAATGCGCCTGCAGGTGACCGTTGGCGCGAAGTAGTCGTTGCCCCGCTGTTACACCGGACAGTCCGGTGTACACCGGACAGTCCGGTGAATTTTAGTGGAGCAGCCGAAGTGAAGACCCGAGGCTGGCGAGTTCCTGAGGCCGCTCTTCCTTGGAGCACCGGACATGTCCGGTGTACACCGGACAGTCCGGTGAATTATAGCGGAGTGGCCTTTGGAAATTCCCGAGAGTGAAGAGTTTGAAGTCGGAGTCCCCTGGTGCACCGGACATGTCCGGTGGCACACCGGACAGTCCGGTGCGCCAGACCAGAGGTGCCTTCGGTTGACCCTTGCTCCTTTATTTGAACCCAATACTTGGTCTTTTTATTGGCTATGTGTGAACCTTTTGCACCTGTATAACTTACGCACTAGAGCAAACTAGTTAGTCCAATATTTGTGTTGGGCAATTCAACCACCAAAATTATTTAGGAACTAGGTGTAAGCCTAATTCCCTTTCAAGAAGCAACCCTGACCAAATCGCCGCACCGACCGACCAAGTCGCAGGAGCATTTAATGCAAAGGTGGCCTGACACCCTTATCCTGACGCGCGCCCCCCAGCCGGCAGAGCCGAAGTGACCGCCATCACTTCGCCGCTCCACTGACCGGCCTGACAGAAGGACAACGCCGCCTGCGCCACTCCGACTGCAGTGCCACTTGACAGAGTAAGACTGACAGGCAGTCAGGCCCTGCCGAAGGCACCATAGGAAGCTCCGCTTCGCCCGACCCAGGGCTCGGACTCGGGCTAAGTCCCGGAAGACGGCGAACTCCGCTCCGCCCGACCCAGGGCTCGGACTCGGGCTAAGTCCCGGAAGACGGCGAACTCCGCCCGACCTAGGGCTCGGACTCGGGCTAAGTCCCGGAAGACGGCGAACTCCGCTCCGCCCGACCCAGGGCTCGGACTCGGGCTAAGTCCCGGAAGACGGCGAACTCCGCCCGACCCAGGGCTCGGACTCGGGCTAAGTCCCGGAAGACGGCGAACTCCGCCCGACCCAGGGCTCGGACTTGGGCTCGGCCCCAGAAGACGACGATCTCCGCCTCGCCCAGGGCTCGGACTTGGGCTAAGTCCCGGAAGACGACGATCTCCGCCTCGCCCGACCCAGGGCTCGGACTTGGGCTCGGCCCCAGAAGACGACAAACCCCGCTTCGCCCGACCCCAGGGCTCGGACTCCGCCCCGGCACCAGCCGGCAATCTCCGCCTCGCCCGACCCGGGGGCTCGGACTCGACCTCGGCTTCGGAGGAGCTTTCACATCGCCCGACCTAGGGCGCAGACTAGCCACGTCAACAGGATGCGCCATCATCACCCTACCCCTAGCTGACTCGGGCCACAGGGAACAAGACCGGCGTCCCATCTGGCTCGCTCCGCCAGATAGGCAATGATGGCGCCCCGCATGCTCTGTGACGACGGCGGCTCTCAGCCCCCTTACGGAAGCAAGAGGACGTCAGCAAGGACTCAACCGCTCCGACAGCTGTCCCTCCGCCAAGCTCCATCGCTCCTCCGACGGCCACGACATCACACCAGCTGGGTGCCAAGATCTCTCCGGCTGCCACAACGGCATGTACCTAGGGCGCTAGCTCACCTCCGCTAGACACGTAGCACTCTGCTACACCCCCCATTGTACACCTGGATCCTCTCCTTATGCCTATAAAAGGGAGGACCAGGGCCCTCTTAGAGAAGGTTGGCCGCGCGGGGACGAGGACGAGAACAGGCGCTCGCCGGAGGCCGCTCGCTCCCTCTCCCGCGTGGACGCTTGTAACCCCCTACTGCAAGCGCACCCGACCTGGGCGCGGGACGAACACGAAGGCCGCGGGATTCCCACCTCTCTCACGCCGGTCTCCGGCCACCTCGCTCTCCCCCCTTCGCGCTCGCCCTCGCGCTCGACCCATCTGGGCTGGGGCACGCGGCGACATTCACTCGTCGGCCCAGGGACCCCCCGGTCTCGGAACGCCGACATAGGCGTAAGGAGAGGATCCAGGTGTACAATGGGGGTGTAGCAGTTTGCTAACGTGTCTAGCGGAGGAGAGCTAGCGCCCTAAGTACATGCCATCGTGGCAGCCGGAGAGGTTTTGGCACCCAGTTCGTGTTGCGTCGTGGCCGTCGGAGGAGCGCTGGAGCCTGGCGGAAGGACAGCTGTCGGGGCCGTCGAGTCCTTGCTGACGTCCTCTTGCTTCCATAAGGGGGCTGAGATTCGCCGTCGTCACAGGGCATGCGGGGCGCCATCATTACTCGTATAGTGGAGCGAGCCAGATGGGACGCCGGTCTTGTTCCCCGTAGCCTGAGTCAGCTCGGGGTAGGGTAATGATGGCGCCTCCTGTCGACGTGGTCGGTCCGTACCCTAGGTTGGGCGAGGTGGAGGCTCCTCCGAGGTCGAGGTCGAGTCTGTCTTCCAAGGTCGGGGTCGAGTCCGAGCCCCCGGGTCGGACAAGGCGGAGACCGTCGGCTGAGGCCAGGGCTGAGTCTGAGCCCTGGGTCGGGCGAAGCGGAGTTCGTCGTCCTTCGGGGCTGAGACCGAGTCCGAGCCCTGGGGTCGGGCGAGGCGGAGTTCGTCGTCTTCCGGGGCTGAGCCCGAGTCCGAGCCCTGGGGTCGGGCGGAGCGGAGTTCGCCGTCTTCCGAGGCTGAGCCCGAGTCCGAGCCCTGGGGTCGGGCGGAGCGGAGTTCGCCGTCTTCCAGGGCTGAGCCCGAGTCCGAGCCCTGGGGTCGGGCGGAGCGGAGTTCGCCGTCTTCCGGGGCTGAGCCTGAGTCCGAGCCCTGGGGTCGGGCGGAGCGGAATTCGCCGTCTTCCGGGGCCAAGCCCGAGTCCGAGCCCTAGGGTCGGGCGAAGCGGAGTTTCCTATGACGCCTGAGGCCGGACTTGGCTGCTGTCAGCCTCACTCTGTCGAGTGGCTCAGCAGTCGGAGCGGCGCAGGCGGCGCTGTCCTCTTGTCAGACCGGTCAGTGGAGCGGCGAAGTGACCGCGGTCACTTCGGCTCTGTCGACTGGAGGGCGTGCGTCAGGATAAAGGTGTCAGGCCACCTTTGCATTAAATGCCCATGTGACTTGGTCGGTTGGCGTGGCGATTTGGCCAAGGTTGCTTCTTGGTGAAGACTGGGCCTCGGGCGAGCGGAGGGTGTGTCCGTTGCTGGAGGGGGTCCTCGGGCGAGGCGTAGATCCTCCGGGGTCGGCTGCCCTTGTCCGAGGCTGGGCTCGGGCGAGGCGCGATCGCGTCCCTCGAATGGACCGATCCTTGACTTAATCGCACCCATCAGGCCTTTGCAGCTTTGTGCTGATGGGGGTTACCAGCTGAGATTTAGGAGCCTTGAAGGTACCCCTAATTATGGTCCCCGACATGAAGCGTCGCCCGCTTTGCCTGCCAAAGGTGTCGCCTGCCCTGCCGCAGAGTTAATGCGACGGGACGAGTGTGAAAGGGAAATGTGCCCTTGGGCCATTTCTAAGTATTTTGGTGATTTAGTGTCCAACACAAGTGCCTAATTGTAAAAAGGTGGACAAAGTACAAATCAAGGATAAAGGTATGTTTCTCAGACTTAGTACATTGTTTTATGGACTAACGTATTGTGTCTAAGTGCTGGAAACAGAAAAAAATTGAGTTGGAGAAGAGATGGCTCGAGCAGCCAAAGTCTGCTCAGTCTGGGTGCACCGGACTGTCCGGTGGTGCACCGGACAGTGTCCGGTGCGCCAGGCTGGCTCGAGGGAAAAGGCTGCTCTCGGGACTTCGACGGCGGTGTACGGCTATAATTCACCGGACTGTCCGGTGTGCACCGGACTGTCTGGTGGGCCGTTCACAGGCGAACTCTGCGCTCTCGGGAATTCATCGTCGACGTACGGCTATAATTCACCGGACTGTCCGGTGTGCACCGGACTGTCCGGTGAGCCAACGGTCGGCAGGGCCAACGGTCGGCCGCACAATCTACGCGGGACACGTGGCCGAGCCAACGGCTAGAAGGGGGCACCGGTCTGTCCGGTGTGCACCGGACATGTCCGGTGCGCCAACGGCTCTCAGGCTGCCAACGGTCGACTGTGCCATTTATGGAAGGAAATCGGGCACCGGACAGTGTCCGGTGTGCACCGGACTGTCCGGTGCACCAATCGACAGAAGGCAAGATCAGCCTTCCTAGATTGCTCTCAACGGCTCCTAGCTGCCTTGGGGCTATAAAAGGGACCCCTAGGCGCATGGAGGAGTACACCAAGCATCTCCTAAACATTCCTAAGCACCAAGACATCGATTCCGCGCCTTTGATTCTTTGCGATAGCAATTAGAGCTCTAGTTGAGTGGTGAACTCATTGAGTTGTGTTGTGAGCTCTTGTTGCGACTTGTGTGTGTGGTGTTGCTGTGATTTCTTGTCTTGAGTGCGTTGCTAATCCCTCCCTTGCTTCGTGTTCTTTGTGAATTTCAAGTGTAAGGGCGAGAGGCTCCAAGTTGTGGAGATTCCTCGCAAACGGGATTGAGAAAAAGCAAGCAAAACACTGTGGTATTCAAGTGGGTCTCTGGACCGCTTGAGAGGGGTTGATTGCAACCCTCGTCCGTTGGGACGCCACAACGTGGAGTAGGCAAGCGTTGGTCTTGGCCGAACCACGGGATAACCACCGTGCCATCTCTGTGATTGATCTTGTTGGTTATTGTGTTTTGTTGAAGATTCCTCTCTAGCCACTTGGCGGTTATTGTGCTAACACTTAACCAAGTTTTTGTGGCCTAAGTTTTAAGTGTTACAGGATCACCTATTCACCCCCCCCTCTAGGTGCTCTCAATTGGTATCAGAGCCGTTCTCTTCACAAAGGGACTAACCGCCTGAAGAGATGGATCCTAAGGGGAAGGGAATCGTGATCAACGACAAAGAGAAGGAATCCTTCGTCAACGAGCCGAAGGACGACAAGCCTACCGATTCCGGCTCGGGCCATAGACGGAAGGAAGGGAAGAAGAAGAAGACGAGGCGCATCAAGGAGATCGTCTACTACGACGACAGCGGTGAGTCTACTTCTTCCCAAAAGGACGATGACCACAACGACTACGAGAGAAGGAAACCGATTAATTCAAACTTTTCTTTTGACTACTCTCGTATTCCACAAAGTTCAAATTCACATTTGCTCTCCATTCCACTCGGCAAGCCTCCACACTTTGATGGAGAGGACTACGGATTTTGGAGCCACAAAATGCGTAGTCACCTATTCTCTCTCCATCCTAGTATATGGGAGATTGTAGAGAGTGGAATGCACTTTGATAGTACGGATAGTCCTGTGTTCATTAATGAGCAAATACATAAGAATGCACAAGCTACTACTGTTCTTCTAGCTTCTTTGTGCAGGGATGAATATCACAAAGTGAGCGGCTTGGATAACGCCAGGCAAATATGGGACACCCTCAAGATTTCTCATGAGGGGAACGACGTCACCTTGCTCACCAAAATGGAGTTGGTGGAGGGCAAGCTTGGACGGTTCGCGATGATAAGGGGCGAGGAGCCAACTCAAACATACAACCGGCTCAAGACCCTTATCAACAAAATAAGGAGCTATGGAAGCACGCGATGGACGGACCACGACGTCGTCCGACTGATGCTAAGGTCCTTTACCGTTCTTGATCCTCATTTGGTGAATAATATTCGTGAGAATCCCAGGTACACCAAAATGTCGCCCGAAGAAGTCCTTGGAAAATTCGTGAGCGGGCGAATGATGATCAAGGAGGCGAGGTACGTGGACGATGCTTTGAATGGTCCGATCAACGAGCCGCAACCCCTTGCTCTCAAGGCAACAAGAAGCAAGGAGGCGCTACCTAGCAAGGTGGCACAAATTGAGGCGGCCAGACTTAATGATGAAGAGATGGCCCTCATCATCAAGAGATTCAAGACGGCGCTAAAGGGTCGCAAGGGGCAGCCAAGCAAGACCAAGACAAAGGGGAAGCGCTCATGCTTCAAATGTGGTAAGCTTGGTCATTTTATTGCTAACTGTCCCGACAATGATAGTGATCAGGACCAAGGGAACAAGAGGGAGAAGAAGAAGAACTATAAGAAGGCAAAGGGCGAGGCACATCTAGGAAAGGAGTGGGATTCGGATTGCTCCTCCTCCGACTCCGACAATGAAGGACTCGCCGCCACCGCCTTCAACAAGTCATCCCTCTTCCCCAACGAGCATCACACATGCCTTATGGCAAGGGAGAAGAAGGTATGTACTCGAGACTCTACTTATGCTTCTTCAAGTGAGGATGAATCTAGTGATGAGGATGAAATAGATTATTCATGTCTATTTAAGGGCCTAGATAGAACCAAGGTAGATAAAATTAATGAATTAATTGATGCCTTGAATGATAAGAATAGGCTTCTAGAAAAACAAGAAGATTTGTTGTATGAAGAACATGACAAATTTATAGAAGCACAAAAATCTCATGCGTTAGAAGTTAAAAGAAATGAAATGCTTTCTTGTGAATTATCTTCTTGCCATGAGACAATTTCTAGCCTAAGGAGCATTAATGATGATTTGAATCCTAAGTTAGAAATAGCTAGTAAATCAACAACTTGTGTAGAAAATGTTGTTATTTGCAATAGATGTAAAGATTTTGATATTGATGCTTGTAGTGAACACATAGCTTCTATTGCAAAGTTAAACGATGAATTGGCTAGTCTTAATGCCCAACTTAAGGCTAGCAAAAGCGATTTTGATAAACTAAAATTTGCTAGGGATGCCTACACGATTGGTAGACACCCCTCCATTAAGGATGGGCTTGGCTTCAAGAGGGAAGCCAAGAACTTAACAAGCCATAAGACTCCCATCTCCGCCAAGGAGAAAGGAAAGGCCCCTATGGCAAGTAGTACTAAAAAGAACCATGCTTTTATGTACAATGATAGAAGACAGTCTCATAGGAGTTGTAATGCTTTTGATTCACATGCCTATGATTCTTATGCTATGTATGCTTCCAGTTCTTCCTATATGCATTGTAGAGATATGCCTAGGAAAAATAATCATCATGTGCCTAGAAAGAATTTTGTTCATGCTCCTAGGAAAGTTATGAATGGTCCCTCTACAATTTATCATGCTTTGAATGCTTCCTTTGCTATTTGTAGAAAGGATAGGAAGATAGTTGCTAGGAAATTAGGGGCAAAATGCAAGGGTGACAAAACTTGCATTTGGGTCCCTAAGGAAATTGTGACTAACCTTGTAGGACCCAACAAGAGTTGGGTACCTAAGACCCAAGCCTAAATTTGCCTTGCAGGTTTATGCATCCGGGGGTTCAAGCTGGATTATCGACAGCGGATGCACAAACCATATGACGGGGGAGAAGAAGATGTTCACCTCCTATGTCAAGAATAAGGATTCCCAAGATTCAATCATATTCGGTGATGGGAACCAAGGCAAGGTGAAAGGTTTAGGCAAGATTGCAATATCAAATGAGCATTCTATCTCTAATGTGTTTTTAGTTGAGAGTCTTGGATATAATTTACTATCTGTTAGTCAATTATGTAATATGGGATATAATTGTTTATTTACAAATGTAGATGTGTCTGTCTTTAGAAGATGTGATGGTTCACTAGCTTTTAAGGGTGTACTAGACGACAAACTTTACTTAGTTGATTTTGCAAAAGAAGAGGTCGGTCTAGATGCATGCTTAATGGCTAAGACTTGCATGGGCTGGTTGTGGCATCGCCGCTTAGCACATGTGGGGATGAAGAACCTCCACAAGCTTCTAAAGGGAGAACACGTGATAGGTCTAACCAATGTTCATTTCGAAAAAGATAGACCTTGTGCAGCTTGTCAAGCAGGTAAACAAGTGGGAGGAGCACATCACAGCAAGAATGTGATGACCACGTCAAGACCTCTGGAGCTGCTGCATATGGACCTCTTCGGACCCGTCGCCTATCTGAGCATAGGAGGAAGTAAGTATGGTCTAGTTATTGTTGATGACTTTTCCCGCTTCACTTGGGTGTTCTTTTTGCAGGATAAGTCTGAAACCCAAGGGACCCTCAAGCGCTTCCTAAGGAGAGCTCAAAATGAGTTTGAGCTCAAGGTGAAGAAGATAAGGAGCGACAATGGGTCCGAATTCAAGAATCTTCAAGTGGAGGAGTTCCTTGAGGAGGAGGGGATCAAGCACGAGTTCTCCGCTCCCTACACACCTCAGCAAAATGGTGTGGTAGAGAGGAAGAATAGGACGCTTGTAGAATTCAAGACCCCCGAGCGCTTTTGGTCGGAAGCCGTGAACACGGCTTGCCACGCCATCAACAGGGTCTACCTTCACCGCCTCCTCAAGAAGACTTCATATGAGCTGCTGACTGGTAACAAACCCAATGTATCTTATTTTCGTGTTTTTGGGAGCAAGTGTTATATTCTTGTGAAGAAAGGTAGTGTCGGCGTTCCGAGACCGGGGGGTCCCCGAGCCGACGAGTGAGTGTGCCGCGTGCCCCAGCCCAGATGGGTCGAGCGCGTGGGCGAGCGCGAAGGGGGGAGAGAGCGAGAGCGAGGTGGCCGGAGCCGGGTCGTGAGGGAGTCGGAGATTCCCGCGGCCTTCGTGTTCGTCCCGCGCCCAGGTTGGGTGCGCTTGCAGTAGGGGGTTACAAGCATCCGCGCGGGTGAGGGGAGCGAGCAGCCCCGAGAGAGAGCCTGCCCCTGCCCTCGTTCCCGCGAGGCCAACCTTCTCTAAGAAGGCCCTGGTCCTTCCTTTTATAGGCGTAAGGAGAGGATCCAGGTGTACAAATGGGGGTGTAGCAAGGTGCTACGTGTCTAGCGGGGGAGAGCTAGTGCCCTAAGTACATGCCAAGGTGGCAACCGGAGAGATCTTGGCACCCAGCTAGTGCGGCGTCGTGGCTGTCGGAGAAGCAATGGAGCCGGGCGGAGGGACAGCTGTCGGAGTGGTTGGGCCCTTGCTGACGTCCCCCTGCTTTCGTAAGGGAGCTGAGGACCGCCGTCGTCATGGGTCCAGTGGGGCGCCATCATTGCCTATCTGGCGGAGCTAGCCAGATGGGACGTCGGTCCTGTTCTCTACGGCCCGAGTCGTCTCGGGGTAGGGTGATGATGGCGCTTCCTGTCGACGTGGCGGACTCGTGCCCTAGGTCGGGCGACGTGGGGGCTCCTCCGAAGCCGAGGTCGAGTCTGTCCTGCATGGCCGAGGCCGAGGCCGAGCCCGAGCCCCTGGGTCGGGCGAGGCGGAGGTCGCTCGGCAGAGGTCGGGGTGGAGTCCGAGCCCTGGGTCGGGCGAAGCGGAGTTCATCGTCTTCTGGGGCCTTAGCCCGAGTCCGAGCCCTGGGTCGGGCGGAGCGGAGTTCACCGTCTTCCGGGGCCTTAGCCCGAGTCCGAGCCCTGGGTCGGGCGGAGCGGAGTTCGCCGTCTTCCGGGGCCTTAGCCCGAGTCCGAGCCCTAGGTCGGGCGGAGCGGAGTTCGCCGTCTTCCGGGGCCTTAGCCCGAGTCCGAGCCCTGGGTCGGGCGGAGCGGAGTTTCCTCTGGCGCTTTTGGCCAAGCCTGGCTGCCCGTCAGTCTTACTCTTTGCGTTAAAGGCCCCAGTGACTTGGTCGGTCGGCGCGGTGATTTAGTCAGGGTTACTTCTTATCGAAGGCAAGGCCTCGGGCGAGCCGGAGATGCGTCTGCCGTGAAAGAGGAGGCCTCGGGCGAGACGGAAACATCTCAGGGTCGGCTGCCCTTGCCCGAGGCTAGGCTCGGGCGTGGCGTGATCGAGTCGCTCGTATGGACTGATCCCTGACTTAATCAAACCCATCAGGCCTCTGCAGCTTTATGCTGATGGGGGTTACCAGCTGAGAATTAGGCGTCTTGAGGGTACCCCTAATTATGATCCCCGACAGTAGCCCCCGAGCCTCGAAGGGAGTGTTAACACTCGCTTGGAGGCTTTTGTCGCACTTTTTTGCAAGGGGACCAGCCTTTCTCGGTTGTACTTTGTTCCGGTGGGTGCGCGCGAGCGCACCCGCCGGGTGTAGCCCCCGAGGCCTCGGAGGAGTGGTTTCACTCCTTCGAGGTCTTAATGCCTTGCGTAATGCTTCGGCTGGTCTGGCGGTTCCCTCATGCGAACAGGCCGTAGCCCGGGTGCACTGTTGGGGCCCAAGTTCTCGGGCTGGTATGTTGACGCTGTCAACGGTTCGGCCGGAGCCGGGTTTGCGAGAGCAGCCCCCGAGCCTCCGCACAGAGCGAGAGGACGATCAGGGACAGACTCGGCTTTTTTACATACGCCCCTACGTCGCCTTTCCGCAAGGAGGAGGGGGGGAGAGCGCCACGTTACCCTCGATGGGCACCGAACATGGTGTCTCCGGTGAGCTGCAATCGGGTAATCCGAGTGGACGTCCGTGCCCCGTTAGTTGGGGGTCGGCTAGGGGCCCGGAGGCACGCCCAAAAGTACCTGCGGGTGATCTGCCGGACCCGGTCCCCTGGCGACGGGGTCCGAGGGCTCGTTGCCTCCCTCCGATGGGATTCCGTTACAGAGTCGTTCCCGCTGGTCTCGGAAATGTCCTAGGGTACCTCGGGAGCGCAGCCCGAGCCTTGGTTATGTATCGAACGTACCCCTGGTCATCCCTCGCTCGGTGTCTGAGGCGACTGTGAACCCTTCGGGGGGCCAGCCTTCGAACCCCTGATCAGTAATGGGCGCGGAGCCCGAGTAGCCTGAGGCGGTCGTGGAACCTTTCGGGGGGCCGACCTTCGAACCTCTGACCAGTAGTGGGTGTCGGGCCCACGCGATCTGAGGCGGCTGTTGAACCCTTCGGGGGGCCAGCCTTCGAACCCCTGATCAGTAAGGAGGCTCGGAGCCTAGTTCCTTCACGGGGAAGGATCCCTTTGGGGGTATCCCCCTTCCCGGTCCCTGTTGCAAGAGATAGAGAAAGGGGAAAAAGGGAAAAAGGATACGAAATTGAACGACGTGGCGTACCTTTTTTGGTGTGGTCGTTTTGGTGAAGGCGAAACGTCGCCAGCTGCTCCCGCCAGTAGCGCTGCCCGTCGAGCCGCGGAGTTAATGCGCCGGGGCGAGTAGTTGGCGAGGCTGCCGTTGCGCGTGCGCGAGCCATTCGAGGAACGGGTCACGGGCGTGTCGTCTTCACACCGTGAGAGAGGGGGTTCTCTTGCTGCCTCCGGATGGGACGTGAGCCTGGCTGATGGCGTGATCGCTGCTCTTGCGCGCCTGCCACTGTCATTACTGCCGGCCCACTTTTGACCGTGTTTGACCGCTGCGTCAGGCTGGCGCAGCTGGGCCGCGCGCTGGGCCGCCTCGGGTCGTGGTATTGGTTCCGCAATCGAGGAGGTGCGGTGGTGGCGCAAGTGGCATAGTGGCTTACATGCAGCATCCGGCGCGCCGGTTGCATGACGCGTGGGCTTGAGCCTCCGCGCTGGCCTGTCAGGAGTCGGAGAGGCGCGTCCACTTGGCGCGGCTGCATGCCGCCCGCATGGCTGCCCACCCCCTTCGCCCGTTGGTCTGGGCAAAAATGGAGGGTCACTTGTAACTGCTGGGTGGTTGCGCGCGCGCCGCGCGCGGCGGTTCGGCTTCTTCTGCTCGGAGCCGGTCTGCATGACAGGTGGGTCCTAGCCCCCGCGCCGCAGGGGAGGACTTTGGAGGCGCTTTGGAGAAGACTCAGCCCGTGACGGTTGGGGGCGCAAGCACGGAGAGTTGCCTTTAAAAGGAGGGCGACCCCTCTCGTAAGGCGACCATGTCTTCTTCCTCCCTTATGCTTTGTGTCTTTCCACCTTTCAAGCCCCCGGATGGGGGAAACCGCCGTCTCCGTGCCTCATCGTTGGGGGACACCACTCCGTGGGAGCGGGTACCTTTCAGCCATCGTTCGGCTTCAAGGATTTTCATCATGCAGCCCGGCTGCACCCCTCCACCGGTGATCACCCAAGATGGTGGCCTCCGGCTTGATGGTGGGGGAAAGCGAGCCGGGCTGCGGCCTCTGCCCCTTCCTCGGCCTCAAGGACTTTCATCACCAGGCCAAGAGGGAGGACGAGGCGAGTCAGGGGGCTGCCTCCGCGTGGGTCGGTTGCCCTCTTCTTCCCCGTTCGTCTGGGGGAGAACGGCATCCTCCAGCTTCACGGAGACTTCCTCCAGCCATGCCGGGAGAGGCGGGTCGTCGTCGCACAGCCAGGGCGCCATGTCGCGTCCTCCGTCCGGACGACGATTGCGCCGCGCACCGCGAGGGCAGTGCCCACGCCCTGGACGGCCCCGGCATGGGCGAAGACCTGCCGGCGCGTTCCGAGGCGTCGGCGGACGGAAGTGGCTTCTCTACCGATGAGATTGCCAACTCCGTCAGTAGCCCTGGGTCTCCGTCTCCTGGCCTGAATGGCTGGCTCTCGTCCTCGGGGGGTGAGAGTTTTTCCGCCGCCCCGCAGGCCCGCCCCTATCGAGTGGGGTTGTTCGTACCTGCGGGGGGGAAACCGGAGTTCCATTTGTAATGGCACTTCGAGTGCCGGGTTTTTTGTTCATTTTCGGCTTTCGGGGCCTGAACATGTATGTAACTACGGCACGGAGCCGTGTTTTTTCCTCATTCCCGAGCACTAAGACTCGTCTGCTGATTGTCTGAACCGCTTCACTAAGCATGAGTCGCCCCGTGTCAAGGTGACGAGTGAGGTATCCGTATCCCGGAGGCGTAGGAGTCCCTCGGCTCGGTCGGCCCTGTTGTCCGAGGCTCCTCTAGCTTAGTTAAAGAGACCCCTCGGCCGCTCTTCGACGAGCCGAGGCCGGGGGTAACGATATCAGCATGAGCAGAGGCGGAGTTGGCTCGGAAATGAAACCTGGTTGGCCGGAGCCTAGCCGAGTTGTCTGTTGACAGGATCGACGCCGGAGTTGGTCAGCCGAGGCTTCGAACCGGGCTCGTGCTCTCGGAAGGTGGTTGGCCGAGGCCCCGGAGGTGGCTGGCCGAGCCGCTTGCTCAGGCCGGATTCCCGGGGAAGCCCCTGACAACGATCGCCCGGGCATGGTGATGACGCCGTCCTTTGGAGCGGAGGCCCTCGGACCGCGTCGCCGTCCGAGGCTAGTTCGGGCCTTGCCGAAGTTGCTGTCGATGCCGAGGGTGTCGCTGCCCCCTTCCAGCGCCAAGACCTGAGCCTGCAGGATCAGCTTGTCTTGTAGCGTGTGCTTTGTGCGGCCGTCGAGGCCAGAACACACACCCTTGCTGTGTTGTAAAGCTGCGTCCCTTTTCCTCTTGTTCCAAGCATCTGGACTTTTTGTCGGTAACAGGGATGTTTGTGCGAGCGAAAGTTGCTTCTCGCGGAAGGTGAGGAGTGAGGTATCCGTATCCCGGAGGCGTGGGAGTCCCTCGGCTCGGTCGGCCTTGCCGCTTACGCGCACTTTTACTCGTCCATGAGGCCCTATCACCGACTCAGTCGAGAAAACTTGAAGAATCGCTTCGACAGAAGAGCTTCCGAACGTAGAGACTTGTTCGATCCGCGGAGTCACCTTATCCGAACGCGAGTTACTTATCGCAGAAGGTGATGAGTGAGGTATCCGTATCCCGGAGGCGTAGGAGTCCCTCGGCTCGGTCAGCCTTGACTGCTTACGTGTACCCTGTCGTTTCCATGACCCACTTTTCGAAGTAGTCAAAAAGCACGAAAGATATTCTGGTAAAAGAGATTTTCTGTTCGAGGAAAATTTTGACGCAGAGGGGGTTTCCCCCCTTTTAGCCCCCGAGGGAGGGTCGGGCTTTGCCGAGGCGAGGCCGACCCTTCCTTGTTGACTAAACTTTGCGTGGGTGCGAGGTATATGAACAATTTGGAAACATCTCAAGGGTAGAAGCGACGTAGCTGTTGGATGTTCCAAGCGTTGTCGTAGACCTCGCCTTGACTGTTGGCCAGCTTGTACGTTCCGGGCTTCAGAACTTTGGCGATGACGAACGGCCCCTCCCAGGGGGGCGTGAGCTTGTGCCTCCCTCGGGTGTCTTGCCGCAGCCGAAGCACCAGATCGCCCACCTGGAGATCTCGGGGTCGGACCCCTCGGGCGTGGTAGCGTCGCAGGGACTGCTGATACCGTGCCGAGTGTAGTAAGGCCCTGTCCCGAGCCTCATCCAGCTGGTCCAGCGAGTCTTCTCGGCTAGCTTGGTTGCTTTCTTCGTTGTAGGCCCTCGTCCTCGGGGAGCCGTATTCCAGGTCAGTGGGCAGGACGGCCTCGGCCCCGTAGGCCAGGAAGAACGGCGCGAAACCTGTGGCTCGGCTTGGCGTCGTCCTCAGGCTCCAGACCACCGAGGGGAGTTCCTTCATCCATCGCTTGCCGAACTTGTTGAGATCATTGTAAATCCGGGGCTTGAGCCCTTGTAGAATCATGCCGTTGGCACGTTCCACTTGCCCATTCGACATGGGATGAGCTACGGCGGCCCAGTCTACCCGGATGTTGTGATCCTCGCAAAAATCCAAGAATTTTTTGCCGGTGAACTGGGTGCCGTTGTCGGTGATGATGGAGTTCGGGACCCCGAAGCGATGGATGATGTTGGTGAAGAACGCCACCGCCTGCTCGGATCTGATGCTGTTCAGGGGTCGGACCTCGATCCACTTGGAGAATTTGTCGACGGCGACCAGCAGGTGCGTGTAGCCCCCGGGCGCCTTCTGCAGAGGGCCGACAAGGTCCAGACCCACACAGCGAAGGGCCAGGTGATGGGTATTGTCTGCAGAGCCTGAGCGGGCAGGTGGGTCTGCTTCGCATAGAATTGGCACCCTTCGCAGGCGCGGACAATTCTAGTGGCGTCAGCTACCGCCATCGGCCAGTAGAAGCCTTGGCGGAAAGCGTTCCCGACGAGGGTTCGAGGTGCTGCATGATGGCCGCAAGCCCCCGAGTGTATTTCCTGCAGGAGTTCTTGACCCTCGGCGATGGAGATGCATCGCTGGAGGATGCCCGAGGGGCTACGGTGGTAGAGCTCCTGCTCATCGCCCAGCAAGACGAACGACTTGGCGCGTCGCGCTACCCGCCGAGCCTCGGCTCGGCCGAGGGGCAGCTCTCCTTGGCAGAGATATTGCAGGTATGGGGTCTGCCAATCTTGATCTGGCATGACCCCGCTCTGCTCCTCCTCGATGTGCAGTGCTTCGCCCTCGGGGGCCGAGGGCTCCTCGGGTTGAACCGAGGATGGCTCGGGCTGGGCCGAGGTCACTTCGGACGGGGCCGAGGGCACCTCGGGCTCGGGCGTGTCGCCTATCTTGACGGAGGGTTGGTGCAGATCCCGGGAGAAGACGTCCGGGGGAACCGTCGTTCGCCCCGAGGCTATCTTCGCCAGCTCGTCCGTAGTCTCGTTGTAGCGCCGGGCGATGTGGTTAAGCTCGAGCCCGTAGAACTTGTCTTCCAGGTGTCGAACCTCGTCACAGTAGGCCTCCATCTTCGGGTCGCGGCAGTGGGAGTTCTTCATGACTTGGTCGATGACGAGCTGCGAGTCGCCGCGTGCATCGAGGCGTCGGACCCCTAGCTCGATGGCGATTCGCAATCCGTTGATCAGAGCCTCGTACTCAGCCACATTGTTGGACGCCGGGAAATGGAGGCGGAGCACGTAGCGCAGGTGTTTCTCGAGGGGCGAGACGAAGAGCAGGCCCGCGCCGGCTCCCGTCTTCATCAGCGACCCGTCGAAAAACATGGTCCAGAGCTCCGGTTGGATCGGAGCCGTTGGCAACTGGGTGTCGACCCATTCGGCTACGAAGTCCGCCAGTATCTGGGACTTGATGGCCTTCCGAGGGGCGAACGAGATTGTCTCGCCCATGATTTCCACCGCCCACTTCGCGATCCGTCCCGAGGCTTCTCGGCACTGGATGATCTCCCCCAGGGGGAAGGATGACACCACAGTCACCGGATGAGACTCGAAGTAATGTCGCAGCTTTCGCCTCGTTAGGATCACTGCATACAGCAGCTTCTGGACTTGTGGGTAGCGGATCTTGGTCTCGGACAGCACCTCGCTGACGAAGTAAACTGGCCTCTGAATGGGCAAGGCATGCCCCTCTTCCCGCCTTTCGACCACGATCGCGGCGCTGACCACTTGAGTGGTAGCGGCGACGTAGACCAGGAGGGTTTCTCCATCAGCGGGGGGTACCAAGACGGGAGCCTGGGTGAGGAGCGCCTTCAGGTTCCCGAGGGCTTCCTCGGCCTCGGGAGTCCAAGTGAAGCACTCGGCCTTCCTTAAGAGACGGTACAGGGGCAGGCCTCTTTCGCCGAGACGCGAGATGAAACGGCTCAAGGCTGCGAGGCATCCCATGACCCTCTGTACGCCTTTTAAGTCCTTGATGGGCCCCATGTTTGTGATGGCTGCGATCTTCTCCGGGTTGGCTTCGATGCCCCGCTCGGAGACGATGAATCCCAAGAGCATGCCTCGGGGCACCTCGAAGACGCACTTCTCGGGATTGAGCTTGACGCCCTTCGCCTTGAGACACCGGAATGTCAGCTCAAGGTCGGAGAGAAGGTCGGAGGCTTTCCTCGTCTTGACTACGATGTCATCGACGTAGGCCTCGACCGTGCGACCGATATGTTCGCCGAACACATGGTTCATGCACCGCTGGTACGTCGCACCCGCGTTCCTCAGACCAAAAGGCATTGTGACATAACAGTACATGCCGAAGGGTGTGATGAAAGAGGTCGCGAGCTGGTCGGACTCTTTCATCATGATTTGATGATACCCTGAGTAGGCATCGAGGAAAGACAGGGTTTCGCACCCTGCAGTGGAGTCCACGATTTGATCGATGCGAGGTAGAGGGTAGGGGACTTTCGGACATGCTTTGTTGAGGCCAGTGTAGTCTACGCACATCCGCCATTTCCCCCCTTTCTTCCTCACAAGTACAGGGTTGGCAAGCCATTCGGGATGGAATACCTCTTTGATGAACCCTGCTGCCATCAGCTTGTGGATCTCCTCGCCTATCACCATGCGCCTTTCCTCGTCGAATCGGTGCAGAGGCTGTCTGACCGGTCGGGCTCCGGCCCAAATATCCAGCGAGTGCTCGGCGACATCCCTCGGTATGCCGGGCATGTCCGAGGGACTCCACACAAAGACGTCGGCGTTTGCGCGGAGAAAGTCGACGAGCACTGCTTCCTATTTGGGGTCGAGCCCGGATCCGATCCGAATCTGCTTGGAGGTTTCGCCACTGGGGTCGAGAGGGACGGCCTTAACCGTCTCCGCTGGCTCGAAGTTGCCGGCATGTCGCTTCACGTCCGGCACCTCTCGGGAGAGGCTTTCCAGGTCAGCAATGAGGGCCTCGGACTCGGCGAGGGCCTCGGCGTACTCCACGCACTCCACATCGCATTCGAATGCGTGTTTGTACGTGGGGCCGACGGTGATGACCCCGTTGGGGCCTGGCATCTTGAGCTTCAGGTAGGTGTAGTTGGGGATGGCCATGAACTTCGCGTAGCATGGCCTTCCCAACACTGCGTGGTAGGTTCCGCGGAACCCGACCACCTCGAATGTCAAAGTCTCCCTTCGGAAGTTAGAGGGTGTTCCGAAGCAGACAGGAAGGTCGAGCTGTCCGAGGGGCTGGACGCGCTTCCCGGGAACGATCCCGTGGAAGGGCGCAGCGCCTGCTCGGACGGATGACAGATCGACGCGCAGGAGCCTGAGGGTCTCAGCGTAGATGATGTTGAGGCAGCTGCCCCCATCCATCAGGACCTTGGTGAGCCTGACGTCGCCGATGACGGGATCGACGACGAGCGGGTACTTCCCTGGGCTCGGCACGTGGTCGGGGTGGTCATCCTGGTCGAAGGTGATGGGCTTGTCGGACCAGTCTAGGTAGACTGGCGCCGCCACCTTCACCGAGCAGACCTCCCGACGCTCCTGCTTACGATGCCGAGCCGAGGCATTCGCCGCATGCCCTCCGTAGATCATGAAGCAGTCGCGGACCTCGGGGAACTCTCCTGCTTGGTGATCTTCCTTTTTGCCGTCGTCGCGGGCCCTGTCACCCTCTGCGGGTGGCCCGGCCCGGTGGAAGTGGCGCCGAAGCATGACGCACTCCTCGAGGGTGTGCTTGACGGGCCCCTGATGGTAGGGGCACGTCTCCTTGAGTGCCTTGTCGAAGAGGTTGGCGCCTCCAGGGGGCTTCCGAGGGTTCTTGTACTCGGCGGCGGCGACAAGGTCCGTGCTGGCGGCGTCGCGTTTCGCTTGCGACTTCCTCCTGCCTTTCTTCTTGGCGCCGAGCGGAGTAGACGCCTCGGGAGCATCTTCCGACGGGCGGCCCTGGGGCTGCTCGTCCTTTCGGAAGATGGCCTCGACCGCCTCCTGACCAGAGGCGAACTTGGTGGTGATGTCCATCAGCTCGCTCGCCCTGGTGGGGGTCTTGCGACCCAACTTGCTCACCAGGTCACGGCAGGTGGTGCCGGCAAGGAACGCGCCGATGACATCGGAGTCGGTGATGTTGGGCAGCTCGGTGCGCTGCTTCGAGAATCGCCGGATGTAGTCCCGAAGGGACTCTCCCGGCTGTTGCCGGCAGCTTCGGAGGTCCCAGGAATTCCCGGGGCGCACATACGTGCCCTGGAAGTTGCCGGCGAAAGCCTGGACCAGATCCTCCCAGTTGGAAATCTGCCCCGGAGGCAGGTGCTCCAACCAAGCGCGAGCGGTGTCGGAGAGGAACAGGGGGAGGTTGCGGATGATGAGGTTGTCGTCGTCCGTCCCACCCAGTTGACAGGCCAGGCGGTAGTCCGCAAGCCACAATTCCGGTCTCGTTTCCCCCGAGTACTTTGTGATAGTAGTCGGGGGTCGGAATCGGGGCGGAAACGGCGCCCGCCGAATGGCTCGGCTGAAGACCTGCGGACCGGGTGGTTCGGGCGAGGGACTCCGATCCTCCCCGCTGTCGTAGCGTCCCCCACGCCTGGGGTGATAACCTCGGCGCACCCTTTCGTCGAGGCGGGCCCGACGGTCGCGGTGAGGGTGCTCGTCACCGAGGTGGCCCGGGGCCGCAGGCGCGGTATTGCGCGTGCGCCCGGTGTAGACCGAGGCTTCCCGCATGAGTCGGGAAGTCGCGGCACGAGGTTCCGAGGGGTACCCCTGCCTTCGGGAGGCAGAGCTCTCGGCCCGCCGGGCCGCAGCGCCTTCCAGGAGATGCTTGAGCTCTCCCTGGATTCGCCGACCCTCGGTGGTTGATGACTCCGGCATCGCGCGGAGGAGCATCGCCGCGGCTGCCAGGTCCTGACCGGTTCCGCCGGATGCGGGAGGCGGTCTGTCCCTGGCATCATTGGCGATGCGGTGCTGGAGACCTTGGGGCAGGTGACGTATTTCTCCGGCCGGGGGCTGGCCCGCCCATACCTGCCCGACGTCCCGGCAGATCGCCTCGAGCGCTCCTGCTCCCTCATCGAGCCCGGCCTGCGCCCCGCGGACTTGCTCGAGCTGTGGGTCGTGACCCCCCGCCGGAACGGGGACCACAGCTAGCTCCCGCGGGATGTCGGCGCGAGGCGCTGGCCTAGGGGGATCACCATCCTCCGGCATGCCGAGACAGCTGCCTCCGGAGGGATCCCCTAGCTCGACGTGGAAACATTCGCGGCTCGGGCCGCAGTCCTTGTCGTCAAGGCTGCGGCTGCCGTCGGAACAGTCGGAGAGGCAGTAGTTGCATGCGGTCATGAAGTCCCGCATGGCACTGGGGTTGCCAGATCCAGAGAAATCCCAGCAGATACTGGGGTCGTCATCTTCCTCGGACCCAGAGGGTCCGTAGGTCGAGACACCCGTCAATCGGTCCCAAGGCGACCGCACACGAAACCCCAGAGAGGTTGCACTCGCCTCAACGTGAGCGCCCGCCAAAGCGAGGCCGCCAGGCGGGTTGAGGCCGAGTCGAAATGACGAAGGATGGGAATCAGCCCGTACCTTTTGGTCGACGAGGATCGACGAAGTCGCATCGGGGGCTGATCGTGCTGTCGTCCTGGGTGCGAGGGCGACGTCCTGCAGGCCCTCCGTGAGCGTGCTAGCGTCGTCCACTTGCTCGGGATCGGCGTGTCGCGGGGGGACGGCGCTCGCCTTCGCCTCAAACGCGTGGGTGATGCCCGACGCGTCCTCCGTTGGGGCGCTGGGGATGTCGATTTGCTCGACAGTCGACTGAGCGCAGCCTCCCGCTCGGCCTTGGTTGCCCCGCCTCCTCCTCCGATGGCGAGGGAGAGGATGGGGTGAGCTCGAAAGTTGTCCTTCCCCCACGCGGGAAAGACGTCGTCGATTCCGCCGCCGGCGGGCGGGCTGTCCGCCACCGTTGTCGCTGTCGCGCGGCGGTGGAAGGAGTATCATGTCGTAGCTGCCGTCGAAAGACATGAACTCGAGACTCCCGAAACGGAGCACCGTCCCGGGTTGAAGAGGTCGTTGGAGACTGCCCATCTGGAGCTTGACGGGAAACTACTCGTCAACACGCAGCAGGCCCCTACCTGGCGCGCCAACTGTCGGCGTTCCGAGACCGGGGGGTCCCCGAGCCGACGAGTGAGTGTGCCGCGTGCCCCAGCCCAGATGGGTCGAGCGCGTGGGCGAGCGCGAAGGGGGGAGAGAGCGAGAGCGAGGTGGCCGGAGCCGGGTCGTGAGGGAGTCGGAGATTCCCGTGGCCTTCGTGTTCGTCCCGCGCCCAGGTCGGGTGCGCTTGCAGTAGGGGGTTACAAGCGTCCGCGCGGGTGAGGGGAGCGAGCGGCCCCGAGAGAGCGCCTGCCCCTGCCCTCGTTCCCGCGAGGCCAACCTTCTCTAAGAAGGCCCTGGTCCTTCCTTTTATAGGCGTAAGGAGAGGATCCAGGTGTACAAATGGGGGTGTAGCAAGGTGCTACGTGTCTAGCGGGGGAGAGCTAGTGCCCTAAGTACATGCCAAGGTGGCAGCCGGAGAGATCTTGGCACCCAGCTAGTGCGGCGTCGTGGCTGTCGGAGAAGCAATGGAGCCGGGCGGAGGGACAGCTGTCGGAGTGGTTGGGCCCTTGCTGACGTCCCCCTGCTTTCGTAAGGGAGCTGAGGACCGCCGTCGTCATGGGTCCAGTGGGGCGCCATCATTGCCTATCTGGCGGAGCTAGCCAGATGGGACGTCGGTCCTGTTCTCTGCGGCCCGAGTCGTCTCGGGGTAGGGTGATGATGGCGCTTCCTGTCGACGTGGCGGACTCGTGCCCTAGGTCGGGCGACGTGGGGGCTCCTCCGAAGCCGAGGTCGAGTCTGTCCTGCATGGCCGAGGCCGAGGCCGAGCCCGAGCCCCTGGGTCGGGCGAGGCGGAGGTCGCTCGGCAGAGGTCGGGGTGGAGTCCGAGCCCTGGGTCGGGCGAAGCGGAGTTCATCGTCTTCTGGGGCCTTAGCCCGAGTCCGAGCCCTGGGTCGGGCGGAGCGGAGTTCGCCGTCTTCCGGGGCCTTAGCCCGAGTCCGAGCCTTGGGTCGGGCGGAGCAGAGTTCGCTGTCTTCCGGGGCCTTAGCCCGAGTCCGAGCCCTGGGTCGGGCGGAGCGGAGTTCGCCGTCTTCCGGGGCCTTAGCCCGAGTCCGAGCCCTGGGTCGGGCGGAGCGGAGTTCGCCGTCTTCCGGGGCCTTAGCCCGAGTCCGAGCCCTGGGTCGGGCGGAGCGGAGTTTCCTCTGGCGCTTTTGGCCAAGCCTGGCTGCCCGTCAGTCTTACTCTTTGCGTTAAAGGCCCCAGTGACTTGGTCGGTCGGCGCGGTGATTTAGTCAGGGTTACTTCTTATCGAAGGCAAGGCCTCGGGCGAGCCGGAGATGCGTCTGCCGTGAAAGAGGAGGCCTCGGGCGAGACGGAAACATCTCAGGGTCGGCTGCCCTTGCCCGAGGCTAGGCTCGGGCGTGGCGTGATCGAGTCGCTCGTATGGACTGATCCCTGACTTAATCAAACCCATCAGGCCTCTGCAGCTTTATGCTGATGGGGGTTACCAGCTGAGAATTAGGCGTCTTGAGGGTACCCCTAATTATGGTCCCCGACAGGTAGAACCTCTAAATTTGCTCCCAAAGCTGTAGAAGGTTTTTTATTAGGTTATGATTCAAATACAAAGGCGTATAGGGTCTTCAACAAATCATCGGGTTTGGTTGAAGTCTCTAGCGACGTTGTATTTGATGAGACTAATGGCTCTCCAAGAGAGCAAGTTGTTGATCTTGATGATGTAGATGAAGAAGACGTTCCAACGGCCGCGATACGCACCATGGCGATTGGAGATGTACGGCCTCAGGAACATTTGGAGCAAGATCAACCGTCTTCCTCAACTATGGTGCATCCCCCAACCCAGGATGACGAACAGGTACCTCAAGTGGAGGCGCATGATCAAGGGGGAGCACATGATGTTCAAGTCGAAGAGAAAGAAGCATCTCAGGCACCTCCAACCCAAGTTCGAGCGACGATCCAAAGGGATCATCCCGTCGACCAGATATTGGGTGATATTAGCAAGGGAGTAACTACTCGTTCAAGATTAGTTAATTTTTGTGAGCATTACTCTTTTGTCTCTTCTATTGAGCCTTTCAGGGTAGAAGAGGCCTTGCTAGATCCGGACTGGGTGTTGGCCATGCAAGAGGAACTCAACAACTTCAAGCGCAATGAAGTTTGGACACTGGTGCCTCGCCCCAAGTAAAATGTTGTGGGAACCAAGTGGGTGTTTCGCAACAAACAGGACGAGCACGGGGTGGTGACAAGGAACAAGGCTCGGCTTGTGGCAAAAGGTTATGCCCAAGTCGCAGGTTTGGACTTTGAGGAGACTTTTGCTCCTGTGGCTAGGATAGAATCAATTCGCATCTTGCTAGCATATGCCGCTCACCATTCTTTCAGGTTGTACCAAATGGATGTGAAGAGCGCTTTCCTCAACGGGCCGATCAAAGAGGAGGTGTACGTGGAGCAACCCCCTGGCTTCGAGGATGAACGGTACCCCAACCACGTGTGTAAGCTCTCTAAGGCGCTCTATGGACTTAAGCAAGCCCCAGGAGCATGGTATGAATGCCTTAGAGACTTTTTAATTGCTAATGCTTTCAAGGTTGGGAAAGCCGATCCAACTCTTTTCACTAAGACTTGCAATGGTGATCTTTTTGTGTGCCAAATTTATGTCGATGACATAATATTTGGTTCTACTAACCAAAAGTCTTGTGAAGAGTTTAGCAGGGTGATGACACAGAATTCGAGATGTCGATGATGGGTGAGTTGAACTACTTCCTTGGGTTCCAAGTGAAGCAACTCAAGGACGGCACCTTTATCTCCCAAACGAAGTACACGCAAGATTTGCTAAAGAGGTTTGGGATGAAGGACGCCAAGCCCGCAAAGACGCCGATGGGAACCGACGGACACACCGACCTCAACAAAGGTGGTAAGTCCGTTGATCAAAAAGCATACCGGTCCATGATAGGTTTTTTGCTTTATTTATGTGCTAGTAGACCGGATATTATGCTTAGCGTATGCATGTGTGCTAGATTTCAATCCGATCCTAAGGAGTGTCACTTAGTGGCTGTGAAGCGAATTCTTCGATATTTAGTCGCTACGCCTTGCTTTGGGATCTGGTATCCAAAGGGGTCTAACTTTGACTTGATTGGGTACTCAGATTCCGACTATGCTGGATGTAAGGTCGATAGGAAGAGTACATCGGGGACGTGCCAATTCTTAGGAAGGTCCCTGGTGTCATGGAACTCTAAGAAACAAACCTCCGTTGCCCTATCCACCGCTGAGGCCGAGTACGTTGCCGCAGGACAGTGTTGTGCGCAACTACTTTGGATGAGGCAAACCCTCAGGGACTTTGGCTACAATCTGAGCAAAGTCCCACTCCTATGTGATAATGAGAGTGCTATCCGAATAGCGGAAAATCCTGTTGAGCACAGCCGCACAAAGCACATTGACATCCGGCATCACTTTTTGAGAGACCACCAGCAAAAGGGGGATATCGAAGTGTTTCATGTTAGCACCGAGAACCAGCTAGCCGATATCTTTACCAAGCCTCTAGATGAGAAGACCTTTTGCAGGCTGCGTAGTGAGCTCAATATCTTAGATTCGCGGAACTTGGATTGAATTATAGCATACATGTGTTTATGCCTTTGATCATGTTCATTCTGCATTTTGTTGCTTATTGTGGTGCTCAAGTTGTACAAACACTCCCTGGATCTCACAAGTCCTTTTTGCAAGTGATGCACATATTTAGGGGGAGCTGTGCTACAACTTGACCCTTTGAGACTAACCATGTACTTGAGTTTGGTTGTTTTAGTCTCAAAGGAGGATTGAAAGGGAAAAGGTGGACTTGGACCATGCAAGACTTCCACTGCACTCCGATGAAAAGAGTAACTTTTCCAAGTTCATCTTTATACTCTTATTGCCTATTTGCTCTTAGTTGAAGATTTTGGTGAGGCAATGGGGTTAAAGGGCCAAGATTGATCCCGTTTTGGTGCTTGATGCCAAAGGGGGAGAAAATAAAGGCCAAAGTGATAAATGGATCAGCTACCACTTGAGAGATTTTGAAAATAGTAGGATAGAGCTTTTGGTTTGTCAAAACTCTTTTGTTGTTTGAAAATAGTAGGATAGAGCTTTTGGTTTGTCAAAACTCTTTTGTTGTCTCTCTTATCAAAAGTTGGCTTCTTGTGGGGAGAAATGTTGATTATGGGAAAGAAAAAGGGGAGTTTTTGAAATCTTGAAGCCATTTCTCTTGGAATGACTCTCTTTATGTCTTAACATGTGTCTTTGACTTAGAGATAGAAATTTAAGTTTGATTTCAAAAACAAACCAAGTGGTGGCAAAGAGTGATCCATATATGTCAAATTTGAATCAAAACAATTTGAGTTCTTATTTGAAGTGATTTTGTACTTGTTCCACTTGCTTTATGTTGTGTTGGCATAAATCACCAAAAAGGGGGAGATTGAAAGGGAAATGTGCCCTTGGGCCATTTCTAAGTATTTTGGTGATTTAGTGTCCAACACAAGTGCCTAATTGTAAAAAGGTGGACAAAGTACAAATCAAGGATAAAGGTACGTTTCTCAGACTTAGTACATTGTTTTATGGACTAACGTATTGTGTCTAAGTGCTGGAAACAGAAAAAATTGAGTTGGAGAAGAGATGGCTCGAGCAGCCAAAGTCTGCTCAGTCTGGGTGCACCGGACTATCCGGTGGTGCACCGGACAGTGTCCGGTGCGCCAGGCTGGCTCGAGGGAAAAGGCTGCTCTCGGGACTTCGACGGCGGTGTACGGCTATAATTCACCAGACTGTCCGGTGTGCACCGGACTGTCTGGTGGGCCGTTCACAGGCGAACTCGGCGCTCTCGGGAATTCATCGTCGACGTACGGCTATAATTCACCGGACGGTGAGCCAACGGTCGGCAGGGCCAACGGTCGGCCGCGCAATCTGCGCGGGACACGTGGCCGAGCCAACGGCTAGAAGGGGGCACCGGTCTGTCCGGTGTGCACCGGACATGTCCGGTGCGCCAACGGCTCTCAGGCTGCCAACGGTCGACTGTGCCATTTATGGAAGGAAATCGGGCACCGGATAGTGTCCGGTGTGCACCGGACTGTCCGGTGCACCAATCGACAGAAGGCAAGATCAGCCTTGCTAGATTGCTCTCAACGGCTCCTAGCTGCCTTGGGGCTATAAAAGGGACCCCTAGGCGCATGGAGGAGTACACCAAGCATCTCCTAAACATTCCTAAGCACCAAGACATCGATTCCGCGCCTTTGATTCTTTGCGATAGCAATTAGAGCTCTAGTTGAGTGGTGAACTCATTGAGTTGTGTTGTGAGCTCTTGTTGCAACTTGTGTGCGTGGTGTTGCTGTGATTTCTTGTCTTGAGTGCGTTGCTAATCCCTCCCTTGCTCTGTGTTCTTTGTGAATTTCAAGTGTAAGGGCGAGAGGCTCCAAGTTGTGGAGATTCCTCGCAAACGGGATTGAGAAAAAGCAAGCAAAACACCGTGGTATTCAAGTGGGTCTTTGGACCGCTTGAGAGGGGTTGATTGCAACCCTCGTCCTTTGGGACGCCACAACATGGAGTAGGCAAGCGTTGGTCTTGGCCGAACCACGGGATAACCACCGTGCCATCTCTGTGATTGATCTTGTTGGTTATTGTGTTTTGTTGAAGATTCCTCTCTAGCCACTTGGCGGTTATTGTGCTAACACTTAACCAAGTTTTTGTGGCCTAAGTTTTAAATGTTACAGGATCACCTATTCACCCCCCCCCTCTAGGTGCTCTCAGAGTGGTTCGCGGGGCAGCCGTTGTGCATGCGCGAGCCGTTTGAGGAACAGGCGTCTCGCTTTTGAGTTTTGAATCTCACGGCGGGTTCGGGCGAAGTGTTGAACGGGTCTCGCCTGGGCCTTTATATATTCGAGAGAGGGACTAGTGACAGTTCTTTACTCTGCTGCTCGCCTCCCACTTAGGTTTTCGCAACCTGAGGGAATAGCCAGAGAAAGGAAACCGCGCACCTTGCCCTCTCCGCCGCCACCTCTTCTGCTTGGTGATGGCCGAGCGGGTGACCGTTGTTTCGCCACGCGACCCGTGGCCTTTCTCCACCGTCACGGCAGATGATCTGGAGGCCCTTGTTGCTGATGGTTTGCTTCGCCCTCTCTCCGGTGACTCGTAGCCGGAGTGGATGGCCCCTCCGAGCGGAGCCGCCCCGTCCCCGCCGCCGGGGTATGTGCTGAGCTTCGTCTCTTTTCACGAGCGGGGGTTCAGAGTGCCGGCAAGCCATTTTATGCGGGCGATTCTGCATGTCTACGGGGTGGAGCTGCACAATCTCAGCCCCAACTCCATCTCGCAAGCAGCCATCTTCGCGGCGATTTGCGAAGGATATTTGGGGATTGCCCCCCATTGGGACCTGTGGACCCATCTCTTCTCTGCGGAGCTTTTTGCCTCGACGACGGGGGAAAGAAGAGTTCGCATGGCGGTGCGGGCCGGTGGCTGCATCCTCCAGTTGAGGCAGGCGCGGGCGCAGCAGTACATCCCTGCCATCCTCGCGTCTTCGAAAAAAGGGTGGCAGCGCCGGTGGTTTTATCTCCGAAATGACGACGGGAGGCTCCCGTCATTTTCTCAGCGAGTGGTGACCGCCGCCGGCGATAACTGGCGCTACGGGGCCCCGCGCGAGAGACAGAAGAATCTCCAGCCCCTTTTGAAGGCCTTGGAGGAGCTGCGAAAAGGAGGGCTCACACCGCGGGGGTGGTTGCCGCCATTCATCGCCGGAGGGTGCTCCCCTTGACGGAGCGGCGGCTGCCGCTTTGGGAGATGACGCCGGGGGTCGACTTGGAGGGTTTGCAGATGTCCTCGGACCCCCTTCCCGCCGACGACCTCCACAGGCGGATGGCCGGCACGGTGGGGAAGTTAGACACCGGCGCCTTTTCCCAGCTCTCGATGTGTCCCGATCGTGGGTGCGTGTCCCTGGTGAGTGTCCGCTCCTTCTTCCTTCTCGTGTCGGGTTGCCCTTGGTTCTCACAGCCGAGACTTTTCGCCCGTCTCCGGGAGGTGGGGTTTCACAAGCCTTCCCTGCCACCGGTCCCAGAGGACGCGGTGGACCGAGCTGCGCGGAGGGTCGCCGCGGAGAAGAGGAAGGAGAAGAAGGACGTGAAGAAGTCTCGGGCCCACGAGCGGATGCGGGCTCGGGATGCCTTGGAAAGGCTTCGTCGTCGGCAGGAGAGGGATGGGCTCCCGAGGGAGCCGTCGCCGGAGACGCCTGACGACGACGATGATGACGAAGACGACGACATGGCCGCCCGCCTTGGCCTCAGCCCGGATCTGAGGCTGGGCCAGGGGTCGTCGAGCCAGCCCCCGAGTGGACTGGTGCTGTCAGTATCGGGGGCAGGGGCATCAGGGTCCCGGCTCGAAGAACAGGGGCAGGCCGAGGGGGTTTTTGACCCTTCGGCCCAGGTAGCTGAGGTGACCCCGGGGAGCCAGGCCGTCCCGCCTGTGCCCCCAGAGCCGTTGTCCGTGCCGGCGGTAGAGGAGGCCGATCCTTGGGTCGCCGTGTTCGCGCCTAGGCGGACCGTCCCTTCGGCGCCCCGGGCGCCCGAGGCAGGGAAGGCGCCGAAGCCGGTAGTGGCGCAAGCCTCGGCAGTGCCCGCCGGGGCCGAGGCTCGAGGGGCCTCCCCGCAGGAGCGATTAATCGTGGCCCGGAGTGGGTAAGTATCTGAGGACACTTCTGTCCCGGCGCCTTCTTCGTGTGTCATGATCCTGCTTTTTCCCTTTCTTCCCAGCAACCGGAGGCATGGTTCGACCGGTCTGGCTCCCCGAAAAGCCCTTAAGACGGCGCCAGCTTCTGCAGCTGGTGCCGCATCAGGCCTCGGCGGCCGGCTGGCCTCTGCACAAGGTGTCCCCGATCAGGAGGTTCAGTCGGCACAAGTTGCTATGGGGCGAGCTCCCGAGGCCGACTCCTCCATCGAGGCGGCCGTCGTGCCGGGGGAGACTGCTGGCGTGGCTGCGACCTCGAGCCCACCAGACGCGCTGCCGACGCTGGCACCGGCTTGTGCCGAGGTGGTTGCCATTCTGGCCGTGGAGCCACCCGTCGCCGCCGACGCTGAGATGGCCGAGGCGTCGCTACTTGATGCCTCGTAGGAGGGGGCGCAGAACCACGACCCATCCTGGGGGGCGGCAACCTCGTCCCCGCGCGGCGCAGCCCCGACGAGCGGTGTCAGTCGCTCCAGTTCTGGACCAGTGGGGCTTCGGATCCACTCTTTGTTCTTGACGATGAGCGAGAGGAGCAGTCTTGGGACGGGCTTCGTGAGTGCGCCGAGGCAACGGTGGGGTCGCTTCGGTCGACCTTGGAGGTCCTTTGCAGGGACGTCCCCAAGATCCTCCAGGTAATGATTTCAAGCATACCTTTCACGTGACCAAGGCATTCTTCGTGACGCCCCGCTTCCTTTCCTCAGGATCTAACGGATCTGAGCGCCGCCAAGTCGTCGTTCATCCACCGCGAGGCCGATGTCTGGGGTTCGCTGCGGTCCCTGAGGGCCACGCTTGCCGGGGCTACCGAGTGTCTCTCCCAACAGAGCGCCGAGGTGGTGGACCTTCGTTTGCTCTGTGTCGATCTGGGAGCAGAGGCAGCGGCGGCACACGCAGAGGCGCAGCGGCAACAGTTGGAGCTTGGCCAGGTCATCGGCGAGCGGAACCAATCTCGGGACCGGGCCGCTGAGGCTGAAAGCCAGGCTGAGGCTCTTGGAGTCCAGTTAGCCGAGGCGTCTGCTCGGGCCGGAGCCCTTGCGGCAGACCTAGCCATGGCCCAAGCCGCATCCTCGGAGCAGCGTGCCCGAGCCGAAGGTATGTCTTGGCTGTTTTAAGATTTTGATTCAGCTTCGTTCCTCAACTCGTGTTTGAAGTCTTCTGCTTTGGCTGTTTTCAGAGCTCGAGTCTGCCCTCGATGAGTCCACCAAGGCACTTGCCCAGGCGGCCGAGCAGAGAGAGGCCAACCACGCGGCCATGTCCGAGGCCATCTCGATCTTCTGCTGGGTCTTTGGTTTCGACGACGTCCCCTCGGGAAGCTCCCTTCAGAGTTGCCTGCAGGCCTTAGGTGACCATGCGCGCGGCAGACTCCGTGAGGCGCTGCATCACGGTGTCAAGCGGGCCTTCGCCGTGCTCGCTTCCCACTACGACGTGGATCTGGAGCGGGTCAGCGAGGGGTATTGTCTTCCCGACGAAGATGAAGCTGCCCTAGCCAAAGTCCAGAGGCTTGACGCGGCCGCCGCGGGCCCAAGCGCGGTGCTGGCGACCACCTTCGAAGCAGAGATCCTTCCGCTTGCGCCGCCGTCCGAGGCCGGGGCGGATCTCGCTGAGGGTGGAGGCGAAGCCGAGGGCGCGGCTCCTTCTCCGGACGACGCCTGATTCTGCCGGAGCAGTTTATTTTGAATGCACATGTGTCTTTTGCGGCCGCCGAGGCCCGAACTCTTTATCATCATAATATAAGGTTGTGTCTCTTCTCCTCCTGTTTTGCGTATCCAGACTCGTTCGTCAGTAGCAGGATTGCTTACCCAAGTAAGAGTTATTTTTCGCGGTAGGCGACGAGTGAGGTATCCGTATCCCAGAGGTGTAGGAATCCCTCGGCTCGGTCGGCCTTGCCACTTACATGCACTCTTATTCGTTTCTTGGGGTCCTGTTACTGATATAGCCGGGAGACGCGAAAGTCATTTTGATGGAAGACTTTTTTCGAGGAAAATTTTGACGTAGAGGGGGTTCGCCCCTTCTAACCCCCGAGGGAGGGTCGGGCTTTGCCGAGGCAAGGCCGACCCTTCCTTGATGGTTAGACTTCATATGTAAACGAGGTATATGAACGGCTTGAAAACATCTTAAGGGTAGAAGCGACGTAGCTGTCGGATGTTCCAAGCGTTGTTGTAGACCTCGCCTTGACTGTTGGCCAGCTTGTATGTCCTGGGCTTCAAAACCTTGGCGACGATGAATGGCCCTTCCCAGGGAGGCATGAGCTTGTGCCGCCCTCGGGCGTCTTGTCGTAGTCGAAGCACCAAGTCGCCCACCTAGAGGTCTCGGGACCGAACCCCTCGGGCGTGGCAGCGTCGCAGGTACTGCTGATACCGCGCCGAGTGTAGTAAGGCCATGTCCCGAGCCTCTTCCAGCTGGTCCAGTGAGTCTTCTCGGTTGGTCTGGTTGCATCGGTCGTCGTAGGCCCTTGTCCTTGGGGAACCATATTCTAAGTCTGTGGGCAAGATGGCCTCGGCCCCATAGACTAGAAAGAACGGTGTGAAACCCATGGCTCGACTTGGCGTCATCCTCAGGCTCTAGACCACCAAGGGGAGTTCCTTCTTCCATCGCCTGCCGAACTTGTGGAGGTCGTTGTAGATCCTCGGCTTGAGTCCTTGCAGAATCATGCCGTTGGCACGTTCTACCTGCCCATTCGTCATGGGGTGAGCCACGGCGGCCCAGTCCACCCGGATGTGGTGATCCTCGCAGAAGTCCAGGAACTTTCTGCCGGTGAACTGGGTGCCGTTGTCAGTGATGATGGAGTTCGGGACCCCGAAGCGATGGATGATGTTGGTGAAGAATGCCACCGCCTGTTCGGACCTGATGCTGTTTAGGGGTCGGACCTCGATCCACTTGGAGAATTTGTCGATGGCGACCAGTAGGTGCGTGTAGCCCCCGGATGCCTTCTGCAAGGGACCGACGAGGTCCAGACCCCACACAGCAAACGGCTAGGTGATGGGTATGGTTTACAGAGCCTGAGCGGGTAGGTGTGTCTGCCTTGCGTAGAACTGACACCCTTGGCAGGTGCGGACAATTCTAGTGGTGTCGGCCACCGCGGTCGGCCAGTAGAAACCTTGTCGGAAAGCGTTTCCAACAAGGGCTCGAGGCGCTGCGTGGTGACCGCAAGCCCCCGAGTGTATTTCTTGTAAGAGCTCCTGGCCTTCGGCGATGGATATGCATCGCTGGAGGATGCCGGAGGGGCTGCGGTGGTAGAGCTCCTTCCCGTCACCCAGCAAGACGAATGACTTGGCGCGCCGCGCCAGTCGCCGAGCTTCGGCTCGGTCGAGGGGCAGCTCTCCTCGATGGAGATATTGCAGGTACGGGGTCTGCCAGTCTCGATCAGGCAGGACCTCATTCCGCTCTCCCTCGACGCGCAGTGTGGCAGAACCACCCGAATTATTCCAGCTTAAGTGCCTAAGTCATGCCTCAAGGGCCGTGACACACTTAAATCGGAATAACCCGTCGGTCCTTCAGATCTAGTCTGATAGAGCCACTTAACCAGGATCAAATTCCACAATCTCACTCGAAGGTGAGTCACAGAAGAATTACAATAAAACAGGAATCCTCAAATTAAGTACTGAATTATTACATAAATCGGAGTTCTTGAGTAGCAAATAAAGTTCATAAAGTAAAGTGCAGCGGATAATCGATGTCGTCGGTAATGAGGAAGTGGGCAAGGCCTAGCCCACTACTCCTCATGCTCCTCTCCTGCCGGAGCAACGTCCCACTCGACCGTCCAACCCGGTGGCAGGGTGGTAGGCCAAGTCACACCATCAATCAAATCCTGCATGGTACCTGCAAAAATGGTGCCACAAGCAAGGCTGAGTATACTAATACTCAGCTAGACTTACCCGGTGTGAGGAGTCTACTCCTCTACCTCTAGACTATGCAGCTGTTTGGCTGAGGGGTTTGGTTTGCCAAAAGCACTAGCTGTTTCTAAAATCATCTTTTAGCTTTTCAATTTCTACCATCATTAACTTAGCTAGATTTGCTCCTTCTAAGCATACATGGTAACAACCAATTAGTTCAATCAACAAGTTATCTCATGTAACCACATTTCACTTCTTACTCGATGCAGTACAAGGAATCAAGCAGTCTCATTAGCTGTGAGAAGCAGACGATTCGAATCGAGTTTTTAAACCTTGCAAGGTAAACCTAAACACACAGCATGTCAGGGTACTCCGACCCTACACATGACAACCGTCCCCATCGATTCCCCGTTCGCGTCCAGGCCTCACCGCCTTGGCATACAATGCTCCACTGACCCCGGCTGCCGCCGTGCAGTGACCGCACTTGTACCCACCATAGCTAGCATGGGAGAACCAGTCTCAGGTCGCATGAGGGATAAAGTCCGCGCCCGGCTTCACTCAGGTACTAGGTTTACCGGTTACCATTTTTTCCGGCATGTGTTTAGTACGTTCAAAAGCTTGACTCAGGTATCCACACATTAATCCTTAATTCATTTTCCCGTCTCATGGACAAGGCATCCTCCCTGGATCCAAGTCCATAGACCAACACCTATCCCGTTATCAAGATGAATACAATCAATTCCTGACCTCGCGCGAGTGCTAGAAAAAATCACTCGACTTCTATCGAGATCCTGATTAGCAAGCAGCTACTCGACCTAGCATACTAGTATTCATCTCAAAAAGGAATCCTAAGTTCATGCAGCTAGAGGTTTCAAGCAATTCCTACACTTAAGTGCACATTACAAACCTACAAGCATTAAGTGTAGTAAAGTAGCATATAATAACATGGTTATGCATAAGAACGGGGCTTGCCTTCAATTGCTGGGGCTGTGGGGAGATCCTCAATGGCAGCCTTGGAAGCCTGCTCCTGGTCCTCCTCTTGGACAGGTCCTTGCTCGGGGATGAGCACGTACTCTCCGTCGGCTAGATTACAATCTAATGAATGCAATGCGTAAGATGTATGCATGATATGATATGTGCTTTTAGAAATCACAACTTAAAAGGTGTATAATCTTTCCTGAGTTAAACAAGGTTAACTTTACTTATGCAAGACCCTTGGGTGGTATACTTGGTAAACTAGTTCAAATTTAGCTAAGGTAAATGGTAGGTTTACTTTTGGGGTTCCACTGAATTATTTTTAAGTCTTTAGGGACAAATGATAAGTACTCAAGTTAGACTGATTGAGGTGGGGTTTATTTCTTCTTTCCTTTATCTTTATTCTCTATATTGTTTTGGAGTAGGTTTGTGATAGTCGCCTAGAGGGGGGGTGAATAGGGCGAAACTGAAATTTACAAATATAATCACAACTACAAGCCGAGTTAGCGTTAGAAACAATAACGAGTCCGCGAGAGAGCGAGCAAAACAAATCGCAAGCGAATAACAAGTGAGACACGTGGATTTGTTTTACCGAGGTTCGGTTCTCGCAAACCTACTCCCCGTTGAGGAGGCCACAAAGGCCGGGTCTCTTTCAACCCTTCCCTCTCTCAAACGGTCCCTCCGACCGAGTGAGCTTTCTTTTCTCAATCACTTGGAACACAAAGTTCCTACAAGGATCACCACAAGATTGGTGTCTCTTGCCTCAATTACAAGTGAGTTTGGTTGCAATGAAAGAATCAAGAAAGCACGATTAAAAAGCCAAGCAACAAGAGCGACAAATAGCACACGGATCACTTTCTCTCTCAAGCCACTAATCACTAATGATCTCTTTTCTCAATTGTGAAACTTGGAGAGGTGGAGGCTTTGAATGTGTCTTGGAATGGATTGCTAGCTCTTGTATTGAATGTTGAAGGTTGGAATGCTTGGATGATGTGAATGGAGGTGGTTGGGGTTGTATTTATAGCCACCAACCACTTCCTAGCCGTTGCACCATTCTGCTGAGCGCGGACGGTCCGCGAGCCAGGTCCGGACGGTCCGCCCCTGTAGATCAACGGCTGAAAATGCAACGGTCAGCAGTAACGGCTATATCAACGGCTATATTGCATTTAATGCGACGTCAGATGTCAGACAGAGCCAGTCGCGGACGGTCCGGTCGTGCACCCCGGACGGTCCGCGAGGCCCTCTATAATTCATTTCTCCGAACCCGTTACCTTCGGGTTTTTCGGTTTCTTACCGACCGGACGGTCCGCGCCTGAGGCCGGACGGTCCGCGAGTGGGCTCGGACGGTCTTTCCTTTTCCTCCGGACAGTCCGTAGTGGAAACTTGTATTTTTGCATTGGTTCTGTCCGAGAGTCATCCTAGTGTCGCGGACGGTCCGCCGCAAGGGCCCGGACGGTCCGCGCTTGGCCTGTTTTTCCAAAAAGCTTCTCCTGTCCGGAATAATCTACGGTATTCCGGACAGTCGATTTAGTATAGTTATAGATGAACCTTTGGCACCTGTAGAACATATAATCTAGAGCAAACTAGTTAGTCCAATTGTTTGTGTTGGGCAATTCAACCACCAAAATTATTTAGGAACTAGGTGTAAGCCTAATTCCCTTTCAATCTCCCCCTTTTTGGTGATTGATGCCAACACAAACCAAAGCAAATATAGAAGTGCATAGTTGAACTAGTTTACATAATGTAAGTGCAAAGGTTGCTTGGAATTGAGCCAATATAAATACTTATGTGATGCGCATGGATGGTTTCTTTGTTTTTGACATATTGGACCACATTTGCACCATAAGTTTTGTTTTTGCAAACTCTTTTGTAAATTCTTTTCAAAGGCATTTTGCAAGATAGTCAAAGGTAAATGAGTAAGATTTGCAAAGCATTTTCAAGTTTTGAAATTTTCTTCCTTTGTTCCAAATGCTTTTCCTTTGACTAAACAAAACTCCCCCTAAATGAGATCCTCCTCTTAGTGTTCAAGAGGGTTTTAAGACATCAATTTTGAAAATACTAGTTGCTCCCCCTTTAGAACACAAAGAGATACCAATTTTGAAATTTACCAATATAAAATCATTAAATTTATAAAATTTGGTGGTGGTGCGGTCCTTTTGCTTTGGGCTCATATTTTCTCCCCCTTTGGCATGAATCGCCAAAAACGGAATCATTAGAGCCCAATGAAGTACTTTCTCCCCCTTTGGTCATGAAATGAATGAGTGAAGATTATACCAAAGTTGGAGAGGTGATGTGGAGCGACGGCGAAGGATGAGTAGTAGAGTGGAGTGGAAGCCTTGTCTTCGCCGAAGACTCCTATTCCCTTTCAATATACCTATGACTTGGTTGAAATACACTTGAAAACACATTAGTCATAGCATATATAAAAGAGACATGATCAAAGGTATATTTATGAGCTATGTGTGCAAGACTAGCAAAAGAAATTCCTAGAATCAAGAATATTAAGCTCATGCCTAAGTCGGGTAAAAGATTGTTCATCAAGTGGTTTGGTAAAGATATCGGCTAATTGATCTTTAGTATTAATATAAGAAATCACGATATCCCCCTTTTGTTGGTGATCCCGAAGAAAATGATACCGAATGGCTATGTGCTTAGTGCGGCTGTGCTCGACAGGATTGTCGGCCATTTTGATTGCACTCTCATTGTCACATAGCAAGGGGACTTTGGTTAGTTTGTAACCGTAGTCCCGCAGGGTTTGCCTCATCCAAAGCAATTGCGCGCAACAATGGCCTGCGGCAATATACTCGGCTTCGGCGGTGGAAAGAGCGACCGAATTTTGCTTCTTTGAAGCCCAAGACACCAAGGATCTTCCCAAGAACTGGCAAGTCCCCGATGTGCTCTTCCTGTTAATCCGACACCCCGCCCAATCGGCATCCGAATATCCAATCAAATCAAAAGTGGATCCCCGAGGGTACCAAAGCCCAAACTTAGGAGTAAAAGCCAAATATCTCAAGATTCGTTTTACGGCCGTAAGGTGTGATTCCTTAGGGTCGGCTTGGAATCTTGCACACATGCATACGGAAAGCATAATGTCCGGTCGAGATGCACATAAATAAAGCAATGAACCAATCATTGACCGGTATACCTTTTGATCCACGGACTTACCTCCCGTGTCGAGGTCGAGATGCTCATTTGTTCCCATGGGTGTCTTGATGGGCTTGGCATCCTTCATTCCAAACTTGCTTAGAATGTCTTGAGTATACTTCGTTTGGCTAATGAAGGTGCCTTCTTGGAGTTGCTTGACTTGGAATCCTAGAAAATACTTCAACTCCCCCATCATAGACATCTCGAATTTCTGTGTCATGATCCTACTAAATTCTTCACATGTAGATTTGTTAGTAGACCCAAATATGATATCATCAACATAGATTTGGCATACAAACAAATCATTATCAAGAGTCTTAGTGAATAAAGTAGGA
Source organism: Zea luxurians (assembly GCA_029449295.1). Lineage (NCBI taxonomy): Eukaryota > Viridiplantae > Streptophyta > Magnoliopsida > Poales > Poaceae > Zea > Zea luxurians. Next base: position 178,976,205 of record JAOPSE010000004.1, on the reverse strand, counting down.
TCGGCCTTGCCGACTTTGAAGCCATTTGCAATAAGGAAATCTCTAAGGCATTCATACCATGCTCTTGGGGCTTGCTTAAGCCCATAAAGCGCCTTAGAGAGCCTATAGACATGGTTAGGATACTCACTGTCTTCAAAGCCGGGAGGTTGCTCAACATAGACCTCCTCCTTGATTGGTCCATTGAGGAAGGCACTCTTCACGTCCATTTGATAAAGCTTGAAGCCATGGTAAGTAGCATAGGCTAATAATATACGAATTGACTCAAGCCTAGCTACGGGTGCATAGGTTTCACCAAAATCCAAACCTTCGACTTGTGAATACCCCTTGGCCACGAGTCGAGCTTTGTTCCTAGTCACCACACCATGCTCGTCTTGCTTGTTGCGGAAGACCCACTTGGTTCCTACAACATTTTGGTTGGGACGTGGAACTAAGTGCCATACCTCGTTCCTTGTGAAATTGTTGAGCTCCTCTTGCATCGCCATCACCCAATCCGAATCTTGAAGTGCTTCCTCTACCCTGTGTGGCTCAATAGAGGAAACAAAAGAGTAATGCTCACAAAAATGTGCAACACGAGATCGAGTGGTTACCCCCTTGTGAATGTCGCCGAGGATGATGTCGACGGGGTGATCTCGTTGTATTGCTTGGTGGACTCTTGGGTGTGGCGGCCTTGGTTGTTCATCCTCCTTGTTTTCATCATTTGAATCTCCCCCTTGATCGTTGCCGTCATTTTGAGGTGGCTCATCTTGTTGATCTTCTTGTTCAACATCTTGAGCCTCATCCTCAACTTGAGTTGGTGGAGATACTTGCGTGGAGGAGGATGGTTGATCTTGTGCATTTGGAGGCTCTTCGGATTCCTTAGGACACACATCCCCGATGGACATGTTCCTTAGCGCTATGCATGGAGCCTGTTCTTCACCTACATCATCAAGATCAACTTGCTCTACTTGAGAGCCATTAGTCTCATCAAACACAACGTCACAAGAAACTTCAACAAGTCCTGAGGACTTGTTAAAGACTCTATATGCCCTTGTGTTTGAGTCATATCCTAGTAAAAAGCCTTCTACAGTTTTAGGAGCAAATTTAGATTTTCTACCTCTTTTAACAAGTATAAAACATTTGCTACCAAAAACTCTAAAATATGAAATATTGGGCTTTTTACCGGTTAGGAGTTCATAAGATGTCTTCTTGAGGATTCGGTGAAGATATAACCGGTTGATGGCGTAGCAGGCGGTGTTGACCGCCTCGGCCCAAAACCGATCCGGTGTCTTGTACTCATCAAGCATGGTTCTTGCCATGTCCAATAGAGTTCGATTCTTCCTCTCCACTACACCATTTTGTTGTGGAGTGTAGGGAGAAGAGAACTCATGCTTGATGCCCTCCTCCTCAAGGAAACCTTCAATTTGAGCGTTCTTGAACTCCGTTCCATTGTCGCTTCTAATTTTCTTGATCCTTAAGCCGAACTCATTTTGAGCCCGTCTCAAGAATCCCTTTAAGGTCTCTTGGGTTTGTGATTTTTCCTGCAAAAAGAATACCCAAGTGAAGCGAGAATAGTCATCCACAATTACAAGGCAATACTTACTACCGCCGATGCTTATGTAAGCGATCGGGCCGAACAAATCCATGTGAAGGAGCTCCAGTGGCCTGTCGGTAGTCATGATGTTTTTGTGTGGATGATGAATGCCAACTTGCTTCCCGGCTTGGCATGCGCTACAAATCCTGTCTTTCTCAAAGTGAACATCGGTTAGTCCCAAAATGTGTTCTCCCTTTAGAAGCTTGTGGAGATTCTTCATTCCAACATGGGCTAGTCGGCGGTGCCAGAGCCAACCCAAGTTAGTCTTAGCAATCAAGCAAGTGTCGAGTTCAGCTCTATTAAAATCTACTAAGTATAGCTGACCCTCTAACACTCCCTTAAATGCTACTGAATCATCACTTCTTCTAAAGACAGTAACACCAATATCAGTAAAAAGACAGTTGTAGCCCATTTGACATAATTGGGATACGGAAAGCAAATTGTAATCTAAGGAATCTACAAGAAAAACATTAGAAATGGAATGGTCAGGTGATATAGCAATTTTACCCAAACCTTTGACCAAACCTTGATTTCCATCCCCGAATGTGATAGCTCGTTGGGGATCTTGGTTTTTCTCATATGAGGAGAACATCCTTTTCTCCCCGGTCATGTGGTTTGTGCACCCGCTGTCGAGTATCCCACTTGTGCCCCCGGATGCATAAACCTACAAAACAAGTTTAGTTCTTGATTTTAGGTACCCAAACGGTTTTGGGTCCTTTGGCATTAGATACAAGAACTTTGGGTACCCAAACACAAGTCTTGGAGCCCTTGTGTTTGCCCCCAACAATCTTGGCAACTACCTTGCCGGATTTGTTAGTTAAAACATAAGATGCATCAAAAGTTTTAAATGACATGGCATGATCATTTGATGCATTAGGGATTTTCTTTCTAGGCAACTTGGCATGGGTTGGTTGCCTAGATCTAGATGTCTCACCCTTATACATAAAAGCATGATTAGGGCCAGAGTGAGACTTCCTAGAGTGAATTTTCCTAATCTTGTTCTCAGGATAGCCGGCAGGGTACAAAATGTAACCCTCGTTATCCTGAGGCATGGGAGCCTTGCCCTTAACAAAGTTAGATAGGTTCTTAGGAGGGGCATTAATTTTGACATTGTCTCCCCTTTGGAAGCCAATGCCATCCTTAATGCCAGGGCGTCTCCCATTATAGAGCATGCTTCTAGCAAGTTTAAATTTTTCATTTTCTAAGTCATGCTCTCTAATTTTAGCATTAAGTTGTGCTATGTGATCATTTTGTTTTTTAATTAAGGCTAGATGATCATGGATAGCATCAACATTAATATCTCTACATCTAGTACAAATGGAAACATGCTCAACATTAGATGTAGAGGGTTTGCAAGATTTAAGTTCAACGACCTTAGCATGCAACATATCATTTTTAGTTCTAAGGTCGGAAATAGTAGCATTGCAAACATCAAAATTCTTAGCCTTAGCAATTAATTTCTCATTCTCATTTCTAAGGCTAGCAATGGAAACATTCAACTCATCAATCCTAGCAAGCAAATCAACATTATCATTTCTAGGATCAATGCAAACATGAGAATCAACCTTAGCAATTAATTTGACATTTTCATTTCTAAGGTTGGCAATGATGTCATGGCAAGTGCTTAGCTCACTAGATAATTTGTTACATTTTTCTACCTCTAGAGCATAAGCATTTTTAACCTTAACATGTTTCTTGTTTTCCTTGATTAGGAAGTCCTCTTGGGAGTCCAAGAGATCATCCTTTTCATGGATGGCACTAATTAGCTCATTTAATTTTTCTTTTTGTTCCATGTTAAGGTTGGCAAAAAGAATACGCAAATTATCCTCTTCATTTTTATCATTATCCTCATCACTAGATGTTTCATATTTAGTGGAGGACTTTGATTTTACCTTCTTTTTGCCGTCCTTGGCCATGAGGCACTTGTGGCCGACGTTGGGGAAGAGGAGGCCCTTGGTGACGGCGATGTTGGCGGCGTCCTCGTCGTCGGAGGAGTCGCTAGAGCTTTCGTCGGAGTCCCACTCCCGACAAACATGGGCATCGCCGCCCTTCTTCTTGTAGTACTTCTTCTTCTCCTTCCTCTTGCCCTTCTTGTCGTCGCCCCTGTCACTATCACTTGATAATGGACATTTAGCAATAAAGTGACCGGGCTTACCACACTTGTAGCAAACCTTCTTGGAACGGGATTTATAGTCCTTCCCCTTCCTTTGTTTGAGGATTTGCCGGAAGCTTTTGATGATTAGGGCCATCTCCTCGTTGTCGAGCTTGGAGGCGTCAATTGGTTGTCTACTTGGTGTAGACTCCTCCTTCTTCTCCTCCGTTGCCTTGAAGGCCACGGGTTGCGCCTCGGATGTGGAAGGCTCATCAAGCTCGTTGATCTTCTTGGAGCCCTTAATCATGCATTCAAAACTAACAAAATTCCCGATGACTTCCTCGGGGGTCATTTGTGTATATCTAGGATTGCCACGAATTAATTGTACTTGAGTAGGGTTAAGGAAAATAAGGGCTCTTAGAATAACCTTAACCACTTCGTGGTCATCCCATTTTGCGCTCCCGAGGTTGCGCACTTGGTTCACCAAGGTCTTGAGCCGGTTGTACATGTCTTGTGGCTCCTCCCCTTGGCGAAGACGGAAGCGACCGAGCTCCCCCTCGATCGTTTCCCGCTTGGTGATCTTGGTGAGTTCATCACCCTCGTGCGCCGTCTTGAGTAGGTCCCAAATCTCCTTGGCGTTCTTCAACCCTTGTACTTTGTTGTATTCCTCCTTGCTTAGAGAGGCAAGAAGGATGGTTGTGGCTTGGGAGTTGAAGTGCTCGATTTGGGCCACTTCGTCCGTGTCGTAGTCTTCATCCCCTACGGATGGTACCTGTACACCATACTCAACAACATCCCATAATCTTTTGTGGAGAGAGGTTAGATGAAATCGCATCAAATTACTCCACATAGCATAATCTTCACCATTAAAAGTTGGTGGTTTGCCTAATGGGACGGAAAGTAAAGGTGTATGTTTAGGAATGCGAGGGTAGCGTAGGGGGATCTTACTATACTTCTTACGCTCTTGGCGTTTAGAAGTGACGGACGCCGCGTCGGAGCCGGAGGTAGATGTTGATGAAGTGTCGGTCTCGTAGTAGACCACCTTCCTCATCCTTTTGTGCTTGTCCCCACTCCGATGCGGCTTGTGAGAAGAAGATTTTTCCTTCTTCTCTTTGTGATGAGAAGAGGAAGATCTTTTCTCCTTCCGCTTGGAGGATTTCTTCTTCTTCTCTCTTCTCTTGGTGCGGGACTCTTCCGATGAGGATGAAGTGCTCCCTTGACTTGTAGTGGGCTTGTCATCGCCGGTCTCCATCTCCCTCTTGGTGTGATCTCCCGACATCACTTCGAGCGGTTAGGCTCTAATGAAGTACCGGGCTTTGATACCAATTGATAGTCGCCTAGAGGGGGGGTGAATAGGGCGAAACTGAAATTTACAAATATAATCACAACTACAAGCCGAGTTAGCGTTAGAAACAATAACGAGTCCGCGAGAGAGCGAGCAAAACAAATCGCAAGCGAATAACAAGTGAGACACGTGGATTTGTTTTACCGAGGTTCGGTTCTCGCAAACCTACTCCCCGTTGAGGAGGCCACAAAGGCCGGGTCTCTTTCAACCCTTCCCTCTCTCAAACGGTCCCTCCGACCGAGTGAGCTTTCTTTTCTCAATCACTTGGAACACAAAGTTCCTACAAGGATCACCACAAGATTGGTGTCTCTTGCCTCAATTACAAGTGAGTTTGGTTGCAATGAAAGAATCAAGAAAGCACGATTAAAAAGCCAAGCAACAAGAGCGACAAATAGCACACGGATCACTTTCTCTCTCAAGCCACTAATCACTAATGATCTCTTTTCTCAATTGTGAAACTTGGAGAGGTGGAGGCTTTGAATGTGTCTTGGAATGGATTGCTAGCTCTTGTATTGAATGTTGAAGGTTGGAATGCTTGGATGATGTGAATGGAGGTGGTTGGGGTTGTATTTATAGCCACCAACCACTTCCTAGCCGTTGCACCATTCTGCTGAGCGCGGACGGTCCGCGAGCCAGGTCCGGACGGTCCGCCCCTGTAGATCAACGGCTGAAAATGCAACGGTCAGCAGTAACGGCTATATCAACGGCTATATTGCATTTAATGCGACGTCAGATGTCAGACAGAGCCAGTCGCGGACGGTCCGGTCGTGCACCCCGGACGGTCCGCGAGGCCCTCTATAATTCATTTCTCCGAACCCGTTACCTTCGGGTTTTTCGGTTTCTTACCGACCGGACGGTCCGCGCCTGAGGCCGGACGGTCCGCGAGTGGGCTCGGACGGTCTTTCCTTTTCCTCCGGACAGTCCGTAGTGGAAACTTGTATTTTTGCATTGGTTCTGTCCGAGAGTCATCCTAGTGTCGCGGACGGTCCGCCGCAAGGGCCCGGACGGTCCGCGCTTGGCCTGTTTTTCCAAAAAGCTTCTCCTGTCCGGAATAATCTACGGTATTCCGGACAGTCGATTTAGTATAGTTATAGATGAACCTTTGGCACCTGTAGAACATATAATCTAGAGCAAACTAGTTAGTCCAATTGTTTGTGTTGGGCAATTCAACCACCAAAATTATTTAGGAACTAGGTGTAAGCCTAATTCCCTTTCAGTTTGAACTACAAGTTGCCTAAAAAAATTCTAAAAATTCTGTAAAAATTACAGTGGCTTGCTACTGGTGTGTGTTTTTCTGTCTTAAAATTTGGGGATCAGAAAGTGAATAGTTTTCTCTGCACAAAATTATTAAATTCTAGGGTAGAAGGGGTGCTTTGAACTACAACCATTATTTAACAGTGGGTGATTCTTCAGAACTTATTTTTTCTGGCTTTTAGGTGTTATAACATGACTTGATACAAATTTCTAGCCATTAATACCTTTTAATTATTTTTCTATGGTTTTCTCAAGTTTCTAGCCACATAGGTGCTTTCTACTACCACTATATTTGAAAAATATCAAACAACAGAGTTCTTATTTTTCTTAGTTATTGTTTTGTGCAAGAGCAATCATTCTGAAGTTTGGCATCTTTTTGCTTAAGGGAAGGGGTGGTATGCATTATTTGAATTAAATGGCTTTTCTCTTAAATCATTAGCAATCGGTAAGAGTTTGCCTCCTATTCATGGGTTTGCATTTTTCTCTGGTAGTTCACCTCATCATGGACTTAGCTAATTTTTGGTTGCCCATTATCACCTTATTTGAGGTTGTTCATGATTTAGTTGGAAAATGCCTTATTATCACCTTGTATTTATTTCCCTTACTTAAAAAGTTGGGCTGAGGTGCTCTGTATTTTTGTAGTGGGGCTCTGGTGGTTATAAGTCCACTGGATTTTTGTTAAGCATTTTGGTTATAGTTTTGCCTCTTTAATAATTGATTTTCAGTCTTATTTAGGCTAAACAAATCATTTTAATTTAACCTTGATCCAAATTAATGGTCTCTGTATTTTTCCTAAGTTCTCTGTTACATAAGTAAACTAGGAAAAATAATATTAATCACTGTTCATTAATTTCTGATACCTTTCTGATTTTCTCTAAGTTTTGGACAAAACATCATTAAATGAGGAACTACATCATAATTTCTAATGCTGGGGTTCCCATTATTTTTAAACAGTGTCTAAATAGGGTATAAACATCTACAAATTTTCTTAAGTCTAGCACAGAAGAAAAACTAATTTTCCTTGATTAAATAAGGTTTAGTGGGTTTCTGTTTTTAATTTTAAACTCTAAAATTTTGAACAGAAAGCATAGGGTTTACTATTTTTAAATGATAGATTATAATATACAGAGGCTAGCAAAATTGGTTTGACATTTTTTGATTAAGAATTCATCAAGTTATGAATTTTACAAGTTCCCTGGTTATTTAAAAAGAATATCAGAATTGATTTAAAAGAAAATCTACTTTGCACTTGGGTCCCTGGCGGTTTTCTAAGTTTTTCCTCGCGAATCAGTCCTTAGGCTACTATTCACCAGAGTCTCTGACATTACAGAAAACCCCTCGGGTTCTTCACCTCCTAACCCGAGGTCCTTAGTTTAACTTAAACAGTAGCCGCGGCGGGGAAAAGGGCGGAGGGGCTTACCGGCGGCGAGACCGGTCCGGTGAAGCGGTCGAGGATGAAGGGGAGGTCCTGGGGATCACAACGGTGTGCGGAACGCCGTCGGAGATGGCCGGAGTCGGTCGGTCCACGCGCGCAGGCGGGGATGCTCGTCGGCGGCGAGGAGACCGGCCTGGTCACGGCGAGACAGTTCAATCAAATGGGTCAGGGAGGTCCACGGGATGCCAGAGAAGACATGAGCGAGAGGAATTGGGCGGAGACTCACTGGATAGCTCGGTCCACGCGCGGCGGCGGAAGACCGAAGTCCGGTGAAGTCGATCTCGGGCCTCCGGTGAAGTCCGGCTGGGTCCGAGGGCTTGGCAAGCTTCACGGGCTGCTGGTGGAGCTGGCCGAAGCACTGGCTTGACTTGAGGGTGGCTAGAGGGAGCTGGCCACGGTGGCCGAAGCTCGGGCGGCAATGGCGGGCGGAAATCAAGCTCGCCGGAGCTAAGGAAAGCGGCTGGCCGACGAGGGTGAGTGCGGGGCGAAGTGAGGCGCGCCTGGGGAGGCTTTATAGGCGCGGGCGGGCACGGCCGAGGGCATGAGCGCGCGGCGGACTTGACCGAACGCCAGGGAGCGCGCGCGCGCGGGTTGGGCGAGCTCTGGCGTGCCGACCAGGGTCGAACACGTGTGAGCGCGCGTTCTGCCCAAGCTCTGGCGCGTGTAGTCGCTCATCCGAGCCTGCTCTCGCCTTGGTCAATGCACAAAACCTCTTCCCCTCCCTACAAGCTACCAATCTTGTGTGGGGGTCATAGGATTTTGCCTACTGGTTGCAGAGATATGGAGCCAGGAAATCTGGTCTGTCTCCCTGCGCAAATCCGAGGCAAATCCAAGGTTTAGTCGTGTCTAGGGCTCGCGTCCCAATGCCATCTTCTGGCACACGACAGAGGGGTTAGTTAGGCACATTTTTGTCAATGGGGCCATTAGGATTTGAGTTAGGGATCAAGGTGAACATCCCTGATCTTTGGCTCAAGGTCTGATTTTCAGAAATCTGAATTTCAGAATTCTCATTAAGTCCACTCATGGAAAGCTTGATTTGGGGTTTTATTTGAGTTATTTTGGCTAAGCTTTCTCAACCTTTCTTATTGCCCATTAAATATACTTCAATTTTTATAATTGGCTCAACTCAAAATTTTAAACTTTTCACTCCCTTTTTCTTATTTTTTGAATTTTGCTCATGGGGCTCATTTAGGATTTTTAAACTAGGGTTGTACAATCTGATCTTTTAAGGGACTTAATTGCTTTGATCATGACACTTTTAAGTATGAACTTGGTGACTTCATTATTACTTAAGTTATTTTGATGCTCATGCTTACTTTGGTTCACATGAAATGATGGCTCTTGGTTTGGCTTTTTGAGAAAAACCCTGAGTGACACTGGGGTGTCACAGCCTTCCCCCCTTAAAGGAATCTCGTCCCGAGATTCGGGCCAGAGTCCTCCCGGGGTAAAGCAAAGGGTGAGACTGATAGGAAAAAGGGTGATGATTGCTATTATTAGGATAAACTGCTCTTCGAATGTCGTTCTCTTTGCAACTTCAGAAGGAAGTCCTTTTAAGTTTTACTTTATAGTTACTTCATTCTGAATTAAGATCATATTTTTGGGAATTAGATTCGAAAGGCAGGAGGAGGGGTTGGGGGTGATTACGTACCAGCTTCCTTAGGTAGGCAATCGGGGAAGTTGGATCTCAGGAATTCCTCGGTTTCCCAAGTAGCTTCCTCCTCTGAGTGATTACTCCACTGGACCTTGAACATCTTGATCGATTTAGCCCGAGTTGATCTTTCCTTGCAATCCAGAATCTTGGAGGGGTACTCTTGGTACGATAGATCTGGCTCTATCTCCAATTCTGGCTCTGCTAAGATTTCAGTCGGCAATCGAACACACTTCTTCAGTTGAGATACATGAAAAACATTGTGAATGGCAGACATCCCCGAAGGTAACTTCAGCTTGTATGCCACGGGTCCACATGCTTCTATGATCTCATAAGGTCCAATGTAACGAGGGGCTAGCTTGCCTTTGATCCCAAACCTCTGCATTCCCTTGGTGGGTGATACCTTGAGGTATACAAAACTTCCCACCTCGAACTGGAGAGGTTTCCTTCTTCTATCATGATAACTCTTCTGTCTGGCCTGAGCAGCTTCTAGATTCTTCCTGATTAGCTTGACCTTCCTTTCGGCTTCAGTCACTAAATCAGGTCCAAAAACTTCTCTTTCACCAGACTGAGACCAATTGAGTGGTGTCCTGCACCTTCTTCCATAGAGAGCTTCAAAAGGTGCCATCTTTAGGCTGGATTGATAACTATTGTTATAAGCAAACTCTGCCAAGGAGAGATGCTTATCCCAGTTCTTGCCACAATCGATCGCACAAGCTCTCAGCATATCTTCCAGAATCTGGTTTACCCTTTCTGTCTGACCATCAGTCTGTGGGTGGTAAGCTGAACTCCTGATTAGCTTGGTTCCCAAAGACTTTTGCAATTGTTCCCAAAATCTGGCAACAAATTGGGCTCCTCGGTCAGAAACAATGGTCCGAGGTAATCCGTGCAAACACACGATCCGGTCGATATACAATTCTGCATATTTCTGAGCCTTATCAGTGGTGTGCACAGGAAGAAAATGTGCCACTTTCGTCAATCGGTCCACAATAACCCAAATTGAATCATGATGACGAGAGGTGTCGGGCAGACCCACAATGAAATCCATGCTGATGTCGTCCCACTTCCACGAAGGTACGGAGAGTGGTTGCAAAGCTCCAGCTGACTTCAAGTGGCTTGCCTTTACCCTCTGACAGGTGTCACATTCTGATACGTACTGGGCTATCTCCCTCTTCATTCTGGTCCACCAGTACAAAGGCTTCAAATCATGGTACATCTTGGTGCTTCCCGGATGCATAGAGAATTTGGAGAGATGAGCTCCATCCAAAATTTTCCTCTTGAGATCATGGTCTTTAGGAATTACCAATCTGCTTTTGAACCATAACACACCCTTCTCATCCTGGCGGAAACAATTATACTTCTCAACCTTCTAATGGAGATTCTTCTTGATAATCTGCACTCCCTTGTCACTGAGCTGGGCCGTGATAATCTGGTCTTGCAAAGCTGGCTCAACAGGAATATGAGACAAAGAACCAGAAGAAATCACTTCAATTTGCATCTTGCTCAACTCATCACACAAGGTGTTAATGCGAGAATCCATCAGAACACAGTTGCACTGCAACTTCCGACTCAAGGCATCAGCTACCACATTAGCCTTCCCTGGGTGATAATGTACCTCCAGGTCATAATCCTTGATCAGCTCTAGCCATCTTCTCTGCCTCATGTTAAGTTCAGCCTGAGTAAAAATGTACTTAAGGCTCTTATGATCAGTGAAGATGTTGCAGTGGGTTCCCATTAGATAGTGCCTCCACATCTTCAATGCATGAACCACTGCTGCTAACTCAAGGTCATGAGTGGGGTAATTTTGCTCGTGAGGCCTGAGTGCTCTTGAAGCATAAGCAATGACTCGGTTGTCTTGCATCAAGACACAACCTAGCCCGGTGCCCGAGGCATCACAATATACATCAAAAGGTTTGCTGCTGTCGGGTTGCGCCAATACTGGTGCCGTGGTCAGATGCTGCCTTAATGCATGGAAGGCATCTTCGCACTTCTGACTCCACACAAATCTGACTTCTTTCTTCAGCAACTCAGTAATAAGCTTCGCAATTCGAGAGAAATCCGGAATAAATCTTCGGTAATAACCAGCTAATCCCAGAAAACTCCGAATCTGACGAACAGTTGTTGGTGGCTTCCAGTTCATCACCTCTTGCACTTTATCAGGATCAACAGCTATTCCAGCTTGAGAGATAGTGTGACCCAAGAATTTGATTTCCTTTAGCCAAAAGTCACACTTGGATAACTTGGCATAAAGGTGGTGCTCTCGCAGACGTTGAAGCACTACATGCAAATGCCCGGCATGTTCTTCTTCGTTCTTTGAGTACACCAGAATATCATCGATGAAAACCACCACGAACTTATCCAATTTCGGCATAAAAACAGAATTCATCAGATACATGAAATATGCTGGTGCATTTGTCAGCCCGAATGACATCACCAAGAATTCATATAGCCCATATCTGGTTGAGAATGCCGTTTTCGGAATATCACTCGCTCGTATTTTGATCTGATGGTAGCCAGAGCGAAGGTCTATCTTGGAGAATACCTTGGCCCCGACCAACTGGTCAAAGAGAACATCAATACGAGGCAAAGGATACTTGTTCTTGATAGTTACCGCATTAAGAGGGCGGTAATCTATACACAGCCTCAAGCTTTCATCCTTCTTCTTCACAAACAGTGCTGGACATCCCCAAGGCGAAGTGCTTGGGCGAATAAAACCCTTATCCAGCAACTCTTGCAATTGCTTCTTCAACTCTGCCAACTCAGCGGGTGGCATTCGGTAGGGCCTTTTGGAAATTGGGGCCGTTCCCGGTTGCAACTCGATGGCGAATTCAATATCCCGGTCCGGTGGCATTCCTGGCAATTCATCAGGAAAGACATCTGCATACTCACAGACCACTGGGATCTTCTTCAGGGGTATCTCCGTCATAGAGAAAGCACATGACTGAGAAGAACCCTGACTAGGCAAAATCAAAGTGAAGTTCCCGCAGAAAGGAGAATTAACTTCCACGGTACGGTTGGCTACATCAAGCACAAATTGGTGCAAGGTCATCCAATTTGCCCCTAGAATAATGTCCACATTTTCCAATCCCAACACAAGAAGAGTGGTTTTGATAATGTGGCTTCCCAGTTGAATAGGCACACTTTGGTTTAATTGATTAGTTGCAATTTTACCCCCAGGTGTGACTATCATGAATGACCCTTTTGAGTGAGAGAATGGCAGTTTGCAATTAGCACTGAACTTTTGGCTAATGAAACTATGGGATGCACCAGAATCAAATAGAATTAAAGCAGGTTGATTATAAACTGAAAAGGTACCAGTCATGATAGGAGCTCCTTCTGGCACTTCCTCAAGAGCAGTGAAGTTGAGCTTCCCTTGCCTGACTTGCACCTTCTGCTTTCTTCCCTTGTCTTGATTCGGTGCTAGCATCTGCCTCTGCTGGTTCCTGGGACAATTCTTGGCATAGTGGCCCACATTGCCACAAGTGAAACACTTGTTCCCATTGCCCTGGCGGAACTGCTGCTGCTGCGGAGGCTGATTGCTCCTTGGGGCGGGAGCTGGGTAGCGGTTGGGTGTCGGCTGCTGCTGCTGCTGCTGAGGTGGCCTGATCACCCATCTGCCTGCCTGCTGCTGAAAACCCCTGCTCTGGTTGTGGGAAACAATCCGGAACCTCTGAGCCTGAGCGGATGGTGCTGCCATTGGTGCCTTTCTCTTCTTCTCTGCCCGGTGAGCAACAATGCAATCCTCCTGGGAGATGGCCATGTTGACCAACTCATTGAAGCTATCAGCCCGGACAGTGTTGAGTCGTTCCCGCAGTTTGGTATTGAGACCCCTGCGGAAGCGATCCCTCTTCTTCTCATCAGAATCAGCATGATACCCTGCATACTGGCATAAGTCATTGAAGGCTTGCGCATACTGCAGTACCGTGCGGGTTCCTTGATTGAGGGCCAGAAATTCATTCAACTTCCGATCAAGAATGCCAGCTGGAATGTGGTGTCCTCTGAAGGCAGTCTTGAATTCCTCCCAAGATACCTCACGATCAGCGGGGAGCATAGCACGGAAGTGATCCCACCAAGTCCGAGCAGATCCGCGAAGCTGCTGCGCGGCGAAGCAGGTCTTGGTAGCATCAGGGCAGTCTCCCGTGAGGAGGGGAAACTTGGACTCGACGACGCGAAGCCATACGTCGGCGTCCAACGGATCCTCTGCCTTGGCGAACAAGGGCGGCTGCGTGCTCAGAAACTCCTGGTATGTTGCCATAGCCGGAGGTCGCTGAGGCTGGCCTCCACCATGCTGCTGGGGGTGGGGCTGGCGCTGCAAGAGCTGTCGCAGAATCTCATTCTGCTGGGCCATCAGCTCCTGCACTGTGGGAGCTGGGGGAGGTGGCGGGGGAACTTGCTCGTTCTGCCCGCGACGCTGCCTAGCTGCCATCTGAAAACAGAGATTGTCGCCATTGTTATCCCAACTCACAATTTCGAACGGCAAAATATCATTTCATATGGAAGGAAAAATGCCATAATCATAATATTAGGTTCGAAATGAAGATAACATGGTGACAAATATCCCACAGATTTCAAAAGTTCACAGGGTTACATTAATCAGGTGAAAGTACCCACAAGCCTAGTCCAAAATGTGATACTACTAAGCTCGCATAGGTTTCTATCCACCTAAAAATGTCGAAGCGACTGCTTAACCCTGAGCGGTGGAAGCGACACTGGATACGGGTGAAGGGGGCATCGCGGAGGTAGTCCCATTGGCACCAGGGGCTGGTCCTAGCTCCTCGGGAGCCTCTTCTCCCTCGCTTCCTGCTTCATTGGCCTCCATCTCCAGGTGGTGCATGTCCAAGTGGTCATTTGCTTCCTCGAGTTCCCTCTGCACATCGTGAAGTTGGTTCTCCAAGACATCAATAGTGTTGTCTCGGATCTCCACTTGCTACTCCAGGGTAGCGATACGCTGGTTCAGCCTCTCCACCTGCAGATCCTTCTCCACCAACTCCGTGGATAGGTCGACCACAAAATCTTCCCGACTGTCGAGAGTGAGCTTGGCAGTCCGAGCGGTGTTAGCAAGAAGTGTCATAGCATCGCTCTGAAGGGCCTGAAGGCGGTACAGCGCACTCATGCACTGAACAGTGACCCTCCCAACCAAGTCAGGATACATGGCCCACACATCCTTCACATGGCTCACGCGGTTACACCACATGGGATCATCCTTCCTCTCAGCAGGGAAGAGCCCCAAAGGGTGCATCACCATCTCCAGGGGATGGTAGCCACAGAAAGTCGTCAGAGCCTTCATGGCTGCTGCCTCCACGGTGTCGTCCGTCCTGAGTCCAATCGTCTCAGAGTCAAGAGAACGCCAACCCGGCTGAAGGGGATGAGCCTCCAAAGTCAGCCAGACCCGACAACGAGGTACCCGATGCTCCTCATACAGCTGCACCGTGTACAAAGGGCGTAGGGTAACCGGCGGAGTTAAGCACTTCCCACAAGATGGAAGGAAAGCCATCGCGAGAAAGGAAGTCAGAACTGAAACGAGAATCTCCTCCACTGGCGGGGGTGGGTGAATTCATCTGTGGAAGGGAATCAAAGATAAAGATTATGGTGGAAGGAAAAGAAAAAGAGAGCCCGAATGGTTTTAGGGAAAAAGGGGTTAGCTCAAATTTTAATTCCTCTTCATGTTTTATAATGCATGCATGCTGGAAGAAACGTTGCCTCTCAAAAAGAAAATAGGGTGCCTTTTTAGGGCATCCTAAAATATAAGTATTGGCCCACGGGGCCTAATTAATTAGCCACCTATTTCCCTCTATGCCTAAGGCCTTTCGTCCTAGGTCTAGCGGTCTAGTCCTGACGATCCTTAGCAGTTTCTAAGCAAGTTTTAGGTTTTGAAAATTGGTATTCATGGTTTATTGTCCTTCTCTGTGGTGAAATTTGCTCCGATACCAGCTGTGGCAGAACCACCCGAATTATTCCAGCTTAAGTGCCTAAGTCATGCCTCAAGGGCCGTGACACACTTAAATCGGAATAACCCGTCGGTCCTTCAGATCTAGTCTGATAGAGCCACTTAACCAGGATCAAATTCCACAATCTCACTCGAAGGTGAGTCACAGAAGAATTACAATAAAACAGGAATCCTCAAATTAAGTACTGAATTATTACATAAATCGGAGTTCTTGAGTAGCAAATAAAGTTCATAAAGTAAAGTGCAGCGGATAATCGATGTCGTCGGTAATGAGGAAATGGGCAAGGCCTAGCCCACTACTCCTCATGCTCCTCTCCTGCCGGAGCAACGTCCCACTCGACCGTCCAACCCGGTGGCAGGGTGGTAGGCCAAGTCACACCATCAATCAAATCCTGCATGGTACCTGCAAAAATGGTGCCACAAGCAAGGCTGAGTATACTAATACTCAGCTAGACTTACCCGGTGTGAGGAGTCTACTCCTCTACCTCTAGACTATGCAGCTGTTTGGCTGAGGGGTTTGGTTTGCCAAAAGCACTAGCTGTTTCTAAAATCATCTTTTAGCTTTTCAATTTCTACCATCATTAACTTAGCTAGATTTGCTCCTTCTAAGTATACATGGTAACAACCAATTAGTTCAATCAACAAGTTATCTCATGTAACCACATTTCACTTCTTACTCGATGCAGTACAAGGAATCAAGCAGTCTCATTAGCTGCGAGAAGCAGACGATTCGAATCGAGTTTTTAAACCTTGCAAGGTAAACCTAAACACACGGCATGTCAGGGTACTCCGACCCTACACATGACAACCGTCCCCATCGATTCCCCGTTCGCGTCCAGGCCTCACCGCCTTGGCATACAATGCTCCACTGACCCCGGCTGCCGCCGTGCAGTGACCGCACTTGTACCCACCATAGCTAGCATGGGAGAACCAGTCTCAGGTCGCATGAGGGATAAAGTCCGCGCCCGGCTTCACTCAGGTACTAGGTTTACCGGTTACCATTTTTCCCGGCATGTGTTTAGTACGTTCAAAAGCTTGACTCAGGTATCCACACATTAATCCTTAATTCATTTTCCCGTCTCATGGACAAGGCATCCTCCCTGGATCCAAGTCCATAGACCAACACCTATCCCGTTATCAAGATGAATACAATCAATTCCTGACCTCGCGCGAGTGCTAGAAAAATCACTCGACTTCTACCGAGATCCTGATTAGCAAGCAGCTACTCGACCTAGCATACTAGTATTCATCTCAAAAAGGAATCCTAAGTTCATGCAGCTAGAGGTTTCAAGCAATTCCTACACTTAAGTGCACATTACAAACCTACAAGCATTAAGTGTAGTAAAGTAGCATATAATAACATGGTTATGCATAAGACCGGGGCTTGCCTTCAATTGCTGGGGCTGCGGGGAGATCCTCAATGGCAGCCTCGGAAGCCTGCTCCTGGTCCTCCTCTTGGACAGGTCCTTGCTCGGGGATGAGCACGTACTCTCCGTCGGCTAGATTACAATCTAATGAATGCAATGCGTAAGATGTATGCATGATATGATATGTGCTTTTAGAAATCACAACTTAAAAGGTGTATAATCTTTCCTGAGTTAAACAAGGTTAACTTTACTTATGCAAGACCCTTGGGTGGTATACTTGGTAAACTAGTTCAAATTTAGCTAAGGTAAATGGTAGGTTTACTTTTGGGGTTCCACTGAATTCTTTTTAAGTCTTTAGGGACAAATGATAAGTACTCAAGTTAGACTGATTGAGGTGGGGTTTATTTCTTCTTTCCTTTTTCTTTATTCTCTATATTGTTTTGGAGTAGGTTTGAACTACAAGTTGCCTAAAAAAATTCTAAAAATTCTGTAAAAATTACAGTGGCTTGCTACTGGTGTGTGTTTTTCTGTCGTAAAATTTGGGGATCAGAAAGTGAATAGTTTTCTCTGCACAAAATTATTAAATTCTAGGGTAGAAGGGGTGCTTTGAACTACAACCATTATTTAACAGTGGGTGATTCTTCAGAACTTATTTTTGCTGGCTTTTAGGTGTTATAACATGACTTGATACAAATTTCTAGCCATTAATACCTTTTAATTATTTTTCTATGGTTTTCTCAAGTTTCTAGCCACATAGGTGCTTTCTACTACCACTATATTTGAAAAATATCAAACAACAGAGTTCTTATTTTTCTTAGTTATTGTTTTGTGCAAGAGCAATCATTCTGAAGTTTGGCATCTTTTTGCTTAAGGGAAGGGGTGGTATGCATTATTTGAATTAAATGGCTTTTCTCTTAAATCATTAGCAATTGGTAAGAGTTTGCCTCCTATTCATGGGTTTGCATTTTTCTCTGGTAGTTCACCTCATCATGGACTTAGCTAATTTTTGGTTGCCCATTATCACCTTATTTGAGGTTGTTCATGATTTAGTTGGAAAATGCCTTATTATCACCTTGTATTTATTTCCCTTACTTAAAAAGTTGGGCTGAGGTGCTCTGTATTTTTGTAGTGGGGCTCTGGTGGTTATAAGTCCACTGGATTTTTGTTAAGCATTTTGGTTATAGTTTTGCCTCTTTAATAATTGATTTTCAGTCTTATTTAGGCTAAACAAATCATTTTAATTTAACCTTGATCCAAATTAATGGTCTCTGTATTTTTCCTAAGTTCTCTGTTACATAAGTAAACTAGGAAAAATAATATTAATCACTGTTCATTAATTTCTGATACCTTTCTGATTTTCTCTAAGTTTTGGACAAAACATCATTAAATGAGGAACTACATCATAATTTCTAATGCTGGGGTTCCCATTATTTTTAAACAGTGTCTAAATAGGGTATAAACATCTACAAATTTTCTTAAGTCTAGCACAGAAGAAAAACTAATTTTCCTTGATTAAATAAGGTTTAGTGGGTTTCTGTTTTTAATTTTAAACTCTAAAATTTTGAACAAAAAGCATAGGGTTTACTATTTTTAAATGATAGATTATAATATACAGAGGCTAGCAAAATTGGTTTGACATTTTTTGATTAAGAATTCATCAAGTTATGAATTTTACAAGTTCCCTGGTTATTTAAAAAGAATATCAGAATTGATTTAAAAGAAAATCTACTTTGCACTGGGGTCCCTGGCGGTTTTCTAAGTTTTTCCTCGTGAATCAGTCCTTAGGCTACTATTCACCAGAGTCTCTGACATTACAGAAAACCCCTCGGGTTCTTCACCTCCTAACCCGAGGTCCTTAGTTTAACTTAAACAGTAGCCGCGGCGGGGAAAAGGGCGGAGGGGCTTACCGGCGGCGAGACCGGTCTGGTGAAGCGGTCGAGGATGAAGGGGAGGTCCTGGGGATCACAACGGTGTGCGGAACGCCGTCGGAGATGGCCGGAGTCGGTCGGTCCACGCGCGCAGGCGGGGATGCTCGTCGGCGGCGAGGAGACCGGCCTGGTCACGGCGAGACAGTTCAATCAAATGGGTCAGGGAGGTCCACGGGATGCCAGAGAAGACATGAGCGAGAGGAATTGGGCGGAGACTCACTGGATAGCTCGGTCCACGCGCGGCGGCGGAAGACCGAAGTCCGGTGAAGTCGATCTCGGGCCTCCGGTGAAGTCCGGCTGGGTCCGAGGGCTTGGCAAGCTTCACGGGCTGCTGGTGGAGCTGGCCGAAGCACTGGCTTGACTTGAGGGTGGCTGGAGGGAGCTGGCCACGGTGGCCGAAGCTCGGGCGGCAATGGCGGGCGGAAATCAAGCTCGCCGGAGCTAAGGAAAGCGGCTGGCCGACGAGGGTGAGTGCGGGGCGAAGTGAGGCGCGCCTGGGGAGGCTTTATAGGCGCGGGCGGGCACGGCCGAGGGCGTGAGCGCGCGGTGGACTTGACCGAACGCCGGGGAGCGCGCGCGCGCGGGTTGGGCGAGCTCTGGCGTGCCGACCAGGGTCGAACACGTGTGAGCGCGCGTTCTGCCCAAGCTCTGGCGCGTGTAGTCGCTCATCCGAGCCTGCTCTCGCCTTGGTCAATGCACAAAACCTCTTCCCCTCCCTACAAGCTACCAATCTTGTGTGGGGGTCATAGGATTTTGCCTACTGGTTGCAGAGATATGGAGCTAGGAAATCTGGTCTGTCTCCCTGCGCAAATCCGAGGCAAATCCAAGGTTTAGTCGTGTCTAGGGCTCGCGTCCCAATGCCATCTTCTGGCACACGACAGAGGGGTTAGTTAGGCACATTTTTGTCAATGGGGCCATTAGGATTTGAGTTAGGGATCAAGGTGAACATCCCTGATCTTTGGCTCAAGGTCTGATTTTCAGAAATCTGAATTTCAGAATTCTCATTAAGTCCACTCATGGAAAGCTTGATTTGGGGTTTTATTTGAGTTATTTTGGCTAAGCTTTCTCAACCTTTCTTATTGCCCATTAAATATACTTCAATTTTTATAATTGGCTCAACTCAAAATTTTAAACTTTTCACTCCCTTTTTCTTATTTTTTGAATTTTGCTCATGGGGCTCATTTAGGATTTTTAAACTAGGGTTGTACAATCTGATCTTTTAAGGGACTTAATTGCTTTGATCATGACACTTTTAAGTATGAACTTGGTGACTTCATTATTACTTAAGTTATTTTGATGCTCATGCTTACTTTGGTTCACATGAAATGATGGCTCTTGGTTTGGCTTTTTGAGAAAAACCCTGAGTGACACTGGGGTGTCACAGCCTTCCCCCCTTAAAGGAATCTCGTCCCGAGATTCGGGCCAGAGTCCTCCCGGGGTAAAGCGAAGGGTGAGACTGATAGGAAAAAGGGTGATGATTGCTATTATTAGGATAAACTGCTCTTCGAATGTCGTTCTCTTTGCAACTTCAGAAGGAAGTCCTTTTAAGTTTTACTTTATAGTTACTTCATTCTGAATTAAGATCATATTTTTGGGAATTAGATTCGAAAGGCAGGAGGAGGGGTTGGGGGTGATTACGTACCAGCTTCCTTAGGTAGGCAATCGGGGAAGTTGGATCTCAGGAATTCCTCGGTTTCCCAAGTAGCTTCCTCCTCTGAGTGATTACTCCACTGGACCTTGAACATCTTGATCGATTTAGCCCGAGTTGATCTTTCCTTGCAATCCAGAATCTTGGAGGGGTACTCTTGGTACGATAGATCTGGCTCTATCTCCAATTCTGGCTCTGCTAAGATTTCAGTCGGCAATCGAACACACTTCTTCAGTTGAGATACATGAAAAACATTGTGAATGGCAGACATCCCCGAAGGTAACTTCAGCTTGTATGCCACGGGTCCACATGCTTCTATGATCTCATAAGGTCCAATGTAACGAGGGGCTAGCTTGCCTTTGATCCCAAACCTCTGCATTCCCTTGGTGGGTGATACCTTGAGGTATACAAAACTTCCCACCTCGAACTGGAGAGGTTTCCTTCTTCTATCATGATAACTCTTCTGTCTGGCCTGAGCAGCTTCTAGATTCTTCCTGATTAGCTTGACCTTCCTTTCGGCTTCAGTCACTAAATCAGGTCCAAAAACTTCTCTTTCACCAGACTGAGACCAATTGAGTGGTGTCCTGCACCTTCTTCCATAGAGAGCTTCAAAAGGTGCCATCTTTAGGCTGGATTGATAACTATTGTTATAAGCAAACTCTGCCAAGGAGAGATGCTTATCCCAGTTCTTGCCACAATCGATCGCACAAGCTCTCAGCATATCTTCCAGAATCTGGTTTACCCTTTCTGTCTGACCATCAGTCTGTGGGTGGTAAGCTGAACTCCTGATTAGCTTGGTTCCCAAAGACTTTTGCAATTGTTCCCAAAATCTGGCAACAAATTGGGCTCCTCGGTCAGAAACAATGGTCCGAGGTAATCCGTGCAAACACACGATCCGGTCGATATACAATTCTGCATATTTCTGAGCCTTATCAGTGGTGTGCACAGGAAGAAAATGTGCCACTTTCGTCAATCGGTCCACAATAACCCAAATTGAATCATGATGACGAGAGGTGTCGGGCAGACCCACAATGAAATCCATGCTGATGTCGTCCCACTTCCACGAAGGTACGGAGAGTGGTTGCAAAGCTCCAGCTGACTTCAAGTGGCTTGCCTTTACCCTCTGACAGGTGTCACATTCTGATACGTACTGGGCTATCTCCCTCTTCATTCTGGTCCACCAGTACAAAGGCTTCAAATCATGGTACATCTTGGTGCTTCCCGGATGCATAGAGAATTTGGAGAGATGAGCTCCATCCAAAATTTTCCTCTTGAGATCCTGGTCTTTAGGAATTACCAATCTGCTTTTGAACCATAACACACCCTTCTCATCCTGGCGGAAACAATTATACTTCTCAACCTTCTGATGGAGATTCTTCTTGATAATCTGCACTCCCTTGTCACTGAGCTGGGCCGTGATAATCTGGTCTTGCAAAGCTGGCTCAACAGGAATATGAGACAAAGAACCAGAAGAAATCACTTCAATTTGCATCTTGCTCAACTCATCACACAAGGTGTTAATGCGAGAATCCATCAGAACACAGTTGCACTGCAACTTCCGACTCAAGGCATCAGCTACCACATTAGCCTTCCCTGGGTGATAATGTACCTCCAGGTCATAATCCTTGATCAGCTTTAGCCATCTTCTTTGCCTCATGTTAAGTTCAGCCTGAGTAAAAATGTACTTAAGGCTCTTATGATCAGTGAAGATGTTGCAGTGGGTTCCCATTAGATAGTGCCTCCACATCTTCAATGCATGAACCACTGCTGCTAACTCAAGGTCATGAGTGGGGTAATTTTGCTCGTGAGGCCTGAGTGCTCTTGAAGCATAAGCAATGACTCGGTTGTCTTGCATCAAGACACAACCTAGCCCGGTGCCCGAGGCATCACAATATACATCAAAAGGTTTGCTGCTGTCGGGTTGCGCCAATACTGGTGCCGTGGTCAGATGCTGCCTTAATGCATGGAAGGCATCTTCGCACTTCTGACTCCACACAAATCTGACTTCTTTCTTCAGCAACTCAGTAATAGGCTTCGCAATTCGAGAGAAATCCGGAATAAATCTTCGGTAATAACCAGCTAATCCCAGAAAACTCCGAATCTGACGAACAGTTGTTGGTGGCTTCCAGTTCATCACCTCTTGCACTTTATCAGGATCAACAGCTATTCCAGCTTGAGAGATAGTGTGACCCAAGAATTTGATTTCCTTTAGCCAAAAGTCACACTTGGATAACTTGGCATAAAGGTGGTGCTCTCGCAGACGTTGAAGCACTACATGCAAATGCCCGACATGTTCTTCTTCGTTCTTTGAGTACACCAGAATATCATCGATGAAAACCACCACGAACTTATCCAATTCCGGCATAAAAACAGAATTCATCAGATACATGAAATATGCTGGTGCATTTGTCAGCCCGAATGACATCACCAAGAATTCATATAGCCCATATCTGGTTGAGAATGCCGTTTTCGGAATATCACTCGCTCGTATTTTGATCTGATGGTAGCCAGAGCGAAGGTCTATCTTGGAGAATACCTTGGCCCCGACCAACTGGTCAAAGAGAACATCAATACGAGGCAAAGGATACTTGTTCTTGATAGTTACCGCATTAAGAGGGCGGTAATCTATACACAGCCTCAAGCTTTCATCCTTCTTCTTCACAAACAGTGCTGGACATCCCCAAGGCGAAGTGCTTGGGCGAATAAAACCCTTATCCAGCAACTCTTGCAATTGCTTCTTCAACTCTGCCAACTCAGCGGGTGGCATTCGGTAGGGCCTTTTGGAAATTGGGGCCGTTCCCGGTTGCAACTCGATGGCGAATTCAATATCCCGGTCCGGTGGCATTCCTGGCAATTCATCAGGAAAGACATCTGCATACTCACAGACCACTGGGATCTTCTTCAGGGGTATCTCCGTCATAGAGAAAGCACATGACTGAGAAGAACCCTGACTAGGCAAAATCAAAGTGAAGTTCCCGCAGAAAGGAGAATTAACTTCCACGGTACGGTTGGCTACATCAAGCACAAATTGGTGCAAGGTCATCCAATTTGCCCCTAGAATAATGTCCACATTTTCCAATCCCAACACAAGAAGAGTGGTTTTGATAATGTGGCTTCCTAGTTGAATAGGCACACTTTGGTTTAATTGATTAGTTGCAATTTTACCCCCAGGTGTGACTATCATGAATGACCCTTTTGAGTGAGAGAATGGCAGTTTGCAATTAGCACTGAACTTTTGGCTAATGAAACTATGGGATGCACCAGAATCAAATAGAATTAAAGCAGGTTGATTATAAACTGAAAAGGTACCAGTCATGATAGGAGCTCCTTCTGGCACTTCCTCAAGAGCAGTGAAGTTGAGCTTCCCTTGCCTGACTTGCACCTTCTGCTTTCTTCCCTTGTCTTGATTCGGTGCTGGCATCTGCCTCTGCTGGTTCCTGGGACAATTCTTGGCATAGTGGCCCACATTGCCACAAGTGAAACACTTGTTCCCATTGCCCTGGCGGAACTGCTGCTGCTGCGAAGGCTGATTGCTCCTTGGGGCGGGAGCTGGGTAGCGGTTGGGTGTCGGCTGCTGCTGCTGCTGAGGTGGCCTGATCACCCATCTGCCTGCCTGCTGCTGAAAACCCCTGCTCTGGTTGTGGGAAACAATCCGGAACCTCTGAGCCTGAGCGGATGGTGCTGCCATTGGTGCCTTTCTCTTCTTCTCTGCCCGGTGAGCAACAATGCAATCCTCCTGGGAGATGGCCATGTTGACCAACTCATTGAAGCTATCAGCCCGGACAGTGTTGAGTCGTTCCCGCAGTTTGGTATTGAGACCCCTGCGGAAGCGATCCCTCTTCTTCTCATCAGAATCAGCATGATACCCTGCATACTGGCATAAGTCATTGAAGGCTTGCGCATACTGCAGTACCGTGCGGGTTCCTTGATTGAGGGCCAGAAATTCATTCAACTTCCGATCAAGAATGCCAGCTGGAATGTGGTGTCCTCTGAAGGCAGTCTTGAATTCCTCCCAAGATACCTCACGATCAGCGGGGAGCATAGCACGGAAGTGATCCCACCAAGTCCGAGCAGATCCGCGAAGCTGCTGCGCGGCGAAGCGGGTCTTGGTAGCATCAGGGCAGTCTCCCGTGAGGAGGGGAAACTTGGACTCGACGACGCGAAGCCATACGTCGGCGTCCAACGGATCCTCTGCCTTGGCGAACAAGGGCAGCTGCGTGCTCAGAAACTCCTGGTATGTTGCCATAGCCGGAGGTCGCTGAGGCTGGCCTCCACCATGCTGCTGGGGGTGGGGCTGGCGCTGCAAGAGCTGTCGCAGAATCTCATTCTGCTGGGCCATCAGCTCCTGCACTGTGGGAGCTGGGGGAGGTGGCGGGGGAACTTGCTCGTTCTGCCCGCGACGCTGCCTAGCTGCCATCTGAAAACAGAGATTGTCGCCATTGTTATCCCAACTCACAATTTCGAACGGCAAAATATCATTTCATATGGAAGGAAAAATGCCATAATCATAATATTAGGTTCGAAATGAAGATAACATGGTGACAAATATCCCACAGATTTCAAAAGTTCACAGGGTTACATTAATCAGGGGAAAGTACCCACAAGCCTAGTCCAAAATGTGATACTACTAAGCTCGCATAGGTTTCTATCCACCTAAAAATGTCGAAGCGACTGCTTAACCCTGAGCGGTGGAAGCGACACTGGATACGGGTGAAGGGGGCATCACGGAGGTAGTCCCATTGGCACCAGGGGCTGGTCCTAGCTCCTCGGGAGCCTCTTCTCCCTCGCTTCCTGCTTCATTGGCCTCCATCTCCAGGTGGTGCATGTCCAAGTGGTCATTTGCTTCCTCGAGTTCCCTCTGCACATCGTGAAGTTGGTTCTCCAAGACATCAATAGTGTTGTCTCGGATCTCCACTTGCTGCTCCAGGGTAGCGATACGCTGGTTCAGCCTCTCCACCTGCAGATCCTTCTCCACCAACTCCGTGGATAGGTCGACCACAAAATCTTCCCGACTGTCGAGAGTGAGCTTGGCAGTCCGAGCGGTGTTAGCAAGAAGTGTCATAGCATCGCTCTGAAGGGCCTGAAGGCGGTACAGCGCACTCATGCACTGAACAGTGACCCTCCCAACCAAGTCAGGATACGTGGCCCACACATCCTTCACATGGCTCACGCGGTTACACCACATGGGATCATCCTTCCTCTCAGCAGGGAAGAGCCCCAAAGGGTGCATCACCATCTCCAGGGGATGGTAGCCACAGAAAGTCGTCAGAGCCTTCATGGCTGCTGCCTCCACGGTGTCGTCCGTCCTGAGTCCAATCGTCTCAGAGTCAAGAGAACGCCAACCCGGCTGAAGGGGATGAGCCTCCAAAGTCAGCCAGACCCGACAACGAGGTACCCGATGCTCCTCATACAGCTGCACTGTGTACAAAGGGGGCGTAGGGTAACCGGCGGAGTTAAGCACTTCCCACAAGATGGAAGGAAAGCCATCGCGAGAAAGGAAGTCAGAACTGAAACGAGAATCTCCTCCACTGGCGGGGGTGGGTGAATTCATCTGCGGAAGGGAATCAAAGATAAAGATTATGGTGGAAGGAAAAGAAAAAGAGAGCCCGAATGGTTTTAGGGAAAAAGGGGTTAGCTCAAATTTTAATTCCTCTTCATGTTTTATAATGCATGCATGCTGGAAGAAACGTTGCCTCTCAAAAAGAAAATAGGGTGCCTTTTTAGGGCATCCTAAAATATAAGTATTGGCCCACGGGGCCTAATTAATTAGCCACCTATTTCCCTCTATGCCTAAGGCCTTTCGTCCTAGGTCTAGCGGTCTAGTCCTGACGATCCTTAGCAGTTTCTAAGCAAGTTTTAGGTTTTGAAAATTGGTATTCATGGTTTATTGTCCTTCTCTGTGGTGAAATTTGCTCCGATACCAGCTGTGGCAGAACCACCCGAATTATTCCAGCTTAAGTGCCTAAGTCATGCCTCAAGGGCCGTGACACACTTAAATCGGAATAACCCGTCGGTCCTTCAGATCTAGTCTGATAGAGCCACTTAACCAGGATCAAATTCCACAATCTCACTCGAAGGTGAGTCACAGAAGAATTACAATAAAACAGGAATCCTCAAATTAAGTACTGAATTATTACATAAATCGGAGTTCTTGAGTAGCAAATAAAGTTCATAAAGTAAAGTGCAGCGGATAATCGATGTCGTCGGTAATGAGGAAATGGGCAAGGCCTAGCCCACTACTCCTCATGCTCCTCTCCTGCCGGAGCAACGTCCCACTCGACCGTCCAACCCGGTGGCAGGGTGGTAGGCCAAGTCACACCATCAATCAAATCCTGCATGGTACCTGCAAAAATGGTGCCACAAGCAAGGCTGAGTATACTAATACTCAGCTAGACTTACCCGGTGTGAGGAGTCTACTCCTCTACCTCTAGACTATGCAGCTGTTTGGCTGAGGGGTTTGGTTTGCCAAAAGCACTAGCTGTTTCTAAAATCATCTTTTAGCTTTTCAATTTCTACCATCATTAACTTAGCTAGATTTGCTCCTTCTAAGCATACATGGTAACAACCAATTAGTTCAATCAACAAGTTATCTCATGTAACCACATTTCACTTCTTACTCGATGCAGTACAAGGAATCAAGCAGTCTCATTAGCTGCGAGAAGCAGACGATTCGAATCGAGTTTTTAAACCTTGCAAGGTAAACCTAAACACACGGCATGTCAGGGTACTCCGACCCTACACATGACAACCGTCCCCATCGATTCCCCGTTCGCGTCCAGGCCTCACCGCCTTGGCATACAATGCTCCACTGACCCCGGCTGCCGCCGTGCAGTGACCGCACTTGTACCCACCATAGCTAGCATGGGAGAACCAGTCTCAGGTCGCATGAGGGATAAAGTCCGCGCCCGGCTTCACTCAGGTACTAGGTTTACAGGTTACCATTTTTCTCGGCATGTGTTTAGTACGTTCAAAAGCTTGACTCAGGTATCCACACATTAATCCTTAATTCATTTTCCCGTCTCATGGACAAGGCATCCTCCCTGGATCCAAGTCCATAGACCAACACCTATCCCGTTATCAAGATGAATACAATCAATTCCTGACCTCGCGCGAGTGCTAGAAAAATCACTCGACTTCTACCGAGATCCTGATTAGCAAGCAGCTACTCGACCTAGCATACTAGTATTCATCTCAAAAAGGAATCCTAAGTTCATGCAGCTAGAGGTTTCAAGCAATTCCTACACTTAAGTGCACATTACAAACCTACAAGCATTAAGTGTAGTAAAGTAGCATATAATAACATGGTTATGCATAAGACCGGGGCTTGCCTTCAATTGCTGGGGCTGCGGGGAGATCCTCAATGGCAGCCTCGGAAGCCTGCTCCTGGTCCTCCTCTTGGACAGGTCCTTGCTCGGGGATGAGCACGTACTCTCCGTCGGCTAGATTACAATCTAATGAATACAATGCGTAAGATGTATGCATGATATGATATGTGCTTTTAGAAATCACAACTTAAAAGGTGTATAATCTTTCCTGAGTTAAACAAGGTTAACTTTACTTATGCAAGACCCTTGGGTGGTATACTTGGTAAACTAGTTCAAATTTAGCTAAGGTAAATGGTAGGTTTACTTTTGGGGCTCCACTGAATTCTTTTTAAGTCTTTAGGGACAAATGATAAGTACTCAAGTTAGACTGATTGAGGTGGGGTTTATTTCTTCTTTCCTTTTTCTTTATTCTCTATATTGTTTTGGAGTAGGTTTGAACTACAAGTTGCCTAAAAAAAATTCTAAAAATTCTGTAAAAATTACAGTGGCTTGCTACTGGTGTGTGTTTTTCTGTCTTAAAATTTGGGGATCAGAAAGTGAATAGTTTTCTCTGCACAAAATTATTAAATTCTAGGATAGAAGGGGTGCTTTGAACTACAACCATTATTTAACAGTGGGTGATTCTTCAGAACTTATTTTTGCTGGCTTTTAGGTGTTATAACATGACTTGATACAAATTTCTAGCCATTAATACCTTTTAATTATTTTTCTATGGTTTTCTCAAGTTTCTAGCCACATAGGTGCTTTCTACTACCACTATATTTGAAAAATATCAAACAACAGAGTTCTTATTTTTCTTAGTTATTGTTTTGTGCAAGAGCAATCATTGTGAAGTTTGGCATCTTTTTGCTTAAGGGAAGGGGTGGTATGCATTATTTGAATTAAATGGCTTTTCTCTTAAATCATTAGCAATTGGTAAGAGTTTGCCTCCTATTCATGGGTTTGCATTTTTCTCTGGTAGTTCACCTCATCATGGACTTAGCTAATTTTTGGTTGCCCATTATCACCTTATTTGAGGTTGTTCATGATTTAGTTGGAAAATGCCTTATTATCACCTTGTATTTATTTCCCTTACTTAAAAAGTTGGGCTGAGGTGCTCTGTATTTTTGTAGTGGGGCTCTGGTGGTTATAAGTCCACTGGATTTTTGTTAAGCATTTTGGTTATAGTTTTGCCTCTTTAATAATTGATTTTAAGTCTTATTTAGGCTAAACAAATCATTTTAATTTAACCTTGATCCAAATTAATGGTCTCTGTATTTTTCCTAAGTTCTCTGTTACATAAGTAAACTAGGAAAAATAATATTAATCACTGTTCATTAATTTCTGATACCTTTCTGATTTTCTCTAAGTTTTGGACAAAACATCATTAAATGAGGAACTACATCATAATTTCTAATGCTGGGGTTCCCATTATTTTTAAACAGTGTCTAAATAGGGTATAAACATCTACAAATTTTCTTAAGTCTAGGACAGAAGAAAAACTAATTTTCCTTGATTAAATAAGGTTTAGTGGGTTTCTGTTTTTAATTTTAAACTCTAAAATTTTGAACAGAAAGCATAGGGTTTACTATTTTTAAATGATAGATTATAATATACAGAGGCTAGCAAAATTGGTTTGACATTTTTTGATTAAGAATTCATCAAGTTATGAATTTTACAAGTTCCCTGGTTATTTAAAAAGAATATCAGAATTGATTTAAAAGAAAATCTACTTTGCACTGGGGTCCCTGGCGGTTTTCTAAGTTTTTCCTCGCGAATCAGTCCTTAGGCTACTATTCACCAGAGTCTCTGACATTACAGAAAACCCCTCGGGTTCTTCACCTCCTAACCCGAGGTCCTTAGTTTAACTTAAACAGTAGCCGCGGCGGGGAAAAGGGCGGAGGGGCTTACCGGCGGCGAGACCGGTCCGGTGAAGCGGTCGAGGATGAAGGGGAGGTCCTGGGGATCACAACGGTGTGCGGAACGCCGTCGGAGATGGCCGGAGTCGGTCGGTCCACGCGCGCAGGCGGGGATGCTCGTCGGCGGCGAGGAGACCGGCCTGGTCACGGCGAGACAGTTCAATCAAATGGGTCAGGGAGGTCCACGGGATGCCAGAGAAGACATGAGCGAGAGGAATTGGGCGGAGACTCACTGGATAGCTCGGTCCACGCGCGGCGGCGAAAGACCGAAGTCCGGTGAAGTCGATCTCGGGCCTCCGGTGAAGTCCGGCTGGGTCCGAGGGCTTGGCAAGCTTCACGGGCTGCTGGTGGAGCTGGCCGAAGCACTGGCTTGACTTGAGGGTGGCTGGAGGGAGCTGGCCACGGTGGCCGAAGCTCGGGCGGCAATGGCGGGCGGAAATCAAGCTCGCCGGAGCTAAGGAAAGCGGATGGCCGACGAGGGTGAGTGCGGGGCGAAGTGAGGCGCGCCTGGGGAGCCTTTATAGGCGCGGGCGGGCACGGCCGAGGGCGTGAGCGCGCGGCGGACTTGACTGAACGCCGGGGAGCGCGCGCGCGCGGGTTGGGCGAGCTCTGGCGTGCCGACCAGGGTCGAACACGTGTGAGCGCGCGTTCTGCCCAAGCTCTGGCGCGTGTAGTCGCTCATCCGAGCCTGCTCTCGCCTTGGTCAATGCACAAAACCTCTTCCCCTCCCTACAAGCTACCAATCTTGTGTGGGGGTCATAGGATTTTGCCTACTGGTTGCAGAGATATGGAGCCAGGAAATCTGGTCTGTCTCCCTGCGCAAATCCGAGGCAAATCCAAGGTTTAGTCGTGTCTAGGGCTCGCGTCCCAATGCCATCTTCTGGCACACGACAGAGGGGTTAGTTAGGCACATTTTTGTCAATGGGGCCATTAGGATTTGAGTTAGGGATCAAGGTGAACATCCCTGATCTTTGGCTCAAGGTCTGATTTTCAGAAATCTGAATTTCAGAATTCTCATTAAGTCCACTCATGGAAGCTTGATTTGGGGTTTTATTTGAGTTATTTTGGCTAAGCTTTCTCAACCTTTCTTATTGCCCATTAAATATACTTCAATTTTTATAATTGGCTCAACTCAAAATTTTAAACTTTTCACTCCCTTTTTCTTATTTTTTGAATTTTGCTCATGGGGCTCATTTAGGATTTTTAAACTAGGGTTGTACAATCTGATCTTTTAAGGGACTTAATTGCTTTGATCATGACACTTTTAAGTATGAACTTGGTGACTTCATTATTACTTAAGTTATTTTGATGCTCATGCTTACTTTGGTTCACATGAAATGATGGCTCTTGGTTTGGCTTTTTGAGAAAAACCCTGAGTGACACTGGGGTGTCACACGCAGTGCCTCACCCTCGGGGGCCAAGGGTGCCTCGGGCGGAGCCGAGGGTGCCTTGGGCGAAGCCGAGGGTGCCTCGGGCTCTGCCGAGGGTGCCTCGGGCTTGGTCGTGTCGCTGGTCTTGACCGAGGGTTGATGTAGGTCTCGGGAGAAGACGCCCGGGGGAACCGTTGTCCGCCTCGAAGCTATCTTTGCCAGCTCGTCCGCAGTCTCGTTGTATTGCCGGGCGACGTGGTTGACCTCGAGCCCGTAGAACTTGTCTTCCAGGCGTCGAACCTCATCGCAGTAGGCTTCCATCTTCGGGTCGCGGCAGTGGGAGTTCTTCATGACTTGGTCGATGACAACCTGCGAGTCACCGCGAGCGTCGAGGCATCGGACCCCTAGCTCGATGGCGATGCACAACCCGTTGACCAGAGCCTCGTACTCAGCCACGTTGTTGGACGCCGGGAAATGGAGGCGCAACACGTAGCGGAGGTGCTTCCCGAGGGGTGAGATGAAGAGGAAGCCCGCGCCCGCCCCTGTTTTCATCAGCGACCCGTCGAAAAACATGGTCCAGAGTTCCGGTTGGATCGGAGCTGCCGGGAGCTGGGTGTCGACCCATTCAGCCACAAAGTTCACCAAGACTTGGGACTTGATGGCCTTCCGAGCGGCAAATGAGATTGTCTCGCCCATGATTTCCACCGCCCACTTTGCAATCCTACCCGAGGCCTCCCGGCACTGGATGATCTCCCCGAGGGGGAAGGATGACACCACAGTTACCGGATGAGACTCGAAGTAGTGTCGCAACTTTCGCCGCGTCAGAATGACCGCGTACAGTAGCTTCTGAATTTGCGGGTAGCGGATCTTGGTCTCGGACAGTACCTCACTGATGAAGTAGACCGACCTCTGGACAGGTAATGCGTGCCCTTCTTCTCGCCTTTCGACCACGATCGCGGCGCTGACCACTTGAGTGGTAGCGGCGATGTAGATCAAGAGGGCTTCTCCGGCAGCTGGAGGCACCAGGATGGGTGCGTTCGTAAGGAGCGCCTTCAGGTTCCCGATGGCTTCCTCGGCCTCGGGGGTCCAAGTGAAGCACTCGGTCTTTCTTAAGAGGCGGTACAGAGGTAGGCCTCTTTCGCCGAGGCGCGAGATGAAGCGGCTCAGAGCCGCAAGGCATCCCATGACCCTCTGCACGCCTTTCAAGTCCTTGATGGGCCCCATGTTGGCGATGGCCGCGATTTTTTCCGGGTTGGCCTCGATGCCCCGCTCGGAGATGATGAACCCCAAGAGCATGCCTCGGGGGACTCTGAACACGCACTTCCCGAGGTTGAGTTTTACGTCTTTCGCCTTGAGACACTTGAATGTCGTTTCAAGGTCAGAGAGGAGGTCGGAGGCTTTCCTCGTCTTGACTATGATGTCATCGACGTAAGCCTCGACGGTTCGACCAATGTGCTCTCCGAACACGTGGTTCATGCACCTTTGGTACGTCGCACCCGCATTCCTTAAACCAAATGGCATAGTAACGTAGCAGTACATGCCAAAAGGTGTGATGAAAGAAGTCGCGAGTTGGTCGGACTCTTTCATCCTGATTTGGTGACACCCTGAGTAGGCATCGAGGAACGACAGGGTTTCGCACCCAGCAGTGGAATCCACGATTTGGTCGATGCGAGGCAGAGGGTAGGGAACCTTCGGACATGCTTTGTTTAGACCAGTGTAGTCTACACACATCCGCCATTTCCCCCTTTCTTTCTCACAAGCACAGGGTTGGCAAGCCATTCGGGATGGAATACCTCCTTGATGAACCCTGTGGCCATCAGCTTGTGGATATCCTCGCCTATGGCTCTGCGCTTTTCTTCGTCGAATCGGCGTAGAGGCTGCATCACGGGTCGGGCTCCAGCTCGGATATCCAGTGAGTGCTCGGCGACTTCCCTCGGTATGCCCGGCATGTCCGAGGGACTCCACGCAAAAACCTCGGCGTTCGCACGGAGAAAGTCGACGAGCACTGCTTCCTATTTGGGGCCGAGCTCGGAGCCGATCCGGATCTGCTTGGAGGTGTCGTTGTTGGGGTTGAGAGGGATGGATTTGACCGTCTCAGCTGGTTCGAAGTTGCCGGCGTGGCGCTTCGCATCTGGAACCTCCTTGGGGAGGCCTTCCATGTCGGCGATGAGGGCCTCAAATTCGGCGTGGGCCTCGGCGTACTCCACGCACTCCACGTTGCATTCGTACGCGTGTCGGTACATGGGGCCGACGGTGATGACCCCGTTGGGGCCCGACATCTTGAGCTTGAGGTAGGTTTAATTGGGGACGACCATGAACTTGGCGTAACATGGCCTCCCCAGCACTACGTGGTTGGTTCCTCGGAACCCGACCACCTCGAACGTGAGGGTTTCCCTTCGGAAGTTGGAGGAAGTCCCGAAGCAGACGGGCAGATCGAGTTGTCCGAGGGGTTGGACGCGTTTCCCGGGGATGATCCCGTGGAAAGGCGAAGTGCCTGCCTGGATCGAGGACAGATCGATCTGCAAGGGCCCGAGGGTCTCGGCGTAGATGATGTTGAGGTTGCTGCCTCCATCCATGAGGACCTTGGTGAGCCTGACGTTGCCGATGACGGGGTCGACAACGAGCGGATATTTCCCCGGGCTCGGCACGCGGTCGGGGTGGTCGCCTTGGTCGAAGGTGATGGGCTTGTTGGACCAGTCTAGGTAGACTGGCGCCGCCACCTTTACCGAGCAGACCTCCCGACGCTCTTGCTTGCGGTGCCGAGCCGAGGCGTTCGCCCCTTGCCCACCGTAGATCATGAAGCAGTCGTGGACCTCAGGAAACTCCTCTGCCTTGTGGTCCTCCTTCTTGTCGTTGTTGTGGGCCCTACCACCTTCCGCCGGTGGCCCGGCCTTGTGAAAGTGGCGCCGAAGCATGACGCACTCCTCAAGGGTGCGCTTGACGGGCCCCTGATGATAGGGGCACGGCTCCTTGAGCATCTTATCGAAGAGATTGGCACCTCCAGGAGGTTTCCGAGGGTTCTTGTACTCAGCGGTGGTGACAAGGTCCGCGTCGGCGGCGTCGCGTTTCGCTTGCGACTTCTTCTTGTTCTTCTTCTTGGTGTCGCGTCGAGCGGACGACTCAGGGACGTCTTCCGGCTGGCGGCCCTGGGGCTGCTTGTCCTTCCGGAAGATGGCCTCAACCGCCTCCTGGCCAGAGGTGAACTTGGTGGTGATGTCCATCAGCTCGCTCGCCCTGGTGGGGGTCTTGCGACCCAGCTTGCTCACCAGGTCGCGGCAGGTGGTGCCGGCGAGGAACGCGCCGATGACATCGGAGTCGGTGATGTTGGGCAGCTCGGTGCGCTGCTTCGAGAATCGTCGTATGTAGTCCCGAAGAGACTCTCCCGGCCGCTGGCGGCAGCTACGGAGATCCCAGGAGTTCCCAGGGCGTACGTACGTGCCCTGGAAGTTGCCGGCGAAGGCTTGGACTAGGTCGTCCCAGTTGGAGATCTGCCCCGGAGGCAGATGCTCCAGCCAGGCTCGAGCAGTGTCGGAGAGGAACAGGGGGAGGTTGCGGATGATGAGGTTGTCATCGTCCGTTCCACCCAACTGGCAGGCCAGTCGGTAGTCCGCGAGCCACAGTTCCGGCCTCGTCTCCCCCGAGTACTTTGTGATGGTAGTCGGGGTTCAGAACCGGGTCGGGAACGGCGCCCGTCGTATGGCCCGGCTGAAAGCCTGCGGACCGGGTGGTTCGGGCGAGGGGCTCCGATCCTCCCCGCTGTCGTAGCGTCCCCCACGCCTGGGGTGGTAGCCTTGGCGCACCCTTTCGTCGAGGTGGGCTCGACGGTTGCGGTGGTGGTGCTCGTTGCCGAGGCGACCCGGGGCCGCAGGCGCCGTGTTGCGCGTGCGCTTGGTGTGGACCGAGGCTTCTCGCACGAATCCAGAAGTCGCGGCGCAATGCTCTGGGGGGTACCCCTGCCTTCGGGAGGCAGAGCTTTCGGCCCGTCGGACCACGGCATCTTCCAGGAGGTTTTTGAGCTCTCCCTGGATACGCCGCTCCTCGGTGGTGGAGGGTTCCGGCATCGCTCAGAGTAGTATCGCAGCTGCAGCCAGGTTCTGGCCGACCCCACTGGAAGCAGGGGGCAGCCTTGGCCTGGTATCGTCGGCGATGCGGTGCTGGACGTCCTGGGCCAGACGACGCGCTTCTCCAGCCGGAGCTCGGCCTGCCCACTCCTATCCGAGGTTCAGCCGAGGCTGCGCAAGTGTTCCTGGCTCCTCGTCGAGCCTGGCCTGCATCTCGCAGATTTGCTCGAGTTGTGCGTCCTGACCCCCCGCAGGGACTAGGACCACAACTAGCTCCCGAAGGATGTCAACGCGAGGCGCAGGCCTAGGGGGATCGTGAAAGGGAAATGTGCCCTTGGGCCATTTCTAAGTATTTTGGTGATTGAGTGCCAACACATGTGTTTAATTGTGAAGTTATATACATGGATGAACAAGGTGCAAATCATGAGATAAAGGTATGTTTCTAAGCCTTAGTACATTGGTTTTGTGGACTAACATATTTGTCTAAGTGTTAGAAACAGAAAGAAGAAAAAGAGAAAAGGGGAGAGAAAGACTTGGCTGTGTGCTGCCAAGACCCAGCTCGGTCTGGAGCACCGGACTGTCCGGTGTGCACCGGACAGTGTCCGGTGCGCCAGGCTGACTCGGCCCGAACTGGCCGCTCTCGGGAAATTGGCCGACGGCGTACGGCTATAATTCACCGGACTGTCCGGTGTGCACCGGACTGTCCGGTGAGCCATCGGTCGGCCGGGCCAACGGTCGGCCGCGTAATCTGCGCGGGACACGTGGCGGAGCCAACGGTCGGAAGACGGCACCGGACTGTCCGGTGTGCACCGGACATGTCCGGTGCGCCAACTGCGCCAGATCTTCCAACGGTCAGCAACGGTCGGAAGCGCCAGTTAAGGAAACAAATCGGGCACCGGACAGTGTCCGGTGTGCACCGGACTGTCCGGTGCCCCCGACGACAGAAGGCAAGGATGGCCTTCCGGATTTGTTCTCAACGGCTCCTAGCTGCCTTGGGGCTATAAAAGGTGCCCCTAGGCGCATGGAGGAGACACACAAGCAACCTTTGAGCATTCTTGATCATCCACACTAAGTCTCTGCGCATTCGTTTGTGTTTCTAAGTGATTCGAGCTCTGTTCTAAGTGAGAACTCTGAGATAGTCTTGTGATCTCGATTCTCGGCCGTGTGTGTGCGCTTTTGCTGTGGATTTGTGTGTGTTGCTTCCCTCCCTTACTCTGTGCTTTCTTTGTGATCATATACTTGTAAGGGCAAGAGACTCCAATTTGTGGAGATTCCTTGCAAACGGGATAGTGAAAGGAACAACAAAACACCGTGGTATTCAAGTGGGTCTTTGGACCGCTTGAGAGGGGTTGATTGCAACCCTCGTCCGTTGGGACGCCACAACGTGGAGTAGGCAAGCGTTGGTCTTGGCCGAACCACGGGATAAACCACTGTGTCACATCTGTGCTTGATCTTTTGTGGTATTGTGTTTTGTTGAGACTTCACCTTAGCCACTTGGCAATAATCGTGCTAACACTTAACAAGTTTTTGTGGCTTAAGTTTGAAGTTTTTACAGGATCACCTATTCACCCCCCCTCTAGGTGCTCTCAATTGGTATCGGAGCCGTTCTCTTCACAAAGGGACTAACCGCCCAAAGAGATGGATCCTAATTGGAAGGGTATAGTGATCAACGACAAAGAGAAGGAATCCTTCGTCAACGAGCCAAAGGACGATAAGCCTACCGACTCCGGCTCGGGCCAAAGACGGAAGGAAGGGAAGAAGAAGAAGACAAGGCGCATCAAGGAGATCGTCTACTACGACAGCGACGAGTCTACTTCTTCCCAAAAGGACGAGGACCACAACGACTACGAGAGGAGAAAACCGGTTAATTCGAACTTTTCTTTTGATTACTCTCGTATTCCGCAAAGTTCACATTCACATTTGCTCTCCATTCCACTCGGCAAGCCCCCACACTTTGATGGAGAGGACTACGGATTTTGGAGCCACAAAATGCGTAGTCACCTATTCTCTCTCCATCCTAGTATATGGGAGATTGTAGAGAGTGGGATGCACTTTGATAGTTCGGATAGTCCCATATTCATTAATGAACAAATTCATAAGAATGCACAAGCTACTACTGTTC
This sequence comes from Zea luxurians, assembly GCA_029449295.1. Taxonomy (NCBI): domain Eukaryota; kingdom Viridiplantae; phylum Streptophyta; class Magnoliopsida; order Poales; family Poaceae; genus Zea; species Zea luxurians. The sequence goes on along the minus strand of JAOPSE010000004.1, from coordinate 178,939,195 downwards.
TTCTAGCTTCCTTGTGCAGGGATGAATACCATAAAGTGAGTGGCTTGGACAACGCCAAGCAAATCTGGGACACCCTCAAGATTTCTCATGAGGGGAACGACGTCACCTTGCTCACCAAGATGGAGTTGGTGGAGGGAGAGCTTGGACGGTTCGCAATGATAAGGGGCGAGGAGCCAACGCAAACGTACAACCGGCTCAAGACCCTTATCAACAAGATAAGAAGCTACGGGAGCACGCGATGGACGGACCACGACGTCGTCCGCCTAATGCTCAGGTCCTTTACCGTACTTGATCCTCATCTAGTGAACAATATTCGTGAGAATCCCAGGTACACGATGATGACGCCCGAGGAAGTGCTTGGAAAATTCATAAGCGGGCGGATGATGATCAAGGAGGCAAGATACGTCGACGAAGCGTTGAACGGTCCGATCAACGAGCCGCAACCCCTTGCTCTCAAGGCAACACGAAGCAAGGAGGCGCTACCCAGCAAGGTGGCACAGATTGAGGCGGTCGGACTCAATGATGAAGAGATGGCTCTCATCATCAAGCGATTCAAGACGGCGCTAAATGGTCGCAAGGGGCAGCCAAGCAAGACCAAGACCAAGGGGAAGCGCTCATGCTTCAAATGCGGTAAGCTTGGTCATTTTATCGCTAACTGTCCCGATAATGAAAGTGACCAGGAAAAGGGGAACAAAAGAGAGAAGAAGAAGCAATACAAGAAGGCAAAGGGCGAGGCGCATCTAGGAAAGGAGTGGGACTCGGATTGCTCCTCCTCCGACTCCGACAACGAAGGACTCGCCGCCACTGCCTTCAACAAATCGGCTCTCTTCCCCAACGAGCGTCTCACTTGCCTTATGGCAAGGGAGAAGAAGGTGAGTACTCAAGACTTCACTTATGCTTCTTCTAGTGATAATGAATCTAGTGATGATGATGATATAGATTATTCATGCTTGTTCAAAGGCTTAGATAGATCTAAGATAGATAAAATCAATGAATTGATTGATGCTTTGAATGAAAAGGATAGGCTTTTAGAAAAGCAAGAGGATTTATTGTATGATGAACATGATAAATTTGTAGAGGCACAAAAATCATATGCTTTAGAAGTGAAAAGAAATGAAATGCTTTCTAGTGAATTATCTTCCTGTCATGAAACTATTGCTACCTTAAGAAGTGTTAATAATGATTTAAGTGCTAAACTAGAAGTAGCTAGTAAATCAAATTCCTGTGTTGAACATGTTGAAATTTGTACTAGATGTAAGGATTTCGATATTGATGCCTGTAGTGAACACCTAGTTTTAATTTCCAAATTAAATGAGGAATTGGCTAGTCTTAATGCCCAACTTAAGACTAGCAAGAATGAAGTTGATAAAATAAAATTTGCAAGGGATGCCTACACGGTTGGTAGACACCCCTCAATTAAGGATGGTCTTGGCTTCAAGAGAGAGGCCAAGAACTTAACAAGCCATAAGGCTCCCATCTTCGTCAAGGAGAAAGGGAAGGCCCCTATGGCTAGTAGTGCTAAAAAGAACCATGCTTTCTTATACCATGATAGGAGACATGCTAGAAGTGCTTATAATGATTTTGATTCACATGTTTATGATTCTCATGCCATGATTGCCTCTAATTCCTCTCATAAGCATGATAGAGATATGAGTAGGAGAAATGTTACGCATATGCCTAGGAGAAATTTTGCTCATGTTCCTAGAAAAGTTGTAAACAAACCTTCTACCATTTATTATGCTTGCAATACTCCCTTTGCTATTTGTAGAAAGGGTAAGAAGGTAGTTGCTAGGAAATTAGGGGCTAGATGCAAGGGAGATAAATCTTGCATTTGGGTCCCTAAGGACATTTGTGCTAACCTTGCAGGACCCAACATGAGTTGGGTACCTAAGACCCAAGCCTAAATTTGCCTTGCAGGTTTATGCATCCGGGGGTTCAAGCTGGATTATCGACAGCGGATGCACAAACCATATGACGGGGGAGAAGAAGATGTTCATCTCCTACGTCAAGAATAAGGATTCCCAAGATTCAATTATATTCGGTGATGGGAATCAAGGCAAGGTAAAAGGGTTAGGTAAAATTGCAATTTCTAATGAGCATTCTATCTCAAATGTATTCTTAGTGGAGAGTCTTGGATATAATTTGCTATCTGTTAGTCAATTATGTCAAATGGGATATAATTGTTTATTTACAAATGTAGATGTGTCTGTCTTTAGAAGATGTGATGGTTCACTAGCTTTTAAGGGTGTACTAGACGGCAAGCTTTATTTAGTTGATTTTGCAAAAGAAGAGGCCGGTCTAGATGCATGCTTAATGGCTAAGACTTGCATGGGCTGGCTGTGGCATCGCCGCTTAGCTCATGTGGGGATGAAGAACCTCCACAAGCTTCTAAAGGGAGAACACGTGATAGGTCTAACAAATGTGCATTTCGAAAAAGATAGACCTTGTGCAGCTTGTCAGGCAGGTAAACAGGTGGGAGGAGCGCATCACAGCAAGAATGTGATGACCACGTCAAGACCTCTGGAGCTGCTGCATATGGACCTCTTCGGACCCGTCGCCTACTTAAGCATAGGAGGAAGTAAGTATGGTCTAGTTATTGTTGATGACTTTTCCCGCTTCACTTGGGTGTTCTTTATGCAGGATAAGTCTGAAACCCAAGGGACCCTCAAGCGCTTCCTCAGGAGGGCTCAAAATGAGTTTGAGCTCAAGGTGAAGAAGATAAGGAGCGACAACGGGTCCGAGTTCAAGAACCTTCAAGTGGAGGAGTTTCTTGAGGAGGAAGGGATCAAGCACGAGTTCTCCGCTCCCTACACACCACAGCAAAATGGTGTGGTAGAGAGGAAGAACAGGACGCTAATCGATATGGCGAGGACGATGCTTGGAGAATTCAAGACCCCCGAGTGTTTTTGGTCGGAAGCTGTGAACACGGCTTGCCACGCCATCAACAGGGTCTACCTTCACCGCCTCCTCAAGAAGACGTCATATGAGCTACTAACCGGTAACAAACCCAATGTATCTTACTTTCGTGTTTTTGGGAGCAAGTGCTACATTCTAGTGAAGAAGGGTAGAAATTCTAAGTTTGCTCCCAAAGTTGTAGAAGGGTTTTTATTAGGTTATGATTCAAATACAAAGGCGTATAGGGTCTTCAACAAATCATCGGGTTTGGTTGAAGTCTCTAGCGATGTTGTATTTGATGAGACTAATGGCTCTCCAAGAGAGCAAGTTGTTGATTGTGATGATGTAGATGAAGAAGATGTTCCAACGGCCGCTATACGAACCATGGCGATTGGAGACGTTCGGCCACAGGAACAAGATGAACGAGATCAACCTTCTTCCTCAACGACGGTGCATCCCCCAACTCAAGACGATGAACAGGTTCATCAAAAGGAGGCGTGTGATCAAGGGGGAGCACAAGATGATCATGTGATGGAGGAAGAAGCGCAACCGGCACCTCCAACCCAAGTTCGAGCGATGATTCAAAGGGATCATCCCGTCGATCAAATTCTGGGAGATATCAGCAAGGGAGTAACTACTCGATCTCGACTAGTTAATTTTTGTGAACATTACTCTTTTGTCTCCTCTATTGAGCCTTTCAGGGTAGAGGAGGCCTTGCTAGATCCGGATTGGGTGTTGGCCATGCAGGAGGAACTTAACAACTTCAAGCGCAATGAAGTTTGGACGCTGGTGCCTCGTCCCAAGCAAAATGTTGTGGGAACCAAGTGGGTGTTCCGCAACAAACAAGACGAGCACGGAGTGGTGACAAGGAACAAGGCTCGACTTGTGGCAAAAGGTTATGCCCAAGTCGCAGGTTTGGACTTTGAGGAGACTTTTGCTCCTGTGGCTAGGCTAGAGTCCATTCGTATCTTGCTAGCATATGCCGCTCACCATTCTTTCAGGTTGTACCAAATGGATGTGAAGAGCGCTTTCCTCAACGGGCCAATAAAAGAGGAGGTGTACGTGGAGCAACCCCCTGGCTTCGAGGATGAGCGGTACCCCGACCACGTGTGTAAGCTCTCTAAGGCGCTCTATGGACTTAAGCAAGCCCCAAGAGCATGGTATGAATGCCTTAGAGATTTCTTAATTGCTAATGCTTTCAAGGTTGGGAAAGCCGATCCAACTCTTTTCACTAAGACTTGTGATGGTGATTTGTTTGTGTGCCAAATTTATGTCGATGACATAATATTTGGTTCTACTAATCAAAAGTCTTGTGAAGAGTTTAGCAGGGTGATGACGCAGAAATTCGAGATGTCGATGATGGGCGAGTTGAACTACTTCCTTGGGTTCCAAGTGAAGCAACTCAAGGACGGCACCTTCATCTCCCAAACGAAGTACACGCAAGATCTACTAAAGCGGTTTGGGATGAAGGACGCCAAGCCCGCAAAGACTCCGATGGGAACCGACGGACACACCGACCTCAACAAAGGAGGTAAGTCCGTTGATCAAAAAGCATACCGGTCAATGATAGGATCTTTACTTTATTTATGTGCTAGTAGACCGGATATTATGCTTAGCGTATGCATGTGTGCTAGATTTCAATCCGATCCTAAGGAATGTCACTTGGTGGCGGTGAAGCGAATTCTTAGATATTTAGTCGCTACGCCTTGCTTCGGGATCTGGTATCCAAAGGGGTCTAACTTTGACTTGATTGGGTACTCAGATTCCGACTATGCTGGATGTAAGGTCGATAGTGTCGGGGACCATAATTAGGGGTACCCTCAAGACGCCTAATTCTCAGCTGGTAACCCCCATCAGCATAAAGCTGCAAAGGCCTGATGGGTTTGATTAAGTCAGGGATCAGTCCATACGAGTGACTTGACCTCGCCACGCCCGAGCCTAGCCTCGGGCGAGGGCAGCCGACCCTAAGATGACTCCGTCTCGCCTGAGGTCTCCTCTTTCACGGCAGACGCATCTCCGGCTCGCCCTAGGCCCCGCCTCCGATAAGGAGAAACCCTGACTAAATCACCGCACCAACCGACCGAGTCACCGGGGCGTTTAACGCAAAAGGTAAGACCGACGGGCGACCAGACTCCGCCAGTGGTGCCATAGGAGACTCCGCCCGACCCAGGGCTCGGACTCGGGCCAAGGCCCCGGAAGACGGCGAACTCCGCTCCGCCCGACCCAGGGCTCGGACTCGGGCTAAGGCCCCGGAAGACGGCGAACTCCGCTCCGCCCGACCCAGGGCTCGGACTCGGGCTAAGGCCCCGGAAGACGGCGAACTCCGCTCCGCCCGACCCAGGGCTCGGACTCAGGCTAAGGCCTCGGAAGACGGCGAACTCCGCTCCGCCCGACCCAGGGCTCGGACTCGGGCTAAGGCCCCGGAAGACGGCGACCTCCGCCTCGCCCGACCCAGGGCTCGGACTCCGCTTCGGCCTCTGCCGAATAACCTCCGCCTCGCCCGACCCCGGGCTCGGACTCTGTCTCTGTCTTGCAGGACGGACTCAGCCTCAGCCTCGGAGGAGCCTCCACGACGCCCGACCTAGGACACGAGACCGCCACGTCAACAGAAAGCGTCATCATCACCCTGCCCTGAGCCGACTTGGGTCGCAGAGAACAAGACCGGCGTCCCATCTGGCCAGCTATGCCAGATAGGCCATGATAGCGCCCCGCTAGATCATGACGACGGCGGCTCCCAGCTCCCTTACGAAAGCAGGAGAACGTCAGCAAGGACCCAGCCACCTCGACAGCTGTCCCCCCGTCCGGCTCCGTTACTCCTCCAACAGCCACGACGCCACACCAACAGGGTGCCACGATCTCTCCGGCTGCCACCTGGGCACGTACATAGGGCGCTAGCTCTCCCTCGCTAGACACGTAGCACCTTGCTACACCCCCATCTTGTACACCTGGACCCTCTCCTTACGACTATAAAAGGAAGGGCCAGGGCCTTCTTAGAGGAGGTTGGCCTCACGGGGACGAAAGGCAGAGGCAGGCGCTCTCTCGGGGCCGCTCTCTCCCTTCACCTCGTGCGGACGCTTGTAACCCCCTACTGCAAGCGCACCCGACCTGGGCGCGGGACGAACACGAAGGCCGCGGGAATTTCTCCGACTCCCTCACGACCCGGCTCCGGCCACCGACTCTCTCTCTCTCTCTGTTCCCCCCTTCGCGCTCGCTCCACGCGCTCGACCCATCTGGGCTGGGGCACGCGGCACTCTCACTCGTCGGCTCGGGGACCCCCCGGTCTCGGAACGCCGACAGTTGGCGCGCCAGGTAGGGGCACGCTGCGTGTTGACGTTCGATTTCCCGTCAAGCTCCAGATGGGCAGTCCCCAACAACCTCTTCAACCCGGGACGGTGCTCCGTTTCGGGAACCTCGAGTTCATGTCTCTCGACGGCGACTACGACATGATACTCCTTCCACCGCCGCGCGACGGCGACCTCGCTGGCGGACAGTCCGCCCGCCGGCGGCGGAGTCGACGACGTCTCTCCCACGATGGGGAAGGACAACGTACGAGCTCGCCCCATCCTCTCCCTCGCCATCGGAGGAGGAGGAGGCGGGGCAACCGGGGCCGAGCGGGAGGCCGCGCTCCGACGGCTGTCGAGCAAATCGACATCCCCGGCGCCCCAGCGGAGGACACGCCAAGCGTCGCCCTCGCGTTCGAGGCAAACGCGAGCGCCATCCCCCCGCAACACGTCGACCCCGAGCAAGTGGACGACGCCAGCGCGCTCACGGAGGGCATGCAGGACGTCACCCTCGTACCCAAGACGACGGCGCGGTCAGCCCCCGACACGACTTCATCGCTCCTCGTCGGCAAAAAGGTAACGACTGCTCCCCGTCTTTCGTTATTTCGACTCGGCCTCAGCCCGCCTGGCGACTTCGCTTTGGCGGGCGCTCACATTGAGGCGAGTGCAACCTCTCTGGGGTTTCCTGTGCGGTCGCCTTGGGACCGATTGACGGGTGTCTCGACCTACGGACCCTCTGGGTCCGAGGAAGACGACGACCCCAGCATCTGCTGGGATTTCTCCGGATCTGGCAACCCTAGTGCCATGCGGGACTTCATGACCGCATGTGACTACTGCCTCTCCGACTGTTCCGACGGCAGCCGCAGCCTTGGCGACAAGGACTGCGGCCCGAGTCGCGAATGTTTCCACATCGAGCTAGGGGATCCCTCCGGAGGCGGCTGTCTCGGCATGCCGGAGGATGGTGATCCCCCTAGGCCAGCGCCTCGCGCCGACATCCCGCGGGAGCTAGCTGTGGTCCCCGTTCCGGCGGGGGGACGCGACCCACAGCTCGAGCAAGTCCGCGGGGCGCAGGCCGGGTTCGATGAAGGAGCAGGAGCGCTCGAGGCAATCCGCCAGAACATCGGGCAGGTATGGGCGAGCCAACCCCCGGCCGGAGGAATACGTCACCTGCCCCAAGGTCTCCAGCACCGCATCGCCAACGATGCCAGGGACAAACCGCCACCCGCATCTGGCGGGACTGGCCAGGACCTGGTCGCTGCAGCAATGCTCCTCCGTGCGATGCCGGAGTCATCAACCACCGAGGGACGGCGAATCCAGGGAGAACTCAAGCATCTCCTGGAAGGCGCTGCGGCCCGGCGGGCCGAGAGCTCTGCCTCCCGCAGGCAGGGATACCCCTCGGAACCTCGTGCCACGACTTCCCGACTCACGCGGGAAGCCTCGGCCTTCACCGGGCGCACGCGCAACACCGCGCCTGCGGCCCCGGGCCACCTCGGCGTCGAGCACCCTCATCGCGACCGTCGGGCACGCCTCGACGAAAGGGTGCGCCGAGGCTACCACCCCAGGCGTGGGGGACGTTACGACAGCGGGGAGGATCGAAGTCCCTCGCCCGAACCACCCGGTCCGCAGGTCTTTAGCCGAGCCATTCGGCGGGCGCCGTTTCCGCCCCGATTCCGACCCCCGACTACTATCACGAAGTACTCGAGGGAAACGAGACCGGAATTGTGGCTTGCGGATTACCGCCTGGCCTGTCAGCTGGGTGGGACGGACGATGACAACCTCATCATCCGGAACCTCCCCCTGTTTCTCTCCGACACCGCTCGTGCCTGGTTGGAGCACCTGCCCCCGGGGCAGATTTCCAACTGGGAGGATTTGGTCCAGGCTTTCGCCGAGAACTTCCAGGGCACGTACGTGCGCCCCGGGAATTCCTGGGACCTCCGAAGCTGCCGGCAACTGCCGGGAGAGTCCCTTCGGGACTACATCCGGCGGTTCTCGAAGCAGCGCACCGAGCTGCCCAACATCACCGACTCCGATGTCATCGGCGCGTTCCTCGCCGGCACCACCTGCCGCGACCTGGTGAGCAAGCTGGGTCGCAAGACCCCCACCAGGGGAAGCGAGCTGATGGACATCGCCACCAAGTTCGCCTCCGGCCAGGAGGCGGTGGAGGCCATCTTCCGAAAGGACAAGCAGCCCCAGGGCCGCCCGTCGGAAGATGCTCCCGAGGCGTCTACTCCGCGCGGCGCCAAGAAGAGAGGCAGGAGGAAGTCGCAAGCGAAACGCGACGTTCCCGATGCAGACCTTGTCGCCGCCGCCGAGCGCAAGAACCCTCGGAAGCCCCCCGGAGGTGCTAACCTCTTCGACAAGGCACTCAAGGAGACGTGCCCCTACCATCAGGGGCCCGTCAAGCATACCCTCGAAGAGTGCGTCATGCTTCGGCGTCACTTCCATCGGGCCGGGCCACCCGCAGAGGGTGGCAAGGCTCGCGACGACGACAAAAGGGAGGATCGCCAAGCAGGAGAGTTCCCAGAGGTCCGCGATTGCTTCATGATCTACGGAGGGCATGCGGCAAACGCCTCGGCTCGGCATCGTAAGCAAGAGCGTCGGGAGGTCTGCTCGGTGAAGGTGGCGGCGCCAGTCTATCTAGACTGGTCCGACAAGCCCATCACCTTCGACCGAGACGACCACCCCGACCACGTGCCGAGCCCGGGGAAGTACCCCCTCGTCGTCGATCCTGTCATCGGCGACGTCAGGCTCACCAAGGTCCTGATGGATGGAGGCAGCTGCCTCAACATCATCTACGCCGAGACCCTCAGGCTCCTGTGCGTCGACCTGTCGTCTGTCCGAGCAGGCGCTGCGCCATTCCACGGGATCATTCCCGGGAAGCGCGTCCAGCCCCTCGGACAGCTCGACCTCCCTGTCTGCTTCGGAACACCCTCCAACTTCCGAAGGGAGACATTGACGTTCGAGGTGGTCGGGTTCCGAGGAACCTACCACGCAGTGTTGGGAAGGCCATGCTACGCGAAGTTCATGGCCATCCCCAACTACACCTACCTGAAGCTCAAGATGCCGGGCCCCAACGGGGTCATCACTGTCGGCCCCACGTACAAACACGCCTTCGAATGCGATGTGGAGTGCGTGGAGTACGCCGAGGCCCTCGCCGAGTCCGAGGCCCTCATTGCCGACCTGGAAAGCCTCTCCCGAGAGGTGCCGGACGTGAAGCGGCATGCCGGCAACTTCGAGCCAGCGGAGACGGTTAAGGCCGTCCCTCTCGACCCCAGTGGCGACACCTCCAAGCAGATTCGGATCGGTTCCGGGCTCGACCCCAAATAGGAAACAGTGCTCGTCGACTTTCTCCGCGCAAACGCCGACGTTTTCGCGTGGAGTCCCTCGGACATGCCCGGCATACCGAGGGAAGTCGCCGAGCACTCGCTGGATATTCGGGCCGGAGCCCGACCGGTCAGACAACCTCTGCGCCGATTCGACGAGGAAAGGCGCAGGGTGATAGGCGAGGAGGTCCACAAGCTGATGGCAGCAGGGTTTATCAAAGAGGTATTCCATCCCGAATGGCTTGCCAACCCTGTGCTTGTGAGGAAAAAAGGGGGGAAGTGGCGGATGTGTGTAGACTACACTGGTCTCAACAAAGCATGTCCGAAGGTCCCCTACCCTCTACCTCGCATCGATCAAATCGTGGACTCCACTGCAGGGTGTGAAACCCTGTCTTTCCTTGATGCTTACTCAGGGTATCATCAAATCAAGATGAAAGAGTCCGACCAGCTCGCGACTTCTTTCATCACGCCCTTCGGCATGTATTGTTACATCACAATGCCGTTCGGTTTGAGGAACGCGGGTGCAACGTACCAGCGGTGCATGAACCATGTGTTCGGCGAACACATTGGTCGCACGGTCGAGGCCTACGTCGATGACATCGTAGTCAAGACGAGGAAAGCCTCCGACCTTCTCTCCGACCTCGAACTGACATTCCGGTGTCTCAAGGCGAAGGGCGTCAAGCTCAATCCCGAGAAGTGCGTCTTCGGGGTGCCCCGAGGCATGCTCTTGGGATTCATCGTCTCCGAGCGGGGCATCGAAGCCAACCCGGAGAAGATCGCAGTGATCACAAACATGGGGCCCATCAAAGACTTAAAAGGCGTACAGAGGGTCATGGGATGCCTCGCGGCCTTGAGCCGTTTCATCTCGCGCCTCGGCGAAAGAGGCCTGCCCCTGTACCGCCTCTTAAGGAAGGCCGAGTGCTTCACTTGGACTCCCGAGGCCGAGGAAGCCCTCGGGAGCCTGAAGGCACTCCTCACACAGGCGCCCATCTTGGTACCCCCAACTGATGGAGAAACCCTCCTGGTCTACGTCGCCGCAACCACTCAGGTGGTCAGCGCCGCGATCGTGGTCGAAAGGCAGGAAGAGGGGCATGCTTTGCCTGTTCAGAGGCCAGTTTACTTCGTCAGCGAAGTACTGTCCGAGACCAAGATCCGCTACCCACAAGTCCAGAAGCTGCTATACGCTGTGATCCTGACGAGGCGAAAGCTGCGACATTACTTCGAGTCCCATCCGGTGACTGTGGTGTCATCCTTCCCCCTGGGGGAGATCATCCAGTGCCGAGAAGCCTCGGGACGGATCGCGAAGTGGGCGGTGGAAATCATGGGCGAGGCGATCTCGTTCGCCCCTCGGAAGGCCATCAAGTCCCAGGTACTGGCGGATTTCGTAGCCGAATGGGTCGATACCCAGTTGCCAACGGCTCCGATCCAGCCAGAGCTCTGGACCATGTTTTTCGACGGGTCGCTGATGAAGACGGGAGCTGGCGCGGGCCTGCTTTTCGTCTCGCCCCTCAGAAAACACCTGCGCTATGTGCTCCGCCTCCATTTCCCGGCGTCCAACAATGTGGCTGAGTACGAGGCTCTGATCAACGGGTTGCGAATCGCCATCGAACTAGGGGTCCGACGCCTCGACGCGCGCGGCGACTCGCAGCTCGTCATCGACCAAGTCATGAAGAACTCCCACTGCCGCGATCCGAAGATGGAGGCCTACTGTGAAGAGGTTCGACGCCTGGAAGACAAGTTCTACGGGCTCGAGCTTAACCACATCGCCCGGCGCTACAACGAGACTGCGGACGAGCTGGCGAAGATAGCCTCGGGGCGAACGACGGTTCCCCCAGACGTCTTCGCCCGGGATCTGCACCAACCCTCCGTCAAGATAGGCGACGCGCCCGAGCCCGAGGCACCCTCGGCCTCGTCCGAGGTAACCTCGGCCCATCCCGAGCCGTCCTCGGCTCAATCCGAGGAACCCTCGGAGCCCGAGGGCGAAGCGCTGCACGTCGAGGGGGAGCAGAACGGGGTCGTGCCAGATCAAGATTGGAAGACCCCGTACCTGCAATATCTCCGCCGAGGAGAACTGCCCCTCGACCGAGCCGAGGCTCGGCGGGTAGCGCGACGAGCAAAATCGTTCGTCCTGCTGGGCGATGAGAAGGAGCTCTACCACCGCAGCCCCTCGGGCATCCTCCAGCGATGCATCACCATCGCCGAGGGTCAGGACCTCCTGCAGGAAATACACTCGGGGGCTTGCGGTCATCATGCAGCACCTCGAACCCTCGTTGGGAATGCTTTCCGCCAAGGCTTCTACTGGCCAACGGCGGTGGCTGACGCCACTAGAATTGTCCGCGCCTGCGAAGGGTGCCAATTCTATGCGAAGCAGACCCACCTGCCCGCTCAGGCTCTGCAGACGATACCCATCACCTGGCCCTTCGCTGTGTGGGGTCTGGACCTCGTCGGCCCACTGCAGAAGGCGCCCGGGGGCTACACGCACCTGCTGGTCGCCATCGACAAATTCTCCAAGTGGATCGAGGTCCGACCCCTAAACAGCATCAGGTCCGAGCAGGCGGTGGCGTTCTTCACCAACATCATCCATCGCTTCGGGGTCCCGAACTCCATCATCACCGACAATGGCACCCAGTTCACCGGCAAAAAATTCTTGGATTTTTGCGAGGATCACAACATCCGGGTGGACTGGGCCGCCGTAGCTCACCCCATGTCGAATGGGCAAGTGGAACGTGCCAATGGCATGATTCTACAAGGGCTCAAGCCTCGGATTTACAACAACCTCAACAAGTTCGGCAAGCGATGGATGAAGGAACTCCCCTCGGTGGTCTGGAGCCTGAGGACGACTCCAAGCCGAGCCACGGGTTTCACGCCGTTCTTCCTGGTCTACGGGGCCGAGGCAATCCTGCCCACGGACCTGGAATACGGCTCCCCGAGGACGAGGGCTTACAACGAAGAAAGCAACCAAGCCAGCCGAGAAGACTCGCTGGACCAGCTGGACGAGGCTCGGGACAGAGCCTTACTACACTCGGCGCGGTATCAGCAGTCCCTGCGACACTACCACGCCCGAGGGGTCCGACCCCGAGAACTCCAGGTGGGCGATCTGGTGCTTCGGCTGCGGCAAGACGCCCGAGGGAGGCACAAGCTCACGCCCCCCTGGGAGGGGCCGTTCATCATCGCCAAAGTTCTGAAGCCCGGAACGTACAAGCTGGCCAACAGTCAAGGCGAGGTCTACGGCAACGCTTGGAACATCCAACAGCTACGTCGCTTCTATCCTTAAGATGTTTCCAAGTTGTTCATATACCCCGTACCCGCGCAAAGTTTAGTCAACAAGGAAGGGTCGGCCTCGCCTCGGCAGAGCCCGACCCTCCCTCGGGGGCTAAAAGGGGGTTAACCCCCTCTGCGTCAAAATTTTCCTCGAACAAAAAACCTCTTTCACCAGAACATCTTTCGTGCTTTTTGACTACTTCGGAAAGTGGGTCCTGGAAACGACGGAGTACACGTAAGCAGTCAAGGCTGACCGAGCCGAGGGACTCCTACGCCTCCGGGATACGGATACCTCACTCATCACCTTCTGCGATAAGTAACTCGCGCTCGGATAAAGTGACTCCGCGGATCGAATGAGTCTTTACGTACGGAAGCTCTTCTGTTGAAGCAGGTTCTTCGAGCCTTCTCGACTGAGTCGGTGGCAGGGCCTCATGGATGGGTAAAAGTACGCGTAAGCGGCGAGGCCGACCGAGCCGAGGGACTCCCACGCCTCCGGGATACGGATACCTCACTCATCACCTCCCGCGAGAAGCAACTCTTGCTCGCACTAACATCCCTGCTACCGACAAAAGGTCCAGATACTCGAAACAAGAGGAAAGGAGACACAGCTTTATAACGCGACAAGGGTGTGTGTTCTGGCCTCAACGGCCGCACAAGGCCCACGCTACAAGACGATCTGACCCTGCAGGCGCGGATCTTGACACTGGAAGAGGGCGACGACACCCTCGGCATCAGCAGCACCTTCGGCAAGGCCCGACCTAGCCTCGGGCGGCGACGCGGTCCGAGGGCCTCCGCTCCGAAGGACGATGTCGTCACCGCGCTCGAGCATTCTCTGCCAGAGACTTTCCCGAGAACCCGGCCCGAGCAGACGGCTCGGCCGGCCACCTCTGGGGCCTCGGCCGACCACCTTCCGAGGGCGCCAGCTCGGTCCGAGGCCTCGGCTAATCAGCTCAAACGTCGATCCTGCCGACAGACCACTCGGCTAGGCTCTGGCCGACCAGGTTCCATTTCCGAGCCAACAACGCCTCTGCTTGTGCTGATATCGCTACCCCTGGCCTCGGCTCGTCGAAGAGCGGCCGAGGGGTCTCTTTAACTAAGCTAGAGGAGCCTCGGACAACAGGTCCGACCGAGCCGAGGGATTCCTACGCCTCCGGGATACGGATACCTCACTCGTCACCTGGACACGGGGCGACTCATGCTTGGTGAAGCGATTCAGACAATCGACAGGCAAGTCTTATTGCTCAGAAACGAGGAAAAAACACGGCCCTGCGCCGGAGCTACATACATGTTCAGGCCCCGAAAGCCGAAAATGAACAAAAAACCCGACACCCGAAGTGCCACTACGAACGGAACTCCGGTTCCCCCCCCCCCCCCCCCCGCAGGTACGAACAACCCCACTCGATAGGGGCGGGCCTGCGGGGCAGCGGAAAGACTCTCACCCCCCGAGGACGAGAGCCAGCCATTCAGGCCGGGAGACGGAGACCCAGGGCTACTGACGGAGTTGGCAATCTCATCAGTAGAGAAGCCAGTTCCGTCCGCCGACGCCTCGGGACCCCCCACTTCCGGCATGGCTAGAGGAAGTCTCCGTGATGCTGGAGGATGCCGTTCTCACCCCAGGAACACGGGGAAGAAGAGGGCAACCGACCCACACGGAGACAGCTCCCTGGCTCGCCTCGTCCTCCCTCTTGGCCTGGTGATGAAAATCCTTGAGGCCGAAGGAGGGGCAGAGATCGCAGTCCGGCTCGCTTTCCCCCACCATCAAGCCAGAGGTCGCCCTCTCGGGTGATCGCCGGTGGAGGGAAGCCGCTGGGCTGCATGATGAAAATCCTTGAAGCCGAACGATGGCTGAAAGGTACCAACTCCCACAGAGTTGCGTCCCTCCGGCGATGGAGCGGAGAGACGGCGGTTTCCCCCATCCGGGGGCTCGGAAGATGGAAAGACGCAATGCATAAGGGAGGTAGGAGACATGGTCACCTCACGAAGAGGGTCGCCCTCCTTTTTAAAGGCAGCTCCCCCTGCTTGCGCCCTCAACCGTCACGGGCTGAGTCTTCTCCAACATGCCTCCAAAGTCCTCCCCTGCGACGCGGGGGCTGGGGCCCGCCTGTCATGCAGACCGGCTCCAAGCAGAGAAAGCCGAACCGCCGCGCACGACGCACGCAACCGCCCAGCGGTTACAAGTAACCCTCCACTTTTGCCCAGACCAACGGGCAAAAGGGGCGAGCGGCCATGTAGGCGGCATGCAACCGCGCCAAGTGGACGCGCCCCTCCGACTCCTGACAGGCCAGCGCGACGGCTCAAGACCACGCGTCGTTCAACTGGCGCGCCGGGCGCTGCATGCGAACCGCTGCGCCTCTCGCTCCACCACCGCACCTCCTCGATTGCGGAACCGATACCGCGACTCGAGGCCGCCCAGCCTGCGATCCAGCGGCGCCAGCCTGGCGCAGCGGTCAAACACGGTCAAAAATGGGCCGGCAGTAATGACGGTGGCAGGCGCGCGAGGGCAGCAGTCACGCCATCGGCCAGGCTCACGTCCCATCCGGAGGCAGCAAGAGAACCCCTTCTTACGACGTGAAGACGACGCGCCCGTGACCCGTACCTCGAACGGCTCGCGCACGCGCAACGGCAGCCTCGCCGACCGCTTACCCCGGCGCATTAACTCCGCGGCAAAATAGGTGACGTTTCTGGCAGGGGCAGCTGGCGACGCTTCGCCTCCGCCAAAACGGCCACGCCGAAAAAGGTACGCCACGAAGTTCAATTTCGAATCCTTTTTCCCTTTTCCTTCTTTCTCTATCTCTTGCAACAGGGACCGAGAAGGGGGATAACCCCAAAGGGATCCTTCCCCGTGAAGGAGCTAGGCTCCGAGCCTCCCTACTGATCAGGGGTTCGAAGGCTGGCCCCCCGAAGGGTTCAACAGCCGCCTCAGATCGCGTGGGCCCGACACCCACTACTGGTCAGGGGTTCGAAGGTCGGCCCCCGAAAGGTTCCACGACCGCCTCAGGCTACTCGGGCTCCGTGCCCCCTACTGATCAGGGGTTCGAAGGCTGGCCCGTCGAAGGGTTCACAGTCGCCTCAGACGCCGAGCGAGGGATGACCAGGGGTACGTTCGATACATAACCAAGGCTCGGGCTGCGCTCCCGAGGTACCCTAGGACATTTCCGAGACCAGCGGGAACGACTCTGTAACGGAATCCCATCGGAGGGAGGCAACGAGCCCTCGGACCCCGTCGCTAGGGGACCGGGTCCGGTAGATCACCCGCAGGTACTTTTGGGCGTGCCTCCGGGCCCCTAGCCGACCCCTAACGAACGGGGCACGGACGTCCACTCGGATTACCCGATCGCAGCTCACCGGAGACACCATGTTCGGTGCCCATCGAGGGTAACATGGCGCACTCCCCCCCTCCTCCTTGCGGAAAGGCGACGTAGGGGCGTATATAAAAAGTCGAGTCTGTCCCTGATCGTCCTCTCGCTCCGTGCGAGGGCTCGGGGGCTGCTCTCGCAAACCCGGCTCCGGCCGAACCGTTGACAGCGTCAACATACCAGCCCGAGAACTTGGGCCCTGACAGTGCACCTGGGTTACGCCCTGCTCGCATGAGGGAACCGCCAGACCAGCCGAGGCATTGCGCGAGGCATTAAGACCTCGAAGGAGTGAAACCACTCCTCCGAGGCCTCGGGGGCTACACCCGGCGGGTGCGCTCGCGCGCACCCACCGGAACAAAGTACCTCCGAGAAAGGCTGGTCCCCTTGCAAAAAAGTGCGATGCAAGCCTCCAAGCGAGTGTTAACACTCTCTTCGAGGCTCGGGGGCTACTGTCGGGGACCATAATTAGGGGTACCCTCAAGACGCCTAATTCTCAGCTGGTAACCCCCATCAGCATAAAGCTGCAAAGGCCTGATGGGTTTGATTAAGTCAGGGATCAGTCCATACGAGTGACTTGACCTCGCCACGCCCGAGCCTAGCCTCGGGCGAGGGCAGCCGACCCTAAGATGACTCCGTCTCGCCTGAGGTCTCCTCTTTCACGGCAGACGCATCTCCGGCTCGCCCTAGGCCCCGCCTCCGATAAGGAGAAACCCTGACTAAATCACCGCACCAACCGACCGAGTCACCGGGGCGTTTAACGCAAAAGGTAAGACCGACGGGCGACCAGACTCCGCCAGTGGTGCCATAGGAGACTCCGCCCGACCCAGGGCTCGGACTCGGGCCAAGGCCCCGGAAGACGGCGAACTCCGCTCCGCCCGACCCAGGGCTCGGACTCGGGCTAAGGCCCCGGAAGACGGCGAACTCCGCTCCGCCCGACCCAGGGCTCGGACTCGGGCTAAGGCCCCGGAAGACGGCGAACTCCGCTCCGCCCGACCCAGGGCTCGGACTCAGGCTAAGGCCTCGGAAGACGGCGAACTCCGCTCCGCCCGACCCAGGGCTCGGACTCGGGCTAAGGCCCCGGAAGACGGCGACCTCCGCCTCGCCCGACCCAGGGCTCGGACTCCGCTTCGGCCTCTGCCGAATAACCTCCGCCTCGCCCGACCCCGGGCTCGGACTCTGTCTCTGTCTTGCAGGACGGACTCAGCCTCAGCCTCGGAGGAGCCTCCACGACGCCCGACCTAGGACACGAGACCGCCACGTCAACAGAAAGCGTCATCATCACCCTGCCCTGAGCCGACTTGGGTCGCAGAGAACAAGACCGGCGTCCCATCTGGCCAGCTATGCCAGATAGGCCATGATAGCGCCCCGCTAGATCATGACGACGGCGGCTCCCAGCTCCCTTACGAAAGCAGGAGAACGTCAGCAAGGACCCAGCCACCTCGACAGCTGTCCCCCCGTCCGGCTCCGTTACTCCTCCAACAGCCACGACGCCACACCAACAGGGTGCCACGATCTCTCCGGCTGCCACCTGGGCATGTACATAGGGCGCTAGCTCTCCCTCGCTAGACACGTAGCACCTTGCTACACCCCCATCTTGTACACCTGGACCCTCTCCTTACGACTATAAAAGGAAGGGCCAGGGCCTTCTTAGAGGAGGTTGGCCTCACGGGGACGAAAGGCAGAGGCAGGCGCTCTCTCGGGGCCGCTCTCTCCCTTCACCTCGTGCGGACGCTTGTAACCCCCTACTGCAAGCGCACCCGACCTGGGCGCGGGACGAACACGAAGGCCGCGGGAATTTCTCCGACTCCCTCACGACCCGGCTCCGGCCACCGACTCTCTCTCTCTCTCTGTTCCCCCCTTCGCGCTCGCTCCACGCGCTCGACCCATCTGGGCTGGGGCACGCGGCACTCTCACTCGTCGGCTCGGGGACCCCCCGGTCTCGGAACGCCGACAGATAGGAAGAGTACATCAGGGACGTGCCCATTCTTAGGAAGGTCCCTGGTGTCATGGAACTCTAAGAAACAAACCTCCGTTGCCCTATCCACCGCTGAGGCCGAGTATGTTGCCACAAGTCAGTGTTGCGCGCAACTACTTTGGATGAGGCAAACCCTCAGGGACTTTGGCTACAATCTGAGCAAAGTCCCACTCCTATGTGATAATGAGAGTGCTATCCGAATAGCGGAAAATCCTGTTGAGCACAGCCGCACAAAGCACATAGACATCCGGCATCACTTTTTGAGAGACCACCAGCAAAAGGGAGATATCGAAGTGTTTTATGTTAGCACCGAAAACCAGCTAGCCGATATCTTTACCAAGCCTTTAGATGAGAAGACCTTTTGCAGGCTGCGTAGTGAGCTAAATGTCTTAGATTCGTGGAACTTGGATTGAAATATAGCATACATGTACTTATGCCTTTGATCATGTTCATTCTGCATTTTGTTGCTTATTATGGTGCTCAATTTGTACAAACACTCCCCGGACCTCACAAGTCCGTTGCAAAGTGATGCACATATTTAGGGGGAGATGTGTTACAACTTGACCCTTTGAGACTAACCATATGTTTGAGTTTGCTTGTTTTAGTCTCAAAGTAGAATTGAAAGGGAAAAGGTGGACTTGGACCATGAAAGACTTCCACTGCACTCCGATGAGGGGTAACTTATTCCAAGTCCATCTCATGAACTCTTTTTGCCATTTGCTCTTAATTGAAGATTTTTGGTGAGGCAATGGGGTTAAAGGGCCAAAATTGATTCCGTTTTGGTGTTTGATGCCAAAGGGGGAGAAAATAAAGGCCAAAGCAATAAATGGATCAGCTACCACTTGAGAAATTTGAAAATAGTAGAGTAGAGCTTTTGGTTTGTCAAAACTCTCTTTGTTGACTCTCTTTTCAAAGTTGGCTTCTTTTGGGAGAAGTAGTTGATTATGGGAAAAAGGGGGAGTTTTTGAAATCTTTGATCAATCTCTTTTGGAATGACTCTCTTTATGCTTCAACATGTGTGTTTAACTTAGAGATAGAGATTTGAGTTTGATTTGCAAAAACAAATCAAGTGGTGGCAAAGGATGATCCATATATGCCAAAATTGAATAAAACTTAAATTTATTTTATTTGAAGTGGTTTTTGCACTTGTTCTAGTTGCTTTATGTTGTGTTGGCATAAATCACCAAAAAGGGGGAGATTGAAAGGGAAATGTGCCCTTGGGCCATTTCTAAGTATTTTGGTGATTGAGTGCCAACACATGTGTTTAATTGTGAAGTTATATACATGGATGAACAAGGTGCAAATCATGAGATAAAGGTATGTTTCTAAGCCTTAGTACATTGGTTTTGTGGACTAACATATTTGTCTAAGTGTTAGAAACAGAAAGAAGAAAAAGAGAAAAGGGGAGAGAAAGACTTGGCTGTGTGCTGCCAAGACCCAGCTCGGTCTGGAGCACCGGACTGTCCGGTGTGCACCGGACAGTGTCCGGTGCGCCAGGCTGACTCGGCCCGAACTGGCCGCTCTCGGGAAATTGGCCGACGGCGTACGGCTATAATTCACCGGACTGTCCGGTGTGCACCGGACTGTCCGGTGAGCCATCGGTCGGCCGGGCCAACGGTCGGCCGCGCAATCTGCGCGGGACACGTGGCGGAGCCAACGGTCAGAAGACGGCACCGGACTGTCCGGTGTGCACCGGACATGTCCGGTGCGCCAACTGCGCCAGATCTTCCAACGGTCGGCAACGGTCGGAAGCGCCAGTTAAGGAAACAAATCGGGCACCGGACAGTGTCCGGTGTGCACCGGACTGTCCGGTGCCCCCGACGACAGAAGGCAAGGATGGCCTTCCGGATTTGTTCTCAACGGCTCCTAGCTGCCTTGGGGCTATAAAAGGTGCCCCTAGGCGCATGGAGGAGACACACAAGCAACCTTTGAGCATTCTTGATCATCCACACTAAGTCTCTGCGCATTCGTTTGTGTTTCTAAGTGATTCGAGCTCTGTTCTAAGTGAGAACTCTGAGATAGTCTTGTGAGCTCGATTCTCAGCCGTGTGTGTGCGCTTTTGCTGTGGATTTGTGTGTGTTGCTTCCCTCCCTTACTCTGTGCTTTCTTTGTGATCATATACTTGTAAGGGCAAGAGACTCCAATTTGTGGAGATTCCTTGCAAACGGGATAGTGAAAGGAACAACGAAACACCGTGGTATTCAAGTGGGTCTTTGGACCGCTTGAGAGGGGTTGATTGCAACCCTCGTCCGTTGGGACGCCACAACGTGGAGTAGGCAAGCGTTGGTCTTGGCCGAACCACGGGATAAACCACTGTGTCACATCTGTGCTTGATCTTTTGTGGTATTGTGTTTTGTTGAGACTTCACCTTAGCCACTTGGCAATAATCGTGCTAACACTTAACAAGTTTTTGTGGCTTAAGTTTGAAGTTTTTACAGGATCACCTATTCACCCCCCCTCTAGGTGCTCTCAGATCGCCGTTCTCCGGCATACCAAGATGGTTACCTTCGCCGAGACCCCCTAGATTGATGTGGAAACATTCGCGACTTGGACCACAGTCCTCGTCGCCGAGGCTGTGGCTACCATCGGAACAATCGGAGAGACAGTAGTCACATGCGGTCATGAAGTCCCGCATGGCACTAGGGTTACCAAGCCCGGAGAAATCCCAACCAGAGTCGGGCTCGTCATCTTCCTCGGAACCCGAAGGCCCGTAGGTCGAGACGGCCGTCAGTCTGTCCTAGGGTGACCGCACATGGTACCCCGGAGGGTTTGGTCATGCCTTTGCGAAAGCCTCCACCGAAGCGGGGTCGCTTGGTGGATCGAAGCTGAATCTGAAAGGCATGGGATGGGAAATGGACGGTACCTCTTGATCGACGGGTGGTGACGAAGTCGCGTCAGGGGCGGACTGCACCGTTGTCTCAGGTACGAGGGCGACGCCCAGCAAGCCCTTCGCGAGCGTGCTGGCGTCATCCGTCACCTCGATGTTGGCGTGTTGCGGGGAAACGGCGCTCGTCTTCGTCTCCGACTTGAGGTCAACGCTCGGCGTGTCCCCCGTTGGGGCACCGACGCCGTCGTCTCGCTCGACGGCCGACGAGGTGTCGCCCCCTGCTTGGCCATGCTTGTCCTGCCTTCTCCTTCGTCGGCGGGAGAGGCGACGGGACAGAACAGAATGTTGCTCTTCCGCCACGTGGGGAAGACGTCGTCGATTCCACCGCCGGCGGGCGGGCTGACGGCTGCCATTGTCGTCGTCGCGCGGCGGAATAAGGAGTACCATGTCGTAGCTGTCGTTGAGAGACATGAACTCGAGACTCCCGAAACGTAGCGTCGTCCCGGGTTGGAAAGGTTGCTGGGGACTACCCATCTGGAGCTTGACGGGAAGCTGTTCGTCAACACGCAGCAGGCCCCTACCTGGCGTGCCAACTGTCGGCGCTTCGATCCCGGGGGTCCCTGGACCGACGAGTAAATTGTCGCTGCGTGCCCTAGCCTAGATGGGTCGGCGCGAGACGGGACACAACGGGGGGAGAACAGCGAGGGGAAACCGCGGCCTTCGTGTTGTCCTGCGCCCAGGGCGGCTGGATGCGCTTGCAGTAGGGGGTTGGCCGCGCGGGAGAACGGGCCGGCGCGTAAGGCTCTCGCTCTCTCTCTCGCTCCCGCGCGAACGCTTGTAACCCCCTACTGCAAGCGCATCCAGCCGCCCTGGGCGCAGGACAACACGAAGGCCGCGGTTTTCCCTCGCTGTTCTCCCCCTTTGTGTCCCGTCTCGCGCCGACCCATCTGGGTTGGGGCACGCAGCGACAATTTACTCGTCGGTCCAGGGACCCCCCGGGGTCGAAACGCCGACAACGTTGTTGGAGAGGAAGGAGATATAGAGGATAGAATCTTTTAAAGCAGACTGTAAAGGGTAAATATAGAGGATGTTACTGGAGACAGCCTTATTACCATATCGAAGCCCACCAGCGAACGCCACCTTTAGAACACAATGGCCTATGCCGCTTTCCGTTTTGTTTCGCTTTCTACCCGCCAGAATCAGCTTCCGGCAATCAAAATCAGACAGTTTTGGTGCCATGCACATATTTCGTGCACTTTATAACTCAAGTCCCTTGTCCACATGTACTTCTCTACTCCAAGCACCAGTTTTGGTGCGTCTCGCGCGCTTTTCCGCTTTCATCTAACAGTGGGCCGTGAGAAATCACCTAAGTCCAACACAACAAAAAGCTATACATAACGCTATAAAACAACCCCACTATATAAAAGGATGATGAATGACACTATAAAACAAGGGATCAGGCTCCTTTTTAACTCATACCTTTTTCGATCTTTTGGCTAATATAATAGACTAAATTGAATGTAGGCTAAGAGCATGTACAATGTAGATACCACGACACGGTTGTGAAAATCTAATCTAAAACACATCTAAGACACGCTTCAGTACAAAAGGATGTATCTAAATTTTATACCTTAAATATTGTTTTATACTCTTTGAATTAAATGCTGATTGTGTACAGAGGCTTGGGAAAAAAATGGCATTCGCCATACAACGCAGACAGATGTGTTTCTTCGACATTGAGCTGAGCGTGAGCTGAGCACCCGAGGTGTTTATTGACCAAGAGATGGCTCTCCAATATTTTTACAATTAGCACCCTAACACCCAGTAAAACACGATGTTTTTAATGCCTTTGTGCACGCCCTAAGGCCCCAATGGGCACAAAGTGTTAAGTAACCCTAGTTAGGGTTATGTGGGCAAATACCGACTTTGCCCCTGAGGGGTCTCACATCTTTATATAAGGAACCTGTACACCCCCTCATAATACAGAGATCAGAAAGAGGCCAGATGCCCAACCCTGTATCCTGTGTCTCGTGTGTTTCCTCTGTCGTGCTTAAGGGAAGGGAGACAGGTTCTCTACATCTTATTGCGCCTCTACTGCTGACGGGAGGGAAGGGAGCGGATCTGGTGATCCGTGGTAACGTAGTTCTCAACACGTTATCAGCACGCTCTACCTCGACGTTGTTGTGGATCAGATCTGCATCAACTCTTTATCAAGCCGGCAGATCCCCGGCCTAGCCGAACTGTCCTACGTGACAGGCTTCGATTACCCTCTACGCAATCGAACGGTATTTTTTTAATCTACTGTTCATAGGATCTCCCCTAGCCGAACTCCCTGCTCTCCTGTTTGTCCCGGTGGGAGACCTTGTTGCTGCTCCACAATCTTTGGTAGGGTTCCGGAAGACGTGCCCGAGCACCCGCGCTGTGCCCGCGTCATGCGTCAGCATGCGTGCCTGTAGCCCGCATTGCGTCACCACTCACCACCGCTGGAGGTGGCGTCCTAAGGCTGGGTCGTGCTGGAGGCCATGCCAGCGTACCCTCGTCGGGACCACGCCGCGTGCCAGCAGCCGCACCTCGCCTATGTCGGGGCCGCGTCGCGCCACTCGCTGGGGCTACGCCAGAGCCACTCGCGCAGGCAGTCGTGCCGATGCCACGCCATGCTGCATGTCGGCAGCCGCGCCCGCCATCGGTGTTGTGCGTGGCTGAGGAGTCGTTTTTTCTGTTGGAGCTTGGATAATCCTGGTCACCAGTCAAAGTGGCAGCGTTAAAAACGGATCCCTCTGTAAGTCTGCAACGGACTGCAGCATGGATGAGGGAAAAGAAAAGAAAAAAGAGAAAAGGGAGAAGGAGCTGGAATGCTCATCAGATGGGTGGGACGCTTACAAGCAAGTGCACCCACAACGTTCGCTCACGAGGAGCAGCCGTGAAGAGAGAAAAAAAACTCTATTTTTTATGTCGAGTTTCATGAATAAATTTCTGTTGAATTTATATAATTCATATGTATGCTCTACCTTAATTATCTTCGGTAGAAAATAATTACGCATGCTTGAATATAGGGGAAATACTTTTTACACCTGACGTGTTATGCTCATGCAATAATTTTGGTGTTTATTTATCTGCTTTTATTTCTCGTAGCGGATATTTAGCAGATAATTATTACAATGCGTGTTTAAGCATGGGAAAATGTTTTCATGCATCTGATCTGCTTATGCTCATGCATTAATTCTATTATTATTTTTATTAATTCTATTATTATTTTTCTGCTTTATTTCTCATAGTAAATAATTAGCAGAAAATTATTCAAAACGTGTGTGCAGACTACACTGCGTAGACTCGGATTGCTCTAAATATTTATGATGTGTTGAGCTTTTGGACTCACGTCGAGCGATTAAATTGTATAATGGGTACTCAGACACGCCGATCAGGCTCCGTTGGTAATCGGCTGAGTTATGGCAATAGCTGAATATTGACTGCGCCCTGGCAACACGACACAATATTTGTGCCGTTCAAACTTGGCTGCGTCATGTGATTGCTATGTCGCGCTCTCCATTATCGGCCGTTGAGTCAGACCGCCATCGCTGAGTCGCGTATTTTTTGCATGCCCTGTAGGCACTGTGTGTCTGTCGCGAGCCACAATTGCGCACGTTGCGTGGATTTATCGTGTACCCCAATTATCGAGCCATAATTGTGCCTGTTGTGCTTGTTACGAAGGCTTGCTATACTGTCGTAGTCCTGATGGCCGCACAAGCATTAACGCCAGATACGCTAGAGCTTATACTCGCGTGGATTGTGGTGGGTTGTTCAAGCCCCTAAAGTCACATTATACGCAACTTTTGTAAACAATTTTGTTTCCCTATATATTTTATTTGATTGTGTTGTGTGGCATCATATATTTATATAAATCGCCAAGGAGCCATAACAACTATATCAAGCTCTATAATGCTTGAATAATCTGGGAAACTAAATTGAAATACAACAGAACTTGGATAAGTTAATTCTCTACTCTATCCTCATGCATAAAGTTTTACCCGAAGTAACCCGAAGATATATAATATAATGCATAAAAACCTTTTTGGCATAGAAGATATCACAAATTGGGATTATATTAATAAGCAAAAAGACCTTACCAAATGATTTAAGATCAGAAATCTCAGTCATACATTGCTCAACCAGATGTTAGCACATTGCTCTCTTTGTCGCTGGATGACATGAAGCAAACTATGAGATAAAAGGATATGTAACCGCTAGCAACACGATGTTGCAAGTATACCGAGAGGTTACTCTGAAAAAATTTCACTATGTTGGTGTGAAAACCATAGTGTGTTCCCGTCGAACCACTTTACTCGTCCTATCTAGAACCTCTATGCTTGTGTCGCATACATCTCTCGGAATTGTAAATACTTATAGTGACTAAATTGACTTGGGATAGTCTTTTGACAAGTTTGGTATACACTGTAAACTAAATGGTAAAGGTCGGTCCTGAATGGACACATACCTGGAGTTTATGTAGCAAAACTACATTGAATTCCACCCTTTGAAATGCTTACCGTAATATATCTCTGATCTACCAGGAGTAAGAAGAGTAGAAAATAGCCATGAAATCCCATATTACCACAGAGCTTGAAGTGAAATTGTGCATTTATATGTCATTGGTCCTTGGCACCGGAAGATCCATAATTCTTGACCTATAAGCTATTGGTGATGGTAATTTATGATAGAAATACGAAGATCTTGTAGAGACCTGTTGTATCCTCTCTACCCCTGATGATTTTTTCGTATGAGAGCAGTACTATCTGTTGTTGAAGATGGATCCTAGGCGGATACCAATATTGTTTCGTTCTTGCCAAGCAGTTATCATCATTTGCTTCATCAAAAGCTAGTTATATGGTGATTTTTCCCAGATAAAATGAATTCTTGGCCTTGTCTGTTCTATTCCAAAGCTTCTCTTTTTGCTGAATAATGAAGAGATCGAAATAATGATTTATAGAACAAGTTGGTATATAATATGAGGAGAAATATTTGCCCTGCTGGTAACACCATAAATAATTGACCATTGTTATAAGTTCTCTCTCAAAATTATTATACCTAAAAATGTTGCATTAATCGATACCCAATTCTAGAGCGGTATGAGTAATTGGGTAAACCATGGGCAGTGATAAAAACGAGCTGGACTATACATCTCTGCATATAAAAATCTTTGCTTGGCAGCATTGGCCTGATGTCGTGCACTTTACTACCAATATAAACACACATTTTCCTATGTGCCTCAAAGCACAATGCAACCAGTGAATGTCTTTGTGAGCGTTAGACCCTGATGGTCATTTTACTTGTTGATCTGAAGTCAACTAATGGCTCCAAACGACGAATGGTATTCATGAGCCCCTGAAGAAGCCTTATGGATAAAATAGTGTTGTGCATGTTAGTCTAAATTTTAATGATTGACTGTGCATTTGGTAATAATAACAATAAGTTTGCAGAATTGTAACCACGAAGCAACTTGTTGTTGCGTGTCTCACTGGATGTTGAGACTAACCCTTCATGTTGAAGAAAAAAATATGTAGTATTCATGCCACTACATTAATCTAAGTCCATAGCTCACTGCATAAAACCCCGATCTGTAATGTACTTAAGATTTCCCAAATAAATCACCACAATAGCATACATTGGCCACAACTGGATGATTATGGTTGGGGATTTTATCTGTATGCTTTTAGAACATCTCGGCATTAGGGGAGGAATGCCCATATAATGTAATGCCTCAATATTCTATTAAACACACAAAAGTTAAACTGAACCTGTCGTTCGGTGTGTACTCTTGTGTATATGGAGTTTGCCAGAAATCGTTGAGGAGTAACCATATTGGTCTAAATGCTTCTACCTGATGTAGATGTGGATATACCCGGGATTAATATCGTATCCACATTTGACTTATTGGCATTTGATCTATTCTCGGGGACGCCTGCGAATATGATCCATCAGCCTTAGTCAAAGCATATGTTCTGATGGCAGATTCACGTGGTCTGTGATAACTCTCCTTCAATTAATTCACCCTGATGGTGATTTGCCTCACGAAGAGGTTCATCTTGATGATGAAGTTCCTAGCAATGCGCGCAATATCATTGTGCTGGGAATACGGAATAATGAATCTTTCGTTTTGGGAAATGACGAAGATCATTATTAAATGTGGGACACAAATATGTCGACACCTATCTTGCCCCTCTAGATTGCAAATGGATCCAAAACAAAGTCCTAGGCATGAGTGCTTTAAGCTCTCTCATCGGGTCATTGATAAATCAATCGAGGTTGAACCAATAATTGCAAAATGAAAGTCACGAGCTTGAAGTTCGGACATTTATGGGCACTATTGAAATAATGTGTGGTGAATGTGATGGTTCAAGTGGTCTTGTGAGAGATCCACCCACATATGTGTTGAATAAACACAGTTCCGCTATGTAATATATCTGGCAAATGGCATGAATTATAATATGCAGTTAATAGGATTCTGAAGATCCGCCATGAGATCCTAGGAGGACTCATATCTTTGAATTGTAAATATGCAACATATAAATCTCGTACTGAATAATACATTCCTGACGAATGAGCACTCTCATATATAGAGAGAATATCTCCTAGATGAGATTATAGTTCCTTGATGGAACCTTTCCAGAAGAAATAAAGTCTGTGTTAAACACCAAAGTTTGATAATCCCTATAAAGGGATAAAGACCCATACAGACCCGAAAAGGAATAAGATGAGGCACCAAAGGACTTGAAGTTCACCGAATAAGCACATGTGCATTCCATGATCTTTACTCATGGTATTTTCCACTAGATGTGGAATTACGGTATCCTCTAAAGCCATGATGGCAAAAACCTATAAGGTTTAGGTGTTACTGGCAAAATATTCCCATTGTGCCAGAATGACAGACTATAACGATATATCTGATCGATGAAAAATCCCTGGTGGATTACGATCTTTGATAGACTTTTGTTACACCATCATAGATGTTGCAAAGGATGAACGCCTGGAGCGATGTGTCATATTTAGAATATGTACTATTGCAACTATATTATCCCTTAAGTCCTATTGAAAGACATGTTATTTGCTTTGCACAACTATGTATAAATTGTGGTGTAAGATAGAAAATGATAGCACCCCAACCTCATCCATTCTTGTTATTCCAGATGAACAATGAGACATATATCTTTAAGAATATGCTTGAGTTATGAGGGATAACGACTTTGACAGATGTCATCGTCAGGGGGAGCGAATGCTTATATTGATCACAATCGTGAGACAATAAATGTCATATTCTATGCTCTGAAGGCGTGAGCTTGATGATCAATATGTGAACCTTTATGGAACTTTCTATCATATATATAGATCCAGTCGATCGAACACCATCAGTCAAAGTGGCTTATTTATGTTGATACGTGCACTTACCTCGTATATCCTATAAGTGAGTAGAGGTAAAGTTCCTGAAATAGTCCTTGCAAGGATATGCAATCCGTTTGCTAAATCTTTATGTGCATATACTTCCAAAAGAAGATGTTTTGCTTTATTGATACAGTTTTGCAAGGATCAGGGGAGCACATTTCTAAAGTTAGCCCTTGTAGAAGATTCGATAAAATCTAGATCCCAGAGGATCGAAATCTGTCACGATGACAGTTGTTGTACTCTTTTCCCTTGGTGAGTTTTCTTGAAGTTTCTCACATGAGGTTTTTAACGAGGCAACAAAGTGAAAATGCAATTTGTATCACCATGCACTCTTTCTCCATATTTTTCCCACTGGGTTTCTCGGAGTTTTAACGAGGCATGTGTTGGTTGCGGTATTCGCCCAAGGGGGAGTGTTAAGTAACCCTAGTTAGGGTTATGTGGGCAAATACCGACTTTGCCCCTGAGGGGTTTCACATCTTTATATAAGGAACCTGTACACCCCCTCATAATACAGAGATCAGAAAGAGGCCAGATGCTCAACCCTATATCCTGTGTCTCGTGTGTTTCCTCTGTCGTGCTTAAGGGAAGGGAGACGGGTTCTCTACATCTTCTTGCGCCTCTACTGCTGACGGGAGGGAAGGGAGCGGATCTGGTGATCCGTGGTAACGTAGTTCTCAACACAAAGCATGGGTGCGAGCGTATTCGGTTCTGTTCTCTTTCGTAGGTAGGCTGAGGTGTACTGGACTCCTGGGGCTCACAGCCTCACACGCCGGCCCAGCCCACCTATAGCAGGCTAAAACCACCATGCAGCCCGTCGGCGTCGGCGTCTGCGTCCACCCCGTGACTGCGTGTCGGCGCCGGCGGCGAGGCGCGGAGACAGCACTCTCTTTTTTCTTCTCTAATGAAGGAACCAAAAAAAAACTTTTCCTTCCTAGCGCAACAGTTAAAATCCGGATCCAGTCAGATACAGTCAGCTGATATATTCACAGAGACCATGGGCAAAAACAGCTTCGCTTGTCGACCATGGACATGCATGTGCTTGGACTACCTCGACCGACCTCGGTTGCTTCTAGCTTTTCACCACCTGCTGCTCTGCTGCCTGGACCATGACTAGTCCCGCCGCTGCTTGGACCTGACCAACATGTGCAGGAACTCCTTCACCTGCAGCGCCAGACAAACAGTAGACGGGATCAGTCCACGTCGGTGACAGTTCAGTCACAATAGCGTGCATGCATGGAATGTGCCTAACTCCATTCTGGCTACAGCTGCAGCACCCACCAAGCATGGCTTTTCGATGCAGGATTTTCATCTGGCTTTTTTGTTTCACATTTTTTTTCGCAGCGCTTGAGCTGAACTGGGTAGTCGTCGGTGCAGTGTACAGTGACTAGTAGTAGCAGTGGGCGGCGGTGTTGTTTCTACCTCGGAAGGTTCACGCAAGGAGTAGGATGCGCTGGTCTCCTTTGGAATCTTGCTCACGAGGATTCCGATCCCCTGCCCCATGCCGCGCAGCACCTGTTCAGTCAGACGCAAAACAGCAAAGGTGTCACTGTTATCTGCCTTGCCAGTAGCGACAGTACGAAGGTAGGCATGAAAATGTTTTTTTTAGCTTAGATTTGTTGTTGAGATGCATGCCATATAATATCGTTAATTTTACAAGATTCAAATTAAAACACTTTAGACTAGGAACTATTGGTTGACAAATCCTTCGTCTAACTCCATTAACATTTGGTCGGGGACCATGCATATCACCGATATACAAAAGGTCACTTATTTGCTACTTACTACTATAGGGAATTACCTTGAACGCATCCTCGTCGGTGCGATCGTCTCCAATATATATCGGGAAGACATTGTTACTGTCAGCAAAACCTTGGGGAAACCATGGCAGGCAACTATCAGCAGCAGCAGCAGTGAGCAATTCCATTCCATGGCTCCAGAATCTGAATCCGAAGGCACACTCACCGAGACACTCGAGCAAGAACTGCAGGGCGTTGCCCTTGTCCCACTTAATGGACGGCCGGACCTCCAGGACCTTCCTGCCCTTGGTGAGCCGGAGGTCCGGGTACTCCTTGAGCACCGACCGCACCTGCTCCTCCAGAGCGCGCCATTTCTGCCCAGCCCAGTCACACATACATGTCAGCCTCAGCCATGCAAGTGATCGGCGCACATAACAGACACCCACGGCCACGGGTGCTCGCAGATCCTCACCTCCTCCTGGACGCAGCGGAAGTGGACGGAGAGGCAGAACTTGTTGTTCTCCACCGTCGCGCCGGGGATCGGCGCCGTCCTCGCCGTCAGCGCGCGGTACGCCTGCAGCAAGGAAATTCAGGAGAAACTCATCCGTACCAGAGTTTGCAGGAAAGAAAAAAATTCAGCAGCTCGACAGTTCAGTAGTAAATACTACCTCGTCAATGACGGGCAGGAACGCGCTCGCTGGTTGGCACAGAACAGCTTCGGCCTGCGTTTCCATGCATGTCAACAAATACATATAAAAAAATTATGGAACACAAAGGAAGGAACCTTTTTTTTTTGCTTCCATGTCACAAACTGTCGTTTTCGTGTGAGGTGTTGGGCGACTGTTGGTACAGCATCTCCAAGTTTGTACAAGGTGAAGAGACAAGGATGTGTGGGTACTGGGTAGCTGACCTTTGCCTTGGTGTGCTTGGACTGCGCCGTGGGTCCCTTGATGTCCATGCCGTGGCTACCGGCGTAGTACAGCTCCGCCAGCCTCACGAAGTTGAACACCTAGATATATATCGCAACAGAGAATGAGCACAGCACTCGGCCAGTGCACGCCACAAAAGGTTCCTGCTCCTGATCGGCACATCTGTGCCGCCTATATGCAAGTAACTAGGCTCACAGTAGCAGGAGGAACACAGTGACACAAAGATTGCGAGCCCCTCCCTAGCAAAGACCAAGGTTTAAAACTGGTGATAGGTTGGGGACGGAATGCACCTTGTCTCTACACCTCCCGCTCACGATCGCCGTCGGGAAGTGCTCGGCCACGCCTCTCACCGCGTCTCGCATCTGCAGCATGCCACAGGAAAAAAAAAGATAAAGCCGTCATGTAATGTAATGTAACTAGCCCCCGTGCGTCCGTTCGCCGGAGGCCGGAGCAGAGCATGGCCCTGCTGCCCGCCAGTACTGCTACTGCCTGACCTCCTCCGACATGACGGCGCTGTCGGGGTCCTTGACGATCGGCGACAGCGTGCCGTCGTAGTCCAGGAACATCACGACCTGCTTCCCCTTGGCGGCGGCCAGCACCGACTCGAACCCGGCCAATGCCGACGGGTGCTTCTCCTGCGTACGTACGGGTCGCGCGCGGTCAGGTCGGGCGGCGACGAGCATCTGCGCACGCACTCACACAGCAGGCGAGGCCGAGGCGTATATATATATATATATGATCGAATGGAGGAACACGCACCATCCAGTCGTCGAGATCCGCGTGGCGCCGAACGAGCTCCGGCAAGGACCCCGCGGCCACCCTGCGTGCGCCGCGCGCCCTCGGCGGCGGGCACAGCGTGGCGGCGGCGGCGGTCGTGCCGCCGTCCGCGCCAGCGAAGGCCGTGTGCTTCGTCATTGCGCGCGCGCGGTCGGGAGAGGAACCAGACCACCGATCAATCAGCACGCGGAGGACGAGGAAAGAATCAGCACGCTGGAGGCGGATCGGAGAAACAGATGGGCTTGGTTTCGGGCGGCGCGGAGGGGGTGCTATATATAGATGTGGCCGGCCGTGTGTTCCGTGGGAAGGAACCACTCGTTGCTTTCGGAAGGGACAGCGGTGGCATAAACTAGCAGGCCGAAATCACCGCGCAATTAGAACAATTATTAATATACTATATGCTTGCTTTGTTACGAGCGACATTAATTCCTAGGCGAGCGAACAAGGTGATGTACATACGGCGTATCGACTGCATTTTTGCCACGTAACTGCAGGGCACGTCGTCAGTGCTATGGTGTCACTATGTACTGTACCCCCCCCCCCCCCCCCCCCCCAAAAAAAAGGGTTTGACGTTCTTGTTTTTTCGACAAGAAGGACGATCTCTTACATCAATCTACTCCTGAAGGCGACTGCCTAATGTTTGATCTATTCTACATTGTATCCTGTTTTAGCCTTTTAGATACATCGTCTTTCATATGAATTTTTACATATATGTCAAGATACAGAGAGAAAATATATTTAAAAAGCAAATGTGCTTTTCGAGATACATTTTCTAGTAAAGATCAGAATTCGAATCGGAACTGTCCTTGCCAGTAGTCGGGAATGTGCACTACTTCACTTCACAGGAGTTCGGACAAACACTGAACATCCACTCACATCATTCAAATAAACATATATAGAAAAACGAGCTGACATAGTGCTCGCTTGTAATTTGTAAACAGGGTCAGGAATAATATAATGTATTAGTGTGTGATAATGTCAAACACACGTTTATTCTAGCTTTTATGTGCCCGAGGTTTCACATATATACATAGTCGTAGTCGTAGTCGTAGTGTACATCACACATCACGTCGTCGTTTTCTTTGAGACGAAGTCTCTACGGCCTCGAATCCTAGCTGTAGCGGTATGTATGTATAAATACATAGAAGTTTCTCACGCGCGTCGATGGTGGCGTACGGTACGGCTCGTGTATGTATTGTAATAATAATGAATGCAATTGCAAAGAATCTCTGTCAGTTTCAACTTGCGTTGGGACCGAGCTAGCTGTATGCTCCCTCCCTATTAGTTTGCGAACGCATGTCCAAAGATTGCGCCACAACTTTTGACTCTGGAGATCCACATTATTCCTCCATGCATAGGCGGGCAATCGCGCGTGTATATAAATATGTTTGTAGGCCTTCTTTGATAGTCCAAACTTGCAATGTTTTTGTCTGTTCGTTTGGCTTTAATATATCTATACTAGCGTGTACAATGTTTTTGTCTCTATGAATTACATATGCACCAGTCCAAACATCTTTACCCGTACGCACAAGTAAATGTTTTCCTGTTCATGAGTTTTCCGCCTTTTTTCCTAGGTAAGAAATCCGCATAGAACTCTACCCGGCCAGGGCCTGATTTCCTGTTCGTTTGGCCGCTCACACCGATTTGCTCATACGCACAAGTATAGTAAACGAGTCTTTGATTAAAAAAAAACTGTTGGTTTGGTTTGTGGTGCATGAATAATTGATTCCACACCAGAAACATGAATACAGAGATTCAACACTGCAGAAATTCAAGATACATATATAGAAATCAACATCAAGTCTATATAAGTTAATATCAAGATATATGACTCCAAATAAAAATTAACGTTCAAATGAAGATATATAAATTCTCTAAAGAATAATTTTATGATTCTAATAATGTTTATTTATTAGTTGATAAATATTAGTGTTTTTTTTTGTATAAATATGGGCACTTCAAATCGTTTTGACTTTCTTATATATATTACGGTTCTGAAATTGCATCCTAGCTATATATGTTGTCACGGACGGAGTACCTCCCAAAGTCCAGCACTGCAGCAGAAGCCGAGAGCACGTTCCCTTGCAGCTGGCGGCAGATGCATCATGCTATATGTCCCCTTCCTTCTCTACACATATAGCACTATAGTATTGTTTCAAAACTGTAAAAACGCTGCATTTTTAGACAGACCTAAGCTTCGAACGTACGTGAAGGAACTTATTATTAGCTATAATACAAGTAATTACAAGGCATGCTGCATATGAAGCTATATATATGTCCCCTTCTCCAGGTCAGAAATGCATGGTGATGACTCGTCGCAGCAGGAACGAACGATTGAACGAATAATATATTCAGTGAACTGTGACAGGCTAGCCCGGCCAGGTGGTACGTGTTCGTTTCTACCATGCATGATCGAGCGGCCTGCAGCACGATCGCATGCACCCTGCAGTCGACACTCGACAACAACGCAGCCTCGCAGTCGCACAGGGACAAATTAAAGCATACAGATATACGACGTCATCGCGCCTGGCCTCCTGCTGGGAGAAGAATCCACTCATGCATGCATGGCCGCCGACGCCGCGCCAGTGCATATGCATGGTGCATGTAGCAAGCCTCTTGACTCCGGCGTGGCTGTGGCTTGCTCTGGACCGGTTGGCGGAGTGTTGTTGGATGGAAAACCACCGGCCCCTGCCCACAGAGACTTGTGGGGGCCTGGCCCTGGCCCTTCTTGCCAGTGCTAGCTCCTCGTTGCAACAATAATGAATGGTCGTTCTCACCATGTGTGTGACTATTTCCTCACAATACATATGCATCCAAAAGATCGAGCACAAGGTTCAGCTCGTGAACTCCAAACAGACACAACCGCCCCGTTGACACTATATACACACACAGACGAAAATTGTGATTCTTAGACTCCTCCTTACTAATGTAAGCATCCGTAAACTAGTTTTTATAGGAAAAAAAAAACGAGACAAAGTCGTTAAGGCCCTGTTTATTTTCTTTCATTTTGAGGATTTGGAATCTTACTATTAGAATAAGCTATTTTTTTAGAATGTGACATTCCGCTACTTTTCAAAGTTATCATATAAGCCTATCTTAAATTCATGGGGTGAGAGATGGAAATTGATTATATAAATTTACATGTTATTTTTCCGATGTATAACTTATAGCACACTCTCCTACTTAGCTTGCTTCGTTATAACATGAATGTAGTATATAACTATCTCTATTATATGATTTAATATAATATCTAAATATATTACATATATAAATATATAAACTTAATTAGCTTTGTCTAAATTATAATATTAAAATGGAATTCAATTCCAATAAAACAAACAGGGCCTAAAGTATTTTGATGGTGACACTGCAAATAAAAAGTTAAATAGACTGAAATGGAGAGGTTGTTGTTGGTAGGTACGTACTAGTAGTAAAATTGACAAGTCCAGAGACAGTTTGCGTATATATATGCACACATGCATATGGTATGCCGCGCCGGTGGTGCGCCCACCAAAACCGCCCACCGGCCGGACGCGATCGACGACAGCGACAAACACGATCCAGGAGGTCAGTCGATCATACGTGTTGGCCATAAACATTGATAGGGTGTTTGGTTTGATTAATAATAGTATATCTTTTTCTCACTTTTCGCCTTTTTTATGAAACAAAATGAGTTGATCTATCATCACATCAATCATCATAGTTAACTAGTTAGTACTAACATGAGGATTGGGATTATCGCACCAAATTTGTGGAATAGACTCATGATGCACCATCTCGTGTTGAATGGAGTGGTTTCTCAAACCAAACACCTCTTAATAAATGGGTGTTTGGTTCGAGAAATCACTCCATCTATCTAAAATAAGGTGGTGCATCATATGAGTCCATTCCCTAAATTTGGTGGGATATTATTTCATTCCTTGTATTGGTACTAACTAACTAACTATGAGGAATGAGATGATGATAGATTAATTCATTTCATTCCATAAACCAAACAAAAAGTGAGGAGTGGGAAGATGATGGACTAGTTCATTCCTCAAACCAAACACCTTATAATAGTCGCCCACTAACAACTTATTAGCTTATTATATTGTTGCATTGCCTCTCGCTCTCTCGATCGTGGCATATGCATCGTCGACGGTCGACCCCATGGATCTCACTTGCTTTGGCCAAGTCAAGTGTGTGGGTATGTGCACTGCATGCATGCGTTGTACTACGCCACATCGAAGCTTCCTCTCTCCTTAATCTCTACTACTCTTTAAGTCTTTAGCGTAGGCGTCCACAGGCGCACGGTTCTGCCTCCGTTCAACGCCCGCGCTCTCCACCGCCGCCGCAATCAACGCGCACGCGGATCCCCCACCCACGATCCTCCTCACGGCCGCCGCAATCAACGCCCACGCGCCCCACGATCCTCCCCACCGCCATGGAAGGTCCACCATTACCGTGGCAGGCGTCACTTGGTACTTCGGGCAGGCGTATGAATGGAGTTTTTCTCCAACTTCTCGTGGGTCCGCTTCTTCTCAAGGATCCGTCCGCCCAGGCCTCCGCCGCCTAGCCGCAGTCGGGCTCCTCCTCTGTTCCACCGCAAGCTCCTCGTCCACGCGATCATCATCCATCCCGCCGTTTCTCCTCCTTGCGCCAACGCCGGGCCCACCTTCGCGCGCGGCTGTGGGGCCCGCCTCTTCCAGCCACCGCCGTCGTGGTTGTCTTCCTCGCCATCTACTGCGCCGCGCCGGTCATCTCGTCTTGTTGCGTCTGGGTGTCGCGGCAGCTGCTGGACGGCGGCGGCTACCTCATCTTGCACGGCTCTGGCCTCACCGGCGACGGCGGGAAGGACAAAGCGGCGACGGATTTGGGTTCTTGTCTCCCAAATTCAATTCCTCCCCGAATCTAACCGCCGACGTCGCTACCACGGTAAGTCTCCTCTTTTTCGCCGCTGTTTCACGCCCATTCCTTCGATTTAGGGTTCCTGATTGCGCATTTCCCCATCGCATTCGATTGAATATACAAGCTTGTCATTTTCCCTGCAGGATCACCGTGGAACCCTGAGTCTGTCGCGGGTTTTGGCATGCTATAGCCGCCAGCCTGCAGCAACGATCGTCTCGGTCTTGGGCCCCCGGACTAGCCATGTCATGGGGACGGTTCAGCTTCACTCCTCAGCAGGGGCCCACGCTGACCGGCGAACGCGGGTGTTCCCTGCTCACAAGCCCGCGCCTCGCAACGTGGTGGTCATCAATGAGGACGATGATGGCGATGTTATCATTATGGAGCACGCAGTTGCACGAGAATCAGCTTCTGCGGCGGCGGCACTAGGATCCGAAGCGAGGAAAGGGGGTGGCTCCTCTGGTGATGTGATCAACATAGATGATGATGAAGATGAGAAATATGGTACTAGAGGGGATAAAGCAGGTCCTAGCATGTCCCGTGCCTCTGGGTCTCCAGTAGCGATGACCCAGGCCGGGGTTCTCCTAGGAACCGATATGGGTTTGATTGCTCGTATGACAGCTCTGAGAGCAATTTGACCAAAGGATGGGACTCTGACACTGATGATGGCTCTGATTGTGAGATTTTGGATGACACGACTGGTACAGCCTGGGAGATGTGGGAGACGGCTGCTTCCAGAAAAAAGCCACCTCATGGTGTCGACGAGTGTGAGGATGGTGGTGCTACTGCATTCACGTCATGTGCTGGGTTGGAGACACAACCAGGTAAATACTCTGAGCATCTCTTTGGTGTTGAATGCCATCCAGAAGAGAGTATGTCTTGGTCTTACAGTGTTGCAAGCAAGTATGGCTCTCAAAATAGTAGTGACAGTACAAAAGAAAGCCCTAGGCATGCTCAAAGCAGTTCTGGCACTGAAAAGGATGTCCATGGCCCTTCTGTACCAAATACTGAAGAATGCTCTAATGGAGATTTTTCCAGTATAAATGGTAAAGAAAGAGCAAAAAATCGAAATGACAGTGGAAAGGATATCCCTACTGAATGCCATCTCAATGCTAACATATCTCGAAGTTTTAGCGATGCCCGTAAGGAAGGTCTTCAAAATAATACCGGCAGGTCAAAGGATCACCATGACCAGTTTTCAGCACCAAATGTCAAAGAATGTTCAATGGTTGGTTCTGAAAAAGCTTCAAGAGGGGTTCAATTACCTCGCCCTGATGAAAGCTCTGCCTATAACTTCACCCCTGCAAATAGGTTTTTTTTTCTAGAATCTCGTCAGTGGATAGGAACGATGGAAGTCCTCCAATTTTTGTCAGTACTCCTGAAAAGGTTGATGAGAAAATACCTGAAGATGTATATTCACAAAAGGATCCATCACCACCTGAAGCTTCCTACAACACAAATTTTTATTCTACTCAAGATAATGGTCTGGCCAAGGGTAAGGATTTGCTTCAGGATCCTAAGGAATTAGGATAGTTTGCTTCAGTGATCGGTGAACGTGAAAAACACAAAGAATCTGTTGAGTACAAGCGAGCAGCAGAGGAGGAATGGGCTTCAAGACATCGACAATTACAAATATAGGTACATTTTTTGCTACTTTGTATTGATGTTAAACTTTACTAGAAATACAGGTACAATTACCACCATCCAGGAGCCCAAATCGCCATGGCCACGGCACGAGAGCAAACTCCACCACCGACGCCACGGCACCTCGCTGAGCTCCGCATCGACTCTGCGCACTGCGTTGTTGCCTTCTCCGCGCACTGTGCCGCCGACGCGCAGGAGGAAGCGCCGCTGCATCGTCCCAGCCTCCTTCGCATGCAAGAGGAAGTATAGTTGTAGCATTGTCGCTCGGCTGGGTTCGCACGCCCATACGAGAGCAGATCAGACCCTCATCGCGCCCAGTTCCCGAGCGAACCCAACCCACAGCCAAAAGCAACAACGCCTCGCCTTTTCCACGCCTCTGTTCTCCTTCTCCTGTTCATCCACGAGCCGCAAGAACTATGACAAGTCAAGATGTGTTGCTGCCCGAGCAAGGCTGCTGCATCTGCACGCTCATCGTGCGGGTGCTGGTGGTCGTCGGCCTCGTCTTCGGCTTTGGCATCTACACACGTGGCTTCCACAAGCTCACCAGCAGCATGCACCTGCAGGACGCCTACTGCCCCGGCGCCGGCAGCTCCTTCCGCGGCTACAACCACTTCGTCCCGCCGCCCCTTCTCCAAGATTTAGGGCCTGGTTGTGGGCCGATTCGAGCCCTGTCCCGCTCTCGAGTCTCGATGGAGTTGGATGAACTGTCGCCGCCACCGTCTGTTATTTTTATTGCTTGCTGCATTTTGGTTTTGTTTGAACCAATCATCTGATGACAATTATTGATTTCCAAAACCTTACAGGTTACGTCAATCTGAATTTATTATACCATGTTCT
Source organism: Zea luxurians (assembly GCA_029449295.1). Classification (NCBI taxonomy): domain Eukaryota; kingdom Viridiplantae; phylum Streptophyta; class Magnoliopsida; order Poales; family Poaceae; genus Zea; species Zea luxurians. Next base: position 178,900,036 of record JAOPSE010000004.1, on the reverse strand, counting down.
AAGTTCATGAAGACCTTCAGTCAACCATTTTCGGCTAGTTTGAGGTTCAAAATGAGATATGAAAGTGATGATGCTTTTGAAAGAAGGTTGATGTGCTCCAAAAGTTGCTCTCATTTTATACAGATTTATATTTGTTGACGCATGTGAGTGTTACACAGATGCACATGGATCATAGCATGAATTGGTGATGCTGACCCCTTGCGGCGTGGTCAAAGTGAAAATGTTTGATGATATTTTGCCTGTTACTTTTTCACTTTCTTTGTAACTTTTCAGTTGGTAAATTTGATATACATATGCAGATAGCTGATGTTAGATATATACAGATACAATATAACTTGTTTCTTTATACAGGGTACTAGGTATTTGCACGATGTAGCTGTTGTTGCCACCTAATTGCACAATTTACTTGCCAAATCAAGCTCAGTTCCTCATTGGTTACAGTCAGATAGGTTGGATTTGATGTACTTTCCATTTCTAACAAGCTTCTAGGTTCTATGACCTACAGCTTTTTCATATTTCATATGTACTTTAATTAAATATATTTCTGCTGAAACCACGTTGTGATGTTGTTTGACGAGAGGCAGAATCTAGATCCAATGGTCTAATTAAGCTGACTCTAACTTCCTTTTGTATGTTACCATATAAAAGGAAGTTTAATAATATAGCTGACAATTGGTTGTAAGGATGTCTACAACCTACTTCTTATCCCATCCATATAGTAGTTAGCTTTTCATTATTAATGCAAGATTCCACTTATCTTTTTCATAAAGCTTCTTGTTTCTTGTGTCTAAGCTGACTCTAAGTTTGTAGTCCGCTTCTTCTCTCTCCTTGACCTTAGTATGTAACTTGTTTATAACCTTTGATCATACTTGCTCTAAAAATTATGCCTTACTGGACTTAAACGAAGTTTAGACTCTAATACTAGATAACTATCTGTTTTAGGCAATTCATAGCTCCGTGTCGTGGAGGCAATGTAATTGGTACTTTGGAGCATGTGCATTTACTTCTCTTATTGTTTTTTGACAATTCATTTTTTTATTCAAAATTCAGAGTACAAGAAGAGGAAAACTTGAGTCTGTGGTACCTTGCATAATGGAGCTTGTTGGATTATGATTGCATAAGCTACCTACCCTCTGCTACTGCCTCCTTGTTTGTAGCCAGATTCACAATCCACCCAAAGACTCCTACTCATTCTGATCTAGGTTTCTGAAATATTTGGTGTCTGATCTAAGTGATGAGAAATACCTTCTACTCATTATGAATGTTGTAGCCTCCTCTTTGACCTTTTTTTTGTGGTTTGTCATAATCTGGTATTTTTATGGGTTGTAGTACTTGTGATCACTTTGGAGATGAAGAGGGGCGACTAATGCTTCATTCTGATTAGATCCATGAAACTCTACAATAACAGTTTGTGTCACTATTTGTTTTTCTTTTTCCCCTGTTGCCTTGTCTTCATTTTAATTTGTATAAAAAATAAAGACTTTATTTTGATGAAACTCTACCATCTTGCATTCTTATTTGTCTGGTGTGCAGTGAAAGAAGCGCATGCTTGCATGCGGTGGCTTAAGAGGAAGTGCCGACAAAAGTCCGAGTAGGCAGGGGGATCCATGGAGTGGTCCCGCCTAGAGCCTTTACGTTCAGTTGCAGTTTATCGAATAATTTTAGTTTTATTTAGTAACACAGTCTGTAATGGATCTGAAATTTTTTCTATGTCTATCTGTGGTCTGAATATTGTTCTGTCTTTCATTACTTACCATAAATAAAATGTCGTCGTACCTCTTTAGGTGACTTCGACTCGACATTGTTATATTCAACATCTCATTATCAAAGTCATTTGAAAACCGATCATTGCTACCAAATCGTCACCAAACAATGATTAGCTAATCTGCATATATATACTCGTTTAAAAAATAGATATCAAGAATTGTTCTTTGTGATACCTTTATGCCATCTGATATTGAGTTCTGGCGTGATGAATAAGACGTTTGCTCGATTCCAAATATATTTTATTTATGAACTCGTCACTTGGAGAATTGATCTGCAATTTGTAGCTATGTATATCTAAATCAGAGCTCTGTGACAAATGAATCTGATTTTATATGCCGTTGCAACGCACGGACACCTAACTAGTTCAGAGATGAAAGCAGTAGTATACTCCACCGGCCACGTACCAAAAAAAAAAGACGCGTGTTAGGCCTAGCTAATAAACCAACGAACCTGCACTTGTTTATGCACGCCATCGATGTCTTGGCGAAGATTTGCATTGCCACGTCGACCTCTCGAAAAAGGTCGACGTTTCTTCGGGATTGAAACTGTCTTGGCGAAGATGTGCTCTGGTGGCCGCTGTTACAATCAGAACAGACAATTACTACAAGCAAGCAGGCTCTTTGCTCGGGTCGGTCGCCTTTTCATCAGAGCTAGCTAGCTTAGTTAGATGCAGATTGATGGAGACACATGCACGTGTTGTGTTGTTTTGGTTTGGAGTGGCCGGCCGGGGCATGCATGCAGATGCACAAAGCTAGTATCTAGCTAGCAGCAGGGATAAATTAAGAGGCCCTCCTGCTGCGCCCAACGGCCCAAGTACACACCGACGAAAGCTAGCTGGTGGCCGGCCGGCGTAGTGTAATGGAAGCTGACTGGATTTTATCATTGGATGATATGGCCGGAAAGATCACACGGTGCTTTTGTTGACATTTCGGGTTGGCATGGGCTCTCGGCTCTCCCTAACTTTAATTTCCCTGCCTAGCTTGTCTCTTGCAATCACAAAGTGCGCTCTCTAGCTCTATATATATAAACTTTTAATTAATCTAAGCTTTTAATTAAGTACGCAACGGAAAAAGTCAGGTCGATGTATTGTAGATTTTTGTGGGTTTATTCTTTACATTTTATTGTGCACATCATTGATATATTTTCATTTTAACTTGGACGACAAGCAGATATATATATCAGCGAACATATGACAGTTAGCTAGCTAGCTAGTGCTTGGTGGCATGCATCATACGAAGTGAACCTTCTCTCTCTCTCTTGTAAGCTAATGTAATAAATTCGTGTAGGTTATTACTCTCATAACTCCTACCATTATCCTCATCGGGAGCCTATCACGCGAACTGAACCAACACCCAAGAAATTCCCCACTCCTCTATCTTCTTGGTCGAGTTGCAACGAAGCTTCCTCGTGATCCTCCTCTGCTTGCTTGTACTTAGAGTTGGGAGAGCAAGTCTCTAGAATTGACATCTGCATCATTAGTCACCTGGTAGAGTGTGTAGGTGAGTAGGTTTTTAAAAAATGTTGTCGTGACTGCTAACTGATCACTACCGGAATCGCGTTCTTTGCCGAGTGTCTAAAACACTCGGCAAAGGCTATTTTACACTCGGCAAAAAATATTCGGTAAATATTTCATCGGCAAAGGGTACTTTGCCGAGTGCTTTTTTTCGGACACTCGGCAAAGACTTTGCCGAGTGTCAAAAAGCACTCGGCAAAGAAAAACACTCGGCAAATTAAGAATCGAAAAAATTAAAAAAACAGCAAAACATTTTTTAAATTCTAGGAACAACTCTTCAACCCTACCCTATTACCTTACCCGTTGCCCTATCATTTTTCACTATTATTTTGAATCAAACTTATTGTTTTGTAAATGGTGAGATTCGAACTCGCAACCTCTCTCTCGCGCATACCCTCCTATACCACTACACTATAACAAATCGAGAATAATTTGATTATTTAAGGCACTAAATGAGTTCATTTGAAAATTGTCGGGGACCATAATTAGGGGTACCCTCAAGGCTCCTAATTCTCAGCTGGTAACCCCCATCAGCATAAAGCTGCAAAGGCCTGATGGGTGCGATTAAGTCAGGGATCAGTCCATTCGAGCGACTTGATCACGCCTCGCCCGAGTCTAGCCTCGGACAAGGGCAGCCGACCCCGGAGGATTTCCGTCTCGCCCGAGGCCCCCCTGCAACGGCGAACATATTTCCGGCTCGCCCGAGGCCCCGCCTTCGCTAAGAAGCAACCCTGACCAAATCGCCGCACCAACCGACCAAATCGCAGGAGCATTTAATGCAAAGGTGGCCTGACACCTTTATCCTGACGCGCGCCCCCCAGCCGGCAGAGCCGAAGTGACCGCCGTCACTTCGCCGCTCCACTGACCGACCTGACAGAAGGACAGCGCCGCCTGCGCCACTCCGACTGCGGTGCCACTTGACAGAGTGAAACTGACAGGCAGTCAGGCCCCGCCGAAGGCATCATAGGAAGCTCCGCTTCGCCCGACCCAGGGCTCGGACTCGGGCTAAGTCTCGGAAGACGGCGAACTCCGCTTCGCCCGACCCAGGGCTCGGACTCGGGCTAAGTCCCGGAAGACGGCGAACTCCGCTCCGCCCGACCCAGGGCTCGGACTCGGGCTAAGTCCCGGAAGACGGCGAACTCCGCTCCACCCGACCCAGGGCTCGGACTCGGGCTCAGCCCCGGAAGACGGCGAACTCCGCTCCGCCCGACCCAGGGCTCGGACTTGGGCTCAGCCCCAGAAGACGACGAACTCCGCTCCGCCCGACCCAGGGCTCGGACTTGGGCTCAGCCCTAGAAGACGACGAACTCCGCCTCACCCAACCTAGGGGCTCAGACTCGACCTCGACCACGGAAGACAGAATCGACCTCGGCTTCGGAGGAGCTTCCACATCACCCAACCTAGGGCGCAGACCAGCCACGTCAACAGGAGGCGCCATCATCACCCTACCCCGAGCTGACTCGGGCCGCAGGGAACAAGACCGGCGTCCCATCTGGCTAGCTCCGCCAGATAGGCAATGATGGTGCCCCGCGTACTCTGTGACGACGGTGGCTCTCAGCCCCATTACGGAAGCAAGAGGACGTCAGCAAGGACTCAACCGCTCCGACAGCTGTCCCTCCGCCAGGCTCCATCGCTCCTCTGACGGCCACGACATCACACCAGCTGAGTGCCAAAATCTCTCCGGCTACCACAACGGCATGTACTTAGGGCGTTAGCTCTCTTTCGCGAGACACGTAGCACTCTGCTACACCCCCCATTGTACACCTGGATCACTCCTTACGCCTATAAAAGGAAGGACCAGGGCCCTCTTAGAGAGGGTTGGCCGCGTGGGGACGAGGACGAGACAGGCGCTCGCTTGGAGCCGCTCGCTCCCTCTCCCGCGTGGACGCTTGTAACCCCCTACTGCAAGCGCACCCGACCTGGGCGCGGGACGAACACGAAGGCCGCGGGATTCCCACCTCTCTCACGCCGGTCTCCGGCCGCCTCACTCTCCCCCCTTCGCGCTCGCCCTCGCGCTCGACCCATCTGGGCTGGGGCACGCGGCGACATTCACTCGTCGGCCCAGGGACCCCCCCGGTCTCGAAACGCCGACAGTTGGCACGCCAGGTAGGGGCCTGCTGCGTGTTGACGAACAGCTTCCCGTCAAACTCTAGATGGGCAGTCTCCAGCAACCTCTCCAACCCGGGACGGTGCTCCGTTTCGGGAGTCTTGAGTTCATGTCCCTCGACGGCAGCTACGACATGATACTCCTTCCACCGCCACGCGACAACGACAACGGCGGCCAATAGCCCGCCCGCCGGCGGCGGAATCGACGACGTCTTCCCCGCGTGGTGGAAGAACAACCTTCGAGCTCATCCCGCCCTCTTCCCCACCGACGGAGGGGAAGGCAGGGCAACCAAGGCCAAGCAGGAGGCAGCGCCTCGTCGGCTGTCGAGCGAGTCGACAGCGCCGGCACCCCAACGGGGGGCGCACCGGGTATCGACTTCGCGCTTGAGACGAAGACGAGCGCCGTCTCCCCGCGACACGCCAATCCCGAGCAAGCGGACGACGCCAGCACGCTCGCGAAAAGCTTGCTGGACGTCACCCTCGTACCTGAGACGACGGTGCAGTCGGTCCCCGACGTGACTTTATCACCGCTCGTCGACCAAGAGGTACCGACCGATTCCCATCCCACGTCATTTGGATTCAGCCTCAACCCGCCTAGCAACCCCGCTTTGGCGGGCGCTCTCGTAGAGGCGAGTCCAAACCCTCTAGGGTTTCGCATGCGGTCGCCTTGGGACCGGCTGACGGACGTCTCGACCTACGGGCCCTCTGGGTCCAAGGAAGACGACGAGCCCAACATCTGTTGGGATTTCTCTGGACTTGGCAACCCCAGTGCCATGCGGGACTTCATGACCGCATGTGACTATTGCCTCTCCGACCGTTCCGACGGTAGCCGCAGCCTCGGCGACGAGGACTGCGGCCTATGGCCGCGAATGTTTCCACGTCGATCTAGGGGGTCCCTCCGAAGGCAATCATCTCGGCATGCCGGAGGATGGTGATCTCCCTAGGCCGGTGCCCTGCGTTGACATCCCACGGGAGCTAGCTGTGGTCCCCGTTCAGGCGGGGGGCCATGACCCACAGCTCGAGCAAATCCGCGGGGTGCAGGCCAGGCTCGACGAGGGAGCAGGAGCGCTTGAGCCGATCCGCCGGGACGTCGGGCAGGCATGGGCGGGCCAACTCTCGGCCGGAGAAATACGTCATCTGCCCCAGGGTTTCCAGCACCACGTCGCCGACGACATCAGGGTCAGGCCGCCACCCGCATCTAGTGGGGTCGGCCAGAACCTGGCTGCAGCAGCGATGCTTCTCCGCGCGATGCCGGAGCCATCAACCACCGAGGGCTGGCGAATCCAGGGGGAGCTCAAGAATCTCCTGGAAGGCACCGCGGTCCGATGGGCCGAGAGCTCTGCCTCCCGAAGGCAGGGGTACCCCTCGGAACCTCATGCCGCGACTTCCCGATTCATGCGGGAAGCCTCGGTCTACACCGGGCGCACGCGCAACACCGCGCCTGCGGCCCCGGGCCGCCTCAGCAACGAACACCATCGCCGCGACCGTCGGGCCCACCTCGACGAGAGGGTGCGCCGAGGCTACCACCCCAGGCGTGGGGGACGCTACAACAGCGGGGAGGATCGGAGTCCCTCGCCCGAACCACCCGGTCCGCAGGCCTTCAGCCGGGCCATCCGACGGGCACCGTTCCCGACCCGGTTCCGACCCCCGACTACTATCACAAAGTACTCAGGGGAGACGAGACCGGAACTGTGGCTCGCGGACTACCGTCTGGCCTGCCAACTGGGTGGAACGGACGATGACAACCTCATCATCCGCAACCTCCCCCTGTTCCTCTCCGACACCGCTCGCGCCTGGTTGGAGCACCTGCCTTCGGGGCAGATCTCCAACTGGGACGACCTAATCCAAGCTTTCGCCGGCAATTTCCAGGGCACGTACGTGCGCCCTGGGAATTCCTGGGACCTCCGAAGCTGCTGGCAGCAGCCGGGAGAGTCTCTCCGGGACTACATCCGGCGATTCTCGAGGCAGCGCACCGAGCTGCCCAACATCACCGACTCGGATGTCATCGGCGCGTTCCTTGCCGGCACCACCTGCCGCGACCTGGTGAGCAAGCTGGGGTGCAAGACCCCCACTAGGGCGAGCGAGCTGATGGACATCGCCACCAAGTTCGCCTCCGGCCAGGAGGCGGTCGAGGCTATCTTCCGAAAGGACAAGCAACCCCAGGGCCGCCCATCGGAAGATGCTCCTGAGGCGTCGACTCAGCGCGGCGCCAAGAAGAAAGGCAAGAAGAAGTCGCAAGCGAAACGCGACGCCGCTGACGCAGACCTTGTCGCCGCCGCCGAGTACAAGAACCCTCGGAAACCCCCCGGAGGTGCCAACCTCTTCGACAAGATGCTCAAGGAGCCGTGCCCCTATCACCAGGGGCCCGTCAAGCACACCCTTGAGGAGTGCGTCATGCTTCGGCGCCACTTCCACAGGGCCGGGCCACCCGCGGAGGGTGGCAGGGCCCGCGACGACGACTAGAAGGAAGATCACCAAGCAGGAGAGTTCCCCGAGGTCCGCGACTGCTTCATGATCTACGGTGGGCAAGCGGCGAATGCCTCGGCTCGGCACCGCAAGCAAGAGCACCGGGAGGTATGCTCGGTGAAGGTGGCGGCGCCAGTCTACCTAGACTGGTCCGACAAGCCCATCACCTTCGACCAAGCTGACCACCCCGACCACGTGCCGAGCCCGGGGAAATACCCGCTCGTCGTCGACCCCGTCATCGGCGACGTCAGGCTCACCAAGGTCCTTATGGACGGAGGCAGCAGCCTCAACATCATCTACGCTGAGACCCTCGGGCTCCTGCGTGTCGATCTGTCCTCTGTCCGAGCAGGCGCTGCGCCCTTCCATGGGATCATTCCCGGGAAGCGCGTCCAGCCCCTCGGACAACTCGACCTTCCCGTCTGCTTCGGAACACCCTCCAACTTCCGAAGGGGGACCCTGACGTTCGAGGTGGTCGGGTTCTGAGGAACCTACCACGCGGTACTAGGAAGACCATGCTACGCGAAGTTCATGGTCGTCCCCAACTACACCTACCTGAAGCTCAAGATGTCGGGCCCCAACGGGGTCATCACCGTCGGCCCCACGTACAAACATGCTTTCGAATGCGACGTGGAGTGCGTGGAGTACGCCGAGGCTCTCGCCGAGTCCGAGGCCCTCATCGCCGACCTGGAAAGCCTCTCTAAGGAGGTGCCAGACATGAAACGTCATGCCGGCAACTTCGAGCCAGTGGGGACGGTTAAGGCCGCCCCCCTCGGCCCCAGCGGCGACGCCTCCCAGCAGATCCGGATCGGCTCCGGGCTCGATCCCAAATAGGAAGCAGTGCTCGTCAACTTTCTTCGCGCGAACGCCGACGTCTTCGCGTGGAGTCCCTCGGACATGCCCGGCATACCGAGGGATGTTGCCGAGCACTCGCTGGACATCTGAGCCGGATCCCGACCCGTCAAGCAGCCTCTGCGCCGATTCGACAAGGAGAAGCGCAGAGCGATAGGCGAGGAGATCCACAAGCTAATGGCGGCAGGGTTCATCAAAGAGGTATTCCATCCCGAATGGCTTGCCAACCCTGTGCTTGTGAGAAAGAAAGGGGGGAAATGGCGGATGTGTGTGGACTACACTGGTCTCAACAAAGCATGTCCGAAGGTTCCCTACCCTCTGCCTCGCATCGATCAAATCGTGGATTCCACTGCTGGGTGCGAAACCCTGTCTTTCCTCGATGCCTACTCAGGGTATCATCAAATCAGGATGAAAGAGTCCGACCAGCTCGCGACTTCTTTCATCACACCCTTCGGCATGTACTGCTATGTCACCATGCCGTTTGGCTTGAGGAATGCGGGCGCAACGTACCAGCGGTGCATGAACCATGTGTTCGGCGAACACATTGGCCGCACGGTCGAGGCCTACGTCGATGACATCGTAGTCAAGACGAGGAAAGCTTCCGACCTCCTTTCCGACCTTGAAGTGACATTCCGATGTCTCAAGGAGAAAGGCGTCAAGCTCAATCCTGGGAAGTGTGTCTTCGGGGTGCCCCGAGGCATGCTCTTGGGGTTCATCGTCTCCGAGCGGGGCATCGAAGCCAACCTGGAGAAGATCGCAGCCATCACCAGCATGGGGCCCATCAAGGACTTGAAAGGCGTACATAGGGTTATGGGATGTCTCGTGGCTCTGAGCCGCTTCATCTCACGCCTCGGCGAAAGAGGTCTACCTCTGTACCGCCTCTTAAGGAAGGCCGAGTGCTTCACCTGGACCCCTGAGGCCGAGGAAGCTCTCGGGAACCTGAAGGCGCTCCTCACAAAGGCGCATATCTTGGTGCCTCCAGCTGCCGGAGAAGCCCTCTTGGTCTACGTCACCGCGACCACTCAGGTGTTTAGCGCCGCGATTGTGGTCGAGAGGCAAGAAGAGGGGCATGCATTGCCCGTTCAGAGGCCAGTTTACTTCGTCAGCGAGGTACTGTCCGAAACCAAGATCCGCTACCCACAAGTTCAGAAGCTGTTGTATGCGGTGATCCAGACACGGCGGAAGTTGCGACACTACTTCGAATCTCATCCAGTAACTGTGGTGTCATCCTTCCCCCTGGGGGAGATCATCCAGTGCCGAGAGGCCTCGAGTAGGATTGCAAAGTGGGCGGTGGAAATCATGGGCGAGACAATCTCGTTCGCCCCTCGGAAGGCCATCAAGTCCTAGGTTTTGGCGGACTTCGTGGCCGAATGGGTCGACACCCAGCTACCGATGGCTCCGATCCAACCGGAGCTCTGGACCATGTTTTTCGACGGGTCGTTGATGAAGATGGGATCCGGCGCAGGCCTACTCTTCATCTCGCCCCTCGGGAAACACCTACGCTATGTGCTACGCCTCCATTTCCCGGCGTCCAACAATGTGGCTGAGTATGAGGCTCTGGTCAACGGGTTGCGGATCGCCATCGAGCTAGGGGTCCGGCGCCTCGACGCCCGCGGTGACTCGAAGCTCGTCATCGACCAAGTCATGAAGAACTCCCACTGCCGCGACCCGAAGATGGAGGCCTACTGCGATGAGGTTCGGCGCTTGGAGGACAAGTTCTACGGGCTCGAGCTCAACCACATCGCTCGGCGCTACAACGAGACTGCGGGCGAGCTGGCTAAAATAGCCTCGGGGCGAACAACGGTTCCCCCGGACGTCTTCTCCCGAGATCTGCATCAACCCTCCGTCAAGATCGACGACACGCCCGAGTCTGAGGTACCCTCGGTCCAGCCCGAGGCACCCTCAGCTCGGCCCGAGGCGCCCTCGGTTCAGCCCGAGGTACCCTCGGCCCCCGAGGGTGAGGCACTGCGCGTCGAGGAGCGAAGCGGGGCCACGCCTGATCGAAACTGGCAGACCCCGTACCTGCAATATCTCCACCAAGGAGAGCTACCCCTCGACAGAGACGAGGCTCGGCGGGTGGCGCGGCGCGCCAAGTCGTTCGTCTTGCTGGGCGATGAGAAGGAGCTCTACCACCGCAGCACCTCTGGCATCCTCCAGCGATGCATCTCCGTCGCCGAAGGTCAGGAACTCCTGCGAGAGATACACTCGGGGGCTTGCGGCCATCACGCAGCGCCTCGAGCCCTTGTCGGGAATGCTTTCCGACAAGGCTTCTACTGGCCGACGGTGGTGGCCGATGCCACTAGAATTGTCCGGACCTGCGAAGGGTGTCAATTCTACGCGAGGCAGACCCACCTGCCCGCTCAGGCTCTACAGACGATACCCATCACCTGGCCTTTCGCTGTGTGGGGTCTGGATCTCGTCGGCCCCTTGCAGAAGGCACCCGGGGGCTACACGCACCTGCTGGTCGCCATCGACAAATTCTCCAAGTGGATCGAGGTCTGACCTCTGAACAACATGAGGTCCGAGCAGGCGGTGGCGTTCTTCACCAACATCATCCATCGCTTCGGGGTCCCGAACTCCATCATCACCGACAACGGCACCCAGTTCACCGGTAGAAAGTTCTTGGACTTCTGTGAGGATCACCACATCCGGGTGTACTGGGCCGCCGTGGCTCATCCCATGTCAAATGGGCAAGTAGAGCGTGCCAACGGCATGATTCTACAAGGGCTCAAGCCTCAGATCTACAACGACCTCAATAAGTTCGGCAAGCGATGGATGAAGGAACTCCCCACGGTGGTCTGGAGCCTAAGGACAACGCCGAGCCGAGCCACGGGCTTCACGTCGTTCTTCCTAGTCTACGGGGCCGAGGCCGTCTTGCCCACAGACCTGGAATACGGCTCCCCGAGGACGAGGGCCTACAGCGATCAAAGCAACCAAGCTAGCCGAGAAGACTCGCTGGACCAGCTGGAGGAGGCTCGGGACAAGGCCTTACTACACTCGACGCGGTACCAGCAGTCCCTGCGACGCTACCACGCCCGAGGGGTCCGGTCCCGAGACCTCCAGGTGGGCGACCTGGTGCTTCGGCTGCGACAAGACACCCGAGGGAGGCACAAGCTCACGCCCCCCTGGGAGGGACCGTTCGTCATCGCCGAGGTTCTGAAGCCCGGAACGTACAAGCTGGCCAACAGTCAAGGCGAGGTCTACGACAACGCTTGGAACATCCAACAGCTACGTCGCTTCTACCCTTAAGATGTTTTCAAGTTTTTCATATACCTCGCAACCACGCAAAGTTTAGTCATCAAGGAAGGGTCGGCCTCGCCTCGGCAAAGCCCGACCCTCCCTCGGGGGCTAAAAGGGGGGGGAACCCCCTCTGCGTCGAAATTTTCCTCGAAGAAAGATCTTTTCTGCCAGAATGTCTTTCGTGCTTTTTGACTACTTCGAAAAGTGGATCCTGAAAACGACGGAGTACACGTAAGCAGCCAAGGCTGACCGAGCCGAGGGACTCCTACGCCTCCGGGATACGGATACCTCACTCATCACCTTCTGCGATAAGTAACTCACGTTCGGATAAGTGATTCCGCGGACCGAACAAGTCTTCACGTTCAGAAGCTCTTCTGCCGAAGCGATCCTTCGAGCCTTCTCGACTGCGTCGGTGACAGAGCCCCATGGACGGGTAAGAGTGCGCGTAAGCGGCAAGACCGACCGAGCCGAGGGACTCCTACGCCTCCGGGATACGGATACCTCACTCATCACCTTCCGCGAGAAGCAACTCTCGCTCGCACAAACATCCCTGTTACCGACAAAAAGGTCCAGATACTCGAAACAAGAGGAAAAGAGACGCAGCTTTACAACACAGCGAGGGTGTGTTTTGGCCTCGGCGGCCGCAGGAAACACACACTACAAGACAATCTGATCCTGCAGGCTCGGGTCTTGACGCTGGAAGGGGGCAGCAGCACCCTCGGCATCGATGACACCTTCGGCGAGGTCCGACCTAGCCTCGGACGGCGACGCGGTCCGAGGATCTCCACTCTAAAGGACGACGTCATCACCACGCCCGGGCAATCGCTGCCAGGGTCTTCTCTGGGAATCCGGCCCGAGCAGGCGGCTCGGCCGGTCACCCCAGGGCCTCGGCCAGCCGTCCTCCAAGGGCGTCAGCCCGACCCGAGGCCTCGGCTGGTCAACTCCGGCGTCGGTCCCGCTAACAGACGACCCGGCTAGGCTCTGGCCAACCAGGTTTCATTTTCGAGCCAACTCTGCCCCTGTTCATGCTGATATCGCTACCCCTAGCCTCGGCTCATCCAAGAGCGGCCAAGGGGTCCCTTTAACTAAGCTAGAGGAGCCTCGGACAACAAGGCCGACCGAGCCAAGGGACTCCTACGCCTCCGGGATACGGATACCTCACTCGTCACCTTTACACGGGGCGACTCACGCTTGGTGAAGCGGTTCAGACAACCAACAGGCGAATCTTAGTGCTCGAAAATGAGGAAAAAACACGGCTCCGTGCCAAAATTACATACATGTTCAGGCCTCGACAGCCACAATGAACAAAAACACTGGCATTCAAAGTGCCATTACAAACGGAACTCCGGTTCCACCTCCGCAGGTACGAACAACCCCACTCGATGGGGGGGGGGGGCTGCGGAGCAACAGAAGACCGACGAACGGCGCGCCGTCGCCCGCTCCAGCAGCGGCGACGACGACGACTTCTGCTCCGGGGGGCCGAACAGCGGCAGCACTGACCTCAGGGCGGATGCTGCTGCCAAGAGGCCCCCGCCCATGCCCAAACTCGTGAGGCAAGGACGGGTAGAAGGCCGTAGAGTTGGAGGTCGGTCCATGGGCGGCCCTGGCTATCTCGTCGGTGGAAGAACCTCTTCCAGCTGCCGTGGCAGACGCCGGCGCCGGGAGCGGCTCCGAAGCCACTCGCGTCCGAGAGCCAGGCACGCTGCAGCTGCCGGCGCCACGGACGACGACCGCCCTTCCCTCCGATCACTGAGGGAAGGAGCGGGCCACCGCCCACACAGGGGCCGACCCCAACTCGGCACACTCCCCTCCCCAGCCCTGGTGATGAAAATCCTTGAGGCTGAGGGAGGGGCAGAGGCCGCAGCCCGGCTCGCTTTCCCCCACCATCAAACTGGAGGTCACCATCTTGGGTGACCGCCGGCGGAGGGGTGCAGCCGGGCTGCATGATGAAAATCCTTGAAGCCGAACGATGGCTGAAAGGTACCAACTCCCACGGAGTTGCGTTCCTCCAACGATGAGGCGGAAAGACGGCGGGTATCCCCCATCCGGGGGCTTGGAAGGTGGAAAGACACGATGCATAAGGGAGCGCGAAGACATGGTCGCCTCCCAAAGGGGGTCACCCTCCTTTTAAAGGCGACTCTCCCTACTTGCGCCCCCAACCGTCGCGGGCTGAGTCTTCTCCAACACACTCCAAGGTCCTCCCCTACGGCGCGGGGGCTGGGTCCCACACGTCATGCAAACCGGCTCAGAGCAGAAGAAGCCAAACCGCCGTGCGCGGTGCGCACAACCGCCCAGCGGTTACAAGTGACCCTCCACTTTTGCCCAGATCAACGGGCGAAAGGGGCGGGCAGCCATGCAGGCGGCATGCAACCGCGCCAAGTGGGCGTGCTTCTCCGACTCCCAACATGCCCAGCATGGAGGCCCACGCGTCATGCAACCGGCGCGCCGAATGCTTCATGCATGCAACTGCACCTCCACTTGTGCCACCACCGCGCCTCCTCGACTGCGAAACCAGTACCGCGACTCGAGGCGACCCAGCGCACAACCCAGCAGCGCCAGCCTGGCGCGGCGGTCAGTGCGGCCAAAAATGGGCCGGCAGTAATGACGGTGGCAGGCGGGCAGGAGCAGCAGTCACGTTGTCAGCCAAGCTCACGTCCCATCCGGGGGCAGCGAGAGAACCCTCTCTCACAACGTGAAGACAACGCGCCCGTGTTCCGTTCCTCGAACGGCTCGCGCACGCGCAACGGCCGCCCCGCGAACCACTCGCCCCGTCGCATTAACTCCACGGCGGATAGGCGGCGCCTCTGGCAGGAGAAGCAGGCGACGCTTCGCCTTCGCCATAATAACCGCGTTAAAAAAGATACGCCGCGTCGTTCGATTTCGTATCCTTTTCCTTTTTCCTCTTTCTCTCTCTTGCAACAGGGACCGGGAAAGGGGATACCCCGAAAAGGATCCTTCCCCGTGAAGGAACCAGGCTCCGAGCCTCCCTACTGATCAGAGGTTCGAAGGCTGGCCCCTCGGAAGGGTTCGACAGCCGCCTCAGATCGTGTGGGCCCTACACCCACTACTGGTCAGAGGTTCGAAGGTCGACCCCTCGGAAGGGTTCCACGGCCGCCTCAGGCTACTCGGGCTTCGCGCCCATTACTGATCAGGGGTTCGAAGGCTGGCCCCCAAAGGGTTCACAGTCGCCTCAGACGCCGAGCGAGGGATGGCCATGGGTACGTTCGATACATAACCAAGGCTCGGGCTACGCTCCCGAGGTACCCTAGGACATTTCCGAGACCAGCGGGAACGATCTTGTAACGAAATCCCATCAGAGGGAGGCATCGAGCCCTCGGACCCCGTCGCCAGGGGACCGGGTCCGGCAGATCACCCGCAGGTACTTTTGGGCGTGCCTCTGGGCCCCTAGCCGACCCCTAACGAACGGGGCACGGACGTCCACTCGGATTACCCGCTTGCAGCTCACCGGAGACACCATGTTCGGCACCCATCGAGGGCAACATGGCGCTTCCCCCCTCCTCCTTGCGGAAAGGCGACGCAGGGGCATATGTAAAAAAGCCGAGTCTGTCCCTGATCGCCCTCTCGCCCTGTGCAGAGGCTCGAGGGCTGCTCTCGCAAACCCGGCTCTGGCCGAACCGTTGACAGCGTCAACATACCAGCCCGAGAACTTGGGACCCGACCGTACACCCGGGCTACGGCCAGCTCGCATGAGGGAACAACCAGACCAGCCGAAGCATTACGCGAGGCATTAAGACCTCGAAGGAGTGAAACCACTCCTCCGAGGCCTCGGGGGCTACACCCGGCGGGTGCGCTCGCGCGCACCCCCCGGAACAAAACGCAACCGAGAAAGGCTGGTCCCCTTGCAAAAAAGTGCGACGAGAGCCTCCAAGCGAGTGCTAACACTCCCTTCGAGGCTCGGGGGCTACTGTCGGGGACCATAATTAGGGGTACCCTCAAGGCTCCTAATTCTCAGCTGGTAACCCCCATCATCATAAAGCTGCAAAGGCCTCATGGGTGCAATTAAGTCAGGGATCAGTCCATTCGAGCGACTTGATCACGCCACGCCCGAGCCTAGCCTCGGACAAGGGCAGCCGACCCCGGAGGATTTCCGTCTCGCCCGAGGCCCCCTCCAACGGCGAACATATTTCTGGCTCGCCCGAGGCCCCGCCTTCGCTAAGAAGCAACCCTGACCAAATCGCCGCACCAACCGACCAAATCGCAGGAGCATTTAATGCAAAGGTGGCCTGACACCTTTATCCTGACGCGCGCCCCCAGCCGGCAGAGCCGAAGTGACCGCCGTCACTTCGCCGCTCCACTGACCGACCTGACAGAAGGACAGCGCCGCCTGCGCCACTCCGACTGCGGTGCCACTTGACAGAGTGAAACTGACAGGCAGTCAGGCCCTGCCGAAGGCATCATAGGAAGCTCCGCTTCGCCCGACCCAGGGCTCGGACTCGGGCTAAGTCCCGGAAGACGGCGAACTCCGCTTCGCCCGACCCAGGGCTCGGACTCGGGCTAAGTCCCGGAAGACGGCGAACTCCGCTCTGCCCGACCCAGGGCTCGGACTCGGGCTAAGTCCCGGAAGACGGCGAACTCCGCTCCACCCGACCCAGGGCTCGGACTCGGGCTAAGCCCCGGAAGATGGCGAACTCCGCTCCGCCCGACCTAGGGCTCGGACTTGGGCTCAGCCCCAGAAGACGACGAACTCCGCTCCGCCCGACCCAGGGATCGGACTTGGGCTCAGCCCTAGAAGACGACGAACTCCGCCTCGCCCGACCCAGGGGCTCAGACTCGACCTCGACCACGGAAGACAGAATCAACCTCGGCTTCGGAGGAGCTTCCACATCGCCCAACCTAGGGCGCAGACCAGCCACGTCAACAGGAGGCGCCATCATCACCCTACCCCAAGCTGACTCGGGCCGCAGGGAACAAGACCAGCGTCCCATCTGGCTAGCTCCGCCAGATAGGCAATGATGGCGCCCCGCGTACTCTGTGACGACGGCGGCTCTCAGCCCCCTTACGGAAGCAAGAGGACGTCAGCAAGGACTCAACCGCTCCGACAGCTGTCCCTTCGCCAGGCTCCATCGCTCCTCCGACGGCCACGACATCACACCAGCTGGGTGCCAAAATCTCTCCGGCTGCCACAACAGCATGTACTTAGGGCATTAGCTCTCTTCCGCGAGACACGTAGCACTCTGCTACACCCCCCATTGTGCACCTGGATCACTCCTTACGCCTATAAAAGGAAGGACCAGGGCCCTCTTAGAGAGGGTTGGCCACGCGGGGACGAGGACGAGACAGGCGCTCGCTTGGAGCCGCTCGCTCCCTCTCCCGCGTGGACGCTTGTAACCCCCTACTGCAAGCGCACCCGACCTGGGCGCGGGACGAACACGAAGGCCACGGGATTCCCACCTCTCTCACGCCGGTCTCCGGCCGCCTCGCTCTCCCCCCTTCGCGCTCGCCCTCGCGCTCGACCCATCTGGGCTGGGGCACGCGGCGACATTCACTCGTCGGCTCAGGGACCCCCGGTCTTGAAACGCCGACAAAAATGTGACCAACTATAAAGTTGCATAACTTTTTGAGATATACAAGTTTTATTTTAATAGTTTCTACATCCGAGACCGTTTACAAAATTTTAATTTTAAATTTTAAAACTTCACACGAAATTTTCAATTATAAGATGATTTCAAATCAAAAAATTGTCAACTACAAAGTTTCATTACATTTCAAGACCTACAACTTTTATTTTGGTGTTTTTTCCATCCGGGACAGTTTGAAAAACTCAAATTTCAAAATTCAAACATAGTTTTGCATAACAAGATAATTTCAAACTAAAACATTGTCAACTACAAAGTTTCATAACTCTTCAATACCTACAACTTTCATGTTGGTGGTTTTTTCTTTCGAAGTCGTTTTCAAAATTCAAATTTTAATTTTTTTAAATTCAGACGTAGTTTTCGTTGATAATATGACTTCAAATGAAAAAGTTGTCAACTATAAACTTCTATAACTTCTCAAGATCTACAAAGTTTATTTTGGTTGTTTGGTCATTTGTTTATCTCAGATGATGGTTCTAACAATATGCACAAATTCTATACGTCTCTCTCGTAGTTTCATAAACTACGAGAGAGATATAGGTTTTATGAACAAATTTATTTTTATTTTATCATATGAAGAAATGTTCAATATATAAATTGTACATCATGATGAGTTATACAAATTTGTAGTTGAAAACTTTTTCATTTGAATTAATTTACTACTTTAAAATGTGATTTTTAAATTGTCTTTGCCTAGTGTTGGGACTATGCTTCGTTGCCGAAGGTCTTGTAGGAATAAGCGGTTTTCAGCTGAAGCTGTTTGTATGAGTTGGCTGAAGGTTCCTCTTCATGAAGCTTCGGTATTACAAACCGACTTAAAGATAGAATGACCTTTTAGTCCATAAAGGTCTGAGTCAATGTTGTAAACTTTTATGAGGGGCATAATTGTAATTCTTCACAGGCTGTGTCCTGTGTCTATAAATAGTGAACAGTATTCCTTTACTGTTCACGGATTCCGATAATTGCAATCGCATCATTCAGGAACCAATCTTTGTCAAGGCAGAGGTAAAAGCTGTATTCAATGATTTAATATATTATAATATGATTCGTTTATGATTCATTTACCTTTGATACCCTTTATTTTATATTATCTTGTACAATCTATTAAAATTTGATTACGAAGACTTAACCTTCGTAATAATATTCTCATTAACCTTCGTCCAAGGTTCATTATCCTCAAGGGAATAATGCTTCGTGGACGAAGGACGTTAACATTTAACATTTTATGCTGCCTTGTTCTTAATTCATAGCATTTGAGAACAAGTCTCCAACATTGGCGCCCACCGCCGGTGAACTCACTTCCACTTTTTTGAGCTGATGGCTTCGTTCAACGATCAAGCTGGAGCTGCTTCGGCTCCGAAGCTGCTACTCCCGATAACAGGCGGTTCATGTTCAGAGCCAGCCAACAAGAAGCAGAAGAAAGAAGCATAGAGAAGGGTACAACATGTTGGGGTGCAAGGACCCTTCATCAAGTCGAGATGGTCTCACATCCCTATTACCTTCTCCCAAGAGGACCTTCAACTCAAGGATTACCCACACAACGATGCCATGGTTATCTCTTGTGTTATCAAAGGATTTCTGGTCCACAATGTCTTGGTTGATACAGGCAGTGCAGCTGATATCATATTTGCTAAGGCCTTCAGGCAAATGCAAGAGCCAGAAGATAAGATTCATGATGCTACGCACCCTCTCTATGGCTTCAGAGGAAGACAGATTGTAGCACTGGGCAAGATCACCATGTCAGTGACCTTCGGGTTCATCAACAACACTAGAACTGAGCAAGTTGTGTTTGACATTGTTGACATGGAATACCCTTACAATGCAATTATTGGTCGTGGCACCCTCAATGCTTTCGAAGCAATTCTTCATCCTGCTGTAGGACCCAAAATGCGTATAAAAAAAATAATAAAATAAATATATGAAGAGATAAAATAGCAAATTCAGAAATCTCGAATTAAACTTGAGTACTGAGAATCGAGAACTGAAAACTTTGAAACCAAGAATCATATTAGAAAAGAAGAAATAGAAAAGTTTTCTATTCAACTAAACGATTATGCATATCATTAAAGGATGCACCATAAGCACTTATTTACATGAATATTTACTTTTAAAGTAACTTTTACTTCTTATCCCACAGCCAAAATACTAGTTTTCTAAAAAGAAAGAAAAGCAATATGAGTGTGTTTCATATTTTAAACATTCAATCAATTAAAATAAATATATATCTATGGCTTCATAATTGAGTTAGAGTATGTATTAAAAATTTGAATTCCTAAACTTTATCTTAGATTGTAATTAGAATTTTGTAATGTCAAGAAGGAATGACAGGAGAATACAATAAAGAGATGAAGATTTGGTTTAAAGCCTAAATTTGGGTTTGGAATTCAAGAGAGAAATACTGTGAAAGACAAGATAGAATTTATAAATATATATAAATTCACCCCACTGATTTGTTCAAACTGAATATTTAAAATGAGTACAAGTTCTTCTACGAACTTTGAATTCAAAATTTGGATCTGAAATGGAAAGGAAAGGAATAGGAAAAATAGAAAAGGAAAAGAATAAGGGCAAAACCGTATTCAACCGCGTGGGCTGAATTTTGGGTGTCAGCCCACCTAGCCTTTCGCCTGCGCGACCCAACTGGGTGCTGCCGCTATCCTATGCGCGCTAGCCCCAAAACCCTAGCCGCCACTCGCCGCAGGTCAGACACCACATAGGCGCGCGTTTTTTTTGCTCTTCAGTCCACCGGCAAGCGGGACCTACATGGAAGCTCCATCCCCTCCGCGCGGACGGCTTTGTCTCCTTTCCCCAATCGATGCAGCAAGCGCTGAGGATTCCATGCCGAGATTATCGCAACCTCGCGATTCTCTCGCCCTATCTTTCCTCTGATTCTGGCGCTTGCAGATGGCAGATTTCCTGGCGCCGATTCAACAGAACGCACCGGAATCCCAGGGTTCATCACCACGGCCGGGTCGCTTGATCCGTTGCTGCGCACGATCCCACTTCCCTCGCCTATTTATAAAGCCACGGCAAAAGCCTCCTCTTTCTACTCCTTCTTGCTTCTCGCGATCGCCACCATAGAACGACCTCGGTGCTCGCGCTGCCACCACGAGGAGGAGACGAAGAAACCTGTGCTGCTACCATGCACCTTGGTCAGCCGAGCCATCCCCTCAAACATCAGTAAGGCCCCTTTTCACCCGATTCGTCGTACGCTAGTGATCTTGAACCTAAGGAGGGGGCTGGGGTTGGGTCGGTGTACACGCCGTCGGCAGGGTGGACGGCCGCCGCGGGAGCTGGGTTCTTCGGCGTTCAGTGGTCGGAGAATGACGATAGTGCTGGCGCCGTCCGATT
This sequence comes from Zea luxurians, assembly GCA_029449295.1. Taxonomy (NCBI): domain Eukaryota; kingdom Viridiplantae; phylum Streptophyta; class Magnoliopsida; order Poales; family Poaceae; genus Zea; species Zea luxurians. The sequence goes on along the minus strand of JAOPSE010000004.1, from coordinate 178,879,147 downwards.
TGGATTGATGGGGTGAGATTAGATCGTGCCCTCTTTTGATCTGGACCGTCCAGAGTCGATCCAATGGCCCTGGCGCAACGATACCCTTTTGGCTATTCAATTTTGTAAAAGAGCCCTCGAATTACTAGGAAATCAACCCGCAGTACCCCCAGGGACGCGCTGTGTCTTGGAAATCTTTCCCCGGGACCCCTGGACTTTCCAGGAATTGAGGCCCAGTCCAGTACAGAGTTAAATTAATTAAATGAATTGGAAATTGGATTTTTAATATAAAAATAAACCCTAGAATTTGTTTAATTCATAGAAAATTCATATGAGCTCCAAATTAGTTCATTCCAGTTCCTATAATTTTGTAAGATTATTGTTTATCAATTAGTACCACTGTTTTGACATGAAGGTTACAATAAAATTTATATCCTACTTAATCTTGCATAAAACACATAAAACCTTTAGAAATTCATAACTTCAAATATATAATTCCAAATTGATTCATTCCAGTGACATTTATTTTGTTTAAATATTGTTTATCATCTAGTACCTTTGCCTAACCATGAATCTTGATTTAAAATTATTCATATGAGTTACTCTATTCTAGGTACTTAATAACTACATAAAATCATAACTCGGTAACCGTAACTCCGATTTTAGTGGTTTTCGAACCCGCGATCTCATAGCAATGCGTAGATCATTATTATGCAGTATGTTCTTATGGTTGGTGTGATGTTAATTTTGCCTATACACTGTTTGTTTGTATTGCTACGACTAGCAGTGAGGTCACGAGAACCTGAAGAATCATCCTGGTACCTGGAATCTCAAGGCCCAGGCAAGTTGTGCCCTTGATCACTTCTTTTCACCTACTCATGTTCTAATTAATCATAATGATCTACATAGGTTAATTTTGATGGGACCCAATAGGTTACCCTAGTTTGTCTATCTTTATACCTTGATTACCACTGAACTTTCTGGGTAGTACTTGCTAGTGCTATATGTGGTTTTGGGTATGGAGATACACCATTCATGATTATACTTTTGTTATCAGTTGTTATTTATGGTTCATGTTAAGATCATTATGTTAATTGGAACATGGAGAACCACCCGGGAAAACAGTGCTACCACGAGGGTGGAATGGGACGCCCTTGGCTGATTAATTAGGAAAGCTAGTGGAAGACTACCTTACCCGAAAGGGGCAAGGGCAGTAGGGGAGAGGTCAGTGTAGGGAGGCCCTCGGGAGGATTTTGCTGCGATGGCGGTCCTGCAAGGGATTCCTGCACTGGATCTTCCTATAAACTGTAGCGGGTTTTCGGAAGCTAGTGGAACTTTGTAAAGGCCTCGTAGTGGATCCCTAGCCATTCACCTCGGAAGTGTCTAAGGGCCTTGCAAACCCTGGCGACATGGGATACACGACTTGTGGGTAAAGATGCGCAACCTCTGCAGAGTGTAAAACTGGTATACTAGCCGTGCTCACGGTCATGAGCAGCTCGGACACTCACATGATTAAATTATGGAACTTAAACTCAATTTGTCATATGCATTGCATCGCAGGTGAAGTTGTTACTTTTGTTCTACTACTTAACTGGGTTGGTATTTACTTATACTTAGTAACTGCTAATAAAATTTTGACCAACTTTAAAAGCAATGCTCAGCTCTAACCATCCTCTTTGGTAAGCCTTACACTTCACGTGAGCTCCCACCTTTGGCGAGTTCATGCACATTATTCCCCACAACTTGTTGAGCGATGAACGTATGTGAGCTCACTCTTGCTGTCTCACACACCCCACAGGTCAAGAACAGGTACCACAGGATGAGGCGCTTGGAGGATGCTGCGATGAGTTCGTGAGAGGTCTAGGTCGTCGTCTCCCAGTCAACTTTGGGTTGCTGGACCGTTGTCTCCTTATAATGTAATTATTTATTTTGTATAGAACTCCTGTTATATATAAAGATGTGACATTCGATCCTGTGCCATGATTCATCATATGTGTGAGACTTGGTCCCAGCACACCTGGTGATTATGTTCGCGCCCGGGTCTTGGTGCCCCGAAACCCGGGTGTGACAGAAGTGGTATCAGAGGAATGTTGACTGTAGGACGAAACCTAGATAGAACTGGACAACCATTGTCTACTTACCTTGGCTACTCTGATTCTTTTCTAAGCTTATCTTAATCTTTTCTCATCTATTTCCGCTTTACTCTGATTATTCTTACCTTTTCCTTCTAAAGACAAATTTGGATTTCACACTTTGAAATCCTGTGCCTAAAGTGACTTTTAGGAATAGGAGACCTACTCTTAGGGACAAAAAAACAAAACTATTATTTTTATATGCTTGAATGCTTGTTCTTATGATACTTGTCTGATTTGGATCTTTGATTGAGTGTGATGGGTTGTGGAGTAATGTTCACAATTGCATTTGCATATACACATAGGTGTAAACATATAAAATAACTAGACAACCTAAATTATCCCCATTGGAATATATCTAGCTTAAGAGATTTATCTTATCCTAAAGGATCTCATTCTAGCCAATTCATCTTACCTTAAAAGATTCTCCCTTATCTTAGTAGATCCATCTCATCTAAAAAGATTCTATCTTATCTTATGGATTCATCTTGCCCTAAATTGAATATTTATCCCACTCTAGAATAACAACCATGATCTAATGCAAATTAATTAGATCTTATCTAGTCAAACTAGTCATACCAATCTAACCTAGATTCAATCTTGTGTAATAGATCCATCTTATCTTAAAGGAAATTCTATTACCTTAATAGATTTATCTTACCTTAAAAAGATTTTATCTGGTCCTAATAAATCTAAAGATTCTAACATATCCTAATAATATTTATCCTACCCTAGTAGATCTATTTAACCTAAACTAGTCTAATCTAGTCATATTCAATCTAATCTAGCTCCTACTTAATCTAATATGATCTAATCTAGTGTGTGTTACTTAATGCTGGTGCAAAAGATATGGCCATGCTCCTAATTCACTTAAGTTTAAATTGGTGACTTAGATCAGTTCAGCCATACCCAGGTTACATACCCTATCCAAACCATACAGAAGCAAAACAATCAAACCAGATTCTGACTAATCCTATTTAACTCATAGCCATCTACTAAACTAATCTAATGTGGCCTACTTAATCAGACTAATGATACAGGTAAGAAGAGATTAGACCTTACTAGCCAGGTGTTAACTTAGCACATTAGACTAACTCAACCATGAGCAGAAGATCTAACCCAACCAATAGATTCATAATGGATTGCATGATCTGTTTATCCCCACCTAACATCAAAACAAACTTTGACCTACATCATGTAGTCTATCTCATCCATACCTATATTAACCATATTCCCCAGTCCAATAACATACACTAACTTCTAATCAATGAGACAAGACCGAAGAAGATGATCAACTTCATCAAGGAAGGATGAGCACCAACTCAAGTCTTCAAGGATCAAGTGAGGTCACCAGATGAGTCAAGATCCACAATCTTGGATGGAGTCTTTTCTTATCCTACTCTTTCTTACCCAAACCTATATATGCCCTAAAGGCATCTTCTATTCTATATAATAAAGCGGACATACATATATACACCCATGCTTTCCTAACCACCAGCTCCACTGAGCTACATAAACATATATATATATAAATTACTACTATTTGTAAGATCTAAATGTTACTTTAGTTAGTGATTGGTATGATACTATTCTAGGAGAAATAATAAGGTCTATTTGACCCCATGTGCTACTAATAAATTATGCATCATGTTGAGATTTTTGTTTGTGCATATGTGTTGAGACAATATGAGTATACACCTTTTCCTTACAAATCTCGAGGACGAGATTTCTGTTAAGGGGGGTAGGATTTGTAGGACCCAAAATGCGTATAAAAAAATAATAAAATAAATATATGAAGAGATAAAATAGCAAATTCAGAAATCTCGAATTAAACTTGAGTACTGAGAATCGAGAACTGAAAACTTTGAAACCAAGAATCATATTAGAAAAGAAGAAATAGAAAAGTTTTCTATTCAACTAAACGATTATGCATATCATTAAAGGATGCACCATAAGCACTTATTTACATGAATATTTACTTTTAAAGTAACTTTTACTTCTTATCCCACAGCCAAAATACTAGTTTTCTAAAAAGAAAGAAAAGCAATATGAGTGTGTTTCATATTTTAAACATTCAATCAATTAAAATAAATATATATCTATGGCTTCATAATTGAGTTAGAGTATGTATTAAAAATTTGAATTCCTAAACTTTATCTTAGATTGTAATTAGAATTTTGTAATGTCAAGAAGGAATGACAGGAGAATACAATAAAGAGATGAAGATTTGGTTTAAAGCCTAAATTTGGGTTTGGAATTCAAGAGAGAAATACTGTGAAAGACAAGATAGAATTTATAAATATATATAAATTCACCCCACTGATTTGTTCAAACTGAATATTTAAAATGAGTACAAGTTCTTCTACGAACTTTGAATTCAAAATTTGGATCTGAAATGGAAAGGAAAGGAATAGGAAAAATAGAAAAGGAAAAGAATAAGGGCAAAACCGTATTCAACCGCGTGGGCTGAATTTTGGGTGTCGGCCCACCTAGCCTTTCGCCTGCGCGGCCCAACTGGGTGCTGCCGCTATCCTATGCGCGCTAGCCCCAAAACCCTAGCCGCCACTCGCCGCAGGTCAGACACCACATAGGCGCGCGTTTTTTTTTGCTCTTCAGTCCACCGGCAAGCGGGACCTACATGGAAGCTCCATCCCCTCCGCGCGGACGGCTTCGTCTCCTTTCCCCAATCGATGCAGCAAGCGCTGAGGATTCCATGCCGAGATTATCGCAACCTCGCGATTCTCTCGCCCTATCTTTCCTCTGATTCTGGCGCTTGCAGATGGCGGATTTCCTGGCGCCGATTCAACAGAACGCACCGGAATCCCAGGGTTCATCACCACGGCCGGGTCGCTTGATCCGTTGCTGCGCACGATCCCACTTCCCTCGCCTATTTATAAAGCCACGGCAAAAGCCTCCTCTTTCTACTCCTTCTTGCTTCTCGCGATCGCCACCATAGAACGACCTCGGTGCTCGCGCTGCCACCACGAGGAGGAGACGAAGAAACCTGTGCTGCTACCATGCACCTTGGTCAGCCGAGCCATCCCCTCAAACATCAGTAAGGCCCCTTTTCACCCGATTCGTCGTACGCTAGTGATCTTGAACCTAAGGAGGGGGCTGGGGTTGGGTCGGTGTACACGCCGTCGGCAGGGTGGACGGCCGCCGCGGGAGCTGGGTTCTTCGGCGTTCAGCGGTCGGAGAATGACGATAGTGCTGGCGCCGTCCGATTTGGATTGATGGGGTGAGATTAGATCGTGCCCTCTTTTGATCTGGACCGTCCAGAGTCGATCCAATGGCCCTGGCGCAACGATACCCTTTTGGCTATTCAATTTTGTAAAAGAGCCCTCGAATTACTAGGAAATCAACCCGCAGTACCCCCAGGGACGCGCTGTGTCTTGGAAATCTTTCCCCGGGACCCCTGGACTTTCCAGGAATTGAGGCCCAGTCCAGTACAGAGTTAAATTAATTAAATGAATTGGAAATTGGATTTTTAATATAAAAATAAACCCTAGAATTTGTTTAATTCATAGAAAATTCATATGAGCTCCAAATTAGTTCATTCCAGTTCCTATAATTTTGTAAGATTATTGTTTATCAATTAGTACCACTGTTTTGACATGAAGGTTACAATAAAATTTATATCCTACTTAATCTTGCATAAAACACATAAAACCTTTAGAAATTCATAACTTCAAATATATAATTCCAAATTGATTCATTCCAGTGACATTTATTTTGTTTAAATATTGTTTATCATCTAGTACCTTTGCCTAACCATGAATCTTGATTTAAAATTATTCATATGAGTTACTCTATTCTAGGTACTTAATAACTACATAAAATCATAACTCGGTAACCGTAACTCCGATTTTAGTGGTTTTCGAACCCGCGATCTCATAGCAATGCGTAGATCATTATTATGCAGTATGTTCTTATGGTTGGTGTGATGTTAATTTTGCCTATACACTGTTTGTTTGTATTGCTACGACTAGCAGTGAGGTCACGAGAACCTGAAGAATCATCCTGGTACCTGGAATCTCAAGGCCCAGGCAAGTTGTGCCCTTGATCACTTCTTTTCACCTACTCATGTTCTAATTAATCATAATGATCTGCATAGGTTAATTTTGATGGGACCCAATAGGTTACCCTAGTTTGTCTATCTTTATACCTTGATTACCACTGAACTTTCTGGGTAGTACTTGCTAGTGCTATATGTGGTTTTGGGTATGGAGATACACCATTCATGATTATACTTTTGTTATCAGTTGTTATTTATGGTTCATGTTAAGATCATTATGTTAATTGGAACATGGAGAACCACCCGGGAAAACAGTGCTACCACGAGGGTGGAAAGGGACGCCCTTGGCTGATTAATTAGGAAAGCTAGTGGAAGACTACCTTACCCGAAAGGGGCAAGGGCAGTAGGGGAGAGGTCAGTGTAGGGAGGCCCTCGGGAGGATTTTGCTGCGATGGCGGTCCTGCAAGGGATTCCTGCACTGGATCTTCCTATAAACTGTAGCGGGTTTTCGGAAGCTAGTGGAACTTTGTAAAGGCCTCGTAGTGGATCCCTAGCCATTCACCTCGGAAGTGTCTAAGGGCCTTGCAAACCCTGGCGACATGGGATACACGACTTGTGGGTAAAGATGCGCAACCTCTGCAGAGTGTAAAACTGGTATACTAGCCGTGCTCACGGTCATGAGCAGCTCGGACACTCACATGATTAAATTATGGAACTTAAACTCAATTTGTCATATGCATTGCATCGCAGGTGAAGTTGTTACTTTTGTTCTACTACTTAACTGGGTTGGTATTTACTTATACTTAGTAACTGCTAATAAAATTTTGACCAACTTTAAAAGCAATGCTCAGCTCTAACCATCCTCTTTGGTAAGCCTTACACTTCACGTGAGCTCCCACCTTTGGCGAGTTCATGCACATTATTCCCCACAACTTGTTGAGCGATGAACGTATGTGAGCTCACTCTTGCTGTCTCACACACCCCACAGGTCAAGAACAGGTACCACAGGATGAGGCGCTTGGAGGATGCTGCGATGAGTTCGTGAGAGGTCTAGGTCGTCGTCTCCCAGTCAACTTTGGGTTGCTGGACCGTTGTCTCCTTATAATGTAATTATTTATTTTGTATAGAACTCCTGTTATATATAAAGATGTGACATTCGATCCTGTGCCATGATTCATCATATGTGTGAGACTTGGTCCCAGCACACCTGGTGATTATGTTCGCGCCCGGGTCTTGGTGCCCCGAAACCCGGGTGTGACACCTGCCTATCTTTGCATGAAGATACCTTCGGATCAAGGACCCATCGCTATTCATGGAAGTCAGGAAGCTGCCAGAAGGGCCGAAGGAAACTGGACTGACTCAAAAGCAATCCATAACATAGATGGAGTTGAAGCTTGTGAACAGTACAAATTCAGAAGGGAGAAAGCAGCTTCAGCAGATCAGCCGAAGCCCATGCTCTTATGTGAGGACATAGCAGAGCAGAAGGTGCTGTTGGGCTCTCAATTATCCGAAGAGCAGGAGAAAACCTTGATAAGGTTTTTGTTCAACAACAAAGATGTTTTTGCATGGTCAGCCAATGACCTCTGCGGAGTAAATAGGGATGTTATTGAACACTCGCTCAATGTTGACCCATCCTTCAGACCCAGAAAGCAGAGGCTTCGGAAAATGTCTGATGATAAGGCCGAAGGTGCTCGTAATGAAGTCAAAAGACTCCTCAGTGCAGGAGTTATCAGAGAAGTAAAGTACCCAGAATGGCTAGCTAACACTGTTATGGTAAAAAAGGCCAATGGCAAGTGGCGAATGTGTATCGATTTTACAGATCTCAACAAGGCTTGTCCGAAGGACGAATTCCCATTGCCAAGGATAGACTCTTTAGTTGATGCAGCAGCTTCTTCAGAGCTCATGAGTCTGCTAGACTGTTACTCAGGCTATCACCAAATCTGGATGAAGAAGGAAGATGAGCCGAAGACTAGCTTCATAACCCCAAGTGGCACATATTGCTATCTTCGGATGCCTGAGGGGCTCAAAAACGCTGGAGGAAGTTTCAGCAGAATGACTGCGAAGGTTCTCCAGTCTCAGATAGGCAGAAATGTGCTAACTTATGTTGATGACATCATTGTAAAAAGCACGAAACAGGAAAATCATATTGCTGATTTGCAGGAGACCTTCGCCAGTTTCAGACAAGCTGGCTTAAAGTTGAATCCAGAAAAATGTGTCTTCGGAGTAAAGAAGGGGAAATTTCTTGGATGCTTGGTTTCAACAAAGGGAATTGAAGCTAATCCAAGTAAAATTGAAGCTATACTTCGAATGGAGCCACCAACTACAAAAAAGGGGGCCCAAAGATTAACAGGGAGGTTGGCATCTCTTAATAGATTTATATCCAGATCAGCAGAAAGAAATTTACCATTCTTCGAAGTGCTGAAATCAGCCGAAGTCTTTCAATGGGGACCAAGCCAACAAAAAGCCTTCGAGGAACTGAAGCAATATCTGATAGATTTAACAACATTAACTCCACCAACGCCAGGGGCTCCTTTGTTATTATATGTGGCAGCTTCGCACTCAGCGGTAAGTGCAGCACTTGTCCAAGAGAAGCTTGATGGCCAAGTCAAGAAGCAGGTCCCAGTGTATTTTGTATCTGAAGTTCTTAGTATATCAAAGAAAAACTATACAGAATTAGAGAAGGTGTTATATGCTGTTTTGATGGCATCCAGGAAGCTTCGGCACTACTTTCAAGCATACAATATTGTTGTTCCTTCTTCGCAGCCGTTGAAGGATATTATGAGAAATAGAGAAGCTACTGGGCGAATTGGAAAATGGGCTGCAGAGCTCAATGAATTTTGCATTGATTATGTGCATAGATCCTCGATCCAGTCCCAGACGTTAGCAGGCTTCATTGCTGACTGGACGCCAGGGGCTCAGGATGAAGAAACAAATAAAGATGCCGAAGTTTGGACAGTGTTTTGCGATGGGTCTTGGGGAACCTTCGGGGCAGGAGCAGCTGCTGTGTTGGTCTCGCCATCCAAAGTTAAAACTTGTTATGCGGCAAGACTCGATTTCAGTTGTACAAACAATATTACTGAGTACGAAGCCTTGCTTTTGGGTCTTCGGAAGCTAAAAGCAATGGGAATCAGAAGGGCCATTCTTAAAACTGATTCCCAAGTTGTTTCGGGTCATATCGACAAGAGTTGCAAGGCTAAAGATCCGAAGCTTGAAAGATATCTAGACATTGTTCGAAGAGTCGAAGCTTCTTTCGAAGGATTTTCTGTCAAAAATATCCCTCGAGGACAAAATGAGCATGCTGATTTGCTAGCTAAGTCAGCAGCACAGGGGCTGCCTTTACCTTCGGATGTGTTCTTCGAAACAATAAAGGCACCTTCAGTGGAACTCCTTGAAAGAGCAGTCCTCAATATATCTCCTGTTTATAGCAAAGATTGGAGAACTGAGATCATCTCTTACCTTTAGGGTAAATTCCTTTCAGATGACGAAGCTTATAACAGGAGGATAGAGGCAAGAGCTCGTCCATATGTCATGATAGAAGGGGAGTTGTACAAGCATGGAGTTTGCGCTCCGCTACTCAAGTGTTTATCTAGAACCGAAGGTATAGAGTTGATGAAAGAAATACATGCAGGCCTGTGTGGATCTCACATTGGATCTAGGCCGTTACTTGGAAAAGTTTTCCGCCAAGGGTTTTATTGGTCGAAGGCAGCTTCGGATGCAGCGGAATTAGTCCAAAAGTGCGAAGGCTGTCAGAAATGTGCAAGAGATCAAAAACAACCTTCGTCCTTAACACAGCTCATACAACCCATCTGGCCATTGCAAAGGTGGGGCCTTGACTTGTTAGGTCCATTACCACCGGCCCAAGGGAACTTAAGATATGTTGTAGTGGCTGTGGAATATTTTTCTAAATGGATTGAGGCAAAGCCTTTAGCCACAATAACTTCGGCCACTGTCCAAAAGTTTTTCTGGCAGAATATTGTTTGTCGTTTCGGGGTACCAAAGGCCATCACTGTAGATAATGGAACACAATTCGACTCCGAAGCTTTCAGAGATTTCTGTGATCAAATTGGTACGAAGATCCATTTTGCATCAGTCAGGCATCTGGAGTCAAATGGGCTCGTTGAAAGAGCCAATGGCATTATAATGACAGGAATAATGAAGTTAATCTTCAATCAACCCAGGGGAAAGTGGCCAGATCAGTTAACCAAAGTGGTGTGGAGCCACAATACAACAACATCAAGGTCTACAGGCTTTACTCCATTCAAGTTATTATTCGGTGACGAAGCAATAACTCCGGAAGAAGCTAAAACTGGATCAATAAGAGTAGTAGCTTCGGCAGAGTCAGGTTCTGAAGATGCTTATTCTGTGGAAAAAGATGCTTTAGAAGGGATCAGGCTTCAAGCTGTGGAGAATATCAATAAATACCAAGCCGAAACAGTCAAATGGCGAGATAGAAAAGTTCGGCTAAAGAATATTGAGTCAGGACATTTGGTGCTTCGGAGAGTGGCCAACCCAGACACAGTGGGCAAGTTACAGTTGAAATGGGAGGGACCTTTCTTAGTAGCATCTTCGTCAAGACCCGGTTCATACAGATTGAAGGATATGGACGGCAACGACATTCCTAGATCTTGGAATGCGGATGAGCTTCAGCGATATTATGTGTAACTTGATGTAACTTTTTATGTCTTTTCTTTTTCATGGCACCCTTTTCCTTTCTAAAGGGGGAGAAAGGTTTTTAATGGGGCCATCATATGTAATTTCCTTTTTTAGTTCTATAAGAGCAAAATCCCCCAAGGAATGTAAATGTAAAAGCTTAGAACGCACCATTGAGTGCCGAAAAGTAAAAAGCGAAGAAGCTCCAAAGTCGTTCCTAAGGGAATGCAGAGCTTACAGCGAAAAGTCAACGCTGATTCCGCCAAAAGTAAAAGGCGAAGAAGCTCCAAAGTCGTTCCTAAGGGAATGCAGAGCTTACAGCGAAAAGTCAACGCTGATTCCGCCAAAAGTAAAAGGCGAAGAAGCTCCAAAGTCGTTCCTAAGGGAATGCAGAGCTTACAGCGAAAAGTCAATGCTGATTACGCCGAAAGTAAAAGGCGAAGAAGCTCCAAAGTCGTTCCTAAGGGAATGCAGAGCTGATGTGTGATTGTTTCTAAGGAAATAATGGCTGAGGGTATGGCTTCGGATATGTGTTTGGACATTCATTCGCACATCACATTACATCATAGCATTTGCATTCATAAACATTCATCCAGGCATATGTAGGATAATCATCATCATGGCATAAGTGGTTGCTTCGGCATAAGAGAAGAGCTTCTTCGCGTACAAAAAGGAGAGCTTCGGAAGAAAGGGAAATGTTGTTTTCTATGCTTCGCTGTGTACGAAAAGAAGGGAAGGTGTTTTTTCGCCTTCGGCTCAAAAAGATAATTTCGTCCACAACAAAGCACTTCACATACATTAATAGAAGGGTAAGAGCATAATACAAGGTATGAACAGAACTCATTAAAGACAAGTTTAGTTACATTTACACAAGTTATCTCAAAAGTTTGCTGAGTCTGTCTATAGTCTACTCCTACTTAATCTTCGAGGGATTTTAGCTTCGGCGTCACTCTTTTTAATCATCGACTTCGGCTTTGTCATCCTACATGAATTAAGTTGTTGAAAGTCAAAATCAAGCTTGAAGGAAGAGGTAAGCACAAGGTATGATTTCTTACTGGTTCAAGATGACTCCGAGCTTCATCTCTAGCCTTTTCTCGCCCGCCTTTTGTCCATATCATTTTTATAAATCTATTGGAAATACTTCGGGCAAGATCAGGGATGTTATCTAGGATTGATGGTGATAAAGTGAAATTGGGCCTATTGACAATCTTTCCATGGTTGCAGCCAGCTTTTAGGAAAGCTGCAGCAGTGCCCCGAGAAGCTACCCAGGCACAGAAGTCACCATGCCCAGCTATAACTTCGTCGAGCTCATCAATTTCACCCTCAATATGTTCGAAGGTCTTCGGTAAATCTTCAGCTGAGGGGGTGAATTTCTCACTGCTGGCTCCAACTGAGTGAAAAAATTTTCTTAGTCGTTGAATGCATTTGTTGCTAAATTCCAAACATTTTTCTTGAAGGTCCGCCAATAGTTTTTTCAAATCTGAATTTTGTTGAGCTTCGGCTTCAAGTTTTGTATTAAGTTCTTGCTTTTCTTGTTCAAACTGCTCAGATTAGCAGAGAAGCTTCGTGTTCAGTTCTGTTATTTTTGCTTCGGCTTCCGCCAATAAACCTTCAGTTGCCTGGAGCTCAAAGTTTTTCTTCTCAATAGCAGCTGATTGCTCCTTTATTTTGTTTTCTAAATTTTCAATTATAACTTCGTGTTTCTTGTCTTCAAAATCTTGCTGCATTTTCAAGGCTTTGCTCAACAGCATACTCTGCACGAAAACAACCTTCGTTAGACATGTTTTCATTATTAAAAACAATATAAGTTAAGGGAAAAGTAGTTCACCTTGAAATTGGAATAAAATAAACTACCAACGATATGTTGTCGTCGGTAGCGGCTAATGTGTGTTTCTAGCTTCGGAAAACCGATACTCTTTGACAGAGTACTGATAACTTTGGCTCCAGTTTGGTTTCGGATACAATCTAATTTTTCATCATCAATACCTCCGAAGAGGAGTGCTCCTGGTTTGTACCCGCAAGATTTGGCATACTCTTTAAGCTCTTCTATTTCGGGTTTTGACAATTTTTCTCCAACTAAATTTTGAAACATGAAGGCTTCGTTCTCTGAAGCTTCGTCAGCAATTTCCTTTCCTTTCCCCGACGCTGCGGCCGTGGCCTCTTCGGCGGTAGTGGTAGCTTCTTCTGTGGCCATGTCTAGCAGTATTTTGTCGATGTGTTCGATTGTGCTTTCCAGGTTCACATCTTCAATTGAGGCAGCTTCGGCAGCCGTGACCTCCGAAGGTGTGATTTCAATATCTGTTCTTTCCTTAGCCGCTGGTGTCTTCTGAGCCGAAGCTCTTGGTGGTGTCTTGTCAATGACCTCTGTCACAGTGATAATTCTTTGTCTCTTTGCTTTAGTCGTTTTCTTCGTTTTTTCGGGCTCCTTTTCCTTCTGAAAAAACTTTGTCAGTTGAGGCCCCAATGGACTTAGCTTCGCAGGCAGGGATTCAGTCATTACCTTCAAAATTTCCTCCACGTCAGTGGCAGAGGGTGATGCGGGGGTTTCTTCTTCGTCAGATATTTTTTTGCTTCGGAGAAGACGCTTTCCTCTTCTTCGGAATTCTCTTCTTTGATGGTTCTTTCTCATCTTCATTTAAGGCTTCAGTTGTCCTTTTCCTTTTCTGGCCCCCGACACCTTTGTTCAGATTTTCATAGTTAGGGTATTCAAAACCCAGGGCGTCCAGCACTCGATTCAGTCTTCGCTTTGGACGGGTGCCGAAGGCCGCAGTCATCAATTGATCTTCTTTTTTGGAGTAATTGCCAAGTATTTCATTGCACATTACTTCAATTGTATCCAGCCACTCTTGGCAAGGTGTTTTAAAGTATTTCTTAAACTTGAAATAGTAAGGTAAACGCACAAGTTCACCTTCTTTCTTCTCCTCCTTTAGCTTCGGCATTTCCCATTCTTTTAAACTAGGAAAAACCTTGAAAGCCAAAAACTCCTGAACCACGTCTCTTGTACTGATATGCTCTGCAATAATTCTGAATTCATTCAATGCCTGTTGTGTTGGACCTTCTGGTGTCATGTTGCAGCGAGGTCGGGTTTCTCCGAAGATTAGTTCGAGTGGACTTTGCACAAGCTTCTCCTTGTCGTCATCAACCTTGACATAGAACAACTCCGACTTCCAGCCTGCTGCCCATTTGCTCCGGTAGCTGATTACAGGAAACTTTGTAGTTTTCCGATAAGCAAAATTATAGCAACCAAAATTGTCATGCAATCCATCTTTTCTAGCCTTCGTTTGATAGTGCAGTTCGTGAACTCGACAAAAGCTATCTGCAAACGGCTCCACCGCTTGGCTTCGGAGGGCCCAGATATAAACGCTAAGCCTAACGATAGCGTTAGGAGTTAACTGATGAAAGTAGATACCAAACCTCTTCAGTACCTCTGCAATAATCTCATGTAGGGGGAATCTTAATCCAGCCTTTAGAAAGCTCTTGAAAATGACAATTTCATCCTTCTCCGGCTTTGGGGTAGTCTCTTCTCCCCCGAAGCGTAATAGCTTCTTCTGATTCTCATTGAAAAAGCCCGACTTTACCATTTTGGAGAGATCAGCCTTCGAAACAGTAGACTTTCCGAAGTCTAAGTGGCTGGGCTTGCTTGGCATGGCAATACGATAATCGTCTTTGGGATCAGTTTCCTCAATATCTTCTTCTGCTTCGGCAATTGCTTGTTCTGCCTGTTCTGCATCATCACTGGGGATCTTTTCCGAAGTTACCAGTCCGGACCTTTGCATCGCTTCGGAGATGGGAACAGTCTCCGAACCTTCAACTTCGCCCCCCTCACGCTCAACCCTAGCGGTAGATCGCACTCTGGCCATTTAATTCTGAGTTTGTGGAAATTAAATATTTTTTTCTTCCGAAGTTTTTCCTTCTGACGAAGCAGGCTTCAAGTTGGAGCTTCGTTCGATTCCGAGAGTCAAGCTTCGGAGATGGTTAAAAATTTTGGCAGCAAAACAGTGCAAATAGCAATGAATGCTGTGGTAACTTCACACCTACTCGTCTGTTTATATAATACTGCAGGTAAGAAGGCGAACCGCCAGGATTTTTACACCAGGCGGACACCCGCTTGCACTCGCTGCGTGGTGGACCGCAGAGACAAACAATAACTCTGCAAGGTGGGACCGATACGCGCTGGGAAACTGAATCGTTTCTCGACAACGAGCTCGGGGAAGGTGTTTTTCGGACCTTCGGCTCCCCGAAGCTTAAGAGACTTTTTTCACGGATCAAGCTCGTTACGAAAAACGATCTAGCACCGCGAAAGGGGCTACTGTTGGGACTATGCTTCGTCGCCGAAGGTCTTGTAGGAATAAGCGGTTTTCAGCTGAAGCTGTTTGTATGAGTTGGCCGAAGGTTCCTCTTCATGAAGCTTCGGTATTACAAACCGACTTAAAGATAGAATGACCTTTTAGTCCATAAAGGTCTGAGTCAATGTTGTAAACTTTTATGAGGGGCATAATTGTAATTCTTCACAGGCTGTGTCCTGTGTCTATAAATAGTAAACAGTATTCCTTTACTGTTCACGGATTCCGATAATTGCAATCGCATCATTCGGGAACCAATCTTTGTCAAGGCAGAGGTAAAAGCTGTATTCAATGATTTAATATATTATAATATGATTCGTTTATGATTCATTTACCTTTGATACCCTTTATTTTATATTATCTTGTACAATCTATTAAAATTTGATTACGAAGACTTAACCTTCGTAATAATATTCTCATTAACCTTCGTCCAAGGTTCATTATCCTCAAGGGAATAATGCTTTATGGACGAAGGACGTTAACATTTAACATTTTATGCTGCCTTGTTCTTAATTCATAGCATTTGAGAACAAGTCTCCAACACCTAGTGTTGGAGAAAAAACACTCGGCAAAGAGCTCTTTGCCGAGTGTAAAAAAAAGACACTCGACAAAGAAACTCTTTGCCGAGTGCCAAAAATAAAACACTCGGCAAAGAGCTTCTTCGCCAAGTGTTTTCTTTTACCGAGGGTTTTTTGCGTGGCACTCGGCAAAGAGCTCTTTGCCTAGTGCCCGAAATAAGACACTCGGCAAAGAATATGGCACTCGGCAAAGAGCCAAATTCCGGTAGTGGATCCCTGGTATGCTCGTATTCTTTATGGTGTAGTTGTGGGTCTTCTTCTTCCCTGGTAAGTCTTCTTCTTTCTGATCGGTGCCGAAGAGAATACACTGTAAACATATATATGTATTAACTATGGTCAATGACTTCGAGCAACTCATGATGTCAACTCACATGATTAGAGCCACAGTGCCGCCTTTGAGCATGTGTCCCTCCGTCTTGCGCACATTCCTAATCTTTGAATCTGTGAAATTCAGTTTAGTCGTTCATGTTTTGATCGGTATGATTCACATATATGTGTCATCATCTATTATTATAAATAATAATATCATACGCGTACATGCACATACATGCATATCGTCATAAATCTGATATGAATTTCCTAAACTAAATTATTAAACAGAAAATGAGTGTCGGTCGTTGCTTCATTATATATTGCTCGAAGTGTCACTATATCTATTACTACTCTATAAGCACGTAAAGAGGGCGTCCACCAAGCTATGCCGTGCCCCCGCCTCCGCGGATCACGCCTACCGTCGTCCTCCTCGCACGCGATTTGTGCCCCCCACACGATTTGCGCACTCCCAGCACAGATTCGCCGACCTTTTCCTCCTCCTAGATTGACCTGTCACCGACACCGGCGTCGTCTCCTCCCCGTGTTCCGTCTCCTCGCCCTTCTCCGCGTCTGGCGCTGTCTCTTCCCCATCCTCCGTCTCCTCGTACCGCCCCTCTCCCATCCCGGTCCCTGCCCCTCTCCCATCTCGCGCCCCACCCCCGCCCCCACGAGGCCACGACGTAGATCCTGTGAGGCGGCGCTCGCGGGCCTTGTGGTTCTGGAACCAGTAGAAGACGTTCTTGCCCTCAATCTTGCCGTGCTGGCGTAGCATGGAGGTGATGCGTTGGATCTGCTCCAAGCTGGGCGACCGGATGCCGCAGCCGTAGTAGAGCTCCTTCAGCATCCTGATCTGCTCCGGCGTCGGCGTCCACCGCGAGCCGCTGGGGCGGCACACCGCCAGCGCCACCACGCTGCCGCTGCCTCCTCCCGCTCCACCGCCGCCCGCACTCCTGCCCGCGCCCGCATTGGCCGCCATGCCTCTATCTCAGCGGCCTTCCTGAGCGCTCCTGTGACCTACCTTCTAGCTATCTAGCCTCTAGCTCGAATGCACTTCCTTCCCCTTTCCGTTGTCCTCCCCACCTCTGCCTCCACGTAGTGTCCCTCTCCTCAACACACCTCCCACCCCTTGCGCGGGAGATCTCCTTGTGCGGCGGATGATGCCGCCTCCTTCTAGCGTTGTCGTCGTTGCCCCCATCGACGGTCAGTTTGTGGCTCGCCCCGGTCTCGCTGGATCTACCCGTCGAGGAGAAATCGACCGACTGTGGCCAGAGATACTGAGGTGGAGTTCTTCGAGGAGAAGTCGTCCTGACGTGGAGATGTACACGGCGCTGCGGGAGTGCGACATGGACCCCGACGAGGCGGCCAGCCTCCTCCTCTTCCAAGGTCCCATCCCGTGTCACTCCCCTTTTCCTCACCATTTCATGTGCAAGTTCTG
This sequence comes from Zea luxurians, assembly GCA_029449295.1. Taxonomy (NCBI): domain Eukaryota; kingdom Viridiplantae; phylum Streptophyta; class Magnoliopsida; order Poales; family Poaceae; genus Zea; species Zea luxurians. The sequence goes on along the minus strand of JAOPSE010000004.1, from coordinate 178,861,703 downwards.
TCGGATGTACTGGTTAGAGATGCATTAACTATGGATCTACCAACGACATCGAGCTTGTAGAGCAATCTGAGTAATCGTTGGGTACAGATGTGGACTATAGGTGGTATGTCAATGCTAATGAGTTTGTTGTGTAGCTAATTAATCATCACTGGCGTAGTGGCGTGTCAGTTAGCATTTGTGGTGTTCAGTAGTTTCATTCAATACTTTACAGGCTCCTCACCTATCGCAGCCTCTTCGGCATCGCCATCAGACTTCCTGTCACGCTGCTCCGAGTTAGCATTTGCGGATTTGGGGGTGTTGCCTGCCGCGGAGTCAAGGAGAGCTGCTACACCAGGGCTTCTACGCTGTCATCGTCAACAATCTCGACAACACCTCTGAGGTATTGCCTCGTCTGCGTTGATGAGCTCGTCAACCACCATTAGTGGAGGCCCAAACCCTAGCCGCCCCGTGTTCCAGTCTTGCCTAGGCCCAATCGCGCTCGTGTTGGTTTGAGCTCTCTCCTCCTCCCATGCGGCCACAGCAGCCCCAGCAGCCTGACCCCGTCAACCGTAGAAGGCAGCAACGTGATGTGAATGATTTTCTGAATTTTGCTAGAGATATATCACTGCAGTAGAACGTGTTCAGTTATTTAGTGCCTAGACACTGCCATGCTTGCCTTGTTTTTTTGGGGTGGGGGAGGGGTGATATGATCCTAGAGTTCTAACTGAATTTTGACTCACTCAAATTATTCTTCCTATTGGCATACTCACATGTTTTAAGTGTGCCTGAACTTGGAAAGGTTTTTGAAGAAACTGTTGCACTATGGTTGCTCTCACTGATTTGTTCTTATCATGAAGGAGTAAATATACTGTTATAGAGCTTAATGGCATTGACACAGTATTTGATAGACTTGCTAGCTCAATGGCGTTAATACAAATTAAAGCATGCCAACATCTTCCATGTTCAGTACTGAACGAAGATTGTGAAAACACTGTGCTTATAAAAAGGGACATATTTTACAAATGCATTCAGTTTCCTCTCAAAAGGGAAATAGCAAAAACACAATTTATGTATAGTATGGCTTAGCGTCTCTTTTACCTACAAGTTGGCTTGAAGACGCATCTCTCAGGTGCCTAGTGAAGAATGGGAGGTTGGACAGCAGCTTCATGCTTTATGATGAGATGGCGATGATATGGGAAGGTCTATATCCTAATCCATTCACCTACATTACTGTATGGCACTTTGATCCCTCCCCTGTACATGTTGACATTGTGATATCAATCCTCTTTGTTTGGCCAGGAGGTCATGTTTTTTTGAAATAGTTGTTAGTAAAAGGCTTCCAAAGATTGTTTTTAATCTATGTATACATCTTTTCACATCAATAAACCATTTTGTTAAGTCCATGGTTCGATCACATGTGTCTAGCTGCTTTTTACCTGCTTTTGACTTATAAGCTCGAAGATATTCTAGAATTTGTTTAACCAATTTGTGAGAAAAGTTCAGGATCATTTTTCTAATGAAGGGTATTTTCATTATGCTTTACAATGGCCTTCCTACAAGCTTTTGTAAAAATCAGCTGCCTTCCAAAGAGTTTATGATGGTGTTGGAAGACGAAGAGGGCATTGAATCTGATGTTGTCTATATTGGAAACCGAACAGGTCTAAGTGGTGGATAGAGGAGCTTTTCAATGCACCATGACCAGGAGGAAGGGGTGAAAGGGAATTAGGCTTACACCTATTTTCCTAATTAATTTTGGTGGTTGAATTGCCCAACACAAATAATTGGACTAACTAGTTTGCTCTAGTGCATAAGTTATACAGGTGTCAAAGGTTCACTCTTAGCCAATAAAAATACCAACAAAAGAGCAAAGGGACAACCGAAGGCACCTCTGGTCTGGCGCACCGGACTGTCCGGTGTGCCACCGGACAGTGTCCGGTGCACCACCGGACAGTGTCCGGTGCACCAGAGGACTCCAACTCAAACTCGTCACCTTGTGGAAAATCCAGAGGCGCTCCGCTATAATTCACCGGACTGTCCGGTGCTCCAAGGAACGGCGCCTCAGGAACTCGCCAGCTTCGGAATTCGCAACGGCTAGCCCGCTATAATTCACCGGACATGTCCGGTGTACACCGGACTGTCCGGTGTGACATCGAAGCAACGGATACTTCGACGCCAACGACTACCTTCAGCGCATTGAATGCGCACCAGCGCGCGCAGAAGTCAGGCACGCCCATACTGGCGCACCGGACACTCTACAGTACATGTCCGGTGTGCCACCGAACATCAAGGCGGGCCCAGAAGACAGTGCTCCAACGGTCGAATCCCAACGGCTTTGGTGACGTGGCTGGCGCACCGGACATGTCCGGTGTGCACCGGACTGTCCGGTGCACCATACGACAGTCAGCCCCACCAAACGACTAGTTTGTTGGTTGGGGCTATAAATACCCCCAACCACACACCATTCATTGCATCCAAGTTTTCACACTTCCAACCACTTACAAGAGCTAGACATTCAATTCTAGACACACTCAAGAGATCAAATCCTCTCCCAAATTCCACACAAAGCTTTAATGACTAGTGAGAGAGATTTGCTTGTGTTCTTTCGAGCTCTTGCGCTTGGATTGCTTTCTTCTTTCTTGATTCTTTATTGCGATCAAACTCACTTGTAATTGTCACACCCGGGTTTCGAGGCACCAAGACCCGGGCGCGAACATAATCACCAGGTGTGCTGGGACCAAGTCTCACACATATGATGAATCATGGCACAGGATCGAATGTCACATCTTTACTACATAACAGGAGTTCTATACAAAATAAATAAATAATTACATTATAAGGAGACAACGGTCCAGCAACCCAAAGTTGACTGGGAGACGACGGCCTAGACCTCTCACGAACTCGTCACAGCATCCTCCATGCGCCTCATCCTAGGGTACCTGTTCTTGACTTGTGGGGGGGGGGGTGTGAGACAGCAAGAGTGAGCTCACATACGTTCATCGCTCAACAAGTTGTGGGGAATAATGTGCATGAACTCGCCAAAGGTGGGAGCTCACGTGAAGTGTTAGGCTTACCAAAGAGAATGGTTAGAGCTGAGCATTGCTTTTAAAGTTGGTCAACATTTTATTAGCAATTACTAAGTATAAGTAAATACCATCCCAATTAAGTAGTAGAACAGAAGTAACAACATCACCTGCGATGCAATGCATATGACAAATTGAATTTACTTCCATAAATTAATCATGTGAGGGTCCGAGCTGCTCATGACCGTGATCACGGCTAGTATACCAGTTTTACACTCTGCAGAGGTTGCGCATCTTTACCCACAAGTCATGTTACCCATTTGCCAAGGGATCGCGACTTCCCATACACCTCTACCGAGGAGGCGAGGCAGGGTAACACTACGAGGCCTTTACAAAGTTCCACTAGCTTCAGAAAACCCGCTACAGTTTATAGGAAGCTCCAATGCAGGGTTCTTGCCTGACCGCCATCGCAGCAAAATCAACCAAAGACCTCCCTACACTGACCACTCCCCTACTGCCCTTGCCCCTTTTGGGTAAAGTAGTCCTCCACTAGCTTTCCTAATTAATCAGCCAAGGGCGTCCATAAACCCTTGTGGTAGCACTGTTTTCCCGGGTGGTTCTCCATGTTCCAATTAACATAATGATCTTATCATGAAAAGTAAATAACAACGGATAACAAAAGTATAATCATGAATAATGTGTATCTCAATGCCCAAATCCACATAAAGCACTAGCAAGTACTACCCAGAAGTTTAGTGGTAAACAAGGCATAAAGATAGTCAAACTAGGGTGACCTATTGGGTCCCATCAAAATTAACCTATGCAGATCATTATGATAAATCAGAACATGAATGGGTAAAAAGAAGTGATCAAGGGCACAACTTGCCTGGGACTTGAGATTCCAGGTACCAGGATGTTCTTCAGGTGACTCGTAACCTCGCGCTAAACGTAGCAATACAGACAAACATGTATAGGCAAAATTAACATCACACCAAACATAAGTTAAACTACGTATTAATAATCTACACGTCGTAACGAGATCACAGGCTCGAGAACTACTAAAATCAGAGTTACGGTTAAGGAGTTATGGTATTCGGAAGGTCTACGTGATGAAGTAATTAAAACTAGGTCTTGAGTTGGTTTTATAAAGATAATCTAAATAAATAATCATTTCACCTTTAATCTTAATTATAACTTGACTAGAGATTATATTTTAATCAAATTATAATTATAAGATCAGAATACTATATTAATATTAGAATAAGCTAATCCACAAAACATATATTAATCAAATTAGTTACCTAATTATAAAAGTATGGGATATCATATAATAAATATCGCTACTGCTTAGTAAATATTTATGCGAAGCTAACGCAATTCGAACGGATCAAATCGGAGTCAAAATGAATTAGTTACGATTTCCCGAAGTTTTACATGTTTAATATAGAATAAGCTAAGTGCATAATTTAAATATATGTTTCATAACCAAACAAGGATACAAGGTGATAAACAACATTATTATGAACTTAATGCAACTGGAATGGGTCATTTTGAAGTTAAAATGAGTTAAATATGAATTAAACTAGTTTCTAGAATTATTTCTAATCTAAAAATCGAAATCTGAATTTATTTTATAAATTCCGAAGGACACAAGGGTTGCGACTACAAATTTTACAAAACCTAGGGTCTAAATCGTGAAAAATAGGACCGATCCGTAATATTAACAGTATAAGGGTGGACGACGGGTTTATTTAAAAGAAGTCCGAGGGCTCATTAGATAATATGCCACACGAAGGGGTATCTCGAAGTCCTGGCCGCCCGATCCGCAACGGACGTGCCCGATTAGATCCAGACGCGCAACACACCCGCGCATGCCCCTGGCCGTCCGATCCAGAATCCACGGCCCTGGTTTAATGAATCGAAGGGGTACGCCAAGATTCGATCCAGGCCGTCCATCTAATATCTACGGCTCCCACACTCTCAACCATCCATCTAATCGTCACCGTTGAAGACGAGATCAACGATCCACCGGCCTTCTTCAACCCCCGGCTGCCCAGGCACAGATGCCGCGTCCTCTCCCGCGTTCTCTCTCTCTCCCGTTGATCCACCGGCGCTGGCCAAGACCCGACAAAGGTACCCGGCGGCTCGCTGGCCCCTAGGACCGCCCCCGCGACCATGACCGCAACGCCGGCACCCGAACCCCCGGTGCGCACCCAAAAATTAACGCAGAGGAAAAGAAGGTTCACCAGCGATGGTGTCCGACGTTGACCGCCGATGTTCCGCCGCCTGCGCAGATCCCAACGAAAGCGCCATGTGGATGGAGCGAAGGAACGGCAACCGCAGTGCCCTGGGATTCGACTGGTGAAGTCTATAGTAGCCTACGCCAGAGCTCCGCCGGTCCAGCAACCCTCTCTCTCCCTCACGATTCTTATGGCGGTACTGGTGAGCTACACAGGACGAGGGGAATAGAAGCGATGGAGGAGGGGAGGTCATGGGCGCGCCCGGCTTTTATCCCCTGAGTCCTCGGAGTCGGGGACGTGGTCCACCCGCGCGAAACAAGGGAGAGATCCACGCACGACGTCCGGGTTGTTGACGCGGATAGGAAACAGAAACGGCGAAGAAGGGGAAAGAGATAGAGATGACAGGTAGGTCCCACCATCTAGTGACTAAACGCCGCGCGTGAGAGGGACTGAGCCGAGGGCCTGGTCGGCCAGTGAGCGCGCGCAGGGAGTAAAATTGGGCTGCCAGCGGAGGTGAATCGGTGTTGGGCCAAAAGGGTTTAGTCGGCCCATGATGGCACAGTTTCGTTTTTCTTTTATTCTGTTCCGAATTTCCCCCTTTTTCTTTTATATATTTCCAAACTCTAACATTTGAACTTCAACTTGAGTTGTGATCCCTTCATAAAGGTTAGGTACACTAAATATACAGTTCATTAGTCTGAAATAATATTTTGAATGGGGAATAAAAGTAAATGTTACTTCAAACTTGAATATTCATGTAAACAAATGATTATGGTGCATATTCATTTAGTTGAATAGGAACTTTTCTATTACTTCTTTTACAAAATAGTTCTTGGTTTTCAAAATTCATTCCTCACATTCATTGCTCAAGTATAAGTTGAGATGTCAGAATCTACTATTTCATTTCTTCATATATTTATTATTATTATTATTATTATTATTATTATTATTATTATTATTATTATTATTATTATTATTATTATTATTTTCTTATACGAATTTTGGGCCTTACAAATCCTACCCCCCTTAACAGAAATCTCGTCCTCGAGATTTTGTAAGAAATGGGTATATAACCATGTTATCTCAAAACATATGCACAAACAAAAATCTCAGCATGATGCATAATTTATTAGCAAAACATATGGTCGATTGGACCTTATTATTATTCCTAAAATAATAAAATACTGGTTAGGAGATGGTTATGAAAATATGGACATAGTATGTCTAGGCATCTATGAGATTCCCTTATGGTCAGTATAGGTCATGGCAAGGAAGAGTATAATAAGGAAAGACTTTATCCAAAATGTTTATGTCTTGATTCATCTCGAGATTCGCTTTGGCTGTTATATCCTTCCTTGTCGAGGTTGATCTCCTCGTTTCTTTTGGTCTTGGTGTCTCCATCCGAGCTAGGGAGCTAGCTATAGTTAAGATAGCTAGGGTATATGGGTAGGACAAAATCTTGTTTATCGATAGGTTAGCATAGATGGATTATGTAACCTATTGGGAGTGTATGGCTGAGTTGATCTAAGGCACTAACTTAGGCCCAAAACATGTTTATTGGGTCTAATCTATTTCACCAGTATTAACTAACCTATTTATGTAACTCACTTTAGATTAGATCATATTAGGTTAGATGGGATCTAGATTAGATTGGTATGACTAGTTTAACTAGATAAGATCTAATTAATTTGCATTAGATCATGGGTGTTAAACTAGGGTGGATAAGTATGCCTATTAGGATAAGATGGATCCATAAAGATAAGATAGAATCTTTTGAGGTCAGTTAGATCTATTAGGATGAGATAAATTCTTTTCAAGATAAGATGAGTATATTTTTAAGATGAGATGGATCTATTAAGATCAGGGAGAATCTTTTAAGATAAGATGAATTGGTTATAATGAGATCTTTTAGGATAAGATAAATCTTTTAAGCTAGATATGTTCCAATGGGGATAATCTAGGTTGTCTAGTTATTTTATAAATATATTTTTTATACCTATGTGTATATGCAGATGAAATTGTGAACATTACTCCACAACTCATCACACTCAATCAAAGATCCAAATCAGACAAGTATCATAAGAACAAACATTGAAGTATACAAATAAAAAAATAGTTTCGTTTTTGTCCCTAAGATTAGGTCTCCTATTCCTAAAGGTCACTTTAGGTACAGGATTTCAAAGTGTGAAATCCACATTTGTCTTTAGAAGGAAAAAGGTAAGAATAATCAGAGTAAAGCGGAATTAGATGAGAAAAGATTAAGATAAGCTTAGAAAGAATCAGACTAGTAAAGGTAAGTAGACAATGGTTGTCCAGTTCTATCTAGGTTTCGTCCTACAGTCAACATTCCTCTGATACCACTTCTGTCACACCCGGGTTTCGAGGCACCAAGACCCGGGCGCGGACATAATCACCAGGTGTGCTGGGACCAAGTCTCACACATATGATGAATCATGGCACAGGATCGAATGTCACATCTTTACTACATAACAGGAGTTTTATACAAAATAAATAAATAATTACATTATAAGGAGACAACGGTCCAGCAACCCAAAGTTGACTAGGAGACGACGGCCTAGACCTCTCACGAACTCGTCACAGCATCCTCCATGCGCCTCATCCTGGGGTACCTATTCTTGACCTGTGGGGGGGGTGTGAGACAGCAAGAGTGAGCTCACATACGTTCATCGCTCAACAAGTTGTGGTGAATAATGTGCATGAACTCGCCAAAGGTGGGAGCTCACGTGAAGTGTAAGGCTTACCAAAGAGAATGGTTAGAGCTGAGCATTGCTTTTAAAGTTGGTCAAAATTTTATTAGCAATTACTAAGTATAAGTAAATACCATCCCAATTAAGTAGTAGAACAGAAGTAACAACATCACCTGCGATGCAATGCATATGACAAATTGAATTTAGTTCCATAAATTAATCATGTGAGGGTCCGAGCTGCTCATGACCGTGAGCACGGCTAGTATACCAGTTTTACACTCTGTAGAGGTTGCGCATCTTTACCCACAAGTCATGTTACCCATCTGCCAAGGGATCGCGACTTCCCATACACCTCTACCGAGGAGGCGAGACAGAGTAACACTACGAGGCCTTTACAAAGTTCCACTAGCTTCAGAAAACCCGCTACAGTTTATAGGAAGCTCCAATGCAGGGTTCTTGCCTGACCGCCATCGCAGCAAAATCAACCAAGGACCTCCCTACACTGACCACTCCCCTACTGCCCTTGCCCCTTTCGGGTAAAGTAGTCCTCCACTAGCTTTCCTAATTAATCAGCCAAGGGCGTCCATAAACCCTTGTGGTAGCACTGTTTTCCCGGGTGGTTCTCCATGTTCCAATTAACATAATGATCTTATCATGAATAGTAAATAACAACGGATAACAAAAGTATAATCATGAATAATGTGTATCTCAATGCCCAAATCCACATAAAGCACTAGCAAGTACTACCCAGAAGTTTAGTGGTAAACAAGGCATAAAGATAGTCAAACTAGGGTGACCTATTGGGTCCCATCAAAATTAACCTATGCAGATCATTATGATTAATCAGAACATGAATGGGCAAAAAGAAGTGATCAAGGGCACAACTTGCCTGGGACTTGAGATTCCAGGTACCAGGATGTTCTTCAGGTGACTCGTAACCTCGCGCTAAACGTAGCAATACAGACAAACATGTATAGGCAAAATTAACATCACACCAAACATAAGTTTAAACTGCGTATTAATAATCTACATGTCGTAACGAGATCACAGGCTCGAGAACTACTAAAATCAGAGTTACGGTTAAGGAGTTATGGTATTCGGAAGGTCTACGTGATGAAGTAATTAAAACTAGGTCTTGAGTTGGTTTTATAAAGATAATCTAAATAAATAATCATTTCACCTTTAATCTTAATTATAACTTGACTAGAGATTATATTTTAATCAAATTATAATTATAAGATCAGAATACTATATTAATATTAGAATAAGCTAATCCACAAAACATATATTAATCAAATTAGTTACCTAATTATAAAAGTATGGGATATCATATAAAAAATATCGCTACTGCTTAGTAAATATTTATGTGAAGCTAACGCAATTTGAACGGATCAAATCGGAGTCAAAATGAATTAGTTACGATTTCCCGAAGTTTTACGTGTTTAATATAGAATAAGCTAAGTGCATAATTTAAATATATGTTTCATAACCAAACAAGGATACAAGGTGATAAACAACATTATTATGAACTTAATGCAACTAGAATGGGTCATTTTGAAGTTAAAATGAGTTAAATATGAATTAAACTAGTTTCTAGAATTATTTCTAATCTAAAAATCGAAATCTGAATTTATTTTATAAATTCCGAAGGACACAAGGGTTGCGACTACAAATTTTACAAAACCTAGGGTCTAAATCGTGAAAAATAGGACCGATCCGTAATATTAACAGTATAAGGGTGGACGGTGGGTTTATTTAGAAGAAGTCCGAGGGCTCATTAGATAATATGCCACACGAAGGGGTATCTCGAAGTCCTGGCCGCCCGATCCGCAACGGACGTGCCCGATTAGATCCAGACGCGCAACACACCCGCGCATGCTCTTGGCCGTCCGATCCAGAATCCACGGCCCTGGTTTAATGAATTGAAGGGGTACGCCAAGATTCGATCTAGGCCGTCCATCTAATATCTACGGCTCCCACACTCTCAACCATCCATCTAATCGTCACCGTTGAAGACGAGATCAACGATCCACCGGCCTTCTTCAACCCCCGGCTGCCCAGGCACAGATGCCGCGTCCTCTCCCGCGTTCTCTCTCTCCCGTTGATCCACCGGCGCTGGCCAAGACCCGACAAAGGTACCCGGCGGCTCGCTGGCCCCTAGGACCGCCCCCGCGACCATGACCGCAACGCCGACACCCGAACCCCCGGTGCGCACCCAAAAATTAACGCAGAGGAAAAGAAGGTTCACCAGCGATGGTGTCCGACGTTGACCGCCGATGTTCCGCCGCCTGCGCAGATCCCAACGAAAGCGCCATGTGGATGGAGCGAAGGAACGGCAACCGCAGTGCCCTGGGATTCGACTGGTGAAGTCTATAGTAGCCTGCGCCAGAGCTCCGCCGGTCCAGCAACCCTCTCTCTCCCTCACGATTCTTATGGCGGTACTGGTGAGCTACACAGGACGAGGGGAATAGAAGCGATGGAGGAGGGGAGGTCATGGGCGCGCCCGGCTTTTATCCCCTGAGTCCTCGGAGTCGGGGACGTGGTCCACCCGCGCGAAACAAGGGAGAGATCCACGCACGACGTTTGGGTTGTTGACGCGGATAGGAAACAGAAACGGCGAAGAAGGGGGAAGAGATAGAGATGACAGGTAGGTCCCACCATCCAGTGACTAAACGCCGCGCGTGAGAGGGACTGAGCCGAGGGCCCGGTCGGCCAGTGAGCGCGCGCAGGGAGTAAAATTGGGCTGCCAGCGGAGGTGAATCGGTGTTGGGCCAAAAGGGTTTAGTCGGCCCATGATGACACAGTTTCGTTTTTCTTTTATTCTGTTCCGAATTTCCTCCTTTTTATTTTATATATTTCCAAACTCTAACATTTGAACTTCAACTTGAGTTGTGATCCCTTCATAAAGGTTAGGTACACTAAATATACAGTTCATTAGTCTGAAATAGTATTTTGAATGGGGAATAAAAGTAAATGTTACTTCAAACTTGAATATTCATGTAAACAAATGATTATGGTGCATATTCATTTAGTTGAATAGGAACTTTTCTATTACTTCTTTTACAAAATAGTTCTTGGTTTTCAAAATTCATTCCTCACATTCATTGCTCAAGTATAAGTTGAGATGTCAGAATCTACTATTTCATTTCTTCATATATTTATTATTATTATTATTATTATTATTATTATTATTATTATTATTATTATTATTATTATTATTATTATTATTATTATTATTTTCTTATACGAATTTTGGGCCTTACAGTAATTGAGGCAAGAGACACCAATCTTGTGGTGGTCCTTGTAGGAACTTTGTGTTCCAAGTGATTGAGAACAGAAAGCTCACTCGGTCCGAGGGACCGTTTGAGAGAGGGAAAGGGTTGAAAGAGACCCGGTCTTTGTGACCACCTCAACGGGGAGTAGGTTTGCAAGAACCGAACCTCGGTAAAACAAATCCGCGTGTCACACCTCTTATTTGCTTGCGATTTGTTTTGCACCCTCTCTCGCGGACTTGATTATATTTCTAACGCTAACCCGGCTTGTAGTTGTGATTATTTTTGAGAATTTCAGTTTTGCCCTATTCATCCCCCCTCTAGGTGACTTTCAATTGGTATCAGAACCCGGTGCTTCATTAGAGCCTAACCGCTCGAAGTGATGTCGGGAGAACTCGCCAAAAAGGAGATGGAGACCGGCGACAAGCCCACTACAAGCCACGGGAAGGCTTCATCGGAAGAGTCCCACAACAAGGAGAAGAGGAAGGAAAAGAAGAAGGAAAAGAAGACTTCTTCTCACATGTCGCATCGGAGTGGCGACAAAATAAAGAAGATGAGGAAGGTGGTCTACTACGAGACCGACACTTCATCACCTTCTACCTCCAGCTCCGACGCGCCCTCCATAACTTCTAAGCGCCATGAGCGCAATAAGTTTAGTAAGATCCCCTTACATTATCCTCGTACCTCTAGACATACTCCATTACTTTCCGTTCCATTAGGCAAACCGCCAACCGTTGACAGTGAAGATTATGCTAGGTGGAGTGATTTAATGAAATTTCATCTAACCTCACTCCACAAAAGTATATGGAATGTTGTCGAGTTTGGAGCACAGGTACCATCCGTAGGGGATGAGGATTATGATGAGGACGAAGTGGCCCAAATCGAGCACTTCAACTCCCAAGCCACAACAATACTCTAAGTTGGGAGGAGTACAACAAGGTGCAAGGATTGAAGAGCGCCAAGGAAGTTTGGGATGTGCTCAAAACCGTGCACGAGGGTGATGAACTCACCAAGATCACCAAGCGGGAAACAATCGAGGGGGAGCTCGGTCGTTTCCGTCTACGCCAAGGGGAGGAGCCACAAGACATGTACAACCGGCTCAAAACCTTGGTAAACCAAGTGCGCAACCTCGGGAGCAAAAAGTGGGATGACCACGAGGTGGTTAAGGTTATTCTAAGATCTCTTATTTTCCTTAACCCCACTCAAGTTCAATTAATTCGTGGCAACCCAAGATATACACTAATGACTGCCGAGGAAGTAATCGGGAATTTTGTGAGCTTTGAATTTATGATCAAGGGATCACAGAAGATCAACGAGCTTGACGGCCCCTCCACGTCCGAAGCTCAGCCAGTTGCATTCAAGGCGACGGAGGAGAAGAAGGAGGAGTCTACACCAAGTAGACAACCAATCGACGCCTCCAAGCTCGATAATGAGGAGATGGCTCTTGTCATCAAAAGCTTTCGCCAAATCCTTAAGCAAAGGAGGGGGAAGGATTACAAGCCCCGCTCCAAGAAGGTTTGCTACAAGTGTGGTAAGCCCGATCACTTTATTGCAAAATGTCCTATTTCGAGTGACAGTGACAGGGGCGACGACAAGAAGGGGAGAAGAAAGGAGAAGAAGAGATACTACAAGAAGAAGGGCGGCGATGCCCATGTTTGTCGGGAGTGGGACTCCGACGAAAGCTCTAGCGACTCCTCCGACGACGAGGACGCCGCCAACATCGCCGTCACCAAGGGCCTTCTCTTCCCCAACGTCGGCCACAAGTGCCTCATGGCAAAGGACGGCAAAAAGAAGAAGGTTAAATCTAAATCCTCCACTAGATATGAGTCCTCTAGTGATGAAAATGCTAGTGATGAGGAAGATAACCTACGCACTCTTTTTGCCAACTTAAACATGCAACAAAAAGAGAAATTAAATGAATTGATTAGTGCCATCCATGAGAAGGGTGATCTCTTGGACTCCCAAGAGGACTTCCTAATCAAGGAAAACAAAAAGCATGTTAAGGTTAAAAATGCTTATGCTATAGAAGTTGAGAAATGTGAAAAATTATCTAGTGAGCTAAGCACTTGCCATGAGACAATAGACAACCTTAGAAATGAGAATTCTAATTTGTTGGCTAAGGTTGATTCTATTGCTTGTAATGTTTCAATTCCCAATCTTAGAGATGATAATGATGATTTACCTGCTAAGATTGAAGAATTAAACATATCTCTTGCTAGCCTTAGGATTGAGAATGAACAGTTGCTTGCTAAGGCTAAAGATTTTGATGTTTGCAATGCTACTATTTCCGACCTTAGAACTAAGAATGATATATCGCATGCTAAGGTTGTAGAATTAAAATCTTGCAAACCCTCTACATCTACCGTTGAGCACACTTCTATTTGTACTAGATGTAGAGATGTTGATGTTAATGCTATTCATGATCACATGGCTTTAATTAAACAACAAAATGATCATATAGCAAAATTAGATGCTAAAATTGCCGAGCATAACTTAGAAAATGAAAAATTTAAATTTGCTCGTAGTATGCTTTATAATGGGAGACGCCCTGGCATCAAGGATGGCATTGGCTTCCAAAGGGGAGACAATGTCAAACTTAATGCCCCTCCTAAAAGATTGTCTAATTTTGTAAAGGGCAAGGCTCCCATGCCTCAGGATAACGAGGGTTACATTTTGTACCCTGTCGGTTATCCCGAGGACAAAATTAGGAGAATTCATTTAGGAAGTCTCACTCTGGCCCTAATCATGCTTTCATGTATAAGGGTGAGACATCTAGCTCTAGGCAACCAACCCGTGCTAAGTTGCCTAAAAGGAAAACTCCTAGTGCATCAAATGAACATAGCTTTTCATTCAAAACTTTTGATGCATCATATGTTTTGACTAACAAATCCGGCAAGGTAGTTGCCAAATATGTTGGGGGCAAGCACAAGGGGTCAAAAACTTGTGTTTGGGTACCCAAAGTTCTTGTATCTAATGCTAAAGGACCCAAAACCATTTGGGTACCTAAAGTCAAGAACTAAACAAGTTTTGTAGGTTTATGCATCCGGGGGCTCAAGTTGGATTATCGACAGCGGGTGCACAAACCACATGATAGGGGAGAAGAAGATGTTCTCCTCCTATGAGAAAAACCAGGATCCCCAACGAGCTATCACATTCGGGGATGGAAACCAAAGTTTGGTCAAAGGATTGGGTAAAATTGCTATATCTCCTGACCATTCTATTTCCAATGTTTTTCTTGTAGATTCATTAGATTACAATTTGCTTTCTGTTTCTCAATTATGTCAAATGGGCTACAACTGTCTTTTTACTGATATAGGTGTCACTGTCTTTAGAAGAAGTGATGATTCAATAGCATTTAAGGGAGTGTTAGAGGGTCAGATATACTTGGTAGATTTCGATAGAGCTGAACTCGACACTTGCTTAATTGCTAATACTAACATGGGTTGGCTCTGGCACCGCCGACTAGCCCATGTTGGGATGAAGAATCTTCATAAGCTTCTAAAGGGAGAACACATTTTAGGATTAACCAATGTTCATTTTGAGAAAGACAGAGTTTGTAGCGCATGCCAAGCAGGAAAGCAAGTTGGTGCCCATCACCCACACAAGAACATCATGACGACCGACAGGCCGCTTGAGCTGCTCCACATGGATCTATTCGGCTCGATTGCTTACATAAGCATCGGTGGGAGTAAGTATTGTCTTGTAATAGTGGATGATTATTCTCGCTTCACTTGGGTGTTCTTTTTGCAGGAAATATCACATACCCAAGAAACCTTAAAGGGATTCTTGAGACGGGCTCAAAATGAGTTCGGCTTAAGAATCAAGAAAATTAGAAGCGACAACGGGACGGAGTTCAAGAACTCTCAAATTGAAGCCTTCCTTGAGGAGGAGGGCATCAAGCATGAGTTCTCCTCTCCCTACACGCCACAACAAAATGGTGTAGTGGAGAGGAAGAATAGAACTCTATTGGACATGGCAAGAACCATGCTTGATGAATACAAGACTTCGGATCGGTTTTGGGCCGAGGCGGTCAACACCGCTTGCTACGCCATCAACCGGTTATATCTTCACCGAATCCTCAAAAAGACATCCTATGAACTCCTAACCGGTAAAAAGCCCAATATTTCATATTTTAGAGTCTTTGGTAGCAAATGCTTTATACTTGTTAAAAGAGGTAGAAAATCTAAATTTGCTCCTAAGACTGTAGAAGGCTTTTTACTAGGATATGATTCAAACACAAGGGCATATAGAGTCTTTAACAAGTCCTCTGGACAAGTTGAAGTTTCTTGTGACGTTGTGTTTGATGAGACTAACGACTCTCAAGTAGAGCAAGTTGATCTTGATGAGATAGGTGATGAAGAGGCTCCGTGCATCGCGCTAAGGAACATGTCCATTGGGGATGTGTGTCCTAAGGAATCCGAAGAGCCTCCAAATGCACAAGATCAACCATCCTCCTCCACGCAAGCATCTCCACCGACTCAAAATGAGGATGAAGCTCAAGTTGATGAAGTAGAAGATCAAGCAAATGAGCCACCTCAAGATGACGGCAATGATCAAAGGGGAGATGCAAATGATCAAGACAAGGAGGATGAAGAACAAAGGCCGCCACACCCAAGAGTCCACCAAGCAATCCAACGAGATCACCCCGTCGACACCATCCTCGGCGACATTCATAAGGGGGTAACTACTAGATCTCGTGTTGCACATTTTTGTGAGCATTACTCTTTTGTTTCCTCTATTGAGCCACACAGGATAGAGGAAGCACTTCAAGATTCGGATTGGGTGGTGGCAATGCAAGAGGAGCTCAACAACTTCACTAGGAATGAGGTATGGCACTTAGTTCCACGTCCTAACCAAAATGTTGTAGGAACCAAGTGGGTTTTCCGCAACAAGCAAGACGAGCATGGTGTGGTGACAAGGAACAAAGCTCGACTTGTGGCCAAAGGATACTCCCAAGTCGAAGGTTTGGATTTCGGTGAAACCTATGCACCAGTAGCTAGGCTTGAGTCAATTCGTATATTATTGGCCTATGCTACTTACCATGGCTTCAAGCTTTATCAAATGGGCGTGAAGAGTGCCTTCCTCAATGGACCAATCAAGGAAGAGGTCTATGTTGAGCAACCTCCCGGCTTTGAAGATAGTGAGTACCCTAACCATGTTTATAAGCTCTCTAAGGCGCTTTATGGGCTCAAGCAAGCCCCAAGAGCATGGTATGAATGTCTTAGGGATTTTCTTATCACTAATGGATTCAAAGTCGAAAAAGCCGATCCTACTCTATTCACTAAAACTCTTGAAAATGACTTATTTGTATGCCAAATTTATGTAGATGATATTATATTTGGGTCTACTAACGAGTCTACATGTGAAGAATTTAGTAGGATCATGACACAAAAATTCGAGATGTCTATGATGGGGGAGTTGAAGTATTTCTTAGGATTTCAAGTAAAGCAACTCCAAGAGGGCACCTTCCTAAGCCAAACAAAGTATACTCAAGATATTCTAAGCAAGTTTGGGATGAAGGATGCCAAACCCATCAAGACACCCATGGGAACCAATGGGCATCTCGACCTCGACGAGGGAGGTAAATCCGTCGATCAAAAGGTATACCGGTCGATGATAGGCTCTTTGTTATATTTATGTGCATCTCGACCGGATATTATGCTTTCTGTATGCATGTGTGCAAGATTCCAAGCCGACCCTAAGGAAGCTCACCTTACGGCCGTAAAACGAATCTTGAGATATTTAGTTTATACTCCTAAGTTTGGGCTTTGGTATCCTCAGGGATCCACTTTTGATTTAATTGGTTATTCGAATGCCGACTGGGCAGGTTGTAAAATTAATAGAAAGAGCACATCGGGGACTTGCCAGTTCTTGGGAAGATCCTTGGTGTCTTGGGCTTCAAAGAAGCAAAATTCCGTAGCTCTTTCTACCGCCGAAGCCGAGTACATTGCCGCAGGCCATTGTTGCGCGCAACTACTTTGGATGAGGCAAACCCTTAGGGACTATGGTTACAAATTGACCAAAGTTCCTCTTCTATGTGATAATGAGAGTGCCATCCGCATGGCGGATAATCCCGTTGAGCATAGCCGCACTAACACATAGCCATTCGGTATCACTTTCTAAGGGATCACCAACAAAAGGGAGATATCGAGATTTCATATATTAACACTAAAGATCAATTAGCCGATATCTTTACCAAGCCTCTTGATGAACAAACTTTTAACAAACTTAGGCATGAGCTAAATATTCTTGATTCTAGGAACTTCTTTTGTTGAGTTGCACACATAGCTCCTTCATATACCTTTGATCATATCTCTTTCATGTGCTATGACTGATGTGTTTTCAAGTGAATTTCAAATCAAGTCATAGGTATATCGAAAGGGAATTGGAGTCTTCGGCAAAGACAAAGGCTTCCACTCCATAACTCATCCTTCGCCGTCGCTCCACGCATCTCTCTATCTTTTGAGGGAGAATCCAAAGCAAAAGGACTTCGTCTTTGGTACAATCTTCACTCATTTACTTATGACCAAAGGGGGAGAGAGTTTTTCAAAGGGCTCTAATGATTCCGTTTTTGGCGATTCATGCCAAAGGGGGAGAAAGTATGAGCCCAAAGCAAAAGGACCACACCACCACCAATTTCTAAAATTTTAGTTTTTCAAAGAATATTTTCGAATTGATATCTTACTTGTGATATAATTTCAAATTGGTATACCCTCTTCAAAATTAATATCAAAACCCTCTTGAACACTAAGAGGAGGATTTCATTAAGGGGGAGTTTTGTTTAAGTCAAAGGAAAAGCATTTAAAACAGGGGGAGAAAATTTCAAATCTTGAAAATGCTTTGCAAAATTCTATTCATTTACCTTTGACTATTTGCAAAAAGAACTTTGAAAAGGATTTACAAAAAGGATTTGCAAAAACAAAACATGTGGTGCAAGCGAGGTCCAAAATGTTAAAAACAAAGAAACAATCCATGCATATCTTGTAAGTATTTATATTGGCTCAATTCCAAGCAACCTTTGCACTTACATTATGCAAACTAGTTTAATTATGCATTTCTATACTTGCTTTGGTTTGTGTTGGCATCAATCACCAAAAAGGGGGAGATTGAAAGGGAATTAGGCTTACACCTATTTTCCTAATTAATTTTGGTGGTTGAATTGCCCAACACAAATAATTGGACTAACTAGTTTGCTCTAGTGCATAAGTTATACAGGTGTCAAAGGTTCACTCTTAGCCAATAAAAAGACCAACAAAAGAGCAAAGGGACAACCGAAGGCACCTCTGGTCTGGCACACCGTACTGTCCGGTGCACCACCGGACAGTGTCCGGTGCACCAGAGGACTCCAACTCAAACTCGTCACCTTCGGGAAAATCCAGAGGCGCTCCGCTATAATTCACCGGACTGTCCGGTGCTCCAAGGAACGGCGCCTCAGGAACTCGCCAGCTTCGGGAATTCGCAACGGCTAGCCCGCTATAATTCACCGGACATGCCCGGTGTACACCGGACTGTCTGGTGTGACATCGAAGCAACGGATGCTTCGGCGCCAACGGCTACCTGCAGCGCATTGAATGCGCGCCAGCGCGCGCAGAAGTAAGGCACGCCCATACTGGCGCACCGGACACTCTACAGTACATGTCCAATGTGCCACCGGACATCAAGGCGGGCCCAGAAGACAGTGCTCCAACGGTCGAATCCCAACGGCTTTGGTGACATGGCTGGCGCACTGGACATGTTCGGTGTGCACCGGACTATCCGGTGCACCATACGACAGTCAGCCCCACCAAACGACTAGTTTGGTGGTTGGGGCTATAAATACCCCCAACCACACACCATTCATTGCATCCAAGTTTTCACACTTCCAACCACTTACAAGAGCTAGGCATTCAATTCTAGACACACTCAAGAGATCAAATCCTCTCCCAAATTCCACACAAAGCTTTAGTGACTAGTGAGAGAGATTTGCTTGTGTTCTTTCGAGCTCTTGCGCTTGGATTGCTTTCTTCTTTCTTGATTCTTTATTGCGATCAAACTCACTTGTAATTGAGGCAAGAGACACCAATCTTGTGGTGGTCCTTGTAGGAACTTTGTGTTCCAAGTGATTGAGAAGAGAAAGCTCACTCGGTCCGAGGGACCGTTTGAGAGAGGGAAAGGGTTGAAAGAGACCCAGTCTTTGTGACCACCTCAACGGGGAGTAGGTTTGCAAGAACCGAACCTCGGTAAAACAAATCCGCGTGTCACACCTCTTATTTGCTTGCAATTTGTTTTGCACCCTCTCTCGCGGACTTGATTTTATTTCTAACGCTAACCCGGCTTGTAGTTGTGATTATTTTTGAGAATTTCAGTTTCGCCCTATTCACCCCCCTCTAGGCGACTTTCAAGGGGATTCATTGATCTTTGAATTGGCTGAGCATGGCAGATTTAAGGTGCTAAAATGTTGCTTGTTTACTTCGACATTGCACAATACATTGGACTAGATAGGTTTTCTTATCATGATCGTTTAAACTAGCAAAGGTTTTTCACTCTCTGCTAATTCCACATTTGACTTTTGAATGAAAACAAAACCCAAACTTTATGACATGAATACTCTAGAGAGATAATATCTCAAATTTAACTAAATTTATATAATTTGATGAAATATAAGTTATTCTAGCTTTCTTAGAGATAATTTGACTCTCTAAAAAGTATTGTGCAATACTTTGGAAAATTTTGGTTAAATTTTAGATATACAGAACCTTTAATGCATGATGCTCTCTAAACTGACGGCTTAACACCACATGGGATCTAATATATATGCATAATACCTTGCTTGCTAGAATGAGTTCAATGTATGTTCCCTGAATTTAAGATCTATGATCTGCAATTTTACTCATTGTCATCAATTTCTAAATGTCCCAGTATACATGTATATATTTATTTTCTAAAAAGACTGCTCACAAAGCCTAAATTTATGGGACTTGTCGATGACTCGGTCTTATGTTAATCTAATATTTAATGCATATTTTCTCTGGAATAAAAGCTACACATGTTATTTATTGACGTTTAGTTGAGGCTTTACAGACTACTGACATGACATCCAAAGTGATGCCACACAATTCAACTACGCTGGAGGAGATGGATCCTAAGCAGGAAAATAACAAGTTAGTAAAAGTATGGCAGTAGTATATAATAGCCTTTTCTCACAGTTATTTTGTAATTGTCACGTCGTCACATATATTCAAATTTTGAATGCCAATTGCCAACGTATTGAAGGATTTTGTCACTTCGATTCGGAATTTCAATTTATAAGAAAGTTGAGGATCGAGTTACTCATCGTGTAGTTTTAACACTGCTAGTTTAACCGGTACACACTATTTTTTACCATTTGATTTATTTTTGTAATATCCATGTATCTATATAGGGTCACAACTCACTATAAGCGAAAGAATTCAGCCAACAACAGTCACATATTCATGATTATGCAATTCAATTTCTTGAATATAACAATAGAACAGTTGATTCTCTTGTGTTTCCTGAAGCTCCACCAACTCCGGACAGGCTGAATGACTTTAGAGTCTGGAAAGTTCTTATCACCTCTCAGAAGTAAAAATTTGAAACATTTTGTGTTTCATGATTCATTTCCTTAACTTTCATGATTTACCCCAACGAGCACTCATGGAAACAGTTTATCTGACAAATAGCTATGCAATCGTATTATGATATTTTCTTAATTTTCAGGAAAGTATCTTCTATACTGTAGCAACACTTGGTGTAGTGCTGGCATACATGGGGTCTCTGGAATCTCTTTTAACGTATCATAAGGTACATAGAAGCATTATGCACACTTCCCAAGATTTTAGTGATCCCAGTTTGGTTCCTCCTTTTAGCTTCACTTCCCTTACAAGACTTTGTTAAATTGTTGAACCACAAGGTGGACTGTTATGTTTGTGTAAAGATCTAGCAAATGAGATTAAGGCAGTTGGCTTAAATCCTACTTTCCTCATTATCTGCTCTTCAATTCATCTGAGGACTGACGAATATTTTCATGCTTACTTTGTTAACAGGATGTTGATGAGAAGCTCCTCTATGAAACATTCAGTGTATTTGGAGTGATTGTAACTAATCCTAAGGTGACCGTTGACATACAGTACCTTTTATCTTCATGAATCTTGAAGATTTGGGCTCCTTGATTGTTTTTTCATTGTTAATCGATGAATCTGTTGAGGTAAATGGGAGAGCTGATCCATTAGTGAGATGGATTTTGAATAACTGATGTAAAATTGAAAATAACAGTGTATTGTTTGTTGGCAAATAATTTATAAGATATTGAGATCTCGTTTTCATGTAATCGTTGACACTGACAATTATCGAATAATTTTTTTGTGTCGGCACTATCATAGACAAACATTAATGCATCATTCTTAATCTCTTTGCAAACATACCACATAGGCTTATCAATATTGCTAAAAAGATTAGATTAGTATATAGTTATCAATATATTTGCCTATTATTTAAAATTTTATATTGATTTTTTAGAAATAATTTATGTGATATTATAATATTTGTTCGACATCAGTTCTTTCTAAGTCGGCGTTACATATTTATATCGTCAATATAATATTAATGTTACGGTGATATTTTGCCATACAGATTTTTAATATCATAATGATATTTGTCGTTCGTATCTATATTTCATGCTAATTTTTTTATTACCGTGGCAACGCACGGTCATATACCCAGTGTCTATATATGCTAGATTGCAATCTATCGTAGATTGTACATTAGTGTCTCGGCCTTGTTGCTACGGTTGGCTGAATAATTGTAAACTAATTAATGTGAGATTGATTTGGTTCCACGACATCAATGCCAGTTATGCATGTCGATACGTTTGCATAAAATAGTGTGACACTTTGGCACCTTTATGAAGACACTGGTCACTGTAGCGTGGCACACGGCATTGCGTCCCTGGAATTAGGTTCAGAATCATGTGATATATGTACTTGTCTGTTCCTACCATGTTGATCGTGGAATCTGATTGGATACAAAGTGACCCACCAAATACCACCTATCCAAAGAAATTTACATGCTTTTGGCCTGATCTCGACATTAATAAGCTTCCCAGCCCACTACTAGCTAGGCAGCGTGGCCCATAAAACAAATTCAGAAGTTGTCACCGCTTCACAATATTCTATGTGCAATGATTCAATACGTACGCCTAAATCTGATCAATGCACTGGGGGGGGGGGCACATTGCAATACAAGCCTACAAAATTGACAAATTGTAACACATCCGAAAGTAACAAAATAAATGTATATATATTGTTGTTTCAATTTGGAATGGAAAATAAGGTCGAGGCTCGCGAAACCGACTCAAGCTCAGAGCGGCCTGTGAACCGAGTCAAACTTATTTTTTGGGCTCATTAGTATGGCTCGTTCAAGCTCACGAGCTATGCTAACTATGCTAAGTTAATTAATTTGCAGAATAATGTATGAAAATTCAAATTTCTATTACTCAGTATTGAATATTGATTCTACATTATATATTTAAATAGTATTAATATAATATATGATATAACTATATTTATCAAGGTGTAGCTCAGAAGTCAAGCCAAGCCAGCTCGTGAGCCAACTTCGAGCCGAGCCGAGCCGAGCCTCATCTTTGAGCTCGATCACCCACCGAGCCACACCGAGCATGGCTCGACTCGTTTTGAGCCAATCTGTAGTATAATTGGTGAACCAAAATAAAGACAGAATAGCGTGAAGCAAAAGCCGGCGTATAATTGTAGACTATCTTTGTAATATAATTGGTGATGGTGTTGAGCACGGAAAAGAGCCGTGCGGACGGTTCGCGACCCGGACGGTCCGTGGTGGTGGCGTGGACGGTCCGCGCGTGCACAGAGTCGGTTAGGGTTCCTAGTTTCTCGCGGGATTTGTTACCTAAAACCGCGGGATTAGCTCAGGAAATAGTTTGTAGCGGATCCAGACCTCCCCTTTATATAGATGAAGGGCTACGGCTGATTAATTTCCCCAACAATCGATCAAATCAAATATATTTCTCATTTTACTTATGCATTAGGAGTAGTTCTAGTTTAGTGTCCAAATCCTCAAATTCTCCATTTCTCCTCGACTCTACGTCGATCATAGGAATCTAGGTCAGCCTGCCGAGCCTAGACAACACCTAGGATCTCTCCTCCTGACGGGGTCCCTCCCGAGAGTGAGATCCAGGCGCCGCCGTCGACCTTCAATTCGCCGCCCCTGCGTACGCGCGGACCGTCTGACCTGTAGGCGCGGACCGTCCAGCTCGTCAGGCAGGGAACTCGAGCTCGGCCCCTAGTCGCGGACCGTCCGCACCTGTGCAGAGGGCACCGCTGCCGGTTCTCGTTATAGTGATTGGCGTCCGAAAAGGTGTCAACACACTTTTTGGCGACTCCGCTGGGGATAGGTGTCTAGATCTACTAAAAATCAGGCCCTCAAATGGTCGGTTCTAAAGGTCACACCGATATCTCCCCAGACAATTGAAAGGGAATAAGGCTTACACCTTTTTCTAATTAATTTTGGTGGTTGAATTGCCCAACACAAATAACTGGACTAACTAGTTTGCTCTAGTCTATAAGTTTTACAGATGCCAAAGATTCACAATAAGTCAATAAAAAGACCAAGAAAGGGGTCAAAGAAAGAGAGCAAAAGACAACCCAAAGACACCCTGGTCTGGCGCACCGGACTGACCGGTGTGCCACCGGATAGTGTCCGGTGCACCAGGGCACTCAACGCTGAACTCGCTACCTTCGGGAAATTCAGAGGGCGCTCCGCTATAATTCACCGGACTGTCCGGTGCACACCGGACTGTCCGGTGTGCCAGCGGAGCAACGGCTAGTTCGTGCGCAACGGTCGTCTGCAACCGCATTCAATGCGCTACAGTGCGCGCCAGAGTCAGAGCACGCGCAGTTGGCGCACCGGACAGTCTACAGGACTTGTCCGGTGCACCACCGGACAGCCCAGAGGCCCCACAAGTCAGAGCTCCAACGGTCGAACCCCAACGGCTGGCTGACATGGCTGGCGCACCAGACAGTGTCTGGTGGCGCACCGGACAGTGTCTGGTGGCGCACCGGACTGTCCGGTGCGCCATGTGACAGCACACTTCCAACGGACATTTTTGGTGGTTGGGGCTATTATGTAAAGCCCAAAATTTGTATAAAAAATCAAGATAAATAAATAGAATATTATTATGTAAGGTTTTAGGATTATGGAACCATTGGAGATTTCTTGATTTTGTGCATATTCCAAACAAAGGAATTATATTGGTCAAATAAATAAATAAAATAGACATCTCATGCTAAAGTTTTCTTGAATGTTGTATTTGTATTCAAATGTATGAGACAAGTTTAAGTTTAAAAAATATAGAATTTAAAAATAGAAAAGGAATCAAGAAAAGAGAATGCAATAGAAATGGAAAAGAATATACAATACAAAGGAAAAATATATACATATATACATAATTATGATTCTTCGTGATAGTACTTTAATTATGCACTTGATTTCTGTCACAAATTTGAATTTAAATATCAAATTTGAAAACAAAACAAGGAAAATAGGAACAATAATAAAATAAAGAAAGGAAAAATGCAAAACGGACCAGCCCAGCTACCCTTGACCCTTCCCTCTCTCTCGGCCCAGCTTAAAACTACCCCGCGCCAGCCCATCTTCCCCTCCTGGTGTCGCCTGCATGTGGACCACCTATCTCCCTTGCGTCCGCGCACTTGGGCACTGTCACAGGCATGTGGGCCCCTACGGTCATCTCCTTCCTCGATCGGTAAGCATGTGCGTGACTTCGCGCCCCGCCGCGCACGCACCGCAGCTAAGCCTCATGCTCGCGCGCGGACTCTGGTTCACATGTGGGGTGTCTTTTGCCGCGTGTTCACCTGGAACGTGGGTCCCATATGGCAGCTCCACCATCTTTATCGAGTCGCACCAGATCACAGAGAATCGAACCCGAACGGACTCCGTCTTCTTCGCTGGATCTGCGCGAAGCTTAAACAACCCTCCCTCCGGTGACCTTGGTGGCTGTTACAACCGCCGCATCCGCCTGCTGCGCAACCACGCGGGCTCAGGACCGTATAAATACAGGCGTCGCGACAACGAGCATCGTGCAGCGCGAGCAAACACATGAGAGGTGAGAGAGAGAGAGAGAAAAAAAAAGGTGTGCCGCCATGGTTCCTCGCGCCAACTGCGTTCGGTGTGCTCGACCCTCGCTGGCAATCGCTCGTCGCCGGGGTGTCGTCATTCCCGCAGAACCGTCATGCACCAGGGCGAAGGCTCTGCATTTCACGAATCATGGTAAGGAATCTCTGAATCAACTCGCCATGACCTGTGCATCGTGTAGCGCGTTTCGTCCATGACGGTGGGGCATCGGAACCACGCGTCGCAGTTCTCTGGCGTGGACCGCCGCCGCAAGGGAGGCTCCGCGCCGCCGCGTCCGACCGTGGGGGAAGAAAGGTTGTTGGCCATCTGTTTGTTGATGAAGGGTTAGGATTAAAGCAACGTGTACCGGTTGAATCTCCTGATCCATGCCGTGGATCCACCCACGGACGGCGGGGATCGTACTGGGCATCCGGTTCGGCCAGATCAGATCGGAACCGTTGATCCGCTGATGGATGTGGGACGTTAGATCGTGGCACTTTAAAATCCTCACCATAGATCTAGGATCCAACGATCCATTGAGTGTACCGGTTCATTTAATGGCCAGTCTAATCTGCGCCCTCGACTTTGGATCTGACGATCAGAAAACCCCCATACCCTTTTGCATAGCTCATCTTGCAAAAGAGTCCTTGTAGTATTGATGAATAAACCCACCGTCCTCTCCTAGTATAAAGTAATTACGGTTGGGCCCTGGTTTCTTATAAAACAGCCCTTGGACTTCCCTGTTATTCTACCCATAGTCCAAAGATGACGCCAGAATTAGTAAAATAAACCATAAATTGATTTTTTAGCATGAAAATAATTCCAGAAACTTGTGAAATTCATATTTAATTCATTTTAGCTTCAAATTAATTTATTCCAGTTGCAATAATTTTGTTTTAATATTATCTATCACCTAGTAACTCTGTTTGGTCATAAAACCTAGATCAAAATTATCCACTTGATTGATTCTATACTAGGTATTTAATAACTTCAGAAATTCATAACTTAATAACCGTAGCTCCGAATTTAGCGATTCTCAAACCCATGATCTCATAGAAGCGCGTAGAATATTCTTACGCGGTTTATTCTTATGTTTGATGTAATGTTAGTTTTGCATATACCATGTTTGTCTGTATTGCTACGTTTAGCAGTGAGGACACGTGTCATCTGAAGAGCAAGTTGGTACCTGGAATCTCAAGTCCCAGGCAAGTTGTGCCCTTGATCACTTCTTTTTACCCAGTCATGTTCTGATTAATCATAATGATCTGCATAGGTTAATTTTGATGGGACCCAACAGGTTACCCTAGTTTGATTATCTTTATACCTTGACTCCACTAAACTTTTTGGGTAGTACCTGCTATTGCTTTATGTGGTTTTGGGTATGAAGATTACACTATTCATGATTATACTTTTGTTATCAGTTGTTATTTATTGTTCATGTTAAGATCATTATGTTAATTGGAACATGGAGAACCACCCAGGAAAACAGTGCTACCACAAGGGTTTATGGACGCCCTTGGCTGATTAACTAGGAAAGCTAGTGGATGATTACCTTACTCGAAAGGGGCAAGGGCAGTAGGGGAGTGGTCAGTGTAGGGAGGTCCTTGGTTGATTTTGCTGCGATGGCGGTCAGTCGAGGGACTCCTGCACTGGAGCTTCCTATAAACTGTAGCGGGTTTTCTGAAGCTAGTGGAACTTTGTAAAGGCCTCGTAGTGTTACCCTGCCTCGCCTCCTCGGTAGAGGTGTATGGGATTGGCCGTCTCTTGGCAGATGGGTAACATGACTTGTGGGTAAAGATGCGCAACCTCTGCAGAGTGTAAAACTGGTATACTAGCCGTGCTCACGGTCATGAGCAGCTTGGACACTCACATGATTAATTTATGGAACTTAAATTCAATTTGTCATATGCATTGCATTGAAGGTGAGGTTGTTACTTTTGTTCTACTACTTAATTGGGTTGGTATTTACTTATACTTAGTAATTGCTAATAAAATTTTGACCAACTTTAAAAGCAATGCTCAGCTCTAACCATCCTCTTTGGTAAGCCTTACACTTCACATGAGCTACCACCTTTGGCGAGTTCATGCACATTATTCCCCACAACTTGTTGAGCGATGAACGTATGTGAGCTCACTCTTGCTGTCTCACACCCCCCTACAGGTCAAGAACAAGTACTGCAGGATGAGGCGCATGGAGGATGCTGTGACGAGTTCGTGAGAGGTCTAGGTCGTCGTCTCCTAGTCAACTTTGGGTTGCTGGACCGTTGTCTCCTTATAATGTAATTATTTATTTATTTTGTATAGAACTCCTATTATATAGTAAAGTTGTGACATTCGATCATGTGTCATGATTCATCATATGTGTGAGACTTGGTCCTAGCACACCTGGTGATTATGTTCGCGCCCGGGTCTTGGTGCCCCGAAACCCGGGTGTGACAGAAGTGGTATCAGAGGAATGTTGACTGTAGGACGAAACCTAGATAGAAATGGACAACCCTTATCTACTTACCTTTGCTACTCTATTTTTTTTAACTTTTCTTAATCTTTTCTCATCTATTTTCGCTTACTCTGATTATTCTTACCTTTTCCTTCTAAAGACAAATGTGGATTTCACACTTTGAAATCCTGTACTTAATGTGACCTTTAAGAATAGGAGACCTCATCTTAGGAACAAAAACAAAACTATTTTTTTATAGATACCTATGAACTTGAATGTTTGTTCTTATTATACTTGTCTGATTTGGATCTTTGATTGAGTGTGATGAGTTGTGGAGTAATATCCACAATTACATCTGCATATACATAATGCTTATAAATCTAACTAGACAAACTAGATTATCCCTCATTAAAGTATCTAGTCTAATCTAGCTACACCAATCTAACCTAAAATTAGTGCCCTAGACTAACTTAACCATATACAACTACCTAACCATATGCAACTACCTTACCCATCAGATAGTTGCATAACCCCTCCGTTTTAACCTAACAACAAAACAGAGATTCTGACCTACCTACACCATGTAATCCATCCTACCCTCATATATCTTAACAATATGTCCCTAACTCAGATGATCACGCCAAGACCGAAGGAAAGAAGAAGGTCAACCTCGACAACGAAGAATATGAGTAGAACCAGATCTTCATATGAATCAAGATTCACCATCTAAAATGGAGTCTTTCCTTACTCTAACCTTTCTTACCCCAACCTATCCTCGCTATAACCACCCCCACCTTGCCTACTAAACGGCATGAGATAAAAGATGCTTATGCCTTCCTAATCACCTACTAATTAATATTAAAGGAAAAGGAACCTTTTGTTATTGGAACCAATTAGAAACTAAAAAAAGACTAAAAAAAGCTAACCAAACTTTCTACATTCCTCTTTCTACTAATCTCGAGGACGAGATTTCTGTTAAGGGGGGTAGGATTTGTAAAGCCTAAAATTTGTATAAAAAAATCAAGATAAATAAATAGAATATTATTATGTAAGGTTTTAGGATTATGGAACCATTGGAGATTTCTTGATTTTGTGCATATTCCAAACAAAGGAATTATATTGGTCAAATAAATAAGTAAATAAAATAGACATCTCATGCTAAAGTTTTCTTGTATGTTGTATTTGTATTCAAATGTATGAGACAAGTTTAAGTTTAAAAAATATAGAATTTAAAAATAGAAAAGGAATCAAGAAAAGAGAATGCAATAGAAATGGAAAAGAATATACAATACAAAGGAAAAATATATACATATATACATAATTATGATTCTTCGTGATAGTACTTTAATTATGCACTTGATTTCTGTCACAAATTTGAATTTAAATATCAAATTTGAAAACAAAACAAGGAAAATAGGAACAATAATAAAATAAAAAAAGGAAAAATGCAAAACGGACCAGCCCAGCTACCCTTGACCCTTCCCTCTCTCTCGGCCCAGCTTCAAACTACCCCGCGCCAGCCCATCTTCCCCTCCTGGTGTCGCCTGCATGTGGACCACCTATCTCCCTTGCGTCCGCGCACTTGGGCACTGTCACTGGCATGTGGGCCCCTACGGTCATCTCCTTCCTCGATCGGTAAGCATGTGCGTGACTTCACGCCCCGCCGCGCACGCACCGCAGCTAAGCCTCATGCTCGCGCGCGGACTCTGGTTCACATGTGGGGCCTCTTTTGCCGCGTGTTCACCTGGAACGTGGGTCCCATATGGCAGCTCCACCATCTTTATCAAGTCGCACCAGATCACAGAGAATCGCACCCGAACGGACTCCGTCTTCTTCGTTGGATCTGCACGAAGCTTAAACAACCCTCCCTCCGGTGATCTTGGTGGCTGTTACATCCGCCGCATCCGCCTGCTGCGCAACCACGCGGGCTCAGGACCGTATAAATACAGGCGTCGCGGCAACGCGCATCGTGCAGCGCGAGCAAACACATGAGAGGTGAGAGAGAGAGAGAGAAAAAAAGGTGTGCCGCCATGGTTCCTCGCGCCAACTGCGTTCGGTGTGCTCGGCCCTCGCTGGCAATCGCTCGTCGCCGGGGTGTCGTCATTCCCGCAGAACCGCCGTGCACCAGGGCGAAGGCTCTGCATTTCACGAATCATGGTAAGGAATCTCCGAATCAACTCGCCATGACTTGTGCATCGTGTAGCGCGTTTCGTCCATGACGGTGGGGCATCGGAACCGCGCGTCGCAGTTCTCTGGCGTGGATCGCCGCCGCAAGGGAGGCTCCGCGCCGCCGCGTTCGACCGTGGGGGAAGAAAGGTTGTTGGCCATCTGTTTGTTGATGAAGGGTTAGGATTAAAACAACGTGTACCGGTTGAATCTCCTGATCCATGTCGTGGATCCACCCACGGACGGCGGGGATCGTACTGGGCATCCGGTTCGGCCAGATCAGATCGGAATCGTTGATCCGCTGATGGACGTGGGACGTTAGATCGTGGCACTTTAAAATCCTCACCATAGATCTAGGATCCAACGGTCCATTGAGTGTACCAGTTCATTTAATGGCCAGTCTAATCTGCGCCCTCGACTTTGGATCTGACGATCAGAAAACCCCCATACCCTTTCGCATAGCTCATCTTGCAAAAGAGTCCTTGTAGTATTAATGAATAAACCCGCCGTCTTCTCCTAGTATAAAGTAATTATGGTTGGGCCCTGGTTTCATATAAAATAGCCCCTGGACTTCCCTGTTATTCTACCCATAGTCCAAAGATGACGCCAGAATTAGTAAAATAAACCATAAATTGATTTTTTAGCATGAAAATAATTCCAGAAACTTGTGAAATTCATATTTAATTCATTTTAGCTTCAAATTAATTTATTCCAGTTGCAATAATTTTGTTTTAATATTATCTATCACCTAGTAACTCTGTTTGGTCATAAAACCTAGATCAAAATTATCCACTTGATTGATTCTATACTAGGTATTTAATAACTTCAGAAATTCATAACTTAATAACCGTAGCTCCGAATTTAGCGATTCTCGAACCCATGATCTCATAGAAGCGCGTAGAATATTCTTACGCAGTTTATTCTTATGTTTGATGTAATGTTAGTTTTGCATATACCATGTTTGTCTGTATTGCTACGTTTAGCAGTGAGGACACGTGTCATCTGAAGAGCAAGTTGGTACCTGGAATCTCAAGTCCCAGGCAAGTTGTGCCCTTGATCACTTCTTTTTACCCAGTCATGTTCTGATTAATCATAATGATCTGCATAGGTTAATTTTGATGGGACCCAACAGGTTACCCTAGTTTGATTATCTTTATACCTTGACTCCACTAAACTTTTTGGGTAGTACCTGCTATTGCTTTATGTGGTTTTGGGTATGAAGATTACACTATTCATGATTATACTTTTGTTATCAGTTGTTATTTGTTGTTCATGTTAAGATCATTATGTTAATTGGAACATGGAGAACCACCCGGGAAAACAGTGCTACCACAAGGGTTTATGGACGCCCTTGGCTGATTAACTAGGAAAGCTAGTGGATGATTACCTTACTCGAAAGGGGCAAGGGCAGTAGGGGAGTGGTCAGTGTAGGGAGGTCCTTGGTTGATTTTGCTGCGATGGCGGTCAATCGAGGGACTCCTGCACTGGAGCTTCCTATAAACTGTAGCGGGTTTTCTGAAGCTAGTGGAACTTTGTAAAGGCCTCATAGTGTTACCCTGCCTCGCCTCCTCGGTAGAGGTGTATAGGATTGGCCGTCTCTTGGCAGATGGGTAACATGACTTGTGGGTAAAGATGCGCAACCTCTGCAGAGTGTAAAACTGGTATACTAGTCGTGCTCACGGTCATGAGCAGCTTGGACACTCACATGATTAATTTATGGAACTTAAATTCAATTTGTCATATGCATTGCATTGCAGGTGAGGTTGTTACTTTTGTTCTACTACTTAATTGGGTTGGTATTTACTTATACTTAGTAATTGCTAATAAAATTTTGACCAACTTTAAAAGCAATGCTCAGCTCTAACCATCCTCTTTGGTAAGCCTTACACTTCACATGAGCTACCACCTTTGGCGAGTTCATGCACATTATTCCCCACAACTTGTTGAGCGATGAACGTATGTGAGCTCACTCTTGCTGTCTCACACCCCCCCTACAGGTCAAGAACAGGTACCGCAGGATGAGGCGCATGGAGGATGCTGTGACAAGTTCGTGAGAGGTCTAGGTCGTCGTCTCCTAGTCAACTTTGGGTTGCTGGACCGTTGTCTCCTTATAATGTAATTATTTATTTATTTTGTATAGAACTCCTATTATATAGTAAAGTTGTGACATTCGATCATGTGCCATGATTCATCATATGTGTGAGACTTGGTCCTAGCACACCTGGTGATTATGTTCGCGCCCGGGTCTTGCTGCCCCAAAACTCGGGTGTGACATATAAATACCCCAACCACCCCACATTCAATGGCATCCATGTTTCTACACTTCTACACCTTACAAGAGCTATAGCATTCAATACAAGACACACCAAAGAGATCAAATTCTCTCCCAACTCCACACAAAGCTTTAGTGATTAGAGAGAGATTTGTTGTGTTCATTTGAGCTCTTGCGCTTGGATTGCTTCTTTTCTTTCTCATTCCTCTTGTGACAAACTCAATTGTAACCGAGGCAAGAGACACCAAGTGTGTGGTGGTCCTTGCGGGGACTTTGTGTCCCGTTTGATTGAGAAGAGAAGCTCACTCAGTCTAAGTGACCGTTTGAGAGAGGGAAAGGGTTGAAAGAGACCCGGTCTTTGTGACCACCTCAATGGGGAGTAGGTTTGCATGAACCGAACCTTGGTAAAACAAATCATCGTGTCTCGCTCTTTATTTGCTCATGATTTGTTTTGCGCCCTCTCTCTCTGAAAGCTCTCTTGTGAGTTTTGGTGTTTGGATGACAACTCAATTAAAGGACTAACAAGTGTACTAAGTGTTGAACAGGTGCTTAAGGTAAAGCCTACAGGGTTCAACACAAGTGAACAAATGTGATGGTCCAAGAACTGGATTATGGATACATGATGGACATCACAAGTAAGATGGACATTGCATAAGTGAGACTCGGGTGCGTAGCTCGGAGACAACTGATCAAGCCAAGGACGGAGGCAAGAAAAGCTTCGAGGTACCAAGTGTACGGGAGAAGGTCAAGGAGGCTGAGGAACCCAAAGCCAAGGGTGAAGAAGAAGGCTTGCAAAGTCAAGGGTGATCGAGTTGAGAACAGCTACGGCACATCAAGGATCACTACATAAGAACGTGACTTACAGCCAATGAGGAAACAGCTACAGTTATGTGGTGTAAGTCATAAGGCTCAAGATCAAGCTCTAAGAAGGAGATCAAGGTCACTAGAAGGAGAACAAGTGTCAAAACCAGAACTGGAAGTAGCCCAAAAGAGCTAAGTTCACCTTAATCTTTAGTTTGGGTTGTTCCTACGTTTGGAGATGTTCTATGTGACCTTTGCAGGATGTTGGAGCCAAGTAATGTCAATCCAGATCAAGTCAAGCCGACTTGATGATTTATGAGTCCAACATCAAAGCTCAAGCATGTGAAATGTTATAGATTTAATGATCAAGAGTAAAGGTATGTTTCTAAGCCTTAGTACATTGGTTTTGTGTACTAATATACTTGTCTAAGTGTTAGAAACAGAAAGAAGAAGAAATAAAAAGAGGAGAAAAAGACTTGGCTGAGTGCAGCCAAGACTCAGTTCAGTCTGGCACACCGGACTGTCCGGTGGTGCACCGGACAGTGTCCGGTGCGCCAGGCTGAACTCTGGCGAACTGTCCGCTCTCGGGAATTCACTGGCGACGTACGGCTATAATTCACCGGACTGTCCGGTGTGCACCGGACTGTCCGGTGAGCCAACGGTCGGCCGGGCCAACGGTCGGCCGCGCGATCTGCGCGGGACACGTGGCCGAGCCAACGGCTAGAAGACAGCACCGGACTGTCCGGTATGCACCGGACATGTCCGGTGCGCCAACGGCTCCCAGATCTGCAATGGTCGGCAACGGTCGGCAGCGCTGTTTAAGGAAGGAAATCGGGCACCGGACAGTGTCCGGTGTGCACTGGACTGTCCGGTGCACCCGATGACAGAAGGCAAGATTGGCCTTCCAGATTTGCTCTCAACGGCTCCTAGGCCCCTTGTGCCTATAAAAGGGACCCCTAGGCGCCTCAAGCAAGATACAAGTGCAGCCAACAAGTGTAAACTTCATTGGAATCAATTCTCGCTCTCCCTCTTGTGTGTAACTCTATAGGTTGTGTAGAAGGCACAACTATAAGCCTTTAGAGAGAGGAGTAGTGCTGCTAAGAGCTAGAGCAAGGTCTTGAGCGTATCGTTACTCTGCCGGGGTGCTGCCAAGAAGTTTGTAAGCAGCCGCAGTTCTGTTGTAACTCCACACAATAGTGAAAGGCTCTATCTGTCATACTGATAGATCTGAGTAAACGGAGGAAGGAGTTGAAATAGACTCCAAGCCTAGGTGTGGCTAACTCCAACGAGGACTAGGCAAGCATTTCAGGCTTGGCCGAACCTCGGGATAAATCCTTGCGTCTGTGTGCTCTGTTCTGTATTGTACTCTGACTCTCTGTCTTACTCGCTTATATATCTGCACTTCACTACTTACTTGTGGTACTAGCTTTCCTTGAAGTGCAGAATATTCGTAAGACAGGAACTTCAACTCCACTGCAACCTACTCGAAGGATTCTTCACTCCACTGCGATCCTGTCTTCGAGTAGAGTAAGATTTAAGTTTTAAAGTGATAATTTTTATTCGCCTATTCACCCCCCCCTCTAGGCGACATCTAGATCCTGTTCCCGGGCCAAAGGGAACTTTCAATTGGTATCAGAGCTAGGCCTCTCCAGTGTGGGCTTAGCCGTCCGGAGATAACGATGTCGTCACAAGATGTAACTGTAGAACTTCTTTTAGGCGATGGCTCTAATTACAAATCTTGGTCTGTCTCTATTTATAATGCTTTCGTAAGTGTTGATCCTGATTTGAGACATATCTTTAGTAGAAGTATTTTTCCATCTGATATTAGTAAAAATCCCTCTAATGATGAACTAAGATGTTTATCTCTCAATCACCGTGCTTGCAACATCTTAGTTGATTCTCTTTCTAGAGGTGCTTATTTTGCCATCATGAGTAGTGATAATGATTTATTTGTTGATGCTCATGATTTATGGAATAGAATTAAAGTAAAATATTGTGTGACAAATTGTACTGCTTCTACTCCCTATATTGCTTGTGATGCTAACCTTTCAAAAGGAGAAGATCAAGAACGATGGGCACCCAACGATGAATCCACCTCGTCGACAAGTTTGGTCACCACTAATAATAAGTGTTTTATTGCTAACAATGACGGTGGAGACAAAAGCCATGATAAGGAGGAATATGAGGATGATAGCGAGGATGAATCTTCATCACCTCAAGGTACATTTTCCTATTTGGCTTCCACTGACATTAATGACAGGGAAAATGAGACCGATGATGTGGAAGAAGAGGAGATTCGCCGTTTCTACATCCATCTCAACAAAGAGGACAAGGCACTCTTGGTCAAGCTGTTGAAAAGGAACAAGCAACAAGGCGAGACGCTTCTGAGGCTAGAAGAGTCCCTCATCAAAACCAACAACAGCATGGAAAAGATGACCAAAGAACATAAGGAGCTAAAGTGCTCTCATGATGATTTGGTCCAAAGGTATGAATATGTTTTAATTGAGCAAAGAAATAGTCATGATACATTATCTAATATTGCTCAACTTAAAACGGAAAATTCTATGCTTAAGAGTCAAGTAGAAACAATGGACTTAGAAAAACGTGCTCTAGGTAAAAAGTATGATATGTTGTCATATTCTCATAATAAATTAGTTGATGACCATATCATGCTTAATGTTGCTCATGAGGTTATAATTGCAAACTTAAATTCATGTGAACCTCATTCTCGCACGTGTGCGCATTTGAATTGTATATCATCATGTGCTAACCCCTGTTGCTCAAAAGAAAGCCAATCATTGATTGAGCAACAAGTTTTAGGGTCACAAAAGAAATTCTGTGGGAATAAGAAGCAACGACAACTGAGGAGAAGACACTTTGCTCAACTCTCTCAAGATATCCATGGGCACGTGGTGAAGAAGCTTGAGAAAGGAAAAACTGCAGCAAGTGTCAAGCTCAATAAGAAAAATATTCCTAAAGATGAAGAAATCAACATGAGCTTGGAAAAAGGTAAAGATTCAATTAATCATGTTGTTTGCACTGACCATCTCTCCATGTCATTCAAGCACAAAAAGGGAAGAGGAAAAAGGAAGTGCTTCAAATGCAAGGAGATAGGCCACCTCATCGCGTCTTGTCCGTACAAAGACAAGGATGAAGGGACAAGAAGTTGCTTTGGATGCAACAATAAGGACCACATGATCACTTCATGTCCGGTCATGAAGAATCAAGGATGTGCATCCTCCAAGATGACCCTCACCAAGGAAAATGACAAACAGCAAGCGTCATGTCAGGTTGAGCGACGCTTCTGCTACAAGTGTGGTGAGCAGGGTCATATATCAAAGGTATGTGAT
Organism: Zea luxurians; assembly: GCA_029449295.1. NCBI lineage: Eukaryota > Viridiplantae > Streptophyta > Magnoliopsida > Poales > Poaceae > Zea > Zea luxurians. Next base: position 178,825,301 of record JAOPSE010000004.1, on the reverse strand, counting down.
AAAGGTAAGATTCCTAAGCAAGTGAATTTGTGTCAATCTTATTCGCGTAGGAGACCCAAATCATACACTTGTGCTAGATCTATAACGAGATCACCTAGAACTAGCACAAAGGCAATTTGGGTACCAAAGGCACATTTAGATGATTATTATGGACCCATCCCGAGATGGGTACCAAACTGTGCTAACTAGACCATGCAGGTGCCTTGAGATGGACTGGAGACCATGGGAGAGCTTAAGACGGTTATCTAAAACTCTATGTTTAAGCTGTTAATTGTTTTGGTGTTTATTGACCCAAGGTTGAATTATTGTGAAACACTAATCCCATGTTCATCTCAAGTGAAATAAGGTGTATAGGTCCTGAATCATTATTGGTGAATCAAGTAAAGGACTTTGATGAGAATCTACAACTTGCTCTCCAAAGGATGGTACCCGTGTATTTTAAGTACATAATTGCAATTTAGTATTGCCCTTAAGTTGGCTTGTTGTGCTACCTGTCTTTGGAGTAGTTATGCTTTATGATTGCCTGTGTTAAATGAATCATAATGATGTTTGCTTAATCATGACTGGTGCTATATAGGATATATCTTTTGAATCATTCATGGGTAGCTCTTTCATTTGTTATATCCACAACGATTAACTCTCTTGGTGTATATGGATAAACCTGTAACTTTTTGTAAGTCATGCTTTGTGCAAATATGACATTTTGTTGAGTGCATGTTCACATGATTACCCTAGTTTAGTATTGTGTGAATTTCAAATCCATGTCATGCCCTTTTGAGCTATGAGGTGTGTGAGCAAAAGGAGTCCTGAATTGGTGATAACAAGTGCTCTCATAAAGGCAAGGTATGGAAAATGAAGCTATGCAATTTCATTAAATTGTAATCATAGCTATGTTCTTGTCTTTCAATTGGTAATATCTTGGTTTAGGTAATTTATGCCTTTAAAATGTTGTTTCTTTTGTGCACCTAAGAAACTTCTTAATCATGACATGCTTAGATATTTCGCTTTATATACATGATTGTGTTGATCTTCAATTGGTATATGCAATGATAGTTAAATATGAAGCATGTACAGGTTGAGTAAATTGTTAGACTTCCTTGAGTATTGAATTGGCTTAGGTGCCACTGAGGCATGCATTGTTGAATTTAGTCAACCTTTCATTTAGCCTTAAATTGGTGTTAAGTGGTTTTACAATTGATATTCAAATTGGCATCCTTGTGTGATGAAAGTGATAGAGTATGCCTTGACCAAGGTATGTTGTGATCCCCTCTAGTTCTAAGGAAGCTAGAATGTGCAAAGTGCAAGTCATTCAAATACTTGATGCACAACTTGAGGGGGAGCACACATAACTTGTGTCTTTTGAGACTAACTGTTTCTTGAGTGATCTTGTATAGTCTCTAGGTGGAAAAGAGAAGATAAGCAAGAAATGGAGCAATCTGGACTTGGGTACCTCTGTAAGTCAAGAAAATTGGTATCTCAAGTTGTGAGTAAGTGCATATCTTTAGATTGCTCATACTCTTTAATATCTGGTGATAATAGATGCTTAAATATCATGGAGCCATGATAATAAATGAACTTTGCAATTGGTATCTTTCAATTGGTAGCCGTAATAGTTCGCTTCAATTGACATCTTTTGATAATCATGAGAATAGAAGTTTCTTCTTGTGCCCAATACTATAACTTGTTCTAAGTTTCATGTCTTAGCAACAAGAAAAAGTAAGGATAAAGAATCAGGCACAAATGTGAAGAAGCTCTTGAGAGATTAGATACTTTCAAGATGGGAAGTACACTACAACATGGTAAAGGTACAAAGGGAGTATTAATCTTTTTGCATATATGTATCGTACCTAAATGTTGACAGTGCATATGTTCAATAAGTAAGGGGGAGTTTTTGACAGTTGTTTTTCCTCCTTAACATCCTGCTGTCCCTTGACATCATCCTATGTTCTTGCTTGAGTATGGTTTTTGGTGTTTGATGTCAAAGGGGGAGAATTTGTGTATTAAAGCTTATCTCAACCTGAGAGGAAAGCTTATCCTAATGGGTGATGTGCTTATCCTAATGGGTGATGTGTTAGTTTGAGCTTTGCCAAGTGTGATAATCATATGTTTCTTGCAGTATTATATGTGTTGCTCATATGGACTAGTGTTTCCGCTGCGATGAATTATTTGGCTTCTATAGTGTAATAGATAGTCATGTGGTTAATGGTGCTTTAAGATTGTCTTAAATTAGTGTCTTAGTTTAAATTGGTATTAATTTGAATGGTGTTTAACTCTGATTATGTGCATTTGTGTGTTATAGCATCATGGTTTGAATCTTGACACATTGCATCCTAAAAAGTGCTAAGGTGGAGAAATGTTTCGAATTGCCTAAGTATGTGCAAATTGGCGTCTGAGGCCAAAATTAGGTTCTTGAAGTAAGCACATATTTAGGGGGAGCATTCTAATTCAAAAATTTGTGCTTCAAATCTTATTCTTATGTAAGCTTTAATTGTGTTGCCATCAATCACCAAAAAGGGGGAGATTGAAAGCTCTCTTGTGAGTTTTGGTGTTTGGATGACAACTCAATTAAAGGACTAACAAGTGTACTAAGTGTTGAACAGGTGCTTAAGGTAAAGCCTACAGGGTTCAACACAAGTGAACAAATGTGATGGTCCAAGAACTGGATTATGGATACATGATGGACATCACAAGTAAGATGGACATTGCATAAGTGAGACTCGGGTGCGTAGCTCGGAGACAACTGATCAAGCCAAGGACGGAGGCAAGAAAAGCTTCGAGGTACCAAGTGTACGGGAGAAGGTCAAGGAGGCTGAGGAACCCAAAGCCAAGGGTGAAGAAGAAGGCTTGCAAAGTAAGGGTGATCGAGTTGAGAACAGCTACGGCACATCAAGGATCACTACATAAGAACGTGACTTACAGCCAATGAGGAAACAGCTACAGTTATGTGGTGTAAGTCATAAGGCTCAAGATCAAGCTCTAAGAAGGAGATCAAGGTCACTAGAAGGAGAACAAGTGTCAAAACCAGAACTGGAAGTAGCCCAAAAGAGCTAAGTTCACCTTAATCTTTAGTTTGGGTTGTTCCTACGTTTGGAGATGTTCTATGTGACCTTTGCAGGATGTTGGAGCCAAGTAATGTCAATCCAGATCAAGTCAAGCCGACTTGATGATTTATGAGTCCAACATCAAAGCTCAAGCATGTGAAATGTTATAGATTTAATGATCAAGAGTAAAGGTATGTTTCTAAGCCTTAGTACATTGGTTTTGTGTACTAATATACTTGTCTAAGTGTTAGAAACAGAAAGAAGAAGAAATGAAAAGAGGAGAAAAAGACTTGGCTGAGTGCAGCCAAGACTCAGTTCAGTCTGGCACACCGGACTGTCCGGTGGTGCACCGGACAGTGTCCGGTGCGCCAGGCTGAACTCTGGCGAACTGTCCGCTCTCGGGAATTCACTAGCGACGTATGGCTATAATTCACCGGACTGTCCGGTGTGCACCGGACTGTCCGGTGAGCCAACGGTCGGCCGGGCCAACGGTCGGCCGCGCGATCTGCGCGGGACACGTGGCCGAGCCAACGGCTAGAAGACGGCACCGGACTGTCCGGTGTGCACCGGACATGTCCGGTGCGCCAACGGCTCCCAGATCTGCAATGGTCGGCAACGGTCGGCAGCGCTGTTTAAGGAAGGAAATCGGGCACCGGACAGTGTCCGGTGTGCACCGGACTGTCCGGTGCACCCGATGACAGAAGGCAAGATTGGCCTTCCAGATTTGCTCTCAACGGCTCCTAGGCCCCTTGTGCCTATAAAAGGGACCCCTAGGCGCCTCAAGCAAGATACAAGTGCAGCCAACAAGTGTAAACTTCATTGGAATCAATTCTCGCTCTCCCTCTTGTGTGTAACTCTATAGGTTGTGTAGAAGGCACAACTATAAGCCTTTAGAGAGAGGAGTAGTGCTGCTAAGAGCTAGAGCAAGGTCTTGAGCGTATCGTTACTCTGCCAGGGTGCTGCCAAGAAGTTTGTAAGTAGCCGCGGTTCTGTTGTAACTCCACACAATAGTGAAAGGCTCTATCTGTCATACTGATAGATCTGAGTAAACGGAGGAAGGAGTTGAAATAGACTCCAAGCCTAGGTGTGGCTAACTCCAACGAGGACTAGGCAAGCATTTCAGGCTTGGCCGAACCTCGGGATAAATCCTTGCGTCTGTGTGCTCTGTTCTGTATTGTACTCTGACTCTCTGTCTTACTCGCTTATATATCTGCACTTCACTACTTACTTGTGGTACTAGCTTTCCTTGAAGTGCAGGATATTCGTAAGACAGGAACTTCAACTCCACTGCAACCTACTCGAAGGATTCTTCACTCCACTGCGATCCTGTCTTCGAGTAGAGTAAGATTTAAGTTTTAAAGTGATAATTTTTATTCGCCTATTCACCCCCCCCCTCTAGGCGACATCTAGATCCTGTTCCCGGGCCAAAGGGAACTTTCACTCTCGGACTCGTTTATATTTCTAACGCTAACCCGGCTTGTAGTTGTGCTTAAGTTTATAAATTTCAGATTCGCCTTATTCACCCCCCTCTAGGCGACTTTCAATTGGTATCGGAGCCCGGTGCTTCATTAGAGCCTAACCGCTCGAAGTAATGTCGGGAGCATCCGCTAAGAGGGATCTCGGGACCGGCGACAAGTCCGCAAGCTCGGGAAGAACACACTCAAGGGAGTCCGCCCACAAGCACAAGGAGGAATCCTCTTCCTCCATCAAATCCCATCGGATGGGTGACAAGAAGAAGAAGATGAGAAAGGTGGTCTACTACGAGACCGACTCTTTGTCACCCTCCACCTCCGGCTCGGAATCGGCCTCCACTACTTCAAAGCGCCATGAGCGCAAGAAGTATAGTAAGATGCCCCTTCGCTATCCTCGCATTTCTAGACGTACTCCATTACTCTTCGTTCCATTAGGCAAACCACCTATGTTTGAAGGTGAAGATTATTCTATGTGGAGTGATAAAATGAGGCATCATCTAACCTCACTCCACAAAAGCATATGGGATATTGTTGAATATGGAGTGCAGGTACCAAAGAAGGGAGACAAGGATTACGACTCGGAGGAGGTCGAACAAATCCAACACTTCAACTCCCAAGCCACAACTATACTCCTCGCCTCTCTAAGTCGAGAGGAGTATAATAAGGTGCAAGGGTTGAAGAGTGCAAAGGAGATTTGGGACGTGCTAAAGACCGCGCATGAAGGAGACGAGGTAACCAAGATCACCAAGCGGGAGACGATCGAGGGGGAGCTCGGTCGCTTCCGACTTCGCCAAGGGGAGGAGCCATAAGACATGTACAATCGGCTCAAAACCTTGGTGAACCAAGTGCGCAACCTCGGGAGCAAAAATTGGGATGACCACGAAATGGTTAAGGTTATTCTAAGATCACTTGTTTTCCTTAACCCTACTCAAGTTCAATTAATTCGTGGCAATCCTAGATATACACTAATGACTCCCGAGGAAGTAATAGGGAATTTTGTGAGCTTTGAGTTGATGATCAAAGGCTCAAAGAAAATCATCGAGCTAGATGGCCCCTCCACGTCCGAAGCACAACCTGTCGCATTCAAGGCGACGGAGGAAAAGAAGGAGGAGTCTACATCAAGTAGACAACCCATCGACGCCTCTAAGCTCGACAATGAGGAGATGGCGCTCATCATCAAGAGCTTCCGCCAAATCCTCAAGCAAAGAAGGGGGAAGGATTACAAGCCCCATTCCAAGAAGATGTGCTACAAATGTGGTAAGCCCGGTCATTTCATTTCTAAATGTCTGTTATCTAGTGATAGTGACAGGGGCGACGACAAGAAGGGCAAGAGGAGAGAAAAGAAGAGGTACCACAAGAAGAGGGGCGGCAATGCCCATGTGTGCCGCGAGTGGGACTCCGAGGAGAGCTCCTCCGACTCCTCCTCCGACGAGGACGCCGCCAACATCGCCGTCACCAAGGGCCTCCTCTTCCCCAACGTCGGCCACAAGTGTCTCATGGCAAAGGACGACAAAAGGAAGAAGGTAAAACCAAGATCCTCCACTAAATATGAAACCTCTAGTGATGAGGATAATGCTAGTGATGAGGAGGATAACTTGCGCACCCTTTTTGCCAACCTTAGCATGCAACAAAAAGAAAAACTAAATGAACTAATTAGTGCTATTCATGAGAAGGATGAACTCTTGGACATCCAAGAGGACTTCCTAATTAAGGAAAATAAGAAACATGTTAAGGTTAAAAATGCTTACGCTCTAGAAGTAGAAAAATGTGAAAAATTATCTAGTGAGCTAAGCACTTGCCATGACACTATTGTCAACCTTAGAAATGAAAATGCTAAATTAATAGCTAAGGTTGATTCTAATATTTGTGATGTTTCAATTCCCAATCTTAGAGATGATAATGTTAACTTGCTTGCTAAGATTGAAGAATTGAATGTCTCTCTTGCTAGCCTTAAAATTGAAAATGAAAAATTAATTGCCAAAGCTAAGGAATTAGATGTTTGCAATGCTTCCATTTCCGATCTTAGAGATAACAATGATATTTTACATGCTAAGATTGTTGAACTTAATTCTTGCAAACCCTCTACATCTGCCATTGAGCATGTCACTATTTGCACTAGATGTAGAGAGATTAACATTGATGCTATTCATGATCATATGGCTTTAATTAAACAACAAAATGATCATATAGCTAAATTAGATGCTAAAATTGCCGAGCATGACTTAGAAAATGAAAAATTTAAATTTGCTAGAAGCATGCTCTATAGTGGGAGACGCCCTGGCATCAAGGATGGCATTGGCTTCCAAAAGGGGGACAATGTCAAACTTAATGCCCCTCCTAAAAGATTGTCTAACTTTGTAAAGGGCAAGGCTCCTGTTGGGGGCCTTCGTCCTCCGAAGGTCCTCAAAAACATGATTTGACAATGTTTTCCAAGTGGATTATGTAAACAGGTATCTTCGGACTCAGAACTATGAACATGAAGTACGGTCAGGACGAAGCCTGAACCAGACGAAGGGGGATTAAAATAGAGGACGGGCTGATTACCAAGTTCCGCGAAGGATGGTGCACAGCCGAAGCTGTGCGCAGGGAAGCTTCGTCGCGATAGCAGAGAGGGGAACCGACTTAAAGATGAAAAGACTACTTAGGCCTCGACAGATTTCCATAAGTCATCAGCAAATGTAATGGACATGAATGTAATTTTGTATGGGCTGTGTCTCACGCCTATAAATAGATGAACAGTACTCCCGTACTATTCACGCGGACTTGGCATTTGCTTTTGCGTCACGTTTGTACTTTTTACCTTCTCTCAGGACCGAAGGTACATTTGTAATTTGAAATCATTTCTATTTTTCCATGTTAATAAAATAGAAATGATTCTATGATGATGTTTATATTATATTTCATGCTGTATATGAATCCTTCGCCATTACTTGTTATATTTACGAAGGTATGTCTCTTGTGACCTTCGTCCGAAACTCATTATTTCTCGAAGGGGAATAATGTTTTGAAGGACGAAGGACTTTAACACTTAACACTTTTTATGTTGCCTTGTTCTTAACTCTTAGCATTTGAGAACAAGTCCCCAACATTGGCGCCCACCTCCGGTGAACTCACTTCCACTTCGAGTTTTTTGAACACCTTCGGAAGCTATAGACCCTCGCTATGGCGCCGAAGAAAGCTTCAGCGACTGGGGCTGCAGCACTGCAACCGCTGGACCCCAACCAGGAGACCGTCTCTCTTCGGGAGGCCCGAAGCCAGAAGAGGAAGGCCATTAGCCCGACGCTTCAGGAAGATGAACTAGACCAAGAGATCAGGGATATGGAGATGCTTCATCAACAGGTGCAGAGGAAAAAGGAAAAGATGGCCAGGCTAGCTGAGCTGCAAAGGCAGATAGACGAAGCTTCTGAAGAAGTTCGTCATCTTACCCACGACGAGCAGAACCAAAGGCCTCAACAAAAAGACCTTCATCAGGAGGGCTTCTTCAACGAAGATGACTGGTATGACAATTTCCATCATGGAAATTTTGTTTTCGATGATGCCTCTCCTCTGTCCGCTGAGCTGCAGGCTACACCCTGGCCTCCGTCCTATAAGCCACCCCAGCTTCCCATGTTCGACGGCCACTCAGACCCGAAGCAGTTCCTGATGAGCTACGAAGCAACAGTGTCTTTGTATGGTGGCAATGCTGCAGTCATGGCAAAGTCTTTCGTTATGGCCGTCAGGAGTGTTGCTCAGACCTGGTATTCCTCCCTTCGACCAGGAACGATCACTTCATGGCAGAAACTGAAGGATATGCTGTTAACCAGCTTTCAAGGGTTTCAGACGAAGCCGGTCACTGCTCAAGCCTTGTTCCAGTGCACTCAGGATCATGAAGAATACCTTCAGGCGTATGTCAGAAGGTTCTTGCGTTTGAGGGCGCAGGCTCCAACGGTGCCCAATGAAATTGTCATCGAAGCCATGATCAAGGGGCTTCGTCCTGGACCTGCAGCTCAATACTTTGCTAGGAAGCCTCCTCAGACTCTGGAGAAGCTGCTCCAAAAGATGGACGAGTACATTCGTGCCGATAATGACTTTCGCCAAAGAAGGGAGGAGGCCTTCAGATTTTCTGAAATGACCAGGGGCTTCGGAGGAAGATTCTATCCGAGGCATGTCAGGTCCATTCACAACTCCACTCAAAATGATGATAAGGGGAGTCAGCAGAACAGACCACAGAGCTCCTCACAGGCTTCGGGGCAACAGCAAACTTTCTTCCGGCCACCAGCTCCAAGAGGCAGAGGCGCCAGGGGCTTCGGCGGAAGATTTGGAGATCAACCAAGGAGGGTATTTTGCTTATTCTGTGGTGAAAACAAGGGCCATACCACCAGGATGTGCCATGTTACCATCCAGAAACAAAAGGAGCTAGCAGAGGCTGCAGCGCAACAGGGCCAGCCGAAGCAGGTCATGCATACTGCTTCGTACCATCAGCCTTACATCCCGGAATACGTGGGCAACCACCCTGCAGTTTCCGTAGCTTCGGCGAGTCAACCTCAAGCTTCATGGCAACAGCCCCCGCCCCCACCTCCGCTGCAACAAGGCCAACAGCCAGAAGGGAGCCAATATGTTCCGCACCAAAGGGATCTCAGAGAGCAATCTGAAGCTCGCACAGTCAATAGTACTGTGCCAGAGTCGAAGCACATTTATTGACAAATATCCTACTTTGATAGCAGTCTTTTCCGTTTAGTTTTATTTTCTGTGTAATAAAGAACATTTCAGTTTTCATGTAATAGTTTCGTGGTTGGTTATCAGGAAAACCTATCTTCTCCACAGGCTTAAGTTGCTGAAGCTTAAAAATTTGCGGTAACAAGGAGGACCTTCGAATTATTAAAAATCCTTCGAAGCAACAAAAAGTCGTTCTAAGGAACGCAGAGTAAGTTGCCGAAGTTACAAAAGGCCGTTCCAAAGGGAGCGCAGTGTAAGTTTTTTTTGCTCCAAAGACGTTCCTAAGGGAATGCAGAGCATACAGCGAAAAGTCAACGCTGATACCGCCTAAAGTAAAAGGCGAAGAAGCTCCAAAGACGTTCCTAAGGGAATGCAGAGCTTACAGCGAAAAGTCAACGCTGATACCGCCTAAGTAAAAGGCGAAGAAGCTCCAAAGACGTTCCTAAGGGAATGCAGAGCTTACAAAGATATTTTGTGTGTATCTTCGGAACAAACGTCATTTGCATAACATAACATCATCACATCATTTTGCATAGCATAAGCATCATACATCATGTTGCATATGGCAAAAGAAGGGGACACAGTATCAACCTTCGAAAGGATGCTTTGAGAAAGTGCAAATTGTGCAAAGTCACGAGGGAATACAATGATAATCTCCGGAGTACAGCTTCGGAGAATGTTTTTACGAAGCATGGATGAGCTTCATCAGAGTAATATCGAAATTGTACAGCTTCGGAGAATGTTTTCACGAAGCGCGGATGTGATTCATCAGAATAATTTTAACGGAGAATGTCTTCTTCACGAAGCATGAAAAGAAGGGAAGGTGTTTTTTCGCCGAAGGCTCAAAAATGGTATGTATGTAGAATTTCATGCATCGTAAAGAGTTGAATAATGAAAAGAGACTTGTATATTACATTCAATTGTACAAAATATTACATAGATCACACTTCAAATGTTTTTCTAATAACACCTAGTCTTCTCTCAATACTACTTCGGCAGCCTCATTTAGAAGTTGTTCAACAACTTTATCCATGATAGCTTCGGCCATTTGTTTAATTTCGTCATCCCCTTTTGTGTGAGGGTCACCAGATGATCCAGCAGGTTCTGAGGGAAGAGAATATTTCTGCATTACTATTACAAACCGCGAACAAAGTTTGAAATAAAAATTACAACACAATAAGAACGACTAATTAATACCTATTTGCCCTTCAGGCTCTGTACTTTTTTCGGCAACTTCTGTCACTTTCCTAGCATCATGGATGCCTTTTTCACTCCTTTGAATGATTTCTTGCGCCATTTCTCGGCCGCCGTTGTCCCAGACATCAGTAAAGAATTTGCCACCAACCATGCTTGCTTCGGCCGAGGGGTCTTTGATGTCTTCGGAGGATAAGGCAGCTTCGGACTGAGCTAAAGATTTTACATGCCTGCAACCTTTCTTCTCCAAGACAGTAGCAACTCCCCTGGCGCCCGAAAAGGCGCAGATGTCGCCGCGGCTACTCAGGATTTCCTCGAAGGCCTCTGCTTCGTGACTGATCCATTCCAGTGGACCTTCGGGATTGCCTCTTGAAAAATTCTCTTCACTGGAAAATGCGCCCACGCTGGCGAAGCTGGTTTTAATTTTCTTTACGCATTCCATGGATTTTTCGTAGCATTTTTTCTTAGAAGACCGAAGCTCTTCCGCGGTTGCTTCTAAATGATCAGCCCATTGGTCGCTACATTCCCGTCTTGTTTCTTCAAGTATGCGTTCTTCTTTCGCCCGGGCCAGTTGCTTTTGAAGATCTTTAATCTCGCGTCTGTGAGCTTCGGCCTGAACCTTTGCAGCAGCTTCGTCCTTTTTTATCTTGTCTACTAATGTAAGCAGAATTTTATCTTTTTCTAGAGCTTCGTTTCTCAGTTTAATAACTTCTGAACGTAAATTGTTGAACGCAATTTCGTAGCTTTCATCTTCGGCACTCTTTTGGGCTCTTAATGCGTTGCTTAGGATTAAACCCTATACGAAAAACAATCCATATAAGAATAAAAGAATGAATTACGTAATAAAAAAATTTTCAAGCGTCTAATTCCCAAACCTTTAAGCTATTGTACGCAAGACTGTCCGCGAGATCTTTCTTCGTCATAGCACATAATCCAGCTTCGAGCTTTGGGAAACCCATACTTCTAGACATCTCCCGGCAGACAGATAATTCTTTGTTATCAGGGAGGCAGTATAGGAAGTCATCTTCATTTGTCCCATTGAACACTACTGCCCCCTTCGGATACTTTAACTCTCTAGCATAGTGATTCGCTTCATAAGTCTCTTCTTCAGATAATTTCTTCCCCGAAGCATGTCGCACGATGTAATCGCATGTGCTGGAAGGAGCTTCGGGGGCGGCAGTGTCAGCTTCTTCAACCAAAGCTGGTTCTGATATTTTCTCGGTCTCCAAGGATTGTTCCTTGGTGGGCTCTGAAGGCCCAGCTTCAGTTTCAGCTTGTTGTTTCGAAGCTTCAGTAGACGCTTCTGCAAGTTCAACAGTTTTTTTTGGAGTTGTGCTTGAAGACTTAATTGTCTCCAAGACATCTAGTACGTTCACCATTCTTTTTCTTTTTGGGGTCACCAATGGGCCCTTTTGGTTTTTTATTGTTTCGACATTTGCTGAAGGACTTAAGATTTCCGATGCTTTTGGTCCTTCAATCTTCGGTTTTTCTACTTTTTCTGCTGAAGGCGCTTCAGTTTTCTCTTCTATCTTCGGCACTGGAGCTGGTTCTGTAGCTTCAGAGGCCAAAGAGACTTCACCAATAAATTTTGGCACTGTGGCCGGCTCAATAAAACGCGCTCGGTGGGTGAGCACCTTCAACTTTTTCCTTTGCAGCGCCGGCTCACTAGTAGCACTCGTGGTAGCTTCTGTCGCAGGAGAAATATTTTTTCTTTTGCGACCCAATACCGGATAGTGATAGTCAGGGTAGACAAACCCGACTGCGTCAAATACCCGGTTGAGCCTTTTCTTCTTTCGGCCTCCGAAGGCTGCTGATAACGCAGTATTCTCGGCCTTCGAATATGCCCCAAGCAGTTCGTCACTTAATGTTTCAATGCTTTTCAACCAGTCATCATCAGGTTCAACAAACTTATCCGCATATTTGAATGTGTATTTCAGTCTGACCAGTCCGCCTTCGTCGGACTCTTTGATGGTCTCCTTCGGCATTTCCCACTTTCCTGCAAGTGGCCACACCCTGAAGGCAATATGCTCTTGGACCAAGTCCCTTGTCCCAATGAAAGAGCAGATTACGCCGAAGGCTCTTTGGCATTCCTCGGCTGCTTCATCCATTTCAACCTTCGGCCTTCGAAGTCCGAAGCGTTGCCAGATGGGGCGCATAATGATATTCTTGACATTTTCTTGCGCTGTTAAGTCATTCTTTACATAGAACCACTCTGTCATCCAGGCTCCGGGCCACCTCTTGAATGTTGCAAAAGCTTTTAGCATTTGGTTCTAAACCTTGGCTTCTCGCAGCCCAGACAAACAACCCCATTCTTATGATAGCTTCGGGAGTAATTTGATGAAGGTAGACTTGAAATGTCTTCAGGACTTCAACAACAAAGTTGCTTAGGGGGAATCGAAGCCCAGCCTTGAGAAAGCTTCGGAAGATTACGACTTCATCTTCTCCGGGGGTGGGAGAAGTCTTTTCTCCAGCATCAGCCCTCACAATAGATATATCTCGAAAATACCGCCCCCTCATATTATCAATATGACTCTGCTTAATAGTAGTTTTCCCGAAAACCGTGTGACTTGGCCGCCATGGTCGATCTTCGGACTCTTCCCCACCACTTTCTACATCAAAACTGTCGCTGTCACCAGTATCTTCGGACAAACCTTCAAGAATTTCCTTGGTGATTTTCTCCGTATTGGTCTCCGCCATCGCTATAAGGAACCCCAAGTTCTTCTCTTCGTCGAGACTCAGCTTCGTCTCAGCAGGGATCTTCTTACCTTCAGACATCTTCGGAAACGCTAAAAAACTGTTTTCAAGGCCGAAGCTTCAAAATCAAAAAGATCAGCAAATCTTAGTGCACAAGAGCTAAAAGTTTAGTGGGCCGAAGCAAATGGCAAGGGTGCGTACCAAATAAGTTTGCGGTATGATCTTATTTATACCCTCAGGGCGTTGAAAATTGAAAGACCCCGCTTGTCAGTGGATGTTGCTATTCTAGCAAAGGGAAGGTGTTTTTTCGGACCTTCGGCTCAAGGCCTTCGTCCATATCGCAATCTGAATTTATCATTAACAAATTAATATTGCGAGGGGCTACTGTTGGGGGCCTTCGTCCTCCGAAGGTCCTCAAAAACATGATTTGACAATGTTTTCCAAGTGGATTATGTAAACAGGTATCTTCGGACTCAGAACTATGAACATGAAGTACGGTCAGGACGAAGCCTGAACCAGACGAAGGGGGATTAAAATAGAGGACGGGCTGATTACCAAGTTCCGCGAAGGATGGTGCACAGCCGAAGCTGTGCGCAGGGAAGCTTCGTCGCGATAGCAGAGAGGGGAACCGACTTAAAGATGAAAAGACTACTTAGGCCTCGACAGATTTCCATAAGTCATCAGCAAATGTAATGGACATGAATGTAATTTTGTATGGGCTGTGTCTCACGCCTATAAATAGATGAACAGTACTCCCGTACTGTTCACGCGGACTTGGCATTTGCTTTTGCGTCACGTTTGTACTTTTTACCTTCTCTCAGGACCGAAGGTACATTTGTAATTTGAAATCATTTCTATTTTTCCATGTTAATAAAATAGAAATGATTCTATGATGATGTTTATATTATATTTCATGCTGTATATGAATCCTTCGTCATTACTTGTTATATTTACGAAGGTATGTCTCTTGTGACCTTCGTCCGAAACTCATTATTTCTCGAAGGGGAATAATGTTTTGAAGGACGAAGGACTTTAACACTTAACACTTTTTATGTTGCCTTGTTCTTAACTCTTAGCATTTGAGAACAAGTCCCCAACAGCTCCCATGCCTTAGGATAATGAGGGTTACATTTTGTACCCTACCGGTTATCCCGAGAGCAAAATTAGGAGAGTTCATTCTAGGAAGTCTCACTCTGGCCCTAATCATGCTTTTATGTATAAGGGTGAGACATCTAGCTCTAGGCAATCAACCCGTGCTAAATTGCCTAAGAAGAAAACTCCTAATGCATCAAATGATTATAACATTTCATTTAAAACTTTTGATGCATCTTATGTGCTAACCAACAAATCCGGCAAGATAGTTGCCAAGTATGTTGGGGGCAAACACAAGGGATCAAAGACTTGTGTTTGGGTACCCAAAGTTCTTGTATCTAATGTCAAAGGACCCAAAACCATTTGGGTACCTAAAGTCAAGAACTAAATTTGTTTTGCAGGTTTATGCATCCGGGGGCTCAAGTTGGATCATCGATAGCGGGTGCACAAACCACATGACAGGGGAGAAGAAGATGTTCTCCTCCTATGAGAAAAACCAAGATCCCCAAAGAGCGATCACATTCAGGGATGGAAATCAAGGTTTGGTCAAAGGATTGGGTAAAATTGCTATATCACCTGACCATTCCATTTCCAATGTTTTTCTTGTAGATTCTTTAGATTACAATTTGCTTTCCGTTTCTCAATTATGCAAAATGGGCTACAACTGTCTTTTTACGGATGTAGGTGTTACTGTCTTTAGAAGAAGTGATGATTCAATAGCATTTAAGGGAGTGTTAGAGGGTCAGCTATACTTAGTAGATTTTGATAGAGCTGAACTCGACACTTGCTTAATTGCTAAGACTAACATGGGCTGGCTCTGGCATCGTCGACTAGCACATGTTGGAATAAAGAATCTTTACAAGCTTCTAAAGGGAGAACACATTTTGGGACTAACAGATGTTCATTTTGAGCAGGACAGGGTTTGTAGCGCATGTCAGGCAGGGAAGCAAGTTGGTGTTCATCATCCACATAAGAACATTATGACGACTGACATGCCACTCGAGCTACTACACATGGACCTATTCGGCCCGATTGCCTACATAAGCATCGGTGGGAGTAAGTACTGTCTAGTTATTGTAGATGACTATTCTCGCTTCACTTGGGTGTTTTTTTTGCAGGAAAAATCTCATACCCAAGAGACCTTAAAGGGATTCTTGAGACGGGCTCAAAATGAGTTCAGCTTAAGGATCAAAAAGATTAGAAGCGACAACGGGACGGAGTTCAAGAACTCTCAAATTGAAGGCTTCCTTGAGGAGGAGGGCATCAAGCATGAGTTCTCTTCTCCCTACACTCCACAACAAAATGGTGTAGTGGAGAGGAAGAATAGAACTCTATTGGACATGGCAAGGACCATGCTTGATGAATACAAGACTTCGGATCGGTTTTGGGCCGAGGCGGTTAACACCGCCTGCTCCGCCATCAACCGGTTGTATCTACACCGAATCCTCAAGAAGACATCATACGAACTCCTAACCGGTAAAAAGCCCAATGTTTCATATTTTAGAGTCTTTGGTAGCAAATGCTTTATTCTTGTTAAAAGAGGTAGAAAATCCAAATTTGCTCATAAGACTGTAGAAGGCTTTTTACTAGGATATGATTCAAACACAAGGGCATATAGAGTCTTTAACAAGTCCTCTGGACAAGTTGAAGTTTCTTGTGACATTGTGTTAGATGAGACTAACGGCTCTCAAGTAGAGCAAGTTGATCTTGATGAAATAGGTGATGAGGAGGCTCTGTGCGTCGCACTAAGGAATATGTCCATTGGGGATGTATGTCCTAAGGAATCCGAAGAGCCACCACATGCACAAGATCAACCGTCTTTCTCCACGCAAGCATCTCCACCAACTCAAAATGAGGATGAGGCTCAAGATGATGAAAGAGAAGATCAAGAAGATGAGCCACCTCAAGATGACAGCAATGATCAAGGGGGAGATGCAAACAATCAAGACAAGGAGGATGAAAAACCAAGACCGCCGCACCCAAGAGTCCACCAAGCAATCTAACGAGATCACCCCGTGAACACCATCCTCGGCGATATTCAAAAGGGGGTAACTACTAGATCTCGTGTTGCTCATTTTTGTGGACATTACTCGTTTGTTTCCTCTATTGAGCCACACAAGGTAGAGGAAGCACTTCAGGATTCAGATTGGGTGATGGCGATGCAAGAGGAGCTCAACAACTTCACTAGAAACGAGGTATGACATTTAGTTCCACGTCCTAACCAAAATGTTGTAGGAACCAAGTGGGTCTTCCGCAACAAGCAAGATGAGCATGATGTGGTGACAAGGAACAAAGCCCGACTTATGGCTAAAGGATATTCACAAGTCGAAGGTTTGGATTTCGGTGAAACCTATGCACCCGTAGCTAGGCTTGAGTCAATTCGCATTTTACTTGCCTATGCTACTTACCATGGCTTTAAGCTTTACCAAATGGACGTGAAAAGTGCCTTCCTCAATGGACCAATCAAGGAAGAGGTCTATGTTGAGCAACCTCCCGGCTTTGAAGATAGTGAGTACCCTAACCATGTTTACAAACTCTCTAAGGCGCTTTATGGGCTCAAGCAAGCCCCAAGAGCATGGTATGAATGCCTAAGAGATTTTCTTATCACTAATGGCTTCAAAGTCGGAAAGGCCGATCCTACTTTATTCACTAAAACTCTTGACAATGATTTGTTTGTATGCCAAATTTATGTTGATGATATTATATTTGGGTCTACTAACGAATCTACATGTGAGGAATTTAGTAGGATCATGACACAGAAATTCGAGATGTCTATGATGGGGGAGTTGAAGTACTTCTTGGGATTTCAAGTGAAGCAACTCCAAGAAGGCACCTTCATTAGCCAAACGAAGTATATTCAAGACATTCTAAACAAGTTTGGGATGAAGGATGTCAAGCCCATCAAGACACCTATGGGAACCAATGGGCATCTCGACCTCGGCACGGGAGGTAAATCCGTCGATCAAAAGGTATACCGGTTGATGATAGGCTCTTTACTCTATTTATGTGCATCTCGACCAGATACTATGCTTTCCGTATGCATGTGTGCAAGATTCCAAGCCGACCCTAAGGAAGCTCACCTAGGCCGTAAAACGAATCTTGAGATATCTAGTTCATACTCCTAAGTTTGGGCTTTGGTACCCTCGGGGATCCACATTTGATTTAATTGGTTATTCGGATGCCGATTGGGCAGGGTGTAAAATTAATAGGAAGAGCACATCGGGGACTTGCGAGTTCTTGGGAAGGTCTCTAGTGTCTTAGGCTTCAAAGAAGCAAAATTCTGTAGCTCTTTCTACCGCCGAAGCCGAGTATATTGTCGTAGGCCATTGTTGCGCGCAATTACTTTGGATGAGGCAAACCCTTAGGGACTATGGTTACAAATTAACCAAAGTTCCTCTTCTATGTTATAATGAGAGTGCAATCTACATGGCGGATAATCCCGTTGAGCATAGCCGCACTAAACACATAGCCATTTGGTATCATTTTCTTAGGGATCACCAACAAAAGGGAGATATCGAGATTGCATATATTAACACTAAGGAACAATTAGCCGATATCTTTACCAAACCACTAGATGAACAAACCTTTAACAAACTTAGGCATGAGCTAAATATTTCTCGGAATTTCTTTTGATATTTTGCACACATAGCTCATTAATATACCTTTGATCATGTCTATTTCATATGCTATGACTAATGTGTTTTCAAGTGAATTTCAAACCAAGTCATAGGTGTATTGAAAGGGAATTGGAGTCTTCGGCGAAGAGAACAGCTTCCACTCCACTCCACCAACTCATCCTTCGCCGTCGCTCCGAGCAACTCTCCGCTTTTGGTATAATCTTCACTCATATGTCTCTTACCAAAGGGGGAGAAAGTAATTAAAAGGGCTTATATTTCACTCAAATATCCGTTTTTGGCGATTCATGCCAAAGGGGGAGAAAGTATTAGCCCAAAGCAAAAGGACCGCACCACCACCTAATTTTAAATAACGATTTTCAAATTGGTATCTTATTGTGTTCAAAAGGGGGAGAAAGTAGTGTTTTCAAAATTGGTATATTAAAACTCTCTTGAACACTAAGAGGAGGATTTTATTGAGGGGGAGTTTTGTTTTAGTCAAAGGAAAAGCATTTAAAACAGGGGGAGAAAATTTCAAATCTTCAAAATGCTTCTCAAAATCTTATTCATTTACCCTTGACTATTTGCAAAAGGACTTTGAAAAGAATTTACAAAAGAATTTGCAAAAACAAAACATATGGTGCAAGCGTGGTCCAAAATGTTAAAAATATAAAGAAACAATCCTTGCATATCTTATGTGAATTAATATTGGCTCAATTCTAAGTAACCTTTGCACTTACATTTATGCAAACTTGTTCAATTATGCACTTCTATATTTGCTTTGGTTTGT
The DNA here is from genome assembly GCA_029449295.1 of Zea luxurians. NCBI lineage: Eukaryota > Viridiplantae > Streptophyta > Magnoliopsida > Poales > Poaceae > Zea > Zea luxurians. The sequence goes on along the minus strand of JAOPSE010000004.1, from coordinate 178,806,709 downwards.
GTTGGCATCAATCACCAAAAAGGGGGAGATTGAAAGGGAATTAGGCTTACACCTTTTTCTAATTAATTTTGGTGGTTGAATTGCCCAACACAAATAATTGGACTAACTAGTTTGCTCTAGTCTATAAGTTTTACAGGTGCCAAAGGTTCACAATAAGTCAATAAAAAGACCAAGAAAGGGGTCAAAGAAAGAGAGCAAAAGACAACCCAAAGGCACCCTGAAGCGTCCCGATCCTCTGGGGCTCAAATGTGATACAATTACTAGTCCCAGGAGGCTAGTAAACACATTTATACATCAGATGATTCCAGATCTGCTTAAACGAGACAAACCTATAAAGGTGGCGAACAACTTTAAGAGTTGGTCCACAACTCGGGACATATCATCAGAGTGGGGCTGAAGCAGCCTGATATACGCAGCGAAGCAAATCAGCGGTCCAACAGCCACAGGCAAGGTTGGGAACAGTCGTAACTCTTACCCGATCTCCTTTTTCTGAAAAACAACAAATAAGCAAGGGTGAGTACAAACGTACTCAGCAGCCCATCTTCACCCGCGGAATGGGGAAATCAGATATAATGCATGGAATATGTGGAGCTCAGGATATTTTGCAGAAACAACAATATTTTATGCAGGGTTGTTTTGAAAAACATTTTGTATTTTTGCAAAGCGCATCCTCTCCAAAAGGAGCAGGAAGTTTTTAAATATTAGAACAAAATCCCCTGGACTAAACCATCCAGGTATCTCAGCAGTTTCCCACTGGTTTTCATTTTCAAAAACAGCTACTGGACTTCCCGTCCACCATAGCTCACGGCTCAACCGCCGGACCTTTTAAAAACCACTTTTCTCAAACGCACCTATTTTTTTTTGAAAACAAAACACTAATTGCCATACCACACCAAATTCGTCCATTCATGTGGACACATACTATTCGAATAGGTTTGAACTCTGCGCAGAGGGGTACACTTTACCCACTAGTCCGGCTCTGCGATCTCATGGCCAATGAGACCCAAATCTGAATCTCTTTCTTTCCTCGCATGTCCTAACCTTAACGGTTATACCGAAAGGAGTCAGGCCACCGCCATGTCCAAACCGAACAAAACATTCCCCCTCCTTATCCTCCTGGTGCTCCCCAGCCTTCATAACCCTGGGGTTGGACCGTACGAGTTCAGAGTGAGTGACTGCCCACACAGTCTCGAGTGGTTGTACTTATCATGAGTACATGTAGTGAAAGATGACAAACCGGTCCTTATATGAGGGGACAATCCTTCTGCTCACGCCTAAACCATCTGAGCCTTCACCTTAGGCCCTCCCCTAAACCAGGGAGTCCCTGATCATCCCTACTCAAAGGTGATAAGGGTGAAAACCCTTCATCACACACATTTTGAAAAGAATTTTCTTTTGAAAACTCACACCTTTTCTCAAATCATTTGTAACAAATATATCAAGGATTGATTGCGGCAAGCGGCTTGGGTGGCCATAATAACTTGTCTCAAAATCATATCATGCATAAAATAACAGGCTGTGGGTTGTGGTTGAAACATCATAGGTAATTTATGCATCAAAGGGATCCAGTGAGCTTGCCGTGCTTATTCGGCGAAGGGGGAAGGGGAGCTCGCGGAACTGGCTTCTAGCTCCACTGCCTGGCGTAGACTTGCAGGTCTGGCCTCCACGAGACGGCACGAACGCTTCGATAACTATGCAACATGAATAAGCAAACATACAAACAAGCAAGTATACCAACAAATATTTAGTATAGTGGTCAAAATAGCGATACATGGATGGGTAGAGTCTTGAGTAGAATATGTGTCATGTGGTGTTCAGATACTACTAGTGGTGGAGCGGAGGTGCTTACCAGGAGGGTGGACTGGAGGCGAAGCGACACTATGTGTGTAGCCGGCAGAGCAGAGTAACTGAGTGGGTGGGGTGTTTGCCTTGGCTGAGGGTGTTGAGTGTGTGTGGAGAGGGAGAGGGTAGCTAGGTGTATTTATAGCTGAGTGTATGTGGTGTAGCACAGTGAAGTTCACTGTTGGTGAGAATAGTGACGAATGAATCGTCTGACTTAGTATGAACAGGAGAGTTATAGGCAGAATATGGGACAAGAGTATTTTGGGAGTTTTCTGGAATATAGACCAGGATTAAGGGATGACATGGTTGGATAGGGAATAATTCGATAAGAATTTAGAAACAAGAATTATTGGAATCGGAGTTTGGAAGCCTGGTTCGAAGGAATCTCAAAGTTAAGCGTGCTCAACTTGGAGAAACCTAGGATGGGTGACCAGATGGGAAGTTCCCTACTGGAAGGAAAATCACAGTCACAGGAGTTCGTATGACTGGAATATGGGTCTGGCTGGTCTTGGATGGACTGGACAGCATGATGGATGAGTAGTTGAAATTTTGGGTGATCGGCTAATCGATGAATAGTAACAATGAATAGTGATGACGAAAAAGTTACCATAGATATCATCGTTGAGTAGTAACGATGATGTTGGGGACTTGTTCTCAAATGCTATGAATTAAGAACAAGGCAACATAAAATGTTAAATATTAATGCCCTTCGTCCGCTGAAGCATTATCTCCCCCAAGGATTTAATGAACTTCGGACGAAGGCCATGAGTAGGATATCATGAAGGTTACACCTTCGTGATCAGAATTACAAAATAATATGAAATAAAATATAAAACATGAAACATTAAAGAAAGATGTACCAAAAATAGATAACATTATTCACATATTTTATTATATGAACCTAAATATCAAAACATAATGTTTAGGTACATTTATACCTTCGCCTTGGCAGAAAATAATAATTCACAAGCAATGTGTTTGCAATTACAGGATCGCGTGAACAGTAAAGGAATAATGTTCACTATTTATAGGCACAGGACACAGCCTGTAAGGAATTACAATCATACCCCTTATAAAAGTTTACAACAATGACTCAGACCCTTATGGACTAAAAGGTCATTCCATCTTTAAGTCGGTTCGATCCTTCATCTTCGGATACGCTATAACACCGAAGCTTCATGAGTGGTAGCTTCGGCATCACGTATAAGCAGCTTTTGCCGAAGCTGTTTCTCCCTGCAGGACCTTCGGCAACGAAGCATGGTCCCAACAGTAGCCCCTTTGCGGTGCTAGATCGTTTTTCGTAACGAGCTTGATCCGTGAAAAAAGTCTCTTAGGCTTCGGGAAGCCGAAGGTCCGAAAAACACCTTCCCTGAGCTCGTTGCCGAGAAACGATACAGTTTCCGAGCGCGGAGCGGTCCCACCATGCAGGTTCACTTTTCGGTTTTTGCGGCCCACCGTTCAGTGGGTGTGAGCGACTGTTTGTCCGGTGTAAAAATCTAGATGATTCACCTTCTTACCTGCAGCACTATATAAACAGACAGGTAGGTGTGAAGTTACCACAGCATTCATTGCTATTGCACTATTTTACTGCCAAAAATTTAACCATAGTCGAAGCTTGACTTTTGCATTCAAACGAAGCTCCAGTTTGGATTCTGCTTCGTCAAGAGAAGAGCTTCGGAAAAAGGTTATTAATTTCCAAGGAATTTTCAAGAAATTTAAAATCAATTGGCCAGAGTACGCTCCACTGCTAGGGTTGAGCGTGATGGAGATGAGACCGAAGCCGCTGAAACTGTTTCAATTTCTGAAGCAATGAGGCGTTCTGGGCTGGTTGCATCAGAGGACACACCTGCTGCCGAAGCAACACAAGCTGATGTTGAAGAAGCTGGTTCCGAAGATGAGTACAGCTGCGGGATGCCAAGTAAACCTAGTCATTTGGACTTTGGAAAGTCCACCATTTCTGAAGCTGATCTTCCTAAAATGGTGAAGATGGGTTATTTTAGTGAGGCCAAGAAGGAATTAATTTGTTTTGGTGGAGAGGAAACTATCCCAAAGCCAGGAAAGGACGAGGTAGTAGTCTTCAAAAGTTTTATTAAAGCTGGTCTAAGGTCCCCCCTGAACAGGATGATTGCTATTGTACTGAAGAAGTTCGGGATTTACCTTCATCAGCTGACCCCCAATGCTATTGTTAGATTAAGTGTTTACATTTGGGCCCTTCGTAGCCAGGGAGTGGAACCGTTCGGTGAAGGTTTCTGTCGAGTTCATGAACTACACTATCAGACTAAAGCCAGAGGAGATGGTCTGCACGAGAATTTTGGCTGATACAACTTCGCTTATCGTAAGACTTCGAAGTTTCCGGTAATAAGCTACCGAAGCAAATGGCCAGCCGGATGGAAGTCTGAATGGTTTTATGTTAAAGTTGATGAAGATGAAGATAAACTGGTCCAGAGCCCGCTAGAATTATCCTTCGGAGAGACGAGGCCCCGATGCAACATGATAATGGGAAGCTCGAGTCAGACTGCTTTGGCTGAATTTCGAGTGATTTCAGATCATATTGGCACTAGAGACCTAGTGCAGGAATTTTTGGCTTTTAAGGTGTTCCCAACACTGAGGGAGTGGGAGATGCCGAAGCTAGAAGGAGAAAAGAAGAAGGGGGAACTTGTTCGATTGCCTTATCCCTACAAGTTTAAGAAACATTTTAAAGCACCCTGCTAAGAGTGGTTGACCACCATTGAAATTATGTGCAACGAGATCCTCGGCAATTACTCTAAGAAAGAAGATCAATTAATGACTGCAGCCTTCGGCACACATCCGAAACGAAGATTGAATCGTGTGCTGGATGCCTTGAATTTTGATTACCCTGACTATGAGCAACTGGGCGGAGATGTCGAAGGCCCGAAGAGAAAGAGGATTGCCAGCGCCCTTGACAAAGAAGGCACCAAATTGGCTAAAAAGGACAAGAAAATTTTTGAAAAACTGAGCCCTGAGTCGAAGATAGCTGCTTCGAAGAAAGGAAAGCTGCATCCCCAAAACCAAAAACGTCAGCCCGAGAGGAGTGAAAGTCGCCTAGAGGGGGGGTGAATAGGGCGAAACTGAAATTCTCAAATATAAACACAACTACAAGCCGTGTTAGCGTTAGAAATGTAATAGAGTCCACGAGAGAGGGTGCAAAACAAATCACAAGCGAATAATGAAGTAAGACACGTGGATTTGTTTTACCGAGGTTCGGTTCTCTCAAACCTACTCCCCGTTGAGGAGGCCACAAAGGCCGGGTCTCTTTCAACCCTTACCCTCTCTCAAACGGTCCCTTAGACCGAGTGAGCTTTCTCTTCTCAATCACTTGGAACACAAAGTTCCCACAAGGACCACCACAAGTTTGGTGTCTCTTGCCTCAATTACAAGTGAGTTTGATCGCAATGAAAGAATCAAGAAAGAAGAAAGCAATCCAAGCGCAAGAGCTCGAAAGAACACAAGCAAATCTCTCTTTCTAATCACTAAGGCGTTGTGTGGAATTTGGAGAGGATTTGATCTCTTTGGTGTGTCTAGAATTGAATGCTAGAGCTCTTGTAAGTAGTTGGGAAGTAGAAAACTTGGATGCAATGAATGGTGGGGTGGTTGGGGTATTTATAGCCTCAACCACCAAACTTGACCGTTGGTGGAGGCTGTCTGTCGATGGCGCACCGGACAGTCCGGTGCACACCGGACATGTCCGGTGCCCCAGCCACGTCACCAGTGCCGTTGGAATCTGACCGTTGGAGTTCTGACTTCTGGGCCCGCCTCGATGTCCGGTGGCGCACCGGACATGAACTGTTCAGTGTCTGGTGCGCCGGTATGGGTGCCCCTGCCTTCTGCGCGTGCTGCGCGCGCATTTAATGCGTTGCAGGTAGCCGTTGGCGCGAAGTAGTCGTTGCTCCGAGGATGCACCGGACAGTCCGGTGCACACCGGACATGTCCGGTGAATTATAGCGGAGCAGCCTTCGTGAAATCCCGAGGCTGGCGAGTTCCGGAGCAGCGTCTTCGTTGGAGCACCGGACACTGTCCGGTGTACACCGGACAGTCCGGTGAATTATAGTGCGCCGGTTCTGGATTTTCCCGAAGGTGACGAGTTGGAGTTGGAGTCCTCTGGTGCACCGGACACTGTCCGGTGGCACACCGGACAGTCTGGTGCGCCAGACCAGAGGAGCCTTCGGTTGCTCCTTTGCTCTTTTGTTGAACTCAATACTTGGTCTTTTTATTGGCTAAGTGTGAACCTTTTGCACCTGTATAACTTATACACTAGAATAAACTAGTTAGTCCAAAGATTTGTGTTGGGCAATTCAACCACCAAAATTATATAGGAACTAGGTGTAAGCCTAATTCCCTTTCAATCTCCCCCTTTTTGGTGATTGATGCCAACACAAACCAAAGCAAATATAGAAGTGCATAATTGAACTAGTTTGCATAATATAAGTGCAAAGGTTGCTTGGAATTGAGCCAATATAAATACTTACAAGATATGCATGGATTGTTTCTTTGTTTTAATCATTTTGGACCACGCTTGCACCACATGTTTTGTTTTTGCAAACTATTTTGTAAATTCTTTTCAAAGTTCTTTTGCAAATAGTCAAAGGTAAATGAATAAGATTTTGCAAAGCATTTTCAAGATTTGAATTTTTCTCCCCCTGTTTCAAATGCTTTTCCTTTGACTAAACAAAACTCCCCCTATATGAGATCCTCCTCTTAGGTTCAAGAGGGTTTTGATATATCTTTTTTGAAATACTACTTTCTCCCCCTTTTTAACACAATAGGATACCAATTGATAATAATCTTTGGAAACACGAAGTTTTTGAAATGGGTGGTGGTGCGGTCCTTTTGCTTTGGGCTCATACTCTCTCCCCCTTTGGCATGAATCGCCAAAAACGGAATCATTATAGCCCTCAAAGTGCTTTCTTCCTCTTTGGTCATAAATAAATGAGTTAAGATTATACCAAAGACGAAGTCCTTTTGCTTTGTGCTCATGCTTTCTCCCCCAAGAATGGAGAGTTGCTTGGAGTGACGGCGAAGGATGAGTTACGGAGTGGAAGCCTTTGTCTTCGCCGAAGACTCCAATTCCCTTTCAATATTCCTATGACTTGGTTTGAAATTCACTTGAAAACACATTAGTCATGGCATATGAAAGAGACATGATCAAAGGTATATAAATGAGCTATGCGTGCAATTTAGCAAAAGAAATTGCGCGAATCAAGAATATTGAGCTCATGCCTAAGTTTGTTAAAAGTTTGTTCATCAAGAGGCTTGGTAAAGATATCGGCTAATTGATCTTTAGTATTAATGTAAGAAATCTCGATATCTCCCTTTTGTTGGTGATCCCTAAGAAAATGATACTGAATGGCTATGTGTTTAGTGCGGCTATGCTCGATGGGATTATCCGCCATCTTGATTGCACTCTCATTATCACATAGCAAAGGGACTTTGGTTAATTTGTAACCGTAGTCCCGCAGGGTTTGCCTCATCCAAAGCAATTGCGCGCAACAATGGCCTGCGGCAATGTACTCGGCTTCGGCGGTGGAAAGAGCAACCGAATTTTGCTTCTTTGAAGCCCAAGACACCAAGGATCTTCCCAAGAACTGGCAAGTCCCCGATGTGCTCTTTCTATTGATTTTGCACCCCGCCCAATCGGCATCCGAATAACCAATCAAGTCAAATGTGGATCCCCTAGGATACCAAAGCCCAAACTTAGGAGTATAAGCCAAATATCTCAAGATTCGTTTCACGGCCGTAAGGTGAGCTTCCTTAGGGTCGGCTTGGAATCTTGCACACATGCATACGGAAAGCATAATATCCGGTCGAGATGCACATAAGTAGAGTAAAGAACCTATCATCGACCGGTATACCTTTTGATCCACGGACTTACCTCAAGTGTCGAGGTCGAGATGCCCATTAGTTCCCATGTGTGTCTTGATGGGCTTGGCATCCTTCATTCCAAACTTGCTTAGAATATCTTGAGTGTACTTGGTTTGGCTTAGGAAGGTGCCCTCTTGGAGTTGCTTTACTTGAAATCCTAAGAAATACTTCAACTCCCCCATCATAGACATCTCGAACTTTTGTGTCATGATCCTACTAAACTCTTCACATGTAGATTCGTTAGTAGACCCAAATATAATATCATCAACATAAATTTGGCATACAAACAAATCATTCTCAAGTGTTTTGGTAAAGAGCGTAGGATCGGCTTTTCCGACTTTGAAGCCATTAGCAATAAGGAAATCTCTAAGGCATTCATACCATGCTCTTGGGGCTTGCTTGAGCCCATAAAGCGCCTTAGAGAGCTTATAGACATGGTTAGGGTACTCACTATCTTCAAAGCCGGGAGGTTGCTCAACATAGACCTCTTCCTTGATTGGTCCATTGAGGAAGGCACTTTTCACGTCCATTTGATAAAGCTTAAAGCCATGGTAAGTAGCATAGGCTAATAATATGCGAATTGACTCAAGCCTAGCTACGGGTGCATAGGTTTCACCGAAATCCAAACCTTCGACTTGGGAGTATCCCTTGGCCACAAGTCGAGCTTTGTTCCTTGTCACCACACCATGCTCATCTTGCTTGATGCGGAAGACCCATTTGGTTCCTACAACATTTTGATTAGGACGTGGAACTAAATGCCATACCTCATTTCTAGTGAAGTTGTTGAGCTCCTCTTGCATCGCCACCACCCAATCCGAATCTTGGAGTGCTTCCTCTACCCTGTGTGGCTCAATAGAGGAAACAAAAGAGTAATGCTCACAAAAATGTGCAACACGAGATCTAGTAGTTACCCCCTTATGAATGTCGCCGAGGATGGTGTCGACGGGGTGATCTCGTTGGATTGCTTGGTGGACTCTTGGGTGTGGCGGTCTTTGCTCTTCATCCTCCTTGTCTTGATCATTTGCATCTCCCCCTTGATCATTTCCGTCGTCTTGAGGTGGCTCATTTGCTTGATCTTCTACTTCATCAACTTGAGCTTCATCCTCATTTTGAGTCGGTGGAGATGCTTGCGTGGAGGAGGATGGTTGATCTTGTTCATTTGGAGGCTCTTCGTATTCCTTAGGACACACATCCCCAATAGACATGTTCCTTAGCGCGATGCATGGAGCCTCTTCAATACCTATCTCATCAAGATCAACTTGCTCTACTTGAGAGCCGTTAGTCTCATCAAACACAACGTCACAAGAAACTTCAACTTGTCCGGAGGACTTGTTAAAGACTCTATATGCCCTTGTGTTTGAATCATATCCTAGTAAAAAGCCTTCTACAGTCTTAGGAGCAAATTTAGATTTTCTACCTCTTTTAATAAGAATAAAGCATTTGCTACCAAAGACTCTAAAATATGAAATGTTGGGCTTTTTACCGGTTAGGAGTTCATAAGATGTCTTCTTGAGGATTCGGTGAAGATATAATCGGTTGATGGCGTAGCACGCGGTGTTGACCGCCTCGGCCCAAAACCGATCCGAAGTCTTGTACTCATCAAGCATGGTTCTTGCCATGTCCAAAAGAGTTCGATTCTTCCTCTCCACTACACCATTTTGTTGTGGCGTGTAGGGAGAGGAGAACTCATGCTTGATGCCCTCCTCCTCAAGGAAGCCTTCGATTTGAGAGTTCTTGAACTCCGTCCCGTTGTCGCTTCTAATTTTCTTGATCCTTAAGCCGAACTCGTTTTGAGCTCGTCTCAAGAATCCCTTTAAGGTCTCTTGGGTTTGAGATTTTTCCTGCAAAAAGAACACCCAAGTGAAGCGAGAATAATCATCCACTATTACAAGACAATACTTACTCCCGCCGATGCTTATGTAAGCAATCGGGCCGAATAGATCCATGTGGAGTAGCTCAAGCGGCCTGTCGGTCGTCATGATGTTCTTGTGTGGATGATGGGCACCAACTTGCTTTCCTGCTTGGCATGCGCTACAAACCCTGTCTTTCTCAAAATGAACATTGGTTAGTCCTAAAATGTGCTCTCCCTTTAGAAGCTTATGAAGACTCTTCATCCCAACATGGGCTAGTCGGCGGTGCCAGAGCCAACCCATGTTAGTCTTAGCAATTAAGCAAGTGTCGAGTTCAGCTCTATCAAAATCTACCAAGTATAGCTGACCCTCCAACACTCCCTTAAATGCTATTGAATCATCACTTCTTCTAAAGACAGTGACACCTACATCAATGAAAAGACAGTTGTAACCCATTTTGCATAATTGAGATACAGAAAGCAAATTGTAATCTAAAGAATCTACAAGAAAAACATTGGAAATAGTATGGTCAGGTGATATAGCAATTTTACCCAAACCTTTGACCAAACCTTGATTTCCATCCCCGAATGTGATAGCTCGTTGGGGATCTTGGTTTTTCTCATATGAGGAGAACATCTTCTCCCCTGTCATGTGGTTTGTGCACCCGCTGTCGAGTATCCAACATGAGCCCCCGGATGCATAAACCTACAAAACAATTTTAGTTCTTGACTTTAGGTACCCAAACGGTTTTGGGTCCTTTGGCATTAGAAACAAGAACTTTGGGTACCCAAACACAAGTCTTGGAGCCCTTGTGTTTGCCCCCAACAAACTTGGCAACTACCTTGCCGGATTTGTTAGTAAGCACATATGATGCATCAAAAGTTTTAAATGAAATACTATGATCATTTGATGCAATAGGAGTTTTCTTCTTAGGCAACTTGGCACGGGTTGGTTGCCTAGAGCTAGATGTCTCACCCTTATACATAAAAGCATGATTAGGGCCAGAGTGAGACTTCCTAGAATGAATTTTCCTAATTTTGCTCTCGGGATAACCGGCAGGGTACAAAATGTAACCCTCGTTATCTTGAGGCATGGGAGCCTTGCCCTTAACAAAGTTAGATAAATTCTTTGGAGGGGCATTAAGTTTGACATTGTCTCACCTTTGGAAGCCAATGCCATCCTTGATGCCAGGGCGTCTCCCATTATAGAGCATACTTCTAGCAAATTTAAACTTTTCATTTTCTAAGTTATGCTCGGCAATTTTAGCATCTAATAATGCTATATGATCATTTTGTTGTTTAATTAGAGTCATGTGATCATGAATAGCATTGATATCAATGTCTCTACATCTAGTACAAATAGAAGTGTGCTCAACGGTAGATGTAGAGGGTTTGCAAGATTTTAGTTCTACAACCTTAGCATGCAACATATCATTCTTAGTTCTAAGGTCGGAAATAATAGTATTGCAAACATCAAAATCTTTAGCCTTAGCAATCAAATTTTCATTTTCTACTCTAAGGCTATCAAGAGAATCATTCAATTCCTTAATCTTAGCAAGCAAATCATCATTATCATTTCTAAGATTTGGAATTGAGACATCACATACATGAGAATCAACCTTAGCAATTAATCTAGCATTTTCATTTCTAAGGTTGTTTATAGTGTCATGGCATGTGCTTAGCTCACCAGATAATTTGTGACATTTTTCTACCTCTAGAGCATAAGCATTTTTAACCTTAACATGCTTTTTGTTTTCCTTAATAAGGAAGTCCTCTTGAGAGTCCAAGAGATCATCCTTCTCATGAATAGCACTAATCAATTCATTTAATTTTTCCTTTTGTTGCATGTTAAGATCGGCAAAAAGGGTACGCAAATTATTCTCCTCATCACTAGCATTATCATCACTAGAGGATTTAGATTTAACCTTCTTCCTTTTGCCGTCCTTTGCCATGAGGCACTTGTGGCCGACGTTGGGGAAGAGGAGTCCCTTGGTGACGGCGATGTTGGCGGCGTCCTCGTCGGAAGAGGACTCGGTGGAGCTGTCGTCGGAGTCCCACTCCCGGCAAACATGGGCATCGCCGCCCTTCTTCTTGTAGTACTTCTTCTTTTCTCTCCTCTTTCCCTTCTTGTCGTCGCCCCTGTCACTGTCACTAGATATAGGACATTTTGCAATGAAATGACCGGGCTTACCACATTTGTAGCATACTTTCTTGGAGCGGGGTTTGTAGTCCTTCCCCCTCCGTTGCTTGAGGATTTGGCGAAAGCTTTTGATGATTAAAGCCATCTCTTCATTGTCGAGCTTGGAGGCGTCAATTGGTTGTCTACTCGGTGTAGACTCCTCCTTCTTCTCCTCCGTCGCCTTGAATGCCACCGGTTGTGCTTCGGACGTGGAGGGTTCATCAAGCTCGTTGATCTTCTTTGATCCCTTGATCATACATTCAAAGCTCACAAAATTCCCGATAACTTCCTCGGGAGTGATTAGTGTGTATCTAGGATTACCACGAATTAATTGAACTTGAGTGGGGTTAAGGAAAATGAGAGATCTTAGAATAACCTTAACCACCTCGTGGTCGTCCCATTTCTTGCTCCCGAGGTTGCGCACTTGGTTCACCAAGGTTTTGAGCCGGTTGTACATATCTTGTGGCTCCTCCCCTTGGCGAAGAAGAAAACGACCGAGCTCCCCCTCGATCGTTTCCCGCTTTGTGATCTTGGTGAGTTCATCACCCTCGTGCGCGGTCTTGAGTAGGTCCCAAATTTCCTTTGCATTCTTCAACCCTTGCACCTTGTTGTATTCCTCTCTATTTAGAGAGGCCAAGAGTATGGTTGTGGCTTGGGAGTTGAAGTGCTCGATTTGGGCCACCTCGTCCTCATCATAATCCTCATCCCCTACGGATGGTACCTGTGCTCCAAACTCAACAACATTCCATATACTTTTGTGGAGTGAGGTTAGATGAAATTTCATTAAATCACTCCACCTAGCATAATCTTCACCGTCAAAGGTTGGCGGTTTGCCTAATGGAACGGAAAGTAATGGAGTATGTCTAGATGTACGAGGATAGTGTAAGGGGATCTTACTAAACTTCTTACGCTCTTGGCGTTTAGAAGTTACGGAGGGCGCATCGGAGCCAGAGGTCGATGTTGATGAAGTGTCGGTCTCGTAGTAGACCACTTTCCTCATCCTCTTGTGCTTGTCCCCACTCCGATGTGGCTTGTGAGAGGAAGATCTCTCCTTCTTCTCTTTGTGGTGAGAAGAAGATTTCTTCTCCTTCCCTTTGTTGGAGGAGCTCTTCTTCTTCTCCTTCCTCTTGGTGCGGGACTCTTCCGATGAAGTGCTCCCGTGGCTTGTAGTGGGCTTTTCGTCGGTCTCCATCTCCTTCTTGGCGTGATCTCCCGACATCACTTCGAGCGGTTAGGCTCTAATGAAGCACCGGGCTCTGATACCAATTGAAAGTCGCCTAGAGGTTGGGTGAATAGGGCAAAACTGAAATTCTCAAATATAAACACAACTACAAGTCGTGTTAGCGTTAGAAATGTAATAGAGTCCACGAGAGAGGGTGCAAAACAAATCGCAAGCGAATAATGAAGTAAGACACGTGGATTTGTTTTACCGAGGTTCGGTTCTCTCAAACCTACTCCCCGTTGAGGAGGCCACAAAGGTCAGGTCTCTTTCAACCCTTACCCTCTCTCAAACGGTCCCTTAGACCGAGTGAGCTTTCTCTTCTCAATCACTTGGAACACAAAGTTCCCACAAGGACCACCACAAGTTTGGTGTCTCTTGCCTCAATTACAAGTGAGTTTGATCGCAATGAAAGAATCAAGAAAGAAGAAAGCAATCCAAGCGCAAGAGCTCGAAAGAACACAAGCAAATCTCTCTTTCTAATCACTAAGGCGTTGTGTGGAATTTGGAGAGGATTTGATCTCTTTGGTGTGTCTAGAATTGAATGCTAGAGCTCTTGTAAGTAGTTGGGAAGTAGAAAACTTGGATGCAATGAATGGTGGGGTGGTTGGGGTATTTATAGCCTCAACCACCAAACTTGACCGTTGGTGGAGGCTGTCTGTCGATGGCGCACCGGACAGTCCGGTGCACACCGGACATGTCCGGTGCCCCAGCCACGTCACCAGTGCCGTTGGAATCTGACCGTTGGAGTTCTGACTTCTGGGCCCGCCTCGATGTCCGGTGGCGCACCAGACATGAACTGTTCAGTGTCCGGTGCGCCGGTATGGGCGCCCCTGCCTTCTGCACGTGCTGCGCGCGCATTTAATGCGTTGCAGGTAGCCGTTGGCGCGAAGTAGCCGTTGCTCCGAGGATGCACCGGACAGTCCGGTGCACACCGGACATGTTCGGTGAATTATAGCGGAGCAGCCTTCGTGAAATCCCGAGGCTGGCGAGTTCCGGAGCAGCGTCTTCGTTGGAGCACCGGACACTGTCCGGTGTACACCGGACAGACCGGTGAATTATAGCGAGCCGGTTCTGGATTTTCCCGAAGGTGACGAGTTGGAGTTGGAGTCCTCTGGTGCACCGGACACTGTCCGGTGGTGCACCGGACACTGTCCGGTGGCACACCGGACAGTCCGGTGCGCCAGACCAGAGGAGCCTTCGGTTGCTCCTTTGCTCTTTTGTTGAACTCAATACTTGGTCTTTTTATTGGCTAAGTGTGAACCTTTTGCACCTGTATAACTTATACACTAGAATAAACTAGTTAGTCCAAAGATTTGTGTTGGGCAATTCAACCACCAAAATTATATAGGAACTAGGTGTAAGCCTAATTCCCTTTCAAGGAGGAAGCTCCTGCAACACCTTCTGATGCCGAAGTGGAAGAGATTCTGAAGGTAATGACTGAACCTTTGCCTACCAGGCTAAGTCCGCTGGCGCTAGAACTGACGAAGTTTTTTCAGAAGGACAAAGAAGCTTCGGCAACAGAAAGTCCCACAAAGCCGAAAAAACGAAGAATTATCCAAGTGGCCGATGTCATTCATCAGACACCGCCACGGACGTCGGCGTCAAAAATTGTCACTGCCGAAACCACAGCCACCGGAGCCGAAACCACCGGAGCCGAAGCCACCAGAGCCGAAACTACCAGAGCCGAAGCCACCGGGGCCGAAGCTGTCGGGGCAACCACTAAAGCCGAAGCCACCGGAGCCGAAACCGGGATCACCGAAGATCCTAATCTAGAAACCACACTTGGCGATATTGACAATATACTTCTGAGAATGTCTGAAGAGGAAGCTGCTGCGGTTGCGGTGAACACGACAACTGAAAAAGGAAAAGAGCAGATTGAAGACACTTTGGAAGAAGAAAATTTTAATTTTCAAGATATACTTGGACAAGAGTTAACAGACGCTGAAAAAGAAGAGCTAAAGAAATATGCTATATCCTGCGGATACAAACTAGGGTCTCTGCTATTTGGTGGAGTGAATGAAGGGGAGCTAAGATGCCTTCGGAATCGAACCGAGGCCAAGGTTGTTAGGACTTTCTCAAAAAACGTTGGCCTGCCGAAGATAGAGGCGGACCTCTGCAGGTACCAGCGACAGCATATTGCCGGTAGCTTGCTCTATGCTAATTTCAAGGTAAAAACTCAACTTTTTATTGTTTTTTGAATTAATATGTTTTCTAACGGAGGTTGTTTTGGCAGATTATACTACTAAGTAAAGTGCTGAGAATGCAACAAGATCTTGAAGAGGAGAAAAACAAAGCTACCATCAAAGATCTAGAAGACAAAGTCGAAAATTACGAAGCTGCACTGAAGAAAAAGGACTTCGTCATTCAAGACCTTGAAATCAAAGTTAAAGAACACGAAGCTGCCTTGGAAAAGAAAGACTTCGTTACTCATTCTATGGAAGGTTCACTGGCTGAGGCCCAAGCCAAAAATGACAAATTAAACAATGAATTGCTTATAAAGTCAGAAAAATCTGAGCAGGAAAAGAAGAATCTCGAAACAAGTCTCAAGACCGAAATCGAGAAGAATTCAAATTTGCAAAAATCATTGAAGGAGCTTCAGGAGAAATGCTTAGATTTCGGCAGCCGATGTGTGCAGCGGCTGAAGGATGTGTTTCACTCAATTGGAGCCAGCTCTGATAAGTTTACACCTTCAGCTGAGAACCTGCCAAGCACCTTGGAATACATTGAGGGCGAAGTTGATGCACTTGACGAAGTTATTGCTGGGCATGCTGATTTCTGCGCCCTGCTAGCTTCTCGAGGCACGGCTACCGCTTTCTTGAAGGCTGGCTGCACGCACGGGAAGATTGTAAATAGGCCAAACTTTAGTTTGTCACCGACAGATTTGGTTGACATCCCAAGCCTAGCCTGAAGCATAGGAAACAGGTTTATGACCCAGATTTGGATAAACGGCGGGCGAAAGATGGCTGGTGACGAAGCTTGGAGCCACCTTAAGCCAGTGAGAAGCTTATACTTGTTACTTTTACCTTCTCCTTGAATTCTGCACCTTTCTCATTCCGTTTTAATATGTGCAGGATGATGAAGCTGAAGAATGACAAGCTGAAGCTTAACAGATGCTCCGAAGGACTTTTCTGCAAAAGATTCTAGAGAAATTTTTGTAATATAATTGTAAAGAAACTTATGTAAATTTGTGCATACCTTGTAATATATCTTTTCCCCTTTATCCGTGTACGATCTGCTTTGCTGTGGACGAAATTTTATTTTTGAGCCGAAGGCGAAAAACACCTTCCCTTCTTTTCGTACACAACGAAGCATGAGAATTTCCTCTTTCTCCGAAGTTTTTTCCTCATAGCCGAAGCATCTGCCTTTTCTCTATAATATGATGATAATGATCCTATATATGTCTAAATGAATGTTTATGAATGCAAATGTCATGATGTAATGTATCATGCAAATGAATATCCAAATGTATATTCGAAACCATAATCATAGCCTTCATTCCCTTGGGAATGACTCAAATCTTTTTGTCGTTTATTTTTTGGCTTCACCGTTTACTTTTCGGTGTATCGGCGCTGACTTTTCGCTGTAAGCCTCCCTT
This sequence comes from Zea luxurians, assembly GCA_029449295.1. Classification (NCBI taxonomy): domain Eukaryota; kingdom Viridiplantae; phylum Streptophyta; class Magnoliopsida; order Poales; family Poaceae; genus Zea; species Zea luxurians. The sequence goes on along the minus strand of JAOPSE010000004.1, from coordinate 178,790,142 downwards.
AGGAGCTTCTTCGCCTTTTACTTTCGGCGGAATCAGCGTTTATTTTTCGCTGCAAGCCTCCCTTAGGAGCTTCTTCGCCTTTTACTTTTGGCGGAATCAGCGTTTATTTTTCGCTGCAAGCCTCCCTTAGGAGCTTCTTCCTGTTTTCTTTTCTTTTTCCTTTACACTCGATGGTGCGTTCTCAGCTTTTACATTTACATCTTTTGGGGGATATCACTCTTATAGAATGGAAATAAGAAAAAGAAAAATTACATGTTGTGGCCCCATTAAAAACCTTTCTCCCCCTTTGGAAAGGAAAAGGGTACCACAAAAAAGAATAGAAAAAATTACATCACACTAAACATAATATCGCCGAAGCTCATCCGCATTCCATGATCTAGGAATGTCGTTGCCGTCCATATCCTTCAATCTGTAGGAACCGGGTCTTGACGAAGATACTACCAGAAAAGGTCCTTCCCATTTCAGCTGTAACTTGCCTACTGTCTCTGGGGTGGCTACTCTTCGAAGCACCAAATGTCCTGGTTCAATGTTCTTTAGCTGAACCTTTCTATCACGCCATTTTATTGTTTCAGCTTGGTATTTGTTGATGTTTTCCACAGCTTGAAGCCTGATCCCCTCTATAGCATCTTTTTCCACAGAGTAATCAGCTTCAGCTTCGTCTTCTGCCGAAGCTACTATTCTTATTGATCCTGCTTTGGCTTCTTCCAGAGTTATTGCTTCGTCACCAAACAATAGTTTGAATGGTGTAAAACCTGTTGATCTTGATATTGTTGTGTTGTGGCTCCACACCACTTTGATTAATTCGTCTGGCCACTTTCCCCTAGGCTGATTGAAGATTAACTTCATTATTCCTGTCATTATGATGCCATTAGCCCTTTCAACAAGTCCATTTGACTCCAGATGCCGAACTGATGCAAAATGGATCTTCGTGCCAATTTGTTCACAAAATTCTCTGAAAGCTTCGGAATCAAATTGCGTTCCATTATCCACAGTAATAGCCTTCGGCACTCCGAAACGACAAATAATATTTTGCGAGAAAAACTTTTGAATAGTGACAGAAGTTATTGTGGCTAAAGGCTTTGCCTCAATCCATTTAGAAAAATATTCCACTACCACTACAACATATCTTAAGTTCCCTTGTGCTGGTGGTAACGGACCCAACAAATCAAGGCCCCACCTTTGCAACGGCCAAGTGGGTTGTATTAACTGGGTTAGAGACGAAGGTTGTTTTTGATCTCTTGCACATTTCTGACAACCTTCGCACTTTTGGACTAATTCCGCTGCATCCGAAGATGCCTTTGGCCAATAAAATCCTTGACGAAAAATTTTTCCAAGCAAAGGCCTAGATCCAATGTGAGATCCACACAGGCCTGCGTGTATTTCCTTCATCAATTCTATACCTTCGGCTCTAGATAAACACTTGAGTAATGGAGCACAAACTCCATGCTTGTAAAACTCTCCTTCTATTATAACATATGGTCGAGCTCTTGCCTCTATCCTCCTGTTATAAGCTTCGTCATCTGAAAGAAAGTTACCCTGAAGGAAAGAGATGATCTCAGTTCTCCAGTCTTCACTATAGACAGGAGATATGTTGAGGACTGCTCTTTCAAGAAGTTCGACCGAAGGTGCTTTTATTGTTTCAAAAAATAATTCCGAAGGTAAGGGCAGCCCCTGTGCTGCTGACTTGGCTAATAAATCAGCATGTTCATTTTCTCCTCGAGGAATATTTTTAACAGAAAACCCTTCAAAGGAAGCCTCAATCCTTTGGACCGTGTCTAAATATTTCTCAAGCTTCGGATCTCTTGCTTTATAACTTTTGTCAATATGACCAGAAATAACCTGGGAATCAGTTTTAAGAAGCGCCCTTCTAATTCCCATTGCCTTTAATTTCCGAAGACCCAAGAGCAAAGCTTCGTACTCAGCAATGTTATTTGTGCAACTGAAATCAAGTCTCGTTGCATAACAAGTTTTAACTTTGGAAGGTGCGACCAACACAGCAGCTGCTCCTGCTCCGAAGGTTCCCCAAGAACCATCACAAAATACTGTCCAAACTTCGGCATCTTTACTCGTTTCTTCTTCCTGAGCCCCTGGCATCCAGTCAGCAATGAAGTCTACCAACGCTTGGGACTGAATCGAAGATCTATGCACATAGTCAATGCAAAATTCATTGAGTTCCGCAGCCCATTTTCCAACCCTTCCAGTAGCTTCTCTATTTCTCATAATATCCTTCCATGGTTGTGAAGAAGGGACAATTATATTGTATGCTTGAAAATAGTGCCGGAGCTTCCTGGAGGCCATCAAAACAGCATATAGCACCTTCTCCAATTCTGTGTAACTTTTCTTTGATAAACTAAGAACTTCGGATACAAAGTATATTGGGGCTTGCTTTCTGACTTGGCCTTCAAGCTTCTCTTGGACAAGTGCTGCACTTACCGCTGAGTGCGAAGCTGCCACATATAACAACAGAGGAGCCCCTGGCGTTGGTGTAGTGTTGTTAGATCTATCAAATATTGCTTCAGCTCTTCGAAGGCTCTCTGCTGGACTGGTCCCCATTGAAAAACTTCGGCTGACTTCAGCACTTTGAAGAATGGTAAATTTCTCTCTGCTGATCTAGATATGAATATGTTGAGAGATGCCAGTCTTCCTGTCAATCTTTGAGCCCCTTCTTTGTACTTGGTGGTTCCATTCGAAGGATAGCTTCGATTTTATTTGGATTAGCCTCAATCTCTTTTGTTGAAACTAGGCAGCCAAGAAATTTCTCTTTCTTCACTCCGAAGACACATTTTTCTGGATTCAACTTTAAACCGGCCTGTCTAAAATTAGCGAAGGTCTCCTGCAGATCAGCAATGTGATTTTCTTGCATCGTGCTTTTTACAATGATATCATCAACATAAGTTAGCACATTTCTGCCTATCTGAGAATGAAGAACCTTCGTTGTCATTCTGCTGAAGCTTCCTCCAGCATTCTTGAGCCCCTCAGGCATCCGAAGGTAACAATATGTTCCACTAGGGGTTATGAAGCTGGTTTTTGGCTCATCCTCCTTCTTAATCCAAATTTGATGATAGCCTGAATAACAATCCAGCAGACTCATAAGCTCTGATGAAGTTGCTGCATCAACTAGGGAATCTATCCTTGGCAATGGAAACTCGTCCTTCGGACAGGCCTTGTTGAGATCAGTAAAATCAATACACATCCTCCATTTACCATTGGCCTTTTTTACCATAACAGTGTTAGCCAGCCATTCTGGGTATTTTACCTCTCTGATAACTCCGGCACTAAGGAGTCTTTTCACTTCATTCCGAGTACCTTCGGCCTTATCATCAGACATCTTCCGAAGCCTCTGCTTTCTGGGTCTGAAGGATGGATCAACATTGAGCGAGTGTTCAATAACATCCCTGTTGACTCCGCAAAGATCATTAGCTGACCATGCAAAAACATCCTTGTTGTTGAACAGAAACCTTATCAAGGTTTTCTCCTGTTCTTCGGACAGTTGGGATCCCAAAAGCACCTTCTGCTCTGCTATGTCATCACATAAGAGCATGGGCTTCGGCTGATCGGCCGAAGCAGCTTTCTCCCTTCTGAACTTGTATTGTTCACAAGCTTCAGTTCCATCTATGTTATGGATTGCTTTTGAGTCTGTCCAGTTTTCTTCGGCCCTTCTGGCAGCTTCCTGACTTCCATGAATAGCAATGGGCCCTTGGTCCGAAGGTATCTTCATGCAAAGATATGTTGGATGAAGAATTGCTTCGAAGGCATTGAGAGTACCACGACCAATGATTGCATTGTAAGGGTATTCCATGTCAACAATATCAAACACAACTTGTTCAGTCCTTGTGTTGTTAATAAATCTGAAGGTCACTGGCATTGTGATTTTGCCGAGTGCTACAATCTGCCTTCCTCCGAAACCACAAAGGGGATGTGTGGCATCATGGATCTTGTCTTCGGGCTCTTGCATCTGTCTGAAGGCTTTGGCAAATATGATATCAGCCGCACTGCCTGTATCAACCAAAACATTGTGAACCAAAAATCCTTTGATCACACAAGAGATAACCATAGCATCATTATGTGGGTAATCCTTGAGTTGAAGATCCTCTTGAGAGAAGGTAATTGGGATGTGAGACCATCTTGACTTGATGAAGGGTCCTTGTACCCCTACATGTTGTACTCTTCTCTGTGCCTCCTTCTTCTGTTTCTTGTTAGCCGGCTCTGAGCATGAACCGCCTGTTATCGGGAGAATTAGCTTCGGAGCCGAAGCAGTTCCAGCTTGGTTCTTGAACGAAGCCATCAGCTCAAAAAGTGGAAGTGAGTTCACAGGAGGTGGGCGCCAATGTTGGGGACTTGTTCTCAAATGCTATGAATTAAGAACAAGGCAACATAAAATGTTAAATATTAATGCCCTTCGTCCGCTGAAGCATTATCTCCCCCAAGGATTTAATGAACTTCGGACGAAGGCCATGAGTACGATATCACGAAGGTTACACCTTCGTGATCAGAATTACAAAATAATATGAAATAAAATATAAAACATGAAACATTAAAGAAAGATGTACCAAAAATAGATAACATTATTCACATATTTTATTATATGAACCTAAATATCAAAACATAATGTTTAGGTACATTTATACCTTCGCCTTGGCAGAAAATAATAATTCCTGGGCAATGTGTTTGCAATTACAGGATCGTGTGAACAGTAAAGGAATACTGTTCACTATTTATAGGCACAGGACACAGCCTATAAGGAATTACAATCATACCCCTTATAAAAGTTTACAACAATGACTCAGACCCTTATGGACTAAAAGGTCATTCCATCTTTAAGTCGGTTCGATCCTTCATCTTCGGATACGCTATAACACCGAAGCTTCATGAGTGGTAGCTTCGGCATCACGTATAAGCAGCTTTTGTCGAAGCTGTTTCTCCCTGCAGGACCTTCGGCGACGAAGCATGGTCCCAATAGATGATGAATAGTAACGATGATGAATAGTAACAATAAATAGTAACGATGGTGAATAGTGTTGGTGAATAGTAACGATGAATAGTAATGGTGAATAGTGATGGTGAATAGTTCGTATGAACGAACGATGAACGATGAATATGAACTATGAACGAACGGACGAACGAACGATCGGAATTTCGGCAGCATAACGGCAGGACAAAGATTATCTGGAAGAATGATGAATAGGGACTACGAACGAACGATGAACGATGAATAGGAACTATGAACGAACGATGAATGATCGAATGATCGATCGAACGAAAGATCAGAATTTCGGCAGCATAACGGCAGGGAAAAGATTATTTGGACGAACGAACGAACGAACGATCGAATGATCGGACGAACGAACGATCGGAATTTCGGCAGCATAACGGCAGGACAAAGATTATCTGGAAGAATGATGAATAGGGACTATGAAAGAACGATGAACGATGAATAGGAACTATGAACGAACGATGAACGATCGAATGATCGAACGAACGAACGATCGGAATTTCGGCAGCATAACGGTAGGAAAAAGATTATTTGGACGAACGAACGGACGAACGAACCATGAACGATCGGACGAACGATCGGACGAACGAACGAACAAACTAAGAACAGGGGGACGAACAATCGAAGAACGACCGAACGATCCTTGTGCTAGTGTGTGCTTGTGTGGAACATGGAGTGGGTGTGTGGGGGGGGAAGAGAGTTGCCATGAAATGGCTTGGGGTGGGATGAGAGGAGGCCCTTGCCCCTCTATTTATAGCCATGGTGGGGGATTAGGGGGAGGGATGAGAGGATTAGTGGGAGGATGAGAGGATTAGTGGGAGATTAGCATGTATTTGTCTTGTATAAGTGAGATTAGCTTGTAGAGCTCACCATATGACACTGGAGGCATACGTATACGTATGAGCATGAGGAAAGTTATGAAGAAAATATTTGTGGGGACTTCAAAAATGATTCGGAAGGTATTTCTGAGGAAGAAAATACTTGGAGATATATCGGTGGAATATTTGGACAGTATTTCTGGAAAGAACTTGAAGGGGATTAGTGGGGAAATATCTGGGCGGTATTTCTGGAAAAACTTGAAGGGGATCACTGGGGAAATATCTGGACAATATTTCTGGAAAGAATTTGAGGGGGAACACTGGAGAAATATTTGTAGGATATTTGAGGAGGATTTTGGAGAGAATATAGACCACTATAATTTATTTGTTGATATCAACTTGCAAACAAACATTTTGAAACGAAATTTGAAATTCATTTTGAATTTAGAGGGAGTTTGAGATATTTTCAAGATTTGAATTTTTGGGATGCTACAAATCTACCCCACTTAAAAGGAATCTCGTCCTCGAGATTCGGCTTAGAAGGGTTATGGGTATAGCTTTACTTCAGCTACATATCTTCACTTTGCAGACTCTTCGAGAAGATGGAACTTCAACAAAATCCGGCCTTTGAGCGGCATCTGGTTGCCGATCGCAAATGCTGATTCTGGCTACTCAATGATCATCTTAAGGCTTCAGCTTTCGCTTGGCAGCTAGCTTATTGAGGAAGCATCGATGCCAACACACAAACCTTTCTCTTGCGAACTCCCTCATGGATTCCATCCTTGATTAGTCTTCTGGTGCTTCATCAACAAAACTTGGGTGACCACTTCTCATCCAGAAACTTATATGCTTTGATGATCTGGTCCTCCACAAGCTTGCTACAGACCTTCTTCTTTTTCTCCATATCAGGAACCTTACTGGAACACTACCCCACTTAAAAAGAATGAGGGTAGAACTCTTGAATCTTGGTGATTTGAACTCCTTGAGGTACCTCATAACAAGGGTGTTACAAGGCCTTCTTCTGCTGTTGCTGCTTGACCAGGCTGCGGAGAGATGACTAACATGGGGTTGATTCTGGGAAAACCTTCTTCTTATCTTATCTTTACTATTTTCTTTTCTCTTCTCACTGCCTCTTTCTTTCTCTTTGCTCTTCCCACTGGAGGATTCTATCAAAGAGTATTACCATCACACATTGGAGGAAACCAAAGATTATGAACCATGTACAACAGTCTTTAACCCAAGAATCACCAAGCATTGTGATCTCAGGGGCCAGGGAGTGGAAAAGGATTTGCTCGCGATTTGGCAGGGGGGATTTATCAGGCATGTGCTTTGCTTGGGATGGGAACTGAGGGAGCTGGTGGGGGTTTTATAGGCGAGTGGGGGTGCTCGGTTGCAGAGTGGTGGTGATGGAGTAGGTGCTACGCGGCAGAGGGTGCGACAAGGGGAGGGGTTCTGGTGTTGCCGGCGATGATGGTGGTAGTGGGTGCGCTGCAAAGGGGGGTGGGCGGTAGTAGTGCGCTGCAAAGGGGGCGTGGGAGGCGGTGCTAGTGCGCATGGAGGCGAGCACGCGTGCGGGGGGCACGGGTGAGTGGTGGGGTCGATGACCCTGATGTTTGTGGTTTCTGGTTCCAAGAATCTTTGCCTCTCTATATGGTAATAACTTCTTTTGTCCTCTTTTCCTGTTTATTTTGACTTAGGGGTAGTGCTTTGATTCTCACAGTCGATCCTTTTGACTGAGCAGCTGGACAGGTTCCTTCTGTAGCTTATTCCAGGCTTCAAGGGTAAGCTTCTCGGTATCTTCTTGGGTAAGGTGCTTTTCTCTTGAGATGGGTCAAGATGAGAATGGAAGCATAAGGTGAGTATTAGATCTAATTTGTTATCTTTGTTTTTATAGAAAACCTTTCTTAAAAAGAAAGAAAACACACAAGCTCAGCAATGATACGCACAAACAAATCAAATGTTTTGAATAAGGGAAGAATAGAGTTTTTCAAAGCATGGACTACTCAGATTCAGGGGCTAAGCATAACTATTATTGCTTGGCTCCTGAATTGAGAACTAGGCTAAATGCAACTTATGAGCACTAACGTTAAAGCATCGCATATGCACTCAAAAGGGGAGAAAACATCAAGCGAAATTCATTTTGAAATGCCCTAGGGGGCCACACAATTAGAGTTTTGCAAAACACGAGTCTACATGATTACCTATCATACATGCAGGGCTCTGGCCAAAGTGAAGAAAAACTTCACTACCCAATGCATGCAGAGGACTGGGCATAACTAACTCAGACCAGGCAGCTTCTCTTCTGGCAAGGCTGGCGCACAACTTCAATCTGAGACATCTCCTGGATGGGTCAAGAGGGAGCTGATGTTGATGACTTCTTCTGGCGGCAACTGAGATGGCAAGACGGGGTCGAACTCTTCTTCAAGCTGGACTGGCTCTTGTAGCTCCTCAGACGGCGGCGGTGCTGGCGGGGTGCTTGCGGCTTCTTCTTTGATCTCACTGGACAATACTGGAATCTTCTTCATAGTGAGGGGCTCAAACAACTCCGGTGGGGGATCTTGGGAGGATTTAGGGTGCTCTTGCTTATCCATAACCTGAGGGAAGACTGGAATTCCTTCCAAGACTATGGCTCCTTCCGGTAGTTCCCAAGCCTTCTTCTCTCCTCTGTTAGAGACCGGGTGACCTTCAAGAATCTGGGGATCTTCAGCTCTCATGGGTTGAACTGGGTTGGATGAAGCGGGCTCTTGGATCCGTAGGGCTCTACGTTGGTTATGGGTTACCAAGTAGGCCTCCATCAACTTCTGGACATGCTCATCCTTGGCTTGCTTCAGGGCTTCAACAACAATGACTTCACGACTTTCCAAGGCAGTTGCACGGGCTTGAGCTATGGTGAGATCCACATGGAGCTGACGGTTGCGCTTCTCTGCATCTTCTGCTCGGGCAATCATCTGACGGTGGTGCCGAGCCAAGAAATCATACTGTGCAACCAGGGTGAGCAGGTATGCAGTGAGGTACATGACTGTGGGGTCGTCCTCAAGCAGTTGTTGTCCTTCCAATGCATGCATCCTGGCCATCCAAACGAGACAGTTTCTCTGAAAGGGCGGAAAGCATCTGAGCGGGGTGTCGGCCACTTTTTATTCATTGATCTGACAGAGGGTCCTCAATGCCTTGCGAGCGACGACTTGGCAGGTGTCTTTAAATCTGTGCCCAGCAGCAGTGACACTCCATTCCACATGGTGCGGACTGGATCCAATGTATACAGCCATGACACACTTCTCTATGCCATGCTCGACGAATTCACGACCATCATACTCTGGCTGGCTCCTGATTCCGAGGCGAACTGTGCATGCTCTCAGCAACTTAGGGAAACCATCTTCATTCTGGCAAAAGCTGGTTTGGCAACGAACCTCCATCTGACTTCTGAGAGAAGGAAAGGGGGAAAGCATTTTTGAAATGAAGGGATGCGAGCAAGATTTTTTTTAAGAAAATAGTTTGGACTCAAAAACTTTTGGATCAGGCTAAGGGTTACGTCCTGCGGCCAACCTAACAGCTCTGATACCACCTGAAGCATCCCGATCCTCTAGGACTCAAATGTGATACAATTACTAGTCCCAGGAGGCTAGTAAACACATTTATACATCAGATGATTCCAGATCTGCTTAAACGAGACAAACCTATAAAGGTGGCGAACAACTTTAGGAGTTGGTACACAACTCGGGATATATCATCAGAGTGGGGCTGAAGCAGCCTAATATACGCAGCGAAGCAAATCAGCGGTCCAACAGCCACAGGCAATGTTGGGAATAGTCGTAACTCTTACTCGATCTCCTTTTTCTGAAAAACAACAAATAAGCAAGGGTGAGTACAAACGTACTCAGCAGCCCACCTTCATCCGCGGACTAGGGAAATCAGATATAATGCATGAAATATGTGGAGCTCAGGATATTTTGCAGAAACAACAATATTTTATACAGGGTTGTTTTGAAAAACATTTTGTATTTTTGCAAAGTGCATCCTCTCCAAAAGGAGCAGGAAGTTTTTCAATATTAGAACAAAATCCTCTGGACTAAACCATCCAGGTATCTCAGCAGTTTCCCACTGGTTTTCATTTTCAAAAACAGCTACTGGACTTCCCGTCCACCATAGCTCACGGCTCAACCGCCGGACCTTTTAAAAACCACTTTTCTCAAACACACCTCTTTTTTTTGAAAACAAAACACTAATTTCCATACCACACCAAACTCGTCCATTCATGTGGACACATACTATTCGAATAGGTTTGGACTCTGCGCAGAGGGGTACACTTTACCCACTAGTCCGGCTCTGCGATCTCATGGCCAATGAGACCCGAATCCGAATCTCTTTCTTTCCTCGCGCGTCCTAACCTTAACGGTTATACCGGAAGGAGTCAGGCCACCGCCATGTCCAAACCGGACAAAACATTCCCCCTCCTTATCCTCCTGGTGCTCCCCAGCCTTCATAACCCTAGGGCTGGACCGTACGAGTTCAGATTGAGTGACTGCCCACACAGTCTCGAGTGGTTGTACTTATCATGAGTACAGGTAGTGAAAGATGACAAACCGGTCCTTATATGAGGGGACAATCCTTCTGCTCATGCCTAAACCAGCTGAGCCTTCACCTTAGGCCCTCCCCTAAACCAGGAAGTCCCTGATCATCCCTACTCAAAGGTGATAAGGGTGAAAACCCTTCATCACACACATTTTGAAAAAAAATTTCTTTTGAAAACTCACACCTTTTCTCAAATCATTTGTAACAAATATATCAAGGATTGATTGCGGCAAGCGACTTGGGTGGCCATAATAACTTGTCTCAAAATCATATCATGCATAAAATAACAGGCTGAGGGTTGTGGTTGAAACATCATAGGTAATTTATGCATCAAAGGGATCCAGTGAGCTTGTCGTGCTTATTCGGCGAAGGGGGAAGGGGAGCTCGCGGAACTGGCTTCTAGCTCCACTGCCTGGCGTAGACTTGCAGGTCTGGCCTCCACGAGACGACACGAACGCTCCGATAACTATGCAACATGAATAAGCAAACATACAAACAAGCAAGTATACCAACAAATATTTAGTATAGTGGTCAAAATAGCGATACATGGATGGGTAGAGTCTTGAGTAGAATATGTGTCATGTGGTGTTCAGATACTACTAGTGGTGGAGCGGAGGTGCTTACCAGGAGGGTGGACTGGAGGCGAAGCGACACTATGCGTGTAGCCGGCAGAGCAGAGTAACTGAGTGGGTGGGGTGTTTGCCTTGGCTGAGGGTGTTGAGTGTGTGTGGAGAGGGAGAGGGTAGCTAGGTGTATTTATAGCTGAGTGTATGTGGTGTAGCACAGTGAAGTTCACTGTTGGTGAGAATAGTGACGAATGAATCGTCTGACTTAGTATGAACAGGAGAGTTATTGGCAGAATATGGGACAAGAGTATTTTGGGAGTTTTCTGGAGTATGGACCAGGATTAAGGGATGACATGGTTGGATAGGGAATAATTCGATAAGAATTTAGAAACAAGAATTATTGGAATCGGAGTTTGGAAGCCTGGTTCGAAGGAATCTCAAAGTTAAGCGTGCTCAACTTGGAGAAACCTAGGATGGGTGACCAGATGGGAAGTTCCCTACTGGAAGGAAAATCACAGTCACTGGAGTTCGTATGACTGGAATATGGGTCTGGCTGGTCTTGGGTGGACTGGACAGCATGATGGATGAGTAGTTGAAATTTTGGGTGATCGGCTAATCGATGAATAGTAACAATGAATAGTAACGATGAATAGTGATGACGAAAAAGTTACCATAGATATCATCGTTGAGTAGTAACGATGATGAATAGTAATAATGAATAGTAACGATGGTGAATAGTGTTGGTGAATAGTAACGATGAATAGTAACGGTGAATAGTGATGGTAAATAGTTCGTATGAACGAACGGTGAACGATGAATAGGAACTATGAACGAACGATGAATATGAACTATGAACGAACGGACGAACGATCGGATGATCGGACGAACGAACGATCGGAATTTCGGCAGCATAACGGCAGGACAAAGATTACCTGGAAGAATGATGAATAGGGACTGCGAACGAACGATGAACGATGAATAGGAACTATGAACGAACGATGAACGATTGAATGATCGAACGAACGAACGATCAGAATTTCGGCAGCATAACGGCAGGGAAAAGATTATTTGGACGAACGAACGAACGAACGATCGAATGATCGGACGAACGAACGATCGGAATTTCGGCAGCATAACGGCAGGACAAAGATTATCTGGAAGAATGATGAATAGGGACTATGAACGAACGATGAACGATGAATAGGAACTATGAACGAATGATGAACGATCGAATGATCGAACGAACGAATGATCGGAATTTCGGCAGCATAACGGTAGGAAAAAGATTATTTGGACGAACGAACGGACGAGCGATCGGACGAACGAACGAACGAACCATGAACGATCGGACGAACGATCGAACGATCGGACGAACGAACGAACAAACTAAGAACAGGGGGACGAACGATCGAAGAACGACCGAACGATCCTTGTGCTAGTGTGTGCTTGTGTGGAACATGGAGTGGGTGTGTGTGGGGGGGAAGAGAGTTGCCATGAAATGGCTTGGGGTGGGATGAGAGGATTAGTGGGAGATTAGCATGTATTTGTCTTGTATAAGTGAGATTAGCTTGTAGAGCTCACCATATGACACTGGAGGCATACGTATACGTATGAGCATGAGGAAAGTTATGAAGAAAATAATTGTGGGGACTTCAAAAATGATTCGGAAGGTATTTCTGAGGAAGAAAATACTTGGAGATATATCGGTGGAATATTTGGACAGTATTTCTGGAAAGAACTTGAAGGGGATTAGTGGGGAAATATCTGGGCGGTATTTCTAGAAAAACTTGAAGAGGATCACTGGGGAAATATCTGGACAATATTTCTGGAAAGAATTTGAGGGGGATCACTGGAGAAATATTTGTAGGATATTTGAGGAGGATTTTGGAGAGAATATAGACCACTATAATTTATTTGTTGATATCAACTTGCAAACAAACATTTTGAAACGAAATTTGAAATTCATTTTGAATTTAGAGGGAGTTTGAGAAATTTTCAAGATTTGAATTTTTGGGATGCTACACACCCTGGTTTGGCGCACCGGACTGACCGGTGTGCCACCGGATAGTGTTCGGTGCACCAGGGCACTCAACGCTGAACTCGCTACCTTCGGGAAATTCAGAGGGCACTCCGCTATAATTCACCGCACTGTCCGGTGAGTCACCGGACAGTGTCCGGTGCACCCCGGACTGTCCGATGTGCCAGCGGAGCAACGGCTAGTTCGCGTGCAACGGTCGTCTGCAACCGCATTCAATGCGCTACAGTGCGCGCCAGAGTCAGAGCACGCGCAGTTGGCGCACCGGACAGGCTACAGGACTTGTCCGGTGCACCACCGGACAGCCCAGAGGCCCCACAAGTCAGAGCTCCAACGGTCGAACCCCAACGGCTGGCTGACGTGGCTGGCGCACCGGACTGTCCGGTGGCGCACCGGACTGTCCGGTGCGCCATGCGACAGCACACTTCCAACGACCATTTTTGGTGGTTGGGGCTATAAATACCCCAACCACCCCACATTCAATGGCATCCAAGTTTCTACACTTCTACACCTTACAAGAGCTATAGCATTCAATACAAGACACACCAAAGAGATCAAATCCTCTCCCAACTCCACACAAAGCTTTAGTGATTAGAGAGAGAGATTTGTTGTGTTCATTTGAGCTCTTGCGCTTGGATTGCTTCTTTTCTTTCTCATTCCTCTTGTGACAAACTCAATTGTAACCGAGGCAAGAGACACCAAGTGTGTGGTGGTCCTTGCGGGGACTTTGTGTCCCGTTTGATTGAGAAGAGAAGCTCACTCGGTCTAAGTGACCGTTTGAGAGAGGGAAAGGGTTGAAAGAGACCCGGTCTTTGTGACCACCTCAACGGGGAGTAGGTTTGCATGAACCGAACCTCGGTAAAACAAATCATTGTGTCTCGCTCTTTATTTTCTCACGATTTGTTTTGCGCCCTCTCGGACTCGTTTATATTTCTAACGCTAACCCGGCTTGTAGTTGTGCTTAAGTTTATAAATTTCAGATTCGCCCCATTCAACCCCCCTCTAGGCGACTTTCAACAATATCCTGAAGCCGGTTGTTGAAAGTGTGACGGCCGATGAGCAACAACAATACGAGGACTATATGCATCAAGCGAAGGAAAAATTCTTATCACAATACACGATGGATCACCACTAGAAAATTGTCAAACATGGAGAGACCGATGTTGAAAGTCGCCTAGAGGGGGTGGATAGGTGGAATCTGAAAATTATAACTTTAATCACACACTACAAGCCGGGGTTAGCGTTAGAACGAATAGCAAGTCCGGGAGAGAGGGGAAAACAAATAAAATGAAAGACAAGCGAATGAACACGGTGATTTGTTTTACCGAGGTTCGATTCTAAAGAACCTAGTCCCCGTTGAGGTGGTCACAAGGACCAGGTCTCTTTCAACCCTTTCCCTCTCTCAAACGGTCACTTAGACCGAGTGAGCTTTCTTCTTACTTCTCACGGGTCACTTAGACCCCGCAAGGACCACCACACAATTGGTGTTCAGCACAGTTGTGCGGGCCCACAACTTTTGTTATCTTCCACTTCCCGTTGATCTTCTGTACCCTTGCACGGACCCTCCATGGACACTGTTCCTTGTCGCATACAACAGTGTAACGACACTTCTCGTATGAATGAAGAACCCTATACGACCTCTTACGTAAGACGACATAATGTTGCAACCACCTCTTCAAGGCATTTAGGTGCTTGAAAATCCTACCCTTTTCGATCATCATGGTAGGACCCACCTCTGAAGCATCTAGCAACTCATCATCCCTCCCTTCTGCAAAGGCTTCATGAGATAAACTCAGATCGCTGAATTCATGAACACTTGGATCCCGGTGCTCTAGAATAATACGCTTCAACATCTCAATATCACTCTCTGTAAGCTCACCAACCGGATGGTCATCATCTGAATCAGCGGTCATAGCAAAGGCATAAGGCTCCTCTTCATTCCTAACTCATGACTATTGGATGCAATAATTCCATCTCCACAATGGAGATGTGTCCTGATCGTATGATCAACAAGAACATCAGGATTGTCTCCTGCAACAAGGACCGAGGAAAGAATAAAATGGAGGCAATGAAAAGAACAAAGTAGGGATTCTTTAAAATGATTATTAGTTGCAAAGAGACTTACTGCAGGGGGTGCCTGCCAAAGGGATACCCTTAGTAGAATCTAGGTAGAGGTCATGAGTGCCACAATCATTTATAGGATCACTTAATGGGATCATTTTGCGGGCAGATTGAGCATCAGGCACAGTTGACACGATCTCGGCACCATGATCATAGTTTTCATCTCCAGGGCGAGAGGCAACTAACAAACGGCGTACCACTACCTCCATGACTTGCTTTTGTGTCTTCATAGTTGATTTGACATAATTATGCCACTCTCGCTGACACTTAATTGGGATGATAAGTCTTTGCACGTTGGGTGGAGGACCTACGTTTAGCACCCCATCAATGTCAATGTCATCAACATCATGCCAACCAATCTTCTCCTTAGCCGTAGCAACAACCTCACTAAAGGAAGGTCTATCATCGAATATCACAGCCACACGTTGCATGTCAACGAACTCAGCATTTCGATAACGATCTTGTTCAACGATGCCTCCATGGTATATGCCCAAAAAGTTGTCCATCTATTTGAAATACGAAATCAATGTTGAATAACCAATTGTGATGGTTAGTGGATAACCCCGTCCACTATGACTAACTATAAATACCTAATAAATAATTGTAAACTAATACAAAATAATAACTAACTAATACCTAACTACAAAATACCACCGTGGTGGATTAACAATTTACCAATAATAATGAACTATTAACTACTAAGAATTTATCAACAATAATTACAAATAAATAAAGGGTGGAGAATGGATTACCCAGCGATGGAGAGCGTTGCCGGTGACGGCCGGGCGGCGAGATCGGCAGGACGGGGCAGTCGTGGTGGCCGAGCAGCGGGCCGGGGTGACGGAGACATCGTCTTTGCCGAGTGTCTCCTAATACACTTGGCAAAGAAGTTACTCTTTGCCGAGTGTCTGCCGTTCGGCACTCGCCAAAGGATCCGTCAGCGTGTCCCTTTGTCAGGTTCTTTGCCGAGTGCTGTGTGGGGCATTCGGCAAAGACTGCCTCTTTGCCGAGTGTCATGTCCACCGCACTCGGCAAAGAACCTATACCAGTGCCCAGGTCTTGGTTCTTTGCCGAGTAATCGAAGTTTTCGGTCCGCTCCTAAAATCGGTCGTAACTTGTGCTAAATAGCATGGATATTATTTTTGCATGCACGATTTTCTAAGTTTCGAGTGACATGCAGTTCAAATCTGAATTTTCCGAATAAATTCAAATAAACGAACTAAATCTACCAGCTATAGAAAACACTGTTATAATTATCCCAAAATGGTACATGTAAGTCTACATAGTGTAGGAACATAACACAAAAAGTTTGGGTGACAAAATAAAAAATGCTTTGCCGAGTGCCTAAAGAAGTCACTCGGCAAAGTAGGCTTTGCCGAGTGTCAGCAGGTTGGCACTCGGCAAAGAATCCTCTTTACCGAGTGCCAGCGCTCGGCCCTCGGCAAAGGTTAACTGCTGTCAGTTTTAAACGGCCGCAGACGACCCTTTGCCGAACGCCACCTTCGCCGAGTGTTCGACACTCGGCAAAGATGTCTTTGCCGAGTGCAATTCTGTGACGAGAGTCCTACACTCGGTAAACGAGCTCGTTACCGAGAGCAGGACTTTACCGAGAGCCGCACTCGGCAAAGACTTCTTTGCCGAGTGCCCGACGAAATGCACGCGGCAAAGGCCCAGATTCCGGTAGTGCATGACGCTAGAGGTCATGAGTTCGAATCCTGGTTAGCGTAATGAAAATAAAATAATTGTTGTCCATTTATATTCCACGTCTGAGACCAAATGGAGTGTTTGGTTTGAGGAATGATATAGTCCATCATCTTCTCACTCCTCACTTTTTGTTTGGTTTGTGGAATGGAGTGAGTTAATCCATCACCACCTCATTCCTCATAGTTAGTTGTTTAGTACTAATATGTGGAATGGAGTCATCCCACCAAATTTGAGGAATGGACCCATGATGCACCATTTCATTTTGGATAGAGTGATTCATCAAACCAAACACCTCAAAAGAGAGGCTCGACGTGAGGGGTAGTGTTGAAATATAGTATAAGTGAATTGTCCACCTCTTTCTATCTGCTTAAGCTTTTGAGTTGAACTGATTGGTACATGCAACTTAATAAGTTGATCCATCATTAGTTAGTTAGTACTAATACGAGAAATAAACCTATGATTCAACACCCCATTTTAGATGAAGTGGTTTCTCAAATCAAACACGTATCCCTAAGGGTTTGTTCGCTTTTCTCTCAATCCATATAGATCAAGTGGGATTGAATGAGTTTAAATTCCAAACAAGTCAAAATATTTTATATTTTTTTCTAATCTCATCCAATTCACATGGGATACTAATAACCGAACAATTAACCGAACAAGACGAAGAAGATCCGATCGAAGATGCAGGACGTCTCCCTTCTTCTTGCTGGACACCACTGCGGTTGTAACTCGTACATGTGTATATGAGGGATGTAAATATGAGATTTCCACGCATATCTTATTTTGTATTTTTTTCTTGGAATTAATGGGAAACTCAATAATGCACCGTGGATCACTGGTGTTTGTTAGTTAGGCTCACCCCTCTCACCTGTCTCTGTCGAGATGAGATGATGCGATGGAACTCTTTCCCTGTGGTCATTTACTCATTTTGCATTATTCTCTTCTTATCCAAAATACGTGCTACGTTAGCGTATGTTTATTTCCAGACCTGTTTGTATTAGCAACAGAAGAAGCAATGAATAAACTAGCTTGTGCATATGCAGATAAGATGGACTTCAAACCTCACTGTTCCATAAGATATTAAGATTGCAACTGAAATAGCAGCTGCGAGTTTATAAATATGTACCTTCGTGCCAATACTATCGTCACGTGAGCATAGTTGAATTGGTAGGGGTACGTCCGTGTGTTGCAGCATATACATGCATGTGTACTACCTTTGCAAAGATGCTGGCAACACGCATCGGTAATGAAATTCAGGGAACCGAATCTTTTTTGTGACACGAGGATATCGTTGCCTTGTCCGGACCGTGAAAACAAAGACAGGACGCGATGCTAACATAACATCTGAAGAACGGTTGGCAAATGGCAACTAAGCTGAGAAAAAATGAGAGTATTCAGGCCCAACCCAAGTACTCCACTTGGGTCCAGGTCCATTCACCACTGTAAGCCCATGGCCTTTCTGAAGCCAGCACAGTCTCGGCCCATGCAAACGGTTTTTTCTCTTGTAATAAGTCCACTCGATTCACTTTTTTGCGCGCGCTGCTTGTGTTCCCCTTTGATCGGCTGATAGGCCAGGCCAGTTTGGGAGACTCCACAGTGGCCCCTTGCTCTCCTCAAGAGCTAAAGTTACAGCACAGCAAAGCACAGACCCAATGGCCACGTTCTCGTTGGAGCGTGCACTCGCTTGCCAAAAAGCTACAAGTACGCTGTACGCACACCTAGTCACCAACACCACCCACCTCCGATCTCCATGGATATATAGCTCCGTGTCCATGCACGTATAGCCCCGTCGACTCGTCGGAGCATGCATGTAGTGTGGCGGCGCTACCGTATCCTATCTTTGGCTATCCATGGATGGTGCCTGCGTCGCCGTCTGCCACCTCCGGTGCGAGATCAGCACCGTCAGCGTAACGGGCCTCGGTTGCGGCGGCGGAGGTGAGCTCTTCCTCCGGTGCCACGTCCCCGCGGGCGGCGGGAGGGCGATCCAGATCGACAGCCGCGGCGCGGGGCAGACGGGCGGCGAAGCCTTGCTGTGGCGCGACGTGGCGTCGCTGAGCTGCGACGGCTCGCCGGCCTGCGTCCGGCAGATGGTGGACCATGGAAGCGTCGTCTTCGAGGTGCGAAGGCGGCGGGGCCGCGCGGCGCTGCTGCTGGGGCGGGTCCGGGGGTCCGAGCTGGTGGGCCGGGCCGAGGTCCCATGGAGGGACGCCGGCGACCTCGGTGCTGCTGCGGCGACGCTGGAGCGACGTGTCGAGCTTGCCGCGCCCGCGATCGGCAGCCGCCGGGTCCCGGCGAGCGAGGCGGCAGTGGCACCGGCGGTGCTGTACGCGAGGATCAGCGTGCGCTTGTCGGAAACGGCGGTGCCCGTTAGCCGGAGGCGAGCGGACGCGTCGGCGCGACAGCACGGCGGTGAGAGCGGCTGCGAGTGGAGCGTGGGCGACGATGACGCGTTCGCGGCAGTAGCTTGTGCTGTTGACGATGCGTTTGAGTAGCTACCACGAATTCGGCACTGATGTGATCTCAAAGTACAATGGATCGGATTTCAGTTAATTTGAATAGGCTGGTTGTTGGCGCTAAATTTGTGTGCTACATCTCAGGGACTCACGGACGATTGGGTCTTTTAAAATGTATATAGAAAAAAAAAATCAAAGGGAACACTAGGTTTCCAAATCGTATGAATTATAATATGCTCTCTCTGTTCCCATTTATAATTCGTTTGGTTTTTTTACCTCAAGTTTGACTAATTTATTTATTTTTATTGTAATATCGTTTAGCATATACTCTCTCTCATTATATTTTTTTACTTGACGTTTCTTAGTACAAAATTGCACTGACAAGCATCAAATAAAAAAAATAGAGGTAGTAATATATTTTAAGTATGACTTTAATTTTTTTATTTTTTTGAATAAAACGCGCCGATCAAACTTAAAGTAAGAGAGTCAAAAGGAATTGTAGATTGCAATGGAGGGAGTAGCTGTCTTTGTTTTACAGGAATCACTTGCTCGAAAATATAGACGACTTCACTTTCCTTTTTATTTGATTTCACATAAAACCATGCGGAAAAGGCATCCACTTAAGCCTCGTTGTTACCTTAGATTAGAGGACTTCTGAAAGACTACGAGGGATTCTTTTCTTTTTTTTTTTTACTCAGACTCATGTACTTCTTTGATATAAAATTTACATACATGCATAGCTTGTACGTTGTTTTCTTTTATAGAGCAGGTAGGGACTAGTAGGTTTGAACCGTGGTTTGTTTCAGTTACAAGACTGAATGAAGTCCTGCAATGAGTTTTGTATTAGCCAGAATGAAGCCTGAACTTTTGTTTTGTATTAGAAAGGGACTAGAAAGGGAGGGCAACGGGTTTTGTATTAGCCGCGTTCACGTCAGCAAGCCCAATACGAAGTTGGGCCTCTACGGGTCTCTTCGTTGCCGCTCCCATACTGCGCGTACGTAGGCAGTAGTATCGCAATTCGCAAAGCAGCAGCAACGACAGTCGATCAGCCCCTGCATGATCCGTGTAAATGAAAAGCTATATATATGCCAAACAAAAATATATTTGATGTCGGTAAATTTTCTGTAATTTCGATAATGTTGGGAAATATGTGTTTAAAAGAGGAGCATGATTTTTCCCCTTGAATAATGTCATGTCACGTTGTGGCACTCTCGCTCGATCAGGCTGGCAGTGGCAGGCCGACGACGACGACTTTTGAGCAGAAAACGGCTGTTTCCAAGTTGGTACGCTGTACGCACGCCATATGTTTCCGGTGCGGTATCAAGCAAGGCATTATTTGTGTGTCACTGAGTGACAACTCCGACCACGTTCATGTGTAGTATCCGTGGCCACGTGCACGTAGCCTGTCGTCTGCTGCCCTGAACGAATATCTGACGCCGGTCATGAGATGCCAGATCGATACCTTCAGTACAGGTATCTCACTCGCAACCATACGACGAGATACACGACGCGAGCGGCTGATTGAAAGCTCTGACAAGACATATTAGCTAGCATTCTGAAGCCGAGGCCACCGTATCCACTTCGGCCAGCCTGATCTGCGAGCCTGGCTCATGTGGTCGGCACCACCACCGGCCGTGGCTCCATGCATCTCCGTCCGTCCGTCGTCGATCACCCGGGCCCCGGCGCGTGGGGGGCAGCGGGGAAAGTAAAAGCGGGGCACGTGAAGCGCCTTTTTTTTCAACGGAATCGAGCCAGCCGCCCGCGAGGGGAGGGGAGAGGAGACGCTTTTCTGGAGGCTTCCCGCATTACGTTCGTCTCTAGGCCCGCCCCGCCAGACGTCGTCCGTCGCCATTGGTGGCGCGGGGGGCGGGCACCGGCCAGGACCAGTGCGCGTGAGCTGGCCGGCCACTGACACGACGTTGCAGGGGATCCAAGCAAAGCCTTGTGACTTGTGAGCTTGGGCTTGTTTCCGCTGCTGCTCTGCTTCCACGGCAAGGGATCAACTAGCTAGCTTGCCTTGCCGTTGCCGGCCGCCCATGCATGCATGCTAGCTAAGCTGGAGATCAAGGAGGAGAAGGGCATCCAACGGCTTTCGTCTCACGGCAGCTACGTACTAGCTACTGGCCGCTAGCGCTGGCTACCGCAGCCGCACCGGTGCATGCATTGTTGTTGTCCATGCTTGGTCAATATATATACATGGTCGTTATGCACCAACAAGGACGGTGATAGATGCACGTATTATTATATATCTACGCTCTACGGTCGACAAAAAAGACGGCAGCATTATTTCCATGCGTACGTACGTGGTGAAATGAAGAAAGGCGTATATATGCAGCTGTACCTGTGTGGGATCAGCCACTTCCCTCTGTGCAGTGTCTTTGGATAACATTTTATATCATATACACATACTTATATATAGGTATAGATCTCTATCTTTCAAGCCTAGCTTTGGAAACTGTTGAATCTTTTATGGGCTTGGCCCATTTATTGAATAAACTCTATAGTGTGTAATGGTGGAGAATACCAATAGTACCACATTGGAAGTCCAAGGGTCTTTTGCCTTGACTTATATGGTGGGATTTATTCCACTTAACTTGAGAAGTCAAGAAGAGGACAAGGGCGTGCCACACGCGCGCGCGCGCGCCGCCGCCGCCGCCGCCGGCCGGGCCGGGCGAGGCAGGCAGGCGTGGTGTGGTTGTGTTAATTTTTAGCACTCACTAACCGCGTACTTCAGCCGAGTGACCCTGTCTCTTCGTCAGCCAGCCGAGTAACCCTTCTCCTTCAGCTGGCCGACTTATGGCGTGACTCGGCGACCTTTCTCCTTCAACTTCCCTCTGCGAGAGGTTAAATAGAGGAGCACCCCTGTCACTCGGTACACGTGAAAAACCACTTTCAGAACCACAGTCCAGCCGCCGAGTGAGGGTATTTCCATCTCGTGACTCTGCGCGCACAGAGAAGCGAGAGGGCAGGTGCCTCCGGAGACCTTGCACGAGGGATCGGCAATTAGGTTTTTGGGGAGCGTCTACGCGACTGCCCAAATCGTCTTCTTCCTGGAGACATGACAAGTGAAGTTGGACAAGGATCTAGATCCTCGGAGCGCATGGGAGGGTATGATCAATTCATCTTCTCACTATTTTACATTCTGCAAATTATATATGTTCATACCTGCTGTTTTATTTATAGCCATAAATTTATCCAATCTGTTTTGTCGTATTATATCATGATATGTCTGATGCCTGATTATACTAGTAATTTGATAAATCTGTTTGTCTTAATTTTACAGTTATGTTGTTTATGTTGCTATCTGTTTATTTTCAGTTGTTCCATAATAATACATGTTCCATGTTTATATACTTATTATATTTATATGATTCATATGCTTTATGTTCTCTTGATCCATATTGTTATGGATATATATGAGATAGTGATTTCTATAATTAAACATATTTTATATGTCATCATCATAATGTTAATTTATGGAATTAAAATGATATGGAAAATGTCTATATTTCTAACAATCCAAAAACCTAATGTTAGGCATTTTTCTGTCAGAGGTTTTGCTGCTGTGCTAAAGCCTGATCCGTTTGATGGTAAAAACTTCTTGATATGGAAAGCTAAGATGGAATTGTGGCTAACTGCAATGTCTTGTTTTCATGCCGCTGAGGGCAAGCCTGCCAACTTACCTGCTGAGGATGAGGCTAAGTTTAAGGCTGAAGACAACCTCTTTCGAGGTGCAGTGATTAGCGCACTTGACACAAAATTCCAGAAAAGCTATATCATCCTTCCCACGGGGAAAGAGCTGTGGGATGCTCTTGTTGGAAAGTTTGGAGTTACTGACGCTGGTAGCGAGCTGTATCTCATGGAGCAGCTGTATGACTACAAGATGGTTGAGAACCGATCTGTAGTGGAACAGGCTCATGAGTTTCAGGCACTAGCTAAGGAACTCGAACTTTTTCCTTGTCCTTTGCCTGACAAGTTTGTGGCTGGCGGTATAATCGCCAAGTTGCCACCTTCTTGGAAGGACTTTGCTACCTCTCTCAAACATAAGAGACAAGAGTTCAATGTGGAGGAGCTCATTGGTACTCTTGATGTTGAGGAAAGAGCTAGATCAAAGGACAATGGAAAAGGTGTGGAGACCTCTACTGCTAATGTGGTGCAGAAGAGAAACTTCCGCAAGTTTAACAAGAAGAAAAACCAAAACAAACCAGAGAACGCAAATAAACCTGTTCATACAGCACAGTTTAAAAAGAAGAACAACAATAACAAGGGAAAGGGAGGGTGCTTTGTCTGTGGCAGTGATCAACATTGGGCTAGAGAGTGCCCTGATCGCAAGTTCACTCAGGACAAGAAATCAGCTAATGTTGTAACCACTGAAACTGGAGATGGAACATCTGGGTATGGTAATTCTTTACCATTTGTTCTCTCAGTTTGTAATTCACCTGAGTGGTGGATGGACAGTGGTGCAAATTGTCGGGGACCATAATTAGGGGTACCCTCAAGACGCCTAATTCTCAGCTGGTAACCCCCATCAGCATAAAGCTGCAAAGGCCTGATGGGTTTGATTAAGTCAGGGATCAGTCCACACGAGTGACTTGACCACGCCACGCCCGAGCCAAGCCTCGGGCAAGGGCAGCCGACCCTAAGATGACTCCGTCTCGCCTGAGGTCTCCTCTTTCACGGCAGGCGCATCCCCGGCTCGCCCTAGGCCCCGCCTCCGATAAGGAGAAACCCTGACTAAATCACCGCACCAACCGACCGAGTCACCAGGGCGTTTAACGCAAAAGGTAAGACCGACGGGCGGCCAGACTTCGCCAGTGGTGCCATAGGAAACTCCGCCCGACCCAGGGCTCGGACTCAGGCTAAGGCCTCGGAAGACGGCGAACTCCGCTCCGCCCGACCCAGGGCTCGGACTCAGGCTAAGGCCTCGGAAGACGGCGAACTCCGCTCCGCCCGACCCAGGGCTCGGACTCAGGCTAAGGCCTCGGAAGACGGCGAACTCCGCTCCGCCCGACCCAGGGCTCGGACTCAGGCTAAGGCCTCGGAAGACGGCGACCTCCGCCTCGCCCGACCCAGGGCTCGGACTCCGCCTCGGCCTCTGACGAATAAACTCCGCCTCGCCCGACCAGGGCTCGGACTCTGTCTCTGTCTTGCAGGACGGACTCGGCCACAGCCTCGGAGGAGCCTCCACGACACCCGACCTAGGATACGAGACCGCCACGTCAACAGGAAGCGTCATCATCACCCTGCCCTGAGCCGACTTGGGTCGCAGAGAACAAGACCGGCATCCCATCTGGCCAGCTATGCCAGATAGGCCATGATGGCGCCCCGCTAGATCATGACGACGGTGGCCCCCAGCTCCCTTACGAAAGCAGGAGAACGTCAGCAAGGACCCAGCCACCTCGACAGCTGTCCCCCCCGTCCGGCTCCGTTACTCCTCCAACAGCCACGATGCCACTCCAACAGGGTGCCACGATCTCTCTGGCTGCCACCTGGGCATGTACATAGGGCGCTAGCTCTCCCTCGCTAGACACGTAGCACCTTGCTACACCCCCATCTTGTACACCTGGACCCTCTCCTTACGACTATAAAAGGAAGGGCCAGGGCCTTCTTAGAGAAGGTTGGCCTCGCGGGGACGAAAGGCAGGGGCAGGCGCTCTCTCGGGGCCGCCCTCTCCCTTCACCTCGTGCGGACGCTTGTAACCCCCTACTGCAAGCGCACCCGACCTGGGCGCGGGACGAACACGAAGGCCGTGGGAATTTCTCCGACTCCCTCGCGATCCGGCTCCGGCCACCGACCTCTCTCTCACTCCGTTCCCCCCTTTGCGCTCGCTCCACGCGCTCGACCCATCTGGGCTGGGGCACGCGGCACTCTCACTCGTCGGCTCGAGGACCCCCCGGTCTCGGAACGCCGACAGTTGGCGCGCCAGGTAGGGGCTGCGCTGCGTGTTGACGTTCGATTTCCCGTCAAGCTCCAGATGGGCAGTCTCCAACAACCTCTTCAACCCGGGACGGTGCTCCGTTTCGGGAACCTCGAGTTCATCTCGCTCGACGGCGGCTACGACATGATACTCCTTCCACCGCCGCGCGACGACGACATTGATGGCGGACAGCCCACCCGCCGGCGGCGGAATCGACGACGTCTTTCCCGCGTAGGGGAAGGACGACTTTCGAGCTCGCCCCATCCTCTCCCTCGCCATCGGAGGAGGAGGAGGCGGGGCAACCAGGGCCGAGCGGGAGGCCGCGCTCCGACGGCTGTCGAGCAAGTCGACATCCCCGGCGCCTCAACGGAGGACGCGCTAAGCGTTGCCCTCGCGTTCGAGGCGAAGGCGAGCGTCATCCCCCCGCAACACGTCGACTCCGAGCAAGTGGACGACGCCAGCACGCTCACGGAAGGCCTGCAGGACGTCGCCCTCGGACCCAAGACGACGACGCGGTCAGCCCCCGACGCGACTTCATCGCTCCTCGTCGACAAAAAGGTATCGACTGCTACCCATCTTTCGTTATTTCGACTCGGCCTCAGCCCGCCTGGCGATCTCGCTTTGGCGGGCGCTCACATTGAGGCGAGTGCAACCTCTCTGGGGTTTCCTGTGCGGTCGCCTTGGGACCGATTGACGGGTGTCTCGACCTACGGACCCTCTGGGTCCGAGGAAGACGACGACCCCAGCATCTGCTGGGATTTCTCCGGATCTGGCAACCCTAGTGCCATGCGGGACTTCATGACCGCATGTGACTACTGCCTCTCCGACTGTTCCGACGGCAGCCGCAGCCTTGGCGACAAGGACTGCGGCCTGAGTCGCGAATGTTTCCACATCGAGCTAGGGGATCCCTCCGGAGGCGGCTGTCTCGGCATGCCGGAGGATGGTGATCCCCCTAGGCCAGCGCCTCGCGCTGACATCCCGCGGGAGCTAGCTGTGGTCCCCGCTTCGGCGGGAGGTCACGACCCACAGCTCGAGCAAGTCCGCGGGGCGCAGGCCGGGTTCGATGAAGGAGCAGGAGCGCTCGAGGCAATCCGTCAGAACATCGGGCAGGTATGGGCGAGCCAACCCCCGGCCGGAGGAATGCGTCACTTGCCCCAAGGTCTCCAGCACCGCATCGCCAACGATGCCAGGGACAAACCGCCACCCGCATCCGGCGGGACTGGCCAGGACCTGGTCGCTGCAGCAATGCTCCTCCGCGTTGATTCGAGACTTGGTTTTCCGAGTCTACGTCGCCGCAACCACTCAGGTGGTCAGCGCCGCGATCGTGGTCGAAAGGCAGGAAGAAGGGCATGCTTTGCCCATTCAGAGGCCAGTTTACTTCGTCAGCGAAGTGCTGTCCGAGACCAAGACCCGCTACCCACAAGTCCAGAAGCTGCTATACGCTGTGGTCCTGACGAGGCGAAAGTTGCGACATTACTTCGAGTCCCATCCGGTGACTGTGGTGTCATCCTTCCCCCTGGGGGAGATCATCCAGTGCCGAGAAGCCTCGGGACGGATCGCAAAGTGGGCGGTGGAAATCATGGGCGAGGCGATCTCGTTCGCCCCTCGGAAGGCCATCAAGTCCCAGGCACTGGCGGATTTCGTAGCCGAATGGGTCGATACCCAGTTACCAACGGCTCCGATCCAACCAGAACTCTGGACCATGTTTTTCGACGGGTCGCTGATGAAGACGGGAGCTGGCGCAGGCCTGCTTTTCGTCTCACCCCTCGGAAAACACCTGCGCTACGTGCTTCGCCTCCATTTCCCGGCGTCTAACAATGTAGCTGAGTACGAGGCTCTGATCAACGGGTTGCGAATCGCCATCGAGCTAGGGGTTCGACGCCTCGATGCACGCGGCGACTCGCAGCTCGTCATCGACCAAGTCATGAAGAATTCCCTCTGCCGTGACCCGAAGATGGAGGCCTACTGCGAAGAGGTTCGACGCCTGGAGGACAAGTTCTACGGGCTCGAACTTAGCCACATCGCCCGACGCTATAACGAGACTGCGGACGAGCTGGCGAAGATAGCCTCGGGGCGGACAACGGTTCCCCCGGACGTCTTCGCCCGGGATCTGCACCAACCCTCAGTCAAGATAGGCGACGCGCCCGAACCCGAGGCACCCTCGGCCTCGTCCGAGGTGACCTCGGCTCAGCCCGAGCCGTCCTCGGCTCAATCCGAGGAACCCTCGGGGCCCGAGCGCGAAGCGCTGCACGTCGAGGAGGGGCAGAACGGGGTCGTGCCAGATCAAGATTGGAGGACCCCGTACCTGCAATATCTCCGCCGAGGCGAGCTGCCCCTCGACCAAACCGAGGCTCGGCGGGTAACGCGACGAGCAAAATCGTTCGTCCTGCTGGGCGACGAGAAGGAGCTCTACCACCGCAGCCCCTCGGGCATCCTCCAGCGATGCATCACCATCGCCGAGGGTCAGGACCTCCTGCAGGAAGTACACTCGGGGGCTTGCGGTCATCATGCAGCACCTCGAACCCTCGTCGGGAATGCTTTCCGCCAAGGCTTCTACTGGCCAACGGCGGTGGCTGACGCCACTAGAATTGTCCGCGCCTGCGAAGGGTGCCAATTCTATGCGAAGCAGACCCACCTGCCCGCTCAGGCTCTGCAGACGATACCCATCACCTGGCCCTTCGCTGTGTGGGGTCTGGACCTCGTCGGCCCACTGCAGAAGGCACCCGGGGGCTACACGCACCTGCTGGTCGCCATCGACAAATTCTCCAAGTGGATCGAGGTCCGACCCCTAAGCAGCATCAAGTCCGAGCAGGCGGTGGCATTCTTCACCAACATCATCCATCGCTTCGGGGTCCCGAACTCCATCATCACCGACAATGGCACCCAGTTCACCGGCAAAAAATTCTTGGATTTTTGCGACGATCACAACATCCGGGTGGACTGGGCCGCCGTAGCTCACCCCATGTCGAATGGGCAAGTGGAACGTGCCAATGGCATGATTCTACGGGGGCTTAAGCCTCGGATTTATAACAGTCTCAACAAGTTCGGCAAGCGATGGATGAAGGAACTCCCCTCGGTGGTCTGGAGCCTGAGGACGACTCCAAGCCGAGCCACGGGTTTCACACCGTTCTTCCTGGTCTACGGGGCCGAGGCAATCCTGCCCACGGACCTGGAATACGGTTCCCCGAGGACGAGGGCTTACGACGAAGAAAGCAACCAAGCCAGCCGAGAAGACTCGCTGGACCAGCTGGACGAGGCTCGGGACAGGGCCCTACTACACTCAGCGCGGTATCAGCAGTCCCT
The DNA here is from genome assembly GCA_029449295.1 of Zea luxurians. NCBI lineage: Eukaryota > Viridiplantae > Streptophyta > Magnoliopsida > Poales > Poaceae > Zea > Zea luxurians. The sequence continues at coordinate 178,761,663 of JAOPSE010000004.1, read as the reverse complement.
GCGACGCTACCACGCCCGAGGGGTCCGACCCCGAGATCTCCAGGTGGGCGATCTGGTGCTTCGGCTGCGGCAGGACGCCCGAGGGAGGCATAAGCTAACGCCCCCCTGGGAGGGGCCGTTCATCATCGCCAAAGTTCTGAAGCCCGGAACTTACAAGCTGGCCAACAGTCAAGGCGAGGTCTACGGCAACGCTTGGAACATCCAACAGCTACGTCGCTTCTACCCTTAAGATGTTTCCAAGTTGTTCATATACCCCGCACCCACGCAAAGTTTAGTCAACAAGGAAGGGTCGGCCTCGCCTCGGCAAAGCCCGACCCTCCCTCGGGGGCTAAAAGGGGGGAAACCCCCTCTGCGTCAAAATTTTTCCTCGAACAAAAAAACCTCTTTTACCAGAACATCTTTCGTGCTTTTTGACTACTTCGAAAAGTGGGTCCTAGAAACGACGGGGTACACGTAAGCAGCCAAGGCCGACCGAGCCGAGGGACTCCTACGCCTCCGGGATACGGATACCTCACTCGTCACCTTCTGTGATAAGTAACTCGCGTTCGGATAAGGTGACTCCGCGGATCGAATGAGTCTTTACGTACGAAGGCTCTTCTGTTGAAGCAGGTTCTTCGAGCCTTCTCGACCGAGTCGGTGACAGGGCCTCATGGATGGGTAAAAGTACGCGTAAGCGGCGAGGCCGACCGAGCCGAGGGACTCCCACGCCTCCGGGATACGGATACCTCACTCATCACCTCCCGCGAGAAGCAACTCTTGCTCGCACTAACATCCCTGCTACCGACAAAAAGTCCAGATACTCGAAGCAAGAGGAAAAGAGACACAGCTTTATAACGCGACAAGGGTGTGTGTTCCGGCCTCAACGGCCGCACAAGGCCCACGCTACAAGACGACTTGACCCTGCAGGCGCGGACCTTGGTACTGGAAGAGGGTGGCGACACCCTCGGCATCAGCAGCACCTTCGGCAAGACCTGACCTGGCCTCGGGTGGCCACGCGGCCCGAAGGCCTCCGCTCCGAAGGACGACGTCGACACCGCGCTCGAGCAATCTCCGCCAGAGGCTTCCCCGAGAATCCGGCCCAAGCGGACGGCTCGGCCGGCCACCTCCGAGGCCTCGGCCGACCCCTTCCGAGGGCGCCAGCTCGGTCCGAGGCCTCGGCCAATCAACTCCGGCGCCGAGCCTGCCAGCAGACGACCCAGCTGGGCTCCGGCCAACCAGGTTCCATTTCCGAGCCAACAACGCCTCTGCTTGTGCTGATATCGCTACCCCTGGCCTCGGCTCGTCGAAGAGCGACCGAGGGGTCTTTTTAACTAAGCTAGAGGAGCCTCGGACAACAGGTCCGACCGAGCCGAGGGATTCCTACGCCTCCGGGATACGGATACCTCACTCGTCACCTGGACACGGGGCGACTCATGCTTGGTGAAGCGATTCAGACAATCGATAGGCAAGTCTTATTGCTCAGAAATGAGGAAAAAACACGGCTCTGTGCCGGAGTTACATACATGTTCAGGCCCCGAAAGCCGAAATGAACAAAAAACCCGGCACTCGAAGTGCCATTACAAACGGAACTCCGGTTCCGTCTCCGCAGGTACGAACAACCCCACTCGACGGGGGTGGACCTGCGGAGCAACAGGAGACCGACGAACGGCACGTCGCCGACCGCCCCGACAGCGGCAACGACGATGAAGACTTCTGCCCCGAGGAGCCGAACAGCAGCAGTGATGGCCTCAGGGCGGATACTGCTGCTAGGAGGCCCCCACCCTCGCCCAAACTCGAGAGGCAAGGACGGGCAGAAGGCCGTAGAGTTGGAGGTCGGCCCATGGCCAACCTGGGCTGTCGCGCCGGCGGAAGAACCTCTTCCAGCTGCCGTGGCGGGAGGCGGCACCGGGAGCGATTCCGAAACTGCTCGGCTCGGAGAGCCGGGCACGGTGCAGCTGTTAGCGCCACAGGCGACTCCCGCCCTTCCCCCCGATCACTGAGGGAAGGAGCGAGCCACCGCCCGCGCAGAGACCGACCCCAACTCGGTACACGCCCCTCCTCAGCCCTGGTGATGAAAATCCTTGAGGCTGAGGAAGGGGCGGATACCGCAGCCCGGCTCGCTTTCCCCCACCATCAAGCCGGAGGTCGCCTTCTCGGGCGATCGCCGGTGGAGGGGTGCAGCCGGGCTGCATGATGAAAATCCTTGAAGCCGAACGATGGCTGAAAGGTACCAACTCCCACGGGGTTGCGTTCCTCCAACGATGGAGCGAAAAGACGGCGGTTCTCCCCCAACCGGGGGCCTGGAAGATGGAGAGACACAATGCATAAGGGAGAAAGGAGACATGGTCGCCTCACGAAGGGGGTCGCCCTCCTTTTAAAGGCAACTCCCCCTGCTAGCGCCCTCAACCGTCATGGGCTGAGTCTTCTCCAACACGCCTCCAAGGCCCTTCCCCGCGGCGCGGGGGCTGGGGCCCGCCTGTCATGCAGACCAGCTCCAAGCAGAGGGAGCCAAACCGCCGCGCACGGCGCACGCAACCGCCCAGCGGTTGCAAGTAACCCTCCACTTTTGCCCAGACCAACGGGCAAAGGGGGCGAGCGGCCGTGCAAGCGGCATGCAACCACGCCAAGTGGACGCGCCTCCCCGACTCCTGACAGGCCAGCACGACGGCTCAAGACCACGCGTCGTTCAACTGGCGCGCCAGGCGCTGCATGCGAACCGCTGCGCCTCTCGCTCCACCACCGCACCTCCTCGATTGCGGAACCGATACCGCGACTCGAGGCCGCCCAGCCTGCGATCCAGCGGCGCCAGCCTGGCGCAGCGGTCAAACGCGGTCAAAAATGGGCCGGCAGTAATGACGGTGGCAGGCGTGTGAGGGCAGCGGTTACGCCATCGGCCAGGCTCACGTCCCATCCGAGGGCAGCAAGAGAACCCTTCTCACGGCGTGAAGACGACGCGTCCGTGACCCGTACCTCGAACGGCCCGCGCGCGCACAACGGCGACCTCGCCAACTACTCACCCCAGCGCATTAACCCCACGGCGAAATAGGTGACGTTTCTGGCAGGGGCAGCTGGCGGCGCTTCGCCTCCGCCAAAAAACGGCCACGCCGAGAAAGGTACGCCACGAAGTTCAATTTCGAATCCCTTTTTCCCTTTTCCTTCTTTCTCTATCTCTTGCAACAGGGACCGAGAAGGGGGATAACCCCAAAGGGATCCTTCCCCGTGAAGGAACTAGGCCCCGAGCCTCCCTACTGATCAGGGGTTCGAAGGCTGGCCCCCCGAAGGGTTCAACGGCCGCCTCAGATCGCGTGGGCCCGACACCCACTACTGGTCAGGGGTTCGAAGGTCGGCCCCCGAAAGGTTCCATGACCGCCTCAGGCTACTAGGGCTCCGTGCCCCCTACTGATCAGGGGTTCGAAGGCTGGCCTGTCGAAGGGTTCACAGCCGCCTCAGACGCCGAGCGAGGGATGACCAGGGGTACGTTCGATACATAACCGAGGCTCGGGCTGCGCTCCCGAGGTACCCTAGGACATTTCCGAGACCAGCGGGAACGACTCTGTAACGGAATCCCATCGGAGGGAGGCAACGAGCCCTCGGACCCCGTCGCTAGGGGACCGGGTCCGGCAGATCACCCGCAGGTACTTTTGGGCGTGCCTCCGGGCCCCTAGCCGACCCCTAACGAACGGGGCACGGACGTCCACTCGGATTACCCGATCGCAGCTCACCGGAGACACCATGTTCGGTGCCCATCGAGGGTAACATGGCGCACTCCCCCCCTCCTCCTTGCGGAAAGGCGACGTAGGGGCGTATATAAAAAGTCGAGTCTGTCCCTGATCGTCCTCCCGCTCCGTGCGAAGGCTCGGGGGCTGCTCTCGCAAACCCGGCTCCGGCCGAACCGTTGACAGCGTCAACATACCAGCCCGAGAACTTGGGCCCCGACAGTGCACCTGGGTTACGCCCTGCTCGCATGAGGGAACCGCTAGTCACGCCGAAGCATTGCGCAAGGCATTAAGACCTCGAAGGAGTGAAACCACTCCTCCGAGGCCTCGGGGGCTACACCCGGCGGGTGCGCTCGCGCGCACCCACCGGAACAAGGTACCTCCGAGAAAGGCTGGTCCCCTTGCAAAAAAGTGCGATGCAAGCCTCCAAGCGAGTGTTAACACTCTCTTCGAGGCTCGGGGGCTACTGTCGGGGACCATAATTAGGGGTACCCTCAAGACGCCTAATTCTCAGCTGGTAACCCCCATCAGCATAAAGCTGCAAAGGCCTGATGGGTTTGATTAAGTCAGGGATCAGTCCACACGAGTGACTTGACCACGCCACGCCCGAGCCAAGCCTCGGGCGAGGGCAGCCGACCCTAAGATGACTCCGTCTCGCCTGAGGTCTCCTCTTTCACGGCAGGCGCATCCCCGGCTCGCCCTAGGCCCCGCCTCCGATAAGGAGAAACCCTGACTAAATCACCGCACCAACCGACCGAGTCACCAGGGCGTTTAACGCAAAAGGTAAGACCGACGGGCGGCCAGACTTCGCCAGTGGTGCCATAGGAAACTCCGCCCGACCCAGGGCTCGGACTCAGGCTAAGGCCTCGGAAGACGGCGAACTCCGCTCCGCCCGACCCAGGGCTCGGACTCAGGCTAAGGCCTCGGAAGACGGCAAACTCCGCTCCGCCCGACCCAGGGCTCGGACTCAGGCTAAGGCCTCGGAAGACGGCGAACTCCGCTCCGCCCGACCCAGGGCTCGGACTCAGGCTAAGGCCTCGGAAGACGGCGACCTCCGCCTCGCCCGACCCAGGGCTCGGACTCCGCCTCGGCCTCTGCCGAATAAACTCCGCCTCGCCCGACCAGGGCTCGGACTCTGTCTCTGTCTTGCAGGACGGACTCGGCCACAGCCTCGGAGGAGCCTCCACGACACCCGACCTAGGATACGAGACCGCCACGTCAACAGGAAGCGTCATCATCACCCTGCCCTGAGCCGACTTGGGTCGCAGAGAACAAGACCGGCATCCCATCTGGCCAGCTATGCCAGATAGGCCATGATGGCGCCCCGCTAGATCATGACGACGGTGGCCCCCAGCTCCCTTACGAAAGCAGGAGAACGTCAGCAAGGACCCAGCCACCTCGACAGCTGTCCCCCCCGTCCGGCTCCGTTACTCCTCCAACAGCCACGACGCCACTCCAACAGGGTGCCACGATCTCTCTGGCTGCCACCTGGGCATGTACATAGGGCGCTAGCTCTCCCTCGCTAGACACGTAGCACCTTGCTACACCCCCATCTTGTACACCTGGACCCTCTCCTTACGACTATAAAAGGAAGGGCCAGGGCCTTCTTAGAGAAGGTTGGCCTCGCGGGGACGAAAGGCAGGGGCAGGCGCTCTCTCGGGGCCGCCCTCTCCCTTCACCTCGTGCGGACGCTTGTAACCCCCTACTGCAAGCGCACCCGACCTGGGCGCGGGACGAACACGAAGGCCGTGGGAATTTCTCCGACTCCCTCGCGATCCGGCTCCGGCCACCGACCTCTCTCTCACTCCGTTCCCCCCTTTGCGCTCGCTCCACGCGCTCGACCCATCTGGGCTGGGGCACGCGGCACTCTCACTCGTCGGCTCGAGGACCCCCCGGTCTCGGAACGCCGACACAAATATTTATGTGTGTGCTGATGCCTCTATGTTCTCCTCCTACCAGGTCGGGAGGTCTGGCGCCTTGTTAATGGGAAATGGGTCGCGTGCTCATGTTCTTGGTGTTGGTACGGTCATTCTGAAGTTTACTTCGGGAAAGACGGTGCCATTGAAGAGCGTGCAGCATGTGCCCTCTATCAAGAAGAATCTCGTTAGTGCTTCTATGCTATGTCGAGATGGCTACAAAGTTGTTCTTGAGTCAAATAAATGTGTTGTGTCGAAACATGGTACTTTTGTTGGTAAAGGATATGACTGCGGAGGGTTGTTCCGCTTATCACTGCATGATGTGTGTAATAAACTCGTGAATTCTGTTCATTTTTCTGATGAGTCGGATTTATGGCATTCACGTTTTTGTCATGCAAGCTTTGGCTGTCTTATGCGGTTAGCAAATATAAATTTAATTCCTAAATTTAACTTGGTCAAAAAGTCTAAGTGCCATGTGTGTGTTGAATCAAAACAACCTCGCAAGCCTCACAAGGTTGCTGAGGCGAGGAGTTTGGCACCTCTAGAACTTGTTCATTCTGATCTGTGCGAGATGAATGGAATTTTGACCAAAGGTGGTAAAAGATACTTTCTCACTTTTATAGATGACTCCACTAGATTTTGCTATGTGTATCTCTTAAAAACAAAAGATGAAGCGTTCAATTATTTTAAGGCCTACAAAGCTGAAGTAGAGAACCAACTTGAGAGGAAAATAAAACGTTTAAGGTCCGACCGAGGTGGAGAATATTTCTCTAATGTGTTCGATGAGTTCTGCGTGGAACATGGTATTATTCATGAGAGGACACCGCCATTCTCACCACAATCCAATGGGATTGCTGAAAGGAAAAACCGCACTCTAACAGATTTGGTGAATGCCATGTTGAGTACAGCGGGATTATCCAAGGCATGGTGGGGTGAGGCGATTTTGACAGCATGTCATGTCCTGAATAGAGTTCCAACAAAGAACAAAGAGATCACTCCATTTGAGGAATGGGAAAAGAGAAGAGTAAATCTCTCATATTTGCGCACTTGGGGTTGCTTGGCTAAAGTGAATGTGCCAATCAACAAAAAGCGTAAACTTGGGCCTAAAACTGTTGACTGTATATTCCTTGGGTACTCTTTTCACAGCACTGGGTATAGGTTCTTAATTATAAAATCTGATGTGCCAGATATGTATGTTGATACTATCATGGAATCAAGAGACGCAACATTTTTGAGAATGAGTTTCCCATGAAGAATACACCTAGTGATACAAGTCATGAGACTATAATTCCCCATGAGCTGTCGATTCCTATACATCATGCTGAGGATTCTCACGTGCACATCCCTGAGGAGGATGACACTATAGTCACTCGAAAGAGCAAGAGACAGAGGGTTGCAAAATCCTTTGGTAATGACTTTATAGTGTACCTTATGGAAGACACACCAACTACCATTAGTGAGGCATATTCCTCTCCTGATGCTGACTTATGGAAGGAAGCAGTAAGGAGTGAGATGGAATCTATTATGTCTAATGGAACTTGGGAGGTCGTTGACCGTCCTTATGGTTGTCAACCTATAGGTTGCAAATGGATCTTCAAGAAAAAGCTTAGGCCTGATGGTACAATCGAGAGGTACAAGGCAAGGCTTGTGGCCAAAGGATATACCCAAAATGAGGGTGAAGATTTCTTTGATACCTACTCACCAGTGGCTCGAATGACTACAATTCGCACATTAATAGCCGTGGCAGCCTCTTATGGTCTTATCATTCATCAGATGGATGTTAAGACAGCTTTCCTAAATGGAGAGTTGGATGAGGAGATCTATATGGATCAGCCAGAAGGGTTTATTGCGGATGGTCAAGAGAACAAGGTGTGCAGGTTGATAAAATCATTGTATGGCCTAAAACAAGCACCTAAGCAATGGCATGAAAAGTTTAATAATACTCTTACAGCAGCTGGCTTTGTTGTAAATGAATCTGACACGTGTGTATACTATCGGTATGGTGGGGGTGAGTCTGTTATGTTGTGCCTTTATGTTGATGACATCTTGATCTTTGGATCAAATCTCAATGTGATTGAGGAAGTTAAAAATCTTCTATCGAGCAATTTCGAGATGAAAGATTTGGGAGAAGCTGATGTCATTCTAAACATCAAGCTTGTTAGAGAAGCTGATGGTGGGGTAACTTTGTTACAATCCCATTATGTGGAAAAAGGTATTGAGTCGCTTTGGTTTTAGTGACTGTGATCCTGCTCCAACACCTTATGACCCCAGTGTGCTATTAAGAAAGAATCGGAGAATAGCAAGGGATCAATTGACATACTCCCAGATCATTGGCTCGCTCATGTACCTTGCAAGTGCAACAAGGCCAGACATCTCTTATGTTGTGAGTAAGCTAAGTCGGTTTGTGTCGAAACCAGGAGATGATCACTGGCGTGCTCTTGAGAGAGTGTTGCGGTATTTGAAAGGTACTATGACATACGGTATTCATTATACCGGAAACCCAAAAGTGCTGGAAGGCTATTGTGATGCCAACTGGATTTCTGATGCTGATGAGCTTTATGCCACAAGCGGATATGTGTTTCTGTCTGGAGGTGGCGCTGTTTCCTGGAAGTCTTGCAAGCAGACTATCTTAACGAAGTCTACAATGGAAGCAGAACTCGTAGCATTAGACACTGCTGGGGCTGAGGCCGAGTGGCTTCGTGATTTCCTATTGGACTTACCGGTAGTTGAAAAACCGATACCGGCTATTTCCATGAACTGTGACAACCAAACGGTGATTACAAAGGTTAACAGTTCTAGGAATAACATGAAGTCTACAAGGCATGTTAAGAGGAGATTGAAATCTGTCAGAAAGTTGAAAAACTCCGGAGTTATAACTGTGGATTATGTCCACACATCGAATAATCTGGCAGATCAATTCACTAAGGGTCTATCACGCAATGTGATAGAAAGTGCATCGAGGGAAATGGGTATGAGACCCATGTGAGATCTACTCTAGTGGTAACCTGCTCTATGTGATCGGAGATCCCGTGAAGTAGAGTGGAGAAACAAGCTAGGAGTAGGTTGTGAGGAAAGATCCCTTTCTTAACTCATTTCTGATGCACATCTTTCCTATCTGTAAGGCAGGATGGTTTTTACCTTAATGTATTCCAAGAGTCTTATAAAGGTGAGATGTTGTCCTACAGAACATCTTTTGAGGAATACACCTATATGAGTCAGACTGCTGGTCACAGTCTATGGGACTTGGGTAATCCCTAAATACTCATGAAAGGCACTGAAGTGTGACTTATATGCTTCTAAACAGCGGGAATACCCTTTTGCAGCCTAGTATCAGCAAAGGACTTGAGTGAATCTTATTTCGCACAAAACTGTCAATTCAAGGCTTAGTCCATTGTTCAGTTGTGAATGAGTGAAACTCTTATTCTAGATGGATGTTCAACTTAACAGTCTCCATCGAAACACTGGTATATCAAAGGATTGTGATTCTGATACTTCATCATTACAAACCCTAGAGTTTGGTGGGGATTGTTGAATCTTTTATGGGCTTGGCCCATTTATTGAATAAACTCTATGGTGTGTAATGGTGGAGAATACCAATAGTACCACATTGGAAGTCCAAGGGTCTTTTGCCTTGACTTATATGGTGGGATTTATTCCACTTAACTTGAGAAGTCAAGAAGAGGACAAGGGCGTGCCACACGCGCGCGCGCGCGCCGCCGCCGCCGCCGCCGGCCGGGCCGGGCCGGGCGTGGCGAGGCGTGGCGAGGCGAGGCGAGGCAGGCAGGCAGGCAGGCGAGCGGGCGTGGTGTGGTTGTGTTAATTTTTAGCACTCACTAACCGCGTACTTCAGCCGAGTGACCCTGTCTCTTCGTCAGCCGAGTGACTCTGTCTCTTCGTCAGCCAGCCGAGTAACCCTTCTCCTTCAGCTGGCCGACTTATGGCGTGACTCGGCGAGAGCTGGCCGACTCTTGGCGTGACTCGGCGACCTTTCTCCTTCAACTTCCCTCTGCGAGAGGTTAAATAGAGGAGCACCCCTGTCACTCGGTACACGTGAAAAACCACTTTCAGAACCACAGTCCAGCCGCCGAGTGAGGGTATTTCCATCTCGTGACTCTGCGCGCACAGAGAAGCGAGAGGGCAGGTGCCTCCGGAGCCCTTGTCGTTTGAGACCTTGCACGAGGGATCGACAATTAGGTTTTTGGGGAGCGTCTACGCGACTGCCCAAATCGTCTTCTTCCTGGAGACATGACAAGTGAAGTTGGACAAGGATCTAGATCCTCGGAGCGCATGGGAGGGTATGATCAATTCATCTTCTCACTATTTTACATTCTGCAAATTATATATGTTCATACCTGCTGTTTTATTTATAGCCATAAATTTATCCAATCTGTTTTGTCGTATTATATCATGATATGTCTGATGCCTGATTATACTAGTAATTTGATAAATCTGTTTGTCTTAATTTTACAGTTATGCTGTTTATGTTGCTATCTGTTTATTTTCAGTTGTTCCATAATAATACATGTTCCATGTTTATATACTTATTATATTTATATGATTCATATGCTTTATGTTCTCTTGATCCATATTGTTATGGATATATATGAGATAGTGATTTCTATAATTAAACATATTTTATATGTCATCATCATAATGTTAATTTATGGAATTAAAATGATATGGAAAATGCCTATATTTCTAACAGAAACGACGAACAAAAGAGGTCGATCCAATCCAACAACGTTAGTACGTACGCGCAAGAAAAAGATTCAACAAAGGTAATCATGTCTTGCTAGCTCGAGAGACAGACAGTGACGTGCATGTAGTGTGGAGGATTGTAACAGCACACGCACACACACACACACGTACTCCCATTATCCCCATACTACGTGCCATGCCCATGCGGCCACGCCACAACGCAAGCAACAAGCAATAATATGCTTCTACGTGAAGTCAAAGCAACACGCACACGCATAGAATAACTCATGATATATAGTACGTATAACTCATGCATGGTTGTAGCCTTTCAAAGGAATTTATAAGGTAGGGGCCCCCTCCATTCCATCCGCTTTCGTCCACCTAAAAAAGCTAGCACACACTGTTCATGCACAGTTGAAATGGGTTAAAAAATGGTTAAGACTGCACCCTCAATATATACATGCAACTCCTCCATGCCACCGCGTTCCTTTTTTTTTTCTTTTAGAGCGCGCAAAAGTCATCATGTTCGGTTTTAAAGAGACGGGGGAAAGAGTTGATGTACGTAATATGTGCCATCTTCTCTTTTTTATTAAATATGTAAATACATAAAGGCTCATTGCGCGGTCAGAGATTTCGCACCAGCTAGCGGAATGAATATTTTTTGTGGCTCGTGTACTTGGCAATTAAAAATAATCAGAATAGAAATCAAGACAGTGAATTAATTAAGTCAATGTTTGGTTCTGAAGTATAATGGGACAGAGCAGTACTAATTTCAATTTGTTGTTGTATGTATTTTGGTTCCATGTAGAACATGATAACTCAAAAAAGAAAAAAAATTCAAATACTAAACCATCTGACGGCTCCCTAAAATTCACCGGATGGAACCTCTCTCTAGGATGGAGTCACTCTATCAGAACCAAAGACTATTTAATACTCTTGGATGATTATTCTCGTTTGGCCATGCCTTTGTCGAGAGCTTCTCAACCGCATCGTCGAAAGAAAGTCAGTTTGGGCAGTTGAAATGCTAACATCTTTTCCCTCCTTTACCTCTACCATTTCTTTTCCTTCTGAAATTAAACGAGCATACATCAAAGCGAACTCGTCCAGACTGCATGTAGCTAGGCAATCTTTTTTTCCCCCTTTTGGTCCCAAATTAAAGTTGATCGAGACGAGAGTCAATTTGCAATTTGTCATTTGGCCAGAATGATCCAACTACATACCCATGATTACTACTAGCTAGCTGGGTTTTTATATGAACTAGAAGAATTTGAGGCGAATGAAAAAAGGTTGAAGTAGCCATGCTAGGCTAGGACCATCGCACACAGATTTTTTTTTTGTAAGCCCTAAGCCCTAGCTTGAGCTAGAGTTATCATTTCCCATTGGAGGCACTATGAAAAAACCTTTACCAAAGGAAAAAAAAGTGTATGAGTTCTATTTTTTGGCAGTTACAAAATAAACGGTAAAATATAGCTATTTTTCATCTGCAATAGCTAATCTTTGGCAGGTTCTTACAAAATAAACGGCAAAATATACCAAATTTTTATCGGCCAATGAAGAAACTGTGGCGCCTAAAAGGAGGGTGAAGTGGTAAACTTGAAATTTATTTCGCACACTACAGAATCTAATATGTGCCTATCCAAAACCTCTGCAATAAATAAACTATCTATATGTAACTATAATTTTGATTCGATGTGCTACTATCTCTACCGCAAAGAGTTACGTAACCTAGTTTCTAAACTTATCAACTAGCCTATCAGCTAAGATAGAAAGATAAAGCACACAACCAAGGTATATAATATAAATATGAAAGCTAAAAGGAGGTATGGTAAGATACAATTTCTAGTTGACAACTCCAATATTTTTACGGAGGTATCGAGAATCGTGCAAGCTCCCTAGTTCTGGTCGGATTCCCTCGCAATGACGTCCATGCAAGGGCCAAACTCTTTTCGTGGGTAGCCTCGGATCTTCCCCACGCGCAACTGAATCTTTAGAATAGCCTTTCTCCAATCAAATGGGGGTGCTCCTCTAAATGCTCTTCATGGAAAAAAGGAGGGAGCTATTTTTTGCAGAGGAGCCAAAGCCAGAGTTAAAGTTGTTGATGCAAGAGCCCTACCAAAGAGGGTCTTAATAAGGAGAGAGATAGAGAGAGTTTTATGGATGGTCATATCACATGGATAGACTTTACTTTAATAAAACATAAAACTATGCGTATTTTGTTGGTTATGTGGGTGTAATTATGGAGCCCACAATCAAGTTTTACCTCCCACTTGTGTATAATTTTACCTTGTTTTTTTTATAAGGCGGGAAGAGGGACGGTGATGATGATGATGACTGTGAATCATGGAAACCAACTACGGTTGAAACTGGTGCTTTATATGGTAGATGGACTTAAGCTATGTTTGGTTTAGTTGTAGATTTCTAAAAACATGATTGTAGTAGTTAGTTGCGAGAAAGTTACTGAGTTGATGGTTATGGAAAAGCTAAAATATATTTGGTTGAAACAAATGTCACCTGTAAATTATATAGGAGCATGATAGCTTGATAACATAGATGATAGTAATCTAGAAACATTAGGGTATGAGGTCATAATGAATTGAAATATAGGAATATATAGATTTTCATAAGTCTATTCTAATATTGTACTCGTTTGATTGGAATTCCTTATTTTTAGCAACAAATTTGGTTCAGAAAGCCAAATAAAAACACCCATAGGATGTTTTTATAGAGAAAATGAGGTGTTTGAATGCATTAGAACTAATAGTTAATTGGCCAAGAGAGTGTTTGAATGCACTAGAGCTAATAGTTAATTGGCTAAAAATTGTTAACGAAATTAGTTAACTAACAAATAGCTATCTAACCATTATCTAACTATTAACTATTTTAGTCATTAACTGTTAGCTCTAATGCATTTAAACATCATCTAAGTCTGCGATATCTTTATCTTCCATGGTAAAAAAACAGTGCGTGCTCCTTTTCCCTCCGCATAAAGAGGGAAGTCACCTGGACCAAGTTTTCTACTGCCGTCACTTTTTAAATATGCGATGTTTAAGATAAACTAATCAGTCCAAAATAAAATAGTGGTTGAACGTTTAAAACAGGTGGGAAATTACACAACATTAAAATCAACCGTAGCACGTACGGATTACCCGTACCCCGTACTTGCATGGCACATGAATACAAGATCCAGAACATTCTTGACTTGTTGTCAGCCTGCAGCCTGGCTGGTCCTGCCCGTGTCCGTGGCTGACAGAACAAACAGGAGAGAAAGAGAGAGGAGACAGAAACGGCGACCGTTACGGGACCGCCCGGCCCCCCGTTCCGTGCGAGCCGCCCGCAAGCGTTCAAAATTTCAAATACTGACACGGCCGCAGCGTACGGCGTCGCGAACGTGATAGCTACGGGGCGTCCCGTCCCGTCCGGCCGTCACGGGGTCAACCCTCCCGCCGCAGGCCCCGGCTGGCAGCGCCTCGCGGAGATCGGCTAGCCGACGCCCGGTCCCGCGTGTCATCGGCTGTGGAAGGTGGGTGGTGGTGGGCCGGTGCGTGCGCAGTGGGCTCTTCGAAAGAGGGTGGGGGCCCGTAAGCACCACACAGCGACCCCGCACCTTCCTTCCATTCGACTCCACACTCCACTCCCAGCCTCCCCTCGCCTCGCCTCCCCTCGCCTTTTTAGAGAGAGAAACCACGGCTGCCGGCCCCCAGCGAGCTAGAGAGAGAAACCAAGGCCAAGGAGCACAGCACCCCGTCCGTCCCCAGCAGGAGAGCGAGAGACAGAAGGGTGTGCGAAGGAAAGAAGAGACGGTGGGAGAGGAGGGCGACATGGAGAGGCCGGCACCGGTGAGGAAGTCTCACACGTCGACGGCGGACCTGCTGATCTGGCCGGAGGGGGCGCCGCAGGAGTCGCCCGCCGGGGCCACGCCGCCATCCAACCGCCGGCCGCATCAGGTGAGCGCCCTCCGTTCGGTTCCCCACTGGGCGCCCCAGGTGTACCGCTCTCCTCCGTCATTGTTATTTGTTAAGGGAGGACTTCACCCTGCCTGAACCTTTCTGTTCTCTGTTCGGTGCAGCCGTCGGAGGCGCTCAGGAAGGTGGTGTTCGGCGGGCAGGTGACGGAGGAGGAGGCCGAGAGCCTCAACAAGAGGTGAGCTTCCGGCCGTTTGCCCTGCCATATTCTCTTGCCGGGGTGGGGGTGGGATTTTGTGTTCTGTTCTTGTTGTGTTGCCTGATGACGAGCTTCTGGCCTTGGCGACCAGATCTCCCGAAATTTACGGCACAACTTTGGGCACTGTTATTTCTTTTGTATGTGCCGTTGTTGATCTGTGCTGCTGTGGGTAGAGAAATTCGTTGGATTTGAGGTGTGCTGAGATATGCGCGCCAAAGTCTTAGTTCTGTTCTTTTAGAGTTTATTTCTCGGTTCTGCTCTATAGGCTCCTGAAAAAGGTTTTGCTAGTAGTATTACCGTAATGTGACTATGGTTTAGCTGTTCATGTAATTGCCATCTCACCAACTATGCTGGAGTATCGAAAACTGACCGCATCCTTCAAAATTCTTCAGCTAATAAGGTATGCTGAAGACGAGTTGCTAAACATAGTTTCGTTCAAGATCACTTGCACTGTTTAAACAACTAATACGGCTCTAGCGCACAATCGATGAATTTGTGTTGATCACAAGTCTCCTGATTTGTCCATGTTTTGTCAAGTTCTGTATATCGTCATAGTTTCATTGATTATTAAGATTTCAGATTAGTACACGGAGGGAGCTGTGGCTCACCAACCCGTTCCTTTCCCCCCTTCAGGAAACCATGCTCTGCTCCCAAGTGGAAAGAGATGACAGGAAGCGGCATATTTGCTGCTGGGGGCGAGGCTGAAGAAGATGAATCTGCCAATGCCTCTGCAACTCCCATCCGGACCGCTCCAAAGAATTATCAGGTACTGCTTATGTAAGTTGATTTGTACTCTGTTTTGTTTAGGCTTCATCCCTGGCAACCCTTCTGCGTTGAACTGTTGATATTAGGATTATTGTTTTATTTTCAGGTGCTGGGCTAACTTGTTGTGACAAGATGGAACACTTGATTTATCTATTTATGTTCTTGCTTTGCTATAAATTTTGAATGTCGTTGATATAAGCTGCTGGTTGCTATGATCAAACTTTTAAATATTATACGTCCTAGTCCTACCTCTCCTTAGGGCTAGTGGTTTGAATCTTGTGAGAAGGGTTTGGGCAAGCATTATTATTTTGTATACACATTGGTTGGTGAGCTTTCCTTGTGATAGAACTGGGCATTTTGATTGGTAAGTTGAGCTGAACGAGAAATATTTGAGAACTTTGATTGATAGACACATGAGACTTAGATACTTTTTTTTTGTAGATAACTTTTGTTAAGATGTCAATAAACAACAAACCTTGATTAAACTCTAAACAGACATACTACAGCAAGTTTCATATTTTTTTCTACAGACTGCTTAGCATGCTTCTAATCCATAATCATCTTGATGCATGGCTTCAAATTGAAAGGGTGAATATGCTTAGGTTTGATATAGATTTAACCTCTTACGTCGCTGGAACACTGTTACACAGACTAATCCTACTGCATTTTCTCAAACACAGGCAATTAGCACCATAAGCCACATCTCATTTTCCGAAGAAGAAAGCATTTCTCCGAAGAAGCCGACTTCGATAGCAGAGGTGGCAAAGCAGCGCGAGCTGAGCGGCACACTTCTGAGCGAGGACGACAGCAAGATGAAGAAGCAGATATCGGACCTGAAATCCAAGGAGCTGAGCGGCCACGACATCTTTGCTCCTCCGGAAGACCCACGGCCACGCAACTCAGAGAACGGCTCGACCTCGCAGACCCCGGGCAAAAATGCACACGTCCTGACCTCTGAACTCAGCTCGCCCTAATATAAACTCGCAGTCACAGAAGCTGCATGCAGTGTTGCTTACTGCTGCTGGTTGTCGTTCTCTCACAACAGGTAAGCAACTTCAAGTTCGGCGAGGCCGACGAGGACGGCATGGTGAAGACCGCGAAGAAGATCCCCACTAAGAAATTCACCGACCTCGCGGGCAATATCTTCAAGGGCGACGAGACCCCCCCTGGGACGGCGGAGAAGCACCTGAGCACAGCGAAGCTGAAGGAGATGACCGGCAGCGACATCTTCGCGGACGGGAAGGCCCCCTCGCGGGACTACCTCGGCGGGATCCGCAAGCCGCCTGGCGGGGAGAGCAGCATCGCGCTGGTTTAACAGCAACAGCAACCTGATGGACATAGCAGCCCCCTACATCATTCGTTTCTTTCTCCTCGCCGTCACCGTCTTAGGAGTGATCTTTTGTTCTTCTTCTTTTTCCTTTCCTTTGGAGGACTGATCGATTGGAACCCCCGGCTTGCTTTCCTGTTCCCCGTGACTTGCGCCAGATTTTCGTTGTCGATCCCCTCTGATGGTGGTGTTGTGTGGGCATGACAACTACGATGGTTATCTCTAATTTAACATTGATTTGGCTTGGCTCCTGTTTGTTGGTTGGTCGGTCATGGCGTACCTGATGCAACAACAACCCAGTGGTGCACTATCTCATTTCCCGTGACTGGATGTCTCAGCTGCTGAGGGAGGAGAAGGACGACGACCACCACCAATCCACCATCTCCTCCCTAGTGCTAGTGCTGCCCTTTTTTTATAGTCTCTGATTTCTTTCAGTTGCACGAAGCGTCTCTGTTGAATGGTCCTTTGATTGCTGCCGGTGGCAGCGGCACCATAATGGCCTCTACTATGCCTCTGCGAACTTGCAAGCTTTCCTCGGTCGTTCCGTGGGCAACTTCAAGAGGCTACTAAAAAATTATTCCCCACATTAGGGGTTGTTGTAAAAAAAATTCTCCTAAATAAATCTAAACTCACAGCAAACTGCTAATGATTAATCTCTATTTTTTTTGAAACGATCGCGTGAGCCACGACATGCATCGAACAGCAATCCGTGAACAGCAAAAAAAAAATACACGTGAACATCGAATATCAAAATCACAAGCGGGATGCACGCGCTTGGGCAATTGGGGAACAATGTGTCACACGAAAATTTGGGAGATAAGACACAGTGATGCGAGATGCGAATAATGTTGGTAAAGAAGAGAGAATTGTTGTTGGAGAACTTAAAATATGTTTTCCCTAAAAACGTTTTTTGGGATTGGTTTAGGGCCTGTTCGGTTGTTCTGAATTGGGTCTAGAATTTATTTCACATGATGAGATCTTATATAAATTTAGATAATCAATTCGAACCGGAATAGTTCTAGGCCTCCGTACCGAACTAACCGAATATGCCTTTAAGAGTTTTCTTGGAGATGCTCTAAGATAGTAGAAGAATTTGGAAGTACATAACAACACGAGTAGAAGATAGATAGGAAGGATTACTAGTAGTTTGTTTCTCTTGTTAAACTTAATTTCTCTGCTATTATGTTGTCTCCAACAATCTCTTTATCCCACCTTTTATCTCCTGCATGTATACACGATCTGTTGGAGACAACCATATAACTTACTTTTTAAACATTTCCAAGAGTTCTGACCTAGAATCATCTTTGCTCATGGTTGTCCTTCCATAGAGACGTCAATGTCTGATAAGTCTGATGTAATGCTCACCTACTAGGCCCTTCTGAACATTGTTGAGCAAGGGGGCTTTAGGGCCTCAGGGGGCAAGAGGCCCTAGGTGGCCAAGAAGTTCCTAGAGTATGGTCTTTTATCCTAAGGGCTTTGGACTTCGTTATAGTTGGGCTTGGTCCCTAGAAAAGTAGGAATATGGGCCCCATGGTACAAGGCTGGTATTAACTAGGACCACTTCTAGTTTCCTTCTACTGGTGGGATCTCTAGAACACGTATTGTCAGTATTCGATGGTATATCCTTCCCAAAACACTAAGGGATAGCCCCAAGACCCATTGCAGCCTCGCAGGCCTAGAAAGGCCTATAGGTGGGGCCAATCTTCTCACAAAATGTCTAATGGAGCGGATCCATTACACATTGGGGGTTTACTACGTGCTTTAATGGCTAGCTAGGAGTGGGAAAGTGATTTGGAACTAGCAGGCCTAGGCTAAATTGGAGGCGTGAAGGAGAGGATGGACCAGACCAAGAGTTGCGACCCACCATGGCAGAGCTGGTGCTCACCATGGCTTAGCCACTCTTAGGTTGTGCCTCTTAACTTTTTTTCCATTCTTAGTGTATGGGCTAGTTGTTAGCCATCACCTCAACCATGCCATCTGTCTCTTGTTTTTTGATGAGACATGTTATTTGTCAGCCCTTGAGAGGGGTTGAGTGCAACCCTTGATCGAAGCAGGTCACCACAACATGGAGTAGGCATTGGCCAAACCATGGGAAAAATTGTCGTGTCTCTTGTGCATTTCTTCTATTGCGATAGTTGTCTTCGAAGAGTTCTCATATTTCACTTGGGTTATTGTTCCTAAGTTTAATACACATCATAAATTAACAATCAAGTGAATAGATTCTCTCTCTCTCTCTCTCTCCACCTCTACTCCTCACAACTTGGTTTTAGCTTTTACTAATACTTGTTATAAACCAAGTTTGTCTTGTTTAGAGTTAATTTTTGCAGGATCACCTATTCACCCTCTGAAAGGGAAATAGGGTTAACCTTTTCCTACAATTAATTTTAGTGGTTGAATGTCCAACACAAACATATGGACTAACTAGTTTGCTCTAGAACTCATGTATCACAGGTGCATAAGGTTCAACACAAACCAATAAAATATTCAAGTTAGGGACAAAATTGAACCGGAGCAAAGACCTGAGTGTGCTGTGGACTGGCGCACCGGACTATCCGGTGTGCCACCGGATAGTGTCTGGTGCACCATGTTCGTACGAAGATGAACCAGCCACTCTCGGGAAAACTGAGCCGCGCTCCGCTATAACTCACCGGACTGTCCGGTGTGCCAGCGGAGCAACGGCTAACTCGAGCAATGGTAGACTCTACAAAGTGCTACAAATACCCCCTATCGGAGAGGAAATTCTCCAGCCAGGTGGCGGAATACACCCACCCTAAATCCTAAGATGAGGAGGGGGCCTAAGCATTTTTCCTGACTGCTAGATGGTCAAAGAACACGAGTGAACACGAGGATTTAGAGTGGTTCAGGCCACCGGAGCGTAAAACCCTACTTCACTGTGTGTAGTATTGCTGATGCTCGAGAGCTTGGAAAACTTCCCGAGGGTCTAAGTTGGCTTGAGAGAACTTCTAAGTGAGACTGCCTTGTAACGTCGTGTGCCCTCCCTTTTATAGCTCAAGGGGGGCACTTACAAGGGTGCTGAGCCCCGACATATGGGCCCAGGAACATAATGAATGGAATACCTAAAGCAACTAATGCAGGTGACACCTACGCAATCTCCAGGCCCATGTTGCCCGCAGCACGCGCAACGTTGACATGCGGTGGCAGCTTCCTTGGTAACGTACGAGTAATAATGGGCGTAGTGCACGCGGCAGTATGGGCGTGCAGTTTGCCAGTGGAACGGACCGGCATACCGCCTGTGGGATGGACAGGTCGCTGCCTGTCAGCGGAATGGACAGGTCTCATTTAATGTGGAGGCGGCACATTGCCTGTCAGTGGAATGGATAGGCACGCCGCCTGCGGAATGGATAGGTCTCATTAAATGCTGAGGCAGCACATCACCTATCAGCGGGATGGACAGGCGTCACGCCTTATCCGCAATAAATGCAGGGGCCGCGTAACCCAGAGGCCTTACGTCAGGCTCCATCCGTTGGCTTACATCACGCGCGATAGGCCACGTGGCAGCATCGGGTCTCCGCCTGGGCGGAGAGCAGTAGCGCATGCGGACAGGTCCGCACCAGACTGGGTCTGGACACGTGTCAACACCGGACCCTCGCCTGGGTCCTGTTTAGGGTCTGGGTATGTTCTGTCCTGAGACCTCGGGACCCCCTGTGGGTGGCCCGGACCCCATACCGGGGGGTCCAGATCCCATTCCAGGGGTCCGGCTTGCACAAGTGGAGGTCCGGGACCAACCTTGGAGGTCCGGACTGTATATCCAGGGGTCCGGGACCAACCTTGGAGGTCCAAACTATATATCTAGGGGGTCTGGCGCTCTTTCGTGGGGGTCCGGACTCACTATTGATGTTTTGGAGCATGTCGCCTTCTCTAGACACATGGCGGCTTTGGACCCGCCCATCTGGCAGAGTCGAGCGCTACTGTGGACCCAAATTAGCCGCTCGCGACTGGGGCGAGGCGCAGCTTGGTCCCACACATCACTTCTACCACGCGACTAAGGGATAGCCGAGTGGGTTCTGCGTTTTTGCAAGTAGTAGGGGGTACCCTAGTTTCAGGGTACCGACAGTGGCTCCTGGGCCCACCTCAGGGGAGGATGCGAGCCTGCAGGTGGGGCCAAAACTTGTACTTCGCGTCAACGTGGCATGACCGGTGACTGGGGCGCCACTTCAGCGCCCGCCGCATTAACTCAACGCATCTGGTGACGCACGCGTTGTCGGTCTGCCCTCGGTCACGTCAACTGCCACATCTGTCCCCGTGGCTGACTAACCCACGACCCCACGTCTGGCGGTTCCGTTGGGCCACGCGTGGGGCGCCTTGTTGCCACCACCTCGGTTAAAAATATTCCTCCGCAGCGGCCTCGAGGCGGTGCATGATCGTGCGCGGCGGTTCGCTCCTTGTGCGGCGGTTCGCTTCTTCCACACTCGAAGACCGGCACGCCAGCTACATGACTTATGGGACCAGGCCTCCATGTCAAAGACTGGGTCGCTTGGGCGCTAGGTGCGCGTCGGTCGGGATTTCCCGAGGCGTGAGCAGGAGAGTCTTCCTTGAAAAGGGATTCACCCCGCATGCAGCAGTTACACTTTCACATTTTCTCCAACTGCTGCGCCCTTTCACCTCCGAGCCCTCTGCGCCTCTTTGCATTCGCGCTCTTCTGCTTTCCGCCGCCGTAGTCGCCATGGCCTCGCTGGTTCATCCCGAGCGTTTCCAGAATGAGGGGGCACTCAACCTGGTGCGCAACCTGCTCGGATGGAGCGCGCCAACGTTCGTCGGAAGGATCCGCGCCGGCGCCACTCCCCTCGGGGATCTCGCCACTAGGGAGTTCGTGCTCTTCGTCTCCTACCTCTCCTGCGGGTTGGCACTGCCGATCTCGCCTTTCTTCCTGCTGCTGCTGGAGGAGCTCGGCCTTCAGCTTCAGCACCTCACGCCCCACTCCATCCTCCAAGCGGCCATCTTCGCCCACCTATGCGATATGTTCATGGGCGTGGCGCCATGTACCTCCCTCTTCCGCCATTTCTTCGTGCTGGTGAAGTCCGGGAAGGCCAAAGACCATCTTCGCGCCTACTACTTCCAAACGAGGCCAGATTTGGTCGGCGCCTATATCTCCTCCCTCGGTGGCGCGAGGTGGGAAAACTGGCGTGCCGATTGGGTGATCGTCAGCACCGAGGCCAACGACCACCTCGCGCTGCGAAGCGACGAGCCAAGGCTCGACTAGAAACAATGGAGGGCCAAGCCGTCCCTCGTGCCAAAGTTCAAGCCCGTACTGGACAGGATCAAGACCCTGGCGACCGGCGGCCTGACGTCGATGCACGTGGTTGGCAACTTCCTGAAGCGTCGAATCACGCCGCTACAGAGGAGGGCACGTCTGTGTTGCTGGTTCACCGGCTCGAACAACATCGGCCGGATCCAGCGTGGGCTAGGCACCGACCTGTCCTAGGAGGAACTGGAACTACTGGTGAAGGGGATCACTGGTGAGTCCTTCATTCCTGAGTCCCTAATCCCTCCCTAGGGCATCCCTCTGCTCTGCGATGACCCAGGGTTGAGGATGGCAATCTTGGCATAGCTCTCGACCCTCGATGAGAGTGGCATGGCGGTTCGCCAGACCAGTGGCCGGGACCCCCACCGCGGGATCCAGATCCTCGGTGTACCGGCCGGAGGTTCCCAGCCCACCGGTGCGGGTTCCAGAGTTCCACCCATGGCCCCTAGCCCCTTGGATAAGGGCAAAGGGGCTGCAAGTAGATCCTCCGCCCCGGGTGGCACCGGGGGGTTAGAGGAAGAGAGGCGAGCCGGCTGCGTCACGCCGATGGGTCACTTGTTACGGATCCGCCCCTTGATTCGGACCCGCCCCAAAAGCGTCAGAGGACCTCTGGCAGGACCGAGGGGACTGGCTCCTAAGCCCAGGGCGCGCAGAGGAGCATTAGTCCTCCGCCGCCACCACCATCGGATCCGCCGCCACCGCCGCCGCCACCACCGTCGGTCCCGCCGCCACCACCACCACCTGGGGGTGACCTCCCCTAGGGGCACCAGCAGTAGCCACAGTAGCAGCAGCAACAACAACAACAGCGGACGTCCCGCTTCCAGGGTCGGTGGAAGGTCCAGGGCCCCAAGTAAGTGTAGCCCCATCCTTGTTTTTGCGAGTGTAGTTAACTTGCCGACGGGTCTTAACCCATCCTTGTTTGCCAGAGCTTCCTCCCCCTCTGCTCCCAAGGGCGCTCCTCCCCCACCGGATACCATGACCGCCGGCGGGTCTGGCCCTCAGCAGCAGGCGTCTGCTGGGAGTGGTGCCGACGATCCGCCCCCGGCCGCTGCAACTGCACCGACGGCTACCACAACCTCGACGACGGCGATGCCATCGAGTACACCGTCGGCAGCGGCCAAAAAGGTCCCCGCTGCGCCCGCCCCCACCATGGGGGGTGACGCGGGGGGCGCGTCCAGCTCTGCCCCGCCGCCCCCTCTGGAGGAGCCGGAGGTGGTTCTTGAGCGGTGGCTCCGATCCGACGTCGAGCCAGAAGCAGCGCCGGTTCCCCTCCTCGGGTGCTGTCTCGTGCGCATCAGGCTCTCCAGGAGACCGAGGCGGCGATCCGGCAGGAATGGGAGGTGCTGGAATCCGAGCACCAGTGCCTCAGCGATTGGCGTACCTAGCTGGAGGAGCACACTAAGGCGGCGTCCCAGTAGTTCGCCTTTGAGCGGTCCGAACTGGCACGAGACCGCAAATACTACAAGAAGGACCTCCAGATGGTGT
This sequence comes from Zea luxurians, assembly GCA_029449295.1. Lineage (NCBI taxonomy): Eukaryota > Viridiplantae > Streptophyta > Magnoliopsida > Poales > Poaceae > Zea > Zea luxurians. The sequence goes on along the minus strand of JAOPSE010000004.1, from coordinate 178,738,353 downwards.
ATGCCAGGGAGCTGGAGGCGAGCCGGAAGGATAAGAGGCTGGCTAAGAAGGAGGAGCACTTGAACCAGAGGGAGGAGGTCGTCACGGAGCTGAGCACCAAGCTGAGCGCCATGAACAAGATCTTGGACGAGCAGCGGACCCAGCAGACCGCGACCATGGAGAGGATCCAGAAATGGGAGCAGGAGCTGGGTGACAAGGCCAGCAACATTGCCCTGGCCGAGGAGAACCTCAAGGCGAAGGATGCCTCCCTGGATAAGCGGGCGACGAATCTTGCCTGGCGGGAGAAGGACCTCGCCTTTAGGGAGGAGATGTTTGAAAGGTGGGAAAAGTTGCTGGCCGAGCATGAGCTCGAGGCGAAGTAGAAGGAGAAGGAGCTGGAGGAGCGGGTCCGCCAATTCCAGGCGGCGCAGACAGCACTGGGCCCCTAGGTGGTGGAGGCGATGAAGAAGACACTTGAAGATCTCCAAGCGGAGCAGCGTGCCGAGGTCCAGCGCATCGCCGCCTGGGCCGGCGAGGTGAGCACGACACTAGTGCCGCTAGGGGTGAGCCCCATCTCGGTGTCGGAGCCGCCGACATCCATCTCCGACGTGCTCCCGGTGCTGGATTCCACCGCCGACCGCCTCCAACGCCTGGACCAAATCCTTGGCGTCCGCTTGGAGGCTGAGGGCGGCAGGCTCTGCCGGGCGATGATAGAGTACATCCTGACGTGCTTCCGGAGCCACGACCCGGCCATCTCCTTAGAGCCGGTGATCGCTGGTCCGGTGGCCGACACCGAAGACGCCACCCGGCAGGGCGTACAAGATACCGTGGAGGTGGTGGCCGAGCGCTTCCAGCGGGATCCTGCCGATGATGAGTAGATAGATCTACAGAAACAGGGCAAGGGTTCCGCTGGGGTGCGGCTTGTAATATTTTTTGGTTTTGTAAGATACTTTTGGGAAGTATTTATCTAACAGTGACAGAACTTATTTGTATGCTATTTGCCTTTGCTGTGTGCGTCGTTACCAACTTCTCCCTGGTACTTGGCCCCCCTGGGATGTAGGCTCGACGTGTCGAGGCTGGATGCCAGTATACTTAAGAAAGAATTGGTGACCTGGCCCCCAGAAGGTAGTCTCGACTGGGACCTGGACCTGCACACAGCCTTGGCTAGGAAGCTTTAGTAGTGCACCCATAGGACCCACTAACTGGTATCTTTTATCCTTTGATTCACGCAGCAGGACCTGCAGGACTTAGACTGGGAAGCCAATTCGTGTGTCCGGACCCCCTGGACCATAGCTCCAAATACTAGGGCACCCGTCGCAGAGTGGTGGAGCGTGGAGGCTTAGGGTGCGGGACCAGGCTAAGCGGATACACAGCTCCAGACCACCCCTGGAGTCGAGTGTCCATTCTTTTGAACCGGACCCACAGGACTATAGTTCCAAATACTAGGGTACCCGTCACATAGTGGTGGAGCGTGCAGGCTTAGGGTACGGAACCAGGCTAAGCAACTACACGGCTCCGGACCACCCTAGGAGACAAGTACCCGTTCTTCAGAACTAGCCCCCAGCCTGCCGGACTCCTCCTGCCGAGGGGTCCCATACTGCAAGCCTGGCTACTCAATTCGGATGTCATTATACCAGCAAGGGCGGGGACCGTATGGGTGGGTTAGATAAAAGATGATGCCCATAAATTGAAGCAAAATAAGAACATCACAAAAACAAATCTGGGGATGAATCTTTTCTTTATAACTTGATATTCATGATTGTAGGCCAACAGACCGGGTTTATGAGGGCGGACCTCACCGGGCTGGCGTACATATATGCGCTACCTAGTTACAAAGGAGGAAAACCGGGTCCCCAGGTTTGTTTTTATAGGAAAAACTTACAGAGATGCTCTATGTTCCAAGGATTGGGAAGAGGCTCTGCTTCAGTTGTAGCATGGCGAACACACCCGGGTCAACATATTTCCGTCACCTTGAAGGGTCCCTCCCAGCTGGGGGAGAGCTTGTGGAGCCCTTCTCGGTTCAGTACTCACCTCAGAACCAGGTCCCCGACCCAGAGCTCCCTACTATGCACAAACCGTTGGTGGTAGCGTCGGAGCGCTTGGTTGTACCGTGCATTTCAAGCAATCGTAGGTGTGGTCCGGTAGCTCGCCTGGGTGTGGTCCGGTTCCCCCAAAGCACGGATGGAAGCTCACTGACCCAATTTTCACCGTGCTTTTTCAAGCAATCGTAGGTTCCTGTCTTGAGTCCCTTGAGGATTTCTGCGTTTGCCCTCTCCACTTGGCCGTTGCTCCTGGGATGAGCTACAGACGCAAAGCAGAGCTGGGTGCCGATGCCCTCGCAATACTCCTGGAAAAGCCAACTTGTAAACTGGGTCCCGTTGTCCGTAATGATACGGCTTGGGACCCCAAATCTACAGACAATCGACTTGAGGGAAGCAACAGCAGCACCCTGGGTGATGTTGACCACAGGAGTGGCCTCTGGCCACTTGGTGAACTTGTCGATGGCGACGAAGAGTTACTGGTACCCACCGACGGCCCTAGGGAATGGTCCTAGGATATCCACCCCCCATACGGTGAATGGCCAGGAGGGTGGAATCATCTGCAGAGCCTATAGCATCCCAAAAATTCAAATCTTGAAAATTTCTCAAACTTGCTCTAAATTCAAAATGAATTTCAAATTTCATTTCAAAATGTTTGTTTGCGAGTTGATATCAACAAATAAAATATAGTGGTCTATATTCTCTCCAAAATCCTCCTCAAAATATCCTACAAATATTTCCCCAGTGATCCCCCTCAAATTCTTTCCAGAAATACTGCCCAAATATTCCACCAATATATCTCCAAATATTTTCCTCCTCAGAAATACCTTCAGAATCATTTTTGAAGTCCATACAAATATTTTCTTCATAACTTTTCTTATGCTCATACGTATACGTATGCCTCCGGTGTCATACGGTGAGCTCTACAAGCTAATTACACTCATATAAGACAAATCCATGCTAATCTCCCACTAATCCTCTCATCCTCCCTCTAATCCTCTCATCCCTCCCCCTAATCCCCCACCATGGCTATAAATAGAGGGGAAAGGGCCTCCTCTCATCCCACCCCAATCCATTTCATGGCAACTCTCTCCCCCCCCACACACCCACTCCATGACCACACAAGCACACACTAGCACAAGGATCGTTCGGTCGTTCTTCGATCGTTCGTCCCCCTATTCTTATTTTGTTTGTTTGTTCGTCCGATCGTTCGATCGTTCATGGTTTGTTCGTTCGTTCGTCCGATCGTTCGTCCAAATAATCTTTTTCCTGCCGTTATGCTGCCGAAATTCCGATCGTTCGTTCGTTCGATCATTCGATCGTTCATCGTTCGTTCACAGTTCCTATTCATCATTCATCGTTCGTTCACAGTCCCTATTCATCGTTCTTCTAGATAATCTTTGTCCTGCTGTTATGCTGCCGAAATTCCGATCGTTCGATCATTCGATCGTTCGTCCGTTCGTTCGTCCAAATAATCTTTTTCCTGCCGTTATGCTACCGAAATTCTAATCGTTCGTTCGTTTGATCATTCGATCGTTCATCGTTCGTTCATAGTTCCTATTCATCGTTCGTTCATAGTCCCTATTCATCGTTCTTCCAGATAATCTTTGTCCTGCCGTTATGCTGCCGAAATTTTGATCGTTCGTTCGTTCGATCATTCGATCGTCCGTCCGTTCATTCATAGTTCCTATTCATCGTTCATCGTTCGTTCATACAAACTATTCACTATCACTATTCACCATTACTATTCACCATTACTATTCATCGTTACTATTCACATACACTATTCATCATCGTTACTATTTATCATTACTATTTATAATTGTTACTATTCATTGATGATATCTATAATTACTTTTCCGTCGCCGCTATTCATCATTACTATTCATCGGTCATCCAGTCATCCCAAATTTCAACTACTCATCCATCATGCTGTCCAGTCCACCTAAGACCAGCCAGACCCATATTCCAGTCATACAAACTCCGGTGACTGTGATTTTCCTTCCAGTAGGGAACTTCCCATCTGATCACCCATCCCAGGTTTCTCCAAGTTGAGCATGCTTAACTTTGAGATTCCTTTGAACCAGGCTTCCAAACTCAGATTCCAATAATTCTTGTTTCTAAATTCTTATCAAACTATTCCCTATCCAACCATGTCATCCCTTAAGCATGGTTCATATTCTAGAAAACTCCCAAAATACTCTTGTCCCATATTCTACCTATAACTCTCCTGTTCATACTAAGTCAGACGATTCATTCGTCACTATTCTCACCAACAGTGAACTTCACTGTGCTACACCACATACACCCAGCTACCCTCTCCCTCTCTACACACGCTCAACACCCTCAGCCAAGGCAAACACCCCATCCACTCAGTTACTCCGCTCTGCCGGCTACACGCATAATGTCGCTTCGACTCCAGTCCACCCTCCTGGTAAGCACCTCCGCTCCATCACTAGTAGTATCTCAACACCACATGACACAGATTCTACTCAAAACTCTACCCATCCATATATCACTATTTTGACCACTATACTAAATATTTGTTGGTATACTTGCTGGTTTGTATGTTTGCTTATTCATGTTGCATAGTTATCGGAGCGTTTGTGCCGTCTCGTGGAGGCCAGATCTGCAAGTCTACGCCAGGCGGTGGAGCCAGAAGCCAGTTCTGCGAGCTCCCCTTCCCCCTTCGCCGAATAAGCACGGCAAGCTCACTGGATCCCTTTGATGCATAAATTACCTATGTTTTACAACCACAACCCTCAGCCTGTTATTTTATGCATGATATGATTTTAAGACAAGTTATTATGGCCACCCAGCCGCTTGCCGCAATCAATACCTGATATATTTGTTACAAATGATTTGAGGAAAGGTGTGAGTTTTCAAAAGAAAATGCTTTTCGAAATGTGTATGATGAAGGTTTTTCACCCTTATCACCTTTGAGTAGGGATGATCAGGGACTCCCTGGTTTAGGGGAGGGCCTAAGGTGATGGCTTAGCTGGTTTAGGTGTGAGCAGAAGGATTGTCCCCTCATATAAGGACCGGTTTGTCATCCTTCACTACCTATACTCATGATAAGTACAACCACTCGAGATTGTGTGGGCAGTCACTCAATCTGAACATGTACGGTCCAACCCTAGGGTTATGAAGGCTGGGGAGCACCGGGAGGATAAGGAGGGGGAATGTTTTGTCCGGTTTGGGCATGGCGGTGGCCTGACTCCTTCCGGTATAACCGTTAAGGTAGGGACGTGCGAGGAAAGAAAGTGATTCGAATTCGGGTCTCACTAGCTATGAGATCGCAGAGCCGAACTAGTGGGTAAAGTGTACACCTCTGCGCAGAGTTTGAAAACCTATTCGAATAGTCTGTATCCACAGGAATGGACGAGTCTGGTGTGGTATGACAATTAGTGTTTTGTTTTTCAAAAAAAAGTGCGTTTGAGAAAAATGGTTTTTAAAAGGTCTGGCGGTTGAGCCGTGAGCTATGGTGGACAGGAAGTCCAATAGCTGTTTTTGAAAATGAAAACCAGTGGGAAACTACTGAGATACCTGGATGGTTTAGTCCAGGGGATTTTATTCTATATTGAATACTTCCTGCTCCTTTAGGAGAGGATGCGCTTTGAAAAATACAAAATGTTTTACAAAACAACCCTGCATAAAATATTGTTGTTTCTGTAAAATATCCTGAACTCCACATATTCCATGCATTATATCTGATTTCCCCATTCCGCGGGTGAAGGTGGGCTGCTGAGTACGTTTGTACTCACCCTTGCTTATTTGTTGTTTTTCAGAAAAAGGAGATCGGGTAAGAGTTACGGCTGTTCCCAACCTTGCCTGTGGCTGTTGGACCGCTGAATTGCTTCGCTGCGTATATCGGGCTGCTTCAGCCCCACTCTGATGTTATGTCCCGAGTTGTGGACCAACTCTTAAAGTTGATTGCCACCTTTATAGGTTTGTCTCGTTTAAGCAGATCTGGAATCATCTGTTGTACAAATGTGTTTACTAGCCTCCTGGGACTAGTAATTGTATCACATTTGAGTCCCAAAGGATTGCGGTGCTTCAGAGCCTAAGCTGGTGTGTGTAATGTCAGAGAGAAAATTCTCCGGCCGGGTGGCGGAATGCACCCGCCCTAAATCCTAAGATGAGGAGGGGGCCTAAGCGTTTTGCTTGTCTGCTAGATGGTCGAAGAACACGAGTGAACACGAGGATTTAGAGTGGTTCAGGCCGCCGGAGCGTAAAACCCTACTCCACTATGTGTAGTATTGCTGATGCTCGAGAGCTTAGAAAACTTCCCGAGGGTCTAATTTGGCTTGAGAGAACTTCTAAGTGAGACTGCCTTGTAACGTCGTGTGCCCTCCTTTTTATAGCTCAAGGGGGGCACTTACAAGGATGCTGAGCCCTGACATATGGGCCTAGGAACATAATGGATGGAATACCTAGAGCAACTAATGCAGGTGATGCCTGCGCAATCTCTAGGCCTATGTTGCCCGTAGCACGTGCAGTGTTGACATGCGGCGGCAGCTTCCTTGGTAACGTACGAGTAATGATGGGCGTAGTGCACGCGACAGTATGGGCGTGCAGTCTGCCAGTGGAATGGACAGGCATGCCGCCTGTGGGATGGACAGGTCGCTACCTGTCAGCGGAATGGACAGGTCTCATTTAATGCGGAGGCAGCACATCGTCTGCCAGTGGAATGGACAGGCACGCCGCCTACGGAATGGACAGGTCTCATTAAATGTTGAGGCGGCACATCGCCTGTCAGCGGGATGGATAGGCGGTGCGCCTTATCTGCAATAAATGCAGGGGCCGCGTAACCTAGAGGCCTTACGTCAGGCTCCGCCCGTTGGCTTATGTCACGCGCGGTAGGCCACGTGGCAGTATCGGGTCTCTGCCTGGGCGGGGAGCAGTAGCGCATGCGGACAGGTCCGCACCAGACTAGGTCTGGACACGTGTCGACACCGGACTCTCGTCTGGGTCCTATTTAGGGTCCGGGTATGTTCTGTCCTAAGACCTCGAGACCCCCTGTGGGCGGCCCATACCCCATACCGGGGGTCCAGATCCCATTCCAGGGGTCTGGCTTGCACAAGTGGAGGTCTGGGACCAACCTTGGGGGTCCGGACTGTATATCCAGGGGGTCCGGTGCTCTCCCGTCGGGGTCCGGACTCACTGTTGATGTTTTGGAGCATGCCACCTTCTCTGGACACGTGGCGGCTTCGGACCCGCCCATCTGGCGGAGTCGGGCGCTGTTGTGGACCCAGAGTAGCCGCTCGCGACTGGTGTGAGGCGCAGCTTGGTCCCACACAACACTTCTACCACACGACTAAGGGATAGCTGTGTTTGTTCTGCGTCTTTGTACAGTAGCAGGGGGTACCCTAGTTTCAGGGTACCGACACCCCCCAACCACCACAACTCCAAGCATCCAAGTTTTCTGAAGTTCTCATTCAATACAAGAGCTAGTGCATTCACTCCTATACACAATTCAAAAGATCAAAGCCTCTCCAACTCCCAAATTCATTCCAACCACTTAGTGACTTGAGAGTGTGTGTGTTCGTGTTCATTTGCGCTCTTGTTGCTTGGATCGCTTTGTTCCTTCCTCATTCTTGTTCCCAAGTGACTTGTAATCAAAGCAAGAGACACCTAAGTGTGTGGTGGTCCTTGCGGGGTCTAAGTGACCCATTTGATTAAGGAGAAGGCTCACTCGGTTTAAGTGACCGTTTGAGAGAGGGAAAGGGTTGAAAGAGACCCGGTCTTTGTGACCACCTCAATGGGGACTAGGTTCTTTGGAACCAAACCTCGGTAAAACAAATCACCATGTTCATTCGCTTGTTTCTCACTTGATTTGTTTTCCTTCTCTCTCCCGGATTTGAGTTTTAATTCTAATGCTAACCCCGACTTATAGTGTGTGTTTAAATTATAAATTTTAGGTTTCGCCTATTCACCCCCCTCTAGGCAATTTTCAATTGGTATCAAAGCCCGGTGCTTCATTAGAGTCTAACAACTCGAAGTGATGTCGGGAGATCACGCCAAGAGGGAGATTGTGACTGGCGACAAGCCCGCAAGCTCGGGGAGGACTCTCTCAAGGGAGTCCGGTAACAAGCACAAGGAGGAATCCTCTTCCTCCATCAAGTCCCATCAGAGAGGCGACAAGAAGAAGAAGATGAAGAAAGTGGTCTACTACGAGACCGACTCATCGTTGCCCTCCACATCAAGCTCCGACTCGTTGTTCAGTACTTCTAAGCGCCATGAGCACATGAAGTATAGTGAGATGCCCCTACGCTATCCCCGCATTTCTAAACTCGGACGAAAGCATATGGAACATTGTTGAGTTTGGAGCGCAGGTACCAAAGGTGGGGGACAACGACTACGACTCAGACGAGGTCGCCCAAATTAGGCACTTTAACTCCCAAGCCACAACTATACTCCTCGCCTCCTTGTGTCGAGAGGAGTATAATAAGTGTCGGGGACCATAATTAGGGGTACCCTCAAGACGCCTAATTCTCAGCTGGTAACCCCCATCAGCATAAAGCTGCAGAGGCCTGATGGGTGCGATTAAGTCAGGGATCAGTCCATACGAGCGACTCGATCACGCCTCGCCCGAGCCTAGCCTCGGGCAAGGGCAGCCGACCCCGAGGGGTTTCCGTCTCGCCCGAGGCCCCCTTTTAACGGCAGACACATCTCCGGCTCGCCCGAGGCCTTGCCTTTGCTAAGAAGCAACCCTGACTAAATTGCCGCGCCGACCGACCGAGTCGCAGGAGCATTTAACGCAAAGGTAGCCTGACACCTTTATCCTGACGCGCGCCCCCCGGCAGAGCCGAAGTGACCGCCGTCACTTCGCCGCTCCACTGACCGGTCTGACAGAAGGACAGCGCCGCCTGCGCTGCTCCGACTGCAGTGCCACTTGACAGAGTGAGACTGACAGGCAGTCAGGCCTTGCCAAAGGCGCCATAGGAAGCTCCGCCCGACCCAGGGCTCAGACTCGGGCTAAGGCTCCGGAAGACGGCGAACTCCGCTCCGCCCGACCCAGGGCTCGGACTCGGGCTAAGGCCCCGGAAGACGACGAACTCCGCTCCGCCCGACCCAGGGCTCGGACTCGGGCTAAGGCCCCGGAAGACGACGAACTCCGCCCGACCCAGGGCTCGGACTCGGGCTAAGGCCCCGGAAGACGGCGAACTCCGCTCCGCCCGACCCAGGGCTTGGACTCGGGCTAAGGCCCCGGAAGACGGCGAACTCCGCTCCGCCCGACCCAGGGCTCAGACTCTGGCTAAGGCCCCGAAAGACGGCGAACTCCGCTCCGCCCGACCCAGGGCTCGGACTCGGGCTAAGGCCCCGGAAGACGACGAACTCCGCTTCGCCCGACCCCAGGGGTCGGACTCCGCCCTGGCCTCCGCCGAACGACCTCCGCCTCGCCCGACCCAGGAGCTCGGGCTCGGCCTCGGCCATGAAAGACAGACTCGACCTCGGCTTCGGAGGAGCCTCCACGTCGCCCGACCTAGAGCACAAGCCCGCCACGTCAACAGGAAGCGCCATCATCACCCTACCCCGAGCCGACTCGGGCCGCAGAGAACAAGACCGGTGTCCCATCTGGCTAGCTCCGCCAGATAGGCAATGATGGCGCCCCGCTAGCCCCGTGACGACGGCGGCTCTCAGCTCCCTTACGAAAGCAGGGGGACGTCAGCAAGGACCCAACCGCTCCGACAGCTGTCCCTCCGCCAGGCTCCGTTGCTCCTCCGACAGCCACGACACCACACCAGCTGGGTGCCAAGATCTCTTCGGCTGCCACATTGGCATGTACTTAAGGCGCTAGCTCTCCCCCGCTAGACACGTAGCACTCTGCTACACCCCCATTGTACACCTGGATCCTCTCCTTACGCCTATAAAAGGAAGGACCAGGGCCTTCTTAGAGAAGGTTGGCCGCACGGGGACGAGGACGGGGCAGGCGCTCTCTTGGGGCCGCTCGCTTCCCTCACCCGCGTGGACGCTTGTAACCCCCTACTGCAAGCGCACCCGACCTGGGCGCGGGTCGAACACGAAGGCCGCGGGATTTCCACCTCTCTCACGACTCGTCTCCGGCCACCTCGCTTTCCCCCCTTCGCGCTCGCCCACGCGCTCGACCCATCTGGGCTGGGGCACACGGCACACTCACTCGTCGGCTTAGGGACCCCCCGGTCTCGAAACGCCGACAGTTGGCGCGCCAGGTAGGGGCACGCTGCGTGTTGACGAGCAGCTTCCCGTCAAGCTCCAGATGGGCAGTCTCCAACGACCTCTCCAACCCGGGACGGTGCTCCGTTTCGGGAGTCTCGAGTTCATGTCTCTCGACGGCAGCTACGACATGATACTCCTTCCACCGCCGCGCGACGACGACAATGGCGGCCGACAGCCCGCCCGCCGCCGGCGGAATCGACGACGTCTTCCCCGCGTGGTGGAAGAACAACATTCGAGCTCGCCCCGTCCTCTCCCCCGCCATCGGAGGAGGAGGCGGGGCAACCAAGGCCGAGCGAGAGGCCGCGCTCCGTCAGCTGTCGAGCGAATCAACGTCCCCAGCGCCCCAACGGAGGGCGCGTCGGGCGTCGACCTCGCGTTTGAGACGAAGGCGAGCGCCGTCACCCCGCGACACGCCAATCCCGAGCAAGTGGACGACGCCAGCACGCTCGCGGAGGGCCTGCAGGACGTCGCCCTCGTACCCAGGACGACGGTGCAATCAGTCCCCGACGTGACTATGTCGCTCCTCGTCGACCAAAAGGTACCGACTGATTCCCATCCTACGTCATTTCGACTCGGCCTCAACCTGCCTAGCGACCTCGCTTTGGCGGGCGCTCACGTTGAGGCGAGTGCAACCCCTCTGGGTTTCGTATGCGGTCGCCTTGGGACTGATTGACGGACGTCTCGACCTACGGGCCCTCTGGGTCCGAGGAAGATGAGGATCCCAGCGTCTGTTGGGATTTCTCTGGATTTGGCAACCCCAGTGCCATGCGGGACTTTATGACCGCATGTGACTACTGCCTCTTCGACTGTTCCGATGGCAGCCGCAGCCTTGACGACAAGGACTGCGGCCCAAGCCGCGAATGTTTCCACGTCGAGCTAGGAGATCCCTCCGAAGGCAACCATCTCGGCATGCCGGAGGACGGTGATCTCCCTAGGCCGGTGCCTCGCGCCGATGATAGTCGCCTAGAGGGGGGGGGGGAATAGGGCGAAACTGAAATTTACAAAAATAATCACAACTACAAGCCGGGGTTAGCGTTAGAAATATAAACGAGTCCGCGAGAGAGGGCGCAAAACAAATCGCAAGCCAATAAGAGTGTGACACGAGGATTTGTTTTACCGAGGTTCGGTTCTCGCAAACCTACTCCCCGTTGAGGAGGCCACAAAGGCCGGGTCTCTTTCAACCCTTCCCTCTCTCAAACGATCCCGCGGATCGAGTGAGCTTTCTCTTCTTCTCAATCAACCGGGAGCAAAACCTCCCCGCAAGGGCCACCACACAATTGGTGCCTCTTGCCTTGGTTACAATTGAGTGATGATCTCAAGAACAAATGAGAAAGAAAAGAATGCGATCCAAGCGCAAGAGCTCGAAAGAACACAAGCAAATCACTCTCTCTAGTCACTATGGAGTTGTGTGGAATTTGGAGAGGACTTGATCTATTTGGTGTGTCTAGAATTGAATGCTAGAGCTCTTGTAGTAGTTGAGAAGTGGAAAACTTGGATGGCAATGAATGTGGGGTGGTTGGGGTATTTATAGCCCCAACCACCAAAAGTGACCGTTAGCTGAAGGCCTCTGTTCGATGGCGCACCGGACAGTCCGGTGCACACCGGACAGTCCGGTGCCCCTGCCACGTCACCATTGCCGTTGGATTCTGACCGTTGGAGCTTCTGTCTTCTGGGCCCTCCTGGGTGTCCGGTGCACACCGGACAGGTACTGTTTGATGTCCGGTGCACCGGTATGGGCATGCCTGACGTCTGCGCGCGCTGCGCGCGCATTTAATGCACCGCAGGGAGCCGTTGGCGCCGCAGGGAGCCGTTGCTCCGCTGGCACACCGGACAGTCCGGTGAACACCGGACAGTCCGGTGAATTTTAGCGGAGCGGTTGCCGCGCGAACCCGAGGCAGGCGAGTTCCGGAGACGGCGATTCCTTGGAGCACCGGACATGTCCGGTGCACACCGGACAGTCCGGTGAATTATAGCGCGCCGCCTTCCGAGAAATCCCGAGAGTGAAGAGTTCGAAGTCGGAGTCCTCTGGCCGCACCGGACAGTCCGGTGCACACCGGACAGTCCGGTGCCTCCAGCCAGAGGTGCCCTCGGTTGCCTTGCTGCTCCTTTGTTGAATCCAACACTTGGTCTTTTTATTGACTGAATGTGAACCTTTTGCACCTGTATAACTTATGCACTAGAGCAAACTAGTTAGTCCAATATTTGCGTTGGGCAATTCAACCACCAAAATTATTTAGGAACTAGGTGTAAGCCTAATTCCCTTTCAATCTCCCCCTTTTTGGTGATTGATGCCAACACAAACCAAAGCAAATATAGAAGTGCATAATTGAACTAGTTTGCATAATGTAAGTGCAAAGGTTGCTTGGAATTGAGTCAATAAATATTTATATGATGCGCATGGATTGTTTTCTTTGTTTTTGACATATTGGACCACATTTGCACCAAGAGTTTTGTTTTTGCAAATTCTTTTGTAAATACTTTTCAAAGTCCTTTTTGCAAGATAGTCAAAGGTAAATGAATAAGATTTGCACAGCATTTTTAAGTTTTGAAAATTTCTTCCTTTGTTCCAAAATGCTTTTCATTTGACTAAACAAAGCTCCCCCTCAAATAAGGTCTCCTCTTAGTGTTCAAGAGGGTTTTCCATCTTTTTTTTTAAAATACTACTTGCTCCCCCTTTAGAACACAAAGAGATACCAATTTTGAAATTTACCATTGAAAATCATCAAATTTAAAATTAGGGTGGTGGTGCGGTCCTTTTGCTTTGGGCTAATATTTTCTCCCCCTTTGGCATGAATCACCAAAAACGGAATCATTAGAGCCCAATGAAGTACTTTCTCCCCCTTTGACCATGAAATGAGTGAGTGAAGATTATACCAAAGTTGGAGAGATGATGCGGAGCGACGGCGAAGGATGAGTAGTAGAGTGGAGTGGAAGCCTTGTCTTCGCCGAAGACTCCAATTCCCTTTCAATATACCTATGACTTGGTTTTGAAATACACTTGAAAACACATTAGTCATAGCATATATAAAAGAGACATGATCAAAGGTACATTTATGAGCTATGTGTGCAAGACTAACAAAAGAAATTCCTAGAATCAAGAATATTGAGCTCATGCCTAAGTCTGGTAAAGGATTGCTCATCAAGTGGTTTGGTAAAGATATCGGCTAATTGTTCTTTAGTGTTAATGTAAGAAATCTCGATATCCCCCTTTTGTTGGTGATCCCGAAGAAAATGATACCGAATGGCTATGTGCTTAGTGCGGCTGTGCTCGACGGGATTGTCGGCCATTTTGATTGCACTCTCATTGTCACATAGCAAAGGGACTTTGGTTAATTTGTAACCGTAGTCCCGCAGGGTTTGCCTCATCCATAGCAATTGCGCGCAACAATGACCTGCGGCAATATACTCGGCTTCGGCGGTGGAAAGAGCGACCGAATTTTGCTTCTTTGAAGCCCATGACACCAAGGATCTTCCCAAGAACTGGCAAGTCCCCGATGTGCTCTTCCTATTAATCTTGCACCCCGCCCAATCGGCATCCGAATAACCAATCAAATCAAAAGTGGATCCCCGAGGGTACCAAAGCCCAAACTTAGGAGTATAAGCTAAATATCTCAAGATTCGTTTTACGGCCGTAAGGTGTGATTCCTTAGGGTCGGCTTGGAATCTTGCACACATGCATACGGAAAGCATAATGTCCGGTCGAGATGCACATAAATAAAGCAATGAACCAATCATCGACCGGTATACCTTTTGATCCACGGACTTACCTCCCGTGTCGAGGTCGAGATGCCCATTAGTTCCCATGGGTGTCTTGATGGGCTTGGCATCCTTCATGCCAAACTTGGTTAGGATATCCTGAGTATACTTCGTTTGGCTAAGGAAGGTGCCCTCTTGGAGTTGTTTGACTTGAAATCCTAAGAAATATTTCAACTCCCCCATCATCGACATCTCGAATTTCTGTGTCATGATCCTACTAAATTCTTCACATGTAGATTTGTTAGTAGACCCAAATATAATATCATCAACATAAATTTGGCATACGAACAAATCATTGTCAAGAGTTTTAGTGAACAAAGTAGGATCGGCCTTGCCGACTTTGAAGCCATTTGCAATAAGGAAATCTCTAAGGCATTCATACCATGCTCTTGGGGCTTGCTTGAGCCCATAAAGCGCCTTAGAGAGCCTATAAACATGGTTAGGGTACTCACTGTCTTCAAAGCTGGGAGGTTGCTCAACATAGACCTCTTCCTTGATAGGTCCATTGAGGAAGGCACTCTTCACGTCCATTTGATAAAGCTTGAAGCCATGGTAAGTAGCATAGGCTAATAATATGCGAATTGACTCAAGCCTAGCTACGGGTGCATAGGTTTCACCAAAATCCAAACCTTCGACTTGTGAATACCCCTTGGCCACGAGTCGAGCTTTGTTCCTAGTCACTACACCATGCTCATCTTGCTTGTTGCGGAAGACCCACTTGGTTCCTACAACATTTTGGTTAGGACGTGGAACTAAATGCCATACCTCATTCCTTGTGAAATTGTTGAGCTCCTCTTGCATCGCCACTACCCAATCCGAATCTTGTAGTGCTTCCTCTACCCTGGTTGGCTCAATAGAGGAAACAAACGAGTAATGTTCACAAAAATGAGCAACACGAGATCGAGTAGTTACCCCCTTATGAATGTCGCCGAGGATGGTGTCGACGGGGTGATCTCGTTGTATTGCTTGGTGGACTCTTGGGTGTGGCGGCCTTGGTTGATCATCCTCCTTGTCTTCATTGTTTGTATCTCCCCCTTGATCATTGCCGTCATTTTGAGGTGGCTTATCATTTTGTTCAACATCTTGAGTCTCATCCTCAACTTGAGTTGGTGGAGATACTTGCGTGGAGGAGGATGGTTGATCTTGTGTATGTGGAGGCTCTTCGGATTCCTTAGGACACACATCCCCAATAGACATGTTCCTTAGCGCTATGCATGGAGCCTGTTCTTCACCTATATCATCAAGATCAACTTGCTCTACTTGAGAGCCGTTAGTCTCATCAAACACAACGTCACAAGAAACTTCAACAAGTCCTGAGGACTTGTTAAAGACTCTATATGCCCTTGTGTTTGAGTCATATCCTAGTAAAAAGCCTTCTACAGTTTTAGGAGCAAATTTAGATTTTCTACCTCTTTTGACAAGAATAAAACATTTGCTACCAAAAACTCTAAAATATGAAATATTGGGCTTTTTACCGGTTAGGAGTTCATAAGATGTCTTCTTGAGGATTCGATGAAGATACAACCGGTTGATGGCGTAGCAGGCGGTGTTGACCGCCTCGGCCCAAAACCGATCCGGTGTCTTGTACTCATCAAGCATGGTTCTTGCCATGTCCAATAGAGTTCGATTCTTCCTCTCCACTACACCATTTTGTTGTGGAGTGTAGGGAGAAGAGAACTCATGCTTGATGCCCTCCTCCTCAAGGAAGCCTTCGATTTGAGAATTCTTGAACTCCGTTCCATTGTCGCTTCTAATTTTCTTGATCCTTAAGCTGAACTCATTTTGAGCCCTTCTTAAGAACCCTTTTAAGGTCTCTTGGGTTTGTGATTTTTCCTGCAAAAAGAATACCCAAGTGAAGCGAGAATAATCATCCACAATTACAAGACAATACTTACTACCGCCGATGCTTATGTAAGCGATCGGGCCGAACAAATCCATGTGTAGGAGCTCCAGCGGCCTGTCGGTAGTCATGACATTTTTGTGTGGATGATGGGCACCAACTTGCTTCCCGGCTTGGCATGCGCTACAAATCCTGTCTTTCTCAAAATGAACATCGGTTAGTCCCAAAATGTGTTCTCCCTTTAGAAGCTTGTGAAGATTCTTCATTCCAACATGGGCTAGTCGGCGGTGCCAAAGCCAACCCAAGTTAGTCTTAGCAATCAAGCAAGTGTCGAGTTCAGCTCTATTAAAATCTACTAAGTATAGCTGACCCTCTAACACTCCCTTAAAAGCTATTGAATCATCACTTCTTCTAAAGACAGTAACACCAATATCAGTAAAAAGACAGTTGTAGCCCATTTGACATAATTGGGATACGGAAAGCAAATTGTAATCTAAAGAATCTACAAGAAAAACATTGGAAATAGAATGGTCAGGAGATATAGCAATTTTACCCAAACCTTTGACCAAACCTTGATTTCCATCCCCGAATGTGATAGCTCGTTGGGGATCTTGGTTTTTCTCATATGAGGAGAACATCCTTTTCTCCCCTGTCATATGGTTTGTGCACCCGCTGTCGAGTATCCAACTTGAGCCCCCGGATGCATAAACCTACAAAACAAGTTTAGTTCTTTGTTTTAGGTACCCAAACGGTTTTGGGTCCTTTGGCATTAGATACAAGAACTTTGGGTACCCAAACACAAGTCTTGGAGCCCTTGTGTTTGCCCTCAACAATTTTGGCAACTACCTTGCCGGATTTGCTAGTCAAAACATAAGATGCATCAAAAGTTTTAAATGAAATGGCATGATCATTTGATGCATTAGTAGTTTTCTTTCTAGGCAACTTGGCATGGGTTGGTTGCCTAGATCTAGATGTCTCACCCTTATACATAAAAGCATAATTAGGGCCAGAGTGAGACTTCCTAGAATGAATTTTCTTAATTTTACTCTCAGGATACCCGGCAGGGTACAAAATGTAACCCTCGTTATCCTGAGGCATGGGAGCCTTGCCCTTAACAAAGTTAGACAAGTTCTTAGGAGGGGCATTAATTTTGACATTGTCTCCCCTTTGGAAGCCAATGCCGTCCTTAATGCCCGGGCGTCTCCCATTATAGAGCATGCTTCTAGCCAATTTAAATTTTTCATTTTCTAAGTCATGCTCTCTAATCTTAGCATTAAGTTGTGCTATGTGATCATTTTGTTTTTTAATTAAGGCTAGGTGATCATGAATAGCATCAACATTAATATCTCTACATCTAGTACAAATGGAAACATGCTCAACTTTAGATGTAGAGGGTTTGCAAGATTTAAGTTCAACAACCTTAGCATGCAACATATCATTTTTAATTCTAAGGTCGGAAATAGTAGCATTGCAAACATCAAAATCTTTAGCCTTAGCAATTAATTTTTCATTCTCATTTCTAAGACTAGCAAGAGAGATGTTCAATTCTTCAATCCTAGCAAGCAAATTATCATTATCATTTCTAGAATTTGGAATTGAAACATTGCAAATATGAGAATCAACCTTAGCTAACAAATTTCCATTTTCATTTCTAAGGTTGTCCAAAGTCTCATGACAAGTGCTTAGCTCACTAGACAATTTTTCACATTTTTCTCTTTCTAGAGCATAAGCATTTTTAAACTTAACATGCTTCTTATTTTCTTTAATAAGGAAGTCCTCTTGAGAATCCAAGAGATCATCCTTCTCATGTATAGCACTAATCAATTCATTTAATTTTTCCTTTTGTTGCATGTTGAGGTTAGCAAAAAGAATGCGCAAATTTTCTTCTTCATTTTTATCATCATCCTCATCACTAGATGTTTCATATTTAGTGGAGGACTTTGATTTTACCTTCTTTTTGCCGTCTTTGGCCATGAGACACTTGTGGCCGACGTTTGGGAAGAGGAGGCCCTTGGTGACGGCGATGTTGGCGGCGTCCTCGTCGTCGGAGGAGTCGCTTGAGCTTTCGTCGGAGTCCCACTCCCGACAAACATGGGCATCGCCGCTCTTCTTTTTGTAGTATTTCTTCTTCTCCTTCCTCTTGCCCTTCTTGTCATCGCCCCTGTCACTATCACTAGACATAGGACATTTTGCAATAAAATGACCGGGCTTACCACACTTGTAGCAAACCTTCTTGGAACGGGATTTGTAATCTTTCCCCTTCCTTTGCTTGAGGATTTGCCGAAAGCTTTTGATGATTAGGGCCATCTCCTCGTTGTCGAGCTTGGAGGCGTCGATTGGTTGTCTACTTGGTGTAGACTCCTCCTTCTTCTCCTCCGTGGCCTTGAAGGCCACCGGTTGCGCCTCGGATGTGGAAGGTTCATCAAGCTCGTTGATCTTCTTGGAACCCTTAATCATACATTCAAAGCTAACAAAATTCCCGATAACTTCCTCGGGAGTCATTAATGGATATCTAGGATTACCACGAATTAATTGTACTTGAGTAGGGTTAAGGAAAATAAGTGCTCTTAAAATAACCTTAACCACCTCGTGGTCATCCCATTTTGCGCTCCCGAGGTTGCGCACTTGGTTCACCAAAGTTTTGAGCCGGTTGTACATGTCTTGTGGCTCCTCCCCTTGGCGAAGACGGAAGCGACCGAGCTCCCCCTCGATCGTTTCCCGCTTGGTGATTTTGGTGAGTTCATCACCCTCGTACGCCGTCTTGAGTAGATCCCAAATCTCCTTGGCGTTCTTCAACCCTTGTACTTTGTTGTATTCCTCCTTGCTTAGGGAGGCAAGGAGGATGGTTGCGGCTTGGGAGTTGAAGTGCTCGATTTGGGCTACTTCATCCGTGTCATAGTCCTCATCCCCTACGGATGGTACCTGTACACCATACTCAACAATATCCCATAATCTTTTGTGGAGAGAGGTTAGATGAAATCGCATCAAATTACTCCACATAGCATAATCTTCACCATTAAAAGTTGGTGGTTTGCCTAATGGGACGGAAAGTAAAGGTGTATGTTTAGGAATGCGAGGGTAGCGTAGGGGAATCTTACTATACTTCTTACGCTCTTGGCGTTTAGAAGTGACGGACGCCGCGTCGGAGCCGGAGGTGGATGTCGATGAAGTGTCGGTCTCGTAGTAGACCACTTTCCTCATCCTTTTGTGCTTGTCTCCACTCCGATGCGGCTTGTGAGAAGATTTTTCCTTCTTCTCCTTGTGGTGAGAAGAGGAAGATCTTTTCTCCTTCCGCTTGGAGGAGCTCTTCTTCTTCTCCCTTCTCTTGGTGCGGGACTCTTCCGATGAAGATGAAGTGCTCCCTTGGCTTGTAGTGGGCTTGTCGCCGGTCTCCATCTCCTTCTTGGCGTGATCTCCCGACATCACTTCGAGCGGTTAGGCTCTAATGAAGCACCGGGCTCTGATACCAATTGATAGTCGCCTAGAGGGGGGGGGGAATAGGGCGAAACTGAAATTTACAAAAATAATCACAACTACAAGCCGGGGTTAGCGTTAGAAATATAAACGAGTCCGCGAGAGAGGGCGCAAAACAAATCGCAAGCCAATAAGAGTGTGACACGAGGATTTGTTTTACCGAGGTTCGGTTCTCGCAAACCTACTCCCCGTTGAGGAGGCCACAAAGGCCGGGTCTCTTTCAACCCTTCCCTCTCTCAAACGATCCCGCGGATCGAGTGAGCTTTCTCTTCTTCTCAATCAACCGGGAGCAAAACCTCCCCGCAAGGGCCACCACACAATTGGTGCCTCTTGCCTTGGTTACAATTGAGTGATGATCTCAAGAACAAATGAGAAAGAAAAGAATGCGATCCAAGCGCAAGAGCTCGAAAGAACACAAGCAAATCACTCTCTCTAGTCACTATGGAGTTGTGTGGAATTTGGAGAGGACTTGATCTATTTGGTGTGTCTAGAATTGAATGCTAGAGCTCTTGTAGTAGTTGAGAAGTGGAAAACTTGGATGGCAATGAATGTGGGGTGGTTGGGGTATTTATAGCCCCAACCACCAAAAGTGACCGTTAGCTGAAGGCCTCTGTTCGATGGCGCACCGGACAGTCCGGTGCACACCGGACAGTCCGGTGCCCCTGCCACGTCACCATTGCCGTTGGATTCTGACCGTTGGAGCTTCTGTCTTCTGGGCCCTCCTGGGTGTCCGGTGCACACCGGACAGGTACTGTTTGATGTCCGGTGCACCGGTATGGGCATGCCTGACGTCTGCGCGCGCTGCGCGCGCATTTAATGCACCGCAGGGAGCCGTTGGCGCCGCAGGGAGCCGTTGCTCCGCTGGCACACCGGACAGTCCGGTGAACACCGGACAGTCCGGTGAATTTTAGCGGAGCGGTTGCCGCGCGAACCCGAGGCAGGCGAGTTCCGGAGACGGCGATTCCTTGGAGCACCGGACATGTCCGGTGCACACCGGACAGTCCGGTGAATTATAGCGCGCCGCCTTCCGAGAAATCCCGAGAGTGAAGAGTTCGAAGTCGGAGTCCTCTGGCCGCACCGGACAGTCCGGTGCACACCGGACAGTCCGGTGCCTCCAGCCAGAGGTGCCCTCGGTTGCCTTGCTGCTCCTTTGTTGAATCCAACACTTGGTCTTTTTATTGACTGAATGTGAACCTTTTGCACCTGTATAACTTATGCACTAGAGCAAACTAGTTAGTCCAATATTTGTGTTGGGCAATTCAACCACCAAAATTATTTAGGAACTAGGTGTAAGCCTAATTCCCTTTCAGCCGACATCCCGCGGGAGCTAGCTGTGGTCCCCGTTCCGGCGGGGGGTCACGACCCACAGCTCGAGCAAGTCCGCGGGGCGCAGGCCAGGCTCGACGAGGGAGCAGGAGCGCTCGAGTCGATCCGCCGGAACGTCGGGCAGGTATGGGCGGGCCAACCCCCGGCCGGAGAAATACGTCACCTGCCCCAGGGTTTCCAGCACCGCGTCGCTAACGATGTCAGGGACAGGCCGCCACCCGCATCCAGCGGGGTCGGTCAGAACCTGGCAGCCGCAGCGATGCTCCTCCGCGCGATGCCAGAACCATCAACCACCGAGGGTCGGCGAATCCAGGGAGAGCTCAAGAATCTCCTGGAAGGCGCTGCGGCCCGGCGGGCCAAGAGCTCTGCCTCCCGAAGGCAGGGGTACCCCTCGGAACCTCATGCCGCGACTTCCCGATTCATGCGGGAAGCCTCGGTCTACACCGGGCGCACGCGCAACACCGCGCCTGTGGCCCCGGGCCACCTCGGCAACGAGCACCATCGTCGCGACCGTTGGGCCCGCCTCGACGAAAGGGTGTGCCGAGGCTACCACCCCAGGCGTGGGGGACTCAATGACAGCGGGGAGGATCGGAGTCCCTCGCCCGAACCACCCGGTCCGCAGGCCTTCAGCCGGGCCATCCGGCGGGCGCCGTTTCCAGCCCGGTTCCGACCCCCGGCTACTATCACAAAGTACTCGGGGGAAACGAGGCCGGAATTGTGGCTCGCAGACTACCGCCTGGCCTACCAACTGGGTGGAACGGACGACGACCATCTCATCATCCGCAACCTCCCCCTGTTCCTCTCCGACACTGCTCGCGCCTGGTTGGAGCACCTGCCTCCGGGGCAGATCTCCAACTGGGATGATTTGGTCCAAGCCTTCGCCGGCAATTTCCAGGGCACGTACGTGCGCCCCGGGAATTCCTGGGACCTCCGGAGCTGCCGGCAACAGCCGGGAGAGTCTCTTCGGGACTACATCCGGCGATTCTCGAAGCAGCGCACCGAGCTACCCAACATCACCGACTCAGATGTCATCGGCGCGTTCCTTGCTGGCACCACCTGTCGCGACCTGGTGAGCAAGTTGGGTCGCAAGACCCCCACCAGGGCGAGCGAGCTGATGGACATCGCCACCAAGTTCGCCTCTGGCCAGGAGGCGGTCGAGGCCATCTTCCGAAAGGACAAGCAGCCCCAGGGCCTCCCCTCGGAAGAGACTCCCGAGGCGTCTACTCCACGCGGCGCCAAGAAGAAAGGCAAGAAGAAGTCGCAAGCGAAACGCGATGCCGCCGACGCGGACCTTGTCGCCGCCGCCGAGTACAAGAACCCTCGGAAGCCCCCCGGAGGTGCTAACCTCTTCGACAAGATGCTCAAGGAGCCGTGCCCCTACCATCAGGGGCCCGTCAAGCACACCCTCGAGGAGTGCGTCATGCTTCGGCGCCACTTCCACAAGGCCGGGCCACCCGCAGAGGGTGGCAGGGCCCGCGACGACGACAGAAAGGAAGATCACCGAGCAGGAGAGTTCCCCGAGGTCCGCGACTGCTTCATGATCTACGGAGGGCATGCGGCGAATGCCTCAGCTCGGCATCGCAAGCAAGAGCGTCGGGAGGTCTGCTCGGTGAAGGTGGCGGCGCCAGTCTACCTAGACTGGTTCGACAAGCCCATCACCTTCGACCAAGCTGACCACCCTGCCCACGTGCCGAGCCCGGGGAAATACCCGCTCGTCGTCGACCCCATCATCGGCGACGTCAGGCTCACCAAGGTCCTGATGGATGGGGGCAGCTGCCTCAACATCATCTACGCCGAGACCCTCAGGCTCCTGCGCATCGATCTGTCCTCCGTCCGAGCAGGCGCTACGCCCTTCCACGGGATCATTCCTGGGAAGCACGTCCAGCCCCTCGGACGGCTCGACCTTCCTGTCTACTTCGGAACGCCCTCCAACTTCCGAAGGGAGATTTTGACGTTCGAGGTGGTCGGGTTCCGAGGAACCTACCACGCGGTATTGGGGAGGCCATCCTACGCGAAGTTCATGGCCGTCCCCAACTACACCTACCTGAAGCTCAAGATGCCGGGCCCCAATGGGGTCATCACCGTCGGCCCCACGTACCAACACGCGTTCGAATGCGACGTGGAGTGCGTGGAGTACGCCGAGGCCCTCGCCGAGTCCGAGGCCCTCATCGCCGACCTGGAGAACCTCTACAGAGAGGTGCCAGACGTGAAGCGACACGCCGGCAACTTCGAGCCAGCAGAGACGGTTAAGGCCGTCCCTCTCGACCCCAGTGGCGACACCTCCAAGCAGATCTGGATCGGTTCCGGGCTCGACCCCAAATAGGAAGCAGTGCTCGTCGACTTTTCTCCGCGCAAACGCCGACGTCTTTGCGTGGAGTCCCTCGGACATGCCCGGCATACCGAGGGATGTCGCCGAGCACTCGCTGGATATTCGGGCCGGAGCCCGACCGGTCAGGCAGCCTCTGCGCCGATTCGACGAGGAGAAGCGCAGAGTGATAGGCGAGGAGATCCACAAGCTAATGGCAGCAGGGTTCATCAAAGAGGTATTCCATCCCGAATGGCTTGCCAACCCTGTGCTTGTGAGAAAGAAAGGGGGGAAATGGCGGATGTGTGTAGACTACACTGGTCTCAACAAAGCATCTCCGAAGGTTCCCTACCCTCTACCTCGCATCGATCAAATCGTGGATTCCACTGCTGGGTGCGAAACCCTGTCTTTCCTCGATGCCTACTCAGGGTATCATCAAATCAAGATGAAAGAGTCCGACCAGCTCGCGACTTCTTTCATCACGCCCTTCGGCATGTACTGCTATGTCACCATGCCGTTCGGTTTGAGGAACGCGGGTGCGACGTACCAGCGGTGCATGAACCATGTGTTTGGCGAACACATCGGTCGCACGGTCGAGGCCTACGTCGATGACATTGTAGTCAAGACAAGGAAAGCCTCTGACCTCCTCTCCGACCTTGAAGTGACATTTCGGTGTCTCAAGGCAAAGGGCGTCAAGCTCAATCCCGAGAAGTGTGTCTTCGGGGGGCCCCGAGGCATGCTCCTGGGGTTCATCGTCTCCGAGCGGGGCATCGAAGCCAACCCGGAGAAGATCGCAGCCATCACCAACATGGGGCCCATCAAGGACTTAAAAGGTGTACAGAGGGTCATGGGATGTCTCGCGGCTTTGAGCCGTTTCATCTCACGCCTCGGCGAAAGAGGCCTGCCTCTGTACCGCCTCTTAAGGAAGGCCGAGTGCTTCACTTGGACCCCTGAGGCCGAGGAAGCTCTCGGGAACCTGAAGGCGCTCCTCACCAAGGCGCCTATCTTGGTACCCCCAGCTGATGGAGAAGCCCTCTTGGTCTACGTCGCCGCGACCACTCAGGTGGTTAGCACCGCGATTGTGGTCGAAAGGCAAGAAGAGGGGCATGCATTGCCCGTTCAGAGGCCAGTTTACTTCGTCAGCGAGGTGCTGTCCGAAACCAAGGAGAGCTACCCCTCGACCAAGCCGAGGCTCGGCGGGTGGCGCGACGCGCCAAGTCGTTCGTCTTGCTGGGCGATGAGAAGGAGCTCTACCACCGCAGCCCCTCGGGCATCCTCCAGCGATGCATCTCCATCGCCGAAGGTCAGGAACTCCTGCAAGAGATACACTCGGGGGCTTGCGGCCATCATGCAGCGCCTCGAGCTCTCGTCGGAAACGCTTTCCGGCAAGGCTTCTACTGGCCGACGGCGGTGGCTGACGCCACTAGAATTGTCCGCACCTGCGAAGGGTGTCAATTCTATGCGAAGCAGACCCACCTGCCCGCTCAGGCTCTGCAGACGATACCCATCACCTGGCCCTTCGCTGTGTGGGGTCTGGACCTCGTCGGCCCTCTGCAGAAGGCGCCCGGGGGCTACACGCACCTGCTGGTCGCCATCGACAAGTTCTCCAAGTGGATCGAGGTCCGACCCCTGAACAGCATCAGGTCCGAGCAGGCGGTGGCGTTCTTCACCAACATCATCCATCGCTTCGGGGTCCCAAACTCCATCATCACCGACAACGGCACCTAGTTCACCGGCAGAAAATTCTTGGATTTTTGCGAGGATCACCATATCCGGGTGGACTGGGCTGCCGTAGCTCATCCCATGTCGAATGGGCAAGTAGAGCGTGCCAACGGCATGATTCTACAAGGGCTTAAGCCTCGGATTTACAACAACCTCAACAAGTTCGGCAAGCGATGGATGAAGGAACTCCCCTCGGTGGTCTGGAGCCTGAGGACAACGCCGAGCCGGGCCATGGGTTTCACGCCGCTCTTCCTGGTCTACGAAGCCGAGGCCGTCTTGCCCACTGACCTAGAATACGGCTCCCCGAGGACGAGGGCCTACGACGATCAAAGCAACCAAGCTAGCCGAGAAGACTCGCTGGACCAGCTGGAAGAGGCTCGGGACAGGGCCTAACTACACTCGGCGCGGTATCAGCAGTCCCTGCGACGCTACCACGCCCGAGGGGTCCGACCCCGAGACCTCCAGGTGGGCGACCTGGTGCTTCGGCTGCGGCAAGACGCCCGAGGGAGGCACAAGCTCACGCCCCCCTAGGAGGGGCCATTCGTCATCGCCAAAGTTCTGAAGCCCGGAACGTACAAGCTGGCCAACAGTCAAGGCGAGGTCTACGGCAACGCTTGGAACATCCAACAGCTATGTCGCTTCTACCCTTAAGATGTTTCCAAGTTGTTCATATACCTCGCACCCACGCAAAGTTTAGTCAACAAGGAAGGGTCGGCCTCGCCTCGGCAAAGCCCGACCCTCCCTCGGGGGCTAAAAGGGGGGAAACCCCCTGTGCGTCAAAATTTTCCTCGAAAAAAAATCTCTTTTACCAGAATATCTTTCGTTCTTTTTGACTACTTCGAAAAGTGGGTCCTGGAAACGACGGAGTACACGTAAGCAGCCAAGGCTGACCGAGCCGAGGGACTCCTACGCCTCCGGGATACGGATACCTCACTCATCACCTTCTGCGATAAGTAACTCGCGTTCGGATAAAGTGGCTCCGCGGATCGAACAAGTCTTTACGTTCGGAAGCCCTTCTGCCAAAGCGATCCTTCGAGCCTTCTCGACCGAGTCGGTGACAGGGCCTCATGGACGGGCGAAAGTACGCGTAAGCGGCAAGGCCGACCGAGCCGAGGGACTCCCACGCCTCCGGGATACGGATACCTCACTCATCACCTTCCGCGAGAAGCAACTCTCGCTCGCACAAACATCCCTGTTACCGACAAAAAGTCCAGATACTCGAAACAAGAGGAAAAGAGACGCAGCTTTACAACGCAGCGAGGGTGTGTGTTCTGGCCTCGACGGCCGCACAAGGCACACGCTACAAGACAATCTGATCCTGCAGGCTCGGGTCTTGACGCTGGAAGGGGGCAGCAACACCCTCGGCATCGACGGCACCTTCGGCGAGGCCCGACCTAGCCTCGGACGGCGTCGTGGTCCGAGGGTCTCCGCTCCGAAGGACGACGTCATCACCACGCCCGGGCAATCGCTGCCAGGGACTTCTCCGGGAATCCGGCCCGAGCAGGCGGCTCAGCCGGTTACCCCTGGGGCCTCGGCCAACCATCTTCCGAGGGTGCCAGCCCAGTCCGAAGCCTCGGCTGATCAACTCCGACGTCGATCCCGCCAACGGACAACCTGTCACACCCGGTTTTTAGAAGGTAAACCGAATGCGAACCATGTACGTGCCAGGATCAGTTATTCACGTACACAGCAGTTACATAACATGGACATCATCACACAGTGCTCAAATAGTATTAAAAGGGGAAATAATAGTCGATTACATCATACGTCTGAGACGTCCATATAGTTCTTACAATAAATCAAAGTGCGGAAAAGAAACGTAGATAACGCGGCCTTCACAGGCAGCCGACTGGGGGTTGCCGCTAACCCACACCTAGAACTCGTCGTAGTCTTGGAACTCCTGGAAGTCTCCTTCCACGGCTTCATCTTCGCCTGAGCAGTGGTTGCAATGCTGACAACCTGGGGGGGGGGGATTTGGTGTGTAGAGCAAGGGTGAGTACACATCAACATACTCAGCAAGCATCCCATTTGGCTGTAGTGGACTAGCTTTATGTGGGGATAAGTCAAGCAGTTGCTTTTAGTTGGTCAGGTTATTACTTACTAGTAGAGAGCCAGGTTTTAACATTAACCCAAGTTATTAGCCCAATGTATCCTTTCCAAACGGAAAGAATACCACTTACCAGCACCATAACCATAATCAGAACCATCAATCTCATTGCCACCTGTACCAAAATATCTCTGATCAAGTATCACTAATCTCTGGTGCTCCCTTGGCCGCTCATAACCGTGAGCACGGCTGATATATCAGTTTCATAACACTCTGCAGAGGTTGTGCACTTTACCCACAAGCCATGATTCCCTTTCTGCCCGGAGAGAGCGACTCCCCATTGACCACTACCTAGGTGGTCCAGCAGGGCATCACTACGTAGCCTTTACAAAGATTCCCCGAGGCTGTAGCCGCCCGTTAGGTTTCCTAAATGTACCGCACTCCTCCCCAAGGGACAAATCAACCTTGGCAGAGCGAGCCGCATACACCGAGCCCCATTGACGGCACAACGGCTAAGCGGACTACACCCCGGTTCCTCCAATTATTCAGCTAAGGGCGTCCCATTCCACCCTCATGGTTGCACTGTTTTCCCGGGCGGTCATCCATTGAACAGGTCCTTACGGAGAGGCACTCGAGAAACCACTCGAGTCCCCTTAAATGCCACAAGTATGATCATAAATAAGAAGGGGAAAACAGCGTATCATAGATAATCACATCATGTTCATTGATTAGAGTTGAGCAATAGCATCAGACTAAGCAGTAATAATCCGACCCAAGTAGGTAAACAAGGACATGGATAACAAAAGCTAGTCAATCCTTAGGTATAAATGTGTAATGCGGGAGGTGAATTAAAGAATGAATAGGACAGAGATAGGTCAAAGGACACTTGCCTCCACCAACCGACTGCTGCTCAGGGGCTTCTCCTGCGAATTCCTCGGGCTCTTCGACCGGATCGTTCTCTATGCGAGCGCAAACATACATACATCCATATATTTAATACAAAAGAACAGTACACCATACAAGGGAACAAGTAAAGTGAGTATGCATCAAGTATGACATTCGATATCGCATTTGTTATGATTAGAAAGAAACGGGAAAGGGTCTCGCAGGGGTTAAAGCTTATGCACTAATGATTAGTTACAATTGGTTCTTAACAAAAGAAATTAGTTATATGCACTAATGATTAGTTACAATTGGTTCTTAACAAAAGAATTCTGTTATATGCACTAACGGAAACCTAATCATTTTAAGTTGATCAATATTGAACGAGATAAACAATTAACTAGATGAATCAACTAGCGCAACGAAAATCTAAATTAAACTTCCTATTTCAATAGCATGAACAATGATTAGTCTACCTAAAATAAAATAACTATGATCATAGAAAGTAAATAAAATAAAATAAAAAAAATAAAAAAACAGGGGGGGGGGCGGTTGAACCGGCCGGGGGCTGGGCGGCCGAGCAGGGGCGGCCGAGCGCGGGGGGGGGAGGGCGGCTGAGCCGGCCCGGTTGAACCGGCGGCCAGGACGGCTGAGCCGGCCGAGCTGCCAAGGGGGCGCGGCCAGGGCGCGCGCGGCCAAGGGCCAGGGCGCGGCCGGGCGCCAGGCGGCCAGGGGGGCGCGGCTGGGGCTGGCCGGGGCCGGCCAGGGCGCGGCCGAGGCTGGCCAGGCGCGGCTGGGGCCAGGGCGCGGCCGGCGGCTGGGCTGGGGGCAGCCAGGGGCGCGGCCAGGGGTGGCCGGGCGGCTGGGCTGCCAAGGGGAGAGGAGGGGAGAGGGGAGAGGGAGGGAGGAGAGAGGAGGGAGAGAGGGAGGAGGGGGGCTCACCGGCGGTCGGGCGGCCGACGGCGGGGGGCGGCGCTAGGGCAGGGTGGGGGTAGGGGCGGCGGCGGCCTAGGGAGAGGATGGAGGAGAGGGAAAATGGGAGGGAGAGAGAGGGGAAGTTGGGGAAAAGGGGAGGTGGGGGGGGGCTGGGCTTTTTGGGCCCAAAGGGGCGCGCAAGGGCGGCTGGGCCGGCCGGGGTCGGCCCACGGCGCGGGAGAGAGAGAAAAAGAGGAGAGAGAAAGAGAGAGAAAAAGAAAGAAAAGATTTTCTCCTTATTTTCGAAATCCGATCTTCCTAGATGAATGCACTTGCACTTTCAAGCAATCAAAGAATGCATAGTTCGGCATGGTGCATCAAACAACATAAAGCAATTTAGGGTTTTTCTTTACACGGGAATTCCAAACCGAATCCCGCTAACTTTGGAAAAGGTCAAGGTCTAGCGAGGGGAAAAAGAAAAAGAAAAGGTAACGCCCGAATTTGGCGAGTAAAGAAAAGAAAAAAATTCAACTGCAAAATTCGGGGCGTTACACAACCCGGCTAGGCTCCGGCCAACCAGGTTTCATTTTCGAGCCAACTCCGCCTCTGTTCATGCTGATATCGCTACCCCTGGCCTCGGCTCGTCGAAGAGCGGCGGAGGGGTCTCTTTAACTAAGCTAGAGGAACCTCGGATAGCAGGGCCGACCGAGCCGAGGGACTCCTACGCCTCCGGGATACGGATACCTCACTCGTCACCTTGACACGGGGCGACTCATGCTTGGTGAAGCGGTTCAGATAGTCAACAGACGAGTCTTAGTGCTCAAAAATGAGGAAAAAACACGGCTCCATGCCGAAGTTACATACATGTTCAGGCCCCGAAAGCTGAAATGAACAAAAAACCCTGGCATTCGAAGTGCCATTACAAACGGAACTCCGGTTCCATCTCCGTGGGCGCAAACAACCCCACAAGATTGGGGAGCCCGCGGAGCGATCGCGGGCCGACGGGTGGCCCGCCGCCGCCCGATCCGGCGACAGCGATAACTACCCTCGCCCCGAGCAACGAAGCAGCTTCAGCAGCGGCTTTGGGGCGGGTGCTACGGCAGAAGGACTCTCACCCGCCGAGGACGAGAGCCAGCCATTCAGGCCGGGAGACGGAGGATGTGGTGCTGCGCCCTGGCTGTGTGACGGCGACCCGCCCCTCCCGGCATGGCTGGAGGAAGTCTCCGTGAAGATGGAGGATGTCGTTCTCCCCCAAACGCCAGGGGAAGAAGAGGGCAACCGACCCCCACGGAGGCAGCCCCCCGACTCGCCTCATCCTCCATCTTGGCATGGATGATGAAAATCCTTGAAGCCGAACGATGGCTGAAAGGTACCAACTCCCACGGAGTTGCGTTCCTCCAACGATGGGGCGAAAAGACGGTGGTTTCCCCCATCCGGGGGCTTGGAAGGTGGAAAGATACGGTGCATAAGGGAGCAAGAAGACATGGTCACCTTACGAAAGGGGTCGCCCCCCTTTTAAAGGCGACTCTCCCTGCTTGCACCTCCAACCGTCACGGGCTGAGTCTTCTCCAACACGCTCCAAAGCCCTCCCGCGCGGGGGCTGGGTCCCGCATGTCATGCAGACCGGCTCCGAGCAGAAGAAGCCAAACCGCCGCGCGTGGTGCACGCAACCGCCCAGCGGTTACAAGTGACCCTCCACTTTTGCCCAGACCAACGGGCGAAAGGGGCGGGCAGCCATGCAGGCGGCATGCAACCGCGCCAAGTGGACGCGCCTCTCCGACTCCCGACACGCCAGCATGGAGGCCCAGGCCCACGCATCGCGCGACCGGCGCGCCGGATGCTGCATGCAAGCAACTGTACCACTTGCGCCACCACCACGCCTCCTCGATTGCGGAACCAATACCGCGACTCGAGGCGACCCAGCGCGCGACCCGGCAGCGCCAGCCTGGCGCGGCGGCCAACACGGCCAAAGGTGGGCCGGCAGTAATGACGGTGGCAGGCGCGCGGGAGCAGCGGTCACGTCGTCAGCCAAGCTCACGTCCCATCCGGAGGCAGCGAGAGAACCCCCTCTCACGGCGTGAAGACAACACGCCCGAGATCCGTTCCTCGAACGGCTCGCGCACGCGCAACGGCAGCCCTGCCAACTACTCGCCCCGTCGCATTGACTCCGCGGCTGGACAGGCGGCGCTTCTGGCAGGAGCAGCGGGCGACGCTTCGCCTTCGCCGAAACAACCGCGCCAAAAAAGGTATGCCGCGTCGTTCGGTTTCGTATCCTTTTTCCCTTTTTCCTCTTTCTCTATCTCTTGCGACAGGGACCGGGAAAGGGGATACCCCGAAAGGGGTCCTTCCCCGTGAAGGAACCAGGCTCCGAGCCTCCTTACTGATCAGGGGTTCGAAGGCTGGCCCCCCGAAGGGTTCAACAGCCGCCTCAGATCGCGTGGGCCCTACACCCACTACTGGTCAGAGGTTCGAAGGCCGGCCCCCCGAAGGGTTCCACGGCCGCCTCAGGCTACTCGGGCTCCGCGCCCATTACTGATCAGGGGTTCGAAGGCTGGCCCCCGAAGGGTTCACAGTCGCCTCAGACACCGAGCGAGGGATGACCAGGGGTACGTTCGATACATAACCAAGGCTCGGGCTGCGCTCCCGAGGTACCCTAGGACATTTCCGAGACCAGCGGGAGCGATCTTGTAACGGAATCCCATCGGAGGGAGGCATCGAGCCCTCGGACCCCGTCGCCAGGGGACCGGGTCCGGCAGATCACCTGCAGGTACTTTTGGGCGTGCCTCTGGGCCCCTAGCTGACCCCCAACGAACGGGGCACGGACGTCCACTCGGATTACCCGCTTGCAGCTCACCGGAGACACCATGTTCGGTGCCCACCGAGGGTAACATGGCGCTCTCCCCCCCTCCTCCTTGCGGAAAGGCGACGTAGGGGCGTATGTAAAAAAGCCGAGTCTGTCCCTGATCGCCCTCTCGCCCTGTGCGGAGGCTCGGGGGCTGCTCTCGCAAACCCGGCTCCGGCCGAACCGTTGACAGCGTCAACATACCAGCCCGAGAACTTGGGCCCCGACCGTGCACCCGGGCTACGGCCAGTTCGCATGAGGGAACTGCCAGACCAGCCGAAGCATTACGCAAGGCATTAAGACCTCGAAGGAGTGAAACCACTCCTCCGAGGCCTCGGGGGCTACACCCGGCGGGTGCGCTCGCGCGCACCCACCGGAACAAAATGCAACCGAGAAAGGCTGGTCCCCTTGCAAAAAAGTGCGACGAAAGCCTCCAAGCGAGTGCTAACACTCCCTTCGAGGCTCGGGGGCTACTGTCGGGGACCATAATTAGGGGTACCCTCAAGACGCCTAATTCTCAGCTGGTAACCCCCATCAGCATAAAGCTGCAGAGGCCTGATGGGTGCGATTAAGTCAGGGATCAGTCCATACGAGCGACTCGATCACGCCTCGCCCGAGCCTAGCCTCGGGCAAGGGCAGCCGACCCCGAGGTGTTTCCGTCTCGCCCGAGGCCCCCTTTTTACGGCGAACACATCTCCGGCTCGCCCGAGGCCTTGCCTTCGCTAAGAAGCAACCCTGACTAAATCGCCGCGCCGACCGACCGAGTCGCAGGGGCATTTAACGCAAAGGTAGCCTGACACCTTTATCCTGACGCGCGCCCCCCGGCAGAGCCGAAGTGACCGCCGTCACTTCGCCGCTCCACTGACCGGTCTGACAGAAGGACAGCGCCACCTGCGCCATTCCGACTGCAGTGCCACTTGACAGAGTGAGACTGACAGGCAGTCAGGCCTTGCCAAAGGCGCCATAGGAAGCTCCGCCCGACCCAGGGCTCGGACTCGGGCTAAGGCCCCGGAAGACGGCGAACTCCGCTCCGCCCGACCCAGGGCTCGGACTCGGGCTAAGGCCCCGGAAGACGGCGAACTCCGCTCCGCCCGACCCAGTGCTCGGACTCGGGCTAGGCCCCAGAAGACGACGAACTCCGCTTCGCCCGACCCCAGGGGTCGGACTTCGCCCTGGCCTCTGCCGAACGACCTCCGCCTCGCCCGACCCAGGAGCTCGGGCTCGGCCTCGGCCATGGAAGACAGACTCGACCTCGGCTTCGGAGGAGCCTCCACGTCGCCCGACCTAGGGCACAAGCCCGCCACGTCAACAGGAAGCGCCATCATCACCCTACCCCGAGCCGACTCGGACCGCAGAGAACAAGACCGGTGTCCCATCTGGCTAGCTCCGCCAGATAGGCAATGATGGCGCCCCGCTAGCCCCGTGACGACGGCGGCTCTCAGCTCCCTTACGGAAGCAGGGGGACGTCAGCAAGGACCCAACCGCTCCGACAGCTGTCCCTCCGCCAGGCTCCGTTGCTCCTCCGACAGCCACGACACCACACCAGCTGGGTGCCAAGATCTCTCCG
Source organism: Zea luxurians (assembly GCA_029449295.1). NCBI lineage: Eukaryota > Viridiplantae > Streptophyta > Magnoliopsida > Poales > Poaceae > Zea > Zea luxurians. Next base: position 178,705,460 of record JAOPSE010000004.1, on the reverse strand, counting down.
GCTGCCACATTGGCATGTACTTAGGGCGCTAGCTCTCCCCCGCTAGACACGTAGCACTCTGCTACACCCCCATTGTACACCTGGATCCTCTCCTTACGCCTATAAAAGGAAGGACCAGGGCCTTCTTAGGGAAGGTTGGCCGCGCGGGGACGAGGACGGGGCAGGCGCTCTCTTGGGGCCGCTCGCTTCCCTCACCCGCGTGGACGCTTGTAACCCCCTACTGCAAGCGCACCCGACCTGGGCGCAGGACGAACACGAAGGCCGCGGGATTTCCACCTCTCTCACGCCCGTCTACGGCCACCTCGCTTTCCCCCCTTCGCGCTCGCCCACGCGCTCGACCCATTTGGGCTGGGGCACGCGGCACACTCACTCGTCGGCTTAGGGACCCCCCGGTCTCGAAACGTCGACAGTTGGCGCGCCAGGTAGGGGCACGCTGCGTGTTGACGAGCAGCTTCCCGTCAAGCTCCAGATGGGCAGTCTCCAACGACCTCTCCAACCCGGGACGGTGCTCCATTTCGGGAGTCTCGAGTTCATGTCTCTCGACGGCAGCTACGACATGATACTCCTTCCACCGCCGCGCGACGACGACAATGGCGGCCGACAGCCCGCCCGCCGGCGGCGGAATCGACGACGTCTTCCCCGCGTGGTGGAAGAACAACATTCGAGCTCGCCCCGTCCTCTCCCCCGCCATCGGAGGAGGAGGCGGGGCAACCAAGGCCGAGCGGGAGGCCGCGCTCCGTCGGCTGTCGAGCGAATCGACGTCCCCAGCGCCCCAACGGAGGGCGCGTCGGGCGTCGACCTCGTGTTTGAGACGAAGGCGAGCGCCGTCTCCCCGCGACACGCCAATCCCGAGCAAGTGGACGACGCCAGCACGCTCGCGGAGGGCCTGCAGGACGTCACACTCGTACCCAAGACGACGGCGCAATCAGTCCCCGACGTGACTATGTCGCTCCTCGTCGACCAAAAGGTACCGACTGATTCCCATCCTACGTCATTTCGACTCGGCCTCAACCCGCCTAGCGACCTCGCTTTGGCGGGCGCTCACGTTGAGGCGAGTGCAACCCCTCTGGGGTTTCGTATACGGTCGCCTTGGGACCGATTGACGGACGTCTCGACCTACGGGCCCTCTGGGTCTGAGGAAGATGACGATCCCAGCGTCTGTTGGGATTTCTCTGGATTTGGCAACCCCAGTGCCATGCGGGACTTTATGACCGCATGTGACTACTGCCTTTCCGACTGTTCCGACGGCAGCCGCAGCCTTGACGATAAGGACTGCGGCCCGAGCCGCGAATGTTTCCACGTCGAGCTAGGGGATCCCTCCGAAGGCAACCATCTCGGCATGCCGGAGGACGGCGATCTCCCTAGGCCGGTGCCTCGCGTCGACATCCCGCGGGAGCTAGCTGTGGTCCCTGCTCCGGCGGGGGGTCACGACCCACAGCTCGAGCAAGTCCGCGGGGCGTAGGCCAGGCTCGACGAGGGAGCAGGAGCGCTCGAGTCGATCCGCCAGGACGTCGGGCAGGTATGGGCGGGCCAACCCCCGGCCGGAGAAATACGTCACCTGCCCCAGGGTTTCCAGCACCGCGTCGCCAACGATGTCAGGGACAGGCCGCCACCCACATCCAGCGGGGTCGCTCAGAACCTAGCAGCCGCAAAGATGCTCCTCCGCGTGATGCCAGAACCATCAACCACCGAGGGTCGGCGAATCCAGGGAGAGCTCAAGAATCTCCTGGAAGGCGCTGTGGCCCGGCGGGCCGAGAGCTCTGCCTGCCGAAGGCAAGGGTACCCCTCGGAACCTCATGCCGCGACTTCCCAATTCATGCGGGAAGCCTCGGTCAACACCGGGCGCACGCGCAACACCGCGCCTGCGGCCCCGGGCCACCTCGGCAACGAGCACCATCGTCGCGACCGTCGGGCCCACCTCGACGAAAGGGTGCGCCGAGGCTACCACCCCCGGCGTGGGGGACGCTACGACAGCGGGGAGGATCGGAGTCCCTCGCCTGAACCACCCGGTCCGCAGGCCTTCAGCCGGGCCATCCGGCGGGCGCCGTTTCCGGCCCGGTTCCGACCCCCGACTACTATCACAAAGTATTCGGGGGAAACGAGGCCGGAATTGTGGCTCGCAGACTACCGCCTGGCCAGCCAACTGGGTGGAACGGACGACGACAACCTCATCATCCGCAACCTCCCCCTGTTCCTCTCCGACACTGCTCGCGCCTGGTTGGAGCACCTGCCTCCGGGGCAGATCTCCAACTGGGATGATTTGGTCCAAGCCTTCGCCGGCAACTTCCAGGGCATGTACGTGCGCCCCGGGAATTCCTGGGACCTCCGAAGCTGCCGGCAACAGCCGGGAGAGTCTCTTCGGGAATACATCCGGCGATTCTCGAAGCAGCGCACCGAGCTGCCCAACATCACCGACTCCGATGTCATCGGCGCGTTCCTTGCCGGCACCACCTGCCGCGACCTGGTGAGCAAGTTGGGTCGCAAGACCCCCACCAGGGCGAGCGAGCTGATGGACATCGCCACCAAGTTCGCCTCTGGCCAGGAGGCGGTCGAGGCCATCTTCCGAAAGGACAAGCAGCCCCAGGGCCGCCCGTCGGAAGAGGCTCCCGAGGCGTCTACTCCGCGCGGCGCCAAGAAGAAAGGCAAGAAGAAGTCGCAAGCGAAACGCGACGCCGCCGACGCGGACCTTGTCGCCGCTGCCGAGTACAAGAACCCTCGGAAGCCCCCCGGAGGTGCTAACCTCTTCGACAAGATGCTCAAGGAGTCGTGCCCGTACCATCAGGGGCCCGTCAAGCACACCCTCGAGGAGTGCGTCATGCTTCGGCGCCACTTCCACAAGGCCGGGCCACCCGCGGAGGGTGGCAGGGCCCGCGACGACGATAAAAAGGAAGATCACCAAGCAGGAGAGTTCCCCGAGGTCCGCGACTGCTTCATGATCTACGGAGGGCATGCGGCGAATGCCTCGGCTCGGCATCGCAAGCGAGAGCATCGGGAGGTCTGCTCGGTGAAGGTGGCGGCGCCAGTCTACCTAGACTGGTCCGACAAGCCCATCACCTTCGACCAAGCTGACCACCCCGACCACGTGCCGAGCCCGGGGAAATACCCGCTCGTCGTCGACCCCATCATCGGCGACGTCAGGCTCACCAAGGTCCTGATGGATGGGGGCAGCTGCCTCAACATCATCTACGCCGAGACCCTCCGGCTCCTGCGCGTCGATCTGTCCTCCGTCCGAGCAGGCGCTGCGCCCTTCCACGGGATCATTCCTGGGAAGCGCGTCTAGCCCCTCGGACGGCTCGACCTTCCTGTCTGCTTCGGAACGCCCTCCAACTTCCGAAGGGAGATTCTGACGTTCGAGGTGGTCGGGTTCCGAGGAACCTACCACGCGGTATTGGGGAGGCCATGATACGCGAAGTTCATGGCCGTCCCCAACTACACCTACCTGAAGCTCAAGATGCCGGGCCCCAACGGGGTCATCACCGTCGGCCCCACGTACAAACACGCGTTCGAATGCGACGTGGAGTGCGTGGAGTACGCCGAGGCCCTCGCCGAGTCCGAGGCCCTCATCGCCGACCTGGAAAACCTCTCTAGAGAGGTGCCAGACGTGAAGCGACACGCCGGCAATTTCGAGCCAGCGGAGACGGTTAAGGCCGTCCCTCTCGACCCCAGTGGCGACACCTCCAAGCAGATCCGGACCGATCCCGGGCTCGACCCCAAATAGGAAGCAGTGCTCATCGACTTTCTCCGCGCAAACGCCGACGTCTTTGCGTGGAACCCCTCGGACATGCCCGGCATATTGACTTGATTGGGTACTCAGATTCCGACTATGCTGGATGTAAGGTCGATAGGAAGAGTACATCAGGGACGTGCCAATTCTTAGGAAGGTCCCTGGTGTCATGGAACTCTAAGAAACAAACCTCCGTTGCCCTATCCACCGCTGAGGCCGAGTACGTTGCCGCAGGACAGTGTTGTGCGCAACTACTTTGGATGAGGCAAACCCTCAGGGACTTTGGCTACAATCTGAGCAAAGTCCCACTCCTATGTGATAATGAGAGTGCTATCCGAATAGCGGAAAATCCTGTTGATCACAGCCGCACAAAGCACATTGACATCCGGCATCACTTTCTGAGAGAACACAAGCAACTCTTGAGCATTCTTGATCATCCACACTAAGTCTCTGCGCATTCGTTTGTGTTTCTAAGTGATTCGAGCTCTGTTCTAAGTGTGAACTCTGAGATAGTCTTGTGAGCTCGATTCTTGGCCGTGTGTGTGCGCTTTTGCTGTGGATTTGTGTGTGTTGCTTCCCTCCCTTACTCTGTGCTTTCTTTGTGATCATATACTTGTAAGGGCAAGAGACTCCAATTTGTGGAGATTCCTTGCAAACGGGATAGTGAAAGGAAAAGCAAAACACCGTGGTATTCAAGTGGGTCTTTGGACCGCTTGAGAGGGGTTGATTGCAACCCTCGTCCGTTGGGACGCCACAACGTGGAAGTAGGCAAGCATTGGCTTGGCCGAACCACGGGATAAACCACCGTGTCACCTCTGTCTTGATCTCTTGTGGTATTGTGTTTTGTTGAGACTTCACCTTAGCCACTTGGCAATAATCGTGCTAACACATAACAAGTTTTTGTGGCTTAAGTTTGAAGTTTTTACAGGATCACCTATTCACCCCCCCCCTCTAGGTGCTCTCAATTGGTATCAAAGCCGTTCTATTCACAAAGGGACTAACCGCCCGAATAGATGGATCCTAAGGGGAAGGGTATAGTGATCAACGACAAAGAGAAGGAGACCTTCGTCAACGAGCCGAAGGACGACAAGCCTACCGACTCCGGCTCGGGCCATAGACGGAAGGAAGGGAGGAAGAAGAAGACCAGGCGCATCAAGGAGATTGTCTACTACGACAGCGATGAGTCTACTTCCTCCCAAAAGGACGACCACAACGACTACGAGAGGAAGAAATCGGTTAATTCGAACTTTTCTTTTGACTACTCTCGTATTCCGCAAAGTTCACATTCACATTTGCTCTCCATTCCACTCGGCAAGCCCCCACACTTTGATGGAGAGGACTACGGATTTTGGAGCCACAAAATGCGTAGTCACCTATTCTCTCTCCATCCTAGTATTTGGGAGATTGTAGAGAGTGGAATGCATTTTGATAGTTCGGATAGTCCCATGTTCATTAATGAACAAATTCATAAGAATGCACAAGCTACTACTGTTCTTTTAGCTTCCTTGTGCAGGGATGAATACCATAAAGTGAGCGGCTTGGATAACGCCAAGCAAATCTGGGACACCCTCAAGATTTCTCATGAGGGGAACGACGTCACCTTGCTCACCAAGATGGAGTTGGTGGAGGGAGAGCTTGGACGGTTCGCAATGATAAGGGGGGAGGAGCCGACGCAAACATACAATCGGCTCAAGACCCTTATCAACAAGATAAGAAGCTACGGGAGCACGCGATGGACGGATCACGACGTCGTCCGCCTAATGCTAAGGTCATTTACCGTTCTTGATCCTCACTTGGTGAACAATATACGTGAAAATCCCAGGTACACCAAGATGTCGCCCGAAGAAGTTCTTGGGAAATTCGTTAGCGGGCGAATGATGATCAAGGAGGCGAGGTATGTGGACGACGCCTTGAATGGTCCGATCAACAAGCCGCAACCCCTTGCTCTTAAGGCAACACGAAGCAAGGAGGCGCTACCCAGCAAGGTGGCACAGATTGAGGCGGCCGGACTCAATGATGAAGAGATGGCTCTCATCATCAAGAGATTTAAGACGATGCTTAAAGGTCACAAGGGACAACCAAGCAAGACCAAAGCCAAGGGGAAGCGCTCATGCTTCAAATGCGGTAAGTTTGGTCATTTCATTGCTAACTGTCCCGATAATGAAAGTGACCAGGAAAAGGGGAACAAAAGAGAGAAGAAGAAGCAATACAAGAAGGCAAAAGGCGAGGCGCATCTAGGAAAGGAGTGGGACTCGGATTGCTCCTCCTCCGACTCCGACAACGAAGGACTCGCCGCCACTGCCTTCAACAAATCTGCTCTCTTCCCCAACGAGCGTCTCACCTGTCTTATGGCAAGGGAGAAGAAGGTGAGTACTCAAGACTCCACTTATGCTTCTTCTAGTGATAGTGAGTCTAGTGATGATGACATAGACTATTCTTGCTTGTTCAAGGGCTTAGATAGATCTAAGATAGATAAAATCAATGAATTGATTGATGCTTTGAATGAAAAGGATAGGCTTTTAGAAAAGCAAGAGGATTTATTGTATGATGAACATGATAAGTTTGTAGAGGCACAAAAATCATATGCTTTAGAAGTGAAAAGAAATGAAGTGCTTTCTAGTGAAATATCTTCTTGTCATGAAACCATTGCTACTTTACAAAGTGTTAACCATGATTTAAATGCTAAATTAGAAGTAACAAATAAATCTAAGTCTTGTGTTGAAAATGTTACAATTTGCACTAGGTGTAAGGATTTTGATGTTAACACTTGTAGCAAACACTTAGTTTCAATTTCAAAACTAAAAGATGAAGTGGCTAGTCTTAATGCCCAACTTAAGACTAGCAAGAGTGAAGTTGAAAAGATAAAATTTGCAAGGGATGCCTATACAATTGGAAGACATCCCTCAATTAAGGATGGGCTTGGCTTCAAGAGGGAAGCCAAGAACTTAACAAGCCATAAGGCTCCCATCTTCGTCAAGGAGAAGGGGAAGGCCCCTATGGCTAGTAATGCTAAAAAGAATCATGCTTTTATGTATAATGATAGGAGAAATGCTAGAAATGCTTATAATGATTTTGATTCACATGTTTATGATTCTCATGCCATGTTTGCCTCTAGTTCCTCTCATAAGCATGATAGAGATATGTGTAGGAGAAATGTTGTACATATGCCTAGGAGAGATATTGCTCGTGTACCTAGAAAGAATGTTATTCATGCTCCTAGGAAAGTAGTGAATGAACCTTCTACCATTTATTATGCTTGTAATGTTCCCTTTGCTATTTGTAGAAAGGGTAAGAAGGTATTTGCTAGGAAGTTAGGGGCAAGATGCAAGGGAGATAAAACTTGCATTTGGGTCCCTAAAGATATTTGTGCTAACCTTGCAGGACCCAACATGAGTTGGGTACCTAAGACCCAAGCCTAAATTTGCCTTGCAGGTTTATGCATCCGGGGGTTCAAGCTGGATTATCGACAGCGGATGCACAAACCATATGACGGGGGAGAAGAAGATGTTCACCTCCTACGTCAAGAATAAGGATTCCCAAGATTCAATTATATTCGGTGATGGGAATCAAGGCAAGGTAAAAGGGTTAGGTAAAATTGCAATTTCTAATGAGCATTCTATCTCAAATGTATTCTTAGTGGAGAGTCTTGGATATAATTTGCTATCTGTTAGTCAATTATGCAATATGGGGTACAACTGTTTATTTACAAACGTAGATGTGTCTGTCTTTAGAAGATGTGATGGTTCACTAGCTTTTAAGGGTGTACTAGACGGCAAGCTTTATTTAGTTGATTTTGCAAAAGAAGAGGCCGGTCTAGATGCATGCTTAATGGCTAAGACTTGCATGGGCTGGCTGTGGCATCGCCGCTTAGCACATGTGGGGATGAAGAACCTCCACAAGCTTCTAAAGGGAGAACACGTGATAGGTCTAACAAATGTGCATTTCGAAAAAGATAGACCTTGTGCAGCTTGTCAGGCAGGTAAACAAGTGGGAGGAGCACATCACAGCAAGAATGTGATGACAACGTCAAGACCTCTGGAGCTGCTGCATATGGACCTCTTCGGACCCGTCGCCTATCTAAGTATAGGAGGAAGTAAGTATGGTTTAGTTATTGTTGATGACTTTTCCCGCTTCACTTGGGTGTTCTTTTTGCAGGATAAATCTGAAACCCAAGGGACCCTCAAGCGCTTCCTCAGGAGAGCTCAAAATGAGTTTGAGCTCAAGGTGAAGAAGATAAGGAGCGACAACGGGTCCGAGTTCAAGAACCTTCAAGTGGAGGAGTTTCTTGAGGAGGAAGGGATCAAGCACGAGTTCTCCGCTCCCTACACACCACAGCAAAATGGTGTGGTAGAGAGGAAGAACAGGACGCTAATCGATATGGCAAGGACGATGCTTGGAGAGTTCAAGACCCCCGAGTGCTTTTGGTCGGAAGCCGTGAACACGGCTTGCCACGCCATCAACAGGGTCTACCTTCACCGCCTCCTCAAGAAGACATCATATGAGCTACTAACCGGTAACAAACCCAATGTATCGTACTTTCGTGTATTTGGGAGCAAGTGCTACATTCTAGTGAAGAAGGGTAGAAATTCTAAGTTTGCTCCCAAAGCTGTAGAAGGGTTTTTATTAGGTTATGATTCAAATACAAAGGCGTATAGGGTCTTCAACAAATCATCGGGTTTGGTTGAAGTCTCTAGCGACGTTGTATTTGATGAGACTAATGGCTCTCCAAGAGAGCAAGTTGTTGATTGTGATGATGTAGATGAAGAAGATGTTCCGACGACCGCTATTCGAACCATGGCGATTGGAGACGTTCGGCCACAGGAACAAGATGAACAAGATCAACCTTCTTCCTCAACGACGGTGCATCCCCCAACTCAAGACGATGAACAGGTTCATCAAAAGGAGGCGTGTGATCAAGGGGGAGCACAAGATGATCATGTGATGGAGGAAGAAGCGCAACCTGCACCTCCAACCCAAGTTCGAGCGATGATTCAAAGGGATCATCCCGTCGACCAAATTTTGGGTGACATTAGCAAGGGAGTAACTACTCGATCTCGATTAGTTAATTTTTGTGAGCATTACTCTTTTGTCTCCTCTATTGAGCCTTTCAGGGTAGAGGAGGCCTTGCTAGATCCAGATTGGGTGTTGGCCATGCAGGAGGAACTCAATAACTTCAAGCGCAATGAAGTTTGGACGCTGGTGCCTCGTCCAAAGCAAAATGTTGTGGGAACCAAGTGGGTTTTTCGCAACAAACAGGACGAGCACGGGGTGGTGACGAGGAACAAGGCTCGACTTGTGGCAAAAGGTTATGCCCAAGTCGCAGGTTTGGACTTTGAGGAGACTTTTGCTCCTGTGGCTAGGCTAGAGTCCATTCGTATCTTGCTAGCATATGCCGCTCACCATTCTTTCAGGTTGTACCAAATGGATGTGAAGAGCGCTTTCCTCAACGGGCCAATAAAGGAGGAGGTGTACGTGGAGCAACCCCCTGGCTTCGAGGATGAGCGGTACCCCGACCACGTGTGTAAGCTCTCTAAGGCGCTCTATGGACTTAAACAAGCCCCAAGAGCATGGTATGAATGCCTTAGAGATTTCTTACTTGCTAATGCTTTCAAGGTTGGGAAAGCCGATCCAACTCTTTTTACAAAGACATGTGATGGTGATTTGTTTGTATGCCAAATTTATGTCGATGACATAATATTTGGTTCTACTAATCAAAAGTCTTGTGAAGAGTTTAGCAGGGTGATGACGCAGAAATTCGAGATGTCGATGATGGGCGAGCTGAACTACTTCCTTGGGTTCCAAGTGAAGCAACTCAAGGACGGCACCTTCATCTCCCAAACGAAGTACACGCAAGATCTGCTGAAGCGGTTTGGGATGAAGGACGCCAAGCCCGCAAAGACTCCGATGGGAACCGACGGACACACCGACCTCAACAAAGGAGGTAAGTCCGTTGATCAAAAAGCATACCGGTCAATGATAGGGTCTTTACTTTATTTATGTGCTAGTAGACCGGATATTATGCTTAGCGTATGCATGTGTGCTAGATTTCAATCCGATCCTAAGGAGTGTCACTTGGTGGCGGTGAAGCGAATTCTTAGATATTTAGTCGCTACGCCTTGCTTCGGGATCTGGTATCCAAAGGGGTCTAACTTTGACTTGATTGGGTACTCAGATTCCGACTATGCTGGATGTAAGGTCGATAGGAAGAGTACATCAGGGACGTGCCAATTCTTAGGAAGGTCCCTGGTGTCATGGAACTCTAAGAAACAAACCTCCGTTGCCCTATCCACCGCTGAGGCCGAGTACGTTGCCGCAGGACAGTGTTGTGCGCAACTACTTTGGATGAGGCAAACCCTCAGGGACTTTGGCTACAATCTGAGCAAAGTCCCACTCCTATGTGATAATGAGAGTGCTATCCGAATAGCGGAAAATCCTGTTGAACACAGCCGCACAAAGCACATTGACATCCGGCATCACTTTCTGAGAGACCACCAGCAAAAGGGAGATATCGAAGTGTTTTATGTTAGCACCGAGAACCAGCTAGCCGATATCTTCACCAAGCCTTTAGATGAAAAGACCTTTTGCAGGCTGCGTAGTGAGCTAAATGTCTTAGATTCGCGGAACTTGGATTGAATTGTAGCATACATGTATTCATGCTTTTGATCATGTTCCTTTTTGCATCTTGTTGCTTATTATGGTGCTCAAGTTGTACAAACACTCCCTGGACCTCACAAGTTCGTTGCAAAGTGATGCACATGTTTAGGGGGAGATGTGTTACAACTTGATCCCTTGAGACTAACCATATGCTTGAGTTTGTTTGATTTAGTCTCAATGAAGAATTGAAAGGGAAAAGGTGGACTTGGACCATGCAAGACTTCCACTGCACTCCGATGAGAGGGTAACTTATTCCAAGTCCATCTCATTAACTCTTATTGCCGTTTGCTCTTAAGTGAAGATTTTGGTGAGGCAATGGGGTTAAAGGGCCAAAATTGATCCCGTTTTGGTGCTTGATGCCAAAGGGGGAGAAAATAACGGCCAAAGCAATAAATGGATCAGCTACCACTTGAGAGATTTTGAAAACAGTAGAATAGAGTTTTTGGTTTGTCAAAATCCTTATGTTGTCTCTCTTGTCAAAAGTTGGCTTCTTGTGAGGAGAAGTACTGATTATGGGAAAAAGGGGGAGTTTTTGAAATCTTTGATCAATCTTTTTTGGAATGACTCTCTTTTTGCTTAAACATGTGTGTTTAACTTAGAGATAGAGATTTGAGTTTGATTTGCAAAAACAAATCAAGTGGTGGCAAAGGATGATCCATATATGCCAAAATTGAATAAAACTTAAATTTATTTTATTTGAAGTGAGTTTGCACTTGTTCTAGTTGCTTTATGTTGTGTTGGCATAAATCACCAAAAAGGGGGAGATTGAAAGGGAAATGTGCCCTTGGGCCATTTCTGAATATTTTGGTGATTGAGTGCCAACACATGTGTTTAATTGTGAAGTTATATACATGGATGAACAAGGTGCAAATCATGAGATAAAGGTATGTTTCTAAGCCTTAGTACATTGGTTTTGTGGACTAACATATTTGTCTAAGTGTTAGAAACAGAAAGATGAAAAAGAGAAAAGGGGAGAGAAAGACTTGGCTGTGTGCAGCCAAGTCTCAGCTCGGTCTGGAGCACCGGACTGTCCGGTGTGCACCGGACAGTGTCCGGTGCGCCAGGCTGCCTCGACTCGAACTGGCCGCTCTCGGGAAATTGGCCGACGGCGTACGGCTAAAATTCACCGGACTGTCCGGTGTGCACCGGACTGTCCGGTGAGCCAACGGTCGGCCGGGCCAACGGTCGGCCGCGCAATCTGCGCGGGACACGTGGCGGAGCCAACGGTCGGAAGACGGCACCGGACTGTCCGGTGTGCACCGGACATGTCCGGTGCGCCAACGGCTCCGAGATCTCCGACGGTCTGCAACGGTCGAAAGTGCCAGATATGGAAAGAAATCGGGCACCGGACAGTGTCCGGTGTGCACCGGACTGTCCGGTGCCCCCGACGACAGAAGGCAAGGATGGCCTTCCGGATTTGCTCTCAACGGCTCCTAGCTGCCTTGGGGCTATAAAAGGAGCCCCTAGGCGCTTGGAGGAGACACACAAGCAACTCTTGAGCATTCTTGATCATCCACACTAAGTCTCTGCGCATTCGTTTGTGTTTCTAAGTGATTCGAGCTCTGTTCTAAGTGTGAACTCTGAGATAGTCTTGTGAGCTCGATTCTTGGCCGTGTGTGTGCGCTTTTGCTGTGGATTTGTGTGTGTTGCTTCCCTCCCTTACTCTGTGCTTTCTTTGTGATCATATACTTGTAAGGGCAAGAGACTCCAATTTGTGGAGATTCCTTGCAAACGGGATAGTGAAAGGAAAAGCAAAACACCGTGGTATTCAAGTGGGTCTTTGGACCGCTTGAGAGGGGTTGATTGCAACCCTCGTCCGTTGGGACGCCACAACGTGGAAGTAGGCAAGCATTGGCTTGGCCGAACCACGGGATAAACCACCGTGTCACCTCTGTCTTGATCTCTTGTGGTATTGTGTTTTGTTGAGACTTCACCTTAGCCACTTGGCAATAATCGTGCTAACACATAACAAGTTTTTGTGGCTTAAGTTTGAAGTTTTTACAGGATCACCTATTCACCCCCCCTCTAGGTGCTCTCAATATGAAAGGGAAATGTGCCCTTGGGCCATTTCTGAATATTTTGGTGATTGAGTGCCAACACATGTGTTTAATTGTGAAGTTATATACATGGATGAACAAGGTGCAAATCATGAGATAAAGGTATGTTTCTAAGCCTTAGTACATTGGTTTTGTGGACTAACATATTTGTCTAAGTGTTAGAAACAGAAAGATGAAAAAGAGAAAAGGGGAGAGAAAGACTTGGCTGTGTGCAGCCAAGTCTCAGCTCGGTCTGGAGCACCGGACTGTCCGGTGTGCACCGGACAGTGTCCGGTGCGCCAGGCTGCCTCGACTCGAACTGGCCGCTCTCGGGAAATTGGCCGACGGCGTACGGCTAAAATTCACCGGACTGTCCGGTGTGCACCGGACTGTCCGGTGAGCCAACGGTCGGCCGGGCCAACGGTCGGCCGCGCAATCTGCGCGGGACACGTGGCGGAGCCAACGGTCGGAAGACGGCACCGGACTGTCCGGTGTGCACCGGACATGTCCGGTGCGCCAACGGCTCCGAGATCTCCGACGGTCTGCAACGGTCGAAAGTGCCAGATATGGAAAGAAATCGGGCACCGGACAGTGTCCGGTGTGCACCGGACTGTCCGGTGCCCCCGACGACAGAAGGCAAGGATGGCCTTCCGGATTTGCTCTCAACGGCTCCTAGCTGCCTTGGGGCTATAAAAGGAGCCCCTAGGCGCTTGGAGGAGACACACAAGCAACTCTTGAGCATTCTTGATCATCCACACTAAGTCTCTGCGCATTCGTTTGTGTTTCTAAGTGATTCGAGCTCTGTTCTAAGTGTGAACTCTGAGATAGTCTTGTGAGCTCGATTCTTGGCCGTGTGTGTGCGCTTTTGCTGTGGATTTGTGTGTGTTGCTTCCCTCCCTTACTCTGTGCTTTCTTTGTGATCATATACTTGTAAGGGCAAGAGACTCCAATTTGTGGAGATTCCTTGCAAACGGGATAGTGAAAGGAAAAGCAAAACACCGTGGTATTCAAGTGGGTCTTTGGACCGCTTGAGAGGGGTTGATTGCAACCCTCGTCCGTTGGGACGCCACAACGTGGAAGTAGGCAAGCATTGGCTTGGCCGAACCACGGGATAAACCACCGTGTCACCTCTGTCTTGATCTCTTGTGGTATTGTGTTTTGTTGAGACTTCACCTTAGCCACTTGGCAATAATCGTGCTAACACATAACAAGTTTTTGTGGCTTAAGTTTGAAGTTTTTACAGGATCACCTATTCACCCCCCCCCTCTAGGTGCTCTCAATATGAAAGGGAAATGTGCCCTTGGGCCATTTCTGAATATTTTGGTGATTGAGTGCCAACACATGTGTTTAATTGTGAAGTTATATACATGGATGAACAAGGTGCAAATCATGAGATAAAGGTATGTTTCTAAGCCTTAGTACATTGGTTTTGTGGACTAACATATTTGTCTAAGTGTTAGAAACAGAAAGATGAAAAAGAGAAAAGGGGAGAGAAAGACTTGGCTGTGTGCAGCCAAGTCTCAGCTCGGTCTGGAGCACCGGACTGTCCGGTGTGCACCGGACAGTGTCCGGTGCGCCAGGCTGCCTCGACTCGAACTGGCCGCTCTCGGGAAATTGGCCGACGGCGTACGGCTAAAATTCACCGGACTGTCCGGTGTGCACCGGACTGTCCGGTGAGCCAACGGTCGGCCGGGCCAACGGTCGGCCGCGCAATCTGCGCGGGACACGTGGCGGAGCCAACGGTCGGAAGACGGCACCGGACTGTCCGGTGTGCACCGGACATGTCCGGTGCGCCAACGGCTCCGAGATCTCCGACGGTCTGCAACGGTCGAAAGTGCCAGATATGGAAAGAAATCGGGCACCGGACAGTGTCCGGTGTGCACCGGACTGTCCGGTGCCCCCGACGACAGAAGGCAAGGATGGCCTTCCGGATTTGCTCTCAACGGCTCCTAGCTGCCTTGGGGCTATAAAAGGAGCCCCTAGGCGCTTGGAGGAGACACACAAGCAACTCTTGAGCATTCTTGATCATCCACACTAAGTCTCTGCGCATTCGTTTGTGTTTCTAAGTGATTCGAGCTCTGTTCTAAGTGTGAACTCTGAGATAGTCTTGTGAGCTCGATTCTTGGCCGTGTGTGTGTGCTTTTGCTGTGGATTTGTGTGTGTTGCTTCCCTCCCTTACTCTGTGCTTTCTTTGTGATCATATACTTGTAAGGGCAAGAGACTCCAATTTGTGGAGATTCCTTGCAAACGGGATAGTGAAAGGAAAAGCAAAACACCGTGGTATTCAAGTGGGTCTTTGGACCGCTTGAGAGGGGTTGATTGCAACCCTCGTCCGTTGGGACGCCACAACGTGGAAGTAGGCAAGCATTGGCTTGGCCGAACCACGGGATAAACCACCGTGTCACCTCTGTCTTGATCTCTTGTGGTATTGTGTTTTGTTGAGACTTCACCTTAGCCACTTGGCAATAATCGTGCTAACACATAACAAGTTTTTGTGGCTTAAGTTTGAAGTTTTTACAGGATCACCTATTCACCCCCCCCCCTCTAGGTGCTCTCAATTGGTATCGGAGCCGTTCTATTCACAAAGGGACTAACCGCCCGAATAGATGGATCCTAAGGGGAAGGGTATAGTGATCAACGACAAAGAGAAGGAGACCTTCGTCAACGAGCCGAAGGACGACAAGCCTACCGACTCCGGCTCGGGCCATAGACGGAAGGAAGGGAGGAAGAAGAAGACCAGGCGCATCAAGGAGATTGTCTACTACGACAGCGATGAGTCTACTTCCTCCCAAAAGGACGACCACAACGACTACGAGAGGAAGAAATCGGTTAATTCGAACTTTTCTTTTGACTACTCTCGTATTCCGCAAAGTTCACATTCACATTTGCTCTCCATTCCACTCGGCAAGCCCCCACACTTTGATGGAGAGGACTACGGATTTTGGAGCCACAAAATGCGTAGTCACCTATTCTCTCTCCATCCTAGTATTTGGGAGATTGTAGAGAGTGGAATGCATTTTGATAGTTCGGATAGTCCCATGTTCATTAATGAACAAATTCATAAGAATGCACAAGCTACTACTGTTCTTTTAGCTTCCTTGTGCAGGGATGAATACCATAAAGTGAGCGGCTTGGATAACGCCAAGCAAATCTGGGACACCCTCAAGATTTCTCATGAGGGGAACGACGTCACCTTGCTCACCAAGATGGAGTTGGTGGAGGGAGAGCTTGGACGGTTCGCAATGATAAGGGGGGAGGAGCCGACGCAAACATACAATCGGCTCAAGACCCTTATCAACAAGATAAGAAGCTACGGGAGCACGCGATGGACGGATCACGACGTCGTCCGCCTAATGCTAAGGTCATTTACCGTTCTTGATCCTCACTTGGTGAACAATATACGTGAAAATCCCAGGTACACCAAGATGTCGCCCGAAGAAGTTCTTGGGAAATTCGTTAGCGGGCGAATGATGATCAAGGAGGCGAGGTATGTGGACGACGCCTTGAATGGTCCGATCAACGAGCCGCAACCCCTTGCTCTTAAGGCAACACGAAGCAAGGAGGCGCTACCCAGCAAGGTGGCACAGATTGAGGCGGCCGGACTCAATGATGAAGAGATGGCTCTCATCATCAAGAGATTTAAGACGATGCTTAAAGGTCACAAGGGACAACCAAGCAAGACCAAAGCCAAGGGGAAGCGCTCATGCTTCAAATGCGGTAAGTTTGGTCATTTCATTGCTAACTGTCCCGATAATGAAAGTGACCAGGAAAAGGGGAACAAAAGAGAGAAGAAGAAGCAATACAAGAAGGCAAAAGGCGAGGCGCATCTAGGAAAGGAGTGGGACTCGGATTGCTCCTCCTCCGACTCCGACAACGAAGGACTCGCCGCCACTGCCTTCAACAAATCTGCTCTCTTCCCCAACGAGCGTCTCACCTGTCTTATGGCAAGGGAGAAGAAGGTGAGTACTCAAGACTCCACTTATGCTTCTTCTAGTGATAGTGAGTCTAGTGATGATGACATAGACTATTCTTGCTTGTTCAAGGGCTTAGATAGATCTAAGATAGATAAAATCAATGAATTGATTGATGCTTTGAATGAAAAGGATAGGCTTTTAGAAAAGCAAGAGGATTTATTGTATGATGAACATGATAAGTTTGTAGAGGCACAAAAATCATATGCTTTAGAAGTGAAAAGAAATGAAGTGCTTTCTAGTGAAATATCTTCTTGTCATGAAACCATTGCTACTTTACAAAGTGTTAACCATGATTTAAATGCTAAATTAGAAGTAACAAATAAATCTAAGTCTTGTGTTGAAAATGTTACAATTTGCACTAGGTGTAAGGATTTTGATGTTAACACTTGTAGCAAACACTTAGTTTCAATTTCAAAACTAAAAGATGAAGTGGCTAGTCTTAATGCCCAACTTAAGACTAGCAAGAGTGAAGTTGAAAAGATAAAATTTGCAAGGGATGCCTATACAATTGGAAGACATCCCTCAATTAAGGATGGGCTTGGCTTCAAGAGGGAAGCCAAGAACTTAACAAGCCATAAGGCTCCCATCTTCGTCAAGGAGAAGGGGAAGGCCCCTATGGCTAGTAATGCTAAAAAGAATCATGCTTTTATGTATAATGATAGGAGAAATGCTAGAAATGCTTATAATGATTTTGATTCACATGTTTATGATTCTCATGCCATGTTTGCCTCTAGTTCCTCTCATAAGCATGATAGAGATATGTGTAGGAGAAATGTTGTACATATGCCTAGGAGAGATATTGCTCGTGTACCTAGAAAGAATGTTATTCATGCTCCTAGGAAAGTAGTGAATGAACCTTCTACCATTTATTATGCTTGTAATGTTCCCTTTGCTATTTGTAGAAAGGGTAAGAAGGTATTTGCTAGGAAGTTAGGGGCAAGATGCAAGGGAGATAAAACTTGCATTTGGGTCCCTAAAGATATTTGTGCTAACCTTGCAGGACCCAACATGAGTTGGGTACCTAAGACCCAAGCCTAAATTTGCCTTGCAGGTTTATGCATCCGGGGGTTCAAGCTGGATTATCGACAGCGGATGCACAAACCATATGACGGGGGAGAAGAAGATGTTCACCTCCTACGTCAAGAATAAGGATTCCCAAGATTCAATTATATTCGGTGATGGGAATCAAGGCAAGGTAAAAGGGTTAGGTAAAATTGCAATTTCTAATGAGCATTCTATCTCAAATGTATTCTTAGTGGAGAGTCTTGGATATAATTTGCTATCTGTTAGTCAATTATGCAATATGGGGTACAACTGTTTATTTACAAACGTAGATGTGTCTGTCTTTAGAAGATGTGATGGTTCACTAGCTTTTAAGGGTGTACTAGACGGCAAGCTTTATTTAGTTGATTTTGCAAAAGAAGAGGCCGGTCTAGATGCATGCTTAATGGCTAAGACTTGCATGGGCTGGCTGTGGCATCGCCGCTTAGCACATGTGGGGATGAAGAACCTCCACAAGCTTCTAAAGGGAGAACACGTGATAGGTCTAACAAATGTGCATTTCGAAAAAGATAGACCTTGTGCAGCTTGTCAGGCAGGTAAACAAGTGGGAGGAGCACATCACAGCAAGAATGTGATGACAACGTCAAGACCTCTGGAGCTGCTGCATATGGACCTCTTCGGACCCGTCGCCTATCTAAGTATAGGAGGAAGTAAGTATGGTTTAGTTATTGTTGATGACTTTTCCCGCTTCACTTGGGTGTTCTTTTTGCAGGATAAATCTGAAACCCAAGGGACCCTCAAGCGCTTCCTCAGGAGAGCTCAAAATGAGTTTGAGCTCAAGGTGAAGAAGATAAGGAGCGACAACGGGTCCGAGTTCAAGAACCTTCAAGTGGAGGAGTTTCTTGAGGAGGAAGGGATCAAGCACGAGTTCTCCGCTCCCTACACACCACAGCAAAATGGTGTGGTAGAGAGGAAGAACAGGACGCTAATCGATATGGCAAGGACGATGCTTGGAGAGTTCAAGACCCCCGAGTGCTTTTGGTCGGAAGCCGTGAACACGGCTTGCCACGCCATCAACAGGGTCTACCTTCACCGCCTCCTCAAGAAGACATCATATGAGCTACTAACCGGTAACAAACCCAATGTATCGTACTTTCGTGTATTTGGGAGCAAGTGCTACATTCTAGTGAAGAAGGGTAGAAATTCTAAGTTTGCTCCCAAAGCTGTAGAAGGGTTTTTATTAGGTTATGATTCAAATACAAAGGCGTATAGGGTCTTCAACAAATCATCGGGTTTGGTTGAAGTCTCTAGCGACGTTGTATTTGATGAGACTAATGGCTCTCCAAGAGAGCAAGTTGTTGATTGTGATGATGTAGATGAAGAAGATGTTCCGACGACCGCTATTCGAACCATGGCGATTGGAGACGTTCGGCCACAGGAACAAGATGAACAAGATCAACCTTCTTCCTCAACGACGGTGCATCCCCCAACTCAAGACGATGAACAGGTTCATCAAAAGGAGGCGTGTGATCAAGGGGGAGCACAAGATGATCATGTGATGGAGGAAGAAGCGCAACCTGCACCTCCAACCCAAGTTCGAGCGATGATTCAAAGGGATCATCCCGTCGACCAAATTTTGGGTGACATTAGCAAGGGAGTAACTACTCGATCTCGATTAGTTAATTTTTGTGAGCATTACTCTTTTGTCTCCTCTATTGAGCCTTTCAGGGTAGAGGAGGCCTTGCTAGATCCAGATTGGGTGTTGGCCATGCAGGAGGAACTCAATAACTTCAAGCGCAATGAAGTTTGGACGCTGGTGCCTCGTCCAAAGCAAAATGTTGTGGGAACCAAGTGGGTTTTTCGCAACAAACAGGACGAGCACGGGGTGGTGACGAGGAACAAGGCTCGACTTGTGGCAAAAGGTTATGCCCAAGTCGCAGGTTTGGACTTTGAGGAGACTTTTGCTCCTGTGGCTAGGCTAGAGTCCATTCGTATCTTGCTAGCATATGCCGCTCACCATTCTTTCAGGTTGTACCAAATGGATGTGAAGAGCGCTTTCCTCAACGGGCCAATAAAGGAGGAGGTGTACGTGGAGCAACCCCCTGGCTTCGAGGATGAGCGGTACCCCGACCACGTGTGTAAGCTCTCTAAGGCGCTCTATGGACTTAAACAAGCCCCAAGAGCATGGTATGAATGCCTTAGAGATTTCTTACTTGCTAATGCTTTCAAGGTTGGGAAAGCCGATCCAACTCTTTTTACAAAGACATGTGATGGTGATTTGTTTGTATGCCAAATTTATGTCGATGACATAATATTTGGTTCTACTAATCAAAAGTCTTGTGAAGAGTTTAGCAGGGTGATGACGCAGAAATTCGAGATGTCGATGATGGGCGAGCTGAACTACTTCCTTGGGTTCCAAGTGAAGCAACTCAAGGACGGCACCTTCATCTCCCAAACGAAGTACACGCAAGATCTGCTGAAGCGGTTTGGGATGAAGGACGCCAAGCCCGCAAAGACTCCGATGGGAACCGACAGACACACCGACCTCAACAAAGGAGGTAAGTCCGTTGATCAAAAAGCATACCGGTCAATGATAGGGTCTTTACTTTATTTATGTGCTAGTAGACCGGATATTATGCTTAGCGTATGCATGTGTGCTAGATTTCAATCCGATCCTAAGGAGTGTCACTTGGTGGCGGTGAAGCGAATTCTTAGATATTTAGTCGCTACGCCTTGCTTCGGGATCTGGTATCCAAAGGGGTCTAACTTTGACTTGATTGGGTACTCAGATTCCGACTATGCTGGATGTAAGGTCGATAGGAAGAGTACATCAGGGACGTGCCAATTCTTAGGAAGGTCCCTGGTGTCATGGAACTCTAAGAAACAAACCTCCGTTGCCCTATCCACCGCTGAGGCCGAGTACGTTGCCGCAGGACAGTGTTGTGCGCAACTACTTTGGATGAGGCAAACCCTCAGGGACTTTGGCTACAATCTGAGCAAAGTCCCACTCCTATGTGATAATGAGAGTGCTATCCGAATAGCGGAAAATCCTGTTGAACACAGCCGCACAAAGCACATTGACATCCGGCATCACTTTCTGAGAGACCACCAGCAAAAGGGAGATATCGAAGTGTTTTATGTTAGCACCGAGAACCAGCTAGCCGATATCTTCACCAAGCCTTTAGATGAAAAGACCTTTTGCAGGCTGCGTAGTGAGCTAAATGTCTTAGATTCGCGGAACTTGGATTGAATTGTAGCATACATGTATTCATGCTTTTGATCATGTTCCTTTTTGCATCTTGTTGCTTATTATGGTGCTCAAGTTGTACAAACACTCCCTGGACCTCACAAGTTCGTTGCAAAGTGATGCACATGTTTAGGGGGAGATGTGTTACAACTTGATCCCTTGAGACTAACCATATGCTTGAGTTTGTTTGATTTAGTCTCAATGAAGAATTGAAAGGGAAAAGGTGGACTTGGACCATGCAAGACTTCCACTGCACTCCGATGAGAGGGTAACTTATTCCAAGTCCATCTCATTAACTCTTATTGCCGTTTGCTCTTAAGTGAAGATTTTGGTGAGGCAATGGGGTTAAAGGGCCAAAATTGATCCCGTTTTGGTGCTTGATGCCAAAGGGGGAGAAAATAACGGCCAAAGCAATAAATGGATCAGCTACCACTTGAGAGATTTTGAAAACAGTAGAATAGAGTTTTTGGTTTGTCAAAATCCTTATGTTGTCTCTCTTGTCAAAAGTTGGCTTCTTGTGAGGAGAAGTACTGATTATGGGAAAAAGGGGGAGTTTTTGAAATCTTTGATCAATCTTTTTTGGAATGACTCTCTTTTTGCTTAAACATGTGTGTTTAACTTAGAGATAGAGATTTGAGTTTGATTTGCAAAAACAAATCAAGTGGTGGCAAAGGATGATCCATATATGCCAAAATTGAATAAAACTTAAATTTATTTTATTTGAAGTGAGTTTGCACTTGTTCTAGTTGCTTTATGTTGTGTTGGCATAAATCACCAAAAAGGGGGAGATTGAAAGGGAAATGTGCCCTTGGGCCATTTCTGAATATTTTGGTGATTGAGTGCCAACACATGTGTTTAATTGTGAAGTTATATACATGGATGAACAAGGTGCAAATCATGAGATAAAGGTATGTTTCTAAGCCTTAGTACATTGGTTTTGTGGACTAACATATTTGTCTAAGTGTTAGAAACAGAAAGATGAAAAAGAGAAAAGGGGAGAGAAAGACTTGGCTGTGTGCAGCCAAGTCTCAGCTCGGTCTGGAGCACCGGACTGTCCGGTGTGCACCGGACAGTGTCCGGTGCGCCAGGCTGCCTCGACTCGAACTGGCCGCTCTCGGGAAATTGGCCGACGGCGTACGGCTAAAATTCACCGGACTGTCCGGTGTGCACCGGACTGTCCGGTGAGCCAACGGTCGGCCGGGCCAACGGTCGGCCGCGCAATCTGCGCGGGACACGTGGCGGAGCCAACGGTCGGAAGACGGCACCGGACTGTCCGGTGTGCACCGGACATGTCCGGTGCGCCAACGGCTCCGAGATCTCCGACGGTCTGCAACGGTCGAAAGTGCCAGATATGGAAAGAAATCGGGCACCGGACAGTGTCCGGTGTGCACCGGACTGTCCGGTGCCCTCGACGACAGAAGGCAAGGATGGCCTTCCGGATTTGCTCTCAACGGCTCCTAGCTGCCTTGGGGCTATAAAAGGAGCCCCTAGGCGCTTGGAGGAGACACACAAGCAACTCTTGAGCATTCTTGATCATCCACACTAAGTCTCTGCGCATTCGTTTGTGTTTCTAAGTGATTCGAGCTCTGTTCTAAGTGTGAACTCTGAGATAGTCTTGTGAGCTCGATTCTTGGCCGTGTGTGTGCGCTTTTGCTGTGGATTTGTGTGTGTTGCTTCCCTCCCTTACTCTGTGCTTTCTTTGTGATCATATACTTGTAAGGGCAAGAGACTCCAATTTGTGGAGATTCCTTGCAAACGGGATAGTGAAAGGAAAAGCAAAACACCGTGGTATTCAAGTGGGTCTTTGGACCGCTTGAGAGGGGTTGATTGCAACCCTCGTCCGTTGGGACGCCACAACGTGGAAGTAGGCAAGCATTGGCTTGGCCGAACCACGGGATAAACCACCGTGTCACCTCTGTCTTGATCTCTTGTGGTATTGTGTTTTGTTGAGACTTCACCTTAGCCACTTGGCAATAATCGTGCTAACACATAACAAGTTTTTGTGGCTTAAGTTTGAAGTTTTTACAGGATCACCTATTCACCCCCCCCCCCTCTAGGTGCTCTCAATACCGAGGGATGTCGCCGAGCACTCGCCGGATATTCGGGCAGGAGCCCGACCCGTCAAATGGCCTCTGCACGGATGACGCCCGGGGGCTGCGCCCCCCCCCCCGCTCATACACGAGTATCAGTCGTCAAGGAAGGGTCGGCCTCGCCTCGGCAGAGCCCGACCCTCCCTCGGGGGCTAAAAAGGGGGAACCCCTCCGCGTCGAGATTGGGTGTACTTTTCTGCATAAAAAATTTTCGACCAAGAAGGGGCTTTTGCGTTCTCCCGGCTATGTCAGAAGCAGGGTCCCGAGGAGCGAACGTGGGTACATGTAAGTGGCGAGGACGACTGAGCCGAGGAACCCCTATGCCTCCGGGTTAGGGACACCTCACTCATCACCTGCCACGAAAAATGACCCAACTCGGGAAGTCACCCTATTATTGACGAACTAGGCCAGACGCGCAAATTGAAAGAAAGGAGAGTACGACTTCATGCAAGAAAAACAAAGTGTTCAGGCCTCGGCGGCCGCGGTAAGGCGCACATCCAACAGAAACTGTTCCAACAAAAGTTAGGCGCCGCCTTGGGAAGGAGCCGCGCCCTCAGTTCCGCCCCCGCCGTCGGTAAGGTCCGCCTCCGCTTCCGGCGACGGCGCAGGAGGAAGGATCTCCGCCTCAAAGGTGGTCGCCAGCGCCGCGCTCGGACCCGCGGCGACCGCGTCGAGCCGCTGAACTTCTGCCAGGGCAGCTTCGTCTTCGTCAGGAAGACAATACCCCTCACTGACCCGTTCCAGGTCCACAACATAATGGGAAGCGAGCACGGCGAAGGCCCGCCTGACGCTGTGGTGTAGCGCCTCGCGGACTTTGTCGCGCATGTAATCAGCCAAGGCTTGAAGGCGGCTTTGAGGGGAGCTTCCTGAAGGGACGTCGCTGGGGCCAAGGATCCGATACACGTCCGAGACGGCCTCGGACATGGCCGCAAGGTCGGCCTCCCTCTGCTCGGCAGCTCCGGCAAGCGCCTTAGCGGACTCGTCAAGGGCGGACTCGAGCTCTGCGAACAACCAGAAGAAAGACCTCAAGCACAAGCAGAAGAAACAGACAAGAACAAGAACCAGGGACGGCCAAGGCATACCTCCGGCTCGGGCACGCTGCTCCGAGGCCGCGACTTGGGCTGCGGCTAGGTCGGCCGCGATGGTCTCAGCCCGGCTTTCGGCCTCGGCAGCCCGGCCCCGAGATTGGTCCCGCTCCTCGATGACCTGGACGAACTCCGACCGCTGCCGTTGCGCCTCCGCGCGCGCTGCTGCCGCCTCGGCTCTCAGGTCAGCGCAGAGCAACTGGAGGTCCGCTATCTTGGCATCCTGCTGAGAAAGGCGCGCGGTAGCCCCGGCGAGCGAGGTCCTCAGGGATCGCAGCGAGCCCCAGACATCGACCTCGCGGCGGATGAACGACGACTTGGCGGCGCTCCGATCCGTCAGATCCTGGGGGAGGGAAACAGGGCGTCACGACGAACGCCTCGCTCACAGAAAAGAAAAGGTATGCCTGAGACCGTTACCTGGAGGATTTTGGGGACGTCCCTGCAGAGAACCTCCAGCGACGACCGGAGCGACCCCACCGTTGCTTCCGCACGCTCGCGGAGCTCATCCCAGGACTGGTCCTCCTATTCATCGTCGAGAACGAAGACAGGGTCCGAGGCCTCGCGGGTCCGGAATCGGAGCAACTGGCGCCGGGCCTCGGGGCTCCGCCGCACAGCGACGAGGCTGCCGCCCGGCTGGATGGATTGCGCGTCCACGCCCACCTCTTCCGAGGCACTGGGCACCGACGCATCAGCCATCCCGACGCTGGCAGCAACCAGTCGCTCTCCGACTGGGACGGCGGTGACTTCGGTGGCGGCAGGCGCCAGCATGGCCGGCACGACAGGCGGGCTCGGGACCACGTCGGCGCCGGCCGCCTCCCCTATCACGATGGCCGCCTTGGCAGAAGAGCCCGCCTCGGGAACCTGCTCCCCAGAGACAGGCGACGCCCGAGCCCCCTACGGTGAAACGCCCTGCGAAAGGGTCGGCTGAACGACAAGGCCCGGGGCGGCGCTGGCCGTCCAGACCGACGCCGTCTTAAGGACCTTCCAGGGTGCCAGGTCGGTCTGGCCATGGCTTCGCTTGCTGAATAAAAAAGAAAAAAAAGAGAAAGGGAAAATCACGGCCGAGACCTGTGAATGGGAAGCCAAGACGAAGACATTCCGAGGTACTTACCCACTTCGGGCCATGATCCACCGCGCCTGGGGGGAGGTTTCTTGGATCCCGGCTCCCGAAACAGCCGCCGAGGTCCGCTTCGCCGGCAACTTCGGCGCCACCCTTGCTTTGGACGCCCGGGGAGCAGATGGCCCGGGCACGGTCACGATGACTTGAGGGTCACCCCCATGCGCTGCCGGTACGGGCGGCGGCCCCTGGGGGGCAGACGCCCTGACCTGGCCCTCCGCAGCCACCTCAGCTCCTCCAGCCGAGGGGTCAGGTGACCTCACGGGTCGCCCCCGTGCCTCGGACCGGGACCCCGACGCCCCAACTCCGGGGACTGACGGTGTCGGCCCGCTCAGGGGCTGACTCGACGGCTCCTGGCCACACCGCAAGCCGGGGCTGAGACCGAGACGGGCGGCCATGTCGTCCTCCTCCTCATCACCATCGTCATCATCGTCATCGGGTGTCTCCGGCGACGGCTCCCTTGGGAGTCCTTCCCTCTCCTGCTGGCGACGGCGCTTCTCCAAGGCGTCCCGAGCCCGCCTCCGCTCGCGGGCCCGGGCCTTCTCCGCGTCCTTCTTCTTCTTCTCCTCCTCCGCGGCGACCCGCCGCGCTGCCCGGTCCACCGCGTCCTCCGGGACCCATGGCAGGGAGGGCTTGTGCCACCCCACCTCCTAAAGAAGGGGGGAAAGAAACCCAATCGTAAGAACCAGGAGCAACCCGGTGTATGAAGAAGGAAGGAGCGAACACTCACCAGAGTTGCGCACCCCTGGTCGGGGCGCATCCGAAGCTGGGAGAAGGCGTGGGGGTCCGGCTTCCCCATCGCGGCCGACACCCGCCATTGGAGGGCGTCGAGGGGAAGAGGATCAGGGAACATTCGTGACCCCTCCCAGTCAGCCTCCGGGGTCATCTCCCAAAGCGGCAGCCGCCGCTCCGCCAAGGGAAGTACTCTCCGACGGTGGATGGCGGCAACCACTCCCGCAGCGGTGAGTCCTCCCTCCCGCAACGCCTTCAGGGCCTGGAGAAGGGGTTCGAGGTTCTTCTGTCTCTCATGTGGAGTCCCATGGCGCCTGGCGTCGGTGGCGGCGGTGACTACCCGCTGGGAGAACGGCGGGAGCAACTCACCGTCATTCCGGAGGTAGAACCACCGGCGCTGCCACCCCTTGTTCGAGGACGCGAGGACGGCAGGGATGTACTGCGACGCCCGCGACTGCCTCAACAAGAGGGTGCAGCCGCCGGCCCGCACCGCTGCACGGACCTTCCTCTCCCCCGTCGGCAAGGCAAAAAGCTCGGCGAAGAAGAGATGAGTCCACAAATCCCAATGGGGGGCGATCCCCAAATACCTTTCGCACACCGCTACGAAGATAGCAGCCTGCGAGATGGAGTTGGGGGTGAGGTTATGCAACTCCACCCCATAGTGGAACAGGATGGCCCGCATAAAGCGGCTCGTCGGCACACCGAATCCCCGCTCGTGGAAGGAGACGAAGCTCACGACGTACCCCGGCGGTGGGGATGGAGCGACTCCGCCCATGGGAGGAATCCATTCTGGCCGCTGCTCATCGGTGAGAGGGCGAAGCAAACCCTCGCCGACCAGCTCCTCCAAATCTCTCGCCGTCACCGTGGAAAAGGGCCACGGGTCGCACGGGGAGATTATGGCCACCCGATCAGCCATCACCAAAACAGAAGGGGTGGCGGCGCAAGGGGCAGGAAGGGCGTATTCCTCTTCTCTGGCTAAAGTTTCTCGGGTTGCGAAAGCCTAAAGGAAGAGGCAGGAAGCGGAGCAAAGAACCGTCACCGGACCCTCTCCGGGGTATATAAAGACCAAGGCGAAGACGGTTCCAACGTTCCGCCCGGACCGGACGCGGGATTCAAAAACGCGAAGCGAAACGGCCGTTCCTCGAACGGCTCGCGCACGCGCAACAGCGGCCTCGCCAACTACTCGCCCCGTCGCATTAACTCCGCGGCTGGACAGGCGGCGCTTCTGGCAGGAGCAGCGGGTGACGCTTCGCCTTCGCCGAAACAACCACGCCAAAAAAGGTACGCCGCGTCATTCGGTTTCGTATCCTTTTTCCTTTTTTCCTCTTTCTCTATCTCTTGCGACAGGGACCGGGAAAGGGGGATACCCCGAAAGGGGTCCTTCCCCGTGAAGGAACCAGGCTCCGAGCCTCCTTACTGATCAGGGGTTCGAAGGCTGGCCCCCCGAAGGGTTCAACAGCCGCCTCAGATCGCGTGGGCCCTACACCCACTACTGGTCAAAGGTTCGAAGGCCGGCCCCCCGAAGGGTTCCACGGCCGCCTCAGGCTACTCGGGCTCCGCGCCCATTACTGATCAGGGGTTCGAAGGCTGGCCCCCGAAGGGTTCACAGTCGCCTCAGACACCGAGCGAGGGATAACCAGGGGTACGTTCGATACATAACCAAGGCTCGGGCTGCGCTCCCGAGGTACCCTAGGACATTTCCGAGACCAGCGGGAGCGATTTTGTAACGGAATCCCATCGGAGGGAGGCATTGAGCCCTCGGACCCCGCCGCCAGGGGACCGGGTCCGGCAGATCACTCGCAGGTACTTTTGGGCGTGCCTCTGGGCCCCTAGCCGACCCCCAACGAACGGGGCACGGACGTCCACTCGGATTACCCGCTTGCAGCTCACCGGAGACACCATGTTCGGTGCCCATCGAGGGTAACATGGCGCTCTCCCCCCCCCCTCCTCCTTGCGGAAAGGCGAAGTAGGGGCGTATATAAAAAAGCCGAGTCTGTCCCTGATCGCCCTCTCGCCCTGTGCGGAGGCTCGGGGGCTGCTCTCGCAAACCCGGCTCCGGCCAAACCGTTGACAGCGTCAACATACCGGCCCGAGAACTTGGGCCCCGACCGTGCACCCGGGCTACGGCCAGTTCGCATGAGGGAACCGCCAGACCAGCCGAAGCATTACGCAAGGCATTAAGACCTCGAAGGAGTGAAACCACTCCTCCGAGGCCTCGGGGGCTACACCCGGCGGGTGCGCTCGCGCGCACCCACCGGAACAAAATGCAACCGAGAAAGGCTGGTCCCCTTGCAAAAAAGTGCGACGAAAGCCTCCAAGCGAGTGCTAACACTCCCTTCGAGGCTCGGGGGCTACTGTCGGGGACCATAATTAGGGGTACCCTCAAGACGCCTAATTCTCAGCTGGTAACCCCCATCAGCATAAAGCTGCAGAGGCCTGATGGGTGCGATTAAGTCAGGGATCAGTCCATACGAGCGACTCGATCACGCCTCGCCCGAGCCTAGCCTCGGGCAAGGGCAGCCGACCCCGAGGTGTTTCCGTCTCGCCCGAGGCCCCCTTTTTTCGGCGAACACATCTCCGGCTCGCCCGAGGCCTTGCCTTCGCTAAGAAGCAACCCTGACTAAATCGCCGCGCCGACCGACCGAGTCGCAGGGGCATTTAACGCAAAGGTAGCCTGACACCTTTATCCTGACGCGCGCCCCCCGGCAGAGCCGAAGTGACCGCCGTCACTTCGCCGCTCCACTGACCGGTCTGACAGAAGGACAGCGCCGCCTGCGCCATTCCGACTGCAGTGCCACTTGACAGAGTGAGACTGACAGGCAGTCAGGCCTTGCCAAAGGCGCCATAGGAAGCTCCGCCCGACCCAGGGCTCGGACTCGGGCTAAGGCCCCGGAAGACGGCGAACTCCGCTCCGCCCGACCCAGGGCTCGGACTCGGGCTAAGGCCCCGGAAGACGGCGAACTCCGCTCTGCCCGACCCAGGGCTCGGACTCGGGCTAGGCCCCAGAAGACGACGAACTCCGCTTCGCCCGACCCCAGGGGTCGGACTCCACCCTGGCCTCTGCCGAACGACCTCCGCCTCGCCCGACCCAGGAGCTTGGGCTCGGCCTCGGCCATGGAAGACAGACTCGACCTCGGCTTCGGAGGAGCCTCCACGTCGCCCGACCTAGGGCACAAGCCCGCCACGTCAACAGGAAGCGCCATCATCACCCTACCCCGAGCCGACTCGGGCCGCAGAGAACAAGACCGGTGTCCCATCTGGCTAGCTCCGCCAGATAGGCAATGATGGCGCCCCGCTAGCCCCGTGACGACGGCGGCTCTCAGCTCCCTTACGGAAGCAGGGGGGCGTCAGCAAGGACCCAACCGCTCCGACAGCTGTCCCTCCGCCAGGCTCCATTGCTCCTCCGACAGCCACGACACCACACCAGCTGGGTGCCAAGATCTCTCCGGCTGCCACATTGGCATGTACTTAGGGCGCTAGCTCTCCCCCGCTAGACATGTAGCACTCTGCTACACCCCCATTGTACACCTGGATCCTCTCCTTACGCCTATAAAAGGAAGGACCAGGGCCTTCTTAGGGAAGGTTGGCCGCGCGGGGACGAGGACGGGGCAGGCGCTCTCTTGGGGCCGCTCGCTTCCCTCACCCGCGTGGACGCTTGTAACCCCCTACTGCAAGCGCACCCGACCTGGGCGCGGGACGAACACGAAGGCCGCGGGATTTCCACCTCTCTCACGCCCGTCTCCGGCCACCTCGCTTTCCCCCCTTCGCGCTCGCCCACGCGCTCGACCCATCTGGGCTGGGGCACGCGACACACTCACTCGTCGGCTTAGGGACCCCCCGGTCTCGAAACGCCGACAGTCGGGGACCATAATTAGGGGTACCCTCAAGACGCCTAATTCTCAGCTGGTAACCCCCATCAGCATAAAGCTGCCGAGGCCTGATGGGTGCGATTAAGTCAGGGATCAGTCCATACGAGCGACTCGATCACGCCTCGCCCGAGCCTAGCCTCGGGCAAGGGCAGCCGACCCCGAGAGGTTTCTGTCTCGCCCGAGGCCCCCTTTTAACGGCAGACACATCTCCGGCTCGCCTGAGGCCTTGCCTTCGCTAAGAAGCAACCCTGACTAAATCGCCGCGCCGACCGACCGAGTCGCAGGAGCATTTAACGCAAAGGTAGCCTGACACCTTTATCCTGACGCGCGCCCCCCGGCAGAGCCGAAGTGACCGCCGTCACTTCGCCGCTCCACTAACCGGTCTGACAGAAGGACAGCGCCGCCTGCGCCGCTCCGACTGCAGTGCCACTTGACAGAGTGAGACTGACAGGCAGTCAGGCCTTGCCAAAGGCGCCATAGGAAGCTCCGCCCGACCCAGGGCTCGGACTCGGGCTAAGGCCCCGGAAGACGGCGAACTCTGCTCCGCCCGACCCAGGGCTCGGACTCGGGCTAAGGCCCCGGAAGACGGCGAACTCCGCTCCGCTCGACCCAGGGCTCGGACTCGGGCTAAGGCCCCGGAAGACGGCGAACTCCGCTCCGCCCGACCCAGGGCTCGGACTCGGGCTAAGGCCCCGGAAGACGGCGAACTCCGCTCCGCCCGACCCAGGGCTCGGACTCGGGCTAAGGCCCCGGAAGACGGCGAACTCCGCTCCGCCCGACCCAGGGCTCGGACTCGGGCTAAGGCCCCAGAAGACGACGAACTCCGCTTCGCCCGACCCCAGGGGTCGGACTCCGCCCTGGCCTCCGCCGAACGACCTCCGCCTCGCCCAACCCAGGAGCTCGGGCTCGGCCTCGGCCATGAAAGACAGACTCGACCTCGGCTTCGGAGGAGCCTCCACGTTGCCCGACCTAGAGCACAAGCCCGCCACGTCAACAGGAAGCGCCATCATCACCCTACCCCGAGCCGACTCGGGCCGCAGAGAACAAGACCGGTGTCCCATCTGGCTAGCTCTGCCAGATAGGCAATGATGGCGCCCCGCTAGCCCCGTGACGACGGCGGCTCTCAGCTCCCTTACGAAAGCAGGGGGACGTCAGCAAGGACCCAACCGCTCCGACAGCTGTCCCTCCGCCAGGCTCCGTTGCTCCTCCGACAGCCACGACACCACACCAGCTGGGTGCCAAGATCTCTCTGGCTGCCACATTGGCATGTACTTAAGGCGCTAGCTCTCCCCCGCTAGACACGTAGCACTCTGCTACACCCCCATTGTACACCTGGATCCTCTCCTTACGCCTATAAAAGGAAGGACCAGGGCCTTCTTAGAGAAGGTTGGCCGCGCGGGGACGAGGACGGGGCAGGCGCTCTCTTGGGGCCGCTCGCTTCCCTCACCCGCGTGGACGCTTGTAACCCCCTACTGCAAGCGCACCTGACCTGGGCGCGGGTCGAACACGAAGGCCGCGGGATTTCCACCTCTCTCATGACTCGTCTCCGGCCACCTCGCTTTCCCCCCTTCGCGCTCGCCCACGCGCTCGACCCATCTGGGCTGGGGCACGCGGCACACTCACTCGTCGGCTTAGGGACCCCCCGGTCTCGAAACGCCGACAATAAGGTGCAAGGGTTAAAAAGTGCAAAATAAATTTGGGACGTCCTCAAGACCGCGCACGAAGGGGATGAGGTGACCAAGATCACCAAGCGCAAAACGATCGAGGGAGAACTCGGTCGATTCGTCCTCAATTAAGGGGAAGATCTGCAAGCAATGTACAACCGGCTAAAGACCATGGTCAACCAAGTGCGCAACCTCGGGAGCACAAAATAGGATGACCATGAAATGGTCAAGGTTATTCTATGATCCCTTGTATTTCGTAATCCCACTCAAGTTCAATTAATACGTGGGGATCCTAGATACAGGCTAATGTCTCCTGAGGAGGTAATTGGAAAGTTTGTGAGCTTTGAACTTATGATCATAGACTCCAAACATATTGTTAACTTGGAGCAAGGCGCCACCTCAACACCCGAGGTGCAACCTGTCGGTGTTTTGGGTCCGACCGCACACCTGGGGTTGCCCCTCGAGGTGCTTTTTGGAGTAGGACGGTGTTACCGACTGTAGCTCGATGGTTCGTGCTAGATGCACGAGAGACTGTAGATAATTTTATATAGGTTCGGGCCGCTTAGAGAGGCGTAACACCCTACTTCCTGGTGTGGATCTTTTATGTGGTGGGTTATAGGGGGGTTCTCTGGTACAAGGAATGCTAGAGAGCTGAGTAGACGGCTAATGAGTAGGTTGTTGTTTGATGGGGGCCCCCTGGGCCTTATATACTCGACCGTGGGGCGTTACATGCGGGTATGATAACCATGTGTTCCTAAGTAGTAGCGAACCGACTGAGCTTATCTTCCTATAATCCTGCCGACTTATCATCGTTTAGTTCCAACGTTTGAGGGCGCTGCGTGGGAGAATCGGATCACTGCTGTGGACAACGTTTGAATTCAGTGAGCCGCGCGGGCTCGAACCAATCCGATCTTTTGCCGATCCGTTCTGCCAGACATTCCTCCCCCGGCCCACGAAGGGACGACCTTGCGAAATAATGGGCCTAAGGCCTTCTTGCCTTCTAGTGGACCCGGGGGATATCTATCCTCCACAAGCCCCCAATCTTTGAGTTGATTTTGAAATAATCGGCCCAAAGATTCTAGGTCCAGCTTGCAGTTTTCGATTTTGGTAAGGAATGCTTTGAAAACATGCCTATCGAGTTGTTGCTTCTAAGCTCTCGGTAAAAATGATCTTCCGTTATCCTCTCCTGCCATTATTCATCGGTCTTTGCTTTATTCTTCAGAAATTAGTGCTCTGTCTCTGATTCATGCTTTGGAGATCAGCATTCTGCTCCATGGGGTTTAGGATTTATCGGGTGCACCGGAGGTGCACCCAATGGGTGTAGCCCCCGAGCTTTGAGTGGATTACTGAAAATAATCCACTCAAAGGTATTCATCTCATGCTCTTTAGAAATCATCATTTTATCTTCATCTCATGCTTTAGAAATCAGCATTTTATCGTCAGTTCATGCTTTAGAGATCAGCATTCTGTCTTTCAGGGTTAATGATTCATTGGGTGCACCGGAGGTGCACCCAATGGGTGTAGCCCTCGAGCTTTGAGTGGATTACTGAAAATAATCTACTCAAAGGTCTTCATCTCATGCTTTTAGAAATCATCATTTTATCTTTGTCTCATACTTTAGAAATCAGCATTATATCATCAGCTTTATGCTTTAGAGATCAGCATATGGTTTTGCCCTTGAGATCAGCAACGTGGTCTTCCTTTGTCCTGTTAGGTTTGAAATTTATTTGATCGGCGACAGATTGGACGTCTGGTAGATGGCTCTTGGCTGGTCTTCATTTCGCTCAGTGCTTAAATGCTTCTGTTGATTAGACTTGTACTTCAACAACTATTTTTGGCTTTCCTCCGATCTCTATCGATATCTCTCTTCTGTCTTATTCATTGCGTATACTGTATGGATGTGATTGCTTGGAAAAATCTATTGAAAATTCTTGGACGCCCCCCAATGGGTACCCGGAAACCTGGGGGTGCTCGCCCAAAGTGTCTTCGCCAAGTTAGCCACCTAGCTGCGCCTGCTGAGGAGAAGAAGAAAAAGAGACGGCTTCGGCGACTGTCATGCTTAGATCAGGATGTTGGACCATCTGCTCCTATTTGCAAAGAAATACCAATAGAGGTATTTACTGAAGTTGACCCCGCTGGTGGTGTACCTGCTGAAGTTGACCTCAATGGATGTGACCGTGCACCAACTAACCCCAACAAATGTATCCGTGCACCGGCTGACCCCGATGGGTGTGAACCTGTTTAAGCTGAGCCCAATGGGTGTGATCCTGCACCATCTTTTGTCCGCATATCTGATGCGGGCGAAGAAGAGGAGGAAGAAATTCCACTAATTTGCAAGAATAACCAGTGTTACAGAGGTAGCAGGGGGGATAGTGATATTCCTTCTCTAGCTCTGTCTGCTCTTGTTAGCCTGCAAGAATTATCCATAACAGATTTTGATCAGGCCCTTGAGGATGTCGTTCCTGAGAATATGCTGTCAGAGCCGACTGATGGTGATATGATGGATGTTTGCTCTGACATTCCAGATGTGGGATTAGAGGTATCCCGGGCAGCATCTCGCGCATCATCGACCTTGGAAGGCGGTCTTCGGTGTCAAGAGGTTGGTCAAGATTGCCCGACTCCCATGGAGGTGATTGAGGATCCTTCAGCCGTAGAGGTGGCTGTTGTAGGAGACCAAGCCCCCAAGGGTGGTGCTGGCGGTTACCCAGCCTCCGAGGGTGTCGTCGGTAATGATCTTTCGTTGGCAGAGTTTTCTTATAATAACAGTTACCAGTCCAGCTTGAAGATGGCACCTTTTGAGGCCTTATATGGGAGAAGATGTAGAACCCCGCTGAATTGGTCTCAAGTAGGAGAGAGGGAAATATTTGGGCCAGATTTGGTACTGGAAGCAGAGGAAAAGGTCAGAGTCATCAAGAAGAACTTAGAAGCTGCTCAGGCCAGGCAAAAGAGCTATCATGACAAGAGAAGGAAGCCTCTACAGTTTGAAGTGGGAGACCATGTTTATCTTAAGGTGTCACCCACTAAAGGTGTCCAGAGATTTGGGATCAAGGGCAAATTAGCTCCTCGTTACATTGGGCCCTACGAGATCAAGGAGACTTGTGGACTTGTAGCATATCAATTGAAGCTGCCACCCAACATGTCACCTATTCATGATGTGTTCCATGTATCCCAGCTGCGGAAATGTGTCCGTCTACCCACTGAAGTACTACCTGAACCAGACATAGAGATAGAACCAGACATGTCCTATCAAGAGTACCCCGTCAAGGTATTGGATCAAAAGGAGAGATCAAGACGGGCAAGGTCGATTAGAATGTATAAAGTTCAGTGGAGTCACCATTCAGTAGAAGAAGCTACATGGGAGACTGAGGATTTTCTACGCTCTCGCTTCCCCGACTTTCTGCCCAAAGGAGTCGGTACGTAACCCCAAAACCCCACCCCCACCTGCCCTTTGATTACAATTATAAGAAAAACTTAGATAGCAAGAGTAGTCTAAGTTGTGGATTTAACTAAAAAAGGACTTCCTTCTGAAGTTGCAAAGAGGATGACATTCGAAGAACAGTTAACTAGAGAAACTTAAAGAAAAGCAGAAACCACACACCAGCACACCTTCATGGCACCCTCCTGAGGACTCTACCTAAAATCTTGGGACGAGATTCCTTTAAGGGGGGAGGGCTGTAACACCCCAGGTGTTACTCAGGGTATCCACCCAGGGCTACACCATTTAAACCTACTATCACATGTGGGTTGGCTTGAGCAAAGTACATCAAACTTAGAATTCAAATCCTAAGCAAAGTGCAACCCATCTTAGATGTCATACCTTAACCTATCATGCATCTAAAGGGGAAGAATTGCCCAAAACCCTAAAGCAAACCCCCCTTTGGACAATGGGAACCCTAGATGTAAGTATGACCAAAAGGTCATGAAAACCTTATGATCATGGCATGGGCCAAATATAAAAGTTGTAGTACACTTGATAACCTACAAATGATAGTAAGAAAGTAACCCCAAAAAGATTTCAGAAAAGCCCCAAAAGGGTCTTCAAAGGTTTGAGCACAAAAGAAAAATCAGAAATTGCCTAAGTCCAAAAACTAACCTTTGGCCAAAGATCACACATGTTCACCCTCATTCAAACTTCAAAACACTTCGACCCAATTGACAAAGTGGCGCCAAATTAACCCTAGAATGCCCTGGAAAAAGTTGACACCTACCCTAAGACGTTTGACACGACTTAGCACCATTTTTTTCTCGGTTTGGACATCTCTGACATAGCCGACTTCCCACCCCCATATCTCTCTAACCCGACCACATCTACCCTTGGAACTCACATGAACTAGGTAGCTCTAGGTGCAGGGAAGAGATCTCTCATAGGCTCTAGGGCAAGATTCGTATGTTTTGGCCGCTCAGCACAGGGAAGAACACGGGCAGAAGCAAAGAGCCACGTGTTCGACGCGCTCTGAGCTCGCCAAAGCACGCCCGCACGCGCCCCCGCATGCCCCGCATCGCGCCAAAGCCAAGCCAGCGCCATGGCCCACGCCCGCGCCTATAAAGCACCCTGGGACCTTGACCGTACCCCTCCGCACGTGCTCGACCTCACCGAAGCCCAAACCCGCCGGCGTTTGCCCGTGCACGGCGTGTCCGCGGCCGCCCGATCCCCCTGCCACCGTAGACCGGCCAACAGAACCCTTCCCAACCCCGTCCGACCCTCGAAGAAGACTGTGCACACCTCGGTGAAGCTCCCCGAGCGAGGAATCGGAGTTTGCTTCGCCGGAGAGGCCAGTCCACGGTCGCCGGACTCCACCCGACCGCCGGCGAGCGTAGACCGTGTAATCCTCTGCTCCATTCCTCGATTCCTTGTGCACACAGCCTCTACGTCACCCCATGAAGCTCACTGTGCCATTGGATTGAACTAGGTCGCCGTGGTTTGGCCGGCACACCCGCCGCCGACGAGAGCACACGCCTGCGCACGTGGACCGGGCGATTCCGGCCACCCCCGCCGTCGAGCCGTACACCGTTGTGACCGCTAGGACCTCCCGGAGCCAACCCCGCCCTTCGCCGGACCTCTCTCGCCGCTGGTAAGCCGCGCCACCCTTTTCTTTCTCGCGGGTACTGTTTAAACCTAGGGAGGGACCGCGGGGAGAAGAAGAAAAAGCTAGGGGGTTTTGCGCGATGTCAGTGACTCGGATGAATAGTAGCGCGAGGGTATAACTGAGAGAGTTAGTTTGGAAATAACCCGAGGACTTCGGTGCAAAGTGGTTTTCTAGGAAACCTTTAATTAAATCTGATTTAAAATTGAAACAACACTTGAATAATTCATATCTTCTGTTTTATTCATCCAAATTGAGTCAAACCAATTTTGTCAGATCTTAAATAATATAAACTACTGAAGAAAAATATAAAACCCCTATGTGCTACAAAAAACTTTAGGGTTCTAAATTAAATACTGATTTGGCCAAAAGCTAAATAATAGGAAGAAAAATAGTTGCACTATTTAAGTGAGGTTAAGAAAATTTGGAGAAGTACATGACCACCTACTGACCTATTTAAAAATGCTAAACCCCTCTGTACACCCCATTAAGGTAGAGTTTGCCATTTATTTTACATTATGCTTAAGGTTAAAGAAAATAGGAAAGGTGATTTAAATAAAGAACCAGGGAGCCCCATATTTTTGTTAGTA
The DNA here is from genome assembly GCA_029449295.1 of Zea luxurians. Classification (NCBI taxonomy): domain Eukaryota; kingdom Viridiplantae; phylum Streptophyta; class Magnoliopsida; order Poales; family Poaceae; genus Zea; species Zea luxurians. Next base: position 178,668,592 of record JAOPSE010000004.1, on the reverse strand, counting down.
TACTTATTCAGTGTAGTTTACTAGAAAAATTGATTATACCCTGGTTTAGTATAAAATAAATAGGATACCTTTTATTTTAAGAAAACAAGGAAAACTTAGAAAAACCCTACAAAAATAACCCCAAAGTGAAAACACCCCAACCTTTGGGATGGTTAATCTTTTGTTATGAAGGGCATAGGAAAAATATGAAATCTGCTGTTTGACATTTTTCAAATAACAAGGTAGTGGAAAGTGCCTTTTTGGCATTAAAACTTGGGAAAATCACAACTAAATAACCATCCCTTAGCTTTCTATGATTTTTGGCACAGAAGCTTATTATTACTGTTATATGCCAACAAAAATAACCCTTAGGACAGAACCCACCCCTAGTTAAGAGTTGTAGTACAAAGTGGCCCATTTACACAACTTTTGTTATTTTTGTCTAAAGCATAGCCTTTTTATTTTTGAACCTCAAATTCCTAGAACAGGCTATATTGACCAATGGCAAGCCACTGTAATTTTTGCAGAATTTTTTGGAAAAAGTTAATTCACTGATGTAGTTCAAACCTACACTAGAATTCATAAATAGAAAATGAAGAAAGGGAAAATGAATAATGGAAATTAGTGTCATCCTAAAACCCTTTGTAAATTGTCCACTGAAATATATAAAGGAAATACCAATCCACTATGCTTATCCTTAACAAAACCTAAACCTAGAGTGATAAGCATAAACCACTAAAAGCCACATATGACCAATGAACCCTAAGTTGCCAACTAGCTTAGTTTTTCTTCCTTTAGCATAAAGTTATTAAATCCTGCATAATCATGACATACATATTCATTGCATTTCGATAGACTGTAACCTCGCTGATGGAGAGTATGTCCTCGTGCCGGAGCAAGGAGCTGCTCAGGAGGTAGCCCTAGATCCAGCACCAGAGGATCCGCCTGCCCCAGCTTTGGAAGGCAAGCCCCCGTTTTATGCATAACCTGTTCTATATGCTATTTTACTACACTTAATGTTTGTAGGCTTGTATTGTGCACTTAAGTGTAGGAGTTGTTTGAAACCCTAGTTGCATGAACTCAGGATTCCTTTTGAGATGGATACTAGTATGCTAGATCGAGTAGCTGCTTTACTAATTAGGGATCTCGGTAGAAGTCGAGTGATTTTTCTAGCACTCGCGCGAGGTCAGAGACTTGGTTGTATCCATTTTCATATCGTAATGATGATGGTCGGTGGGCAACGGTCCATGGGGATGCGTTGTCTACGAGACAAAAATTGGAATAAGGATTAAGGTGTGGTACCGTGTGTCAAGCGTTTGAACGTACTAAACACATGACGAGAAATATGGTAAATCGGTAAGCCTAGTACCTGAGTGAACCTGGCAGTGGACATATCCCCTCACGCGACCTGAGACGAGGTCTCCCATTCCGGTTATGGTGGGTACAAGCAGGGGCCTATCCAGGGGTGGGGCAATGGGGGCCATGGCCCCACCTCATTTTTTGTAATCTTTTATACCTAGGTTTAGATATACAATAAAATAATTAAACTTTTATATAGTAAGTTGCCAAATTTAATGAAAACTAGGCTTTGATCTATTTTTTTTCGACGCTCCACTACTCAACCCACTCTCCACCTGAGTCATTCAATTCCTTCCCCTAGCGCTAGATTGAGAGCACCTAGAGGGGGGGGGTGAATAGGTGATCCTGTGAAACTTAAAACTTAAGCCACAAAAACTTGTTAAGTGTTAGCACAATAATTGCCAAGTGGCTAAAGAGAAGTCTCAACAAAACACAGTACCACAAGATATCAAGCACAGAGGTGACACAGTGGTTTATCCCGTGGTTCGGCCAAGACCAACGCTTGCCTACTCCACGTTGTGGCGTCCCAACGGACGAGGGTTGCAATCAACCCCTCTCAAGCGGTCCAAAGACCCACTTGAATACCACGGTGTTTTGTTTTGCCTTTCACTATCCCGTTTGCAAGGAATCTCCACAAATTGGAGTCTCTTGCCCTTACAAGTATATGATCACAAAGAAACACAGAGTAAGGGAGGGAAGCAACACACACAAATCCACAGCGAAACGCGCACACACACGGCCAAGAATCGAGCTCACAAGCGTATCACAAAGTTCTCACTAGAACGGAGCTCGAAACACTTAGAATGACAAACGGATGCGCAAAGACTGAGTGTGGATGATCAAGAATGCTCAAAGGTTGCTTGTGTGTCTCCTCCATGCGCCTAGGGGCTCCTTTTATAGCCCCAAGGCAGCTAGGAGCCGTTGAGAGCAAATCCGGAAGGCCATCCTTGCCTTCTGTCGTCGGGGGCACCGGACAGTCCGGTGCACACCGGACACTGTCCGGTGCCCGATTTGTTTCCTTAAACAGCGAAGCTGACCGTTGCAGACCGTTGGCAGATCTGGCACCATTGGCGCACCGGACATGTCCGGTGCACACCGGACAGTCCGGTGACATCTTCCGACCGTTGGCTCCGCCACGTGTCCCGCGCAGATTGCGCGGTCGACCGTTGGCCCGGCCGACCGTTGGCTCACCGGACAGTCCGGTGCACACCGGACAGTCCGGTGAATTTTAGCCGTACGCCGTCGGCGAATTCCCGAGAGCGGCCAGTTCGCTCCGAGCCAGCCTGGCGCACCGGACACTGTCCGGTGCACACCGGACAGTCCGGTGCTCCAGACCGAGCTGGGTCTTGGCAGCACACAGCCAAGTCTTTTCTCCTCTTCTCTCTTCTTCTTCTTTCTGTTTCTAACACTTAGACAAATATATTAGTACACAAAACCAATGTACTAAGGCTTAGAAACATACCTTTACTTCATGATTTGCACCTTGTTCATCCATGTACATAAATTCACAATTAAGCACATGTGTTGGCACTCAATCACCAAAATACTTAGAAATGGCCCAAGGGCACATTTCCCTTTCAATCTCCCCCTTTTTGGTGATTTATGCCAACACAACATAAGGCAGCTAGAACAAGTGCAAACTCACTTCAAATAAAACTTGAATTTATTTTGAATCAATTTTGGCATATATGGATCATCTTTTGCCACCACTTGGTTTGTTTTTGCAAATCAAACTCAAATCTCTATCTCTAAGTCAAACACACATGTTAACGCCAAGAGAGTCATTTCAAAACTCCCCCTTTTTCCCATAATTACTACTTCTCCCAAAAGAAGCCATAAGAGAGACACAAGAGACAACAAAAGAGTTTTAACAAACCAAAAACTCTATTCTACTATTTTCAAAATCTCTCAAGTGGTAGCTGATCCACCCCCTTTTTCCCATAATTACTACTTCTCCCAAAAGAAGCCATAAGAGAGACACAAGAGACAACAAAAGAGTTTTAACAAACCAAAAACTCTATTCTACTATTTTCAAAATCTCTCAAGTGGTAGCTGATCCATTTATCGCTTTGGCCTTTATTTTCTCCCCCTTTGGCATCAAACACCAAAACGGGATCAATTTTGGCCCTTTAACCCCATTGCCTCACCAAAATCTTCAATTTAGAGCAAATGGCAATAAGAGTTCATGAGATGGACTTGGAATAAGTTACCCTCTCATCGGAGTGCAGTGGAAGTCTTGCATGATCCAAGTCCACCTTTTCCCTTTCAATTCTCCTTTGAGACTAAATCAAACAAACTCAAGCATATGGTTAGTCTCAAGGGATCAAGTTGTAACACATCTCCCCCTAAACATGTGCATCACTTTGCAGCGGACTTGTGAGGTCCAGGGAGTGTTTGTACAACTTGAGCACCATAATAAGCAACAAAACGCAAAAAGGAACATGATCAAAAGCATGAATACATGTATGCTACAATTCAATCCAAGTTCCACGAATCTAAGACATTTAGCTCACTACGCAACCTGCAAAAGGTCTTCTCATCTAAAGGCTTGGTAAAGATATCGGCTAGCTGGTTCTCGGAGCTAACATAAAACACTTCGATATCTCCCTTTTGCTGGTGGTCTCTCAAAAAGTGATGCCGGATGTCAAAGTGCTTTGTGCGGCTGTGCTCAACAGGATTTTCCGCTATTCGGATAGCACTCTCATTATCACATAGGAGTGGGACTTTGCTCAGATTGTAGCCAAAGTCCCTGAGGGTTTGCCTCATCCAAAGTAGTTGCGCGCAACACTGACCTGCGGCAACGTACTCGGCCTCAGCGGTGGATAGGGCAACGGAGGTTTGTTTCTTAGAGTTCCATGACACCAGGGACCTTCCTAAGAATTGGCACGTCCCTGATGTACTCTTCCTATCGACCTTACATCCAGCATAGTCGGAATCTGAGTACCCAATCAAGTCAAAGTTAGACCCCTTTGGATACCAGATCCCGAAGCAAGGCGTAGCGACTAAATATCTAAGAATTCGCTTCACCGCCACCAAGTGACACTCCTTAGGATCAGATTGAAATCTAGCACACATGCATACGCTAAGCATAATATCCGGTCTACTAGCACATAAATAAAGTAAAGACCCTATCATTGACCGGTATGCTTTTTGATCAACGGACTTACCTCCTTTGTTGAGGTCGGTGTGTCCGTCGGTTCCCATCGGAGTCTTTGCGGGCTTGGCGTCCTTCATCCCAAACCGCTTTAGCAGATCTTGCGTGTACTTCGTTTGGGAGATGAAGGTGCCGTCCTTGAGTTGCTTCACTTGGAACCCAAGGAAGTAGTTCAACTCGCCCATCATCGACATCTCGAATTTCTGCGTCATCACCCTGCTAAACTCTTCACAAGACTTTTGATTAGTAGAACCAAATATTATGTCATCGACATAAATTTGGCATACAAACAAATCACCATCACATGTCTTTGTAAAAAGAGTTGGATCGGCTTTCCCAACCTTGAAAGCATTAGCAAGTAAGAAATCTCTAAGGCATTCATACCATGCTCTTGGGGCTTGTTTAAGTCCATAGAGCGCCTTAGAGAGCTTACACACGTGGTCGGGGTACCGCTCATCCTCGAAGCCAGGGGGTTGCTCCACGTACACCTCCTCCTTTATTGGCCCGTTGAGGAAAGCGCTCTTCACATCCATTTGGTACAACCTGAAAGAATGGTGAGCGGCATATGCTAGCAAGATACGAATGGACTCTAGCCTAGCCACAGGAGCAAAAGTCTCCTCAAAGTCCAAACCTGCGACTTGGGCATAACCTTTTGCCACAAGTCGAGCCTTGTTCCTTGTCACCACTCCGTGCTCGTCTTGTTTGTTGCGGAACACCCACTTGGTTCCCACAACATTTTGCTTGGGACGAGGCACCATCGTCCAAACTTCATTGCGCTTGAAGTTGTTAAGTTCCTCCTGCATGGCCAACACCCAATCCGGATCTAGCAAGGCCTCCTCTACCCTGAAAGGCTCAATAGAGGAGACAAAAGAGTAATGTTCACAAAAATTAACTAGTCGAGACCGAGTAGTTACTCCCTTGCTAATGTCACCCAGAATTTGGTCGACGGGATGATCCCTTTGAATCATCGCTCGAACTTGGGTTGGAGGTGCCGGTTGCGCTTCTTCCTCCATCACATGATCATCTTGTGCTCCCCCTTGATCACACGCCTCCTTTTGATGAACCTGTTCATCGTCTTGAGTTGGGGGATGCACCGTCGTTGAGGAAGAAGGTTGATCTCGTTCATCTTGTTCCTGTGGCCGAACGTCTCCAATCGCCATGGTTCGTATAGCGGCCGTTGGAACATCTTCTTCATCTACATCATCACAATCAACAACTTGCTCTCTTGGAGAGCCATTAGTCTCATCAAATACAACGTCGCTAGAGACTTCAACCAAACCCGACGATTTGTTGAAGACTCTATACGCCTTTGTATTTGAATCATAACCTAATAAAAACCCTTCTACAGCTTTGGGAGCAAACTTAGAATTTCTACCCTTCTTCACTAGAATGTAGCACTTGCTCCCAAATACACGAAAGTACGATACATTGGGTTTGTTACCGGTTAGTAGCTCATACGAAGTCTTCTTGAGGAGTCGATGAAGATAGACCCTGTTGATGGTGTGGCAAGCCGTGTTCACAGCTTCCGACCAAAAGCACTCGGGGGTCTTGAACTCTCCAAGCATCGTCCTCGCCATATCGATTAGCGTCCTGTTCTTCCTCTCTACCACACCATTTTGCTGTGGTGTGTAGGGAGCGGAGAACTTGTGCTTGATCCCTTCCTCCTCAAGAAACTCCTCCACTTGAAGGTTCTTGAACTCGGACCCGTTGTCGCTCCTTATCTTCTTCACCTTGAGCTCAAACTCATTTTGAGCTCTCCTGAGGAAGCGCTTGAGGGTCCCTTGAGTTTCAGACTTATCCTGCAAAAAGAACACCCAAGTGAAGCGGGAAAAGTCATCAACAATAACTAAACCATACTTACTTCCTCCTATGCTTAGATAGGCGACGGGTCCGAAGAGGTCCATATGCAGCAGCTCCAGAGGTCTTGATGTGGTCATCACATTCTTGCTGTGATGTGCTCCTCCCACTTGTTTACCTGCTTGACAAGCTGCACAAGGTCTATCTTTTTCGAAATAAACATTTGTTAGACCTATCACGTGTTCTCCCTTTAGAAGCTTGTGGAGGTTCTTCATCCCCACATGTGCTAAGCGGTGATGCCACAGCCAGCCCATGCAAGTCTTAGCCATTAAGCATGCATCTAGACCGGCCTCTTCTTTTGCAAAATCAACTAAGTAAAGCTTGCCGTCTAGTACACCCTTAAAAGCTAATGAACCATCACATCTTCTAAAGACAGACACATCTACATTAGTAAAAAGGCAATTGTATCCCATGTTGCATAGTTGACTAACAGATAGCAAATTGTAACCAAGAGACTCAACTAAAAACACATTTGAAATTGAGTGCTCATTAGAAATTGCAATTTTACCTAACCCTTTTATCTTGCCTTGATTCCCATCACCGAATATAATTGAATCTTGGGAATCCTTATTTTTGACGTAGGAGGTGAACATCTTCTTCTCCCCCGTCATATGGTTTGTGCATCCGCTGTCGATAATCCAGCTTGAACCCCCGGATGCATAAACCTGCAAGGCAAATTTAGGCTTGGGTCTTAGGTACCCAACTCATGTTGGGTCCTGCAAGGTTAGCACAAATGTCCTTAGGGACCCAAATGCAAGTCCTGTCTCCCTTGCATTTTGCCCCTAACTTCCTAGCAACTATTTTCCTATCCTTTCTACAAATAGCAAAGGAAGTGTTTAAAGCACAATAAATTATAGAAGGTTCATTCACTACTTTCCTAGGAGCATGAATAACATTCTTTCTAGGCACATGAGCAATATTTCTCCTAGGCATATGTACAACATTTCTCCTACACATATCCCTATCATGCTTATAAGAAGAACTAGAAGCAAACATGGCATGAGAATCATAAACATGTGAATCAAAATCATTATAAGCATTTCTAGCATTTCTCCTATCATTATACATAAAGGCATGGTTCTTTTTCGCACTACTAGCCATAGGGGCCTTCCCCTTCTCCTTGACGAAGATGGGAGCCTTATGGCTTGTTAAGTTCTTGGCTTCCCTCTTGAAGCCAAGCCCATCCTTAATTGAGGGGTGTCTACCAACCGTGTAGGCATCCCTTGCAAATTTTATTTTATCAACTTCATTCTTGCTAGTCTTAAGTTGGGCATTAAGACTAGCCAATTCCTCATTTAATTTGGAAATTAAAACTTGGTGTTTACTACAGGCATCAACATCGAAATCCTTACACCTAGTGCAAATCATAACATGTTCTACACAAGAATTAGATTTATTTGCTACTTCTAACTTAGCATTTAAATCATTGTTAACACCTTGTAAAATAGAAATGGTTTCATGACAAGTAGATAGTTCATAAGAAAGCATTTCATTTCTTTTCACTTCTAAAGCATATGATTTTTGTGCCTCTACAAATTTATCATGTTCATCATACAATAAATCCTCTTGCTTTTCTAAAAGCCTATCCTTTTCATTCAATGCATCAATCAATTCATTGATTTTATCTATCTTAGATCTATCTAAGCCTTTGAACAAGCATGAATAATCTATGTCATCATCATCACTAGACTCATTATCACTAGACGAAGCATAAGTGGAGTCTTGAGTACTCACCTTCTTCTCCCTTGCCATAAGGCATGTGAGACGCTCGTTGGGGAAGAGGGAAGATTTGTTGAAGGCGGTGGCAGCGAGTCCTTCATTGTCGGAGTCGGAGGAGGAGCAATCCGAGTCCCACTCCTTTCCTAGATGTGCCTCGCCCTTTGCCTTCTTGTATTGCTTCTTCTTCTCTCTTTTGTTCCCCTTTTCCTGGTCACTTTCATTATCGGGACAGTTAGCGATAAAATGACCAAGCTTACCGCATTTGAAGCATGAGCGCTTCCCCTTTGTCTTGGTCTTGCTTGGCTGCCCCTTGCGACCATTTAGCGCCGTCTTGAATCTCTTGATGATGAGAGCCATCTCTTCATCATTGAGTCCGGCCGCCTCAATCTGTGCCACCTTGCTAGGTAGCGCCTCCTTGCTTCGTGTTGCCTTGAGAGCAAGGGGTTGCGGCTCGTTGATCGGACCATTCAAGGCATCGTCCACATACCTTGCCTCCTTGATCATCATTCGCCCGCTAACGAATTTCCCAAGAACTTCTTCGGGCGACATCTTGGTGTACCTGGGATTTTCACGTATATTGTTTACCAAATGAGGATCAAGAACGGTAAATGACCTGAGCATTAGGCGGACGACGTCATGATCCGTCCATCGCGTGCTCCCGTAGCTCCTTATCTTGTTGATAAGGGTTTTGAGCCGATTATATGTTTGCGTCGGCTCCTCGCCTCTTATCATTGCGAACCGTCCGAGCTCTCCCTCCACCAACTCCATCTTGGTGAGCAAGGTGACGTCGTTCCCCTCATGAGAAATCTTGAGGGTGTCCCAGATCTGCTTGGCGTTATCCAAGCCGCTTACTTTATGGTATTCATCCCTGCACAAGGAAGCTAGAAGAACAGTAGTAGCTTGTGCATTCTTATGAATTTGTTCATTAATGAACATGGGACTATCCGAACTATCAAAGTGCATTCCACTCTCTACAATCTCCCAAATACTAGGATGGAGAGAGAATAGGTGACTACGCATTTTGTGGCTCCAAAATCCGTAGTCCTCTCCATCAAAGTGTGGGGGCTTGCCGAGTGGAATGGAGAGCAAATGTGAATTTGAACTTTGCGGAATACGAGAGTAGTCAAAAGAAAAGTTCGAATTAACCGGTTTCCTTCTCTCGTAGTTGTTGTGGTCGTCGTCCTTTTGGGAAGAAGTAGACTCGTCGCTGTCGTAGTAGACGATCTCCTTGATGCGCCTTGTCTTCTTCTTCTTCCCTTCCTTCCGTCTTTGGCCCGAGCCGGAGTCGGTAGGCTTATCGTCCTTCGGCTCGTTGACGAAGGATTCCTTCTCTTTGTCATTGATCACAATACCCTTCCCCTTAGGATCCATCTCTTCGGGCGGTTAGTCCCTTTGTGAAGAGAACGGCTTTGATACCAATTGAGAGCACCTAGAGGGGGGGGGGTGAATAGGTGATCCTGTGAAACTTAAAACTTAAGCCACAAAAACTTGTTAAGTGTTAGCACAATAATTGCCAAGTGGCTAAAGAGAAGTCTCAACAAAACATAGTACCACAAGATATCAAGCACAGAGGTGACACAATGGTTTATCCCGTGGTTCGGCCAAGACCAACGCTTGCCTACTCCACGTTGTGGCGTCCCAACGGACGAGGGTTGCAATCAACCCCTCTCAAGCGGTCCAAAGACCCACTTGAATACCACGGTGTTTTGTTTTGCCTTTCACTATCCCGTTTGTAAGGAATCTCCACAAATTGGAGTCTCTTGCCCTTACAAGTATATGATCACAAAGAAACACAGAGTAAGGGAGGGAAGCAACACACAAATCCACAGCGAAACGCGCACACACACGGCCAAGAATCGAGCTCACAAGCGTATCACAAAGTTCTCACTAGAACGGAGCTCGAAACACTTAGAATGACAAACGGATGCGCAAAGACTGAGTGTGGATGATCAAGAATGCTCAAAGGTTGCTTGTGTGTCTCCTCCATGCGCCTAGGGGCTCCTTTTATAGCCCCAAGGCAGCTAGGAGCCGTTGAGAGCAAATCCGGAAGGCCATCCTTGCCTTCTGTCGTCGGGGGCACCGGACAGTCCGGTGCACACCGGACACTGTCCGGTGCTCGATTTGTTTCCTTAAACAGCGAAGCCGACCGTTGCAGACCGTTGGCAGATCTGGCGCCGTTGGCGCACCGGACATGTCCGGTGCACACCGGACAGTCCGGTGACATCTTCCGACCGTTGGCTCCGCCACGTGTCCCGCGCAGATTGCGCGGTCGACCGTTGGCCCGGCCGACCGTTGGCTCACCGGACAGTCCGGTGCACACCGGACAGTCCGGTGAATTTTAGCCGTACGCCGTCGGCGAATTCCCGAGAGCGGCCAGTTCGCTCCGAGCCAGCCTGGCGCACCGGACACTGTCCGGTGCACACCGGACAGTCCGGTGCTCCAGACCGAGCTGGGTCTTGGCAGCACACAGCCAAGTCTTTTCTCCTCTTCTCTCTTCTTCTTCTTTCTGTTTCTAACACTTAGACAAATATATTAGTACACAAAACCAATGTACTAAGGCTTAGAAACATACCTTTACTTCATGATTTGCACCTTGTTCATCCATGTACATAAATTCACAATTAAGCACATGTGTTGGCACTCAATCACCAAAATACTTAGAAATGGCCCAAGGGCACATTTCCCTTTCATAGATCACTCATGGTTCGCTCGTTCCTTCGGTCATCGAATGATCAGTTGGGTGACCTAACTCGCTCGCTACCAGTGCCACCTTACCTTCTTGTCATTTGTCAACTTGTCGCCTCATGCTTTGTCTGGGTACTCTAATATTCATCCCAATCCACATGTATTGAGGAGGATTGTGGTGTATGTTAAACTAATTTACACCCCAATCCACCTCAACACATGTGGATCGAGATGAATACTAGAGTACTCAAATAAAGCCTCATCAGGATTTTGCATGCAGTGCCGCTACCTTGCCTCGTAGTCCACACCAGTAGATGGGTAGCTATCAATGGAACCTTGCCTTGGCACCATGTACCACCGTATCATCGCCTACCCTTTCTAACCCCTGCCTGTTGTCACCTCACTGTCAACGTTTTGCGTTGCTCACTGACATGTGACATGCCACACTAACGCGCCGAAGCGGCCGCTTTGCCCTAGCACACCGCCACTGCTGGTCTGCCTCTTTGCCCTCTCCAACTCTCATTTAGGATGACCAAAAAGATTTTTTGATATTCATACCATTTTAGAATACTTATAGTATTATCATTTAACCACCGTAAATATTATTATTATGAAACTATTTTTATCTAATAGTCTAATCTAGTGATTTGTATATTACTATATGGCCCCACCTACAATTTTGTCCTGCGTCCGCCACTGGGTACAAGTGCGGTCACTGCACGACGGCAGTCGGGGTCAGTGAGGCATTGTATGCCAAGGCGGTGAGCCCTGATCTGCTGACGGGGAATCGATGGGGACGGTTGATGTGTGTGGGGACGGAGTGCCTCGCCATGTCGTGTGTTTAGGTTTACCTTGCAAGGATAAAAACTCAATTCGAATCGTCTGCTTCTCGCAGCTAATGAGACTGCTTGATCCATGCTGCTGCATTGAGTAACAAGTGGAAATATGATGAGATGATACAAGATGTTGATTGCTAAAAATGTTTGCCACTATGTATGAGTAGTTAGTACATATTCAGCCTTAAGAGAGTCACACTTAAACTTGACAAAGTTAAAACTTGATTTAGAAACTCAGCTAGTGCTTTTGGCAACCAAACCCCACAGCCAAACAGCTGCATGTCTAGAGGTAGAGGAATAGACTCCTCACACCGGGTAAGTCTAGCTGAGTATTAGTATACTCAGCCTTGCTTGTGGCATAATTTTTACAGGTTCTTTGGAGGACATGGTTGCTGGAGTGACTTGGCCGTCCATCTTGCCACCGGGTTGGACTGTCGAGTGGGACCCCGCCTCGGCTGAGGAGGAGCGTGAGGAGTGATGGGACAGGCTTCCTCTTCCCTCCATTTATCTATCGTTAGTTTTATTCCGCTGCACTTCGAACAATGATGACTACTTTTGCAAAACTCCGATGGTGATGTAATAATTTAATACTCCTGAATGTATGGTTTTATGCTTTATTGTATTTGCTCTGTGACTCACCATCGAGGGAGATTGTGGTACTTGATCCTGTCAGTGGCCTCGTCGGACTAGATCCGAGGGATTGACGGGTTATTCCCATTTAAGTGTGGTCTAGCCTCTAAGGCGGGACTTAGGAACTTAAGTCGGAATAATTCGGGCAGTTCCGCCACAGCTGGTATCGGAGCTTGTACCACCACAGAGGAATCAATAAAATATAAATACCATCCTTTTCCGAAGTAAAATGTAACACCCAGTTTTAAAGGAACAAAGCCGGGTGCATCTCATACATGCGCCAAGAAGACAACACATATAATAACAGAGTTTATAGAGATAAATGTCAATAACATCAGAGTATTTATTACATAGCGGAAGACTTATTACAAAATAAAGATAAATATAAAACGAACTAAGGATCGTTGGCGCTAATGTCGACTGAGAAACGCCACCTAGATCAAGTCGAATGCCTCAGTGTTAGGCGGCTCCTCTTCGACCACCTGTTCTTCTCCTGTGGGGGGGTGTGAGATAGCAAGAGTGAGCTCACATACGTTCATAGCTCAACAAGTCGTGGGGAATAATGTGGCATGAACTCACCAAAGGTGGGAGTTCATGAAGTGTAAGGCTGATCAATGAAATAAAGGCTGAAGCTGAGCATTGCTTTTATAAGTTGGTCAAAATTTTATTAGCAATTACTAAGTGTAAGTAAATACCAAACCTTAATAATAATAAAGAAAAGTAATAGTAAAATAATCCCAAATGCGATGCAAATGTCAAATTGAATTTAAGTTCCATAATTAATCATGTGAGGGTCCGAGCCGCTCATGACCGTGAGCACGGCTAGTATACTAGTTTTACACTCTGCAGAGGTTGCGCATCTTTACCCACAAGTCATGTTACCCATCTGCCAAGAGACGGCCAATCCCATACACCTCTACCGAGGAGGCGAGGCAGGGTAACACTACGAGGCCTTTACAAAGTTCCACTAGCTTCAGAAATCCCGCTACAGTTTATAGGAAGCTCCAGTGCAGGGTTCTTGCCTGACTGCCATCGCAGCAAAATCAAGCAAGGACCTCCCTACACTGACCACTCTCCTACTGCCCTTGCCCCTTTCGGGTAAGGAAGACCTCCACTAGCTTTCCTAGTTAATCAGCCAAGGGCGTCCTATTATACCCTTGTGGTAGCACTGTTTTCCCGGGTGGTCGCTCCATGTTCCCATTAATTTAATGATCTTAACATGAACAGTAATAATAACAAGATAATAACAGAATAATCATGAATAGTGTATCTTCATACCCATATCCACATAAAGCAATAGCAGGTACTACCCAAAAATATTTCAGGGGTGAACAAGGTATAAAGATAACCAATACTGGGGTAAACTAAAGGATCCCATCAAAATTAACCTATGCAGATCATTATACATTAATAAGAACATGGCTGGGAAAAGTAAGTGATCAAGGGCACAACTTGCCTTCAATGAGCTCCTGCTCAGCTACCTCTACTTGTTGAGCCTCAGAATCCACAGTGGCTTGCTCGTCTACTCGCATCAACACAATACATACATAGTATAGCATAAATTAACATCACATCAAACATGTAAATAAAATATACAGTAAAAATCTACACATTAAAATGAGATCATTGGAACTGGAATCACTAAATTTGGAGTTATAGAATTCAAGTTATGAATTTCCTAAGGTTTAATGTGATTAAAATAGGATTAAATGATAAATTAATTTTCTAACTGTTTTCATGTCAAAACAGAGACACTAAGTGATAGAGAATAATATTACAAAATTTTAGAAAGTGAAATGGAGTGATTTGGACTAAAGATGGATTTTCTATGATTTATACAAGTTCTAGGATTTATTTTCATATTAAAATTCAATTTCTAATTCATTTAATTGATTTAAAACAATTCTGGATCGGGCCTCGATTTCCAGAGAAGTCAGGGGCCCAGGCGTAAATGTAACCGAGACTCATAACACTGCAGAGGCGGACGGCGGGTTGTTTTTAAATAAACAGAGGGGTTCTTTAACAAAAGCGCACGACGAAGGGGTATTCTTGGATCTCGGCCGTCCGGTCGGGAATGAGGCGCCCAGATTAGATCTACACATCATAAGAAGCGGTACACAATCCCGATCGGTGGATCGGAATCCGACGGCCCAGATCACGCCGCCGCAAAGGAATCCTATTTTCTAATCCGAACCGTCCCTGAGATGATCGACGACCCAAAGCTATTTCCCCCCAGACGCAAATCTAGCCGTCCATCTCAAATCCAATGGCCAACGGCCCTTCTTTTCAATCCCCAGACAAACATCCCACAGAACGGGGCGTTCGCGGCGGCGCTAATACTCGCCACGGCGGCGCCATGAACGGAGGACCCGAGCGAGCGCCGGCGAGCACTAAACCTAGCGCCGTTATGCGCAAAACGGAGAGAGCATGGTGGCGGTTAGTATCGAGGTAGTCTTACCTCGGATTATGCGCACGGGTGCCCTAACCACGGCGCACGGCGGAATTCTGCGGGTCAACGACGACGGTGAGCAATTCGTGCCGCTTCCCCGACCAACTCCACTTGGCTCACCCACGGAAAGCTCCACCGCGAACCCGCGACGATCACCGACCCAAACTTCAGCTCACACGTGGTCCGGACGCCAAGATGGCCGTGCGGCCGCCTCTCTCCTCCCTTTTCTCTCTGCTCACGGCAATGGTGGCACTAGATCGTTCTGGTGGACGCGCAAGGGAAAAGTGGAGGTAGGAAAGCGCAGGGAGGAGTGCTTCTACATATCCACCGTGGACTCGGCACGGGCTGAGCGGAGGTCGCACAACAGCCCGAGACCCCCGGCGCGATTTTGCCGCGCGCTCATTGCGGAACAGAAAGGAGAAGGTTCTGACACGCGGGGCCCCCAGGGCAGCGACCCGAAGAGTGTACGCGGGTGCGACTGCCACTAGCCACTTGGGCCCGCCTGTCGGCACGCGTAGGACGCGTGAAGTGGGCCACGCGCGTGAAAACGTGAATTGGGCTGGAATGTTGGTCGGTCGGCCCATGAAGTCCTTTATTCTTTTCTATTTTATTATCTATCCTCTTTTCTCTATTTCCTAGTTCAATTTGAGTTAAAATTTTGAATTCAAACCTTGGGCAAGTTTTATCCCCCAATCATATTGTGAAATGAAAAATACCCATTTTTGAAACATACTTATTGGTATTAGTTATATCGCCTTTCTCTCTTTCTTATTTTTAAACCCTATTTTCAAATCTAGGGTTTTAATTCCACTTCTAATGTCTATTATCTTATTATTTTTCTTGTTTACTATATTTTATATCATCACAAAAATGCACACGAAATAAGATCCGGCATGATGCACAGGTCATTTATGTGTTCTTCGTTCTAATTATCCACTTTTAACTAGTGTTGATCACATGTAATGAATAGTAGAGGCCACAAACCATTGAGATTATCTATATCCTCTTTATTACATTTTTGAGTATTACATAAAACTTGATAGAAACCAATGTTGGATAGATCGTAGGACGATCAGGATAGACCTAGGACGTGAGGCCTTAGGATGATAGAAGGGTAGTTAGGTGGCTAAGTGATTAGGCCCTACAGGCTACTATAAGGGATGGGAGTTCTTCCCTATTCCCTCTAAGATTGATGTGAGGTCGTTTAGGGCGAGCATGCATTCATCATTAATTAAACTAATGGATAATAGGGTAAGGACTTTAATACAAAATGAATTCCCAACTAAGTACCCCAGTATCATTGTTGTAGTTAGAGAGAGGCTGAGTTGTGATTCCTTTTTCTTTTTATAATTCTTTTTCTTTTACTTACACTTAACCGTACACAGATGACTTCCCACAGATCCTCGAACGAAGAGAATGCACTGTCCCACACTGACGGGCTTGCACGAGAGGGCTTTCCCCGTATTTTGTGGGAAGTACTTCAGGGGGCCGGTTACACGACGCCTCCTCAGTACACGGTGCAGCAGTTCGAGAAGCACCGAGTCCCCCGCTGTAGGGTGAGGATGACCCTAGAGCCTCATCCCCTGCAGCCAGGCTGGCGTTCGCTGAACTCTGAGTCCTTTGGATACCGGGCTGAGGATACGATCGAGGCGATTGCTCTGCACGGGTTGACCACTTTCTGCGGATTCCACCCCTTGGAGCTGTCCACTCACCCCATTGGCTTGTTCCCCGCTGAGAAGGAGGACGACCCAATGTGGAAGGATCGGGTGGAGCATGCCAAGGACATCTGGGCTATCTACCTGGGTCAGACTGCTCACTTGACAGTGCGGTGCATGAATGCCCTGTACCGTCTGCAAGTGATGCATGGTGAGGCAATGTCCCATCTGATGGCATTGTTGGAGGCAACTAAGATCACCCTGGACAACAGAGAGGAGCTTGTGGTTGATTTGTCCACTGAGATGGTGGAAAAGGACTTGCAGGTGGAGCAGCTATCAAATGAGATCCAAGAGCTGGAGGAATTAGTGGGAACCAGGGAGAAAACCATCGAGGTTCTCGAGGATCAGCTTATTAATACCTAGCAGCAGCTTGCCGAGGCTAACAAGCACCTGGATATGCATCACCAGGAGATCCAGGATATGGGGGCCAACGAGGATTTCAACATCGAGGGAGGAGAGGAGCCTGCCTCCAGTTTGGACACTGCGGGCTCAGGGAGACCACCTTCCCCCAAGTCGAGTGTTGCCTCGTTCACTCACTAGATCGCAGGGATAGAATTAGAAGTCTGTGATGGTAGGACTCCTCGAAGCTAGCTTAGCTTTTGCGCCCCTTGGGTACTAGGCTAGATAGAGTTGAGTCTTGTGGGCTATTGATGTAATCGCGATAAACTTCTTTTGGAAGCATGGTTGATGGATGATGTTAGTCTTGATTTGAGAAGAAAAGTTTATGCCTTGTGAAATCCTTTATGTTTATGCAAGAATCTACCAATTTCGTCTTTTGACTCTTTCATCACGATTGAACCTTGAACTTTGAAGATGTGTTATTGAGTATATATGTGATTTTTCAGATGGCCAGGAGGGCGCGTCGTGGACAGAATGAGCGCATTCCTCCACCACCGCCACCGCCTCCCACTCTGCAGGAGCTAATGGCTCAGCAGAATGAGATCTTGAGGCAGCTAGCTCAGCGCCAGCCACCACCTCACCACTATGGTGGTGGAGATCATCAGCGTCACCCCGCAGCAGCCACTTACTAGGAGTTCCTCAGTACTCAGCCACCGTTGTTCACCAGGGAGAAACCCACTTGATGCCGATGTATGGTTGAGGGTGGTGGAATCTAAATTCCCACTACTCAATGGAGTTTGTTCCGAAGTGACTAAGGTCAGGTTCGCCACCCAGCAGCTTCACGGACCCGCGCGGACATGGTGGGACCACTATCTTGCTATGCAACCAGTTGACCATGAAGTGGATTGGAGAGAGTTCAAGGCAGCTTTCAGGGGACACCATATTCCAGCTGGCATTATGGACCGTAAGCTCAACGAGTTTTTGGCACTCACTCAGGGTAACAAGACAGTGTTGCAGTATGCTCGGGCTTTTAATGATCTGTGCCAGTATGCCGGGTATCATGCAGATACGGACGAGAAGAAGAGGGACAGGTTCAGAATGGGGCTCAGCACTAAGCTCCGTGACCGTCTCAACACCGTCAGGGCCAACAGCTACAATGAGTTGGTCAATATGGCCATCTCCCAGGAGGACTGTATCATAGCTCGTCAGGCAGAAAAGAAGAGGAAGACCCCTGTGGCAGGACCTTCGGCTCAGCCACAGCGTTTCAGGATTGTGTCTGACACTCAGAACAGGGGGCCTCAGCAGCAGCAAGGGCGATGGGTGATCCGACCACAGCAGCAGCAGCAGGCACCCAACCGTACCTAGTTTCCAGCTCAGAGGAACAATCAACAGCAGCAGCAGTATCACCAGGCAAACGACAACAGGTGTTTCACTTGCGGCAACACCAGACACTATGCCAAGAATTGCCCCAGGAACCAGCAGAGGCAGGGGCAGAATGTTAATCAGAATCAAGGCAAGAGGCAGAAGGTGCAAGTGAGGCAGGGTAGGCTGAACTTTACCACCATGGCTGATATTCCAGAGGGAGCACCCGTCATGACTGGTATCTTTACAGTTTTGAATTATCCTGCTATTATTCTTTTTGATTCTGGTGCATTGCATAGTTTTATCAGTGCCAAATTTAGTGCCAGGTGTCAGTTACCTTTTCACCACACCAATGGGGGTATTACAATTTCAACACCAAGAGGCAGGATTGCCACCAATCAAATTAGCAAGAATGTGCATATAAAGTTTGGTAGTCTGATAATTAAAACCAACCTTCTTATTTTGGGTTTGGATAGTGTGGATATCATATTGGGAACTGACCGGTTGACCAAACATCAGACAGTGATTGATATTGCAGCTAGGGCCATTGAAGTGCACTCACCGACCTATGGTGAAACCACCTTATATTTGGCCGACCAGGGTTGTACCCGTTCTTGTGCCTTCGTTATGATAGAATCCCCAGTGGAAAGGATCCCAGTGGTTTGTGACTACCCAGATGTTTTTCCGGATGAATTGCCAGGAATGCCACCTGACAGAGACATTGAGTTTGCAATTGAATTGCAACCCGGGACTGCTCCTATCTCCAAGAGACCCTATAGGATGCCTCCCGTGGAACTGGCAGAACTGAAGAAGCAACTGCAAGAGTTGTTGGACAAGGGGTTCATTCGCCCAAGTACTTCACCATGGGGATGCCCAGCCTTGTTTGTAAAGAAGAAGGATGACAGCCTGAGAATGTGTGTTGACTACCGCCCTCTCAATGCGGTGATCATCAAGAACAAATACCCACTACCCCGCATTAATGTTTTGTTTGATCAGTTGGTGGGAGACAAGGTATTCTCCAAGATAGACCTTCGCTCGGGCTACCAGCAAATCAAGATCCATGCCAGTGATATTCCAAAGACTGCTTTCTCTACCAGATATGGGCTCTATGAGTTTTTGGTGATGTCTTTTGGGCTGACCAATGCCCCGGCTTATTTCATGTACCTGATGAACTCAGTATTCATGCCAGAGCTAGATAAATTTGTAGTGGTTTTCATTGATGACATCCTGGTCTATTCCAAGAATGAAGACGAGCATACTGAGCATCTGCACATCGTGCTTCAGCGACTGTGCGATCATCGTCTTTATGCTAAGTTGTGTAAATGTGAATTCTGGCTGAAGGAAATTAAATTCTTGAGTCACACAATTTCTCGGGATGGGATATCTGTTGATCCTGAGAAGGTACGAGAGGTGATGGATTGGAAACCCCCGACTACAGTGAGGCAGATTCGGAGTTTTCTGGGATTGGCGGGGTATTATCGACGATTTATTTCGGATTTCTCCAGAATTGCCAAACCAATGACTGAACTATTAAAGAAGGGAGTCAAGTATAATTGGAGCCAAAAGTGCGAAGATGCTTTTCATACACTGAGGCAGCATTTGACAACAGCCCCAGTGCTGGCTCAACCTGATAACACCAAGCCCTTTGAAGTTTATTGTGATGCTTCTGGTACGGGATTGGGATGTGTATTAATGCAAGATAACAGAGTAATTGCTTATGCCTCTCGAGCACTCAGACCCCATGAGCAGAACTACCCTACACATGATCTGGAGTTGGCAGCCGTGGTTCATGCTCTCAAGATATGGAGACACTACTTGATGGGAGCTCACTGTAACATTTACACTGATCACAAGAGCCTCAAATACATTTTCACTCAGGCAGATCTAAACATGAGGCAGAGGAGATGGTTAGAATTAATCAAGGACTATGAATTGGAGGTGCATTACCATCCTGGCAAAGCCAATGTTGTGGCAGATGCCTTGAGCAGAAAGGCCCAGTGCAATTGTATGAGCATGGATGCGAGAGTTACCACCCTATGTGATGAATTGTGCAAGCTGAGCCTGGAAGTTGTTTCTTCAGGTGATTTAAACTATATCTCGGTGGAGCCCACCCTGCAAGAGCAAATAGTCCAGGCACAGATTAAAGATAAGGGTGTTCAGGTTATCAAAGACATGATCAAGCAGAAGACAGAGAAATACAAGTGCTTCGGTCAGGATAGCAAGGGAATTCTATGGTTTGGAGATCGATTGGTTGTTCCCAAGGACCCGGAGCTCAGAAAGAAGATATTGGATGAAGCTCACCTTTCTAAATTCTCCATGCACCCTGGCAGCAACAAGATGTACCATGATCTCAGATCCTTATACTGGTGGACCAGAATGAAGAGGGAAATTGCCAAGTACATATCCGAGTGTGACACCTGCCAGAGGATCAAAGCCAGTCATTTGAAGGCAGCAGGCCCTTTGCAACCCCTTCCCATACCATCTTGGAAATGGGAGGACATTTGCATGGACTTTATCGTGGGATTGCCAAATACCTCCCGGCACCATGATTCCGTTTGGGTCATTGTGGACAGATTGACCAAGTCAGCTCATTTCTTGCCAGTACACACCACCCATAGGACGGAGAAGTATGCGGAAATCTACATTGACCAGATAGTTCGTTTGCATGGTGTACCAAGGACTATAGTCTCCGACAGAGGAGCACCATTTGTGGCACGATTTTGGGAGCAATTGCAGGAATCACTTGGGACCCATGTAATATGAAGCTCAGCATACCATCCTCAAACAGATGGCCAGACCGAAAGGGTAAATCAGATTTTGGAAGACATATTGAGGGCATGTGTGCTACATTATGGAAAGGATTGGGACAAGTGTCTTTCGTTGGCAGAGTTTTCTTATAATAACAGTTATCAGTCCAGCTTGAAGATGGCACCTTTTGAGGCCTTATATGGGAGAAGATGTAGAACCCCGCTGAATTGGTCTCAAGCAGGAGAGAGGGAAATATTTGGGCCAGATTTGGTACTAGAAGTAGAGGAAAAGGTCAGAGTCATCAAGAAGAACTTAGAAGCTGCTCAGGCCAGGCAAAAGAGCTATCATGACAAGAGAAGGAAGCCTCTACAGTTTGAAGTGGGAGACCATGTTTATCTTAAGGTGTCACCCACTAAAGGTGTCCAGAGATTTGGGATCAAGGGCAAGTTAGCTCCTCGTTACATTGGGCCCTACGAGATCAAGGAGACTTGTGGACCTGTAGCATATCAATTGAAGCTGCCACCCAACATGTTAGCTATTCATGATGTGTTCCATGTATCCCAGCTGCGGAAATGTGTCCGCCTACCCATTGAAGTACTACCTGAACCAGACATTGAGATAGAACCAGACCTGTCCTATCAAGAGTACCCCGTCAAGGTATTGGATCAGAAGGAGAGATCAAGACGGGCAAGGTCGATCAGAATGTATAAAGTTCAGTGGAGTCACCATTCAGTAGAAGAAGCTACATGGGAGACTGAGGATTTTCTACGCTCTCGCTTCCCCGACTTTCTGCCCAAAGGAGTCGGTACGTAACCCCAAAACCCCACCCCCACCTGCCCTTTGATTACAATTATAAGAAAAACTTAGATAGCAAGAGTAGTCTAAGTTGTGGATTTAACTAAAAAAGGACTTCCTTCTGAAGTTGCAAAGAGGATGACATTCGAAGAACAGTTAACTAGAGAAACTTAAAGAAAAGCAGAAACCACACACCAGCACACCTTCATGGCACCCTCCTGAGGACTCTACCTAAAATCTCGGGACGAGATTCCTTTAAGGGGGGAGGGTTGTAACACCCCAGGTGTTACTCAGGGTATCCACCCAGGGCTACACCATTTAAACCTACTATCACATGTGGGTTGGCTTGAGCAAAGTACATCAAACTTAGAATTCAAATCCTAAGCAAAGTGCAACCCATCTTAGATGTCATACCTTAACCTATCATGCATCTAAAGGGGAAGAATTGCCCAAAACCCTAAAGCAAACCCCCCTTTGGACAATGGGAACCCTAGATGTAAGTATGACCAAAAGGTCATGAAAACCTTATGATCATGGCATGGGCCAAATATAAAAGTTGTAGTACACTTGATAACCTACAAATGATAGTAAGAAGTAACCCCAAAAAGATTTCAGAAAAGCCCCAAAAGGGTCACCAAAGGTTTGAGCACAAAAGAAAAATCAGAAATTGCCTAAGTCCAAAAACTAACCTTTGGCCAAAGATCACACATGTTCACCCTCATTCAAACTTCAAAACACTTCGACCCAATTGACAAAGTGGCGCCAAATTAACCCTAGAATGCCTTGGAAAAAGTTGACACCTACCCTAAGACGTTTGACACGACTTGGCACCATTTTTGTCTCGGTTTGGACATCTCTGACATAGCTGACTTCCCACCCCCATATCTCTCTAACCCGACCACATCTACCCTTGGAACTCACATGAACTAGGTAGCTCTAGGTGCAGGGAAGAGATCTCTCACAGGCTCTAGGGCAAGATTCGTACGCTTTGGCCGCTCAGCAGAGGGAAGAATATGGGCAGAAGCAAAGAGCCACGTGTTCGACGCGCTCTGAGCTCGCCAGAGCACGCCCGCGCGCGCCCCCGCGTGCCCCGCGTCGCGCCAAAGCCAAGCCGGCGCCATGGCCCGCGCCCGCGCCTATAAAGCACCCCGAGACCTTGACCGTACCCCTCCGCACGCGCTCGACCTCACCGAAGCCCAAACCCGCCGGCGTTTGCCCGTGCACGGCGTGTCCGCGGCCGCCCAATCCCCCTGCCATTGTAGACCGGCCAACAGAACCCTTCCCAACCCCGTCCGACCCTCGGAGAAGACTGTGCACACCTCGGTGAAGATCCTCGAGCGAGGAATCGGAGTTTGCTTCGCCGGAGAGGCCAGTCCACGGTCGCCGGACTCCACCCGACCGCCGACGAGCGTAGACCGGGTAATCCTCTGCTCCATTCCTCGATTCCTTGTGCACACAGCCTCTACGTCACCCCGTGAAGCTCACTGTGCCATTGGATTGAACTAGGTCGCCGTGGTTTGGCTGGCACACCCGCCGCCGACGAGAGCACACGCCTGCGCACGTGGACCGGGCGATTCCGGCCACCCCCGCCGTCGAGCCGTACACCGTTGTGACTGCCAGGACCTCCCGGAGCCAACCCCGCCCTTCGCCGGACCTCTCTCGCCGCCGGTAAGCCGCGCCACCCTTTTCTTTCTCGCGGGTACTATTTAAACCTAGGGAGGGACCGTGGGGGAGAAGAAGAAAAAGCTAGGGCGTTTTGCGCGATGTCAGTGACTCGGATGAATAGTAGCGCGAGGGTATAACTGAGAGAGTTAGTTTGGAAATAACCCGAGGACTTTGGTGCAAAGTGGTTTTCCAGGAAACCTTTAATTAAATCTGATTTAAAATTGAAACAGCACTTGAATAATTCATATCTTCTGTTTTATTCATCCAAATTGAGTCAAACCAATTTTGTCAGATCTTAAATAATATAAACTACTGAAGAAAAATATAAAACCCCTATGTGCTACAGAAAACTTTAGGGTTCTAAATTAAATACTGATTTGGCCAAAAGCTAAATAATAGGAAGAAAAATAGTTGCACTATTTAACTGAGGTTAAGAAAATTTGGAGAAGTACATGACCACCTACTGGCCTATTTAAAAATGCTAAACCCCTCTGTACACCCCATTAAGGTAGAGTTTGCCATTTATTTTACATTATGCTTAAGGTTAAAGAAAATAGGAAAGGTGATTTAAATAAAGAACCAGGGAGCCCCCATATTTTTGTTAGTATACTTATTCAGTGTAGTTTACTAGAAAAATTGATTATACCCTGGTTTAGTATAAAATAAATAGGATACCTTTTATTTTAAGAAAACAAGGTAAACTTAGAAAAACCCTACAAAAATAACCCCAAGGTGAAAACACCCCAACCTTTGGGATGGTTAATCTTTTGTTATGAAGGGCATAGGAAAAATATGAAATCTGCTGTTTGACATTTTTCAAATAACAAGGTAGTGGAAAGTGCCTTTTTGGCATTAAAACTTGGGAAAATCACAACTAAATAACCATCCCTTAGCTTTCTATGATTTTTGGCACAGAAGCTTATTATTACTGTTATATGCCAACAAAAATAACCCTTAGGACAGAACCCACCCCTAGTTAAGAGTTGTAGTACAAAGTGGCCCATTTACACAACTTTTGTTATTTTTGTCTAAAGCATAGCCTTTTTATTTTTGAACCTCAAATTCCTAGAACAGGCTATATTGACCAACGGCAAGCCACTGTAATTTTTGCAGAATTTTTTGGAAAAAGTTAATTCACTGATGTAGTTCAAACCTACACTAGAATTCATAAATAGAAAATGAAGAAAGGGAAATGAATAATGGAAATTAGTGTCATTCTAAAACCCTTTGTAAATTGTCCACTGAAATATATAAAGGAAATACCAATCCACTATGTTTATCCTTAACAAAACCTAAACCTAGAGTGATAAGCATAAACCACTAAAAGCCACATATGACCAATGAACCCTAAGTTGCCAACTAGCTTAGTTTTTCTTCCTTTAGCATAAAGTTATTAAATCCTGCATAATCATGATATACATATTCATTGCATTTCGATAGACTGTAACCTCGCTGATGGAGAGTACGTCCTCGTGCCAGAGCAAGGAGCTGCTCAGGAGGTAGCCCCGGATCCAGCACCAGAGCCAGCACCAGAGGATCCGCCTGCCCCAGCTTTGGAAGGCAAGCCCCCGTTTTATGCATAACCTGTTCTATATGCTATTTTACTACACTTAATGTTTGTAGGCTTGTATTGTGCACTTAAGTGTAGGAGTTGTTTGAAACCCTAGTTGCATGAACCAAGGATTCCTTTTGAGATGGATACTAGTATGCTAGGTCGAGTAGCTACTTTACTAATTAGGGATCTCGGTAGAAGTCGAGTGATTTTTCTAGCACTCGCGCGAGGTCAGAGACTTGGTTGTATCCATTTTCATATCGTAATGATGATGGTCAGTGGGCAACGGTCCATGGGGATGCGTTGTCTACGGGACAAAAATTGGAATAAGGATTAAGGTGTGGTACCGTGTGTCAAGCGTTTGAACGTACTAAGCACATGCCGAGAAATATGGTAAATCGGTAAGCCTAGTACCTGAGTGAACCTGGCAGTGGACATATCCCCTCACGCGACCTGAGACGAGGTCTCTCATTCCGGTTTTGGTGGGTACAAGTGCGGTCACTGCACGACGGCAGTCGGGGTCAGTGAGGCATTGTACGCCAAGGCGGTGAGCCCTGATCTGCTGATGGGGAATCGATGGGGACGGTTGATGTGTGTGGGGACGGAGTGCCTCGCCATGTTGTGTGTTTAGGTTTACCTTGCAAGGATAAAAACTCGATTCGAATCGTCTGCTTCTCGCAGCTAATGAGACTGTTTGATCCATGCTGCTACATTGAGTAACAAGTGGAAATATGATGAGATGATACAAGATGTTGATTGCTAAAAATGTTTCCCACTATGTATGAGTAGTTAGTACATATTCAGCCTTAAGAGAGTCACACTTAAACTTGACAAAGTTAAAACTTGATTTAGAAACTCAGTTAGTGCTTTTGGCAACCAAACCCCATAGCCAAACAGTTGCATGTCGTGTGTTTAGGTTTACCTTGCAAGGATAAAAACTCGATTCGAATCGTCTGCTTCTCGCAGCTAATGAGACTGCTTGATCCATTGTACTGCATTGAGTAACAAGTGGAAATATGATGCGTTGATATAAGATGTTGATTGCTAAAAATGTTTGCTACTATGTATGAGTAGATAGTACACATTTAGCCTTAAGAGAGTCACACTTAAATTGGCAAAGTTAAAACTTGACTTAGAAACTCAGCTAGTGCTTCTGGCAACCCAACCCCACATCCAAACAGCTGCATGTCTAGAGGTAGAGGAGTAGACTCCTCACACCGGGTAAGTCTAGCTGAGTATTAGTATACTCAGCCTTGCTTGTGGCATAATTTTTACAGGTTCTTTGGAGGACTTGGTTGCTGGAGTGACTTGGCCGTCCATCTTGCCACCGGGTTGGACTGTCGAGTGGGACCCCGCCTCGGCTGAGGAGGAGCATGAGGAGTGATGGGACAGGCTTCCCCATCCCTCCATTTATCTATCGTTAGTTTTATTCCGCTGCACTTCGAACAATGATGACTACTTTTGCAAAACTCTGATGGTGATGTAATAATTTAATACTCCTGAATGTATGGTTTTATGCTTTATTGTATTTGCTCTGTGACTCACCTTCGAGGGAGATTGTGGTACTTGATCCTGTCAGTGGCCTCGTCGGACTAGATCCGAGGGATTGACGGGTTATTTCCATTTAAGTGTGGTCTAGCCTCTAAGGCGGGACTTAGGCACTTAAGTCAGAATAATTTGGGCAGTTCCGCCACAGAGTTGATCCTTGTCTGTAGGAGGAAAAACAAACACTTGCAGCTTCTCACGATAATCTGGATAGATTGTATCGTGACGCCAGCAACTCCCTAACCATCTTGGAGAGGAGCCACCGCTTTACCATATCAGATCTGGATAATCATCGTCATGAACTGCAAGTATCCTAGGATGAGATCCTACGGCTGAGGCAGCTGGTGTCAAGCAAGGACTCCATCATCAAAGATCTGCGTGCCTCCAAGAGATCAGTCGCTCAGGAGCTAGAGGTCGCTCAACTGGCTACCAAGGTTGTAGAAGACAACTGCGCCATTCTGAAGGCCTAGCGTGACAAGGCTATGGACAAAGCCATTCGCGCGGGGCGAATCCTGATGAGAAGGCCTGGTGTAGTTGTTCCTGATGATATTGTTGCGGACGTTAAGGCTACACCTGATGCTTCGAGTCGCCCTTCCTCCTCGATTGCTCCTGCGAAAGACATTGCCAAATAGAGATGTTTTGCTTATTTAGAAGATACTGAATGCATTTGTGAACTGTATGTGTGTGTGATCAGTGCGCTTGAATATTCGGTATGATATTAGAATGTGTTCTTGGCGTTGAAAACTATAACATTTTGCTTCTGTTGTTAGAATTCAACAGTTGTCATGAATGATTTGTAGAAGTAAGTGTGGTGCGCTGGTTTTGGAATCTTTTCCTAATTTATACTAATTGATCAGCTGGTAAGGCATAGAGATCGTCCTAAGATAAGTAAACGTGAGCATGTTACACTAAGTCAAGTAAGCGTGAACATGTTGCACCGTCTTAAGTCATTACCGACTTAAGCCGATTGCTCCGTTAGTAGGGTATAGTGGTCACCCTAAGTCGAGTAAGCACGAGCATGTCGCACCGTCTTAAGTCGCTGTCGACTTAAGTCGATTGCTCCGTTAGTAGGGTATAGTGGTCACCCTAAGTCGAATAAGCGTGAGCATGTTGCACCGTCTTAAGTCACTGCCGACTTAAGCCGATTGCTCCGTTAGTAGGGTATAATGATCACCCTAAGTCGAGTAAGCGTGAGCATGTTGCACCGTCTTAAGTCACTGCTGACTTAAGTCGATTACTTCGTTAGTAGGGTATAGTGGTCACCCTAAGTCGAGTAAGCGTGAGCATGTCGCACTGTCTTAAGTCGTTGCCGACTTAAGCCGATTACTCCGTTAGTAGGGTATAGTGGTCACCCTAAGTCGAGTAAGCGTGAGCATGTTGCACCGTCTTAAGTCACTGCCGACTTAAGTCGATTGCTCCGTTAGTAGGGTATAGTGATCACCCTAAGTCGAGTAAGCGTGAGCATGTTGCACCGTCTTAAGTCACCGCTGACTTAAGCCGATTGCTCTGTTAGTAGGGTATAGTGGTCACCCTAAGTCGAGTAAGTGTGCTGATTGATAATAAACAGTTCGAGTGCCCTTGAGAATGAAATCTTTTTATTGATGATGTATTTTCCAATTATAGAATACGACGCTGCCCTGATAGCTTTTGAAATCTTGCTAAGGGTAAAACTTCCTAACATGCTCTATATTCCATGAATTCCCTATTTCCGTGCCATCCATTTGAGTAAGCCGATATAATCCTGGCCGAGTGACCTCCGCTACTACAAATGGCCCTTCCCATAGTGGTGACAATTTGTGTCGTCCTTCCCCAGTTAGAATTCGGTGTAGGACTAAGTCTCCCACTACAAAGGATCGATGTCGTATAGCCTTATCATGATAGCGCCTCAGGGTTTGCTGGTATCTAGCTGACTGAATTACTATATTCAATCGCTCTTCTTCCAATACATCAATATCCTCTAGTCTGGTAGCCTCTACCTGAGCTATGCTTTCGAAGACCAGCCTTGGTGCCCCAAACCTGAGGTCGGCAGGTAGCACTGCTTCCGAACCATAGACCATGAAGAAAGGGGTATTTCCATGCAGAGCTCGACTAGGTTGAGTTCTTAGGCTCCAAACTACATACAGCAACTCTCTGATCCACTTCCCCACGAACTTTTCATTCTTGTCAAAGATTTTCTTCCTGAGTGCTTCCAGTATCATTCCATTAGCCCTTTCTACCTGACCGTTGGCTCTTGGATGTGCTACTGATGCATATTTGATCTGGATGCTCCGTTGTTCGCAGAAATCAAAGAATTCAGAGCTAGTGAAATTGGATCCCAGGTCGGTTATGATGCTATTCGGTATCCCAAACCTGAATATTATATCTTGTATGAATTCCACTGCCTTGGTTGAAGTCAGAGAAGCAATGGGTTTGTATTCTATCCATTTGATGAATTTGTCAATGGCGACCAACACGTGAGTGTACCCTCCCTGAGCTTTTTTGAAGGGTCCGATCATGTCTAGTCCCCAGCACGCATATGGCCATGGTACGGGTATGGTCTGCAGTTGTTGTGCTGGTAAATGTTGCTGCTTTGATAAGAATTGGCAAGCTTCACACCTCTGGACTAACTCGGCTGCATCACTTTTTGCTGTCGGCCAGTAGAAACCAGACCTGAAGACCTTCCCAACCAGAGTCCTGGATGCTGCGTGTATCCCGCACTGTCAGGCGTGGATCTCATCTAGCAGTTGCTTCCCAGTAACAGAAGGAATGCACTCCATGAGGACTCCTATTGCGCCCCTTTTGTACAGTGCATCCCCGATGAGGGTGTAGTGGGCTGACTGCCTTGCGATGCGTTCTGCTGTGGCTTTATCATTCGGTTCTTCTTTGTTTTTTATATCCTTGATGATAGGCTCCCTCCAGTCATTAGAGTCTAACTCAGGCTGGCTCAAAACATTGCACTCTCCTGCCTGATCTGAGGAAACGCTTGGACGTGGCACCTCTTGGACAAAAACTCTAGGTGGGACCTGAGTCCAACTGGATCCTAGTTTCGACAACGCGTCTGCTGCAGCATTGCGATCTCTTTCCACATGATGAAACTCCAGCCCTTCAAATTTGTCTTCCAGTTTTCGGACGACTGTGCAGTACTTGCCCATAGAGTCATTCGAGCAATCCCATTCCTTATTTATCTGACTTATGACCACCAGTGAATCTCCGTATACCATCAACCTCTTTATGCCCAGTGATATGGCAGTGTTCAATCTGTGGATCAGAGCTTCATATTCAGCTGCATTGTTGGATGCTGAAAATAACAACTTAAGAGCATATTTGAGTTGTTCACCACCAGGGGCAATGAAGAGGATCCATGCGCCTGCTCCCTGCAGTTTCAGTGAACCATCGAAGTACATCCGCCACACTTCTACAGCCTCTGGGTTATCTGGTACTTGTTGCTCGGTCCACTCTGATACGAAGTCAACTAGTGCTTGAGTCTTTATTGCAGTACAAGGCCGAAACTCAATGTCGTGAGCTCCCAGCTCGCAGGCCCACTTGGCTATTATTCCAATGGCTTCTTTGTTGTGGAGAATATCCCCTATTGGAAACCCGGTGACTACTATGACCTTGTGGTCATCAAAGTAGTGATGGAGCTTACGTGCAGTTAGAAGTACTGCATACAAAAGTTTTTGAACTTGAGGATACTTCTCCTTAGAGGGTCCCAGACATTCATTGATGAAATAGACGAGATACTGTACTGGATATGCATGTCCTTCCTCCGCCCGCTTGACTACCAACACGGTGCTCACCACATGAGTCGTGCAAGAGATGTACAACATCAGATCTTCTTCCGGCTGGTTTGGCATGGCTCGACGTGGTGGCTTTAAAACTGGCGGCATGGTCAGGAACTTTTTCAGTGCATCGAGGGCTTCCTGAGCTTCTGTGGTCCATTGGAACTTGTCCACCTTCTTGAGCAATTTGTAAAATGGTAGGCCTTTTTCTCCTAACCTTGATATGAACCTGCTTAAAGCTGCCATGCATCCAGTAAGCCTTTGCACTTTCTTTTGTGATCGTGGTGCTTCCATCCTCATGATGGCCTCGATCTTTTCTGGGTTAGCTTCAATTCCTCGGTGGCTGACAATGAATCCGAGCAACTTCCCTGCTGGCACTCTAAAGACACATTTTTCTGGATTGAGCTTCCACCGATATCGCCTCAGACTGTTGAAGACCAGCTACAAATCCTCAATGAAGTTTTCTGAGTTTTCTGTCTTGAGCACCACATCATCAACATAAGCATCTACACGCTTGCTCCAGTGATCGGCTAAGCATGTTTGAATGGCTCTCTGGTAGGTCGCTCCATCGTTCTTGAGGCCGAACGGCATGGAGGTATAGCAGAAGGCTCCAAACGGGGTAATGAATGTTGTTTTTTCCTCGTCTTCTTTTGCCAAGCTGATTTGATGGTATCCTGAGTAGCAATCCAAGAATGACAGCATAGAGCATCCGGCTGTTGAATCTACCACCTGATCTATTCTAGGAAGTCCGAAGGTATCCTTCGGACAATGTTTGTTGAGATCTGTATAGTCGACGCACATGCGCCAATCCACTTTATTATTTTTGAGTACAAGAACAGGATTTGCTAACCACTTAGGATGCAGCACTTCTCTAATGAACCCTGCTGCGACTAAGCGAGCTAGCTTGGCACGGATAGCTTCTCTCTTGTCGGGCGTGAAACGACGCAACTTTTGTCGGATCGGCCTCGCCTGGGGATAGACCTTTAGTTTGTGCTCGGCCAGCTCTCTCAGGACTCCCGGCATATCCGCAGGTTGCCATGCAAATACGTCTCAGTTATCTTGCAGAAACTGGACGAGCGCGCCTTCCTATTTGTCATCCAAGTTGGAGCTGATGATGGCGGTCTTGTGTTCATCAGCGAACCCGAGGTTGATTCTCTTTGTTTCCTCAGTCGGCCGCATAGAGGTCGCGGCTTGAGCTTCATTGACAGGTATCGCGAGGTCTTCCTCAGGCTTTGAGTTTGCCTGCGCGGAGGAAGTCGTTGGTGGTTTGGCGGTGAGAGCCGCCTGAATGGCCACTCGGAAGCATTCTGCGGCGCCTTGGAAGTCAGCACGCACGGTGATGATTCCTTGTGCTCCTGGCATCTTCAATATCATGTATGTATAGTGTGGAATGGCCATGAATTTCGCTAATCCCAGCTTGTCGATGATGGCGTTGTATCCGCAGTCGAAGCTCGCTACCTCGAACCTCAGGAACTCGGTTCTGTAGTTCTCCAGAGTTCTGAAGGTAACTGGCATGTAGATGTGTCCGAGTGGGTATTCTCCTTCGGTCGGCATAATGCCGAAGAAAGGAGTGTCTGACTCATGGAGCTCTTTGAGTGCGACTCCCGAGCCTAGGAGTGTTCAGGGGAAGGTGACGTTGATGTTGTTTCCCCCATCCACTAACACCTTCTTTACCCTGCTTTCTCAGATCACCAGATCGACGAGGAGAAAGTATTTGCCCAGATGATCAAAGTTGAGCCACTGATCTGCCCCAGTGAAGGTGATCGAGTGTTCGGACCATTTGATACGAGGCGGGAGGACTGGTGGCTGCCACCAGTATCTGACGGTCATTGAGCTTCTGCTGCCTCTTGCTCTCTTGCGACCCATGTCCGCCGAAGAAGATGTTGACTTCTCCATCGACGCGCGGGAATGCTCCGCCTCCCCCCTCCTGCTGCTGAGGTTGTCGAGGTTCTCTGGGTCCTCCTCGTGGTGGGAGAGGTGGTACAGGTTGGAAGGGTCGGTCGTTCCTGACGGAGTACTTGAAGTCTTTGCAGTTCCGGAGGGTGTGGCGCATGTCCTTGTGGTATGGACACTGGGTGTCGAGGATGTTGCCCAATGTTCGTTCGCCTCCGCGGGGTGCTCCTCGGGCATGAGAGACGGGTGGTCCGGCGGCGTGGACTTCTTCGTGAGGCCTCTTCTCCCAACGCTTGTCAGGTTGTTGGTTCACATCATGGTGCCGGTGGTGTAGGTTTCGCTCCTCCGATGAGGTTCTGAGCCCTTTCATCGGTAATGATGTAGAGGTCCGCTTCCCTGAATAGCTGCTTGGAGGTAGTCGGCGCTTTTTGCAGTATGGCTCGGACGAAGGCCGAGTCATTAGATCCCCAGTAGAAGTCCTCGATCACTGCTGCTTCCGCAACCTCGGGGATATGGTTTCTCATGGTTTGAAACCTTTTGAGGTATGACTGGAGAGTCTCATCCCCTCGACGCCTGATGGATTTGAGGTCCCATGGCTGTGCCGGCTTGTCAAAGAGGGATTAGAAGTTGGCGAGAAAACACCGACTGAAGTCGCTCCAATCGTCGATGCAGTGTCGGGGCAGGTGTCATAGCCATTGCAGCGCATCTTGCCCAAGGACAATGGGCAAATACGCAGTCATCACATCTTTAGTTGCCCCAGCGACCCGAGCAGCGGTGGTATAGACGGCCAACCAGCCTCTCGGGTCCTGCTTAGGCTCGTACTTGTCGATGTTGGAGACCTTGAAGTTAGGGGGCCACTAAATGGCCCTGAGACGCGAAGTGAGCGCCGATACTCCACACGTGTCCTCCTGTCGATGATTGTGGTGTCAGTCCCAGGGAGGGGAGTTGTTGATGTGCTGCCTCGACTGCCCTCGGGTCGTGCCGCCAGTTGAAGCTGTTGCCGATTCAACCCTGGTGGCCTAACTTTATGCAGGGATGTCGTGATCCCGATCATACTCTTCTCGGCGCCGAATCTTGTTCTCGTGTCGTCGTTCGCACGAAGCATTGATGGAGCTCCGTGTGTCCCGTCGACTATTGATGGTGTGTCGTAGATCGCTCGAAGGATGAGCGAGAGGCAGAAGATGATTAGCTGCTCGAGTGAGCAGCCGCTGATAGCCCTCAGCGTATGGAGTCCGGGGGAGGCCATCGGCTATCTAGGCCAACACTCCACCGACCTCGCTCGGTGTGTTCATGGCTCAGGCAAAGTCGGGGTTCAGGTTTCGTCCGAAGAGAGGGTTCTCTCGACATTGTCTCGCCTCCTGCTCGGCCTGCTCTTGAGCTTGCTGATGATCACGTCGATGGGAGTTCCTCCTTTCCCTGAAGACTCGTTCATCTAGAGTTTCTCCCACCTCCGAGATCTCATCTCGTGATATAGGCTGTGCTGGGTCCCGTTCTCCATCTTCATGATGTCGCCAGATATTACGGTGTCGGTTCCTTCGTCGGTGAGCCTCCTGCTGAGGAGGTTCTTCCCCAGGCGCGGTCGGTTCGTCATCGGAGACGGAGGATGATTCCACTCTCCCTCCGATGAAGAGGACATCAGGGTAGAACGGAGTTGTTGTGATGACAATCTTCTTTCTGTTCTCCTTTGAGGGTGGAGGTACCGGAAGGGCAGCTTGACGGGCCTTCATCTCATTTGTTTCTTTTTTCCTTGCAATCCGCATCCATTTTTTCGTTGATGAGGTGGACAACGGGGTTCTTCGGGTGAACGAATTCTCCGCTCCTGGCTTGCAGGAGGTAGTCTTCGCCCAGAGCGCTGGAGGTTGCGCTATTTCCTGCTTCGTTCCGGCTTTCCCGGAGATTATCGAGGAAGGTTTTCTCTCCGGCGGATCCGCTATGCGATGTAGAGTCCCTTCTTCGTCTACCACGGATGAGATGGTTCCAAAGCGGAACACGGATCCAAGGCGGAGAGCGATCTTGTGCTGAAAAGTGATGCCATTGAGCTAGCTTGGATCAGTGACACACCCCCTACCTGGCGCGCCAGCTGTCAATGTTTTGGGTCCGACCGCACACCTAGGGTTGCTCCTCGAGGTGCTTTTTGGAGTAGGACGGTGTTACCGACTGTAGCTCGATGGTTCATGCTAGATGCACGAGAGACTGTAGACAATTTTATACAGGTTCGAGCCACTTAGAGAGGCGTAACACCCTACTTCCTGGTGTGGATCTTTTATGTGGTGGGTTACAGGGGGTTCTCTGGTATGAGGAATGCTAGAGAGCTGAGTAGACGGCTAATGAGTAGGTTGTTGTTTGATGGGGTGCCCCTGGGCCTTATATACTCGATCGTGGGGCGTTACATGCGGGTATGATAACCATGTGTTCCTAAGTAGTAGCGAACTGACTTAGCTTATCTTCCTATAATCCTGCCGACTTATCATCATTTAGTTCCGACGTCTGAGGGCACTACACGGGAGAATCGGATCACTGCTATAGACAACATTTGAATTCAGTGAGCCACACGGGCTCGAACCAATCTAATCTTATGCTGATCCATTCTGCCAAACATTCCTCCCCCGGCCCACGAAGGGACGGCCTTGCGAAATAATGGGCCTAAGGCCTTTCGTGAAGCCTTCTTGCCTTCTAATGGACCCGGGGGATATCTATCCCCCACACAACCCGTCGCATTCAAGGCGACGGAAGAAGAGAAGAGGGAGTCTACACCGAGTAGACTTCCAATCGACGCCTCCAAGCTCGACAACGAGGAAATGGCACTCATCATCAAGAGCTTTCACCAAATCCTCAAGCAAAGGAGGGGAAAGACTACAAACCCCGCTCTAAGAGGGTGTGCTACAAATGTGGTAAGCCCAGTCATTTTATTGCTAAATGTCCAAATTTAAGTGATAGTGATAGGGGCGACGACAAGAAGGGGAAGAAGAAAGAAAATAAAAGGTACTACAAGAAGAAGGGTTGCGATGCCCACGTGTGTCGGGAATGGGACTCCGACAGGAGCTCCACCGACTCCTCCTCCGACGAGGACGCCGCCTACATCACCGTCAATAAGGGCCTCCTCTTCCCTAACGTCGACCACAAGTGTTTCATGGCTAAGGACGGCAAAAAGAAGAAGGTACAATCTAGAACCACCCCCAAGTATACTACATCTAGTGATGAGGGTAGTTCTAGTGATAGTGAAGATGATTTAATGTCTCTTTTTGCCAACCTTAACATGGAACAAAAGAAAAAATTAAATGAACTAATTGAAACTATTAATGAGAAGGATGATCTCTTGGAAAGCCAAGAGGATTTCCTTATTAAAGAAAACAAAAAACATGTTAAGGTGAAGAATGCTTATGCTCAGGAAGTGGAAAAATGTGAAAAATTGACTAAGGAGCTTAGCATTTGCCAAGATTCAATTATCTGTCTTAGAAATGAAAATGCTAGTCTAAATGCTAAGATTGATGAATTGAATAATACAATTTCTAGTCTTAGAACTGAAAATGATGGTTTAATTTCTAAGATTGAAAATTTGAATGTTTGCAATGATTCCATTTCCTGTCTTAGAAATAAGAATGCCATATTACATGCTAAGATAGAAGAATTAAATATTTGCAAACCTTCTATATTTATTGTTGATCATGTTTCCATTTGCACTAGTTGTAGAGATGTTAATATTGAAGCTATTAATGATCACCTTGCTATGATTAAACAACAAAATAATCATATAGCCAAATTAACTGCCAAAATTAATGAGCATTAACTTGAAAATGAAAAGTTTAAATTTGCTAGAAGCATGCTCTATAATGGGAGACGCTCTGGCATTAAGGATGGCATTGATTTCCAACAGGGGAGCAATGTCAAGCTTAATGCCCCTAAAAGATTGTCTAATTTTATTAAGGGCAAGACACCCATGGTTCAGGATAGTGAGGGTTATATTTTATATCTTACTAATTATCCTGAGTACAAAATTAGGAAAATTCATGCTAGAAAATCTCATTCTGTTTCTCACCATGCTTTTATGTATAAGAATGAGGCATCTAGCTCTAGACATACAACTCATGTTAAAATGCCTAAAAAGAAAATTCCTGCTGCATCAAATGAGCATAACATTTCTTTTAAGACTTTTGATGCATCATATGTTTTAACTAACAAATCAGGAAAAGCAGTTGCCAAATATGTTGGGGGCAAACACAAGAGTTCAAAGACTTGTGTTTGGATACCCAAGGTGCTTGTTTCTAACGTGAAAGGACCCAAGACTGTTTGGGTACATAAGAACAAGACCTAAATTGTTTTGCAAGTTTATGCATCTGGTGGTTCAAGTTGGATAATTGATAGTGGATGCACAAACCACATGACAGGGGAGAAAACGATGTTCTCCTCCTACGAGAAAAACGAAGATCCGCACCGAGCTATTACATTCGGGGATGGAAACCAAGGTTTGGTCAAAGGATTGGGTAAAATAGCTA
Organism: Zea luxurians; assembly: GCA_029449295.1. Taxonomy (NCBI): domain Eukaryota; kingdom Viridiplantae; phylum Streptophyta; class Magnoliopsida; order Poales; family Poaceae; genus Zea; species Zea luxurians. The sequence goes on along the minus strand of JAOPSE010000004.1, from coordinate 178,632,059 downwards.
TATCACCTGACCATTCCATTTCCAATGTTTTTCTTGTAGATTCATTAGATTACAACTTGCTTTCAGTTTCTCAATTATGCAAAATGGGCTACAACTGTCTATTTACAGATGTAGGTGTTACTGTCTTTAGAAGGAGTGATGTTTCAGTAGCATTTAAGGGAGTGTTAGAGGATCAGCTATATTTGGTTAATTTTAATGATAACAAAGCTAAACTTGACACTTGCTTAGTTGCTAAGACTAATATGGGTTGGCTCTAGCATCACCGACTTGCCCATGTTGGAATGAAGAATCTTCACAAACTTCTAAAGGGAGAGCACAGTTTGGGACTAACCAATGTTCATTTTGAGAAAGACAGGGTTTATAGTGCATGTCAAGCAGGAAAGCAAGTTAACGTCCACCATCCACACAAGAACATCATGACGACTGACAGGCCGCTCGAGCTAGTCCACATGGACCTATTTGACCAGATAGCTTACATAAGCATCGACGGGAGTAAGTACTGTCTAGTAATTGTGGATGATTATTCTCACTTCACTTGGGTATTCTTTTTGCATGAAAAATCACAAACCCAAGATACACTCAAAGGATTCTTGAGATGGGCTCAAAATGAGTTTGGATTAAGGATCAAAAAGATAAGAAGCGACAATGGGACGAAGTTCAAGAACTCTCAAATTGAAGGATTTCTTAAGGATGAGGGCATCAAGCATAAGTTCTCTTCTCCCTACACACCTTAACAAAATGGTGTAATAGAGAGGAAGAATAGAACTCTACTGGACATGGCGAGGACCATGCTTGATGGATACAAGACACCGGACCGGTTTTAGGCAGAAGCAATCAACACTGCTTGCTACTCCATCAACCGGCTCTACCTTCACTGAATCCTCAAGAAGACATCATATGAACTCCTCACCGGTAAAAAGCCCAATGTTTCATATTTTAGAGTCTTTGGGAGCAAATGCTTTATTCTTATTAAAAGAGGTAGAAAATCTAAATTTTCTCCTAAAGCTGTAGAAGACTTTTTACTTGGTTATGACTCAAACGCAAGGGCATATAGAGTCTTCAACAAATCCACTGGATTAGTTGAGGTTTCTTGTGACATTGTGTTTGATGAGACTAATGGCTCCCAAGTGGAGCAAGTTGATCTTGATGAGCTAGATGACGAAGAGGCTTCATGCATCGCACTAAGGAACATGTCCATTGGGGATGTGTGTCCTAAAGAATCCGAAGAGCCTCCACAAGCACAAAATCAACCATCATCTTCCATGCAAGCATCTCCACCTACCCAAGATGAGGATCATGCTCAAAATGATGAAGATCAAGAGGATGAGCCACCTCAAGAGGAGGATAATGATCAAGGGGGAGATGAAAATAATAAAGACAAGGAAGATTATCAAGAAATTCAGGATCAAAGACCGCCACACCCAAGAGTCCACCAAGCAATTCAACAAGATCACCCCGTCAACTCTATCCTCGGTGACATTCATAAGGGGGTAACCACTAGATCTCGAGTTGCTCATTTATGTGAACATTACTCTTTTGTGTCCTCTATTGAGCCATACAGGGTGGAGGATGCATTAAGAGATCCGAATTGGGTGCTGGCAATGCAAGAGGAGCTCAACAACTTCACGAGGAATGAGGTATGGCATTTAGTTCCACGTCCTAATCAAAGTGTTGTACTTGGTATTCTGCAACAAGCAAGATGAGCATGGTGTGGTGACAAGAAACAAAGCCCGACTTGTGGCCAAGGGTTATTCATAAGTTGAAGGTTTGGATTTCGATGAAACTTATGCACTCGTAGCTAGGCTTGAGTCAATTCGTATATTACTTGTCTATGCTACTTACCATGGCTTTAAGCTTTATCAAATGGACGTGAAAAGTGCCTTCCTCAATGGACCCATCAAGGAAGAGGTCTATGTTGAGCAACCTCCTGGTTTTGAAGATAGTGAGTATCCTAACCATGTTTACAAACTCTCAAAGGCGTTTTATGGGCTTAAGCAAGCTCCAAGAGCATGATATGAATGCATACGAGATTTCCTTATCACTAATGGCTTCAAAGTCGGAAAAGTCGATCCTACACTCTTTACTAAAACTGTTGAAAAAGACTTGTTTATATGCCAAATTTATGTTGATGATATCATATTTGGGTCTACTAACAAGTCTACTTGTAAAGAGTTTAGTAGGATCATGGTACAGAAATTTGAGATGTCAATGATGGGGGAGTTGAGATATTTTCTAGGATTTCAAATCAAGCAACTCCAAGAGGGCACCTTCATCAGCCAAACCAAGTATATTCAAGACATACTTAAGAAGTTTGGAATGAATGATGACAAACCCATCAAGACACCCATGGGAAGCAATGGGCATCTCAACCTCGACACAAGAGGTAAATCCGTAGATCAAAAGGTACACCGGTCGATGATAGGATCTTTACTCTATTTATGTGCATCTCGACCGGATATTATGCTTTCTGTATGCATGTGTGCAAGGTTCTAGGCCGATCCTAAGAAAGTTCACCTTAGGGCCGTGAAGAGAATCATGAGGTATTTAGTTTACACTCCTAAGTTTGGGCTTTGGTATCCTAAGGGATCCACTTTTGATTTAATATGATATTCCTATGCCGATTAGGCAGGGTCTAAGATTGATAAAAAGAGCACATTAGAGACTTGTCAGTTTCTAGGGAGATCTCTGGTGTCTTGGGCTTCAAAGAAACAAAACTCAGTAGCTCTTTCCACCACCGAAGCCGAGTATATTGTCGCAGGCCATTGTTGTGCGCAATTACTTTGGATGAGACAAACCCTTAGGGACTATGGCTACAAATTGAGCAAAGTCTGTCTCCTATGTGATAATGAGAGTGCAATCCGCATGGCAGATAATCCCGTTGAACACAGCCGCACTAATCACATAGACATTCGGTAATCAAATAGCTTATGTTAATACCCAGAATCAATTAGCCGATATCTTTACCAAACCATTAGATGAGAAAACCTTTAGCAAACTTAGGAATGAACTAAATATTCTTGATTCTCAGAATTTTGATTGAAACATTGCACACATAGCTCATTCATATACCTTTGATCATATCTCTTTCATTTCGTACAAATGCTTATTTCTTATTCTTCTTGTGCCAAGACTACGAATAATGTGTTTTTCAAGTGTATTTCTATACTAAGTCGTACATTGAAAGGGAAATGGAGTATTCGGCAAAGACAACGCTTCCACTCAACTCTAACATTATTATCTACCCCTTGCCGGTATTCCGCAAACTCTCAATGGTATGACCTTTCACTCATATTTATTTTACCATTTGGGAGGTAAAGTTAGGCCCCAAAGGAGGAGAAAATGCAAAAGGGCTCCAAAGTTCTCTGTTTTGGCGATTAATGCCAAAGGAGGAGAAAATATTAAGCCCAAAGCAAAAGAACCACACTACCATTTCAAAAAAATTAGAAATGAAAGATTTAATTGATTTTCTCAAATGTTTGTCTTTCAATTGGTATTCAAAGCAATTCAAATTAGTATCCATTTTCAAAACCCTCTTGAAAGCTAAGAGGAGAATTTCATTCAGGGGGGCTTTTGTTTAGTGAAAGGAAAAGCATTTGAAACAGGGGGAGAAATTTCAAAATCTTGAAAAAATGCTTCTCGTAATCTTATTCATATACGTTTGACTATTTGCAAAAGAATTTTGAAAAGACTTTGAAAAGATTTGCAAAAACAAAAACATGTGGTGCAAAAGTGGTCCAAAATGTCAAAAAAGAAAGTAATCCATTCATATCTAGTGAGATTATCAATTGGTTTAATTCCAAGTAACCTATGCACTTACCATATGCAAACTAGTTCATTTCTGCACTTTATATATTTGCTTTGGTCTGTGTTGGCATCAATCACCAAAAAGGGGGAGATTGAAAAGGAAATAGGGTTAACCTTTTCCTACAATTAATTTTGTTGGTTGAATGTCCAACACAAACATATGGACTAACTAGTTTACTCTAGAACTCATGTATCACAGGTGCATAAGGTTCAACACAAACCAATAAAAGATTCAAGTTAGGGACAAAATTGAACCGCAGCAAAGACTTGAGTGTGTTGTGGACTGGCGCACCGGACAGTGTCCGGTGCACCATATCCGTACGAAGATGAACCAGCCACTCTCGGGAAAACTGAGCCGCGCTCCGCTATAATTCATCGGACTGTCCGGTGTGCCACCGGAGCAACGACTAACTCGCGCAACGGTCGACTCTGCAAAGTGCTGCAGTGCGTGAACATTGCGCGGCAGAAGTAAGAGCAGAAAGTCAGAGGGGGCACCGGACTGTCCGGTGCCGCAAGGAGACAAAGCTCCAACGGTCGACCGAGCTCCGAACCCTAATGGTTAGGTGAAGTGGCAGCGCACCGGACAGTGAACAGGACCTGTCCGGTGCGCCCATCGCCAGCAGCCTCCCCAACGGCTTCTTTGGTGGTTGAGGGCTATAAATACCCCCAACCATCACAACTTCAAGCATCCAAGTTTTTTAAAGTTCTCATTCAATACAAGAGCTAGTGCATTCACTCCTAGACACAATTCAAAAGATCAAAGCCTCTCCAAGTCCAAAATTCATTCCAACCACCTAGTGACTTGAGAGAGTGTGTGTTCATGTTCATTTGCGCTCTTGTTGCTTGGATTGCTTCCTTCCTTCCTCATTCTTGTTCCCAAGTGACTTGTAATCAAAGCAAGAGACATCTAAGTGTGTGGTGGTCCTTGCAGGGTCTAAGTGTTCCATTTGATTAAGGAGAAGGCTCACTCGGTCTAAGTGACCGTTTGAGAGAGGGAAATGGTTGAAAAAAACCCGGTCTTTGTAACCACCTCAACGGGGACTAGGTTCTTTGGAACCGAACCTCGGTAAAACAAATCACCGTGTTCATTCGCTTGTTTCTCACTTTGTTTTTCCTATCTCTCCCGGACTTGAGTTTTAATTCTAATGCTAACCCTGACTTGTAGTGTGTGTTTAAATTATAAATTTCAGGTTTCGCCTATTCACTCTCCCTCTAGGCAACTTTTACCCCCTCTAGATGCTTTTACACGTGATCTGCCACTGTTGATAACTGCACCCTTTCTCCTCTTGCCTACTTGTCCTATAGTGTAATCGCCATGGCACGACCTCTGCGATTGATTCGTGGCCACGCGATAAGGTCCTCAATGAAGTGCATAAGATCGTTGTGATAGCCGTGTCGATCGCGTCCAACAATATGTGACCAGTCATGAACTCATTGGGGACTCCTCATGAGGAGTTGTCAGATTATATTATCTTCTACTCCCATATTATGGTGGGGGTCTATACAATACGATTTTATGTCTATTAGTGTGTAGGGAATATGACCACATAGTTGGGATAACCAGAACCCTACGATATCACTCGAACGGTGGTCATAAACATCTCTTGAATATTCTAGGTCCGACACGATCTTTCTACCGATGCTCCCTCTCATCTGTATAATCCCTCGTTTGCAACTAGTCATCGCCCCCGTAGCGCACAAACGAGTAAGGAACTAAGGATTGATCGTTCCTCAAGAACATTGCCCTCCTCTGTCCACAAATTATCGGCGCTCCATCCTTCCGCATGAACATCGCCCTCTGTTGTCCACAAATTATCAGTGCCGCAAGAAGATAAGCTAGCGTCACATAGCAAGTATGAATCACTTTCTCATCATTCGATCTCACTCTCATCCTTCGATCAGTCACCTCCTATGGTCCTCCCCAAATCTTGCTTGGCTCTAATCACCCCAAAATCTCATCACCACAAGCACCCATCCCCTCCAAATCCTGCCAACCCAAACGCTGACAGTGTGGCGAGGCAGGAGACTCTATGCACGGTGGCAGCTCCCTGGAACCTAGTGAGGGTGCTCGTTTGCTTCCAGCAATCTATTCGTGAGGGAAGCACGAGATCAGGGCGGGTGACGACGTCAAACTAGATTTCGACTTTCAGCTCGAGATGTACGACGCGTCGATGCACACCATGAGTTCAATGTAATGTTGTCGAAGAGGAAAGACAGAGAGTCGCGCGGTGCAGCCAGCGAGGCACTTAAGCATTTCTCTCTGTTTCTCTCGCTTCCTACTTACGATCTGATTATGATTTCGTTCTGTCCGCAGCTTTCTGCTGTTCCTTTGCTCTCTGTCTCTTTTATGCCTACTAATCTTAGAATGTTGCTTGATCTTCAGTATGCTATATGGTATACATAGTCTATAATCTTACCTCCATAAGTAATATTGACACTAGTTTGTTTGACTATAACAGGAAAATGTAATTTATATTAGTGAATTGCAAAATAAATTGTAGCATAAAAATCATTCATAGACTGCATTATAAGAAGAAATTTCCTTACTTGGATTGGAAATCAATTTGAATTCTTACATGCAGTACCTGTATTACCGATTTTATAGCATCTCGAACAAGAATTGATAAAAGCATAATCCTAAAACTTAAATAACAACGGTTAGTGGGTGTCCATTTCACTGATAGTACTCTAGAATTATCAGTAGTCAGGCCACTAGATTATTGCGTGAACTCTTTGAGTGCCACATCTGCAACATTTCCAGTTGTTCAAAGTTATAAATAATGCCATCACTGGTAACAATCATCACACCTTCAACAATTCCAAATGATGGTAATGACTGCACTGACTTGCGAGGTCAGATAGGCAAAGTCATTTGTGGTACTGAAGCGCAAATGCGATACAGATACCTTCTGAATAGAGTATCGTATTGTTAATAACTTGAAAAACCAATATATATATTTCCAATCAATAAGATTAGAGATTACTGTAACATCCCAATTTTGATCCTCAAGGTTAGAAACCCTAAACTCCTAACCCCCTTAATTATCTCCTAAGACCCCATCTCATGAAGCATTATATTCATCATATGTATACACCATGATTGCTTGTAGCACTTTACATAGAATATTTCATTTTGGACACCTAGGAAATTTATATGAATTTTTGTTTAAAGGAAAAAGAGATTAAGGAAATGAAAAGAGAGAAGAAAAAGTAAAAAGAAAAAAAAGAAGAAAACCTTTCGGCTGGGCCAAATCTGGCCCAAGCTCCTTCCCCCATCTCTCCCGCGCGCCCGCGCTTCTCCCCCGCTCGCGGCCCAGTGCGGCCCATCCACCGCGCGCGCCCGCGCTCGCGTGTTGCTCTCCTCTCCCTCACTGTCAGCCCGGCCCCACCCGTCAACCGCGCCCGCCCCTTCTCCCTCACATCCGCCCTCTCTCTGGCAGGCGAGCCCCGCTCGTTAGCCCCTTTCTCCCTCGCCCGTGATCGGCCATCGACGCGTTCATCGTCGGCCACCGCCCGCCCCGTCTCCTCGCCATTAACTCGCTCACCAGCACGAATTGGCGCCTTGCGTCCCCGCGCACTATGACCGAGCCATCCCGTCACCACCGTCTGCCCCGAGCCATCCCATCGCCACCACTATGCGCCATCATCGTTGCCGCAGCAAGCCTCGCCGGTACTCGCCACCTCTTCCTCCCCCCTCCCTGGCCACCTATAAAAGGACCGCCCCGAGCCCCTTATTTCCCCGCACCGGCCTCGACCACTCCATCTTCCTCCCCTGGACCCAATCAAGATCGACGCCGTCATCCCTCCCCTCTCAGGTGGCTTAGGATCAAATTAGTGTAGTCCACAAGCTTCACCACCTCGCCACAAGCTCAGTGCGCCTTTCTCCCTCACCTATCACATCATGTAGCCTCGCCGGCGACCTCGCCGCCGTGGGAGCCGCCACCTCGCCGTGGACCGACCATCCCGAGTGCCCACCGGTCAAATTGACCCCTCCACCATGACCCCCTACCCCTACCCGTGCTACGCCACCTCCCCGACCACCCGGAACCGGATCACAGGTGGAGAAGGTTTTCCCTCTCGGGCGGACCCCGTCTCCCCCCTAACGCCGTTTCCCCCTCCCCCTCGCTGGCACGTGGGCCCATGCCCACGCGTCGTGCCCGCTGGCAGGCCGAGTTGGGTCAGCTGCCCGCGTGGCCGCACGCGCGCATGCTTGGCTGGGCCAAAAATTCCCCTAGGCCCAGCTAACTAGGAATTCTTTTCCCTTTTCCCTTTTTCTTTTCCTATTTTCATATATATGTATAAATGTTGATGTCCAAAAATAGTCCAAATATTCTCTATGTCACAAAATAATAATATTTAGAACTTGACACACTTTACTAAGCCATAATGGTTGATGTAGTGTTTATTGCCTATTTTTGCTAGGCGAAGAGAGATCCGACCCTTCGGAAATCGTAGCTTCGGAAGAAGGGCAGGAGCCCGACCTCTCAAAAATAGATCTTTCGTGCCATGACAACTTCGACGAAGGCAAGTCCATTCTCCCCTTGATGCATAAATTACCTAGTCTTTCTACCACTACCTAAGCCGGGAATATGGGTTGGGTTCTATGCATTGTGAGTCGAGAGATGGCCTACATTAAAGAATATCTTTTGTGTACAAAATATGGATCGAGGAAATGGTGTTTTTTCTAAAAAGGAAAATGTTTTCAAAGAAGTGTATGATGAAGGGTATTCACCCTTATCACCTTTTTCAGTGGGATGGTCAGGGACTCCCTGGTTTAGGGGAGGGCCTCAGGTGTTGGCTCAGCCGGGTTAGGTGTGAGCAGGAAGGATTTTCCCCTCATACAAGGACCGGGTTGTCATCCTTCACTACCTATACTTGAAAGCCACCTAGAGGCGGGTGAATAGGGCGAAACTGAAATTTACAAAGTTAATCATAACTACAAGCCGGGTTAGCGTTAGAAATATAAGCGAGTCCGAGAGAGAGGGTGAAAAACAAATCGCAAGCAAATAAAGAGTGAGACACAAGGATTTGTTTTACCGAGGTTCGGTTCTTGCAAACCTACTCCCTGTTGAGGTGGTCACAAAGACCGGGTCTCTTTCAACCCTTTCCCTCTCTCAAACGGTCACTTAGACCGAGTGAGCTTATCTTCTCAATCACACGGGACATAAAGTCCCCGCAAGGACCACCACACTATTGGTGTCTCTTGCCTTGTTTACAATTGAGTTGATCACAAGAAAGAATGAGAAAGAAAAGAAGCAATCCAAGCGCAAGAGCTCAAATGAACACAAATGTCACTCTCTCTAGTCACTATTTGATTTGGAGTGATTCTGGACTTGGGAGAGGATTTGATCTCTTTGGTTGTGTCTAGAATTGAATGTTATAGCTCTTGTAAGGTGTTGGAAGGTGGAAAACTTGGATGCAATTAATGGTGGGGTGGTTGGGGTATTTATAGCCCCAACCACCAAACTAGCCGTTTGGTGGAGGCTGCTGTCGAATGGCGCACCGGACAGTCCGGTGCGCCACCGGACACTGTCCGGTGCGCCAGCCACGTCACTCGGGCGTTAGGGTTCGACCGTTGGAGCTCTGACAGGTGAGGTCTTCTGGCTGTCCGGTGGTGCACCGGGCATCTCCTGTAGACTGTCTGGTGCTCCTTCTGATGCTGCTCTGACTCTGGCCCGCACTGTAGCGCATTGAATGCGGTTGCAGTCGATCGTTGGCGCTGAAGTAGCCATTGCTCCGCTGGCACACCAGACAGTCCGGTGCTTCACCGGACGGTTTGGTGAATTATAGCGGAGCCCCCTCTGATTTTCCCGAAGGTGACGAGTTTGGAGCTGAGTTCCCTGGTACACCGGACACTGTCCGGTGGCACACCGGACAGTCTGGTGCGCCAGACCAGGGCACGCTTCGGTTGTCTTTTGCTCTCTTTGTTTGAACCCTTTCTTGGTCATTTTATTGGTCAATTGTGAACCTTTGGCAGCTGTAAAACTTATAATCTAGAGCAAACTAATTAGTCCAATTATTTGTGTTGGGCAATTCAACCACCAAAATCAATTAGGAAAAGGTGTAAGCCTATTTCCCTTTCAATCTCCCCCTTTTTGGTGATTGATGCCAACACAAACCAAAGCAAATATGGAAGTGCAGAATTGAACTAGTTTGCATAATGTAAGTGCAAAGATTGCTTGGAATGAAACCAATAAATATTACTTACTAGATGTGCATGGATGGCTTTTCTTTTTATTAACATTTTGGACCACGCTTGCACCACATGTTTTGTTTTGCAAAAAGTTTTGGAAATTCTTTTCAAAAGTTCTTTTGCAAATAGTAAAGGGTAAATGAATAAGCTTTTGATAAGCATTTTCAAGTTTTGAAATTTTATCCCCCTGTATCAAATGCTTTTCCTTTTACTATACAAAACTCCTCCTTAATGAAATCCTCCTCTTAGTGTTCAAGAGGGTTTTAGATATTAATTTTGAAGAGGGTATACCAATTTGAAATTATATCAAAATAAGATACCAATTGAAAAACTTCTTTTAATACCAATTAAAAGACTACATTTTTGAAATTGGTGGTGGTGCAGTCCTTTTGCTTTGGGCTAATACTCTCTCCCCCTTTGGCATGAATCGCTAAAAACGGATGCTTGAGTGAAATATAAGCCCTCTTAAACTACTCTCTCCCCCTTTGGATGGAAGTGAAGGAGTGAAGATTATACCAAAGTTGGAGGGTTAGTGTGGAGCGACGGCGAAGGATGAATGATTCGATGGAGTGGAGTGGAAGTCTTGTCTTCGCCGAAGACTCCTTTTCCCTTTCAATCTATGACTTAGCATGAAATGGACTTGAAAGAACACATTAGTCATAGCACATGAAAGAGATGATCAAAGGTATACATATGAGCTATGTGTGCAAAATATCATTCGAAATTTCTAGAATCAAGAATATTTAGCTCATGCCTAAGTTTGGTAAAAGTTTGTTCATCCAATGGCTTGGTAAAGATATCGGCTAATTGTTCTTTGGTGCTAACATATGCAATCTCGATATCCCCCTTTTGTTGGTGATCCCGTAGAAAATGATACCGAATGGCTATGTGTTTAGTGCGGCTATGCTCAACGGGATTATCCGTCATGCGGATTGCACTCTCATTATCACATAGAAGAGGAACTTTGGTTAATTTGTAACCATAGTCCCTAAGGGTTTGCCTCATCCAAAACAATTGCGCGCAACAATGTCCTGCGGCAATATACTCGGCTTCAGCGGTTGAAAGAGCCATAGAGTTTTGCTTCTTTGAAGCCCAAGACACCAGAGATCTTCCCAAGAATTGGCAAGTCCCCGATGTGCTCTTTCTATTAATTTTGCACCCTGCCCAATCAGCATCGGAATAACCAATTAAATCAAATGTGGATCCCCTGGGGTACCAAAGGCCAAACTTAGGAGTATAAACTAAATATCTCAAGATTCGTTTTACGGCCCTAAGGTGAGCTTCCCTAGGATCGGCTTGGAATCTTGCACACATGCATACGGAAAGCATAATATCCGGTCGTGAAGCACATAAATAGAGTAAGGAACCTATCATCGACCGATATACCTTTTGATCAACGGATTTACCTCCCGTGTTGAGGTCGAGATGCCCATTAGTTCCCACGGGTGTCTTGATGGGCTTAGCATCCTTCATCCCAAACTTGGTTAGAATGTCTTGAATGTACTTCGTTTGGCTAATGAAGGTGCCCTCTTGGAGTTGCTTTACTTGAAATCCTAAGAAATACTTCAACTCCCCCATCATAGACATCTCGAATTTTTGTGTCATGATCCTACTAAACTCTTCACAAGTAGATTCGTTAGTAGACCCAAATATGATATCATCAACATAAATTTGGCATACAAACAAATCATTTGCAAGTGCCTTAGTAAAGAGAGTAGGATCGGCTTTTCCGACTTTGAAGCCATTAGCAATAAGAAAATCTCTTAGGCATTCATACCATGCTCTTGGGGCTTGCTTGAGCCCATAAAGCGGCTTAGAGAGTCTATAAACATGATTAGGGTACTCACTGTCTTCAAAGCTGGGAGGTTGCTCAACATAGACCTCTTTCTTGATTGGTCCATTAAGGAAGGCACTCTTCACGTCCATTTGATAAAGCTTGAAGCCATGGTAAGTAGCATAGGCAAGTAAAATGCGAATTGACTCAAGCCTAGCTATGGGTGCATAGGTTTCACCGAAATCCAAACCTTCGACTTGTGAATATCCCTTGGCCACAAGTCGGGCTTTGTTCCTTGTCACCACACCATGCTCGTCTTGTTTGTTGTGAAAGACCCACTTGGTTCCTACAACATTTTGATTAGGACGTGGAACTAAATGCAATACCTCATTCCTCGTGAAGTTGTTGAGCTCCTCTTGCATCGCTATCACCCAATTCGAATCTTGAAGTGCTTCCTCTACCCTGTGTGGCTCAATAGAGGAAACAAACGAGTAATGTTCACAGAAATGAGCAACACGAGATCGAGTAGTTACCCCCTTATGAATGTCGCCAAGGATGGTGTTCACGGGGTGATCTCGTTGGATTGCTTGGTGGACTCTTGGGTGTGGCGGCCTTGGAGCTTGCTCATCCTCCTTGTCTTGATCATTTGCGTCTCCCCCTTGATCATTGTCGTCGTCTTGAGGTGGCTCATCTTCTTGATCTTCTTCTTCATCATCTTGAGCCTCATCCTCATCTTGAGTTAGTGGAGATGCTTGCATGGAGGAGGATGGTTGATCTTGTGCTTGTATGGGCTCTTCGGATTCATTAGGACACACATCCCCAATGGACATGTTCCTTAGCGCGACGCACAGAGCCTCTTCATCATCTAATTCATCAAGATCAACTTGCTCTACTTGAGAGTCGTTAGTCTCATCAAACACAATGTCACAAGAAACTTCAACTAGTCCAGTGGACTTGTTAAAGACTCTATATGCCCTTGTGTTTGAATCATATCCTAGTAAAAAGCCTTCTACAGCCTTAGGAGCAAATTTGGATTTTCTACCTCTTTTAACAAGAATAAAACATTTGCTACCAAAGACTCTAAAATATGAAACATTTGGCTTTTTATCGGTTAGGAGTTCGTACGATGTCTTCTTGAGGATTCGATGTAGATACAACCGGTTGATGGCGTAGCAAGCGGTGTTGACCGCCTCGGCCCAAAACCGATCCGAAGTCTTGTACTCATCAAGCATGGTTCTTGCCATATCCAATAGAGTTCTATTCTTCCTCTCCACTACACCATTTTGTTGTGGCGTGTAGGGAGAAGAGAACTCATGCTAGATGCACTCCTCCTCAAGGAAGCCTTCTATTTGAGAGTTCTTGAACTCCGTTCCATTATCGCTTCTTATTTTCTTGATCCTCAAGCCGAACTCATTTTGAGCCCGTCTCAAGAATCCCTTTAAGGTCTCTTAGGTTTGAGATTTTTCCTGTAAAAAGAATACCCAAGTGAAGCAAGAATAGTCATCCACAATAACTAGACAGTACTTACTCCCGCTGATGCTTATGTAAGCGATTGGGCCGAATAGGTCCATGTGGAGGAGCTCGAGTGGCCTGTCAGTCATCAAGATGTTCTTATGTGGATGATGAACACCAACTTGCTTCCCTGCTTGGCATGCGCTATAAATCCTGTCTTTCTCAAAATGCACATTTGTTAGTCCTAAAATGTGCTCTCCCTTTAGAAGCTTGTGAAGATTCTTCATTCCAACATGGGCTAGTCGGCGGTGCCAAAGCCAACCCATGTTAGTCTTAGTGATTAAGCAAGTATCGAGTTCAGCTCTATTGAAATCAACTAAGTATAGCTGACCCTCTAATACTCCCTTAAAAGCTACTGAATCATCACTTCTTCTAAAGACAGTAACACCTGTATCCTTAAAAAGACAGTTGTAGCCCATTTTACACAATTGAGAAAGGGAAAGCAAGTTGTAATCTAAAGAATCTACAAGAAAAATATTAGAAATAGAATGGTCAGGTGATATAGCAATTTTACCCAATCCTTTGACCAAACCTTGATTTCCATCCCCGAATGTGATAGCTCATTGGGGATCTTGGTTTTTCTCGTAGGAGGAGAACATTCTTTTCTCCCCAGTCATATGGTTTGTGTACCCGCTGTCAATGATCCAACTTGAGCCCTCGGATGCATAAACCTACAAAACAAGTTTAGTTCTTGATTTTAGGTACCCAAACAGTTTTGGGTCCTTTGATATTAGATACAAGAACTTTGGGTACCCAAACACAAGTCTTTGATCCCTTGTGTTTGTCTCCAACATACTTGGCAACTACTTTGCCGGATTTGTTAGTCAAAACATAAGATGCATCAAAAGTTTTAAATGAAATGCTAAGTTCATTTGATGCACTAGGAGTTTTCTTCTTAGGCAATTTAGCATGGGTTGATTGCCTAGAACTAGATGTCTCACTCTTATACATAAAAACATGATTAGGGCCAGAGTGAGACTTCCTAGAATGAATTCTCCTAATCTTATGCTCGGGATAACCGGCAGGGTACAAAATGTAACCCTCGTTATCCTGAGGCATGGGAGCCTTACCCTTAACAAAGTTAGATAATCTTTTAGGAGGGCATTAAGTTTGACATTGTCTCCCTTTTGGAAGCCAATGCCATCCTTGATGCCAGGGCGTCTCCCACTATAAAGCATACTACGAGCAAATTTAAACTTTTCATTATCTAGCTCATGCTCGACAATTTTAGCATCTAATTTTGCTATATGATCATTTTGTTGTTTAATTAAAGCCATGTGATCATGAATAGCATCAATGTCAACATCTCTACATCTAGTGCAAATAGAAACATGCTCAATGGTAGATGTAGATGGTTTGCAAGAATTTAATTCAACAATCTTAGCATGTAAAATGATATTTTCATCTCTAAGATTGGAAATGAAAGCATCGCAAACATTTAATTCATTAGCCTTAGCAATTAATTTTTCATTTTCATTTCTAAGGCTAGCAAGAGAGGCATTTAACTTTTCAATCTTAGCAATAGAAATAACATGATCATTTCTAAGATTGTCATATGAATCATCACAAACATTAGCATCAACCTTAGAAATTAATCTAGCATTCTCATTTCTAAGGTTGGCAATCAAATCATGGCAAGTGCGTAGCTCACTAGTTAAATTTTCACATTTTTCCATCTCTAGAGCATAAGCATTCTTAACCTTAACATGCTTCTTATTTTCCTTAATTAGGAAGTCTTCTTGGTTATCCAAGAGTTCATCCTTATCATGAATAGTGCTAATCAATTCATTTAACTTCTCCTTTTGTTGCATGTTAAGGTTGGCAAAAAGAGTAAACAAATTATCCTCATCATCACTAGAATTAGCCTCATCACTAGAGGTGGCATATTTAGTGGAGGATTTAGATTTAACCTTCTTCTTTTTGCCGTCCTTTGCCATGAGGCACTTGTGGCCGACGTTTGGGAAGAGGAGTCCCTTGTTGACGGCGATGTTGGCGGCGTCCTCGTCGGAGGAGGAGTTGGTGGAGCTCTCATCGGAGTCCCACTCCCGGCAAACATGGGTAGGGATGAAAACAGTTTCGGAATTTTTCGGAATTCCGGAAACCGGTTCCGATTTTTTCCGATCGGAATCGTCGGTATCGGTATTTCTCGGAATCTGAATCGGTCATCGGAATTTTAGATCGGAATCGGTATCGAAATCGGTACAGTCCTTTACCGACCGTTTTCTTCGGTTACCGTTTTGGGTCGGAATTTACCGATTTCAAAATTCGGAATTTACCGAAACTCCCAGCCCAAGTTCCAAATTCACAACTCATGGGCCAGGCAGCAGCCCACCATAGTCAAGGGCAACAAATCGGCCCACCACACAGAGCAGACAGCACACCAGTACACCACACGGCACACCATACACGGACACAACACAGCCGCCACTTCTCTGCGGCGGCGGCGGTGGCACACAGAGCGCTCCAAATCCTGCGGCGGCAGCGGCACCCACTGACGCATTGCCGGTAAGTAATCTGCGAGATCAAAACCCTAGGGAAGCGTAGTGTCGCACTATCGCTGGTGGTGAATGAGCCGCCATGGTCGCCGGTCGGAGATGCAGAGCGTTGCAGGGACAAGGGAGCAACCTGGTTACCTGGGCGCCATGCTTTGGTTGGAGGATAACTCATTGGCCAACGACGTCGCGCCAGCCTGCAGCATGATGTCGCGCAGCCTGTAGCTGGATACCTGGTTTCCAGTTAGATCCATGCTGTTAAGGTTCACCATTAGTTGCGCAACTGATTCTTCCCAATCTGCAGGAGGAACCGCTTTTTGGCTCAGTGTTATAGATTCCACTTTACTTTTTTCCTAGAATATCCCCATGCTGCTACGCAACTGATTCTTCTCTTCCATTATTTTCCTACCGACTCCACTTGTTTATATTTAGGTTTCAAATTTTGCATCCCAGCATGATTCCACCATGAGTTGTGGTATTCTTATAGCAAGAAAATTGTTTATTTGCATAATGAATATGACTCAGTTCAGAACTTCAATTATATCACCCAAAAATACCTGCTCTGTTTTGTTTGTACTCAGGGAATTTCATCAGTGAATGAACAAGCGACATTAGCTCCAGTGATTTGCTCTAATGGTTACCAATTGTATTTAAGGTTCCGACCAGTACCGATGTATTTTTCGTACCGAACTTTCGATTTCGATGTTTCCGAAATACCGATATTGTTTCCGTTTCCGAAGTTACCGTTTCCGATAAAAAAATATGGAAACGGTAACGGTTTTAGTGTTTTCCGATCGTTTCCGACCGTTTTCACCCCTAAACATGGGCATCGCCGCCCTTCTTGTGGTATCTCTTCTTCTCCTTTCTTCTCCCCTTCTTGTCGTCGCCCCTGTCACTATCACTAGAAATAGGACATTTTGCTATAAAGTGACTGGGCTTACCACACTTGTAGCAAACCTTCTTGGAGCGGGGTTTGTAGTCCTTCCCCCTCCTTTGCTTGAGGATTTGTTGAAAGCTTTTGATGATTAAAGCCATCTACTTATTGTCGAGCTTTGAGGCGTCGATGGGGAGCCTACTTGATGTAGACTCTTCCTTTTTCTCCTCCGTTGCCTTGAATGCGACGGGTTGTGCCTCGGGTGTGGAGGAGGTGCCTTGCTCGATGATTTTCTTTGAGCCTTTAATCATTAGCTCAAAGCTCACAAACTTTCCTATAACCTCCTCGGGAGACATTAGCGTGTATCTAGGATCACCTCGAATTAATTGAACTTGCGTAGGGTTAAGAAAAACGAGGGATCTAAGAATAACTTTGACCATCTCATGGTCATCCCATTTGGTGCTCCCGAGGTTGCGCACTTGGTTCACCAAGGTCTTCAAGCGGTTGTACATGGCTTGCAGATCCTCTCCTTGGTGAAGCATGAAGCGACCGAGCTCCCCCTCGATCGTCTCCCGCTTGGTGATCTTGGTCACCTCGTCTCCTTCGTGCGCGGTCTTGAGTACGTCCCAAATTTCCTTTGCACTCTTCAACCCTTGCACCTTATTATACTCCTCTCGACTTAGAGAGGCAAGGAGTATAGTAGTGGCTTGGGAGTTGAAGTGTTGAATTTGGGCCACTTCGTCCGAATCGTAGTCCTCATCCCCTACGGATGGTACCTGTACACCAAACTCAACAACGTTCCAAATGCTAGTGTGGAGTGAGGTTAGATGATGCCTCATTTTGTCACTCCACATATTATAATCTTCACCGTCAAAAATCGGTGGTTTGCCTAGTGGAACGGAAAGTAAAGGAGTACGCTTTGAAATACGAGGGTAGCGTAGGGGAATCTTACTATACTTCTTGCGCTCATGGCGCTTAGAAGTTATGGACGGCGCGTCGGAGCCGGAGGTGGATGGCAATGAAGAATCAGTCTCGTAGTAGACCACTTTCCTCATCTTCTTTTTCTTGTCGCCACTCCGATGCGACTTGAGGGAAGAGGATTCCTTCTCCTTCCCTTTGTTGCGGGACTCTCCCGATGGAGCCTTCCCGTGGCTTGTAGCGGGCTTGTCGCCGGTCACCATCTCCTTCTTGGCGTGATCTCCCGACATCACTTCGAGCAGTTAGGCTCTAATGAAGCACTGGGCTCTGATACCAATTGAAAGTCACCTAGAGGGGGGGTGAATAGGGCGAAACTGAAATTTACAAAGTTAATCACAACTACAAGCCGAGTTAGCGTTAGAAATATAAGCGAGTCCGAGAGAGAGGGTGAAAAATAAATCACAAGCAAATAAAGAGTGGGACACAAGGATTTGTTTTACCGAGGTTCGGTTCTTGCAAACCTACTCCCCGTTGAGGTGGTCACAAAGACCGGGTCTCTTTCAACCCTTTCCCTCTCTCAAACGGTCACTTAGACCGAGTGAGCTTCTCTTCTCAATCACAGGGACACAAAGTCCCCGCAAGGACCACCACACTATTGGTGTCTCTTGCCTTGTTTACAATTGAGTTGATCACAAGAAAGAATGAGAAAGAAAAGAAGCAATCCAAGCGCAAGAGCTCAAATGAACACAAATGTCACTCTCTCTAATCACTATTTGATTTGGAGTGATTCTGGACATGGGAGAGGATTTGATCTCTTTGGGTGTGTCTAGAATTGAATGCTATAGCTCTTGTAAGGTGTTGGAAGGTGGAAAACTTGGATGCAATGAATGGTGGGGTGGTTGGGGTATTTATAGCCCCAACCACCAAACTAGCCGTTTGGTGGAGGTTGCTGTCTAATGGCGCACCGGACAGTCCGGTGCGCCAGCCACGTCACCCGGCCGTTAGAGTTCGACCGTTGGAGCTCTGACAGGTGGGGTCTTCTGGCTGTCCGGTGGTGCACCGGACATCTCCTGTAGACTGTCCGGTGCTCCTTCTGACGCTGCTCTGACTCTGGCGCGCACTGTAGCGCATTGAATGCGGTTGCAGTCGACCGTTGACGCTGAAGTAGCCGTTGCTCCGCTGGCACACCGGACAGTCCGGTGTGCCACCGGACACTATCCGGTGCTTCACCGGACGGTCCGGTGAATTATAGCGGAGCGCCCTCTGATTTTCCCGAAGGTGACGAGGTTGGAGCTGAGTTCCCTGGTACACCGGACACTGTCTGGTGGTGTACCGGACACTGTCCGGTGGCACACCGGACAGTCTGGTGCGCCAGACCAGGGCACACTTTGGTTGTCTTTTGCTCTCTTTGTTTGAACCCTTTCTTGGTCATTTTATTGGTCAATTGTGAACCTTTGGCACCTGTAAAACTTATAATCTAGAGCAAACTAATTAGTCCAATTATTTGTGTTGGGCAATTCAACCACCAAAATCAATTAGGAAAAGGTGTAAGCCTATTTCCCTTTCAGTACTTATGACAAGTACAACCACTCGAGACTATATAGGCAGTCACTCAATCTGAACTTGTACTGTCCAAACCCTAGGGTTATGATGGATGGGAGCACCGGGAGGATAAGGAAGGGGAATGTTTTGTCCGGTTTGGGCATGGTTATGGCCTGACTCCTTCCGGTATAATTGTTAAGGTAAGGACGTGCAAGGAAGAAAAGAGATTCAGATTCGGGTCTCATTGGCCATGAGACCGCAGAGCTGGACTAGTGGGTAAAGTGTACACCTCTGCGCAGAGTTTGAAACCTATTCGAATAATCTGTGTCCACTGGTATGGACGAGTCTAGCATGGTATGGCAATTAGTGTGTTTGATCTTCGTAAACAGGGAAGTGTGTGTGGGTGTTTTTGGAAATAAAAGTAATACCACGAGAGCGGGAAGCTCAGTGGTGGTTGAGTGTGAAAAAGTGCTACTTCTCTCTCTGGGGTAAACCATCAAAGTATAGCCTTTCTCTGAAAAAGAAAAGAGTGACTTCAACTCCACCATACCAAGCATGTACTATATATGTCCCTCTCTCTTTACAGGCGGGATGGGCTTGCGGAATACCTAGTGTATTCACCCAGATTTATTTATATTTTTCAACAACTGAAGACTTCTTTTCTGCTATGTTCGACTAGAAGGGGGCTGTGTCTGCACCTAGTCTGCCTGTGGCTTGGGCTAGATGATCTTCCACTGTGCTATGTTTCCAAGCTCGCTAGAACTTGTATTTTGGTATTGTAATAACTGTTATTCAAAACTCTGTACTATTTGAATAAAGGAATGTGTTTTCTAGCCTCCTGGGACTAGTCATTGTATCACATTTGAGTCCCAAAGGATCGGGACACTTCAATTACCTATTGGTGGAGTGTTGTAGAATACCACATGGTTTTTTCACTTCTTTTATTCATAATTTCTTATGTAGCCATCCTTCAGGTAGAGCTAGCCAAACATTGACAACTCTTAGGATCACTGGTTAACTTTATGTTCCCAAGCCAACATATTATCGAATATCGACTTGATCACGAAGGATCATTGACAGCAAGCACATGGTGAGCCATTTTCTTAAATTCCATTTGTAGCACCCTGTTTTTTTAATATAGTACAATTTTGGCTAGGAATCATTCATCAATAAAAAGTAACTTCGCCTTCCATGTCATCAGTGTACTTATAGGTATGTTTCTTAGACTTCTATGATACGAGTATATGCATAACATGGCTTTGCTGGTGAACTTAACGAGCTTTGCCAACTGATGAATACAACAGAGGAAATTGAGAGGAAAATAGTCTTGCTCAAATGCACAAACATGATCGTGTGATGGAATCGGAATCCTGAAACAATCAATCCATGCAATTTACAATAATTATACTACATTTCTACCTAGATTGGAATATATCTATTTTTGTTATGGCAAATGATGAATTCATCAATCATTGTGTACATCTCTTACAAAACTATATGTGTTCAATGGCGCATGAACATAACACATGATTGGTTCACGTGGTCACCAGCACCTGGCGCATGCCAACCTGGGTGGTGGGGAACGTCCCCCGGCTTCTCCATGGTTGTAGCGAATGAATGAAAAATGGCCTATGTCGCATCCACACGTGCAGTGTAGCTTCTACGCGCGTAGGGAGCCATCGCATGTTGTCAACGTACGCAGCGGGCATGGCCATGGGCAACAGGGCAACCAATCACATAGATAAATTATTTTAATTGTCAATTTCAGCGAAAAACACCTATTCCCTATGTTACACACGCTAGTTGTAACTATTAGCAAGAAATAGTAACAACTTACTTTGCTTTCCAGTAATGTCATCTCCCGTGAGCATCACCCTACAAGTAAACAATATCCATTATTTTTTATTGTGTTCTTTTGAAATAGAAAATTAACCAACAGTTCGTGCCAACAATATCTTTGCTCATTTGCCGTTTTGATAAGCTTAAACTTGGCTCCGTTCATGATCTTTTGTTATGACTCATAAAACTACTTTTAACAGAAAATAATCCATGACAAGGATGTTATTCCACAACTGAAGCAAAAAAATGATGCATGATATAACCCAAGAAGACAAATTAAGTAGTAGACTTTAGAAGCCCTTTTGACTAGTATAGTATTTCTATACCTTTTGCTTTGTTGGACACCAACAATGCTATAACTTTTGGAGTATATAAGCATGTAGCTACATGGTATAGTCTATCTTATGTTATAAACCAACAAGACATAAGTAGTAACCTCCAACATATCTTTTCATTAAATTTTGCAATTGAGCTATTAAGGTGGGATGTGTCGGCGTCTCCTCTATCACTTGAACGACACTCCTATGTCCAACATTACCTTTGCTTTTCTATACTGGGATATCTTAACCTGTTCACAGTGGTGCGACAGCGACACACATCGTTTTCTAGTGAACTTCCTGTTGTCAAGTTTTTTCCTTCGTGTCCTAAACTTATATGGTCTCTAGGTTGGTCACCTTACTCCAAACTCCATCCTTGTCCTATTGACCTTCACATATTTGTGTGAAGTCTTCATGGGGTGAGGCCCTATGTCAACTTGTTATTCCATTTCTTCATCCTTTATGCGTTGAGCAATCGAAACTACATTAACAAGGTTTACTTCTAGCTTCACTCTAGACCGAGGTCCTAGCCGTCTTACATCTCGACAGACCTCACTAGGCACTGGTAGCACACTAGCACTAGAGGGAGTCCTAAGTCCATGTGATTGTTGAAAGTCGCCTAGAGGGGGGTGAATAGGGCGAAACTGAAATTCTCAAAAATAATCACAACTACAAGTCGGGTTAGCGTTAGAAATATAATAGAGTCCGCGAGAGAGGGCGCAAAACAAATCGCAAGCGAATAACGAAGTGAGACACGCGGATTTGTTTTACCGAGGTTCGGTTCTCTCAAACCTACTCCCCGTTGAGGAGGCCACAAAGGCCGGGTCTCTTTCAACCCTTCCCTCTCTCAAACGGTCCCTCGGACCGAGTGAGCTTCTCTTTCTCAAATCACTTGGGAATCAAACTTCCCGCAAGGACCACCACACAATTGGTGTCTCTTGCCTCAATTACAAGTGAGTGTTTGATCACAAGAAAGAATGGCAAAGAAAAAGAAGCGATCCAAGCGCAAGAGCTCAAATGAACACTACAAATCACTCTCTCTAGTCACTAAGGCTTTTGTGTGGAGTTGGGAGAGGATTTGATCTCTTTTGGTGTGCTTTGTAATGAATGCTAGCTCTTGTATAGTGGTTGGAAGCTGGAAAACTTGGATGCTATGAATGGTGGGTGGTTGGGGGTATTTATAGCCCCAACCACCAAACTAGCCGTTTGGTGAGGCTGTCTGTTCGATGGCGCACCGGACAGTCCGGTGCACACCGGACATGTCCGGTGCGACAGCCACGTCACCAAAGCCGTTGCAATTTGACCGTTGGAGTTCTGACTTCTGGTCCCGCCTGGATGTCCGGTGCACACCGGACATGTACTGTTCAATGTCCGGTGCACCAGAATGGGCGTGCCTGACTTCTGCGCGCTTCTGGCGCGCATTGAATGTGCCTGCAGGTGACCGTTGGCGCGAAGTAGCCGTTGCCCCGCTGTTACACCGGACAGTCCGGTGTACACCGGACATGTCCGGTGAATTATAGCGAAGCGCCCACTGCAAAATCCCGAGGCTGCCAAGTTCCAGAGCCGCGTCCCTTTGGAGCACCGGACACTGTCTGGTGTACACCGGACAGTCCGGTGAATTATAGCGCGCCGGCTCCCAGCAATTCCCGAGGCTGAGGAGTTCTGTGCGCGTTTCCCTGGTGCACCGGACACTGTCCGGTGAATTATAGCGAAGCGCCCACTGCAAAATCCCGAGGCTGAGGAGTTCTGTGCGCGTTTCCCTGGTGCACCGGACACTGTCCGGTGCGCCACCGGACAGTCCGGTGCGCCAGACCAGGGAGCCTTTCGGGATGCCTTTAGCTTTCTAATTTGAACCCAACTTTGGTCCTTTTAATTGGCTTGTTGTGAACCTTTGACACCTGTATAACTTATACACTAGAGCAAACTAGTTAGTCCAATTGTTTGTGTTGGGCAATTCAACCACCAAAATTAATTAGGGACTAGGTGTAAGCCTAATTCCCTTTCAATCTCCCCCTTTTTGGTGATTGATGCCAACACAAACCAAAGCAAAGATAAATGTGCATAAATTGAACTAGTTTGCATAATGTAAGTGCAAAGGTTGCTTGGAATTGAGCCAATATAAATACTTACATGATGTGCATGGATTGTTTCTTTTGTTTTTAACATATTGGACCACGTTTGCACCACATGTTTTGTTTTTGCAAATTCTTTTGTAAATTCTTTTCAAAATCCTTTTGCAAGATAGTCAAAGGTGAATGAATGAGATTTTTGCACCGCATTTTCAAGATTTGAAATTTTCTCCCCTTGTTCCAAATGCTTTTCCTTTGACTAAACAAAACTCCCCCTAAATGAGATCCTCCTCTTAGTGTTCAAGAGGGTTTTGATTTATCATTTTTGAAATACTACTTCCTCCCCCTTTAGAACATAATAAGATACCAATTTGAAATTGACCAATTGAAAATCTCCAAATTTTTTAAAAATTAGGTGGTGGTGCGGTCCTTTTGCTTTGGGCTCATACTTTCTCCCCCTTTGGCATGAATCGCCAAAAATGGATACTTTGAGTGAGATATAAGCCCTTCGAAGTACTTTCTCCCCCTTTGGTCATAAATAAAACATATGAGTAAAGATTATACCAAAGATGGAGAGTGATGCAGAGAGACGGCGAAGGATGAGTAGTAGAGTGGAGTGGAAGCCTTTGTCTTCGCCGAAGACTCCAATTCCCTTTCAATATACCTATGACTTGGTTTGAAATACACTTGAAAACACATTAGTCATAGCATATATAAAAGAGACATGATCAAAGGTATATTTATGAGCTATGTGTGCAAGTTTAAAAGAAGTTCCTAGAATCAAGAATATTGAGCTCATGCCTAAGTTTGGTAAAAGTTTGTTCATCAAGAGGCTTGGTAAAGATATCGGCTAATTGATCTTTAGTGTTAATGTATGAAATCTCGATATCCCCCTTTTGTTGGTGATCCCTAAGAAAATGATACCGAATGGCTATGTGTTTAGTGCGGCTATGCTCAACGGGATTATCCGCCATGCGGATTGCACTCTCATTATCACATAGAAGGGGAACTTTGGTTAGTTTGTAACCGTAGTCCCGCAGGGTTTGCCTCATCCAAAGCAATTGTGCGCAACAGTGGCCTGCGGCAATATACTCGGCTTCGGCGGTAGAAAGAGCGACCGAATTTTGCTTCTTTGAAGCCCAAGACACCAAGGATCTTCCCAAGAACTGGCAAGTCTCCGATGTGCTCTTTCTATTAATCTTACACCCTGCCCAATCGGCATCCGAATAACCAATCAAATCAAATGTGGATCCCCGAGGGTACCAAAGCCCAAACTTAGGAGTATAAGCCAAATATCTCAAGATTCGTTTTACGGTCGTAAGGTGGGATTCCTTAGGGTCGGATTGGAATCTTGCACACATGCAAACGGAAAGCATAATGTCCGGTCGAGATGCACATAAATAAAGCAATGGACCAATCATCGACCGGTATACCTTTTGATCCACGGACTTACCTCCCGTGTCGAGGTCAAGATGCCCATTTGTTCCCATGGGAGTCTTGATGGGCTTGGCATCCTTCATTCCAAACTTGCTTAGAATGTCTTGAGTATACTTCGTTTGGCTAATGAAGGTGCCCTCTTGGAGTTGCTTGACTTGGAATCCTAGAAAATATTTCAACTCCCCCATCATAGACATCTCGAATTTTTGTGTCATGATCCTACTAAATTCTTCACAAGTAGATTCATTAGTAGACCCAAATATGATATCATCAACATAAATTTGGCATACAAACAAATCATTGTCAAGAGTTTTAGTGAACAAAGTAGGATCGGCCTTGCCGACTTTGAAGCCATTTGCAATAAGGAAATCTCTAAGGCATTCATACCACGCTCTTGGGGCTTGCTTGAGCCCATAAAGCGCCTTAGAGAGCCTATAAACATGGTTAGGGTACTCACTGTCTTCAAAGCCGGGAGGTTGCTCAACATAGACCTCCTCCTTGATTGGTCCGTTGAGGAAGGCACTCTTCACGTCCATTTGATAAAGCTTGAAGCCATGGTAAGTAGCATAGGCTAATAATATGCGAATGGACTCAAGCCTAGCTACGGGTGCATAGGTTTCACCGAAATCCAAACCTTCGACTTGTGAATACCCCTTGGCCACGAGTCGAGCTTTGTTCCTTGTCACCACACCATGCTCGTCTTGTTTGTTGCGGAAGACCCACTTGGTTCCTACAACATTTTGGTTAGGACGTGGAACCAAATGCCATACCTCGTTCCTCGTGAAATTGTTGAGCTCCTCTTGCATCGCCATCACCCAATCTGAATCTTGGAGTGCTTCCTCTACCCTGTGTGGCTCAATAGAGGGAACAAAAGAGTAATGCTCACAAAAATGTGCAACACGAGATCGAGTGGTTACCCCCTTATGAATGTCGCCGAGGATGGTGTCGACGGGGTGATCTCGTTGGATTGCTTGGTGGACTCTTGGGTGTGGCGGCCTTGGTTGTTCATCCTCCTTGTCTTCATCATTTGCGTCTCCCCCTTGATCATTGCCGTCGTCTTGAGGTGGCTCATCATTGTCTTCTTCTTCTTTATCAACTTGAGCCTCGTCCTCATTTTGGATTGGTGGAGATGCTTGCGTGGAGGAGGATGGTTGATCTTGTGCATGTGGAGGCTCTTCGGATTCCTTAGGACACACATCCCCAATGGACATGTTCCTTAGCGCTATGCATGGAGCCTGTTCTTCACCTATCTCATCAAGATCAACTTGCTCTACTTGAGAGCCGTTAGTCTCATCAAACACAACGTCACAAGAAACTTCAACAAGTCCTGAGGACTTGTTAAAGACTCTATATGCCCTTGTGTTTGAGTCATATCCTAGTAAAAAGCCTTCTACAGTTTTAGGAGCAAATTTAGATTTTCTACCTCTTTTGACAAGAATAAAACATTTGCTACCAAAAACTCTAAAATATGAAATATTTGGCTTTTTACCGGTTAGGAGTTCATAGGATGTCTTCTTGAGGATTCGGTGTAGATATAACCGGTTGATGGCGTAGCAGGCGGTGTTGACCGCCTCGGCCCAAAACCGATCCGGTGTCTTGTACTCATCAAGCATGGTTCTTGCCATGTCCAATAGAGTTCGATTCTTCCTCTCCACTACACCATTTTGTTGTGGGGTGTAGGGAGATGAGAACTCATGCTTGATGCCCTCCTCCTCAAGGAAGCCTTCAACTTGAGAGTTCTTGAACTCCGTCCCGTTGTCGCTTCTAATTTTCTTGATCCTTAAGCCGAACTCATTTTGAGCTCGTCTCAAGAATCCCTTTAAGGTCTCTTGGGTATGAGATTTTTCCTGCAAAAAGAACACCCAAGTGAAGCGAGAATAATCATCCACAATAACTAGACAGTACTTACTCCCGCCGATGCTTATGTAAGCAATCGGGCCGAATAAATCCATGTGTAGGAGCTCCAGTGGCCTGTCACTCGTCATGATGTTCTTGTGTGGATGATGAGTGCCAACTTGCTTCCCGGCTTGGCATGCGCTACAAATCCTGTCTTTCTCAAAATGAACATTTGTTAGTCCTAAAATGTGTTCTCCCTTTAGAAGCTTATGAAGATTCTTCATTCCAACATGAGCTAGTCGGCGGTGCCAGAGCCAACCCAAGTTAGTCTTAGCAATTAAGCAAGTGTCGAGTTCAGCTCTATCAAAATCTACCAAGTATAGCTGACCCTCTAACACTCCCTTAAATGCTATTGAATCATCACTTCTTCTAAAGACAGTGACACCTACATCAGTAAATAGACAGTTGTAGCCCATTTGACATAATTGGGATACTGAAAGGGAAATGTGCCCTTGGGCCATTTCTAAGTATTTTGGTGATTTAGTGCCCAACACAGGTGCCTAATTGTAAAATGGTGGACAAAGTACAAATCAAGGATAAAGGTATGTTTCTCAGACTTAGTACATTGTTTTATGGACTAATGTATTGTGTCTAAGTGCTGGAAACAGAAAAAATCAAGTTGGAGAAGAGATGGCTCGAGCAGCCAAGACTCTGCTCAGTCTGCAGCACCGGACTGTCCGGTGGTGCACCGGATAGTGTCCGGTGCGCCAGGCTGGCTCGGCGTGAAGTAGCTGCTCTCGGGAATTCGCCGACGGCGTACGGCTAAAATTCACCGGACTGTCCGGTGTGCACCGGACTGTCCGGTGAGCCAACGGTCGGCCGCGGAATCTGCGCGCGACACGTGGCCGTGCCAACGGTCGGAAGGGGCACCGGACTGTCCGGTGTGCACCGGACATGTCCGGTGCGCCAACGGCTCCCAGATCTGCGACAGTCGGCAACGGTCGGCAGCGCCATTTTAGGAAGGAAATCGGGCACCGGACTGTCCGGTGCACCCGACGACAGAAGGCAAGATTGGCCTTCCAGATTTGCTCTCAACGGCTCCTAGCTGCCTTGGGGCTATAAAAGGGACCTCTAGGCGCATGGAGGAGTACACCAAGCAACCTTAGAGCATTCTTGATCATCCACACTCATTCTTTGCGCATTTGTTTGTCATTCTCAGTGATTCGAGCTCCGTTCTAGTGAGAATTTTGAGATAGTCTTTTGAGCTCGATTCTTGGCCGTGTGTGTGCGTAGTTTGCTGTGGGTTTGTGTGTGTTGCTTTCATCCCTTACTCCGTATTTCTTGTGAATCTCAAGTGTAAGGGCGAGAGGCTCCAAGTTGTGGAGATTCCTCGCAAACGGGATATTCAAAGGCAAAGCAAAACACCGTGGTATTCAAGTTGGTCTTTGGACCGCTTGAGAGGGGTTGATTGCAACCCTCGTCCGTTGGGACGCCACAACGTGGAGTAGGCAAGCGTTGGTCTTGGCCGAACCACGGGATAAACCACTGTGTCATCTCTGTGTTTGATCTCTTGTGGTATTGTGTTTTGTTGAGAGTCCTCTCTAGCCACTTGGCGGTCATTGTGCTAACACTTAACAAGTTTTTGTGGCTATAAGTTTAAGTTTCACAGGATCACCTATTCACCCTCCCCCCCCCTCTAGGTGCTCTCAATTGGTATCAGAGTCGTTCTCTTCACAAAGGGACTAACCGCCCGAAGAGATGGATCCTAAAGGGAAGGGAATCGTGATCAACGACAAGGAGAAGGAGTCCTTCGTCAACGAGCCCAAAGATGACAAGCCTACCGACTCCGGCTCGGGTCATAGACGAAAGGAAGGGAAGAAGAAGAAGACAAGGCGCATCAAGGAGATCGTCTACTACGACGACAGCGATGAGTCTACTTCTTCCCAAAAGGACGACGACCACAACGACTACGAGAGAAGGAAACCGGTTAATTCGAACTTTTCCTTTGACTACTCTCGTATTCCACAAAGTTCAAATTCACATTTGCTCTCCATTCCACTCGGCAAGCCCCCACACTTTGATGGGGAGGACTACGGATTTTGGAGTCACAAAATGCGTAGTCACCTATTCTCTCTCCATCCTAGTATATGGGATATTGTAGAGAGTGGAATGCACTTTGATAGTTCGGATAGTCCCATGTTCATTAATGAACAAATTCATAAGAATGCACAAGCTACTACTGTCCTTCTAGCTTCTTTGTGCAGGGATGAATACCATAAAGTGAGCGGCTTGGATAACGCCAAGCAGATCTGGGACACCCTCAAGATTTCTCATGAGGGGAACGACGTCACCTTGCTCACCAAGATGGAGTTGGTGGAAGGCGAGCTTGGACGGTTCGCGATGATAAGGGGCGAGGAGCCGACACAAACATACAATCGGCTCAAGACCCTTATCAACAAGATAAGGAGCTACGGAAGCACGCGATGGACGGACCACGACGTCGTCCGGCTGATGCTAAGGTCATTTACCGTTCTTGATCCTCATTTGGTGAATAATATTCGTGAAAATCCCAGGTACACCAAAATGTCGCCCGAGGAAGTCCTAGGAAAATTCGTCAGCGGGCGAATGATGATCAAGGAGGCGAGGTACGTGGACGACGCCTTGAATGGACCAATCAATGAGCCACAACCTCTTGCTCTCAAAGCAACAAGAAGCAAGGAGGCGCTGCCAAGCAAGGTGGCGCAAGTTAAGGCGGCCGGACTCAATGATGAGGAGATGGCCCTCATCATTAAGCGATTCAAGACGGCGCTTAAAGGTCGCAAGGGGCAGCCAAGCAAGACCAAAGCCAAGGGAAGCGCTCATGCTTCAAATGCGGTAAGCTTGGTCATTTTATTGCTAACTGTCCCGACAATGATAGTGAACAGGACCAAGGGAGCAAGAGGGAGAAGAAGAAGGCATACAAGAAGGCAAAGGGTGAGGCACATCTAGGAAAGGAGTGGGATTCGGATTGCTCCTCCTCCGACTCCGACAATGAAGGACTCGCTGCCACCGCCTTCAACAAGTCATCCCTCTTCCCCAACGAGCGTCTCACATGCCTTATGGCAAGGGAGAAGAAGGTATGTACTCGAGACTCTACGTATGCTTCTTCAAGTGAGGATGATTCTAGCGATGAGGAAATAGATTACTCTAGCTTGTTCAAGGGATTGGATAGAAATAAAATTGATAAAATCAATGAATTGATTGATGCCTTGAATGAAAAGGATAGGCTTTTAGAAAAGCAAGAGGATTTGTTGTATGATGAACATGATAAATTTGTAGAGGCACAAAAATCCTATGCTTTAGAAGCTAAAAGAAATGAAATGCTTTCTTATGAACTATCTACCTGTCATGAAACCATTTCTACTTTACAAGGTGTTAACAATGATTTAAGTGCTAAACTAGAAGTAGCTAGTAAATCTAATTCTTGTGTAGAAATTGTTGAAACTTGTAATAGGTGTAAAGATTTTGACATTGATGCTTGTAGTGATCACTTAGTTTCAATTTCAAAATTAAATGAGGAATTGGCTAGTCTTAATGCCCAACTTAAGACTAGCAAGAATGAATTCGATAAGCTAAAATTTGCAAGGGATGCCTACACGATTGGTAGACACCCCTCAATTAAGGATGGACTTGGCTACAAGAGGGAAGCCAAGGACTTGACAAGCCATAAGGCTCCCATCTCCGCCAAGGAGAAAGGGAAGGCTCCTATGGCTAGTAGTGCTAAAAAGAACCATGCCTTTTTGTACCATGATAGGAGACTAACTAGAAATGCTTATAGGAAGTATAATGCTTATAATGTTTTTGATTCTCATGACATGTTTGCTTCTAGTTCCTCCTATGTGCATGATAGAAATGTTGTTCATAATATGCCTAGGAAAAATGTTGTTAATGTCCCTAGGAAAGTTAATGAACCTTCTACAATATATCATGCTTTGAATGCTTCCTTTGCTATTTGTAGAAAGGATAGGAAAATAGTTGCTAGAAAGTTAGGGGCAAGATGCAAGGGAGACAAAACTTGCATTTGGGTCCCTAAGGATATTTGTGCTAACCTTGCAGGACCCAGCATGAGTTGGGTACCTAAGACCCAAGCCTAAATTTGCCTTGCAGGTTTATGCATCCGGGGGTTCAAGCTGGATTATTGACAGCGGATGCACAAACCATATGACGGGGGAGAAGAAGATGTTCACCTCCTACGTCAAGAATAAGGATTCCCAAGATTCAATAATATTCGGTGATGGGAATCAAGGCAAGGTAAAAGGGTTAGGTAAAATTGCAATCTCAAATGAGCACTCTATCTCTAATGTGTTTTTAGTAGAGTCTCTTGGATATAATTTGCTATCTGTTAGTCAATTATGCAATATGGGATATAACTGCTTATTTACAAATGTAGATGTGTCTGTCTTTAGAAGATGTGATGGTTCACTAGCTTTTAAGGGTGTACTAGACGGCAAACTTTACTTAGTTGATTTTGCAAAAGAAGAGGCCGGTCTAGATGCATGCTTAATGGCTAAGACTTGCATGGGCTGGTTGTGGCATCGCCGCTTAGCACATGTGGGGATGAAGAACCTCCACAAGCTTCTAAAGGGAGAACACGTGATAGGTCTAACCAATGTTTATTTCGAAAAAGATAGACCTTGTGCAGCTTGTCAAGCAGGTAAACAAGTGGGAGGAGCACATCACAGCAAGAATGTGATGACCACGTCAAGACCTCTAGAGCTGCTGCATATGGACCTCTTCGGACCCGTCGCCTATCTGAGCATAGGAGGAAGTAAGTATGGTCTAGTTATTGTTGATGACTTTTCCCGCTTCACTTGGGTGTTCTTTTTGCAGGATAAGTCTGAAACCCAAGGGACCCTCAAGCGCTTCCTAAGGAGAGCTCAAAATGAGTTTGAGCTCAAGGTGAAGAAGATAAGGAGCGACAACGGGTCCGAATTCAAGAACCTTCAAGTGGAGGAGTTTCTTGAGGAGGAAGGGATCAAGCACGAGTTCTCCGCTCCCTACACACCTCAGCAAAATGGTGTGGTAGAGAGGAAGAACAGGACGCTCATAGATATGGCAAGGACTATGCTTGGAGAATTCAAGACCCCCGAGTGCTTTTGGTCGGAAGCCGTGAACACGGCTTGCCACGCCATCAACAGGGTCTACCTTCACCGCCTCCTCAAGAAGACGTCGTATGAGCTACTAACCGGTAACAAACCCAATGTATCTTACTTTCGTGTATTTGGGAGCAGGTGCTACATTCTAGTGAAGAAGGGTAGAAATTCTAAATTTGCTCCCAAAGCTGTAGAAGGATTTTTATTAGGTTATGATTCAAATACAAATGCGTATAGGGTCTTCAACAAATCATTGGGTTTGGTTGAAGTCTCTAGCGACGTTGTATTTGATGAGACTAATGGCTCTCCAAGAGAGCAAGTTGTTGATTGTGATGATGTAGATGAAGAAGATGTTCCGACGGCCGCTATACGAACCATGGCGATTGGAGAAGTGCGGCCACAGGAACAAAATGAACGAGATCAACCTTCTTCCTCAACAACGGTGCATCCCCCAACTCAAGACGATGAACAGGATCATCAAAAGGAGGCGTGTGATCAAGGGGGAGCACAAGATGATCACGTGATGGAGGAAGAAGCGCAACCGGCACCTCCAACCCAAGTTCGAGCGGTGATTCAAAGGGATCATCCCGTCGACCAAATTTTGGGTGACATTAGCAAGGGAGTAACTACTCGATCTCGATTAGTTAATTTTTGTGAGCATTACTCCTTTGTCTCTTCTATTGAGCCTTTCAGGGTAGAGGAGGCCTTGCTAGATCCGGATTGGGTATTGGCCATGCAGGAGGAACTCAACAACTTCAAGCGCAATGAAGTTTGGACACTGGTGCCTCGTCCCAAGCAAAATGTTGTGGGAACCAAGTGGGTGTTCCGCAACAAACAGGACGAGCACGGGGTGGTGACGAGGAACAAGGCTCGACTTGTGGCAAAAGGTTATGCCCAAGTCGCAGGTTTGGACTTTGAGGAGACGTTTGCTCCTGTGGCTAGGCTAGAATCAATTCGTATCTTGCTAGCATATGCCGCTCACCATTCTTTCAGGTTGTACCAAATGGATGTGAAGAGCGCTTTCCTCAATGGGCCGATCAAGGAGGAGGTGTACGTAGAGCAGCCCCCTGGATTCGAGGATGAACGGTACCCCGACCACGTGTGTAAGCTCTCTAAGGCGCTCTATGGACTTAAGCAAGCCCCAAGAGCATGGTATGAATGCCTTAGAGACTTTTTAATTGCTAATGCTTTCAAGGTTGGGAAAGCCGATCCAACTCTTTTTACTAAGACTTGCGATGGTGATCTTTTTGTGTGCCAAATTTATGTCGACGACATAATATTTGGTTCTACTAACCAAAAGTCTTGTGAAGAGTTTAGCAGGGTGATGACGCAGAAATTCGAGATGTCGATGATGGGCGAGTTGACCTACTTCCTTGGGTTCCAAGTGAAGCAACTCAAGGAAGGCACCTTCATCTCCCAAACAAAGTACACACAAGATTTGCTAAAGAGGTTTGGGATGAAGGACGCCAAGCCCGCAAAGACGCCAATGGGAACCGACGGACACACCGACCTCAACAAAGGAGGTAAGTCCGTTGATCAAAAAGCATACCGGTCCATGATAGGTTCTTTGCTTTATTTATGTGCTAGTAGACCGGATATTATGCTTAGCGTATGCATGTGTGCTAGATTTCAATCCGATCCGAAGGAGTGTCACTTAGTGGCTGTGAAGCGAATTCTTCGATATTTAGTCGCTACACCTTGCTTCGGGATCTGGTATCCAAAGGGGTCTAACTTTGACTTGATTGGGTACTCAGATTCCGACTATGCTGGATGTAAGGTCGATAGGAAGAGTACATCGGGGACGTGCCAATTCTTAGGAAGGTCCCTGGTGTCATGGAACTCTAAGAAACAAACCTCCGTTGCCCTATCCACCGCTGAGGCCGAGTACGTTGCCGCAGGACAGTGTTGTGCGCAACTACTTTGGATGAGGCAAACCCTCAGGGACTTTGGCTACAATCTGAGCAAAGTCCCACTCCTATGTGACAATGAGAGTGCTATCCGAATAGCGGAAAATCCTGTTGAGCACAGCCGCACAAAGCACATTGACATCCGGCATCACTTTTTGAGAGACCACCAGCAAAAGGGAGATATCGAAGTGTTTCATGTTAGCACCGAGAACCAGCTAGCCGATATCTTTACCAAGCCTCTAGATGAGAAGACCTTTTGCAGGCTGCGTAGTGAGCTAAATATCTTAGATTCGCGGAACTTGGATTGAATTGTAGCATATATGTGTTTATGCCCTTGATCATGTTTATTCTGCATTTTGTTGCTTATTGTGGTGCTCAAGTTGTATGTTGGGGGCCTTCGTCCTCCGAAGGTCCTCAAAAACATGATTTGACAATGTTTTCCAAGTGGATTATGTGAACAGGTATTCTCGGATTCAGAATCATAAATACGAAGCACGGCCAGGACGAAGCCTGAACCAGACGAAGCACGAGCGCAGCCGAAGCTGTGTGCGGGGAAGCTTCGTCACAATAGCTGAGGGGGGAACCGACTTAAAGATGAAAAGACTACGTGGGCCTTGACTGATTTCCGTAGGCCATTGACAAATGTAATGGACATGGATGTAATTTTATGTGGGCTGCGTCCCGCGTCTATAAATAGATGAACAGTGCTCCCGTACTGTTCACGCTGACTGTGCATTCGCTTTTGCGTCACGCTTGTACTTTCTACCTTTTTTCAGGACCGAAGGTACATTTGTAATTTGAAATCATTTCTATTTTCTCATGTTAATAAAATAGAAATGATTCTTTGGTGATGTCTAAATTATATTTCGTGCTTTATATGAACCCTTCGTCATTACTTGTTATATTTACGAAGGTATGTTTCTTATGACCTTCGTCCGAAATTCATTATCCCCAAAGGGGCATAGTGTTTCGAAGGACGAAGGACTTTAATATTTAACACTTTTATGTTGCCTTGTTCTTAACTCGAAGCATTTGAGAACAAGTCCCCAACATTGGCGCCCACCTCCGGTGAACTCACTTCCACTTCGAGCTTTTTTGAACACCTTCGGAAGCTATGGCGCCGAAGAAAGCTTCAGCGACTGGGGCTTCAGCACTGCAACCGCTGGACCACAACCAGGAGACCGTCTCTCTTCGGGAGGCCCGAAGCCAGAAGAGAAAGGCTGTCAGCCCGACGCTTCAGGAGGAAGAGCTAGACCAAGAAATCAGGGATATGGAGATCCTACATCAACAGGTACAAAGGAAGAAGGAGAAGATGGCCCGGCTAGCTGAGTTGCAACGGCAGATAGATGAAGCCTCTGAGGAAGTCCGCCACCTCACCCATGATGGGCAAAACAGAAGGCCTCAGCAGAAAGACCTTCATCAGGAGGGCTTCGTCAACGAGGATGACTGGTATGACAATTTCCATCAGGGAAATTTTGTTTTCGATGATGCTTCTCCTTTGTCCGCTGAGCTGCAGGCTACACCTTGGCCTCCATCCTATAAGCCACCTCAACTTCCCATGTTCGACGGTCACTCAGACCCGAAGCAGTTCCTGATGAGCTACGAAGCAACAGTGTCTTCGTATGGGGGCAATGCTGCAGTCATGGCGAAGTCTTTTGTTATGGCCGTCAGGAATGTTGCTCAGACCTGGTACTCCTCCCTTCGACCAGGGACAATCACCTCGTGGCAGAAGCTGAAGGATATGTTGTTAACTAGCTTTCAAGGATTTCAGACGAAGCCAGTCACTGCACAAGCTTTGTTTCAGTGCACTCAGGATCATGAGGAATACCTTCAGGCGTATGTCAGAAGGTTCTTGCGTTTGAGGGCACAGGCACCAACGGTGCCCAATGAAATTGTTATCGAAGCCATGATCAAGGGGCTCCGTCCTGGACCTGCAGCCCAATACTTTGCTAGGAAGCCTCCTCAGACGCTGGAAAAGCTACTCCAAAAGATGGACGAGTACATTCGGGCTGATAATGACTTTCGCCAAAGAAGGGAGGAAGCCTTCAGATTTTCTGAGATGACCAGGGGCTTCGGGGGACGTTTCCATCCGAGGCATGTCAGGTCCATCCACAACACTCAAAATGATGATAAGGGGAGTCAGCAGAACAGGCCGCAGTGCTCCTCACAGGCTTCGGGGCAGCAGCAAACTTTCTTTCGGCCACCAGCTCCAAGAGGAAGAGGCGCCAGGGGCTTCGGCGGGAGATTCGGAGAACAACCAAGGAGGACATTTTGCTTATTCTGCGGTGAGAACAAGGGCCATACCACCAGGATGTGCCATGTTACCATCCAGAAACAAAAAGAGCTAGCAGAAGCTGCAGCACAACAGGGACAGCCGAAGCAGGTCATGCATACTGCTTCGTACCATCAGCCTTACATCCCGGAGTATGTGGGCAACCATCCTGCAGTTTCCGTAGCTTCGGCAAGTCAACCTCAAGCTTCATGGCAACAGCCCCCGCCTCCACCTCCGCTGCAACAAGGCCAGCAGCCAGAAGGGAGTCAATATGCTCCACATCAAAGAGACTTCAGAGAACAATCCGAAGCTCGCACAGTCAACAGCACTGTGCCAGAGTCGAAGCACATTTATTGACACATATCCTACCTTTGATAGTCGTCTTTTCCATTCAGTTCTATTCTCTGTAGCAAAAAACATTGATAGTTTCCATGTAATAATTTCATTGTTTCCCACGAGGAAAATCTATTTTCTCTACAGGCTTAAGTTGCTGAAATTTTTTGTATTGACACGGAGGACCTTCGAAGTATTAAAAATCCTTCGGAGTAACAGAAAGTCATTCTAAGGAACGCAGAGTAAGTTCATGAAGTCACAAAAAGCCGTTCCAAAGGGAGCGCAGTGTAAGTTTTTTGCTCAGAAGTCGTTCCTAAGGGAATGCAGAGCTTATACCGTCTAAGTAAAAGACGAAGAAGCTCCAAAGACGTTCCTAAGGGAATGCAGAGCTTATACCGTCTAAGTAAAAGACGAAGAAGCTCCAAAGACGTTCCTAAGGGAATGCAGAGCTTACGAATGTATTTTGTGTGTATCTTCGGAACAGACGTCATTTGCATAACATAACATCATCACATCATTTCGCATAGCATAAGCATCATACATCATGTTGCATGCGGCAAAAGAAGGGTACACAGTATTAACCTTCGAAAGAATGATTTGAGAAAGTGCAAATTGTGCAAAGTCACGAGGGAATGCAATGATAATCTTCGGAAAATAGCTTCGGAGGCTGTTTTTACGAAGCACGGACAAGCTTCATCAGAACAGTATCGAAATTGTATAGCTTCGGAGAATATTTTCATGAAGCATGAACATGTTTCATCAGAATAATTTTAACGAAGAATGTCTTCTTCACGAAGCATGAAAAGAAGGGAAGGTGTTTTTTCGCCGAAGGCTCAAAAAGGTATGTAGAGTTTCATGCATCGTAAAGAATTGAATAATGAAAAGAAACTTGTATATTACATCCAAATGTACAAAATATTACATAGATCACAATTTAAATGTTTTTTCTAAATAGCATCTAGTCTTCTTTTAATACTGCTTCGGCGGCTTCATTTAGAAGTTGATCAACAACTTTGTCCATGATAGCTTCGGCCATTTCTTTAACTTCATCATCTCCTTTTGAGTGGGGGTCGGCAGTCTCTGAGGGAAGAGAACATTTCTTCATTACTATTACAAGCTGTGAGCAAAGTATGAAGCAAGAATTACAACACAATAAGAACGACTAATTAATACCTAATTGCCTTTCTGGCTCTGTACTTTTTTCGGCAGCTTCTGCCACTTTTCTAGCATCGTGGATGCCTTTTTCGCTTCTTTGGATGATCTCTTGCGCCATTCCTCGGCCGCCGTCGTTCCAGATATCAGTAAAAAATTTGCCACCAACCACGCTTGCTTCGGCCGAGGGGTCCTTGATGTCCTCGGAAGATAAGGTAGCTTCGGACTGAGCTAGAAATTTTACATGCTCGCAACCTTTCTTCTCTAAGACAGAAGCAATTCCTCTGGCGCCCGAAAAAGCGCAGATATCGCCACGACTACTCAGGATCTCCTCGAAGGCCTCTGCTTCGTGACTAATCCATTCCAGTGGACCTTCGGGATTGCCTCGAGAGAAATTCTCTTCGCTGGAGAAGGCGCCCACGCTGGCAAAGCTGGTTTTAATTTTATTCACACATTCTATAGATTTGACATAACATTTTCCCTGAGATGCACGAAGCTCTTTAACTCTTAACTCCAATTTGTTGACCATATGATCACTGAGTTCTCGTTTTGTTTCCTCAAGCACGCGCTCCTCTTTAGCTCTAGCCAGCTGTTTCTGAAGATCTTTAATCTCGCGTTTTTGAGCTTCGGCCTGGGCCTTTGAAGCAACTTCGTCTTTCTTCACTTTATCTACCAGTGTAAGCAGAATTTTATCTTTTTCCAAAGCTTCGTTTCTCAGCTTGATAACTTCGGAGCGTAAATTATTAAACGCAATTTCATAGCTTTCATCTTCGGCGCTCTTTTGGGCTCTTAGTGCGTTGCTTAGGATCAGGCCCTATACGAAAAAAAATCCGTATAAGGAAAAAGGAATGAGTTAAAAAAAAGAAAAAAAGAGGGGGTTTTTTCAAGCGTTTAACTCTCATACCTTTAGGCTGTTGTACGCAAGACTGTCTGCGAGATCTTCTTTCGTCATGGCGCACAATCCAGATTCAAGCTTCGGGAAACCAATACTCCTGGCCATCTCTCGGCAGACAGATAACTCTTTGTTGTCAGGCAGGCAGTATAAGAAGTCATCTTCATTCGTCCCATTGAATATTACTGCCCCCTTCGGATATTTTAGCTCCTTCGCATAATGGTTAGCTTCATGAGTTTCTTCTTCAGATAGTTTTTTCCCCGAAGCATGTCGTATGATGTAGTCGCACATGCTGGCAGGCGCTTCGGGGATGGCAGTGTCAGTTTCTTCAACTAAAACTGGATCTGGTATTTTTATTGCTTTGGCTTCCAAACTTTGCTCCTTGAAGGGCTCTGAAGGCCCAGCTTCAGCTTCAGCCTGTCGCGTCGAAGCTTCAGTAGAAGCTTCAGCAATTTCAACACTCTTTTTCGGAGTTGTGCTTGAAGACTTAATTGTCTCCAAGACATCTAGTACGTTTACCATTCTTTTCCTTTTTGGGGTCACCGTTGGCCCCTTTTGGTTTTTTGCTGTTTCGACATTTGCTGCAGGACTCAAAACTTCTGATGATTTTTCCTTAGTCGGTTTTTTCGCTTCTTTCATTTTTTCTGTGGATGGCGCTTCGGCCATCTCTGCAATTTCCGGCAGCACGGTTGGCTGTTCAGCTTCGGCGGCCGAAGAGGTTTCTCCGGTGAACTCAGGCACCGAAGCTGGTTCAATATGGCGTGGCCGGTGTGCGAGGACCTTTACCCTCTTTCCTTTCGGTTCTGGCTCGCTAGGAGCAGTTGCAGCTTCTTCTTTTGCAGAGGTTGTGTTTTTTCTTTTTTGCCCTCGAATGGGATAACAATAATCAGGGTAGAAGAACCCAACTGCATCAAACACCCGGTTGAGTCTCTTCTTTTTTCGGCCTCCGAAGGCTGCTGATAACGCAGTGTTCTCAGCCTTCGAATATGCCCCAAGCAGTTCGTCACTTAATGTTTCAATGCTTTTCAACCAGTCGTCATCAGGTTCAATAAATTTATCTGCATATTTGAATGTGTACTTCAGTCTGACCAGTCCGCCTTCGTCGGACTCTTTGATAGTATCCTTCGGCATTTCCCATTTTTCTGCAAGTGGCCATACCCTGAAAGCAATGTGCTCTTGGACTAAGTCCCTTGTCCCAATAAAGGAGCAAACTACACCGAAGGCTCTTTGGCATTCTTCGGCTGCCTCATCCATTTCAACCTTCGGCCTTCGAAGTCCGAAGCGTTGCCAGATTGGGTGCATAATGATACTTTTGACATTATCTTGCGCCGTTAGGTCATTTTTCACATAAAACCATTCAGTCATCCAGGCTCCGGGCCACCTCTTCCGAAAGGTCGGCACAGGGCAGCTTGACCCGGAGCGGGCGCCGAAGCTGTAGCACCCAAAATTGTTGTGATATTGCTCTTTTCCCCAGGGCTTCGTCTCGTACAATAACTCGTGTATGTGGCAGAAGCTTTTAGCGTTTGGTTCCAAACCTTGGCTTCTCACAGCCCAGACAAAAATCCCCATTCTTATAATAGCTTCGGGAGTGAGTTGATGAAGGTAGACTTGGAATGTTTTCAGTACCTCAACAACAAAGTTGCTCAGGGGGAATCGAAGCCCAGCCTTGAGAAAGCTTCGGAAAATCACAACTTCATCTTCTTCGGGGGTGGGAGAAGTCTTTTCTCCAGCGTCAGCCCTCACAATAGATAAATCTCGAAAGTACCACCCCCTCATATTATCAATATGGCTCTGCTTGATAGTGGTTTTCCCGAAAACCGTGTGGCTTGGCCGCCATGGACGATCTTCGGCCTCTTCACCACCACTCTCCACATCATAGCTGTCGCTGTCGCCAGTATCTTCAGACAAACCTTCGAGAATCTCCTTGGTGATTTTCTCTGTATTCGTCTCTGCCATCGCTATCAGGAACCCCAGATTCTTCTCCTCCTCAAGACTCAGCTTCGTCTCAGCAGGGATCTTCTTGCCTTCAGACATCTTCGGAAACGCTAAAAAAATTGTTCCCGATGCCGAAGCTTCAAAATCAAAAAGACCAGCAAATCTTAGTGCAAGAGCTAAAAATTTTAGTGGGCCGAAGCAGATGGCAAGTGTGCGTACCAAATGAGTTTGCGGTGCGATATTATTTATACGCCCAGGGCGTTGACAATTGAAAGGTCCCGCTTGTCAGTGAAGGTTGCTATTCTAGCAAAGGGAAGGTGTTTTTTCGGACCTTCGGCTCAAGGCCTTCGTCCATATCGCAATCTGAATTTATTATTAACAAATTAATATTGCGAGGGGCTACTGTTGGGGGCCTTCGTCCTCCGAAGGTCCTCAAAAACATGATTTGACAATGTTTTCCAAGTGGATTATGTGAACAGGTATTCTCGGATTCAGAATCATAAATACGAAGCACGGCCAGGACGAAGCCTGAACCAGACGAAGCACGAGCGCAGCCGAAGCTGTGTGCGGGGAAGCTTCGTCACAATAGCTGAGGGGGAACCGACTTAAAGATGAAAAGACTACGTGGGCCTTGACTGATTTCCGTAGGCCATTGACAAATGTAATGGACATGGATGTAATTTTATGTGGGCTGCGTCCCGCGTCTATAAATAGATGAACAGTGCTCCCGTACTGTTCACGCTGACTGTGCATTCGCTTTTGCGTCACGCTTGTACTTTCTACCTTTTTTCAGGACCGAAGGTACATTTGTAATTTGAAATCATTTCTATTTTCTCATGTTAATAAAATAGAAATGATTCTTTGGTGATGTCTAAATTATATTTCGTGCTTTATATGAACCCTTCGTCATTACTTGTTATATTTACGAAGGTATGTTTCTTATGACCTTCGTCCGAAATTCATTATCCCCAAAGGGGCATAGTGTTTCGAAGGACGAAGGACTTTAATATTTAACACTTTTATGTTGCCTTGTTCTTAACTCGAAGCATTTGAGAACAAGTCCCCAACATTGTACAAACACTCCCTGGACCTCACAAGTCCGTGGCAAAATGATACACAGTTTTTGGGGGAGATGTGTTACAACTTGACCCTTTGAGACTAACCATATGCTTGAGTTTGCTTGTTTTAGTCTCAAAGGAGAATTGAAAGGGAAAAGGTGGACTTGGACCATGAAAGACTTCCACTGCACTCCGATGAGAGGGTAACTTATTCCAAGTTCATCTCATGAACTCTTATTGCCATTTGCTCTTAATTGAATATTTTGGTGAGGCAATGGGGTTATAGAGCCAAGATTGATCCCGTTTTGGTGTTTGATGCCAAAGGGGGAGAAAATAAAGGCCAAAGCGATAAATGGATCAGCTACCACTTGAGAGATTTTGAAAATAGTAGAATAGAGCTTTTGGTTTGGTTTGTCAAAACTCTTTTGTTGTCCCTCTTATCAAAAGTTGGCTTCTTGTGGGGAGAAGTATTGATTATGGGAAAAAGGGGGAGTTTTTGAAATCTTTGATCAATCTCTTTTGGAATGACTCTCTTTATGTTTCAACATGTGTGTTTGACTTAGAGATAGAGATTTGAGTTTGATTTGCAAAAACAAACCAAGTGGTGGCATAGAGTGATCCATATATGTCAAAATTGAATCAAAATAATTTGAGTTCTTATTTGAAGTGTTTTTGTACTTGTTCTACTTGCTTTATGTTGTGTTGGCATAAATCACCAAAAAGGGGGAGATTGAAAGGGAAATGTGCCCTTGGGCCATTTCTAAGTATTTTGGTGATTTAGTGCCCAACACAGGTGCCTAATTGTAAAATGGTGGACAAAGTACAAATCAAGGATAAAGGTATGTTTCTCAGACTTAGTACATTGTTTTATGGACTAATGTATTGTGTCTAAGTGCTGGAAACAGAAAAAATCAAGTTGGAGAAGAGATGGCTCGAGCAGCCAAGACTCTGCTCAGTCTGCAGCACCGGACTGTCCGGTGGTGCACCGGATAGTGTCCGGTGCGCCAGGCTGGCTCGGCGTGAAGTAGCTGCTCTCGGGAATTCGCCGACGGCGTACGGCTAAAATTCACCGGACTGTCCGGTGAGCCAACGGTCGGCCGCGGAATCTGCGCGCGACACGTGGCCGTGCCAACGGTCGGAAGGGGGCACCGGACTGTCTGGTGTGCACCGGACATGTCCGGTGCGCCAACGGCTCCCAGATCTGCGACAGTCGGCAACGGTCGGCAGCGCCATTTTAGGAAGGAAATCGGGCACCGGACAGTGTCCGGTGTGCACCGGACTGTCCGGTGCACCCGACGACAGAAGGCAAGATTGGCCTTCTAGATTTGCTCTCAACGGCTCCTAGCTGCCTTGGGGCTATAAAAGGGACCTCTAGGCGCATGGAGGAGTACACCAAGCAACCTTAGAGCATTCTTGATCATCCACACTCATTCTTTGCGCATTTGTTTGTCATTCTCAGTGATTCGAGCTCCGTTCTAGTGAGAATTTTGAGATAGTCTTTTGAGCTCGATTCTTGGCCGTGTGTGTGCGCAGTTTGCTGTGGGTTTGTGTGTGTTGCTTTCATCCCTTACTCCGTATTTCTTGTGAATCTCAAGTGTAAGGGCGAGAGGCTCCAAGTTGTGGAGATTCCTCGCAAACGGGAT
Organism: Zea luxurians; assembly: GCA_029449295.1. Lineage (NCBI taxonomy): Eukaryota > Viridiplantae > Streptophyta > Magnoliopsida > Poales > Poaceae > Zea > Zea luxurians. Next base: position 178,589,128 of record JAOPSE010000004.1, on the reverse strand, counting down.
ATTGAAAGGCAAAGCAAAACACCGTGGTATTCAAGTTGGTCTTTGGACCGCTTGAGAGGGGTTGATTGCAACCCTCGTCCGTTGGGACGCCACAACGTGGAGTAGGCAAGCGTTGGTCTTGGCCGAACCACGGGATAAACCACTGTGTCATCTCTGTGTTTGATCTCTTGTGGTATTGTGTTTTGTTGAGAGTCCTCTCTAGCCACTTGGCGGTCATTGTGCTAACACTTAACAAGTTTTTGTGGCTATAAGTTTAAGTTTCACAGGATCACCTATTCACCCCCCCCTCTAGGTGCTCTCAGATACGGAAAGCAAATTGTAATCTAAAGAATCTACAAGAAAAACATTGGAAATAGTATGGTCAGGTGATATAGCAATTTTACCCAATCCTTTGACCAAACCTTGATTTCCATCCCCGAATGTGATAGCTCGTTGGGGATCTTGGTTTTTCTCATATGAGGAGAACATCTTCTTCTCCCCTGTCATGTGGTTTGTGCACCCGCTGTCGAGTATCTAACTTGAGCCTCCGGATGCATAAACCTACAAAACAATTTTAGTTCTTGACTTTAGGTACCCAAACGGTTTTGGGTCCTTTGGCATTAGAAACAAGAACTTTGGGTACCCAAACACAAGTCTTAGAGCCCTTGTGTTTGCCCCCAACAAACTTGGCAACTACCTTGCCGGATTTGTTAGTCAAAACATAAGATGCATCAAAAGTTTTAAATGAAATGTCATGCTCATCTGATGCAATAGGAGTATTCCTTTTAGGCAACTTAGCACGGGTTGGTTGCCTAGAACTGGATGTCTCACCCTTATACATAAAAGCATGATTAGGGCCAGAGTGAGACTTCCTAGAATGAGTTCTCCTAATTTTGCTCTCGGGATAACCGGCAGGGTACAAAATGTAACCCTCGTTATCCTGAGGCATGGGAGCCTTGCCCTTAACAAAGTTAGACAAGTTCTTAGGAGGGGCATTAAGTTTGACATTGTCTCCCCTTTGGAAGCCAATGCCATCCTTGATGCCAGGGCGTCTCCCATTATAGAGCATACTTCTAGCAAATTTAAACTTTTCATTTTCTAAGTTATGCTCAGCAATTTTAGCATCTAATAATGCTATATGATCATTTTGTTGTTTAATTAAAGCCATGTGATCATGAATAGCATTGATATCAACATCTCTACATCTAGTGCAAATAGAAGTGTGCTCAACGGTAGATGTAGAGGGTTTGCAAGATTTTAATTCTACAACCTTAGCATGCAACATATCATTCTTAGTTCTAAGGTCGGAAATTGTAACATTGCAAACATCTAATTCTTTAGCCTTAGCAATTAATTTCTCATTCTCATCTCTAAGGCTAGCAATAGAAACATTCAATTCATCAATCCTAGCAAGTAAATCAACATTATCATTTCTAGGATTGGAAGTTGAATCAATACAAACATGAGAATCAACTTTAGCAATTAATTTAGCATTTTCATTCCTAAGGTTGTTAATGGTCTCATGGCAAGTGCTTAGCTCACTAGACAATTTTTTACATTTTTCTACCTCTAGAGCATAAGCATTTTTAACCTTAACATGCTTTTTGTTTTCCTTAATAAGGAAGTCCTCTTGTGAGTCCAAGAGATCATCCTTCTCATGAATAACACTAATCAATTCATTTAATTTTTCCTTTTGTTGCATGTTAAGATCGGCAAAAAGGGTACGCAGATTATTCTCCTCATCACTAGCATTATCATCACTAGAGGATTCATATTTAGTGGAGGATTTAGATTTAACCTTCTTCCTTTTGCCGTCCTTTGCCATGAGGCACTTGTGGCCGACGTTGGGGAAGAGAAGTCCCTTGGTGACGGCGATGTTGGCGGCGTCCTCGTCGTCGTCGGAGGAGTCGGTGGAGCTTTCGTCGGAGTTCCACTCGCGGCACACGTGGGCATCGCCGCCCTTCTTCTTGTGGTACCTCTTCTTTTCTCTCCTCTTGCCCTTCTTGTCGTTATCCCTGTCACTGTCACTTGATAATGGACATTTAGCAATAAAGTGACCGGGCTTACTACACTTGTAGCAAACCTTCTTGGAACGGGATTTGTAATCCTTCCCCTTCCGTTGCTTGAGGATTTGCCAAAAGCTTTTGATGATTAAGGCCATCTCCTCATTGTCGAGCTTGGAGGCGTCAATTGGTTGTCTACTTGGTGTAGACTCCTCCTTCTTCTCCTCCGTCGCCTTAAACGCCACCGGTTGGGCCTCGGACGTGGAGGGCTCATCAAGCTCGTTGATCTTTTTTGAGCCTTTAATCATACATTCAAAGCTCACAAAATTCCCGATAACTTCCTCGGGAGTCATTAGTGGGTATCTAAGATTACCACGAATTAATTGAACTTGAGTGGGGTTAAGAAAAATGAGAGCTCTTAGAATAACCTTAACCACCTCGTGGTCGTCCCACTTTTTGCTCCCGAGGTTGCGCACTTGATTTACCAAGGTTTTTAGCAGGTTGTACATATCTTGTGGCTCCTCCCCTTGGCGAAGACGGAAGCGACCGAGCTCCCCCTCGATCGTTTCCCGCTTTGTGATCTTGGTGAGTTCATCACCCTCGTGCGCGGTCTTGAGTAGGTCCCAAATCTCCTTTGCATTCTTCAACCCTTGCACCTTGTTGTATTCCTCCTTGCTTAGAGAGGCGAGGAGTATGGTTGTAGCTTGAGAGTTGAAGTGCTCGATTTGGGCCACCTCGTCCGTATCATAATCCTCATCCCCTATGGATGGTACCTGTGCTCCAAACTCAACAACATTCCATATACTTTTGTGGAGTGAGGTTAGATGAAATTTCATTAAATCACTCCACCTAGCATAATCTTCGCCATCAAAAGTTGGCGGTTTGCCTAATGAAACGGAAAGTAATGGAGTATGTCTAGGTGTACGAGGATAGTGTAAGGGGATCTTACTAAACTTCTTGCGTTCTTGGCGCTTAGAAGTTACGGACGGCGCATCGGAGTCGGAGGTCGATGTTGATGAAGTGTCGGTCTCGTAGTAGACCACCTTCCTCATCCTCTTGTGCTTGTCGCCTTTCCGATGCGACTTGTGAGAAGAAGATTTTTCCTTCTTCTCTTTGTGGTGAGAAGAGGAAGATTTTTTCTCCTTCCGTTTGGAGGAGTCCTTCTTCTTCTCCCTCCTCTTGGTGCGGGACTCTTCCGATGAAGTGCTCCCTTGGCTTGTAGTGGGCTTGTCGCCGGTCTCCATCTCCCTCTTGGTGTGATCTCCCGACATCACTTCGAGCGGTTAGGCTCTAATGAAGCACCGGGCTCTGATACCAATTGAAAGTCGCCTAGAGGGGGGGTTGAATAGGGCGAAACTGAAATTCTCAAAAATAATCACAACTACAAGTCGGGTTAGCGTTAGAAATATAATAGAGTCCGCGAGAGAGGGCGCAAAACAAATCGCAAGCGAATAACGAAGTGAGACACGCGGATTTGTTTTACCGAGGTTCGGTTCTCTCAAACCTACTCCCCGTTGAGGAGGCCACAAAGGCCGGGTCTCTTTCAACCCTTCCCTCTCTCAAACGGTCCCTCGGACCGAGTGAGCTTCTCTTTCTCAAATCACTTGGGAATCAAACTTCCCGCAAGGACCACCACACAATTGGTGTCTCTTGCCTCAATTACAAGTGAGTGTTTGATCACAAGAAAGAATGGCAAAGAAAAAGAAGCGATCCAAGCGCAAGAGCTCAAATGAACACTACAAATCACTCTCTCTAGTCACTAAGGCTTTGTGTGGAGTTGGGAGAGGATTTGATCTCTTTTGGTGTGCTTTGTAATGAATGCTAGCTCTTGTATAGTGGTTGGAAGCTGGAAAACTTGGATGCTATGAATGGTGGGTGGTTGGGGGTATTTATAGCCCCAACCACCAAACTAGCCGTTTGGTGAGGCTGTCTGTTCGATGGCGCACCGGACAGTCCGGTGCACACCGGACATGTCCGGTGCGACAGCCATGTCACCAAAGCCGTTGCAATTTGACCGTTGGAGTTCTGACTTCTGGGCCCGCCTGGATGTCCGGTGCACACCGGACATGTACTGTTCAATGTCCGGTGCACCAGAATGGGCGTGCCTGACTTCTACGCGCTTCTGGCGCGCATTGAATGCGCCTGCAGGTGACCGTTGGCGCGAAGTAGCCGTTGCCCCGCTGTTACACCGGACAGTCGAGTGTACACCGGACATGTCCGGTGAATTATAGCGAAGCGCCCACTGCAAAATCCCGAGGCTGCCAAGTTCCAGAGCCGCGTCCCTTTGGAGCACCGGACACTGTCCGGTGTACACCGGACAGTCCGGTGAATTATAGCGCGCCGGCTCCCAGCAATTCCCGAGGCTGAGGAGTTCTGTGCGCGTTTCCCTGGTGCACCGGACACTGTCCGGTGAATTATAGCGAAGCGCCCACTGCAAAATCCCGAGGCTGAGGAGTTCTGTGCGCGTTTCCCTGGTGCACCGGACACTGTCCGGTGCGCCACCGAACAGTCCGGTGCGCCAGACCAGGGAGCCTTTCGGGATGCCTTTAGCTTTCTAATTTGAACCCAACTTTGGTCCTTTTAATTGGCTTGTTGTGAACCTTTGACTCCTGTATAACTTATACACTGGAGCAAACTAGTTAGTCCAATTGTTTGTGTTGGGCAATTCAACCACCAAAATTAATTAGGGACTAGGTGTAAGCCTAATTCCCTTTCAATTGTCAAGCCCTAGGCATGCCTGGAGATGCCAATGAGGGAGCCAACGATGAACATGGTCCAATGAAAGGAGCTACCGAATCTAGACGCGATGTGAGAGCTAATCCTGAGAAGAATTAGGGAGCTTGCCGGTGCTGGGTTGATGACGACGACATTGCTTGCACACGCCGTGTCATGGTGGCACATCCCACTCTAGGTACACTCGAGTGTTATGTGGTAGTACTGAGACATTGAGGATTGTATGTGTGTTGTGGAGGGCCCCGACTCAAGGGGTTTCTCAGGCAGAGCTGGTGAGGATCTCTGTCAGGTCCTTCAACGACGAGATGCTAGTGATGCAGTGGGGTCTTCCCAGAGCGTCTCCAATAGCCTTTTCTAAAGTTCGCTCTCTAAATTATCATTTGAAGTGTCATTTGCATAGAAATCACTTCCTATATATTTTCAATCTCCAATAGCATTTCTATATCTTGTTTGCACTCTAGAGAGTTATTCAAGTTTTCTATATTTGGCTAGTGATAAATCCGGAATAGAAGATGGCTATATTTGGATAGCCATTTAGATAAGCTGTTGGAAGGTATTTTTGTAAAAAAAACTCTATTTATATAGAGAAAGAATATAGAGCCTTTTGGAGTTGCTCACACTTTAAACATGAAGCCGCTTAGGGCTGGAAAATAAGCTCGAGGCTGGCGAGCCTGCTCGAGCTCGGCTCGAAGCGATCGTGAGCCTCAAACGAGCTAAGTCGAGCCCATTTTTCGACCTCGTTTTTGCAAACGAGACTCGCTTTAGCTCGCGAACCGGCTCACGAGCTGTGTCAAATTAACCAATTTATAAAATAATGATGAATATTAGATAATTTTATGAATAATAGCTCGTTTTGTAGTCATGGACGATGAATATATTACAATTTATAATTTAAATTACTCATAATGTTAGATGATAATTCTATATTTTCTAATATTTTTAGGTTTTAGGATTTATGATTTAAGAATGTTTCTAAACCTCTAGACAATAATAAATATTACAAAATGACTCACGAACCGATGTCGAGTCGAACCGAGTTTCTTTTTCTAGCTCGTCAAATGGACAAGTCAAGTCGAGCTTGGCAAGCCACCTATGAGCATGCATCCCTTTAGGGTTGATTTGGTGACCCGGAATTCTGAGAGGATCAGAGGGGATTGAGGGAAAAATTAGTTCATTTCCCCTTCAATCCCCTCTAATTCTCCTGGGATCCTTTTGTCATCAAATCAACTCTCAGAGACATTCTATCGTGGCTGTTAGCCTGTTATAAAACCTAGCCTGAAAAAATCTGGAAGCTAAATATACCGGAGGACAAGCAAGGCAATAAAATCCAGTCCGTAGATGTCCCTATTGGGCTGCTCTGTTACTCTGTAAGCCCAAAGCTCCGAAACAGAGCCCAAAAGGCTACGAGCTCGCGGGGAAGACGGGGACTTCAGGAGAGAGAGAGAGAGAGAGAGAGAGAGAGAGAGAGAGAGAGAGCAGGAAGCAGGGGCTAGACGCGGATCGGTGAGCATGAGGGGCGGCGGCGGCGGCGGGATGATGGACGATGAAGAGAGGGTGGGCCATGCGGAGATCCCGACCAGCTTCGGCCCCGAGCTGCGCGCCTGCCTCCGATGCCGCCTCGTCAAGACCTACGACCAGGTACCCTCCTGCGGCACCGCTCCCCTTCTCTCTCCTCACGCTTTGGGGATGCGGTGTAGGTTCAAGAGCCGTCCGTTGACGGGAGGGTTCTAGGACTGGGGATTTCGTTTCGTCGAGAGCAGTTCGTTCTCGTCGTCGGCTAGGGTTTACCTCGCCATCCCCTCGATTCCTATCGGTGCCGTTTGTGTGTGTGTGCGCGCGCGCGTGTGTTTTATCATTGAATTCCTATTGCAAGTTGTAGTGTTGATGCCGATGGTGGTCCGCATGCTCACGCGTTTAATTGCTGTTTGGGGATGCTGTGTGCAGTTCAGGGAGAACGGCTGCGAAAACTGCCCGTTTCTAGAGATGGACAGGGAGCACGACAACGTCGTCAACTGCACCACCCCCAACTTCACTGGGTAACTCCACATCGTATTGATGACATCTTATACTTGTTTTCTTGTTGCTCCCATCTTTATATCTATCTACAGTTCTAGTTGCAGAGGGGATGGATTTAGAGCCTGTTTGGCAGGACAGCTCTGGCTTTTCTCTGGAAAAAAGATAGAGCCCTGCCAAACACCTTTTTTTAAACGGCTTACTGCAAAAAGCATCTAAAAGTCAGAGCCGTTTTTGTAGAAGAAGCTATAAATAGTGGCTTCACCGGCTCTAGCACTTTCATATAGGGGTTGTTTTAAAAAAAACTAGGATAAGCTGTTTCTGTCAAACTATTTGTGAAATGGCTTCAGCTCTACCAAAAAACTGCTTTTCAGGAAAAGCCAGAGCTGTTTTTGGGCAAGTCAGAGCTCTGCCAAACGGACTTAGTAACAATGAAATCAATATTTTGTGCTTTGACTTATCTCGAATTTAATGAAAGAGGCGAACAGCACAAACTAGTGTGCTGCTGAGCCCTTGTATTTTCACCCTTTGTGATCTTGGAGTAGTTCATGGGAGTATTTTTTCCATCCTTTGTTATTCTAGAGTAGCTCAGCAAAATGTCTCATGACGGATTATGAGTAGTATGAGCATTGGAACAATGAGATGCGCAGATGTTGAACTATCATCAGCAAAAGGCTCTGATGCCCCTGATATTATTTATGCAGTCATCTTCCAACAATAGCTAATTAATATGCTTTTTATCTTGTGCAGAATTATCTCTCTGATGGACCCCAGTAGGAGCTGGGCAGCCCGTTGGTTGAGAATTGGTGAGCCTTGATCTCCCGTATCCTGCAATTTGTTTGTCCTCCACAGTCTGCTGCATTCATTTTGTCTTTTTTTTTTCTCTCCACTTATGTAAGCTGTCTTCGGCTAGCTTACCTGTTATGACATTTTACTGTAGCTTCTGGTGCTTTTGGTAGTTGTTGAACATTTTCAGATCGATTCTTGCTCATATGTTTTATGTGGTTATTTTTTTTTCAAAAAACGCAGGAGAGCTGCGCATCTTTATATTAAGAAGAAGGGGAAATTAAGGTCCAAGAGGACCAGTACAAAAAACCACCCTATGGTGGCCAGCAACAAGCATAAATAAAACTATCCATAGGACTAAGATACAAAAAGACGACCAAGGAAAAAATTAAGTCGGGCCTGCTGCGCCTAGAGCAGCAGCAAGCCCAAGGCTTCCGAGGTGTTTGACACCAGCCAACACCCATAAGGATAGCTCGTCGATGAAGCTTCTATGCACCTTGCCAATGGTTGGTAAATCTCCATCGAAAATAACTCTGTTTCTATGCAACCAAAGGCACCATGCTCCCAAAATAATAGCACTGTTGAATCCCTTTCTCTTGCTTCTGTGCACCTGAATGGTCACTAGTCCCCACCAATCAGCAAAATTAGTATCCTCTGGTCCTGGAGTTAAGTGGCCCATACCAGAGGGGGAGAGGATGCTATGCCAAAACTGCCTGGCGAAGACACAACCAGTCAACAGATGCTGAACTGTTTCTTGCTCTTGTTCACAGAAATGGCATGCTTCCGGATGGAGAAGACCTCTTTTTTGCAGCCTGTCAGCTGTCCAACACTTATTCTGCATGGCTAACCATAAAAAGGTCTTACACTTAGGAGGAGCCCAAGATTTCCAAAGTCTTTTCCAAGGTTCGAAGGTGATGGAGCCCAAAAACAGAACCTTGTAGCAGGACCTAGAAGAGAAAAGGCCCAAAGACTCGAATCTCCACACATGGTGATCCTCCTGAAGAGTGAGCACGATCTCACCCAGGGTGTCCCAAAGCGTAAGATATTGCTGTATCCCTATAAGGGAGAGGGTTGGCTTGATGTCCCTGACCCACGACATGCCCTCTAAGGCTTGATGCACTGTCCTGGTAGAGGCAACCTTTTTATCCACCTTTGAGATCACTTCAGGTGCCAGCTCAGCGATAGAGCACCCATTTATCCATCTGTCCCTCTAAAAAAAGGGTGTTTTTGCCATTGCCCACATTAGTATACATCGAACTGGCCACTAGTTTCCTTACTTGTGACTGAACAGGGAGATCCAATCCACTCCAAGGTCTATTCGGGTCAGTCTTGATGAGCCAAAGCCATTTAGCTTGCAGCGCCCAACTCTTATATATCAGATTTGGGATACCAAGTCCACCAAGGTCCAACGGTCTGGTGACTTTATCCCACGCCACAAGGCAATGCCCACCTTTCACATCTTTTCTACCCTTCCACAAGAAACCTCGCCGAATTTTGTCAATAGCACTGATAACCCACTTGGGAACATTCATGGTGATGAAAAGATATACGGGGATTGCAGAGAGCACGAACCGGACCAAGGCTGCCCTGCCAGCAAGGTTTAGTAGTGGAGCCTTTCAACCGGGCAGCCGGTTAGCTATCTTGTCAACCCACTGCAAAAGGTCCCTCCTCCCAACTTCTTATCAGAAACAGGCAGCCCCAAATAGTTGCATGGAAAAGAAGCCGGGTTGCACTGCAAAATGTTACAACTGTCCTGAACAGTCTGATCATCACAACTGAGAGGGATAGCACAACTTTTTCGCAAATTCACAACTAAGCCCGAGGCCTCTCCAAAGCAATCCAGGATCATTTTGACACAAATAAGATCGTCAACTGCAGGCTTGACAAAAAGAACCACATCATCTGCGTAAATCGAGAGCTTAGATTTCACGTTTCTGATGGCCAGGTCATGCAGCAAGCCTCTTTCCTTAGCATGCTTGAATAAGCTACTAAGCACATCCATCACGATTATGAAAAGCATAGGAGATAAGGGGTCGCCTTGGCGCAGCCCCCTCCGATGACGAATATAATCCCCCGGAGTTCCGTTCAATAGCACTTGTGTGGAAGAAGTGGATAACAAATTGAACACGAGACCGCACCACCTGGGCCCGAAGCCAAGATGGGATAACACTTCTAGGAGAAAGGCCCAGGACACTGAGTCGAAAGCTTTTGTAATATCTAGCTTTAGAAACAGACCAGCGATCTTCCTGTGAAAGGCCTTGATAGAATGCTGAACCAACATGTAGTTATCATGAATGGAACGACCCTTGACAAAGGCACTTTGATTTGTAGCCACCAGATTTTGAAGGTGCGGTGCTAAGCGATTAGCCAAGACTTTGGATACCAACTTGGCGAAGCTGTGAATAAGGCTAATTGGCCTGTAGTCTCCGGCTGTCTTGGCATCAACTTTCTTAGGGATAAGTGTTAGGTACGCAGAATTCGTCATCCACAATTTGCGTGTGTTACCTTGGTGCAGGGTGATAACTGCCGCCATCAGATCAACCTTAATTATGTGTCAACAAGTTTTATAAAATCTTCCCGTATAACCGTCTGGCCCCGGGGCTTTGTCCGAGGGAAGGCTAGCAATAGTGGCCCGGACCTCCTCCTCTGTAATGGGAAGGTCCAGGGCCCCAAGATCAACATCAGCACTGTGGCAAGCCTCCAAATCTAGAGTGAACTCACGCTGCTTCGCTACCCCCAACAGATTGGAGAAAAAATCAAACAAGACCTCCTGCTTTTGCTCTTGCGAGGTGGCGATCTGGTCCCCATGCACTAATTCAGAGATAAAGTTTCGCTTTTTCCGATAGCAAGCCTGTAGATGAAAAAAGGAAGTGTTGGCATCTCCCTCTTTCAGATATTTGATCCGCGATCTAAGTCTAGCAATTGTCCTTTCCAGAGATGCAAGCCCCAGGCAGTGATGCTTAAGCCTTCCTTTCAGCCATATCTCGTCCCCACACAACAATCTATTGTCTTGAGCAATCTCAAGTCTGTGCAAAATTTCCCTGGCCAAGCTAAGCTGAAATTTAACATTTCCGATCCTTTTATGACTCCACGACTGCAAAGCCTTTGCAAGCCTTTTCAACTTTAGAGCCATTCTTTCCAAGGGACAAGAAAACATCATTGGCTGCTCCCAAGAGGTAGCCACCGTCTCCAAAAAATCTGGAATCTTGGTCCAAAAACTCTCAAAATGGAATCTTCGCTTCCCCTTGACATTCTCATTAAGATGCAGAGCTAAGGGACAATGGTCAGAGAGTTCTGAAGAGTTGCTATGGAGAATACAATCCGAATGGATCTCCTCCCAGCTGGCTGTACAAAAAACATGGTCAAGTTTAACAAGTGTAGGGATATTTCTTTCATTTGACCAAGTGAATTTCCTGCCTACCAACGGGATTTCTTTTAGCTCCAAGTCATGGATAAGTCTCCTGAATCTGCCCAGCATGGCCCTATTTATATTAGTATTGTTCTTGTCTTCTGAGCTGTAGATCTGATTAAAATCTCTAGCTATTACCCAAGGGCCAGCGCATGTCTCCCTGACATCCCTAAGCTCCTGGAGAAAGGAATGCTTGAGAGGGTCTTGGTGTGGCCCATAAACACCCGTGAACCACCACTGGGCACCACCTTCCTCTTGCAACTTGACTGAAACTGTGAAATCATGCACCAAACTCTTAATAACAGAATAGACTCCATCTCTACAAGCCACCAAAACACCACCTCTGGTTCCTTGCGCTGGGGAGTAAACGAAGTCACTAAACCTAGCACCAAGAATAGACAGGATGTCAAAAGCTGAGATAGAGCCTAGCTTAGTTTCCTGCAAACAGACAACCGCTGGTTTGATGCTAAGGACCAAGGACTTAACAATGTCTCTCCTAGACCTGTCATTCGGGCCCCTTACATTCCAGATAAGAAAAACAGGCCGCATTATAACAGGGTACACTAAAGAAACACGACCTACACCCCCTCCAATCAGGTTTGAGCCCGGCCTTCAACAGGCAATTCCCAGCCAAATAAGGCTGCCATGGCAGCAACATGCTCTCTGGAAAGTGCCGCATCAAAAAGGTGAACATACTTTTGGGCGTCTTCAAAGGAAATATGTTCCTGATCATCACAAAATCCCAGCTGCCTGCAGACTTTAGCTGCAGATTCATTGCCCAGTTCCGGTGGCAGATTAGCCACCCTTCTGCTTCTCCTTGGATTGAAGTCATTGGGCAGGGTCTTCCTCTTCTTTCGCTTGGTAATCGGGGGGGGGGGGGGGGCAGCCAACAGCCTTGTAGCTGGCTTGGTAACAATCTGCATGAAATCTTGTAACTTTTCAGTCCTCTCAACATCTGTCATCTGGGCCGCCGCTGCCTGGAATTCTTTTCTTCGTGAGTAGACTTTGAAACAGGGAGGCTTTACTTTGAATCTGCTGTCAGAGTGGTCTTGAAGGTGGGTAGGGGTGCCACCTCCGCTAAAATTGGTAACATACTGCGGCTCAACAAACAAAGGCCTGTCAACAGGGTGAGGGGTACACTGGGTAGGCACAGTGTCTGGAACCACAACAGCACCAAGACCTCTTTCTTCTAAAATACGTAGCGGCCGGTTGACGGATGGAATAATAGAATCAGCATGCACATCATCATCAACATTGGGCACCAGCTGCTCCACGGTCTCGAGCTCATCAACAGGGGCCAAAGGACCCTGGATATGCTCAGAGGCCGGAGCCATGGTCCCCCGGTCAGCAGCTAAATTCGGGACAACAGCAAATTCTGCAGGTATACCAGCAGTGATCTCCACTGCCGAGGACTCCTCCAATATCTCATAGTTTCCAGCTGTCTGGACACACTGACTGGCATTGCCTTCCTTCCTAGGCTGAACTTCAGACCTTGGGCCTAGACATTCAAGAGCAGATCGTCTGCCCAAAAGTACACTGTCTTCCGTAGAACCCCTTCGGCCATCACGGTCCCCTGGTGGCGAACGCGAGTCGTGTGGAACCATTCATATCTGTTGGGATCTGGATGGGGTCAGGGACAACACGTTGTCCATCCAACACCTTAATCTGAACACGATAGGCAAGAGATAGCCTCTCAGCGCTTGGTCCTATTCCCAGCGGCTCAGTAATCTAGAGATCTCTAGAATGAGGGATTGAGGCCAAGTCATGACACCAACCATAACAGCGAAAGGCCTCCAAATTCTTGAGCTCAAGAGTCTCCTCATGTACCTTCTGCACCCAGGCGAAAGGGTTCAAAATGTGCTGGACAGTGGAAAGTTCCCAGGCATGAATTGGGATGCCACTTAGCTCGAATTCCACAGGGATAGGCAAACTTGCACCTGAGGATCCAAAAAACCTGGACCATCTTTTACAGTGCAGGGAGAAAGCGCCTGCACGAATAGTGTTCCAACTCGATGTCAGCTGGTCAACAGAGTGGAGGGTGGGGAGCATGAGCAGGAAATGTCCATGATCCAATTGCCTCAGGATTAGCAAATCAGAATTGACTTCAAGCTTTTGAGCAACTGCATCTGCGATATCGGCGACTGGCACAAGCACATCACTGACCACAAAGATAGGCACTGCGTTCTTCAAATCTTCTTCTGCTTTATCCATCAAACTATTCCAGCCGATCACACAAGGGTGCTGAAGATGCACAGGGCTGGGAACATCCAGAGGGGTCTCGTCATTTCCAGGTTGATCAGATTGTCCACGACCCGGATCAGAATCACCCCTAGGGGATGACTTGCGCTTTCGATGGCGTCTGCGTCGCAGGCGGGGCAGGAGGGAGCCCTGCGAGACAGAAACAGCTGCAGCTCCAACGTCGCTGGAAGGAGTACCAATTGCTCGCGCATCCACTGCCCCATTCATCCTCACGAAATGGGCCTGACCCTTCTCAATGCCTGGAGGGGAGATTCTAAGCCAGACACTGACACGCGTCTTCTTGCAAGGACGGGGTGCTGGTGGCAAAAGTCGCTCCCAGACCGAGGCCCGAGCGAGCTGGTGCTGCGGCACAGGCCCTGTCGCCACACGGTCGGCGTTTGTTGGCGCAACTGTCGAAAGCCTACTCCACACCGCTCCCCTCAACCGTCGTCGATGCACAGGAAAAAATTTGTCACCATTCACTGGCCCAGAGCAGACGTAGGAGCGATGACCAAGAGCCTTGCAGCGGAAGTATCTTGGCCCAAGGCGACAGGATGCAGCAAGGTCGTCCTCCGCGAGGCAGTTGAAGCAACGACCGGCGAGGTCTCCTGGCACTGGACGACGTGCCCGCAGTGCGCGCAGGCGGCGCTTCTTCGAATTCCTTGATTCTACTCTGGTCCACCCATCGTCGAGTGTTGTCTCCGGCGCTCTCTCTAGGCCACGAAATCGGCGGTGTCGTTCCTTGTGGTGAGGGAACGACGTCCCGGTCTCAAGTGGGGAGGGCTCCCTCGGAGACGAGGCACTCGGTGCTGAAGCAGGTGGCGCGCGCTGGAGAAGCAAACGTCGTGGAACAGGGGCCGGCCGGCCCAGGACCGAGGAGGAAGACCGTCTTCAGGGGATCCCGACGCACTCCCGCTCCACCGCTGGAACTTGGACCGTCCCTGGGTGGCGGAGGTGGACGAAACCAGGGAAGGGGAGGAAGGGGCAGAGGACGATGGTCGAGGGGAAGCCGCGGCGGCGCCGTATATGGTGTGGAAGGTGGCCGGCGTAGGCAGGTGGGTTGTCGGACCGTTGGTGGGGGGGCGCAGCGCTATGGGAAGTGGAGGGGTCGCGCGCGGGGGTCGAGGGATCGCGCGCGGGAGGCGAGGAGACGCGCGGACCGGGCGCCATCTGTGTGGAGAGCTCGTGGTTATTATTTGCTAAGGATCCTAAAACCAAAGCTAAAAATCTTGACCTGGTGGATTTTTCCTGTTCTAGCAACTTTAAGCTCAGATTTTTTCCCAAATCATGTCATCCATAAAAAAAACTCGACCTGCGGGGGTAAGACAACCCTCGAGTATTTTGTATTAAGAATAAGACCTTCTCACACAGGTCGAGAAAACCCCCGAACCTCTGCCCCACCCATACACAGCGCGGCATCAAAGTCCATATGAGAACGACCACGACCGGGGCCGAGCCTTAGACATGTGCTTTGGTGTGGGACAGACGAGGGGATTTTTTAACCACAACTTGAAATTCGCTCCCACGGGAAGTCGAACTCAGGACCTGAGGAGTGCTACTGCCTACTGAGACCACCTAACCAACTCAGCTAGAGGCCCTTTCGCTCGTGTCATCCATAAGAAAATTCCTTGTTGATTAGTTCATTTGCTCACAAAAAGTACCAAAACATGTTGTCAAGATTTTTTTGTCAATGCTAGTATGCAAGACTTTTAGTGGTTTCATTTGTAGACTTGGTGCGATTATTGAGTGCACCATATGCTAAAATTCTGTTTCCTCCTCGAATTTCTATGGAGAATTGGCGCAGACCATTGCTTCATTAACAGATCTAATTTTTTGGTCTCTATGCCTATAGAATTTGAGTACTCTTAGGTAGTGTTTGGTTGAGGAGCCAAGTAGAACGGAGTCGTTCCATCCCTGATTCTAGGAACGGAGTCGCTCTGTTCTGTGTTTGGTAATCTGGAACGGAGCGACTCTGTTTTTTGTTTAGTTGCAGAATGAATGGAACAGAGCGTGACTGTGAGAGCGGGATGGGAACGGAGCGGCTCCGTCCGGTTGATTTTTTGGAGCGGAATGGTTCCGGACCTGAGGAGAATATTCCCTAATTGGAGCCATTCCATTCTAGTTTCTTTGTAACCAAACAGCAACAAAACTGGGACAGAACGGTTCCGTTCTACTTGGCTCTTCAACCAAACACTACCTTAGTATCTTGACGAGTGAGCAAAGTCTCATTCACATCAGTTGCAGTTTTTATTTTCCACAACATGACAACAGTCGAAACCGAATTCCATTACAATAATAACACAATTTACATAAGTAGTTGATAGTTCAGACGATTCATCCATATAGCAAAAATAACATTATGCTCCTGATCACCCAGGAATCAACTAGCACAGCCCATTTTGAAGGACCAAGGATGTATTGGCTATTCGGTTACCTGCCGGCCCATTAGGGTTAAGGTTCTGAGTCTATATATATGTACCCCATCTCCTATGCAATAGAGCAAGCAGTTCATTCTCTTACATGGTACTAGCTAGGTTTTCATTTCCACCTCTCCCCAACTAGCAGCCGCCGCCGGCTGCTCCCACTTGCCAGGCCGCTGGTCGAACACCTGCTCGTCTGCTGTCGTCCTCGGGAGGCTAGTCCTTCCCTCCCCGGTGCGACAACCATCCCAGCCGCCAGCTTGCTCCCGCTGCCTCCTTCCCCCATCTTCATCTCTCACACGGAGGGTGTCCCTGCTCCCACGAGCTCACGCAGGGTCTCCCATGGTGTCTTCCTCCCCAAGCTGGAGCCCCTCGATAGGATGCATGGCCGTCAGCCACCATGGATGCGCCCAGCGCTTCCCCTCCAGGTCGACGGGCGGCCAACCCCACCCCATCTCTGGTCGTCGTGGCTGGCCCCGGCCCTCCTCGGCGCTGGCGCACCACCGCCCTGGCATGCGCCCCTCTCTTCTGCCTGGTTGGGACGCTGTCCTCCCCTGCTCAATGGCGGCGCGATCGCGCCCTCCTTGGTGTCCACACCCCCTCCCCCGCGCTGGCACGCCACCGTCCTAGGGGTTGCCTGTCTCCTCCGGCGTGTCGCCGAGACCTGACGCGCCGTCCTCTGGAGCCACGTTGCCACCTCCCCCTCCTGCGCGACAGCGAGCTCGCCTTGGCCGGGTCGAGGATCCCATGCGAGCGCCCCTCCTTCACGAGGCTCTACGACATAGCCCAGGACATGGCCTCCGTCCTCAATCGCACGACCACGACAAAGATCCAGGGCACACGTTCCCTTGTTCCCAGTCGGCGAGCCTCCCCTTCTTCTCCTGGCAGCGACACGGATCGGGCCGTCACTCTTCGACGCGTCCTCGCTCCCCTCCGACAGCGGTAGGCCGACCCCCCCAGCGAGCTCCCTCGCCGGCGATGGACGCCCAGCCCCCCGCTCCTGCTCCTCTATGGCGCTCAGCACCCTAGCGACAGGGAGCAGCGCCACCAGGACTCGTCCTCCGGCTCCGTCGACCTCCTCGATCTCCCTATTCCCTATCCCTGGCGAGCAGGCTGCTGTAGTGCTATCTGCCCTCGCCCGAGCTGCCCAGTAGCATGTCCCACCTTCAAGCCGTCAAACCCCCCTGCTAGGCCTGGCGCAGGCCCCTGCTCGGCTGGAACCGCCCCATTGCCTTTCCCCCTTCTTCGTCGCCTTCGTTGGATTTGAAGCTGTCGCTTCCTTCTCAGCTGGATTCATCGTTGTCGTGGCCTTCTCAGCCGTATTTCAACATGTTGGCTCCTACTTTCGTCTTCTGCCCTAGTCTCATCGTTTGCGGTGCTCCCATTGTGACTGCGGGGGGATGTTAGAGTGTGTGTTCCTATTATCTATATATGTGTAGTTGGGCTGCCAGCCCATGAGGGTCAAGGTTCTGAGTCTATATATATGTATCCCATCTCCTATGCAATAGAACAAGCAGTTCATTCTCTTACAATATTGAGTGAAATTACAAGGATGGCAGTTAACTCCAAAGGCATATGCCTAAAAGCTCCACACATATTTAGTAGTCATGCAACCAAAAAACATATGCTCCATCGTTTCCTTTTCTGTGCAGAAGGCACAGGTTTCATTCCCCTTCAATTTCCTTTAAATCAGATTGTCCTTGGTCAGAATAGAGTTTTTAAGGTCTAGCCACATAAAGATCTTGACCTTTAGTGGTCACTTTGCTTTCCACATGTTTAAAGTTTTGGCCATACTCCTTTCTGCAGAGGTGTTTATGTGTTGATTTGACAGAAAATAGACCAGATTTCTCACATCAGGTGCAGTTTTATATAAATTATTATTTATGTAGGGGCTCCCTTGGTTTACATGGTTTTCCAGTTTAGATAGCAACGTCCATAGAAAAGATGCTTTTGTTTTCAGCTGGCATTAATAGTAAATTGCAGAGCTAAGATCCTTCATGCGGCATTGTAAAAAGTAAAAGAGATGAAAATACATGTATAATTTTGTCATAACTTTGAGGTGGCTACCATGTCTGTTTCATATAGTTTGCTAGTGTGTAGTAGTAGCAATTAAGAGCTTCACAAAATCGATCGCTGTAAAGTTTTTCAAACACCATCTCCGTTTTTGTGCAATACATGAACTAAGATATGTCAAAGCTTCTACATGATGAACATGTCATTTATAAATCGATTCCTGTGGTTTATGTTTAGGGCCTGTTCGGTTGTCCAAGATTGGACCCAGAATTATTCCACTTGATGAAGTCTTATATAAAATAGTTAAACAATCCAGGCAGGAATAGTTCCATTGCCACTGTTTCTGAGCAACCGAACAGCCCCTTAAGCCTATACCCCTCCATTCCAAACTATAAAACGTTTTGTCTTCTTTCGGTACATAGCTTTTGCTACGCATGTAGATACACATTATGTCTAGATACATAATAAAAGCAATGTATTTGAAAAAGCCAAACGTCTTATAATTTTGAATGTAGTAGTTTAGTGCTAAATAAAACCAACGACTTACAAGTGGTAATCTATGTTCAAAGTTCACTTCTGTTTTGGTTCATACTACTATACTAGAATGCATAGATGTGCCCATTTGTTGCACTGTGGCTTACTAACCGAGATCATTTACCAATGTCATTATGCAGGCAGGTTCATCCCTGGGTGCTATACACTTGCTGTCTCGGAGGAGCTTCCAGAAGAGTATCAGGTAAAAACTGTACATTCATTTTTTATATATAAACATTCGATCTGCGATTTGATGAACTACTTGTACTTGGGAACCTCACGTCTTTGTTCATCACTGCAGGGGATTTGTCAAGACAACAACGTGCAGTATGTGCCGCCCAAGCGTGTCTAAGTATCAAGACGGAAATGATGGTGTCTTGGTCCTGAAGCAGTATAGATAATTAGGTAGAAGTATCTGTGCTTGCCAAGGGAACTGCTCCCCTTATGCTTTGTATCCGAGTGCTAAGGCAGTCTATTTCATGTTAGTGATAAGGCAGTCTATTTAGGGCTAGTTTGGAAGACAAAAAACTGGGGGATTGAAGGCGATAAATTCCCCTCCTTATATAATTTTGAATAATGAAGGGATTTTAGTCTCTTTAATTCCCTCCGGTATTTGGACTCCCAGACTAGCCCTTAGCTTAGCTGGTCAACCGGCGGTGAATGAATCTACCCAATAACATTGATGCCTGTGCTTGAAATCTGTGACCATGCGGCTCATGTGCTTCTGTCATGTTCTTTCGCATCTATGTTTATATGAAGAAAATGTATTAGCTAAAGGTAGTTGGACCGGCCCCTGAAGACCCTAGGAGTTTAAGTGTAATTCTGTCATAAGACAGAAGAATGTGCCTATCAGGAACAATACGACCCTAGGAGTTGGACCTCATATCTAGGCATGAAGACAAATCCATAACGTCAGATTAATGGATAAGTTTTAAGTGCAACACATCAAATATGTGATGTGTGAAATTACAAACATAACAAACATGTTGCCATGGTTTAGACTGCAAGGTACTAACGCATGCATTGATCTTATAGTCACGCATGCATTGATCTTATAGTCATGCGTATGCACACATAGTATGCCATGAAGTATTATTAAGTACAAAAGACCTTACTACCAACTACATCGTACTAAACCACACGTCTCAACCTCTTGATGTGACATATTAGACCTACACCTATGGCAGGTGTGGCAACTACCTAGGAAATGCCATCTCTGATATTATGCCATGACCTGGGCATCATCCCTGGTATGACTCCAAGAACATGATAAGAACATGGTAGTTGTGTCTTAGCCGGTAGAATCCATGGTTCATGTAACATCTCTTCTCCTTTACAAAATAAAGGGGAGGGGTTGAGTAACATTCTAGAGGATTTGGTCAATCATGGGGATTCGATCGATCACAGGCTAGAGGCATTTAAGCTAACCACAACATACTCCTGTACAAGAGTTCTCTAATGCAGGCATGAAGGTGGATTAGGACAATAGATAGAACTTCCACTACAACCATGAGATGAGGGGGAGCTAGGTCTATATGCTCACTAGTGGTTGAGCTTGTAATATTTTCCTCCTTTGCATTCACCAATCATTGACTAGCAAGATAACATAGGGTATTACGTACACTATAGCCTAAACTTCTCTAACAGTCTGCATGTTGGCTCCCACTCGTGCCTAAGTTTAGCACGAACACCAACATGCATTGTGCTCCCTCCTAACTCTCTTTCTGGTACTCTATGCACCCTAATGTTGTTACATGATGACATTTGGCACGCTAGGTAGGGAACAAGTGCTTTTTTGAGCTTGTAGTGTTTTGTTGTGTAGCACATGGCTATATCAACGCCAACATGTTCATCGGTTCGAGCAGCTTTCTCTAACACCCGCTCTAGCAACTCCGACCATGAGCCATGCCACACGAGGCATAGTATATGAAGCAATCCTAACCATCATAGCCTCCGCCACACAAATATGCCTTAGACCGTCTTCAACAATTCACTCATATGGTCACCCAAAACATTGTTTTGCATTGTAGATTGCACTGTTCATAGAATGGAGTTTAAATGTGAGGATGCGGATGAATAAGCTGCTAGAGAGTCATATTAGGTCGACACAGTGTGTCCACAGGTTAGACTTTGGCACATGCCTCGACCAGGGTGCACAACACAACAGGTTAGACTTTGGCACATGCCTCAACCAGAGTGCACAACATTCTAGGAATGTTGTCATATGCCCCCATGGGCCCTAGGGGAGTGTGGCTATTCAATATGTGTCACTCCCCCAACCTCATGTCATGGCAAGAGTGAAGAGATCTAAAAGCATAGACTCCCTGCACTGGTCAACCTGATGGGATCATCGTCGCCTTGGCTTTAGTATCAACGACATCGTTGGCCCTCTCAACGTCGTGGAGGCTCTTCTCCACAACCCACCGGTCTTGATACTAGTGAAGCTATTGTTGAAGAGTGGTGACAAGACATCGCCAGGATCGTAGCAGCAGCCATAGTCAACCTTGGCCCCTCTTCCCATGTAACCTGACCTAGAGTAGGTCGCAACTAATCAGGGTGTCTCCCTAGCATGGACCGTTGCACGATGTTGCTGTGGTGCTCCGGTATCCGGGAGCTTAGCTGATAGTCCCTGTGTCCCTAATTAACTATCAAACGCTGATTAAAATTTCTTAAATTTAACTTGATTTGTAAAAAAATAGCAATATTTGTATCTCCAAATAGGTTCACTATAAAAACATAATCAATGATCTATATAATAATACTAATTATATCTTCTAAATATTATTATTTTCTCGATACGTGTGAGGAGGACATTTAAAAAGGAAAGGAGGGAATACGCTCATATCGCAACGAACAATCAAATAAACAATTTAATTCAGCTGAACTAAGTGTGTATAACATTCAACCAGGTTAACAACCCAACTAACAGTCAATGTTTATCAGTACTGTAAAGAAAAGAGCAGAACACCACTAAACCGTCTAAACACTTATGTAAGGTTACCCATTTTTTCACAGAAGCATATCAAAGTTCGTGTTACAAAATTCAGAGTCTGAGGCTATCCGCACTCATTCAACTCTAAATTTCTACCCTAAAAAGAATATTCTATCCTTGTCAACAAAGTTCTTTACTCTATACCACAATTCTCCGCAGTCATATTTACTCCATATCTCAACTCTATACCAACTACCATATATTATATTATTTCTTTTTTCATTCTCTACCCTTTCCCACCCAACTACCAGTACAGACGAACTGCCGCACCTGCTGCCTTGCATGCCGCCAACGGAGAGGAGCCACGCCGAGAGGATAGCGCAGCCACTGGTAGAACGCTACATTTGAAGTTTTGCCATGCCTCGGCGACGGTGCAGTCACGGATACAGTTGACTGCTGCAGTTGAAGAGTAAACGCTATCTCGATACAGTTTTGCATGGAGCGCGCGACTGCGGGCAGCCTGATGGGTCAGCAGACTCCACAAATGACATGACTACATAAGACGAAGCCTTTGAAGCAAATCATCAGCATTCAGATCCAGAAGATCAATCAACTAGTCAGGCATTTCTGTCGCTGAAACCTCTCCCCACGCCTTCTATTGCTGAAGAAGGGTAAAGAGCACCAACAAATCCAAATACTCACATGCCATCATACTTTTCCTACTCTCGATACATTAATGCAGAGAACTTTCTTATTTCATGCAAATCATTAACTTGCAAGCATAAGTAGGTGAGATTAATGAACACTTGGGGTAAAAGATAGCCTTTTATGACTCGTGATCATGTCAATGAACTTGGATTGCACTACAACGGCATTCTGACACGAGTGTTATACAGCTTAAACAACACTCTGGAACAGTTTCCAAAAGTAAGACTGAGCTTATGCTTTTCTTTACAAGACATGTCTGGCAAATGGCAGAAATGCATTGACAGCACAACCAGTGCATGCAACAATTAATAATGCACATGCAGGCTTATGATCCAACAACCCCAAAACAGATCTATGATAAATCAGTGCAGACACTTCTAAATCAAAATATTGAAAGGGTGTTAACACCTAAGCATGTAGATTCAAGATTCGTGGTGCCATGCATTTTATGGCACGAAAAATGGGAACACTGAATTCAGCTAAATCATTGGAATCTTACTTGTCAGCATAATAGGTGCAGACAGCAAATGGTGCAGTCAGCTGCAGTTCCATCATCTCATCAATCATCTCATCAGCCATCATCATCAACAACGCAAACAGCACAGATTATATCAACTTCAACAGTAAGCTACGTGCATGTTGACCGCATATCAGCCAGCATATCTTCACTCCATGTAACTAGAAAGGTGCAAGTCACCATGAATAGTAAGTACTAAATACTGAAAAGACAGTTATAATATGGTAATACTAATATGAAGGTTAAAAGTGGAATGTAACTGGTATACATAAAGTTTTTGATAAGCAGTTCAGGTGCCAAACAGAAGTAGTATTCCAAGTTTGAGGCAGCAACTGACAGACAGCACTACAAAACTTTAACTGAAAAGTGCCCACCATTGAGCACAAGCATAGCCACACACACATAGGATCAGAGCAAGTCCATTCATCCTACAATAAAGAAACAAATTTAGATCGACAAACTTTAGAGATGAATGACAGATCACAAAAAAAATGAGAACAATCTAGGGACCTGAGCTGTTCAAGATGCTTTGCAAGTGAATTGTGCTTATGTTGAAGGGCTCCGTGAGCGTGGAGACCGGTCATCATTGCGCCTGACAGGAGATCTCTTAGGAGAAAGTGATGTCTTGCGAGGAGGGGAGCGACTAAGGCTCCTACTTGCAGGTGCTGTGATGCTAATAATTGTAGAAAGAAAAAAAATGTTTACTGTAATCCAGAATGACAGAGAAAAATGAAATCTGGCCCTCTATTTTGCAAACCTGTCTTTGCCACGCCTCTTGTAATCATCAGGAGTGTAACTGCGGCTGCGGCTATGACTAGGGCTTATTCGTGCAGGAGACAAACTGCCCATAATCACAGCAGATGATGTGGTGAATAAGTGCAAACCAGCAATATGGAACAATTAAACAAATGTTCTATGCATATACCTGTCTCTCCCACGCTTCTTGTAATCATCAGGACTGTAGCTGCGACTCAGGCTACGATGGCGGTAATCCCTATCTCTGTAACTGTCACGGGCGTATCTATCTCTACTCTGGCTACGGCTTCGCCTTCTATAATCTCTATCCTGGTAGTCATCTCGATAATCATCACGGTACCTTCAAATGAGTCCAGTCACAGCATTAAGAAAACGGAAAGAAAAAAATTTGAATGAGCTTGAGCATAAACAACAGCAAATCACAAATTCACAGCCCGTTTAAAGAATATAGCTTATTTCATCTTCATGGTGGAAATGATGACACATGTTAACAAAGATATACCTAATTCTGAAGATGAAATATGACTTTTGCACACAGATGCTCCACGTGACAAGTGCATTGACACTTATCAATCAATGGTACACGACTACACATTACCATTAAACACAGAGAGACTACCCAATTTTACACTTTAACGAAGCTAAAAGACACTGGTGTGTATCATTTATTCTATAAACTTTGAAGAATAAAAAACATGTGCATAGCATTCAGAAAATGATGGTGGTGCTATACCTCCGTCTTGGACTGCGGCTTCTGGAGCGGCCCCTGGGCCTTGGAACTGGCTCCACTATTCTCCCTTTATTACTGTGAAAGTTGGAGAACAAGAAGAATATCACGCACGGATTCAGTATCGACGATAAGACCAGAGAAATTAATCCTGCAACAGTATATATTTAAGAAACTCGCACTAGGATGCTTTGCTATGAAAGCAATTAAAGGAAAAGTTGTGATTGCTCAGTGTGTTCCTAAGATACATATGATGATTTAACTCAACATAGCCTTTTAGTCCCACACAAGTTGGGGTAGGCTAGAGTTGAAACCCAACAAGAAGTCACCAAAAAAGAGAAAGAGAGAGAAAGGGAGAGGGAAAAGCTTTTGAGAGAACTAAAAGGGAAAAGGCCTAATCACGGTTCGGGCACGTGGATAGCTTCTTTCCAAGCACTTCTATCCAAACACAACTCCTTTGGGATATTACATTCCTTCAAGTCCCTTTTGATAGCCTCCTCCCATGTTAAGTTTGGCCGCCCTCTACCTCTATACACATTATTGTCCCGTACTCCCGTCTTATGATGCCTCTGTGCACTGGTGCCTCTGGGGTCTCCGGTGGACATGCCCAAACCATCTCAACTGGTGTTGAATAAGCTTTTCAACAATTGGCGCTACTCCGAGCTGATTGCGTAAGTCATCGTTTCTCACTTAGTCCAATCTTGTGTGCCACATATCCAACGCAACATACGCATCTCTTCGACACTTAGTTGTTGGATATGTCGTCTCTTAGTAGGCCAACACTCAGCCTCATATACATAGCAAGCCTAATCGCCGTCCTGTAGAATTTGTCTTTCAGCTTTTGTGGCACTCTCTTGTCACATATGACTCCCGATGCTTGACGTCATTTCATCCACCCTGCTTTGATCCTATGGTTATCATCTTCATCAATATCACCATCTCTCTGTAGCATCGATCCCAAATAACGGAAGGTGTCCTTCTTGGGTACTACCTAGCCTCCCAAGCTTACATCTCCAACACCACTAATTGTAGTACCAAAGTCACATCTCATATACTCGGTTTTGGTCCTGCTAATTCTAAAACCTTTTGACTCTAGGGTCTGACGCCATAACTCCAGCTTTCTATTTACTCCTTCCCGGCTAATTCTAATTGTAGTACCAAAGTCACATATGATGATTTAACTAATTTACTATATTCGTCCTGTGGCACTAGGATATTTTTTTTGCTCCTTACTCAGTCCCAATAAAAGTTACATGGAAAATTAGGGCATGTCATATTCACTAAAATGAAACGACAATTTACTGTGTTCTTGTTAGTGAAGTACCAACCTACAAGACAAAATAAAGAAAAGTAAATAAAGATACACCAAAAACTGCTGCAGCATAAGTGGCTGTAATATTGCACAACGAACCAACATGACTAAATAAATTGTACCTGATTATGAAAATCCAACCCAAGTAAACTAATAGACACATCTAAACATGGTTCAAACGTAAAGAAGTCATTCATATATATAGCATTATGCTATAACAACCACTGTTGTCTCTTTGCTCTAACACAGGTATTGTACCATGTATATGGCAAAAGGTCTAACTATTGCCTAACGTATCTATCCAACCAATAAACGATAGAGATTGCATTTATAATTTAGAAAATCAATGGCACATAACAAGTACATTGATCAAGAACAGCATACAGACAAATGACAACTAAGAACTAAATTAATAAGATATCATGAACAGGCACAGAAGCAGGGACCGAAAGTGGTTACTAGTGTCTTACATCCGTTCAGCATTTGGACCGTACTTGGCAAACTGCACCATGATCTCCCTCCCGTCAACCAATCTCCCTGCAAATAAAACTCAGCACAGGTGAGCAACCATGCAATCTGAAACCACACAAGGAGCACACTGATTTCCAGAGGTGAAAACCTCAAATAAAACTCACCATCGAGCCTATCAACTGCCTTCTGTGCCTCGTCCTCGTACTTGTACCTCACGAACGCGAATCCGCGCGAGTCGCCAGTCCTACAGCCATAACCCATTAACCCTAGATGAGCACACAATGTTCACACAAACACCTCCGAGAACATACACGAGCGTGGCTCCCTAATTGGCTAATTCCATATTCCGCACCAGACACTCAGCCATCGCACGCAGGTCAAACTCTCGAATCGTGGATAGAAATATCATTATCCTGTTCGCCTCGCGCTCACCTGCGGTCCCTTGGGATGTAGATGTCGACAATCTCGCCGTACTTATCGAAGAGCGGGAAGAGGTCATCAGCAGTCGTGCCTGCGAGGCACCCAGATACATGAGTCGCCAATTCAAAGCCCGTACGGTATCTGGAGATGGGAACGGAAGCGGGGAAGAGGGGAACTCACGGAAGGTGATGTTGAGGACGAGGAGTGAATATGTGTCGCGGATCGGCGGCGGCGGACCGGATCGACCGAAGCGTGACATATCGCCGGAGCTTGGGGCTTGAGGAGCGGCGGGTGGATGAAGGGTGGGGAGGCGAGAAGCAAGAAGGGATGTGAGGTGGGAGGGGAGGGCCGGAGGGGAGTGGGAAGGGGGTCCACAGAAGCTGCCGATTCTTCTAGGTTTGCACTGCGCGCATGCGGGCACGCGGCACGGTGAGACGACAAATGGGCCCGTTGCGTACGAATTTTTAGCCAGTGGTATTCGGGCTATTGTTTTGATTGAATGAGGCTTTTTGTTTCGGATCAAAACGGCCTCAACTCCTCTCTCATTCGTAGTGTTTTTTTAAGAAGGATTCTTTTAGTTTGATGTATGCAAAAGTTTTATACTCAACCTATCTCCTAGCCACCAAATAAAGATATCAGAAATCATATAATGGAGATCCGGATGGCTAAAATTTAGCGCCCAGCCGCCCACGCCCACACGCGCCACAGATTTTGTGTCACAGTTGTGGCGGCCAAATCGAACGCCGCGGCTTAGACGCGGTGCGACGGTTTCGGCGCCACACCAAATAGGCTTTTAGTTACTAAAACTTTAGGCTAGCCAGTATTTTGGACATTATTTGGTTTGCTTTTAAAATTTATCAACATCACAATTAGCACGTTGAATATATAATAAATATATTTGTTCAAGTTTTATCAACTTTTGTTTACCAAATCTTTCTCGTGACAAGTTTTGTAGCTAATCAATCAAACTTAAAAATACGAAGGTACATCTATTAGAAAGTCGCCTATTTGGTGAAACTCTCCTTTATAGTGTAGTCTACATTAATGGCTCTCTTCAAATCGTGTTGATCAGACTCCTTTGGAATTGGAAGTATGGGCTGGAAGCACTTCATTAGCTGTAAATCGAAATTTTCTAAAACAAACCATTGACAATTGTCTACAAGCTTCACACCCCCTTCTTATTGCTCTAAAGATTACGGATGGTGATGAGACACCAACGCCTCCGGAGATTATGGTTAACATCCTAATCGTGATTAATCGTTGATCACCCAACCAGAATGACCAGCAAGTCGGACAACTTGAAAACCATGGCATTGGCTGACGATGCACAATTTAAAAATATACATGGAGCAGTGAGGTATGTCTTCTGGGTAAATTATAAGCTCTTGATTTTTGTGTTGTTAGGGAGAATATCTCCTGTTGAAGTTTTCCGATAACTAATTGTTATTTCAAAACAAAAGACCCGATGTGATTCAAAATGTTGTTATTTCTGGTCTTTCGCCGCAACATACAAAACCAAGATGGAAAATGAGAAAACAATGTGAGCCTCGCTACAGAAGCATCAGAGAATTAAGGATAGTAAGTAGTAACACTAGTGAAATATGTAACTGCTTATACAACAGTTACCAACACACGCTCTTCAAGTGAAAGTACGCGTGAAGCTAACACACTTCTAGCATGCGCATCCACTTCCCTCCTGTTGTTGCGAGTTGGACTGGCTAGAAGTCGACTTCAGGTTGACATCCACCATGTCCTCCTGTTTTGCTGACAACGTCTCCATTCCTGGCAGGGCTGCGGCGATCTTGCGGAATAACGGCTACACATATGAGGAAGAATTGATAAGGTTCAAATGTGCACAACATGGCACATCAAAGAGTCTAAGCATCTACATCGTTGTCTCGTTGGAGACAAATGGCGTGCTCGACATTTGAATCTGACCTTGATGTTGAAGCCGGCTTTCGCGCTGGTCTCGATGAACATGACATTCAATTCTTTTGCCTTGCTCTCTCCTTCTTCTGTGGACACTTGTCTGCGTAGAACAAGGCGAAATGATCACGAGCTTGCAAGCTAGCAGTAGCACCATCTGTATATTTCTCTGAATCTAGCCTACAAAGAAACTTGAGAGCTCAAATCACGATGCTGACCTCTTGTCGACAAGATCAGTTTTGTTGCCAACGAGCACGATTATCACATCGCCACCTCTCTCGGTGCGCACTTCATCGATCCACTTTGAGGTGTTCAGGAAGGACTGTCTATCTGTATGGATAAACATTTCAGTGACTATACCTATTCATAGAAGAAAACTGGACAAGAACCAATGTCTATCGGCAATGGTAACCGAAAAGGAGCCGATGTCTTTTTCCCTTCACTAGAATTAAAATGTAACTGTACTTCACCATAAAGTTGTTTGATTGTTATTTTTCTAAAATGAACATTTAATGATACTCTGGGTGTTCAAAATGTGGTTCGGTATGCATAACATTGTTCACCGGAAGTCTGGAACCAGGAAAGATCGGACCAGCTGGTGTCATGCAATGATTACAACTATACAAGGTTTTTGAGTGACTCACTGGATACATCATAAACAACCACCGCAACAGAAGAGTCCCTGATGTAGCTTGGAATAAGACTCCTAAACCTCTCCTGTCCTGCAGTATCCCTGACAGCAAGAACAATGAAATGCTAACTGTTCTCCAAGAAAATGAACTAACAAAGCTACCAAAACTCAAATAGTAATGTGAATAGATGCAGTGACTAAGTAATTTCATATTTGATTCCTTTTCTTCTGTGAGCATCACGAAGTAGTACTGATTTAATCATTTAAACATCACTATGACTGAACCAACTACGCTCGTATATGAATTAGGGACAAACCAAAGATTGATACTTACCAGAGTTGTAAACGTACAGTTCGGTCTTCTAGATACATTGTTTTTGACAGAAAGTCAATGCCAATCGTTGCCTGGACCAAGTACACATGTGCCAAAAGGCGTAAGAAGCAAATTACTAACATACTACATTCTGTCAAGCATAATATATGACATGCGTGCGGGAAATTCCACTTTCCACAAAATGGATTATCTGAAATTCAGGAACTAATCAAATTTGCAGACATTTCTAGGACTGCATTCACCAGAAAACCATACCAACTATCTGCAACAAGAGCTTTTAAAAAAAGAAGATGCTCGGTGCTCGGTGGCTTTGGGAAGATCACCCCACATTTCATTAATAAGAGGGGGAAAACAGCCTTCACTCAATCAAGAAACTGCTCTAACCCTGACAATGCAGGCCCAGCTTTGGTTTACAGTGAGGTTAATTTTTTAATCCAGTCCCCAAATTCGTCCCGTGCGGTGTCCCGTTCGCTGCACATGCGCTTTGATTGTTCAGTCCGGTAATATTTTCTTTGAAGTTGATCGACACAGACCACAGCCACTAGTAGAGTTCGAAGTTTGGAGTCACCCCACTCCTACGCGACCAAACTGTCTTCTACATGCATGTTGAGACAATGTGATTGGAATCGGACGCAAGCAAACTGGAGGCTAATTCCCCACGGTACCAATTACCATAGGCGATCATGATATACACATGCACCCACTATTCGTCATATGGTCACTCCAGATCCTTAACATTGCACAAAGCAATAGAGGCGGCAATGCCAGATCAAATGAAGAACACACGTGCACTAACGACATCTGATGATTGACCAACATTCGATAGAGAAAGGACACAATCGATGCAATTGTAGACAACGATCGGTAAATCGATCGCCGCGCACGGACGAGACGGTGGATATGGATACGATTCGCGGTCTCGGTTACCTGGTAGGTGGTGTCGAACTTGTCGTACATGAACCTGGTGATGATGCTGGTCTTGCCCACGGACTGGTCGCCGAGGAACACCAGTTTGTACTTGGCCAGCGCCGACACCACCGCCGGCGCCATCGCGCGCGCGCCGCGCCCCCTGCTAGGCGATCGGATTCGCGTCCAATCCTCTCGATCCGGACGCCGGAGGAGGGCCGCCCGATCCCGAGATCTCCCGCTGTTCTGGCGAGGCGAGGGCCGCGGAGGAAGGGGAGCGCAGAGGCCACAGACCAGGGTACCACGACGCGCGCATGTCAGTGCTCCGCGGGGACGTGGGCGTGGTTGACGGCAGAGAAAAAAGGAAGGTGCTAATTAATAGCATGCTCTACATAAATGGTGTTGCTGTCGCTTTGGATATTTTTCTATTTTAAATCTTTTATAGATTTTTTAAAGCTGATCTGCATAGAATTTTTTGAAGGATATTTATATTCTTTAATTAAAAGTATAAATATAGAGGTGATAACACTCAACCCGGTTGGCCCAGGCCCAATCCCCATCAAACAACACATATCGCAGTACTAAACAAAATGGTCTCCAAACTTCCTATCGTATCTTATAAAAAATCATATTCTATTAAGCAGGAAGCCGGCAGTATAGATGCACGTCCAATTTATGTGACCCGCACCCACCGAGCAATATGTGTTGTTCCTATCAAACTAGTTTAAGTTTTTCATATTCTATATATAACGCAACTAGAATGTTTGTACCTATCAAGCTAGTTTAAGTTTTTCAAGTTTATAACAAACAGTATTGATTTTTTATTAAAATTTATTGTAAACATATTTTATGATTAATCTAAAATATTTATTTTGGCAATAATTTATTTTTTGTACTATTAAAGAGAAAGGATTATATATATTTATGAACGGATCACGGACGGAGTATTTTCTAATGTTATCGATCTCTACTACCTTAAGGACACAGTGAGGGCGTTCACCAAGCATCACCGTGCCCCCGCCTATCTCCCCACGCGTGTCTTCCTTCCTCGTTGCCGACATGCCGCGCGTGTCCCCCCACAAATGCCGCCCTTCCTCCCACAAATGCTGCTCTCGCCCCATGGCCACCAATGACGTCCTTCCTTCCCCGGTTGCAAGGCCGCGCCCCACCGCCCCTCGGCCGCCTCCACCGCACACCCCCCCCTTGCCATCCTCGCCCCCAATCGCTCGGTCCTGGCATAGATTAAGTCTGAAAGTCGCCTAGAGGGGGGTGAATAGGCGGAATCTGAAATTTATAAACTTTAAGCACAATGTAACACCCAAATTCTGAATTTGAGATTGGTAGAAGAAATCCGAGCAAAGTACCCTTGATAAATAATTAAACATTATAATTCACCCCTTTTAAAGGTAAATGATCATAATAAAATAACGATGGTTAAAATAAATCATAATAGAGATTAGACATTGGAAAAATGTTCCTATCAAAACAAAGGGGGGGACTTTTGAATATACCTTTAATCCAAATACACACTCAAATAATAATGTGGTGTGTGTACTTCATGTTGAAAACCTAGCCTAAATAAAATAAATAAATAAATAAATAAAGTAACTGAATAAATAAATATTATGTAGAAATTACGCATCATGTGGAAATTTTCTTGTGCATAAATTTGAAATTTAGAATTTAAACATGGTTTGAATTGGATTTGAAATAAGAAAAGAAAAATAGGAAGGATACTACATAAAAATAAAGTAAATAAACATACAAATAATCAAAACCCTTGTATACCACTATGCCTATTTCTGTACATTAATTAGAATGAAATATTCACAGCACTGTTTGAATTCAAATTTGAATTTCAAACTAAAAAAAAAGAAAAAGGAAAAAGGGATACCGTGCTTACCTGGGCCGATTTCACCTACGGGCGGCCCAACTACATTCGGCCACTTTCCCCATTCCCCATCGCGCGCGGCCCACCTCCTTTTTCGCTGTCGCGCCTGCTCTCGCCGACAGGGCGGGCCCGCGCGCCAGCCACGCTCTCGCGCACATGTGCGGCTCAGCTCGCCTGATGGCCGCACGTACTAGTGCCTCTGCCGGTGGGCCCGCGTGCTGGGTCTTCGTCTTCCCGGAATCCGCGCGACCTGGGCGAGCTCCATCCTTGCGCGATCCTCGGAATCGGTTGACAACTGACCCCCGCGCGACCTCACGGGATTACCCTGGGGCTCTGCGTCCTCTTTGCATCGATCCCCCTCCAATGGAACGCTGCACGTCCATCTCCGCACAAACCGGTAGTGCGCGTAACAGACGCCATTCTCACCGGAGCTGCGGCGGACCACTTCCCCCCCGAAACGAGCGGCGTAGGACCCGACGCCTCACCCCTGCCTCTCGTTAAAGCAGCGCCGAATTTCTCTATCGCAGAGCCAGCCCCATACCCATCCTTCTCGCCGCACGGCCGAGCGAGGTGCTCGCCGGCGCTCCACCGAAATTGTTGAGCACGTGCCTTGGCAAGTCTCTCGGAGTATCGTCTGGAGGCCGGGGATCGTTCTGGGGGATGTGCGCGCACGACTGAGGCCTCACCATCAATGGAATCGCTCACCGGAACTGTTCGCCCGCTCTCCACCGTGGCCAGCCGCGGTCATCGCTTCAATCACCGGTATGTCAACTCCTTGTTGTTCGTTAGGGACCAGACATCGTCTAGAACCGTTTGATTAGAGTATTGGGGTGCGGGAGTGCCGGAATTGGATTACTCCGGCAAAGCACCGCCGCTGTGGCTCTGCGCCACCGTGCGGGAGGTCCGGTGGGTGGGATGAAGGTGCCGGGTTCCACGTGGATCGTTGATCTCACAAGCAACGGTTAGGATTAGATTATGCGTAACGGTTCGACCCGAGCGATCTGATGCGTCCAAACGCAATCGGGCGGCCGAGATCGTAGTTGGGTACCCAGTCGTCCGATGAATTATGCACCGTTGATCTTGGATTGGTCGGTCACATGGCATGCGTCAATATTTAAAATCCCTACCGTTAGATTGGAAGTTAATGGATAGGAATTTGAAAATTTAAAAGACATTGAAAATGGAAAAGAATAAAACCTGCACCTGGGCCGGCCAAACCCTATCCGGCCCACCTCCACATCTATTCCACGCGGCCCATCTCTCTTCACCTGCCGCGCGCCTTGGCTCATTCTCGCCGCCAGCGGGGGCCCACACCCCAGCCTCCCTTCGCGCGCGCTGGCTCGTTGCTGTCACTGCGCGTGGGCCCGTGATGACAGGAGCTCCACCCACCTTCCGAATCGATCGCGGCGGACGGACCGCGCGGACTCCGCGAAGCTCGCCGGTGATCTCGGTATCCGTGCAACGACCGCGAGGCGTTCCCTGAGTATAAGTACGTGGCCTCCGACTCCCTCCTCACCTTTCCCCTCGACTCTTCCCTCTGCACGGTCACCAGAAAGCCTGCGCGCGGCGAGAGAAATTGCCGCCGCGGCCGTCGGCGACGTGCCCCACCTTGGTCGCCGTGGTTGACCTTAGTGCCGACCGGAAAAGCTTTTGCGGGTCTCTACGGTGGTAACCGAAGACCCGGATTGGAGGAGGGGCCTGGGGCGACACCGGAAATTCCACGCCGGCGCTCGGCGTCCGCCTCTGCTCGTGGACGGCCGCGACTACCTCACGATAGCCGGTAAGAAATTCCCTATCCAGTTCGCCCATGTATCTGCTGCGTAGTGAACACCTCGGATCGGAGTTAGGACGGGGGGGGGGGTGCCCAATTGCTCGACCCCGGCGATGGTTCGCCGTGTATCAGGGCGGCGCCGCCGTGCCTTGTTGGCTGAGGTAGGAGATGTCCCTGGGTCGCCGGATCTCTAGTGAACGGCCTAGATTAGAACACCAGCGTACCCCTTCGATGGATTGATCTGGGCCGCTGGATCGGACCGAACGGTACCGATTGGATTGCACCCCATTAAATCTGAGCCGTTGTGCGGATCGGACGGTCCATATCGCTTAACGGTTCGTTTTTAATAAAGACTAATCCTGGCCGTCGGGTTTTGATCGTGCGGCCAGTATTGATCCATACCTCTTCGGACATGCAGTTTTATAAAAGAAACCCCCTAGTTTCTAGTATTCAACCCGCAGTCCACTCTGTGGAAATCCTGAGTCTTGGGGAATTTTGCGTGTTAGCCCCTGCGGTTTCTGATAATAGTGTGCCCAGTCCAGTAATTAAAGAAAATAGGAAAAAGAGATTTAGAAATTGATTTTGAGTATAGAAATAATTGTAAAACTTGTATAATCCATAGAAAATTCATATTAAGTCCAAATTGGCCCATTCCAGTTCCTATAATTTTGTAATATTATTGTTTATCATTTAGTGCCACTGGTTTTACATAAAAGTCACATTAAAATTGTTATCTTAATTAATCTTGTAATAAGCACATAGAATCTTTGGAAATTCATAACTTAAAACCTATAACTCCAAAATTAATGATTCCTGTTCCTAGAATCTTATTTTAATGTATAGATTATTATTATGTATTTTGTTTACATGTTTGGTGTGATGTTAATTTTGCCTATACACTGCTTGTTTGTATTGCTACGACTAGCGTGAGGTCACGAGTCACCTGAAGATCATCCTGGTACCTGGAATTTCAAATCCCAGGCAAGTTGTGCCCTTGATCACTTCTTTTTACCCAGTCATGTTCTAATTAATCATAATGATCTGCATAGGTTAATTTTGATGGGACCCAATAGGTTACCTCAGTTTGACTATCTTTATACCTTGATCACCACTGGACATTTTGGGTAGTACTTGCTATTGCTTTATATGGTTTTGGGTATAGAGATACACATTACTATTCATGATTATACTTTTATTGTCAGTTGTTATTTACTGTTCATGATAAGATCATTATGTTAATTGGAACATGGAGAACCACCCGGGAAAACAGTGCTACCACAAGGGAGGAATGGGACCCCTTGGCTGATTAATTAGGAAAGCTAGTGGAAGACTACCTTACCCGAAAGGGGCAAGGGCAGTAGGGGAGTGGTCAGTGTAGGGAGGCCCTCGGGAGGATTTTGCTGCGATGGCGGTCCTGCAAGGGATTCCTGCATTGGAACTTCCTATAAACTGTAGCGGGTTTTCTGAAGCTAGTGGAACTTTGTAAAGGCCTCGTAGTGTTACCCTGCCTCGCCTCCTCGGTAGAGGTGTATGGGAAGTCGCGATCCCTTGGCAGATGGGTAACATGACTTGTGGGTAAAGATGCGCAACCTCTGCAGAGTGTAAAACTGGTATACTAGCCGTGCTCACGGTCATGAGCAGCTCGGACACTCACATGATTAAATTATGGAACTAAATTCAATTTGTCATATGCATTGCATTGCAGGTGAGGTTGTTACTTTTGTTCTACTAATTAATTGGGTTGGTATTTACTTATACTTAGTAGCTGCTAATAAAATTTTGACCAACTTTAAAAGCAATGCTCAGCTCTAACCATCCTCTTTGGTAAGCCTTACACTTCACGTGAGCTCCCACCTTTGGCGAGTTCATGCACATTATTCCCCACAACTTGTTGAGCGATGAACGTATGTGAGCTCACTCTTGCTGTCTCACACACCCCACAGGTCAAGATCAGGTACCGCAGGATGAGGCACTTGGAGGATGCTGCAATGAGTTCGTGAGAGGTCTAGGTCGTCGTCTCCCAGTCAACTTTGGGTTGCTGGACCATTGTCTCCTTATAATGTAATTATTTATTTTGTATAGAACTCCTGTTATATATAAAGACGTGACATTCGATCCTGTGCCATGATTCATCATATGTGTGAGACTTGGTCCCAGCACACCTGGTGATTATGTTCGCGCCCGGGTCTTGGTGCCCCGAAACCCGGGTGTGACAGAAGTGGTATCAGAGGAATGTTGACTGTAGGACGAAACCTAGATAGAACTGGACAACCATTATCTACTTACCTTTGCTACTCTGATTCTTTTCTAAACTTTTCTTACTCTTTTCTCATCTATTTCCGCTTTACTCTGATTATTCTTACCTTATCATCCTAAAGACAAAATGTGGATTTCACACTTTGAAATCCTGTGCCTAAAGTGACTGTTGGGGGCCTTCGTCCTCCGAAGGTCCTCAAAAACATGATTTGACAATGTTTTCCAAGTGGATTATGTAAACAGGTATCTTCGGACTCAGAACTATGAACATGAAGTACAGTCAGGACGAAGCTTGAACCAGACGAAGGGGGATTAAAATGGAGGACGGGCTGATTACCAAGTTCCGCGAAGGATGGTGCACAGCCGAAGCTGTGCGCAGGGAAGCTTCGTCGCGATAGCAGAGAGGGGAACCGACTTAAAGATGAAAAGACTACTTAGGCCTCGACAGATTTCCATAAGTCATCAGCAAATGTAATGGACATGAATGTAATTTTGTATGGGCTGTGTCTCACGCCTATAAATAGATGAACAATACTCCCGTACTGTTCACGCTGACTTGGCATTTGCTTTTGCATCACGCTTGTACTTTTTACCTTCTCTCAGGACCGAAGGTACATTTGTAATTTGAAATCATTTCTATTTTTCCATGTTAATAAAATAGAAATGATTCTATGATGATGTTTATATTATATTTCATGCTGTATATGAATCCTTCGTCATTACTTGTTATATTTACGAAGGTATGTCTCTTGTGACCTTCGTCCGAAACTCATTATTTCTCGAAGGGGAATAATGTTTTGAAGGACGAAGGACTTTAACACTTAACACCTTTTATGTTGCCTTGTTCTTAACTCTTAGCATTTGAGAACAAGTCCCCAACATTGGCGCCCACCTCCGGTGAACTCACTTCCACTTCGAGTTTTTTGAACACCTTCGGAAGCTATAGACCCTCGCTATGGCGCCGAAGAAAGCTTCAGCGACTGGGGCTGCAGCACTGCAACCGCTGGACCCCAACTAGGAGACCGTCTCTCTTCGGGAGGCCCGAAGCCAGAAGAGGAAGGCCGTCAGCCCGACGCTTCAGGAGGATGAACTAGACCAAGAGATCAGGGATATGGAGATGCTTCATCAACAGGTGCAAAGGAAAAGATGGCCAGGCTAGCTGAGCTGCAAAGGCAGATAGACGAAGCTTCTGAAGAAGTTCGTCATCTTACCCACGACGAGCAGAACCGAAGGCCTCAACAAAAAGACCTTCATCAGGAGGGCTTCTTCAACGAAGATGACTGGTATGACAATTTCCATCATGGAAATTTTGTTTTCGATGATGCCTCTCCTCTGTCCGCTGAGCCGCAGGCTACACCCTAGCCTCCGTCCTATAAGCCACCCCAGCTTCCCATGTTCGACGGTCACTCAGACCCGAAGCAGTTCCTGATGAGCTACGAAGCAACAGTGTCTTCGTATGGCGGCAATGCTGCAGTCATGGCAAAGTCTTTCGTTATGGCCGTCAGAAGTGTTGCTCAGACCTGGTATTCCTCCCTTCGACCAGGAACGATCACTTCATGGCAGAAACTGAAGGATATGCTGTTAACCAGCTTTCAAGGGTTTCAGACGAAGCCGGTCACTGCTCAAGCCTTGTTCCAGTGCACTCAGGATCATGAAGAATACCTTCAGGCGTATGTCAGAAGGTTCTTGCGTTTGAGGGCGCAGGCTCCAACGGTGCCCAATGAAATTGTCATCGAAGCCATGATCAAGGGGCTTCGTCCTGGACCTGCAGCTCAATACTTTGCTAGGAAGCCTCCTCAGACTCTGGAGAAGCTGCTCCAAAAGATGGACGAGTACATTCGTGCCGATAATGACTTTCGCCAAAGAAGGGAGGAGGCCTTCAGATTTTCTGAAATGACCAGGGGCTTCGGAGGAAGATTCTATCCGAGGCATGTCAGGTCCATTCAGACCTCCACTCAAAATGATGATAAGGGGAGTCAGCAGAACAGACCGCAGAGCTCCTCACAGGCTACGGGGCAACAGCAAACTTTCTTCCGGCCACCAGCTCCAAGAGGCAGAGGCGCCAGGGGCTTCGGCGGAAGATTTGGAGATCAACCAAGGAGGGTATTTTGCTTATTCTGTGGTGAAAACAAGGGCCATACCACCAGGATGTGCCATGTTACCATCCAGAAACAAAAGGAGCTAGCAGAAGCTGCAGCGCAACAGGGCCAGCCGAAGCAGGTCATGCATACTGCTTCGTACCATCAGCCTTACATCCCGGAATACGTGGGCAACCACCCTGCAGTTTCCGTAGCTTCGGCGAGTCAACCTCAAGCTTCATGGCAACAGCCCCCGCCCCCACCTCCGCTGCAACAAGGCCAACAGCCAGAAGGGAGCCAATATGTTCCGCACCAAAGGGATCTCAGAGAGCAATCTGAAGCTCGCACAGTCAATAGTACTGTGCCAGAGTCGAAGCACATTTATTGACAAATATCCTACTTTGATAGCAGTCTTTTCCGTTTAGTTCTATTTTCTGTGTAATAAAGAACATTTCAGTTTTCATGTAATAGTTTCGTGGTTGGTTATCAGGAAAACCTATCTTCTCCACAGGCTTAAGTTGCTGAAGCTTAAAAATTTGCGGTAACAAGGAGGACCTTCGAATTATTAAAAATCCTTCGAAGCAACAAAAAGTCGTTCTAAGGAACGCAGAGTAAGTTGCCGAAGTTACAAAAAGCCGTTCCAAAGGGAGCGCAGTGTAAGTTTTTTGCTCCAAAGACGTTCCTAAGGGAATGCAGAGCATACAGCGAAAAGTCAACGCTGATACCGCCTAAAGTAAAAGGCGAAGAAGCTCCAAAGACGTTCCTAAGGGAATGCAGAGCTTACAGCGAAAAGTCAACGCTGATACCGCCTAAGTAAAAGGCGAAGAAGCTCCAAAGACGTTCCTAAGGGAATGCAGAGCTTACAAAGATATTTTGTGTGTATCTTCGGAACAAACGTCATTTGCATAACATAACATCATCACATCATTTTGCATAGCATAAGCATCATACATCATGTTGCATATGGCAAAAGAAGGGGACACAGTATCAACCTTCGAAAGGATGCTTTGAGAAAGTGCAAATTGTGCAAAGTCACGAGGGAATACAATGATAATCTCCGGAGTACAGCTTCGGAGAATGTTTTTACGAAGCATGGATGAGCTTCATCAGAGTAATATCGAAATTGTACAGCTTCGGAGAATGTTTTCACGAAGCACGGATGTGATTCATCAGAATAATTTTAACGGAGAATGTCTTCTTCACGAAGCATGAAAAGAAGGGAAGGTGTTTTTTCGCCGAAGGCTCAAAAATGGTATGTATGTAGAATTTCATGCATCGTAAAGAGTTGAATAATGAAAAGAGACTTGTATATTACATTCAATTGTACAAAATATTACATAGATCACACTTCAAATGTTTTTCTAATAACACCTAGTCTTCTCTTAATACTACTTCGGCAGCCTCATTTAGAAGTTGTTCAACAACTTTATCCATGATAGCTTCGGCCATTTGTTTAATTTCCTCATCCCCTTTTGTGTGAGGGTCACCAGACGATCCAGCAGGTTCTGAGGGAAGAGAATATTTCTGCATTACTATTACAAACCGCGAACAAAGTTTGAAATAAAAATTACAACACAATAAGAACGACTAATTAATACCTATTTGACCTTCGGGCTCTGTACTTTTTTCGGCAACTTCTGTCACTTTCCTAGCATCATGGATGCCTTTTTCACTCCTTTGAATGATTTCTTGCGCCATTTCTCGGCCGCCGTTGTCCCAGACATCAGTAAAGAATTTGCCACCAACCATGCTTGCTTCGGCCGAGGGGTCTTTGATGTCTTCGGAGGATAAGGCAGCTTCGGACTGAGCTAAAGATTTTACATGCCCGCAACCTTTTTTCTCCAAGACAGTAGCAACTCCCCTGGCGCCCGAAAAGGCGCAGATGTCGCCGCGGCTACTCAGGATTTCCTCGAAGGCCTCTGCTTCGTGACTGATCCATTCCAGTGGACCTTCGGGATTGCCTCTTGAGAAATTCTCTTCACTGGAAAATGCGCCCACGCTGGCGAAGCTGGTTTTAATTTTCTTTACGCATTCCATGGATTTTTCGTAGCATTTTTTCTTAGAAGACCGAAGCTCTTCCGCGGTTGCTTCCAAATGATCAGCCCATTGGTCGCTACATTCCCGTCTTGTTTCTTCAAGTATGCGTTCTTCTTTCGCCCGGGCCAGTTGCTTCTGAAGATCTTTAATCTCGCGTCTGTGAGCTTCGGCCTGAACCTTTGCAGCAGCTTCGTCCTTTTTTATCTTGTCTACTAATGTAAGCAGAATTTTATCTTTTTCTAGAGCTTCGTTTCTCAGTTTAATAACTTCTGAACGTAAATTGTTGAACGCAATTTCGTAGCTTTCATCTTCGGCACTCTTTTGGGCTCTTAATGCGTTGCTTAGGATTAAACCCTATACGAAAAACAATTCATATAAGAATAAAAGAATGAATTACGTAATAAAAAATTTTTCAAGCGTCTAATTCCCATACCTTTAAGCTATTGTACGCAAGACTGTCCGCGAGATCTTCCTTCGTCATAGCACATAATCCAGCTTCGAGCTTCGGGAAACCCATACTTCTAGACATCTCCCGGCAGACAGATAATTCTTTGTTATCAGGGAGGCAGTATAGGAAGTCATCTTCATTTGTCCCATTGAACACTACTGCCCCCTTCGGATACTTTAACTCTCTAGCATAGTGATTCGCTTCATAAGTCTCTTCTTCAGATAATTTCTTCCCCGAAGCATGTCGCACGATGTAATCGCATGTGCTGGAAGGAGCTTCGGGGGCGGCAGTGTCAACTTCTTCAACCAAAGCTGGTTCTGATATTTTCTCGGTCTCCAAAGATTGTTCCTTGGTGGGCTCTGAAGGCCCAGCTTCAGTTTCAGCTTGTTGTTTCGAAGCTTCAGTAGACGCTTCTGCAAGTTCAACAGTCTTTTTTGGAGTTGTGCTTGAAGACTTAATTGTCTCCAAGACATCTAGTACGTTCACCATTCTTTTTCTTTTTGGGGTCACCAATGGGCCCTTTTGGTTTTTTGTTGTTTCGACATTTGCTGAAGGACTTAAGATTTCCGATGCTTTTGGCCCTTCAATCTTCGGGTTTTCTACTTTTTCTGCTGAAGGCGCTTCAGTTTTCTCTTCTATCTTCGGCACTGGAGCTGGTTCTGTAGCTTCAGAGGCCAAAGAGACTTCACCAATAAATTTTGGCACTGTGGCCGGCTCAATAAAACGCGCTCGGTGGGTGAGCACCTTCAACTTTTTCCTTTGCGGCGCCGGCTCACTAGTAGCACTCGTAGTAGCTTCTGTCGCAGGAGAAATATTTTTTCTTTTGCGACCCAGTACCGGATAGTGATAGTCAGGGTAGACAAACCCGACTGCGTCAAATACCCGGTTGAGCCTTTTCTTCTTTCGGCCTCCGAAGGCTGCTGATAACGCAGTATTCTCGGCCTTCGAATATGCCCCAAGCAGTTCGTCACTTAATATTTCAATGCTTTTCAACCAGTCATCATCAGGTTCAACAAACTTATCCGCATATTTGAATGTGTATTTCAGTCTGACCAGTCCGCCTTCGTCGGACTCTTTGATGGTCTCCTTCGGCATTTCCCACTTTCCTGCAAGTGGCCACACCCTGAAGGCAATATGCTCTTGGACCAAGTCCCTTGTCCCAATGAAAGAGCAGATTACGCCGAAGGCTCTTTGGCATTCCTCGGCTGCTTCATCCATTTCAACCTTCGGCCTTCGAAGTCCGAAGCGTTGCCAGATGGGGCGCATAATGATATTCTTGACATTTTCTTGCGCTGTTAAGTCATTCTTTACATAGAACCACTCTGTCATCCAGGCTCCGGGCCACCTCTTCCGAAAGGTTGGCACAGGGCGGCTTGACCCGGAGCGGGCACCGAAGCTGTAACACCCAAAGTTGTTGTGATATTGTTCTTTCCCCCAGGGCTTCGTCTCATATAACAACTCATGAATGTTGCAAAAGCTTTTAGCATTTGGTTCTAAACCTTGGCTTCTCGCAGCCCAGACAAACAACCCCATTCTTATGATAGCTTCGGGAGTAATTTGATGAAGGTAGACTTGAAATGTCTTCAGGACTTCAACAACAAAGTCGCTTAGGGGGAATCGAAGCCCAGCCTTGAGAAAGCTTCGGAAGATTACGACTTCATCTTCTCCGGGGGTGGGAGAAGTCTTTTCTCCAGCATCAGCCCTCACAATAGATATATCTCGAAAATACCGCCCCCTCATATTATCAATATGACTCTGCTTAATAGTAGTTTTCCCGAAAACCGTGTGACTTGGCCGCCATGGTCGATCTTCGGACTCTTCCCCACCACTTTCTACATCAAAACTGTCGCTGTCACCAGTATCTTCGGACAAACCTTCAAGAATTTCCTTGGTGATTTTCTCCGTATTGGTCTCTGCCATCGCTATAAGGAACCCCAAGTTCTTCTCTTCGTCGAGACTCAGCTTCGTCTCAGCAGGGATCTTCTTACCTTCAGACATCTTCGGAAACGCTAAAAAACTGTTTTCAAGGCCAAAGCTTCAAAATCAAAAAGATCGGCAAATCTTAGTGCACAAGAGCTAAAAGTTTAGTGGGCCGAAGCAAAAGGCAAGGGTGCGTACCAAATAAGTTTGCGGTATGATCTTATTTATACCCCTAGGGCGTTGAAAATTGAAAGACCCCGCTTGTCAGTGAATGTTGCTATTCTAGCAAAGGGAAGGTGTTTTTTCGGACCTTCGGCTCAAGGCCTTCGTCCATATCGCAATCTGAATTTATCATTAACAAATTAATATTGCGAGGGGCTACTGTTGGGGGCCTTCGTCCTCCGAAGGTCCTCAAAAACATGATTTGACAATGTTTTCCAAGTGGATTATGTAAACAGGTATCTTCGGACTCAGAACTATGAACATGAAGTACAGTCAGGACGAAGCCTGAACCAGACGAAGGGGGATTAAAATGGAGGACGGGCTGATTACCAAGTTCCGCGAAGGATGGTGCACAGCCGAAGCTGTGCGCAGGGAAGCTTCGTCGCGATAGCAGAGAGGGGAACCGACTTAAAGATGAAAAGACTACTTAGGCCTCGACAGATTTCCATAAGTCATCAGCAAATGTAATGGACATGAATGTAATTTTGTATGGGCTGTGTCTCACGCCTATAAATAGATGAACAGTACTCCCGTACTGTTCACGCTGACTTGGCATTTGCTTTTGCGTCACGCTTGTACTTTTTACCTTCTCTCAGGACCGAAGGTACATTTGTAATTTGAAATCATTTCTATTTTTCCATGTTAATAAAATAGAAATGATTCTATGATGATGTTTATATTATATTTCATGCTGTATATGAATCCTTCGTCATTACTTGTTATATTTACGAAGGTATGTCTCTTGTGACCTTCGTCCGAAACTCATTATTTCTCGAAGGGGAATAATGTTTTGAAGGACGAAGGACTTTAACACTTAACACCTTTTATGTTGCCTTGTTCTTAACTCTTAGCATTTGAGAACAAGTCCCCAACAGTGACTTTAGGAGTAGGAGACCTACTCTTAGGAACAAAAACAAAACTATTTTTATATAGATATCTATGAACTTGAATGTTTGTTCTTATGATACTTGTTTGATTTGGATCTTTGATTGAGTGTGTGAGTTGTGGAGTAGTGTCCACAATTACAGCTGCATATACATCTAGGCATAAAGGATAGTATTCACAAAATGACTAGACAATCTAGAATATCCCATTAAAAAGGTAACTAGTATTCCGTATCTATCTCATCTAAAAAGACTCGATCCCACATTCATAGATCCATCTCATCTCAAAAGATTCTACCTTATCCGTATGAATTCATCTTCCCCTAATTAGTATATTTATCTCATCCTAGTATAACAACCATGATCTAGTCCAAAATAGTCAGATCTTAACTAGTTTAATCTAGTCACACCAACCTAATCTAGATTCTATCTAATCTATTATGATCTAATCTAGAGATAGTTACTTAATGCTGGTACAAAAAAAATAAGACCATACTCCTAATTCACCTAAGCTTAAATCGGTAACTTAGATCAACTGGGCCATACCCAACAACCTGACCTACATAATAGGTTACATAACCTATCCCAATCATTCAGAAGCAAAACAACCAAACAAGATTATGACTAATATCATTTAACTTATAGCCACCTACTAAAATAGCTGCTCCACCTACTACATGCCCCTAATTCGGATAACAATTTCAAGAACGAAGATCGAAGATGATCAACTTCATCAAGAAAGGATGAGCACCAACTCAAGTCTTCACGGATCAAGTGAGATCACCAAGATGAGTCAATATCCACAATCTTGGATGGAGTCTTTTCTTACCCCATTCCTTCTTATCCAAAACTATATATGCTTTAAAGATATCTTCCATCCTGCATGATAAAGTGGGTATACCCATATATACACAGGCCTTCCTAATCACCCACTATTGTCTAAAAAAAATATATGAAACTCTGGATCTTGAACCTATTATAGACTAAAAGCCGAATCACAAACCAATCCTTATGTATCTCTTTTCTTACAAATCTCGAGGACGAGATTATTTTTAAGGGGGGTAGGATTTGTAACACCCAAATTCTGAATTTGAGATTGGTAGAAGAAATCCGAGCAAAGTACCCTTGATAAATAATTAAACATTATAATTCACCCCTTTTAAAGGTAAATGATCATAATAAAATAACGATGGTTAAAATAAATCATAATAGAGATTAGACATTGGAAAAATGTTCCTATCAAAACAAAGGGGGGGACTTTTGAATATACCTTTAATCCAAATACACACTCAAATAATAATGTGGTGTGTGTACTTCATGTTGAAAACCTAGCCTAAATAAAATAAATAAATAAATAAATAAAGTAACTGAATAAATAAATATTATGTAGAAATTACGCATCATGTGGAAATTTTCTTGTGCATAAATTTGAATT
Source organism: Zea luxurians (assembly GCA_029449295.1). NCBI lineage: Eukaryota > Viridiplantae > Streptophyta > Magnoliopsida > Poales > Poaceae > Zea > Zea luxurians. Next base: position 178,544,418 of record JAOPSE010000004.1, on the reverse strand, counting down.
TTAGAATTTAAACATGGTTTGAATTGGATTTGAAATAAGAAAAGAAAAATAGGAAGGATACTACATAAAAATAAAGTAAATAAACATACAAATAATCAAAACCCTTGTATACCACTATGCCTATTTCTGTACATTAATTAGAATGAAATATTCACAGCACTGTTTGAATTCAAATTTGAATTTCAAACTAAAAAAAAGAAAAAGGAAAAAGGGATACCGTGCTTACCTGGGCCGATTTCACCTACGGGCGGCCCAACTACATTCGGCCACTTTCCCCATTCCCCATCGCGCGCGGCCCACCTCCTTTTTCGCTGTCGCGCCTGCTCTCGCCGACAGGGCGGGCCCGCGCGCCAGCCACGCTCTCGCGCACATGTGCGGCTCAGCTCGCCTGATGGCCGCACGTACTAGTGCCTCTGCCGGTGGGCCCGCGTGCTGGGTCTTCGTCTTCCCGGAATCCGCGCGACCTGGGCGAGCTCCATCCTTGCGCGATCCTCGGAATCGGTTGACAACTGACCCCCGCGCGACCTCACGGGATTACCCTGGGGCTCTGCGTCCTCTTTGCATCGATCCCCCTCCAATGGAACGCTGCACGTCCATCTCCGCACAAACCGGTAGTGCGCGTAACAGACGCCGTTCTCACCGGAGCTGCGGCGGACCACTTCCCCCCCGAAACGAGCGGCGTAGGACCCGACGCCTCACCCCTGCCTCTCGTTAAAGCAGCGCCGAATTTCTCTATCGCAGAGCCAGCCCCATACCCATCCTTCTCGCCGCACGGCCGAGCGAGGTGCTCGCCGGCGCTCCACCGAAATTGTTGAGCACGTGCCTTGGCAAGTCTCTCGGAGTATCGTCTGGAGGCCGGGGATCGTTCTGGGGGATGTGCGCGCACGACTGAGGCCTCACCATCAATGGAATCGCTCACCGGAACTGTTCGCCCGCTCTCCACCGTGGCCAGCCGCGGTCATCGCTTCAATCACCGGTATGTCAACTCCTTGTTGTTCGTTAGGGACCAGACATCGTCTAGAACCGTTTGATTAGAGTATTGGGGTGCGGGAGTGCCGGAATTGGATTACTCCGGCAAAGCACCGCCGCTGTGGCTCTGCGCCACCGTGCGGGAGGTCCGGTGGGTGGGATGAAGGTGCCGGGTTCCACGTGGATCGTTGATCTCACAAGCAACGGTTAGGATTAGATTATGCGTAACGGTTCGACCCGAGCGATCTGATGCGTCCAAACGCAATCGGGCGGCCGAGATCGTAGTTGGGTACCCAGTCGTCCGATGAATTATGCACCGTTGATCTTGGATTGGTCGGTCACATGGCATGCGTCAATATTTAAAATCCCTACCGTTAGATTGGAAGTTAATGGATAGGAATTTGAAAATTTAAAAGACATTGAAAATGGAAAAGAATAAAACCTGCACCTGGGCCGGCCAAACCCTATCCGGCCCACCTCCACATCTATTCCACGCGGCCCATCTCTCTTCACCTGCCGCGCGCCTTGGCTCATTCTCGCCGCCAGCGGGGGCCCACACCCCAGCCTCCCTTCGCGCGCGCTGGCTCGTTGCTGTCACTGCGCGTGGGCCCGTGATGACAGGAGCTCCACCCACCTTCCGAATCGATCGCGGCGGACGGACCGCGCGGACTCCGCGAAGCTCGCCGGTGATCTCGGTATCCGTGCAACGACCGCGAGGCGTTCCCTGAGTATAAGTACGTGGCCTCCGACTCCCTCCTCACCTTTCCCCTCGACTCTTCCCTCTGCACGGTCACCAGAAAGCCTGCGCGCGGCGAGAGAAATTGCCGCCGCGGCCGTCGGCGACGTGCCCCACCTTGGTCGCCGTGGTTGACCTTAGTGCCGACCGGAAAAGCTTTTGCGGGTCTCTACGGTGGTAACCGAAGACCCGGATTGGAGGAGGGGCCTGGGGCGACACCGGAAATTCCACGCCGGCGCTCGGCGTCCGCCTCTGCTCATGGACGGCCGCGACTACCTCACGATAGCCGGTAAGAAATTCCCTATCCAGTTCGCCCATGTATCTGCTGCGTAGTGAACACCTCGGATCGGAGTTAGGACCGGGGGGGTGCCCAATTGCTCGACCCCGGCGATGGTTCGCCGTGTATCAGGGCGGCGCCGCCGTGCCTTGTTGGCTGAGGTAGGAGATGTCCCTGGGTCGCCGGATCTCTAGTGAACGGCCTAGATTAGAACACCAGCGTACCCCTTCGATGGATTGATCTGGGCCGCTGGATCGGACCGAACGGTACCGATTGGATTGCACCCCATTAAATCTGAGCCGTTGTGCGGATCGGACGGTCCATATCGCTTAACGGTTCGTTTTTAATAAAGACTAATCCTGGCCGTCGGGTTTTGATCGTGCGGCCAGTATTGATCCATACCTCTTCGGACATGCAGTTTTATAAAAGAAACCCCCTAGTTTCTAGTATTCAACCCGCAGTCCACTCTATGGAAATCCTGAGTCTTGGGGAATTTTGCGTGTTAGCCCCTGCGGTTTTTGATAATAGTGTGCCCAGTCCAGTAATTAAAGAAAATAGGAAAAAGAGATTTAGAAATTGATTTTGAGTATAGAAATAATTGTAAAACTTGTATAATCCATAGAAAATTCATATTAAGTCCAAATTGGCCCATTCCAGTTCCTATAATTTTGTAATATTATTGTTTATCATTTAGTGCCACTGGTTTTACATAAAAGTCACATTAAAATTGTTATCTTAATTAATCTTGTAATAAGCACATAGAATCTTTGGAAATTCATAACTTAAAACCTATAACTCCAAAATTAATGATTCCTGTTCCTAGAATCTTATTTTAATGTATAGATTATTATTATGTATTTTGTTTACATGTTTGGTGTGATGTTAATTTTGCCTATACACTACTTGTTTGTATTGCTACGACTAGCGTGAGGTCACGAGTCACCTGAAGATCATCCTGGTACCTGGAATTTCAAATCCCAGGCAAGTTGTGCCCTTGATCACTTCTTTTTACCCAGTCATGTTCTAATTAATCATAATGATCTGCATAGGTTAATTTTGATGGGACCCAATAGGTTACCTCAGTTTGACTATCTTTATACCTTGATCACCACTGGACATTTTGGGTAGTACTTGCTATTGCTTTATATGGTTTTGGGTATAGAGATACACATTACTATTCATGATTATACTTTTATTGTCAGTTGTTATTTACTGTTCATGATAAGATCATTATGTTAATTGGAACATGGAGAACCACCCGGGAAAACAGTGCTACCACAAGGGAGGAATGGGACCCCTTGGCTGATTAATTAGGAAAGCTAGTGGAAGACTACCTTACCCGAAAGGGGCAAGGGCAGTAGGGGAGTGGTCAATGTAGGGAGGCCCTCGGGAGGATTTTGCTGCGATGGCGGTCCTGCAAGGGATTCCTGCATTGGAACTTCCTATAAACTATAGCGGGTTTTCTGAAGCTAGTGGAACTTTGTAAAGGCCTCATAGTGTTACCCTGCCTCGCCTCCTCGGTAGAGGTGTATGGGAAGTCGCGATCCCTTGGAAGATGGGTAACATGACTTGTGGGTAAAGATGCGCAACCTCTGCAGAGTGTAAAACTGGTATACTAGCCGTGCTCACGGTCATGAGCAGCTCGGACACTCACATGATTAAATTATGGAACTAAATTCAATTTGTCATATGCATTGCATTGCAGGTGAGGTTGTTACTTTTGTTCTACTAATTAATTGGGTTGGTATTTACTTATACTTAGTAGCTGCTAATAAAATTTTGACCAACTTTAAAAGCAATGCTCAGCTCTAACCATCCTCTTTGGTAAGCCTTACACTTCACGTGAGCTCCCACCTTTGGCGAGTTCATGCACATTATTCCCCACAACTTGTTGAGCGATGAACGTATGTGAGCTCACTCTTGCTGTCTCACACACCCCACAGGTCAAGATCAGGTACCGCAGGATGAGGCACTTGGAGGATGCTGCGATGAGTTCGTGAGAGGTCTAGGTCGTCGTCTCCCAGTCAACTTTGGGTTGCTGGACCATTGTCTCCTTATAATGTAATTATTTATTTTGTATAGAACTCCTGTTATATATAAAGATGTGACATTCGATCCTGTGCCATGATTCATCATATGTGTGAGACTTGGTCCCAGCACACCTGGTGATTATGTTCGCGCCCGGGTCTTGGTGCCCCGAAACCCGGGTGTGACACACAACTACAAGCCGAGGTTAGCGTTATAAATATAATCGAGTCCGAAAGAGAGGGCGAAAACAAATCAACCAAAGAAATAGAGCGGATGACACGGTGATTTGTTTTACCGAGGTTCGGTTCTTGCAAACCTACTTCCCCGTTGAGGTGGTCACAAAGACCGGGTCTCTTTCAACCCTTTCCCTCTCTCAAACGGTCACTTAGACCGAGTGAGCTTTCTCCTTATCTCACGGGTCACTTAGACCCCGCAAGGACCACCACACACTTGGTGTCTCTTGCCTTGGTTACAAAACACTTGAGAACAAGAAATGAGGAAGTAAGAAAGCGATCCAAGTGCAAGAACTCAAAAGAACACAAATATCACTCTCTCCCTAGTCACTATTTGATTGGAATGATCTTTGGACTTGAGAGAGGATTTGATCTCTTTGTTTATGTCTTGGAGTGAAGTCTAGAGCTCTTGTATTGAATGCAATGGCTGAAAACTTGGATGCCTTAAAGTGTGGTGGTTGGGGGGTATTTATAGCCCTAATCACCAAAGTGGCCGTTGGGGATGGATGTTGTCGTATGGCGCACCGGATAGTCCGGTGCGCCACCAGACACTGTCCGGTGCGTCAACCACGTCACCCAACCGTAAGGGTTCGACCATTGGAGCTCTGACATGTGGGGCCACCGGATAGTCCGGTGGTGCACCAGACAGTCATTGTTCACTGTCCGGTGTGCCTTCTGACGCCTGCTCTGACTTCTGCGCGCGTAGGCGCGCACTGTAGCGTTTACTGTTCCTTTGCAGACGACTGTTGGCGCAAGTAGCCGTTGCCTCCGCTGGCACACCGGACAGTCCGATGTTACATCGGACAGTCCGGTGAATTATAGCGTAGTGGCTCCCCGAATTCCCGAAGCTAGCAAGTTTGAGTTGATCCACCCTGGTGCACCGGACACTGTCCGGTGGTGCACCGGACACTGTCCGGTGGTGCACCGGACCAGGGCAACCTTCGGTTGTCTTTTGCTCTTTTTATTTGAACCCTTTCTTGGTCTTTTTATTGGTTTGTGTTGAACCTTTGGCACCTATATAACTCATAATCTAGAGCAAACTAGTTAGTTCAATAATTTGTGTTGGGCAATTCAACCACCAAAATTCATATAGGAAAAGGTTTGACCCTATTTCCCTTTCAATCTCCCCCTTTTTGGTGATTGATGCCAACACAAACCAAAGCAAATATAGAAGTGCAAAATTGAACTAGTTTGCATAAGGTAAGGTGCAAAGGTTGCTTGGAATTAAACCAATGATTATTTCTACTAGATATGCATGGATGGTTTTCTTCTTATTTAAAATTTTGGACCACGCTTGCACCACAAGTTTTGTTTTGCAAATTCTTTGTAAAATTCTTTTTAAAACTTTTTGCAAACGGTCAAATGTATATGAATAAGATTGAAAGAAGCATTTTCAACTTTGACTTAAACAAAACTCCCCCTCAATGAAATTCTCCTCTTAGTGTTCAAGAGGGTTTTATAAATTTTTGAAGATTGTTCGAACTTGCTCTCCTGAGCGAGTTGATCCAACTGGGGAGTAAAAGTGGTGAGAACGGGGCTACAACTCGAGATGGCAATAGCTCTGTTAACCTGGCCTCTCAAGGGCACTGTGCGAGGGTATTTATAGGTGTCTGAGTGCCCAGCGTCCGGTGTTAAGGACGCATGTTCCCTCAGGCGCCTAGGTTATCCCCGGAATATTCCCATAAAGCAGGGTTACAGACTGTAATTACAGGGAGACCTTTACAAATTAGGCCCGTGATACGCAGCGGCCACGCAGGCCCTGTTACAATGGGCTGAATCACACGTGGGCCTCCGTGCTGGAGCAGGTCGTGGGAAAAGGCGACTCCGCCGTAGGCCTTCGTCTTCCGGTGCGTTGAGTGAAGGGTGTGGAGCGAAGGGTAGAGCTCGCCAGTCTTGTCTCCGTTGTTGCAGTGGGTGTGGCGAAGGCCTTCGAGCGAAGGGTGGCGTCTTCGCCTTCACCCAACATTTGCCCTCCGAGGGACCAGTTCGACTAAGTCATCTGGTGCCGAAGGCGTTGCTAGATGGTGGAGACGCTGCCCTCGCTCGAAGTGGTTCCGTGGGGGTTTTTGACATGACCGTTGATAGACGCCGCACTGTTGGATTGCGGGTTCCCCGAAGCGTCGCGTCCTGTGTATAAAAAGGGGTGGGGGGCGGCGCCGATTGAAATTTACCTTTCTGCGCGCCGTGAAAACCCTGACTTTCCCTGTTCAAGCTGCTCGCTTGCTCGTCTGCTCTCCTTGCTCCTGTTCGCCGGAGAACTGGCCCGCGTGAAGCAGACCGCACGCTGCCGTTGACGGTACGTAGCCGTCCTCTTCTTCGTCTACTGCGACCACGCCGACGGCCGAGACGCCTTCCAAGGATCTCTTAGGCGGTGCGGCAGCGGAATTGCACTCGAGTGATACGGTGGAATTTGGTGTTTCACGGATGTCGTCAGACCGTGTGCAGGATATGCAACAGTTGGGGTATTTTGGCGGTGGGGTCGGGCGTGTGCTGGGGGCAGAGGAGATTCCTGAGCCCGAGGGTGAACTGGTTGTGTTTGAGGCATTTTTTGTTGCCGGGCTTCGTCTGCCTGCGCATCGTTTCGTGTCGGAAGTGCTGTGGAAGTTTGGGGTCCAAGTTCATCAGCTGACACCAAACGCCGTGGTGGTGTTGGCGAAGTATGTCTGGGCAACAACGTCGTATGGCGGTCAGCCTTCGGTGGAGGTCTTCGCCAAGCACTACTGTTTGCACTGGCAGAAAAGACGGATTGGTGACGCAATTGCGCAATTCGGATCGTGCACTTTCACGCCGAAGTCCGGGAATACTTCGATGGAGGTTGTGGAGCTGGTCCCTTATGCCCGAAATAAATGGGGCAACTGGTGGGACTACTGGTTCTATGTTTCAGAGGCTGAAGTCGAAAATCACCCTGGGCTCCCCGCTGCCATATGTGTTCGCATTATTATGTGGCGTACCCGCCGTTTGAAGTGGCGGAGGACGACGAGAATGAACGGGCCCTTCGGATCGCCGCCCGTAGGAGTAGCGGGCGCGATCTGGTTGAGGAGTTCATAGGGTATGGGGTGTGGCCTTTGGCACATGGATGGATGCTGGGTGAAGTATGCCCTCGCGTGATGCCCTCCCTTGGCGGGCGTAAAGTGCGAAGTCCACTCTTTGCCTTGGATGTGCGAGGGCGGGATCCTGCCGCGGTTGTGCGTGAGGCGGAGGATGGGGCGGTGAGAATTGTTGGTCGCTACGTGCCGAGGATGAGAGCACCTAGAGGGGGGGGGGGGGTGAATAGGTGATCCTGTGAAACTTGAAAACTTAAGCCACAAAAACTTTGTTAATCGTTAGCACAATAATTTGCCAAGTGGCTAAAGAGAAATTCTCAACAACACACAATAACCAACAAGGATCAATCACAGAGATGGCACAGTGGTTATCCCGTGGTTCGGCCAAGACCAACGCTTGCCTACTGAGAGCACCTAGAGGGGGGGGTGAATAGGTGATCCTGTGAAACTTTAAAACTTAAGCCACAAAAACTTGTTAAATGTTAGTACAATAATCACCAAGTGGCTAGAGTGGAGTCTCAACAAAACACAATACCACAAGAGATCAAACACAGAGATGACACAGTGGTTTATCCCGTGGTTCGGCCAAGACCAACGCTTGCCTACTCCACGTTGTGGCGTCCCAACGGACGAGGGTTGCAATCAACCCCTCTCAAGCGGTCCAAAGACCCACTTGAATACCACGGTGTTTTGTTTTCTTTTCTTTATCCCGTTTGCAAGGAATCTCCACAAATTGGAGTCTCTTGCCCTTACAAGTGTATGATCACAAAGAAGCACAGAGTAAGGGAGGGAAGCAACACAAACAAATCCACAACGAAATGCGCACACACACGACCAAGAATCGAGCTCGAATGACTATCTCAAAGTTCTCACTAGAACGGAGCTCGAATCACTTAGAATCACAAACAAATGCGCAAAGAATGAGTGTGGATGATCAAGAATGCTCTAGGGTTGCTTGGTTGTCTCCTCCATGCGCCTAGGGGTCCCTTTTATAGCCCCAAGGCAGCTAGGAGCCGTTGAGAGCAAATCTGGAAGGCCAATCTTGCCTTCTGTCGTCGGGTGCACTGGACAGTCCGGTGCACACCGGACACTGTCCGGTGCCCGATTTCCTTCCTAAAATGGCGCTGCCGACCGTTGCAGACCGTTGCAGATCTGGGAGCCGTTGGCGCACCGGACATGTCCGGTGCACACCGGACAGTCCGGTGCCGTCTTCTAGCCGTTGGCTCGGCCACGTGTCCCGCGCAGATTGCGCGGCCGACCGTTGGCTCACCGGACAGTCCGGTGCACACCGGACAGTCCGGTGAATTTTAGCCGTACGTCGCCGGTGAATTCCCGAGAGCAGCCACTTCGCGCCGAGCCAGCCTGGCGCACCGGACATGTCCGGTGCACACCGGACAGTCCGGTGTACCCAGACTGGGCAGACTTTGGCTGCTCGAGCCATTTCTTCTCCAACTCGATTTTTTCTGTTTCCAGCACTTAGACACAATACATTAGTCCATAAAACAATGTACTAAGTCTGAGAAACATACCTTTATCCTTGATTTGTACTTTGTCCACCATTTTACAATTAGGCACTTGTGTTGGGCACTAAATCACCAAAATACTTAGAAATGGCCCAAGGGCACATTTCCCTTTCAATCTCCCCCTTTTTGGTGATTTATGCCAACACAACATAAAGCAAGTAGAACAAGTACAAAAACACTTCAAATAAGAACTCAAATTATTTTGATTCAATTTTGACATATATATGGATCACTCTATGCCACCACTTGGTTTGTTTTTGCAAATCAAACTCAAATCTCTATCTCTAAGTTAAACACACATGTTGAAACATAAAGAGAGTCATTCCAAAAGAGATTGATCAAGGATTTCAAAAAAAAAACTCCCCCTTTTTCCCATAATCAATACTTCTCCCCACAAGAAGCCAACTTTTGATAAGAGAGGCAACAAAAGGGTTTTGACAAACCAAAAGCTCTATTCTACTATTTTCAAAATTCTCAAGTGGTAGCTGATCCATTTATTGCTTTGGCCTTTATTTTCTCCCCCTTTGGCATCAAGCACCAAAACGGGATCAATCTTGGCCCTATAACCCCATTGCCTCACCAAAATCTTCAATTAAGAGTAAATGGCAATAAGAGTTCATGAGATGAACTTGGAATAAGTTACCCTCTCATCGGAGTGCAGTGGAAGTCTTTCATGGTCCAAGTTCACCTTTTCCCTTTCAATTCTCCTTTGAGACTAAAACAAGCAAACTCAAGCATATGGTTAGTCTCAAAGGGTCAAGTTGTAACACATCTCCCCCTAAAACTGTGCATCACTTTGCAACAGACTTGTGAGGTCCAGGGAGTGTTTGTACAACTTGAGCACCATACTTAACAACAAAATGCAAAAAGGAACATGATCAAAAGCATCAATACATATATGCTCCAATTCAATCCAAGTTCCGCGAATCTAAGACATTTAGCTCACTACGCAGCCTGCAAAAGGTCTTCTCATCTAAAGGCTTGGTAAAGATATCGGCTAGCTGGTTCTCGGTGCTAACATGAAACACTTCGATATCTCCCTTTTGCTGGTGGTCTCTCAAAAAGTGATGCCGGATGTCAATGTGCTTTGTGCGGCTGTGCTCAACAGGATTTTCCGCTATTCGGATAGCACTCTCATTGTCACATAGGAGTGGGATTTTGCTCAGATTGTAGCCAAAATCCCTGAGGGTTTGCCTCATCCAAAGTAGTTGCGCACAACACTGTCCTGCGGCAATGTACTCGGCCTCAGCGGTGGATAGGGCAACGGAGGTTTGTTTCTTAGAGTTCCATGACACCAGGGACCTTCCTAAGAATTGGCACGTCCCTGATGTACTCTTCCTATCGACCTTACATCCAGCATAGTCGGAGTCTGAGTATCCAACCAAGTCAAAGGTAGACCCCTTTGGATACCAGAGTCCGAGGCAAGGCGTAGCAACCAAATATCTAAGAATTCGCTTCACTGCCACTAAGTGACACTCCTTAGGATCGGATTGAAATCTAGCACACATGCATACGCTAAGCATAATATCCGGTCTACTAGCACATAAATAAAGTAAAGACCCTATCATTGACCGGTATGCTTTTTGATCAACGGACTTACCTCCTTTGTTGAGGTCGGTGTGTCCGTCGGTCCCCATCGGAGTCTTTGCGGGCTTGGCGTCCTTCATCCCAAACCGCTTCAGCAAGTCTTGCGTGTACTTTGTTTGGGAGATGAAAGTGCCGTCCTTGAGTTGCTTCACTTGAAACCCAAGGAAGTAGGTCAACTCGCCCATCATCGACATCTCGAATTTCTGTGTCATCACCCTGCTAAACTCTTCACAAGACTTTTGGTTAGTAGAACCAAATATTATGTCGTCGACATAAATTTGGCACACAAAAAGATCACCATCGCAAGTCTTAGTAAAAAGAGTTGGATCGGCTTTCCCAACCTTGAAAGCATTAGCAATTAAAAAGTCTCTAAGGCATTCATACCATGCTCTTGGGGCTTGCTTAAGTCCATAGAGCGCCTTAGAGAGCTTACACACATGGTCGGGGTACCGTTCATCCTCGAAGCCAGGGGGCTGCTCCACGTACACCTCCTCTTTGATCGGCCCGTTGAGGAAAGCGCTCTTCACATCCATTTGGTACAACCTGAAAGAATGGTGAGCGGCATACGCTAGCAAGATACGAATTGATTCTAGCCTTGCCACAGGAGCAAAAGTCTCCTCAAAGTCCAAACCTGCGACTTGGGCATAACCTTTTGCCACAAGTCGAGCCTTGTTCCTCGTCACCACCCCGTGCTCGTCCTGTTTGTTGCGGAACACCCACTTGGTTCCCACAACATTTTGCTTGGGACGAGGCACCAGTGTCCAAACTTCGTTGCGCTTGAAGTTGTTGAGTTCCTCCTGCATGGCCAACACCCAATCCGGATCTAGCAAGGCCTCCTCTACCCTGAAAGGCTCAATAGAAGAGACAAAGGAGTAATGTTCACAAAAATTAACTAGTCGAGACCGAGTAGTTACTCCCTTGCTAATGTCACCCAGAATTTGGTCGACGGGATGATCCCTTTGAATCATCGCTCGAACTTGGGTTGGAGGTGCCGGTTGCGCTTCTTCCTCCATCACGTGATCATCTTGTGCTCCCCCTTGATCACACGTCTCCTTTTGATGAACCTATTCATCGTCTTGAGTTGGGGGATTCACCGTTGTTGAGGAAGAAGGTTGATCTCGTTCATCTTGTTCCTGTGGCCGCACTTCTCCAATCGCCATGGTTCGTATAGCGGCCGTCGGAACATCTTCTTCATCTACATCATCACAATCAACAACTTGCTCTCTTGGAGAGCCATTAGTCTCATCAAATACAACGTCGCTAGAGACTTCAACCAAACCCGATGATTTGTTGAAGACCCTATACGCCTTTGTATTTGAATCATAACCTAATAAAAACCCTTCTACAGCTTTGGGAGCAAATTTAGAATTTCTACCCTTCTTCACTAGAATGTAGCACCTGCTCCCAAATACACGAAAGTAAGATACATTGGGTTTGTTACCGGTTAGTAGCTCATACGACGTCTTCTTGAGGAGGCGGTGAAGGTAGACCCTGTTGATGGCGTGGCAAGCCGTGTTCACGGCTTCCGACCAAAAGCACTCAGGGGTCTTGAATTCTCCAAGCATAGTCCTCGCCATATCTATGAGCGTCCTGTTCTTCCTCTCTACCACACCATTTTGCTGAGGTGTGTAGGGAGCGGAGAACTCGTGCTTGATCCCTTCCTCCTCAAGAAACTCCTCCACTTGAAGGTTCTTGAATTCGGACCCGTTGTCGCTCCTTATCTTTTTCACCTTGAGCTCAAACTCATTTTGAGCTCTCCTTAGGAAGCGCTTGAGGGTCCCTTGGGTTTTAGACTTATCCTGCAAAAAGAACACCCAAGTGAAGCGGGAAAAGTCATCAACAATAACTAGACCATACTTACTTCCTCCTATGCTTAGATAGGCGACGGGTCCAAAGAGGTCCATATGCAGCAGCTCCAGAGGTCTTGACGTGGTCATCACATTCTTGCTGTGATGTGCTCCTCCCACTTGTTTACCTGCTTGACAAGCTGCACAAGGTCTATCTTTTTCGAAATAAACATTGGTTAGACCTATTACGTGTTCTCCCTTTAGAAGCTTTTGGAGGTTCTTCATCCCCACATGTGCTAAGCGGCGATGCCATAGCCAGCCCATGCAAGTCTTAGCCATTAAGCATGTATCTAGACCGGCCTCTTCTTTTGCAAAATCAACTAAGTAAAGCTTGCCGTCTAGTACACCCTTAAAAGCTAGTGAACCATCACATCTTCTAAAGACAGACACATCTACATTCGTAAACAAACAATTATATCCCATATTGCATAATTGACTAACAGATAATAAATTATATCCAAGAGACTCAACTAAAAACACATTGGAGATTGAGTGTTCATTAGAAATTGCAATTTTACCTAACCCTTTTACCTTGCCTTGATTCCCATCACCGAATATAATTGAATCTTGGGAATCCTTATTTTTGACGTAGGAGGTGAACATCTTCTTCTCCCCCGTCATATGGTTTGTGCATCCGCTGTCGATAATCCAGCTTGAACCCCCGGATGCATAAACCTGCAAGGCAAATTTAGGCTTGGGTCTTAGGTACCCAACTCATGTTGGGTCCTATAAGGTTAGTGCAAATATCCTTAGGGACCCAAATGCAAGTTTTGTCTCCCTTGCATTTTGCCCCTAACTTCCTAGCAACTATTTTCCTATCCTTTCTATAAATAGCAAAGGAAGCATTTAAAGCACAATAAATTGTAGAAGATTCATTCACCACTTTCCTAGGAGCATGAATAATATTCTTTCTAGGCACATTATGAACAACATTTCTCCTATCAATATTTCTATCATGCACATAGGAGGAACTAGAAGCAAACATGTCAAAATCATTATAAGCATTATAACTCCTATAAGTATTTCTAGTTTGTCTCCTACCATGGTACATAAAGGCATGGTTCTTTTTAGCACTAGTTGCCATAGGGGCCTTCCCTTTCTCCTTGGCAGAGATGGGAGCCTTATGGCTTGTCAAGTTCTTGGCTTCCCTCTTGTAGCCAAGTCCATCCTTAATTGAGGGGTGTCTACCAATCGTGTAGGCATCCCTTGCAAATTTCAGCTTATCAAATTCATTCTTGCTAGTCTTAAGTTGGGCATTAAGACTAGCCAATTCCTCATTTAATTTGGAAATTGAGACTAGGTGTTCACTACAGGCATCAATATCAAAATCCTTACACCTAGTGCAAATCATAACATGTTCTACACAAGAATTAGATTTATTTGCTACTTCTAATTTAGCATTTAAATCATTGTTAACACCTTGTAAAGTAGAAATGGTTTCATGACAAGTAGATAGTTCATAAGAAAGCATTTCATTTCTTTTAACTTCTAAAGCATAGGATTTTTGTGCCTCTACAAATTTATCATGTTCATCATACAACAAATCCTCTTGCTTTTCTAAAAGCCTATCCTTTTCATTCAAGGCATCAATCAATTCATTGATTTTATCAATTTTATTTCTATCCAATCCCTTGAACAAGCTAGAGTAATCTATTTCCTCATCGCTAGAATCATCCTCACTTGAAGAAGCATACGTAGAGTCTCGAGTACATACCTTCTTCTCCCTTGCCATAAGGCATGTGAGACGCTCGTTGGGGAAGAGAGATGACTTGTTGAAGGCGGTGGCAGCGAGTCCTTCATTGTCGGAGTCTGAGGAGGAGCAATCCGAATCCCACTCCTTTCCTAGATGTGCCTCGCCCTTTGCCTTCTTGTATGCCTTCTTCTTCTCCCTCTTGTTCCCCTTTTCCTGGTCACTTTCATTATCGGGACAGTTAGCAATAAAATGACCAAGCTTACCGCATTTGAAGCATGAGCGCTTCCCCTTGGCTTTGGTCTTGCTTGGTTGTCCCTTGTGACCTTTAAGCACCGTCTTGAATCTTTTGATGATGAGAGCCATCTCTTCATCATTAAGTCCGGCCGCCTCAATCTGTGCCACCTTGCTAGGTAGCGCCTCCTTGCTTCGTGTTGCCTTGAGAGCAAGGGGTTGCGGCTCGTTGATCGGACCATTCAAGGCGTCGTCCACATACCTCGCCTCCTTGATCATCATTCGCCCGCTAACGAATTTCCCAAGAACTTCTTCGGGCGACATCTTGGTGTACCTGGGATTTTCACGTATATTGTTCACCAAATGAGGATCAAGAACGGTAAATGACCTTAGCATTAGGCGGACGACGTCGTGGTCCGTCCATCGCGTGCTCCCGTAGCTCCTTATCTTGTTGATAAGGGTCTTGAGCCGGTTGTATGTTTGCGTCGGCTCCTCGCCCCTTATCATCGCGAACCGTCCAAGCTCTCCCTCCACCAACTCCATCTTGGTGAGCAAGGTGACGTCGTTCCCCTCATGAGAAATCTTGAGGGTGTCCCAGATCTGCTTGGCGTTATCCAAGCCGCTCACTTTATGGTATTCATCCCTGCACAAAGAAGCTAGAAGAACAGTAGTAGCTTGTGCATTCTTATGAATTTGTTCATTGATGAACATGGGACTATCCGAACGATCAAAGTGCATTCCACTCTCTACAATCTCCCATATACTAGGATGGAGAGAGAATAGGTGACTACGCATTTTGTGGCTCCAAAATCCGTAGTCCTCCCCATCAAAGTGTGGGGGCTTGCCGAGTGGAATGGAGAGCAAATGTGAATTTGAACTTTGCGGAATACGAGAGTAGTCAAAGGAAAAGTTCGAATTAACCGGTTTCCTTCTCTCGTAGTCGTTGTGGTCGTCGTCTTTTTGGGAAGAAGTAGACTCATCGCTGTCGTAGTAGACGATCTCCTTGATGCGCCTTGTCTTCTTCTTCTTCCCTTCCTTCCGTCTGTGGCCCGAGCCGGAGTCGGTAGGCTTATCGTCCTTCGGCTCGTTGACGAAAGATTCCTTCTCTTTGTCGTTGATCACAATACCCTTCCCCTTAGGATCCATCTCTTCGGGCGGTTAGTCCCTTTGTGAAGAGAACGGCTCTGATACCAATTGAGAGCACCTAGAGGGGGGGGGGGGTGAATAGGTGATCCTGTGAAACTTTAAAACTTAAGCCACAAAAACTTGTTAAATGTTAGTACAATAATCACCAAGTGGCTAGAGTGGAGTCTCAACAAAACACAATACCACAAGAGATCAAACACAGAGATGACACAGTGGTTTATCCCGTGGTTCGGCCAAGACCAACGCTTGCCTACTCCACGTTGTGGCGTCCCAACGGACGAGGGTTGCAATCAACCCCTCTCAAGCGGTCCAAAGACCCACTTGAATACCACGGTGTTTTGTTTTCTTTTCTTTATCCCGTTTGCAAGGAATCTCCACAAATTGGAGTCTCTTGCCCTTACAAGTGTATGATCACAAAGAAGCACAGAGTAAGGGAGGGAAGCAACACACACAAATCCACAGCGAAATGCGCACACACACGACCAAGAATCGAGCTCGAATGACTATCTCAAAGTTCTCACTAGAACGGAGCTCGAATCACTTAGAATCACAAACGAATGCGCAAAGAATGAGTGTGGATGATCAAGAATGCTCTAGGGTTGCTTGGTTGTCTCCTCCATGCGCCTAGGGGTCCCTTTTATAGCCCCAAGGCAGCTAGGAGCCGTTGAGAGCAAATCTGGAAGGCCAATCTTGCCTTCTGTCGTCGGGTGCACCGGACAGTCCGGTGCACACCGGACACTGTCCGGTGCCCGATTTCCTTCCTAAAATGGCGCTGCCGACCGTTGCAGACCGTTGCAGATCTGGGAGCCGTTGGCGCACCGGACATGTCCGGTGCACACCGGACAGTCCGGTGCCGTCTTCTAGCCGTTGGCTCGGCCACGTGTCCCGCGCAGATTGCGCGGCCGACCGTTGGCTCACCAGACAGTCCGGTGCACACCGGACAGTCCGGTGAATTTTAGCCGTACGTCGCCGGTGAATTCCCGAGAGCAGCCACTTCGCGCCGAGCCAGCCTGGCGCACCGGACATGTCCGGTGCACACCGGACAGTCCGGTGTACCCAGACTGGGCAGACTTTGGCTGCTCGAGCCATTTCTTCTCCAACTCGATTTTTTCTGTTTCCAGCACTTAGACACAATACATTAGTCCATAAAACAATGTACTAAGTCTGAGAAACATACCTTTATCCTTGATTTGTACTTTGTCCACCATTTTACAATTAGGCACTTGTGTTGGGCACTAAATCACCAAAATACTTAGAAATGGCCCAAGGGCACATTTCCCTTTCACCTACTCCACGTTGTGGCGTCCCAACGGACGAGGGTTGCAATCAACCCCTCTCAAGCGGTCCAAAGACCCACTTGAATACCACGGTGTTTTGCTTGCTTTACTCAATCCCGTTTGCGAGGAATCTCCACAAATTTGGAGCCTCTCGCCCTTACACTTGAAATTCACAAAGAACACGGAGCAAGGGAGGGATTAGCAACGCACACAAGACTCAAGAATCAGAGTGTCAATGCACACAAATCGCAACAAGAGCTCGCAACACAACTCAATGAGTTCACAACTCCACTAGAGCTCTATATGCTATCACAATGAAAAGAATGCGCGAAATCGATGTCTTGGTGCTTAGGAATGTTGTAGGAATGCTTGGTGTACTACTCCATGCGCCTAGGGGTCCCTTTTATAGCCCCAAGGCAGCTAGGAGCCGTTGAGAGCAATCAAGGAAGGCTGATCTTGCCTTCTGTCAACTGGCGCACCGGACACTGTCCGGTGCCCGATTTCTTTCCTTAAATAGCATAGTCGACCGTTGACAGCCAGAGAGCCGTTGGCGCACCGGACATGTCCGGTGCACACCGGACAGTCCGGTGCCTTCTTCTAGCCGTTGGCTCGGCCATGTGTCCCGCGCAGATCGCGCGGCTGACCGTTGGCCCGGCCGACCGTTGACTCACCGGACAGTCCGGTGCACACCGGACAGTCCGGTGAATTATAGCCGTACGTCGCCGGTGAAATCCCGAGAGCGGCCACTTCGCTCGAGCCAGCCTGGCGCACCGGACACTGTCCGGTGAGCCACCGGACAGTCCGGTGCACCCAGACTGAGCAGAATCTTGGCTGCTCGAGCCAAGACATTTCCAATCGGATTTTTCCTGTTTCCAACACTTAGACACAATACATTAGTCTCTAAAACAATGTACTAAGTCTGAGAAACATACCTTTATTCTTGATTCGTACTTTGTTCACCTTTTTACACTAAGGCACTTGTGTTGGACACTAAATCACCAAAATACTTAGAAATGGCCCAAGGGCACATTTCCCTTTCAATCTCCCCCTTTTTGGTGATTTATGCCAACACAACATAAAGCAAGTAGAACAAATACAAAATCAATTCAAACAAGAACTCAAATTATTTTGATTCAATTTTGACATATATGGATCACTCTATGCCACCACTTGGTTTGTTTTTGCAAATCAAACTCAAATTCCTATCTCTAAGTCAAATCCACTTGTAGAGACATAAAGAGAGGTTTTCCAAAGAAACTTGATCTCTCCACAAGAGGCCAACATTTGATAAGAGCAAGGATTTCAAAAACTCCCCCTTTTTCCCATAATCAACACTTCTCTCCACAAGAGGCCAACATTTGATAAGAGAGATAATAAAAGAGTTTTGACAAACCAAAAAGCTCTACTCTACTGACAATAAAAGAGTTTTGACAAACCAAAAAGCTCTACTCTACTATTTTCAAAATTTCTCAAGTGGTAACTGATCCATCTATTGCTTTGGCCTTTATTTTCTCCCCCTTTGGCATCAAGCACCAAAACGGGATCAATCTTGGCCCTCTAACCCCATTGCCTCACCAAAATCTTCAAATAAGAGTACAAAGGCAATAAGAGTATAAAGATGAACTTGGAAAAGTTACTCTTATCATCGGAGAGCAGTGGAAGTCTTGCATGGTCCAAGTCCACCTTTTCCCTTTCAAATCTCCTTTGAGACTAAAACTAACAAACTCAAGCATATGGTTAGTCTCAAAGAGTCAAGTTGTAGCACAGCTCCCCCTAAAAATGTGCATTACTTGCAAAAAGGACTTGTGAGGTCTACGGAGTGTTTGTACAACTTGAGCACCACAATAAGCAACAAAATGCAGAATGAACATGATCAAAGGCATAAATACATGTATGCTACAATTCAATCCAAGTTCCGCGAATCTAAGATATTGAGCTCACTATGCAGCCTGCAAAAGGTCTTCTCATCTAGAGGCTTGGTAAAGATATCGGCTAGCTGGTTCTCGGTGCTAACATGAAACACTTCGATATCTCCCTTTTGCTGGTGGTCTCTCAAAAAGTGATACCGGATGTCAATGTGCTTTGTGCGGCTGTGCTCAACAGGATTTTCCGCTATTCGGATAGCACTCTCATTATCACATAGGAGTGGGACTTTGCTCAGATTGTAGCCGAAGTCCCGGAGGGTTTGCCTCATCCAAAGTAGTTGCGCACAGCACTGTCCTGCGGCAACATACTCGGCCTCAGCGGTGGATAGGGCAACGGAAGTTTGTTTCTTAGAGTTCCACGACACCAGGGACCTTCCTAAGAATTGGCACGTCCCCGATGTACTCTTCCTATCGACCTTACATCCAGCATAGTCGGAATCTGAATATCCAATCAAGTCAAAGTTAGACCCCTTTGGATACCAGATCCCGAAGCAAGGCGTAGCGACTAAATATCTAAGAATTCGCTTCACAGCCACTAAGTGGCACTCCTTAGGATCGGATTGAAATCTAGCACACATGCATACGCTAAGCATAATATCCGGTCGACTAGCACATAAATAAAGCAGAGAACCTATCATGGACCAGTATGCTTTTTGATCAACGGACTTACCTCCTTTGTTGAGGTCGGTGTGTCCGTCAGTTCCCATCGGCGTCTTTGCGGGCTTGGCGTCCTTCATCCCAAACCGCTTTAGCAGGTCTTGCGTGTACTTCGTTTGGGAGATGAAGGTGCCGTCCTTGAGTTGCTTCACTTGGAATCCAAGGAAGTAGGTCAACTCGCCCATCATCGACATCTCGAATTTCTGCGTCATTACCCTGCTAAACTCTTCACAAGACTTTTGGTTAGTAGAACTAAATATTATGTCATCGACATAAATTTGGCACACAAAAAGATCACCATCGCAAGTCTTAGTAAAAAGAGTTGGATCGGCTTTCCCAACCTTGAAAGCATTAGCAATTAAAAAGTCTCTAAGGCATTCATACCATGCTCTTGGGGCTTGCTTAAGTCCATATAGCACCTTAGAGAGCTTACACACGTGGTCGGGGTACCGTTCATCCTCGAAGCCAGGGGGTTGCTCCACGTACACCTCCTCCTTAATCGGTCCGTTGAGGAAAGCGCTCTTGACATCCATTTGGTACAACCTGAAAGAATGGTGAGCGGCATATGCTAGCAAGATACGAATTGATTCTAGCCTAGCCACAGGAGCGAAAGTCTCCTCAAAGTCCAAACCTGCGACTTGGGCATAACCTTTTGCCACAAGTCGAGCCTTGTTCCTCGTCACCACCCCGTGTTCGTCCTGTTTGTTGCGGAACACCCACTTGGTTCCCACAACATTTTGTTTGGGACGAGGCACTAGTGTCCAAACTTCATTGCGCTTGAAGTTGTTGAGTTCCTCCTGCATGGCCAACACCTAGTCCGGATCTAGCAAGGCCTCTTCTACCCTGAAAGGCTCAATAGAAGAGACAAAAGAGTAATGCTCACAAAAATTAACTAATCTTGAACGAGTAGTTACTCCCTTGCTAATATCACCCAAAATTTGGTCGACGGGGTGATCCCTTTGGATCATCGCTCGAACTTGGGTTGGAGGTGCCGGAGGTGCTTCTTCCTCTTCAACTTGAACATCCTGTGCTCCCCCTTGTTCATGCGCCTCCACTTGAGGTACCTGTTCATCATCTTGGGTTGGGGGATGCACCATAGTTGAGGAAGACGGTTGATCCTGCTCCAATTGTTCCTGAGGTCGTACATCTCCAATCGCCATGGTGCGAGTTGCGGCCGTTGGAACGTCTTCTTCATCTATATCATCAAGATCAACAACATGCTCTCTTGGAGAGCCATTAGTCTCATCAAATACAACGTCGCTAGAGACTTCAACCAAACCCGATGATTTGTTGAAGACCCTATACGCCTTTGTATTTGAATCATAACCTAATAAAAACCCTTCTACAGCTTTGGGAGCAAATTTGGAATTCCTACCCTTCTTCACTAGAATGTAGTATTTACTCCCAAATACACGAAAGTACGATACATTGGGTTTGTTACCAGTTAGCAGCTCGTATGAGGTCTTTTTGAGGAGGCGGTGAAGATAGACCCTGTTGATGGCGTGGCAAGCCGTGTTCACGGCTTCCGACCAAAAACACTCGGGGGTCTTGAACTCTCCAAGCATAGTTCTCGCCATATCAATGAGCGTCATGTTCTTCCTCTCTACCACACCATTTTGCTGAGGTGTGTAGGGAGCGGAGAACTCGTGCTTGATCCCCTCCTCCTCAAGGAACTCCTCCACTTGAAGATTCTTGAATTTGGACCCGTTGTCGCTCCTTATCTTCTTCACCTTGAGCTCAAACTCATTTTGAGCTCTCCTTAGGAAGCGCTTGAGGGTCCCTTGGGTTTCAGACTTATCCTGCAAAAAGAACACCCAAGTGAAGCGAGAAAAGTCATCAACAATAACTAGACCATACTTACTTCCTCCTATGCTCAGATAGGCGACGGGTCCGAAGAGGTCCATATGTAACATCTCCAGAGGTCTTGAAGTGGTCATCACATTCTTGATGTGATGTGCTCCTCCCACTTGTTTACCTGCTTGACAAGCTGCACAAGGTCTATCTTTTTCGAAATGAACATTGGTTAGACCTACCACGTGTTCTCCCTTTAGAAGCTTGTGGAGGTTCTTCATTCCCACATGTGCTAAGCGGCGATGCCACAACCAGCCCATGCAAGTCTTAACTATTAAGCATGCATCTAGACCGGCCTCTTCTTTTGCAAAATCAACTAAGTAAAGTTTGCCGTCTAGTACACCCTTAAAAGCTAGTGAACCATCACATCTTCTAAAGACAGACACATCTACATTTGTAAATAAACAATTATATCCCATATTACATAATTGACTAACAGATAGTAAATTATATCCAAGACTCTCCACTAAAAACACATTAGAGATAGAATGCTCATTTGATATTGCAATCTTGCCTAAACCTTTCACCTTGCCTTGGTTCCCATCACCGAATATGATTGAATCTTGGGAATCCTTATTCTTGACGTAGGAGGTGAACATCTTCTTCTCCCCCGTCATATGGTTTGTGCATCCGCTGTCGATGATCCAGCTTGAACCCCCGGATGCATAAACCTGCAAGGCAAATTTAGGCTTGGGTTTTAGGTACCCAACTCTTGTTGGGTCCTACAAGGTTAGTCACAATTGTCTTAGGGACCCAAATGCAAGTTTTATCACCCTTGCATTTTGCCCCTAATTTCCTAGCAACTATCTTTCTATCCTTTCTACAAATAGCAAAGGAAGCATTCAAAGCATGATAAATTGTAGAGGGACCATTCATAACTTTCCTAGGAGCATGAACAAAATTCTTTCTAGGCACATGATGAATATTTTTCCTAGGCATATCTCTACAATGCATATAGGAAGAACTGGAAGCATACATAGCCTAAGAATCATAGGCATGTGAATCAAAAGCATTACAATTCCTATGAGACTGTCTTCTATCATTGTACATAAAAGCATGGTTCTTTTTAGTACTATTTGCCATAGGGGCCTTCCCTTTCTCCTTGGCAGAGATGGGAGCCTTATGGCTTGTTAAGTTCTTGGCTTCCCTCTTGAAGCCAAGCCCATCCTTAATGGAGGGGTGTCTACTAATCGTGTAGGCATCCCTAGCAAATTTTAGTTTATCGAAATCACTTTTGCTAGCCTTAAGTTGGGCATTAAGACTAGCCATTTCATCATTTAATTTTGCAATAGAAGCTATGTGTTCACTACAAGCATCAATATCAAAATCTTTACATCTATTGCAAATAACAACATTTTCTACACAAGTTGTTGATTTACTAGCTATTTGTAACTTAGCATTCAAATTATCATTAATGCTTCTCAAGTCAGAAATTTTCTCATGGCAAGAAGATAATTCATAAGAAAGCATTTCATTTCTTTTAACTTCTAAGGCATGAGATTTTTGAGCTTCTACAAAATTCGTCATGTTCTTCATACAACAAGTCCTCTTGTTTTTCTAAAAGCCTATTCTTATCATTCAAGGCATCAATCAACTCATTAATTTTATCTACCTTGGTTCTATCTAGACCCTTAAATAGACATGAATAATCTATTTCATCCTCATCACTAGATTCGTCCTCACTTGAAGAAGCATAAGTAGAGTCTTGAGTACATACCTTCTTCTCCCTTGCCATAAGGCATGTGTGACGCTCGTTGGGAAAGAGGGATGACTTGTTGAAGGCGGTGGCGGCGAGACCTTCATTGTCGGAGTCGGACGAGGAGCAATCCGAATCCCACTCCTTGCCAAGATGAGCCTCGCCCTTTGCCTTCTTATAATTCTTTTTCTTCTCCCTCTTGTTCCCTCGGTCCTGATCACTATCATTGTCGGGACAGTTAGCAATAAAATGACCAAGCTTACCGCATTTGAAGCATGAGCGCTTCCCCTTGGCTTTGGTCTTGCTTGGCTGTCCCTTGCGACCTTTAAGCGCTGTCTTGAATCTTTTGATGATGAGGGCCATTTCTTCATCATTAAGTCCGGCTGCCTCAATTTGTGCCACCTTACTAGGTAACGCCTCCTTGCTTCTTGTTGCCTTGAGAGCAAGGGGTTGCAGCTCGTTGATCGGACCATTCAAGGCGTCGTCCACGTACCTCGCCTCCTTGATCATCATCCGCCCGCTAACAAATTTTCCAAGGACTTCTTCGGGCGACATTTTGGTGTACCTGGGATTCTCACGAATATTATTTACCAAATGAGGATCAAGAATGGTAAATGACCTTAGCATCAGTCGGACGACGTCGTGGTCCGTCCATCGAGTGCTTCCGTAGCTCCTTATTTTGTTGATAAGGGTCTTGAGCCGGTTGTATGTTTGAGTTGGCTCCTCGCCCCTTATCATCGCGAACCGTCCAAGCTCGCCCTCCACCAACTCCATCTTGGTGAGCAAAGTGACGTCGTTCCCCTCATGAGAGATCTTGAGGGTGTCCCATATTTGCTTGGCGTTATCCAAGCCGCTCACTTTGTGGTATTCGTCCCTGCACAAGGAAGCTAGAAGAACAGTAGTAGCTTGTGCATTCTTATGGATTTGCTCATTAATGAACATGGGACTATCCGAACTATCAAAGTGCATTCCACTCTCTACAATCTCCCATATACTAGGATGGAGAGAGAATAGGTGACTACGCATTTTGTGGCTCCAAAATCCGTAGTCCTCCCCATCAAAGTGTGGAGGCTTGCCGAGTGGAATGGAGAGCAAATGTGAATTTGAACTTTCCGGAATACGAGAGTAGTCAAACGAAAAGTTCGAATTAACTGGTTTTCTTCTCTCGTAGTCGTTGTGGTCATCGTCCTTTTGGGAGGAACTAGACTCATCGCTGTCGTAGTAAACAATTTCCTTGATGCGCCTTGTCTTCTTCTTCTTCCCATCCTTTCGTCTATGGCCCGAGCCGGAGTCGGTGGGCTTATCGTCCTTCGGCTCGTTGACGAAGGATTCCTTCTCTTTATCGTTGATCACGATACCCTTCCCCTTAGGATCCATCTCTTCGGGCGGTTAGTCCCTTTGTGAAGAGAACGGCTCCGATACCAATTGAGAGCACCTAGAGGGGGGGGGGTGAATAGGTGATCCTGTGAAACTTGAAAACTTAAGCCACAAAAACTTTGTTAATCGTTAGCACAATAATTTGCCAAGTGGCTAAAGAGAAATTCTCAACAAAACACAATAACCAACAAGGATCAATCACAGAGATGGCACAGTGGTTATCCCGTGGTTCGGCCAAGACCAACGCTTGCCTACTCCACGTTGTGGCGTCCCAACGGACGAGGGTTGCAATCAACCCCTCTCAAGCGGTCCAAAGACCCACTTGAATACCACGGTGTTTTGCTTGCTTTACTCAATCCCGTTTGCGAGGAATCTCCACAAATTTGGAGCCTCTCGCCCTTACACTTGAAATTCACAAAGAACACGGAGCAAGGGAGGGATTAGCAATGCACACAAGACTCAAGAATCAGAGCGTCAACACACACAAATCGCAACAAGAGCTCGCAACACAACTCAATGAGTTCACAACTCCACTAGAGCTCTATATGCTATCACAATGAAAAGAATGCGCGAAATCGATGTCTTGGTGCTTAGGAATGTTGTAGGAATGCTTGGTGTACTCCTCCATGCGCCTAGGGGTCCCTTTTATAGCCCCAAGGCAGCTAGGAGCCGTTGAGAGCAATCAAGGAAGGCTGATCTTGCCTTCTGTCGACTGGCGCACCGGACAGTCCGGTGCACACCGGACACTGTCCGGTGCCCGATTTCTTTCCTTAAATAGCGTAGTCGACCGTTGACAGCCAGAGAGCCGTTGGCGCACCGGACATGTCCAGTGCACACCGGACAGTCCGGTGCCTTCTTCTAGCCGTTGGCTCGGCCATGTGTCCCGCGCAGATCGCGCGGCTGACCGTTGGCCCGGCCGACCGTTGACTCACCGGACAGTCCGGTGCACACCGGACAGTCCGGTGAATTATAGCCGTACGTTGCCGGTGAAATCCCGAGAGCGGCCACTTCGCTCGAGCCAGCCTGGCGCACCGGACACTGTCCGGTGCACCACCGGACACTGTCCGGTGAGCCACCGGACAGTCCGGTGCACCCAGACTGAGCAGAATCTTGGCTGCTCGAGCTAAGACATTTCCAATCGGATTTTTCCTGTTTCCAGCACTTAGACACAATACATTAGTCTCTAAAACAATATACTAAGTCTGAGAAACATACCTTTATTCTTGATTCGTACTTTGTTCACCTTTTTACACTAAGGCACTTGTGTTGGACACTAAATCACCAAAATACTTAGAAATGGCCCAAGGGCACATTTCCCTTTCAGAGGACTGAGGCCCAGCGGAGCTGGGACATACGTGGATCCAACGACCGCCTGAATCGAGTCTTTGAGTTGAATGATTTGCCGTATGGTGGTTATCCCGGAGTAGCCGTTGCCGACCGTCGGGGGAAAAAACCAACGACAGTGCTTGAAGACGACCCCACGCCGGAGGCCGCCCCATCTACGAAGAAGAGGAAGCTAGGTACTACGATGGGAAAATTGGGGGTCTCCGATAGTTTTGCTATGGAGTTGATGGGGACATGCGTGGCCCCCGGGGGAAGGATGTCTTCGCCCGAGCTCCGGGAGTCTTCGGCGTGGATGTTGGAGGTTACCGGGGGTCGATGGCCCAAGAACGTTCCTATTACCCGCGTGGCTGGCGAAGACTTTTTTACCTCTCGCACGGCCCGTGATTTGAGAGTGTTTCCTTACGGGCGGAATATTGCTGCTGTTGTGTCGGCAGTGATGAACAAGGATCGACAGGATGCTGCTCAGAAGCGACGGGCGGTCGTCAGGCTCCCTGAGGCTAGGACAAAGAGGGCGTGCGGGAGTGCGAAGGCTGCCATCCCCGGCGGTAGCCAGCCCTCGCTGGCTGCGAAGGCGGCCGCACCTGGATCTGGCAAGTTGCCGGAAGGCGCGAAGGCGGCCGGCGCTGGCAGGACCAAGTCCGTCCCGAAGGGAGCTGCGAAGGTCCGGGAGCAGCCTTCGCCGGGGAAGCGTATTGCCGACTTTGGCACGGATATTTGCGTGGACGATTATCTCATCGGTGAGTTTTTTTGACCGGTGATACGTTGCAGGGTCGGGCGAAGGGCGACTTGTTGCCGTCTCGCCCGTGGTGGCAGCCACGACGCTTGCCGCGGTTTTTGGGGTGAAGGGTGGCGCTTCCAGCGCTGGCGGCGAGGTGTCGGCGGCCACTACCGTCAAAGACGAGGCGAGCACTGTGTCCCACCGGCTGCGGGAGGCGTCGCTGCAGCTGAATCAAGTAAGTTGAAGTAGGCCTCATTGTGTGCCGCTTTCATTTTGATTGTGGACTCATGCGTGTCTGTTAGGCGGCTGACTTCGCCGATCGCGTGGTGTCGGGCGCCCTTACGGCAGGTGTGGATGCTGAAGTCGAGAGACTTCGGGCTCAACACGCGGACGCCGTTCGGGAAAAATCGGCTGTGGAGAGCAAAAACCGCAGGCTGGCGGAGAAGGTGGCCACCCTGGAGAGCGAGAGGACTGACCTCCGGCGCCAGCTAGTGGAGGAAAGGAGGGAGGCCAATGAGGCCATCACCAAGGCGCAGACGGCGCAGGCGGAGGCCAAATTGGCGAGGGCGGAAGAAAACCTCGCCAGCCAGCGCGCCGAGGAATGGGAGGTGTGGTTCAACGCTCTACAGGCCTGCGTGGAGAGGTCCGAGGCCTCTACTCGCGTGGAAGTTGAGCGAACGCGCAAACAGCTCGTGGATTTGTACCGCGAGCTGGGTGCGTGGACCGCTGACTTCGAGGTGCCCGACCGAGAGGCGGGCCTTTGGTGCCTTGAGTGGCTGCAAGAGGAGTTGCAAGCGCTCCCGACCATCGTGGCGGGCTTCATGTCGTATGCCTCCCTCGTCACCTGCGAGGGGGCAATGAATGCGCTGGCCCGCGAGGGGTGCCATCACTATGAGGTCTTCGACCGGTCCGATGAAGATTTTGGTCGTGAAATTTTTAAGGTCGAAGACCCTGTGGTGAAGGACGCCGGGGGGCCCCTCTTCGACCGGATGTGGGGCCCTCACGGTTGGGAGGCGGTTAGGGAACGGGCTGACCGGGCAAGGGATCAAGTAAAGTTTGTGTTATGTTTTGTGCTATTGAATGCGGGTGTATGCGGGTGTGCTGAATCGGTACGCTGTTGCAGATGGCGTGTGTCGAGGAGGTGGAGGACTTCGGACGTCTGAACAGCGCACTGGCCGAAGCGGAGGCCGACCCGGTGGTGGCCGAAGCTGAGGTCGACCCAGCGCCGCCCCCGGAAACCGGTGAAGGTTCCCATGCCACCCGTGCGTCTGCTGTGTCTGGTGGAGACTCGTCGGCGGCCACTGTGCCGATGGTGGAGGATCCCCCGAAGGCGGCGACGGAGCCAGCAGCGGAAGATCCCGCGGCGGCTGCTGGGTCTTCGCAGGTGGCTTAGTGTGTATGGGGTAGTTAGGGAATTTTGTCTGTTTTACTGAACCTTGGTTGCTGCGCAGGTTCAGGATTTTGGGCCTGCGCACGCAACCGCTACTGCTAATTTTATGGCGGCTTCGACCGTGGTTGCTGGTAATGAATCGGATGAATCTACGTCTAAGTTTTCTGAGTTTGACGACTCTGGGAGTTCGGTTTTGTGGACGGAAGAGTCTTCGGACGAGGGCTTAGATTATTTTGCGGTCTTGGATGTGGCCGAGGCGGAGTCTTCTATGCGTGTTGCGGATGCTGAAGTTTTGCATGGTTCGAGTGTTGGGCGCAGGCGGCGAAGGGCGGTGGCGATGCGTAGAGTGAGCGGGTTTGAAGGTGGTCGGCTCTGTGTGGGCGGAGCTGGTCGGCAGGAGTTGTTGTCCTCGCCGGCTGGGGCGAGTATGTGTGAGGGGGAGTTGCGAAGGCTTTTTGAGGGTGAGGAGCTGAGGATAATGCTATTTAACTATAGGGAAATGGGGATCATTCCGAAGGTTGAGCCTATGTAAGGTGTGATGCCCTCACAGTACGCGTGTAACTGTGGTTTGTATGATAAAGTTGACTGCCTTCGCGCAGCTGGATGTGTTCGTAAGGCGTTGCGCACCCGGTCTGGTACATTGTTGTGTCGGTTCGGCTGCACTTGTAATGCGCCTTCGATTTTTACATTCGTTATGCTTAATCCGGCTGCACCTTTAGGCGACTTTTGCACGGATGGTCTTTTTGAGAAGACTTTGAATTTATGCACTTGTTGTGCTAGTCCGGCTGCACCCTTAGGCGACTTTTGCACGGATAGTCTTTTTGAGAAGACTTCAAATTTATGCACTTGTTGTGCTAGTCCGGCTGCACCCTTAGGCGACTTTTGCACGGATAGTCTTCGACTTTTCGCACTTGTTGTGCTAGTCCGGCTGCACCCTTAGGCGACTTTTGCACGGATAGTCTTCGATTTTTCGCACTTGTTGTGCTAGTCCGGCTGCACCCTTAGGCGACTTTTGCACGGATAGTCTTCGATTTTTCGCACTTGTTGTGCTAGTCCGGCTGCACCCTTAGGCGACTTTTGCACGGATAGTCTTCGATTTTTCGCACTTGTTGTGCTAGTCTGGCTGCACCCTTAGGTGACTTTTGCGTGGACTGTCGCACGCGAGGGTAGCCATCGCTGCCCCTCGCGGTGACTTTTGTGTCGGTCGAATGTCGAAGACCGTTGATGCGGTATTTTTTGACGTTTTTGTGGGGGATTTTTCATGTGTATATTACATTGCTCCGCCTCATTAAAAACCTCACCCCTGGGAGGAAAAGAGTGCGGGTCGGCTTAAAACTGTTATGCGGATTACAAGGGCAAAGTGGCCCTGAGGAGTTAAACAAAAAAATTGCGAAGATTATCAATGTTCCAAGAATGTTCTAAGTCTTCGCCGGATGGCGTTGTGAGCCTGTACGCGCTGGGGGACGCCTTCGTCTTGACGATGAAAGGGCCCTCCCATTTCGGCTCCAACTTGCCCCGGGACTCTGTCCGAGTTGTCCGGACGAGTACGAGGTCTCCTTCGTTGAATTCCCTCGGGATGACTGTGTGGTCACGCCATGCTTTTGTCTGAGCTTGGTATTTGTTTAGAGCCTGTAGGGAGAAGACACGGTCTCCGTCGATGAGGTCCTTCGAAGTAGACTCGTCTACGTCGGGGACGGCCGACGCGACCGTCCGTGGTGACCCGTGTTTTATTTCTTGCGGAGTCATAGCCTCCGATCCGTATAGAAGGCGAAAAGGGGTGAACCCAGTCGCCCTGCACTCAGTCGTGTTCAGCGCCCAGACCACTTCGGGTAACAGGTCGGGCCACTTGCCTTTTCTGTCGTCGAGGAGCATTTTCTTGACGGCTGTGAAAATTTTTCTATTGGCGCGTTCCACGACTCCGTTGGATTGGGGGTGGTACACCGAGGCGAAGGCAAGCTTAGTGCCGATGGAGAAGCAGAAATCCTTGAAGTCTTGGCTATCGAATTGCTTGCCGTTGTCGACTGTGAGTTCGGACGGGACTCCGAAGCGGCAAACAATGTTTTGCCAGAAGAATTTCTGGGCTGTCTTCGATGTTATGGTGGATACTGCCCTCGCCTCAATCCATTTGGTGAAATATTCGACGGCGACGAAGGTGAACTTGAGGTTCCTCTGAGCCGTGGGCAGGGGCCCAACGATGTCCAGGCCCCAGCGCTGAAGAGGCCATGTGTGAGCGATTAGCTTCGTGAATTGTGAAGGGCGTCCCGAGCGTGGAGAAAATTTCTGACAGGCTTCGCAGGACCTCACGACCCGATTTGCGGCGCAAATCATGGCGGGCTAGTAGAAACCTTGGCGAATCACCTTTGCCGCTAGGGCCCTAGGCCCTGCATGGGAGCCGCAAGTCCCGCTGTGGACTTCGCGCAGAATTTGGACGCCTTCGTCCTCGGTGACGCATTTAAGCATCGGCTGACTGACCCCCTTCTTGTAAAGTTGGCCTTCGAGCAGTGCGAAGTCCCGGCTTCGGTGTTTGAGGCGCTTGGCCTCGTTGTTGTCGGTTGGATGATAGTACCCCTGCAGGAACACGGTTATTGGTGCCCGCCAGTCCACGGTCATGATGAGGTTGACTATGCGATGACCCTCACTGTCATTGGTTATTTGGAGCCCCTCTGGGCTGCGGACGGCTGGCGTGCCGATGACGTGGTAGAACATGTCCGAGGGCAGGGCCTCGCCCCTGGCGGCTGCCTTGGCCAATGCATCGGCCTCCTCATTCTTGGCTCGGTCTACGTGTTGCAACGTAAAACCCTTGAATTGTCTTTCGAGGCTGCGGATGGCCACGAGGTACTGCATAAGGGCGGGGTCTTTCGCTGCATAGTCTTTCTTGACCTGGCCGACGACTACCTTGGAGTCTATTCTGCTATGTTGTTGGTGCACCTATCAGACTCCAAAGCGAAGCTGAGGTGGGCCGCGTATCTGTGCTTGACCCCGGTGCGTGAGGTAATGACCGCGGCGGCACCTGCCCCCGCATGGCACCATGCGCCGTCACAATGGATTGTCCACACTTTCTCTGCGAACGGCTCCGGCTGCGTTATTGGTCCAGTCCAGTCTACGACGAAGTCTGCCAGGACTTGCGACTTGATGGCTGTCTTAGGTTCAAATGTGATGTGGTAGCCGGAGAGTTCGGCTGCCCACTTGGCAATCCGCACTGATGCCTCCGGGTTTCTAAATAGCTCGCCGAGTCCTCTATCTGAGGTGACCCGGACTTTGAATGCCTCGAAATAATGGCGCAATTTGCGCGAGGCCATCACGACTGCATAAGCGATCTTTTCCAGTTCCGTCATGTTACATTTTGATGTTGTGAGCACTTCAGAGACGTAGTAAACTGGAAATTGCTTGGTCATGCCTTCTCTGGTCTGCTCTTGAACCAGTGCTGTGCTGACCGCATGTGGCGAAGCCACGACATAGAGCAATAGGGGTAGCGAAGGGTCGGGGCTTGTAAGAATCGCCAATTCCGACAAGTACTATTTTAGTGAAGCGAAGGCCGCCGCCTGCTCTGGCCCCCATGCGAAGTCTTTTGCGCCGCGGAGTGTTTTGAGGAAGGGAAGACTCCGCTCCGCGGACTTGGAGATGAATCTGTTGAGGGCGGCCAACCTGCCTGTTAGTCGTTGCACTTCTCTAGCTGACTGCAGGGGCGTCATATTGATGATAGCCTGGATTTTGGTTGGATTGGCCTCAATTCCGTGGTGTGATACCAGGTAGCCCAAGATTTTCCCCTGGCGGACCTTGAAGACGCACTTTTCAGGGTTGAGGCGAAGTCGTGCGGTCCACATATTCGCAAACGTTTCGGCGAGGTCGGCTAGGTGGTCTTCCTTGCTTCTGCTGGCAACGACGATGTCGTCCACATATGTGAATATATTCCTGCCGACCTGGCTCTCGAGCACCGTTTTGGTGAGTCGAGAGAAAGTGGACCCGGCATTCTTGAGTCCCTCCGGCATTCTGATGAAACAATACGTGCCGAAGGGTGTTATGAAGCTGGTGCTCGCCTTGTCCTCCTCCTTCATATATATTTGGTGGTAGCCGGAGAAGCAGTCAAGGAGTGACATGACTTCGCACCCGGCCGCGCTATCGACGATTTTGTCGATTCGAGGCAGCGGGAAATTGTCCTTGGGGCAGGCCTTGTTAAGACTGGTGAAGTCTATGCACATCCGCCATTTGCCGCTCTTCTTCTGCACCATCACCACGTTGGCGAGCCATGTGGGGTAGGCGATTGGCTCGATGAACTTGGCTTCGAGCAGGCTGTAACACCTCAGGTGTTACCATAGCTAGAGCACACCTTGGTACTAAGGACTGTGATCACATGTGGTAGAAATTCAAGGATAACATAAGAACCTTGGAGACCATGTGTTAATCAAGATTGTTAATGACCTAAGAGCATCACTCAAGCTTTTGTGCACTTGCTACCTTGGGCATAAACCCTAGACCTCTCTTGAACCCTATCTCCCAAAGCCATGGTTGAAAGGGGGGGGATGAATAAGCAAATGTGCAAACCATGAGTTAATCTTTAAACAAATTTTAAGTAACTTTATAACTAGCAATTGTGGGAAGGAAATGTTGCAAAAAGACCCCTGGAGAAACCCCAAATCC
This sequence comes from Zea luxurians, assembly GCA_029449295.1. NCBI lineage: Eukaryota > Viridiplantae > Streptophyta > Magnoliopsida > Poales > Poaceae > Zea > Zea luxurians. The sequence continues at coordinate 178,512,231 of JAOPSE010000004.1, read as the reverse complement.
ATTCCTTAAGTGGAGAGAGAGCTAGAGCTCTCTAATTCTCTCTAAGTCAAAAACTACACCTACACTAAAGATCAACCGTGTTCACCTTGAAGATGGCACCAAAACCACCTATGTTCTATACCAAAAAGGTGGCATACCACCTAGGGCACCCACTGGAAAAAGTTGAGCCCGAGACCTTGACGTTTGACATGCCTTGGCATGGTTTTTGTCGCGAGGTGGACAGAGTGACATACCTGATTTGGCGACCGAAGATCTCCCTACCTAGGCCATATCTGCCATGGCAACTCACGGATGAGAGACAGCCCTAGGTGCCAGGAAAAGACTCGCGCCAGATTTTTGCCAAGATTCGCACGTTTGCGACTTGGGCGAGCTGTGGAACACGGGCAGAAGAAAAGCTCCACGTGTTCGACGCACTCTGTGCACGCCAGGGCACGCCCGCGCGCGCCCCGCGTCGCGTCAAAGGCCAGCCGACGCCATGGCCCGCGCCCGCGCCTATAAAGCCCACTCAGGCATCGACCACACTTCTCCGCGCACGCTCAAACCTCACCAGAGCTCAACTCACCGTCGTTTGCCCATGCACGGCGTGTCCGCGGCCACCCGAGCCCCTGTCGCCGTAGACCGGCCAGCCCAGCCTTTCCCAACCCCGTCCAACCCTCGGAGACGAGTGAGCACACCTCGGTGAAGCTCCCTGAGCGAGGAATCGAAGTCTGCTTCGCCGGAGAGGCTAGTCCACGGTCGCCGGAGTTCACAACCCCGCCGGAGTGCGTGGTCCGGGTAATCCACTGAACCATTTTCCGATTCCTTGGGCACACGGTCTCTACGTCACCCCGTGGAGCTCACCGTGCCATTGGATTGAACCAGATCGCCGTGATTTGGCCGGCACACCTGCCACCGACGAGGACACCCGCCTGCGCACGTGGACCGAGCGATTCCTGCCATCCCCGCCGTCGAGCCGTACATCGCTGTGACCGCTAGAGCCTCCCCGAGCCAACCCCGCCCCTCGCCGGACCTCTCTCGCCGCCGGTAAGCCGCGCCACCCTTTTCTTTCTTGCGGGTACTGTTTAAACCTAGGGAAGGACCGCGGGGGAGAAGGAAAGAAGTCTGGGGGGTTTTGTGAAATGTCAGAGACTCAAATGAATAGTAGCGCGGGGGTATAACTGAGAGAGTTAGTTTGGGAATAACCCAGGGTCCTCGGTGTAAACTGCTTTTCCAGAAAACCTTTATTAAATCTGATTTTAAGTTTGAACAGAACTTTAATAATTCATAACTTCTGTTTTATTCATCCAAATTTAGTCAAATCAATTTTGTCAGACTCTAAATAATGTAAACTACTTAGGAAAAATATAAAACCCCTATGTACTACAGAAAACTTTAGGGTTCTGATTTAAATACTGATTTAGCCAAAAGCTAAATAATAGAAGGAAAATAGTTGCACTATTTAACTGAGGTTAAAAAAATTTGGAGCAGTGCACGACCACCTATTGACCTATTTAAAAATGATAAACTCCTCTGTACACCCCATTAAGGTAGAGTTTGCCATTTAATTCACATTATGCCTAAAGTTAAAGAAAATAGGAAAGGTGAATTAAATAAAGAACCAAGGAGTCCCCATATTTTTGTTAGTCTACTTATTCAATGTAGTTCACTAGAAAAATTTATTGTACCCTGATTTAGTATAAAATAAATAGGATATCTTTTATTTTAAGAAAACAAGGGAAACTTAGAAAAACCCTAGAAAAATAACCCCAAGGAGAAAACACCTCAAACCTTGGGATAACTGATCAATTGTTATTATGAACATAGGAAAAATATGAAATCTGTTGTTTGATATTTTTCAAATGACAAGTTAGTTATAAGCACCTTTTTGGCATACAACTTTAGAAAATCACAACTAAATAACCACCAATTAACTTTCTGTGATTTTTGGCACAGAAGCTTGTTATTACTATTAGATGCCAACAAAAATAACCCTTAAGACAGAACCCACCCCTAGTTGAGAGTTGTAGTACAAAGTGACCCAATTGCATACCTTTTGTTATTTTAGTCTAAAGCATAGCCTTTTTATTTTGAACCTCAGATTCCTAGAATAAGCTATAGTGACTCATGGCAACCCACTGTAATTTTTACAGAATTTTTGGAAGAAGTTAACTCACTGTTATAGTTCAAACATGCATTAGAATTCATAAATAGAGAGTAAGGAAAGGGAAATGAATGATGAAAATTATGTGACCCTAGAACCCTTTGCAAAATTGTCCACTGAAAAATATAAGGGAACTACACATCCACTATGCTTATCCTTAACAAAACCTAAACTTAGAATGATATGCATAAACTAATAAAAGCCACGTATGACCAAGAAACCCTAAGTTACAAACTAACTTAGTTTTCCTTCCTTTAGTATAAAGTTGTTAAATCCTACATATTCATGACATACATATTCATTGCATTCGATAGATTGCAACCTCGCTGACGGAGAGTACGTCCTCGTGCCGGAGCAAGGAGCTGCTCAGGAGGTAGCCCCGGATCCAGCACCAGAGCCTGCACCAGAGGACCTGCCTGCCACAGCTTTGGAAGGCAAGCCCCGGTTTTATGCATAACCTGTTATTTATGCTATTTTACTATACTTAATGATTGTAGGATTGATTGTGCACTTAAGTGTAGGAGTTGTTTGAAACCCTAGTTGCATGATCTCAGGAATCCTTTTGAGATGGATACTAGTATGCTAGGTCGAGTAGCTGCTTTACTAATTAGGGATCTCGGTAGAAGTCGAGTGATTTTTCTAGCACTCGCGCGAGGTCAGAAATTGGTTGTATCCATTTTCATATCGTAATGATGATGGTCGGTGGGCAACAGTCCATGGGGATGCGTTGTCTACGGGATAAAAATTGGAATAAGGATTAAGGTGTGGTACCGTGTGTCAAGCGTTTGAATGTACTAAGCACATGCCGAGAAATATGGTAAATCGGTAAGCCTAGTACCTGAGTGAACCTGGCAGTGGACATATCCCCTCACGCAACCTGAGACGAGGTCTCCCATTCCGGTTATGGTGGGTACAAGTGCGGTCACTGCACGGCGGCAGTTGGGGTCAGTGAGGCATTGTACGCCAAGGCGGTGAGCCCTGATCTGCTGACGGGGAATCGATGGGGACGGTTGATGTGAGTGGGGATGGAGTGCCTCGCCATGTCGTGTGTTTAGGTTTACCTTGCAAGGATAAAAACTCGATTCGAATCGTCTGCTTCTCGCAGCTAATGAGACTGCTTGATCCATGCTGCTACATTGAGTAACAAGTGGAGATATGATGAGTTGATATAAGATGTTGATTGCTAATAATGTTTGCTACCATGTATGAGTAGATAGTACACTTTTAGCCTTAAGAGAGTCACACTTAAATTGACCAAGTTAAAACTTGACTTAGAAACTCAGCTAGTGCTTTTGGCAACCAAACCCTACAGCCAAACAGTTGCATGTCTAGAGGTAGAGGAGTAGACTCCTCACACCGGGTAAGTCTAGCTGAGTATTAGTATACTCAGCCTTGCTTGTGGCATAATTTTTACAGGTTCCATGGAGGACATGGTTGCTGGAGTGACTTGGCCGTCCATCTTGCCACCGGGTTGGACAATCGAGTGGGATCCTGCCTCGGCTGAGGAGGAGCATGAGGAGTGATGGGACAGGCTTCCCCATCTCTCTGTTTATTTACCGCTAGTTTTATTCCGCTGCACTTCGAACAATGATGGTTACTTTTGCAAAAAAAAAACTCTGATGATGATGTGAGAGCACCTAGAGGGGGGGGGGGTGAATAGGTGATCCTGTAAAACTTGAAAACTTAAGCCACAAAAACTTGGTTAAGCGTTAGCACAGTAAATGCCAAGTGGCTAGAGAGGAGTCAAAACACAATAACCACAAGAAATCAATCACAGAGATGGCACGGTGGTTATCCAGTGGTTCGGCCAAGACCAACGCTTGCCTACTCCACGTTGTGGCGTCCCAACGGACGAGGGTTGAAATCAACCCCTCTCAAGCGGTCCAAAGACCCACTTGAATACCACGGTGTTTTGCTTGCTTTTCTCAATCCCGTTTTCGAGGAATCTCCACAACTTGGAGCCTCTCGCCCTTACACTTGAAGTTCATAAAGAAGCACGGAGCAAGGGAGGGATTAGCAACACACTCAAGACAAGAAATCATAGCAACACCACGCACAAAAGTCGCAACGAGAGCTCACAACACAACTCAATGAGTTCACCACTCAACTAGAGCTCTAATTGCTATTACAAAGAATCAAAGGTGCGGAATCGATGTCTTGGTACTTAAGAATGTTGTAGGAATGCTTGGTGTCCTCCTCCATGCGCCTAGGGGTCCCTTTTATAGCCCCAAGGCAGCTAGGAGCCGTTGAGAGCAATCTAGGAAGGCTGATCTTGCCTTCTGTCGACTGGCGCACCGGACAGTCCGGTGCACACCGGACACTGTCCGGTGCCCGATTTCCTTCCAAAAATGGCACAGTCGACCGTTGGCAGCCTGAGAGCCGTTGGCGCACCGGACATGTCCGGTGCACACCGGACAGTCCGGTGCCCCCTTCTAGCCGTTGCCCCAGCCACGTGTCCCGCGCAGATTGCGCGGCTGACCGTTGGCCCGGCCGACCGTTGGCTCACCGGACAGTCCGGTGCACACCAGACAGTCCGGTGAATTATAGCCGTACGTCGCCGGTGAATTCCCGAGAGCGGCTATTTCGCTCGAGCCAGCCTGGCGCATCGGACACTGTCCGGTGCACCACCGGACAGTTCGGTGATCCCAGACTGAGCAGAGTCTTGGCTGCTCGAGCCAAGACATTTTCAATTGGATTTTTCCTGTTTCCAGCACTTAGACACAATACATTAGTCCATAAAACAATGTACTAAGTCTGAGAAACATACCTTTATCCTTGATTTGTACTTTGTCCACCTTTTTACACTTAGGCAATTGTGTTGGACACTAAATCACCAAAATACTTAGAAATGGCCCAAGGGCACATTTCCCTTTCAATCTCCCCCTTTTTGGTGATTTATGCCGACACAACATAAAGCAAGTAGAACAAGTACAAAATCAATTCAAATAAGACCTCAAAATTGTTTGATTCAATTTTGACATATATGGATCATCATTTTCCACCACTTGGTTTGTTTTTGCAAATCAAACCAAATTTCTATCTCTAAGTCAAACACACATGTTAAGACATAAAGAGAGTCATTCCAAGAGAAATTGATTCAAGATTTCAAAAACTCCCCTTTTTCCCATAATTAACACTTCTCCCCACAAGAAGCCAACTTTTGACAAGAGAGACAATAAAAGTGTTTTGACAAACCAAAAGCTCTATTCTACTATTTTCAAAATCTCTCAAGTGGTAGTTGATCCATTTATCGCTTTGGCCTTTATTTTGTCCCCCTTTGGCATCAAGCACCAAAACGGGATTAATCTTGGCCCTTTAACCTTATTGCCTCACCAAAATCTTCAATTAAGAGCAAATAGGCAATAAGAGGATAAAAATGAACTTGGAAAAGTTACTCTTTTCATCGGAGTGCAGTGGAAGTCTTGCATGGTCCAAGTCCACCTTTTCCCTTTCAATCCTCCTTTGAGACTAAAACAAACTCAAGCACATGGTTAGTTTTCAAAGGGTCAAGTTGTAACACACCTCCCCCTAAGTATGTGCATCACTTGCAAAAAGGACTTGTGAGGTCCAGGGAGTGTTTGTACAACCTGAGCACCATACATAAGCAACAAATGCAGAGGAACATGATCAAAGGCATAAACACATGTATGCTACAATTCAATCCAAGTTCCGCGAATCTAGGATATTTAGCTCACTACGCAGCCTGCAAAAGGTCTTTTCATCTAAAGGCTTAGTGAAGATATCGGCTAGCTGGTTCTCGGTGCTAACATGAAACACTTCGATATCTCCCTTTTGCTGGTGATCTCTCAAAAAGTGATGCCGGATGTCAATGTGCTTTGTGCGGCTGTGCTCAACAGGATTTTCCGCTATTCGGATAGCACTCTCATTGTCACATAGGAGTGGGACTTTGCTTAGATTGTAGCCAAAGTCCCGGAGGGTTTGCCTCATCCAAAGTAGTTGCGCACAACACTGTCCTGCGACAACGTACTCGGCCTCAGCGGTGGATAGGGCAACGAAGGTTTGTTTCTTAGAGTTCCACGACACCAGGGACCTTCCTAAGAATTGGCACGTCCCCGATGTACTCTTCCTATCGACCTTACATCCAGCATAGTCGGAATCTGAGTACCCAATCAAGTCAAAGTTAGACCCCTTTGGATACCAGAGCCCGAAGCAAGGCGTGGCGACTAAATATCTAAGAATTCGCTTCACGGCCACTAAGTGACATTCCTTAGGATCGGATTGAAATCTAGCACACATGCGTACGCTAAGCATAATATCCGGTCTACTAGCACACAAATAAAGTAAAGACCCTATCATAGACCGGTATGCCTTTTGATCAACGGACTTACCTCCTTTGTTGAGGTCGGTGTGTCCGTCGGTTCCCATCGGAGTCTTTGCGGGCTTGGCGTCCTTCATCCCAAACCGCTTTAGCAAGTCTTGCGTGTACTTCGTTTGGGAGATGAAAGTGCCGTCTTTGAGTTGCTTCACTTGGAACCCAAGGAAGTAGTTCAACTCGCCCATCATCGACATCTCGAATTTCTGCGTCATCACCCTGCTAAACTCTTCACAAGACTTTTGATTAGTAGAACCAAATATTATGTCATCGACATAAATTTGGCACACAAAAAGATCACCATCGCAAGTCTTAGTGAAAAGAGTTGGATCGGCTTTCCCAACCTTGAAAGCATTAGTAATTAAAAAGTCTCTAAGGCATTCATACCATGCTCTTGGGGCTTGCTTAAGTCCATAGAGCGCCTTAGAGAGCTTACACTTGAGGTACCTGTTCGTCATCTTGGGTTGGGGGATGCATCATAGTTGAGGAAGACGGTTGATCTTGCTCCAATTGTTCCTGAGGCCGTACATCTCCAATAGCCATGGTGCGTATTGCGGCCGTTGGAACTTCTTCTTCATCTACATCATCAAGATCAACAACTTGCTCTCTTGGAGAGCCATTAGTCTCATCAAATACAACGTCGCTAGAGACTTCAACCAAACCCGATGATTTTTTGAAGACCCTATACGCCTTTGTATTTGAATCATAACCTAATAAAAACCCTTCTATAGCTTTGGGAGCAAATTTAGAGGTTCTACCTTTCTTCACAAGAATATAACACTTGCTCCCAAAAACACGAAAATAAGACACATTGGGTTTGTTACCAGTTAGCAGCTCATACGAAGTCTTCTTGAGGAGGCGGTGAAGGTAGACCCTGTTGATGGCGTGGCAAGCCGTGTTCACGGCTTCCGACCAAAAGCGCACGGGGGTCTTGAACTCTCCAAGCATAGTCCTCGCCATATCGATGAGCGTCCTGTTCTTCCTCTCTACCACACCATTTTGCTAAGGTGTGTAGGGAGCGGAGAATTCGTGCTTGATCCCCTCCTCCTCAAGGAACTCCTCCACTTGAAGATTCTTGAATTCGGACCCGTTGTCGCTTCTTATCTTCTTCACCTTGAGCTCAAACTCATTTTGAGCTCTCCTTAGGAAGCGCTTGAGGGTCCCTTGGGTTTCAGACTTATCCTGCAAAAAGAACACCCAAGTGAAGCGGGAAAAGTCATCAACAATAACTAGACCATGCTTACTTCCTCCTATGCTCAGATAGGCGACGGGTCCGAAGAGGTCCATATGCAGCAGCTCCAGAGGTCTTGAAGTGGTCATCACATTCTTGCTATGATGTGCTCCTCCCACTTGTTTACCTGCTTGACAAGCTGCACAAGGTCTATCTTTTTTGAATTGCACGTTAGTCAAACCTATCACGTGTTCTCCCTTTAGAAGCTTGTGAAGGTTCTTCATCCCCACATGTGCTAAGCGGCTATGCCACAGCCAGCCCATGCTAGTCTTAGCAATTAAGCATGCATCTAGACCGGCCTCCTCTTTTGCAAAATCAACTAAATAAAGTTTGCCGTCTAGTACACCCTTAAAAGCTAGTGAACCATCACATCTTCTAAAGACAGACACATCTACATTTGTAAATAGACAATTATATCCCATATTACATAATTGACTGACAGATAGTAAATTATATCTAAGAGACTCAACTAAAAACACATTAGAGATAGAGTGCTCATTAGATATTGCAATCTTGCCTAAACCTTTCACCTTGCCTTGGTTCCCATCACCGAATATGATTGAATCTTGGGAATCCTTATTCTTGACGTAGGAGGTGAACATCTTCTTTTCCCCCGTCATATGGTTCGTGCATCCGTTGTCGATAATCCAGCTTGAACCCCCGGATGCATAAACCTGCAAGGCAAATTTAGGCTTGGGTCTTAGGTACCCAACTCTTTTTGGGTCCTACAAGGTTAGTCACAATTGTCTTAGGGACCCAAATGCAAGTTTTATCACCCTTGCATTTTGCCCCTAATATCCTAGCAACTATTTTCCCATCCTTTCTACAAATAGCAAAGGAAGCATTTAAAGCATGATAAATTATAGAGGGTCCATTCATAACTTTCCTAGGAACATGAACAATATTCTTTCTAGGCACATGATGAATAATTTTCCTAGGCATATTTCTACCATGCATATAGGAAGAACCGATAGCATGAGAATCATAGGCATGTGAATCAAAAGCATTACAACTCCTATGAGACTGTCTTCTATCAATGTACATAAAAGCATGGTTCCTTTTAGTACTACTTGCCATAGGGGCCTTCCCTTTCTCCTTGGCGGAGATGGGAGCCTTATGGCTTGTTAAGTTCTTGGCTTCCTTCTTGAAGCCTAGCCCATCCTTAATTGAGGGGTGTCTACCAATCGTGTAGGCATCCCTAGCAAATTTTAATTTATCAAAATCACTTTTGCTAGCCTTAAGTTGGGCATTAAGACTAGCCATTTCATTATTTAACTTTGCAATAGAAGCTATGTGTTCACTACAAGCATCAATATCAAAATCTTTACATCTATTGCAAATAACAACATTTTCTCCACAAGTTGTTGATTTACTAGCTATTTCTAGCTTAGCATTCAAATCATCATTAATGCTTCTTAAGCTAGAAATTGTCTCATGGCAAGAAGATAATTCACTAGAAAGCATTTCATTTCTCTTAACTTCTAAGGCATGAGATTTTTGTGCTTCTACAAATTTGTCATGTTCTTCATACAACAAGTCCTCTTGTTTTTCTAAAAGCCTATTCTTATCATTCAAGGCATCAATCAATTCATTAATTTTATCTACCTTGGTTCTATCTAGGCCCTTAAATAAACATGAATAATCTATTTCATCCTCATCACTAGATTCGTCCTCACTTGAAGAAGCATAAGTAGAGTTTCGAGTACATACCTTCTTCTCCCTTGCCATAAGGCATGTGTGACGCTCGTTGGGGAAGAGGGATGACTTGTTGAAGGCGGTGGCGGTGAGTCCTTCATTGTCGGAGTCGGAGGAGGAGCAATCCGAATCTCACTCCTTTCCTAGATGTGCCTCGCCCTTTGCCTTCTTATAGTTCTTCTTATTCTCCCTCTTGTTCCCTTGATCCTGATCACTATCATTGTCGGGACAGTTAGCTATAAAATGACCAAGCTTACCACATTTGAAGCATGAGCGCTTCCCCTTTGTCTTGGTCTTGCTTGGCTGCCCCTTGCGACCTTTTAGCGCTGTCTTGAATCTTTTGATGATGAGGGCCATCTCTTCATCATTAAGTCCGGCCGCCTCAATTTGTGCCACCTTGCTAGGTAGTGCTTCCTTGCTTCTTGTTGCCTCCTTGATCATCATTCGCCCGCTTACAAATTTTCCAAGGACTTCTTCGGGCGACATTTTGGTGTACCTGGGATTCTCACGAATATTGTTCACCAAATGAGGATCAAGAACGGTAAAGGACCTTAGCATCAGTCGGACGACGTCGTGGTCCATCCATCGCGTGCTTCCGTAGCTCCTTATTTTGTTGATGAGGGTCTTGAGCCGGTTGTATGTTTGGGTCGGCTTCTCGCCCCTTATCATCACGAATCGTCCAAGCTCGCCTTCCACCAACTCCATCTTGGTGAGCAAGGTGACGTCGTTCCCCTCATGAGAGATTTTGAGGGTATCCCATATTTGCTTGGCGTTATCCAAGCCGCTCACTTTGTGGTATTCATCCCTGCACAATGAAGCTAGAAGAACAGTAGTAGCTTGTGCATTCTTATGAATTTGCTCATTAATGAGCATGGGACTATCCATACTATCAAAGTGCATTCCACTTTCTACAATCTCCCATATACTAGGATGGAGAGAGAACAAGTGACTACGCATTTTGTGACTCCAAAATCCGTAGTCCTCTCCATCAAAATGAGGAGGTTTACCAAGTGGAATAGATAATAAATGAGCATTTGTACTTTGAGGAATACGAGAGTAATCAAAAGAAAAGTTCGAATTGACCGGTTTCCTTCTCTCGTAGTCGTTGTGGTCGTCGTCCTGTTGGGAAGAAGTAGACTCATCGCTGTCGTAGTAGACGATCTCCTTGATGCGCCTTGTCTTCTTCTTCTTCCCATCTTTCCGTCTATGGCCCGAGCCCGAGTCGGTAGGCTTGTCATCCTTCGGCTCGTTGACGAAAGATTCCTTCTCTTTATCGTTGATCACAATACCCTTCCCCTTAGGATCCATCTCTTCGGGCGGTTAGTCCCTTTGTGAAGAGAACGGCTCCGATACCAATTGAGAGCACCTAGAGGGGGGGGGGTGAATAGGTGATCCTGTAAAACTTGAAAACTTAAGCCACAAAAACTTGGTTAAGCGTTAGCACAGTAAATGCCAAGTGGCTAGAGAGGAGTCAAAACACAATAACCACAAGAAATCAATCACAGAGATGGCACGGTGGTTATCCCATGGTTCGGCCAAGACCAACGCTTGCCTACTCCACGTTGTGGCGTCCCAACGGACGAGGGTTGCAATCAACCCCTCTCAAGCGGTCCAAAGACCCACTTGAATACCACGGTGTTTTGCTTGCTTTTCTCAATCCCGTTTGCGAGTAATCTCCACAACTTGGAGCCTCTCGCCCTTACACTTGAAGTTCACAAAGAAGCACGGAGCAAGGGAGGGATTAGCAACACACTCAAGACAAGAAATCACAGCAACACCACGCACAAAAGTCGCAACGAGAGCTCACAACACAACTCAATGAGTTCACCACTCAACTAGAGCTCTAATTGCTATTACAACGAATCAAAGGTGCGGAATCGATGTCTTGGTGCTTAAGAATGTTGTAGGAATGCTTGGTGTCCTCCTCCATGCGCCTAGGGGTCCCTTTTATAGCCCCAAGGCAGCTAGGAGCCATTGAGAGCAATCTAGGAAGGCTGATCTTGCCTTCTGTCGACTGGCGCACCGGACAGTCCGGTGCACACCGGACACTGTCCGGTGCCCGATTTCCTTCCAAAAATGGCGCAGTCGACCGTTGGCAGCCTGAGAGCCGTTGGCGCACCGGACATGTCCGGTGCACACCGGACAGTCCGGTGCCCCCTTCTAGCCGTTGCCCCAGCCACGTGTCCCGCGCAGATTGCGCGGCTGACCGTTGGCCCGGCCGACCGTTGGCTCACCGGACAGTCCGGTGCACACCGGACAGTCCGGTGAATTATAGCCGTACGTCACCGGTGAATTCCCGAGAGCGGCTACTTCGCTCGAGCCAGCCTGGCGCACCGGACACTGTCCGGTGCACCACCGGACACTGTCCGATGCACCACCGGACAGTCCGATGATCCCAGACTGAGCAGAGTCTTGGCTGCTCGAGCCAAGACATTTTCAATTGGATTTTTCCTGTTTACAGCACTTAGACACAATACATTAGTCCATAAAACAATGTACTAAGTCTGAGAAACATACCTTTATCCTTGATTTGTACTTTGTCCACCTTTTTACACTTAGGCACTTGTGTTGGACACTAAATCACCAAAATACTTAGAAATGGCCCAAGGGCACATTTCCCTTTCATGATGTAATAATTTAATACTCTTACATGCATGGTTTTATGCTTTATTGTATTTGCTCTGTGACTCACCATCGAGTGAGATTGTGGTACTTGATCCTATCAGTGGCCGTGTCAGACTAAATCCGAGGGATTGATGGGTTATTCCCATTTAAGTGTGGTCTAGCCTCTAAGGCAGGGCTTAGGCACTTAAGTTGGAATAATTCGGGCAGTTCCGCCACACAGGCGATGCACCTCGGCCTTGGCGGCTTCTGTCTTCTCGTCAGACATCTTGCACAGCTGTTGTTTCTTCGGCCTCACCGAAGGGTCAATTCCTAAGCCGTGCTCGATAATGGAGCGACTGACTCCGACTAGGTCGAGGGCGGACCAGGCGAAGACGTCTTTATTCTTGGATAGACAGCAAAGGAGCCGCTCCGTCGCGCGAAGTGAGGTCTTTGCTGATGGTAACTGAAAGTCGCCTAGAGGGGGAGCGGTGGATAGGCGAAACCTGAAAATTAAAACTTTATCCCCCAACTAGATCCCTTGATTAGTGGTTAGAACAAGATATACAAAAATAGGAGTATACAAACTAAGTTCTTGCTTGAAAAGAGTATTGCTAAATAATGCGGGAGTGATAAATCAATACAATTAATAAGTTATAGAATAACAAAGCAAGAAGTCTTAGATGAGAAGAGCACTAGGACAAGTTCTTTCTTGCAATGTGTTGCTTCACAAAATGGGAATTTAACTTGAAGCAACACCGAATGATATTAGCAAATAATAGTGCAAGAAAACTTGGAGCAAGGGAAAACAAACAAATCACAAGCAATAAACACAATGGACACGCGTGATTTGTTTTACCGAGGTTCGGCCCTCGAAGGCCTAGTCCCCGTTGAGGAGTCCACTTAAGGACGGGTCTTTTTCAACCCTTTCCCTCTCTCCCCCGATCACACAAGGATCGGCGAGCTCTTCTTCTTCTCAAGGATCACTCTCGATCCCACAAGGACCACCACACTCTTTGGTGTCTCTTGCTAGCTTTTACAAGCCTCCAACACTTTGGAGGAAGTTCGATAGGAGTCAATACTCCACGCACAAATGAACACAAAGATGTAGCACACACTATTTCTTAATGAATCTCACAAGGTGCTAGGGCTAAACTCAATTGAGTAGCTCTCAATTGCTTGCTCTCTCTTTTGTGGCACTTGTGTTGGTTGTAGTGGACTAAATCTTGTGTATAGGATGGATCAATGAATATATGTGGTTGGGAGGGCTTGAGTATGTCAACTAGATGACTTGGAATGTTGCTTGGGCTCCCACACCTTGAAGTGGCCGGTTGGGGTGGTATTTATAGCCACCAAACAAAATATGGCCGTTGGAGAATTCTGCTGGCGATGGGCGCACCGGACAGTCCGGTGCGCCACCGGACAGTGTCCGGTGTGCCACTGGACAGTGTCCGGTGAGCCGCCACGTCAGCCTGTTCGTCAGGGTTGGAGCTGGTCGACCGTTGGAGGCTTTGTCCTCATGTGGCACCGGACAGTTCGGTGTCGCACCGGACAGTCTGGTGCCCCTCTGACTTGCTGCTCTGACATCTGAAATCCACTGTTCATTTTGCAGAGTCGACCGTTGCGCGCAGGTAGCCGTTGCTCCGCTGGTGCACCGGACAGTCCGGTGGAACACCGGACAGTCCGGTGAATTATAGCGGAGGTGCGCCTGGAAAACCCGAAGGTGAAGAGTTTGAAGTCGATCTTCCCTGGTGCACCGGACACTGTCCGGTGGCACACCGGACAGTCCGGTGCGCCAGACCAGGGTGCCTTCCGGGTTGTCTTTTGCTCTTTTGTTTGAACCCTTTTCTTGGTCTTTTTATTAGCTTATTGTGAACCTTTGGCACTTGTAGAACTTATAGACTAGAGCAAACTAGTTAGTCCAATTATTTGTGTTGGGCAATTCAACCACCAAAATCATTTAGGAAAAAGGTGTAAGCCTAATTCCCTTTCAATCTCCCCCTTTTTGGTGATTGATGCCAACACAAACCAAAGCAAGTATAGAAGTTTATAATTGAACTAGTTTGCATAATGTAAGTGCAAAGGTTACTTGGAATTGAGCCAATATAAATACTTATAAGATACGCATGGATTGTTTCTTTAACTTTTGACATTTTGGACCACGCTTGCACCACATGTTTTGTTTTTGCAAATTCTTTTTGTAAATCCTTTTCAAAGTCCTTTTGCAAATAGTCAAAGGTAAATGAATAAGATTTTGAGAAGCATTTTCAAGATTTGAAATTTTCTCCCCCTATTTCAAATGTTTTTCCTTTGACTTAAACAAAACTCCCTCAATAAATTCTCCTCTTAGAGTTCAAGAGGATTTTAAGATATCAATTTTGAAAATACTACTTTCTCCCCCTTTAGAACACAAAGAGATACCAATTTGAAATTTGCCAATTGAAAATATTTTAAAATTAGGGTGGTGGTGCGGTCCTTTTGCTTTGGGCCAATACTTTCTCCCCCTTTGGCATGAATCACCAAAAACGGATACTTGGAATGAAATATAGGCCCTAACTTTCTCAACCCCTTTGGCAAACAATTGAAATACCAATTGAAATAGAGATAGGAGTGAAGATTATACCAAAGTGGAGAACAATACGGGGTACCGGCAAAGAGTAGAGAATACCGATGGAGTTGAGTGGAAGCGTCGTCTTTGCCGAATACTCTATTTCCCTTTCAATGCTATGACTAAGCATGAGAATACACTAGAAAACACATTAGTCATAGACACAAAAGAGATATGATCAAAGGATATGTCAAAATAAGCATGATCATAGCTCTATATAACATAGATTGCTCCCCCTAAATATGTGCATGGAGAGGAACACATATTTTGGCCTTAAATACCAATTGCACATAATTAGTTTAATGAGAACATATATATATTATCCGAAATGTGAAGTGCATTGTGTCATAGTATAAGTGTGATGCACATGACAGTTTATGCACTTATCAAAGCATGTTGTAAACATTTTAAGCATTTTACCCTTAAAGATTTCACAAAGACTTAAGGACCATCCACCTTTGGAACAAAGGTAGCTTATCCTCGTTACAAGGTTAAGCTTTAAGCTCTTTGATAATAAAACCACTTCATCTAGTTTTAACAAAGGTGCATAAATAATATTTAAGAGGTTAAACTAGATATGAAGCAGGGAAAATGCATGGACATGCTTTCACTTCCTTCTATACAAGATATGCAAGGAATGTATACAAAAGGAAGATTTAGGTACATATGTAAATGAATGGAAGTAGTTTTACGGTTTTGTACCTTCACATAGAGACGCTCTCTTCATTGTGCTTTGTCCTTTGTCTTAGTTGCTTAAGACCTATTCTTAAGACAATATATGGAAATATTTTGCACAAAAGAGAGTTCTACAACAAGTGATCCTTTTCTAAGTTATTGTTAACATATGGAAAATGGATCACAAATTGCATAAATGTATCATGAATTCCCCTTTTAACTTAGTGCATGTCAAGAGATATTGATTGATAGTATATGCGGCACTAAGAAGCATGATTGTAGAAGTCATTCTCTGATCAAACAAATAACAGATGTGATCAAGAGAACAACATACACAATAAATTATCAATTAAGCTTAGAGTAGGAGAATCCAGCAAATATGCTACTTTGGCAATGAAAGCTACAATCCTTGATAAAGATGACATTACTTTAACAAGATGGATTAAATTGAAGTAGCATACTTCATGAGAAACTTAATCTAATGCAAGAGACTATATGAAATTACTAAGATAAAGCATCAGTCTCAACATAATCAAGATATAAGAATAAACTCCCCCTAAAGATATGCATCGAGTATTTGAAAGAATTGACTCAATGCATTCACTTTTAAAGACATATAGGGAAAAGCATTATATATCTTGATCAAGGCTTATAAAATTTGCAATAAACCACTTAAGCCTAGAATTCTCATTATGAAAGGGTTTAGAATACTCACAACCACACCATTGATTGTTTTGTAGATCTTATTATCCAAGTAGGTGTTGTTGTTCTTGATGTCCTCCACTTTCATTTGAGTGTACTCCCTTTGTAGTTGTTTCCTTTTCCTTTCAAACTTATTGAAAATACTCAAGAAAGATGTTAATAGCACAAGGGAGTATATGATGGAAGATGATTCTTTTAGATAGGAGGTAAAAGCAATTCATCATCCATAAGTTACACAGACATGAAGTAAAATCCTTAACATTAGTGCACTTATACTTGAAAGGAGGAACATGCACTATTTAACAATTTGATTACTCATAGGAATTTACTTCTTCATACTGAACTTTATTATCATGACTTAGAAACACATCAATATGAGAATGGATATAGCAAAGGCATGAATTAGATTCTAATGGACAAACGCATTTATGAATATGATATTGAATGCACACTTAGTTATTTTAGGTCCAATAAAGAATCTATTCCTCACAAGGGTAGAATATGATAATTTAGATTAAATACCCATTGAGATGGGAACCAAACTTAATTAAGAAGATGAGTTCCCATACCTTTGCTTTTACCTTTTTTCCTTTGGGTGAAGATCAACCCATGAGGCTTGTGCACTTTCTCTCTTGTAGATTTTCATAATTGAACTCAAGAGAAATGTTAGTAGCAACACAAGCACTAGTTTCCATTTTTGTAATCATTTTTGATAAGGAATGAAAAGCTAGATTACTAAAACATGGAAACTTCATAGCATGAACTAGATTATCCATAGATGATGTTATGCTTAATTTTAACTCATAAAATAAGCACAAATAATCCTTTAAGATTACGGGTATAATCTAATTCATGATATGGAAAACGATAAATGTGAAAGAATCAAATCCAATTTAAGCAAGTAGAAACACATTATAAATCATTGGATTGATTTTTCTTTTCATGTTAGATTACACATTTCCAAAGAGAAACTTATTCTCTATAAGTGAGACTACTTGGGTTACTTAGACAAAATCATTAGTCTCACTATCCTAGTTATAGAGAGAGTTTTCTTTTTATACGTGTCCTAAGGATTTGAATTCCTTACATGACACCTTATTCTTTTAAGAACTTGAAATATCTCTCTATATCTAGAATCATGGCAATAATAGAATGACTAGCTAAAAACATGCCATGAGATACCTGCAACAATTTAAGGCATGTAGATTGCCATAGGATTGAAATGATGAGTATGCAATCTACCATATGAGAGGAAATTCTTCAAAGAATGGTAATATAAATTCAAAGGCATTTGAAGTGCTTTAATTTTTCTATGTGACTATACACTACACATAAGAAATGATATTCTAAAATACTTGCACTTAAAAGATAAATGTTACCATCCTTTGGCGTCCCTCTATGTTGTAGGCCTTGATTTTTCGTACATGATATTTCTTCATTTCCTACAACATATAATATCTTCCCCGAGATGATATGAATTTTAGACATAACAATTTGAAAAATAACCTTGGGTCAATCACGGATATAGATTATTGAAGATTGATAGCTTGAGTTATTGAGTATTAAATGGATTCTTTCAAACACCCCAAAGTTTCATATCATCTCCTTCTCCTGCAAAGCTTGTCAAGTACATTTTGGTACCCATCGCTTGATGGGTCCATCGAGGTTAGTCAACAAAGATCTAGGAACCCAAATGCCCTTTGTGTTAGCGCTCGGTAAACTCATTACCTTTCTAGCACAAGTTGCAATTTTGGGTTGCCTAGTTATATAAGAATTAATCGACAAGTTAGGAGTGGGATTGTTACCATGGGACAATCCTTGCATTGATGTCCCTTCTTTCGGCATGTGTAGCATAAGCGTTTTTCAGGCCTTGAAGATTTCTTCCTTCCTTGTTTCTTGCTTGCTACATGGTTAGTGAAGGTTTTCTTTTCTAACCCTATTCCTCTTTGTTTTAAATGGGGACAAGATCTAAGCAAGTGTCCCTTCTTGGAGCATTTAAAACATAGTTTATCATCCTTGTTAATAATCAAGCCATTTTTAATATAGGGACATGACCTAATCAAGTGCCCCTCTTCAAAGCATTCACTACACCTTTTTATGTGAAGTGTGGCTTGATCATTACCTTGGATGTTACCTTTAGTGGAGGCGTGGTTGAGGCTTTTGGAGGAGGTGTTGAATTTCATCTTCCTCTTGGCAATCCTCAAATCCTTGACATTTTCTTCAAGGGATGTAGTGCATGCCACGGTTGTTCCTGTCTCAAGCTTCTTCACCATGTGATCACGGTTATCTTGAGAAGGTTGAGCAATGCACTTCCCTTTTAGTTGTGTCAAGCTTATTTTTAGCCTCTCATTTTCTTCCTTGAGCTCTTGATATGTATCATCATTTGTTCCTGCAAGTTCTAGCTCAAAAGAAGATTTGCTTGTCGACGGACAACAAGCATTAGCACATGGCAATATAGTATTAATTTGAATACATGTGCATGAGTGAGGTTGTTGGGATTTTAAGTTTTCTATCACAACCTCATGAGCAATGTTTAATATGATATGATCATCTCTAAGATTTTCATGAGAGCATAGGAGCATATCATATTTTTCTTGAAAAGCTAGATTTTCAATTTTTAGCTTTTCTACTTGGTCCTTAAGCAAGGTATTCTTATTTACTAATTGAGCTATACAATGTAAAGCGCTATCTTGCTCAATTGAAATAGTTTCATACCTTTGGACCAAATCAACATGAGAGCACTTTAGCTCCTCATGTTCTTTAGTCAACTCGTCAAAGTATTGCATCTTCATGGAGAGAATACTTTCTAGCCTTTGACGAGCTTCGCCTTGCTCTCTTGCTCTTTCTAGAAGTTTGAGAATGACCGCCTTATCTTCTTGGCTTAGGCGAGCGTAGAGTTGCACAAAGCTTCTTTCTTCCTCCTCATCCTCATTTGTGCTTCCGCCATCATTTGCATTAGCCACACAACACATGTGGGAATCGAAATGGGAAGACACACCTTTTGGAGAGGTGGATTCATCGTTTGGTCTCCCCCGTTCATTTTCTTCTTCTTCCTTGCAAGGGTTAGTATCACAAATACCAAAGGAAGTAGAAGCACAAAATGAACTATCATGTTTGGACTTATTAAATTTGCCTTTAATTCTAGTCCAAATATCATGCATATCACAAATGGGTTTGTCATATTTTATTATGAAGGCATGCTAATCTTCTTTGCTAAGGGATTTACTTAAGATGTCATAAGCTAGATAGTTTAAGCGAATACATCTTAAATCTTCTTCGGAGGCATTTTCCCTAGCATAGTTAGGAGGAATAATACTCTTGTCTAAAATTTGTTCTAATTGAGGGTCTACCGCTCTAAAAGCATTTATCACTCTAGTAGACCATGAATTATAATTAGAACAATCGGAAAGCAATATCTCAAGAGTTACCTCCTTGTTCTCCTGGGTCTTCTTGTTCTTTTGGGATCTTCTACGAGCCATCACTTCGAGTTGTTAGACTCAAGATGAAGTGCCTAGCTCTGATACCAATTGAAAGTCGCCTAGAGGGGGGGGGGTGGATAGGCGAAACCTGAAAATTAAAACTTTATCCCCCAACTAGATCCCTTGATTAGTGGTTAGAACAAGATATACAAAAATAGGAGTATACAAACTAAGTTCTTGCTTGAAAAGAGTATTGCTAAATAATGAGGGAGTGATAAATCAATACAATTAATAAGTTATAGAATAACAAAGCAAGAAGTCTTAGATGAGAAGAGCACTAGGACAAGTTCTTTCTTGCAATGTGTTGCTTCACAAAATGGGAATTTAACTTGAAGCAACACCGAATGATATTAGCAAATAATAGTGCAAGAAAACTTGGAGCAAGGGAAAACAAACAAATCACAAGCAATAAACACAATGGACACACGTGATTTGTTTTACCGAGGTTCGGCCCTCGAAGGCCTAGTCCCCGTTGAGGAGTCCACTTAAGAACGGGTCTTTTTCAACCCTTTCCCTCTCTCCCCTGATCACACAAGGATCGGCGAGCTCTTCTTCTTAAGGATCACTCTCGATCCCACAAGGACCACCACACTCTTTGGTGTCTCTTGCTAGCTTTTACAAGCCTCCAACACTTTGGAGGAAGTTCGATGGGAGTCAATACTCCACGCACAAATGAACACAAAGATGTAGCACACACTATTTCTCAATGAATCTCACAAGGTGCTAGGGCTAAACTCAATTGAGTAGCTCTCAATTGCTTGCTCTCTCTTTTGTGGCACTTGTGTTGGTTGTAGTGGACTAAATCTTGTGTATAGGATGGATCAATGAATATATGTGGTTGGGAGGGCTTGAGTATGTCAACTAGATGACTTGGAATGTTGCTTGGGCTCCCACACCTTGAAGTGGCCGGTTGGGGTGGTATTTATAGCCACCAAACAAAATATGGCCGTTGGAGAATTCTGCTGGCGATGGGCGCACCAGACAGTCCGGTGCGCCACCGGACAGTGTCCGGTGAGCCGCCACGTCAGCCTGTTCGTCAGGGTTGGAGCTGGTCGACCGTTGGAGGCTTTGTCCTCATGTGGCACCGGACAGTCCGGTGTCGCACCGGACCGTCCGGTGCCCCTCTGACTTGCTGCTCTGACATCTGAAATCCACTGTTCACTTTGCAGAGTCGACCGTTGCGCGCAGGTAGCCGTTGCTCCGCTGGTGCACCGGACAGTCCGGTGGAACACCGGACAGTCCGGTGAATTATAGCGGAGGTGCGCCTGGAAAACCCGAAGGTGAAGAGTTTGAAGTCGATCTTCCCTGGTGCACCGGACACTGTCCGGTGGCACACCGGACAGTCCGGTGCGCCAGACCAGGGTGCCTTCCGGGTTGTCTTTTGCTCTTTTGTTTGAACCCTTTTCTTGGTCTTTTTATTAGCTTATTGTGAACCTTTGGCACGTGTAGAACTTATAGACTAGAGCAAACTAGTTAGTCCAATTATTTGTGTTGGGCAATTCAACCACCAAAATCATTTAGGAAAAAGGTGTAAGCCTAATTCCCTTTCAGTAACCATCTGCTGGGGCGTAGCCTGGTCGAGGGGGACGGTCTTGGTCCCGCCGTTGCTCTGCAGCTATGCTTTTTCATGCTCTTTGGCGGTTGAATTGGCACACCCGGGGACTTCGCGCTGGGCCATGAGGCAGTGTACGTTTCTTTGCCCAGGGACGAAGTCTCTTTCTATGTTACGCGCAACCTGCTGGTTGCCGTAAACTGTGATGGCGCCTTGCGAACCTGGGATCTTCATGCACAGGTAAAGTCCGTGGATAGCTGCCTCAAACTTATTGATGGAGCCCTAGCCCATTATGGCATTGTACGGGTACATCATGTCGACGATGTCGAACGTGACTTGCTCACTTTGGACATTGGGTGCTACACCGAAGGAGAGGGGCAACTCTATTTTGCCGATGGGAAAGGTGCCCTTGCCGCCGAAGCCGTATAGGGGGTTGTCCGAGGGCTTGAGCAGGCTGTGGCTTATGCCCATGCGATCGAAGGCATGGAGGAAAATGATGTCTGCCTGGCTGCCATTGTCGACCAAGACTTTGTGCAAGTCCCAGCCTGCCACGCTGCAGTTGATGACCATGGCATCGATGTGTGGGGCGCTGCGCAGATCGACGTCTCGGGCGTCGAAGGTCAATGGCACGTGGGATCACTTTGTATGTACGACCGGACCGGTGACTGCGACGTGGTTGATGCTGCGGTAATGATCCCTCTTCTGCCGCTTTGTGTCGAAGTCGGCGCTGGACCCCCCGGTAATCATATGGATGACTCCGCGATACGGTTGATCGGCGAAGTCCTCTTGCTTTGGGGCTTGGGGGTGGTGGATGTTTTGCTGTTGATGGTGTGGGGGTGGGGGTGGGGGAGGTACGATTTGTACCTCCTGGTGGTGTTGGTATGCGTGGTGCGGTGGAGGCGGAGCGGGGCCGTGGTTGTATGGTTGAGGGGGTTGCTGGTATGCGTGTGCGACAATTCTAGGGTTGTTGGCTAGTTGTGCCCGTGCCATTCTGTCTCTGGTGGCCTTCGTCTCTGGGCAGTCCCTTGTGGGATGCGTGCAGTCTTCGCCGTGGAACAGGCAGTAAATCTGCGTGGCTGCTGCGCACGCCCCCGTCCTCGACCACGAGTTCCACTTCCTCGGCCCTGGGGGGGATACTCCTGGCGGCGAGGGGCCTCACCAGCGGGGGGCTGGTTGGCGATGTTGTGCACCTGCTGCTGATTGCGGCCGTCCCGGCCAGAATCTGTCTGCGAGGGCCTCGTCCAAGTGCGGCTGGACTATGGAGGGTCTTTGGGCTTCCTCTGAGATTCGACTTTGCGCTGGTGGAGCTCTTCGGATCTAGCATATTTCTCAAACAGCTGATACAACTCCTAGAGGTTCCTGGGCGGGTCCCTGATGCAGTGGCTGTAGAGGACGCCGGCCCGAAGACCACTGATGGCGTAGTGGATGGCGATCTGGTTATCGACCAAAGGCAGTTGTGACTTGAGGGTCAGGAACTTGCGATAATACTCCCGTAGAGTCTCTCGTTCCAGCTGCTTGCAGAGTGAGAGTTCAGCCAAGGCGTCGGTGTCTGGGCGGTACCCTTGGAAGTTGAGCAAGAATTTGTCCCGAAGACTTCTCTAGGAGTCGATGGACAATGGGGGCAACCTGGTGTACCAGGTGAGGGCTGGGCCTTCAAGGGCAATGATGATTGATGAGTGACTTGGCCATCGTGGCATCGTCCCCTCCGGATGATGCAACAGCGACTTGATAGCTCATGATGTACTGTGCTGGATCAGTGCTGCCGTTGTATTTGGGATAGGTCCCTGCCCTGAAGTTGGCGGGCCATGGTGTCACTTGCAGGTGAGGTGCCAGGGGACTTCGCTCGTCAAGGTAGTTGACACCTTGGAAAGCCATGGCGTGAGGGGTGGCGTGTTCGCGCTGAGGGGCGAACAGGTCTTCGATTTGTGCGTGCTGCTGGAGGGGTGGGCCGTGTTGCAGGCCGAGTTGGCCTTCGCTCTGCATGAGCGCGATCTCTTGTTCAAGCTCTTGTGCCTTCTGCTCTTCATCGCGTATCATCCGTCGCAACTTGGCTTTTGCAGACACACGTTGGCGCTTGGCCTCGAGGATCTCTTTTTGCTTTTGGAGGTTGCGGTTCTTGATGCGCAGGGCACGCAGCTGTAGCTACTCTTCGGCCGAAACGCTGATGACTTCGCCGTCCTCGGTGGCGTCCGCGCCCTCTGGTGGAGCGAAGCCTGGGGGAGGCTGCTGTGGTCCCCCGGAGCTGCAGGTGCGGAGGCTACCTTCGGTGGTGGGTTATTCATTGCGCTGCTTCTTGCTGTTTGCGTCGTCTTCGCAGGGCTCTTGGAGAGTGTTGTCGACGAGGGCCTTGCCCTTTTTCTCGGCTAGCAGTGCCGCCTTCGTGGCTTCGTCAGCCTTCGACGCTTGGGGGCCATCGCGGGTGGTGTTTCGTAGCACGAACGGTGGGCGCCAAATGTTGGAACTTGCTCTCCTGAGCGAGTTGATCCAACTAGGGAGTAAAAGTGGTGAGAACGGGGCTACAACTCGAGATGGCAATAGCTCTGTTAACCGGGCCTCTCAAGGACACTGTGCGGGGGTATTTATAGGTGTCTGAGTGCCCAGCGTCCGGTGTTAAGGACGCATGTGCCCTCAGGCGCCTAGGTTATCCCCGGAATATTCCCATAAAGCAGGGTTATAGACTGTAATTACAGGGAGACCTTTACAAATTAGGCCCGTGATGCGCAGCGGCCACGTAGGGCCTATTACAATGGGCCGGATCACACGTGGGCCTCCATGCTGGAGCAGGTCGCGGGAAAAGGCGACTCCGCCGTAGGCCTTCGTCTTCCAGTGCGTCGAGCGAAGGGTGTGGAGCGAAGGGTAGAGCTCGCCAGTCTTGTCTCCGTTGTTGCAGTGGGTGTGGCGAAGGCCTTCGAGCGAAGGGTGGCGTCTTCGCCTTCGCCCCAACAAAGATACTCCCCCTTTTTGAACACAATAAGATACTTTGAAAACTTCATTTTTAAAATTTGGTGGTGGTGCGGTCCTTTTGCTTTGGGCTAATACTTTCTCCCCCTTTGGCATGAATCGCCAAAAACGGATACTTGAGAGTGAAATATAAGCCCTTTCACTTTCTCCCTAATGGCAAACACATAAATAAGAGTGAAGATTATACCAAAGTGGAGAACTATGCGGAATACCAGCAAATACCAATGGAGTTGAGTGGAAGCGTCGTCTTTGCCGAATACTCCATTTCCCTTTCAATTCTATGACTAAGCATGATAATACACTTGAAAACACATTAGTCATAGTCATAAAAGAGATATGATCAAAGGTATATAAATGAGCTATGTGTGCAAAGTATCAATCAAAATTCCGAGAATCAAGAATGTTTAGCTCATTCCTAAGTTTGGTAAAGGTTTTCTCATCTAGTGGCTTGGTAAAGATATCGGCCAATTGATCTTTGGTGTTAATATAGGCTATCTCGATATCCCCCCTTTGTTGGTGATCTCTCAAAAAGTGGTACCGAATGGCTATGTGCTTAGTGCGGCTGTGTTCAACGGTATTATCCGCCATGCGGATTGCACTCTCATTATCACATAGGAGAGGGACTTTGCTAAATTTGTAGCCATATTCCCTGAGGGTTTGCCTCATCCAAAGCAATTGCGCGCTACAATGGCCCGCGGCAATGTACTCGGCTTCGGCGGTAGAAAGAGCTACTGAGTTTTGTTTCTTTGAAGCCCGAGACACCAGGGATCTCCCTAGAAACTGACAAGTCCCTGATGTGCTCTTCCTATCAATTTTACACCCTGCCCAATTAGCATCGGAATATCCTAGTAAATCAAACGAGGATCCCTTGGGGTACCAAAGACCAAACTTAGGTGTATGAACTAAATATCTCAAGATTCTCTTCACGGCCCTAAGGTGAACTTCCTTAGGATCGGCTTGGAACCTTGCACACATGCATACGGAAAGCATAATGTCCGGTCGAGATGCACATAAATAGAGTAAGGATCCTATCATTGAGCGGTATACCTTTTGATATACGGATTTACCTCCCGTGTCGAGGTCGAGATGCCCATTGGTTCCCATGGGTGTCTTGATGGGTTTGGCATCCTTCATCCCAAACTTGGTGAGTATGCCTTGAATGTACTTCGTTTGGCTAATGAAGGTGCCCTCTTGGAGTTGCTTGACTTGAAATCCTAGAAAATACTTCAACTCCCCCATCATAGACATCTCGAATTTTTGTATCATGATCCTACTAAACTCTTCACAAATAGATTTGTTAGTAGACCCAAATATGATATCATCAACATAAATTTGGCAACAAATCATTTTCAATTGTTTTAGTAAAGAGAGTAGGATCGGCCTTTCCGACTATAAAGCCATTAGTGATAAGAAAATCTCTTAGGCATTCATACCATGCTCTTAGGGCTTGCTTGAGCCCATAAAGTGCCTTAGAGAGTTTGTAAACATGATTAGGATACTCACTATCTTCAAAGCCGGAAGGTTGCTCAACATAGACCTCTTCCTTGATTGGTCCATTGAGGAAGGCACTCTTCACGTCCATTTGATAAAGCTTAAAGCCATGGTAAGTAGCATAGGCAAGTAATATACGAATTGACTCAAGCCTAGCTACGGGTGCATAGGTTTTACCAAAATCCAAACATTCGACTTGTGAATACCCCTTGGCCACAAGTCGGGCTTTGTTCCTTGTCACCACACCATGCTCATCTTGTTTGTTGCGGAAGACCCACTTGGTTCCTACAACATTTTGGTTAGGACGTGGAACTAAATGCCATACCTCATTCCTCGTGAAGTTGTTGAGCTCCTCTTGCATCGCCAGCACCCAATTCGAATCTTGAAGTGCTTCCTCTACCCTGTGTGGCTCAATAGAGGAAACAAAAGAGTAATGTTCACAAAAATGAGCGACTCGAGATCGAGTGGTTACCCCCTTATGAATATCTCCAAGGATGGTGTTCACGGGGTGATCTCTTTGAATCGCTTGATGGACTCTTGGGTGTGGCGGTCTTTGATCTTATTCATCTTCCTTGTCTTGATCATGGGCATCTCCCCCTTGATCGATGTCCTCCTCTTGAGGTTGCTCGTCTTCTTGATCTTCATTGTCATCATCCTGAGATTGATTCTCATCTTGAGTTGGTGGAGATGCTTGCATGGAGGAAGATGGTTGTTGATCTTGTGCTTGTGGAGGCTCTTCGGATTCCTTAGGACACACATCCCCAATGGACATGTTCCTTAGTGCTACGCACAGAGCCTCTTCATCATCTAGCTCATCAAGATCAACTTGCTCTACTTGAGAGCCGTTAGTCTCATCAAACACAACATCACAAGAAACTTCAACTAGTCCAGTGGACTTGTTAAATACTCTATATGCCCTTGTGTTTGAATCATAACCAAGTAAAAAGCCTTCTACAGCCTTAGGAGCAAATTTAGATTTTCTACCTCTTTTAACAAGAATAAAGCATTTGCTACCAAAGACTCTAAAATATGAAACATTGGGCTTTTTACCGGTGAGGAGTTCATATGATGTCTTCTTGAGGACTCGGTGAAGATATAACCGGTTGATGGCGTAGCAAGCGGTGTTGACCGCCTCGGCCCAAAACCGATCCGAAGTCTTGTACTCATCAAGCATGGTCCTTGCCATGTCCAATAGAGTTCTATTCTTCCTCTCCACTACACCATTTTGTTGTGGCGTGTAGGGAGAAGAGAACTCATGCTTGATGCCCTCCTCCTCAAGAAAGCCTTCAATTTGAGAGTTCTTGAACTCCGTTCCATTGTCGCTTCTTATCTTTTTGACCCTTAAGCCGAACTCATTTTGAGCCCGTCTCAAGAATCCTTTCAAAGTCTCTTGGGTTTGAGATTTATCCTGCAAAAAGAATACCCAAGTGAAGCGAGAATAATCATCCACAATAACTAGACAATACTTACTCCCACCGATGCTTATGTAAGCTATCGGGCCGAATAGGTCCATGTGGAGTAGCTCAAGTGGCCTGTCAGTCGTCATGATGTTCTTGTGTGGATGATGAACACCAACTTGCTTCCCTGCTTGGCATGCGCTACAAATCCTATCTTTCCCAAAACGAATATTGGTTAGTCTCAAAATGTGCTCTCCCTTTAGAAGCTTGTGAAGATTCTTCATCCCAACGTGGGCTAGTCGGCGGTGTCAGAGCCAACCCATGTTAGTCTTAGCAATTAAGCAAGTATCGAGTTCAGCTCTATTGAAATCAACTAAGTATAGCTAACCCTCTAATACCCCCTTAAAAGCTAATGAATCATCACTTCTTCTAAAGACAGTAACACTTATATCCGTAAAAAGATAGTTGTAACCCATTTTGCATAATTGAGAAACAGAAAGCAAGTTATAGTCTAAAGAATCTACAAGAAAAATATTGGAAATAGAATGGTCAGGTGATATTGCAATTTTACCCAATCCTTTGTCCAAACCTTGATTTCCATCCCCGAATGTGATAGCTCTTTGGGGATCTTGGTTTTTCTCTTAGGAGGAGAACATCTTTTTCTCCCCAGTCGTGTATTTTGTGCACCCGCTATCGATGATCCAACTTGAGCCCCCGGATGCATAAACCTACAACACAAATTTAGGCCTTGTTCTTAGGTACCCAAACGGTCTTGGGTCCTTTTACATTAGAAACAAGCACCTTGGGTACCCAAACACAAGTCTTGGAGCCCATGTGTTTGCCCCCAACATATTTGGCAACTACTTTGCTTGATTTGTTAGTAAGCACATATGAAGCATCAAAAGTCTTAAATGAAATGTTATGATCATTTGATACAATAGGAGATTTCTTTTTAGGCATTTTGGCATGAGTAGAACGCCTAGAGCTAGAAGCCTCATTCTTATAAATAAAATCATGGTGAGAAACAGAATGAGTATTCTTAGCATGAATTCTCCTAATCTTATCCTCAGGATAACCAGCAGGATATAAAATATAGTCCTCATTATCCTGAGGCATGGGAGCTTTGCCCTTAACAAAGTTAGACAATCTTTTAGGAGGGGCATTAAGCTTGACATTGTCTCCTTGTTGAAAGCCAATGCCATCCTTAATGCCTGGGCGTCTCCCACTATAGAGCATGCTTCTAGCAAATTTAAATTTTTCATTTTCTAAGTCATGCTCATTGATTTTAGCAGTTAATGTAGCTATGTGATCATTTTGTTGTTTAATTAAAGCAAGGTGATCAAGAATATCATCTACATTAACATCTTTACATCTAGTGCAAATAGAAACATGATCAACCGTAGATGTAGAGGGTTTGCAATCATTTAATTTAACAATCCTAGGATGTAAAATGGCATTCTCATCTCTAAGATTGGTAATAGCATCATTGCAAACATTTAAGTCTGTAGCCTTATCAGTCAATTTTTCATTTTCAATCTTAAGGCTAGCAAGAGAGGTATTCAATTTATCAATCTTAGCAATCAAATTTGCATTGTCATTTCTAAGATTGGCAATTGAATCATCACATACATTTGATTTCTCAACCTTAGCAATTAATTTAGCATTTTCATTTCTAAGGCTAGAAATAGTGTCATGGCAAGTACTAAGCTCACTAGTTAATTTTTCATTTTTCTCTACCTCCTGAGCATAAGCATTTTTAGTCTTAACATGCCTTTTGTTTTCCTTAATAAGGAAGTCCTCTTGGCTATCCAAGAGTTCATCCTTCTCATGAATAACACTAATCAATTCATTTAATTTCTCTTTTTATTGCATGTTAAGATTGACAAAAAGAGTAAGCAAGTTATCCACATCATCACTAGAATTATCCTCATCACTAGAAGTTGCATACTTAGTGGAGGATCTTGATTTTACCTTCTTCTTGCCATCCTTTGCCATGAGGCACTTGTGGCCGACGTTGGGGAAGAGGAGGCCCTTGTTGATGGTGATGTTGGTGGCGTCCTCGTCGTCGGAGGAGTCGGTGGAGCTCTCGTCGGAGTCCCACTCCCGGCAAACATGGGCATCACCACCCTTCTTCTTGTAGTACCTCTTCTTCTCCTTCTTCTTCCCCCTCTTGTCATTGCCCCTGTCACTGTCACTAGAAATAGGACATTTTGCTATAAAGTGACCGGCCTTACCACACTTGTAGCAAACCTTCTTGGAACAGGACTTGTAATCTTTCCCCTTCCTTTGCTTGAGGATTTGGCGAAAGCTCTTGATGATGAGCGCCATTTCCTCGTTGTCGAGCTTGGGGGCGTCAATGGGAAGTCTACTTGATGTAGACTCTTCTTTCTTCTCCTCCGTTGCTTTGAAGGCAACGAGTTGCACATCGGGTGTGGAGGAGGCGCCTTGCTCGATGATTTTCTTGGAGCCTTTGATCATCAATTCAAAGCTCACAAATTTTCCTATCACTTCCTCGAAAGACATTAGTTTGTATCTAGGATCACCATGAATTAATTGTACTTGAGTAGGATTAAGAAAAACTAGTGATCTTAGAATAACCTTGACCATTTTATGGTCATCCCATTTGGTGCTCCCGAGGTTGCGCACTTGATTTACCAAGGTCTTTAGCCGGTTGTACATGGCTTGCGGGTCTTCTCCTTGGTTGAGCATAAAATGACTGAGCTCCCCCTCGATCGTTTCCCTCTTGGTGATCTTGGTCACCTCATATCCTTCGTGCGTGGTCTTGAGCACGTCCCAAATATCTTTGGCGCTCTTCAACCCTTGCACCTTATTATACTCCTCTCGACTTAGAGAGGCGAGGAGTATAGTGGTGGCTTGGGAGTTGAAGTGCCGGATTTGGGCAACCTCGTCCGAGTCATAGTCTTCATCCCCTATGGATGGTACCTGTACTCCAAACTCAACAACATCCCAAATGCTAGTGTGGAGTGAGGTTAGATGGTGCCTCATTTTGTCACTCCACATATTATAATCTTCACCATAAAAAACGGGTGGTTTGCCTAATGGGACGGAAAGTAAAGGAGTATGTTTGGAAATGCGAGGATAGTGTAGGGGGATCTTACTAAACTTCTTGCGCTCATGGCGCTTAGAAGTGACAGACGGTGCGTCGGAGCCGGAGGTGGATGGTGATGAAGAATCGGTCTCGTAGTAGACCCCCTTCTTCATTTTCTTTTTCTTGTCGCCACTCCGATGCAACTTGTGAGGAGGTGATTCCTCCTTCTTCTTGTTGCGAGACACTCCCGATGGAGCCTTCCCGTGGCTTGTAGCGGGCTTCTCGCCGGTTACCATCTCCTTCTTGGCATGCTCTCCCGACATCACTTCGAGCGGTTAGGCTCTAATGAAGTACCAGGATCTGATACCAATTGAAAGTCACCTAGACGGGGGGGGGGGGGTGAATAGGCGGAATCTGAAATTTATAAACTTTAACCACAACTACAAGTCGGGGTTAGCATTAGAAATATAATCGAGTCTGAAAGAGAGGGCGAAAACAAATCAACCAAAGAAATAGAGCGGATGACACGGTGATTTGTTTTACCGAGGTTCGGTTCTTGCAAACCTACTCCTCATTTAGGTGGTCACAAAGACCGGGTCTCTTTCAACCCTTTCCCTCTCTCAAACGGTCACTTTGACCGAGTGAGCTTTCTCCTTATCTCACGGGTCACTTAGACCCCGCAAGGACCACCACACACTTGGTGTCTCTTGCCTTGGTTACAAAACACTTGAGAACAAGAAATGAGGAAGGAAGAAAGCGTTCCAAGCACAAGAACTCAAAAGAACACAAATATCACTCTCTCCCTAGTCACTATTTGATTGGAATGATCTTTGGACTTGGGAGAGGATTTGATCTCTTTGTTTGTGTCTTGAAGTGAAGTCTAGAGCTCTTGTATTGAATGCAATGGCTAAAAACTTGGATGCCTTGAAGTGTGGTGGTTGGGGATGACTGCTGTCGTATGGCGCACCGGACAGTCCGGTGCACCACCGGACATTGTCCGGTGCGCCAGCCACGTCACCCAACCGTTAGGGTTCGACCGTTGGAGCTCTGACATGTGGGGCCACCGGACAGTCACTGTTCACTATCCAGTGCGCCTTCTGACGCCTGCTCTGACTTCTGTGCGCACAAGCGCGCACTGTAGCATTTCACAGTTCCTTTGCAGACGACCGTTGGCGCAAGTAGCCGTTGCCTCCGCTGGCACACCGGACAGTCTGGTGTTACACCGGACAGTCCGGTGAATTATAGCGGAGTGGCTCCCCGAATTCCTGAAGCTAGCAAGTTTGAGTTGATCCACCATGGTGCACCGGACACTGTCCGGTGGTGCACCGGACAGTGTCCGGTGCGCCAGACCAGGGAAGCCTTCGGTTGTCTTTTGCTCTTTTTATTTGAACCCTTTCTTGGTCTTTTTATTGGTTTGTGTTGAACCTTTGGCACCTGTAGAACTCATAATCTAGAGCAAACTAGTTAGTTCAATAATTTGTGTTGGGCAATTCAACCACCAAAATTCATATCGGAAAAGGTTTGACCCTATTTCCCTTTCAAAGTCCCCGGCGCATCCGCCCCCTCGCATCCCCCACGCCTGCGCCCGCTCCCATCCCCCTCGAAGATAGCCGCCTCGGCCCTCCTTGCAGGCACCGTCGTGCCGGGTCCGTGCTAGCCGCCTCCCCCGCTCACGAGGCCACCGCTCGTGAGGTCGCTCCTCCCCCCTAGCCAACCCCTAAAATATTGCTTTCGGAGGACCCCGCTGAGCCCAAGGTCCTGACGCATGAGGAGATGCTGATGCTGCCCATGGGGCCCTAGGTGCGCTCGGTCGCAGGAGCGGTCCCACGATGGTGGATTCAACGACGCTGGAGAGGCGCCGGAAGAGAGCACCCATATATTTAGCAGTCGCCACTGCCACACGCGAGGAGAAGAAGCAAGAAGGCACGCAGGTGCGGTGACGGTGCTCAGGTGCGTGGAAGGATACAATTTGGGGCTGGTTGGATCTCCGCGCCTACTCTGGTCTTGTGGCGGAACGATGGTTCCTCTTTTTCCTTGTGATAGTTTGACGGTGCTCTTGGTTAAGCTATTCTGCGGTTGTTGTTGCAGGCTCTGGGCTGGTGGCGTCGTGGCAAGCGCAAGAAGGCCGCCACGAGTGGCAAGCCCAAGCGCCCGCCCTCCGCCTTCTTCGTCTTCATGTGAGTTCTTGCTGCCTCGGTGAGTCATTAACTCAGATCTCTAGATCTATGCTCTATTTTTGTCAAGAGTCTATGGATTCCCCCGATTATTGAACGTGTTGTGGCGTTTTTTTGCTTTTCAGGTCAGAATTCAGACAGGAAAATCAGATTATTGAACGTGTTGTGGCGTTTGTTTGCTTTTCAGGTCTGAATTCAGGCAGGAGTATCAGGTTCAACACCCTGGCAACAAGAGTGTTACGGCTGTTAGTCACCTTGCACTCTGGTCTCCCTTTATTTTTTGGTGCGTTTGCATATGTCTTCTTTGTTCGTGTTGGTGGATCAGGTGAGCAAGGCAGCACGGGAAAAGTGACATGCCATGTCAGATTAAGTAAGTAGATCTCTCGAATACCTAGATCGACTTTGTGTTTTGGATTTAGATTTATCTATTGTGTGTCTCCTTTGTCGTTATTTTTTAGCTCAAAATGGGTGTTTATGCACAATGTTGAGGTTTATTTGGTTGGGTAGGGCACCTAACCAAATTGAAGGATACAGTTTGGGGTTCGAGCAATGACTTTGTTCCTAAAATTCAGCCATGCTAATTTCTCGTTCCGCAATTATTCACGATTCCATGGTATAATACAAAACCTGCGCATACTAGGGCACGGATGTAGGCACTTAGGATGAGTAGGCCATTCGTTGTTGAGATGGCATGTGATTCAATTTGGGTCCAAAGCCCTGTACCAAGCTGCTCTTTAGGTTCCATGTAGCTGTTTGTATAACTTGAGAAACGTTTACAATGAAGTTTTGTCTTATCCCGGTACAAGTGGAAATCAGATGCAAATAATATACTACGGACTAAATAATACAAATGTTGTCTATGTGCCAATCAAATTACACCCCCTAGAGTCTAAGAGAACAATGAGATGCCACTGCCCACGTTGACCTCATCATGAACAAGGTGAAAGGGAAATGTGCCCTTGGGCCATTTCTATAAGATTTTGATGATTAAGTGCTCCACACAAAAATGCCTTGAGTGATATTTGTGCCAAAGATTCAAGAAGTGCAAATCAAGATTAAAGGTATGTTTCTAGACTTAGTACATTATTTTGAAGACTAATGTATTGTGTCTAAGTGCTAGAAACAGGAGAAATCGCTTTGAAGATAAGTTGGCTGTGTTCAGCCAAAAGGCTGCTCGGTCTGGGTGCACCGGACTGTCCGGTGGTGCACCGGACAGTGTCCGGTGTGCCAGGACCGGTCCAGATGAACAGCCTGCTCTCGGGTCTCGACGGCAGCGTACGGTTATAAATCACCGGACTGTCCGGTGGTGCACCAGACTGTCCGGTAAGTCGTCTAGGGCGAAGTCGCCGCTCTCGAGAAACCAGTCAACTGCGTCTGGCTAAAAATCACCGGACTGTCCGATGAGCCAATGGTCGGGCGCGCCAACGGTCGGCCGCGCAATCCGCGCGTGATGCGTGGCCGAGCCAACGGTCGGATGGGGGCACCGGACAGTGTCCGGTGCGCCAACGACTCCAAATCTTCAACGGTCGGCTACGCCAGATTAGGAAAGCAATCCGCACCGGACAGTGTCCGGTGGTGCACCGGACTGTTCGGTGCGCCACCCGACAGAAGGCAAGATTTGCCTTCCTGGATTGCTTCCAACGGCTTCTAGCTGCCTTGGGGCTATAAAAGGGTCCCCTAGGCGCATGGAGGAGTACACCAAGCATTCTTTGATCAACTCTAAGCACCAAGACTCCATTTCCGTGCATTTGATACTTTGTGATAGCAACTAGAGCTCCATTTGAGTAGAGAACTCTTCGAGTTGTGTTGCGAGCTCAAGTTGTGACTTGTGTGCATGTTTGTGCTCTGATTTTGTGTCTTGTGTGCGTTGTTCTCCCTCCCTTACTTCTGTGTTTCTTTGTGATCATCCTTTGTAAGGGCGAGAGGCTCCAAGTTGTGGAGATTCCTCGCAAACGGGAGATAGTAAACGAAAGCAAAACACCGTGGTATTCAAGTTGATCATTGGATCACTTGAGAGGGGTTGAGTGCAACCCTCATCCGTTGGGACGCCACAATGTGGAGTAGGCAAGTGTTGGACTTGGCCAAACCACGAGATAAACCACTGTGCCTCTCTGTGTTGATTTCTTTGTGGTTATCGTGTTTAGCAAGAACTCCTCTCTAGCCACTTGGCTTTATTGCTCTAACACTTAATCAAGTTTGTGGCTTTAAGTTTCAAGTTTTTACAGGATCACCTATTCACCCCCCTCTAGGTGCTCTCAATTGGTATCAGAGCCGTTCTCTTCACGCAAGAGACTAATCGCCCGAAGAGATGGATCCTAAGGGAAAGGGGATGGTGGTCAACGATAATGAGAAGGAGTCCACCTTCAACGAGCCAAGAGACGATAAGCCCACCGACTCTGGCTCGAGTCAGAAAAAGAAAGACGGGAAGAAGAAGAGGCGCATCAAGAAGATAGTCTACTACGACAGCGACGAGTCTTCTTCTTCCCAAAAGGACAACGACAACGACTACGAGAAAAAGAAAACGATCAACTCAAACTTTTCTTTTGATTACTCTCGTATTCCGCATAATTCAAATGCACATTTGCTTTCCATTCCTCTTGGTAAACCTCCACACTTTGATGGAGAGGACTACAGATTTTGGAGTCATAAAATGCGTAGTCACTTGTTCTCTCTTCATCCAAGTATATGGGAGATATTAGAGAATGGAATGCATTTTGATAGTTCTGATAATCCCATGTTTATTAATGAACAAATTCACAAAAATACACAAGCTACCACTGTTCTTTTAGCATCCTTGTGCAGGGAAGAGTACCATAAGGTGAGCGGCTTGGATAACGCCAAGCAGATTTGGGACACCCTAAGGATCTCGCATGAGGGAAATGATGTCACCATGCTCACCAAGATGGAGTTGGTAGAGGGCGAACTAGGAAGGTTCACAATGATCAGGGGGAGGAGCCAACCCAAACGTACAACAGGCTCAAGACCCGGGTCAAAAATATAAGGAGCTATGGAAGCACGAGATGGATGGACCACAACGTCGTCCGGCTTATGCTAAGGTCCTTCACTGTCCTTGATCCTCATCTTGTTAACTCTATTCGTGAAAATCCTAGGTATACCAAGATGACGCCCGAGGAAATACTTGGGAAGTTTGTAAGCGGGCGAATGATGATCAAGGAGGCGAGATATGTTGATGAGGCGCTAAATGGCCCAATGACGATCCACGAGCCTCAAACCATTGCCCTCAAAGCAACAAGTAGCAGGGAGGCGCTACCTAGCAAAGTGGCGCAAGTTGAGGCGGCGGGGCTTAACGAGGAAGAAATGGCCCTCATCATCAAGCGCTTCAAGACGGCGCTAAAGGGTCGCAAGGAGCATCCCAACAATAACAAGACAAAGGGGAAGCGCTCCTGCTTCAAGTGTGGTAAGTATGGTCATTTTATAGCTAATTGTCCCGACAACACTAATGACCAAGAACAAGAGAAAGGCGGGAAGAGGGAAAAGAAGAAGGCCTACAAGAAGGCAAAGGGCGAGGCACACCTCAGCAAAGAGTGGGACTCGGATTGTTCGTCGTCCGACTCCGATGACGAAGGACTCGCCGCCTCGGCCTTCAACAAATCGTCGCTCTTCCCCAACGAGCGCCACATGTGCCTAATGGCTAAAGAAAAGAAGGTAATCACTAGAGAAACTCCTAAGTACTCTACTTCTAGTGATGAGGACTCTAGTGATGATGAAATTGATTACACTAGCTTGTTTAAAGGATTAGATAGAGCAAAAGTAGAAAAGATCAATGAATTGATTGATGCTCTAAACGAAAAGGATAGACTTTTAGAAAAGCAAGAGGATCTTTTATATGAAGAACATGATAAATTTGTAAGTGTTTAAAAGTCTCTTGCTTTAGAAGCTAAAAGAAATGAAATGCTTTCATGTGAAATTTCTGCTTGTCATGAGACTATTTCTAGTTTAAAGAGCATTAATGACGATTTAAATGCTAAATTAGTAGAAGCAAATAAGACTAGTTCTCATGTGGAACATGTAGTAATGTGCAATAGGTGTAAGGATTTTAATGTTGATGCTTGCAATGAACATTTAATTTCTATTTCTAAATTAAATGATGAAGTAGCTAGTCTTAATGCCCAACTTAAGACTAGCAAAAATGATTTTGATAAACTAAAATTTGCAAGGGATGCCTACACTAGTGGTAGACACCCCTATATTAAGGATGGGCTTGGCATTCGAAGGGAAGCTAAGAACTTAACAAGTCATAAGGATCCCATCTCCGCCAAGGAGAAAGGAAAGGCCCCTATGGCTAATAGTGTTCATAAAAATCATGCCTTCTTGTATCATGATAGGAAATATTCTAGGAATGCTCATCCTAATAGGTGTTTTAATGCTTATGATTCACATGCCATGTTTGGTTCAACTTCTTCCTTTGTGCATGGTAGAAATATGTCTAGGAACCATGTTGTTCATCATGTACCTAAGAAAATGCAAAACAAATCTGCTACTGTTTTTCATGCCTGCAACACTGATTTTGTACTTTCATGTAAAAATTAGAAAGTGGTTGCTAGGAAATTGGGGGCAAAATGCAAGGGAGATAAAACTTGCATTTGGGTCCCCAAGGCTATTGTTACTAACCTTGTAGGACCCAACAAGAGTTGGGTACCTAAAACCCAAGCCTAATTTGCCTTGCAGGTTTATGCATCCGGGGGCTCAAGCTGGATTATTGACAGCGGATGCACAAACCACATGACGGGGGAGAAGAAGATGTTCACCTCCTACATCAAGAACAAAGATTCCCAAGACTCAATCATATTCGGTGACAGGAATCAAGGCAAGGTTAAAGGACTAGGAAAAATAGCTATTTCTTCCGAGCATTTCATTTCTAATGTGTTTTTAGTAGAATCGCTCGGATATAACTTGTTGTCAGTTAGTCAATTATGTAATATGCGTTACAACTGCTTATTTACAAATGTAGATGTGTCTGTCTTTAGAAGGAGTGATGGTTCATTAGCCTTTAAGGGTGTACTAGACGGCAAACTCTATTTAGTTGATTTTTCAAAGGAGGAGGCCGGTCTAGATGCATGCTTAATTGCTAAGGCTAGCATGGTCTGGCTGTGGCATCGCCGTCTAGCACATGTTGGGATGAAGAACCCTCACAAACTTCTGAAGGGAGAACATGTGTTAGGTCTAACAAATGTGTATTTCGAAAAAGATAGACCTTGTGCAGCTTGTCAAGCAGGTAAACAGGTGGGAAGCACTCATCACAACAAGAATGTGATGACTACATCAAGACCTCTGGAGCTACTGCATATGGACCTCTTCGGACCCGTCGCCTACCTTAGCATCGGGGGAAGTAAGTATGGTCTTGTTATTGTTGATGATTTTTCCCGCTTCACTTGGGTATTCTTTTTGCAGGATAAATTTGAAACCCAAGGGACCCTCAAGCGCTTCCTAAGGAGAGCTCAAAATGAATTTGAGCTCAAGGTGAAGAAGATAAGGAGTGACAACGGGTTCGAGTTCAAGAACCTGCAAGTGGAGGAGTTTCTTGAGGAGGAAGGAATCAAGCACGAGTTCTCCGCTCCCTACACACCATAGCAAAATTGTGTGGTAGAGAGGAAGAATAGGACGCTTATAGACATGGCGAGGACGATGCTTGGAGAATTCAAGACGCCCGAGCGGTTTTGGTCGGAAGCTATGAACACAGCTTGCCACGCCATAAATCGAGTCTACCTTCATCGACTCCTCAAGAAGACGTCATACGAGCTTCTAACCGGTAACAAACCCAACGTTTCATATTTTCGAGTTTTTGGGAGTAAATGCTACATTCTGGTGAAGAAAGGTAGAAATTCAAAATTTGCTCCCAAAGCTGTAGAAGGGTTTTTATTAGGTTATGACTCAAATACAAAGGCGTATAGAGTCTTCAACAAATCATCAGGTTTGGTTGAAGTCTCTAGCGACGTTGTATTTGATGAGACTAATGGCTCTCCAAGAGAGCAAGTTGATCTTGATGATGTAGATGAGGATGATGTTCCAACGGACGCAATTCGTACCATGTCAATTGGAGACGTGCGACCATAGGAACACAAGGAGCAAGATCAATCTTCTTCCTCAACGACGGTGCACCCCCTAACTCAAGATGACGAACAGGTCCCTCAAGATGAGGCGTGTGATCAAGGGGGAGTACAAGATGTCCAAGTTGAAGAGGAAGAAGCACCACAGGCCCCTCCAACTCAAGTTCGAGCGATGATTCAAAGGAATCATCCCGTCGACCAGATTTTGGGTGACATTAGCAAGGGAGTAACTACTCGCTCTAGATTAGCTAATTTTTGTGAGCATTACTCTTTTGTCTCTTCTATTGAGCCTTTCAGGGTAGAAGAGGCCTTGCTGGATCCGGACTGGGTGTTGGCCATGCAGGAAGAGCTCAACAACTTCAAGCGAAATGAAGTTTGGACACTGGTGCCATGTCCCAAGCAAAACATTGTGGGAACCAAGTGGGTGTTCCGCAACAAACAGGACGAGCACGGGGTGGTGACAAGGAACAAGTCTCGACTTGTGGCAAAAGGTTATGCCCAAGTCGCAGGTTTGGACTTTGAGGAGACTTTTGCTCCTGTGGCTAGGCTAGAGTCGATTCGTATTTTGTTAGCCTATGCCGCTCACCATTCTTTCAGGTTGTTCCAAATGGACGTGAAGAGCGCTTTCCTCAATGGGCCAATCAAGGAGGAGGTGTACGTGGAGCAACCCCCTGGCTTTGAGGATGAACGGTACCTCGACCATGTGTGTAAGCTCTCTAAGGCGCTCTATGGACTTAAGCAAGCCCCAAGAGCATGGTATGAATGCCTTAGAGACTTTTTAATTGCTAATGCTTTCAAGGTTGGGAAAGCCGATCCAACTCTTTTCACTAAGACTTGTGAAGGTGATCTATTTGTGTGCCAAATTTATGTCGATGACATAATATTTGGTTCTACTAACCAAAAGTCTTGTGAAGAGTTTAGCAGGGTGATGACTCAAAAATTTGAGATGTCGATGATGGGGGAGTTGAATTACTTCCTTGGGTTCCAAGTGAAGCAACTCAAGGACAGCACCTTCATCTCTCAAATGAAGTATACGCAAGACTTGCTCAAGCGGTTTGGGATGAAGGACGCCAAGCCCGCAAAGACTCCAATGGGAACCGACGGACATGTCGACCTCAACAAAGGAGGTAAGTCCGTTGATCAAAAGGCATACCGGTCTATGATAGGGTCTTTACTTTATTTATGTGCTAGTAGACCGGATATTATGCTTAGCGTATGCATGTGTGCTAGATTTCAATCCGATCCAAGGGAGTGTCACCTTGTGGCCGTTAAGCGAATTCTTAGATATTTAGTCGCTACGCCTTGCTTTGGGATCTAGTATCTAAAGGGGTCTACCTTTGACTTGATTGGATATTCAGACTCCGATTATGCTGGATGTAAGGTCGATAGGAAGAGTACATCAGGGACGTGCCAATTCCTAGGAAGATCCCTGGTGTCGTGGAGTTCTAAGAAACAAACTTCTATTGCCCTATCCACCGCTGAGGCCGAGTATGTTGCCGCAGAATAGTGTTGCACGCAACTACTTTGGATGAGGCAAACCCTTAGGGACTTTGGCTACAATCTGAGCAAAGTCCCACTCCTATGTGACAATGAGAGTGCAATCCGCATGGCGGACAATCCTGTTGAACATAGCCGCACAAAGCACATAGACATCCGGCATCACTTTTTGAGAGACCACCAGCAAAAGGGAGATATCGAAGTGTTTTATGTTAGCACCGAGAACCAGCTAGCCGATATCTTTACCAAGCCTTTAGATGAAAAGACCTTTTGCAGGCTGCGTAGTGAGCTAAATGTCTTAGATTCGCGTAACTTGGATTGATATAGAGCATACATGTGTTTTATGCCTTTGATCATGTTCCTTTATGCATTTTATTGCTTATTTACGGTGCTCAAGTTGTGCAAGGGATCCCCGGACCTCACAAGTCCATGTGTGAATGATGCACATACTTAGGGGGAGAAATGCCACAACTTGACCCTTTGAGACTAACCGTGTGCTTGAGTTTTCTTAAATTAGTCTCAAAGTATGATTGAAAGGGAAAAGGTGAACTTGGACCATGCAAGACTTCCACTGCACTCCGATGAGAGGGTAATTTACTCCAAGTTCATCTCCGTGCTCTTATTGCCTTTTTACTCTAAATTGAAGATTTTGGTGAGGCAATGGGGTTTAAGGGCCACTAATGATCCCGTTTTGGTGCTTAATGCCAAAGGGGGAGAAATTAAGGCCAAAGCAAGAAATGGATCAGCTACCACTTGAGAATTTTGAAAATAGTAGAGTTAGAGCTTTTGTTTTGTCAAAATACTCTTATTGTCTCTTATTGTCAAAAGTTGGTCTCTTGTGGGGAGAATGGTTGATTATGGGAAAAGGGGGAGTTTTTGAATCTTTGATCAATTTCTCTTGGAATACCTCTCTCTATGCCTCAACAAGTGAATTTGACTTAGAGATAGGAAATTGAGTTTGATTTGAAAAAACAAACCAAGTGGTGGCAAA
This sequence comes from Zea luxurians, assembly GCA_029449295.1. NCBI lineage: Eukaryota > Viridiplantae > Streptophyta > Magnoliopsida > Poales > Poaceae > Zea > Zea luxurians. The sequence goes on along the minus strand of JAOPSE010000004.1, from coordinate 178,471,587 downwards.
GAATGATCCAAATATGCCAAATTTGAATTGAAAACAAATTTTTGTTTTCATTTGCATTGATGTTGCACTTCGTCTAGTTGTTTTTTGTTGTGTTAGCATAAATCACCAAAAAGGGGGAGATTGAAAGGGAAATGTGCCCTTGGGCCATTTCTATAAGATTTTGATGATTAAGTGCTCCACACAAAAATGCCTTGAGTGATATTTGTGCCAAAGATTCAAGAAGTGCAAATCAAGATTAAAGGTATGTTTCTAGACTTAGTACATTGTTTTGAAGACTAATGTATTGTGTCTAAGTGCTAGAAATAGGAGAAATCGCTTTGAAGATAAGTTGGCTGTGTTCAGCCAAAAGGCTGCTCGGTCTGGGTGCACCGGACTGTCCGGTGGTGCACCAGACAGTGTCCGGTGTGCCAGGACCGGTCCAGATGAACAGCCTGCTCTCGGGTCTCGACGGCGGCGTACGGCTATAAATCACCGGACTATCCGGTGGTGCACCGGACTGTCCCGTAAGTCGTCTGCGGTGAAGTCACCGCTCTCGGGAAACCAGTCAACTGCGTCCGGCTAAAAATCACCGGACTGTCCGGTGGTGCACCGAACTGTCCGGTGAGCCAACGGTCGGGCGCGCCAATGGTCGGCCGCGCAATCCACGCGTGACGCGTGGCCGAGCCAACGGTCGGATGGGGGCACCGGACAGTGTCCGGTGCGCCAACGGCTCCAAATCTTCAACGGTCGGCTACGCCAGATTAGGAAAGCAATCCGCACCGGACAGTGTCCGGTGGTGCACCGGACTGTCCGGTGCGCCACCCGACAGAAGGCAAGATTTGCCTTCCTGGATTGCTTCCAACGGCTCTTAGCTACCTTGGGGCTATAAAAGGGTCCCCTAGGCGCATGGAGGAGTACACCAAGCATTCTTTGATCAACTCTAAGCACCAAGACTCCATTTTTGCGCATTTGATTCTTTATGATAGCAACTAGAGCTCCATTTGAGTAGAGAACTCTTTGAGTTGTGTTGCGAGCTCAAGTTGTGACTTGTGTGCGTGTTTGTGCTCTGATTTTGTGTCTTGTGTGCGTTGCTCTCGCTCCCTTACTTCCGTGTTTCTTTGTGATCATCCTTTGTAAGGGCGAAAGGCTCCAAGTTATGGAGATTCCTCGCAAACGGGAGATAGTAAACGAAAGCAAAACACCGTGGTATTCAAGTTGATCATTGGATCACTTGAGAGGGGTTGAGTGCAACCCTCGTCCGTTGGGACGCCACAACGTGGAGTAGGCAAGTGTTGGACTTGGCCGAACCACGGGATAAACCACTATGCTTCTCTGTGTTGATTTCTTTGTGGTTATCGTGTTTAGCAAGAACTCCTCTCTAGCCACTTGGCTTTATTTCTCTAACACTTAATCAAGTTTGTGGCTTTAAGTTTCAAGTTTTTACAGGATCACCTATTCACCCCCCTCTAGGTGCTCTCACAAGGCCTAAGTGGCAACTGTCAAGTAAGCACCAAATCCAAGAGTTATGCCTGATATAAATTTATGTTTCTACTAAATCACAAAATGACCCCCTACCTTCTGCCAGTGTGTTGCCCACAAAGCCAAGGCCAGCAGCCCTTCTTCTCCACCACACGTGTCCTGCACCCAACAGAAACACAAGCACAACCAGCAACCACCCGCGATAGTAGCCCCCAACGGCCCAGCCCAACCACCCACTCGCCCTGCTCGGCGACGTCACCACTACAGGAATCCAGTTAATCCTCGTCGGCTGCAAACCGACGGGAATAACCTCTAAACCGACGAGAATTACTAATTCCCGTTGGTTTTAAGCCGATGGCCATCGGATGTCAGAGATACCCTAATTCCGTCGGTGGCTGACGGGAATAAGTAATCCCCATCGGCCGTGTATAGACCGTTAGGAGTTATTGTTAATTGCCATCTGCCAGGCCAACCAACGGGGATAAAGAATTAATGTCCGTCGGCGCCTTTAATCCCCGTCAGCCAGTAATTAATCCCCGTCGGGCCTACCTGGCCGATGGAAGTTACTAATTAATCCCCGTCGGCCCTACCTGGCCGACAGGAGTTAATTGTTAATTCCTGTCGGTTCGACCATAGCCGATGGGAATTAACTGGGCCGACGAGAATTACCCTATACTGCTACAAAACCAGCACTAAATTAGGTCACTATTTCTCTACAATTGCACACATAACATATATATCACACATAATAGACACATTACAAACACATGCATCATAATCAATTCACGCATTACAAACATAACATCATCAACATAGTTTACATCACCAACATAGTTTACACCAACATAGAAAGTACAACATAAGTTCAAGTGTTTAGTTCGTGAAAAACATAGCGTCAATGAGTTAAGAAACATAGCGTGCACGAGTTCAAGTATTTAGAGATAGCCACCACTTGGGTGGTTAGAGCTTTGACCGCTGCCGCCACCAGGAGGAGGGAACGCGAAGAGGGAGTCAACAAATCCATTCCCTGCTGTGGGATCAGACCCACTACCACCCGCTTCGGGCGTAACCTATGCAAGTTAGCAAATATCAAAACGTTAAATGCAAATATCAAAAAGTATACAAGTGTATAAATTCATCGAGAGTTATCAAACGTACCCTATCTCTAGGTGCAGGTATATGTGTCGGAGGGGTGTTGAACTGTGGTGGCGGAGCTAGTATGGATGCAAACTGGCTCCATTGTGGTGGCGGTGGAATATTTGGTGTCATGCCCTGTTGCTGCATTAACTGTTAAACATATTTGTTACTATTGAAGATGTTGTATTGAAATATAATAATTTAGAGTTCAGATTATGTGTACTCACTTGATACATCGCTTGGTTATGTGCATTGCAAGCCTCCATAAATTCGCGTTGTTGTCTCATCTCTTCACACATCCTCATAATCTCCAACTCCTGCTCGTTCGGTCGATGAGAGCATGAGCTATGGGAAGACGAACCCGCCCTCTGAGATCTCACCGACGACGAGTCAATGAATCCGTCGAAGAGTGCATATCTATAAGTGATTCAAAAATTGTGATTACTGCATAATCAATTTAGTGTCAACCATATAATTTCATAAGTTAGAGGTTATCGTCCATGCGCTTTGCCACCACCATGAAAGTTCCCTATGCCCGGGAATAGGATCTAGATGTCGCCTAGAGGGGGGTTAATAGGCGAATAATAATTATCACTTTATAACTGAAAATTCTTACTTTACTCGAAGGCTGGATCACAGTGGAATGAAAGACCCTTCGAGTAGGTTGCAGCGGAATTGAAGTTCCTGTCTTAAAATACCCTACACTTCGAAGACAACTTTTACCACATATAAATATTGAAGTGCAAGTATAAACAACAAATAAGATAGAGAAACAGTACATAGCACAGAGTAGAGCACACAGACACAGGGATTTATCCCGAGGTTCGGCCAAGCCTGAAATGCTTGCCTAGTCCTCGTTGGAGTTAGCCACACCTTGGCTTGGTGTAACACCCACTTTGTATGAAAGGATAAAAAGAGAAAGTATAATACTCTATATCTATGTGTTACCCATGTTTATCATTTCATGTGAACATGTCACTTACACAAACATATGATTAACAAAAAAAATACCCGAAGATAATACATGCATCATGCTGGGTTTGGTTTGCTTGTGCATTTAATAATAAAAAATTAATAAGGACACATGAATGATGAAGATTAAGGAATTTAATCTAAACTCAATCATAGTACTTGGAAATAAACTCTAAAGAGAAAGAGCATAAAACTTACCTAATATATATATATATATATATGTATCTTCACACTTAGTACCTTAATTGTGCACCATAATCCGAGGACAAATCTACCACAAAATTTAAATTTAAGTTTGAAAAGAAGTTTTGAATTTGAGAGGGAAGAAAAGAAGAAAGGATACTATAAAAAAAATAATAATACTAAAGGAAGTAATCATATTAAACCCCCTTTCATACTACTAAGTTTATTTTCAATATTTAATTTGAGTGTGAGTTCACATCACTGTTTAAATTCAAATTCAAAATTTTAAATAAAGGGAGAAGAAATCAGAAAAAGAAAAGGAAAAATAAAAAAAGAACCAACTGGGCTCGGTCAGCTCATTTCAGCCCACCTTCCCTTTAACCCAGCGCGAACCGGCCCATGGCCACTCCCTCTTCACTTCGCCTGATGGGCTAAAACGTGCCCCGCCAGCCCAATTCGCGCGCCCACGCGCTTGGTATTTTCTCCGCTGGGGCTAGCAGGTGGCCCCCAGGAACCAGATCTTTCTTCCTTCCTGTAACAACTCGACGCCGTGATGCGCGCTTCTACGGTCGTCGCTCCCACCGCGTTGACGGATCCGTCCCTCAAGCCGTCGGACCCGGGGGAAACCAGTCAGCCCCGTTCCTCCCACTCCCGTGCGGGTCCGTTTTGTCGGGGCGCGTCCTTCTCTGTGGATTTCGCCACCCGTCCGCGCAGTCTGGTTCGCCGCCAGCTCGGCCATCCCGCCCGAGTCTCCAGGGGGGCGGGCCACGTGCGGCCTGGGTGTCCCATCTCCCCGCTTGGTGGGCCCCTATGCACAGCTTCAATCATCCCTTTCTTCCGTCGATCGTTGAGTCTGTAACAACCCACCGAAGCTTCCGCAGGCTCATTTCCGGCGTGGACTTCGGCTACCTTGGGCGTGGCGGACCCCCCTCCTTTCGTGGTGAGTATAAACCCATGTCCCATGGCCACTTTGCCATCCGTAGACCTTCGAAGCCAACATGAGAAAGAGATAGGGTGCGAGAAGGGTGCCACCACGGAGTTCATGTCTCCACCGCCGTTGAACTTGAGCCGAGCCGCAGGAGAGCGGGCACAGCGGGGGTAGCGATCCTCGCCGTGTCTTCGCAGGTTGGGGCATGGACAGGCTTCGACGCCGCGGCCGGATTGGCGCTGCAGGGGCCTGGGGATTCCGCGCCGGTGCTTGGGCATCGCCGTCGGGCCACCATGCATCATGGTGCTGCTGTGTTACGTTGATCGGGCCATCTCCGCCCAGACCTGAGGTGAGGAATCCACCACATCGTTATACTTACCCTTCTCTCCCTATAGCACCAGCTTAGCTCAAGATTTAGACTCGGGTGTGCGATCGTCTGTGCGTCGGCCATGGCGCCAGGGCGTCTACGCCGCCGCTCCCTCCGCGGTGGGAGAAGGAAGACACACGATAGCTGTTGAAAACCTGATGTGCGGCTAAGATTAGATCGCGCTACATCGACCCCGGGCCGTTGATCGATCGGCGGGCGGTCCTGATTAAATGCGTGCGTACCCCTTCGCCACTTGATCCGGAGCGTTAGATCACAATCGTGTGGTTCTGCTTCGTTCTCGAGTCTCATAATGTGCTAGATCTAATCTGAACCATCGAGCGCTGATCTAACGGCTCAGATGGGTACTTACCCCTTCGCCCTGACAGTATTTTAAAAGAACCCCTGTGCTTCATAGGAATTAACCCGCCGTACACAGCGTAGGCGTCTGGGTCTTGGAAACATTTGCGCAGGGACCCCTGCACTTTCTAATATTAGTGTGCCTGGTCCAGGAAGCTAAGAAATTAGATAAATGGAATTAGAAAATGATATTTAATGCAAAAATAAATGCTAGAATGTGTTTAAATCATAGCAATTTCATATGATGTCCAAATTAGTTCGTTCTAATTCCTATAATTCTACAATATTATTGTTTATCACATAGTACCTCTGTTTTGACATAAAAGTCACATTAAATTTATATCCTAATTAATCTTGTATCAAATACATAAAACCTTAGAAAAATCATAACTCCTTCGTTTTAACTCCGATTTGATCCGTTCAAGTTGCGTTAGTCTCATAGAAATGCGTAGATCATTATTATTCAGTTTGTTCTTATGTTTGGTGTGATGTTAATTTTATCTATACCATGTTTGTTTGTATTGCTACGACTAGCGCGAGGACACGTGTCATCTGAAAAGCAAGTTGGTACCTGGAATCTCAAGTGCCAGGCAAGTTGTGCCCTTGACCACTTTTTACCCAATAATGTTCTTTAATATCATTTATCCATGCATAGGTTAATTTTGATGGGACCCAATAGGTCACCCTAGATTGTTTATCTCATTACCTTGTTTACCCGTGAATCACTTGGGTAGTTTGCTATTGCTTTACATGGTTTTGGGATAATCAATTATTATATCTATGTTCCGATTATTCTTGTTATTCTATTTATGTTCATGTCAAGTTCATTAATGTTAATTGGAACATAGAGCTTAACTTGAGAACCACGTGCCACCACAAGGGTTTAATGGGACGCCCTTGGCTGACTAATTAGGAAAGCTAGTGGAAGACTACCTTACCCGAAAGGGGCAAGGGCACTAGGGGAGTGGTCAGTGTAGGGAGGTCCTTGGTTGATTTTGCTGCGATGGCAGTCAGCCGAGAACCCTGCATTGGAACTTCCTATAAACTGTAGCGGGTTTTCGGAAGCTAGTGGAACTTTGTAAAGGCCTCGTAGTGTTGCCCTGCCGCGCTTCCTAGGTAGAGGTGTATGGGATTCGCGACCCCTTGGTAGATGGGTAACATGACTTGTGGGTAAAGGGTACAACCTCTGCAGAGTGTAAAACTGGTATACTAGCCGTGCTCACGGTCATGAGCAGCTCAGGACTCTCTGATGTTTAAATTATGGAACTTAAATTCAATTTTGTCATTTGCATTGCATGGGTTTGTTATTAATTTTGTTCTATTACTTTACTTATGGTTTGGTATTTACTTACACTTAGTAACTGCTAATAAAATTTTGACCAACTACTTAAAAGCAATGCTCAGCTTTAACCCCTATCATTGATTAGCCTTACACATCACATGAACTCACACCTTTGTGAGTTTATGTCCACTGGTTCCCCACAACTTGTTGAGCTATGATCATGTGTGAGCTCACCCTTGCTGTCTCACACCCCCCCACAGGAGAAGAGCAGGTGGTTCAAGAGGAGCCACAAGGCGAGGAGTATGATCTGATCTAGGTGGTGTTGCTCAGTTGACATTGGCGCCGATGATCCTTAGTTCGTTTTATGGTTATTCCTTTATTTTGCAATAAGTCTTCCGCTATGTAATAAATACTCTGATGTTTTATGACATTTATCTCTCTATACACTCTGTTATTATATATGTTGTCTTCTTGGTGCATGTATGAGATGCACCCGGCTTTGTCCTTTAAAACCGGGTGTGACAGAGTCCATTTCAACTCCTTCCTCCGTTTGCTCAGATCTGTCAGTGTGATAGATAGAGCCTTTCTCACACCTGGTTTTAGAAGGCAAACCGAATGCGAACCATGTACGTGCCAGGATCAGCAATTCATGTACACAGGAGTTACATAACTGGACATCATCACACAGTGCTCAAATCATAATATAAAAGGGGAATAATAGTCAATTACATCATATGTCTGAGACCTCCACATAGTCTTTACAATAATCAAAGTGCGGAAAAGAAATGTAGATACACGCGGCCTTCATAGGCAGCCGACTGGGGGTTGCCGCTAACCCACGCCTAGAACTCGTCGTAATCTTGGAACTCCTGGAAGTCTCCTTCCATGGCTTCATCTTCTCCTGAGCAGTGGTTGCAACGTGGACAACCTGGGGAAGGGGGGGGGTTTGGTGTGTAGAGCAAGGGTGAGTACACATCAACATACTCAACAAGTGTCCTGTTTTGGCTGTAGTGGACTAGCTTTATGTGGGGGTAAGTCAAGCAGTTGCTTTTAGTTGGTCAGATTATTATTACTAGTAAAGAGAGCCAAGTTTTAGTATTAACCCACGTTATTAACCCAAACGTACCCTTTCCAAATGGAAAAAATACCACTTACCATCACCCGAGTCAATACCAAAACCATCATTCTCATCACCACCTGTAATCCGAACATCTCTGATCAAGTATCACTAATCACTGGAGCTCCCTTGGCCGCTCATAACCACGAGCATGGCTAATATATCAGTTTTCATAACACTCTGCAGAGGTTGTGCACTTTACCCACAAGTCGTGATTCCCTTTCTACCTAGAGATCATGACTCTCCATTGATCACTACCAAGGTGACCCAGCAGGGCATCACTATGTAGCCTTTACAAAGATTCCTCGGGGTTGTAGCCGCCCGTTAGGTTTCCTAAATGTACCGCACTCCTCTCCAAGGGACAAATCAACCTTGGTAGAGCGAGCCGCATACACCGAGCCCATTAACGGCACGACGGCGAAGCGAACTATATCCCGGTTCCTCTAATTATTCAGCTAAGGGCGTCCCACTCCACCCTCATGGTTGCACTGTTTTTCCCGGGTGGTCATCCGATGAACAGGTCCTTATGGAGAGGCACTCGAGAAACCTTTCGAGTCCCCTTAAATGCCACAAGTATATAATCATAAATAAGAAGGGAAACATCGTATCATTGATAAATCTCATCATGTTCATTGATTAGTGTTAAGTACTAGCAATAAGCTAAACAATAATAATCCGACCCAAATAGGTAAACAAGGACATGAATAACAAAAGCTAGTCAATCCTTAGGTATAACTGTGTAAATGCGGGAAGTGAATTATAGAATTGTATGGGACAAAGATAGGTCAAGGGACACTTGCCTCCACCAACCAGCTGCTGCTCAGGGGCTTCTCCTGCGAGTTCTTCGGGCTCCTCAACCAGATCATTCTCTATACGAGTTCAAATATACATTCCACACATTTAATACAAAAGAACAGTACACCATACAATGGAATACAAAAATCAAACAGACATTCAACGCGGGGCTCACAATTATGGTTAAGCGAGAAAGAGGAACTGACGGTCAAGTCTAAGGTCGAGAAGCGATCACGTTACGCAACCATAAATTAAACTACTTGTTCAAACGGAAGGGTATTGATTTGGCCATTGTGTTTAGCATAAAGTAGGGTCATACTCCATGTTTAAGCATTATAAGCTGATAAAGATGAATTAAAGGAAATGGTCGTGCGGCGAGACGCGCGACGCAACATTTAAATTAAATTAAGAAATAAATGACTCGTCGCGCGACAGAGCATGCAATGAGATTCTTGCATTAATTATAAGCAAACGTTAAGCGTTGCACGACAAAACGCACGACGGCTTACGTCAACATAACTGAATTTCAAATGAATCGTTGCGCGACGAAGCGCGCGACACAACACATTAATAAAGATGAATTTAGAATGAACCGTCACGCGACGAAGCGCGCGATGCAGCACGTCGACTAAACTAAAATTAAAATGAATTAAGACGAGAGTTGAACGCCGCGCGACTACGGTCGCACTCGCGAGAGCACACTGCGCGTGCCGAAGGCACACGAGCCGTGCAGGCGCGTGGGACGTGAGTCGCCAGGGCATGGGCGCGGCCAGGGCGCGCGGCGCACGGCTAGGGCGCGGCCAGGTCATGGGGCCGGGGCGCGGCCGCCGACGCGCGGGGGCCGGGACGCGGGGTCGGGGAGGGCTCACCGGGCGAGGGGGCTTGCCGGGGGAGCGGCGCGCGGGCAGGGAGGGTGCGCGGCAAGGGAGGGTGTGAGGCAGCGGAGGGGGCTCGCAGGGCGTGGGGGCCGCCAGGGAGGGGGCATGCCAGGGGCACGCGCGACGGGGAGGGGGCTCGCCAGGCGCGAGGCCGCCGGGGAGGGGCTCGCCGGGGGCGCGCGTGACAGGGAGGGGGCCGCGCGGTGGGGAGGGCGCGCGAGCAGGGGAGGGGACGGCACGCGACAGGGGCCACATAGGGAGGAAGAAATGGTGGGGGAGGGAGAGAGAGAGGGAGAGGGAGAGGGAGAGGGGAAGCTCACCTCAGGGATCCAAACTCTGGCGATCTCCGTATCCAAACCCTAGGGCACCACAGGGAGAGAGAGAGGTGGGAGAGGGAGGTTACTGTGCGGGAGAAATCAAATGAGAGGAAGAGAGGCTAGGGGAGGGGGGCGCATGGGGAGGGCCGGGGGCGCCAGTGGCGCGTGGGCCGGACCGGGCTGAGCGGGGTTGGGCCACATCGTGGATTTAAATCCACGACACACACGACCACCAATCGGAATCCAATCGCGAACCGAAATCCGAAACGGGGCGAGACGAACACGCGACTAACCACGACATCAGACAAAGAAATATGCTTCAGCATGATGCAACACCCATGACACTTAGGTTTTATTTACACAAGACACGGACACCCGTCACCATATTGCTTTGAAATTGGGAAGAAGGAGAAAAACGAGAAAAGGAAAGAGAGTAACGCCTGAATTTGGTGAGTAAAAAGAAGAAAAAAAATCTACCCCTCAAATTCAGGGCATTACAAACCTATCCCCCTTAAAAGAATCTCGCCCTCGAGATTCAGGGTCGGCCAGCAAATAGTTTAGGGTACTTGGCCATCAGATCATCTTCACACTCCCAGGTTGCTTCTTCCTCAGAGTGGTGACTCCATCTGACTTTGCACATTCTGATAGTCTTCCTCCGGGTGACTCTGTCTGCAGTCTCAAGAATCTGCGCTGGCTTCTCTATGTAGGTCAAGTCCTCCTGGACCTCCAGACCTTCCACTGGCAACTGCTCTTCTGGCAAACGCAGACACTTCTTCAACTGAGACACATGAAAGACATCATGCACTGTGGACAAGCCTTCTGGCAAACTGAGCTGATAGGCTACTTCTCCACGCCTTGCGATAATCTGATACGAACCAACATAGTGGGGTGCTAGCTTGCCTTTGACTCCGAATCTTCTGACTCCTCTGATAGGCAAAACCTTCAAATAGACGAAGTCACCGACTCCGAAACTTAGCTCTCTCCTTCTTGTGTCTGCAAAACTTTGCTGCCTTGATTGCGCTATCCTTAGGTTCTCCCGAACCATCTTGATGTTCTCTTCAGCTTCAAGCAAAACGTCTGACCCAAACACTTGTTTTTCTCCAGGCTGATCCCATTGCAACGGAGTTCTACTGTAACACCCCTGGTGTTACTGCAACTAAAACCTGAGCATGACATAATAAATATTGGCATTGCATATATTTGACACACCTAGAGTGCATTCACTAGGTAAAAATTTTAAACAAGTTGTATTGTTATAGCATTTTGCAAATAGAACCCTAGATAGGGAACTTAACCCTAAATAGGGATTAAAGGGGTAAAACCTAACCCAAATTGAGAAAACCTAAAAGCTTTGGGGGAATAGTCATAAAATATTCCCAAGAATGAATTTGAATCACATTTATACCCCTGAGATACCAAAAACCCCATTTAAACCCTAGAAAACCCTAAGTCCAAACCCTAGGGGCCCATGTGCAAAAATTGTGCACATTTGGACTAAAGTGCAAAAACTACTATGTTAAATCATATAAAGTCTCATGGTTCACATTTGGAAAGATTTACAAGCTAAACCCAAGTTTTGGGACTAATTTGCAAAAAGTACTACTTGACCTCTATTTCACTCTAAGTCTGAATTTCAGATTTGTGAGCTCAACTTTGGAGCCTTGAAGCTTTCAAAATGTAGGGTTTTTGCCCTAGGGCACCACATCAAAGATGTAGACCAAACATAGGAGGACAACTTTGCTTAAGAGTGTGAGCTCAGTTGTTGAGAAAAATCTAGAGATAATTAAGTCCAAAGTTGCTTTGTCAGACTTGTGCCTGATGACTGAAATTGAATATGAAAATAGGAATGATTATAGCAGAATGAAGTCATTTTGGATGCGCTATATCTTTGAATCCGTTCGGTGTCGATCCCAGAATCCTATAGCAAGGTTGAAGATTGAGGTATAGTGAACAAATTCTATTAAGAGAGATAGCTCTGTTCTTAACAAAAATTTAGAGATAATTGGGGAGGATGGTGGCTGGTTCAGGCGACTGATGAAGATATGCCATGGTACAGTGCTCGGGTGGATCAGACCGCCAGCTAAGCTCGCCGTCGTTGATCGCCGTCCGGATTCGTGCACGGTAAATGATGGATAACGCCGGGGAAAGGGTGAACCATACGTGGCGCCATCTCCTGTGCTCGGCCGGAGTGATTCACCAGCGACCATCGCGTCAGTCCTTTCCGCCGTGGTGTCCTCTGCACCGTGATTCTTCCTCACTGTACCACTTCTCTACGTGCTTGGCATGCGCTTGTGATGGTATTCAGGCCTCGAGGTGATCGCCGGACCTCTGCGGCTATAAATAGCCCCATGGTTCATGGCGAGGCGCGGTCATCACATACCAGTGACTTAAATCGAAGTCGAATTCGCAATGCCCTCTCCACTTTCGCTCAAATTGATTACGCACGGTGAAAGCACAGCCTCTTACGGTCCTATAGCCCCGATCCCGTCTCCCAATTTCGCCCAGAGCCGCCGCAATCCCGTTTTCCCCCTTTTCTGTCTCCGGCAAGCACGAAACACCACGCTCCGTGGCCAGATCACCCTGGTAAGACTTTGCCCAAATCGAATGTTGTTTCTGCAACTCCGTTCGCTTATGAAGCTCATTGTGGCGTCCGATTACTCAATCCGACCCCGGTTGTGCGGGAACGCGTGCCTGTGGTCACGGTTTCCGCCGTGCACGTGGACATGTCGTTCTCAGTGCGTTCATGTTAAATTGATGCGTGTTCCGAGGTCATCTATCGTCGGTTATGCTCTCCCGATCATTGGTCCGGGCAGTCGTCACCGACCATGGCCGGTACAGACCTCGTCCGAGCCGAACAACCAGCGCGCCGCGGTCAGGGAGCAAGTTGGGGAAGAAATCGAAGTCTAGGGTCATTTCGGTAATGTGTCAGGGACTGAGTGCAATAGTAGATAAACCTACTTCGATTTAGCTGATAAATCGAGGACCTCTGTGCAAAGTTGCCAGAGCGCACGACCCGGTTTTCTGTATCGTTGGGCTGTCCTGGGCTAGAAACAGCCCATCACTGTTTCATCTTTTTCCTTTTCTTTTTCAGTAGAACTTTAGAAATCCATAGAAAATTGTAGAAAAATCCTAAAATTGTCAAACCAATTTTCCTGGACTTCTTATTTTCCATAATATTTAATAAAAATAGTTTCATGATTTTTAGGTTAAATAAGGAATTTTAAGGCATTTAAAGTAGTTTAAAGTATTAGTTCTGGATTTTTAGAAAACATATTGTAATTCCAAAAATGTCCAAACTTTTTATATGAGTTCTATACATTATTTAGAAGCCTTGGGTAGAGTTTGGGTTGATTTGGACCTTGTTTAATAACTAGAACCCAAAACCCCCACCCTGCCCTGTGAACTCCTTTACTGACTCTGGAAATCCTAAGTTCTCGGAGTTTCGTGAAGGAAAATTGTATTCAAGACCTTAGATAATAAATTCTTATTATCTTTGCACTCTCATGAGCATTACATGGCATTCATTCTTATATACATGATTATGTTTAGAAAACGAAGAAGAGATCGAAGTGACTGAAGAGAAGGCACCACCACCTTTGGAATCTCAGGCAGAGACTTGTCTCTACTTTGACATCTGTGGGCCTGAGCCTGACTCACCTACTAATGAAGGCAAGCCCTGGTGTATTTGCCACCTTTCTTGATGTTTTTAAAATTTTTCTCACTTGGTTGATGCATTAGGTGATTGGAGTTGAATGCTTAAACAATTCCTGCATTGCCTTCCTTGATCTTTGATTACCTTCCTTGAAACCCTATTTTACAAAAGGTTTTTACTATGCTTAGTATTGCTCTAGCAAAACAAAAGGTTTTGTTTTACAAAAGATGTTTGGCAAAGTGGGTGGGATGTTTTTGAAAATAAAACTTGATGGTGAATCCATCGCGACCGTGATGGATTCAACATCGGAAAAGATGTACCTCTGCTAGGTACCAAGTTTTTGGGTTTAAATGTTTAAGCTGAGACCGGGCGAGTGACTTGCACGAGAAGAAAGTCTCAGTGTAGTGTCTCCGCCTGAGTCGATTAAGGACCGTGTCGATGTAGGCCTGCTGACCGAGGACCCTTTAACTGGTCACATGCCTCGTCATGTGTAAGTGTTGCCTCGGGCAGACTAAGACCAGAATAAGATAACACGAAATGGGCGTGGAGCGGTGGCGAGAGTAGCGTGTACCCTCCGTAGCAAGAGGCTGGACGGTGGTGTATCTGTGCTCTCGGTTTGCGTGAACCTGATCTGGTCTTAAGAACCCCAGTGGCGGGTTGACATATGCAAGAGTTAAGTGCTACATATGTCGTGTGATTGGAGATCCTCAGCTGAGTATAATCGAATCAGATCGCTGTACCTCCACGGTTATGGAGACTTGGTCACTGACTTATACGTAGAATTCCACTAAAGATGAAGGGATTGATGAGCAACTGGCTAGTGCAGGACAATTGTTTGAACTAGGGTAGAAAGAACTCTAGATGCAGGTAAGTTTACCTAACCTAAAAATAAAATTTGATTTTTAAGGATCCACTCGTAGTAAGCATCTATGCAAAATAGAGTCTTTGAACTTGAGATACCTTACCTTGACTCCCTTATAACCAGCATACCCTTGAGAGTCTTTTCTTTAGTCGGGTAAGACTTGCTGAGTAATTCCATACTCAGGGTTTATTCCCTCGTTGTTTTTAGGTGAGGAAGCAGCAAATTTTTGTTGCTTTTGTACCAAGGTAGTTCCAAATGAAGAAAAACAAGAGTGAAGCTGCGGGAGGACATGGTCCTCCATAAGAAACTTTTATGTAAAAACTTATCGGGAGGAGTTTTTGCCTCCCTTGGTATTGTAATAATACTACTCAGCACTCGTTTTATAACTCTGGTCTGTAATAAGTAACTTGATCTTACTTTCTAAATAAATGTAAGTTTATGTAATCACTTCCGCATTTCTATATCTCCAATGTTCTGTAATGTCTGCAAGACGGGTGAAACGTTCCTAGAAAGGTAAGAAAGAAGATACCGAACTTGTCAAGTGATTTAGGAACATCTACAGGGTTGTCTGATGTCTGTTGGACAAGGACAACTGTAGGTGGGCCTAATGACTTGGGAGGTTCCGTCACAGCTGGTATCGGAGCGAAGCCCTTCTCTGCAGATATTATGAGGCATCTTCAAAAGGATTTTCTAAAAACTTACCTAGAAAGATTTCTTTCATTCTTATCCCTCATATCTGAAGAATTTATATGAAAGACCAGATAGGAGGAGTGCAATGTATAGAAGGTATGAATCAACTAAGGTTGGTTCTGTAATTATACATGCATCATGCTAAGAACCATACTAATAAAATTTTCCCCCTAGAGAAATGCCGCCGCGCACAAGGAAGACCGCGCGCAAGTCAACTGGCCCAATTGGAGTACCTCGTCATCAACTTGCCCCACAGGATGAGGATAGTAGTAGCGGAAGCAACGATCCAATTGGGGATCTTGAAGGCTGAGTGAATCAGCTTCAAACGGAATTGCAACGCAGGACCAGCTTATGGGTCGTGGATGGCGATAGAATAAATGAATTAAGAAGTTACATCCGCCGCCTGCAAGATCAGCTCGCTGATCAGGATTTAGCGCTCGATTGGGTGGTACAGTCTCGTTCAGTGGCTTGGGCTAAGGAAGCAAAGGCTCGAGCTCGAGCTCAAGTCGAAGAACTTAGCTCTGCCATTGACACCCTGCAGGCATATTGCAATACCCTACATAAGGAAGTCCATGTACTGTATTCGCAATTACATCCCAGTGCACCTACGGATCCTGTCGGGTCGGAAGCCGGACCCTCGCACGTTGCGGGAGAAGCGCTTGGTGGTGAGCTAGACCTTTTTAAGCCCCCTCCTTCTATGAGGCTGGTCGATGAATGGTCTCCCACACCTGACGACGAGGCTGCCAGGAGCAACCAAAAGCAGGAATAGTGAAATAGAAGTAGTGTATTGTATAATAGGTTGTACTGTTGTATAATGGGTACTGTACTCCTGTTGTATAAAATCGAGTCTGTAACATTACTCTTTTTGGTAATGTAAATTGGATGGTTTTGTCTTTGGCATATTATATTTGCTTTCAAATGTTTGTTGCCACAGATGCCGTCCAAGACCCGATAACAGGATGCAGCTGGAACCTCCAGTGGGAGGGAGTCTACCCCAAATCCACCTCCTGTCCCTCACACACTTGCCGAGGCGATTGCCGCCTTGGTAAATGCAACCACGGATAATACCCGTTTTCTGAGAGAGATGGTGGGTCAACAGTTTCAGCAACAAGGCGGGCGGGGTTATCAACAGGGCCCCTGTGAAACCTCATACTTGGACTTCTCAGAGACACATCCACCGCTGTTTGTAAAAGCTGAAGACCCGTTAGAAGCTGACGAATGGATTCGGGTTATCGAGCAAAAATTCGGACTTCTGCGCTGTTCTAAAACCCAGAAGCCTTTATTCGCAGCCTAACAACTGCGCGGCCCTGCCAGCACCTGGTGGGGAAATTTTGTGGCCGTTCAACTGGCCAATCATCAGGTAACATGGGAAGAATTCAAGGTAGCCTTCCGCGAACACTATATACCAGAAGGTGTTCTTCACATGAAGCAAGAAGAATTTATGAAGCTGAAGCAAGGAGGGGATACTGTTAATCAGTATCTCAATAAGTTCAATCATCTGTCGCAATATGCAATCGATCAAGTGAACACTGATCTGAAGAAGAAGAATTGTTTTATGAGAGGTTTAAATGATCGACTGCAAAGAAAAATGGTAACCTGCATAGATCTTACTTATGGAAGAGCTATCAGTATAGCATTGGCAGTGGAAGCGAAGTATGCAGGTGTCGGAAAATCTAAGGGATTTGTAGGTGACAGGCCTAGTCAGGGCCTGGTGAAAAGGCAACGGTTTATTCTCCGGCCTTCCAACCAGAATCGCTCTTGTCCACCCTCCTTCCCTTTTAAGCAGCCAATAATTATTTGTCCCAATAATGCCCCCACTGCATCAAGTCAGCCGGGTGCCCCAGGCACTCGATTCCCTGCTCTGCCCAACTTGTCGACTGGATGTTTCAATTGTGGCAAATCTGGACATTTCATCAAGGATTGCCCTTATCCAAAGCAGAACCAGTCAAGTAATCAGCAAGGATCTGGGAATTCATCTCAGGTCAAGGGAAATACTATGGGCAAAAATACCAAGAAGACGGGACGCATATATTATACGCAAGTGGCCACTACACCGGACGGGGAGCCCGTAATGATGGGTACGTTCCTTGTGGCCAATCATCCCGCAGTTATTCTCTTTGATTCTGGTGCTTCGCATACATTTATCAGCAAGAAATTTGTGGAGCAACATTGCATTTCATGCCATGAATCAAAAGAAGGGTTTAAAATTCACTCACCTGGGGGACAAATCTTTACTAGAGAAGTGGCCTATCAAGTGCCCGTAACATTGGCCGGACGGGACTTTCCTACTAATATGATCGTCCTAAAAGGCCAAGACATAGATGTCATTTTGGGTATGAATTGGTTGGCCAAGCATAAAGCAACCCTCAACACTGATCAAAGAACTATCAGGTTGAGTCATAATCAAGAGGAAATTATTTTGCCTATCCCCATTCCAACCTAAGCTACTGGCAGATTTTATGAAGCCATTATACCGGAAATCAAGGATATTCCGGTAGTATGCAAGTTTCCCGATGTCTTTCCAGAGGATTTGCCTGGATTGCCACCTGAAAGGGATGTAGAATTTGTAATTGAGCTGAAGCCCGGTACGGCTCCCATTTCTCGAAGATCGTACCGTATGCCTCCAAATGAGTTGGCAGAATTGAAGATTCAATTACAAGATCTACTTGAGAAAGGATTCATCCGGCCAAGCTCGTCACCATGGGGTTGTCCAGCCATATTCGTCAAGAAGAAGGATCAAACTTTACAGATGTGTGTGGATTATCGACCCCTGAATGAGGTCACTATCAAGAACAAGTACCCTCTTCCGAGGATTGACATTTTACTTGATCAACTGATCGGGGCGAGGGTATTCTCTAAGATTGATCTCAGATCAGGCTATCATCAGATCCGTATTCGGCCCGAGGATATACCAAAGACTGCGTTCACTACGCGGTATGGGTTATTTGAATACCTAGTAATGTCTTTCGGATTGACAAATGCTCCTGCCCACTTCACGTATTTGATGAACTCGGTATTCATGCCCGAGTTGGATAAGTTTGTGGTGGTCTTCATTGACGATATTCTAATATATTCCAAAAATGAAGAGGAGCATGCTCAACATTTACGGGTCGTGTTAACGCGCTTGAGAGAACATCAGTTGTATGTCAAGTTCAGCAAATGCGCGTTTTGGCTGGAGGAAATTCAGTTTCTGGGACATGTTCTATCTGCTAGGGGGATTGCGGTAGATCCCAGCAAAGTCAAGAACATTTTGGAGTGGAAACCCCCGACCACTGTTCATCAAGTCTGAAGTTTCCTTGGACTGGCTGGATATTACCGCCGATTTATTGAAAGCTCTCTTGTGGGTTTTGGTGTTTGGATGACAACTCAATTAAAGGACTAACAAGTGTGCTAAGTGTTGAACAGGTGCTTAATGTAAAGCTAACAGGGTTCAACACAAGTGAACAAATGTGATGGTCCAAGAACTGGATTATGGATACATGATGGACATCACAAGTAAGATGGACATTGCAAAAGTGATACTCGGGTGTGTAGCTCGGAGACAACTGATCAAGCCAAGGACGGAGCAAGAAGAGCTTCGAGGTACCAAGTGCACGGGAGAAGGTCAAGGAGGCTGAGGAACCCAAAGCCAAGGGTGAAGAAAAAGGCTTGCAAAGTCAAGGGTGATCGAGTTGAGAACAGCTACGGCACATCAAGGATCACTACATAAGGACGTGACTTACAACCAATGAGGTAATAGCTACAGTTATGTGGTGTAAGTCATAAGGCTCAAGATCAAGCTCTAAGAAGGAGATCAAGGTCACTAGAAGGAGAACAAGTGTCAAAACCAGAACTGGAAGCAGCCCAAAAGAGCTAAGTTCATCTTGATCTTTAGTTTGGGTTGTTCCTATGTTTGGAGATGTTCTATGTGACCTTTACAGGATGTTGGAGCTAAGAAATGTCAATCTAGATCAAGTCAAGCCGACTTGATGATTTATGAGTCCAACATCAAAGCTCAAGCATGTGAAATGCTATAGATGTAATAATTAAGAGAAGGTATGTTCTAGACTTAGTACATTGGTTTTTGTGTACTAACATATTTGTCTAAGTGTTAGAAACAGAAAGAAGAAGAAAAGAAAGAGATGCAAAAGGCTTGGCTGTGTACAGCCAAGACTCAGCTCAGTCTGGCACACCGGACTGTCCGGTGGTGCACCGGACAGTGTCCGGTGCGCCAGGTTGAACTCCGGTGAACAGGTCGCTCTCGGGAGGAGTCGGCGACGTTCGGTTATAATTCACCGGACTGTCCGGTGGTGCACCGGACTGTCCGGTGAGCCAACGGTCGGCTGGGCCAACGGTCGGCCGCGCAATCCACGCGTGACGCATGGCCGAGCCAACGGTCAGATGGGGGCACCGGACTGTCCGGTGTGCACCGGACAGTGTCCGGTGCGCCAACGGCTCCAGGACTGCAACGGTCGACTGCTCCATTTGTGGAAGGAAATCAGGCACCGGACTGTCCGGTGCACCACCCGATAGAAGGCAAGATTTGCCTTCCTGGATTGCTTCCAACGGCTCCTAGGCCCCTTGTGCCTATAAAAGGGACCCCTAGGCGCCTCAAGCAACGTACAAGTGCAGCCAACAAGTGTAGACATCACTCAAATCCATTCTCACTCTCCCTCTTGTGTGTAACTCTATAGTTTGTGTAGAAGGCACAGCTATAAGCCTTTAGAGAGAGGAGAAGTGCTGCTAAGAGCTAGAGCAAGGTCTTGAGTGTATCATTACTCTACCGAGGTGCTGCCGAGAAGTTTGTAAGCAGCCACGGTGTTTTTGTAACCCAACTCAATAGTGAAAGGCTCTATCTGTCATACTGACAGATCTGAGCAAACGGAGGAAGGAGTTGAAATAGACTCCAATCCCAGGTGTGGCTAACTCCAACGAGGACTAGGCAAGCGTGTAACACCCGGTTTTAAAGGACAAAGCCGGGTGCATCTCATACATGCGCCAAGAAGACAACATATATAATAACAGAGTGTATAGAGATAAATGTCATTAAACATCAGAGTATTTATTACATAGCGGAAGACTTATTACAAAGTAAAAGAATAAATATAAAACGAACTAAGGATCGTCGGCGCCAATGTCGACTGAGAAACGCCACCTAGATCAGATCGAACTCCTCAGTGTGAGGCGGCTCCTCTTCGACCACCTGTTCTTCTCCTGTGGGGGGGGTGTGAGACAGCAAGAGTGAGCTCACATACGTTCATAGCTCAACAAGTCGTGGGGAATAATGTGGCATGAACTCACCAAAGGTGGGAGTTCATGAAGTGTAAGGCTGATCAATGAAATAAAGGCTAAGGCTGAGCATTGCTTTTATAAGTTGGTCAAAATTTTATTAGCAATTACTAGGTGTAAGTAAATACCAAACCTTAATAATAATAAAGAACAGTAATAGTAAAATAATCCCAAATGCGATACAAATGTCAAATTAAATTTAAGTTCCATAGTTAATCATGTGAGGGTCTGAGCCGCTCTTGACCGTGAGCACGGCTAGTATACTAGTTTTACACTCTGCAGAGGTTGCGCATCTTTACCCACAAGTCATGTTACCCATCTGCCAAGAGACGGCCAATCCCATACACCTCTACCGAGGAGGCGAGGCAGGGTAACACTACGAGGCCTTTACAAAGTTCCACTAGCTTCAGACTACCCGCTACAGTTTATAGGAAGCTCCAGTGCAGGGTTCCTGGCTGACCGCCATCGCAGCAAAATCAACCAGGGACCTCCCTACACTGACCACTCCCCTACTGCCCTTGCCCCTTTCGGGTAAGGTAGCCCTCCCCTAGCTTTCCTAGTTAATCAGCCAAGGGCGTCCCATTAAACCCTTGTGGTAGCACTGTTTTCCCGAGTGGTCGCTCCATGTTCCCATTAATTTAATGATCTTAACATGAACAGCAATAATAACAAGATAATAACAGAATAATCATGAATAGTATATCTCCATACCCAATCCACATAAAGCAATAGCAAGTACTACCCAAAAATATTTCAGGGGTGAACAAGGTATAGAGGTAATCAAAACTAGGGTAACATAAAGGCTCCCATCAAAATTAACCTATGCAGATCATTAAAATTAATAAGAACATGGCTGGGAAAAGTAAGTGATCAAGGGCACAACTTGCCTTCAGTGAGCTCCTGCTCAGCTACCCCTACTTGTTGAACCTCAGAATCCACAGTGGCTTGCTTGTCTACTCGCATCAACACAATACATGCATAGTATAGCCAAAATCAACATCACACCAAACATGTAAATAAACTATACAGTAAAAATCTACACAATAAAATGAAATCATAGGAACTGGAATCGCTAAATTTGGAGTTATAGAATTAAAGTTATGAATTTCCTAAGGTTTAATGAGATTAAAATAGGATTAGATGAGAAATTAATTTTCTTACTGCTTCCATGTCAAAACAGAGACATTAGATGATAGAGAATATTATTACAAAATTTTAGAAATTGGAATGGTTCAATTTGGATCAAAAATGGAATTTCTATGAATTTTACAAGTTTCTAGATTTGTTTTTGTATTAAAAATGAATTTCTATATGTATTTCTCTATTTTATTCCCCTCTGGACTGGGCGACAAAATTGTAGAAAGCGCGAGGGCTCAGGCGCAAATGCTACTAAGACTCAGAAAACCCACCAGGTGGACTGCGGGTTGATTTCCAGAGAGGTGAGGGTCTCTTTAGAAAAATTGACCCGCGAAGGGGTACGGGCAGTTCTCGGCCGTTGGATCACCAGCCGAGGGCTCAGATTAGATCGTTCATCCCCGAACCGGTATGCATCGCCAGCCGCTGGATCCTATATGTACGGCTCGGATTCAAAATACCCAAGATCGAGTTGTATTCACCGGATCGTAAATCTACGGCCCTAATTTAAAGCGACGAACAGGTAAACTATTCTCTAATCCTAGCCATCCGTGAACAAATCAACGGCCTGGAGTCCTCGTTGATCCGCACCCTATCTAGACCGCCGAATCGCGATCGGACGATGGACGCATATCCAACAACAGTGGACCGCCCAACCGGCGGCGCGGACGCCAGGCGCGGTGGCGCCATGGCCGGACCTCCGAGCGCGGTGATTTAGCGCCCGAAATTCTATGCCGTTGGGTGCTACGCAATCATAAAGATCAGGCGAACTCTGTGGTGAAATCAATTCCGAGAATCGACGATGGGTCAGGCCGAATCACGGCAGCATTCAAGTCGCGGCAGAGATGCACGTCGGTCAGATAGTTTTCGGCATCCTACAACCCAATTGATCCAAGTATCCCCGCACACTAGGGCAACGCATAGAGGGGACGAAGGCGGACAGGGCAAGGGTCCTCATACCAAGTATTCCGCCGCAGGGAGGTACGACCACGCCGGAGCGAGGTTCCGCGGTGTCCATGTAGCGACGGCGAGAAATTCCGCCCGCACGAAGCCGCCTCCGCCCAATCGCCTGCCACCGAACGGTTCCTCGCGTTGCGCTCGCCGATTCCCAACGCCAAACAGGACGTTGACCACGCACTGGTGGCGGCAGGGGACCTCCGCCGTGGATGCGCACACCAGCTTCCTCGCCCACGCCCCCCCCCCTTTTCGGTGCCATGATTGTGTGAGGTCGGTTGTGAGCTAGGAGGGAGAAGGGGAGGTGCGGAATCACCTTTGTATCCAGTCTAACCTACCCACTTCTGCGGATTCTGCGGCGAAGTGGTCACGGCGGCCGACTTCTATGGCGAGCGAACGGGAAAAAGAAAAACGCAGGGTCTAACAGCGGGGTCCCGCAACCAGTGCTCAAACCACGTTCTTTTGCCCGCGGCTCACTGGACAGTGGGCCCCCTATCGTCGGCACGTAGCTGAAGAAGGATCGGGGCCGCGCTGAGGAGTTGGGCCGGCCGAGGTGTGTCTGGCAGGTGGGGACGAGCGGTCAGGGTCACACGGTTGAGCGCAGAGGGGAACTGGGCCGCGTAGGTGGGGCGAAGAAATGTCTCGGTGGGCCAAAATGTGAACAGCGAGCCCAGTTAACCGTTCCTTTCCTTTTTCTTTTTATTTGTCTTTCTTTTCCTTTCCATTTGAATCTCAAATTTGAATTTGAATCTTGTTATGGGTTTCATCTTTGAGTAAAATATACCAATTAAAATCTCATTAAATAAATAATATATTTTATTATTATTTATATATTTTTCTTCTTTTCTTTCCCTTTCTAACCATAATTTGCAAGTCAGGATCAAATCTCCAAATTTGGATATTAATATATTTTTTTTACATATGATTTATTATGTGGTCACAAGATGCACACAAGAATGAAAACCAGCATGATCCATATTTTAGTGGCTTTTATGTTATTAATTATTTGTTTTTACATAGGGTGTTCACATGTGATGATGCATAAAGGTCAAACTCACATATAGATGGAGTGAAATTGTGTCTCCTTTTATATTATCTATTATAATTTATAAATTGGGTATTACAAATCCTACCCCCTTAAAAAGAATCTCGCCCTCGAGATTTAGGAAGATCTAGGGAAAAGATGGGGAAAATCTATGTGAAGCTCCTCTTCTCTTTCTCATGTTGCTTCATCCTCTCCATGGTGACTCCATTGCACTTTGCACATCTTTATCACCTTATTTCTTGTAACTCGTGTCAAAGTATTGAGAATCTTGATCGGGTACTCTGTGTAAGTCAAATCACCCTGAACACTAAGCTCTTCCATTGGTAACTGTTCCTCAGGGACACGGAGACACTTCTTAAATTGAGACACATGGAATACATTATGCACATCAGATAGATTATCAGGTAGCTCGATTTGATAGGCCATCTCTCCAACTCGCCTAAAAACTCAAAATGGTCCAATAAAGTGAGGGAACAATTTGCCCTTAACATTGAATCTACTCATTTCACGAAGTGGTGACACCCTTGAGGTACACATGATCACCTTCCTCAAACTCCGTTGGTATTCTTATATTAACAGCATAGCTCTTTTGCCTGGTCTGAGCTACCCACAAGTTCTCCCTAATTATACAGACTTGTTTTTCTGCCTCTTTAATAAGTTTAGGTCCAAAGAACTGTCTTCCTCTAGTCTGATCCAATATAGAGGAGTCCTGCATTTCCTGCCATACAGAGTCTCAAACGGTGACATCTTCAGACTGGCCTGTTAACTATCATTATATGAAAACTTAGCATAAGGTAGACTCTTGTCCCAACTACTACCATGCTGAAGGGCACAAGCTCACAACATGTCCTCCAATACTTGATTAGTCCTTTCAGTTTGTACATTAGTCTGAGGATGGTAAGCCAAACTAGAATTCAACTTTGTATCCACATTCTCTTGAAAACTTTTCCAAAATCTGGAGGTAAACTGTGACCCTCTATCCAAAATGATCTTCTTCGGTACACCGTGTAGAGACATAATCTGAGCCATGTATAACTCTACAAATTGAGATACCTTATAAGTAGTCTTGACCGGAATGAAATGAGCCACTTTGGTCAATCTATCCATAATAACTCATATCGAATCATATCCTTTCGAGGTGCGAGGCAATCCAGTAATGAAACCAATCTCTTCCCACTTCCATTCGGACATCTTTGGTGGGTGTAATAGTCCAGCTAGTCTTTGGTGATCGGTCTTAACTCTTTGGCACACATCGCACATACCCACATGTGCAGCCATATCTCTCTCCAGTCCATATCACCAGCACTTCTGCTTTAAATCCTGATACATCTTGGTACTACCAGGATGAATAGAATAATCCAAGTCATGGGCTTTCTTCAATATAGTCTCATGAAGGCTTTCAATCTTGGGAACTCATATCTGATCCTTGAACCATATTGTGCCTTGTTCATCTTCCATGAATTTCTGGACCTTGACCTTTAGTAATCATATCCTTAATCTCTTGTATCTTAGTATCACCAATTTGTCCTTTGCGGATTTCTTGCTCCAAGTAGGTTCCACATCAATAGTTACTCCTTCAGTGTGAGCAACTATCCCCAGGTTAAATCTCTTGAAATCCTCAACAATCAAATTGGGTAGCTGGGCAACAACAGCTGAATGAACATGCTCCTTTCGACTCAAGGCATCTGCAACCAAATTTGCCTTGCCCGGGTGATAGTGAGTCTCCAAATTATAATCCTTAATAAGCTCCAACCAACGACGTTGCCTAAGGTTGAGATCCTTCTGAGTGAATATATACTTCAAACTTTTATGATCTATGCATACTTGACACTTGTTTCCCATAATATAATGCCTCCATATCTTAAGCGCATGCACAACGGCTGCTAGTTCTAAGTCATGAGTGGGGTAGTTCAACTCTTGTTTCCGCAACTAATGAGACGCATAGGCAATCACATGTCCTTCTTGCATGAGCACACATCCAAGTCCTTGGCCACATGCATCACAGTAAATGTCAAATCCCTTCTGTAGATCTGGCATAACCAACATTGGTGGTGACATCAATCTCTTCTTCAATTGATCAAAGCTGTCTTGGCACTTCTCGTCCCACTTGAATTCTCTTTCCTTCACCAAAAGCGAGGTCATAAGCTTAGCAATCTTAGAAAATCCTTCAATAGATCTCCAATAATATCCTGCAAGTCCCAAGAAACCCAAATCTCCGTAACTGTAGTGGGTATGCTCCACACCACTATATCCTTGACTTTAGCAGGATCCACTGATATCCCTCCATTAGAAATGATATGTCCAAGAAATGGCACCTCGCCAATCCAAAACTCGCATTTACCGTACTTGGCGTAGAGTTGATTATCTTAAAGCTTCTGTAGCACCAACCTTAGATGTTCTTCATGGTCACTCTCATTCTTAGAATAGATAAGAATATCGTCGATGAACACCACGACGAATCTGTCCAAATACTCCAAAAACATCTTATTCATCAAATCCATAAAATAAGCTGGTGCATTAGTTAATCCAAACGACATAACGATGAACTCATATAATCCATATCGAGTCGAGAAAGCCGTCTTAGGAATATCTGATGGTCCAATCTTCATCTGATGGTATCCCGATCGGAGGTCAATCTTCGAGAGTACCCTGGCTCCTCTCATCCGATTAAATAAATCCTTAATGCGGGGTAACAGAAACTTGTTCTTCACAGTGACATCATTAAGGGACCTTTAATCCACGCACATCCCTTGCAATCCATCTTTCTTCTTTACAAACAAAACCGGTGCTCTCCAAGGTGAGGAACTCGGACGTAAGTAACTAGCCTCTTGTAATTCCGTTCACTAATTCTTCAGTCCCTTTAACTCTTCTACAGGCATCCGAAAAATCTCTAACCACACGAATGTTGTCACCAACAAACTTCCCATTTACTAAAAATGTCGCTAGTCTGGTGGCAGTAGTTACTGCAATTCCAACTTCAAATCTTTCTCCTTTGGAACTGGTGAGTTCTACGGTTCCCTTAGCGCAGTGTATAAACCACCATTGCCTTTCTTAACCATGACATACCAAGGATCTTGTCTATACTGCTCGGCTCCAATATTATAGCCGTAACTCCAAATTCTCTACCCATAATGGTCAATGTCAATCTACGTGTCATTTGATTCGCCACAACAGGCCCTTTAGGTGTAATTACTCTCATGGGTTTTCTCATATTGTCCAACACATATGCCCAAACCAAAATCTCAGCATGACGCATAATTTTATTAGCAACACATGGGGTCAAATAGACCTTTTTATTCCTCCTAAAATAGTATCATACCGAATACTAACTAAAGGAACATGTAGATCTTACAAATAGTAGTAATTTATATATATGTTTATGTAGCTTGGTGGAGCTGGTGGTGGTGGAGATGGTGGTTGTTGTCGTTGTCTCTCCAACCGTGATTGCCTTATTTCTTGTTGTATCTCCAGACGGGCCTGACGTATTTCCTCGCGTTCTTGTCTTATCTGGTTTTGCATTTCGGTCACCATGCCTGTCAATTGTTGTATTACCAGCCTTTGGGTTGCAATCACTTGATCGGTTTCAACAGGTGGAGGATTCGGAGGATTCATTTCTGTTTGCTGTTGCGTGATAATCTTTCCTTTCCTGGTATTGACCATCTGAGTTAGATACATATGGTAAGAGAGAGCAGTAGACAAGGCAGTAATTACAATCATGTTACTTTGGGGGATTTATTAGCTAAGCAGTTTAACGTTTTACCTACCATAGCTAATTTATTACCTTATGCTGGCACATGCTAAGATGTCCATATAATATTTCAATCAATCAAAGAAGCAAATCATACATTGATCATCAGAACAATCAACCAATATTTTTAATAGAGAAAATAGTTTTAATTTTGTCTTAGGCTTCCTATCTCTTAAAAATGTCATAGGGGTAGGGATTCCAAGGTGTGAAATCCATCTTGTCTAAGAGTAGAAAAGATAAGAATGATCAGAGTAGAACAGTAGAAGGTGAGACAGGATCAAGATAAGTATAGAAAGAATTAGAATAAGATAAGTAGGTAAGGGTTTTGTCCATTTCTATCTAGGTTTCGTCCTACAGTCAACATTTCCTCTGATACCACTTCTGTAACACCCGGTTTTAAAGGACAAAGCCGGGTGCATCTCATACATGCGCCAAGAAGACAACATATATAATAACAGAGTGTATAGAGATAAATGTCATTAAACATCAGAGTATTTATTACATAGCGGAAGACTTATTACAAAGTAAAAGAATAAATATAAAATGAACTAAGGATCGTCGGCGCCAATGTCGACTGAGAAACGCCACCTAGATCAGATCGAACTCCTCAGTGTGAGGCGGCTCCTCTTCGACCACCTGTTCTTCTCCTGTGGGGGGGGTGTGAGACAGCAAGAGTGAGCTCACATACGTTCATAGCTCAACAAGTCGTGGGGAATAATGTGGCATGAACTCACCAAAGGTGGGAGTTCATGAAGTGTAAGGCTGATCAATGAAATAAAGGCTAAGGCTGAGCATTGCTTTTATAAGTTGGTCAAAATTTTATTAGCAATTACTAGGTGTAAGTAAATACCAAACCTTAATAATAATAAAGAACAGTAATAGTAAAATAATCCCAAATGCGATGCAAATGTCAAATTAAATTTAAGTTCCATAGTTAATCATGTGAGGGTCCGAGCCGCTCTTGACCGTGAGCACGGCTAGTATACTAGTTTTACACTCTGCAGAGGTTGCGCATCTTTACCCACAAGTCATGTTACCCATCTGCCAAGAGACGGCCAATCTCATACACCTCTACCGAGGAGGCGAGGCAGGGTAACACTACGAGGCCTTTACAAAGTTCCACTAGCTTCAGACTACCCGCTACAGTTTATAGGAAGCTCCAGTGCAGGGTTCCTGGCTGACCGCCATCGCAGCAAAATCAACCAGGGACCTCCCTACACTGACCACTCCCCTACTGCCCTTGCCCCTTTCGGGTAAGGTAGCCCTCCCCTAGCTTTCCTAGTTAATCAGCCAAGGGCGTCCCATTAAACCCTTGTGGTAGCACTGTTTTCCCGGGTGGTCGCTCCATGTTCCCATTAATTTAATGATCTTAACATGAACAGCAATAATAACAAGATAATAACAGAATAATCATGAATAGTATATCTCCATACCCAATCCACATAAAGCAATAGCAAGTACTACCCAAAAATATTTCAGGGGTGAACAAGGTATAGAGGTAATCAAAACTAGGGTAACATAAAGGCTCCCATCAAAATTAACCTATGCAGATCATTAAAATTAATAAGAACATGGCTGGGAAAAGTAAGTGATCAAGGGCACAACTTGCCTTCAGTGAGCTCCTGCTCAGCTACCCCTACTTGTTGAACCTCAGAATCCACAGTGGCTTGCTCGTCTACTCGCATCAACACAATACATGCATAGTATAGACAAAATCAACATCACACCAAACATGTAAATAAACTATACAGTAAAAATCTACACAATAAAATGAAATCATAGGAACTGGAATCGCTAAATTTGGAGTTATAGAATTAAAGTTATGAATTTCCTAAGGTTTAATGAGATTAAAATAGGATTAGATGAGAAATTAATTTTCTTACTGCTTCCATGTCAAAACAGAGACATTAGATGATAGAGAATATTATTACAAAATTTTAGAAATTGGAATGGTTCAATTTGGATCAAAAATGGAATTTCTATGAATTTTACAAGTTTCTAGATTTGTTTTTGTATTAAAAATGAATTTCTATATGTATTTCTCTATTTTATTCCCCTCTGGACTGGGCGACAAAATTGTAGAAAGCGCGAGGGCTCAGGCGCAAATGCTACTAAGACTCAGAAAACCCACCAGGTGGACTGCGGGTTGATTTCCAGAGAGGTGAGGGTCTCTTTAGAAAAATTGACCCGCGAAGGGGTACGGGCAGTTCTCGGCCGTTGGATCACCAGCCGAGGGCTCAGATTAGATCGTTCATCCCCGAACCGGTATGCATCGCCAGCCGCTGGATCCTATATGTACGGCTCGGATTCAAAATACCCAAGATCGAGTTGTATTCACCGGATCGTAAATCTACGGCCCTAATTTAAAGCGACGAACAGGTAAACTATTCTCTAATCCTAGCCATCCGTGAACAAATCAACGGCCTGGAGTCCTCGTTGATCCGCACCCTATCTAGACCGCCGAATCGCGATCGGACGATGGACGCATATCCAACAACAGTGGACCGCCCAACCGACGGCGCGGACGCCAGGCGCGGTGGCGCCATGGCCGGACCTCCGAGCGCGGTGATTTAGCGCCCGAAATTCTATGCCGTTGGGTGCTACGCAATCATAAAGATCAGGCGGACTCTGTGGTGAAATCAATTCCGAGAATCGACGATGGGTCAGGCCGAATCACGGCAGCATTCAAGTCGCGGCAGAGATGCACGTCGGTCAGATAGTTTTCGGCATCCTACAACCCAATTGATCCAAGTATCCCCGCACACTAGGGCAACGCATAGAGGGGACGAAGGCGGACAGGGCAAGGGTCCTCATACCAAGTATTCCGCCGCAGGGAGGTACGACCACGCCGGAGCGAGGTTCCGCGGTGTCCATGTAGCGACGGCGAGAAATTCCGCCCGCACGAAGCCGCCTCCGCCCAATCGCCTGCCACCGAACGGTTCCTCGCGTTGCGCCCGCCAATTCCCAACGCCAAACAGGACGTTGACCACGCACTGGTGGCGGCAGGGGACCTCCGTCGTGGATGCGCACACCAGCTTCCTCGCCCACGCCCCCCCCCCCTTTTCGGTGCCATGATTGTGTGAGGTCGGTTGCGAGCTAGGAGGGAGAAGGGGAGGTGCGGAATCACCTTTGTATCCAGTCTAACCTACCCACTTCTGCGGATTCTGCGGCGAAGTGGTCACGGCGGCCGACTTCTATGGCGAGCGAACGGGAAAAAGAAAAACGCAGGGTCTGACAGCGGGGTCCCGCAACCAGTGCTCAAACCACGTTCTTTTGCCCGCGGCTCACTGGACAGTGGGCCCCCTATCGTCGGCACGTAGCTGAAGAAGGATCGGGGCCGCGCTGAGGAGTTGGGCCGGCCGAGGTGTGTCTGGCAGGTGGGGACGAGCGGTCAGGGTCACACGGCTGAGCGCAGAGGGGAACTGGGCCGCGTAGGTGGGGCGAAGAAATGTCTCGGTGGGCCAAAATGTGAACAGCGAGCCCAGTTCACCGTTCCTTTCCTTTTTCTTTTTATTTGTCTTTCTTTTCCTTTCCATTTGAATCTCAAATTTGAATTTGAATCTTGTTATGGGTTTCATCTTTGAGTAAAATATACCAATTAAAATCTCATTAAATAAATAATATATTTTATTATTATTTATATATTTTTCTTCTTTTCTTTCCCTTTCTAACCATAATTTGCAAGTCAGGATCAAATCTCCAAATTTGGATATTAATATATTTTTTTTACATATGATTTATTATGTGGTCACAAGATGCACACAAGAATGAAAACCAGCATGATCCATATTTTAGTGGCTTTTATGTTATTAATTATTTGTTTTTACATAGGGTGTTCACATGTGATGATGCATAAAGGTCAAACTCACATATAGATGGAGTGAAATTGTGTCTCCTTTTATATTATCTATTATAATTTATAAATTGGGTATTACAAAGCGTTTCAGGCTTGGTCGAACCTCGGGATAAATCCTTGCGTATGTGTGCTCTGTTCCGTATTGTATTCTGACTCTCTGTTTTATTCGCTTTTATATCTGCACTTCAACACTTATCTGTGGTATAAGCTTTATTTGAAGTGCAGGACTTTTTGAGACAGGATCTTCTATTCCACTGCAACCTACTCGAAGGGTCTTCACTCCACTGCGTTCTAGTCTTCGAGTAGAGTAAGAATTTAAGTTTTAAAGTAATAAGTTTTATTCGCCTGTTCACCCCCCCCTCTAGGCAACATCCAGATCCTGTTCCCGGGCATAAGGGAACTCTCAATTGGTATCAGAGCTAGGCCTCTCCAGTGTGGGCTTAGCCGTCCGGAGATAACGATGTCGTCACAAGAGGTAACTATAGAACTTCTTTTAGGCGATGGTTCTAATTACAAATCTTGGTCTGTCTCTATTTACAAAGCTTTCATGAATGTTGATTCTAATTTGAGACAGATCTTTAGTAGAAGTATTTTCCCTCTGATTTTAGTAAAAATCCTTCTAATGAAGAACTAAGATGTTTATCTCTCAATCACCATGCTTGCAACATCTTAGTTGACTCTCTTTCTAGAAGTGCTTATTTTGCCATCATGAGCAGTGATAGTGATCTATTTGTTGATGCTCATGATTTATGGAATAGAATTAAAGAAAAATATTCTGTGACAAACTGTGATGCTCCTACTCCCTATATTACTTGTGTTACTAACCATTCAGAGGGAGAAGAACAAGAATGATGGCACCCAAACGATGAATCCACCTCATCGACAAGTTTGTTCTCCACTAGTGATAAATGTTTTATTGCTAACAATGACGGTGGAGACGAAAGCCATGATGAGAAGGAATATGAGGATGATAGCGAGGATGAATCTTCATCATCACAAGGTACATTTTCCTATATTGCTTCCACTGACATTAATGATAGGGAAAATGAGACCGATGATGTGGAAGAAGAGGAGATTCACCGTTTCTACAACCATCTCAACAAAGCGAACAAAGCTCTCTTGGTTAAGTTGTTGAGAAGGAACAAGGAACAAGGCGAGACGCTTCTCAGGCTAGAGGAGACTCTCATCAAAACAAACAACAGCCTGGAGAAGATGACCAAAGAACATGAGGAGCTAAGGTGCTCTCATGATGTCTTGGTCCAACGGTATGATTCAATGTTAATTGAGCAAAGTAATAATGATGACGCTCTATCTAATGTTGCTCAATTTAAAACTGAAAATTCTATGCTTAGAAGTCAAGTAGAAACAATGAATTTAGAAAAGCTTGCTCTTAGTGAAAAGTATGATACGTTGTCATACTCTCATAGTAAACTAGTTGATGATCATATCATTCTCGATATTGCTCATGAGGTAGTAATTACTAGTTTAAACTCATATGAACCTCATTCTTGCACTAGTAATCAATTGGTCAAAATATTATCATGTGCTGACCTCCACCGCCCCAAGAAAGGCCAATCTTTGTTTGAGAAACAAGTTGCAGGATCAAAAAGGAAATTGCTTGGGAACAAGAAACAAAGACAATTGAGGAGAAGATGCCTTGCTCGACTTCCGCAAGATATCTACGAACACGTGGTGAAGAAGCTTGAGGAAGGAGAAACCGCAGCAAGGGTCAAACTCCATGAGAAGGATGTTCCCAAAGCAATAAATAAAGAAATCAACATGAACAAGGAAAAAGGTAAAAATTCAATTAATCATGTTGTTTGCACTGATCATCTCTCCATGTCATTTAAGTACAAAAAGGGAAAAGAAAAAAGGAGGTGCTTCAAGTGCAAGAAGTTAGGCCACCTCATCGCGTCTTGTCCGTACCAAGACAAGAATGAAGGGACAAGGAGTTGTTTTGGATGCAACAATCAGGACCACACGATCACTTCATGTCCGATCATGAAGAATCTAGGATGTGCATCCTCCAAGGCGACCCTCACCAAGGAAAATGACAAACGACAAGCGTCATGTCAGGTTGAGCGATGCTTCTGCTACAAGTGTGGTGAGCAGGGTCATCTATCCAAGGTATGTTATAAAGGTAAGATTCCTAAGCAAGTGAATTTGTCTCAATTTTATTCACATAGGAGACCCAAATCATACACTTGTGCTAGATCTATAACGAGATCACCTAGAACTAGCACAAAGGCAATTTGGGTACCAAAGGCACATTTAGATGATCATTATGGACCCATCCCGAGATGGGTACCAAACTGTGCTAACTAGACCATGCAAGTGCCTTGAGATGGACTGGAGACCATGGGAGAGCTTAAGACGGTTATCTAAA
This sequence comes from Zea luxurians, assembly GCA_029449295.1. Classification (NCBI taxonomy): domain Eukaryota; kingdom Viridiplantae; phylum Streptophyta; class Magnoliopsida; order Poales; family Poaceae; genus Zea; species Zea luxurians. The sequence continues at coordinate 178,438,201 of JAOPSE010000004.1, read as the reverse complement.
ACTCTATGCTTAAGCTGTTAATTGTTTTGGTGTTTATTGGCCCAAGGTTGAATTATTGTGAGACACTAATCCCATGTTCATCTCAAGTGAAATAAGGTGTATAGGTCCTTAATCATTATTGGTGAATCAAACAAAGGACCTTGATAAGATTCTTCAACTTGCTCTCCATAGGATGGTACCCTTGTATCGTAAGTACTTTGTTGATAATCAGTATTGCTCGGTGTGTTACCTGTCCTTGGAGTAGTTATGTCTCTTGATTGCCTGTGTTAAGTATCTTTCAATCAATGATTAGTGATTTCCAAGATCGTAACCATGCATGCTTAATCATGATTAGGTACTCTCAATTGGTATCTTATCATTGCTTAATCATTCTTTGGGTAACTTATCATTTGAGATATCCTCCATGATTAACTCTTGTTGTGTTCATGAATAAACCTGCATCCCGTTGTGAGTTATGCTATATGGTTTTATGATTAGTTTGTGTGAAAATATGACATATTGCTTAGTTTATATGATGACCCTATTGTGGCACTATGTGTTATGTCTCTAATGCATTCTCTCGAGCTATGAAGTGCATAAATAATAGGGAACTTTCAGTTGGTTTGTGGTAATAACTGGTGCTCTCATGGCCATACTGGTAAAAGGCAAAGGTATGGAAAATGGAACTGTGCAATTTTATTGAATATCTTGAAGTTCCATTGATTGTGATCATAGTTGTGTTCTTGCATTTCACTGGTAATACCATGGCTTAGGAGACTTATGCCTTAAAATGTTTTTTTTCCGGTGCACCATTGATTGTGATCATAGTTGTGTTCTAGTGTACCTAAAGAACCTTCTTAACTATGCTTAAGACATGATCGTGTTGTCTTTCAATTGGTTTATGTAATGCAATGATAGTTAAGTATGAAGCATGTCTAAGTTGCGTGTAAAAGTTAGACTTCCTATGAGTATTCAATTGGCTTAGGTGCTCCTGAGGCATGCATTGTTGTATTTAGTCAACCTTTCATTTAGCCTTCAATTTGTATTAAGTGGCTTTTGGTATTTAATTGATATCTCTTTGGGATGAAAGTGATAGAGTGTGCCTTGACCAAGGTATGTTGTGATCCCCTCTAGTTCTGAGGAAGTTAGAATGTGCAAAGTGCAAGTCATTCAAATACTTGATGCACAACTTCAGGGGGAGCATACATAACTTGTGTCTTTTGAGACTAACTGTTTCTTGAGCAATCTTGTACAATCTCAAGGTGGAAAAGAGAAGATGAGCATGAAATGGAGCAATCAGGACTTGGGTACCTCTCAACAAGAAAAGGTCAGGATAAAGGATCAGGCACAAGTGTGAAGGAGCTCCTTAGAGATAAAACTTTCAAGATGGAAATCTTAAATTGATGGCAAAAGGAACTCTGCCTACTTAGATGCAAAGTACACCATAACATGGTAAAGGTACAACATGAGGTATTGACCTTTTGCGTATTTGTATCTTAATTTTCCTCCAATGCTTCTGCTGCATATGTTTAATGTGTAAGGGGGAGTAATGTTAGTGTGTTGCATTTTACCTGCTTAATACCCTGCTGTCCCTTGACATCATCCTATGTTCTTGCTTGAATATGGTTTTGGTGTTTGATGTCAAAGGGGGAGAATTTGTGCATTAAAGCTCACCTCGACCTGAGAGGAAAGCTTATCTTAAGTGTGAAGAGGGTGAATATTAATTTTTTGTGTGCTAAAGGACCTAAAGCGGTTTCCTTGAGTTCCTTTGATCTTAAGGAAGCATGTGTTAGTTTTGTTGATAATACTTATCATATACTTATTGTTGTATTATATGGTAATAATGCATAATTAGTGCTTCCGTTGATATGAATCAATTGGTATCTATTGTGTTTGTCCTGTAATAGATATTCATATGGTTCTGGTGCTTTAAATTGGTATCTTAATGGTGAATAGTGGTAGGTTGATATTCCTATGGTATATCCATTTAATTGGTGTTTAACTCTTATTATGTGCATTTGTGTGTTATATGCATCACAGTTTAATTCTTGACACAATGCATCCCACAGGTGCTAAGGTGTAGTAATGCTTCGAATTAGCCTAAGTATGTGCAATTTGGCATATAAGGCCAAAGTTAAGATTTTAATGCAAGCACATATTTAGGGGGAGCATTCTATAAACTTAGAACTCAAAATTTGTGCTTTAAATCTTATTCTTGTGTAAGCTTTAATTTTGTTGCCATCAATCACCAAAACGGGGGAGATTGAAAGCTCTCTTGTGGGTTTTGGTGTTTGGATGACAACTCAATTAAAGGACTAACAAGTGTGCTACGTGTTGAACAGGTGCTTAATGTAAAGCTAACAGGGTTCAACACAAGTGAACAAATGTGATGGTCCAAGAACTGGATTATGGATACATGATGGACATCACAAGTAAGATGGACATTGCAAAAGTGATACTCGGGTGTGTAGCTCGGAGACAACTGATCAAGCCAAGGACGAAGCAAGAAGAGCTTCGAGGTACCAAGTGCACGGGAGAAGGTCAAGGAGGCTGAGGAACCCAAAGCCAAGGGTGAAGAAAAAGGCTTGCAAAGTCAAGGGTGATCGAGTTGAGAACAGCTACGGCACATCAAGGATCACTACATAAGGACGTGACTTACAACCAATGAGGTAATAGCTACAGTTATGTGGTGTAAGTCATAAGGCTCAAGATTAAGCTCTAAGAAGGAGATCAAGGTCACTAGAAGGAGAACAAGTGTCAAAACCAGAACTGGAAGCAGCCCAAAAGAGCTAAGTTCATCTTGATCTTTAGTTTGGGTTGTTCCTATGTTTGGAGATGTTCTATGTGACCTTTGCAGGATGTTGGAGCTAAGAAATGTCAATCTAGATCAAGTCAAGCCGACTTGATGATTTATGAGTCCAACATCAAAGCTCAAGCATGTGAAATGCTATAGATGTAATAATTAAGAGAAGGTATGTTCTAGACTTAGTACATTGGTTTTTGTGTACTAACATATTTGTCTAAGTGTTAGAAACAGAAAGAAGAAGAAAAGAAAGAGATGCAAAAGGCTTGGCTGTGTACAGCCAAGACTCAGCTCAGTCTGGCACACCGGACTGTCCGGTGGTGCACCGGACAGTGTCCGGTGCGCCAGGTTGAACTCCGGTGAACAGGTCGCTCTCGGGAGGAGTCGGCGACGTTCGGTTATAATTCACCGGACTGTCCGGTGGTGCACCGGACTGTCCGGTGAGCCAACGGTCGGCCGCGCAATCCACGCGTGACGCGTGGCCGAGCCAACGGTCAGATGGGGGCACCGGACTGTCCGGTGTGCACCGGACAGTGTCCGGTGCGCCAACGGCTCCAGGACTGCAACGGTCGACTGCTCCATTTATGGAAGGAAATCAGGCACCGGACAGTGTCCGGTGGTGCACCGGACTGTCTGGTGCACCACCCGACAGAAGGCAAGATTTGCCTTCCTGGATTGCTTCCAACGGCTCCTAGGCCCCTTGTTCCTATAAAAGGGACCCCTAGGCGCCTCAAGCAACGTACAAGTGCAGCCAACAAGTGTAGACATCACTCAAATCCATTCCCACTCTCCCTCTTGTGTGTAACTCTATAGTTTGTGTAGAAGGCACAGCTATAAGCCTTTAGAGAGAGGAGAAGTGCTGCTAAGAGCTAGAGCAAGGTCTTGAGTGTATCATTACTCTACCGAGGTGCTGCCGAGAAGTTTGTAAGCAGCCACGGTGTTGTTGTAACCCAACTCAATAGTGAAAGGCTCTATCTGTCATACTGACAGATCTGAGCAAACGGAGGAAGGAGTTGAAATAGACTCCAAGCCCAGGTGTGGCTAACTCCAACAAGGACTAGGCAAGCGTTTCAGGCTTGGCCGAACCTCGGGATAAATCCTTGCGTCTGTGTGCTCTGTTCCGTATTGTATTCTGACTCTCTGTTTCATTCGCTTTTATATCTGCACTTCAACACTTATCTGTGGTATAAGCTTTATTTGAAGTGCAGAACTTTTTGAGACAGGATCTTCTATTCCACTGCAACCTACTCGAAGGGTCTTCACTCCACTGCGTTCTAGTCTTCGAGTAGAATAAGAATTTAAGTTTTAAAGTAATAAGTTTTATTCGCCTATTCACCCCCCCCTCTAGGCAACATCCAGATCCTATTCCCGGGCATAAGGGAACTCTCATTTATACCAGATTTTTCTAAGCTTGTGAAGTCAATCACAAGTTTATTGAAGAATGATATTAAATTCAATTGGTCTTTCAAGTGTAATGAAGCTTTTGAACAATTGAAGACATTGTTGACCACTGCTCCGGTATTGGCTCAACCGGATATCACCAAGCCCTTTGATGTATATTGTGATGCATCAGGCAGTGGTCTCGGCTGTGTGTTAATGCAAGAAGGCCGAGTAATTGCGTATGCTTCAAGGCAGTTGCGCCGACATGAGGAGCATTATCCAACTCATGATCTGGAGCTAGATGCTGTGGTTCATGCCCTGAAGATTTGGCGTCATTATCTGCTGGGTAATATCTGTCACATTTATATAGATCATAAGAGCTTGAACTATATCTTTACCCGGACAAAATTGAATATGAGACAAAGGCGATGGCTTGAGCTTATTAAGGATTATGAACTGGAAATTCATTATCACCCAGGCAAGGCCAATGTGGTGGCAGATGCACTTAGCCATAAGGTTTCCTGTCGCTATCTTATGGTGAAGACCTCTGACAATACATTATGTCAGGAGATGGAGAAGCTAAACCTGGGAATGGTCCAACAAGGAACCTTAAGTCAGCTAAAGCTAGAGTCAGTTCTCTTGCAAAGGATAATTGATGCTCAAAGGGATAATGAGGGTATGAAACACATTCGTGAGAAGATAAGGGCTGGAAAAGCCAAATGTTACAAAGAAGATGATCAAGGCATTGTATGGTTTAATAACCGCATAGTGGTGCCGAAGAATGAAGAGATCCGCCAGCAAATTCTTGATGAAGCACATCTTAGTCGCTATTCTATTCATCCCGGAAGCACTAAGATGTACCAAGACTTGAAGCAACATTATTGGTGGACAAAAATGAAGATCGAGATTGCACGCTATGTGGCTAGATGTGACACCTGCAGACGTGTCAAGGCCATACATTTGAAAGTTGCTGGTCCATTACAGTCTCTACCAATACCAACATGGAAATGGGAAGACATAAGTATGGACTTTATTGTGGGATTGCCCAGGACCACAAAAGGGTATGACTCTATCTGGGTTATTGTTGATCGGCTTATGAAAATTGCTCATTTTCTACCCGTCAAGACAGTGCACCCAGTTGCTGTTTATGCCCAATTGTATATTGCTCGTATTCTCAGTTTGCACGGGGTTCCAAAGACTATAGTGTCGGATCGTGGACCACAATTCGTATCCAAATTTCGGGAAGAACTTCATAGATCCCTGGGTACTAAACTGCTCCACAGTTCGGCCTATCATCCTCAAACAAGTGGACAGACTGAGAGGGTTAATCAAATACTTGAAGATATGCTACGGGCATGTGTTCTGGACTTCTCACAGAAATGGGATGAATGTTTACCCTTAGCGGAGTTTTCATATAATAATAGCTATCAAGAAAGTATCAAGATGGCACCCTTCGAAGCTTTACATGGACGACGATGTCGTACTCCGCTAAATTGGTCTGAACCTGGTGAAAGGTACTTCTTCAGGCCTGATATGGTGAAAGAGACCGAAGAAAAGGTTCAGAAAATAATTCATAATATGAAGAAAGCCCAAGCTCGTCAGAAGAGTTAGGCAGACAAATAGCGAATGCCCTTGTATTTTCTTAAAGGGGACTATGTCTACCTAAAGGTTTCACCAATGAAGGGAGTATCGCGTTTCGGGGTTAAAGGGAAGCTTGCACCCAGGTACATTGGTCCATTCCCTATACTTGAGCAATGTGGACCAGTGGCGTATCTACTTCAGCTCCCCGAAACCTTGTCTGCTGTACATAATGTGTTCCATGTGTCACAATTGAAGAAATGTCTTCGGGTTCCCGATCAAACCGTTGAAGTGACAGATGTCGTCCTTGAACCAGACTTGACATATTCCGAACATCCCATTCGAGTCTTGGATCAAAAGGACAGGGTTACCCGGAGAAAAACTCTTAAGTTCTATAAGATACAGTGGAACCAACATTCTGAAGATGAGGCTACATGGGAAACTCAAGACTTTTTAGATAAGAATTTCCCGGGCTTTTTAGCCTCATGTAATTTGTAAAGTGTGATTAATTGTTGTATAAAAGAGTGAACCCCACACCACCCCTGCCTTGTACCAGAAATAAGGAAATAAAAATGTGACACATTTCCTTTTCCATTACTCACCCTAGGACTTTTAATCTCGGGACGAGATTCTTTTATGGGGGGGAGGATGTAACACCCCTGGTGTTACTGCAACTATAACCTGAGCATGACATCATAAACATTGGCATTGCATATGTTTGACACACCTAGAGTGCATTCACTAGGTAAAAATTTCAAACAAGTTGTATTGTTATAGCATTTTGCAAATAGAACCCTGGATAGGGAACTTAACCCTAAATAGGGATTAAAGGGGTAAAACCTAACCCAAATTGAGAAAACCTAAAAGCTTTGGGGGAATAGTCATAAAATATTCCCAAGAATGAATTTGAATCACATTTATACCCCCGAGATACCAAAAACCCCATTTAAACCCTAGAAAACCCTAAGTCCAAACCCTAGGGGCTCATGTGCAAAAATTGTGCACATTTGGACTAAAGTGCAAAAACTACTATGTTAAATCATATAAAGTCACATGGTTCACATTTGGAAAGATTTACAAGCTAAACCCAAGTTTTGGGACTAATTTGCAAAAAGTACCACTTGACCTCTATTTCACTCAAAGTCTGAATTTCAGATTTGTGAGCTCAACTTTGGAGCCTTGAAGCTTTCAAAATGTAGGGTTTTTGCCCTAGGGCACCACATCAAAGATGTAGACCAAACAAAGGAGGACAACTTTGCTTAAGAGTGTGAGCTTAGTTGTTGAGAAAAATCTAGAGATAATTAAGTCCAAAGTTGCTCTGTCAGACTTGTGCCTGATGACTGAAATTGAATATGAAAATAGGAATGGTTATAGTAGAATGAAGTCATTTTAGATGTGCTATATCTTTGAATCCGTTTGGTGTCAATCCCAGAATCCTATAGCAAGGTTGAAGATTGAGGTATAGTGAACAAATTCTATTAAGAGAGATAGCTCTGTTCTTAACAAAAATTTAGAGATAATTGGGGAGGATGGTGGCTGGTTCAGGTGACTGATGAAGATATGCCATGGTACAGTGCTCGGGTGGATCAGACCGCCAGCTAAGCTCGTCGTCGTTGATCGCCGTCCGGATTCGTGCACGGTAAATGATGGATAATGCCGGGGAAAGGGTGAACCATATGTGGCGCCATCTCCTGTGCTCGGTCGGAGTGATTCACCGGCGACCATCGCGTCAGTCCTTTCCGCCGCGGTGTCCTCTGCACCATGATTCTTCCTCACTGTACCACTTCTCTATGTGCTTGGCATGCGCTTGTGATGGTATTCGGGCCGCGAGGTGATCGCCGGACCTCTGCGGCTATAAATAGCCCCATGGTTCACGGCGAGGCACGGTCATCACATACCAGTGACTTAAATCAAAGTCGAATTCGCACTGCCCTCTCCACTTTCGCTCAAATTGATTACGCACGGTGAAAGCACAGCCTCTTACAGTCTTATAGCCCCGATCCTGTCTCCCAATTTCGCCTAGAGCCGCTGCAATCCTGTTTTCCCCCTTTTCTGTCTCCGGCAAGCACGAAACACCGCGCTCCATGGCCAGATCACCCTGGTAAGACTTTGCCCAAATCGAATGTTATTTCTGCAACTCCATTTGCTTATGAAGCTCACTGTGGCGTCCGATTACTCAATCCGACCTCGGTTGTGTGGGAACGCGTGCCCGTGGTCACGGTTTCCGCCGTGCACGTGGACATGTCGTTCTCAGTGTGTTCATGTTAAATTGATGCGTGTTCCGAGGTCATCTATCGTCGGTTATGCTCTCTCGATCATTGGTCCGGGCAGTCGTCGCCGACCATGGCCGGTACAGACCTCGTCCGAGCCGAACAACCAGCGCGCCGCGGTCAGGGAGCAAGTTGGGGAAGAAATAGAAGTCTAGGGTCATTTCGGTAATGTGTCAGCAACTAAGTGCAATAGTAGATAAACCTACTTCGATTTAGCTGATAAACCGAGACCTCTGTGCAAAGTTGCCAGAGCGCGCGACCCAGTTTTCTGTATCGTTGGGCTGTCCTAGGCCAGAAACAGCCCATCATTGTTTCATCTTTTTCCTTTTCTTTTTCAGTAGAACTTTAGAAATCCATAGAAAATTGTAGAAAAATCCTAAAATTGTCAAACTAATTTTCCTAGACTTCTTATTTTCCATAAGATTTAATAAAAATAGTTTCATGATTTTTAGGTTAAATAAGGAATTTTAAAGCATTTAAAGTAGTTTAAAGTATTAGTTCTGGATTTTTAGAAAACATATGGTAACTCCAAAAATGTCCAAACTTTTTATATGAGTTCTATACATTATTTAGAAGCCTTGGGTAGAGTTTGGGTTGATTTGGACCTTGTTTGATAACTAGAACCCAAAACCCCCACCCCTGCCGTGTGAACTCCATTACTGACTCCGGAAATCCTAAGTTCTCGGAGTTCCGTGAAGGAAAATTGTATTCAAGACCTTAGATAATAAATTCTTATTATCTTTGCACTCTCATGAGCATTACATGGCATTCATTCTTATATACATGATTATGTTTAGAAAACGAAGAAGAGATCGAAGTGACTGAAGAGAAGGCACCACCACCTTTGGAATCTCAGGCAGGGACTTGTCTCTACTTTGACATCTGTGGGCCTGAGCCTGACTCACCTACTAACGAAGGCAAGCCCCGGTGCATTTGCCACCTTTCTTGATGTTTTTAAAATCTTTCTCACTTGGTTGATGCATTAGGTGATAGGAGTTGAATGCTTAAACAATTCCTGCATTACCTTCCTTGATCTTTGATTACCTTCCTTGAAACCCTGTTTTACAAAAGGTTTTTACTATGCTTAGTATTGCTCTAGCAAAACAAAAGGTTTTGTTTTACAAAAGATGTTTGGCAAAGTGGGTGGGATGTTTTTGAAAATAAAACTTGATGGTGAATCCATCGCGGTCGTGATGGATTCAACATCGGAAAAGATGTACCTCTGCCAGGTACCAAGTTTTTGGGTTTAAATGTTTAAGCTGAGACCAGGCGGGTGACTTGCACGAGAAGAAAGTCTCGGTGTAGTGTCTCCGTCTGAGTCGATTAAGGACCGTGTCGATGTAGGCCTGCTGACTGAGGACCCTTTAACTGGTCACATGCCTCGTCATGGGTAAGCCTTGCCTCGGGCAGACTAAGGCCAGAATAAGATAACACGAAAAGGGCATGGAGCGGTGGCGAGAGTAGCGTGTACCCTCCGTAGCAAGAGGCTGGACGGTGGTGTATCTGTGCTCTCGGTTTGCGTGAACCTGATCTGGTCTTAAGAATCCCGGTGGCGGGTTGACATATGCAAGGGTTAAGTGCTACATATGTCGTGTGATTGGAGATCCTCAGCTGAGTATAATCGATTCGGATCGCCGTACCTCCGCGGTTATGGAGACTTGGTCACTGACTTATACGTAGAATTCCACTAAAGATGAAGGGATTGATGAGCAACTGGCTAGTGCAGGACAAGTGTTTGAACTAGGGTAGAAAGAACTCTAGATGCAGGTAAGTTTACCTAACCTAAAATAAAATTTGATTTTTAAGGATCCACTCGTAGTAAGCATCTATGCAAAACAGAGTCTTTGATCTTGAGATACCTTACCTTGACTCCCTTATAACCAGCATACCCTTGAGAGTCTTTTCTTTAGTCAGGTAAGACTTGCTGAGTAATTCCATACTCAGGGTTTATTCCCTCGTTGTTTTTAGGTGTGGAAGCAGCAAATTTTTGTTGCTTTTGTACCAAGGTAGTTCCAAATGAAGAAAAACAAGAGTGAAGCTGCGGGAGGACATGGTCTTCCATAAGAAACTTTTATGTAAAAACTTATCAGGAGGAGTTTTTGCCTCCCTTGGTATTGTAATAATACTACTCAGCACTCGTTTTATAACTCTGGTCTGTAATAAGTAACTTGATCTTACTTTCTAAATAAATGTAAGTTTATGTAATCACTTCCGCATTTCTATATCTCCAATGTTCTGTAATGTCTGCAAGATGGGTGAAACGTTCCTGGAAAGGTAAGAAAGAAGATACCGAACTTGTCAAGTGATTCAGGAACATCTACAGGATTGTCTGATGTCTGTTGGACAAGGACAACTATAGGTGGGCCTAATGACTTGGGAGGTTCCGTCACATCTACAACTCCTTCCATAAAGCACCTGAAATGGTGACATCTTCAAGATGGCCTGATAACTGTTGTTATAGGAGAACTCTGCATAAGGCGACCTCTTGTCCCATCCAGACTGATCTTGCAACGCACAGGCTTTCAACATGTCTTCAAGGATTTGATTGGTTCTTTCGGTCTGACCATCTGTCTGCGGATGATAAGCTGAACTGAAATTCAGATGCGTGCCCAAGGCTTCATGCAACTGCTACCAGAAATGAGAGGTGAACTGCGTTCCTCTATCTGACACTATCTTCTTTGGCACACCATGAAGACAAACGATCCGAGACATGTACAACTCCGCCAATACTGCACTGCTGTAGTTGGTCTTGACAGGTATGAAGTGGGCTAACTTGGTTAAGCGGTCCACCACTACCCAAATGGAATCGTAGCTGGCTCCAGTGCGAGGCAATCCGACTATGAAATCTATACCGATTTCATCACATTTCCACTAAGGGATCTACAACGGTTGCAACAATCCAGCTGGCCTTTGATGCTTTACCTTGATCCTTCGACAACTATCACACATAGCCACATGCTATGCGATTTCCCTATTCATTCCACCACCAGAATTTCTTCTTGAGATCTTGATACATCTTCTCACTTCCAGGGTGTATCGAATAAGTTATCTCATGAGCTTTCTTGAGGATCAACTCTCGAATAGACTGGACATTGGGAACACACAAGCGATCTTTGAACCATATCACACCTTCTGCATCTTCCCGAAAATCTTTACCTCTGCCGTCTAGAATTAGTCGCTGGATTTCACTGATCTTCTCATCATTCTTCTGTGCTTCCTTGATTTCCCGCTCCAGGGTGGGTTCTAGCTCAACTGTTACTCCTCGCATGTTGTTCAGAAATCCGAGACTCAGCCTGTCAAACTCTTTGGCCAACTCATAAGGCATCGGATGAGCGACCATCAGGTTGACCTGACTCTTCCTGCTCAAAGCATCTGCCACTACGTTCGCTTTGCCTGGATGGTAATGAATCTCCAAATCATAGTCTTTGATCAACTCTAACCATCTTCGTTGTCTCATATTCAGCTCTGACTGAGTGAATATGTACTTCAGACTCTTGTGGTCTGTGTAAACATCACATTTCTGCCCATACAGATAGTGCCTCCATGTCTTCAGTGCGTGAACCACTGCTGCCAACTCTAGGTCATGGATTGGGTAATTCTGCTCATGAACCTTCAGCTGTCGGGACGAGTAGGCCACAACTCTTCCCTCTTGCATCAACACACACCCCAAACCAGTGTAACAAGCATCGCAATACACCGAGAAGGGCTTATGCACATCAGGCAAGACTAAGACAGTCGCTGTAGTCAACTTCTCTTTCAGCACTTCAAAGGCTTCTTGGCATTTCTGGGTCCACTTGAACTCAACCTTGTTGCCTAGCAAAGCTGTCATCGGTTTCGCAATCTTCGAAAACCCTTCAATGAATCGCCGATAATATCTGGCCATTTGTAACACCCGGTTTAAAGGAACAAAGCCGGGTGCATCTCATACATGCGCCAAGAAGACAACATATATAATAACAGAGTGTATTGAGATAAATGTCACAATAATCAGAGTATTTATTACATAGCGGAAGACTTACAAAAATAAAAGATAAATATAACACAAACTAAGGATCGTCGGCGCCAATGTCGACTGAGAAACGCCACCTAGATCAGATCAAACTCCTCGATACTTGACTCCACTTGAAACCACCTGTTCTTCTCCTGTGGGGGGGGTGTGAGACAGCAAGAGTGAGCTCACATACGTTCATAGCTCAACAAGTCATGGGGAATAATGTGGCATGAACTCACCAAAGGTGGGAGTTCATGAAGTGTAAGGCTGATCAATGAAATAAAGGCTGAAGCTGAGCATTGCTTTTATAAGTTGGTCAAAATTTTATTAGCAGTTACTAAGTGTAAGTAAATACCAAACCATAGTAATAATAAGTAAAAGTAATAATAAAATAATCCCAAATGCAATGAAATGACATGTTAAGTTTAAGTTCCATAATTTAATCATGTGAGTGTCCGAGCCGCTCATGACCGTGAGCACGGCTAGTATACCAGTTTTACACTCTGCAGAGGTTGCGCATCTTTACCCACAAGTCATGTTACCCATCTGCCAAGAGATGGCCAATCCCATACACCTCTACCGAGGAGGCGAGGCAGGGTAACACTACGAGGCCTTTACAAAGTTCCACTAGCTTCAGACTACCCGCTACAGTTTATAGGAAGATCCAGTGCAGGGTTCCTGGCTGACCGCCATCGCAGCAAAATCAACCAGGGACCTCCCTACACTGACCTCTCCCCTACTGCCCTTGCCCCTTTCGGGTAAGGTAGCCCTCCCCTAGCTTTCCTAGTTAATCAGCCAAGGGCGTCCCATTAAACCCTTGTGGTAGCACTGTTTTCCCGGGTGGTTCTCCATGTTCCCATTAACATAATGATCTTAACATGAACAAGGAAGAATAAAACAGATAACAATAAATAGTATAACAATGAGTGATGAATATCTCTATACCCAAATCCACTTAAAGCAATAGCATGTACTACCCAAAACTTTAGTAGTAAAAACAGTGGTGAAGCAAGGTATAAAGATAGTCAAATCTAGGGTATCCTATTGGGTCCCAGCAAAATTATCCTATGCAGATCATTATGAATAATAAGAACATGAATGGGTAAAAGAAGTGATCAAGGGCACAACTTGCCTTCAATGAGCTCCTGCTCAGCTACTTCAACTTGTTGAAGCACAGGTTCCACAGTGGGTTGCTCGTCTACTCGCATCAATACAATACATACATGGCAATAGCATAAATTAACATCACATCAAACATGCAAATAGAATATACAGTAATAAACTAGACATTAAAATAAGATCACAGGAACTGGAATCATTAAATTTGGAGTTATATATTTTAAGTTATGGATTTTCTAAGGTTTTATGCATTTAATACAAGATTAAGTGAAAGAATAATTTTAATGTGTTTATCATGTCAGAACAGAGGCACTAATGGGTAGACAATATTATTACAAAAATTTAGGAACTGGAACGAAGTGATTTGGAGTTAGTATGAATTTTCTATGAATTTATTAAATTCCAGTATTTATTTTCATATTAAAAACCCATTTTCTATTTCATTTATTCAAATTAAATGATCTCAGGACCGGGCCTCAATATCTATGAAGCACAGGGGCTAGCGCGTAAGAAATCCTAAGACTCAGAGCGCCCCTGGAGAGGACGGCGGGTTGAATTCGAGAAAACCCAGGGTCTTTTTAACAAATGCGTCACGGCGAAGGGGTATCCTGAGTTCTCGGCCGCCCGATTACTACTGAACGGCGCAGATTTAAATACCCCGGATCCGCCCAGAGCCGTCCGATCTGATATCTACCATCGGGATCCAACCAGCACGCGCGCTCTAATCTACTCCGTCCAGCGGCCATCCGACGGCAGACCGGTCATCTTCCCCCCAACAGAGCCGAGCTGGGGAGCGCCCCTGCCCACGGCGGCCATCTCGCCGGTGCTCCACCAAATTCTACTGCCCCGGTGACTAAGTTCAATTAATCACGTGTGGAAAACCAAATTGATGGCTAGGAGAACATGGAGGAGGTGTCTCACCGGTAATCGTCGCGGCGAAAAGGTCGGTCCGCGGCGAGGGAAGATTCTGTGGCGGTGAAGTGCGTGAACGTAGGATTCCTCGGCTGTCCGGTCCTTGTCGAGGTACGTGCAGCACTTACGCAGTTTGGCGATCACCCCAGACCCGCTTTGCAGACCTCGGACGGCGGCGCAACGCACGACGACGGTAGCGGGCGCTGGCGCACGAAGCTGCACACGGCGAGTGCGATTGACGTTGGTCTGGGCTCGGTATGGGAAGGTAGGTAAAGGTGGGATGGCGAGTGCGGCCGAGGAATCGTTCCCCACCATTATCTAGCCGCGAGAGCAACGACCCAAGCGAGATCGCCGGCGCCAACCACGGCGGTGGGTGCGGCATTTCTGTTGAATCCAGGTCGAGGCGGTGGGGCCATGCTGTCGGTGCAACAGAGAGGGCGTAGGTCAGGATGACCGGTGGGGCTCGCCAGTTGGCGTCCAACTCCGTGACGCGCGCGAGACATCAGCTGACGAAGCGGGCCCACGCGACAGTGGGAGAACGGTGGAGACGGCGTGCGGCGGAGTGAAAAGGGAAGTGGGCCGCGTGGGAGTGTTAGGGCATATGGGCCGAAATGGGGTAGTCCGGCCCAGGTAGCATTGCTATTCTTTTCTTTTTTTCTGATTTATGTTTTCCCCTTCTCATTTAAATTCAAATCTTTCAAACTCAAATCCTTTGGTAGAATCTCCTCAGATTGCAAGTATCACTTGAACACTCTAGTCTTACTTTTGTTTATACTATTTATTTTGTAGTGATTCTTTTCCTCCCTCTCCACATTTCTTTGGAGTTTTGTTTTCCAAAATAGAATTTAAATTCCATGTGTCTATTAACATGTTAATAATACCTTTATTTTATTAGTCATAAATGCACAATCAAGCAAAAATTCAGCATGATGCATGATTTATTTAGGTGTTATTGGTTATTTAATCCCCTTTTATGGTGTTTATTCACATGTGATAGTAACTAGAGATGGTACACATATAGATAAAGGAAATATTCTCTTTCCATATGATTTACAATTTTGGGTATTACAAATCCTACCCCCCTTAAAAATAATCTCGTCCTCGAGATTTAGGAAGGACTAGGGAAAAGATGGGGATAATCCATACGTAGCTCTTCTTCTCTTTCCCAAGTAGCTTCATCCTCACTATGGTGACTCCATTGTACTTTGCACATCTTTATAACTTTATTTCTGGTACCTCGAGTCAATGTATCCAGAATCTTGATGGGGTACTCAGCATAAGTCAAATCCTCTTGAACACTAAGGTCTTCCATTGGTAGTTGCTCCTCAGGTTCCCTGAGGCACTTCTTCAGTTGTGACACATGAAAGACATCATGTACATCTGACAGATGATTAGGTAACTCCAGTTGATAGGCAACTTCTCCCACTCGCTTTAAGATCAAGAAAGGTCCAATAAAGCGAGGGGACAACTTTCCTTTAACTTTAAATCTCCTCACACCCCGGAGTGGTGACACCTTCAAATAGACATAATCTCCCTCTTTAAACTCAAGCAGTCTTCTCCGGGTATCAGCATAGCTTTTCTGCCTGGACTGTGCAGTTCTCAAACTCTCCCTTATTTGCTGAACTTGTTCTTCTGCTTCTTGTATAATCTCAGGCCCAAACACTGCCTCTCACCAGTTTGATCCCAATATAATGGAGTCCTGCCTTTCCTGCCATACAGAGTCTCGAACGGTGACATCTTCAGACTGGCCTGGTAACTATTATTATATGAGAACTCGGCATAAGGTAGACTCTTGTCCCAACTACTACCATGTTAAAGGGCACAAGCTCTCAACATGTCTTCCAATACTTGATTAGTCCTTTTAGTCTGTCCATCAGTCTGAGGATGGTAGGCCAAACCAAAAATTCAACTTCGTATCCATATTCTCATGAAAACTTTTCCAAAATCTAGGGATAAACTGTGATCCTCTATCCGAAACGATCTTCTTCGGTACACCATATAGAGACACAATCCAAGCCATATATAACTCAGCCAATTGAGATCACTTACAAGTAGTCTTAACATGAATGAAGTGAGCTACTTTAGTCAATCTATCTACAATCACCCATCTATAATCATATCCTTTCGAGGTGCGAGGCAATCCAACAACGAAGTCCATAACAATCTTTTCCCACTTCCACTCGGGTATCTTCAGTGGATGAATTAGTCCAGCTGGCCTCTGGTGTTCAGTCTTAACTCTTTGACACACATCGCACATAGCCACATGTGCAACCACATCTCTCTTCAATCCATACCACCAATACTTCCGCTTCAAATCCTGATACATCTTGGTATTACCAGGATGAATAGAATAATCCAAGTCATGGGCCTCCTTTAAAATAGTCTCACGAAGGCTATCAATCTCAGGAACACATATCCGATCCTTGAACCATACGGTGCCTTGCTCATCTTCCGTGAATTCCGGACCTTGTCCTTCAGTAATCAGATCCTTAATCTCTTGTATCTTAGCATCACCAATTTGTCCTTTGTGGATTTCTTGCTCCAAGGTAGGTTCCGCATCAATAATAACTCCTTCCGTGTGAGCAACTATCCCCAGGTTAAATCTCTTGAAATCCTCAACAATCTCATTGGGTAGCTGGGCAACAACAGCTGAATGAACATGCTCCTTTCGACTCAAGGCATCTGCAACCAAATTTGCCTTGCCCGGGTGATAGTGAGTCTCCAAATTATAATCCTTAATAAGCTCCATCCAACGACGTTGCCTAAGGTTGAGATCCTTCTGAGTGAATATATACTTCAAATCTTTATGATCCGTGTATACTTGACACTTGGTTCCCATGATATAATGTCCAAATCTTAAGCGCATGCACCATGGCTGCCAGTTCTAAGTCATGAATGGGGTAGTTCAACTCTTGTTTCCACAACTGTCGAGACGCGTAGTCGGTCACATGTCCCTCTTGCATGAGCACACATCTTAAGCCTTGGCCACATGCATCACAATAAATGTCAAATCCTTTCTGTAGGTCTGGCATAACCAACACTGGTGGTGACAGTAACCTCTCCTTTAATTGATCAAAGCTATCTTGGCACTTCTCATCCCACTTAAATTCTTTTTCCTTCACTAAAAGCGAGGTCATAAGCTTAGTAATCTTAGAAAATCCTTCAATAAATCTCCAATAATATCCTGCAAGTCCCAAGAAACTTCGGTCCTCCGTAACCGTAGTGGGTATGCTCCACACCACTATCTCCTTGATTTTAGCAGGATCCACTGATATCCCTCCATTAGAAATGATACGTCCAAGAAATGGCCCCTCGCCAATCCAAAACTCGCACTTGCTAAACTTAGCGTAGAGTTGATTATCTCGTAACTTCTGTAGTACCAATCACATATGTTCCTCATGTTCACTATCACTCTTGGAATAAATAAAAATATCGTCCATGAAAACCACGACGAATCTGTCCAGATCATGCACCTTATTCTTCAGATCCATAAAATAGGTTGGTGCATTAGTTGGTCCAAATGACATAACGGTGAACTCAAATAATCCATATCGAGTCGAGAAAGCTGTCTTAGGAATATCCGATGGTCTAATCCTCATCTGATGGTAACCGGATCGGAGATCAATCTTCGAAAATACTCTTGCACCTCGCATCTGATCAAATAAATCCTCAATACGGGGCAACGGATACTTGTTCTTCACCGTAACATCATTAAGAGATCTATAATCCACACACATCCGTTGCGATCCATCCTTCTTCTGCACAAATAACACCGGTGCTCCCCAAGGTGAGGAACTTGGACGAATGTAACCAGCCTCTTGTAACTCCGTTAACTGCTTCTTCAGTTCCTTCAACTCCTCTACGGACATTCTATATGGCCGTTTAGAAATAGGGGCGGTTCCAGGTAAGATATCAATAACAAACTCAACTTCTCTATCAGGTGGCATCCCTGGTAACTCCTCTGGAAAGACTTCCGGAAAAATCTCTAACTGCGTGGGTGTTGCCACCCACAAACTTCTCATCTACTAAGAATGCCACTAGTCTGATGGTGGTAGTTACTGCAACTTCAACTTCAAAACTTTGTCCTTTAGAACTGGTGAGTCCTACGGTTCCTTTAGCAGAGTGTATAAACTGTCTTTACCTTTCTTAACCGTGACATACCAAGGATCAGATCTATACTGCTTGACTCCAATATTATAGCAGTAACTCCAAATTCTCTACCCATAATGGTCAATGTCAATCTATGTGTCATTTGATTCGCCACAACAGGCCCTTTAGGTGTAATTACTCTCTTGGGTTTTCTCATATTGTCCAACACATATGCCCAAACCAAAATCTCAGCATGACGCATAATTTTATTAGCAACACATGGGGTCAAATAGACCTTTTTATTCCTTTTAAAATAGTATCATACCGAATACTAACTAAAGGAACATGTAGATCTTACAAATAGTAGTAATTTATATATATGTTTATGTAGCTTGGTGGAGCTGGTGGTGGTGAAGATGGTGGTTGTTGTCGTTGTCTCTCCAACCGTGATTGCCTCATTTCTTGTTGTATCTCCAGACGGGCCTGACGTATTTCCTCGCGTTCTTGTCTTATCTGGTTTTGCATTTCGGTCATCATGTCTGTCAACTGTTGTATTACCAGCCTTTGGGTTGCGATCACTTGCTCGGTTTCAACAGGTGGGGGATTTGGAGGATTCATTTCTGTTTGCTGTTGCGTGATAATCTTTCCTTTCCTGGTATTGACCATCTGAGTTAGATACATATGGTAAGAGAGAGCAGTAGACAAGGCAGTAATTACAACCATGTTACTTTGGGGGACTTATTAGCTAAGTAGATTAGTGTGTCACCTACTAAAGCTAATACAATACATTATAGTGGTACATGCTAAAATGCCCATCTATCCTATTTCACTCAATCAAAGAAGCAAATCAGGCACTGATCATCAGAACAATCAACCAACATTTTTAATAGAGAAAATAGTTTTAATTTTGTCTTAGGCTTCCTATCTCTTAAAAATGTCATAGGGGTAGGGATTCCAAGGTGTGAAATCCATCTTGTCTTAGATTAGATAAGGTAAGAGTAATCAGAGTATGACAGCAAAAAGGTGGGACAAGATCAAGATAAGATAAGTATAGAATGAATCAGAGTAAGGTAGGTATAGAATGAATCAGAATAAGATAAGTAGGTAAGGGTTTTGTCCATTTCTATCTAGGTTTCGTCCTACAGTCAACATTTCCTCTGATACCACTTCTGTAACACCCGGTTTAAAGGAACAAAGCCGGGTGCATCTCATACATGCGCCAAGAAGACAACATATATAATAACAGAGTGTATTGAGATAAATGTCACAATAATCAGAGTATTTATTACATAGCGGAAGACTTACAAAAATAAAAGATAAATATAACACAAACTAAGGATCGTCGGCGCCAATGTCGACTGAGAAACGCCACCTAGATCAGATCAAACTCCTCGATACTTGACTCCACTTGAAACCACCTGTTCTTCTCCTGTGGGGGGGGGTGTGAGACAGCAAGAGTGAGCTCACATACGTTCATAGCTCAACAAGTCGTGGGGAATAATGTGGCATGAACTCACCAAAGGTGGGAGTTCATGAAGTGTAAGGCTGATCAATGAAATAAAGGCTGAAGCTGAGCATTGCTTTTATAAGTTGGTCAAAATTTTATTAGCAGTTACTAAGTGTAAGTAAATACCAAACCATAGTAATAATAAGTAAAAGTAATAATAAAATAATCCCAAATGCAATGAAATGACAGGTTAAGTTTAAGTTCCATAATTTAATCATGTGAGTGTCCGAGCCGCTCATGACCGTGAGCACGGCTAGTATACCAGTTTTACACTCTGCAGAGGTTGCGCATCTTTACCCACAAGTCATGTTACCCATCTGCCAAGAGATGGCCAATCCCATACACCTCTACCGAGGAGGCGAGGCAGGGTAACACTACGAGGCCTTTACAAAGTTCCACTAGCTTCAGACTACCCGCTACAGTTTATAGGAAGATCCAGTGCAGGGTTCCTGGCTGACCGCCATCGCAGCAAAATCAACCAGGGACCTCCCTACACTGACCTCTCCCCTACTGCCCTTGCCCCTTTCGGGTAAGGTAGCCCTCCCCTAGCTTTCCTAGTTAATCAGCCAAGGGCGTCCCATTAAACCCTTGTGGTAGCACTGTTTTCCCGGGTGGTTCTCCATGTTCCCATTAACATAATGATCTTAACATGAACAAGGAAGAATAAAACAGATAACAATAAATAGTATAACAATGAGTGATGAATATCTCTATACCCAAATCCACTTAAAGCAATAGCATGTACTACCCAAAACTTTAGTAGTAAAAACAGTGGTGAAGCAAGGTATAAAGATAGTCAAATCTAGGGTATCCTATTGGGTCCCAGCAAAATTATCCTATGCAGATCATTATGAATAATAAGAACATGAATGGGTAAAAGAAGTGATCAAGGGCACAACTTGCCTTCAATGAGCTCCTGCTCAGCTACTTCAACTTGTTGAAGCACAGGTTCCACAGTGGGTTGCTCGTCTACTCGCATCAATACAATACATACATGGCAATAGCATAAATTAACATCACATCAAACATGCAAATAGAATATACAGTAATAAACTAGACATTAAAATAAGATCACAGGAACTGGAATCATTAAATTTGGAGTTATATATTTTAAGTTATGGATTTTCTAAGGTTTTATGCATTTAATACAAGATTAAGTGAAAGAATAATTTTAATGTGTTTATCATGTCAGAACAGAGGCACTAATGGGTAGACAATATTATTACAAAAATTTAGGAACTGGAACGAAGTGATTTGGAGTTAGTATGAATTTTCTATGAATTTATTAAATTCCAGTATTTATTTTCATATTAAAAACCCATTTTCTATTTCATTTATTCAAATTAAATGATCTCAGGACCGGGCCTCAATATCTATGAAGCACAGGGGCTAGCGCGTAAGAAATCCTAAGACTCAGAGCGCCCCTGGAGAGGACGGCGGGTTGAATTCGAGAAAACCCAGGGTCTTTTTAACAAATGCGTCACGGCGAAGGGGTATCCTGAGTTCTCGGCCGCCCGATTACTACTTAACGGCGCAGATTTAAATACCCCGGATCCGCCCAGAGCCGTCCGATCTGATATCTACCGTCGGGATCCAACCAGCACGCGCGCTCTAATCTACTCCGTCTAGCGGCCATCCGACGGCAGACCGGTCATCTTCCCCCCAACAGAGCCGAGCTGGGGAGCGCCCCTGCCCACGGCGGCCATCTCGCCGGTGCTCCACCAAATTCTACCGCCCCGGTGACTAAGTTCAATTAATCACGTGTGGAAAACCAAATTGATGGCTAGGAGAACATGGAGGAGGTGTCTCACCGGTAATCGTCGCGGCGAAAAGGTCGGTCCGCGGCGAGGGAAGATTATGTGGCGGTGAAGTGCGTGAACGTAGGATTCCTCGGCTGTCCGGTCCTTGTCGAGGTACGTGCAGCACTTACGCAGTTTGGCGATCACCCCAGACCCGCTTTGCAGACCTCGGACGGCGGCGCAACGCACGACGACGGTAGCGGGCGCTGGCGCACGAAGCTGCACACGGCGAGTGCAATTGACGTTGGTCTGGGCTCGGTATGGGAAGGTAGGTAAAGGTGGGATGGCGAGTGCGGCCGAGGAATCGTTCCCCACCATTATCTAGCCGCGAGAGCAACGACCCAAGCGAGATCGCCGGCGCCAACCACGGCGGTGGGTGCGGCATTTCTGTTGAATCCAGGTCGAGGCGGTGGGGCCATGCTGTCGGTGCAACAGAGAGGGCGTAGGTCAGGATGACCGGTGGGGCTCGCCAGTTGGCGTCCAACTCCGTGACGCGCGCGAGACATCAGCTGACGAAGCGGGCCCACGCGACAGTGGGAGAACGGTGGAGACGGCGTGCGGCGGAGTGAAAAGGGAAGTGGGCCGCGTGGGAGTGTTAGGGCATATGGGCCGAAATGGGGTAGTCCGGCCCAGGTAGCATTGCTATTCTTTTCTTTTTTTCTGATTTATGTTTTCCCCTTCTCATTTAAATTCAAATCTTTCAAACTCAAATCCTATGGTAGAATCTCCTCAGATTGCAAGTATCACTTGAACACTCTAGTCTTACTTTTGTTTATACTATTTATTTTGTAGTGATTCTTTTCCTCCCTCTCCACATTTCTTTGGAGTTTTGTTTTCCAAAATAGAATTTAAATTCCATGTGTCTATTAACATGTTAATAATACCTTTATTTTATTAGTCATAAATGCACAATCAAGCAAAAATTCAGCATGATGCATGATTTATTTAGGTGTTATTGGTTATTTAATCCCCTTTTTATGGTGTTTATTCACATGTGATAGTAACTAGAGATGGTACACATATAGATAAAGGAAAAATTCTCTTTCCATATGATTTACAATTTTGGGTATTACACCATTCCAATGAAGTTCTTGATTCCTCGAGCATGTGTTGGAGCTTTCCAGTTCAGAATGTTTGCCACTTTCTTCGGATCCACAGCCAATCCTTCTTTGTTGATTATGTGACCCAAGAATAGGACTTCATCAATCTAGAACTCACACTTGCTCAACTTTGCATACAACTGGTGTTCTCGCAATCTCTGCAAAACCATCCTCAAATGATCTGCATGCTCTTCTTCGCTTTGGGAATATATGAGAATATCATCAATAAATACCACCACAAACTTGTCAAGATAATCCATGAATACACTGTTCATCAGATTCATGAAGAAGGCTGGTGCATTTGTTAGACCAAAAGACATTACAATGAACTCATACAACCCATACTTGGTAATGAATGCCTTCTTCGGAATGTCTGAAGGTCGAATCCTGAGCTGATGATAACCTGACCTCAGATATATCTTTGAAAACACGCTGGCTCATCTCAACTGGTCGAACAGATCTTGTATTCTGGGCAAGGGGTACTTGTTCTTGATTGTGACCTCATTCAGAGCTCGATAGTCGATACACATCCTTCTGGTGCCATCTTTCTTCTCCACAAATACGACAGGGGCGGCCCAAGGCAAGGTGCTTGGTCCGGATACTCTGTAAGCTCTCTTAAAGATGGGGGCGGTTCCAGGAAGAAGCTCTATGGCAAACCCCACTTTTTGCTCAGGTGGCATACCTGGTAGGTCCTTTGGGAACACATCTGGGAACTCGGACACAACCTTGATAATTTCAAGTGGATCTGCTTCCCTGCTATCAATAGCCATCTGATAACAACTTCCCTTCTTCGGCTTTGGCAGGACTAACTCGGTCACCACTTCCTCTCCTAGTGGAGACATTGAAAGGGAAATGTGCCCTTGGGCCATTTCTAAGTATTTTGGTGATCATGTGCCAACACAAATGGTTTAAGTGTGAAACTATGTCAAATGGTGGAAGAAGTGCAAAGTCAACACAAAGGTATGATTCTAGACTTAGTACATTGGTTTCTGTGTACTAACATATTTGTCTAAGTGCTAGAATCAGAGAAAATACAATTGGAAAAGACTTGGCTCGAGCAGCAAAGACTCTGCTCAGTCTGGGTGCACCGGACTGTCCGGTGGTGCACCGCTAAGTGTCCGGTGTGCCAGGCTGGCGTCTGGTCAACTGGCTGCTCTCGGGTCTCGATGGTGGCGTACGACTATAAATCACTGGACTGTCCGGTGGTGCACCGGACTATCGGGTGAGTCGTCTGTGGCGAAGTCGCTGCTCTTGGGAACCAAGTCAACAGCGTACGGCTATAATTCACCGGACTGCTCGGTAAGACACCGAACTGTCCGGTGAGCCAATGGTCGGCCGCGCAATCCGCGCGTGACGCGTGGCTAAGCCAACGGTAGGATGGGAGCACTGGACTGTCCGGTGTGCACCGGACAGTGTCCGGTGCACCAACGGCTCCAAGTGTTCAACGGTCGGCTGCGCCAGAATAGGAAAGAAATCTGCACCGGACTGTCCGGTGCGCCAGTCAACAGAAGGCAAGAATTGCCTTCCTGGATTGCTCTCAACGGCTCCTAGCTGCCTTGGGGCTATAAAAGGGACCCCTAGGTGCATGGAGGAGTACACTAAGCATACCTTGAGCATTCTTGATCATTCACACTCCGTCTTTG
Source organism: Zea luxurians (assembly GCA_029449295.1). Taxonomy (NCBI): domain Eukaryota; kingdom Viridiplantae; phylum Streptophyta; class Magnoliopsida; order Poales; family Poaceae; genus Zea; species Zea luxurians. The sequence goes on along the minus strand of JAOPSE010000004.1, from coordinate 178,414,031 downwards.
CGCACTCGTTTGACATTCTTAGTGATTTGAGCTCCGTTCTAGTGAGAACCTTGTGATATTCATTTGAGCTCGAGTCTTGGCCGTGTGTGTGCTTATTGCTGTGGATTTGTGTGTGTTGCTTCCCTCCCTTACTCTAGTGCTTTCACTTTGATCCTCATTGTAAGGGCGAGAGACTCCAAGTTGTGGAGATTCCTCGCAAACGGGAAAGAGTAAAGAAAAGAAGAACACCGTGGTATTCAAGTTGAGAGGAGTTGAGTGCAACTCTCGTCCATTGGGACGCCACAACGTGGAGTAGGCAAGTGTGTACTTGGCCGAACCACGGGATAAATCCTCGTGTCTCTTGTGCTTGTTCTCACTGTGTCTATTGTGCTTCACAAGAGCTCTCCTTAGCCACTTGACTTCATTGTGCTAACTCCTAATCAAGTTTTGTGGCTTTAAGTTTCAAGTTTTTACAGGATCACCTATTCACCCCCCCTCTAGGTGCTCTCAGACATCAACTTGATTGTCCTCTTATCACAACTGATAACTGCCTGATACCTATCTAGCTAGTTCATCCCTAGGATGACATCTATTCCCTGAGTACCCATTACTATGAGATTAGCGGGAAACGCTATCCCCCTTATTTCCACACTTACATTCAAGCAAATGCTTTCGGATCGAATTCTACCACCGGCTGAGTCAATTTGAATGGGGGTTGACATGGTAGTTATTGGAAGATTATGTGCTTCTACCCATGATGCAGTAATGAATGAATGCGTTGCTCCAGTATCAAATAACACTTCTGCAATATGGGAGTCGACTGGAAACATACCTACTGTCATGCCGGGGTTTTCCTGAACTGCTTCAGCCTCCAAGTGGTTCAGTCTCCCATGGTTATAGCGTGGCTGAGAGCGGTTGCCTACTCTAGGCTGAGACACATTCTGCTTTGCTGGGGCATTGGGGCCTGACTGCTGCTGGGCTGCCTTCTTCGGACATTGCATCACCCAATGGCCTTGCTCTCCATAGTGGAAACATGCCCTGCTTCCGCCTTGAACTGGTGCTGCTTGACTGTTCTGTTGGTTTGCTGGGGCAGGGAGACGAGGTGCCTGCTGATTCTGCCTCTGGAACTGACCTCCTCCTGACTGATTGTTCTGGCGATTCTGCTGCTGGTGCTGAGGGTACTGCCTTTGGAACTGCTGCTACTGAGGTGGACGCTGGTTCTGCCTGAACTACTGAGGTGGATTGCCCGAGAAACGAGGGCGATTGCTGCTTCCAGACTGGGGTCCACTGATCTTGCGCTTGCGATCCTCCATCTCTTTATGCTTCCTCTCGGTCGTGATTGCTCTGTCAATCAGGTGCTGAAATATGGGGAAGGTATGATTCATCAGATGATACTGCAGAGGATCAACTAAGCCTCTCAAGAAACGATACTGCCTCTTGGAGTCGGTGTTGACATCTTCAGGAGCATAGCAAGACAGCTGCAGAAACCTGTCTCGGTACTCACTAACAGACATTGACCCTTGCTTGAGTGCCAGGAACTCCTCCTTCTTCACTGTCATGAGACCTGTAGGAACATGGTACTGACAGAAGCTACCTCTGAATTCTTCCTTGGTGATGGCGTCGGGGTTGGCATGGGTGGCGAGATAGGACTCCCACCAAGACTGAGCTGCTCCTCTCAACAGACGGGGACCATACAAAACTTTCTCCCTATCATCACACTGAGCGGTATGCAACTCCCGCTCCACTGTGCGCAGCCAGTCTTCAGCATCCATGGGGTCAGAAGAGTGAGCGAACACTGGGGGATGACCTCTCATGAATTCAGCACGCTTGTCCCTGGGCATCTAGGGCTGAGGTGGGGGCTGCTGCTGCTGAATGGCGGCCAGAGTTTGACCGATGGCTTGAACTGCCTGAGTCTGCATCATGAACATCTGCTCAATGGACATTGGGGGCGGGGGTGGCAGCTGCTGTTGCTGGGGTGCCTCATCCTTCGGTGCTGCCTACTCCTGCTGAGCACGCCTTCCTCCTTTGTGCCTATTTTCTGACATCTGCAGAATGCAACCACACATCGGAACTGATCTTACAAATCTTGCAGCATAAGACAAGAGTATAGAATTCTTCCACAACACTGAACAGATGAACATCTTCACTGATCTCCAAAACAGACCAACACAGCTTCTCAGATAAAGAGGAAAGTAGAATAAAAAGCTTCCCAACTAGATAGCTAACTTCATTAACATATAACAGATAAACCAAAATGTAGGGATACCCACACTCCGGTGACAGTCATTACAAAGATCCAAATCCAACATAGTTCATCATGACAAACATAAATGCATAGGATAAGCAAACTACCCTGTCTAACTAAGACTAACTAAAAGCAAGACTAACGCTAAGACCATAGCTTCTATGTATATATTTTCGTATTAATTACAAGATCCGACACTGACGATCTATGGTTCTAAATTTATCCTGGTCTTGCAGTCGGGGTTGCCATAAGACTGGTGTCCATGCCGAGGTGAGCGGTACGGGTGCTGAGTCCCGATGGGAGCGGGGGAGCCATCCTCCAGGTGACAATGCTCCGCGCGCTCAGCCCGCAGCTGGGCGATCTCAGCACGAGCCCTACTCAGCTTGTCTAAGGCATGGTCCAGCTCCGTGTTTAGCACGACGACTAGGTTGACTGTGCTGCTCAACCTAGGATTGTCCTCGCCAACAGGTGAGACAATCACGCCTCCTGTGCTGCTAGATGGGCGACGGGGGTAATACTTCAGGTTAAGACCATCGGCTACCCTGCCGAGCACTGAGCAGTAGTGCGAAAGCGCACGCCATGCGGCATCTTGCATGGCCGCCTCAGCTAAGTCCCGCTCAGAGATGGAATAGTGCTCTGAGCAGATCTCCGCACCCCGGAGACTGTTCTCTGGACGACGCACCAAGCAGGTCACCTCCCAGCGGTCCGGGTAGACCCCGCGACTGTGCTGGAAGACCACACAGCGATACTTGATGGAGCAAGTACGCTGGTCGAGTGCCTGGCATAGCAGGGTGTCGAGCGCGCCGTTGAAGTGACACCCGCTAGCAGCGTCACGAGTGATGGGTCGAGCAACCCATCCTTCCAACTCCTGGTCGACGGAAAGGTCGGTGCTGAAGCTCGAGCTGTCGTCGCCACCTCCGTCGTCTGGGTCTCCTCCAGCAGCTACTCCAGCGGCTGGGGCGCTCAGTGGTGGTGCAGGGGGCGCCTCCAGTGGAAGCACAGGGGAGCAGCTCCTCACAGACTCTATCTCCTGCTGGAGCGAGAAAGAGGAGCCCTGCTGCTCCTGCTCCTGTCGTCGACGTTCCTGCTCCTCGTGCAGGCAGTGGTGCAGCCTCTCCAAATGGCTGGACTGACCGGTCACAAGACGGCGAAGTGGACGCTCAGCGAGACGAGAGGGTAAGAAGGGGATGACAGACTTCCGTGCAGTGTGTCTAAGATGAGCCATCTACAAAAGACACCGTAAGCATAAGAGTGAGAACAGAACTAATATGACCAGCAAGTAAACCTTAAATAAATAAGGAATTAGAATAAAACAATTTTTCACCAAGGTATAATAATATATAGTAGAACATAGGTTTGGTCGATATGACCAACTTTTGAAGGGATACCAAAGTCAAGGTGATAATAGGGGTCTATAGTCCTTAGAACGACCATTCTACTCTAGGTTAGCGGTCCTACAGTCAGTATAGCTTTGATACCACCTTTGTCACACTCGGTTTTAGAAGGCAAACTGAATGCGAACTATGTACGTGCCAGGATCAGCAATTCACGTACACAGCAGTTACATAACTGGACATCATCACACAGTGCTCAAATCATAATATAAAAGGGGAATAATAGTTGATTACATCATATGTCTGAGACATCCACATAGTCTTTACAATAATCAAAGTGCGGAAAAAAACGTAGATACACGCGGCCTTCACAGGCAGCCGACTGGGGGTTGCCGCTAACCCACGCCTAGAACTCGTTGTAATCTTAAAACTCCTGGAAGTCTCCTTCCACGACTTCATCTTCTCCTGAGCAGTGGTTGCAATGCGGACAACCTGGGGAAGGGGGGGTTGGTGTGCAGAGCAAGGGTGAGTACATATCAACATACTCAGCAAGTGTCCTGATTTGGCTGTAGTGGACTAGCTTTATGTGGGGGTAAGTCAAGCAGTTGCTTTTAGTTGGTCAGATTATTATTACTAGTAAAGAGAGCCAAGTTTTAGTATTAATCCACGTTATTAACCCAAACGTACCCTTTCCAAACGGAAAGAATACCACTTACCATCACCTGAGTTAATACCAAAACCATCATTCTCATCACCACCTGTAATCCGAACATCTCTGATCAAGTATCACTAATCACTGGAGCTCCCTTGGCTGCTCATAACCGTGAGCATGGCTGATATATCAGTTTTCATAACACTCTGCAGAGGTTGCGCACTTTACCCACATGTCGTGATTCCCTTTCTGCCCAAAGATCATGATTCTCCATTGATCACTACCAAGGTGACCCAGCAGGGCATCATTACGTAGCCTTCACGAAGATTCCCCGGGGCTGTAGCCACCCATTAGGTTTCCTAAATGTACTGCACTCCTCCCCAAGGGACAAATCAACCTTGGCAGAGCAAGCCGCATACACCGAGCACCATTAATGGCACGACGGCGAAGCGAACTACATCTCGGTTCCTCTAATTATTCAGCTAAGGGCGTCCCACTCCACCCTCATGGTTGCACTATTTTTCCTGAGCGGTCATCCAATGAACTGGTCCTTATGGAGAGGCACTCGAGAAACCGCTCGAGTCCCCTTAAATGCCACAAGTATATAATCATAAATGAGAAGGGAAACAGTGTATAATTATTAAATCTCATCATGTTCATTGATTAGTGTTAAGCAGTAGCAATAAGCTAAACAATAATAATCCGACCCAAATAGGTAAACAAGGACATGGATAACAAAAGCTAGTCAATCCTTAGGTATAACTGTGTAAATGCGGGAAGTGAATTGTAGAATTGTATGGGACAAAGATAGGTCAAGGGACACATGCCTCCACCAACCAGCTGCTGCTCAAGGGCTTCTCCTGCGAGTTCTTCGGGCTCCTCAACCAGATCGTTCTCTATACGAGTTCAAACATACATTCCACACATTTAATACAAAAGAACAGTACACCATACAATGGAATATAATAATCAAACAGACGTTCAACGTGGGGCTCGCAATTACGGTTAAGCGAGAAAGAGGAACTGACGGTCGAGTCTACGGTCGAGAAGCGATCACGTTACACAATCATAAATTAAACTACTCGTTTAAACGGAAGGGTATTGATTTGGCCATTGCGTTTAGCATAAAGTAGGGTCATACTCCGTGTTTAAGCATTATAAGCCCATAAAGATGAATTAAAGGAAATGGTCGTGCGGCGAGACACGCGACACAACATTTAAATTAAATTAAGAAATAAACGACTCGTCGCGCGACAGAGCGCGCAATGAGATTCTTGCATTAATCATAAGCAAATGTTAAGCGTTGCGCGACGAAACGCATGACGGCTTACGTCAATAGAACTGAATTTAAAACGAATCATCGCACGACGAAGCGCGCGACACAACACATTAATAAAGATGAATTTAGAATGAACCATCGCGCGACGAAGCGCGTGACGCAGCACGTTGACTAAACTAAAATTAAAATGGATTAAGACGAGAGTTGAATGCCGCGCAACTACGGTCGCACTCGCGAGAGCACACTGCGCGTGCCGAAGGCACGCGAGCCGTGCAGGCGTGCGGGACACGAGTCGCCGGGGCACGAGCGCGAGCAGGGGCGTGGCCAGGGCGCGCGAGGGCGCGGCAGGACGCGTGGCCAAGGCGCGTGACTAGGGCGCACGGCCAGGGCACGATCGAGGCGCGGCCAGGGTGCGGTGCGGGGCGCGGGGCCGGGGCGTGGCCGCCGGCACGTGGGGGCTGGGACACGGGGCTGGGGAGCGGGGTCAGGGAGGGCTCGCTGGGGGAGGGGGCTCGCCGAAGGAGCGGCGCGCGGGCAGGGAGGGCGTGCGGCAGGGGAGGGGGCTCGCCGGGCGCGGGGGCCGCCGGGGAGAGGGCCGCGTGGCGGGCGCGGGCCGCCAGGGAGGGGGCTCGCCGGGGGCGCGCGACAGGGAGGGGGCTCGCTGGGTGCGGGGCTGCCGGGGAGGGGCTCGCCGGGGGCGCGCGCGACGGGGAGGGGGCCACGTGGTGGAGAGGGCACGCGAGCAGGGGAGGGGAGGGCGTGCGGCAGGGGCCACACAGGGAGGAAGAAAGGGTGGGAGAGGGAGAGAGAGAGAGGGAGAGGGAGAGGGAGAGGGAGAGGGGAAGCTCACCTCGAGGATCCAAACTCCGGCGATCTCCATCTCCAAACCCTAGGGCACCACGGGGAGAGAGAGAGTTGGGAGAGGGAGGTTACTGCGCGGGAGAAATCAAATGAGAGGAAGAGAGGCTAGGGGAGGGGGCGCGCATGGGGAGGGCAGGGGGCGCCAGGGGCACATGAGCCGGGCCGGGCTAGGCCACATCACGGATCTAAATCCACGACACGCACGACCACCAGTCGGAATCCGATCGCGAACCAAAATCCGAAACGTGGTGAGACGAACACGTGACTAACCACGACATCAGACAAAGAAATATGCTTCAGCATGATGCAACACCCATGACACTTAGGTTTTATTTACACATGACACGGACACCCGTCACCATATTGCTTTGAAATTGGGAAGAAGGAGCAAAACGAGAAAAGGAAAGAGAGTAACGCCTGAATTTGGTGAGTAAAAAGAAGAAAAAAATCTACCCCTCAAATTCAGGGCGTTACAGCCTTCCACTATGTTGATATCAGTTACAACGATGCCATGGATGCTTACAATCTTCTCGACAGCACTCCGACAGAGTAACAATGCGCTCAAGATATTGCTCTAGCTCTTAGCAGCACTTCCCCTCTCTCTAAAGGCTTATAACTTCGCCTCTACACAAACTAGAGAGATACACAAGAGAGGGAGAGAGAGAATTGATCCAAATGATGTATGCACTTGTTCACTGCACTTATATTCTTGTTAGAGGCGCCTAGGGGTCCCTTTTATAGCCCCAAGGCAGCTCGGAGCCGTTGGAACTCCATTTGGTAGGCAATTCTTGCCTTCTGTCGGGTGGCACACCGGACAGTCCGGTGCACCACCGGACATGAACAGTGCTTGTCCGGTGCCTGATCTCCTTCCTTTTCTCGTGAAGCTGACCGTTGGACTTTCGGTCTCCTTGGCGCACCGGACAGTGTCCGGTGCGCACCGGACAGTCCGGTGCGAACAAGTGACCGTTGGCACGGGCCACGTGTCGCCTGTTGATCGCGCTGTCGACCGTTGGCCGCAGGCGCTGATCGCTCATCGGACAGTCCGGTGCACCACCGGATAGTTCGGTGCATCACTGGACAGTCCGGTGAATTTTAGCCACGGCGCCCTTGCCAATTCCCGAGAGCAGGAGATTTGCTGCTGGACCAGCCTGTGCACCGGACACTGTCCGGTGCAGCACCGGATAGTCCAGTGCACCACAGGCTGCAACAACCTGTCTGGTTTTGGCCAACCATCTTCAATCCATTCTCAGTTCTTTTATCAACGTTCCTAGCACTTAGAGGAATATGTTAGTACCAAAAAACAATTCACTAAGGCTAGAGTCATACCTTGATTCTTTGATTTGCATCTCTCATGTGTTAATCACAATAACATGTGTTGGACTCTAAACTTTCAAGTCAACTTGACTTGATCTAGATTGACATATCTGAGCTCCAACACCCTGCAAAGGTCACATAGAATATATCCAAACATAGTAACAACCCAAACTTAAGATCAAGGTGAACTTAGCTCTTTTGGGCTGCTTCTAGTTCTAGTGTTGACACTGCTCCTCCTTCCAGTTACCTTGTTCACTTCTTGAGCTTGATCTTGAGCCTTATGACTTACACCACATAACTGTAGATGTTACCTCATTGGTTGTAAGTCATGTCCTTATGTAGTGATCCTTGATGCGCCATAACTTTTCTTAACTCGATCAACCTTGACTTTGCAAGTCTTCTTCTTCACCCCTGGCTTTGGGTTCCTCAGCCTCTTTGACCTTCTCCCATGCACTCGGTACCTCGAAGCTCTTCTTGCCTCCATCCTTGGTTTAATCTGTTGTCTCTGAGTTACGCACATCGAGTCTCACTTAAGCAATGTCCATCTTACTTGTTATGTCCATTATCTATAGATAATCCAGTCTTTGGACCATCACACTTGTTCACTTGTGTTGAACCCTGTTAGCTTTCCATTAAGCACATGTTCAACACTTAGCACACTTGTTAGTCCTTTAATTGGGTTGTCATCCAAACCACCAAAACCCACAAGAGAGCTTTCAATCTCCCCCTTTTTGGTGATTGATGGCAACACAATTAAAGCTTACACAATAATAAGATTTAAAGCACAAATTTTGAATTCTAAGTTTATAGAATATTCCCCCTAAATATGTGCTTACATTAAAATCTTAACTTTGGCCTTAATTGCCAAAATGCACATACTTAGGCTAATTCGAAGCATTGCTACACCTTAGCACCTGTGGGATGCATTGTGTCAAGAATCAAACCATGATGCGTATAACACACAAATGCACAGAATCAGAGTTAAACACCAATTAAATGGATATAACACAGGAATATCAACCTACCACTATTTACCATTAAGATACCGATTTAAAGTGCCAGAACCACATGAATATCTATCATAGGATAAACATAGTAGATACCAATTGATTCATATCAACGGAAGCACTAATTTTGCATTATCACCATATAATACAACAAGAAGCATATGATAAGTATTATCAACAAACTAACACATTTTTCCTTAAGATCAAAGGAACTCAAGGAAACCCCTTTGAGTCCTTTAGCACACAAAAAAATTAATCTTCACCCTTAAGATAAGCTTTCCTCTCAGGTCGAGGTAAGATTTGCACAAATTCTCCCCCTTTGACATCAAACACCAAAACCATATTCAAGCAAGAACATAGGATGATGTCAAGGGACAGCAGGGTATTAAGCAAGGAAAATGCAACACACTAACATTACTCCCCCTTACACATTAAACATATGCAACACAAGCATTGGAGGAAAATTAAGGTACAAATACGCAAAAAAAGGTCAATACCTCCTTTTGTACCTTTACCATGTTATGGTGTACTTTCCATCTAAGTAGGCGGAGTTCCTTTTGTCATCAATTTAAGATTTCCATCTTGAAAGTTTTATCTCCAGGGAGCTCTATTACACTTATGACTGATCCTTTATCCTGACCTTTTCTTGTTGCTAAGACACCAAACTTAGAACAAGTTATAGTATTGTGGCACAAGATGAAGCTTCTATTCTAGTAATTACCAAAAGATACCAATTGAAGCGCACTACCAAGGCTACCATTTGAAAAATCATCACTGTCATAGCTCCATAATATTTAAAGATAAGCATCTAGGATCACCAACTATTATAGAGCACGAGCAACCTTTAAATACGCAATTACTCACAACTTTAGATACCAATTACTCGACTTGTGGAGGTACCCAAGTCCTGATTGCTCCATTTCTTGCTCATCTTCCCTTTTCCACCTTAAGACTATACAGGATCACTCAAGAAATAATTAGTCTCAAAAGACACAAGTTATGTGTGCTCCCCCTAAAGTTGTGCATCAAGTATTTGAATGACTTGCACCTTGCACATTCTAGCATCCTCAGAACTAGAGGGGATCACAGCATACCTTGGTCTAGGCATAATATATCAATTGCATCACAAAAAGATACCAATTGGATAGATGACATAATACAACTTATGACTAGTGGAAACAATGCATGCCTCAAGATATATAACATTTTAAAAGCAACCTAGGCATGCTTCACACATGATGATCATTGCAACACATATACCAATTGAAAAACGACAAGATCATGCATATAAAGCACAATTTCTAAGCACACCATGATTAAGAAGTATTTTCTTAGGCACACCAAAGGAAACAACATTTAAACCATAGAGCACCTAAGCCAAGATACTACCAATTGAAAGGCAAGAACATAGCTATGATCACAATCAACGGAACTTCAAGATATTTAATGAAATTGCATAGTTCCATTCTCCATACCTTTGCCTTTTACCTGAATGCCATGAGATCCATTCTTTTAGGTAGTGTGGAGTGATAGCACCTGTTGTCACCAATTTAGGGCTCCTTTTGCTCATGCACCTCATAGCTCGAGAGGGTGCATTAGAGACACAACATGGATTTCTTGTTTTGGTATACACAGTACCAAGACAAAGTAATCATGTGAACATGGACTAAACAAAACTATCATGCTTGCACATAGGTTAATCATTAAAAACCACATAGCCTGACTTACAGAAAGATACAAGTTGATCCACATACACTAAGAGAGTTAATCATGGTGGATATATCAATTGAAAAGCTACCCATTGAATGATTCAAGAGATATAACCTATAAATTACACAGTCACGATTGAGCTAGCATGATTATGATCTTGGAAATCATGGATCATTAATTGAAAGATATTCAACACAAGCAATCTCAAAAACATAACTACTCCAAGGATAGGTATAGCATGATAATCCAACTTAAAAGCAATACTGATTAGAAATAATGCACTTAAGATACACGGGTACCGTCCTTTGGAGAGCAAGTTGCAGATTCTCATCAAAGTCCTTTGCTTGATTCACCAATAATGATTAAGGACCTCTACAACTTATTTAACTCGAGATGAACATGGGATTAATATTGCACAATAATTCAACCTTGGGTCAATAAATAGATAATAAAATTGACAACTTAAGCATAGAGTTTGAATTAACCATCTTAAGCTCTTCTAGGGTCTCCAATCCATCTCGAGGCACCTGTAGGGTCTAGTTGGCACAGTTTGGTACCCATCTCGGGATGGGTCCATAACGTTCATCTAAAAGAGCCTTTGGTACCCAAATAGCAATTGTGCTAGTTCTAGGTGATCTCATTACTGATCTAGCACAAGTGTATGATTTGGGTCTCCTAAGCGAATAAGATTGAGATAAATTTACTTGCTTAGGAACATTACCCTTCTTACATACCTTAGGTAGATGACCATGCTCACCACACATATAGCAGAAGCGTCGCTCAACCTGACATGACACTTGTTGTTTGTCTTTTTTTCTTAGTGAGGGTCATCTTGGAGGGTGCACGTCTTTGATTCTTCATGAGCGGACATGAAGTGATCATATGGTCCTTATCGTTGCATCCAAAACATCTCCTCATTCCTTCATCCTTGTCTTTGTGTGGACAAGACGTAATGAAGTGGCCTAATTCCTTTCACTTGAAGCACCTCCTTTTTCCTCTTCCCTTTTTGCTCTTGGATGACATAGAGAGATGATCAGTGCAAACAACATGACGAATTGAATCTTTACCTTTTTCTTGTTTCATGTTGATTGCTTCACTTATTGCCTTAGGAACTTCTTTCTCGTAGAGTTTGACCCTTGCTGCGGTTTCTCCTTCCTCAAGCTTCTTCACCACGTGTTCGTAGATATCTTGAGGAGGTTGAGCATAGCGTCTTCTCAATTGTCTTTGTTTCTTGTTCCCAAGCAATTTTCTTTTTGACCCTACAACTTGTTGCTCAATCAAAGATTGGTCTTTCTTGGGGCAGTAGAGGTCAGCACATGATGATATTTTAACTAATTGATCACTTATGCAAGAATTTAGTTCACATGAGTTTAAACTAGTAATTACTACCTCATGAGCAATATCGAGCATGATATGGTCATCAACTAATTCATTATGAGAATAAGATAGCATATCATATTTTTCACTTAGAGCAAGTTTTTCAAAATTTATCATTTGTACTTGACTCTTAAGCATAGAATTCTCAGTTTTAAGTTGAGCAACATCAGATGATATATCATGATTATTTCTTTGCTCAAATAAAACAGATTCATACCGTTGGACCAAATTATCATGAGAGCACTTTAGCTCCTCATGTTCTTTGGTCATCTTCTCTAGGCTGTCGTTGGTTTTGATGAGAGTCTCCTCTAGCCTGAGAAGCATCTCGCCTTGTTCCTTGTTCCTCCTCAACAGCTTAACCAAGAGCACTTTGTCTTCTTTGTTGAGATGGGTGTAGAATCGGCAAATCTCCTTTTCTTTCACATTGTCGGTCTCATTTTCCCTGTCATTATTATTAGTGGAAGCAATACAGGAAAATGTACCTTGTGGTGATGAAGACTCATCCTCGCTATCATCCTCATATTCCTCCTCATCATCGCTTTTGTCTCCACTATCATTGTTAGAAATAAGACATTTATAACTAGTGGAAGTCACACCTGTCAGTGAGGTGAATTCATCGTTTGGTTGCCATCATTTTTCTTCTCCCTTCGAAAGGTTAGTACAACAAGCAACATAGGGAGTAGAAGTAGTACAATTGGACTCAGAATATTTTATTTTAATTCTAGTCCATAGATCATGAGCATCGACAAGAACATCACTATTACTACCTATGACAGCAAAATAAGCATCTTTGCTAAGGGAATTGACTAGGATGTCATAGGCTTGATAATTTTGACGCAAACATCTTAGATCATGCTCAGATGGATTTTCATATCAATATTAATGGGCAAAACACTAGCATCAAATATTTGCTCTACTTTAGGACCTAAACTCCTAAAAGTATTATATAAATGAAAAGACCAGGATGCATAGTTAGAGCCATCAGAATTAAGAAGTTCTACAGTTACCTCTTATGACGACATCGTCATCTCCGGATGGCTAAGCCCACACTGGAGAGGCCTAGCTCTGATACCAATTGAAAGTTCCCTATGCCCGGGAACAGGATCTGGATGTCGCCTAGAGGGGGGTGAATAGGCGAATAATAATTATCACTTTATAACTAGAAATTCTTACTTTACTCGAAGGCTGGATCACAGTGGAATGAAAGACCCTTCGAGTATGTTGCAGCGGAATTGAAGTTCCTGTCTTAAAATACCCTGCACTTTGAAGACAGCTTTTACCACATATAAATATTGAAGTGCAAGTATAAACAACTGAAAGTGCATTCATCCCTTTTGTGAGTTTTGGTGATTTGGATAACAACACATTTAAACGTCTAACAAGTTTGCTAAGTGTTGAACAGGAAATTCAGTATGATGAACATACTTGAATAGTGTATAATGATCAGTGAACAAGGTTCAACACAAGGTCAAATAACCAGTGAGACAATGCAAATGGATATAATATGGTCTCTATATTGGTTTGAATATATGGACAAGACCTGAGACATCACTATGCATAAATATGATCATAATAGAGGTTGAAGTGATTAAGAGGATTGGTCAAGCCAAAGTGAATAAGATATGAGGAATCGTGAATTGGCTTGACCATATTACTATTAGTCCATATATGAATATATGAGAATCAAACTAGAGCTTGATTGATCTTATCAGTTATATCTAGATGACATTCAAGCAAGGTTCACAATATTGAAGAAATGATTCTCTCAATGGATGCTCAATAGGATGTGACTCAAGAATGGCTTGATAGGGTGAAGATAGCAAGGAAAGGGCTTCGAGGAACTAAGCGAAGGTGAAGGCCAAGCGACGGCTTGTAGACCGAGGTACCATGGCTAAGGTGAAGAAGAGAGTACTTGCACTAAGTCGATGAACTAATCAGCTATAAAGAGTTACAACATGTTGATGCATCAGTAAGGTGACTTGAAGTCATGATTTGAACTCATATATGGTGAAATGGCACAAGTCACAGGCTCGATTTGTGTTTGCTTCAAAAGGTGAGACAAAGATGTTTGTGATCCTTATGAAGCAACACCATGGAGAAATCACACCTGATACACCAATGACTCAAGGAGTTTACTTAATTATATTTTATTTGACTTGAGTATAGGAATCGTCGTACTATCAAGGGGGATCCATAAAGAAGGTTGGTGTTGGTACTAAAGCTCAAAATCCTTTGAAAAACATCTTCGAGAACATTTTTCCAGATCTTGAATGCCCTTGAGAAAAACAAATTTTACTTCCCACTAAAACTCCACAATTGTTCTCTTCAAAATTCTCAAAATTTGGTTTCAGCCCTGAAAACCGGTTCAACCGGTCCTGAAACCGGTTCAACCGGTTTTGGGACTGCTCCTCTGCCTCCCCTGCTCTGACCTGTCTGACAGTCAGTGCTGTCAGAAAAAGTCGTTGCAGATCTTTTGGGAAAACCGGTTCAACCAAAATTTTTCCCGGCTCAACCGGTTTTGGATCCGGTCGAGTCTCCGGCTGAGTAGGTTAGTGAACCGAGATCTTTCTGGTGGAAACCGGTTCAACCGGTTTGAAAACCGGTTCAACCGGTTTTTACCCTTTTTCTCCCAACGGCCACCAGCTTTTGGGGGCACCTTTATATACACCTCCCACACTCTTCCCCACAGGAGAGCACGCACAAAACTTCATTCCTAACCCGAGAAACACCTCCCACTCTCTCTCACACACCTCTTGCCTCTCCCATTTCAAATCTTTGGAGAGAAATCTTTGAGTGAGCTTGAGAGCTGCGGTTTTTGTGCTTCATCTCCAAATCTCTCTTGCTCTTCTTGATTCGAGCTTTGGTACTACATCGAGTTCTTTGTGGATTCATTACTCTTGGAGCTTCTAGCTCCTAGATGACTAGGTGTCGCTTGTGAGTCTCCAAATCTTGTGGAAGACCACAAGAAAGTTTGTATTACCTGCTCGTTTGAGCAAAGATTATTGTGTGGGCTTGACCTTTGTGGTCGGCAAAGGGAGGATTAGGGTTCAAAGAGACCCGGCTCTTTGTGGGCGCCTCAACGAGGAAGTAGGGCACCTTGGTGGTGTGACCGAACCTCGGGATAAATCTTGTGTCTCTTGTGTTCTTGCTCATTGTGTTTGTTTACATTCTTCGTTCTCTCACCATCCCATGGAAGATTTGCTTATATCTTTTTGGTGTGTGGATTTTGAGAAGTGCCCTTCTCAGATCTACTACTTTGAACCCTGTGGATCATTTAGAACATCTCATTTCCAAAGTTAACTGGGTGAATTTCGAGATCATTTCAGTTTTACCCAGTTTGCTTCTAGTTTTTGTTGAAAAAAGTTTTAACTTGCCTATTCACCCCCCTCTAGGCAACTTTCAATTGGTATCAGAGCCTAATCCTCATTCTAACGCTTAACCGCGTGAGGAAAAGATCATGTTGGGGGACTAAGAAACGAAAGTGCTTCTAAGCTTGAAAAAGTTGAGGTTGTCTCGACTTCATCTTTCGGTGCAGATGTTGATCCTAGGGCAATAGATCTTGCCATGAGAATCGCCGAAAGGATGTTCCTCAAAATGAAAGAAGATGAGGCGAAGAACAAGATTAAAGAAGAAGAAAATGATCGATGGAGACCAAACGATGAATCCACCTCTTCACAAGGTTCGTCTTTCAAATCAACTTCTCATATGTGCTTTGTCGCTAATGGAAGTGACAGTGAAAGCGAAAGTGAGGATGAGGATGAACATGAAAGTGATAGTGAAGATGAGGATGATCTTCAAAAATTCTTCACTCAACTAAGCAAGAAGAACCGGATGAGCTTGCTCAAACTCATGAAAAGAGCGGAAGAACAAAAAGAAATGCTTCATAAGCAAGAAGACTTCCTCATCAGAAAAATTGAAGACTTAGAGAAGTTGACCAAAGAGCATGAGAAGCTAAAGTGCTCTCATGATGATTTGGTCCAAAGGTATGAAAAGATTTCAATTAAGCAAACTAGTACTTCAAATGCTTTATCTTGTGTTGCTCAATTAGAAAAAGAAAATACTATGCTCAAGAACACGATAAAAAAGCTAAACATTGAAAATCTAGCTTTGCAAGAAAAACATGATATGCTTGTATGCTCTCATAATAAATTTATGGATTCACATATCATGTTAGAAATGGCTCATGAGGTTGTGTTAACTAATTTGAAATCATACCAACCTCACATGTGCACATGTGTTGAAATTGAAACTATATTACCATGTGCTAACAATTGTTGCTCTCAAGAAAGCCAATCTTCCATTGAGCTAGAAATTTCAGGAATTTGTGATATTTCTATCACACAAGACAATAAAGAGATCAAGGAAGAAGCTGGAATGCTAAGAAGGAGCTTAACTCGTTTGAAGGGAAAGTGTCATGCTCAACCTTCTCAAGATAACCGTGATAATATGGTGAAAAAGCTTGAGAAGGGGACAACCGTAGCATGCACAAAACCCCTTCAAAAGAATACCAAGCTTTCTAAGAAGGGCATGATCAAAATTCATGGTAATAAAATTAATGCTCATACTATTTGCTCTAACAATGTACCAATGTGCTTCAACAAAGAAAGATCAAAGAGAAGCGATAGAAGGTGCTATGGATGCAAGGAGAAGGGTCATGAAATTGATTCATGCCCCCACATGAAGAATCAATACCTTGCACGATCAAGAAAGATGACCATCAAGAAAGATGAAAGCAAAAGGCAAATGCATTGCAAGGACAAGCATCGCATTTGCTACAATTGCCGTGAGAAAGGTCATCTATTCAAGGTTTGTCCAAAGGGTAAAATTCCTAAGCCTAACTTGTCAATACATTCAGATATGCTTAGGAGACCCAAATTTGACTCTTGTGCTAGAAAAGTGATGAGTTCGCCACATTCTAGGACCAAGGCTATTTGGGTGCCTAAGTCCTTATTGGCTAACCTTGATGGACCCATCCAAAAATGGGTACCAAAATGTACTTAATAAGTTTTGCAGGTACCTAGAGATGATATGAAGCTTTTGGGTGCTTGAGCGGTTCAACTCAATTCTTATCTCAAGCTATCAATCTTACATTGTTTATTTTTTTAAGATTGGCCCAAAGATGAATTGAGTTGTTATATCACTAACTTCATATTCATCTCTAGCAAGAACTTGTGTTGTAGGGAATAAGGATTAACCCTTTGTGGGAATCAAGCAAAAAGGCCTACAACCAAGTGATATCCAAAGGATGGTAACAATTAATTCTTAAGTGCACATTGCTTTTAATTGGTATATTCCTTTGTGTCTTTTGTAGCCACATAGGAAAAATGAAGCACTTGAGAATGAACTTAAAAGATTTTACCTTGCTTTGGAAAGGATCTAATTATATGGTAGATTGCAAGTTCATATTTTTATATTGTGACAATCTACATGCTTTAAATTGATTGTATGTATCTTGTGGCATATTTCAAGTTAATCATCATATTATTGCCATGACCTAGACATAAAGAGTATTATCCCATGTTCTTAAATGAATAGAGTGCTAAGTAAGAAATTCAAATTCTTAAAGCACTTACCAAAAGGGAATTCTCTATATGACTAGAGTTGTGAGACTAATGTTTCTATCCAAGTGTTTATGTAGTCTCACAACATGAGAATGTGTTTCCCAAATGGAGTGTGCCATTCAACATTCAAAGAAGATCGAACCAATACTATGTGATGTATTCATTCTTGTTTAAATTGGTTTTCAGTCTTCTACATTAATCACTCACCATGTTATGAATTAAACTTGCCCTATAAATTTAATTAAACAATCATGCTACTTTTATCTTGTTTCAATTGATGTTATGCATGATGCCTGTAAGGGTAATTTAGTTCATATCATGAGGTTTCCTTAATTTAGTAACCTTCTTGTCATTCATATAATAGAGGTTGCTAAATAGGAAACTATTGCTTGTGTTTCTAATGCAATCTCTTTTAAGCTATTTCATGAAATTCATAAGTAGAGATTGTGCTCTTTCAATTGGTAAAATCACAAGCATTAAAGGTTAATCTTCACCTAAAATAAAGATTTGGAATGCTCAAGGCAAAGGTATGGAACTAATTGTTTCATTTGGTATGTGATCAATAATAGTTCCTTTCAAGTGACATTCTTTCAATTGGTAATAATCTATTCCATGGAAAGAAATGTCAATATGAAGGTTAAATTTATTTTGGCTTAAATTTGTAAACTAGTGCATATTGTTAATTCACTCCTCCATGTGCATTAACTTAAAAAGGAATTTAACTTATGCCTTTATGCCTCATAAATGATGATTTGTTTGCAATTCATATCTAAAGATCACTATTCATTAAATACTTCCTTGTACTACTAATATCTCTTTTCAAAGTTCTTTTTCAACTAGTATTAAAAGGAAAAGAGATAACAAGCTAAAGAAGGAAGTCTCCACAAATGATGAAAAGAAGAATACTACGATGACACCACCACAGATAGTAAGATCTTTCAAATTGGTATAACAAATGGTACGTTCTATATGGTGGTAAGTATTCTTAGGCATAAGTCAATTCATTGCAAATTTTTCATGCCTTGACCAATATATGTAATGTACTCCTCATGCGACTCTTAATTGAATTGAAAGTGCATTTGGCAAGTCATTCAAATACTTGATGCACATATCTAGTGGGAGAACATTATATATCTTGTGTCGTAGAGAATAAGTTTCCCTTGAGTAAGCTATACTAAGACAATCCAAAATGGTAAATTTGTATCTCATTCATATGGATTGTAATCTTTGTCTTCCAAATAGCTACTCTTGATGCAGTTTAAAATTCCCTTATCGTTAAATCTAAAAGTGCATAAGAATCTTTTTGGTGATATTCATGACATACATATGCACTAACATGGATATGATTTTTAAACTGTAAAAGGTACAATTAGTGATCCATACTCTCTAAATTTTGGAAACCCATATTTTGATATCTTAGAAATCTACTTCAATCGGTATCCATATGCTTCACATTGAATTGGATCACTAAGTTGTAAATTCCATGTATAACTTGTCTTCATGATATGAATGTTTGTGCGACTAACCTTGATAAGCTAGGTGCACCCAAGGTCAAGCTAGGTTCATCATCAAGAAGGCAACACAACGATGTATCAAGAAAAGGAGAAAAGGCTCCTATTCTTAACTCTAGTTTTTATCTATGTGATTAAATATTGACTTGAAGTCATGTAAGATGGTTGTCAAGTATATGTGGGTGCCTACACAAAGAGAAAGGCCACAATAAGGATTGTGTGGGTACTCAAGGATCTTACTACTAATCTCTAAGGACCCAATTCAAATTGGGTACCAAGATACGAAGCTTAAACTTGTTTTGCAGGATCACTCCTTCAATGGATCAAGTTGGGTGCTCGATAATGAATGTATAAATCATATTTGGAGATAGTAGCAAGGGTGGTAACAACTGAATCTCAAGTGCATATTATTTTCAAATCTTATCTCTTTTGTGACTTGTGTAGCCTCTAAGGAAAAAGAAGCACTTGAGGATATACATCAGTTGTTGATTATGAAATAAAGGTCTAATTGGAAGATGAATGAATATTATCATATGGTGAACAATCCAAAATTATGTGACATATTCTCTATCTAGTTAATTTGGATTTGATTCTTCTTTATTAGACACTCACCATAATATGGATTAAGTCAGCCCTTTAGACTTCATTGAACAACCATGCATATTATTCATGTCATTCAAAATATATTGTGTACGAGGGCTCAAGGGAAATTTAGTCCATATTATGAGGTTTCTCTATTTTAGCAACTCGCTTGCCTTCCACATATAAAGGGTTGCTAAATAAGAAACTAGTGCTTGTGCTACTAATGTCATCTCGTGTGTTGAGTTTATCCATAGAAAATCTATGTTAAGAGATGTGCTTGTTTTAAATTGGATAAATCACAAGCTTAAAGGATATTATTCAACTAAAGTAAGAAGAAGTTGATAAGAGGCCACGGTATGAAAACTTCCTCTCCTTCAGTTGTTTTAGTATTCTATCCTTAGTGGGATGTACCATAATATAGGTTAAATTCCTTGCAATATAAAATGTTCAATAGTGCATATAGCTTTGACATCAACTATATGTGTGCACTAATTTAAAGGAATTTAGTCTATCCTTTTGGGTTTCAATAATGATGATTCATTTGCCATCCACATATAAGGATCATCATTTGTGAAACCCTCTCTTGTGTTTTTAATGCTCTCTTTTCTAAGTGTTACAACGTGGTCCTTCCAAGAGCTTTCAAGATGGATTCAAAATCTACAAAAAATGAATGAAGTTCAAGATCACTTGGTTGGATGAAATCACAAAGAGAAAAGAGATCACAGTGAATCAAGAAGGGAGTTATATTTTTTTTGTCAACCAAATAATGAAGATGTAGTGACATATTTATATGATATCCTTCATTATGTGGTTGAGGTTCATATTAGCATGCTTTACCCTTCAAGATTTCAATTGATATACTTTTAGTTCTTAAACTTTTAATTGGTTTAATTTTCATCATCTATGTAAAGCATATTATGTTAAACCAAGATATAGTGCAAACATCTCCTTTAACCTCGTATTGTTGATGTGCATAAGTGTACTTTGTGTACTCTTGCATGCACAAATTGATGGAGAGTTTAGCCTATATCTTGTGAGACTAATGATTTCTTTCAAGTTCATGTTGTGTAGTCTCACATCTTGGAGAACATCAAATGAGGATGAGTGGTTCCAAGTAAATGATCAAATATTTACCACATGTCACCCCATGGATTAGTTCTATTGGGGAACGATATGTGTTCTCTAGCATAAATTCAATTGTTTCAAATATATTATGCCTTGACCAAGATATATGATGAACTCCTCTAAGAATCTTAATTGAATCAAGTGCATGTTCCAAGTAATTCGAGTACTTGATGCATACATTTAGGGGGAGCTCATTCTATATCTTGTGTCCTTAAAGACTAACATTTTCTTTTAGTGAATTTGTGTAGTTCCTTGAAGAGAATGCGTTTCTCTTGATCGTTTAAAGAGGATAAGTTTCTCTTTGAAATGTCAAGCCTATCAAAAGCTAAGATAGAAATTCATGATTATAATGAAGACCATATGGCATGGAACAAAGGTGTGTCACTCCATGAACTATTGTATTACATTTGTGTATCTAGGCTCTTACAAGTTAGTGTATGCATGTATATGCAATATCTTAAGTCACATCATAAGGTTGCACTTGAATCTTGGCTTAAAATATTGCATATCATGTCTATTAGTATACCTTTTGATTATGAGTAATTCCTTAAATTGGTGCAATTTCATATTTTCATACTTTATTTGTACCAAGGTTCAAATTGTAGAACTTAATCCCCTGGCCTCACAAGTCCAAGTGCATAAGCTAAACAAGTATTCATCACTTGTATGCACACGTTTAAGGGGAGAATGGTCTATAATTTGAATCTTTGAGACTAACTTCATTTTCAAGTCTATTATGTGTGCAGTCTCAAATTAGAAAGGAATCTTCAAGCAAAGACAATCGCTTCCACTACAAAATTTGATGGGTATCAAAGATTCTTTGCTCCAATAAATGTATCTTCTATACATTTCATAAGAGAATGAGTTTCTCTTGTATATGCTACTCCAACGTCATCTAAAATTGGTAAATATGTATCACATCTTTTTGGATTACAAATATCTGAAGTAGCATAGCTTATAGATTCTCCTGTCTAGAACTTAATTGATTAAATAGTGCACATGTTTCTTATGTTGCATGATTATGTTCAATTGATACTTCTTTTATGCCAATGGTACTTTAAGTTGCAAATAAGTACTCTCAATAGGTATCAATTGAATTCATATATATGTGTGCACTAAAACTTGAGGAGAACTTAGTGTAATATGCAATTAGTGATCTGATTATCTATCAAATTGTATCAATTGGTGGCTTTCAATTGATATTTATCGTACATGATCACTAGTTGTATAATTCATACTTGTGCAATTTTCATGTTGTCTCTTGTTATGATAAGAAAATGCTAGGTGACATCTAGACTCCAGGTATCAAGATTTATCTTTCAATTAGTATGACAATATTCATTTGATATCTTGGACCTATGTCACAATTATGCCAACAAGAGATTGCAAAATGAACTCTAAATACAACACAAGTGTGGAACACCCCTTTGAAAAGGTAAAACGCAAAGGTACATCACTTATGACACTTCTCTATTACCTTTGTGCCATCTAAGGACCCTCTTCATGATAGTGTGTTCACATCATGCTTACTCATAATTTCTACCCTTTATATTCTTTATATCTTTTTTTTGGAGATTTATGACAAAGGGGGAGAAATTGTGCATTAAAGCTTACCTTTAGTCTTATGTAACTAAGTGTAAGAAGACTTTTGAAAAGGGGGAGAAATAATTGACAAAAGGGGGTTGAATCATAAGTAAAACATAAGATGAAGGAAATTGATGAGTGCATAATATGTCATGAGCATAGCATCACGTTTATTTATGACACAAAGCACCCTATGAATAGTATGATATAAGTTGTCTTCACTCTTTGACCCAAATATGTGGTTTTGGCATTTGAGTACAAAATTGGTATTTTCTGAAATGCACATATTTAGGGGGAGGAAACTATATCATAGGATTCAAAATCTTATTTATCAAATCTTATGTAAGCTTTAAATGTGTTGTCATCAATCACCAAAAAGGGGGAGATTGAAAGTGCATTCATCCCTTTTGTGAGTTTTGGTGATTTGGATAACAACACATTTAAAGGTCTAACAAGTTTGCTAAGTGTTGAACAGGAAATTCAGTATGATGAACATACTTGAATAGTGTATAATGATCAGTGAACAAGGTTCAACACAAGGTCAAATAACCAGTGAGACAATGCAAATGGATATAATATGGTCTCTATATTGGTTTGAATATATGGACAAGACCTGAGACATCACTATGCATAAATATGATCATAATAGAGGTTGAAGTGATTAAGAGGATTGGTCAAGCCAAAGTGAATAAGATATGAGGAATCGTGAATTGGCTTGACCATATTACTATTAGTCCATATATGAATATATGAGAATCAAACTAGAGCTTGATTGATCTTAGCAGTTATATCTAGATGACATTCAAGCAAGGTTCACAATATTGAAGAAATGATTCTCTCAATGGATGCTCAATAGGATGTGACTCAAGAATGGCTTGATAGGGTGAAGATAGCAAGGAAAGGGCTTCGAGGAACTAAGCGAAGGTGAAGGCCAAGCGACGGCTTGTAGACCAAGGTACCATGGCTAAGGTGAAGAAGAGAGTACTTGCACTAAGTCGATGAACTAATCAGCTATAAAGAGTTACAACATGTTGATGCATCAGTAAGGTGACTTGAAGCCATGATTTGAACTCATATATGGTGAAATGGCACAAGTCACAGGCTCGATTTGTGTTTGCTTCAAAAGGTGAGACAAAGATGTTTGTGATCCTTATGAAGCAACACCATGGAGAAATCACACCTGAGACACCAATGACTCAAGGAGTTTACTTAATTATATTTTATTTGACTTGAGTATAGGAATCGTCGTACTATCAAGGGGGATCCATAAAGAAGGTTGGTGTTGGTACTAAAGCTCAAAATCCTTTGAAAAACATCTTCGAGAACATTTTTCCAGATCTTGAATGCCCTTGAGAAAAACAAATTTTACTTCCCACTAAAACTCCACTATTGTTCTCTTCAAAATTCTCAAAATTTGGTTTCAGCCCTGAAAACCGGTTCAACCGGTCCTGAAACCGGTTCAACCGGTTTTGGGACTGCTCCTCTGCCTCCCCTGCTCTGACCTGTCTGACAGTCAGTGCTGTCAGAAAAAGTCGTTGCAGATCTTTTGGGAAAACCGGTTCAACCGGAATTTTTCCCGGCTCAACCGGTTTTGGATCCGGTCGAGTCTCCAGCTGAGTAGGTTAGTGAACCGAGATCTTTCTGGTGGAAACCGGTTCAACCGGTTTGAAAACCGGTTCAACCGGTTTTTACCCTTTTTCTCCCAACGGCCACCAACTTTTGGGGGCACCTTTATATACACCTCCCACACTCTTCCCCACAGGAGAGCACGCACAAAACTTCATTCCTAACCCGAGAAACACCTCCCACTCTCTCTCACACACCTCTTGCCTCTCCCATTTCAAATCTTTGGAGAGAAATCTTTGAGTGAGCTTGAGAGCTGCGGTTTTTGTGCTTCATCTCCAAATCTCTCTTGCTCTTCTTGATTCGAGCTTTGGTACTACATCGAGTTCTTTGTGGATTCATTACTCTTGGAGCTTCTAGCTCCTAGACGACTAGGTGTTGCTTGTGAGTCTCCAAATCTTGTGGAAGACCACAAGAAAGTTTGTATTACCCGCTCGTTTGAGCAAAGATTATTGTGTGGGCTTGACCTTTGTGGTCGGCAAAGGGAGGATTAGGGTTGAAAGAGACCCGGCTCTTTGTGGGCGCCTCAACGAGGAAGTAGGGCACCTTGGTGGTGTGACCGAACCTCGGGATAAATCTTGTGTCTCTTGTGTTCTTGCTCATTGTGTTTGTTTACATTCTTCGTTCTCTCACCATCCCGCGGAAGATTTGCTTATATCTTTTTGGTGTGTGGATTTTGAGAAGTGCCCTTCTCAGATCTACTACTTTGAACCCTGTGGATCATTTAGAACATCTCATTTCCAAAGTTAACTGGGTGAATTTCGAGATCATTTCAGTTTTACCCAGTTTGCTTCTAGTTTTTGTTGAAAAAGTTTTAACTTGCCTATTCACCCCCCTCTAGGCAACTTTCAACAACAAATAAGACAGAAACAGCACACAACACAGAGCAGAGCACACAGACATAGGGATTTATCCCGAGGTTCGGTCAAGCCTGAAATGCTTGCCTAGTCCTTGTTGGAGTTAGCCACACCTTGTCTTGGAGTCTATTTCAACTCCTTCCTCCGTTTGCTCAGATCTGTTAGTGTGATAGATAGAGCCTTCCACTATGTTGATATCAGTTACAATGATGTCGTGGATGCTTACAATCTTCTCGATAGCACTCCAGCAGAGTAACAATGCGCTCAAGATATTGCTCTAGCTCTTAGCAGCACTTCCCCTCTCTCTAAAGGCTTATAGCTTCGCCTCTACACAAACTAGAGAGATACACAAGAGAGGGAGAGAGAGAGAATTGATCCAAATGATGTATGCACTTGTTGGCTGCACTTGTATTCTTGTTAGAGGCGCCTAGGGGTCCCTTTTATAGCCCCAAGGCAGCTAGGAGCCGTTGGAACTCCATTTGGTAGGCAATTCTTGCCTTCTCGGGTGGCACACCGGACAGTCTGGTGCATCACTGGACATGAACAGTGCTTGTCCGGTGCCCGATCTCCTTCCTTTTCTTGCGAAGCCGACCGTTGGACTTTCGGTCTCCTTGGCGCACCGGACACTGTTCGGTGCGCACCGGACAGTCTGGTGCGACCAAGTGACCGTTGGCACGGGCCACGTGTCGCCCGTTGATCGCGCTGCTGATCATTGGCCGCAGGCGCTGATGGCTCACCGGACAGTCCGGTGCACCACTGGACAGTCCGGTGAATTTTAGCCACGGCGCCCTTGCCAATTCCCGAGAGCAGCAGATTTGCTGCTGGACCAGCCTGTGCACCGGACACTGTCTGGTGCACCACCGGACAGTCCGGTGCACCACAAGCTGTAACAACCTGTCTGGTTTTTGCCAACCATCTTCAATCCATTCTTAGTTCTTTTATCAACGTTCCTAGCACTTAGAGGAATATGTTAGTACCAAAAAACAATTCACTAAACCTAGAGTAATACCTTGATTCTTTGATTTGTATCTCTCATGTGTTAATCACAATAACATGTGTTGGACTCTAAACTTTCAAGTCAACTTGACTTGATATAGATTGACATATCTGAGCTCCAACACCCTGCAAAGGTCACATAGAATATATCCAAACATAGTAACAACCCAAACTTAAGATCAAGGTGAACTTAGCTCTTTTGGGCTGCTTCTAGTTCTGGTTTTGACACTGCTCCTCCTTCTAGTTACCTTGTTCACTTCTTGAGCTTGATCTTGAGCCTTATGACTTACACCACATAACTGTAGATGTTACCTCATTGGTTGTAAGTCATGTCCTTATGTAGTGATCCTTGATGCGCCATAACTTTTCTTAACTCGATCAACCTTGACTTTGCAAGTCTTCTTCTTCACCCCTAGCTTTGGGTTCCTCAGCCTCTTTGACCTTCTCCCATGCACTCGGTGCCTCAAAGCTCTTCTTGCCTCCATCCTTGGTTTGATCAGCTGTCTCTGAGTTACGCACATCGAGTCTCACTTAAGCAATGTCCATCTTACTTGTTATGTCCATTATCTATAGATAATCCAGTCTTTGGACCATCACACTTGTTCACTTGTGTTGAACCCTGTTAGCTTTCCATTAAGCACCTGTTCAACACTTAGCACACTTGTTAGTCCTTTAATTGGGTTGTCATCCAAACCACCAAAACCCACAAGAGAGCTTTCACACCACTTGCGTACACCACCGAGGGATCCACCGGTTCATGTCGCCAGTCGAAGTCAGGGCCATGGCGACGAACCATCTCCTCCCCATATGTCGCCTATACATCATTCACAACCTTACAAATGCAGAAATTTCTATACTTTGAACGTTTGTACTTTTAGGCCAAAACTCACCAGCTGATCCGTGGATGTCTGGCTGCAGAGCTGGTCAGGGTTGTTAGGGTCTGGTCCTTTGTGGCTGAAAGTAGTCTAGAGGGGGTGAATAGGCTACACCTGAAATTTTCCACTAAAAACTTCGAGATAGTGTCAAATTCAAGTTGCATTGGTGCAAACCGGTTCAGTTTGAACCTGCTCAACTTAGATTAGATAAACAGTTAAACAAATATGACGAAGTAGTGAGAGATTTTGCTAAAGACTTGCCCTAGAGAAAATCCACTCGAATAGATGACAAATCGGTATGAATTGTTTTCACACGATTTGCACACAATATAATCGAATATGAACTAACCAACGAATTAATGCACTTATCAAGAACACACAAGAACACACGATTTAACCCGAGGTTCGGCAACCACCACAAAGTGTCCTACTCCTCGTTGAGGAGCCCACAAAGGGTCGGGTCTTTTCCAACCCTAATCCTCCACAAGCCGACCACCAAGGTCAAGGCAATCTCTTCTCAAATTTGCTCAAAGAGTGAGTGATACAAACTTCTTGGGGTCGTCCACAAATTTGGAGACTCCCAAGCAACCTCTAACCGTCAAGGAATGCAAGGTTCCAAGAGTAACAAATCCGCACAAGGTTAAGTTTGCAATGAGCTCAAGAATGAAGAGACTAGGACAATCAAGATGAAATCAACAATGTGTTAGATCAACTTCACCTCACACCAAGGATCCTTCAAACGATTGAAGAGGATGCAATTTCGGGTGTGAGAGGTGAATTGAATGCCCTTGTTTGGACGTTGGTCAGCCAAGAAATCATGGAGAGAGCAGAAGTGAATGAAGAGAGAGAGTGTGGGGGTATTTAAAGGATCCCCCAAAAGCTGGCAGCCATTGGGAGAAGTGGACCAAAAACCGGTTGAACCGGTTTCCACCAGGGAGATCTCGGTTCATAGAGGTACTCAGCCGGAGACTCGACCGGCCTGGAATTCGGTTGAGCCGGACTCAAATTCGGTTGAACCGATTTTTGAAAAACTCTGCACACGACTTTTTCTGACAGCTTTTGACTGGTAGACTGGCAGGTCAGCGGTGACAGAAGGAACAGTTCAGAAACCGGTTGAACCGGTTTTTGAAACTGAAGAAGAAGTTTTTTGAGAAAACTAAGGTGAACCAAGGTGAAACTTTAGTGGGGAGTAAAAGTGGTTTTTCTAAGGGCATTCATGATCTAGAAAAATATCCTCTTAGAGATTTTGATGGGGTTTGAACTGAGCTCATCGCATTACTTAACTTATTGCGGATCCCTCTTAATTGAACGACAATTTCTATAACCCAAGAATTATAAAATGCAAACTATCGTTGTTTCCAAGCACTTGGAGCACGCTATATGATGTAGAATTTTAATCTGCTGTGCTTTTACATTTGTATACTCATAAGATCTGTGCTTCTCCTGTCTGTAGAATAATTGTATACATGCTAGGAGCAAACTTGTTAGAATCTCTGTTTGTTTTGTCATTTAATCGCCAAAACCCTCAATTAGGGTTGATTGCACTTACAATCTCCCCCTATTTGGTGATTGATGCCAAAACAAACTAGAGTAGAGATAAAAAATAAAAATACTAACGATATATAAATACTTATGTATGTGTGGCTCCCCCTAAATATGTGCATGAGTTTTATGATCTTCATATTGACTTGATATGTCAATTTGCAACATATTTGGAGAAAGTGAATAGCCATCACATTACACAAACACTGAGGGATGCAACAGAATTATATCTAAGATGTGATGATATGAAAATAACATTACTCTAACAAATCCATCATTGCATAGCATAAGATATGAGATTTTACTAGCTATTACAATAATGGGGGCATCACATCATGAAATTGTTTGTAGCCCTAGGCCAACATCACATGCATCACAACAAGCATAGGCTAATAAAGTTATTACAGACCTAGTGTTCATTATAGAAATAAAAGCCCATGAGGGCTACCAAGCCAAGCTGTCAATCCTTCTCCCCCTTTTTGGCAACTAGCACCAAAAATGGAGAGAAACATCAAACACAAGTCACCTTGGAGGAGTAGGATCAAAGAACTGAGACGCCAAGTTAGCTGCAAAGTTTTCTTCCCTAGGCTGAGCTGGGGGGATAGCTGCCCGATGGATCCTGGGGAGGAGGATATGACGAAGATTGACCCGGATGTGGGGAGGCGGGGCATACTACTCATGATCATCAAAATATTCTTCCTCCTCTTCTTCTTCATCTTCTGCTGTCATGAAGGGCACCCCATAGGCCTACTGGTGCCATTCATTGATTTCTAGCGGAGGAGGATGAAGGGGCACATCAGGCGAGCGGGGAGCAAATGGCATACCCATGGAAGAGGCCTGACGACGGAGGTTGTCGTCAGTCTCCCGCTGACGCCTCGCCAGCTCACGAACATCAGAAGATATGTTCCTGCACATAGAAAAGAAGGCTGCAATACCATGGGCCAGTCGAGCTCCCATCCCGCGACCACGACCTCGACCACGACCACGACCACGTGGTGTGGGAGATCCATGACCAAGAAAGGGACGCAAGGTATCGACAGCAGCGGGACCAGCAGCAGTATGCGCACGTGAGCTGGAAGGGGCCTTCCTCAATCGCGCTGCTGGATTGTTTGGATCAATCCAGAAGGGGGTGTAGGAGAGATGTCTTGTTCCTTTCTCAAATCGAAATTGAGTCACCACTTCAATCATCTTCATGATGAAGGGTGCGTGAAGACATCCCTTGAGAGGGAAGCAGGCAGCATGGATGATTTCTTGCCAAATCATATCAAATACATTGATGCTTTCAGAACTGTTTGGCTTCATGAATGAGAGCAAGACTTTGCTCTCTCCCTGGATATTCATTTAATTACCCCCTTTGGGGATAAGAGTCATTCTGCAGAGAGAATTTATGTATCTGTAGTACTTGTGCAGATTGGTAGACTCCCAATATTTACCAGACTCAGAGATATGAAGATCCTTGGCTTCATCCTTGGTGGGAGGACGAAAGTCATGAATCTTGATTTTGTCTCCTGAAATATCTCCATCAGTAAATCCTAGGATGTGAGCAAACCTCCTATAGCTCACCTTATACCAGCTGCCTTCAATAAAGAAATTGAGATAAGGGAAGTTGTAAGGACTTTCCTCATTAGCAAGCTTAATCCAGAGGGTAGAATAAAATTGTGCAATAACTTCATCATTCCAATCGTATTGGAATTTCATTGTGTTCTTCATCCTTTTTCTCTCATAGACCCTCAATGCCTATGTCATCTCGGGATCACCAATGGCTTCACATCCTTCCTAGTTAATATATCGCTGATGCAGGATTGGCTGGTGCTTCTTGGGAAGAATCACAGAATTATAGAAATCAACATGGTGGAGGGTCTAGAAACGATTACCATCGATCCTGACATCACGAACCCGTAATGTAGGATTTTGGAAGCGTATGTCCTGGAGAAGGGCAGACCCTCCGCTGGTAGTGAAATCAGTGACTTGCTCATTGGCAGAGCGACGGACTTCCGCTCTATGAAGAACTAACCCCCGGATAATTGGTGCATTGGCAGAAGGGAGATCAACTTCATCATCTTTTCCTCCCTCATCATCGCTGGTTGCCTCCCAGGCTTGTGGATTAGTCGTGGGTCGAGACCGATCAGAGGGATTCTGGGCCATTCGATAGCGAGCCCCATGAGACCCTGAGGCCTCATCTCCTAGCAGGACATTGCTAGATCCACACCCGCTGAAAGTCGCCTAGAGGGGGTGGATAGGCGAAACCTGAAAATTATAACTTTACACCCCACCTAGATCCCTTGATTAGTGGTTAGAATAAGATATACAATTATCGGAGTATAAAAACTAAGTCCTTGCTTGTAAAGAGTGTTGCTTTCAAATAATGCGGAATAGATAACACAATACAACTAATAGGTCTATGAGAATAAAGCAAAGGGGCTTAGATAAGAAGAGTAATAACACAAGTTCTTTCTTGCAAGGTGTCGCTTTACTAAATGAGAATTTAACTTGAAGCAACACCAAATGGTATTAGCAAAGAATAGTGCAAGAAAACTTAGAAAGGGAAAGAACAAACAAATCACAAGCAATAAGCACACGAGACACGGGTGATTTGTTTTACCGAGGTTCGGCCCTCAAAGGCCTAGTCCCCGTTGAGGAGTCCACTAAGGACGGATCTCTTTCAACCCTTTCCCTCTCTCCACCAATCACCAAAGACCGGCGAGCTCTTCTTCTTCTCAAGGATCACTTAAGACCTCGCAAGGACCACCACACTCTTTGGTGTCTCTTGCTAGCTTTACAAGCCTCCAAAACTTTGGAGGAAGTTCAATGGGAGTCAAAACTCCACGCGCAAATGAACACAAAGATGTAGCACACACTATCTCTCAATGAATCTCACAAGGCACTAGTGCTAAACTCAAATGAGTAGCTCTCTCTTGCTTGCTCTCTCTTTTGTGGCACTTGTGTTGGTTGTAGTGGTCTAAATCTTGTGTATAGGATGGATCAATGAATAGAGGTGGTTGGGAGGGCTTGAATATATCAACTAGATGACTTGGAATGTTGCTTGGGCTCCCACACATTGAAGTGGCCGGTTGGGATGGTATTTATAGCCACCAACCAAAATGTAGTCGTTGGAGCAGGTTGCTGGCGATGGTTGCACCAGACAGTCCGGTGTGCCACCAGACAGTGTCCAGTGCGCCACCGGACAGTGTCCGGTGCGCCGCCACGTCATCCTGTCGATAGGGCTTGGAGCTGGTCGACCGTTGGAGGCTTTGTCCTCATGCGGCACCAGACAGTCCGGTGCGACACCGGACAGTCCGGTGCCCCTCTGACCAACTGCTCTGTCTTCTGCCGCGTTCACTGTGCTGCACTGTTCACTGTCAGAGTCGACAGTTTTGCGCAGGTAGCCGTTGCTCCGCTGGCACACCGAACAGTCCGGTGGCCCACCGAACAGTCCGGTGAATTATAGCGGAGCTGCGCCTGAGAAACCCGAAGCTGAAGAGTTTGAGGTCGATCCTCCCTAGTGCACCGGACACTGTCCGGTGCGCCAGACCAGGGAGCACTTCGGTTTCCTTTGTTCCTTTCTTTTGAGCCCTTTCTTTTGACTTTGTATTGGTTTGATGTGAACCTTTGGCACCTGTAGAACATTTATTCTAGAGCAAACTAGTTAGTCCAATTATTTGTTTGGGCAATTCAACCACCAAAATCAATTAGGAAAAGGTTAGACCCTATTTCCCTTTCAATCTCCCCCTTTTTGGTGATTGATGCCAACACAAACCAAAGCAAATATATAAGTGCAGAATTGAACTAGTTTGCATAAGGTAAGTGCAAAGGTTGCTTGGAATGAAACCAATATAGTCATTTCTATTAGATATGCATGGATTGTTTTGGACCACGCTTGTACCACTAGTTTTGTTTTGCAAATTCTTTGTAAGATTCTTTTTCAAAAACTTTTACAAATAGTCAAAGGTAAATGAATAAGATTGAAAGAAGCATTTTCAAGATTTGAAATTTTCTCCCCGTGTTTCAAATGCTTTTCCTTTGACTTAAACAAAACTCCCCCTCAATGAAATTATCCTCTTAGTGTTCAAGAGGGTTTTACAAATTTTTGAAGAAACTAGAACTTTCTCCTCCTTTAGAACACAATAAGATATCAATTTGAAAACTTCATTTGTTAAAATTCGGTGGTGGTGCGGTCCTTTTGCTTTGGGCTAATACTTTCTCCCCCTTTGGCATGAATCACCAAAAACGGATACTTGTGAGTGAAATATAAGCCCTTGTACCTTCTCCCTAATGGCAAACAAATAAATATGAGTGAAGATTGTACCAAAGTGGAGAACAATGCGGAATACCGGCAAGAGTAGATAATACCGATGGGGTTGAGTGGAAGCGGCGTCTTTGCCGAATACTCCATTTCCCTTTCAATTCTATGACTAAGCATGAGAATACACTTGAAAACACATTAGTCATAGACATAAAAGAGATATGATCGAAGGATAAGTCAAGTTAAGCATGATCATAGTTCTATATGACATAGATTGCTCCCCCTAAATTTGTGCATGGAGAGAAACACATAGGTTGGCCTGAAATGCCAAGTGTACATAATTAGGTTAATGAGAATATATCTATATCATAGAGAATGTGAAGTGCATTGTGTCATAGAATAAGTGTAATGCTCATGACAGTTTATGCACTTATGAAAGCATGTTGAAACATCTTAAGCATTTACCCTTAAGGATTTCAAAGAGACTTAAGGACCATCCTCCTTTGGGACAAAGGCAGCTTATCCTCATTACAAGGTTAAGCTTTAAGCTCTTTGACAATAATAACACTTCACCTAGTTTTAACAAAGATGCATAAATGCAGGAATGAAATGTTTGAGAAGTTAAACTAGGTATGAAGCAGGGATAATGCATGGACATGCTTTTCTCTTCCTTTTATACAAGATATGCAAGGAAAGTATAGAAAAGGAAGATTTAAGTACATGTGTAAATGAGTGGAAGTAGTTTTACCATTTTGTACCTTCTCATAGAGACGCTCTCTTCATTGTGCTCTATCCTTTAGTCTTAGCTGCTTAAGACCTATATTCAAGACAATGTATGGAAATATTTTGCACAATAGAGAATTCTACAACTAGTGACCCTTTTCCAAGTTATTGTTAGCATATAGCAAATGGATCACAAATTGCATAAATGTGTCATGAATTCTCCTTTTAACTTAGTGCATATCAAGAGATATTGATTGATAGTATATGCGGCACTAAGAAACATAAGTGTTTATTCAATGATCAGACAAATAACAAATGTGATCAAAAGAA
The DNA here is from genome assembly GCA_029449295.1 of Zea luxurians. NCBI lineage: Eukaryota > Viridiplantae > Streptophyta > Magnoliopsida > Poales > Poaceae > Zea > Zea luxurians. Next base: position 178,380,721 of record JAOPSE010000004.1, on the reverse strand, counting down.
CAACATATGCATTAGATAAGCTTGAAATAGGAGAACCCAGTAAATATGCTACTTTAGCATACTTCATGAGAAACTTATTCTCATGTAGGAGACTATATGAGATTACTAAGATAAAGCGATAGTCTCAACATAATCAAGATATAGAAAGAGGCTCCCCCTAAAGATATGCATCAAGTGATTGAATGAATTAGTTAGATGCACTTACTTTTAAAGACAAATAGGGAGAAGCATCATCTTGATCAAGGCTTATAAAATTTGCAACAAACAACTTAAGCCTGGTATTTTCACTATGAAAGGATTTAGAATACTCACAACCACACCATTGATTGTTTTGTATATCTTACTATCCAAGTAGGTGTTGTTGTTCTCGATGTCCTCCCCTTTCATTTGAGAGTCCTCCCTTTGCAGTTATCTCTTTTTCCTTCCAAACTTATTGAAAATACTCAAGAGAGATGTTAGTAGCACAAGGGAGTATATGATGAAGGATGATTTCTTTAGTTAAGAAATATAAACAATTCATCATTCATAAGTCACATAGACATGAAGTAAAATCCTTAACATTAGTGCATTTCATTGAGAAAGAGGAATATGCACCTTTTAAACATTTTAATCAATCATTGGAAATTTACTTCTTCATATTGAATTTAGTAATTATTACTTAGAAGCAAATTAATATGAGAACATATATATAGCAAAGGCATGAATTGGATTCTAATGGACAAGAGCATTTATGAGAATGAGATTGAATGCATTCCTAGTTAATTTAAGTCCAATAAAGAATCTATTCTTCACATGGATAGAATATCATTATTTAGAGTAAATAACCAATGATGGGAGAAAGAGTTCTCATACCTTTGCTTTTACCTTTCTTCCTTTGGGTGAAGAGCAACCCTTGAGGCTTGTGCACTTTCTCTTCTGTAGATATTCATAAGTAAGCTCAAGAGATACGTTGTTAGTAACACAAGCACTAGTTTCCATTTTTGTAATCATTTTTTATAAGGAATGAAAAGCTAGATTACTAAAACATGGAAACTTCATAGCATGAACTAGATTATCCTATAGATGATGTTATGCTCAATTTTAACTCATAAAACAAGCATAAATAATTTCTTAAGATTATGGAATAACTCTAGTTCATAACATGGAGAGCAATAAATGTAGAAGAATCATATCCAACTTAAGCAAGTAGAAATACATCATAAATCATTGGATTGATTTTTCTTTTTATGTTAGATTACGCATTTCCAAAGAGAAACTTATTCTCTACAAGTGAGACTACTTAGGATACTTAGATAAAAGCATTAGTCACACTATTCTAGTTATAGAGAGAATTTTCCTTTTATAAGTGTCCTAAAGATTTGAATTCCTTACATGACACCTTATTTTTTTAAGAACTTGGAACATCTCCCTATATCTAGAATCATGGCAATAATATAATGACTAGCGAAAAATATGCCATGAGGATCTTGCAATAATTTAAAGCATGTAGAATGCCATAGAATAGAAATGATGAATATGCAATCTACCATATGAGAGGAATTTCTTCAGAGAATGGTGACATAATTTTAAAGACATTTAAAGTGCTTCTTTTTCTATGTAACTTCACAAGACACATGAGAAATGATAATTTAAGATACTTGCACTTTAAAAAATAAGTGTTACCATCCTTTGGCTTTCCTCCATGTTGTAGGCCTTGATTTTTCCGCATAGAATAATTCTTTATTTCCTACAACATCAATATCTTCCCTCGAGATGATATGAGTTGTGAACATGATAAGTTGAAATAACTTTGGGTCAATATATAGTTCATTGAAGATTGATAGCTTGAGTTAATAAGAATTGAATTGACTCTCTCAAGCACCCCAAAGCTTCATGTCATCTCCTTCTTCCTGCAAGGCTTGTCAAGCATATTTTGGTACCCATCTCTTGATGGGTCCATCAAGGTTAGTCAACAAAGATCTAGGAACCCAAACGTCCTTTGTGTTAGCACTAGGTAAACTCATTACCTTTCTAGCACAAGTTGCAATTTTGGGTTGCCTAGTCACATGGGAATAAATTTACAAGCTGGGAGTGAGATTGTTACCGATGGGACAATCTTTGCATTGATGTCCCTTCTTTCGGCATATGTAGCATAGGCGATCTTCAAGCCTTGAAGATTTCTTCCTTCCTTGTTTCTTGCTTGCTACATGGTTAGTGAATATTTTCTTTTCTAACATTATGCCTTTTTGTTTTAAATGGGGACAAGATCTAAATAAGTGTCCCTTCTTGGAGCATTTAAAACAAAGTTTATCATCCTTGTTAATAATCAAGTCATTTTTAATATAGAGACATGACTTAATCGAGTGCCCCTTTTCAAGGCATTCACTACACTTCTTACTTTTCTTAGTGTGAAGTGTGACTTGATTATTACCTTGGATGTTACCTTTTATGGAGGCGTGGTTGAGGCTTTTGGAAGAGGTATTGAATTTCTTCTTTTGTTCCTTCCTCTTGGCAATCCTCAAGTCCTTGACGTTTTCTTCAAGGGATTTAGTGCATGCCACGGTTGTTCCCGTCTCAAGCTTCTTCACCATGTGATCACGGTTATCTTGAGAAGGTTGAGCAATGCACTTCCCTTTTAGTTGTGTCAAGCTCATTTTAGCCTCTCATTTTCTTCTTTGAGCTTTTGATATGTATCATCTTTCGTTCCTGCAAATTCTAGCTCAAAGGAAGATTTGCTTGTCGACGGACAACAAGCATTAGCACATGGTAATGTAGTTTCAAATTGAATACATGTGCATGAGTGAGGTTGTTGGGATTTTAAGTTTTCTATCACAACCTCATGAGCAATATTTAATATGATATGTTCATCCATAAGATTTTCATGAGAACATAGAAGCATATCATATTTTTCTTGAAAATCTAGATTTTTAAATTTTAGCTTTTCTACTTGGTCCTTGAGTAAGGCATTCCTATTTACTAATTGAGTGATACAATGTAAAGAGTTATCTTGCTCAATTAAAATAGTTTCATACCTTTGGACCAAATCAACATGAGAGCACTTTAGCTCCTCATGTTCTTTAGTCAACTCGTCAAAGCTTAGCATTTTTATGGAGAGAATATCTTCTAGCCTTTGACGAGCTTCGCTTTGCTCTCTCACTCTTTTTAGAAGTTTGAGCATGACCGCCTTATCTTCTTGGCTTAGGCGAGCGTAGAGTTGCAAGAAGCTTCTTTCTTCCTCCTCATCCTCATTTGTGCTTCCGCTATCATTTTCATTAGCCACACAACATATGTGGGAATCGAAATGGGAAGACAAACCTTTTGGAGAGGTGGATTCATCGTTTGGTCTCCATCGTTCATTTTCTTCTTCTTCCTTCAAAGGGTTAGTTTCACAAATACCAAAGGAAGTAGAGGCACAAAATGAACTATCATGTTTGGACTCATCAAATTTGCTTTTAATTCTAGTCCAAATATCATGCACATCACAAATAGGTTTATCATATTTTATTATGAAGGCATCATAATCTTCTTTGCTAAGGGATTTACTTAAGATGTCATAAGCTAGATAGTTTAAGCGTATATATCTTAGATCTTCCTCGAAAGAATTTTCACTAGTATAACTAGGAGGAATAATACTCTTGTCTAAATTTTTTTCTAATTGAGGATCTATGGTTCTAAAAGCATTTATCACTCTAGTAGACCATGAATCATAATTAGAACAATCGGAAAGTAATATCTCAAGAGTTACCTCCTTGTTCTCTTGGGTCTTCTTGTTCTTTTGGGATCTTCTACGAGCCATCACTTCGAGTTGTTAGACTCAAGATGAAGTGACTAGCTCTGATACCAATTGAAAGTCGCCTAGAGGGGGTGGATAGGCGAAACCTAAAAATTATAACTTTACACCCCACCTAGATCCCTTGATTAGTGGTTAGAACAAGATATACAATTATCGGAGTATAAAAACTAAGTCCTTGCTTGTAAGGAGTGTTGCTTTCAAATAATGCAGAATTGATAACACAATACAACTAATAGGTCTATGAGAATAAAGCAAGGGGGCTTAGATAAGAAGAGTAATAACACAAGTTCTTTCTTGCAAGGTGTCGCTTTACTAAATGAGAATTTAACTTGAAGCAACACCAAATGGTATTAGCAAAGAATAGTGCAAGAAAAACTTAGAAAGGGAAAGAACAAACAAATAACAAGCAATAAGCACACGAGACACGGGTGATTTGTTTTATCGAGGTTCGGCCCTCGAAGGCCTAGTCCCCATTGAGGAGTCCACTAAGGACGGGTCTCTTTCAACCCTTTCCCTCTTTCCACCAATCACCAAAGACCGGCGAGCTCTTCTTCTTCTCAAGGATCACTTAAGACCCCGCAAGGACCACCACACTCTTTGGTGTCTCTTGCTAGCTTTACAAGCCTCCAAAACTTTGGAGGAAGTTCAATGGGAGTCAAAACTCCACGCGCAAATGAACACAAAGATGTAGCACACACTCTCTCTCAATGAATCTCATAAGGCACTAGTGCTAAACTCAAATGAGTAGCTCTCTCTTGCTTGCTCTCTCTTTTGTGGCACTTGTGTTGGTTGTAGTGGTCTAAATCTTGTGTATAGGATGGATCAAAGAATAGAGGTGGTTGGGAGGGCTTGAATATGTGAACTAGATGACTTGGAATGTTGCTTGGGCTCCCACACATTGAAGTGGCCGGTTGGGATGGTATTTATAGCCACCAACCAAAATGTAGCCGTTGGAGCAGGCTGCTGGCGATGGGCGCACCGGACAGTGTCCGGTGCGCCGCCACGTCATCCTGTCGATAGGGCTTGGAGCTGGTCGACCATTGGAGGCTTTGTCCTCATGCGGCACCGGACAGTCCGGTGCGACATCGGACAGTCTGGTGCCCCTCTGACCAACTGCTCTGACTTCTGCCGCGTTCACTGTGCTGCACTATTCACTGTCAGAGTCGACCGTTGCGTGCAGGTAGTCGTTGCTCCGCTGGCACACCAGACAGTCCGGTGGCCCACCGAACAGTCTGGTGAATTATAGCGGAGCTGCGCCTGAGAAACCCAAAGCTGAAGAGTTTGAGGTCGATCCTCCCTGGTGCACCGGACACTGTCTGGTGGCACACCGGACAGTCCGGTGCGCCAGACCAGGGAGCACTTCGGTTTCCTTTGCTCCTTTCTTTTGAGCCCTTTCTTTTGACTTTGTATTGGTTTGATGTGAACCTTTGGCACCTGTAGAACATTTATTCTAAAGCAAACTAGTTAGTCCAATTATTTGTGTTGGGCAATTCAACCACCAAAATCAATTAGGAAAAGGTTAGACCCTATTTCCCTTTCACCCGCGCTTGGATCTGGACTGACAAGGAGGAGTTTCTTCACGAATCTTTAGAGCATCATCATCTGAGTTGGACTCAACTACAGACGGATTTCTATGACGCACCATCCTTAAGATAAAAAGAAGAACATATGGTGAGAGAGGTAATCGATGTTCAAGGATTTTAACGAACACGTTTGAGGAAAGACACGTATGATATTGAGCATGCATTTCAACCGTTCATGTGAGCGGTTTAACTACAATGAACAATACCAAACTACTTAACTCAAACAATGTTCGAGACATTGAAAACAGTTTAAGTGTGCCAAGCACCTAAACTACACAATATCCTTGAAAAGATACTTAAGATAATCAAGAACGGTGTTGACTTGAGTCAAAAATGGGGAAAATGAGACAATACCTCGATATGTCGAATCAACCACGAAAATTTCAACGAAGAGTGTAGGAATGATGGAGGAGTTCGAGGGGAACAAGTCTCCAACAAACTCCACAAAGATTTGATGGCTTGCGAGGGATTTGGAGTGTGGGTTTTGAGAGAGGGAGAGAGAAGGGTGAAGGCGTCGGCGGCTGTAACAAATGAAAGAGTAAAGAGAGAAAGAGGGGAGGAGAAGAGAGAAAAGGGGAGGCGGCGGCTGGTCAAAATGACCAAAACCGGTTCAACCGGTTTAGAAACTGGTTCAACCAAACCGCACAGTAAATGCGTAGAAAACGACGACTGGCTGCGTAGAAAACCTAGCGCATTGACAGCACAGTCTACGAGACTAACCGCACAGACTGTGGAGCTAACAGACTGCGCAGATTCAGAGGTGACCAAAACCGGTTCAACCGGTTTTTAAACCGGTTCAACTGGTTCTCACCAGAGAGAATCCAGTTGAGTGGCCTACTCAGCCGGTTTACTCAACCAGTTTACAAAAACAGCCCGATAAGGCTTAGAATGCAAGCAATATTTATGACATGTATAATTTAGGCAAGAAAAACAAGATTTCACATGTCATATTGTTCACAAAACAACTTTATTTCCATCAATCATGATTCAAATTTTATTTCTTAAGACACGTTTCGAGAATCCAAGATATTTAGTTCAGTCCTTAGAAAACAAAACCTAGTCTCATCAAGGGGTTTGGTGAAGATATCGGCTAGTTGATTTTTAGTGCTCACATGAAACAATTCGATATCTCCTTTGGCTTCATGGTCTCTCAAGAAATGATGTCTAATATCAATATGTTTGGTTCTAGAGTGTTGCACAGGATTGTTTGCAAGTTTAATGGCACTCTCATTGTCACACAGCAGTGGAATTTTATTAAACTCACAACCAAAGTCTCTAAGGGTTTGCTTCATCCATAGCAATTGTGCACAACATGCACCAGCTGCTATGTACTCAGCCTCTGCAGTGGAAAGTGCAACACAATTTTGTTTCTTGGAACTCCATGACACTAAGGATCGCCCAATGAATTGGCAAGTCCCAGTAGTGCTTTTTCGATCTACTTTGCAACCGGCATAGTCTGAGTCAGAATAGCCAAGTAAATCGAAAAGGGAGCCTTTAGGATACCATAATCCTTGGTTTTGGGTGTGCACTAAGTATCTTAAGATTCTCTTAACAGCAACAAGATGACAATCTTTTGGATTAGCTTGAAAACATGCACACATGCAAACACTTAACATGATATCAGGTCTAGATGCACATAAGTAAAGCAGTGACCCTATCATTGATCTATATATTTTTTAGTCTACCGGTTTACCTTCTTCATTAAGGTCGAGATGTCCATTTGATGACATTGGTGTCTTGGCATGCTTTGCCTTTTTCCATGCCAAACTTCTTGAGCATGTCTTGTGTATACTTGGTTTGGCATAGAAAGGTACCTTCCTTGAGTTGTTTTACTTGAAATCCTAGGAAGTATTTGAGCTTGCCCATCATAGACATCTCAAACCTGTTCGTCATCACCCTACTAAATTCCTCACAAAATTTCTCATTAGTACTACCAAATATAATGCCATCGACATATATTTGACACACAAGTAGTTCATTATCAACTTTGCGAGTAAATAAAGTAGAGTCTGCTTTTCCTATCACAAAGCCATATTTAAGCAAGAAATCTTTAAGACATTCATACCATGCTCTAGGAGCTTGTTTAAGCCCATAGAGCACTTTGTGAAGAAGATAGACATGGTTTGGCTTCTTGGGATCTTCAAAACCCGGCGGTTGCTCCACATAGACCCGCTCTTGTAGTGGTCCATTTAGGAATGCACTTTTGACATCCATTTGATACAATTTGAAATCATGGTTAGTAGCATAGGCAATTAATATTCTTATGGACTCTAACCTTACTACCGATGCATAAGTCTCTCCAAAGTCAAGTCCTTCCACTTGAGTGAACCCTTGAGCAACCAACCGCACCTTGTTCCTAGTGACCACGCCATTTTCATCTTGCTTGTTGCGGAAGATCCATTTAGTTCCAATGACGTTTTGCTTGGGTCTTTGAACTAAGGACCAGACTTCATTTCGGGTGAAGTTGTTCAACTCCTCTTGCATTGCAATTATCCAATCCGGATCACCCAGCGCTTCTTCGACCTTAAGTGGCTCAAGAGAGGAAACAAACGAGTAAAATTCACAAAAAATTGCCAAACGAGATCTAGTTGTTACCCCTCTTTTGATACTACCGAGAATGTTGTCCACTGGATGATCTCTTTGGATGGTATGGTGGACTCGAGGATGGGGCACTGATGGTTGTCTTTGAATCTGCTCCTCCTCCTCATCCACTTGATCAAGAGGCACTTAATCATCAACACTTTCAGGTTCATCTTCCATAATGGTTGGCATCTTTTGGGGTTGATAAACTTCTTCAAGACTTGGATGACTTGAGGTTGATGGGTTTGCTTGGGTGGAGGATTTATCACCCACCACCTTTGCGCCCACATCAAAAACCTCATTAGTCATCCACAAGGTTCCTTTCTCATCATCCTTTTCTTGAGGTCTCACTTCACCTATAGCAAGCTTCTTTATGGCCTCACAAGGTGGTTCTTCATTTCCTGCAATGTTATTAGAAACATGCCCTTGCGAGCCATTAGATTCATCAAATGTCACATCTATCTCTATTTCAACAAGACCGGTGGTATTGTTGAAAACACGATATCCATGCGCATTTGATGCATAACCAAGCAATAAGCCCTCGTCCGCTCTAGGAGCAAACTTCAAGCTCTTGACTTTCTTGTTAAGAATAAATCATTTACAACCAAATACTCTAAAGTAATCAACTTTAGGTTTGTTACCAGTGAGAAGCTCATAAGCAGTCTTCTTATAGACCTTATGAAGATATAGCCGGTTGATTGTGTGGCAGAACCTCCCAAGTTATTAGGCCCACATACACTTGTCCTCGTCTCAAAGATCTCAGACGACCATGCATGTGCACCTAGATAACTTAACAGGATCAGTCCGATTGCCCCAAGGACATCGGATAAACCACTTACAACCAAGATCACGAGATTAAGTAATACAAATCAAACGCACCAATATTTTTCCAGCGGAAATCTTATTACCAAATTTTACAAGTTACAAAAAAAATTTACATTATTTTATCGGAGTGCTTACAAAAGTATAAGTTTGAAATATATGCTAGCTCAAGTGACCATCCTCAATAAGAAGTATAGAAGAGTTACTTAGACTTATAAGAAGGCCGAGCCCACCAGCACTTAACACCATCAACAGCAGCACAAAGTTAAAACCTGAAAAACAACAGGGAATAAAACCCTGAGTACGGGATTACTCAGCAAGACTTACCCGACTAAAGAAAAGACTCTCAAGGGTATGCTGGCTTTAAAAGGATTCAAGGAAAGGCTTATCAAGAATCAAGAACTCTGTTTTGCAGAAAATTTACCTGCATCTAGAGTTCTTTCTACCCTAGTTCAAGCACTTGGCCTATAGTAGCCATCTTTTATCAACCTTTCTTGTTCACTGGAATGCTACGTGTAGGTCAGTGACCAAGTCTTCATGTCTAAGAAGTAACGGCGATCCGAATCGATTAGTACCTAGCTGGGGATCTCCGATCACACGATATATGTAGCACTTAACCCTTGCATATGTCAACTCGCCACCAGGGTTCTTAATACCAGATCAGGTTCACGCCAACCGAGAGCACAGATACACCATCGTCCAGCCTCTTGCCACAGAGGGTACACGCTACTCTCGCCATCTCTCCACTCCCATTGCGTGTTATCTTATTCTGGTATTAGTCTGCCCGAGACAAAGCTTACCCATGATGGGGCATGTGATCAGTTAAAAAGTCCTCAATTATCAAGCCTACATCGACAAGGTCCTTAATCGACTCAGACGGAGACACTACACCGAGACTCTCTTCTCGTGCAAGTCAACCGTCCGGTCTCAGCTTTATCATTTAAAAGCCAAAGTTTGGTACCTGGCAGAGGTACATCTTTTCCGATGTTGAACCCATCAAGGCCTTGATGGATCCACCATCACAAGTTTTTCTTTTCGAAAACATTCTCACCCACTGAAGCATCACTTTTGTTTTAAAACAAAACATTTTGTTCTTCTAAAGCAAGGCTAAGCATCAAAAAAATTTAAAAAGGTATCAAGGAAGGGTAATAAATTTTCTAAGGAAGGAAATGCATCAACGGTTTAGCACGCAACTCCTATCACCTAATGCATCAAACAAGGTGATAAAGATTTTTAAAACTTCAAGGAGGTGGCGAATGCACTGGGGCTTGCCTGAATAACACTAGGTTAGTGTTTGTTAGGCGATGTCCGCTTGACGACCATCCTTTGTTCTAGCACTTGATCAGGCAGGTTTGTCCTTCAACATCACCATGCGGAGTAGCCCGCGTTTGGGGTCGACTTGCCTCGTCTTCCACATCGCGCGATTAATTAACGTACCAGAATAGAATGCATTATGCACATGAATGCATATAGACAGGAATATTTCAAACCTAAATAGTATTACGCGATAGCGAATTAAACACCTAGCGGCGAGGCGTTGTACAATTTTATACGAAAACACTAGTTACCGATAGACGACTACGCCCAATTATCACACTTTTCTAGCGTAATCGCATCTACTTCAAACATCAAGTAATAATAAGCTAAGCACAAGTCTTTTGTCAAAACACCCAATATCAAATTACTCATCATATTTTTATTTACTATTTTTAAATCCCGACAATTTAGAGTAAAACATTCACTATTTTTAAATACCGACAATTTAGAGTAAAGAAGCATATTAATTTAATTACTCAATATCCGACTCCAATATTATCGATCACAAACATAGATGATACATAAATGATACTAACTACTAGCGTAGGACATTGACTTCATCGTGCAAACACACTGAATATCGATAATTCCTTAAAACACTAAATTTAACCTACACACTACCGATATACCACACATTACAACTTAGAATTAGTTTAAACATACTCGACAACTAAACTCATCGAAGTACACCTCGCATCACGGATATTTCTACTTAAACTTCATACATAAACTAAGCGTCTTATTTCACGATCATAAAAATCAATAGAAAAAATAGTGAATCGGCTCACTATTCCAATAGCTGACTCGAATCCTCGAGATCGATAATGATTTTCTGATCCAGGCAATTTGTCGAGCACTTGGCAGGTACTATACGAACTTCACGCACACCTCCATCCATCATTCAACAAATTTCTCCATAATCGGCCACAACATTTCCTTCTGTATCTTCACGCCACACCACATGACGAACTTTCAACACCGATCGGACTTAATCCGAGTAACTAGGCGAAATTAAATTCAACTCGCAGCCGGTGTCGCGCGAAGGCGAAACGGGCCCAAGGGATGCGAGCCCGAAGGCGCTTGCACATCGACGCGAAGAGAGAAAATCAGAGCACGAAGGGACGCTAGAATCCAGGCTGGGCGCGACGACAACCAAACAGTGAAGCACGCGCGCACAGCCAGGGACAAGGCACGGAGCTGAAGGTCGATGGCATTGGGGTTCGGCGACAAGGCAAGGTCGAGCATGAGGCCATGTCGATCTGGGCACGGGGTACAGAAACAGCCGACTAGAGCAGTTTCGCGCGCGTCACGGACACGATGTCGCGAAGCACGCGCAAGCAGCTGGTCGAGAAGAGTATGGAGGGCACCGTCGCTGTGCGGTAGCCGGTCTTGTGCTCAGCAGTACGACATGGCCGAGGGCCAGTACAGGGCCGAGCGGTTGAAGCGATGCCGATAGCGAGCATCCCCACAAAGCATGGCGCTTCGGCAAGGATGTGCCAACCCGAGGCAATGCGAGTTGTGGGGAAACCGCGACGCTGGGAGCAGAGCGCGCACAGGGGAGCTCGGCATGGGCAGCGGCCCGTGTCCACGATGAGCAGGCTGGGCGCAGGGACGCAACGACCACGGCAAGGGAGCTCCGAGCTGGGACGACAAGGAAGCCCCACGACGGGGGTCGCGGCGAGCTGGAGCACCGCGGCCGACGACGCGGCCAAGCTGCACGGCCGGGAGGAGCTCGGCGTGGCGAAGTTACCAGCGCCAGTGAGCAGGAGGGCACGATGCAGGGGAGCTTCAGTCCGACGCTGACGAGCCGGGGCCGGGCGCGGGGAGAAGACAAGAGAAGCGGCCGAGCAGAGGGACGCGGCTGCGCGCCATGGGAAGGACCGAGCTGGAGCTAGAAGAACTGGGCGCATACGCGGCTGGGGAAAAAGCAGGGGACTTCACGGCGCGCCAACAAGGAGAGAAGCAAGGCGCCATGGAAGAGAAATGGAGGGAGGTTGGAGGCCGCGTGCGCAGCAGAGAAGCTCGACACACAGGGAGATGGGACGAGCGGCTCGTCACCGGCGGCTGGACGAGTGCCATGGAGCAAGCAAGGCAGGGAAGAAGACGACGAGGGCGACCACGGATCCAGGACACCACGGGAGAGAGAAATTCAGGGCGCGACACAAGAAAGGAAAAGCAGGGGCGAGCGCCGGCAGTGGAGAAAATGGAGACGGAGCCAGCAGCTGTGAGCGGATGAGGCTGAGGGAGGAGTTCGGCTGGGGGAAATAAATCTGCACGCGTGGAAAAATCAAGGGAGGGCGGTGGGATATTTTTGCTGCGCAAGAGAAGGAAGAACTTGGCGAGCCTGTTCGACTGCTTGAATCCGTTGTTACTGGCTTCGCTAGCCGTGCCAGATGGGCCGGCGTGCCGCTGCCGTGGCCTAGGCACGGCCCGTGAGCCTGTTAGTCGTGTCGGGCCGGCCCGGTGGCACTATGGCCCATCTGAGTATATTGTAGCATTCAGCAAAAAATGTGTAGTTGTGGGGCTTGAACTCACAACCTAGTACATATAAGAAGCTTAAATGCATCCATCTAACCAGTGCAACTGCAGTTTTTTTGTGTTATATGTTGAATTCTTATACTTAATATATGTAAACTATTATTTTTAAAATAAAAAATGTAACTGTGCCGTGCCCGTGCCAGCACTACGGGTCGAGATAGTGGCCCAGGCACGGCACTATAGTCGTGCCGTGCCAGGCACTGGCACTATACTAACCGTGCCGTGCTTTTTCATGTCGTGTCTGGGCTGGCCCATCGTGTTAGTGCCAAATGGCTATCTATATGGGGGGTGTGATGAGCCTGAGTGCCTGACAGACAATCGTCGCTGCCCGTGAAACAGTCTACAACCGAACAGGAAGCCAGGAGGGACACCGGCGAGCTGAGGGAGAGAGGCAGCTGGGCACGCTCCCGTGGAAGAAATAGAGGCCGAGCACGTAGTTTTGGGGAGGCCGATCAGGGAGCGGCTGACGGAAAAATCACCGCGAAGAAGATAAGGCCGAGAGGGAATGCGTACGTGGAAGGTATTCTACTGATTAGGGCATGTACAGTGGAGAGACATCAAAACGGTTCTCCAAGCACAGGAGACAACTAAGAGACTCTATTGTACAATGGAGTGTCTATAAACATAGTCTATTAATAAATACAGAATTAAATGTATTTGTATAGCATCAGATCGATAGAACAGACGACAAATTCATATAATGGGAAGTGAGGCGTCTGTTGCTACTTGGTTTACGAGCCAGAGGCGTCTCTTCACGGAGAGACGGCTCTAATATTTTTTGCAAATAACCCCCTTAAACACCTTAAGAGACTCCACATTAAACACCACTGTACATGCCTTTAAGCGGCAGCGGCAGAGACAAAGGCCAAAGGCGGCGTGGGGAATTTTCTCCAGAAGTTTGCTCGGCACAAGATAAGAGAGGAGAAAAAAAGGCAATTAGATAAGAATAGAGAGATAGGCGATGAAAAAAAAACAATAGAATTTATGTTCTTCTTTTCTTTATTTAATTACTATACATTCCTTTTCTCTACACTACGCATTTCCAAAGCAATCACTATTTTGATTTTTAGTAGCACGACTCAACTTGATTAGAATTTAAACAATAAAGTTTTCGAATAATTCTAATTTTAATTAGTCTCACACCAGACTGAATGAGTGTGACACGAGTCAGAAAACCTAATATGAGTTTTAGGGTTACAATTTACGAAAGGCAAATAGACCAGATTAAAACAACACTTGGGCTACCCATATAGGAAACTAAATCAGCCGACACTTAATTTGGTTTAAGTTAACTCGGGTTCATTTTATTTTAACAACCTACAGTTTATGACCTTTACTACAAAGTTCATAAAAAATCATTTAGACAAGATTAAATTACATAACTGACTATTCCAATTCGCAACACTCGATAAATTTTTAAACGGAAATAAGACTCGATAATTTATGAAACAGTTAAGTTTCGAACTTCGCGAAAAGTTGTGGAGGACTCCAGATAGATTAAGATGCATGTGATGCTGAATTCAAGAAAGACAAAGGCAATTAGGACTTAGCGACCGTTATTCTCACAGACATCCCATACTTCAGTCCATAACTGCAATTAAACGTACGGTAAAAATTGGGGTGTTACAGATTGCACGACAGGCGGTGTTGACCGCTTCAGCCCAGAAGTTGTCAGGTGTCTTGTATTCATCTAACATGGTTCTTGCGGCTTTAATTAGTGTTCTATTTTTCCTTTCCACTACACCATTTTGTTGTGGAGTGTAGGGGACCGAGAACTCATGTTTGATTCTTTCTTCGCCCAGGAATTCTTCAACACCTATATTTTTGAACTTTGTCCCATTGTCACTTCTCACTTTCTTGATTTTAAGCTCAAACTCATTTTGAGCTCTTCTCATGAATTTCTTCAAGGTCTCTTGGGTTTTACCTTTGTCACTCAAAAAGAAAACCCAAGTGAAGCGAGAAAAATCATCAACAATAACTAAGCCATACTTACTACCACCAATAATAATGTAGGCCACCGGTCCAAAGAGGTCCATATAAAGAAGCTCCAAAGGCCTCTTTGTTGTGACCACATTCTTTGATTGATGTGGGACTCCATGTTGCTTTCCTGCTTGGCATGCGCCACAGACCATATTTTTCTCAAACACAACATTTGTTAGTGCAATGATGTGACTATCCTTTTTTGAAGTTTGGCCAAATTCCTCATGCTGACATGAGCTAGCCGGCGATTCCATAGCCAACCTTGTCGGATTTTGCCACTAAACAAGTCTCAGGCGTCACCTTACTTGTTGTGAAATCAACAAGATAAAGTTTGCCCTTCAAGCGACCTGTAAAGGCAACTGAGGAATCCTCCCTTCTAAGGATCTTCACATCCACATCAGAAAATAGACAATTATATCCCATTCCACAAAGTTGTGAAATAGACATCAAATTGTAACTTAGAGAATCTACTAGCAAAACATTAAAAAGTGATTGTTGGTCAGAGATAGAAATTTTACCAATACCAATCACTTTACTCTTGCCACTATCTCCAAACACAATTTCTTGTGCTTCTTGAGTTAGTTGCAAGAAGTGAAACATGTCTTTCTCCCCGATCATGTGATTTGTACATCCACTGTCAAGCACCCAGCTTGAGTGCTTGACCCACCAGAGGAGTAGACCTGCAAAACAAATTTAGGCTATGCTTTTAGGTACCCAAATTGAATTGGGTCCTACAGTGTTAGTTATAGCCTTGGGTACCCACACACTTCTTTTCATGACTTTTCTCTTAGTGTAGGCACCCACATATTTAACAACCAATTTCCCTAAATCCCAAGTCAACATATAATCACAAAGATAAGAATGAGAAATGGGAGCATTAAATTTTTCTCCATTTGTGAAACCTGCTTCCTTCATCTTATTCTTTGTGGAACTCAAGTTTACCTTTACTTGAGTTGACTTGTCATTTGAGGAGTGAATCCTCCCCAAGGCATCATATAGGGTGGTTCCCTTTATGAACTTGGGGGATCTCCACCCCTTATGCACTATGCTAGGGTTTTCCTTATATGAGTTGAATCCAAGCCCCCTTTTTCCATTGTTGGTCTTCAAGGACTTGTATTTGGGTTCAACTTTCTTTAACCCATCATTGCTAGAGCATCTCTTCAATATTTCTTTGACCTTAACCTGTGGGCTTTTCTTCCTTGCATGGTTAGTCAAACAACAAGAAGCATGATATTTTACACAATGTTTACAAACGACATTATTTGAGGGGCTAGACTTAGATTCAATCAATAAAGATGCAGCATTGAGGTTCTTGGAATTTTCAAGTTGCACTTGAAGTTCTTGATTTTGGACAGTCAAGCTTAACATGCTTGATTCAAGTGCATCCTTTTCATTTGCAAGATTAACTATAGAGGTTTTCATATTGGTCATTTCTTTATCCTTATCCTCTATAGTTATTTTGACTAAAGATACTTCCTTAGACAAGGCTTCTAGCATTTCATCTTTATTGAATAGCAATTCTTGAAGCTCTAGGTTTCTCTCCTTTTCAAGGATGAGCAAGTCTTCTTGAGCGTCAAGAGTTGCTTTTCTTTTATCTAGCTTCTCCATTAATTTAGTGATAACATTATATCCATTTAAACCAAATTCTTTAATCATTTTATTTTTCATGGCAATTTGTTCATCATCATCATTTGTGAAATCATCACTAAATAAAGTTACCTTATCTCCTTTTGCCATGAGGCAAGTTGGAGTGTAGGAGTCGTCATGGAGGTTGGTGAAGAGTTGCGAGCTTGAAGTAGATTGGATGGCGATGTTTGCCACCCCTTCCTCTTCTTCGAAGCTACAACTCTCTTCATCGGAATTCCATTCTTCACCAATGTGGGCTTGATCATATTTCTTCTTCTTGAAATGTCCCTTGTTCTTGCCCCCTTTCTTGAACTTATCCTTTTTGTATTCCTTCTTGGCTCCTTGTTCCTTTTTGTTTGGACAGTCCACTATGAAATGACTGGTTTGGCCACATTCATAATATGCCCTCTTCTTTCCTTTTCTTTGATACTAATCATTTTTCCTCACAAACTTCTTGAAGGTTTTGATGAATATAGTTGTGTCTTCATCACTTGATGTTTTGACCACTTTCTTTGCTTTATGGTCTTTGTTCTTCTTAGGGAATCTTGTTCATTTGAGATCAAGGCATGAGTGTCTCTTGTCTTGGTTGGGGCTTCTTCAGACTCATGTTGTTGAATTTTTGCAAATAGTTGGTGAGGTGTCATTTCCTCATAGTCATCATGGTCCCTAATCATCCTTGCCAGACTCTTGTCCTTTTCTTTGTATGCTCTCATAAATAGTCTAGTGATCTTGGAGTCACTCCAATCTTCACTTCCAAGCACTCGTATTTTGTTGACCAACACCATTAGCCGATCAAAGAGTGATTGAAGTGACTCACCCTTAGTCCAATCATATCAAGCAAGCTCACTCTCCAAAGCTTCAATTATATGTCTCTTAGCTTTGGGGTCTCCTTCATGCGACATTTTGAGAATGTTCCAAATGTCACGAGCATCCTCTCTTCCTTGGACTTTCTGGTATTCTTCCGGACAAAGACTTCCTTTTATTATGCTCACTGCTTGAGCATTGCGGTGTACTTCTTGCATCATTTTCGGAGTCATCTCTTCTCCTTGGGCGGGCTTATACATACCTATATTGATAATCTCCCAAAGACTAGGATGTACATCGATTAAATGCGACTTTATCTTATCGGCCCACTCGTCATAGTTCAACTCACTAAGAGTTGGTAACTTTCCAAGTGGGGCGGAAGAGAAGTTGGGAATAAAATTTCTAGAATAATCAAATTGAACTTTGTTGAACTCGTTACCTTTACTTTTGGTAGATGATCCTTCGGTGTTGAGACTTACCTTGCTCATCACCTTTGACACCAAAAGTTCCACTAGGTCATCATTGTATTCAATTTTCCCTTTTCCTTTGTCTTCTTCGGCCTTTCTTCTTGATTCTTCTTCTTCGGCCCTTTTCTTAGCATCTTCCTCTTTCATTTTGAGGAACATCTTCTCGGCAATCTTCATGGCGAGGTCGAGGACCTTGGGGTCCACTTCCTCACCGGAAGATGTGATGAGGATTTCCTCGAGGAGAGGATCCACATGGTCCCTTTGAGTATACATGACCGTTTTCTCACGCGGTTAAGTGTAAAACGAGGTACGAAGCTCTGATACCAATTGAAAGTAGCCTAGAGGGGGGGTGAATAGGCTATACCTGAAATTTTCCACTAAAAACTTTGAGATAGTGTCAAATTCAAGTTGCACTGGTGCAAAGCGATTCACTTGATTTTGTTTACAACTGAACAAGTTTGAACCTGCTCAACTTAGATTAGATAAACAGTTAAACAAATGTGATGAAGTAGTGAGAGATTTTGCTAAAGACTTGCCCTAGAGAAAATCCACTCGAATAGATGATAAATCGGTATGAATTGTTTTCACACGATTTGCACACAATATAATCGAATATGAACTAACCAACGAATTAAAGCACTTATTAAGAACACACAAGAACACACGATTTAACTCGAGGTTCGGCAACCACCACAAAGGTGTCTTACTCCTCGTTGAGGAGCCCACAAAGGGCCGGGTCTTTTCCAGCCCTAATCCTCCACAAACCGACCACCAAGGTCAAGGCAATCTCTTGTCAAATTTGCTAAAAGAGCGGGTGATACAAACTTCTTGGGGTCGCCCACAAATTTGGAGACTCCCAAGCAACCTCTAACCGTCAAGGAACGCAAGATTCCAAGAGTAACAAATCCGCACAAGGTTAAGTTTGCAATGAGCTCAAGAATGAAGAGACTAGGAGAATCAAGATGAAATCAATAGTGTGTTAGATCGACTTCACCTCACACCAAGGATCCTTCAAACGATTGAAGGGGATGCAATTTTGGGTGTGAGAGGTGAATTGAATGCCCTTGTTTGGAGGTTGGTCAGCCAAGAAATCGTGGAGAGAGCAGAAGTGAATGAAGAGAGAGAGTGTGGGGGTATTTAAAGAATCCCCCAAAAGCTGGCAGCCGTTGGGAGAAGTGGACCAAAAACCGGTTGAACCGGTTCTTAAACCGGTTGAACCGGTTTCCACCAGGGAGATCTGGTTCATAGAGGTACTTAGCCGGAGACTCGACCGGCCTAGAATTCGGTTGAGCCGGACTCAAATCTGTTTTAACCGATTTTTGAAAAACTCTACACATGACTTTTTCTGACAACTTTTGACTGGCAGACTGGCAGGTCAGTGGTGATAGAAGGAACAGTTCAGAAACCGGTTTTAGGTCTGGTTAAACCGGTTTTTGAAACTGAAGAACAAGTTTTTTGAGAAAACTGAGGTGAACCAAGGTGAAACTTTAGTGGGGAGTAAAAGTGGTTTTTCCAAGGGCATTCATGATCTAGAAAAATATCCTCTTAGAGATTTTGAAGGGGTTTGAACTGAGCTCATCGCATTACTTACTTAACTTATTGTGGATCGCTCTTAATTGAACAACGATTTCTATAACTCAAGAATTATAAAATGCAAACTGCCGTTGTTTCTAAGCACTTGGAGCACGCTATATGATGTAGAATTTTAATCCGCTGTGCTTTTACATTTGTATACTCATAAGATCTGTGCTTCTCCTGTCTGTAGAATAACTGTATACATGCTAGGAGCAAACTTGTTAGAATCTCTGTTTGTTTTGTCATTTAATCACTAAAACCCTCAACTAGGGTTGATTGCACTTACAGTGGCCCTCCTGGTAGACCTCAATGTCACTAGGCTTTTGGCCACTCGTAGCTTCCTGTATAAACAAAAAACATTCATAAGCAATCATACTATTTGCTGATCGACATAGCTAGATCAAACTTACCATTCTTTTAGCTTTTCGGAGCATGTCGTCACCACCAAACTTGTGGTTAGGATTAGTTCCTCGACATTGCCTGTGATGCGCTGATGCTTTCTGGAAGCCTTCGGAAGCCCAATATCGACACTAAGCATAGTACGCATCAGGCACGGGCGCCATCCATGGAACCATCACTTGCACACACAATGTTACATATTATATCAATCACAACAATCAATAAAAAGGTAAAACAAATTGAATACTAACCTCACGATATTGATCCTCAGTCAAATATATATTTGAGGACCCTTCCTTTTTATTCAAGGGGCCTGCTTCTTCCGGATGATTTGGAAAATACAGGTTTGTAGCCTGAATTCTCATATAGTATATGGCATCCTTCACCAGCTTCTTTGCATTGTTTTGGAACACACGTTCAACGTGCCCCATGTAATCTTCTCCGTCAGGCAACCGATATCGAAGCTACAACATAAACAATACAAATACAATGGTATAAGTCATAGAATTACAATATTAAGAAACATAACAAAAACAATAAAGAATTCATACCCAAAAGTCATTACACACAAGTCCCTGTCTGTTGGTGTGGTTTCGTTCCTTTTTAAACTTGTACTCGTCCCAGGTACTGACGAGCACCTCATCCTCGGTATCACCATTTGACACCTTCACTATACCAGGGTAGTGAAGGCGGCAAATAGAACCCAACGTAAGGTTAACCTGAGTGTGGTGTCCCTTGCCATCAAAGGATAGGTCCTCCCAATTCCTGCATTACACAAAAACATTAACAATACACATAATAGTTGTATGAGATAAGTTAATATATTACACTCACCGATCTCCATGTGGCATGATTAAGATCCTATCAGCCTCTCGCTCTATCGCATGACGAGGCTTTACTGAGTGGCTTTTTCTTGAGCGACGTGTGTGTGTCACTGAAGAGCCTTCTGAGCCATCATCCATCGGGTAGTCAGCCGGTTTGGCCTGTTGGCCCCACTGGTCCCACGCCTGTTGCTGCTTTCTCTGGTGGTCCCACTGGTCCTATGGCTGGTGATGCTATGCGGCCTGATCCCATGTCGCGTGCTCCACCTCCTCATTGTGCTCCTCAGCCTCATTGTGTTGCTCCTCCTTATTGTGCTGCTCAGTGTGTTGCTCATCCTGGTACATACAACTCAAGATTTATTTGTAAATATGTAAACAAATTTATTTGTACAAGATATGTTACCTCATCTCCATGTACAGCGCTCAACAACTCTCAACGTCTGCTGCTGCTCGAAGAACTACCCTGAAAAAGGCCCAGGCCCTTGAACAGCCCCTTCACTAACTTCTTTGATTTTGGCGACATCCTGCATCAAAAAATAAGAAATTATTCATTAGTGCATCAAAAATGACATAATCCTTAAAAATAGAAACAAATGAAATAACAAAACAACTTTACTTGTTAAATATCATCAAAATCAGGATCTATTTGTTCTCTTCTATGCAGAGGTCGTCATATAACTTTTCTCCTAACAGGTTGTCTTCTTCGTCTCTCGGAAAAAGTTAAGTCGTTAACATCTGCAACTAGTGAATCTAATGCCGGTGCAGAATCAATATGAAAACTAGTTGGCAAATCTTCTTCTTGAAACACCTCATCAACCTGCTCAAGGTGACCAATTTGATATTCGTCCTCACCAGGAGTGTATAGGCGTTCGCGGGGATTTACATTGTACACAACCCTCCATGTAGACAATTTTTTGCATGGATATGTCGAGAAATAAACTTGATCTGCTTGATGGGCAAGGATATACGTGTCGTGTCCTTGAAGCAATTTTTCAGGTTGGATCTGTGTCATCCCAAATTCGGTACTATAATACTTCGGGTCATACCATTTACACTCAAAGAAAACTAGCGCTAAAGGCTTATTTCCAGCAAATGTAATCTCGATTATATTTTTGATTTTCTCGTAATAGCAGGCTTCGTGTCCTTCCATGTCGGTTGCCCTAGTAACGACTCCACTATTTTGAGTGGCAGCCATAGGATGACTTGATTCAAAAATGCTTGAACGAAAGCGATATCCATTGACGTCGTAACGTCCATAGCTTTTAGCAGTTACGCTTCCAATAGATAACTGACGTAAGTCATCATTCAAATTCATTTCCTCCCCAAACTGTCAATTATGCCACAAAGCATTAGCAAATTCTATAATATTAGTTAACTAAAATTAGGTCTCGGAGCCATATAATTAAGACTTACATGGTCCCGAAGCCACATAATGAAATTAGGTCGCCCATGCATACCATCGCGTCGCAATTTGTCTATGTCTCTCGTTGTTGGCCTACCGAGACACCTTATGTTTTGTTCATCAAACTCGATGTCAAATATTATTGTATGACATGAGATATTTGATAACATAAACTAATTCGCATATGAACAATTTAAGGAAATAAGTCTTACACAGAGTATTTCTCCACCTCAGGCATATTCGTGAACATGTACAGTAAAGCATACTTTCGTTCTTCCATAGTGAGGTGATATGCCTTGAGTGGACCAACGGCTTTGCCGTTTGTCTGAAAAATCGAAAGATCACTACACGGAGGCATCTCTCGTTCATCATCATGGTACCTTTTCTTTCGAGCAAATACATTATGTTCTTCTGCAAAGTAACAACTTGTGAAGTGTGCTACCTCCTTCAGTTTAAATTGTTCCGCAATACATCCTTCAACTCTTGCCTTATTGCCCACCATTGCTCTAAGCTTCTTTAATGCTCTTTCTATATGAAACATCCACCTGTACTGAACAAGACCACCGACCTTAGCCTCATATGGAAGATGTATAAAGAGATGCTGCATAGGATTGAGGAAACCTGGTGGAAATATTTTTTCCAATTTGCACAAAAGCACCGGTGCCTCTTTCTCCAGCTGTTCCATCACATCTCTTCTAATTTCTTTAGCACACAACTGTCTGTAGAAATAGCTAACTTCAGCTAACGTTTTCCACACGGCTTTGGAAATGTACCCACGAAACATTACAGGCATGAGCCTGTCCATAATTATGTGGAAGTCATGGCTCTTCAGTCCATTCATCTTCATTGTCTTCAAGTTCACAGATCTTCTAAAACCAGCAGCATAACCATCGGGGAATTTAATATCCTTCATCCACTTCATCACTTCTTTCCGTTGCTTAGGTTTCAGACAATAGTCAGATTTTGGTTTGCCTCCGTTTTCTCTAAGCACTTGGGTTGGACGATCACATATCACTGCTAAGTCCATGCGTGCCTTGTCATTGTCTTTCGTTTTATCAGGGAAATCCATGCATGTATTTATGAGGGCTTGGCAAAAGTTACTCTCTTGATGCATGACGTCGATGTTGTGCATCAAAATCAATGACTTAGCATGAGGAAGCTCCCACAAGCCACATATGTGAGTCCAGTTATGCTCCTCACCAAAACCTTGATACCTTTTCCCACTCTCGTCTAGGACACGTTTCCTATGCTCTTCTGTAATTTCTATCCCACTACGTCGCTTGGGCGGTCCCTTCGTGATGATGGTGCCCTTCCTAAATTCCTTTCTATGCCTTCTGAAGGGGTGATTGAAGGGTATAAAACATCTATGGCAATCAAAGTAACATATCTTGCCACCAGCACTAAGACGAAAACAATCTGTATCTTTAGCACAATAAGGACACATCAATCTACCATGCACGCTCCATCCAGAGAAAATACCATATGCCATAAAATCATGAACCAAGAACAGATTTGCAACACGAAGATTGAATTTCTGCTTCTTGAAGCAGTCATAGGCTTCCACACCTTGCCATAGCTTCTTTAACTCTTCAATTAGTGGTTGAAGCATCACATTGAGGCGTACGCAAGGATGCTCAGGCCCAGGTATAACAAGACATAGGAACATAAACTCATATTTCATGCAAAGAGCAGGTGGAAGGTTGTACGGTATGGCAATGACAGGCCAACATGAATACGACGCAGTGGTCATATTGAACGACGTGAAACCATCAGTTGCCAAGCCGATATGAACGTTTCTTGCATCGCTGGCAAAATCTGGATCAAAGTTGTCAAGAGCCTTCCATGCATCACCATCTGATGGGTGCACCATTAACCCATCTTGTCTGTCCGTACAATCTTTATGCCACCTCATGTGCATAGCGGTCTTCCTCGAGAGAAACAAACGTTTCACTCTAGGAGTGAGAGGCATGTACCGAAGCTATTTATGTGCAACCTTTGTCACCACCTTCTCCCCATCTTCATTTACAAGCTCCACGTACCTCGACTTCCCACATTTTAAGCATTTCTGCTCTCTGCCATGTTCCTTCCAAAAAAGCATACAGTTGTCCTGGCAAACATCAATCTTCTCATACTCCATACCAAGACCTTCAAGCAATTTCTTGGACTGGTACATGTCTTTGGGCATCTTGTGACCTGTAGGAAGAACCTCGCTAATCAAATCCATAAGCTCCTTGTAACAATTAATTGAGAATGCAAACTTGGACTTGATTGACATCAGTCGGGTCACAAATTCGAGGACAGTCACGTCAGTGTGCCCGTGAAGAGGCTCTTCTGACGCTTTGAGGAGGTCGAAGAACTCCTGAACCTCCGGTGTAGGTGAATCATGATGATCTGGGGCCAGTTCAGGCTACAGATCCTTAAGCATTTGGTCCATCCTATCAACATCATCTTCATCGTCATCAACTTCTACTTCTGTTGCTCGTTCAACATCTTCACCGTGGAGATACCAGACCTTATAGCCTGGCACGAAACCATGCGAGCACAGGTGTAGTGTGACCTACCTCTTGGTGTGGCTCGTCATATTTCTATATTTATTGCATGGACACCTAATATTATCTATTTGTGACAAAGCAACTGCATGGTCCAGAAACATTTGCGTCTTGGCAAACCATTCACTTATGTGACACCCACCCTTCTTGAAACCTTCATACATCCAATCACGTCTATCACCCATTATTGCGGCTGTGTGTACGAGTAAAGAGTGTGTGTGAGACAATCACGTTTCTACACGTCACACATACATCTATAGGTAAGTAGTAAAACTATATATATACATAAATAATTATATATATACATAAATAACATCAAATTTATCAATATTGAAACCTTCATACATCCTAATATTATAAGTTAAATATAATCAATAAATAACATCAAATTTAACAATTCAATAGCATAAGTTAAATCTACTATAATAATAGAATTAATACTTACCTAACATCAAGCCACACATGTGATATTAAACTAACTCTAATCACAATCTAATCACATGTGTTATTAAACTAACACTAATCATATGAACGTTAACTCCCGTCGGCCATAAAAAACCGACAAAAATAAACATGTACACACATATTTAACAATCACACTCGCATGCATTAACATTTAATAGTTCAAGGACGTATATACCTCAACGACGTGGGTGGCGTCGTCGCTTCAGAGAGGCGATCGGGGGCAGCGACGACGCTCCGGGAGGCATTTGGGGGCAATATCGGCCCTTGTGGCGGCGGTTGTGGGCGGTGGGGGCACGGCGGGGGGCAGCAATGTGGGCGATGGGGGACGCGGCGGGGATGGGCGGTGGCGGGCGCGGCGGCGGTGGGGGCCGGCGGGCGTCGCGGGGGGGGGGGGCAGGGCGGGCGCGGGGGTGTGGGCGGCGGGGATGGGCGGGCGTGGCAGTGGTGTGGGCGGTGGGGGCCATCGAGGACCGGCGACCGGCGGGTATGGCAGCAGCGGCGGTTTGAGAGGAAACAGAGAGAAATGAGCCCACATGGGGTCCCCGCGGCGCTCATAAACCAGTAATTCCCGTCGGCCAGAGCATAGGCCAACAGGAATAAGCTAATCCCCATCGGCTTTTGTCAGGGCCGACAGGAATTAACTTATTCCCGTCGACCTGTGTCGGGGCCGACGGGAGTTAACTTAAGGCCCGTCGGCTGGAAGGTAGCCGACGACAGTTAACTAACTCCTGTCGGCTTTTTCTCTGGCCGACGGGAGTTAAGCCGGCCGACGGGGATCTTCAGGATTCCGGTAGTGCACCCCCACTCGCCCGTCCGCGCTACGCAGTGTAGTCATCCCATGTCTGCATCCGCCTCGCTCCCTCTGCCACAACAAATTTGTTCTCCTCCCACTCGATGGCCATGGGTGTGTCCTCCTCGACCGGCAACCCGTCCCCAGAGGCGCACGAGCATCGGGAGCAGGACCTTTTGTTATTCATGATTTGTTATAGTTTGAAAATTGTCTCTAGATTGTCATGATTCTGCAAATTATAAGTAAATTTTGTAATGTTATAACTTGGACCTTTTCTTTGGTACTTCTTAGACTGACAGTTCAGAATTAAATCTAAAGAATTATGGTAGAAATTGTCATGCCACAGATTGCACGGTTATAGAAATTGTCAAAAGGAAGGCATCAGGTGAAGGTTGAGGTCAGGGATTTTATTAGGAAGGTTCTGTAAAAGACTCACACGTGCCCTTCTATGGGACCAAAAAATAATATGACAAAGTTACTAAAAATGTAACAAAGGCAAACAGAATGAGCATCTGCCAGTGCCATCTTGAAATTTTCTAGAGAATGTATTATATAACTTATACAAAATATTTTGTCAATATCTTTGATAAAGCATTTTAGCTAATGCCTGTAAAAACTTCAGTTTGATGCTCCAATTTAATCGTGAGAAGAAACAAAGAATAGTTAAAATGTCAATAGAATCAGTGTTAGTGTTACTTAGTGTTGTTCTTTTTTCCATCTTCAAAGCTAAGTTTTAGGTGTCACCATAGTTAAAGTCAGTGTCGTCATTTTCATAGTCATATGTTCTATTTTGCAATATAAAACTGGATTCTTTGCTACACTGCTTGCAATTGTATTATCGCAAAGCGAGAAACTCTCTCAAAGGATAGGTTAAAGTCTTTGAACTTGAATATCATCTATAGGAGCAACAACAATATCAAAGGATAGGCTAAAGTCTTTGAACTTGAATATCATCCATAGGAGCAATAACAATATATTCGACTTCTAAAGTGTTCTTGTATAACAACCACATTTATTGATTGTTGCTCTTGTATCTGAGCAATAGCAAATATTCGTTTTTTTCCTCAAAGTATGCAGGAGAGCTGTGTCATTTTTTTAAGATACAGAAAAAACACAACGGGCAAATATCAAAGGTAATTAGCTATTTTTTTCATGATTTGTTCTTATCTCCTATCATGTTTATTCACTGAACTGTGATCTTTGTGTAGACACTAGAAAGAAGATATTACTTTGACAAGATAGTGGTTCAATCATGTTTCTTATCTCCTCCCTCTGCAAAACAGGGAGAAAGCATCAGGCGTAAGTAAAACACATCACAACCACTGACTCATGAGTTGATACACTATAGACCACTATCTTTCTTTCCTGCCTTTTACCATGTCCATGTTCAGCCATTCGCTTTCTATTCGTTATGCATATCTTTGAGTTCATTTTTTTCTGCTCCAAAGGTGGTTGAGCAGTGTAACTCTGTCGATCCTCCAATTCTAAGAAAACTAAGATCTTGTACCAATTAACACTGTTGTTACTTGCCTTGGGTAATTTGAGTGTCCTAAAATTCAGTTGCCTCTTATATGCGTGAACTGTGCCATTGGATTAGTTTCTCACAACCTCCTAATGCTGCAGAGCCTGTTCTTCCATCATCACAAATTGAAAACATGCTCTGTAAATTGGAGCATCAAACTTCTATTTACAACAGTGTTAATTGGTACATGCAGAAAAAAAGATAGTGGCGTCCACCACACCTTCACATTAAAGCAAGAGCGCAACCTTACATTTTATTTTGAGTAATGTTTGATAACCAAAACCGCTCATAAAAATTTTATTTGAGCCGTGATGAATCCAATGCCACTACCTCACAAGTATGGGATTTCCTCCAACATTACTGCTGCGAACTACTGCACATGATGACTTGAATGTAGATTAAAGGATAAATCTATCAATAGAACAAAAATGTAACGTTGCGCTCTTGCTTTAATGTGGAGGGTCCATAAATTGAATCAACAACTAAGAGTGCATAACACATACCTTCTCAAACAACTTCTGAATTTGTTCTATGTAATGCTCTTTAAGAAAAAATGTTATCATATGACTAATATAGGATGATCACCTGCATACTTTGGTGCAAGGTACCCGTAAGAGACAACAAGTCTTTCCTCTATGGAGACCAGTGTTTTAAATAGCGGGAAAATGAGTTTATCCCCAAACTTCCAAAAAGTGCAAATATCGGGATATATCGCGATATAGCTGGATATATCGGGCTAAACGGCGTAACTTTTCGCTGCTAAAAAGGATATATCAGGATATATTGACCGCTATAGCCGACTATTTAAAACCTTGATGGAGACACACTTCCCATCAGTTGGTGCAAGCCGGACCAATCCAAAGTTTTGTGTATCCACATTTAAACTAGCTAAGATGAACAAAGTTTTGTGTTAGGTTCAATATATTTAACCCTGCAATAGTTTATGATCACTTGGAGGAGATATATACTCTATTCTTGTTTTTTTCGAAGCGTTATATTCTGTTTTTTCTCTACATAAAGGTGAGCTATGTTAAAAAATAGCTTTGCTTTCTTGTATCATTAGCCATTTGGCCAATAAACTACAACTATGCTCATGACCATGTTGTTAACTAACATGTACGCCTAAGTAGGCAGGATCGTTGGGCATTAGCTCAAGTGATGGGGGTGGGCGCGGTGTTGTCCTCCACCGGCCTCTACTCGGTAGACCTGGGTGTTCCAGCTGTTGTGCATGGCAGATCTAGGTTTGCTCTCATGCTCTTCGTGGCGTGTGCCCCATCTTCCGCATGCCTTGGGTCAACATCATGGCCACCAGCGCCATCATGTTGGGCACAAACGGTTCAAAGAACTGTCAAAACCAAAACACTGCAGCATTCTTTTTGAGACCTATGAAGGCGTGTGCTCCATCTTCCGCATGCACTACTTCAAATGCCAAAGGGCAGCTCAGGATCATGCCACAATTATCTTCTGAGCTACTGCACAGATAGACTAGATGTCATCTTCAAAGATTGCTTTCTTTTTGAGATTGTACCTGCATTTGATTCTCTTTTGTAGCTTTGTACCATCAGCTACCATAAGAATTGGACTTTAGGTTATGCTATTCTGATTGTGCAACAGACTTTATAGTTCCAACAAAGCATTTGCAAACCGATGCTTTATAGTAGAGATTGGTTTTGACATAATTTGTGAGATATCGAAGTCGATGAATATATATATATATATATATATATATATATATATATATATATATATATATATATATATATATATATATGTTGGTCGTTGTCGTGTAATCGTTGTGCACAAACATTTTGTAAAATATTTCGTGTGTCGTTGCAACGCACGGGCACCTAACTAGTCACTACATAATTGTCGAACTACAAGAAGTTTTCCATTGCACGTGAGCCGCCGAACAGACCTTAAAGTAATGCTTCCAATTACTCGAATCACCCCGTTCAACATGCATGTTACCCAGTTAGTCTTTTTTATGCTATTTTCAGATTTTTTATGTTGTAGGAAGATATGTTCGTCTGTTTTCTATGGAACATCAGGACTCTAGTTTTACTATTTCCTTCTTTTGTTTTGTCGGATACCATAGATTTGTGCTCATGTGCCATATACTTAATCATGCAAATGGCATATGGATACATTCTGAGGATCTTTTTTTTGAAACATGCAACGGAGGGGACGAAGAATCCCCACCTGATTGATTATACACTCATAAAGTTCAGAGCTAGTTTGGGAAATTAGTTCATTTTTCTTTAGGAAAATAGAAATCCCTTGAAAAAAATGTAGTTTCCAAACTAGCCCTTAAGGTACAAGCGCGGTCAAGGAATAGGGAAGTTTTGGAATACTTTAGGCCTTGTTCGTTTGTGCCGAATTGGTGGGTCGGAATGATTTCTAACCGGATTGCTTCTCTAATTTATATAAACTTTGATTAGCTGGAACGATTCCGGGTGTAATCCGACACAAACGAACAAGGCCTTAGAAAGGATAGACACAACTAGGGAAAGAAAAAGGATAAAAAGACAGTTAAAGAAGCCCATGAGAAGCTTAAAGTTAGTGCATACAAAGCTCCTTCTCTAATTGAAATTTAAAGAAATTAGACATATGGTGGGTATCACCGTGGTTTATGAAATGCTTTGAATTAGTATCATTAGTTACTGGATGTAGATTTTTTTCTAGTACTGCATGTTATTATTGTATATAAGCAATGGAAATCTAGCCATTTTTTCATACATCTAATGTAGACACAAGTGGTCAAAACTTCAGAAGTTATGGTTACCTTGATGACATTCTTATGTGGAGGAAGTGGTTGAGATTTTTAATTTATTGACTCATAAGCTAGTTAACATCGGTTCAGTTCTTGGAGTCACTGACTTTTTTTTATGATGCCAGTAAAAAAATGTTTACTTCTTCCGATTGGAAATATACAATTTTACATAAGTTGGCAATATAAGATTTACACTATTCCTAGTCGTTATGAAAACTTTTTTTATAGTACTAATAAAAAGGGTGGCAGGTGGTCCTGCCAAATGACTGCTTCATTTTTATCTTGTATCTGGCTATCCGTTACTATTGATTGTGGTTCTGCAACTCGATTACTCAAGCTGAAACCTTGTCCTTTTAGGTTGGCAGTGTTGATGTACTTCATTGTTGTTAGACTATCTCGAACAACTTACCTATCCTCGTACCCATATTTAAACTATATCATTATCCTTTAATCAATCAAAGAGGCCTATATCATTATCTCAAGTGGATGTGGTGTCGTAGACATGTTTTACTCTATGAGCAGAGTGGATCTAAGAGCAACTTGAAAGGGAAATGTGCCCTTGGGCCATTTCTAAGTATTTTGGTGATTTAGTGTCTAACACAAGTGCCTAAGTGTAAAATGGTGGACAAAGTACAAATCAAGGATAAAGGTACGTTTCTCAGACTTAGTACATTGTTTTAGAGACTAATGTATTGTGTCTAAGTGCTGGAAACAGGAAAAGACCAACTAGAAATGTCTTGGCTCGAGCAGCCAAGACTCTGCTCAGTCTGGGTGCACCGGACTGTCCGGTGGCTCACCGGACAGTGTCCGGTGCGCCAGGCTGGCTCGAGCGAAGTGGCCGCTCTCGGGAATTCACCGGCGACGTACGGCTATAATTCACCGGACTGTCCGGTGTGCACCGGACTGTCCGGTGAGCCAACGGTCGGTCGGGTCAACGGTCGGCCGCGCAATCTGCGCGGGACACGTGGCCGAGGCAACGGCTAGAAGGGGGCACCGGACTGTCCGGTGTGCACCGGACATGTCCGGTGCGCCAACGGCTCTCAGGCTGCCAACGGTCGACTGTGCCATTTATGGAAGGAAATCGGGCACCGGACAGTGTCCGGTGGTGCACCGGACTGTCCGGTGCGCCAGTCGACAGAAGGCATGATCTGCCTTCCAAGATTGCTCTCAACGGCTCCTAGCTGCCTTGGGGCTATAAAAGGGACCCCTAGGCGCATGGAGGAGCACACCAAGCATTCCCACAACATTCCTAAGCACCAAGACATCAATTCCGCGCCTTTGATTCTTTGCGATAGCAATTAGAGCTCTAGTTGAGTGGTGAACTCATTGAGTTGTGTTGTGAGCTCTTATTGTGATTTGTGTGCGTGGTGTTGCTGTGATTTCTTGTCTTGAGTGCGTTGCTAATCCCTCCCTTGCTCCGTGTTTCTTTGTGAATTTCAAGTGTATGGGCGAGAGGCTCCAAGTTGTGGAGATTCCTCGCAAACGGGATTGAGTAAAGCAAGCAAAACACCGTGGTATTCAAGTGGGTCTTTGGACCGCTTGAGAGGGGTTGATTGCAACCCTCGTCCGTTGGGACGCCACAACGTGGAGTAGGCAAGCGTTGGTCTTGGCCGAACCACGGGATAACCACCGTGCCATCTCTGTGATTGATTTCTTGTGGTTATTGTGTTTTGACTCCTCTCTAGCCACTGGGCATTTACTGTGCTAACGCTTAACCAAGTTTTTTTGTGGCGTAAGTTTTCAAGTTTTACAGGATCACCTATTCACCCCCCCCCCCTCTAGGTGCTCTCAATTGGTATCAGAGTCGTTCTCTTCACAAAGGGACTAACCGCCCGAAGAGATGGATCCTAAGGGGAAGGGTATCGTGATCAACGACAAAGAGAAGGAATCCTTCGTCAACGAGCCGAAGGATGACAAGCCTACCGGCTCGGGCCATAGACGGAAAGATGGGAAGAAGAAGAAGACAAGGCGCATCAAGGAGATCATCTACTACGACGACAGCGATGAGTCTACTTCTTCCCAAAAGGACGACGACCACAACGACTACGAGAGAAGGAAACCGGTTAATTCGAACTTTTCTTTTGACTACACTCGTATTCCACAAAGTTCAAATTCACATTTGCTCTCCATTCCTCTCGGCAAGCCTCCACACTTTGATGAGGAGGACTACGGATTTTGGAGCCACAAAATGCGTAGTCACTTGTTCTCTCTCCATCCTAGTATATGGGAGATTGTAGAGAGTGGAATGCACTTTGATAGTACGGATAGTCCCATGTTCATTAATGAGCAAATTCATAAGAATGCACAAGCTACTACTGTTCTTCTAGCTTTATTGTGCAGGGATGAATACCACAAAGTGAGCGGCTTGGATAACGCCAAGCAAATATGGGACACCCTCAAGATTTCTCATGAGGGGAACGATGTCACCTTGCTCACCAAGATGGAGTTGGTGGAGGGAGAGCTTGGACGTTTCGCGATGATAAGGGGCGAGGAGCCAACCCAAACATACAACCGGCTCAAGACCCTTATCAACAAAATAAGGAGCTACGGAAGCACGCGATGGACGGACCACGACATCGTCCGATTGATGCTAAGGTCCTTTACCGTTCTTGATCCTCATTTGGTGAATAATATTCGTGAGAATCCCAGGTACACCAAAATGTCGCCCGAAGAAGTTCTTGGGAAATTCGTTAGCGGGCGAATGATGATCAAGGAGGCGAGGTATGTGGACGACGCTCTGAATGGTCCAATCAATGAGGCTCAACCTCTTGATCTCAAGGCGACAAGAAGCAAGGAGGGGCTACCTAGCAAGGTGGCACAAATTGAGGTGGCCGGACTTAATGATGAAGATATGGCCCTCATCATCAAAAGATTCAAGACGGCGCTAAAGGGTCGTAAGGGGCAGCCAAGCAAGACCAAGACAAAGGGGAAGCGCTCATGCTTCAAATGTGGTAAGCTTGGTCATTTTATTGCTAACTGTCCCGACAATGATAGTGATCAGGATCAAGGGAACAAGAGGGAGAAGAAGAAGAACTATAAGAAGGCAAAGGGCGAGGCACATCTTGGCAAGGAGTGGGATTCGGATTGCTCCTCGTCCGACTCCGACAATGAAGGACTCGCCGCCACCGCCTTCAACAAGTTATCCCTCTTCCCCAACGAGCATCACACATGCCTTATGGCAAGGGAGAAGAAGGTATGTACTCGAAACTCTACTTATGCTTCTTCAAGTGAGGACGAATCTAGTGATGAAGATGAAATAGATTATTCATGTTTATTTAAAGGCCTAGATAGAACCAAGGTAGATAAAATTAATGAATTAATTGATGCCTTGAATGATAAGGATAGGCTTTTAGAAAAACAAGAGGACTTGTTGTATGAAGAACATGACAAATTTGTAGAAGCACAAAAATCTCATGCCTTAGAAGTTAAGAGAAATGAAATGCTTTCTTGTGAATTATCTTCTTGCCATGAGATGATTTCTAGCTTGAGAAGCATTAATGATGATTTGAATGCTAAGTTGGAAATAGCTAGTAAATCAACAACTTGTGTAGAAAATGTTGTTATTTGCAATAGATGTAAAAATTTTGATATTGATGCTTGTAGTGAACACATAGCTTCTATTGCAAAGTTAAATGAGGAAATGGCTAGTCTTAATGCCCAACTTAAGGCTATCAAAAGTGATTTTGATAAACTAAAATTTGCTAGGGATGCCTACACAATTGGTAGACACCCCTCAATTAAGGATGGGCTTGGCTTCAAGAGGGAAGCCAAGAACTTAACAAGCCATAAGGCTCCCATCTCCGCCAAGGAGAAAGGGAAGGCCCCTATGGCAAGTAGTACTAAAAAGAACCATGTTTTTATGTACAATGATAGAAGACAGTCTCATAGGAGTTGTAATGCTTTTGATTCACATGCCTATGATTCTTATGCTATGTTTGCTCCCAGTTCTTCCTATATGCATGGTAGAGATATGCCTAGGAAAAATATTCATCATGTGCCTAGAAAGAATATTGTTCATGTTCCTAGAAAAGTTATGAATGGACCCTCTACAATTTATCATGCTTTAAATGCTTCCTTTGCTATTTGTAGAAAGGATAGGAAGATAGTTGCTAGGAAATTAGGGGCAAAATGCAAGGGTGATAAAACTTGCATTTGGGTCCCTAAGACAATTTTGACTAACCTTGTAGGACCCAACAAGAGTTGGGTACCTAAGACCCAAGCCTAAATTTGCCTTGCAGGTTTATGCATCCGGGGGTTCAAGCTGGATTATCGACAGCGGATGCACGAACCATATGACGGGGGAAAAGAAGATGTTCACCTCCTACGTCAAGAATAAGGATTCCCAAGATACAATCATATTCGGTGATGGGAACCAAGGCAAGGTGAAAGGTTTAGGCAAGATTGCTATATCTAATGAGCACTCTATCTCTAATGTGTTTTTAGTTGAGTCTCTTGGATATAATTTACTATCTGTCATTCAATTATGTAATATGGGATATAATTGTCTATTTACAAATGTAGATGTGTCTGTCTTTAGAAGATGTGATGGTTCACTAGCTTTTAAGGGTGTACTAGACGGCAAACTTTATTTAGTTGATTTTGCAAAATAAGAGGCCGGTCTAGATGCATGCTTAATGGCTAAGACTTGCATGGGCTGGTTGTGGCATCGCCGCTTAGCACATGTGGGGATGAAGAACCTTCACAAGCTTCTAAAGGGAGAACACGTGATAGGTTTGACTAACGTGCAATTCGAAAAAGATAGACCTTGTGCAGCTTGTCAAGCAGGTAAACAAGTGGGAGGAGCACATCACAGCAAGAATGTGATGACCACTTCAAGACCTCTAGAGCTGCTGCATATGGACCTCTTCGGACCTGTCGCCTATCTGAGCATAGGAGGAAGTAAGTATGGTCTAGTTATTGTTGATGACTTTTCCCGCTTCACTTGGGTGTTCTTTTTGCAGGATAAGTCTGAAACCCAAGGGACCCTCAAGCGCTTCCTCAAGAGAGTTCAAAATGAGTTTGAGCTCAAGGTGAAGAAGATAAGGAGCGACAACGGGTCTGAATTCAAGAATCTTCAAGTGGAGGAGTTCCTTGAGGAGGAGGGGATCAAGCACGAGTTCTCCGCTCCCTACACACCTCAGCAAAATGGTGTGGTAGAGAGGAAGAACAGGATGCTCATCGATATGGCGAGGACTATGCTTGGAGAGTTCAAGACCCCCGAGCGTTTTTGGTCGGAAGCCGTGAACACGACTTGCCACGCCATCAACAGGGTCTACCTTCACCGTCTCCTCAAGAAGACTTCGTATGAGCTGCTAACTGGTAACAAACCCAATGTGTCTTATTTTCGTGTATTTGGGAGTAAATGCTACATTCTAGTGAAGAAGGGTAGGAATTCCAAATTTGCTCCCAAAGCTGTAGAAGGGTTTTTATTAGGTTATGATTCAAATACAAAGGCGTATAGGGTCTTCAACAAATCATCGGGTTTGGTTGAAGTCTCTAGCGACGTTGTATTTGATGAGACTAATGGCTCTCCAAGAGAGCAAGTTGTTGATCTTGATAATGTAGATGAAGAAGACGTTCCAACGGTCGCGATACACACCATGGCGATTGGAGATGTACGGCCTCATGAACAATTGGAGCAAGATCAACCGTCCTCCTCAACAAAGGTGCATCCCCCATCCCAAGATGACGAACAGGTACCTCAAGTGGAGGCACATGATCAAGGGGGAGCACAGGATGTTCAAATTGAAGAGGAAGAAGCACCTCAGGCACCTCCAACCCAAGTTCGAGCGACGATCCAAAGGGATCATCCCGTCGACCAAATTTTGGGTGATATTAGCAAGGGAGTAACTACTCGTTCTAGATTAGTTAATTTTTGTGAGCATTACTCCTTTGTCTCTTCTATTGAGCCTTTCAGGGTAGAAGAAGCCTTGCTGGATCCGGACTGGGTGTTGGCCATGCAGGAGGAACTCAACAACTTCAAGCGCAATGAAGTTTGGACACTTGTGCCTCGCCCCAAGCAAAATGTTGTGGGAACCAAGTGGGTGTTCCGCAACAAACAGGACGAGCACGGGGTGGTGACAAGGAACAAGGCTCGACTTGTGGCAAAAGGTTATGCCCAAGTCGCAGGTTTGGACTTTGAGGAGACATTCGCTCCTGTGGCTAGGCTAGAATCAATTCGTATTTTGCTAGCATATGCCGCTCACCATTCTTTCAGGTTGTACCAAATGGATGTGAAGAGCGCTTTCCTCAACGGGCCGATCAAAGAGGAGGTGTACGTGGAGCAACCCCCTGGCTTCGAGGATAAACGGTACCCCGACCACGTGTGTAAGCTCTCTAAGGCGCTCTATGGACTTAAGCAAGCCCCAAGAGCATGGTATGAATGCCTTAGAGACTTTTTAATTGCTAATGCTTTCAAGGTTGGGAAAGCCGATCCAACTCTTTTCACTAAGACTTGCGATGGTGATCTTTTTGTATGCCAAATTTATGTCGATGACATAATATTTGGTTCTACTAATCAAAAGTCTTGTGAAGAGTTTAGCAGGGTTATGACGTAGAAATTCGAGATGTCGATGATGGGCGAGTTGAACTACTTCCTTGGGTTCCAATTGAAGCAACTCAAGGACAGCACTTTCATCTCCCAAACGAAGTACACGCAAGACTTGCTAAAGCGGTTTGGGATGAAGGACGCCAAGCCCGCAAAGACGCCGATGGGAACCGACGGACACATTGACCTCAACAAAGGTGGTAAGTCCGTTGATCAAAAAGCATACCGGTCCATGATAGGTTCTTTGCTTTATTTATGTGCTAGTAGACCGGATATTATGCTTAGCGTATGCATGTGTGCTAGATTTCAATCCGATTCTAAGGAGTGTCACTTAGTGGCTGTGAAGCGAATTCTTCGATATTTAGTTGCTACGCCTTGCTTTGGGATCTGGTATCCAAAGGGTTCTAACTTTGACTTGATTGGGTACTCAGATTCCGACTATGCTGGATGTAAGGTCGATAGGAAGAGTACATCGGGGACGTGCCAATTCTTAGGAAGGTCCCTGGTGTCGTGGAACTCTAAGAAACAAACTTCCGTTGCCCTATCCACCGCTGAGGCCGAGTACGTTGCCGCAGGACAGTGTTGCGCGCAACTACTTTGGATGAGGCAAACCCTCCAGGACTTTGGCTACAATCTGAGCAAAGTCCCACTCCTATGTGACAATGAGAGTGCTATCCGAATAGCGGAAAATCCTGTTGAGCATAGCCGCACAAAGCACATTGACATCCGGCATCACTTTTTGAGAGACCACCAGCAAAAGGGAGATATCGAAGTGTTTCATGTTAGCACCGAGAACCAGCTAGCCGATATCTTCACTAAGCCTTTAGATGAAAAGACCTTTTAGAGGCTGCGTAGTGAGCTAAATGTCCTAGATTCGCGGAACTTGGATTGATTTATAGCATACATGTATTTATGCCTTTGATCGTGTTCCTTATGCATTTTGTTGCTTACTAGTGGTGCTCAAGTTGTACAAACACTCCCTGGACCTCACAAGTCCTTTTTGCAAGTGATGCACATATTTAGGGGGAGTTGTACTACAACTTGACCCTTTGAGACTAACCGTTTGCTTGAGTTTGGTTGTTTTAGTCTCAAAGGAGGTTTGAAAGGGAAAAGGTGGACTTGGACCATGAAAGACTTCCACTGCACTCCGATGAGAGGGTAACTTATTCCAAGTTCATCTCATGTACTCTTATTGCCTTTGTGTTCTTATTTGAAGATTTTGGTGAGGCAATGGGGTTAAAGGGCCAAGATTAATCCCGTTTTGGTGCTTGATGCCAAAGGGGGAGAAAATAAAGGCCAAAGCGATAAATGGATCAGCTACCACTTGAGAGATTTTGAAAATAGTAGAATAGAGCTTTTGGTTGAAAATAGTAGAATAGAGCTTTTGGTTTGTCAAAACTCTTTTATTGTCTCTCTTGTCAAAAGTTGGTTTTGTGGGGAGAAGATTTTGAAAATAGTAGAATAGAGCTTTTGGTTTGTCAAAACTCTTTTATTGTCTCTCTTGTCAAAAGTTGGCTTCTTGTGGGGAGAAGTGTTAATTATGGGAAAAAGGGGAGTTTTTGAAATCTTGAATCAATTTCTCTTGGAATGACTCTCTTTATGCCTTAACATGTGTGTTTGACTTAGAGATAGAAATTTGAGTTTAATTTGCAAAAACAAACCAAGTGGTGGCAAAGAGTGATCCATATATGTCAAATTTGAATCAAAACAATTTGAGTTCTTATTTGAATTGATTTTGTATTTGTTCTACTTGCTTTATATTGTGTTGGCATAAATCACCAAAAAGGGGGAGATTGAAAGGGAAATGTGCCCTTGGGCCATTTCTAAGTATTTTGGTGATTTAGTGTCTAACACAAGTGCCTAAGTGTAAAATGGTGGACAAAGTACAAATCAAGGATAAAGGTATGTTTCTTGGACTTAGTACATTGTTTTAGAGACTAATGTATTATGTCTAAGTGCTGGAAACAGGAAAAGACCAACTAGAAATGTCTTGGCTCGAGCAGCCAAGACTCTGCTCAGTCTGGGTGCACCGGACTGTCCGGTGGCTCACCGGACAGTGTCCGGTGCGCCAGGCTGGCTCGAACGAAGTGGCCACTCTCGAGAATTCACCGGCGACGTACGGCTATAATTCACCGGACTGTCCGGTGTGCACTGGACTGTCCGGTGAGCCAACGGTCGGCCGGGTCAACGGTCGGCCGTGCAATCTGCGCGGGACACGTGGCCGAGGCAACGGCTAGAAGGGGGCACCGGACTGTCTGGTGTGCACCGGACATGTCCGGTGCGCCAACGGCTCTCAGGCTGCCAACGGTCGACTGTGCCATTTATGGAAGGAAATCGGGCACCGCACAGTGTCCGGTGGGGCACCGGACTGTCCGGTGCGCCAGTCGACAGAAGGCATGATCTGCCTTCCAAGATTGCTCTCAACGGCTCCTAGCTGCCTTGGGGCTATAAAAGGGACCCCTAGGCGCATGGAGGAGCACACCAAGCATTCCCACAACATTCCTAAGCACCAAGACATCAATTCCGCGCCTTTGATTCTTTGCGATAGCAATTAGAGCTCTAGTTGAGTGGTGAACTCATTGAGTTGTGTTGTGAGCTCTTATTGCGATTTGTGTGCGTGGTGTTGCTGTGATTTCTTGTCTTGAGTGTGTTGCTAATCCCTCCCTTGCTCTGTGTTTCTTTGTGAATTTCAAGTGTAAGGGCGAGAGGCTCCAAGTTGTGGAGATTCCTCGCAAACGGGATTGAGTAAAGCAAGCAAAACACCGTGGTATTCAAGTGGGTCTTTGGACCGCTTGAGAGGGGTTGATTGCAACCCTCGTCCGTTGAGACGCCACAACGTGGAGTAGGCAAGCGTTGGTCTTGGCCGAACCACGGGATAACCACCGTGCCATCTCTGTGATTGATTTCTTGTGGTTATTGTGTTTTGACTCCTCTCTAGCCACTGGGCATTTACTGTGCTAACGCTTAACCAAGTTTTTTTGTGGCGTAAGTTTTCAAGTTTTACAGGATCACCTATTTATCCCCTCTAGGTGCTCTCACAACTCCAATAGTTCTCTAATAGACTTCCTAAATCAACAATTTAAGTAGTTAACACAAAAACTCATCTCCAACAGTTCTCTAAATGAACTTTCTAAATTTAACAACTTATCTAACCTTATTTCCTCTCTACATTTGGCAACCATTTAGCAACCCCCTAAACAAAAATGTTTACTGCATTGTGTAGATAATGAAGGTAATTGATGACATTTGTGATTTTATTTTTTTATGTAGATAGATACAAAATAAAACTACAACCTACATTTAGAGAACTATTGGAGAACACACATTTTTTACTCCCAAAGTTATTTAGCAAATTTTTAAATCTGTGAT
This sequence comes from Zea luxurians, assembly GCA_029449295.1. Taxonomy (NCBI): domain Eukaryota; kingdom Viridiplantae; phylum Streptophyta; class Magnoliopsida; order Poales; family Poaceae; genus Zea; species Zea luxurians. The sequence goes on along the minus strand of JAOPSE010000004.1, from coordinate 178,341,023 downwards.
TTAGAGAGCTAAAATTTACATAACTATTGGAGTTGCTCTAAGCCGTGCTACACCAAAGTATTCATTCTTCCCGTCCTCGCTGATGTCATGAACGCAGCTAGCGAGGAACCTGAGCAGGAGGCGCCCGTATGCAGTTCTTCACGTGATCGACGTTTCCCCGCCTTCCGCGGTTCTGCCGTCGTGCGCGCGTCACGCCGTGACCTGACCCTCATGACAGCACGAATCCCAAAGCAGAAGGCCAAAAGCCCGTCATCCCAGCCACAGGGCCCAGGCTCCCGGATCGTCTAATCAATCCAGCATTCCCCATTGCACGCCGTCCCTGCTAGGGTTTTACTCCGCAGCCGCACCGCGCCGCCGGAGCAGCGCGAGACCCGCGAGGCGAGCCACGCGAGAGAGATGAGGCTCCTGACGCACAACATGCTGGCGTCGAACGTCCGGGGCGCAACCACCGGCTACCCGCTGACGCTGGAGGCGACCAAGTGGTGCACCAAGGAGGTGGAGCTCAACTCCGACTTCATCCGCGGTCTCCTCCCCAAGATCGACTGGCGCGCGCTCGTCGCCGCCACCCGCGCGCTCGGCCTCCCCGAGCTCCTCCCCGAGGAGCAGCCCCCCGAGGAGGAGATCTTCGCCGAGGGCGCCGCCGACGTCGAGGGAAGCGCCATCCGCCGCATCCACCACGCGCTCCTCGAGGTTCATGTCCAGGAGGGCTCCCTCGTCTGCCCCGACACCAGCCGCTGCTTCCCCATCAACAAGGGCATCCCCAACATGATGCTCCACGAGGACGAGGTCTGATTTTGCCATGTCAGTTTCGTCCTGGCCTCTTTTGCTCGCGCACCTGCTCTACATGGTCTGTCGCGAAGGGTATCAGGCCTTGTGGACTTCGTACTCAGATTGTACCTGTGAAGTATGGATTGCAGTCTTGCAGATTGTGCCCTTATAATATGATAGATAGCCGTGTAATACTCGGAATTGCCGTTTCGTGTTGTTAATTTGGTGCACGTCATGCTTTGTTCTTAACTGTCTGCGAATTGTTTGCTGCCCTGTGCCTGAGGAAATCGAAAGAGGTAAATTACAAATTGTGCACAGCTTTTGGCAAGAAAATTGTGGGTGATTTAGTGGAACCGATTTTGTCTGACCCATTTGGTGTTTGCAAATTGCAATTCATTCTGGTGGATCATGACGATAGGCCATAGCCTATAGACAGGTGTCTGTAATCTGGTCTCCAGTGAGGAAACTACTTCTGTGTCGTGTAGTTTTGTGCCAAACTATAGTGTTTTCTTGTAGTTGAGTTCAGGGAGGTAAATGTGTTGGAAGCGCTTGCTTAGGTGATCTAGTAAATCACTATGTTTTAGGATTCTGGCATTGTGGGCATTCAGATTTGCTTGAGTAGGTTGGTAAATGTTCCCCGTGTTTGCGTAAAATTGAAGATATGATATTGCTTGACTGAAAATATTTGATTACGCTTCCTTCCAAAGTACCAGTTGGATGTTTGGTGCAATTTGTGATTATTAACACGGTAACAAGATCAATGCACACATACCCTAGACTGTCTTCTCTATTTTTCTCTGCATCTTCATCATTTTCAGTTTCCCATCAGCTGTTTTGTGTGGGGTGCATACCTGTAAAGATTTATTACGTAGAAAGGTAGAATCTTTCAAGGATACGTTTGTTATTAGCCTCCATAACCCTTCGTAATGTTTTTTTAATGGATAATTTTCATCAAATCAACCAAATTTAGGTGACATTTAGTTCACAAAATGTAACGTAAATGATAGCGGTAATGATTCACACCCTATTACCAATGGTAACAAGTTTGAATAGAACAATATCAGTTTCTAGTGTGGTATCTAATTACGATTGGACTTAAACAAACATGTTTTAACACTATCGATAATCATTCATGTTATAAATATGTGAACTAAACAACACCTTACATTTGGTGGAGCATCTCATGCTCCACAAATGTGGTGAATATAGACACAGATTTATGGATTTGGTGATGTGGTGAATATAGACACAGATTTATGGATTTGGTGGAGCAAAGCTGGAGGAGTTGGAGTTGTTGGCTAAAGGAAAATAAATTTAAATCAGATTTTGGTGAACCTAGAGCTATCATAAACAAACCCTAATGTAATAAGTTTAGATGAGATTGCTTGAGCTTGTAAATAACCCGGGCCAAACTGACATTATGCCTTATTTATGATGTGTTTGGTTGGAGAGTCAATTAGAATGGAGCAGTTTTATTCTAGATTTTTAGAATGGAGCCGTTCTATTCTCCGTTTGCCAAGTATATCGAAGTCTTTTTTTTAAGAGTAGAATAGAGTGGAGTCATTCTGTTTTTTGTTTGATTGGAGAGAGTGTAGAGGAGAGAAGAGGAAGGAGAGCGTCCACGTCCGAGAGAGCGTTCGTATCCGACCATTTTGGTGGAGCGGGAGCACTCAAACTATTTATGGTAAATTTTCATATAGAGACTATAGGAACCGTTCCGCTTCTTTTTTTGTTGAAAACTATACATCTAAAAAACTAGAATAGATCCGATTCATTTTTTCCACTACTTAACCAAACACACCATCAGATAACGAGCCAAATCGGATGAAATTGGATCGTTATCTAGTCTGGTGACAGGTGTTGGAGGGTGCTGTGCAAACAGTCTGCGAAATGTTTTATGTCAGATAGGTTTTTGTTTTATCAATGTTCTACCTTTTTTTGGTAGTGTTCTCATATCTAATTAATATATAGACCCGTCATTATATATACACTGTATATGTTTTTCTATATATGTTGTTCGTATAGGTGCTAAATTCTCGTTTCTCGTCTTGTCTCTTCGGTATCAGCATTTGTTTAGCTACAAGCCAATTTAATAGCCCCCTTTGGTAGAGCTTTTGTATCAACAGCTTCAGCATTTTGGCTCTTTTAGTAAATAACTACCTTCTTATTTTTATTAGTTTTAGGAAAAGTCTCTGAAAGAGCACTACATTTGATTTGATTGGAAATACAACGTCTACTGTTTTTTCACAAGAGGAGAGGATATAAGATAGCTGGAGCCTCTTTTTTTTTTTAGCTCTCGACTTCTCCCGGTTTCTAGAGACAACTCCTTCTAATGTTTTTTTAGAGAAGCCCGAAGAGGAGCTCTCGTTTGTTAGATATTTTGAAGGATCTCTTGGTGGTTTGGTGACATCGAAATTGAAAAGGATGGGAAAATAACAATAGATTTCCTTCTGGATCTCCTTCAAATCCCTTCGTACAAACCAGCCTTAATTATCATAAACATATTGGAAAAGTCAGCTGTTTGGGCACGGCGGCCTGCCATGCCACTAGGGCAGCGTGTTGGGGGCCGTGGCCTGTTAACTGCCATTGGACGCGGTGGTTAGGCAGGCTGCCGTGCCGCCGGGTGCCGTAGCGCCGGCGCGCGCTGGTGGCTTTTGGAGTGGGCGATTGGGCAACGGCGGGGGAAGCGCCGCTCCGCTGGACCCATCTCGTCTCGGGAGGAAGCGTGTTCCTCGTGATCACTTCCTGGGACCTGGAGGAGAAGAGAACCTTGCATTGTGGTGGTACACAGCATTCTTTTTTTTTTTGTCCCGTCGCATGACCGGCTGTCGCGTCTCCGATGGCGGGATCAACTTGGGTACTATACTAGGCTACTAGCCGTCTAGCCGACTCCAACCACCTGCAGGCTTTCGCCTCGCTTCGCAAGGAAGATGCGACGCAGCAGGCACGGCACCACACGATGACACCGATATAAATGAGAAAACGTATGGAGGGAGAGGGAGACAGAAAATGAGAAAGGATGGAGAGAGATGGTCAAATTTTTTTTTAGCTTCTCCGACGGGGCCCACCGTAGACACACAGTTAGCTCAACCAGAATACCTAATAGAATCGCCCGCGGATTAACTACCTGCGCCAGTCCTACTAACTCTGCTGACGTGGTTACGCAGGGACGTGAAAAAGTCACGTTTCTTTCTACCCGCGCGCAAAAGCAAATGTTAGCGTGCAAAACACAGAGAATGATAGTACGTTCATTGGGTAATCAATCTGCCGATGAGATAGGTTTTCTGGACCGCCGAATCAATAGCGACTCCTGCGAGAGAGGCAGAGTAAAGCGAGGGCACATGTCGTCACTCAAAAATTGTTTTTTTTAGTAATTCTAAACTATTTTCGTAGTTGTTAGATTCAAACCCCACACAAGGCCACAAGTGAATGACAAGGCTCTGAAATATGAGCTTACTCTGACCATTAGTCTTACTGTGTCAAAAACATAGTCCTTCTTTGGATCAAAGGATTATTTTAAACTAATTCCTGTGAATTTTCTGTATTCCAAAGGAGCCCACATCGTTCATCATTGAAAGAATAACCCTATTATGCCTCTTTGGATCAAAGGATGAAAATCCTGAATCGTGTGTTTTTTTATGTGTTTTTGAACTAAATTTTGTGAAATTTCTATACCATTCCTGTGAAATTATTGCGTTCTAAAGAAGCCCTTAATCTAGAATAAAAATAGCAAAAAAAAAACACACGAGAAACTAGCGAAGCCGAGTACATGTCCGTTCTGCTATAATCAACCCAACCAGCCAAGCTATTTCTCAATTCACATTTCATGCGTTATTTGTAACTCTGAAGGTCTAAAATCTCGGACTCAGGCTTGTCTAAAACGTGAAATGGCAAGTACAGACAAGAGACTGCTTGCATTCTACGAAGGCACGGCATATAATTGGTCCATCGTGAAAGCGAGGATTTCCAGCAAAATCTTCAAAGCTGAATACGCGATGCCCCGTACTTTTGAAACTGCATTTTCCGCCCGGCCCGGCGGAACGTGTTACGTGTGGAGTGCGTTTGGTTTTTCTCGGCTAAGCTGCCTGATAACTCCTGACAGCGCCCTGCTGATCCACTGCCTGGCCCCACATGCCTGCCTGCTAAACGCCCAAACCCCACCTCCGCCCACGCCATAAAAATAGACCGAGTCCAGTCCATGTCGCGGCGCCAGAAGCCTACGCGCAGTCGCAGAGAGACCATCCCGCCACGGCAGCAGCCGAAGCGAGCCTAGCCAGCCAAACCGGGGCCAGGCCAGGCCGCCAGGGGGACGGGACGGGAAGGAAACCGAGGCAGGCGGCGGCGGCGGCAGCAGCAGCAGCGCAGGGCGCACGCGCTTCTCGTTTCGTGTCCCCAGGGGAAGGAGGAGGAGCGAGAGGGTTGGGGGGGTCGGCTGGCGGCCGAGGGTCCGGGAGCTGCGGGCGGCATGGGGAGGGACGAGATGCTACGGCGTAGCCTCGTGGCGCTGGCGGCGGCCGTGGCGCTCACGGGGCTGGCCACGGCGTCGCTGCGCAAGGCGGCGGTCACGTACGGCTTCGGCATCCTTGCCATCGCCGGCGTCCTGCTCCCGGACTGGGAGTTCTTCGACCGCGACTACTCCCAGTGGCTAACCCCCATGCCCGCCTCCCGCCGCACGGCCGCCGCCGCGGCTGCCGACCGGGAGCACGACGTCTGGAAGTAAGACTCCGCAGCCTTTCCCTCCCAGTCCCTCCCTCCCCCTGTTCTGTGATCTTTCCCCACGCTCTGTACATCTGTGGAATCTATGTTCTTAGGAGGCTCGGGCAGTGCCAAAAGATTGCTGGGACAAGATTGCTCGCTCTTTTGGTCCTTCTCAAAATCAAAAGTAGTAAGATTTTGGTCGTTCTCTTTTTTTGGGGCACTCCGTGTTAAGATCTTGCTTTATTTGGAACCGAGTCGAGGTACAAAACCACACGTTGCATCTTTGAATCCAGAATTTAGATGCGAGTTCGTGCTCATTAAAAGCACCTGACGGTGAAACTTCAAGCCACTTTCCCTTTCCACGATTCAGCTTCTTTGACAAAACTCGTGGTTTTTTATTTGTCCGGAAGAGAGTTCTAATGCACGCTTGCCATACAATAGCTAGGCATGTTTCTTCATATTCTGTTTTTTTCCTGATAAAAGATGCATGCTGTTCTAGTAGATCGGTGAGGTACTTAGATTTGTTCCTGTTCTTGTTCCTGTGGATTCGACACAGCAGATCGAATCGAATGCATGTCGATCGCTGTATGGTCCTGAATATCATCGCATTAATTCTTCATCTACAATCATAACAATTGATGGGCCCTGAAGATACAATATGATCACGGAAACAAAGCAAATCGCTTGAATGCTATTTAGAAAAAAAAAAGAATTGTCTCCCAGCAGCAGTGCCATTTGCGATAGGGACGTGCTGGCCTATAACTATTTAGTTGCAGAATAATAGGGTCGCTGGCCGGTGGCCGCCTGCTTTTAATGCTGCTATCGATCGCATAGGTTCAGCGGCATATGCTACAACACCTGGAGGTTGGTTTATGGTTGTCTACCAGTCTAGGAAACTTTTAGGAGTCAACATTATGTGGATGTAAGCTTTAGTCGTTGATTATTTGCATGACCTGATAACAGTTAGCTGTTGGTGTTTTGAGCGGTGGATTAGGTTTGTAGTTGGGACTATGAGCAGCTGAAATATCGCCTTCGGGGTCTATTTTTGTGTCAAGGATGTATACGTTTCTACTGGTTGGTTACCAGAGTGTCGCTATTACATATATAAAGGCAGAACAGGTCACTTCTTTTGACCGGGAAAAAGCTAGGGCTCCGTTTTTTTTCATTGGGATTGAATTTCATTCTAATTATTATAATTTAGATAAAACTAATTAAGTTCATATATTTATATATGTAATATATTTGTATATTATCCTAAATCATATGAGATAGATAGTTATATACTACATTTATGTTATAACGAAGCAAATAGAAGAGTGTGTTATAAATTGTACGTCGGAAAAATAGCATGTAAATCTATAGAATCAATTTCCATCTCTCACCCCATGAATTTGAGATAGGCTTATATGATAACTTTAGAAAGTGGTGGAATGTCACATTCTAAAAAAATAGTCTATTTCATTAGTAAGATTCCAATCCCTCAAAATGAAAAGAAACAAACGAGACCTAGATGATTTGTCTAGAGACGACCTAACTATCTTATGTTTTACTTTTACTAAAAAAGTTTGCAATGAATGCTTTTTTTAGGTAATGGAAAAAAAATTCTGGCTTCAGACCTCTTCATAGAAGAGGCATCAGTCTGCACTTATTACAAGACACCCCGCAGCTCACACTCGAGTTTAGACTTTAGAAATGAAAGGTGACTGTTACTTTGGTGCTGCTGACTGATTGAGCAATAGGACTCCAAGCATAATAGTTTTTTATAGGGTACAACGACGCCACGAACTCACACCACTACACAACACACGCACACACACACGTGTGTCTGATACACACATTAAGGGCTTGTTCGGTTCTACCCTAATCCATATGGATTGAGCGGGATTGAGGGAGTTTCAATCCCTAGTAAGTCAAAATCCCTTCTAATCAGTATCAATCCCCTTCAATCCATATGGATTGAAAATAACCGATCAAGCCCTAAAGAGGGATTTAGAGGTCTAGACCTCTAGTGCATGAGAAACACGCAGTACCACTGAACGCGCGCGTGTGTGTAAACCTTACCGGGAAAAACCCTAAAAGGGCTTGTTCGTTTCACCGTTAATCCATGTGGATTTGGTGGTATTGAGTCGGTTTAAATCCATAACAAGTCAAAATCCATCACAATCCATTCCAATACACATGTAATTAGAATAACCGAACAAGACTTAAAGTGGGGCACGGGGTATCGATCCTTGGTTCGTTTAGACTAACTTTAGGCCACCAGTTTAAAGACTTTGGATCTAACTAAAGTTTAGAAGAGGGGATCCAAACATTCCCTTATTTACTAACAACTTATCTAAGGGGCGGCTTGGATACACATGGCTAGTTACTAGTTAGGGCTAGAAATGTGTCCAAATTAGCTATGGTTGGCTAGCTAATTGGCTAACTAGTAGTTGAAGACTTGGCTAAAAAATTAGCCCCCCTCTCCCCCCCCCCCCCCGCCCATTAGATACATTACAGTTATTTTTTAACTAGCTAGCAACTAGCTCTTGTATCCAATTAATGCCCTAAATCAGAGCATAGCTGAGTACGTTCCTGAATTCTAGACTGTTTTTCTTGCTAGCTGAGCGTTTTTTTTTTGGGGGGGGGGGGGGGGGGGGGGTGTTCCATGCTTGTTACTAAATCAGACATTCAGACCTGCACCTCTTACAGCACTGTACTTATTAGCACCCAAGATAAGTGATGATCTGATAAAAGTTTTTGAGCATGAGTGTTCTGATTGTATTTCTGCCTGACGTCAGTTTAGTTGTTCTGCTTGCTTGTATCTTCAAAATCTGATGAAATCACTACCAAAATGAATTAACTAACATTGTCCAGCTGTTTGCATAGGTTGTTGGTTTATCTTTTTAGCCAGCGGGCACTTAAGTGAAGGGCAGTGTTTGCTGCAGTGAGTGAGACCAGATGTAACATTCTAATATATGGTGAAACCTTGTAAACAAAACAATCCTTCCTTTTGTAAACTTAACGTAAAATAATAATCTAGCAGCCATTTTTGTTCACTGCTTTTATGTTGTTGAAAACTAGTGTATGGACAATAAGCATTTACAACATGGATTGTACCTGTACTGGACTCTCGCACCGTGCTTTGTGCTCCCAGCCACACATAGAAAACTAGGCCTACCAGCTTTCTTGATGCCAATTAAAGAAGAACATTTTGCTCGGATGAAATTAAAGTACTTCCTCCGTTCAAAAATAGTATTGGTTTTAGCTCTTGATTTTTATGTCTATATTCAACTAGATTGTGATGAATGTAGACACATATTTAGAACATATACACTAAGTATTGTATGAATCTCATAAAAAGATAAAACAGATTTTACTTTGGTACAGAGGGAGTATATAGCAATCGCCCCAATGGTGGATGTGTAGCCCATCACTGTCCCCACCATTCTTTTCTTCCTCATTGTTGCATTCAGAAACTTGTAGCTGTTGCTTCTGATGTAGCTCAAAGTACTAACTAACCTTGATGCCCTGCCTCCTACAGATTCAAGCCGTATCCTCTCCGGGTGGCCATGCTGACGACGATCTACGGCTTCGGTCTTTACAAGTGGTGGATGTACGTATCTAGCTAGTGTGGGTCGTCCACTCGTCCTCTCCCCCTTGCCGTTCCTCATTGTGAGCAGATGCGATAGATGGAGTATATTGCCTGGCTAATATGCTGCTGATAGCCTGATATGAAGAACCGCCCTCAAGACACAGGTTGATGTATGTAATGTAACGAGCGGGTTTATGTGATGCGCAAACGCCACGCCGATCATTCTTATCTGGAAACGTGAATCTAGGTTTTATTCTTTCTCCCCCTTTGTCACTCCTGCGGTCTTCCTTTCTTGTTCCATCATCATAGCTTCCCAAGGGCTACATGAATCTTACAGTTTGCACGTCTTTCTTTTTTGTCGGTCAGAATCCTCCGCGCGTTTTGGTTACCTGGATTTCTTGGAAATCGGTAGAGCCTGAACGAGCTTGTTTTGGTCATTTGGTGTGAGTGGTGTTCATTGGTTCAGGTTGAGTCTAAACATCGTTTCAAAGGGATTCTTCATGAGAACCGATTCTGGGAAAGAACAGGAGAATCCTGGCGAAACAGGCACTAGTCTTTTTTCTTTTCTTTTCGTTTACGTGGCCGTGATGGGTTGGCGAACAAGAAAACGGCCGAGCTGCACGAGGCACGATGAGAGAACACGACACCAAGACGAACCCGAAGTCTATATACGTAGAGTACTAGACCTTATCTGTCCAGTGTATGTATGTATGTACGTATGACCCCTCCCAGCGTGCCTGCTGATGTTGCCAGCAAATGCAAAATATACTGCCACTTGAGCGCGCAGCATCATCCGAACCAATGAAAATATACTGCCACTTGTGGACGTTCTCCCCTAGCGTTTTTTTTCTTTTACCGATGAATAAAATAATATTCGACCCCTTCATTGTAGATCAACATCGTGTTTACGATTATCCGATCATGTTCTAACTAGTGTATGCCGCCCGTCCTGCGCACGACATCAAATTCGATTGTGAGTTCTGAAATTCTACATAAATATAAATCATTGTATATGTGTTAATATATATAAATGTACATTGTATATGTATATACATTGAAATATAAAATAAACAAAAAAGAGTATAAACGTAAAAATATATATTCTAAACTCTAAACCTTAAGGTTGTCCACAAAAGATCACGTAACATAGGTGATTTGTACTGTAGATGACACTATTTATACATGTTCTGATTGTATGACTGCGTGTCCGCATGTAGTCTCGCCTCACCATGGTTGGGTGGATAATGCTGTTTCGAGCGTACCTGTGGATGCAGTCAAATGGTCTTAAAATGACTTATTTTACGTTCGTCTATCCATCATATTTTCTATCGGTCAAAGTTAACACGTGGCGACTTAAGACAAAACGGTGTGGATAACCGATCAGGCACAATAAAGTTTAAAAATAAGGGATATGATAGGCGACAGGATAGGGGAACTGCCGAAGACGTCCTAAAACATGTTTTCCAATATTTTCCATCGGTCAACGTCCTTATCAGATATTTTCCATCGTTGGAAATTATTGATATAAATAGAAATAAGAAAACGTAAGTGTTATTAATCAGTTAATAACACTTGGACTGAACATTTTAATATGTATGGAACATATTGTGTCATTGTTTTTGTTTTTTACCCAACATTGTAGCTACATAGAAATCCTTGATGTAAAGAAAAATAATAAATATATGGGTACACACTTGTTTAATGGAGTGTTTTATCCTGCTAACGAAAAGTAAACTACAAATATAATCTATATTGAAGCGGATGTTTTAAAAAATATAACTGTCTATGAACACCAGTGAAGAGGTATATTGTAATCAATATCATATTAGGAATATTAGTAGTCCATGTAAAAAGAATACGTAAGCTTAAATATTATCGCTAAAAATATACTGTTTAGAACTTATCTAAGGAGGAACAAAATAGTCGCATTAGGAACTGTCAAATGAATAAGCACAACTTTATGAAAATTGTTGATGCGAAATTTCATATGTAATGCAATTCAGCTTTTCCTACCCGGTTTTTAGAAAAACGTGAGGACACGCGCATCGGATTCCTACGGCAGCAATTCAGTAGCCGCCAAATCTAGATCCAACGGCTGGCATTTAGTAGTTTGACGTGGCATTCTCTGGGCACGTTAATGAGATTAATCAAACTCTGGAGGCTTCACACATGGTAGCATATGATTCGGAAAATCGAGCACCTATTCCTTCGTCGGAAAAAAAAGCCTACAAAAAATATGGGGTGAGAGAGGCTCGAACTCTCGACCTCAGGATCACTCACGTTTAGCTATGAGACCTACGCGCTAGCCAACTGCGCCACCACCCCATTGTGTTATCACATTCTAGTTTTATTTATATTACAAAAACAAACAAATACATCTGTACAATGAGTTTATCACATTATGCATAGAATGGACATTTTAAAACCGATAACGGAACCCAAATAGGCCGAATTGTTGGTCTATTCGGTTTTTTAGGTTTTGTTCCTATCCTTTAAAACCTGAAAAAAGCTCTTAGTATGTGACAATATTGTTATGTGATTTATGAACTTATTAATTAAAAAATGTGATAGCGTCTTAATGATAGTATATATATATATATTATGCTATTTTTATAGTAACTTGTTGTAATAATAATACTTTTATTTAATTATTCATTATATATATTTTAATAAAAAACACTCGTCTCTGTACTATTTTGTCGGATAGACCGAACTGAGATTGTGGGTATATTCGAATTCGGTTCCTAAAATTATTTTGAAAATTTCGATCCTTATTTTTTAGAACCTGAAATTTTATAAACTCGAATAGACCAATCTAAATTACTCTAATAGACCGAATGCACAGTCCTAATATTTATGCCTCAGATAACCCCGTATTTTGTGTGCATGGCACGATGTTTGTTTAAGTCGTTTGTTGAATTTTATGACATGAGTTATTATTGAGATCAGGGGCGATGTTTGGGATGCTCGAGGGTTGGGGCGAAGAGGTGCCACGGTGCCTGGCTCGTGAGGTGCCCTGGGACCGGGGCAAGAGGTCCCTAGGGCCTAGGGACCGCCATGCGAGATGCCTCGAGGGCCGATGCAAGAGGTGCACCAGAACCGATGTTTGTCAACAAATTGACATCTTCTATCTCAAAAGTGAAAAAAAAACAAGGACAACAAGTTCATAGAACATAATAGATGTAAACATGGTAGCATCAAGAATAATATGAAAAATGGACATATTTATTTGTTGCTACAAGATCATTCTAGTGCAAACCATGTACTATACTAGACCATCTAAAACTGTTGCAATCAATCAATAATATACAGTCGATTGTTGTTCACGATCTAGGGGAAACAAATCTTATCATATAGGACAGTTTGACAAAGACTACCCACCTGTGACCTGTCCGTGTGACAAATAGTATACGTTGGGTAGGTTTAAGCATATGACAGAATGTACTAATAACGTGTTAAGAAACTACAGCAGACTAAATCTTGGGATCGCCTTTTTTATCAACCAACATGATAAAAAGGGCACATAAAAAGTAAAGACACCAGTAAATACATAATATATGTTGTAATATTAGAGAAATAAGTGACATGCTTCCATTATACTTAAATATATTAAATATTTTAATTCCAAATAAAACATGCATATAACTCAGATAAATGTCATATGAAATTATAGCAGCAATGAACAATAGCAATTCTAAGACAAGTAAACATGTAAAATAGGTGCTCAGGTCCATTTTAAAACTAAACATGACTTGTAGATGAAGAAGGCAAATTAAACACATAAACACAATTGTTTATCTTTTTATATTGCTCTCAAAATAGCGGGTTGCTGTAATAAACAGCCCTCCAACACTAAATGGTGATCAGAGATCCTCGACTAACGTGATAGTCTAATCTTACCAAATCAGGGTTTTAGATCAGATGTAATAAGCCTAATAATCAAGTATAAATACTAATAGTAATGAGCTGTGTAATAAATAAAATAACAAAATTTAACACAGATAAGCAGTCTTAACAAATAGAGATATGATTAGGCACAAATAAATACTTGATGCTGAAATTAACAACACACTAAAACCTAGACTGTCACGTTGTCTCACTACACCGCTATTATCATTGAGCAAACAAATCCACCCACAATAGTGTAATCACACCTAAGTATATAATACTAGCAGATTGCACAAAATTATTCAATAAATATAGAGATGCAGCGATTAACTCACAACACGTAGATTGTCTACGTGGGAAGACCAGCTCAGCGAACACAAGGTTCTGTCCCAGAAAACCAATTCCGCCACCCACGTCCGGACCTGCACGGCGGGAGGTTGACGGAGATACTAGAGCCGCTGCCGAAGCCGAGGGAGACGTCCACGGCACCAGCCCGAGAAGAACACCGCGTAGCAGGGAGCCCAAGCACCAGGCCACGGTGGACAATAATCAGACGAACAACACCACACACGCGCACAAGTGGAGCACTGGAACACAGAAGAAACACACTGCACACTAGCAGCAGCAGCACCACCTTCTTTCAATCACCACCAGTGAACCAAACACAAGAACGCCAAGACCGAATGGATCAGTGCGATTGGAATAGAAAACTGGAGAGAGGAACCAGGAACCGGTGTTTTGCTGCGTGCTCCTCAGAGGTTGACTGCCCATCCTTTAAGGAGCCAAGAAACGAAGGAGGCAAACAGATTAACAAGAAGGGCGGGAGATCGAGCCGCATAAATCGGCGTACGAAGAACGCCGCCGCTGCTCTCAACAACCGCCGACAGCCACCTCCTCTCTATCTCCCGTAAGCCAGCAGAAGCACCGAGGTGCCCTTATAACTCCTCCCCAGCTGGCTGGGCTGCTCGGCCTTTTGGGCCTTGAGGTGGCCCAGTCCGACTGGTCTTATTATTTTTTTAATAAAGGGAAAATCCCCAAATTAACAGCAATCCCCACCATTTTCACTCTTATTTTCTGATCAATGTCATTGAGCTCCCGTACTGTTTATATACTACTTTTCGGCAGAGGTACTTGTTAGGTTTGAACCAAAGCCTATCCCAGTGTACTCCAACCCTACACGAGTAAGCGGAGGACTACGCCTTGATCCACAAACCCTAATGTGAGAATCTTCGCACAAAAGGCACATAGTACTAGGCAGATTATCTGCTTCTCTTACGGGGCAGGCCGTTACGATCATGCCCTTTAATATCTATTCATGAGCTCACTAGAGAGAAAACCCCATTCTCTCCCGGACTGCGACCCCACAGTCAGCTCATATAGGTGAAATCGTTAAGGAAATTCTGTAGGACAATTTCCATGCTTATAGCATTGACTTCATTAAGAGCATATCGCTCAACCTTCCATACAGACAGAGCACAGTAGCTAATGAGACTCTTTGTCTTTTGTGCTCTTGGTTCTACAGTGCTTCATTTCCTGGAGCCTAGATCTCGGGACCTCCGGTCACACAGGACAGTTATCCACAGTTGAAACCGCTAACAGGATACGAGTCCCATTCCCATGCACGCTGCTTGGATTGGCTTTTGAGCCAGCCCTTTGGTGAAAGGATCAGCAAGGTTCCTTTCAGACTTGATGTAATCTACTGTTATTACACCCGTCTCTCTAGCATGCCGACATGAATCAAGTCGTCTTCTGATATGCCTCGAGGATTTTTGGTTGTCCTTTCTACTGTTCACTTTCAGCAACACAGAAGTGTTGTCACAGTATACTAGGACAGTCGGTATCGGCTTTGCTAACATTGGAAGGTCTGACAACAGGTCTCTCAACCATTCAGCCTCCAATGCTGCTGAATCAAGTGCAACTAATTCAACCTCCTTGGTGGAACGTGTCGACACTGATTGTTTAGACGATCTCCACGACACGGCCCCACCAGCTAAAGTGAACACATAGCCACTTGTAGACTTCATTTGATCCGAGTGAGAGATCCAGTTTGCATCATTGAATCCTTCAAGTACTGACGGATATCCGGTATATTTAATACCGAGATTCATCGCTCCCTTCAAATACCGAAGCACTCTGTACAAGGCTACCCAATGTCTATCTCCTGGACTGGCCGAATAACGAGCCAGTCTGCATATTGCATATGAGATATCTGGTCTAGTTGCACTGCTCAGGTACATGAGAGATCCAATGATCTGCGAATATAGTAGCTGGTTCACAGGCTCACCTTCATGTTTACTGAGCGTATATGATGGATCATAGGGCGTGGCGACTGGTTTACAGTCCATATGTCCAAAGCGAGTCAGGACCTTTTCCATATAATGAGATTGTGACAGAGTAATCCCATCCTCACCCTTTATTAGCTTGATATTTAAAATTACATCAGCTTCACCTAAGTCCTTCATATCAAAGTTCTTGGAGGGGAATACTTTTGTCTCCATGATAGCCTCCAAATCAGTCCCAAATATCAATATGTCATCAACGTATAAACACATGATGACACCTTTGCCCCCAGAGAAGCGATAATACACACACTTGTCGGCTTCGTTTACACAAAACCCGGCAGTGGTCAGAGTATTATTAAACTTCTCATGCCATTGTCTAGGAGCTTTCTTAAGACCATATAAGGATTTAATCAAGCGACGCACTTTGCTCTCTTGTCCTTTAACCACAAATCCTTCTGGTTGCTGCATATAAATTTTCTCTTCCAGCTCTCCATTTAGGAATGCTGTCTTTACGTCCATTTGATGGACAAGAAGTTTATAAGCAGCTGCCAGCGCTAAAAGCACACGGATTGTGGGCAATCGAGCCACCGGAGAATAAGTATCAAAATAATCCTCCTCTTTCTTTTGAGTAAAACCCTTAGCCACAAGACAGGCCTTGTACTTTTCAATAGTACCATCGGGTCTCCTCTTCCTCCTAAAAATCCATTTGCAGCCCACAAGCTTGCAACCAGCTAGGAGATCAGTTATCTCCCAAGCACCAGGCCATGGTGGACAATAATCAGACGAACAACACCACACAAGCGCACAAGTGGAGCACTGGAACACAGAAGAAACGCACTGCACACTAGCAGCACCACCTCCACCTTCTTTCAATCACCACCAGCGAACCAAACACAAGAACGTCAGGACCGAATGGATCAGTGCGATTGGAACAGAAAACTGGAAAGAGGAACCAGGAACTGGTGTTTTGCTGCGTGCTCCTCGGAGGTTGACTGCCCATCCTTTAAGGAGCCAAGAAACAGAGGAGACAAACGGATTAGCGAGAAGGGCGGGAGATCAAGCCGCAGAAATCGGCGTACAAAGAACGCCGCCGCTACTCTCAACCACCGCCGCCAGTCACCTCCTCTCTATCTCCCGTAAGCCAGCAGAAGCACCGAGGTGCCCTAACTCCTCCCTGCTGGCTAGGCTGCTCGGCCTTTTGGGCCTTGAGATGGCCCAGACCAGCTGGTCTTATTATTTTTTTAATAAAGGGAAAATCCCCAAATTAACAACAATATCTAAGGGTACATATCTATATCAGCCTATCTCTCTATATGGTCATATAAAAAAATCTTAAGTAAACGCCACACCTTTTATGCCTCTACAGGAGTTTTAGGAAATCATACAGAAATTTGATTTAGAAATCAGTTTATTTTATAAGAAAAACATAAGAAATACTTTCTCCATCTCAAAATAGAATTTAATTTAGATTAAACATACATTTATTAGTAATATATGAATGTGATTTGTATGTATGTCTATATTTATTATCATTCAAATTCGAATGAATATAAACGGAAAAAAGACCTATAGAAACTATATTTTGAGACGAAGAGAGTAGAAAAAGGTCATATTTCCATGGGGCTTTGAACAATTACAGGAGTGGAGAGAAAGCTAGGTGCATTTAGCGAATGGCTCAGCTCATGGTCGGTCTTCTATTAGACTGGGCCTCTTGAGGAAAAAAGACCATAGGACTTTCCAGGCAGCGTCCTCCATCTGCACATCACATCATGTATAGGCAGTAGCAAAGGCACAAAAGCGTGACGACGACGTAAACCCGCCACAGATTACCGCCAGGTGTCAAGTTACCGTACCGGGATGTCGGCGACGACTGACGTATAATTTTTTTGTTTGGCGGGAAATTGTGTGGAGAAACTTGGGCGCCTTAAATTCCAATTCCAATGATTTTTTTGTTGGAACGTACGAATTTCCGTAGATTTTTTTTTACAGAAGTCGACTTGTATAAAATTTTACAGAACGTACGCGTAATTTCCGTTTCGAGCGATACATGCAAATATGCAATCTCCCCAGCCTGACGGTTGACGTCACTCATAGTGGGTTTTCTGTTGTTGCATGTATAATGTATTTACTTAGCTTGGCCGTGCAAGGTAGTTAAACCTGGTCGCTTGTCAGTAGTGCGTGTAGCGTCTTATATATGAAGTGCTGGAGATATATATAGGAAGATACGACGAGGCAAAGGCTTTTGATTTTTTTGTTTTTGTTTTACATTCGCTAGTAGAGCATTTTCGAGCATGGAAATTCCACCGAGTATCTCCGTCACTGACATGCATGATCTCGTGCCACGCGGAGAATCTCCGTGCAGTCGGAAGGAAGCACGTGCCAGTTGGATGTGCGATCCTGCGCATGCGATGTGGCTGGCGCTGGCCGGACAGGAAAGAGAAGCCACACGGAGAGCCACAGAACTGCGCAGGGCCCGGGATCCCACACTCCGACCCGGGCCCGTGCCGTGCGCACCACCTGCGGACCTGCCGTCTCTTCCCACTGGTCGCTCTCGCAGCTCGGTGGCAGGTGGAGCCCGACAAAAGTGGCTGGGTCTACGCGTCAGCCACTTTTTTTTGGTTAAAATCCTTTTGGGCGATTCAGACGGCACATGAATTGTAGCTGGATTTTCAAAATCTCACGAGCCGCTGGCAAGGGTGCAATACGGATTTATAAGCCGGAAATCACATCTAAGAGCAACTCCAATAGTTCTCTAAACAACTCTCTAAATCTTAAATTTAAAAAGTGAACAAAAAAAATGCTTCTCCAATGGTTCTCTAAATAGACTTGCTAAATTTACTTAGTTGCTATTCAACTCTATTTACTCTCCACATTTAGCAACTCGGTAGGAACTCCCTAAATACAGTTGACGTCAATTTTTTCACACTAGCGTGATTATTTTTCCATTTCCCACACAGTGAGATAGCCAGGTATAACACACTCTTTTTTCATTTTCTAGCATAATGAGGTAGCTAGGTCAAACACGTATGACACAAGTTTTTCCTTCATCGTCGAACCCAACTTTCTTATAGGTTGCGCCACCGGACCACCATTCATCCATAGTTCATATCGACCGACCTTTTTTTTCCGCCCTCATATCCTCTGCTCTCAACCTTATTATCAGGCAGATCTCATAGGGGCAGGGCCGCTAAAGCTAGATTCAAAATCGAACTACTTCCTAAATATGAGCAACTATTGGAGACTAAGTTATTTTTTACTTTCAATAGTTATTTAGCAATTTGCTAAACATGATTTTAGCAAGCTATTTTTTAGAGAACTACTGGAGTTGCTCTAACATGAGTACCCGGCGTGAGTGATGCATCTTCATGTGTGTGGGGGCCGGGGCAGCTGCTGAGAAGACGAGGGAGCAGGTGAAAGCGTTTCCCATTTGTTTATCATCCACGACAAACAAACGAAGACTGTGATTTCTTTTACGATTCAAAGTGATGCCAAAGTTGTACACATATCATATTGTCATGACCAATATCTTGGCACGTGTGCGATGCAAGGCGCATAAACTGCCAACCATTCGTCGCATCGGCTGGCCGGCTCGATTGATTTGGAGCCAACCGAACATCCACGCCCACGGCCCACGCCTACCAGATCCCGTACCTACCCTCTTTCTCTACCGTCACGGCCCCACATTGTCATTGACGTAGACTCGCCACCTAACAGGCTAACAATAACCCCGGAGGCACGGCCGCTCGAATTGCAGCCGTAGTCCCCAAACTACCCTTCCCCTCTCCGTTCCATTTCCACCGCCTCGTCTCCACCCGGCGGCAACTACCCCTCCGTCGCCGCTCACGGCTACCAACCCCACCACCGCCTCCGCCCGCCAATAAATACCCCCCGCTCGCCACCTCCATTTCCTCAGAGGAAACGCCCTGCACAGCACGACTCCTCCCCATCTACCGCTACCTTTCTACCTACCCATCTAGCACCCCTCGCTCGCAATGGCGCTGGCCACCAACTCCGCCGCAGCAGCCGCGGCCGTGTCCGGTGGCGCGGCATCGCAGCCGCGCCGCGCGGCCGTGTTCCTCCCGCTGAAGAGGCGTACCATCTCCGCCATCCACGCCGCCGACCCGTCCAAGAACAACGGGCCCGCGGTCCCCGCGGCCGCAGGCGCCAACTCCTCCGCCTCGGCGGTGGCCACGCCGGAGAAGAAGCCGGCAGCGCACGGGAAGTGGGCGGTCTACAGCTGGAGGTCGAAGAAGGCGTTGCAGCTCCCCGAGTACCCGAACGCGGAGGAGCTGGACGCGGTGCTGAAGACCATCGAGACGTTCCCGCCGGTGGTGTTCGCCGGAGAGGCGCGCCGCCTCGAGGAGCGCATGGCCGAGGCCGCCATGGGCCGCGCCTTCGTCCTCCAGGGTGGCGACTGCGCCGAGAGTTTCAAGGAGTTCCACACCAACAACATCCGTGACACCTTCCGCGTCCTTCTCCAGATGGGCGTCGTGCTCATGTTCGGTGGCCAGATGCCGGTCGTCAAGGTACCCACCGACACATCAAATCCACCACCTATTTCCGGTCACTAGGCGTGCCGATTCGCTAGATCTGACCCGACTTTGCTGTGCGTGGTAGGTGGGGAGGATGGCTGGCCAGTTCGCCAAGCCAAGGTCCGAGCCGTTCGAGGAGAAGGACGGAGTTAAGCTGCCGAGCTACAGGGGCGACAACGTCAACGGCGACGACTTCACCGAGAAGAGCCGCGTGCCGGACCCGCAGAGGATGATCCGCGCCTACGCACAGTCGGTGGCGACACTCAACCTGCTCCGCGCGTTCGCCACCGGAGGGTACGCTGCCATGCAGCGCGTCACTCAGTGGAACCTCGATTTCATGGATCACAACGAGCAAGGTGATAGGTGAGAAAATTCAGTCCCCTTTCCTGTGATTTTTCAGTAGCAATGTTGCTGTGGAAGGTTGTCGCTGTCATTTCAGAATGAAAAACATATCTCGTTATCACGATGGTACGATGAAGAAAAAGTTATGCAATATATGTTGCCAGTGATAGCACAGATCCGCCTCTTTTGGTGATAATTTCAAAGTGGAAGTAACTATTCTTAGTTATTGAACATTTTGATGAAAGTTTAACATATGGATTCAACTAGAACCATTCTTAAAATAGAGCAATAGTGCTCAGCATTTTTTGTGGTTCTTATTCGTTTGTTGGTCGTCAATGGTGTAAAAATCATGTGGCTCATTTGGACCATAATAAGTCAGTAGTATGAGGTTGGGTACAAGTAGTTGTAGTAGAGTATGTCGGATCTTTCCCTTTACATGTCCCCTTCTTTCGCAGAAGCTGCTAGCAGGGCATCATTGTCTTTGGGTGGATATCCTTGTTGCATATATTGATTCTTTTGTGTGTAAACAAGGTACCATGAGAAAGTATTATTGTCAGTCAATAAAACATGCCACTGCTAATCTGACCATGTAATTCCTTTATTGATCATATTTAATGCATACAGTCTTTCTTTCCGTTTAAGGTTTTGGTTTAGTCACGGCAATATGGTCTATATTGTTTAATCGATGTACTTTATGATATTTTGTGGACTTAGTATTTGGCTTTTCCTAGAAAATTATTGCCTCACCAAAGTTCTCACAAGTCTCAGTCAGAAGGGCACATGTAAAGCAACAATTTGTAACCAGAGATACAGGAATAGTTTAGCTAATCATATATTATTGCTACATTATTACATGAAATATTTATCTAATTTTGGTTGAATTAAAATTGTGTGTCTGCAAATAGTTAAATATATATCATAATCTGATGTTCGATATTTTCATTGGAATGATATATAGGTACCGTGAATTGGCCCATAGGGTGGATGATGCTCTTGGGTTCATGACTGCATCAGGGCTTACAGTCGACCACCCGATAATGACGACTACTGACTTCTGGACCTCGCACGAGTGCCTTCTCTTACCCTACGAGCAGGCTCTTACCCGTGAGGATTCCACCAGTGGCCTTTTCTATGATTGTTCGGCCCACATGTTGTGGGTTGGTGAGCGCACTCGACAACTCGATGGAGCTCATGTTGAATTCCTCCGTGGTGTTGCCAACCCTCTGGGCATAAAGGTCAGCTTTAAATCCTTTTTTCTATTTGTTAAGTGAAATCTAGGCACCATACTTGTCCTGTGATCCTGACTGTCAAATTTACATGCAATTTGTGGAATTTAGGTGAGCGACAAAATGAACCCCAGTGAGTTGGTGAAGCTGATTGAGATTCTGAACCCTTCAAACAAACCTGGAAGGATCACCATAATTACAAGGATGGGGGCAGAGAACATGAGGGTGAAGTTGCCTCATCTCATCCGTGCTGTTCGCAATGCTGGACTGATTGTCACATGGATTACTGATCCTATGCATGGAAACACCATCAAGGCCCCTTGTGGCCTGAAGACTCGTCCATTTGACTCCATTCTGGTGAGTCACGCTCCACCAGGAACTTCTTGTTCATTCTTCTCTAGTATGCATTTCTATTATGATAAATCTGAACGAATCTCAGTTTTGTTTCGGCATTCATATGGTTGTATTGGGAATATGGAATGATATCTGAAGTTCCCATCTATTCCTTTGCTCTGTATCTCTACTTGTAAGGGTATAAGATTGCAGGACTTTAGAGGATATGTCATACTTCTGGAATATTGTATCTGCTTATGATTTAATAAAGTACTTGGCTGGGCTGGTGCTAAATGATCATGTTCAAATTATTAATTCATTTTTAAGCAAACTTTGGATCTGCATTTTAAGTGCTGCTATTAATGAGTTTTCACCTTAAGTTCTGATAGAAACCATTTGATGATGTCTTTCTAGCGTCATGAATGGATGTTAAAATGCCACTCTAAGGGCAACACGTTTGATCAATGAATTGGTTGACACTTGACACAATGGGATCTCTATAGTTCCATGTTTACTCGTTTTACCCTAGGCATGCATTTTCACTGGGGCATTTACACTTCATCTAGGAACATTCCGTTCTGGCCTCCCAACTTATACCATTTGCTGTGACTCTGATCATGAACTCCATCTCTAACAGGCTGAAGTGCGTGCCTTCTTCGATGTGCATGACCAAGAAGGAAGCCACCCTGGGGGCGTCCACCTTGAAATGACTGGGCAGAACGTGACGGAGTGCATCGGTGGATCACGGACCGTGACCTTCGACGATCTGAGCGACCGCTACCACACCCACTGCGACCCAAGGCTGAATGCCTCCCAGTCCCTGGAGCTCGCCTTTATCATCGCAGAGAGGCTGAGGAAGAGGAGGATGCGATCGGGGCTCAACAGCAGCCTGCCACTGCCGCCACTGGCTTTCTGAGTAGCCGGAGCCAAACACAAAGGAGGGTAGGAATAGCTGTGGTGACTCGGAAGAGAAAGAGACAGTCGACGCCTTGTTTTGTTGATGCTTAGTGTGGTGACCTGGTGGTGGTGGGTGTTCTTGGCACAAGTTACATGCTGGGGATAGCTATAGGAGGTACCTGTTGAGGTGTGTAAGACAGTAGCTAGCAACCGTATGCCTTGGTTTCCTGTTTGGGTGCGTGACTTGCCGACTTTCTAGCTGCTTCTGGGGTTTTGACCTCGGTAAGGAAAGAATAAAAAGATAATCGGAGTGCAATGCTTGCTGAACTGGTGCTCAATAAATTGATCCCTTGATGCCTCTATTTTCTTCTTTTGTGTTTCAGGCGCGCCTCTCCTCTCCCAAATGCAGTGATGTAAAATGCATTATTGAAATGTTTAATTATTTATTTATAACAACTGTATATATACTTATTTCTTTAATTATTCATTTATTTATAGACATTTTGAAATTTTTTAAAAAATAATATCGATGGGTCAAACAACAAACAATTAGCTAGCTCCTTTTTATGGTATACGCGTACGTACGTGCCGACGGTTAATCGTATTTTCCAGTCCATATTAGGCGCATATCTAAGTAAACAGTAAAAAATTGGCCTGATATATGGTGTACATCTAAGTATACGGTACAAAATTATCAAGAAAGGCAAAACGAGTTAGAATTTGAAATGGATAGCAGACACTTCCCAGCAAAGTTCCCAAAACGAGCGACCCGGCCACAACATCCAAGCAGAAGAGCTTCCATCTTACATCGCGGGAATCGCTGACAGGAAGGCTAATCAAGAATTCGCCAAAGTTAGACAGGAGGGCTTTGCAGTGATCAACATGGGTGGCAGCACCAAACGCCAATAAGCAGAAAACAGCTAGTGTAGACTCCAGTGTGGTAAACTCTCTAGTGTAAAGTGCTACGTGATGTAAGCAGTTATTACTCCACTAGTCGCATGGACCGAATGGTCAGGGAACATGTCCCTTCGCACGTTCTCCACTTTCGCACGTCCTCGTATGTGCCTTTTCACTTGTATATATATGAGAATGCAATAAAGAAAGTGCTCTCGGTTCCCATTTTCACTTTCACCAGTTTTACTTTCTCACACGTCATCAGCACTTGCTTTCACAAAAAGAGCAAAGGCCACAGAAGACAACTCCACCAGAGGCAAGAAGTTCTTCATCAAAGCAAAACAACCGTCAGATACGGGATGATCTATAAAGATCTTTCTGTTGCCCTTGTTACCTTCATCCTTCGGTTTTTGAACGGTGGCCATCGTCGTCGGCGAGGTGCTGACCTTGTCGCACGTCGCCTTCTACGTGTTGCGCATCGACATGGACGTCGCCATGCTAAGAAGCGCCGCAAGAAGAAAGCCCGAGCCACACTTGACCCTGAGCGAGTCCGCCGGACCGGTGGTGATCCTGGCGCTGGACCTAGCAACGCTGCGACGCCTGCGACACCGCCGCAGCAACCGCCAGCGCCACGTCAAGACCGATGAGTGCGTCCTCCATCGCCTTCGCCGGAGCGGGTTGCAGCGCAATTGCGTGAGTCTAAGACCCAACAGCAGCTCCGCTCGATGCGGTACTGCCCCCTCCATGGATGGGGGTCGTGCCCTGCTCGCCAACCGCGGGC
This sequence comes from Zea luxurians, assembly GCA_029449295.1. Taxonomy (NCBI): domain Eukaryota; kingdom Viridiplantae; phylum Streptophyta; class Magnoliopsida; order Poales; family Poaceae; genus Zea; species Zea luxurians. The sequence continues at coordinate 178,316,808 of JAOPSE010000004.1, read as the reverse complement.
TTCTCCGCCGGATGCAGATACCTCCGCTACCGCTGTTCGATCGAGCGGACTGCTCGTTCAAGTTGCCTCTCCAGCGCGCCCTCGTGCCCGGACACGGCTGACTGCGTGGAAGTCAATGGGCCCTCGCGGTCGCCCTGTCGCCAGATCACATCAACGTCTACTGCGACCATTGCCGTCGATGACACCTCTTCCTCCTCCGACGATGAGAGGATCGCCTTAGTCCTCGGCGACGGGGTGCAGCAGCGACTGCCTACTCCGACTCCCGACGTCGGCCCATCGGGAACGGCCTCACCGCCGACGCTCTTGAGCCCGAGCGGCAACAGGGTGGTCCGTCGGCTGGCGCACCACCTTTCCCCACGGCCGCGCGCGCCGGGGGCATGGTCTGCGACAGCAAGACCGTCCGACGACGACGTTCGCGAGCGCTTGCGCTCACCGCCTCGTCGTCTCTCCTGATGCGCGGCCTCGGCGGGCACCTTGGCGTCGCGCGGCCCCGACAAGGGGCCCTATGCGGCCTCAGCCTCGCTCGACACCTGCGAGGACAGCCCCGGCCTGCGCGGCGTGGGCTCGCCCCCCACCCTTGGCACGGCTGGTACGGGCTCGGCCCCCCACCCCGGCAAGGACGGCGCGGCCCCGACACCTGGTGCGGCCAATGCGGCCTTGGCGGCTTGCCCCTGGGCGGCGATGGCTGATGGGTGTAACATCCCAAAATTTCAACCCGAGGTTTGGAACTCTAATCTCCTAACCCCCTTTTTTTATCTCTCCCTAAATTCCACCACATAGGTCACCTCATCGTATGCATACACTTGATTGTTAGAAGCACCTCACATAGATTATTATTTTTCTAGCACCCAAGATTATTTAGCTATTTATTTGTTCAAAAGAAAAGGAGATAAAAGAAATAGAAATAGAAAATAGAAATAAGAATTAGAAAAAGAAAAGAAAAGGGAGGAGGGAACCCCCCTCGGCTAGGCCGTTTCCGGCCCAGGCCTCCTCCCCCTCTCGCGCGCGCGCCACACTCTCCTCCCTTCCGCAGCCCAAGCGGCCCATCGCCACGCGCCCGCGCCCGCCACAGACACCCCGCCCCACTCGTCAGCCCGCGCTCCCCTCCCTCGCGATCTCTCCCTCCCTAGCAAGCGGGCCTCGCCCTTCAGTGCCTTCCTCGCGCCCGTGACCGGGGCTAGCGACGCGATCGCCGCCGGTCGCCACCGCCCCGTCGTCTCGCCATTACTCGCTCGCCTGCCCAGTTGGCACCTTGCGTCTCTGTCCCCTTGCGCCAGCCGAGCCATCCCGTCACCCCCCTGCCCGAGCCGTCTCGTCGTCGCCACTGTGCGCCACCATCCCCGCTGTGGCGAGCTCGCCGGTGAACGCCACCTCTCGCCCCTTCCCCGCCCCGGGCGCCTATAAAAGGACCACCCCGAGCTTCCCAATCCCTCACACCAGCCTCGGCCACCCTCTTCCTCCTTCCCCGAGCTCGATTGAGCCAGCGCCGCCGCGTCCTTCCCCTGCTCCGGTGAGACTCGCCCTTCTCCCTCTGCTAAGTTCCAGTCTAATTCATATAGTTCTTGAGCTCGCCATTCCCTCACAAACGCAATGCACCCATCCCCGCCTCCTATTGCGCTCGGCAGCCTCACCGGTGACCTCACCGCCGCGAGCGCCCGCCACTGCACCGTGGACCGGCCACCCCAGGCACCCTCCGGCCAAATTGGCCCTACCCCCATGATCCCCTACCCCCGGCCGTGCCTCGCCATCACCCCTCCGTCGCAAAACCGGGCTCCCAGTGGAGAACCGCCACGAACCTCACCGGCGGTCGAGCCCGACCGATTCGCCCCCCCCCCCCTCCGTCGCCCGCTCCACGACGTTACCCCTGTGGGGGACAGATATCCCCCGGGTCCACTAAAAGAGTAAAAAACCTCACGAAAGGCTCAAGGGCCCAATAAATCGTGAGGCCATTCTTTCGTGGGCCTGGGGAAGAATAATCAGCAGAGCAGGTTGACACGAGGCCGGATCGGTGTAAACCTGGACGGTCCATAATGTCGAGCGAGCGATCGCAACAGAGATCCGACTTTCCCGCGCTGGAGCCCTCATGCAACGGAGCCACGCGGGGATAGGTCGGCAGAATCATAGGGAGATAGACTCGAGCAGTTCACTATTTTTTAGGCACACATTGTTATCATATCCACATGTATTGCTCCACGGTCGAATATATAAGGCCTAGGGGCACCCCTTCAAATCGATCGATCCTACTACTTAGCCACTGACTTCAACTCTCGGCATTCTCAATTCAGAGAGCTCTCTTGTAACCTCATTCACCCAGCATACTCACCAGGACGTAGGGTGTTACGCATCTTTAAGCGGCCTGAACCTGTAAACATTGCCCACTGTCCCACGTGCAACTGGCACGAACCATTTTGCTACACTCGTCGACACCATCCTACTCCTAAAAACACCTTGAAGGGCAACCCCAGGTGTGCGGTCGGATCCAAAACACCGACAGCTGGCGCGCCAGGTAGGGGGTGTGTCGACGATCCAAGCTAGCTCAATGGCCGTCACCTTCTACAGCAAGATCACCCTGCGTCCCGGATCCGTATTCTGCTTCAGAACAATCTCATCCATAGCGGATGAAGAGGGAACTCTGCACCGCATTGCAGATCCGCTGGAAAAGAAGTCTCCTCCAACAAACTCCGAAAATGCCGGAGAAGCGCAACCTCCAGCTCTCCGGAAAAAGATCGTCTCCAAAAAATCGAGAACCGAGGGCCCGCTGACCCGGAGAACTCCACTGTCTACTTCCCCGACAAAAGAATGGACACAGATCGCGAGGAAGAAGGAGACCAAGGGAAAGCAAGTCGTTCTTTCCGTTCCTCCGCCCTCAAAGGAGAACGGAAAGAAAGTCGCCGCGACGACAGTACCGTTCTACCCCGATGTCCTCTTCATCGGGAGAGTGGAGTCACCTACCGTCTCCGACGACGAGCCGACCGCACCCGGAGAAGAACCGCCTCAACGAGAATCCCACCGGCGGAGGAACCGGCGCAGGAACATTCGACGACATCACGCGGCCGGAGAACGGGATCCGGAGCAGCCTGTCTCGCGAGACGAGGTCTCGAAGATAGGAGAGACTCCGGAAGAACGCGTCTTCAGGGAACGAAGGAACTCCCGACGACATGACCGTCGACGAGCTCAGGAACAAGCCGAGCAAAACGCAAGGCAACGCCGAGAAAATCCACTACTCGGCCGCAACCTGAACCCCGACTTCGCCCGAGCCATGAATACGCCGAGTGAAGTCGGAGGAGTACTAGCTCGGATAGCTGACGGACTCCCTCGGACTCCAGACGCCGAGGGCTATCGACGCCTGCTCACCCAGGCGGCTAACCATCTTCTACCTCTTGCTCACCCGCCGAATGATTTGCGGCACGCCATCAACAGTCGCCGGGACGCATGGAGTTCTATCAACGCTTCGCGAGAACGACGGCATGAGAATGAGATACACTGCCGGGAGGAATACGACAGGGATCATGGCATCCCCACTCGGAGCCAAGCCACCGGAACCGAATCAACGACGGCCTCGACTGGTGGAACTGCCCAGGGACGGTCGAGGAACCACGACAACTACTCTCCTCCCCGGGACAGACATCATCACCGACGACAGGAGGACACATGCGGAGTGTCAGCCCTCACTCCACGCCTTAGGGCCATTCAATGGCCCCCAAACTTCAAGGTATCCAATGTCGATAAATATGAACCTAAGCAAGATCTAGGGGGTTGGCTAGCCGTCTACACCATCGCTGCTCGAGCTGCCGGGGCGTCCGAAGACGTGATGACCGCGTACTTACCCATTGTCCTTGGGCAAGACGCGCTGCAATGGCTGCGACATCTACCCCGACACTGCATCGACGACTGGGGCGACTTCAGTCGACGCTTCACCGCCAACTTCCAGTCCCTCTCCGACAAGCCGGCGCAACCATGGGACCTCAAATCCATCAGGCGCCGGGGGGACGAGACTCTCCGGTCGTACCTCAAAAGGTTTCAGACCATGAGAAATCGTATCCCCGAGGTCACGGAGGCGGCCGTGGCAGAGGATTTCTATAGAGGATCCAATGACTCGGTTTTCGTCTGAGCCATACTACAGAAGGCGCCGACTACCTCTGAGGAGCTGTTCCGGGAAGCCGACCTCTACATCACCGCCGACGAGCGGGCCCAGGACCTTATCGGAGGAGCAAAGCCCGCACTGGCAGCACCACGACGCGACGCGAACCAGCAACCCGACAAACGATGGGAGAAGAGGCCTCGCGAAGAAGTACACGCCGCCGGACCACCTGCCTCTCGCGCCCGAGGAGGACCTCGTGGAGGCGAACGCACGCTGGACGACATCCTCGACGCCCAGTGCCCGTACCACAAGGACATGCGCCACACTCTTCGTAATTGCCGGGACTTCAAGCATTCCGTCGGACACGACCGACCCTTCCAACCTCTACCTCCTCCTCCGCCGAGGGGAGGACCAGATGAACCACGACAACTCCATCAGCAGGAGGAGGGAGGAGGAGGAGGAGGAGCTTTTCCACGTGTTGACAGGGAGTTCAACGTCATTTTCGGTGGGCACGGATCACAGGAGAACAAAAGACAACAAAAGCTCAACGATCGCCAGATACTGGTGGCGACCACCGGCCCTCCCACCCCATACCGGTGGTCGGAGCACCCGATCACCTTCACTCGGGCGGATCAATGGCTCAACTTCGACCATCCGGGCAAATACCCGCTTCTCGTCGATCCAGTGATCCGAGAGAGCCGGGTGAAGAAGGTGTTAGTGGACGGGGGGAGCAGCATCAACGTCACCTTCCCCCGGACACTCCAAGGCTTGGGAGTTCACCTCAAAGAGCTCCACGAGTCGGACACCCCTTTCTTCGGCATCGTGCCGACGGAAGGGGAATACCCGCTGGGCCACATCTACATGCCAGTCACCTTCGGAACTCCGGAGAACTACAGAACCGAATTCCTGAGGTTTGAAGTGGCGAACTTCGACTGTAGGTACAACGCCATCATCGGGAGGCCGGGACTGGCCAAATTCATGGCCATCCCTCATTACACGTACATAATACTGAAGATGCCAGGGCCGCAAGGAATCATAACTGTGCGCACCGACTTCCAAGGCGCCGCAGAGTGTTTCCGAGTGGCCATCCAAGCAGCCCTCACCACCAAGCCGTCAGCGGTTTCTTCGACACTGGCGAACTCTAAGCCTGAAGAGGACCTCGCAGTACCGGCGAACGAAGCTCAGACCGTGACTTCTATGCGGCCGACTGAAGAAACCAAGAGGATCAACCTGGGGTTCGCTGATGAACGCAAGACTGCCATCATCAGCTCCAGCTTGGACGACAAATAGGAAAGCGCGCTCGTCCAGTTTCTGCAAGATAACCGAGACGTATTCGCATGGCAGCCTGCGGATATGCCGGGAGTCCCAAGAGAACTGGCCGAGCACAAATTGAAGGTCTACCCCTAGGCAAGGCCGATTCGGCAAAAGCTACGACGTTTCACGCCCGACAAGAGAGAGGCCATTCGTGCTGAGCTGGCCCGCTTGGTCGCGGCCGGGTTCATTAGAGAAGTGTTACATCCCGAGTGGTTAGCCAACCCTGTTCTTGTACTCAAAAAGAATAAAGTGGATTGGCGCATGTGTGTTGATTATACTGATCTCAACAAACACTGTCCGAAGGATCCCTTCGGGCTCCCAAGGATAGATCAGGTGGTGGACTCCACCGCTGGGTGTTCCGTGCTATCTTTCCTGGATTGCTATTCCGGATACCACCAGATTAGTTTGGCAAAGGAAGATGAAGAAAAAACAGCATTCATTACTCCATTTGGTGCTTTCTGTTATACCTCCATGCCGTTTGGCCTCAAAAACGCTGGAGCAACCTACCAGAGAGCCATCCAAACATGCTTAGCCGATCACTGGGGCAAGCGTGTGGAGGCCTACGTGGATGATGTGGTTATCAAAACAGAGAACTCAGAAAACTTCATCGAAGACTTACAATTGGTTTTCAACAGTCTGAGGCGGTATAGATGGAAGCTTAATCCCGAGAAATGTGTTTTCGGGGTACCGACAGGAAAGTTACTCGGGTTTATTGTCAGCAACCGGGGAATTGAGGCTAATCCAGATAAGATTGAAGCCATCATGAAGATGGGAGCACCTCGATCACAAAAGAAGGTTCAGCGACTTACTGGATGTATGGCGGCTCTGAGCAGATTTATATCCAGGCTGGGGGAGAAAGGTCTACCATTTTACAAGCTGCTCAAAAAGGTGGATAAGTTTCAATGGACTTCAGAGGCACGGGAAGCTCTAGATGCACTGAAGAAATTCTTGACAACACCACCAGTACTGAAACCACCACAACAAGCCACGTCAACCCAACCGGCTGAAGATCTGTTACTATATATCTCTTGCACGACTCACGTGGTAAGCACCGCGTTGGTAGTCGAGCGAGCAGAAGAAGGACATGCCTACCCCGTACAACATCCTGTTTATTTCATCAGCGAAGTTCTGGGTCCATTGAAGAAAAAATATCCTCAAGTGCAGAAGCTATTATATGCAGTACTTCTAACTACCCGCAAGCTGCGTCACTACTTTGATGATCACAAAGTCATAGTAGTCACCGGCTTTCCGATAGGGGATATTCTTCACAACAAGGAAGCAATTGGCCGAATAGCTAAGTGGGCCTGTGAACTGGGGTCTCATGACATCGAATTTCGACCTCGTACTGCCATAAAATCTCAAGCGTTGGTTGACTTCGTTTCAGAATGGACTGAACAACAAATACCAGAGAACCCAGAAACGGCAGAAGTATGGAAGATGTATTTTGATGGCTCACTGAAGCTGCAGGGAGCAGGAGCAGGAATTCTCTTCACCGCACCTGGAGGAGAGCACCTCAAATATGCCCTCCAGTTGCTGTTTCCAGCCTCTAACAATGCAGCCGAGTATGAAGCTTTGATCCATGGATTGAACATCGCCATATCATTGGGCATCAAGAGATTGATGGTATACGGAGACTCTCTGGTAGTCATTAGCCAGATAAACAAAGAGTGGGATTGTTCAAACGATTCAATGGGAAAATACTGTACTGCCGTCCGAAAGTTGGAAGACAAATTTGAAGGTCTGGAATTTCATCATGTAGAAAGAGATCGGAACACAACAGCCGATGTACTATCTAAGTTAGGATCCAGTCGAACTCAGGTCCCACCTGGAGTCTTTGTGCAAGAAATACTACAGCCGAGTATCTCAATGGATCAAACAGAAGAATGCAACATCATAGATCAACCCGAATCAGACTCTGATGACTGGAGAAAGTCGATCATTAAGTATATAAAGAATGAGGAAGAACCAGACGACAAGAACTCGGCAGAGCGCATTGCCAGACAGTCAGCTCACTATACACTCATTGGGGAGACCTTGTACAGAAGGGGTGCATCAGGCGTCCTCATGAAGTGCATTCTCTCGGCCACTGGGAAGCAACTTCTGGAGGAGGTCCATGCTGGGCAATGTGGAATACATGCAGCCTCCAGAACACTAGTCGGGAAGGTCTTCAGGTCAGGATTCTATTGGCCAACAGCAAAGAATGATGCAGCCGAGTTAGTTCAGAGGTGCGAAGCTTGCCAATACTTGTCAAAACAACAACATCTGCCAGCACAGCAACTGCAGACCATACCAGTAACTTGGCCTTTCGCATGTTGGGGACTGGATATGATTGGACCTTTCAAGAAAGCTCAAGGGGGATACACTCATGTATTGGTAGCAATCGACAAATTCACTAAATGGATAGAATTCAAGCCCATCGCATCTTTAACTTCTGCTAAGGCCGTGGAATTCATACAAGACATAATATTCAGATTCGGGATACCAAACAACATCATAACTGACTTAGGATCCAACTTCACAAGTTCAGAGTTCTTCGACTTCTGCGAGCAAAAGAGCATTCAGATCAAGTATGCGTCTGTAGCACATCCAAGGGCAAACGGGCAAGTTGAGCGAGCCAACGGGATGATACTGGAGGCACTCAGGAAAAAGGTCTTCGACAAGAATGAAAAGTTCGCAGGAAAGTGGATAAGGGAGTTGCCCTATGTCGTTTGGAGCCTAAGAACCCAACCTAGCCGAGCCCTGCATGGAAACACTCCTTTCTTCATGGTCTATGGGTCGGAGGCAGTGCTACCCACTGATCTCAAGTTTGGGGCGCCAAGGTTGGTCTTCGAAAGCATAGCAGAAGCTGAGGCCACCAGGCTGGAGGACATTGATGTACTTGAGGAAGAACGGCTAAACGCGGTAATCCAATCAGCACGGTACCAGCAGACTCTAAGGCGCTATCACGACAAGGCTGTGCGACAACGATTCTTCTCAGTAGGAGATCTCGTCCTCCGCCGAATTCTAACGGGGGAGGGACGACACAAGTTATCACCCTTATGGGAAGGACCCTTCATGGTAGCAGAAGTCACTCGGCCCGGATCGTATCGCCTCACTCAGATGGATGGCACAGAAGTTGGGAACTCTTGGAACATAGAACACCTCAGGAAGTTTTATCCCTAGCTGCATCTCGAAAGCCATTGGACGACGATATACTCTGTAAAATGGAAATGTGTCATCAATAAAGAAAGGCTTCAAATATACTCAGTTTGTTCACGGTTGACATGCTCACGCTTACTTAACTCGGGGCGACCACTATGCCCTGCTAACGGAGCAATCGACTTAAGTTGGCAACAACTTAAGGCGGTGCAACATGCTCACGCTTACTTAACTCGGGGTGACCACTATGCCCTGCCAACGGAGCAATCAGCTTAATTCGGCAACGACTTAAGGCGGTGCAACATGCTCACGCTTACTTAACTCGGGGTGACCACTATGCCCTGCCAACGGAGCAATCGGCTTAAGTCGGCAACGACTTAAGGCGGTGCAACATGCTCACGCTTACTTAACTCGGGGTGACCACTATGCCCTGCCAACAGAGCAATCGGCTTAAGTCGGCAAAGACTTAAGGCGGTGCAACATGCTCACGCTTACTTAACTCGGGGTGACCACTATGCCCTGCCAACGGAGCAATCGGCTTAAGTCGGCAACGACTTAAGGCGGTGCAACATGCTCACGCTTACTTAACTCGAGGTGACCACTATGCCCTGCCAACGGAGCAATCGGCTTAAGTCGGCAACGACTTAAGGCGGTGCAACATGCTCACGCTTACTTAACTCGGGGTGACCACTACGCCCTGCCAACGGAGCAATCGGCTTAAGTCGGCAACAACTTAAGGCGGTGCAACATGCTCACGCTTACTTAACTCGGGGTGACCACTATGCCCTACTAATGGAGCAATTGGCTAAAGTCAGTGGCGACTTAAGCCGGTGCAACATGCTCATGCCTATGCAATCCAGGGTGACCACTACGCCCTATTAACAAAAATAAACGACTTAAGGCAGCAGCGACTTAAAGCGATCTGACGTAATTATGATTACTCATACAGGGATGACTTATATATCCCGCAAACAAATTTCATAATCATCGCGCATCATTTCACCACTGCAAATCTACAAACTGATAAATTCTGAGACAATAAGAGAGTAATTATATCATTCGAATGCTGAACTGACATCCTCTAACAAATACCCAATCATGCTAACCGCGCGCTCAAAGCACGCAAAATGTTTCTCTATTTCGCAATGTCTTTTTCAAGAGCGACCGACGAAGAAGGGCGACTCGAGGAATCAGGAGCAGCATTCACATCAGCCCTTATGTCTTCAGGAACAACCACGCCGGGTCTCCTCATCAAGATCCGTCCCGCCCGAATAGCCTTGTCCATGGCTCTGTCGCGCTGAGCTTTGAGAGTAACAGAAGTTTCTTCGGCAACTTTAGTAGCCAGTCGAGCAGTTTCTAACTCCTGGACAATGGATTTTTTGGAAGCTCGGAGTTCTTTGATAGTAGCATCCTTTGCTGATATCAACTGCTTGAGCCGGGTTACCTCATCCATGGATTCCTGCAGCTTACAACGTTGGAGGTCTAATTCTTCCATGGTGAAGCGATGACTTCTTTCCAAGATAGTCAGCGAGTTGCTAGAGTCACGATACAACCTTTCAAGATTGTCTCTAGAAGCAGCAAGGATGCGTTTTTCTTCCTGCAAACAAAAGTCACCCCCCCTCAAACACCAAGCAAGTAATGGCAGCACAACAAGGCAAAGCGCAGTTTCATAAATCACCTTTTCAGAGCCGAGCTGAGCATGAAGAGAAGAACTCAGTGCATTGGCGTCATCTAAAGCAGCGGAGACCTGACCCAACTCAACCTGACTCTGAGAGTACTTTTCCTCAAAGTCAGAGCATCGCTGGACCAATTCAGCCTAATCTCGGGAATGTTTTTCTTCAAGAGTGGAAATCTGCTGAGTCATGCCTAGCAGGAGATAATCAAACAAAATAATGGTCAAAATATAGAGCAGTCTACAGTAAAGGCAAAGAAAAGCAAAAGGGCATTAACCAGTGTTGGTTACCTCCAATTCAGGGATATGACGTTGAAGCGACACTGGATTCCAACATGTAAGTGACGAAGCTACTTCTGGGATAGAAGCACCCTATAGCCTCAGCTGGCCAGCCATCCCATCCACCAAAGCCTGATGAGGAAAACAGATGAGTGTAATGACAGCAGTTCACACAATGTGAAAACCAAGCTAAAATACATCACAGTACCTGGAGGTTGGAAAAGAACGAAGGGATCCCCAAATCAGGAGAGATCAGTTGATAATCAGGCGTGAGGCCACCACCCGAAGCAGCGTGCAATGAACCAGTAGGAATCAGCTCGGTGCCTTCAACAGAGCCAAACACTCGATCAGCGGGGACGCTGCCCTCTAAAGCGACTCCCTGGTCCACGGTTTGGGTTACCACCATACAGCCAGAGTGTGGAGGAGATCCCGCATGAACGTCCATGGAAGTACAGGAAGGAGACCCTGCTCGGGCACCCTCGGGGGCTGGGTCATGGTTTGCACTGCCCACTTGAGCCGGATCATCCCCGGCAGCACCCTCGGGGGCTGGGCAGTGGCTTACACCCTTCACCTGAGCCAAGTCATCCCTGGCAACATCCTCGGGGGCTGGGCATGTGTCAGCACCATTCTTGAGGTCCAAGCTCTCTGCAGTAACCACCTCTAAGGTTGACGGGCCCTCAGCCACTTCCATAGGACCAGGACAATCCAAGTCAGCTTCCCGACCCTCGAGATCGCGCTCTAAGGTCGACGGGGCACGAGATGACCTCAACCCAGCATCAGGCACGTCAACGCAAGCCTCCATTGCACCATCATCCACTGGCTCCGATAACAAATCTTCTGGAACCATATCTTCGAGAGTCTGATCAAAGTTGGCTAGGGACAGTTCTTGCAGACCAATGAGGGCAGACAAAGTAGGAGAGGGAACTCCACTACTTTCACCGCTGGCGATGAACTGCCGACTGTTTTTCCGAGTCAAAGGAGCTTCATTCTCTTCCTCCTCATCATCCACATTGGCAACACAAGCAGCACCCCCTTTGGGATCAGCAGCAGATTGGGGACACCCATTGGGGTCAGCATCAATAAGTCCAGTCGCAGGCATTTCTTCAGTAGCAGGAACCGAGGTACCAGCATCCTGATCAAAACTGGACACTCGCCGGAGGCGTCTTCTTTTCTTCTTCTGCTCATCAATAGAAGGATCAGGCTGATTGGTTCGGCAAGGGCGCCTCGGGCGAGCACTGACAGGCTTCTGAACATCCAAAGTCGTATCAGCTTCTGGGAGGGTGAAAGGGAAATGTGCCCTTGGGCCATTTCTAAGTATTTTGGTGATTTAGTGTCCAACACAAGTAACTAAGTGTAAAAAGGTGGACAAGGTACAAATCAAGAATTAAGGTATGTTTCTCAGACTTAGTACATTGTTTTATGGACTAATGTATTGTGTCTAAGTGCTGGAAACAGGAAAAATCCAATTGGAAATGTCTTGGCTCGAGCAGCCAAGAATCTGCTGAGTCTGCAAGCACCGGACTGTCCGGTGGTGCACCGGACAGTGTCCGGTGCGTCAGGCTGGCTCGAGCGAAGTGGCTGCTCTCGGGGATTCACTGGCGACGTACGGCTAAAATTCACCGGACTGTCCGGTGTGCACCGGACTGTCCGGTGAGCCAACGGTCGGCCGGGCCAACGGTCGGCCGCGCAATCTGCGCGGGACACGTGGCCGAGCCAACGGCTAGAAGACGGCACCGGACTGTCCGGTGTGCACCGGACATGTCCGGTGCGCCAACGGCTCTCAGGCTGCCAACGGTCGGCTTCGCTATTTAAGGAAGGAAATTGGGCACCGGACAGTGTCCGGTGTGCACCGGACAGTCCGGTGCCCCCGATGACAGAAGGCAAGAATGGCTTTCCAAACTTGTGCTCAACGGCTCCTAGCTGCCTTGGGGCTATAAAAGGGACCCCTAGGCGCATGGAGAAGGACACCAAGCATCCTTTGAGCATTATTGATCACTCACACTTCATTCTCGCGCACTTGTTTGACATTCTAGTGATTTGAGCTCCGTTCTAGTGTGCTAGTCTCTTGAGCTCAAGTCTGGGTTTTGCGTGTGCGTATTCGCTGTGATCTTTGTGTCGTGTGTGAGTTGCTAATCCCTCCCTTGCTCTGTGATTCTTCGTGAACATCTTGTGTAAGGGCGAGAGGCTCCAAGCTGTGGAGATTCCTCGCAAACGGGATTAAGAGAAGCAAAGCAACACCGTGGTATTCAAGTTGGTCTTTGGACCGCTTGAGAGGGGTTGATTGCAACCCTCGTCCGTTGGGACGCCACAACGTGGAGTAGGCAAGCGTTGGTCTTGGCCGAACCACGGGATAACCACTGTGCCATCTCTGTGATTGATATCTCTTGGTTATTGTGTTGTGTTGAGATCCTTCTCTAGCCACTTGGCATATTACTGTGCTAACAAGTAATCAAGTTTTGTGGCTTAAGTTTTTGAAGTGTTACAGGATCACCTATTCACCCCCCTCTAGGTACTCTCAATTGGTATCAGAGCCGTTCTCTTCAAGAAAGGGACTAACCGCCCGAAGAGATGGATCCTAAAGGCAAGGGGATGGTGATCAACGACAAGGAGAAGGAGTCCTTCGTCAACGAGCCCAATGATGACATGCCCACCGACTCAGGCTCGGGCCACAAAAGAAAAGACGGGAGGAAGAAGAAGACTAGGCGCATCAAGGAAATTGTCTACTACGACAGCGACGAATCTTCCTCCTCCCAAAAGGACAACGACGACTACGACAGACGGTTAACTCAAACTTTTCTTTCGATTATTCGCGCATTCCGCATAGCTCAAATGCTCAATTGCTCCCCATTCCACTTGGCAAGCCCCCTCACTTTGATGGAGAGGATTACGGATTTTGGAGCCACAAAATGCGTACTCACCTGTTTTCTCTCCATCCAAGCATTTGGGAGATTGTGGAAAGTGGAATGAAATTTGATAGCTCGGATAGCCCTGTGTTTATTAATGAACAGATTCATAAAAATGCACAAGCTACTACTGTGTTGCTAGCCTCTTTGTGCAGGGACGAGTATCACAAGGTGAGCGGCTTGGACAATGCCAAGCAGATCTGGGACACCCTCAAGATCTCTCATGAGGGAAACGACGTCACCTTGCTCACCAAAATGGAGTTAGTGGAGGGCGAGCTTGGACGGTTCGCGATGATAAGGGGCGAGGAGCCGACACAAACATACAACCGGCTCAAGACCCTTATCAACAAAATAAGGAGCTACGGGAGCACGCGATGGACGGACCACGACGTCGTCCGCCTAATGCTAAGGTCATTTACCATTCTTGATCCTCATTTGGTGAACAATATACGTGAAAATCCCAGGTACACCAAGATGTCGCCCGAAGAAGTTCTTGGGAAGTTCGTAAGCGGGCGAATGATGATCAAGGAGGCAAGATACGTGGACGACGCGTTGAACGGTCCTAGTCATGAGCCTCAACCCATTGCTCTCAAGGCAACAAGGAGCAAGGAGGCGCTACCAAGCAAGGTGGCGCAAGTTGAGGCGGCCGGACTCAACGATGAGGAGATGGCTCTCATCATTAAGCGCTTCAAGACGGCGCTTAAAGGTCGCAAGGGGCAGCCGAGCAAGACCAAAGCCAAGGGGAAGCGCTCATGCTTCAAATGCGGTAAGCTTGGTCATTTTATTGCTAACTGTCCCGACAATGATAGTGATTAGGACCAAGGGAACAAGAGGGAGAAAAAGAAGCATTACAAGAAGGCCAAGGGCGAGGCACATATCGGAAAGGAGTGGGATTCGGATTGTTCCTCCTCCGACTCTGACAATGAAGGACTCGCCGCCACTGCCTTCAACAAGTCATCCCTCTTCCCCAACGAGCGTCACACTTGCCTCATGGCAAGAGAGAAGAAAGTAAGCACTCATACTAGTACTTATGCTTCTTCGAGTGAAGATGAGTCTAGTGATGATGATGAGATAGATTACTCATGCTTATTCAAGGGATTAGATAGAACCAAGGTAGACAAAATTAATGAATTAATTGATGCCTTGAATGACAAGAATATGCTTTTAGAAAAACAAGAGGATTTGTTGTATGAAGAACATGATAAATTTGTAGAAGCACAGAAATCTCTTGCTCTAGAAACTAAGAGGAATGAAATGCTCTCTAGTGAATTATCTTCTTGTCATGAAACTATTGCTAAGTTAAAAAGTTTTAATGAGGATTTAAATGCTAAACTAGAAGTAGCTAGTAAATCTAATTCTTGTGTAGAAATTGTTGAAACTTGTAATAGGTGTAAAGATTTTGACATTGATGCTTGTAGTGATCATTTAGTTTCAATTTCCAAATTAAATGATGAATTAGCTAGTCTTAATGCCCAACTTAAGACTAGCAAGAATGAATTTGACAAGCTAAAATTTGCAAGGGATACCTACACAATTGGTAGACACCCCTCAATTAAGGATGGACTTGGCTACAAGAGGGAAGCCAAGAACTTGACAAGCCATAAGGCTCCCATCTCCGCCAAGGAGAAAGGGAAGGCCCCTATGGCTAGTAGTGTGCAAAAGAACCATGCCTTTATGTACTATGATAGAAGACAACCTACAAATGCTTATAGGAGTTGTAATGTATATAATGCCCTTGACTCTTATGCCATGGTTGCTTCTAGTTCTTCTTATGTGCATGATAGAAATGTTGGTAGGAGAAATGTTATTCATAATATGCCTAGGAGAAGTGTCGTTAATGTTCCTAGGAAAATTAGTGAACCTTCTACAATATATCATGCTTTAAATGCTTCTTTTGCTATTTGTAGAAAGGATAGGAAGATAGTTGCTAGAAAATTAGGGGCAAGATGCAAGGGAGACAAAACTTGCATTTGGGTCCCTAAGGATATTTGTGCTAACCTTGCAGGACCCAACATGAGTTGGGTACCTAAGACCCAAGCCTAAATTTGCCTTGCAGGTTTATGCATCTGGGGGTTCAAGCTGGATTATTGACAGCGGATGCACAAACCATATGACGGGGGAGAAGAAGATGTTCACCTCCTACATCAAGAATAAAGATTCCCAAGATTCAATAATATTCGGTGATGGGAATCAAGGCAAGGTAAAAGGGTTAGGTAAAATTGCAATCTTAAATGAGCACTCTATCTCTAATGTGTTTTTAGTAGAGTCTCTTGGATATAATTTGCTATCTGTTAGTCAATTATGCAATATGGGATATAACTGTTTGTTTACAAATGTAGATGTGTCTGTCTTTAAAAGATGTGATGGTTCACTAGCTTTTAAGGGTGTACTAGACGGCAAGCTTTACTTAGTTGATTTTGCAAAAGAAGAGGCTGGTCTAGATGCATGCTTAATGGCTAAGACTTGCATGGGCTGGCTGTGGCATCGCCGCTTAGCACATGTGGGGATGAAGAACCTCCACAAACTTCTAAAGGGAGAACATGTGATAGGTCTAACCAATGTTCATTTCGAAAAAGATAGACCTTGTGCAGCTTGTCAAGCAGGGAAACAAGTGGGA
The DNA here is from genome assembly GCA_029449295.1 of Zea luxurians. Classification (NCBI taxonomy): domain Eukaryota; kingdom Viridiplantae; phylum Streptophyta; class Magnoliopsida; order Poales; family Poaceae; genus Zea; species Zea luxurians. The sequence goes on along the minus strand of JAOPSE010000004.1, from coordinate 178,300,804 downwards.
GGCTCTCATCACACCAAAAATGTGATGACAACATCAAGACCCCTGGAGCTGCTACATATGGACCTCTTCGGACCCGTCGCCTATCTGAGCATAGGAGGAAGTAAGTATGGTCTAGTTATCGTTGATGACTTTTCCCACTTCACTTGGGTGTTCTTTTTGCAGGATAAGTCTGAAACCCAAGGGACCCTCAAGCGCTTCCTAAGGAGAGCTCAAAATGAGTTTGAACTCAAGGTGAAGAAGATAAGGAGCGACAACGGGTCCGAATTCAAGAACCTTCAAGTGGAGGAGTTTCTTGAGGAGGATGGGATCAAGCACGAGTTCTCCGCTCCCTACACACCTCAGCAAAATGGTGTGGTAGAGAGGAAGAACAGGACGCTCATAGATATGGCGAGGACTATGCTTGGAGAATTCAAGACCCCCGAGTGCTTTTGGTCGGAAGCCGTGAACACGGCTTGCCACGCCATCAACAGGGTCTACCTTCACCGCCTCCTCAAGAAGACGTCGTATGAGCTGCTAACCGGTAACAAACCTAATGTATCGTATTTTCGTGTTTTTGGGAGTAAATGCTACATTCTAGTGAAGAAGGGTAGGAATTCCAAATTTGCTCCCAAAGCCGTAGAAGGATTTTTACTAGGTTATGATTCAAATACAAAGGCGTATAGGGTCTTCAACAAATCATCGGGTTTGGTTGAAGTCTCTAGCGACGTTGTATTTGATGAGACTAATGGCTCTCCAAGAGAGCAAGTTGTTGATCTTGATGATGTAGATGAAGAAGACGTTCCAACGGCCGCGATACGCACCATGGCGATTGGAGATGTACGGTCTCAGGAACACTTGGAGCAAGATCAACCGTCTTCCTCAACTATGGTGCATCCCCCAACCCAAGATGACGAACAGGTACCTCAAGTGGAGGCACATGATCAAGGGGGAGCACAGGATGTTCAAGAGGAAGAAGCACCTCAGGCACCTCCAACCCAAGTTCGAGCGACAATTCAAAGGGATCATCCCGTCGACCAGATATTGGGTGATATTAGCAAGGGAGTAACTACTCGCTCAAGATTAGTTAATTTTTGTGAGCATTACTCTTTTGTCTCTTCTATTGAGCCTTTCAGGGTAGAAGAGGCCTTGCTAGATCCGGACTGGGTGTTGGCCATGCAGGAGGAACTCAACAACTTCAAGCGCAACGAAGTTTGGACACTGGTGCCTCGTCCCAAGCAAAATGTTGTGGGAACCAAGTGGGTGTTCCGCAACAAACAGGACGAGCACGGGGTGGTGACGAGAAACAAGGCTCGACTTGTGGCAAAAGGTTATGCCCAAGTCGCAGGTTTGGACTTTGAGGAGACTTTTGCTCCTGTGGCTAGGCTAGAATCAATTCGTATCTTGCTAGCATATGCCGCTCACCATTCTTTCAGGTTGTACCAAATGGATGTGAAGAGCGCTTTCCTCAACGGGCCGATCAAAGAGGAGGTGTACGTGGAGCAGCCCCCTGGCTTCGAGGATGAACGGTACCCCGACCACGTGTGTAAGCTCTCTAAGGCGCTCTATGGACTTAAGCAAGCCCCAAGAGCATGGTATGAATGCCTTAGAGACTTTTTAATTGCTAATGCTTTCAAGGTTGGGAAAGCCGATCCAACTCTTTTTACTAAGACTTGCGATGGTGATCTTTTTGTGTGCCAAATTTATGTCGACGACATAATATTTGGTTCTACTAACCAAAAGTCTTGTGAAGAGTTTAGCAGGGTGATGACGCAGAAATTCGAGATGTCGATGATGGGCGAGTTGACCTACTTCCTTGGGTTTCAAGTGAAGCAACTCAAGGACGGCACCTTCATCTCCCAAACGAAGTACACACAAGATTTGCTAAAAAGGTTTGGGATGAAGGACGCAAAGCCCGCAAAGACGCCGATGGGAACCGACGGACACACCGACCTCAACAAAGGAGGTAAGTCCGTTGATCAAAAAGCATACCGGTCCATGATAGGTTCTTTGCTTTATTTATGTGCTAGTAGACCGGATATTATGCTTAGCGTATGCATGTGTGCTAGATTTCAATCCGATCCGAAGGAGTGTCACTTAGTGGCTGTGAAGCGAATTCTTCGATATTTAGTCGCTACGCCTTGCTTCGGGATCTGGTATCCAAAGGGGTCTAACTTTGACTTGATTGGGTACTCAGATTCCGACTATGCTGGATGTAAGGTCGATAGGAAGAGTACATCGGGGACATGCCAATTCTTAGGAAGGTCCCTGGTGTCATGGAACTCTAAGAAACAAACCTCCGTTGCCCTATCCCACGCTGAGGCTGAGTATGTTGCCGCAGGACAGTGTTGCGCGCAACTACTTTGGATGAGGCAAACCCTCAGGGACTTTGGCTACAATCTGAGCAAAGTCCCACTCCTATGTGATAATGAGAGTGCTATCCGAATAGCGGAAAATCCTGTTGAGCACAGCCGCACAAAGCACATTGACATCCGGCATCACTTTTTGAGAGACCACCAGCAAAAGGGAGATATCGAAGTGTTTCATGTTAGCACCGAGAACCAGCTAGCCGATATCTTTACCAAGCCTCTAGATGAGAAGACCTTTTGCAGGCTGCGTAGTGAGCTCAATATCTTAGATTCGCGGAACTTGGATTGAAATGTAGCATACATGTGTTTATGCTTTTGATCATGTTCATTCTGCATTTTGTTGCTTATTGTGGTGCTCAAGTTGTACAAACACTCCCTGGACCTCACAAGTCCTGTTTGCAAGTAATGCACATATTTAGGGGGAGCTGTGCTACAACTTGACCCTTTGAGACTAACCATGTACTTGAGTATCGTTGTTTTAGTCTCCAAGGAAAATTGAAAGGGAAAAGGTGGACTTGGACCATGCAAGACTTCCACTGCACTCCGATGAAAAGAGTAACTTTTCCAAGTTCATCTTCATACTCTTATTGCCTTTGTGTTCTTATTTGAAGATTTTGGTAAGGCAATGGGGTTAAAGGGCCAAGATTGATCCCGTTTTGGTGCTTGATGCCAAAGGGGGAGAAAATAAAGGCCAAAGCGATAAATGGATCAGCTACCACTTGAGAGATTTTGAAAACAGTAGAATAGAGCTTTTGGTTTGTCAAAACTTTTTTGTTGTCTCTCTTGTCAAAAGTTGGCTTCTTGTGGGGAGAAGTATTGATTATGGAAAAAGGGGGAGTTTTTGAAATCTTAAATCAATTTCTCTTAGAATGACTCTCTTTATGTCTTAACATGTGTGTTTGACTTAGAGATAGAAATTTGAGTTTGATTTGCAAAAACAAACCAAGTGGTGGCATAGAGTGATCCATATATGTCAAAATCGAATCAAAACAATTTTGAGTTCTTATTTGATTTGATTTTGTACTTGTTCTACTTGCTTTATGTTGTGTTGGCATAAATCACCAAAAAGGGGGAGATTGAAAGGGAAATGTGCCCTTGGGCCATTTCTAAGTATTTTGGTGATTTAGTGTCCAACACAAGTAACTAAGTGTAAAAAGGTGGACAAGGTACAAATCAAGAATTAAGGTATGTTTCTCAGACTTAGTACATTGTTTTATGGACTAATGTATTGTATCTAAGTGCTGGAAACAGGAAAAATCCAATTGGAAATGTCTTGGCTCGAGCAGCCAAGAATCTGCTGAGTCTGCAAGCACCGGACTGTCCGGTGGTGCACCGGACAGTGTCCGGTGCGTCAGGCTGGCTCGAGCGAAGTGGCTGCTCTCGGGGATTCACTGGCGACGTACGACTAAAATTCACCGGACTGTCCGGTGTGCACCGGACTGTCCGGTGTGCACCGGACTGTCCGGTGAGCCAACGGTCGGCCGGGCCAACGGTCGGCCGCGCAATCTGCGCGGGACACGTGGCCGAGCCAACGGCTAGAAGACGGCACCGAACTGTCCGGTGTGCACCGGACATGTCCGGTGCGCCAACGGCTCTCAGGCTGCCAACGGTCGGCTTCGCTATTTAAGGAAGGAAATCGGGCACCGGACAGTGTCCGGTGTGCACCGGACAGTCCGGTGCCCCCGATGACAGAAGGCAAGAATGGCTTTCCAAACTTGTGCTCAACGGCTCCTAGCTGCCTTGGGGCTATAAAAGGGACCCCTAGGCGCATGGAGAAGGACACCAAGCATCCTTTGAGCATTATTAATCACTCACACTTCATTCTCGCGCACTTGTTTGACATTCTAGTGATTTGAGCTCCGTTCTAGTGTGCTAGTCTCTTGAGCTCAAGTCTGGGTTTTGCGTGTGCGTATTCGCTGTGATCTTTGTGTCGTGTGTGAGTTGCTAATCCCTCCCTTGCTCTGTGATTCTTCGTGAACATCTTGTGTAAGGGCGAGAGGCTCCAAGCTGTGGAGATTCCTCGCAAACGGGATTAAGAGAAGCAAAGCAACACCGTGGTATTCAAGTTGGTCTTTGGACCGCTTGAGAGGGGTTGATTGCAACCCTCGTCCGTTGGGACGCCACAACGTGGAGTAGGCAAGCGTTGGTCTTGGCCGAACCACGGGATAACCACTGTGCCATCTCTGTGATTGATATCTCTTGGTTATTGTGTTGTGTTGAGATCCTTCTCTAGCCACTTGGCATATTACTGTGCTAACAAGTAATCAAGTTTTGTGGCTTAAGTTTTTGAAGTGTTACAGGATCACCTATTCACCCCCCCTCTAGGTACTCTCAGAGGGGCGCCACTACCAACGCACCAGCAGGAGCAGCGTCGGAAGAATCCTCAGCTAGCAGATCAAGCATAGCACTTATCTCTGCATCACTAGGGTTCAGGGGCACCTCAAAATGAACCTGCCGTTCGTCATCAGGAATCTCCCCAAGCGAGGCAACCAAAGCACTGACTTCTTCAGCAGAGGGTCGCACTCTAAGGCCCAAACTGCCATCAGTAATGGGTGGATTCGACACGAAAAGGGTGAAGGCTTTGGGAGGACGCAAGTTCCAGGCCGAGTACGCCACTGGAGCACCAACATTTGACACCTTGCCCCTGAGGATCATTTCAAGTCGGCTCACCAAGTCTGCAGAAGGAATTCTCCTGTTGGTAACCCGAGTGGAGTCAGCTAGCCCTCGATACAGATAAGCTGGATAGGCCCTGTCTTTCAGTGGCTGAATATTCTTAAAAACAAAGTCAGTAACCACAGCTTCAGCAGTCAGACCCCTTTCTTTCAGCAGTCCAACTTCAGCTAGCAACACACCTGCCTCAGCTACCTCCTGATCTGTGGGAGACTCAGTCCAGCTTGGGGTGCGAACGTCCGGCTTTCTTCCCGACCGGGAGGGGAGAGAATTCCCATAATTCTCAACTATGAACCACTCTAGGCGCCATCCCTTGATGCTGTCCTTGAGGGGGATCTCGAGATATTTAGTTTTCCTCCTGCGGCGCATCTCCAAGCTGGCACCCCCGACCAACTGATGTTGTCCCCCGGCCATCCCAGGGCGACAATGATACAAGTATTTTCACAAACCGAAATGTGGCAGCACGCCAAGAAAGGCCTCGCATAAGTGAACGAAAATGGAGATTTGCAGAATTGAATTGGGGTTCAGATGGGTCAGGTTAATATGATAGAAATCAAGGAGGCCGCGGAAAAAGGGAGAGATGGGAAGGCCAAGGCCGCGGAGAAGAAAAGGGGCGTAAACAACGGACTCGTGGGTATCCTCTGTCGGAACAGTAAACTGTGGGGGATAGATGTCCCCCGGGTCCACTAAAGGAGTAAAAGACCTCGCGAAAGGCCCAAGGGCCCAATAAATCGTAAGGTCATTCTTTCGTGGGCCTGGGGAGAAACAACCAACAAAGCAGAGCGACGTGAGACCAGATTGGTGCAAACCCGGATGGCCCACAACGTCGAGCGAGTAAATCGCAACAGAGACCCGACTTTCCCGCGCTAAAGCCCCCATGCAATGGAGCCATGCGAGGATAAGTCGACAAGGGTTATGTAGGGATAAACTCAAGAGGTTCACTACCTTTTAGCTACTTGTTGTTATCATATCCACGTGTACTGCCCCACGGTCGAGTATATAAGGCCTAGGGGGCACCCCTTCAGAACGATCGACCCATTACTTAGCCACCCACATCAACTCTCTGTATTCTCGATCCAGAGAGCTCTCTTGTAACCACATCCACCAAGCATACTCATCAGGACGTAGGGTGTTACGCATCTCTAAGCGGCCCGAACCTGTAAAACTTGTCCACTGTCCCTCGTGCGATCGGCGCGAACCATTTTGCTACAGTTGTCGACACCGTCCTACTCCTAAAACACCTTGAGGGGCAACCCCGGGTGTGCGGTCGGACCCAAAACACCGACAGCTGGCGCGCCAGGTAGGGGGTGTGTCGACAATCCAAGCTAGCTCAATGGCCATCTCCTTCTACAGCAAGATCACCCTACGTCCCGGATCCGTGTTCTGCTTTGGAACAATCTCATTTGTAGCGGATGAAGAAGGAATTCTGCACCGTATCGCGGATCCGCCGGAAAAGGAGTCTCCCCCAACGAACTCCAAAAGTACCGGAGAAGCGCAACCTCCAGCTCTCCGGATGAGGATCGTCTCCGGAAAGCCGGGGGCCGAGGGCTCGCTGACCCGGAGAACTCCGCTGCCTACTTCTCCGACAAAAGAATGGACACAGATCGCAAGAAAGAAGGTAACCGGGGAGAAGCAAGTTGCTCTTTCCGTCCCTCATGCCTCAAAGGGGGACGGGAAGAAGATCACCACGACAGCAGCACCGTTCTACCCCGACGTCCTCTTCATCGGGAGAGCGGAGTCGCCCATCATCTCCGACGACGAGCCGACTGTACCCGGGGAGGAACCGCCTCAACGAGAGTCCCGTCGACGGAGGAACCGGCGCAGGAACGTTCGACGACATCACGCAGCCGGAGAGCGGAATCCGGAACAGCTTGTCTCGCGAGACGAGGTCTCAGAGGTAGGAGAAACTCTGGAAGAACGCGTCTTCAGAGAACGAAGGAACTCCCGACGACGCGATCGCCGACGAGCTCAGGAACAGGCTGAGCAGGATGCAAGGCAGCGTCGAGAGAATCCATTCTTCGGGCGCAACCTGAACCCCGACTTCGCCCGAGCTATGAACACGCCGAGCGAAGTCGGAGGGGTACTGGCTCGGATAGCTGAAGGACTTCCTCGGACTCCTGACGCCGATGGCTACCGACGACTGTTCACCTAGGCGGCCAACCATCTTCTACCGCTTGCTCACCCGCCGAACGATCTACGACACGCCATCAACAGTCGCCGAGACACGCGAAGCTCCATCAATGCTTCGCGCGAGCGGCGGCATGAGAACGAGATTCGCCGTCGGGAGGAGTATGACAGGGATCATGGCATCCCGACTCAGAGCCAAGCTACCAGGACTGAGTCGGCAACGGCTTCAACTAGCGGAACCACCCGGGGACGGTCGAGGAATCACAATCACAACTCCCCTCCCCGGGACAGACATCGTCCCCGACGACAGGAGGACACGTGCGGAGTGTCCGCCCTCACTCCGCGCCTTAGGGCCATCCAATGGCCTCCCAACTTCAAGGTATCCAATGTTGACAAATATGAACCTAAGCAGGATCCATGGGGTTGGCTAGCCGTCTATACCACCGCTGCTCGAGCTGCCGGGGCATCCAAAGACGTGATGACCGCATACTTACCCATTGTCCTTGGGCAAGACGCGCTGCAATGGCTGCGACATCTACCCCGACACTGCATCGACGTTTGGGGCGACTTCAGTCGACGCTTCACCGCCAACTTCCAGTCCCTCTCCGACAAGCCGGCGCAACCGTGGGACCTCAAATCCATCAAGCGCCGGGGGGACGAGACTCTCCGGTCGTACCTCAAAAGGTTTCAGACCATGAGAAATCGTATCCCTGAGGTCACAGAGGCGGCCGTGATTGAGGACTTCTACAGAGGCTCCAATGACTCGGTTTTCGTCCGAGCCATACTACAGAGGGCACCAACTACCTCCGAGGAGCTGTTCCGGGAAGCCGACCTCTACATCACCGCCGATGAGCGAGCCCAGGACCTCATCGGTGGAGCAAAGCCCACACCGGCAGCACCACGACGCGACACGAACCAGCAACCCGACAAACGATGGGAGAAGAGGCCTCGCGAAGAAGTGCACGCTGCCGGACCACCTGCCTCTCGCGCCCGAGGAGGACCTCGTGGAGGCGAACGCACGTTGGACGACATCCTCGACGCCCAGTGCCCGTACCACAAGGACATGCGCCACACTCTTCGTAACTGCCGAGACTTCAAGCATTCCGTCGGACACGGCCGACCCTTCCAACCTCTACCTCCTCCTCCGCCGAGGGGAGGACCAGATGAACCACGACAACCCCATCGGCAGGAGGAGGGAGGAGGAGGAGCTTTCCCACGCGTTGACAGGGAGGTCAACGTCATCTTCGGCGGACACGGATCGCAGGAGAACAGAAGACAGCAAAAGCTCAACGATCGCCAGATACTGGTGGCGACCACCGGCCCTCCCGCCCCATACCGGTGGTCGGAGCACCCGATCACTTTCACTCGGGCAGATCAATGGCTCAACTTCGACCATCCGGGCAAATACCCGCTTCTCGTCGATCCGGTGATCCGAGAGAGCCGGGTGAAGAAGGTGTTAGTGGACGGGGGGAGCAGCATCAACGTCACCTTCCCCCGGACACTCCAAGGCTTGGGAGTTCACCTCAGAGAGCTCCACGAGTCGGACACTCCTTTCTTCGGCATCGTGCCGACGGAAGGGGAATACCCGCTAGGCCACATCTACATGCCAGTCACCTTCGGAACTCCGGAGAACTACAGAACCGAGTTCCTGAGGTTTGAAGTGGCGAACTTCGACTGCGGGTACAATGCCATCATCGGGAGGCCTGGATTGGCCAAGTTCATGGCCATTCCGCATTACACATACATGATACTGAAGATGCCAGGACCGCAAGGGATCATAACTGTGCGCGCCGACTTCCAAGGCACCGCAGAGTGTTTCCGAGTGGCTATTCAAGCAGCCCTCACCGCCAAGCCATCGACGGCTCCCTCCACACTGGCGAACTCTAAGCCTGAAGAGGACCTCGCAGTACCGGCGAGCGAAGCTCAGACCGCGACCTCTATGCGGCCGACTGAAGAAACTAAGAGAATCAACCTGGGGTTCGCTGATGAGCGCAAGACGGCCATCATCAGCTCCAGCTTGGATGACAAATAGGAAAGCGTGCTCGTCCGGTTTCTGCAAGATAACCAAGATGTATTCGCATGGCAACCTGCGGATATGCCGGGAGTCCCAAGAGAACTGGCCGAGCACAAACTGAAGGTTTATCCCCAGGCAAGGCCGATTCGGCAAAAACTACGTCGTTTCACGCCTGACAAAAGAGAGGCCATTCGCACTGAGTTAGCTCGCTTGGTCGCAGCTGGATTCATTAGAGAAGTATTACATCCCGAGTGGTTAGCCAACCCTGTTCTTGTACTCAAAAAGAATAAAGTGGATTGGCGCATGTGTGTTGATTATACTGATCTCAACAAACACTGTCCGAAGGATCCTTTCGGGCTCCCGAGGATAGATCAGGTGGTGGACTCCACCGCTGGATGTTCTATGCTGTCTTTCCTGGATTGCTATTCTGGATACCATCAGATTAGTCTGGCAAAGGAAGATGAAGAAAAAACGGCATTCATTACTCCGTTTGGTGCTTTCTGTTATACCTCCATGCCGTTTGGCCTCAAAAACGCTGGAGCAACTTACCAGAGAGCCATTCAAACATGCTTAGCCGATCACTGGGGCAAGCGTGTGGAAGCCTATGTGGATGATGTGGTAATCAAAACACAGGACTCAAAAGACTTCATCGAAGACTTGCAACTGGTTTTCAACAGTCTGAGGCGGTATAGATGGAAGCTTAATCCCGAGAAATGTGTTTTCGGGGTACCAACCGGAAAGTTGCTCGAGTTTATTGTCAGCCACCGGGGAATTGAAGCTAATCCAGATAAGATTGAAGCTATCATGAAGATGGAAGCACCTCGATCGCAGAAGAAGGTTCAGCGGCTTACTGGATGTATGGCAGCTCTAAGCAGATTTATATCCAGGCTGGGAGAAAAAGGTCTGCCATTTTACAAGTTACTCAAAAAGGTGGATAAGTTTCAATGGACTTCAGAAGCGCAAGAAGCTCTAGATGCTCTGAAAAAATTCTTGACAACACCACCAGTACTGAAACCACCTCGGCGAGCCACGTCAACTCAACCAGCTGAAGATTTGCTACTGTATATCTCTTGCACGACTCACGTGGTAAGCACCGCGTTAGTAGTCGAGCGAGTAGAAGAAGGACATGCCTATCCAATACAACATCCTGTCTACTTCATTAGTGAAGTCCTAGGCCCCTCGAAGAAAAAGTACCCTCAAGTTCAGAAGCTATTGTACACAGTACTTCTAACTGCCCGCAAGCTGCGTCACTACTTTGACGACCACAAAGTCATAGTAGTCACAAGTTTTCCAATAGGGGATATTCTTCACAACAAGGAAGCCATCGGTCGAATAGCCAAGTGGGCTTGTGAGCTGGGATCTCATGACATCGAGTTCCGACCTCGCACTGCCATCAAAACTCAAGCACTGGTTGATTTCGTATCGGAGTGGACTGAACAACAAGTACCAGACAACCCGGAGACTGCAGAAGTATGGCGAATGTATTTTGATGGCTCACTAAAGCTGCAGGGAGCAGGAGCAGGGATTCTCTTCACTGCGCCTGGAGGCGAACACCTCAAGTACGCCCTCCAGTTGCTATTCCCAGCCTCCAACAATGCAGCCAAGTATGAAGCTTTGATCCATGGATTGAACATTGCCATATCGTTGGGCGTCAAAAGATTAATGGTATACGGAGACTCTCTGGTAGTCATCAGCCAGATAAACAAGGAGTGGGATTGCTCAAGCGATTCAATGGGAAAATACTGCACTGCCGTCCGAAAGCTGGAAGATAAATTCGAGGGTCTGGAATTTCATCATGTAGAAAGAGATCGGAACACAGCAGCCGATGTACTGTCCAAACTGGGGTCCGGTCGAACTCAGGTCCCACCCGGGGTTTTCGTGCAAGAAATTCTGCGGCCAAGTATCTCAATGGATCAGACAGAAGAATGCAACATCATAGATCAACCCGAGTCAGACCCTGATGACTGGAGGAGGCCGATCATTAAGTATATAAAGAATGAAGAGGAACCAGACGACAAAAATTTGGCAGAGCGCATTGCAAGATAGTCGGCTCACTATACACTTATTGGGGAGACATTAAACAGAAGGGGCGCATCAGGCGTCTTCATGAAGTGCATTCTCCCATCCACTGGAAAGCAACTTCTGGAGGAAGTCCATGCTGGGCAATGTGGAATACATGCAGCCTCCAGAACACTAGTCGGGAAGGTCTTCAGGTCAGGATTCTATTGGCCAACAGCAAAGAACGATGCAGCCGAGTTAGTTCGAAGGTACGAGGCCTGCCAATACTTGTCAAGGCAACAACACATGCCAGCACAGCAACTGCAGACCATACCAGTAACTTGGCCTTTCGCATGCTGGGGACTGGATATGATTGGACCTTTCAAGAAAGCTCAAGGGGGATACACTCATGTATTGGTAGCAATTGACAAGTTCACTAAATGGATAGAATTCAAGCCCATTGCCTCCCTAACCTCTGCTAAGGCCGTGGAATTCATACAAGACATAATATTCAGATTCGGGATACCAAACAGCATCATAACTGATTTAGGATCCAACTTCACAAGTTCAGAATTCTTTGACTTCTGCGAGCAAAAGAGCATTCAGATCAAGTATGCATCTGTAGCCCATCCAAGAGCCAACGGGCAAGTTGAGCGAGCCAACGGGATGATATTGGATGCACTCAGGAAAAAGATCTTCGATAAGAATGAAAAATTCGCAGGAAAGTGGATAAGGGAATTACCCTATGTTGTTTGGAGCCTAAGAACCCAACCTAGTCGAGCTTTGCATGGAAACACTCCTTTCTTCATGGTCTATGGGTCGGAGGCAGTGCTACCTGCTGATCTCAAGTTTGGGGCGCCAAGGCTGATCTTTGAAAGCATAGCAGAAGCTGAGACCACCAGGCTGGAGGACATAGATGTACTCGAGGAAGAACGGTTAAACGCAGTAATCCAATCAGCAAGGTACCAGCAGACTCTAAGGCGCTATCACGACAAGGCTGTGCGACAACGATTCTTCTCAGTAGGAGATCTCGTCCTCCGCCGAATTCTAACGGGAGAGGGACGACACAAGTTATCACCCTTATGGGAAGGACCCTTCGTGGTAGCAGAAGTCACTTGGCCCGGATCGTATCGCCTCACTCAGATGGATGGCACAGAAGTTGGGAACTCCTGGAACATAGAACACCTCAGAAAGTTTTATCCCTAGCTGTACCTCAAAACTGCTGGGATGATGATGATGTACTCTGTAAAGTGGAAATATGTCATCAATAAAAAAGAGGTCTCAAGGATACTCAATTCATTTACGATTGACTTGCATTCTTACTTAACTCAGGGTGACCACTATGCCCTGCTAACGGAGCAATCGACTTAAGTCGACAACGACTTAAGGCGGTGCAACATGCTCACGCTTACTTAACTCAGGGTGACCACTATGCCCTGCTAATGGAGCAATCGACTTAAGTCGGCAACGACTTAAGGCGGTGCAACATGCTCACGCTTACTTAACTCAGGGTGACCACTATGCCCTGCTAACGGAGCAATCGACTTAAGTCGGCAACGACTTAAGGCGGTGCAACACGCTCACGCTTACTTAACTTAGGGTGACCACTATGCCCTACAAACGCAGCGATCGACTTAAGTTGGCAGCAACTTAAGACCGGTGCAACATGCTCGCGCCTATATAATTCAGGGGATGACTTCCATATCCCGCAAACAAATTTCATAATCATCATGCGTCATTACTGCCAACTCATTAACTAATAAATTCTGATACAATGAGAGAGTAATTATGTCATTCGAATGGTAAACTGGTGTCCTCTAACAAATACTCGATCATGCAAACCGCGCGCTTGGAGCACGCAAAATGTTTTTCTATTTTGCAACGTCTTTCTCAGGAGTGACCGACGAAGAAGGGCGACTCGAGGAATCAGGGGCGACGTTCACGACAGCCCTTATGTCTTCAGGAACAACCACGCCGGGTCTCCTCATCAAGATTCGTCCCGCCCGAATAGCCTTGTCCAGGGCTTTGTCGCGTTGGGCCTTGAGAGTAACAGAAGTTTCTTCAGCAGCTTTAGCAGCCAGTCGAGCGCTCTCTAACTCCTAGGCAATGGATTTTTTGGAAGCTCGGAGCCCTTTGATAGTAGCATCCTTCGCTGATATCAACTGCTTAAGCCGGGTTACCTCCTCCATGGATTCCTGCAGCTTACGACGTTGGAGGTCTAATTCTTCCATGGTGAAACGATGACTTCTTTCCAAGATAGTCAGCGAATTGCTAGAATCTCGATACAACCTGTCAAGATTGTCACGAGAAGCAGCAAGGATACACTTTTCTTCCTGCAAGCACAAGTCAGTTCCTTCAAAAAACCAAGCAAGTAATAGGAGCACAGCAAGGCAAAGCACAGTTTCGTATATCACCTTTTCAGAGTCGAGCTGAGCATGAAGAGAAGAACTCAGTGCATTGGCATCATCTAAGGCAGCGGAGACCTGACTCAGCTCAATCTGACTTTGAGAGTACTTTTCCTCAAAATCAGTGCATCGCTGGGCCAATTCAGCCTGATCTCGAGAATGTTTTTCCTCAAGAATTGCAATCTGCCGAGTCATTCCTAGCAAGAGGTAATCAAACAAAACGAGGTCAGAAGGTAAAACAGTCCACAACAAAGGCGAAGAAAAGAAAAAGGGCATTAACCAGCGTTAGTTGCCTCCAACTCGGATACACGACGATGAAGTGACACTGGATTCCAACACGTAAGAGACGAAGCCACTTCTGGGACGGAAGCACCCTGCGATCTCAGCTGGCTGGCCATCCCATCCACCAAAACCTGATGAGAAGAACAGATGAGCATAATGACAAAAGTTCATGCAATGTAAAGATCAAGCTAAAAAACAGCACAGTACCTGGAGGTTGGAAAAGAACGAAGGGATCCCCAAATCAGGAGAAATCAGCTGATAACCAGGTGCAAGGCCACCACCCGAAGCAGCTTGCAACGGACCAGTAGGAATCAGCTCAGCGCCTTCAACAGAGCCGAACGCCCGATCAGCGGGGACGCTGCCCTCTAAAGCGACCCCCTGGTCCAAAGTTTGGGCTACCACCATGCAGCCAGAGTGTGGAGGTGATCCCGCGTGAACGTCCATGGAAGTGCAGGAAGGAGACCCTGCTTGGGCACCCTCGGGGGCTGGGTCATAGTTGGCACTGCCCACTTGAGCCGGATCATCCCCGGCAGCACCCTCGGGGGCTGGGCAGTGGCTTACACTCCTCACCCGAGCTAAGTCATCCCCGGCGACATCCTCGGGGGCTGGGCATGTGTCAGCACCATTCTTGAGGTCCAGACTCTCCGCAGTAACCACCTATAAGGTTGACGGGCCTTCAGCCACTTCCATGGAACCAGGACAATCCAAGTTAGCATCCTGACCCTCGAGATCGCGCTCTAAGGTCGACGAGGCACGGGATGACCTCAACCCAGCATCAGGCACGGCAGCGCAAGCCTCCATCGCATCATCATCCACTGGCTCTGATAACAAGTCCTCTGGGACCATATCCTCAAGAGTTTGATCAAAGTTGGCTAGGGACAGTTCTTGCAGACCAATGAGGGCAGACAAAGCAGGAGAGGGAACTCCACTACTTTCACCACTGGCGAGGAATTGCCGACTGTTCTTCCGAGTCAGAGGGACCTCATTCTCTTCCTCCCTGTCGTCTTCATCAGCAACACAGGCAACACCCCCATTGGGATCAGCGACAGACATACCACACCCATTGGGGTCAGCGTCAGTAAATTCAGGCACGGGAACCTCCTCAGCAGCAGGAACCGAGGGACCAGCGCCCCGATCCAAACTAGATACTTGCCGAAGACGTCTCTTTTTCTTTTTCTGCTCATCAGCAGAAAGATCAGTTTGATTGGCTCGGCAAGGACGTCTCGGGCGAACACGGACAGGTCTCTGAACATCCAAGGTTGTACCAGCTTCTGGGAGAGGCGCCACTGCCAATGTCCCAGCAGGAGTAGCATCAGAAGAATCTTCAGCCAGCATATCAAGCATAGCACTTATTTCTGCATCATTAGGATCCAAAGGCACCTCAAAATGGACTTGTCGTTCGTCATCAGGAATCTCCCCAAGCGAGGCAACCAAAGCACTGACTTCTTCATCAGAGGGTCGCGTTCTAAGGCCCAAATTGCCATCAGTTGCAGGTGGATTTGACACGAAAAGAGTGAAGACTTTGGCAGGAGGCAAATTCCAGGCCGAGTACGCCACCGGAGCACCAACATTGGACACCTTGCCCCTGAGAATCATTTCCAGTCGGCTCACCAAGTCTGCAGAAGGGATTCTCCTGTTGGTAACCCGAGCTGAGTCGGCTAGCCCTCGATACAGATAAGCTGGGTAGACCCTATCTTTCAGTGGTTGAATGTTCTTGAAAACGAAGTCAGCAACCACAGCTTCAGCAGTTAGACCTCTCTCTTTCAGCAGTCCAACCTCAGCTAGCAACACACCCGCTTCAGCTACTTCCTCGTCTGTGGGAGACTCGGTCCAGCTTGGGGTGCGAACGTCTGGCTGTCTTCCCGACCGGGAGGGGAGAGAAT
Organism: Zea luxurians; assembly: GCA_029449295.1. Lineage (NCBI taxonomy): Eukaryota > Viridiplantae > Streptophyta > Magnoliopsida > Poales > Poaceae > Zea > Zea luxurians. The sequence continues at coordinate 178,285,080 of JAOPSE010000004.1, read as the reverse complement.
TTCCATAATTATCGACTATGAACCACTCTAGACGCCATCCCTTAATACTGTCCTTAAGGGGAATCTCAAGATACTCAGTCTTCCGTCCGCGGCGCATCTCCAAACTGGCACCCCCGACCAACTGATGTTGTCCCCCGGCCATCCCAGGGCGACAATGATACAGGTATTTCCATAAGCCGAAATGCGGCAGCACGCCAAGAAAGGCTTCGCATAAGTGAACGAAGATGGAGATTTGTAGAATTGAGTTAGGGTTCAGATGGGTCAGGTTAATGTGGTAGAAATCAAGGAGACCGCGGAAAAAGGGAGAGATAGGAAGGCCAAGGCCGCGGAGAAGAAAAGGAGTGTAAACTACAGACTCGTGGGTATCCTCTGTCGGGACAGTAGTCCCGTGGCAAATCCGCCAAGAACAGAGTTCCCGCGGAGGAAGAACCCCGATGGACACGAGGTGGAGGAGTTCAGCTTCGGAAATGATGGACATGTGGTTACCTGCAAAAGGCAACTGGCTGTTGGGATCGATTGGAGGAATCACCACAGCGGACGAGCTCGCGATCTTCCTCTTGGGCGCCATCTCGATTCTACCAGCGAGCAGATTGAAGGCGAGCGGCAGAGAGTTTTCGGAAGCAGGAATGCAAGAACTAGGGCACGGAAAGCAAAGGCGGCTAAAAGCGCAGCTCTTATGGGATATTCTCGGACCAGATACCGTTTTAAAAAGTGCCCAGTTATCACCCGGCGGTTATTTCCAAAACCAGCGTGCCACGTGGTCATTCGGCAGTTATTTCCAAAAAGCCGATGGGCCACCTCATCACTCGGTTATCATCCTCAAAATAGCTCATGCGGCCTGCTATCACTCGGCGTTGCCTCTAAAACGCTGGTCTCGTGTTCAATCGCTCGGCATTACCTCTAAAATGCCGACGTCAACCTGCTATCACTCGGCGTTGACTCTGAAACGCTGATTTCATACTCAGTCGCTCGGCATTACCTCTAAAGTGCCGACGTCACCATCCAGTCACTCGGCGTTGCCTCTAAAACGCTGATCTCGCGTTCAATCGCTCGGCATTATTTCTAAAATGCCGACGGCGACCTTCAATCACTCGACGTTGCCTCTAAAACACTGATCTCATGTTCAATCGCTCGGCATTACTTCTAAAATGCCGACGGCGACCTTCAATCACTCGGCGTTGCCTCTAAAACGTTGATCTCGTGTTCAATCGCTCGGCATTACTTCTAAAATGCCGACGGCGACCTTCAATCACTCGGCGTTGCCTCTAAAACGCTGATCTCATGATCAATCGCTCGGCATTACTTCTAAAATGCCGACGTCGACCTTCAATCACTCGGCATTGCCTCTAAGACGCTGGTATAGCGTTCAGTCGCTCGGCATTACTTCTAAAACATCAATACAGACTATGAGATTACTCGACAGCTACTTCTGGAAGCGTCAGTATGATGTCCAAGTTATTCGTCTACTGTCTCAAAAGAATCAGTTTTATAATCAAGCAAAGCGAGTCATCAAGAAGAAGCCAACGTCATTCTTTCATTAAGGGAAGACAATAAGCTTACAAATCAACTCTTTGCGAGTTGATGCTTCCCTACTATTACTACATTACATTACTACTACTACTATACTACGCTATACTACTCTACATTACTACTACATTATTCTAACTACACTATACTAATATCTAAAGACCAGTGGCGTTTAGCCACTGGCCTTGCTGCCCCTGCTGCCGCCGCCGTCACCATTCCTGCCGCCGTCGCCGCTGCCCCTGCCGCTGCCGCTGCCGTCGCCGTCGCCACCGTCGCCGTCGCCACCGTCGTCGTCGTCGCCGTCGTCGTCGTCGTCCTCGTCCTCGCCACCGCCGTTCGAGCCCTCCTCATCCGAGGAGTACTCCGACTCATCCGAGCCCTCGAGCCCGGAGCGCTCGACGGCCCGAATGTATGTCCAGACTTCCGCGGCAATCCCCTGGGAGTCGTCTGAATCATCAGACGACGCCGGGGGAGAGACGGGAGCCAGAGACCCCTCGGACTCGGAGGAGAACTCCTCCTCCGAGTATTCCGAGTCACCAAACTCCTCCGATGGAGGAGTTGGCTCGCGCTTGCGCTTGTTGTTCTTGCCCATGGTGGAGGCAGAAAGGAGAGAAGAGAAGGAAGCAGTAAAGAACAGCGAAGAGATGTGAAAAAACCAGAGGGGCAACAGCGTTATTTATAGAAGGGAAAGGCAACCGCTCACCTCCAACCGCGGTCACTGAACAGTCGCAAAGCATTCAATAAGCACTTCCACCCGCCTGGGGACACGTCAGGCGGCTGAAGCCGTTTCATGCAACACTACACCCATTGGGACTCCAGTCAACAGCGCAAAGGATATGATTACACTCGCCGTCCCATCACATTACTACTCAGAAGCAGACGGCTAAAACACTCAGCGTACCAAGCCGTCCCTTGCCCACACCCATTGGGGGGGGACGCCCAGGAATTATCAGTATATTTTTCAAAATGGTCACATCTGTGCAGGGCACGCAGTGAATGCCTCAAGACAAAAATGAGATATCAACGAGAGTTAGAGGGAAGCCAAATATAGCCAGTAGAGTGCAAAATATGGTCGACAGACACGACTTGAAGACTAGACAGAGAACGTCCATCAAATGTCCAATCAGTCACAGAGCAAATAAATTACACTACCTAGCAAGATATGGATGGATTGCGAACTAGGCTGCAAAAGACAAAATACATGCTGACCTCTGAAGCATAATATCGATGACATAGCGCGGATGACATCATGCCAACTTTTTTACAGGCAGAAAGGATAATCTTCAGCAAAAGGACATAAAAAGAAGACCTTCGAGTGAATTATTCTCAAAAATCCACTCGAAGCTCGGGGGCTACACCCATTGGGTGCACCTCCGGTGCACCCCATGGATTATCATTCCAAGTTGAGGTAGAGCCGATTTCTAAAGCGTGGGACCAGATTAAAGAAGCCAACCCTCAACCAAAATGAAGGAACACAAATGGAAATAACCCATACTGAAGACCTTCGAGTAGATTATTTTCTAAAATCTACTCGAAGCTCGGGGGCTACACCCATTGGGTGCACCTCCGGTGCACTCAATGAAGTTCAGAATCCTACAAATTGGAATGCCGACCTCTAAGGCACAAATTCGAAACTAAGCTTCAGTCAAATGAGTGATCGGAGCAAGAGAAGACAGCAGGAAATCATTTTTCTTCAAAACACTCGCAAGTTGGCCCTGGGATCTTTGGGCTGATTACCTCTAAATTAACCCAAAGATCGGGGGCTTGTGGGAGATAGATGTCCCCCGGGTCCACTAAAGGAGTAAAAGACCTCACGAAAGGCCCAAGGGCCCAATAAATCGTAAGGTCATTCTTTCGTGGGCCTGGGGAGAAACAACCAACAAAGCAGAGCGACGTGAGACCAGATTGGTGCAAACCCGGATGGCCCACAACGTCGAGCGAGTAAATCGCAACAGAGACCCGACTTTCCCGCGCTAAAGCCCCCATGCAATGGAGCCATGCGAGGATAAGTCGGCAAGGGTTACGTAGGGATAAACTCAAGAGGTTCACTACCTTTTAGCTACTTGTTGTTATCATATCCACGTGTACTGCCCCACGGTCGAGTATATAAGGCCTAGGGGGCACCCCTTCAGAACGATCGACCCATTACTTAGCCACCCACATCAACTCTCTGTATTCTCGATCCAAAGAGCTCTCTTGTAACCACATCCACCAAGCATACTCATCAGGACGTAGGGTGTTACGCATCTCTAAGTGGCCCGAACCTGTAAAACTTGTCCACTGTCCCTCGTGCGATCGGCGCGAACCATTTTGCTACAGTTGTCGACACCGTCCTACTCCTAAAACACCTTGAGGGGCAACCCCGGGTGTGCGGTCGGACCCAAAACACCGACATAAACCCATGGCAAATCCGCCAAGAACAGAGTTCCCGCGGAGGAAGAACCCCGATGGATACGAGATGAAGAAGTTCAGTTTCAGAAATGACGGACATGTGGTTACCTGCGAAAGGCAACTGGATGTTGGGGTCGATTGGAGGAATCATCATAGCAGACGAGCTCGCGGTCTTCCTCTTGGGTGCCATCTCGATTCTACCAGCGAGCAGAGTAGGAGGCGAATGGCAGAGAGGATTCGGAAGCGGGAAAGCAAGAACTAGGGCACGGAAAGCAAAGGCGGCTAAAAGCGCAGCTCTTATGGGATATTCTCGAGCCAGATACCGTTTCAAAAAGTGCCCAGTCATCACCCGGCGGCTATTTCGAAACCCCAGCATGCCACGTGGAAACCCGGCAGTTATCTCCAGAACACCGGTGCGCCACCTCATCACTCGGCCATCGTCCTCAAATTGGCTCACGCAGCCTGCTATCACTCGGCGTTGCCTCCAAAACGCCGATTCCGTGTTCAGTCGCCCGGCATTACCTCTAAAAATGCCAACGTCGCCTTCTAGTCGATCGGCGTTGCCTCCAAAACGCCAACATCGCCTTTCAGTCGCTCGGTATTACCTCTAAAATGCTGACGTCGCTTTCCAATCACTCGGCGTTGCCTCTAAAACGCTGGTATAGTGTTCAGTCGCTCGGCGTTGCCTCTAAAACGCCAACATCGCCTTTCAGTCGCTCGGTATTACCTCTAAAATGCTGACGTCACTTTCCAATCACTTAGCGTTGCCTCTAAAACGCTGGTATAGTGTTCAGTCGCTCGGTGCTGCCTCTAAAACGCCGACATCGCCCTCTGGCATCATCTCAAGTCGCTCGGCATTACTTCTAAAATGCCGACGTCGCTTTCCAATCACTCGGCGTTGCTTCTAAAAAGATGATACAGTCTTCAGTTGCTCGGTGTTACCTCTAAAACGCCGACACCATCTACAAGTTACTCGGCAGCTACTTCTGGAAGCGTCAGTGTGATCCCCAAGTTATTCATCTACTGTCTCAAAGGAATCAGTTTTACAAACATGCAAGACGAGTTATCAAGGAGAAGCCAACATCATTCTTTCATTAGAAGGGAAGATAACAAACTTACAAATCAACTCTTTACGAGTTGATACTTCCCTACTATTACTACATTACATTACTACTACTACTACACTACGCCATACTACTCTACATTACTACTACATTATTCTAACTATACTATACTAATATCTAAAAGACCAGTGGCATCTAGCCACTGGCCCTGTTGCTGCCGCCGCCGCCCCTGGTGCTGCCCCTGTTGCTGCCGCCCCGGTTGCTGCCCCTGCTACCGCCGCCGTCACCGTCCTTGCTGCCGCCGCCGCTGCCCCTGCCGCTGCCGCTGCCGTCACCGTCACCGCCGCCATCGTCGTCGCCGTCGTCATCGTCGTCGTCCTCGTCCTCGCCGCCGTCGTCCGAGTCCTCATCCGAGGAGTACTCCGACCCATCCGAGCCCTCGAGCCCGGAGCGCTCGACGGCCCGGATGTACGACCAGACCTCCGCCACGAGCCCCTGGGAGTCGTCTGAGTTGTCAGACGACTCACGCAGGGGGACGGGAGCCGGAGACCCCTCAGACCCAGAGGAGAACTCCTCCTCTGAGTACTCCGAGTCACCAAACTCCTCCGATGGAGGAGTTGGCTCACGCTTGCGCTTGTTGTTCTTGCCCATGGTGGAAGCAGAAGGGAGAGAAGAGAGGGAAGCAGCAGAAGAACAGCAAAGAGATGTGAAAAAGCCAGAGAGACAACGGCGTTATTTATAGAAGGAGAAGGCAACCACTCACCTCCAACCGCGGTCACTGAACAGTCGCAAAGCATTCAATAAGCACTTCAACTCGTCTGAAGACACGTCAGGCGGCTGACGCCGTTTCACGCAACACAACACCCATTGGGTCTCCAGTCAACAGCGCGGAGGATATGATTACACCCACCGTCACATCACATTACTACTCAGAAGCAGCCGGCTAAAACACTCAGCGTACCAAGCCGTCCCTTGCCCACACCCATTGGGGGGAGGGACGCCCAGGAATTATCAGTATATTTTTCAAAATGGTCACATCTGTGCAGGGCACACAGTGAATACCTCAAGACAAAAATGAGATATCAGTGAGGATTAGAGGAAAGCCAAATATAGCCAGTGAAGTACAAAATATGGTCGACAGAAGCGACTTGAAGACTAGACAGAGAACGTCCATCAAATGTCCAATCAGTCACAGAGCAAATAAATTACACTACCTAGCAAGATATGGATGGATTACGAACTCGGCTGCAAAAGACAAAATACATGCTGACCTCTGAAGCATAATATTGATGACATAGTGCGGATGACATCATGCCGATTTTTTACAAGCAGAAAGGATAATTTTCAGCAAAAAGACACAAAAGGAAGACCTTCGAGTGGATTATCCTCAAAAATCCACTGGAAGCTCGGGGGCTACACCCATTGGGTGCACCTCTGGTGCACCCCATGAATCATCATTCCAAGCCAAGATAGTGCCGACTCCTAACGCATGGGACAAGATTAAAGACAAATCTAGCACTCAACCGAAATGCAGGAGTAAAAATGGGAACAATTTTTGGTGAAGACCTTCGAGTAGATTATTTTCTAAAAATCTACTCGAAGCTCGAGGGCTACACCCATTGGGTGCACCTTCGGTGCACCCAATGAAGTTTAGGGTCCTGCAAAGCGAAATGCCGACCTCTAAGGCACGGGTACGAAATAAAGCTTCGGTTTGAGAAGGATCAAAAGCAGGGGGAAACAGCAAGAAGTCGTTCTCTTCAAATCACCTGCAAGCTGGACCTGGGATCTTTGGGCTGATTACTTCTAAATTAACCCAAAGATCGGGGGCTTGTGGGGGACAGATATCCCCGGGTCCACTAAAAGAGTAAAAGACCTCACGAAAGGCTCAAGGGCCCAATAAATCGTGAGGCCATTCTTTCGTGGGCCTGGGGAAGAATAATCAGCAGAGCAGGTTGACACGAGGCCGGATCGGTGTAAACCTGGACGGTCCACAATGTCGAGCGAGCGATCGCAACAGAGATCCGACTTTCCCGCGCTGGAGCCCTCATGCAACGGAGCCACGCGGGGATAGGTCGGCAGAATCATAGGGAGATAGACTCGAGCAGTTCACTATTTTTTAGGCGCACTTTGTTATCATATCCACATGTATTGCTCCACGGTCGAATATATAAGGCCTAGGGGGCACCCCTTCAAATCGATCGATCCTACTACTTAGCCACTGACTTCAACTCTCAGCATTCTCAATTCAGAGAGCTCTCTTGTAACCTCATTCATCCAGCATACTCACCAGGACGCAGGGTGTTACGCATCTTTAAGCGGCCCGAACCTATAAACATTGCCCACTGTCCCACGTGCAACTGGCATGAACCATTTTGCTACAGTCGTCGACACCATCCTACTCCTAAAAACACCTTGAGGGGCAACCCCAGGTGTGCGGTCGGATCCAAAACACCGACAACCCCCTCCTCTCGCTGACGCATGGGCCCACACCCACGGCGTCCGCCCGCGCCGCTCCGCTCCTCCATGGGCCGGCTAGGCCGCCTGCCCGTGCCCCCCCCACGCGCGCCCGCGCTCGCTGGGCCGAAATTCCCCCCGGCCCAGCTAGCTGAGAATCCCCTTTCTTTTTCCCTTTTCCATTTCTTTTTCCTATTTTCGTATATATATTTATATATTGATATTTTATGCACCAAAAATAGTTTAAATAAATTATAGGACACAAAAAAATAATGTATAATAATTGGCACACCCCACCAAGTCACCATGATTGATGTATTGTTCTTTATCTGTGTTTGTTAGCGAAAGACGGATCCGATCCTCCGGAATCTGTAGCTCTGGAAGAAGGGAAGGAACCCGACCCCTCTGAAATAAATCTTTTGTGCCAAGAATGCTTCGACGAAGGCAAGTCCATCATTCCCTTGATGCATAATTTACCTATTCTTTCTACCACTACCTAAGCCGGGATTAATGGATGGAACATTTGCATTGTGAGCAGAGAGATAGCCCGCATTAACAAACATCTTTTGAGTACAAAATGTGGATGGGAAAAAGGGGCCATGTTTTGACTAAGCGATGTTTTCAAAAAGTGTATGATGAAGGGTATTCACCCTCATCACCTTGTGAGTGGGATAATCAGGGACTCCCTAGTTTAGGGGAGGGCCTAAGGTGATGGCTCAACTGGTTTAGGTGTGAGCAGAAGGATTGTTCCCTCATATAAGGACCGGTTTGTCATCCTTCACTACCTGTACTCATGATAAGTACAACCACTCGAGACTGTATGAGCAGTCACTCGATCCGAACTCGTACGGTCCAAACCCCAGGGTTATGAAGGCTGGGGAGCACCGGGAGGATAAGGAGGGGGAATGTTTTGTCCGGTTTGGACATGGCGGTGGCCTGACTCCTTCTGGTATAACCGTTAAGGTTAGGACGTACGAGGAAAGAAAGAGATTCGAATTCGGATCTCATTGTCCATGAGATCGCAGAGCCGGACTAGTGGGTAAAGTGTACCCCTCTGCGCAGAGTTTAAACCTATTCGAATAGTTCGTGTCCACTGGAATGGATGAGTCTGGTGTGGTATGACAATTAGTGTTTTACAACCTCCATGAACAGGGAAAAGTGTGTGTGAGTGTGTTTTTGGAAATGAAAATGATGCCACGGGAGCGGAAAGCTCAGTGGTGGTTGAGTAATGTGTTATTTTTACTTCTTTGGGAAAAACCCTCAAAGTACTGCCTTTCTCTGAGAAAAAGAAGAGTGACTTCAACTCCACCATATAAAGCATGTATTATATAGGTCTCTTTCTCTTTACGGGAGCGGGATGGGCTTGCGGAATACCTAGTGTATTCACCCAGATTTATTTATATTTTTCAGTAGCTGAAGACTTCTTTTCTGCTATGCTTGATTGAGGGGGCTGTGTCTGCACTCAGTTCTGCCTGTGGCATGGGCTAGTTTATTCTTCTACTGCGCTTTGTTTTCTGGCTCTCTCGAGCTTGTACTCTGGTATTGTAATAACTTTATTTCGAACTATGTACTATTTGAAGTAAGAAATGTGGTTACTAGCCTCCTGGGACTAGTAATTGTATCACATTTGAGTCCTAAAGGATCGAGACGCTTCAATGGGCAGTTAGCGTTTCAACCCTTACTGCCACCCCTTAAAGAGGCCGCGCACACCCATGTTTGTGCTGGCCAGCTTGCCCATGTCGCCACATCTACCCAGGCCTAGTTAGCTATTTTTATTTTAGCGATTTTAGTTTTCTAAATTCTAGAAAATTTAGATTGCTTTCATTACATATGTTTAGAAATTTAAGACTCAGTTCTTAAACCTATCAGTAGCAGCTTGCGTTAGGAATTTTTCCAAAGTTTTAGTACTTGAAAATGATGTCAATAATATTTTCTTTAAATATGATATTTATTGCCATGTGTTCTATTTTGCATTCCTTAAAAATGCAAACTCAAAAAAAAATTAATATTCATCTCAATTATACTCATAGTGGTTTAATACGAGTAGAATTAATTTTTGATAGAACATATAGAATAATTAATATTCATCTCAATTAAGTTATTCAAAACTTAATACGAGCAAGACTATTTATTTATTCAATTCCATACGCAATTGATGCTACCCATATATTCATCTTATTAAGTTACTACTAGTACTTAAATTCATCTGATATTTTATAATTAGATATACTACATCATTAACATCATAATGAAATTTTCGATCTCTTGCATCACTTTGCAATTGAGACCTTAAACTATAATTCATCTATGCAATATCGCATTATATTGCATATTATTCATCTCAATTGGGGTTTTCTCTTAAATCCAATATGAGCAAGAATACATATATGTTGTGAACACCACACATATTACAACACACCCATGATGATTTCTTAATGAAATTCTCTGGTTGCTTGTGTAGGATCATGGCCCGCGAGTTCAAAGAACTTGCTCTTGATGGTCACAACTATCCTACCTGGGCGTTGGATATCAAGATCAACTTAGTCTCAAAAAATATTCTGAGTGCATTACTCCCTCCCAACGAGAGGGTTGAACCACTACATGATGCTTATAAGTACAACACTTTGTACATTATAAGGCATCACCTCCATCCTGATTTGAAAGCAGAATATGTGATGGAAGAAGAGCCAAATGTATTATGGTTATCTCTTAAAAACAGACATGAGCAGCAAAAGGCTGTAATCTTACCAGAGGCGAATCATGAATGGACCCATATTCGTCTACAAGACTATAAGTCTATTGGTGATTACAACCATGCTATTCATAAGATCTGTGCCCGCTTGCGTTTTTGCGGCAAGGAACCATAAGATGCGGATAAGATTGAAAAAACACTTCAAACTATGATCCCATCTGATATGGTCCTGCAGCATCAGTACCGTGCTCGCAATTATCAGACTTACTCTGAACTCATACATGATCTACTTCAGGCAGAAAAGCATGATGAGCTTACGATGAAAAATCATAAGCAACGTCGTGTTGGAGCTGCTCCTATGCCTGAAATACATCATGCCGTGAAGAATGAGAACAAAGGGGATGGCCCCAAAACCATCCCAAGAACTCTGATAATTCAAAGAAGCGCAAACGCAACAAGCGTCCGGATAAGCAAAATACAAAGGCTCCGAGGAAAGACACCCCCACTTCCAAGCAAGAGAAGTGTAAGAAGTGTGCATGCTTCAACCATCCTACTAAAAAGTGTCGCATTCCTCGTCATTTAGTGGCACTATACCAACAATCTCTTAAGGGCAAAAATGCTGAAGGATAGGGATATGAAGCTCACTTCACCACCCCACCTAACTTGAAGGATGGAGCTGGTTGCTCAAGCATGGCTACAATGGAACCAAGCACGACCAATCCTCCGCTTCTGACCGACACCGATTACATGGACTTGGACAATGCCATCATCGAATATGCTTCGAGTGATGTGTTTGGAGACCTCAACTAGGATCCTTATGCTCCACCAGATATCATCTATCTGTAGTCTATGAGTGTGTGCAACAAGTGTGTTGTAATAAGTACCTAGACCTTGGTATTTGTGTGTATCTCCATACTCTACTGTATAATTATGTATGTACTTATATGTATAATTAATTGAGTTCTTGCAATTCTTGATTATATAGATTATGCGGAAGTCAATCCAATGGAGGAAGAATTATGCCTTGTAGGCAGTGGTACCACCAACTCTATTCTTCGGGAAACAAAATATTTCCAAACTCTCACAAAGAGGTCATGAAATGTTTTGACAATTGCTGGGCGTGATGCAAAAATAGTTGGCTCTGGACGAGCGACTATTACGCTCCCTATGGGTACACAAGTCACTATCGATGATGCTTTATTGTATCCCGATTCAACTCGTACCCTTCTGAGTTTTCGAGATATTCAGAAAAGTGGTTTACATATTTCTACTCATACAGAAAATAATGAGGAATTCCTCCTCATTTCCAAACCTTCTGAATATGGCGCTAACATTCTGGAAAGAATACCTTCACTTCCATCCGGATTGTACTACTCATACATAAAACCAGTACCTCATGTTACGTACAAAGTGATTTTTTAGAATGTCGATTCATTCAAGACCTGACATGCACGTCTTGGTCACCCTAGAATAAGGATGATGCGGAAATTGGGTATCAGCGAACAGCTATGGGACCTCATAGGAAATTGGGTATTTATGTGGGATATCAATCCCCATCGATCATCAAATACCTAGAGCCCCTTACAGGGGATTTGTACACAACTCGTTTCGCTGATTACATCTTTAACGAGGACCATTTCCCGGCATTAGGGGGAGAATTCAAGTATCCTAATGAATGTCAGGAAATCAATTGGGACGACAAATCCATCCTGTCCTTAGATCCTCGAACCCAGGAATCTGAACTTCAAGTTCAAAAAATTATAGAATTGCAACACTTTGCTAATAAACTGCCTGATGCATTTACTCACTATAATGGTGTCACAAACTCCTTGAATCCTGCTGTTAATGCGCCCAGTCGAGTGGAGGTACCAAGAAAAACCATTCAACCATCTTCTCAACTGAAGAGGGGGAGGGCTGCTAAGCAGGATAATGCTTCTACTAAGCGTCAAAGGAAAGAGAGGAACATTCGATCCTCCAAATCAGTAAATGAAAGCCAACCACTAGTTGATGGACACCAAGTGGATAGTGTACATCCACAAACCAGCACTCATGTGCACAATTCAGATGTTGCTGGTACATCAGAACACCCCGTATCTACTCTTCCTCAGAATCAAGAAGATTTTCATGGGGTACAGGAGATTTCCATTAATTATACTAGTTCTGGAGAGTTGTATGATCATAAAAATACGGTCGTCAATTCATGTTTCTCATCAATCATAGCTGGTAACCTTCTATCTGACCCAGACCCTAAATCCATGGTAGAGTGTCAACAACGCTCGGACTGGACCAAATGGAAGGAACCAATTAACTCTGAATTATCCTCACTAGCAAAAAGAAAGGTATTCACCTCTATGATACCTACACCTCCCAGAATCCATCCTGTTGGATTCAAATGGGTTTTCACCCGGAAACGGAATGAGAACAATGAGGTTGTGAGATATAAAGCGAGATTAGTTGCTCAAGGGTTTACCCAGTGACCAAGAATTGACTACAATGAGACATATTCTCCTGTTATGAATGAAATAACCTTCCAGTATTTAATTTCATTGCTAGTACAAAAACGTCTACTTCTGCAGTTGATGGACGTTGTGACCGCATATCTTTATGGGTCACTAGATTCAGACATGTACATGAAAGTTCCTGATGGAATACCTATACCGAATAATGGCAAAAATTGTAACATGTTTTGTGTCAAACTCACCAAATCTCTATATGGCTTAAAACAGTCAGGGAGAATGTGGTACAACCGACTGAAGGAATTCCTTATGAATAACAGATATTCTAACAGTGATGATTGCCCATGTGTCTTTATAAAGAAATCTTATACAGGTTTCTGCATCATATTAGTATATGTGGATGACTTGAACATCATCGGCCATAAACGTGATATTGATGAGACACACAATCTTTTAAAGACAGAATTTGAGATGAAGGATTTGGGTAAAACCAAATTTTGCTTGGGTTTGTGAAGCGTCCCGATCCTTTGGGACTCAAATGTGATACAATTACTAGTCCCAGGAGGCTAGTAACCACATTCCTTACTTCAAATAGTACAGAGTTTAAATAAAAGTTATTACAATACCGGGGTACAAGCTCGAGAGAGCCAGAATATAAAGCGCAGTAGAAAGTACACTAGCCCAAGCCACAAGCAGAACTGGGTGCAGACACAGCCCTCTCAATCAAGCATAGCAGAAAAGAAGTCTTCGGCTGCTGAAAAACATAAATAAATCTGGGTGAATACACTAGGTATTCTGCAAGCCCACCCCGCTCCCGTAAAGAGAAAGAGACCTATATCATACATGCTTTATTTGGTGGAGTTGAAGTCGCTCTTCATTTTCTTAGAGAAAGGTAGTTGATGTAAGGTTTTTCCCAAAGACTTAAAAGTAACAAAATACTCAACCACCACTGAGCTTCCCGCTCCTGTGGCCTTGTTTTCTTTTTCAGTACGCACTTACACACACATTTCCCTGTTCATGGAGGTTATAAAAAAATCTCTAATTGTCATACCACACCAGACTCGTCCATACCAGTGGACACGGACTATTCAAATAGGTTTCAACTCTGCGCAGAGGGGTACACTTTACCCACTAGTCCGGTTTCTGCGATCTCACCGTTGCAAGACCCGAATGCTGGATCTCTTTCTTTCCTCGCATGTCCTAACCTTAACGATTATACCGGAAGGAGTCAGGCCACCGCCATGTCCAAACCGGACAAAACTTTCCCCCTCCTTATCCTCCCGGTGCTCCCCAGCCTTCATAACCCTAGGGTTGGACCGTACGAGTTCAGATTGAGTGACTGCCCACACAGTCTCGAGTGGTTGTACTATTAAAGAGTACAGGTAGTGAAGATGACAAACCGATTCTTATATGAGGGGACAATCCTTCTGCTCACGCCTAAACCAGCTGAGCCAACACCTTAGGCCCTCCCCTAAACTAGGGAGTCCCTGATCATCCCACTCCCAAGGTGATGAGGGTGAATACCCTTCATCGCACACCCCTTTTTAAAATAAACCTTATTTGAAGAAACATATTGCCCTTTCTCCCAACCCACATTTCGTATCCAAAAGATATATGTTAATGCGGGCTATCTCTCTACTCACAATGCAAATATCCCACCCTGAAATCCCGGCCTAGGTAGTGGTAGAAAGAATAGGTAATTTATGCATCAAGGGAAGGATGGACTTGCCTTCGTCGAAGCTTTCCTGGCACAAAAGGTCTACCTCCGGGAGATCGGGCTCCGGCCCTTCTTCTGGGGCTACGGGTTCCGGATCGATGGTCCCTGCTTCTTCTAGTAAAACAGGCAATAAACAATACATCAATAGTGGTTCACTAATTGGAGTGTGTCATCTTCTAACATTATTATTACATGTGACTTTAGAAAGTATTTTGATAATTTTTGGTGCATAAAATATTGAGATGTAATAATTTAAAGGAGAAAAGGCTGAAAAAGGAAAAAGAAAAGGAATTAAGCTTCTGGTGGGCCGTGGGGGGGGGGAATCCGGCCCAGCCGGGTGCAGGGCGTGCGCGGGCGCGCGGTTGCGCCGGCCCAGTTGCGGCCCAAGGCGGGAGACGGCGCGGGCGTGCGAGAAGGACAGCGTCTCCGTGGGGCCCACACGCCAGAGAGAGCGGAAGGGGGGGAACGGCGCCAGCGGTTGACGGTGGGGTGAACCGGCCGTCCGCGGGGGAGAACCCGGCCGCCGGTGACCCGGTTCTTGGGCAACGGTTAGGCGCCTTAGCACGAGGAGGGGCTGGCGAACTTAGGGGCGGGCTCAATTTGGCTAGAGGGGGCTGGGAGGGGGCTGTCCGCGGGGAGGTGGCGGAGCTCCGCGGCGGGAGTCGCCGCCGGTGAGCTTCGGGCAGGGATTGGGGTAGGGGAGTGGCGTCCCAAGTTCACGACGGTGTGGCGAAGCTGACAAGCCATTCTAATTTCTCGCTGGACCATCAGAGGGGAAGGGAGAAGAGGGGGAAGGCTTACCGGAGGGGGAGAAGACGGCGGCGCTTTCGCGACTGAGCTCGGGCCAGGGGAGGAGAGGGGTGGCTGAGGCCGGTGCGGGGAAGGAAGTGCTCGGGGCGACCCTTTTATAGGCGCCCGAGGGGAGGGGAGCGGCGGAGCTTGGCGGACACCGGTGAGGTGCATAGCGCCGGAAATTAATGCCGCACAGCGGCAACGACGAGACCGCACGGTGGGGGCGGTACCGGGCAAGGACATGGTCAAGCGGCGAGGACGGGGCGGTGCCTAACTTCTCTGTGCGGCAAGGGGATGGGCGAGGGGACGGGGCGATGGCCGGAGGTGACCGCGACGAAGCCATACGCGGCGAGGACGACGGAGCGGCTGACCGGTGGGGCCAGCCCGCCAGCGGAAGCGGTCACGAGCGAGGCCGAGGGAAAGGCGACTGACGAGTGGGGCCAGTCTGCCAGTGGGAGCGACAGCGAGCGTGGGCGAGGGGGCGGGACTGACAAGTGGGGACGGCGCGTCAGTGTGTGCGGGCGCGAGCGCGGAGTGGGCCGGTAGGTGGGCTGAGGGGGAGGGAGTCGCGGGCGTGGGAGGGGGAAGCAGACGCGGTTGTGGGCTGGATTCAGCCAAGCTAGGGGGGAGGGTTTCTCTTTTTTTATTTTCCAATTTCTATATCCATTTTTATATCCTTTTCTTTTGAACAATTAATTTAATAGATAATCTTATGTGCTAGAAAATAAACTTTAAGTGAGGTGCTTCTAATCATACAAAGTTTATGCATATGATGAGAAAATCTAGGGAGATTTGGGATAGATAATAGGAAAGGGGGGTTAGATTAGGGTTCCAAACCTGGGTTGAAAATTGGGATGTTACAGTTTGCAACTTGAGCACCTTCCCACGGGCATTCTCATTCATCAGTCTGCTTATGCGCATAAAGTATTGAGTAAATTCAATATGGATAAAGCATATCCGTCTAAGACTCCTATGATCGTTCGTTCCCTAGAAAGGGATAAGGATCCTTTTCGACCACGAGACGAAGGAGAAGAAATTTTGGGTCCTGAGTACTCATATCTAAGTTGAAAGGGAAATAGGGTTTAACCTTTTCCTATAAATAATTTTAGTGGTTGAATGCCCAACACAAATAATTGGACTAACTAGTTTGCTCTAGATTATATATTCTACAGGTGCATAAATGTTCAACACAAAACCAATAAAAAATCAAGTTGGGGTTCAAAAAGAAAGGAGCAAAAGAAACCGAAGAGTGCCCTGGTCTGGCGCACCGGACTGTCCGATGCACCAGGACCATACACCTCCGAACTCTTTACCTTCGGGTTTTTAGGCCGCGCTCCGCTATAATTCACCGGACTGTCCGGTGTGCCACCGGACTGTCCGGTGCACCAAGCGGAGCAACGACTCTCCAACGCAACGGTCGACTGCACAATGCCCTGACAGCGCTATAGTACGCGGTAGAAGTCAGAACAGAAGTCAGAGGCGCACCAGACAGTGAAAGTGCCTGTCCGGTGCGGCACCGGACTGTCCGGTGCCACTAGAAGACAAAGCCTCAAACGGTCGTCTACGCCAGAACCTTAACGGTTGGGTGACGTGGCTGGCGCACCGGACTGTGTCCGGTGGCGCACCAGACTGTCCGGTGCGCCCATCGATAGTAGCCACCCCAACGGTTGTTTTGGTGGTTGAGGGCTATAAATACCCCCAACCACCTCCACTCCAACCATCCAAGCATTCAACACTCTCCATTCAATACAAGATCAAAGTGCAACACTCCAAGACACAAATCAAAGCCACCGATCCGATCAAGGTTCCCAATTTAATTCTAGTGCATTAGGACTTGTGAGTGGATCACTTATGTTTCTTGTTGCTCTTGTTTGCTTGGCTTGGATTTCTTTTATTTCTCACTTCTTACCCTCAAATGCTTTGTAAGCGAGGCAAGAGACACCAATTGTGTGGTGATCCTTGCGGGGTCTAAGTGACCCGTGAGATTAAGGAAGAAGCCTCACTCGGTCTAAGTGACCGTTTGAGAGAGGGAAAGGGTTAAAAGAGACCCGGTCTTTGTGACCACCTCAACGGGGACTAGGTTCTTTAGAACCAAACCTCGGTAAAACAAATCACCGTGTCATCCACCTTATTTTCTTGGTTGATTTGTTTTCCCCTCTCTCCCGGACTCGGATTTTATTCTAACGCTAACCCCGATTTGTAGTGTGTTTAAAGTTGTAAATTTTAGTTTCCGTCTGTCCACCCCCCTCTAGGCGACTTTCAATTGGTATCAGAGCATGGTACTTCTTTTAGAGTCTAACCACTCGAAGTGATGTCGGGAGGATCCGCCAAGAGGGAGATGGAAACCAGCGATAAGGCCACAAGCTATAGGAAGGCTCCATCAAGGGAGTCCGGCGCCAAAGGAAGGGAGGAATCACCTCCCCGCGTCAAGTCGCATCGGAGTGGCGACAAGAAGAAGAAAATGAAGAAAGTGGTCTACTACGAGACCGACTCTTCGTTGCCCTCCACCTCCGGATCCAACACCTCATCCGTCACTTCTAAGCGCCATGAGCGCAAGAAGTTTAGTAAGATCCCCCTACGCTATCCCCACATTTCTAAATGTGCTCCTTTACTTTTTGTCCCATTAGGCAAACCACCAGTTTTTGATGGTGAGGACTATTGTATGTGGAGTGATAAAATGAGGCATCACCTAACCTTACTCCACGCAAGTACATGGGATATTGTTGAGTTTGGAGCGCAGGTGCCATCCGTGGGGGACGAAGGCTACGACTCAGACAAGGTCGCCCTAATCCGGCACTTCAACTCCCAAGCCACTACTATACTCCTTGCCTCTCTATGTCGAGAGGAGTATAATAAAGTGCAAGGGTTGACGAGCGCCAAGGAGATTTGGGACGTACTCAAGACCGCACACGAGGGAGATGAGGTGACCAAGATCACCAAACGGGAGACGATCGAGGGGGAGCTCAGTCATTTCATCCTCAACCAAGGAGATGAGCCACAAGCTATGTACAACCGGCTCAAGACCTTGGTGAATCAAGTGCACAACCTCGGGAGCACCAAATGGGATGACCACGAAATGGTCAAGGTTATTCTAAGGTCACTCATTTTTCGCAATCCTACGCAAGTTCAATTAATACGTGGTGATCCTAGATATAAGCTAATGTCTCCCGAGTAGGTTATAGAAAAGTTTGTGAGCTTTGAATTGATGATCAAAGGCTCCAAACAAATCGTCAACTTGTAGCAAGGCGGCACCTCCACACCCGAGGAGCAACCCGTTGCATTCAAAGCGATAGAGGAGAAGAAAGAAGAGTCTACATCAAGTAGGCTCCCCATCCACGCCTCCAAGCTCGACAACGAGGAGATGACGCTCATCATCAAGAGCTTTCGCCAAATCCTCAAGCAAAGGAAGGGAAAAGACTACAAGCCCCATTCCAAAAGGGTGTGCTACAAATGTGGTAAGCCCGATCACTTTATAGCTAAATGTCCTATGTGAAGTGATAGTGACTGAAAAGGAATTAGGCTTACACCTTTTTCCTAATTGATTCTGGTGGTTGAATTGCCCAATACAAATAATTGGACTAACTAGTTTGCTCTAGTCCATAAGTTTTACAGGTGCCGAAGGTTCACAACAAAGCTAATAATAAGTCCAAGAAAAGGGTTCAAACAAAGAGAGCAAAGGACAACCCAAAGGCACCCTGGTCTGGCACACCGGACTGTCCGGTGCACCACCGGACAGTGTCCGGTGTACCAGGGCACTCAACTCTGAACTCGCCACCTTCGGGAAAATCAGAGGGCGCTTCGCTATAATTCACCGGACTGTCCGGTGTGCCAGCAGAGCAACGACTACTTCGCGCGCAACGGTCGACTGCAACCGCATTAAATGCGCTACAGTGCGCGCCAGAGTTAGAGCACGCGTGGGAGGCGCACCGGACAGTCTACAGGACCTGTCCGGTGCACCACCGGACAACCCAGAGGCCCCACAAGTCAGAGCTTCAACGGTCGAACCCCAACGGTCTGCTGACGTGGCTGGCGCACCGGACAGTGTCCGGTGGCACACCGGACTGTCCGGTGCGCCATGCGACTGCAGCCTTCCAACGGCCATTTTTGGTGGTTGGTGCTATAAATACCCCAACCATCCCACATTCAATGGCATCCAAGTTTCTACACTTCTACACCTTACAAGAGCTATAGCATTCAATACAAGACACACCAAAGAGATCAAATCCTCTCCCAACTCCACATAAAGCTTTAGTGATTAGAGAGAGAGATTTGTTGTGTTCATTTGAGCTCTTGCACTTGGATTGCTTCTTTCGTGATCAACTCAATTGTAACTGAGGCAAGAGACACCAATTGTGTGGTGGTCCTTGCGGGGACTTTGTGTCCTGTTTGATTGAGAAGAGAAGCTCACTCGGTCTAAGTGACAGTTTGAGAGAGGGAAAGGGTTGAAAGAAACCCAGTCTTCGTGACCACCTCAACGGGGAGTAGGTTTGCAAGAACCGAACCTCGGTAAAACAAATCATCGTGTCTCGCTCTATATTCGCTCACGATTTGTTTTGCGCCCTCTCTCTCGGACTCGTTTATATTTCTAATGCTAACCCGACTTGTAGTTGTGCTTAAGTTTATAAATTTCAGATTCGCCCTATTCACCCCCCTCTAGGCAACTTTCAATTGGTATCAAAGCTGGTGCTTCATTAGAGCCTAACCGCTCGAAGTGATGTCGGGAGCATCCGCTAAGAGGGAATTCGGGACCGGCGAGAGGCCCACTACAAGCCATGGGAAGGCTCCATCCGGGGAGTCCGCCAACAAGGTGAAGGGATCCCCTTCACACAACAAGTCGCGTCGGAGCGGTGACAAGAAGAAGATGAGGAAGGTGGTCTACTACGAGACCGACTCCTCGTCGCCATCCACCTCCGGCTCTGACACGCCGTCGTAACTTCTAAGCGCCATGAGCGCAAGAAGTTTAGTAAGATTCCTCTACGTTACCCTCGCATTTCCAAACGTACTCCTTTACTTTCCGTCCCATTAGGCAAACCACCAATGTTTGATGGTGAAGATTATAATATGTGGAGTGATAAAATGAGGCATCATCTAACCTCACTCCAAACTAGCATTTGGGATGTTGTTGAGATTGGAGTACAGGTACCATCACCGGGGGATGAAGACTATGATTCGGACGAGGTCGCCCAAATCCGCCACTTTAACTCCCAAGCCACCACTATACTCCTCGCCTCTCTAAGTCGAGAGGAGTATAACAAGGTGCAAGGACTAAAGAGCGCCAAGGAGATTTGGGACGTACTCAAGACCGCGCACGAAGGAGATGAGGTGACTAAAATCACCAAGCGGGAAACGATCGAGGGGGAGCTCGGTCGGTTCTGACTCAACCAAGGCAAGGACCCTCAAGCCATGTACAACCGCTTGAAGACCTTGGTGAACCAAGTGCACAACCTCGGGAGCACCAAATGGGATGACCATGAAATGGTCAAGGTTATTCTAAGATCCCTCATTTTTCTTAATCCTACGCAAGTTCAATTAATTCGAGGTAATCCTAGATATACACTAATGTCTCCCGAGGAAGTAATAGGTAATTTTGTGAGCTTTGAGTTGATGATAAAAGGCTCAAAGAAAATTATTGAGCTAGATGGCCCCTCCACGTCCGAAGCACAACCGGTCGCATTCAAGGCGACGGAGGAGAAGAAGGAGGAGTCTACATCAAGTAGACAACCCATCGACACCTCTAAACTCGACAATGAGGAAATGGCGCTCATCATCAAGAGCTTCCGCCAAATCCTCAAACAAAGGAAGGGGAAAGATTACAAGCCACGTTCCAAGAAGGTGTGCTACAAATGTGGTAAGCCCGGTCATTTCATTGCTAAATGTCCGTTATCTAGTGATAGTGACAGGGGCGACGACAAGAAGGGCAAGAGGAGAGAAAAGAAGAGGTACCACAAGAAGAGGGGCGGCGATGCCCATATGTTCCGCGAGTGGGACTCCGAGGAGACCTCCTCCGACGAGGACGCCGCCAACATCGCCGTCACCAAGGGCCTCCTCTTCCCCAACGTCGGCCACAAGTGCCTCATGGCAAAAGACGGCAAAAGGAAGAAGGTAAAATCAAAATCCTCCACTAAATATGAAACCTCTAGTGATGAAGATAATGCTAGTGATGAGGAGGATAATTTGCGTACCCTTTTTGCCAACCTAAACATGCAACAAAAGGAAAAACTAAATGAATTAATTAGTGCTATTCATGAGAAGGATGATCTCTTGGACTCTCAAGAGGACTTCCTAATTAAGGAAAATAAGAAGCATGTTAAGGTTAAGAATGCTTATGCTCTAGAAGTAGAAAAATGTGAAAAATTATCTAGTAAGCTAAGCACATGCCATGATATTATTACCAACCTTAGAAATGAGAATGCTAGTTTAATTGCTAAGGTTGATTCAAATGTTTGTGATATTTCAGTTCCCAATCTTAGAGATAATAATGTTGAATTACTTGCTAAGATTGAAGAATTAAATGTTTCTCTTGCTAGCCTTAGAAATGAAAATGAAAAATTGATTGCTAAGGCTAAAGATTTAGATATTTGCAATGCTTCCATTTCCGATCTTAGAGATAATAATGATATTTTATGTGATAAGATTGTTGAACTTAATGCTTGCAAACCCTCTACATCTACCATTGAGCATGTCACTATTTGCACTAGATGTAGAGATGTTAACATTAATGCTATTCATGATCATATGGCTTTAATTAAACAACAAAATGATCATATAGCTAAATTAGATGCTAAAATTGCCGAGCATGACTTAGAAATGAAAAATTTAAATTTGCTAGAAGCATGCTCTATAGTGGGAGACGCCCTGGCATCAAGGATGGCATTGGCTTCCAAAAGGGGGACAATGTCAAACTTAATGCCCCTCCTAAAAGATTGTCCAATTTTGTTAAGGGCAAGGCTCCCATGCCTCAGG
Source organism: Zea luxurians (assembly GCA_029449295.1). Classification (NCBI taxonomy): domain Eukaryota; kingdom Viridiplantae; phylum Streptophyta; class Magnoliopsida; order Poales; family Poaceae; genus Zea; species Zea luxurians. The sequence goes on along the minus strand of JAOPSE010000004.1, from coordinate 178,263,024 downwards.
ATAACGAGGGTTACATTTTGTACCCTGTCGGTTATCCCGAGAGCAAAATTAGGAGAATTCATTCTAGGAAGTCTCACTCTGGCCCTAATCATGCTTTTATGTATAAGGGTGAGACATCTAGTTCTAGGCAATCAACCCGTGATAAATTGCCTAAGAAGAAAACTCCAATTGCATCAAATGATTCTAAAATTTCATTTAAAACTTTTGATGCATCCTATGTTTTAACTAACAAATCCGGCAAGGTAGTTGCCAAATATGTTGGGGGCAAACATAAGGGGACAAAGACTTGTGTTTGGGTACCCAAAGTTCTTGTATCTAATGTCAAAGGACCCAAAACCATTTGGGTACCTAAAATCAAGAACTAAACTTGTTTTGTAGGTTTATGCATCCGGGGGCTCAAGTTGGATCATTGATAGCGGGTGCACAAACCACATGACCGGGGAGAAGAAGATGTTCTCCTCCTATGAGAAAAACCAAGATCCCCAACGAGCTATCACATTCGGGGATGGAAATCAAGGTTTGGTCAAAGGATTGGGTAAAATTGCTATATCACCTGACCATTCCATTTCCAATGTTTTTCTTGTAGACTCTTTAGATTACAACTTGCTTTCAGTTTCGCAATTATGCAAAATGGGCTACAACTGTCTTTTTACAGATGTAGGTGTTACTGTCTTTAGAAGATGTGATGATTCAATAGCATTTAAGGGAGTATTAGAGGGTCAGCTATACTTAGTAGATTTTAATAGAGCTGAACTCGATACTTGCTTAATTGCTAAGACTAACATGGGCTGGCTCTGGCATCGCCGACTAGCACATGTTGGAATGAAGAATCTTCACAAACTTCTAAAGGGAGAACACATTTTGGGACTAACAGATGTTCATTTTGAGAAAGACAGGGTTTGTAGCGCATGTCAGGCAGGGAAGCAAGTTGGTGTTCATCATCCACACAAGAACATCATGACGACTAACAGGCCACTCGAGCTCCTACACATGGACCTATTCGGCCCGATAGCTTACATAAGCATCGGCGGAAGTAAGTACTGTCTAGTTATTGTGGATGATTATTCTCGCTTCACTTGGGTGTTCTTTTTGCAGGAAAAATCTCATACCCAAGAGACCTTAAAGGGATTCTTGAGATGAGCTCAAAACGAGTTCGGCTTAAGGATCAAGAAAATAAGAAGCGATAACGGGACGGAGTTCAAGAACTCTCAAATCGAAGGCTTCCTTGAGGAGGAGGGCATCAAGCATGAGTTCTCTTCTCCCTACACCCTACAGCAAAATGGTGTAGTGGAGAGGAAGAATCAAACTCTATTGGACATCGCAAGAGCCATGCTTGATGAATACAAGACTTCGGATCGGTTTTGGGCCGAGGCGGTCAACACCGCTTGCTACGCTATCAACTGGTTGTATCTACACCGAATCCTCAAGAAGACATCATACGAACTCCTAACCGGTAACAATCCAAATGTTTCATATTTTAGAGTCTTTGGTAGCAAATGCTTTATTCTTGTTAAAAGAGGTAGAAAATCCAAATTTGCTCCTAAGGTTGTAGAAGGCTTTTTACTAGGACATGATTCAAACACAAGGGCATATAGAGTCTTTAACAAGTCCTCTGGACTAGTTGAAGTTTCTTGTGACATTGTGTTTGATAAGACTAACGGCTCTCAAGTAGAGCAAGTTGATCTTGATGAGATAGGTGATGAAGAGGCTCCATGCGTCGCGCTAAGGAACATGTCCATTGGGGATGTGTGTCCTAAGGAATCCGAAGAGCCACCGCATGCACAAGATCAACCATCTTCCTCCACACAAGCATCTCCACCAACTCAAGATGAGGATAAGGCTCAAAATGATGAAGGAGAAGATCAAGAATTTGAGCCACCTCAAAAGGAGACCAATGATCAAGGGGGAGATGCCCATGATCAAGATGAGGAAGATGAACAAGTTCCAAAACCGCCACACCCAAGAGTCCACCAAGCAATCCAACGAGATCACCCCGTCGACACCATCCTCGGCGACATTCATAAGGGGGTAACCATTAGATCTCGTGTTGCACATTTTTGTGAGCATTACTCTTTTGTTTCCTCTATTGAGCCTCACAGGGTAGAGGAAGCACTACAAGATTCAGATTGGGTGGTGGCGATACAAGAGGAGCTCAACAACTTCACTAGGAATGAGGTATGGCATTTAGTTCCACGTCCTAATCAAAATGTTGTAGGAACCAAATGGGTCTTCCGCAACAAGCAAGATGAGCATGGTGTGGTGACAAGGAACAAAGCCCGACTTGTGGCCAAGGGATATTCACAAGTCGAAGGTTTGGATTTCGGTGAAACCTATGCACCCGTAGCTAGGCTTGAGTCAATTCGCATATTACTCGCCTATGCTACTTACCATGGCTTTAATCTTTACCAAATGGACGTGAAAAGTGCCTTCCTCAACGGACCAATCAAAGAGGAGGTCTATGTTGAGCAACCTCCCGACTTTGAAGATAGTGAGTACCCTAACTATGTATATAAACTCTCTAAGGCGATTTATGGGCTCAAGCAAGCCCCAAGAGCATGGTATGAATGCCTAAGAGATTTTCTTATCACTAATGGCTTCAAAGTCGGAAAGGCCGATCCTACTTTATTTACTAAAACTCTTGACAATGATTTGTTTGTATGCCAAATATATGTTGATGATATTATATTTGGGTCTACTAACGAATCTACATGTGAGGAATTTAGTAGGATCATGACACAGAAATTCGAGATGTCGATGATGGGGGAGTTGAAGTACTTCTAGGATTTCAAGTGAAGCAACTCCAAGAGGGCACCTTCATTAGCCAAACGAAGTATATTCAAGACATTCTAAACAAGTTTGGGATGAAGGATGCCAAGCCCATCAAGACACCCATGGGAACCAATGGGCATCTCGACCTCGACACGGGAGGTAAATCCGTCGATCAAAAGGTATACCGGTCGATGATAGGCTCTTTACTCTATTTATGTGCATCTCGACCGGATATTATGCTTTCCGTATGCATGTGTGCAAGATTCCAAGCCGACCCTAAGGAAGCTCACCTTACGGCCGTAAAACGAATCTTGAGATATTTAGTTCATACTCCGAAGTTTGGGCTTTGGTACCCTCGGGGATCCACATTCGATTTAATTGGTTATTCGTATGCCGATTGGGCGGGGTGTAAAATTAATAGAAAGAGCACATCGGGGACTTGCCAGTTCTTGGGAAGATCTCTGGTGTCTTGGGCTTCAAAGAAGCAAAATTCCGTCGCTCTTTCTACCGCCGAAGCCGAGTATATTGCCACAGGCCATTGTTGCGCGTAATTACTTTGGATGAGGCAAACCCTTAGGGACTATGGTTACAAATTAACCAAAGTTCCTCTTCTATGTGATAATGAGAGTGCAATCCGCATGTCGGATAATCCCGTTGAGCATAGCCGCACTAAACACATAGCCACTCGGTATCATTTTCTTAGGGATCACCAACAAAAAGGGGATATCGAGATTGCTTATATCAACACTAAAGAACAATTAGCCGATATCTTTACCAAGCCATTAGATGAACAAACTTTTAACAAACTTAGGCATGAGCTAAATATTCTTGATTCTAGGAATTTCTTTTGATGTCTTGCATACATAGCACATTAATATACCTTTGATCACGTCTCTTTTATTTGCTATGACTAATGTGTTTTCATGTATGTTTCAAATCAAGTCATAGATTGAAAGGGATTTGGAGTCTTCGGCGAAGACAAAGGCTTCCACTCCACTCCATCAAATCACTCACCCTTCGCCGTCGCTCCGGGCAACTCTCCGTCTTTGGTATAATTTTCACTCATATTTTGTTTGCCAAAGGGGAGAAAGTAGTTACAAAGGGCTTATATTTCACTCAAGTGTCCGTTTTTGGCGATTCATGCCAAAGGGGGAGAAAGTATTAGCCCAAAGCAAAAGGACCGCACCACCACCAATTTTTCAAAATTGAAGTTAAGAAAAGGTTTTAAAAATGATGAATTTTTCAATTGATATCTTATTGTATTTAAAAGGAAAAAAACTAGTATTTTCAAAATTGGTATCTTAAAACCCTCTTGAACACTAAGAGGAGGATTTTATTAAGGGGGAGTTTTGTTTTAGTCAAAGGAAAAAGCATTTGAAACAGGGGGAGAAATTTTCAAATCTTGAAAATGCTTCTCAAAATCTTATTCATTTACCTTTGACTATTTGCAAAAGGACTTTGAAAAGAATTTACAAAAGAATTTGCAAAAGCAAAACATGTGGTGCAAGCGTGGTCCAAAATGTTAAAGAAAACAATCCATGCATATCCTATAAGAATTTATATTGGCTCAATTCTAAGTAACCTTTGCACTTACATTATGCAAACTAGTTCAATTATGCACTTCTATATTTGCTTTGGTTTGTGTTGGCATCAATCACCAAAAAGGGGGAGATTGAAAGGGAATTAGGCTTACACCTTTTTCCTAATTGATTCTGGTGGTTGAATTGCCCAACACAAATAATTGGACTAACTAGTTTGCTCTAGTCCATAAGTTTTACAGGTGCCAAAGGTTCACAACAAAGCCAATAATAAGACCAAGAAAAGGGTTCAAACAAAGAGAGCAAAGGACAACCCAAAGGCACCTTGGTCTGGCACACCGGACTGTCCGGTGCACCAGGGCACTCAACTCTGAACTCGCCACCTTCGGGAAAATCAGAGGGCGCTCCGCTATAATTCACCGGACTGTCCGGTGTGCCAGCAGAGCAACGGCTACTTCGCGCGCAATGGTCGACTGCAACCGCATTAAATGCGCTATAGTGCGCGTCAGAGTCAGAGCACGCGCGGGAGGCGCACCGGACAGTCTACAGGACCTGTCCGGTGCACCACCAAACAGCCCAGAGGCACCACAAGTCAGAGCTTCAACGGTCGAACCCCAACGGTCTGCTGACGTGGCTGGCGCACCGGACAGTGTCCGGTGGCGCACCGGACTGTCTGGTGCGCCATGCGACTACAGCCTTCCAACGGCCATTTTTGGTGGTTGGGGCTATAAATACCCCAACCATCCCACATTCAATGGCATCCAAGTTTCTACACTTCTACACCTTACAAGAGCTATAGCATTCAATACAAGACATACCAAAGAGATCAAATCCTCTTCCAACTCCACACAAAGCTTTAGTGATTAGAGAGAGAGATTTGTTGTGTTCATTTGAGCTCTTGCGCTTGGATTGCTTCTTTTGTTTCTCATTCTTTCGTGATCAACTCAATTGTAACCGAGGCAAGAGACACCAATTGTGTGGTGGTCCTTGCGGGGACTTTGTGTCCCGTTTGATTGAGAAGAGAAGCTCACTCGGTCTAAGTGACCGTTTGAGAGAGGGAAAGGGTTGAAAGAAACCCGGTCTTCGTGACCACCTCAACGGGGAGTAGGTTTGCAAGAACCGAACCTCGGTAAAACAAATCATCGTGTCTCGCTCTATATTCGCTCACGATTTGTTTTGCGCCCTCTCTCTCGGACTCGTTTATATTTCTAACGCTAACCCGGCTTGTAGTTGTGCTTAAGTTTATAAATTTCAGATTCGCCCTATTCACCCCCCTCTAGGCGACTTTCAGTGACAGGGGGACGACAAGAGGGGAAAGAGGAAGGAAAAGAAGAAGTACTATAAGAAGAAGGGTGGCGATGCCTACGTGTGTCGGAAATGGGACTCCGATGAGAGCTCCACCGACTCCTCCTCCAACGAGGATGCCACCAACATCACCATCAACAAAGGACTCCTCTTCCTCAACGTCGGCTACAAGTGCCTCATGGCAAAAGACGGCAAAAAGAAGAAGGTACAAACTAGAACCGCCCCCAAGTGTACTACATCTAGTGATGAGGGTAGTTCTAGTGATGATGAAGATAATTTGCTTACACTTTTTGCCAACCTTAACATGCAACAAAAGAAAAAATTAAATGAATTAATAGGTGCTATTCATGAGAAGGATGAACTCTTGGATAGTCAAGAGTAATTCCTTATTAAGGAAAATAAAAAGCATGTTAAGGTGAAAAATGCTTATGCTCAGGAAGTAGAGAAAAATGAAAACTTGACTAAGGAGCTTAGCATTTGCCGTGACACCATTTCCAACCTTAGAACTGAGAATGTTAGTCTAATTGCTAAGGTTGAAAAATCAAATGTTTGCCATGATTCAATTGTCAATCTTAGAAATGAAAATGCTAATTTAATTGCTAAGATTGATAAATTGAATGAATCAATTTCTAGCCTTAAAACTGAAAATGCTACTTTAATTTCAAAGGCTAAAGATTTGAATGTCATGCTAAAATCTAAGATAGATGAATTAAATGTTTGCAAACCCTCTACATCTAGTGTTGATCATGTTTGAAAGGGAAATAGGGTTTTAACCTTTTCCTAAATGATTTTGGTGGTTAAATGCCCAACACAAATAATTGGACTAACTAGTTTGCTCTAGATTATACATTCTACAGGTGCTAAAGGTTCAACACAAACCAATAAAAAGAACAAGTTAAGGTTCAAAAAGAAAGGATCAAAAGAAACCAAAGTGAACCCTGGTCTGGCGCACCGGACTGTCCCGTGTGCCACCGGACAGTGTCCGGTGCCCAGGGCCGTACGACTTCAAACTTGCCACCGTCGGGTTTCAGCGCTCCGCTATAATTCACCGGACTGTCCGGTGCACCAGCGGAGCAACAGCTCCAGCGCAACGGTCGACTGCAACGGACACCTGCAAAAGTGCTACAGTGCGCGGACAGTTCGCGCAGAGTCAGAGCAGCCGCCAGAAGGCGCACCGGACAGTGAACAGTGTCTGTCCGGTGCCACATGAAGACAAAGCTCCAACGGTCGAAACCGTCAGAACCCTAACGGTTGGGTGACATGGCTGGCGCACCGGACACTGTCCGGTGGCGCACCGGACTGTCCGGTGTGCCCATTGACAGCAGCCACCCCCAACGGTTGAATTGGTGGTTGGGGGCTATAAATACCCCACAACCACCTACACTCCAACCATCTAAGCATTCACTACCGCACATTCAATACAAGAGCAATAGACACCACTCCAAAGACACAATTCAAGTGATTGACCCGCTCAAAGTCCACAATTCAACTCTAGCGCATTTAGACTTGTGAGAGGATCATTTGTGTTTTCCTTGTTGCTCTTGTTTGCTTGGTTGGCTTTCTTTTTCCTCATTCTTGTTCCCTAAGTGACGTGTAATCAAAGCAAGAGACACCAAGTGTGTGGTGGTCCTTGTGGGGTCTAAGTGACCCGTTTGATTAAGGAGAAAGCTCACTCGGTCTAAGTGACCGTTTGAGAGAGGGAAAGGGTTGAAAGAGACTCGGTCTTTGTGACCACCTCAACGGGGACTAGGTTCTTTAGAACCGAACCTCGATAAAACAAATCACCGTGTCATCCGCCTTATTTTCTTTGTTGATTTGTTTTCCCCTCTCTCCCGGACTCGGATTTTATTCTAACGCTAACCCCGGCTTGTAGTGTGTTTAAAGTTGTAAATTTCAGTTTCCGCCTATCCACCCCCCTCTAGGCAACTTTCATAAGTGCAATTGGAGCACTTATGTATCTAGCAAACAATACAAGACCCAATATTGCTTTTACGGTAAATTTACTTGCTAGATATAGTGCATCCCCTACCAAACGTCATTGGACTAGAATCAAAAATATCCTTCGATACCTCCATGGCACGGCAGATCTCGGTCTATTCTACGGAAGAAATCAAGATCCTAGCCTCGTAGGGTACACGTATGTTGGTTATCTTTTAGACCCCCACAATGGAAGGTCTCAAACTGGGTTTGTATTTCTGAATGGTGGAACTGCTATTTCATTGAAGTCATCCAAGCAAACTCTATTAATAACATCCAGTAATCACTCAGAGATTATTGCCTTATATGAAGCCTCACGTGAATGTGTGTGGCTTCGAAGGGTGATTAATCATATTCGATCATCATGTGGGATTCATTCCATTGAATCACCCACCATTATTTATGAAGATAATGCAGCTTGTGTTGCTCAGATGCAACAAGGTTACATCAAGAGCAATGTTACCAAACATATCTCCCCCAAGTTATTCTATACTCATCAACTTCAACAGAGTGGTGAGATTAAGGTCATGCAAACTAAGTCTTGTGACAATCTCGCAGACTTATTCACTAAGTCGCTACCTTATTCCACATTTCAGATATGTGTTAAGGGTATTGGTATGCGTCGACTTAGAGATTTGCTTACATCAGGGGGAGTATCTCTTTGATCAACCTAATACTAACATCACATTGTACTCTTTTCCTATATGAGTTTTACTATCATGTTTTCTCGTGTTAGGTTTTTAATGATGCAATGTCAACACAAGCATATGTCAGTCTCTTGATTTTTCCCATCAGGGTTTTTCGATAGAGACACCAATAGGCCTGCAAATGGGGTGGGTGTAAGTGGGTATTTTAGGTGGGTTTAAGAAATGATTTTGTTTTGGTGGGTTGTGATGGGTTTTAATTGTGAATGAGTTGGGTTGGGTGGGTTTATTTTGTATTGTGGGTCGAAATAGTTGATACCCATGGGTGTAGATGGGTTTGCATAGGCGTGGGCTTCTATGGGTCTTCACCCATCCATAGACCGTAGGACTGTATTCGAGTCGATTCCCAACTTAGTTCCAAGTCCCAACATACCCAACTCAACCCTAACTCTCCAAGTCTTCACCGGTGCACCGGCGGTCGCATCCTGCTTCTTGCTCGACGGTCGGCACTCCGCTCTCCCCAAGTCTTCGCCTCGGCGGACGGAGCTCCCCTTGCCCCTGCTGACGCCCGACGCTAATTAGACACTTCCACACTTAGACGCCGACGCCCCTGTCCCCTGGCGCACGCTCTTGCATACGAAGCGAACACTGTCGCCCCAGGGACCGTTCACACATGGTTCTTTTCTTTTCACTTCCAGGGAGATTTATGCGTCGTTCGGTGGACTTCTGATACTACCTAGATGTGTCCTTCCATTGTTGCTAACTTCGAGCTTGATCAGAGACTCTTTCCACAGCTGCTAGTTTATGTTTCTTGCCAAAAAGATAATTGTTCATTAAGGATCTTTAATAGATGTTTTTTGTTATTCTATCGAGACCTAAATGTTCATCGACCAAACTTGTTTTTGTATCTGTGTATATTATTATTGTCACTGTTTTTGTATGTCGTGGACTATGTTTTTATATGTCATTGAAACTACCTATAAAATTGTCACTGTGTATCAGTGTATGTGTATGTAGTTTGCTTGATGTGTGACAATAAGTTGAACCCACTGGGTTTCCATGGGTTTCCACCCAATTACGGGTTGGTTTGGGGTCAATAATATTATTGGATGGATTGTGTTTAATTTCCTTATATTTTTGGATGGGTGTGGGATGGATATCAAAGTTATTAGATTTGGGTATGGGTGGGCGTGGGTTGGATTTTTTTGCCATTAGCAGGCCTAGACACCAAAGACATATCATATACTGTCGATCTTTCTCCAAATTTTCCCCACTGGTTTTTTTCTGGAGTTTACACAGTATACTATTGTAAACCTCCTTTGCTTACAGGTTTTTAAAGGAAGAATATACATGATGGACAACTGATTAAGGGGGAGTGTTACGTGGTGTAAGCAGTTATTACTGCACTAGTCGCATGGACCGAATGGTCATGAGACATGTCCCTTTGCACATTCTTCACTTTCACGCGTCTTCGCATGTGACGTATGTGACTTTTCACTTGTATATATATGAGAATGCAATAAAGAAAGTGCTCTCGGTTCCATTTTCACTTTCACCCGTTTTACTTTCTCACATAAAGTTCGATGGAGCAATCTTTTCAGTTCTAAAAGCCTTCAGTCCCACGTTCATTGTTTTGGATATATTAGTTAGACCAACATATAAGATATTAACTTCAACCGATATATTTGAATCAAGTCCCTTAAAAACTAATGCGTTCCATGAGCCAAGCGCGACAGTGAATTCGATTTTACGGCATCTTGCCATGCGAGGGGATGCAGTAACTATCACCGAGCACAGGAACTTTCCCATCGCCAAAAGCTTTCTTGTGATCAACAATGGCCGGACCAGCAACGGGAACTTCATCTGCACAACCATAATCAAACAGTGTGCAGCGTCAAGACTATTATCACACACGAAGCAGCAACGCAGTATACAAGGTTAACGCCAAATAGAACCAAGCAGGAAAAATCCAGCAATTCAACATATGGTGAAACTGCAGACAAAAGAACAAGGCTAGCTGACGTTCACAGAATAAAACAACATATCAAACCTCTGGTACTCAAAAAATCCCGACAAGCCAGTACCATGTCCATACAAAATTGCAACAATTACTCATAAGTCTAAGTAGGGAGGGTCGACTGATGCAACACAGCCAGGGCAGCATAAGGTACTTATAAGCTGTAACAAAATAGGCCTTGAAAACATCTCAAAGCACTGAACATTCTTAGGCAGAGGTGGCAGCAGAAGCCTTGGCGGCGGCAGAAAGCTTAGACCTCCTCTTGGCCAAGCTCTCACTGCGGCGGTCCCTCTGTTCTTTCAGCCTCTGGGCAAGAAGCTTCTGGTACTCAGCAGCCTCAGACTTCTTCTTAGCGATCCTCTTCTTCTTGTCAGCAATTCTAGCACGCTTCCTCTGGAGGGTCAAGGGGGTCACAAGCCGCTGGATCTTAGGTGCCTTGCTCACCTTCTTGCCTGAAAAGGAAGCAAACAGGTTAGCTTGCTGTGGTTGCAAAACTTCAGAACACTATGGTTCATTGTCAACAATCCCATCCAACAAATAACAAACACAGAGTACTAAGTACATGGGTAAATAACCAGACATTTCTACTTTCAAGACATTGAGATATTGAACTGCAGCTAGAAGCACAATGAACTCAACAAAACAAATACGACAGCAATGCAGTTAGATACAAGAAAGCTCACCATTCTTGGTAGTGAATGTCCTGCGGTACGTGTTCACGTACTTGCGCACGTCGTCATCCTTTGCAAGATTGAACAGCTTCCTGATCTTGGAGGCCCTTTTGGGACCCCTCATCCTTGGCTTCTCAGTGTCAGTTAAACCAGGCAGATCGTTCTCACCCTTCTTAACAATTACCAAGTTGATAACAGATAGGTCTTGGCTCACAATACAACCACGGACAGACTTCCTCCTGCGCTCACCATTACGCCTGCCATAACCGCGGAAGCAGGGAGTGCCTACACAATTCATATCAAATGTTCAGATAAGAACCACAGGTAAAAGAGGGGTGTTGAGAGTACAATGGAGATACAGTCTATATACCTCTGTGGAGCAGAAGGCGGACACGACCAGAAGTCAGAACTCCTTGCTTCATTGGGAAGCCTTGCTTGTCACATCCACCCATGATCTTGAAGACATAACCCTTAAACTCCTGCAAAAAAGAAACACATCACACCTATAATTAAGTATGAAATCAGCAATAGGGGGCATGGATCAAAAAATAAGAAAGCAGAAAATTTACCTCGCCCAGAGCATCACCACTGACCTCCTGGGAGATCCTTCGGTCATAAAAGGCACGCCTATAGTTGATAGAAAGGTTTATCAGAAATCAAAGCAAGTAGAGCATGAAGAAAAAAACATATGTTTGATTTAATAACTCTGTTAAGAAAAGGATGCAATTATAGCTCTATCTCTAGTCAAACTTCCAAAGCAGAACTTTATAGAAAAGAGTAACAATATTTGTATCACAAAATAAGTATATACTAAAAATATATATCTCATGTCAAATCTAACACCATTCATTTGCTATAATAAATAATGATCCTTTTTGTATAAACTGAGCCAAATTCAAAATGGTTTAACTTGGTAGTAAGCTAGATTTGCCTCTTTTTATACAACAGAAGGAATACATTATAACTTATACAAGACAGTTTTCCAGACATTCAAAACGTAGGTAGTAAACAATATGCACTTTGAAAACAAAAAAATAGCAGAATGATCTGCCACCATTTTGAATTTAATTAATATAATTTCAAGAATTAAAACTATTAGCCTCAGTTGCTCTCTACCACTATATGAAATCTCAATTCGTAGCACAATTTAAAACAGGGATCAAAGGAGTATTGCCTGCTCCAAAATTTAACAAAGGACGCATTTTAACTAGATTTAATCAACCTCAACCACAAATCAAGATGTTACTGTCCTTACTTTGATCATTGGACACGAAAATTAACCAGTATGGTTCATTCAAACACTATCAAAATGAGAATAGCACAATTGAATACATTCAATGCCTGAGAAAAGTACTACCCCTTCCGTTCTTTTTTATTTGTAACGTTTTAGTTCAAAAATGAACTACTCGGTGACATATCCGAGAACGGAGGTAGTACTGCTTACAAACCATTACATTATAACCAGATAAAAAGGCTAATATATATTAATACATTAACTATCAGATGCTTCAGCGCTGAACAGCAAGCAACCTAACTAAATTATCTAAGCATATGGCTGCTTAAGGAGACAACGAGGATTAGGTTGGAAAACTACAAGGAACAAATCGATGCATATTAGCACTCAACCAATCGTCTTAACAACTGCTACGAAGAGCATCTGAGAGAACACCACTCACATGGATCTAAGAGACAAAAATACAGAGCAAATAGGGAATGTCGAACACTCACAGTTTCTGGTCGTCATCGATTTCCAGCTTCTTCTGGCACCCGGTAGACGGGTTCGCGATGTTGAACTGGAAGCAACGAAAAGGGCACAGATCAGACGCTAGATTCCCACAAACACCACCTATCGATGTTACAGCGCGGAGGATAAGCTTACCTTCATGGTGGCGTTGCGGCGCGAGCTCGCGGCAGGCGAGGAGCTCGAGCGCTGGGCACGGCGGCGGCGGCGCGAGGGCTAGGGTTTTGGACGAGGGGGAAGAGGGAAAACACGAGTAGCGCTTATATAGGGCGGGCGAGGGTAGGAGGAGCGGGCGCCGCACGGCACTGTTGCGAGGATCGACCTTGACCGTTCATCGCTGCCTCGCGATTTGGCAGGCCGAAAACTGAAACCAATGCGAGCGAGTTGTACACTCTTGGCCCATTCTTTCTATTCTATTTCTTTCTATAAACGCCATTGGATTGTCATCGAACGGCAGTCTGGACGGCTCCCAGTAACGCAACGCTTCTCGGCTTCTCGCCTCTTCTCTCACCCGTGACTCCGCCGCCGCATCTCTCCTCCAACGCGCCGCCGCATCTCTTCAACGCTCCATGGTCCCCTTCACCTCCCGCCACTACCCTACCCATGGCCACCGCAGCCGCTCGTGCTACCCTCCCGCGGCCCCTCCTCTCTCTCCCACCCTTCCTCCTCCCACCACATCCTCCGTGTGTCAGCCCGTCGTTGGCTCCGCCTTCGATTGCCGTAGGGAACACGCGGCGTCGCCCTTGCGCTCCTCGCCACATGCTGTTACAGGCTGTCGTACCCGTGTCCGCGGTTGAGGGCCTTGTGCCGGTCATGTTGAAGAAGAAGCCCATCGACTAGATCTATCTCGTCGCCGTGCGCCTCTCTGCCGAAGAGAGGCAACGCCTCCTCCGCGGTGCCATCACGTGCTCCTCTCACTACTGCTTCCACTCCTCCCAGAGTCCCAGTACACCCCCGCCTTGTGGCCTCGCTGCTCGCCGCGGCCCTGCACCTCAGCCCTGCCTCCATCCCGAGTCACACACCTATCCTTTGAAGAATTAATGGCCACTGGAAGCAGCTTTTTACAGGTGATTTCTGCACCCATCTCCTTTGAAGAATGAATGACGACTGGAAGAAGCTTTTGACAGGTGTGTTGTAAAGACTAGCAGAAAACCCATGTCATCACAACAGTGACTACATTGTTAGAGCATTTTCCTAGATTTTAGCTATTCGTCGCTAGATACCAGGATAATATGCAGCAACACGTAATTTTTGGGGTGGACAATTCTTTTGGATATAATAATGAATTTTACTCGCCTTTTAGAGATAATTAACATCCGCAAAGGTTGTAGCTACTGTTGATAAATAAATTAGCATCAAGGGTTATATTATGCGCAGCACAGTTGTAGGAAATAGAAGGTATTGATATAGTATATAAATAACCTGAGTAATTATATAATGCATTGCCCACTCCCTTCATTTTAGTAAGTCTGTACTAATCTTATGCAGAAACTTAGAAACGAACCAGCCTGGATGTCTATTCCCGTAAGGTCCTAGAAGCATTCTGGTGGGCAAATAGAAATGTCATTGTTTACATATATTTTGTTGAATTTCAGGAGTGCCATTCTGCTAGATGCCACACGCTAGCTAAAGCAAAGATACACATAGAGCAAAGAGGGAAAAAGAATATGAGCTGAAATGCGCAAAAGGCTAAGGAAAGCAGACAACTTATTGCAAATAAGAAATCAGTACAAATGATGAATCGACCTATGAAAATTGAGTCCAATGGGAATTTGGATCCAAAGAAAGGTGGTGCTGTCTTGGATTCTACTAAAACTATAGGACTTACAAGTGTTAAGTAGTGGGATGACTGGCATATAGTTGGATTTCCTGGGGCAGAGCTATTAAGTACTAGTGTAAGTGCATTTTAAATCCAAGTACCATGTCTGGTGACTGGTGATCTCATTTGGGCATATTAATAATGTAACCTTCTTCATAGCTTTCGTGTTTATTACAGTAAGACATGAAAATCCTTTTGATTTCAGGAAAAGCTTCTATGTTGTCAGAACAGATTGCTACAGTCATTATCTGAGAATGCAGGAGGTGCTGATGCAAAATATCTTATCGATGAGTGGCCAACGATAAGCAAAAGCAGTGGAAGACTCATCTAGGTGGAGTATGTAACAATATCAACATATGGATTGCGTCGTTGAGTGATTGGTTTAATTACTTCTGTACTATGCGCTTTGGGTCTGGTAAGACGATGCAGCTCCCCGTGCTGTTCAAGAACATAATGGTAAGAAGATAAAAGACAAAGAGTGGTATGTTGAAAGAGCTCGGAAGAAGTCAGAAACAGAGATGGAACTAAAAAGGATATTTGAGCGGATCTTGAAAGATGTTGCCAACAAGGCAACAAATATCAAGGACTTCACTGAACTTATTGTTGGAGCGAAGGCAGAAACGCCACCCTTCGCCCGAAGTCTCCACCGCTTAGCCCCTGCTCTGACAGACAAAGCGGGCAGGGACACCCTTCGCTTCATCGGCACCAGAGACAATGCGGAGACCCTTCGCTCGATTCGGCACCAGACGAAGGCCTGCGGCGACGCCTCCCCGCGGCGCGGCCTCGATCAGCTCTGAGGCCCACATGAGATCTGGCCCATTGCAACGGGCCCTGCGTGGCCGCGTTTGTGTTACGGGCCTAATTTGTAAAGGCATACTTGTAATTACAGCTTGTAACCCCGCTTTATGGGAATATTCTGGGGATAAACTAGGTACCTAAGGGCACATGCGTCCTTAACGCAAGGCGCCGTGCACTCGGATACCTATAAATACCCCCGCACAGTGCCCGTGAGAGGCTAGATTAACAGAGCTTTTGCCATCACGCGCGAGTGCCCTGTTGCCATCACCATTCACTCGTGTTGGATCCCCTTGCTGTCGAGAGCAAGTTCCAACACTTATATATCATGAACTTGGATGATAGCAGTGGAGATGATCAAGTTCGTGAATTGTTCTCTAACTATGGAAAAATTACTTCGTACAAGGTGGTTTGATCAACTTTTACGCTCTGCAATTATCATTATTTCCCTTACCTCTGTCTATTGATGGTATGTGTTGGCTAATTATATTTGTGAAATAGGTGATGAATGATCAAAATGGTCTCAGCAAAGGCTCTGGAAGGGTTTCTTTTTTATTATTGATTCTTACTATAAAAATGATGTATTACCTCCTAAGATATTTGTCAAAACAGTAATTTTGAATGGCATTCGTGTTGGTACTTTGTCAAATCTATAAATTCAGAAGTTAGGATCACGTCTGTTTGTATTCATGTCCACCGTCCAAGTCCTAGAGTTCGAAGATTGTTATTTTATTTTTTAATCACTACTCCCTATAATTGTTCGTGATAATTATTTGTAAACTGAAAACCCCACCTTTCTTAGGCCCCGTTTGGTTACCCCAAACTAAAGTTTAGCCCCTGTCCAATCGAATGTTTGAACCTCCGTTTCGGGTATTAAATGTAGTCGGATTATAAAACAAATTTGTCAGCCGAAGATTAAAAGACGAGACGAATCTAGTCCAGTTGGTTGGGTCTATATTTCATACTCCTATTTGAAAGTCAAACGCTTGATGTGACCCGGGCTAAACTTTAGCAGGGGCAACCAAACACCCCCTTACTATCAAACGTCTTCAAAGAATTAAATCAACCTCGCTCGCGTTATATACTAGTTAGAGAATTCTCTTGTTTTGGCTAGTCGTTGTATGACATACTGTCCCGTTTTCAATTTATAATTTATTTAAGTTTTCAACATTAATTTAATCGGCTCTTCTCATTAAAAAGTCATAATTATTATTTAATATTACTGTAATATTGTTTAACATATAATAGATTTTAAATATGACTTTGAGTTTTTCGTTGTTTTGCAATTTTTTATTAAAACAGTTATGTCAAAATTTTAAATGAATTATAAATTGGAATCGATGGAGTATTTTACTTTATGTTCTCACTTTCCTTTATATAACTATAATGATAAACGTTCATTGATTTAGTAAAACAAAAAAGATGGTCTGATATAGTAGTTCAGTAAGAGCAAATCCAAAAGTTTATATAAATCCCAGCTAAATATATGGTTTAGAGAGGACTATTAAAAATAGACAACTTTCTATTAAGAGTGGGTGTCTCTATATTTAGCCTTTGATCAGCGATTTTGCATGTTGACTCGAACGCATAGGCTAGTCCGGAGGGGCTGGACGTCAGGACTCAGGAGTTTATGCATGTTTCCATGTGATTGCGTCTTGACATCGTAAAAATCCGAAAATGCAATCTAGGATTTTTTAAACCTTTTCTAATTCAAAATAACTTTTAAAATTTTGTTTCAAAAAATCTTTATACGAGTTGATCTCAACAAAGAAAAAATAGTGGTTTATATTCTCAACAAAAGTCCCAAAAATTATACAAATATTTCTCAAGTGATTCTCTTCAAATTCTTCACAAAAATGTTGACTAAACATTCATCAATACTTCACCAACTATTTTTATCCTAGAGGTACCCCAAAATTATTTTTTAAATCTAGGAATCATATGTGGAACATGGGCCCAGTCCTGATTATCAGTCATTCCAATAGATTGGTCTCATATCTCTACTACTTATTAAGGCAGTAAGAGGTAGGTTGTCATTCTGTATTCTGTCATTCCCAGTTTTGCCTTTCTATTCTCTGCCATTCTCATTTCTTGTTCTGCATTTCTCATTCCTCCTCCTGCAAAGCTCATTCCTATTCCCACGTACTTCTCACACCTAACTAAAATTAAATTAAAAAAACACAAATGGCCCTAAGGGGATTTGAGAACCCGCGACCTCTCAAGCAAATATGCTTGTAGCTACCACTACATCACATGTGTGTTTATGTCTACATCTATTACAGTAAAAACATCTACTGCATCTCTCCCGAAGTCCACCTGCTATGATTGCACAATGTGTAGTAGTAGATAAGTATCACTGAGATTCTTGAATTATATTTTTGGATGGAGGGAGTATTATTTAAAGAAGAGCCTTGCATGCAATTTCTTTTGTTTGAATAATGTTTTCAACTTAAATTCCTTTTTTGCACGTGTGACATTTATTCTCCGTAATATTTTTTCCATAGATCTGACTTGTGAGTCATTTTTACAAATCAGTGCCAAAGATGAATACATGTTTCTTACTTGAAAACCCCGAACAAACACCACTAGCAGGAGGCGCTCGCGTTGGCGTCGCTCATCGACGACGAGAAGTATCTTGACGACTGCCAGTTCGACCTCTGGAAGCAGCCATACGTGGTCGCATGTACCGTTGTGTACGGTAAGCTCCGGCGCAGCCGTCGCTTGGACGCGGTCCAGAGCGGCTACACCGCCCTGTCCATCGCCAAACAGAGGGACCTCATGGTTGTCGCCAACGCCGGCGACTCTCGGGTTGTTCTGGGCACCACATCCAACGACGACGCCATAACGCCGTCCAGCTCATCATCCACCTGAAGCCCAACCTACCACGTAAGTCGCTACTGACCGGCCATGAATTCTTGTGCGCTAGGACGATGGCCATTGCTGACAGCGTGTGAGTGTCCTCGAACAAGATGTATGTAGAGGCGTAGCACATCTGGTGGTGCAACGACCAGGTGTACTACCTCGTTGATGAGCCCGGGGTGCACTTCGTTTGGCAGCCTAACCAAGAGTCATCGGTACTCACCATGTCGCACGCATTCGATGACTACTATATCAAGGACTGTGGCGTCATCTCGGCGCCGGAGGTGACGCAGAGGAGGACCGACAGCAATGACCACTCGCCATCGTCAGGGTAGCTTTTTTGCCGGCCTATCTTTAATTCTCTTCGTAAACACACACTTGCCATTTTGTTTAAGCAAGCGTGTATGGTGGTGTGTGCCTTATGACTGACGATGTACGAGGGAACTTCTACCGGCAGATTTGCACGTGCTCTCCAATGATGAGACCATGCAAATCATGGCATATATCGAAGTCTGCATGATACTAATGGTTACAATGTAGTAGTGAAACAACTAAATTAAAATAACAAAATTTATGTATGGTCAGGATCACAAATGGATTATGAAACATTTTCTTATAACATTATAAGACACATTTCGTATATAAATTATCATGGTATTATATGTTTTCGTTGCAACGCACGGCCACCCACCTAGTATAAATTAATTTACTATGATTGAGTAGTTTTTGTAGTTACTACAGGGTATGGAGAACTGAACATGTGTTCATAGTTCTACATTTTTCGTGTTAAACTATCTGTATATATACTACATCAGTTATGTTTTATTTCCATTTGATGGCTACAACGTTTGTAGCAATACCTTTGCATTTCTTTAGTATGCATATGCAGAAGCTAGCATCAGGACTACCTTATCTACAATAGCAATGGGAGATGGTTGTAATTTCTCCGATCCGCTGGAACAAGGCATATATGATGAGAATTTTGTAGACACTTGCAATACACAAAATGAGTGAAAGCAATCAGTCATTGAAGCAAAACCATAATCAAAAAGGAAAAAACTTCAACGAGGACGAAGACAGACTTATCGTTGCAGCATGGTTGATTATATTTGGAAAGGAGTCCATATGTATTACGAGGAGAATATAGATGAACGTACTGAGCAGTGGCGGAACTTTGCTCACGACAGGACTAGGGCTATTCGAAAAAAATTTAGCACAGACTAATTGACAGATAAGAATAAGTACCTAATCGATGAAGAATTATTGTATTTGTTCCACTTAGCTTCTTGTTTCTGCATCAACAATCGAATCAGACCGCAGACCTACGTAAAAAATGAACACAAGTTATATATATAACAATTTTAAGACCGTGTCAAACTTCAATTATTTAATAAACTGAACATACCATTAACACTAGTAGCCTGATGTTGTTTAGGCAACATTTTCATGCGAGACTTCATTTCTTGAAACTGGTATAAAATCTTATCATTTGGAATACTTGAAAAAATGTCTCGTTCAATATAGCATACCATCCTATGATTGAGCCAGTCACTCCCCATCTTATTCCTCAAATCAGTCTTTACAATTTTCATCGCTGAGAAAGCTCTTTCAACTGTGGCAGTAGCAACCGGCAAAATCAAAGCCAACTCAACAAGACGATAGACCAAAGGAAATGTTATATGTCTATCAGTCTGCACCATCTTTATAGCAAGATCTCCAAGGTCATTGTAACATGTAAAACTTGCATCCGCCCTTGCATCATTAACAAACATCTCAAGTTGGTTGCGAAGGACAATGCAATCATATTGGGTGAAGTCAACAACATAAATTTGAGCAAGTTCTATTAATTTATCTTCATCAAAGTTTGCAAAAGAATTCCGTGGGTCTAAACAAGCAATGCATCTCAATAGTTGAGTGGACCTTTCAGCAAAACGATTATTTAATTCCACAATTATTTGGTCATGGACAACATTAAAGATTTCATTTTTGAAGTGATGAAAATATGTTACCAACTGTCCACCACGACCTCTTGAGCGACCTCGAACAGTTAATGTATCATCCATCTTTGGCACAATGATGTGATGTAGAAGACAAAAGTTTTCTACCTCTGCAAATAACTCGTCCCAACCATTCTCTCGTATGTCATTCATTTTCTGCAGTGTTGTCCCAATCAACCCTATAGCACGAACAATGTTTTGATCCTTCTTTTGCAAACACTGTGACAAATCATTAGTTTTGCCCAATAGTCTGATCATAAGATGCAGTACAAGAACAAACTCAAAACTCTCCATTTGTTTTAACAATCCAGCAGCTGTGTATTTCTTTTCCCCACTAGAGGCATCATCGGATACAATCTCTAACACCTCTAGAACTGCATCCCACATGTGAAGAATACGACATAAGGTCTTATGATGTGAACCCCATCGAGTATCCCCAGGTCGCACAAGGTTGGTTTCTTGATTTTTCCCTCTCCCGGAAACAAGTTCACCTCTATCCAACATGTTCACTAAATTTTCATGGTGTTGTTGGGCCAATTGATCCCTTCGCTTACAGGATGCATTGACAGTGTTCACAATTAGAGTAGATGTCTGAAAAAAATCAAACACTGAGGAACAACACTTGGCAACTGAAACAACAACTAGTTGTAATTGATGGGCAAAACAATGTATGTAAAAAGCATATGGATTCTCATCTAATATTCTTCTTTGCAGTCCATGAAATTCTCCCCTCATATTTGATGCCCCATCATACCCTTGTCCACGCAATCTGGATATTGACAACCCATGAAAAGCAAGCATAGAATCCAAAGCTTGCTTTAGAGAATACAATGTCGTGTCAGCAACCTCTTCAATACCAAGAAATCTTTCAATAACTTGACCTCGTGCATTAACATACCTCAATATAACAGCCATTTGTTCCTTTATAGATGCATCTCGGGCCTCATCAACAAGAACTGAAAAGTTTCTACCTCCAATATCTTCAATAATAGCTTTGCTGGTTAAATCAGCACAAGCTTTGCACAAGTCTTTTTGAATTGACGGTGAAGTCATTTGATTAGTACGGAGCAAATGTGCAACATTTTTATCCTTGCTCTTATACCATTCTATCATCTCTAAAAAATTTCCCTTGTTGCTCGAGGAAGAGGACTCATCATGTCCGCGAAATGCAAGAGCCTGAAGCAAAAGAAATCTGATAACTTCAAGTATAACAATCATACGACTTTTATATTCATTGTCCACCTTATTGGCACCAGATGTCATAGCATATGACACACTTTGCCTCTGATTTTTGTAATCTTCATAATGCCTTCTAGCATTATTATGAGCAACACCTTTATCATGTCCCTCAATTAATTTGCGACCATCCTTCCATCCACGGAACCCAACATTTGTGAAGGAATCAACACCATAATTTTCAGCTCTTGGTTGCTTAAAGAGGTAGCAATAAAAACAAAAGGCTGCATCCTTGGCAATACTGTACTCCAACCATGCATGATTATTAAACCAATCTTCCTGAAATCGTCGATTGCGCCCACATATTATTCTTTATGGATAACTATGACCTTTTGGTTGACATGGACCCATCAAAATAAGCTCTCTTTTTATAGCATCCCTAATATTTGGATCCAAATCCTCAATTGGAACTCGAAGGCCAGGATCAGCTATAACTCCATTCTGATTAGGTACAACACCAGGAATAGTTTGCTGCACATTACTAGGTTGAGCTTCAGTTTCTACCGTCTCTACTACCGGTTCCAAATTTATTCCATGAGGAGGTTGACGGGATTGTATTACAGGAGTGATCGGTTGAGTAAAATATGATGCTATTGTTCTACTTCTCTTCATTTTCTACAACTACAATAAATAAATAAAATGAGTGTAGAATTGAGAGACAATAAAATAAACCAACTTTACTTAAACTGTTGATCCTGACCTGAAGGGTGTGCTGTGCGTGTAGTGCAGCATTAGCCAGACGCAGGAAGCAGACGCAGCCACATAGGAAAGTAGCCAGAGCAGGAAGCAGGATCCTGACCTGAAGCCTGAAGGGCTGGTTGCTGGGCATTGGCCGAGTGGCCGATGGGCAGGCAGCACACGCCAGACGCAGCAGGTTGGAGCTTCGTCGTTTGCTTTACGGCGGCGTCGCCGGCGGACGGAAACTAATCGCGATCAGCAGAGGTAGGGCAAACGACAGTACGGACGCTATAAAATAATGGGCCGGAATAATTAAGAAGAGTACTAATATATTTTTCGTCACGAGTAGGGCCATGGCCCCAGCGGCCCATAACAGAGATCCGCCTCTGGTACTGAGGGTTCATTGTTGCATCGTTGGAGCGGTAATTTTCCAGAACGTACTGAGAGTCCATATCTACTATGGCTAGATTGTTATAACTGCCTAACAAATTATTACATAAATAAATCCAAGGTACTAACTATATCGATCTACATGGTGTTGCCATCAGGGCCGGACCTGGAGGGGGGTAAGTGGAGCGGCTGCACTGGACCCCAATTCTAGAAGGGTCCCCAAGTAATGTACATGTGTATATAGTCTTAGGTGTTGGGTCTGGCCTACTAAAGTTACAATGAGCATGTTTTTCAATTGTTTAACTAACCAAAACCGCGTCTGGAATTTTAATCGCCATGCTGCTGCCGCCTTGGTTTCGTCCGTGACTTTGTACGTCTGGTTGGCCGGCGATCGACATAGACCTGACGTTCCGTGCATAGGTGAATTTTTCAAAAAGCTTCTCCTGTCCGGAATAATCTACGGTATTCCGGACGTTCGACTTAGAATTGATATAGATGGACTTATGCACCTGAGAAATAATCAACTAGACAAAATAGTTATTCCAAAAGATTTGTGATGGTCGTCAGGCATCAAAATCGATTATCGAAAATGGTTAAAGCCATTTCCTTTCAAAACACCTCACTGAAAAACAGATTTGAAGAACTCCAGATATTCAAGAGTGTATTTAGGTTTTTATTGAGCTCGACGACATTGAAGTCGTTAAATGATACTGAACTAGAAGCATGTTGCGGCGAATTCGCAAAAACATTCTCTTCGCAGGATAGTTCTGATGTTGAGGTAAATGATCTACTATCTGAGTTGAAGGTTTTGAAGTTAAGTTTGCATGAAAGACCAATGTCTTCTGTAGAGATTTTTTTAGTATGTTCGGCAAATGGATTTGTATCCAAATATTTCAAATGCTTATTGGATATTATTTATTGTGCTTGTGACTGTGGCTGAGAGAAGCTTTTCAAAGTTGAAATTGTTGAACTATTTAAGGTCAACGATGTCTCAAGATCGACTCAACGGATTGGCTACTTTATGTATTGAGAAAAAAATTATTAGACGAGGTTGATAGCAACACTATTATCAATGACTTTGCATCAAGAAATATTAGAAGAAATTTTTGAGGTAATATGTACAAAGATTTGAAGTTGTTTTGATATATTAGAGACTTTTATCATTCAAAATTTTGCTTATATACTTAGAAGAAAGTGTATATATATAATTCTTAAAGGGCCCCAATTTTTTGTTTCACCTCGGGTCCATAAAACCTCAAGACTGGCCCTAGTTGCCATAAGTGCTTGACTAGGTCGTCCCGAAGTTGATTGTGAGTTTGTTGGTCCCTAATTTTGTTGTGGTTCTCAATAAATTCATCAAAAACAGTTGTATGCTCATGAGAGAGTTCCACATTATCTCCCCCATTCTCAAATTATTCTTTTGGATCCACGACTCCCTCATCTTCCACAATCATGTTAAGCATGGTTATACAAGCTATCGTCATGTCACTCAGTGTTTGTTCATCCCATAATCGAGCTGGCTCATGAACAATAGCACATCGAGATTGCAAAAGTCAAAAAGCACGCTCCATGCCTTTCTATACTGCTTCTTGTGCCCTAGCAAAGTTTTTTTTCTTATTGCCCCACTGTAACATCCCAAAATTTGAACCCGAGGTTTGGAACCCTAATCTCCTAACCCCCTTTTTTTATCTCTCCCTAAATTCCACCCCATAGGTCACCTCATCATATGCATACACTTGATTGTTAGAAGCACCTCACATAGATTATTATTTTTCTAGCACCCAAGATTATTTAGCTATTTATTTGTTCAAAAGAAAAGGAGATAAAAGAAATAGAAATAAGAATTAGAAAAAGAAAAGAAAAGGGAAACCCCGCCTCGGCTGGGCCGTTTCCGGCCCAGGCCTCCTCCCCCTCTCGCGCGCGCACCGCACTCCCCTCCCTTCCGCGGCCCAAGCGGCCCATCATCGCGTGCCCACGCCCGCCATTGACACCCAGCCCCCACCCGTCAGCTCGTGCTCCCCTCCCTCGCGATCTCTCCCTCCCTGGCAAGTGGGCCCCGCCCGTTAGCGCCTTCCTCGCGCCCGTGACCGGGGCTAGCGACGCGATCGCCGCCGGTCGCCACCGCCCCGTCGTCTCGCCATTACTCGCTCGCCTGCCCGGTTGGCGCCTTGTGCCTCTGTCCCCTTGCGCCAGCCGAGCCATCCCGTCACCCCCTGCCCGAGCCGTCTCGTTGTCGCCACTGTGCGCCACCATCCCCGCCGTGGCGAGCTCGCCGGTGCATGCCACCTCTCGCCCCTTCCCCGCCCCGGGCGCCTATAAAAGGACCACCCCGAGCTTCCCAATCCCTCACACCAGCCTTGGCCACCCTCTTCCTCCTTCCCCGAGCTCGATTGAGCCAGCGCCGCCGCGTCCTTCCCCTGCTCCGGTGAGCCTCGCCCTTCTCCCTCTACTAAGTTCCAGTCTAATTCATATAGTTCTTGAGCTTCGCCATTCCCTCACAAACGCAATGCACCCATCCCCGCCTCCTATTGCGCTCGGCAGCCTCGCTAGCGACCTCACCGTCGCGAGCGCCCGCCACCGCGCCGTCGACCGGCCACCCCAGGCACCCTCCGACCAAATTGGCCCTACCCCCATGATCCCCTACCCCCGCCCGTGCCTCGCCATCACTCCTCCGTCGCAAAACCGGGCTCCCGGTGGAGAACCGCCGCGAACCTCACCGGCGATCGAGCCCGACCGG
The DNA here is from genome assembly GCA_029449295.1 of Zea luxurians. Classification (NCBI taxonomy): domain Eukaryota; kingdom Viridiplantae; phylum Streptophyta; class Magnoliopsida; order Poales; family Poaceae; genus Zea; species Zea luxurians. The sequence continues at coordinate 178,237,851 of JAOPSE010000004.1, read as the reverse complement.
TTCGCCCCCCCTCCGTCGCCCGCTCCACGTCATTACCCCCTCCTCTCGCTGACGCGTGGGCCCACACCCACGGCGTCCGCCCGCGCTGTTCTGCTCCTTCGTGGGCCGGCTGGGCCGCCTGCCCGCGCCCGCGCTCGCTGGGCCGAAATCCCCCCCGGCCCAGCTAGCTGAGAATCCCCTTTCTTTTTCCTTTTTCCATTTCTTGTTCCTATTTTCATATATATATTTATATATTGATATTTTATGCACCAAAAATAGTTTAAATAAATTATAGGGCACAAAAATAATAATATATAATAATTGGCACACCCCACCAAGTCACCATGATTGATGTATTGTTCTTTATCTGTGTTTGTTAGCGAAAGAGGGATCCGATCCTCCAGAATCCGTAGCTCCGGAAGAAGGGCAGGAACCCGACCCCTCTGAAATAAATCTTTTGTGCCAGGAATGCTTCGACGAAGGCAAGTCCATCCTTCCCTTGATGCATAATTTACCTATTCTTTCTACCACTACCTAAGCCGGGATTAAGGGATGGAACATTTGCATTGTGAGCAGAGAAATAGCCCGCATTAACAAAGATCATTTGAGTACAAAATGTGGGATGGGAAAAATGGGCCATGTTTTGACTAAGCAATGTTTTCAAAAAGTGTATGATGAAGGGTATTCACCCTCATCACCTTGTGAGTGGGATAATCAGGGACTCCCTGGTTTAGGGGAGGGCCTAAGGTGATGGCTCAACTGGTTTAGGTGTGAGTAGAAGGATTGTCCCCTCATATAAGGACCGATTTTTCATCCTTCACTACATGTACTCATGATAAGTACAACCACTCGAGACTGTATGGGCAGTCACTCGATCCGAACTCGTACGGTCCAAACCCCAGGGTTATGAAGGCTGGGGAGCACCGGGAGGATAAGGAGGGGGAATGTTTTGTCCGCTTTGGACATGGCGGTGGCCTGACTCCTTCCGGTATAACCATTAAGGTTAGGACGTGCGAGGAAAGAAAGAGATTCGGATTCGGATCTCGTTGGCCATGAGATCGTAGAGCCGGACTAGTGGGTAAAGTGTACCCCTCTGCGCAGAGTTCAAACCTATTCGAATAGTCCGTGTCCACTGGAATGGACGAGTCTGGTGTGGTATGACAATTAGAGTTTTACAACCTCCGTGAACATGGAAAAGTGTGTGTGAGTGTGTTTTTGGAAATGAAAATGATGCCACAGGAGCGAGAAGCTCAGTGGTGGCTGATTGAGTAATGTGTTATTTTTACTTCTTTGGGAAAAAACCCTCAAAGTACTGCCTTTCTCTGAGAAAAAGAAGAGTTTCTTCAACTCCACCATATAAAGCATGTATTATATAGGTCTCTTTCTCTTTATGGGAGCGGGATGGGCTTGCGGAATACCTAGTGTATTCACCCAGATTTATTTATGTTTTTCAGCAGATGAAGACTTCTTTTCTGCTATGCTTGATTGAGGGGGCTGTGTCTGCACCCAGTTCTGCCTGTGGCATGGGCTAGTTTATTCTTCTACTGCGCTTTGTTTTCTGGCTCTCTCGAGCTTGTACTCTGGTATTGTAATAACTTTATTTCGAACTCTGTACTATTTGAAGTAAGGAATGTGGTTACTAGCCTCCTAGGACTAGTAATTGTATCACATTTGAGTCCCAAAGGATCGAGACGCTTTAGGTGGTACCAGAAGCCATAGGACTGGCCGTAGATCGCAGCCTCGACCTTAAAAGTTTGCCTTAACAAGAAAACACCTCTTACCCCTAAGAAAAATCTCCTCTCCTTTCCCTCGATATTAACAGACCCTTCTTTTCTTCTACCAGATTGAAGGCTCTTGGGTCATTAGGACATCCTACTGCTCAGAGGAGGAAGGATTCCCTCATCTCTTGCTGAGTTGCGCGCTTCGCATAGGGATCCGCAAGAAGCCGGAGTACGTCTGGAAAGAATACCGTGAGAACGGAACGGAGAAGTGCTCTATGGCAGTCTACCTGGGAGAAAGCCGAAGTTACCCAAACCACCCTCCTTTCCAAGTTACCTTCACTGGACACCGCTTCCCAGACACTTGCCAAAATGTTGCCCGAAAAGCCCTCCGTCAGCTATGCCAAAACTACAGCAAAGAAGTTTTTGAAACCCCCCTTCGTTACTTCCCACCTAACAACAAAAAACACCCCTACCTGGAGGAAAATACTTCAGGCCCTGTCAGGAAGAGATCCTACTGAGGATGACCCCACCATCGTCTATATGGCCGGATATTTCCACACTCTCGATAACCACTATGATGACCTTTCCTCCCACTGCACCCACCTAAACTCCCAGGTAGAAAGCTTAGAGCAGCAGGTCAAGGAACTTAAAAGGGAGAAGGCGTCTCTCCAAGAGAGTCTCAATATAGCAGAAGGCGAAGAGGCCAACACTCATGAAGCCTACTGAACCCTGAAGCTGGATTACGATAAGAAGCTAAAGAAGCTTGCCCCCACGAAGAAAATCCAAAAGAAGACCAAGAGCCAAGGATGCCAGACTGAGCGGAAGAAGAAAGCCCCTCCAGCACCACCTCTCTCCAGGATAGAGAATTTGTCTGACGACGAGGATATGGCCCTAGCTAGCCTTGATGACCTTCTCAATGAATTTGGGGACACCTTAGAAAAGGAGTTCGGAAGTACCTTAGAAAGTGCTCGCGTGTAGTGCGACTTGTGGTAACTGTATGCTTTGTAATGAACTGATGTAATGAATAAAATAACTTGGTTGAAAAAAATTGGTATATGCATACTAGTAACTCTCTCCCACTGGCAGATGGCTTCGGATAAAACCACGCCTACCGCCTCCGGGATTGGAGCAGGGTTTCCCCTAAGAGCTGAAGGAGAAGCCGGTGGAGAAGGGAGTGAGACCCACCTCCCCGCACCTCCAGAGCTGCCATTAGATTTAGCCCAAGTTCTAGCCAACCAAACCTGACTCATTGAGGTCCTCACTAGAAGTATGGAGAATCAGCGCCCGAATGGTGGAAGACCACAGGACAGGATGGGAGATTTTCTGAGGCTGAAGCCTCCCACATTCGCTGGATCCAGCAATCCCCTCGATGCTGATGACTGGCTGCGCACGATTAAAAAAAGGTAGAAGCCGTCGGATGCCTAGAGAATCAGCATGTTCAATTGGCTGCTCATCAACTTTCCGGGATGGCCCTAGCATAGCACTGCCGTCAAATATGCTACCTGGACAGAGTTTGAAACTGCTTTCCGAGAGCACCATGTGCCCCAAGGGATCGTTCAGCTCAAGGAAGATGAATTTCAGGAACTAACTCAAGGTGGAAGATCTGTCAGTGAATACGTGCACAAATTCACAGAATTGGCTCGCTACGCGCCTGATGACGTCAGCACAGAAGCCAAGAAGATGGCCCGCTTTTTGAAGGGGCTCAGACCAGAACTCAAGACCATCCTAGCTAGCCAAGATTTCCTCAGCTTCTCGCACCTCTCAAACAAAGCTATACAAGTGGAAAGGGCAAGGGAAGAAGAAAAATGTCACCTCAAGAGGAAATTCCAAGTCCTCCGAGCTCAGCAGCAAGACCGACACCAGAGAACTGGATCCTTTGGGTTTCCACCCAAGGGACCAAGCTTCAATAGACCAGTTGTACCCACTCTATCACGTTTCAGCCAGCAGAGTCAGAGCTCCTTTCAGGCCCCCTCAGTTGCAAGCAACCAACCGCCAACAAATTCTTGTTGGCACTGCGGAGACCCCAATCACTTCAAGAACAACTACCCCTAGTTGAAGGCATCAGGACCTGCTTACTCCAACTCGGTGAATGGCCCCAAGAATACCTTAGCACCCACCCCCAAGGCACCCTCCTCCATCAGCCAGCAGAACAAGACCCAGTATCAGGGAAGGGCACGAGTGAACCACGTCGATGCTCAGGAGGCTCAGCAAGCTCCGGGAGTAGTGCTCGGTGAGTTCCTTGTTGAATTTACTCCCGCTACTGTACTTTTTGATTCAGGAGCATCCCATTCTTTTATAGCCATTGGTTTTGTGGAAAAGCATGGCATCCCCTCTACCCATCTAGAAATTCCCATGGTCACCCGAACCCCAGGGTCAGACCTTCTATGCCAGCTCAAATGCTCCCAAGTCAGAATTCTTTTAAGTGGGGTAGTGTTCTTAGCAGACTTAACCGTCTTGCCATCCCAAGGGATTGATGTAATTTTAGGAATGGATTGGTTAACCAAGCACAAGGGCATCATAAGTTGCGCAAACAAGACCGTCCTTCTCACAGACCACCAAGGAAAGTAAGTTTCTTGTCAGGCTCAGCCACCTGCCAATGATCCAATGGTGTTTAATCTAGCAGCAGAAAGCATATCAGTGGTAGAAGAATTCATGGATGTATTCCCAGAAGAGTTGCCAGGAATGCCACCAGAAAGAGAAGTGGAGTTCTACATAGATCTGATCCCTGGCACGACACCCATCGCAAAGAGACCATACCGCATGGCTCCTACCGAGTTAGCAGAACTAAAGCTCCAAATAGCAGAACTTCAACAAAAAGGGTACATCTGTCCCAGCTCATCCCCTTGGGGAGCACCAGTCCTTTTTCTCACTAAAAAGGATGGAAGTATGAGGATGTGTATTGATTACCGATCGTTAAATGAAGTTACAATAAAAAACAAGTATCCACTCCCTCGGATCGACGACCTCTTCGACCAGCTTCAAGGGGCCAAATATTTCTCCAAGATAGACCTGAGGTCTGGATATCACCAGCTGAGAATCAAGGAAGCAGATATTCAGAAGACTGTGTTTGTCACCCGGTACGGACAATATGAGTTCACAGTAATGCCTTTCGGACTAACGAACGCACCTGCCTTTTTCATGAACCTCATGAATAATGTATTTATGGAAGAACTAGATAAGTTTGTCGTAGTCTTCATTGACGACATCCTTATCTACTCCAAGAATCATGAAGATCACGAGCGTCACCTTCGGATCGTCCTCGGAAGACTCAGGGCACATCAACTCTATGCTAAGCTCAGCAAATGTGAATTCTGGTTAGAAAAGATAGCCTTCCTTGGGCATATCTTGACTGCAGAAGGAATAGAAGTAGATCCATCCAAGGTAGAAGTAGTATCAAAATGGAAGCAACCATCTAACGTTAGTGAAGTTCGAAGCTTTCTGGGAATGGCAGGATATTACCGCCGCTTTATCAAGGGATTCTCTAGCATAGCAAGACCTATGACCGAGCTCCTCAAGAAAGACAATAAGTTTGTGTGGACCCGAAGTGTGAGGAAAGTTTCCAGATCATAAAGAAGAAGCTCACATCCGCGTCCGTTTTGACACTACCAGATATACATCAGGATTTCGTCGTCTTCTGTGATGCTTCAAGGCAAGGCTTAGGGTGTATTCTGATGCAGAATGAGAAAGTCATTGCTTATGCATCACGCTTACTCAAGCCGCATGAGCAGAATTATCCCATCCATGATTTGGAATTGGCAGCCATAGTGCATGCCCTGAAAATATGGAGGCACTACCTAATTGGGAACAAATGTCACATCTTCACCGATCACAAGAGTCTGAAGTATATCTTCACTCAGCTAGACCTCAACCTTCGTCAGAGAAGATGGCTAGAACTCATCAAAGATTATGACCTTGAGATCCATTATCACCCCGGAAAGGCCAACGTGGTAGCAGACGCCCTCAGTCGAAAACCTTTCGGGAAGAAGGGGACAAACTTTTTGGAAGATTGGAAGAAGAAATCAGCTCAGCTGAATGCATGTCTGGGAAACAACGGCAGCCTAGAAGTCAAGCCAATGCTAGAAGACCTCATATGCAAGGCTCAACGCTTGGACACGGAGACAACAAGATTTATGGAAAAAGCTCGCAAAGAACAACTTCCAGACCTCAGGACAAATGAAGGAGTCCTTTGGTTCAAGAACCGTCTGTGTGTACCAAAAGGGGAAACACGAGAAGTCCTGCTCGATGAAGCTCACAACTCAACCTACTCCATCCACCCAGGAACCACCAAGATGTACCTAGACCTCAAAACCATATACTGGTGGAGAGGGATGAAGAAAGAGATAGCACAGTATGTGGCCCGGCGTGACACTTGTCAACGAACTAAAGCCGAGCACCAGAAGCCTGCATGCCTATTGCAACCCCTTCTAGTGCCCGAATGGAAGTGGGAGGAAATAGGCATGGATTTTGTAACTGGACTACCCCGGACGCAAAAAGGAAACGACTCTATCTGGGTAATAATAGACCGTCTTACCAAGGTAGCCCACTTCATCCCAGTGAAAACTACCTTTGGAGGAGCCACCCTTGCCCGGATTTATCTTAAAGAGATAGTCAGACTCTATGGCATTCCAAGGAAGATAGTGTCAGACAGGGGAACCCAGTTCACCTCCAAATTTTGGATGAGCCTTTAGCAGGCTATGGGCACTAAGCTAGACTTCAGCACCACCTATCACCCCCAGTCAGATGGTCAGACAGAAAGGGTCAACAAGGTACTCAAAGATTTATTAAGAGCCTGTGTGTTAACGTTCGACAGAAACTGGGAGTCCAGTTTGCCTTATGTAGAGTTCTCGTATAACAACAGCCATCAGGCCAGTATCAAGATGTCACCGTCAGTGCCTTCCTCGCGCCCGTGACCGGGGCTACCAACGCGATCGCCGCCGATCGCCACCGCCCCGTCGTCTCGCCAATACTCGCTCGCCTGCTCGGTTGGTGCCATGCGCCTTTGTCCCCTTGCGCCAGCCGAGCCATCCCATCACCCCCCTGCCTGAGCCGTATCGTCGTCGCCACTGTGCGCCACCATCCTCGCCGTGGTGAGATCGCCGGTGCACGCCATATATCGCCCCTTCCCCGCCCCGGGCGCCTATAAAAGGACCACCCCGAGCTTCCCAATCCCTTACACCAGCCTCGAGCCTGACCGGTTCGCCCCCCCTCCGTCGCCCGCTCCACGCCGTTACCCCCCTCCTCTCGCTAACGCGTGGGCCCACACCCACGACGTCCGCCTGCGCCGCTCCGCTCCTCCGTGGGCCGGCTAGGCCGCCTGCCCGTGCCTGCGCTCGCTGGGCCGAAATCCCCCCCGGCCCAGCTAGCTGAGAATCCCCTTTATTTTTCCTTTTTCCATTTCTTTTTCCTATTTTCATATATATATTTATATATTAATATTTTATACACCAAAAATAGTTTAAATAAATTATAGGGCACAAAAATAATAATTTATAATAATTGGCACACCCCACCAAGTCACCATGATTGATGTATTGTTCTTTATCTGTGTTTGTTAGCGGAAGAGGGATCTGATCCTCCGGAATCTGTAGCTCCGGAAGAAGGGTAGGAACCCGACCCCTCTGAAATAAATCTTTTGTGCCAGGAAAGCTTCGACGAAGGCAAGTCCATCCTTCCCTTGATGCATAATTTACCTATTCTTTCTACCACTACCTAAGCCGGGATTAAGGGATGGAACATTTGCACTGTGAGCAGAGAGATAACCCGCATTAACAAACATCTTTTGAGTACAAAATGTGGGATGGGAAAAAGGGGCCATGTTTTGACTAAGCGATGTTTTCAAAAAGTGTATGATGAAGGGTATTCACTCTCATCACCTTGTGAGTGGGATAATCAGGGACTCCCTGGTTTAGGGGAGGGCCTAAGGTGATGGCTCAACTGGTTTAGGGGTGAGCAGAAGGATTGTCCCCTCATATAAGGACCGGTTTGTCATCCTTCACTACCTGTATTCATGATAAGTACAACCACTCGAGATTGTATGGGCAGTCACTCGATCCGAACTCGTACGGTCCAAACCCCAGGGTTATGAAGGCTGGGGAGCACCGGGAGGATAAGGAGGGGGAATGTTTTGTCTGGTTTGGACATGGCGGTGGCCTGAATCCTTCCGGTATAACCGTTAAGGTTAGGACGTGCGAGGAAAGAAAGAGGTTCGAATTTGGATCTCATTGGCCATGAGATCGCAGAGCCGAACTAGTGGGTAAAGTGTACCCCTCTGCGCAGAGTTCAAACCTATTCGAATAGTTCGTGTCCACTGGAATGGACGAGTCTGGTGTGGTATGACAATTAGTGTTTTACAACCTCCGTGAACAGGGAAAAGTGTGTGTGAGTGTGTTTTTGGAAATGAAAATGATGCCATGGGAGCGGAAAGCTCAGTGGTGGTTGAGTAATGTGTTATTTTTACTTCTTTGGGAAAAACCCTCAAAGTACTGCCTTTCTCTGAGAAAAAGAAGAGTGACTTCAACTCCACCATATAAAGCATGTATTATATAGGTCTCTTTCTCTTTACGGGAGCGGGATGGGCTTGCGGAATACCTAGTGTATTCACCCAGATTTATTTATGTTTTCAGCAGCTGAAGACTTCTTTTCTGCTATGCTTGATTGAGTGGGCTGTGTCTACACCCAGTTCTGCCTGTGGCATGGGCTAGTTTATTCTTCTACTGCGCTTTGTTTTCTGGCTCTCTTGAGCTTGTACTCTGGTATTGTAATAACTTTATTTTGAACTATGTACTATTTGAAGTAAGGAATGTGGTTACTAGCCTCCTGGGACTATTAATTGTATCACATTTGAGTCCCAAAGGATCGGGACGCTTCACCCATGGTTTAGGTATGATCTTAAACAATGTAGCCCACAACGGATATATGCCATCAGCAAGGTAATTAATACCCATTGTATAGTCATGATCATTTATATTGTAGTTAACTTTTGGAGCTTTTCTATTTGATAGCTTTTGCAAATAGTGGAGATTTGTGAAGAACATCGATGTCATTAAGAGATCCAAGCATACCAAAACGCATGCCAAATCCATAGATTATGCGAAGCAACGACTTCTAAAATTATTGTTGATGTATGATGATGTACGAAGAATTGGCCTTGATGACCCTATGGACAATTTTTCCATACCCACTGCACGCAATCAAGTGAACCAAGCATACCAAGAAAACTCGTTCCTCTCCAAGTGCAAGTAACCGAGCTATATCGTTCTGATTCGGTGGCCTCAAGTATTCATCTCCAAAAATTTAAATAACAGCTTTGACAAATCTTCTTAGACTTTATAGATCGGTACTTTCTTTAATGTGTACATATTCATTTGTAGTGTTTGCTGCTACTCCATAAGTAAGCACACGAAATATTGTTGTAACCTTCTACAAGCAACTTAATCCTTTCCGATGAGTTGCATTTATCTTCTGCTAAACATCATGTTGTTCCACGACATTCATTATACATACAAACAATGGCCGAGTCATCGTAATCCTATGACAAGGAAAATAATAAGGCAATCATAATACAAATGCACGTAGTGACAAAAATTGTTACATTCGTCAGAATATATTTAGGCCATATGTGGATTGTATATCTTGCATGTCTAGCTTCTCTATCCTGATATATGTATACACGACCTTGTATAGACCTTCCCGACATTTTTTGAGCACGCAAGGACATTTGTACAATTTCAACAGCAACAAGTATTAGCTCATTGTCGTCCGAAGATGATTCATCCAAAACTCGTGACAAAAGCAACCTAGTATGACTCATAATCTATAAAACCGTGAAGACATAAAGATATGAATGTTTAGTATAAATACAAGCAATCACAACTAAGAGAGCACAAAGCAAAGATCATGCAAATATATTAAATAATCAAGACGCAATCGAATAGTAGCTGCAAGGTGTTAGCTACCGGATTGAATATGTGCGGATATGTACAAGGTGGTAGGTACCAGATTGTTGTTGCAACTGTGCCAATTTCTACTGCTAATGCCGCCACCAGAAAGATGTGACGTCACCGTCAGGGAGAGGCGATGAAATCCGCTGCTAGAGAGAGGTCGAAATCATCAACAGATCCTTGGCGACCGCTTGTACCTAAAACACAAAATGGGTGCACCAAAAATAGATTCAAAATTGAAATACTCCTTAAATATATAGAAATTGTTGTAGATCAAGGTATTTTTTGTCCCAATAGTTATTTAGCAACTTGCTAAATTTTAGTTTAGGGATCTTTTTTATAGAACTATTAGAGATACTCTTAGGGGTCATCAATGCAATATATCCCACAAAAATAAGTTTTTTGCTTTAAGATATAAACGTGTAATAAAATCATTGAGTTAAGTAGCATATGATTGGCTGATGTAGCACTTTAGTCCTAGTGTACTAATCTATTGAGGAATAGGAACTATAAGTTAAAAGAAATTAACTTTTAAATATAAGCGAGTAAATATAAGATGGGGACCGAGTCAGACACCACCCTTGTGCCTTTTGTAACACTCCGTCCACTTGCGGACCGGTAATACTCACTCATGTCAGTCTTATAGGATCATAGACCGTCCCAAGTCTTTTATGCGCACTTTGTCCTCACATATATGTACCCGAGCTCTAGGCCAAACACACTTACCCTAAAGGTTGTTTAGAGACAGCATTCCAAAAAAGAAGATACACCTTATTAATATTAGTATTCTATCAATCTTATTAAGTCTTGGGCTTGCCATAACAATTCATTGTTTGCGGCTTCCCTTCATCCGGTGAAAATAAATAGGAAAATGCCAGCACAGAAACTAAAGTTCGTCATACTTGTCGTCATACACACATCGAGATGCAATATAATTACGTGGCTAATGAAGCAAAAAGACAGTTCCCTCAATCCACTTCATTACCTCTGATCTCAAACAAGTCCTGAGGGCTAGTTTGTGAGCCACAAAACCGAAGGGGTTGGAGGGACTAAAATCTCCTCCTTATTTTAGCCCCTCCAATCTTCTCCAGTTTTTGGACTCTCAAACTAGCCCTACGTGTTTAACCCCAACCGGAAGGTAATTCGAAGGTATATCGCTATCTCTTTGTTCCATATTTTTTAGTGGCTAGGATTATGGGTTAAGTTCCTAGACAACTAATAACTCGTACATAGATAATTAGGCATATTTGGAACTAGAAATTACTCCACAAGTGTATATATCTTTCAGACTCAAACAAAGCAACATATGGATGCTTGAAACCTCTTCAAGGTGATGTATGTGAGGGTGAGGCTATATAATGGAAATGGATGTCACTCATGAAACAAGCGATAAAATAGAGTATACCAAACAATACTAGTTCCAATCAACTTCATTCAGTACTAGGTAGGCGCCCGTGCGTTGCCACGATTTCTATTACATAGTTAAGCCTAGCGCATGCGGGCAGCGGCCACACACAGCGCGGCAGCAACCAAATTGACAAGAGTATAAGCCCAAAACAAACAGAAACGGAGAGATCCTGGAAAAGAAACAATTATCATAAGCTATGTTGCCATGCCAGGTTGGCTATCGTGTTGAGCCTCATATGCTAGAAAATTGACAGTCAAAGAATCTACCAATCCACTGTAAGTAGGAAACACATGTCCAGCCAAAACGGATCACATTACAAACATGACCAGTTCTTCACAAAAACTGACAGCTTGTTTTTTTTGTTGCACACATTACAGTATGGCTAAAAGAATGGGCTAGGCAATTCCTCATGAAGCCAATGTTATTGCGAAGTCAGAAATAGAATCAAACTCATCTGTAAGACATCCCAGGTGATGTCATCAGTTCTTAAGTTTCTTCTGAAGGAAGCACACCAGAACAACCCGAGCTTCCACAAAAGCATGGCAAACCCTTGGGCCTAACCCTAGCATCACCGTAATTGAAGGTGAGCTCTTCTCCCTCCATGATATCCCTGGCAGCAAAGCAAACACTACAGGAAAGACATAAATTTTCGTGGGCCTGGATATTTTTGTCGGTCGGCCCACGAAAATAATGCAGTTATTTTCGTCGGCTTTGGGACCGACGAATATCTGGAGTATTTTCGTGGGCCGGGGAGTATTTTTGTCGGCCGGCCCATGATAATACAGAAGTTATTTTCGTCGATCAAGAGACTGACGAAAATGTGGCCTATTTTCGTGGGCCGGGGCTGAGGCCGACGAACCTCTGACCGACCAGTATTTTCGTCGGTCTCATCCCGGCCGACGAAAATAAAGGACCTAAAACTACGGTCGTGCGCCCGCACCTTCTCTGCCGTTTGAATCAACGCCGCTGCGCCGCCGCCCACGCTTCCCTCGCCGGTCGCCGTGCCGCGCCGCGCCGCTCGCCCCATGCCGCGCCCTCGCCGCCCGCCGAGCCGCGCCGCGAAGCCCGCACGGCACGCCACACCCCTCGCCACCCACCGAGCCCCGCAGCGCTGCTCGCCCCACGCCCCACCCCTCGCCGTACCCCATGTCGTGCCCCTCGCACCCCACGCCGCGCCGCCCGCCCCACACCGTGCCCCTCGCACCCCTCGCTGCTCGCCGAGCCGCGCCGCCCGCCCACCCCTCGCCGCACCGCTGCCCCGCCCGAGGCGCCGTACGCCGCGTCGCGACGGCCTCCCTGCGCCGTGTCGCCGCCCACACGCCCGCCACCGAGGCGCACCGCACCATCGCCGGCCGCCCCGCCCGTCTCGGCCCGCCCGCCTGCTCCGTCGTGAAGGCCTCCCTGCGCCCCGCCCGCATTTTCGCCATCAGGCAAGTATAATCGCCGAGGCCCCGAGGTCATTAATTTATATTAGTCATCTTGTCGTGTTGTGATTAGTTTAACTGTTGATTGCTTTAATTCAAATTCATATTTGTCTCCGAGTTATTGTTTAATGTTTAGAGTTTAGTTTTAATCGTTAACCGTAGCGAACCGTATGCGTCACCCGTTCGGGAACGGCGAATGTCACATTGGCTTGTGAGGTTCGCCATTCCGGAATTGTCCATGTATTTTGGATAGCCTGAGAGTGTAGGCCGATGCTTGTGATTTGTGACATGTGCCTTACGATTGACGCGGAATTTTGGTTGTGTAACCCAGTTGTTCTCCAACACACCATGTTCAGGCATGTGCTTGGAGAGCAGCGGGGTTATGCTGCCGAAATTTCACGGAAATCATAGACTACACGTCACAAATCACAAGCATCAACCTACACTCTTGGGTGGGTTTAGGGCCTTTACCTAATAGGGAGTTCACCTAAGCCATGGACGATCGTTGATGTTCTTTGACTTTTGTTTAGCCTTTGAAATGGACGGTGATCGGAGGGTGATGTATGATGGGTGGAGAAAGGATGGGGCACATTCGAATGAATGGATGGTTGTAACAAAGGCTTTTCTTGAGCACGCTTTCAAAGATGCAACTGGTCGTCTAATGAAGTGTTCTTGCAATCGTTGCGAGAACAAGTGGCCTCAAAAGAAGGAAGAAATGGAGAAACACCTTTGCAAAAGTGGGTTTATGCCGAACTACCCTGTATGGTACCGGCATGGAGAGTATATTGGACACGTTGACGCGGAGGTGGAACTTGATGACGATCATGATAGGATGGACAACATGTTGCATGATCTTGGTAGGGAGGTTGAAATGAACGCTTAGGAGCCGGGGCAGCTTCCACGCGATGCTCAGGAATTCTTCCGGGTACTCGCCGCGGGAGAAGAGAGACTGCATGAGCACACTCAAATGTCAGTTCTTGGGACTCTCACAAGACTAATGGCGATAAAGTCGAAGCACAACATTTCAAACAGTGCTTACAACGACATCGTCCAACTGATGAGCGAGGTTCTCCTGGAGAATCATAAGTTGCCAAAGAATATGTACTTCGCAAAGAAGATGTTGGCTGGTCTTGGGATGACATATGAGAAGATCGACGTGTGTCCCAACATTTGCATGCTATTCTTTGAGGAGGATGACAAGCTGGACCGTTGTAAGCATTGCAAAGCTTCTAGATATGTCGAAGTGACAAATGATGAGGGTGAACTGGTAGTTACGAAGGTCGCAGCTAAGCAACTTCGTCGGCTGCCCATCATTCCTTGGCTTTCAAGGTTTTTCCTCAACAAGGAAATAGCTCTACATATGACGTGGCCAAAGAATGGTCTATGTCTCGTCACTGATCTAGACATAATGGTCCATCCGTCGGACGGTGAAGCGTGGAAGGCATTTGACGAGTTTGATCCCGAATTTGCAAATGACCCTAGGAGTGTACGGCTTGGTCTATCGATGGATGGATTCACACCTTTCAATAGCAGTGCAAGCCCTTACTTGTGTTGGTCTGTCTTCATTGTGCCATATAATCTTCCTCCTGAGTTGGTTAATAAAGAAGAGTTCATGTTCCTTGCACTAGTCATCCCAGGCCCCGAGCATCCAGGGCCAAAGCTGAATATGTTTGTTCGCCATTTAATTGAAGAGCTGAAACAATTGTGGAGAGGTGTGAAGGCTTATGACAACCATACTGAAAAGGAGTTTACCATGCGCGCTGCTTATTTGTGGTCAGTGCATGATCTGCTGGCGTATGGAGATTGGTCTGGATGGTGTGTTCATGGTCGGTTGTGTTGTCCCATATGTATGAATGATACGGATGCATTCAGATTGAAGCATGGTGGGAAAGTGTCATTCTTTGATGCTCATCGACGTTGGACTCCATTCAAGCATGATTTCAGGAGTTCGCTTACTGCATTCAGAAGTGGAGCCAAAATCAGAAATGGGCCACCAAAGAGGCAAACTACACCGCAGATAATGGCATGGCATGCTTGTCTGAAGCAAGGAGAAAATGATAGGTTCCAAGGCTACGGGGAGGACCACAACTGCACCCATATTTCATCAATATGGGAGCTTCCGTATGCAAAAGCCTTGATCATGTGTAACACCCGGTTTTAAAGAACAAAGCCGGGTGCATCTCATACATGCGCCAAGAAGACAACATATATAATAACAGAGTGTATAGAGATAAATGTCATAAAACATCAGAGTATTTATTACATAGCGGAAGACTTATTACAAAATAAAGATAAATGTAAAATGAACTAAGGATCGATGGCGCCAATGTCGACTGAGAAACGCCACCTAGATCAGATCAAACTCCTCAGTGCTAGGCAGCTCCTCCTGAACCACCTGCTCTTCTCCTGTGGGGGGGGTGTGAGACAGCAAGAGTGAGCTCACATACGATCATAGCTCAACAAGTCGTGGGGAATAATGTGACATGAACTCACCAAAGGTGGGAGTTCATGAAGTGTAAGGCTGATCAATGAAATAAAGGCTGAAGCTGAGCATTGCTTTTATAAGTTGGTCAAAATTTTATTAGCAATTACTAAGTGTAAGTAAATACCAAACCATAGTAATAATAAGTAAAAGTAATAATAAAATAATCCCAAATGCAATGAAATGACAGATTAAGTTTAAGTTCCATAAATTATTCATGTGAGTGTCCGAGCCGCTCATGACCGTGAGCACGGCTAGTATACCAGTTTTACACTCTGCAGAGGTTGCGCATCTTTACCCACAAGTCGTGTTACCCATTTGCCACAGAGTTGATCAGACTCCATACACCTCTACCTAGGAAGCGAGGCAGGGTACCACTACGAGGCCTTTACAAAGTTCCACTAGCTTCAGACTACCCGCTACAGTTTATGGGAAGATCCAGTAAAGGGTTCCTGGCTGACCGCCATCGCAGCAAAATCAACCAGGGACCTCCCCGCACTGACCTCTCCCCTACTGTCCTTGCCCCTTTCGGGTAAGGTAGCCCTCCCCTAGCTTTCCTAGTTAATCAGCCAAGGGCGTCCCATTCCACCCTTGTGGTAGCACTGTTTTCCCGGGTGGTTCTCCATGTTCCCATTAACATAATGATCTTAACATGAACAAGGAATAATAAAACAGATAACAATAAAGAGTATAACAATGAGTGATGAATATCTCTATACCCAAATCCACATAAAGCAATAGCATGTACTACCCAAAACTTTAGTAGTAAAACCAGTGGTGAAGCAAGGTATAAAGATAGTCAAATCTAGGGTATCCTATTGGGTCCCAGCAAAATTATCCTATGCAGATCATTATGAATAATAAGAACATGAATGGGTAAAAGAAGTGATCAAGGGCACAACTTGCCTTCAACGAGCTCCTGCTCAGCTACTTCAACTTGTTGAAGCTCAGGTTCCACAGTGGGTTGCTCGTCTACTCGCATCAATACAATACATACATGGCATAGCATAAATTAACATCACATCAAACATGCAAATAGAATATACAGTAATAAACTAGACATTAAAATAAGATCACAGGAACTGGAATCATTAAATTTGGAGTTATATATTTTAAGTTATGGATTTTCTAATGTTTTATGTGCTTAATACAAGATTAAGTGAAAGAATAATTTTAATGTGTTTGTCATGTCAGAACAGGGGCACTAATGGATAGACAATAATTCTATGAAAATTTAGGAACTGGAATGGTCTAATTTGGAGTTCATATGCATTTACTATGAATTAAACAAGTTTTAACATTTATTTATGCACTAAAAATTAATTTCTGATATTAATTTCTGATTTTCAAAGTTCTCTGGATCGGGCCTCAATTACAGGAAACTGCAGGGGCTAAACAATAAGAATTCCCGAGACACAGAGGGTAACTCGAGTGGACTGCGGGTTGATATCCTTTAAACCCAGGGTTTCTTTAGAAAAATGCACCCGCGAAGGGGTACGGTGCATTATGGGCCGTTCGATTATATATCAACGCGTAGGATCAGATCCGCTCACCATACGAACAGGTATGCATCGCTGACCACTAGATCAAAGATCTACGGCCCATATTCTAAATAATCGTGCTCCACCCGAGACCGATCGATCACAATCGAACGGCTTCGGTCTCACGCGTGAAGCGGTACTCTAGGTTTTAATCGCTAGCGCTCATTTGGGATCGGGCGGCCAGGGTTCTTTGCTGACGCCCGATTGAGGATGCGGCGGCGCCGCCACCATTCATGGCGGAAGATCGCCGGACTTGTGCGATTCGGCCACACGACGCTCCCACTCTATTGTGGCACGGCTTAAACGGAGTACGGGGTGATGCGGAATGTACAGGTAGGGAACTTACCGCCAATGGACAACGAGTTGGGGCCGGTCACGGTGAAGCACGAACTTGGCGGAATCCCCAACTCCGGTGATGAATCCCCGCAATCCCGACGATGAGAGCGAGGCAGCAGGCCCACAGAAACACTCCCCACGGGTCTGCGGAACGAGCGAGCAGGTGTAGGTACCCAATCGGAGGCGTCGGTGTGATTCCTATGAGCGCGGCGAAGATCCTCACACGCGGCAACGATGGCGGGTGGAAATCGGGAGAGACAGGGGCAGCCGAAGGAACCAACGAGGCACTAAGATGTGGGGAAGTCGCCCGCCTTTGTAGCCAGCGCGAGACGGAGTCGAGCCACGGGGAAATCGGCGACATTTGCGGGGAGGATCCGAGCGATCCGGGCGAGTCCGCGCGAGCTGCGCCCCGTTCGGGAGGTTGTTGACGACGCCTGACTTGTGGGGCCAAGCCGTCAGCGTCACGCGGAGAAGCGTCCTGCGCGCGGAACCGGCTGCCAGGCGGGGCCCATTCGCCAGTGAGACAACGCGCGGCAGGGAAAGGGGGTCTTGGGCCGCGCGGGTGAAACTCTCAGATGGGCCAGATAACTCACCCGAGGCCCAAGTTTGCTTTTATTCTTTTCTTTTTTATATTTTCTGTTTTTCTTTCCTTTTTTTCTCCATTTTCTAATCCAATTTGGATTCAAGTCTTAAATTCAAACTTTGTGGCCATATTTACTCTATGTTTGTACAGTAAAAAGTAGTAGGCCTAAGAATATGTATATTTTGTATCTCTATGTCTTTCCTATTCTTCTTATTTTCAAACCCTTAAATTTTAATTTAGGGATCAATTCAATCTTCAGAATCATTGTTTTGTTATTATTATTAACATTATTACTTTATTGAATGCACAAACAATAAAACTCCAACATGATGCAAATTTTTCTATCATTTGTTGGAATTAAGCTCTTAAATTTTGTGTAGGCTCTTTTCATAATGCAAATGAGACATACAAAATTGAGAATAACTCTCTATTATTCCTGGTATACAACTTGGAGTATTACAAATCCTACCCCCCTTAAAAAGAATCTCGTCCTCGAGATTTAAGAAGAACTAGGGAAAAGGTGGGGAAAATCTATACGAAGCTCTTCTTCTCGTTCCCAAGTTGCTTCATCTTCACCATGGTGACTCCATTGAACTTTGCACATCTTTATCACCTTGTTTCTTGTAACTCGAGTCAAAGTGTCCAGAATCTTGATAGGGTATTCAGCATAAGTCAGATCCTCTTGAACACCAAGGTCTTCCATTGGTAGTTGTTCCTCAGGTACCCTGAGGCACTTCTTTAGCTGAGACACATGAAACACATCATGTACATCTGACAGATGATCAGGTAACTCCAGTTGATATGCAACTTCACCCACTCGCTTCAAGATCAAGAAAGGTCCAATGAAGCGAGGGGACAACTTTCCTTTAACTTTAAATCTCCTCATACCACGAAGTGGTGACACCTTCAAATAGACATGATCACCTTCCTTAAACTCCAGTAATCTCCTTCTATTATCAGCATAGCTCTTTTGTCTGGACTGTGCAATTCTCAAATTTTCTCTTATCATTTGTACTTGCTCTTCTGCCTCTTGAATCAATTCAGGCCCAAAGAACTGTCTTTCTCCAGTTTGATCCCAATACAGGGGAGTCCTGCATTTCCTGCCATACAAAGCCTCAAATGGAGACATCTTCAAACTGGCCTGGTAACTATTATTATAAGAGAACTCTGCATAGGGTAAACTCTTCTCCCAACTACCACCATGCTTGAGAGCACAAGCTCTTAACATATCTTCCAGCACTTGATTGGTTCTCTCTGTCTGTCCATCAGTCTGGGGATGGTAGGCTGAACTAAAATTCAACTTTGTATCCAAACTCTCATGCAACTTCTTCCAAAATCGAGAAGTAAACTGTGATCCTCGATCAGACACGATCTTCTTAGGCACTCCATGTAGACAAACTATCCGAGTCATATACAATTCTGCTAGCTTGGCTCCCGTGTAATTAGTCCTCACAGGTATAAAATGAGCCACCTTTGTCAATCTGTCCACAATTACCCAAATAGAGTCATATCCTGCTGGAGTGCGGGGTAGTCCAACAATAAAATCCATACCAATTTCTTCCCATTTCCACTCAGGTATCTTCAATGGGTGCAATAATCCAGCGGGTCTTTGATGTTCAGCCTTAACTCTTTGACATACATCACACTTAGCCACATGAGCAGCCACATCTCTTTTCAGTCCGTACCACCAATACTTCTGCTTCAAATCTTGATACATCTTAGTGCTTCCAGGGTGGATGGAGTAATCAGAATCATGAGCTTCTTTCAATATAGCTTCACGGAGGCTATCAATCTCTGGAACACATATCCGATCTTTGAACCATATGGTACCTTGCTCATCCTCCGTGAATTCCGGAACTCTTCCTTCAGTAATAAGATCCTTAATCTCTTGAATCTTAGCATCACCAACCTGTCCTTTACGAATCTCTTGCTCCAAGGTAGGTTCCAACTCAATGATAACTCCTTCAGTGTGAGTAACAATTCCCAAATTGAGTCTCTCAAAATCTTTTGCTAATTCATCGGGTAGTTGGACAACAAAAGCGGAGTGAACATGCTCCTTCCGACTCAAGGCATCTGCAACCAAATTCGCCTTGCCTGGGTGATAGTGAATCTCCAAGTCATAATCCTTAATGAGCTCCAACCAACGACGTTGTCTAAGGTTGAGATCCTTCTGAGTGAATATATACTTCAAACTCTTGTGATCCGTATATACTTGGCACTTAGTTCCCATAATGTAGTGTCTCCAAATCTTCAGTGCATGCACAACTGCAGCTAGTTCCAAGTCATGAGTGGGGTAGTTCAATTCATGCTTCCGCAACTGACGAGATGCATAGGCAATCACATGACCTTCTTGCATGAGCACACATCCTAGTCCTTGGCCACATGCATCACAATAAATATCAAATCCTTTCTGCAAGTCTGGCATAACCAATACTGGAGGTGACATCAATCTTTCCTTCAATTGATCAAAGCTCTCTTGACATTTCTCATCCCACTTAAATTCTTTTCCTTTCTCCAAAAGCGATGTCATAGGCTTAGCAATCTTGGAGAAACCTTCAATAAATCTCCGATAGTATCCTGCGAGTCCCAAGAAACTCCGAATCTCAGTAACTGTAGTGGGCACTCTCCATTCCATTATCTCCTTCACTTTAGCAGGATCCACTGCTATTCCTCCATTAGAAATAATATGTCCAAGGAATGGCACCTTGTCAATCCAAAACTCACACTTGCTAAACTTAGCGTAGAGCTCATTATCTCGCAACTTCTGCAGCACCAATCTCAGATGTTGTTCATGATCACTTTCATTCTTAGAATAGATAAGAATATCATCGATGAATACCACGACGAATCTGTCCAAATACTCCATAAACACTTTGTTCATCAAATTCATGAAATAAGCTGGTGCATTGGTTAGTCCAAATGACATAACAGTAAACTCATATAATCCATATCGAGTTGAGAAAGCCGTCTTGGGAATATCCGATGGTCTAATCTTCATCTGATGGTATCCCGATCGGAGATCAATCTTCGAGAATACCCTGGCTCCTCTCATCTGATCAAATAAATCCTCAATACGGGGCAACGGATACTTGTTCTTCACCGTAACATCATTAAGAGATCTATAATCCACACACATCCGTTGCGATCCATCCTTCTTCTGTACAAATAACACCGGTGCTCCCCAAGGTGAGGAACTTGGACGAATGTAACCAGCCTCTTGTAACTCCGTCAACTGCTTCTTTAGTTCCTTCAACTCTTCTACGGACATTCTATATGGCCGTTTAGAAATAGGGGCGGTTCCAGGTAAGAGATCAATAACAAACTCAACTTCTCTATCAGGTGGCATCCCTGGTAACTCCTCTGGGAAGACATCCGGAAAATCTCTAACCACCCGGATGTTGTCACCAACAAACCCCTCCGGCATAAAGAACATTGCACGCATGGATGAGGAGGTTACTGCAATATTAACTTGAAATCTTTCTCCTTTAGTGGTAGTGAGCTCTATGGTACCTCTACCACATGCTATAACGGCCTTTGCCTTTCTTAGCCATGACATACCAAGGATCAGATCTATACTGCTTGACTCTAATATTATAGCAGTAGCTCCAAATTCTCTACCCATAATGGTCAAGGTCAATCTACGTGTCATTTGATTCGCCTCAACAGGCCCTTTAGGTGTAATTACTATCAGGGGTTTTCTCATATTTAGCAGTGGTATTTCATTTGTGTTGGCATAACGAGCAGACATGAATGAGTGTGTAGCACCAGAATCAAATAATATTGTTGCAGGAATTGCATTAACATAAAACATACCAATTACGAGGTCACCCCCATCAGGAGTATCATCAACGCTGACTTGATTCACCCTGGCTATAGAATATCCCTTGCCAGGGGTCTGTTGCTTGTTCTGAGCTGGTGTAGTAGCAATCCTCTGTGGGCAGACATTTGCATAATGACCAATCTTCCCACACTTGAAACATTGAGTGCCCGGACTCTGTCCTGCAAACTTCGTCGGGGTGCCAGTAGGAGTAGCCTGTCGAGGAGGCGGAGTCCTCAGTGGTGATTGCTGAACTGGGCGTGGTCCTCCGGGTCGGGTTGGTGTACCCTGTGGTGAACTGTAGCGAGGACGAACACTGCTGCTACCCTGTCCTTGTGAGATAGCCTTCCTCTTCAAATCACCCAATTGAACACGCTTGTGTTCAATAGCAAGAGCCTTATCCAACAGCCTCTGAAATGATGGAAATGTGTGTGCAACCAAAGCATACTGCAGCGGTCCATTAAGTCCTTCAATAAAATGCTCCTGCTTCCTCTCATCTTCAGCAACTTCCTCTGGAGCATACCTCGACAACTGAATGAATCTGTCTCTGTACTCGCTGACTGACATGTTACCTTGCTTCAATGACAGAAACTCCTTCTTCTTGATCTTGATCATACCAGCTGGAATATGGTAGTTCCTGAACTGTGTGCTGAACTCTGCCCAAGTAATAGTATCCGCAGCATCATGGGCAGCAGTATAAGAATCCCACCAGTCAGCAGCAGGACCAGTCAGACGTCCAGAAGCATATAGAACCTTCTCCCGATCAGTGCATTGCGCAATGTTCAGCATCTTCTCAATTGACTTCAACCAATCGTCTGCATCAAGTGGATCTGGCGAGCTGGCGAAGGTTGGTGGCTTGTGACTCATAAACTCCCGGTGCTTGTCACGAGGTGGAACTGGTGGTGGTGGTGGAGGCAATGGCACTTGTTGCTGCTGTTGTTGCTGTTGCATTTGTTGTTGCAGCTGCTGTTGTTGCGCCCTCCTTTCTTGGCGTATCTCATCTCTCTCCTGGCGCAACTCCTGGCGTATATCTTCTCTTTCTTGACGCATCTCCTGGCGTTCTTGCTGCATCTGGGCACGCATATCCGCCATGGTGTCTGCCATCTGCTGCATCACCGCCATCTGAGCAGCAACTAGTGGGTCAACTCCGCCTGGTGGAGGATTAGGAGGATTCATCCCTGCAGGCTGTGGCTGAGGTTGTCTATATACCCTTCGAGTGTGTCGATTAGGAGGCAAATCAATTCCACCACCCCGCCTGGTATTGACCATCTGAGTTAGATACATATGGTAAGAGAATAGCAAACAAGGCAGTTGTTTACAAATCAGGTTACTTTGGGGGATTTTATTAGCTAAGCAGATTAATATTTTACCTACTATAGCTAATTTATTACCCTATGGTGGTACATACTAAGATGTCCATCTATAATAATTCAATCAATCAAAGAAGCAAATCAGGCATTTAGCATCAGCACAATCAAACAACATTTTAATAGAGAAAATAGTTTTGATTTGGTCTTAGGCCTCCTATCTCTTAAAATGTCATAGGGGTAGGGATTCCAAGGTTTGAAATCCATCTTGTCTTAGAGTAGAAAAGGTAAGAATGATCAGAGTAGAACAGTAGAAGGTGAGACAAGATCAAGACAAGAAAGAACCAGAGTAAGGTAAGTATGGAATGAATCAGAATGAGATAAGTAGGTAAGGGTTTGTCCATTTCTATCTAGGTCTCGTCCTACAGTCAACATTTCCTCTGATACCACTTCTGTAACACCCGGTTTTAAAGAACAAAGCCGGGTGCATCTCATACATGCGCCAAGAAGACAACATATATAATAACAGAGTGTATAGAGATAAATGTCATAAAACATCAGAGTATTTATTACATAGCGGAAGACTTATTACAAAATAAAGATAAATGTAAAATGAACTAAGGATCGATGGCGCCAATGTCGACTGAGAAACGCCACCTAGATCAGATCAAACTCCTCAGTGCTAGGCAGCTCCTCCTGAACCACCTGCTCTTCTCCTGTGGGGGGGGGTGTGAGACAGCAAGAGTGAGCTCACATACGATCATAGCTCAACAAGTCGTGGGGAATAATGTGACATGAACTCACCAAAGGTGGGAGTTCATGAAGTGTAAGGCTGATCAATGAAATAAAGGCTGAAGCTGAGCATTGCTTTTATAAGTTGGTCAAAATTTTATTAGCAATTACTAAGTGTAAGTAAATACCAAACCATAGTAATAATAAGTAAAAGTAATAATAAAATAATCCCAAATGCAATGAAATGACAGATTAAGTTTAAGTTCCATAAATTATTCATGTGAGTGTCCGAGCCGCTCATGACCGTGAGCACGGCTAGTATACCAGTTTTACACTCTGCAGAGGTTGCGCATCTTTACCCACAAGTCGTGTTACCCATTTGCCACAGAGTTGATCAGACTCCATACACCTCTACCTAGGAAGCGAGGCAGGGTACCACTACGAGGCCTTTACAAAGTTCCACTAGCTTCAGACTACCCGCTACAGTTTATGGGAAGATCCAGTAAAGGGTTCCTGGCTGACCGCCATCGCAGCAAAATCAACCAGGGACCTCCCCGCACTGACCTCTCCCCTACTATCCTTGCCCCTTTCGGGTAAGGTAGCCCTCCCCTAGCTTTCCTAGTTAATCAGCCAAGGGCGTCCCATTCCACCCTTGTGGTAGCACTGTTTTCCCGGGTGGTTCTCCATGTTCCCATTAACATAATGATCTTAACATGAACAAGGAATAATAAAACAGATAACAATAAAGAGTATAACAATGAGTGATGAATATCTCTATACCCAAATCCACATAAAGCAATAGCATGTACTACCCAAAACTTTAGTAGTAAAACCAGTGGTGAAGCAAGGTATAAAGATAGTCAAATCTAGGGTATCCTATTGGGTCCCAGCAAAATTATCCTATGCAGATCATTATGAATAATAAGAACATGAATGGGTAAAAGAAGTGATCAAGGGCACAACTTGCCTTCAACGAGCTCCTGCTCAGCTACTTCAACTTGTTGAAGCTCAGGTTCCACAGTGGGTTGCTCGTCTACTCGCATCAATACAATACATACATGGCATAGCATAAATTAACATCACATCAAACATGCAAATAGAATATACAGTAATAAACTAGACATTAAAATAAGATCACAGGAACTGGAATCATTAAATTTGGAGTTATATATTTTAAGTTATGGATTTTCTAATGTTTTATGTGCTTAATACAAGATTAAGTGAAAGAATAATTTTAATGTGTTTGTCATGTCAGAACAGGGGCACTAATGGATAGACAATAATTCTATGAAAATTTAGGAACTGGAATGGTCTAATTTGGAGTTCATATGCATTTACTATGAATTAAACAAGTTTTAACATTTATTTATGCACTAAAAATTAATTTCTGATATTAATTTCTGATTTTCAAAGTTCTCTGGATCGGGCCTCAATTACAGGAAACTGCAGGGGCTAAACAATAAGAATTCCCGAGACACAGAGGGTAACTCGAGTGGACTGCGGGTTGATATCCTTTAAACCCAGGGTTTCTTTAGAAAAATGCACCCGCGAAGGGGTACGGTGCATTATGGGCCGTTCGATTATATATCAACGCGTAGGATCAGATCCGCTCACCATACGAACAGGTATGCATCGCTGACCACTAGATCAAAGATCTACGGCCCATATTCTAAATAATCGTGCTCCACCCGAGACCGATCGATCACAATCGAACGGCTTCGGTCTCACGCGTGAAGCGGTACTCTAGGTTTTAATCGCTAGCGCTCATTTGGGATCGGGCGGCCAGGGTTCTTTGCTGACGCCCGATTGAGGATGCGGCGGCGCCGCCACCATTCATGGCGGAAGATCGCCGGACTTGTGCGATTCGGCCACACGACGCTCCCACTCTATTGTGGCACGGCTTAAACGGAGTACGGGGTGATGCGGAATGTACAGGTAGGGAACTTACCGCCAATGGACAACGAGTTGGGGCCGGTCACGGTGAAGCACGAACTTAGCGGAATCCCCAACTCCGGTGATGAATCCCCGCAATCCCGACGATGAGAGCGAGGCAGCAGGCCCACAGAAACACTCCCCACGGGTCTGCGGAACGAGCGAGCAGGTGTAGGTACCCAATCGGAGGCGTCGGTGTGATTCCTATGAGCGCGGCGAAGATCCTCACACGCGGCAACGATGGCGGGTGGAAATCGGGAGAGACAGGGGCAGCCGAAGGAACCAACGAGGCACTAAGATGTGGGGAAGTCGCCCGCCTTTGTAGCCAGCGCGAGACGGAGTCGAGCCACGGGGAAATCGGCGACATTTGCGGGGAGGATCCGAGCGATCCGGGCGAGTCCGCGTGAGCTGCGCCCCGTTCGGGAGGTTGTTGACGACGCCTGACTTGTGGGGCCAAGCCGTCAGCGTCACGCGGAGAAGCGTCCTGCGCGCGGAACCGGCTGCCAGGCGGGGCCCATTCGCCAGTGAGACAACGCGCGGCAGGGAAAGGGGGTCTTGGGCCGCGCGGGTGAAACTCTCAGATGGGCCAGATAACTCACCCGAGGCCCAAGTTTGCTTTTATTCTTTTCTTTTTTATATTTTCTGTTTTTCTTTCCTTTTTTTCTCCATTTTCTAATCCAATTTGGATTCAAGTCTTAAATTCAAACTTTGTGGCCATATTTACTCTATGTTTGTACAGTAAAAAGTAGTAGGCCTAAGAATATGTATATTTTGTATCTCTATGTCTTTCCTATTCTTCTTATTTTCAAACCCTTAAATTTTAATTTAGGGATCAATTCAATCTTCAGAATCATTGTTTTGTTATTATTATTAACATTATTACTTTATTGAATGCACAAACAATAAAACTCCAACATGATGCAAATTTTTCTATCATTTGTTGGAATTAAGCTCTTAAATTTTGTGTAGGCTCTTTTCATAATGCAAATGAGACATACAAAATTGAGAATAACTCTCTATTATTCCTGGTATACAACTTGGAGTATTACATCATGCCACACAACATAGACTTGATGCACCAAAGGCGTAACGTTGCTGAAAGCATCATAAGCAAATGTTTCGATGTGACTGATAAAACGAAAGATAATATGAAGGCAAGAAAAGACATGGCTGAAATTTGTAATAGGCCGATGCTCAAGTTGAAAGTAAGCGATAAAAAGCATGAGAGTAGGCCACGAGCTGATTACTGCCTCAAGCCGGATGAAAGGAAATAAATATTTAAGTGGTTGAAGAATCTGAAATTTCCAGATCGATATGCGGCAAATCTGAAACGGACAGTCAATCTGAAGACCGGTAAATTGATCGGTTTGAAAAGCCATGACTACCATATTATTATGGAGAGGCTGATGCCCGTGATGTTTCGAGGCTATTTTAAGGATGAGCTTTGGAGCATATTTGCAGAGCTGAGTTACTTCTATAGGGAAGTATGCGCAAAGACGGTATCGAAGAGGTTGATGCAGAAATTTGAGAAAGAAATTCCAATTCTTATTTGTAAATTTGAAAAGGTTTTCCCGCCATGATTCTTCAATGTGATGCAACATCTAATTGTGCATTTGGCTTGGGAAGCTTTGGTAGGCGGACCAGTGCAATTCAGGTGGATGTATCCTATAGAAAGGGCGTTGAAAAAGCTCAGGGCGTCTATTCGCAACTATTGGGGACTTGTTCTCAAATGCTATGAATCAAGAACAAGACAACATAGAAATTGTTAAATGTTATAGTCCTTCGTCCTTCGAAGCATTACTTCCCTTAGGATATAATGGATTCCGGACGAAGGTTATGAAGGTTATACCTTCATAAACATCACAAATGATGATGAAGGGTAAAAAATGTGTAAAATAATTCAAACACATGAATATTATTATTAACTCCTTTTTACTTCATTATTGTAAAAACGATAATAAATTACAGATGTACCTTCGGCTTGAAGGAAAGCAAAAATACCAGCGTGGAGCAAAAACAAATGCCCAATGCGTGATTACAGGAGAGCACGTGAACAGTACAGGGGTACTGTTCACCTATTTATAGGCACCGTTCACAGCCTGTACATAATTACATTTATACCTTTTACAATGAACTACAATAATGACACAAAATATCATGGGTCTTTAAGTCATTTCATCTTTAAGTCGGTTCACCCCTTCGTCTTGAGACATGTCACTGTACCGAAGCTTTATGGTTGATAGCTTCGGCGCTGTCTTGGAGAGGATCTGCCGAAGGTGTTTATTTCTTTAGGATCTTCGGCTACGAAGCATACCCCCAACAGTAGCCCCTTCGCGGCGCTAGATCGTTTTTCGTAACGAGCTTGATCCGTGAAAAATCTTCTAAGCTTCGGGATGCCAAAGATCCAAAAAACACCTTCCCTGAGCTCGTTGGCGAGAAACGATTAAAATAATCGTCGGACGCGCGATCCATCTTGCACCGATTACACTCTTGCCAGCGATTCACCTTCTTGAGGTATGTGGCCCACCGTTTAGTGAGTGCGGGTGACTGTTTGTTCGGTGTTGGAGACCTTGCCGATTCACCTTCCCACCTGCAGCACTATATAAACAGACGGGTAGGTGTGAAGTTACCACAGCATTCATTGCTATTGTACTGTTTTGCTGCCAAATTTTTAGTCATAGCCGAAGCTTGATCATTGCGCTCATACAAAATCTGCTTCGGCGCAAGTGGAAGAGCTTCGAAAAAGACAAAAAACCAATTCAAAAAACTTCAAGTAACCCATAATCAAATGGCCAGAGTTTGCTCTACTGCAAGAGTCGATCACGAGGGAGACAAAACCGAAGCTGTGGAAACTGTTCCTATCTCGGAAGCAATGAAGCGATCCAGGTTGGTGGCACCGGAAGACGTCCCTGCTGCTGAAGCAGAGCAAGCAGATATTGAAGAGACTAATTCTGAAGATGATTACAACATCGCAGTGCCGAGCAAGCCTAGCCATCTGGACTTCGGAAAGTCAACCATCTCCAAAGCTGATTTTCCTAAGATGGTGAAATCGGGCTACTTTAGCGAAGATAAGAAAGAGCTGATTCGCTTCGGTGGAGAAGAAACTACTCCGAAGCCACAGAAAGATGAAATAGTGATTTTCAAGAGTTTCCTCAGGGCTGGTTTGAGATTTCCTTTGAATAGGATGATTGCCGATGTGCTAAAGAAGTTTGGGATCCACTTTCATCAACTAACTCCTAACGCTATTGTTAGGCTTAGTGTTTATATTTGGGCTCTCCGAAGCCAGGGGGTGGAACCGTTTGCCGAAGGTTTCTGCCGGGTGCATGAGTTACATTACCAAACCAAGGCCAGAAAGGATGGGTTACATGAAAATTTTGGTTGTTACAATTTTGCCTATCGGAAAACTACAAAATTTCCTGTGATCAGCTACCGAAGCAAGTGGCCGGCAGGCTGGAAATCAGAATGTTTCTACGTCAAAGTTGACGATGACAAGGAGAAGCTGGTACAGAGTCCGCTTGAATTGATCTTCGGAGAAACCAGACCC
Source organism: Zea luxurians (assembly GCA_029449295.1). Taxonomy (NCBI): domain Eukaryota; kingdom Viridiplantae; phylum Streptophyta; class Magnoliopsida; order Poales; family Poaceae; genus Zea; species Zea luxurians. The sequence continues at coordinate 178,209,105 of JAOPSE010000004.1, read as the reverse complement.
CAATGCAATATGACACCAGAAGGTCCAACCCAAACTGCGTTGGCTGAATTCAGGATTATCGCAGAGCACATTGGCACTAGAGATTTAGTGCAGGAATTTCTGGCTTTCAAAATATTTCCAACTATGAAGGAATGGACTATGCCGAAGCTTGAAAGAGAGAAGAAAGAAGGGGAGCTTGTCCGACTGCCCTACCACTATAAGTTTAAGAAATATTTCAAAGCACCCTGCCAAGAATGGCTCGAAACAATTGAAGTAATGAGCACTGAAATTCTTGGGAATTATTCTAAAAAAGAGGATCAATTGATGACAGCAGCCTTCGGCACCCGGCCGAAACGAAGGCTAAACAGAGTGCTTGATGCTATAGGCTTTGAATATCCTAATTATGAGCGACTCGACAAGGGTGTCGAAGGGCAAAAAAGGAAAAGAGTAGCTGGCGCTTTTATCAAAGACGATGAAGATCAATCAAAAAAGAAGAAAGAAAAGTTTGAATCGAAAGTGTTAACTTCGAAGAAAAGAAAGGAATCAATCCCAGAACAAAAATCAATTGATGAAGAAGAGAAGACTTCTGCGACATCTTCTGATGCTGAAATAGAGGAAATTCTAAAGGTAATGACTGAAACTTTGCTTGTCAAACTAAGTCCATTGGGGCTTCATCTGACGAAGCTTTTTCATAATGAAATGGAGCCCACAAATACAAAGGCATCTAGGCCAAAGAGACAAAGGATTGTTACCATGACTGAAGTGATTGAAACAACACCACCAAGAGCTCCAACTCTGAAAATGTCGGCAACTGAAATCATGACAGCTACTGAAGTTGTACCTTCGGAGGCTGCCACAGAAGAAACCAGAGCCGAAGATGCTAACTTCGAAGGTATTAATTTAGAGAACATAGCCGCTGATATAGATAAAATGTTGCTAAACATGGCCGCTGAAGAAACTGCTGCAGCCACCGAAGAGACCACAGCTGCCAAACCCGAGAAAGGAGGAATGACCGAAGATACCTCGGAAGATGAAACTTTTGACTTCCGAAACTTAATTGGCCAGGAGCTGACTGAAGCTGAAAAAGAGGAATTAAAAGAGTATGCTATATCTTGTGGATATCGGCCGGGGGCGCTTCTTTTTGGTGGTATTGATGATGAAGGGTTAGGCTGCATACGAGATCAAACTGGTGCGAAGGTTGTCGGTACCTTATCGAAGAGTATCGGCTTCCCGAAGCTTGAAGCGGATATCATCCGCTACCGTCGACAGCATATTGTTGGCAGTTTATTCTATTCTAATTTCAAGGTAAACATTTTGTGTCTAACTCTTATTACTTGTGGTATGAAAATATTTTCTAACGAAGGTTGTTTTGTGTCTAACTCTTATTACAGAGCATGCTTTTAAGCAAGGCATTAAAGATGCAACAAGATTTAGAGGATAAAAGGCAAGAAGTTATAATTGAAAATTTAGAAAACAAAATAAAGGAGCAATCTGCTGCCATTGAGAAGAAAGACCTCGAGCTACAAACAGCCGAAGGCTTATTAGTAGATGCTGAAGCAAGAATAACAGAATTGAATTCGAAGCTTCTTTCCTAGTCAGAAAATTTTGAACAAGAGAAACTGAAGCTTGATGCAAGGCTCGAAGCCGAAACTCAAAGAAACTTGGAATTGAAAGAATCTTTGAAAAATCTTCAAAGTAAATGTTTGGAGTTCTGCAGTCGATGCATTCATCAGCTAAAGCAAGTGTTCCATTTTGTTGGAGCCAGTAGTGAAGAGTTTACTCCTTCGACCGACGACCTGCCTGGTGCCTTCGAGCATATTGAAGGTGAAATTAATGATCTTGACGAAGTTATAGCTGGGCATAGCGACTTTTGTGCCCTGACAGCTTCTTGGGGCACAGCTGTTGCTTTTTTGAAGTCTGGCTGTGAACACGACAAGATTGTTAATAGACCCAACTTTAGCCTGTCACTGGCAGACTTAGATGATGTTCCAAATCTGGCTCGAAGTATTGCAAACAGATTTATAAAGTTAGTATGGACAAAGGGTGGTCGGAGCAAAGCTGGTGACGAAGCTCGGAGCCACCTCAAGCTGGTAACAAAATCATACCTTATGCTTACCTTTTCCTTTGAATTTTTGAATTTAGCTTATAATACCTTCGTGCAGATTGACCAAGCTGAAGCTGAAGCTGTAGAGTAGAAGAACGAAGCTCCAGAGATAGTATCGAAGCTTGAATAATCTGTAAAAGTAGCTCAAAAAACTTCTGTAGTGACTTGTATAAAGTATGATGTAATCTGAGTCTTACTCTTTAATATAATCTTACTTTTCCGTCCATGTATGAAATGCTTTGGTGTGGACGAAATTAATACTTTTGAGCCATAGGCGAAAAACACCTTCCCTTCTTTGCGTACACAACGAAGCATAAAATTGCCTTCCTTTCGGGATCGAAGCATGTTTGTACGTTATGCTGATGATGATCCTATGTATGTCTAAGTGAATGTTTATGAATGCAAATGTCATGATGTAATGTATTGTGCAAATGAATGTCCAAATACATATTCGAAACCATATTCCATTGAGAATGACTCGAATCTTCTTTGCCGCTTACTTTTCGGCTTCACCGTTTATTTTTCGGTGTATCAGCGCTGACTTTTCGCTGTAAGTCTCCCTTAGGAGCTTCTTCGCCTTTTACTTTCGGCGGAATCAGCGTTTATTTTTCGTTGTAAGCCTCCCTTAGGAGCTTCTTCGCCTTTTACTTTCGGCGGAATCAGCGTTTATTTTTCGTTGTAAGCCTCCCTTAGGAGTTTCTTCGCCTTTTACTTTCGGCGGAATCAGCGTTTATTTTTCGCTGTAAGCTCTGCATTCCCTTAGGAACGACTTTTGAGCTTCTCCCTGTTTTCTTTTCTTTTTCCTTTGCATTTACATTTACATCTTTGGGGGATATCACTCTTATAGAATTGAAATAAGGAAAAGAAAAATTACATGTTGTGGCCCCATTAAAAACCTTTCTCCCCCTTTGGAAAGGAAAAGGGTGCCATAAGAAAGAATAGAAAAAATTACATCAAGCTAAACATAATATCGCCGAAGCTCGTCCGCATTCCATGATCTAGGAATGTCGTTGCCGTCCATATCCTTCAACCTGTAGGAACCGGGTCTTGACGAAGATACTACCAGAAAAGGTCCTTCCCACTTCAGCTGTAATTTGCCTACTGTTTCTGGGTTGACTACTCTTCGAAGCACCAAATGTCCTGGTTCGATGTTCTTTAGCCTAACCTTTCTATCACGTCATTTTATTGTTTCAGCTTGGTATTTGTTGATATTTTCCACAGCTTGAAGCCTGATCCCTTTTATAACATCTTTTTCTACAGAGTAATCAGCTTCAGCTTCGCCTTCTGCCGAAGCTACTATTCTTATTGATCCTGCTTTGGCTTCTTCTGGAGTTATTGCTTCGTCTCCAAACAATAGTTTGAATGGCGTAAAGCCTGTTGATCTTGATATTGTTGTGTTGTGGCTCCACACCACTTTGATTAATTCGTCTGGCCACTTTCCCCTGGGTTGATTGAAGATTAACTTCATTATTCCTGTGATTATGATGCCATTAGCTCTTTCAACAAGTCCATTTGACTCCGGATGTCGAACTGATGCGAAGTGGATCTTCGTGCCAATTTGATCGCAAAATTCTCTGAAAGCTTCGGAATTAAACTGCGTCCCATTATCCACAGTAATAGCCTTCGGTACTCCGAAGCGACAAACAATATTTTGCTAGAAAAACTTTTGAATAGTGACCGAAGTTATTGTGGCTAAAGGCTTTGCCTCAATCCATTTAGAAAAATATTCCACTGCCACTACAACATATCTTAAGTTCCCTTGTGCTGGTGGTAACGGACCTAACAAATCAAGGCTCCACCTTTGCAACGGCCAAGTGGGTTGTATTAACTGAGTTAAAGACGAAGGTTGTTTTTGATCTCTTGCACATTTCTGACAACCTTCACACTTTTGGACTAATTCCGCTGCATCCGAAGCTGCCTTTGGCCAATAAAATCCTTGGCGAAAAACTTTTCCAAGCAAAGGCCTAGATCCAATGTGAGATCCACACAGGCCTGCGTGTATTTCCTTCATCAGTTCTATACCTTCGGTTTTGGATAAACACTTGAGTAACGGAGAACGGACCCCACGCTTGTATAGCTCCCCTTCTATTATAACATATGGTCGAGCTCTTGCCTCTATCCTCTTGTTATAACCTTCGTCATCTGAAAGAAAGTTACCCTGAAGGAAAGAGATGATCTCAGTTCTCCAGTCTTCACTATAGACAGGGGATATGTTGAGGACTGCTCTTTCAAGAAGCTCAACCGAAGGTGCTTTTATTGTTTCGAAAAATACTTCCGAAGGTAAGGGCAACCCCTGTGCTGCTGACTTAGCTAATAAATCAGCATATTCATTTTCTCCACGAGGAATATTTTTAACAGAAAACCCTTCAAAGGAAGCCTCAATCCTTCGGAACGTGTCTAAATATTTTTCAAGCTTTGGATCTCTTGCTTTATAACTTTTATCAATATGACCAGAAATAACCTGGGAATCAGTTTTAAGAACCACCCTTCTGATTCCCATCGCCTTTAACTTCCGAAGACCCAAGAGTAAAGCTTCGTACTCAGCAATGTTATTTGTGCAACTGAAATCAAGTCTTGTTGCATAACAAGTTTTAACTTTGGAAGGTGCGACCAACACAGCAGCTGCTCCTGCTCCGAAGGTTCCCCAAGATCTATCACAAAATACTGTCCAAACTTCGGCATCTTTACTCGTTTCTTCTTCCTGAGCCCCTGGCGTCCAGTCAGCAATGAAGTCTGCCAATGCTTGGGACTGAATCGAAGATCTATGCACATAATCAATACAAAATTCATTGAGCTCCACAGCCCATTTTCCAACCCTTCCAGTAGCTTCTCTATTTCTCATAATATCCTTCAACGGTTGTGAAGAAGGAACAACTATGTTGTATGCTTGAAAATAGTGCCGAAGCTTCCTGGAGGCCATCAAAACAGCATACAACACCTTCTCCAATTCTGTATAATTTTTCTTTGATAAACTAAGAACTTCGGATACAAAGTATATTGGGGCTTGCTTTTTGACTTGGCCTTCAAGCTTCTCCTGGACAAGTGCTGCACTTACCGCTGAGTGCGAAGCTGCCACATATAACAACAGAGGAGCCCCTGGCGTTGGTGGAGTTAGTGTTGTTAGGTCTATCAAATATTGCTTCAGCTGTTCGAAGGCTCTCTGCTGGACTGGTCCCCATTGAAAAACTTCGGCTGACTTCAGCACTTCGAAAAATGGTAAATTTCTCTCTGCTGATCTAGATATAAATCTGTTGAGAGATGCCAGTCTTCCTGTCAATCTTTGAGCCCCCTTCTTTGTGCTTGGTGGTTCCATTCGAAGGATAGCTTCGATTTTATTTGGATTGGCCTCAATCCCTTTTGTTGAAACTAGGCATCCAAGAAATTTCCCTTTCTTCACTCCGAAGACACATTTTTCTGGATTCAACTTTAAACCGGCCTATCTAAAATTAGCGAAGGTCTCCTGTAGATCAGCAATGTGATTATCTTGCTTCGTACTTTTTACAATGATATCATCAACATAAGTTAGCACATTTCTGCCTATCTGAGAATGAAGAACCTTCGCTGTCATTCTGCTGAAGCTTCCTCCAGCATTCTTGAGCCCCTCAGGCATCCGAAGGTAACAATATGTTCCACTAGGGGTTATAAAGCTGGTTTTTGACTCATCCTCCTTCTTCATCCAAATTTGATGATAACCTGAATAACAATCCAGCAGACTCATAAGCTCTGATGAAGCTGCTGCATCAACTAGAGAATCTATCCTTGGCAAAGGAAACTCGTCCTTCGGACAGGCCTTGTTGAGATCAGTAGAATCAATACACATTCTCCATTTACCATTGGCCTTTTTTACCATAACAGTGTTAGCCAGCCATTCTGGGTATTTTACCTCTCTGATAACCCCGGCGCTGAGGAGTCTTTTCACTTCATTCCGAGCACCTTCGGCCTTGTCATCAGACATCTTCCGAAGCCTCTGCTTTCTGGGTCTGAAGGATGGATCAACATTAAGCGAGTGTTCAATAACATCCCTGTTGACTCCGCAAAGATCATTAGCTGACCATGCAAAAACATCTTTGTTGTTGAACAGAAACCTTATCAAGGTTTTCTCCTGTTCTTCGGACAGTTGGGATCCCAATAGCACCTTCTGCTCTGCTATGTCCTCACATAAAAGCATGGGCTTCGGCTGATCGGCCGAAGCAGCTTTCTCCCTTCTAAACTTGTACTGCTCACAAGCTTCAGCTCCATCTATGTTATGGATTGCTTTTGAGTCTGTCCAGTTTCCTTCGGCCCTTCTGGCAGCTTTCTAACTTCCATGAATGGCAATGGGTCCTTGGTCCGAAGGTATCTGTGGCAGAACCTCCCAAGTTATTGGCCCACATGCACCTGTCCTTGTCTCAAAGACCTCAGACTGCTATGCATGTGCACCAGATAACTTAACAGGATCTGTCCGATTGCCCCAAGGACATCGGATAAACCACTTACAACCAGAACCGCGGGATTAAGTAACACAAATCACACACACCAATGTTTTTGCAGCGGAAATCTTATTACCAAATTTTACAAGTTACAAAAGTTTTATATTATTTTACCGGAGTGATAACAAAAATATAAGTTTGAAATATATGCTAGCTCAAATGACCATCCTCAATAAGAAGATAAAGACGGGGTATACTTATATAAGAAGGCCGAGCCCACCGGCACTTAATACCATCATCAGCAGTACAAAGCTATAACCTGAAAAACAATAGGGAATAAAACCCTGAGTATGGAATTACTCAGCAAGTCTTACCCGACTAAGGAAAAGACTCTCAAGGGTATGCTGGATAAATAGGAGTCAAGGAGAGGCTTTAACAAGAATCAACTTAGATACTTTTGCAGAAATAGCTTACTAAAGTGAGTCCTTACTTTCAATATTTTAGCGCCAGATTAAATATTTAATAGACTCTGTTTGCATCTAGTCTAATTTCATCATCTCATCAATACAACATCATTTTATCCATAGTGTTTACATCTTGACTTAGGTTGTAGGTCGGAGCTCAAGTCTCCACTCTCCGGGGATATAACGGCGATCCGAATCGATTTACTCAGCTGAGGATTTCTAACCACACGACATATGTTTCTCGTAAACCTTGATGTCTACTATTCCCACGGATCCTCCACTGCATGAACAGGTCCGCGCCACCCGAGAGTACACCACCCCTTTTAGGCGATCCGTTGCCAGGAGGGTACGTGCCACTCTCGCCATCTCTCCACTCCCAGTGCGCGATTGTCTTTTCATGTATGGAATAGCCGGGTTCAAGCTTACCCTGTCCCATTCTCAGGGCATGTGGCTAGATAAGATAGTCCTTGATCAACAGGCCTACATACGCATCCAATCCTTAATTGACCCGGGCGGAGCATCACCTGTTCCTAGCCCAAGTCTCGATTTAAGTATTTCCATCCTTAGGATTGTGTCTGTTCCTTAGGATGAAAGAGCATCACAGGGAACTTTGCAGTAAGATCCCACCATTGCTCCAAATGAAATTACTCTTGCAGGTAGAAGTCATCCTTTCTCGAGTTAAATTAAGGACAACCTCTATCCACAAGATCTAAGCAAGGCTAAGCATTTTTGTAAATCATATTTTGATACTTCACAGAAGTATCTATAAAGGTATGGATATCAAGGAAAGCAATGCATCAAAGGGTTTCAAGTAATTCCTATGAACCTAATGCACATTTCACTAGACTTAAGTGTGCGAAAAGTATTTAAAAACACAAGGAAAGGGGTTGCATGCACCGGGGCTTGCCTGAGTAACACTAGGTTAGTGTTGTTATGTGGCGACCACTTGGTGACCATCTCTTGTTCTGATCTTGTTTCGTCTATCCATCTTTGGAGTAGTTTATCAGCTTCATCCTACGGATTAGCCCGCGCTTGGGGTCGACTTGGATCATCTTCCGCATCACGCGATTAATTAACGCACCTGAATGGAATGCATTATGCACATGAATGCATATCGACGGAAATATTACAAACCTAAATAGTGTTACGCAATAGCGGATTTAAAGACCTAAGGGCGAGTCGTTGTACAATCTTACACGAAAACACTAGTTATTACTATACGACTACGTGCAATAATTACGCTTCTCTAACCTATTCAAAGGTAGCTTATATATCACAAAACAACAATATATGTATTCATACTCTACTTGCCTTAGTTAAAGTTCAACACCAAAAACTTATTAATCCTAAATTCATTAGTCTAAGACATTTAAATCTTAAAACACGAATAGAAACACGTCAACTTTCTAAACTATCAGACCGGACGACTTTGCATTACCCGCCAGCTCATTAAAATGCCTACTAGCCAAGCATTAATTTATTTAAGCAAACTAAATCAGCACGGCAACATCGTCAGACTTACTAGCTAGCTAGAGAAAATACTTAATCTATCTTTCGCATCATAAACTAATCACGCTACGCATACAAGTCTTCCAATACATGCTTCGTATCATTATTATCTAAAATCTATACTTCGCCACATATCGCAACTACTTCGCGACTAGATATACAACTAACTGCTACACGAAATGAGACGCCTCTATAAGAATTTTATGTGCCATTATAATATAAAAAACAAAGGAAGGGAAATCCTTCCAAAGACGCTTAAGAGGATCAGCAACAGGTACGGCTACCAATCTAGAAATTGTCACACAATGTGCCTATGCTAACGACAAGAAAAATCATCGTGGCTATATAATTATCCAATTCAATTAACTGCAATAATAAATTAGCTCACCACGATCGAATCGATTTGATAACCGCGAGGACGACGACGGTTCTCAGTTTGGATATCCGGTCGAGCTTCTGGCAATTGCTGCACAGACTTTTCTCACATTTTTATCCAACTCCAGGATCACTCTTCGGATGACAAAGTCGACGATGAACCCCCATGGAGTAAACGACGACGTTGTTGTATCCACCACATGGAGACGAACGACGACAACGCCACAATGGCATGAGTAGAAAGGCTTGGCCAGCGTAGAGTCCGAGCGGGTTGACGGCGAGTCGGGCCGTGATAGATCAAGGCTAAGGCCGAGGGCGAGTGACCGGGCCACAAGCAAGCTGTGCGAGCTGAGGGCGCGGCGATCAGGAGATTGAAGGCAAGGAAGGAGCGAGCTGGAGCACTGGCAGCTCGACGGAGGTGAACTCACAGCCATGAATGGAGCAGCGGCACGGTTCGAGTGAATGTCGATCACCAAGCGAGCATTCCACTAAACTTTGTTTTTCTTCTTTATTCCCATATCCATCTTCTTCCTAATTCGCCGTATCACCCAAGACACTAATTACTGATGCAGAGGAGGGCATCGAACTCTTTCATAGGATATGACAATGACACCGGGGTTATGGACTATCGGGAGAAGCAGAGAGTATAATCGGCATCAGATATGGGGCAAATTGGGGCTGAGGGAGCAGACGCGGCTGGGCTGAATCCAAGCGCGGCGAGATGGGCAGGGTCGAGCGCCGTCCTAGGCGAGCGAGCTGGGGACACAGCTACGCGCACAGAAAGCTCGGCACGGCCAGGGAGATGCGCTGCTCACGCGGCCAGAGAGTTCAACGACGGGGCCAGTAGGAAACGGAGGAGCGACCGAGTAGAGGACGGGGCCGAATTGAAGCTGAGCTGGAGCAACGCGCAGGGAGCAACCAAGACTGGGCACCATGGGGACGAAGGCCGGGCTTGAGGGGCACGACCAGCTGCCAGAAAACGATGGCCAGATCTAGGAACGCGTCTGGAAGAAGATAGGGGAGAGGAACGCCAGGAGCAGGCGCGCGCGGCAACAGAGAAGCCGGGCAGCAGCGGCCAACAAAGGAAACTCGCGCGGGGAAGGAGCCTCAGCGAGGTCGCGGCCGGAGGGACGCCGGGGAGGAGGAAGGCAAGGGCGCGCGCGGCATGGGAGCTCCACGATGCACAGAGGAGCTCGACTGCAGCGCATTGAGGAGCTTTGAGCTTGAGCTCCGCGCAGGGAGCAAGACGCGCTGCTCGGCTGGGGAGTTGGAGCAGGTGCGCAGCAAAGAGCCAGGGCCGGGAGGAGCAAGGGGCGCGACACCAAGGAGGTCAGCAGCCGGCAGTGGAAACCGCCATGGCGAGCACATGGAAGCTCGTGGCTAGGGAAACACAGCGAGCTACGAGGGGGAAGAGCGGGCTGGGCGCGACGTAGTGGAGCTCCGGTGAGAGAGATCCACGAGCAGGGGAGAAGAAGAACTGGCACGCCGTGGAGAGACCTCGCGAGGGAGAATCGCGTTGGGGAAGAAGCGCTGGACGCCAGCAGGGATGGACGCCGAGCAGAGGACTGGGGCGAGCAGGCAACTGAGGAGCGCGGTGGAGGAGATCCGGCTGGGCGCCATGGGGGAGCGCAGGGGAGAAGCATCCCCAGCCGCCGGCGTCCACGAGAAGAAAGGCAGGGTCAGCTGCACAAGGAAGAAGTGCCCAGGCAGCCCACGCGAACAGCAGATAAAAAACAGCCAGGAACAAAAAAATCGGCAAGGGCGGTGGGAGGATAGAACAGATGACGGCTGATGAGCGGCGAGAGGATGAGTATCCTAGGATATTTGCTGTCCTTTTTTTATTTCTTCTCTTCTTTTTTTTAAGGAAAATCGCAGATATTTTTAAATCCAGATTTTAGCGATGGGTAATGGATCGAATCAAACGAGATTGATAATAATAATTGAACACAATGCGATTTGGCGAATACCCAAAAGTCGGATAAATTCGTACCGTTAATTTACGTTTTCGATCAAGTCGAGAAACAATGGACCAAATTAACGGATTTCGGCTTCGTTATTTCAATTTACGGTTGATTTCGTTGATTTTAGACGAATTTCGTCCGCTATTCGAACACTCGGTTAGAGAACAATTTAATTAAAAATCTATAGACGCGATGTCGTATTTGACAGAAGGGGATTAAATTATTTTACTCTGAAAGCGTAGTCGTCGAATTCTTCTTAACCTGTTCAGGATAAAATCATCCGAGTGGGTCGGGCTTCCGAATTCGTATTCGCGCGAGCGATGCATTTTAAATATTCACCGAACGCACCAATTTTCGGAACGACGATGTTCCGAACATCACGAAAATTTTGGAAGAGCCTGAATAAATAAAAGTATAAATGATGTCGCACTCGCGACAAACGGAACAGATGCGATATTAAAATCGCGATAAGCGAAGATGTTTAGAATTTAACATCCGTTTTATTCACTGATTACGTGTTTAAATCCGTACTCGTTGTCGAGCGGAATATAAACACCTGGGGTGTTACAGCCCTCCCCCCTTAAAAGAATCTCGTCCCGAGATTCGGAGCGAAAGACTTTTTAGAGTAGAGAAGCATGTAACCCATGTCCATATCAGCGGTAATCGTGAGATATTTCCAAACAAAGGCAAGTGTCTCAGAATGTTGTTTCTCTAGTGGACATAGCATGTATTGCCTTAGGCCAATTTAGAGATGTCCAACAATAGAGGCGATGTCTGCCAGAAGAACACATAAGGTTCCATGTGTGCAGTTTGCTTTTTCTGATGACACTGTACTATCTGAGTCTGTTGGGCAAGCGGTAAATACGCGATTTTACCCAAACAGAACCAGATGCACCATCTTGGGTAAAACACACAGAAGGAGGTTGACCAACAAGTGGTCACGGTAAGCTCATAGCACACGAGACGAGTGTGGATGCCAAACAACATCACAGTTACCTCATGCGAGTTAAAGAATCCAAGTCCAAGAAAAATAATATAGACTTGAAAAGTCACCAGCGGAGGAATCTGTAGATGCTGCCTTTGCAACTAGTCCATTTTATGGGGCACTAGACATGGCTCGACCTAATCACTCATGCTGGAAGAGCACACGTGAGACGACCAAGGCATGACTAGAACGATGACTAGGTGGTTTCCGGTCAACTTAACCTCGATTCTTGAAGGTACTTCCTTAAGAGGGGTTGTACAAAAGTGAGTTTAGACAACTCGATAAAACGATCTCTAAACTCAACCTTTGTTCACAATGCAGTTACAAGTTAGTAAAACCAACTTGTTGAACTACTTTTGACATTGAGCAAGTCCTCTCAGTACCATCGGTAAGCCAAGGGTTGAGAGTTCTCATTCGCTTGCAAAAGGTCATACATTCGGGTAGAAATCCATTTGGTCAGGTTTTTCATCCGTTTCATGTGAGATGAAATGACTTGGTTCGGAAGTACATGGAGTAAATAAGGGGACGAATGAACAAATCCCTGCATCTTAGCAGCAGGAGAAGTCAATCTCCATTTTGAGAGCTAATCAGTTGTTTCTCAACACTAAAAAGCTCCAAGGCATCACCTTTACACAAAGGATGTAAAGGGAACTTCTATGCGTGCAGTCACTATCAAGGTCAAGGGAAAAGAGACCACACATGTAAGGGGCATGCTTTTTTTTAATCCAACAAAGATGATAGATGTTGCTTGATCACACGACAAACAACATAGAAATTGTTTCAAGGGAAGATCAACGGAAGGTAACACACTAGTGTAATTCCATGATGGATCATGACCAGAGACCTCGATACCAGCATGCGCCAAGCAGCATAACCTTGCGTGTACATTCACAAGGGGCTCTCAGTTTCGCTGCGGCACCATAAGTCCTTAATCATGACACCATTACCGAACTGGCATCAATACAGAATCTCACGTAGCAAAAATAGATTGTGCCAAGATAACACATTGATATAGTCTCATAATGGACTATAACTACTAACAGTGATACCAGCGCGTGCCGAGCAGCACGACCATGTGTGCGCACACACAGAAGGCCCTCGGTTTCGTCACGGCACCACCGGTTTTAGTCATAACACCATTACCAGACATAACCAATAAGAAATCTCGCACACACAAATAGACCGGGCAAGGGTGACAATATACAAAGAGATACTCCATCTGTAAGAATGGTTACAAGTAGAGAGCCAAATAGATTATGACCCAAGGAAATGAACAAGACATGGCCATAACCTAAACTGGATGAAAGAAGTACGATGGGAGACTGTTAATTCAGCCCCAAGCATATTTCTATGCCCATCACAAAGATCACAAGGTCAAGGATTAAGTTGGTATGCCTTCGATAGGTATGGGGAAACCAAAGGCATCAATTTCAAGAAATTGGTCGGACATGTCTTTCCTAGGTTAGGTTGATAAAGTAACATGGCGGTCCTTAAAACAAGCAAACTGGATAAGGTACATCAGCTTGCACCCACCGAACAAGGACATGGTTTAGGATGGAGACATGACTCGAGATTCTTGTTTTAAGCTTGGGTACATTTTATGTCCAACAAATAAATTATCTAAGCATTTATTTGTGTGAGTTTGGTCAGGGAGTGATAACGGAGAATTCAAATTTGGGTCATGGTTCACTAAATAAGAACATGGCCTAATTTTCGATTTAGGCAAACAAGTCACTAACCTTCTATTGGCACATCAAGTACCATAAGAGGTCACCTAAAGAATGGAGGACACCTATTTTATCGAAGTTCATAATCCAGCATTACACCATATTATTTACAATCATTGGTTACTAGAATAAAGAGGAGAGAAGCATTTTGGGTGTATAGGTGACAAACATGATGCAACAATCAGGATGCATGCTCGTCTTATTCGTCCTCACGAATTTTGCCAACATAATATGGCAATAACGTTCTATATCGGTGGCATACTAACGACTCTCACGATATTTTGCTAGTCGTCAGCTACACATACGTTTTCGAGGTTAGTGTACCTGCAGAAAAATCCATTACAGCCCAATTCCCAATGATGCAAGTCACACATGACAGTTTATCACAGTTTATACTCCATATATTGCTATATGGAGGCCAGCTCATCATTAAGCGCCGAGCCACGCATAGGCGCCGTTGCCACACTTTAACCATAGGGCAACTCATTATGGTAACTCACCTTCTTACCTGAGTGTAGGTGCGTCGTTTCAAGTACATTACACTTCTCAGTATTCCCATGTCTGTATACCCATACACATCCATGGGGTACTGAATCCCGGAAAAGTAAATACTCCACAGTGTAGCCTTCATATGTACATATGTAGAACATGTATATAGTCAGGCGCCACATTTAAGCACTCCCCTAGACCGACGGTTGTTCGGTCATGCTCTCACATCTCACCTTACCTTGAGCGTCGATCCATTCAAGACTGAATGGCCTCAAAAATAACAATACACATGTATGCAATACCCACCCGGTTATGGTTTTCAACTAAGCCACCTGATAGTCCTTAGTTTAGGGCTTAACAGAGGATGTCGCTAGCATTATAGTTTTTCAAAACTATTTTTCAAAGCCAAACAATATGTTTAGTTGAAAATAGGTTTTTCAAAACCAAAACTTTTGTTTTGAAAATACGTATGTGACCGTATATACTTAATCCAGCTCCGATACCAGCTGTGGCAGAACCTCCCAAGTTATTGGCCCACATGCACCTGTCCTTGTCTCAAAGACCTCAGACTGCTATGCATGTGCACCAGATAACTTAACAGGATCTGTCCGATTGCCCCAAGGACATCGGATAAACCACTTACAACCAGAACCGCGGGATTAAGTAACACAAATCACACACACCAATGTTTTTGCAGCGGAAATCTTATTACCAAATTTTACAAGTTACAAAAGTTTTATATTATTTTACCGGAGTGATAACAAAAATATAAGTTTGAAATATATGCTAGCTCAAATGACCATCCTCAATAAGAAGATAAAGACGGGGTATACTTATATAAGAAGGCCGAGCCCACCGGCACTTAATACCATCATCAACAGTACAAAGCTATAACCTGAAAAACAATAGGGAATAAAACCCTGAGTATGGAATTACTCAGCAAGTCTTACCCGACTAAGGAAAAGACTCTCAAGGGTATGCTGGATAAATAGGAGTCAAGGAGAGGCTTTAGCAAGAATCAACTTAGATACTTTTGCAGAAATAGCTTACTAAAGTGAGTCCTTACTTTCAATATTTTAGCGCCAGATTAAATATTTAATAGACTCTGTTTGCATCTAGTCTAATTTCATCATCTCATCAATACAACATCATTTTATCCATAGTGTTTACATCTTGACTTAGGTTGTAGGTCGGAGCTCAAGTCTCCACTCTCCGGGGATATAACGGCGATCCGAATCGATTTACTCAGCTGAGGATTTCTAACCACACGACATATGTTTCTCGTAAACCTTGATGTCTACTATTCCCACGGATCCTCCACTGCATGAACAGGTCCGCGCCACCCGAGAGTACACCACCCCTTTTAGGCGATCCGTTGCCAGGAGGGTACGTGCCACTCTCGCCATCTCTCCACTCCCAGTGCGCGATTGTCTTTTCATGTATGGAATAGCCGGGTTCAAGCTTACCCTGTCCCATTCTCAGGGCATGTGGCTAGATAAGATAGTCCTTGATCAACAGGCCTACATACGCATCCAATCCTTAATTGACCCGGGCGGAGCATCACCTGTTCCTAGCCCAAGTCTCGATTTAAGTATTTCCATCCTTAGGATTGTGTCTGTTCCTTAGGATGAAAGAGCATCACAGGGAACTTTGCAGTAAGATCCCACCATTGCTCCAAATGAAATTACTCTTGCAGGTAGAAGTCATCCTTTCTCGAGTTAAATTAAGGACAACCTCTATCCACAAGATCTAAGCAAGGCTAAGCATTTTTGTAAATCATATTTTGATACTTCACAGAAGTATCTATAAAGGTATGGATATCAAGGAAAGCAATGCATCAAAGGGTTTCAAGTAATTCCTATGAACCTAATGCACATTTCACTAGACTTAAGTGTGCGAAAAGTATTTAAAAACACAAGGAAAGGGGTTGCATGCACCGGGGCTTGCCTGAGTAACACTAGGTTAGTGTTGTTATGTGGCGACCACTTGGTGACCATCTCTTGTTCTGATCTTGTTTCGTCTATCCATCTTTGGAGTAGTTTATCAGCTTCATCCTACGGATTAGCCCGCGCTTGGGGTCGACTTGGATCATCTTCCGCATCACGCGATTAATTAACGCACCTGAATGGAATGCATTATGCACATGAATGCATATCGACGGAAATATTACAAACCTAAATAGTGTTACGCAATAGCGGATTTAAAGACCTAAGGGCGAGTCGTTGTACAATCTTACACGAAAACACTAGTTATTACTATACGACTACGTGCAATAATTACGCTTCTCTAACCTATTCAAAGGTAGCTTATATATCACAAAACAACAATATATGTATTCATACTCTACTTGCCTTAGTTAAAGTTCAACACCAAAAACTTATTAATCCTAAATTCATTAGTCTAAGACATTTAAATCTTAAAACACGAATAGAAACACGTCAACTTTCTAAACTATCAGACCGGACGACTTTGCATTACCCGCCAGCTCATTAAAATGCCTACTAGCCAAGCATTAATTTATTTAAGCAAACTAAATCAGCACGGCAACATCGTCAGACTTACTAGCTAGCTAGAGAAAATACTTAATCTATCTTTCGCATCATAAACTAATCACGCTACGCATACAAGTCTTCCAATACATGCTTCGTATCATTATTATCTAAAATCTATACTTCGCCACATATCGCAACTACTTCGCGACTAGATATACAACTAACTGCTACACGAAATGAGACGCCTCTATAAGAATTTTATGTGCCATTATAATATAAAAAACAAAGGAAGGGAAATCCTTCCAAAGACGCTTAAGAGGATCAGCAACAGGTACGGCTACCAATCTAGAAATTGTCACACAATGTGCCTATGCTAACGACAAGAAAAATCATCGTGGCTATATAATTATCCAATTCAATTAACTGCAATAATAAATTAGCTCACCACGATCGAATCGATTTGATAACCGCGAGGACGACGACGGTTCTCAGTTTGGATATCCGGTCGAGCTTCTGGCAATTGCTGCACAGACTTTTCTCACATTTTTATCCAACTCCAGGATCACTCTTCGGATGACAAAGTCGACGATGAACCCCCATGGAGTAAACAACGACGTTGTTGTATCCACCACATGGAGACGAACGACGACAACGCCACAATGGCATGAGTAGAAAGGCTTGGCCAGCGTAGAGTCCGAGCGGGTTGACGGCGAGTCGGGCCGTGATAGATCAAGGCTAAGGCCGAGGGCGAGTGACCGGGCCACAAGCAAGCTGTGCGAGCTGAGGGCACGGCGATCAGGAGATTGAAGGCGAGGAAGGAGCGAGCTGGAGCACTGGCAGCTCGACGGAGGTGAACTCACAGCCATGAATGGAGCAGCGGCACGGTTCGAGTGAATGTCGATCACCAAGCGAGCATTCCACTAAACTTTGTTTTTCTTCTTTATTCCCATATCCATCTTCTTCCTAATTCGCCGTATCACCCAAGACACTAATTACTGACGCAGAGGAGGGCATCGAACTCTTTCATAGGATATGACAATGACACCAGGGTTATGGACTATCGGGAGAAGCAGAGAGTATAGTCGGCATTAGATATGGGGCAAATTGGGGCTGAGGGAGCAGACGCGGCTGGGCTGAATCCAAGCGCGGCGAGATGGGCAGGGTCGAGCGCCGTCCTAGGCGAGCGAGCTGGGGACACAGCTACGCGCACAGAAAGCTCGGCACGGCCAGGGAGATGCGCTGCTCACGCGGCCAGAGAGTTCAACGACGGGGCCAGTAGGAAATGGAGGAGCGACCGAGTAGAGGACGGGGCCGAATTGAAGCTGAGCTGGAGCAACGCGCAGGGAGCAACCAAGACTGGGCACCATGGGGACGAAGGCCGGGCTTGAGGGGCACGACCAGCTGCCAGAAAACGATGGCCAGATCTAGGAACGCGTCTGGAAGAAGATAGGGGAGAGGAACGCCAGGAGCAGGCGCGCGCGGCAACAGAGAAGCCGGGCAGCAGCGGCCAACAAAGGAAACTCGCGCGGGGAAGGAGCCTCGGCGAGGTCGCGGCCGGAGGGACGCCGGGGAGGAGGAAGGCAAGGGCACGCGCGGCATGGGAGCTCCACGATGCACAGAGGAGCTCGACTGCGGCGCATTGAGGAGCTTTGAGCTTGAGCTCCGCGCAGGGAGCAAGACGCGCTGCTCGGCTGGGGAGTTGGAGCAGGTGCGCAGCAAAGAGCCAGGGCCGGGAGGAGCAAGGGGCGCGACACCAAGGAGGTCAGCAGCCGGCAGTGGAAACCGCCATGGCGAGCACATGGAAGCTCGTGGCTAGGGAAACACAGCGAGCTACGAGGGGGAAGAGCGGGCTGGGCGCGACGTAGTGGAGCTCCGGTGAGAGAGATCCACGAGCAGGGGAGAAGAAGAACCGGCACGCCGTGGAGAGACCTCGCGAGGGAGAATCGCGTTGGGGAAGAAGCGCTGGACGCCAGCAGGGATGGACGCCGAGCAGAGGACTGGGGCGAGCAGGCAGCTGAGGAGCGCGGTGGAGGAGATCCGGCTGGGCGCCATGGGGGAGCGCAGGGGAGAAGCATCCCCAGCCGCTGGCGTCCACGAGAAGAAAGGCAGGGTCAGCTGCACAAGGAAGAAGTGCCCAGGCAGCCCACGCGAACAGCAGATAAAAAACAGCCAGGAACAAAAAAATCGGCAAGGGCGGTGGGAGGATAGAACAGATGACGGCTGATGAGCGGCGAGAGGATGAGTATCCTAGGATATTTGCTGTCCTTTTTTTATTTCTTCTCTTCTTTTTTTAAGGAAAATCGCAGATATTTTTAAATCCAGATTTTAGCGATGGGTAATGGATCGAATCAAACGAGATTGATAATAATAATTGAACACAATGCGATTTGGCGAATACCCAAAAGTCGGATGAATTCGTACCGTTAATTTACGTTTTCGATCAAGTCGAGAAACAATGGACCAAATTAACGGATTTCGGCTTCGTTATTTCAATTTACGGTTGATTTCGTTGATTTTAGACGAATTTCGTCCGCTATTCGAACACTCGGTTAGAGAACAATTTAATTAAAAATCTATAGACGCGATGTCGTATTTGACAGAAGGGGATTAAATTATTTTACTCTGAAAGCGTAGTCGTCGAATTCTTCTTAACCTGTTCAGGATAAAATCATCCGAGTGGGTCGGGCTTCCGAATTCGTATTCGCGCGAGCGATGCATTTTAAATATTCACCGAACGCACCAATTTTCGGAACGACGATGTTCCGAACATCACGAAAATTTTGGAAGAGCCTGAATAAATAAAAGTATAAATGATGTCGCACTCGCGACAAACGGAACAGATGCGATATTAAAATCGCGATAAGCGAAGATGTTTAAAATTTAACATCCGTTTTATTCACTGATTACGTGTTTAAATCCGTACTCGTTGTCGAGCGGAATATAAACACCTGGGGTGTTACAGTATCTTCATGCAAAGATATGCTGGATGAAGAATTGCTTCGAAAGCATTGAGAGTACCACGACCAATGATTGCATTGTAAGGATATTCCATGTCAACAATATCGAACACAACTTGTTCAGTTCTTGTGTTGTTGATAAATCCGAAGGTTACTGGCATTGTGATTTTTCCAAGTGCTACAATCTGCCTTCCTCCGAAGCCACAAAGGGGATGTGTGGCATCATGGATCTTGTCTTCGGGCTCTTGCATCTGTCTGAAGGCCTTAGCAAATATGATATCAGCTGCACTGCCTGTATCAACCAAAACATTATGGACCAGGAATTCTTTGATCACACAAGAGATAACCATAGCATCATTGTGTGGGTAATCCTTGAGCTGAAGATCCTCTTGAGAAAAGGTAATTGGGATGTGAGACCATCTTGACTTGATGAAGGGTCCTTGTACCCCTACATGTTGTACTCTTCTCTGTGCCTCCTTCTTCTGTTTCTTGTTGGCCGGCTCTGAGCATGAACCGCCTGTTATCGGGAGAACCAGCTTCGGAGCCGAAGCAGTTCCAGCTTGATTCTTGATCGAAGCCATCAGCTCAAAAAAGTGGAAGTGAGTTCACCGGAGGTGGGCGCCAATGTTGGGGACTTGTTCTCAAATGCTATGAATCAAGAACAAGGCAACATAGAAATTGTTAAATGTTATAGTCCTTAATCCTTCGAAGCATTATTTCCCTTAGGATATAATGGATTCCGGACGAAGGTTATGAAGGTTATACCTTCATCATAAACATCACAAATGATGATGAAGGGTAAAAAATGTGTAAAATAATTCAAACACATGAATATTATTATTAACTCCTTTTTACTTCATTATTGTAAAAATGATAATAAATTACAGATGTACCTTCGGCTTGAAGGAAAGCAAAAATACCAGCGTGGAGCAAAAACAAATGCCCAATGCGTGATTACAGGAGAGCACGTGAACAGTACAGGGGTAATGTTCACCTATTTATAGGCACCGTTCATAGCCTGTACATAATTACATTTATACCCTTTACAATGAACTACAATAATGACACAAAATATCATGGGTCTTTAAGTCATTTCATCTTTAAGTCGGTTCACCCCTTCGTCTTGAGACATGTCACTGTACCGAAGCTTTATGGTTGATAGCTTCGGCGCTGTCTTGGAGAGGATCTGCCGAAGGTGTTTATTTCTTTAGGATCTTCGGCTATGAAGCATACCCCCAACAGCAACAAGGCTAGAGTCAAAGGGTGTATTGCGGAGGCTTTTGCCCTTAAGGAGATATCTCAATTCTCAACCAGGTATTTCGCTTGAGCCAACAATGTGTTTGCGCCTTCAGTGCGACTTCATGTCGAAAATGAATCACCCCAAAGCACCATTCAAATTTTTGCGAATCCGGGTAAAGCAGTTGGAAAAGGGAGTGTACGTCACATTGAAGCATCAGATTTGAACACGCTAATGCTATATATGTATAGCAATATTGACAGCACACAAGAGGCGTTCGAGTAAGTTTTCCTCATAGTTACGTCCATTTTCTCATCTCATAATTTCTATAGTGTTGTCGGGTACCGTAATTAGGGGTACCCCCAAACACTCCTAAACACGGCTGGTAAGCACCCTCAGCACAAACTGCTAAGACTGATGGGCACGGTTCAGGTCAAGGCCTCGTCTACCAAGGGATGCAATCTCGCCTCGCCCGAGCCCGACCTCGGGCGGGAACAGTAGTCTCGGACGAATTCACGCCTCGCCCGAGGGCCCCCTCAGGCAGTGGGCGCACCCTCGGCTCGCCCAAGGCCCAGCTCGGGCAGGCTTCATCGAGAAGCAACCTTGGCCAAATTGCCTCACCAACCGACCATATCGCATGCACATTCAATGCGAGGATCGCCTGACACCTTATCCTGACATGCGCGTCTCAGTCGGCAAGGTCGAAGTGACCGTGGTCACTTCACCCTTTCACTGACCGACCTGACAGGAAAACAGCGCCGCTCGCCACGCTCCGACTGCTGTGCCACCCACCGGGGTAAGACTGACAACAGCCAAGTCCAGCCTCGGGCGCAACAGGAAGCTCCGCCTCGCCCGACCTTAGGCCTCGGCCTCGGGAGGAGGTCTCCGCCTCGCCCGACCCTGGCCTCGGCCTCAGGAGAAGTCCTCGCCTCGCCCGACCTTGGGCTCGGACCGACCGCACCACAGAGGATACATCATTACCCTACCTCTAGCTAGCTCAGGCTACGAGGGAACAAGACTGGCGTCCCATCTGGCTCGTCCCGGTAACAGGTAATGATGGCTCCCCGCGTGCGTCCATGACGACGGTGGTTCTCAGCTCCCTACGGAAGCAAGGAGACGTCAGCAGGATCCCAGCAGCACCGCCAGCTGTGCTTCTACAGGGCTCAGGCACTTCTCCGACGACCACGTTATCGCATACACAAGGCTCTAGCACCTCTCCGACAGCCACGCTGGCATGTACACAGGGCTCAGGCACCTCTCTGCCAGACACGTTAGCGCATAGCTACACCCCCCATTGTACACCTGGACCCTCTCCTTGCATCTATAAAAGAGAGGTCCAGGGCCTTCATGCGGGAGGGTCGCGCGGAGGGACGAGCAAACGAACAGGCTCATTCTCTCTCTCGCGCGAACGCTTGTAACCCCTACTACGAGCACACCCCCTGGCGCGAGATAATACAGGCCGCGTTTTCCCCTTGTGTTCTGTCTCGCACCAACCCATCTGGGCAGGGGCACGCAACGACAAATTTACTGGTTGGCCTATGGACCCCCCGGGTCCGAAACGCCGACAGTTGGCGCGCCAGGTAGGGGCCTGCTACGTGTTAACGAACAACTTCCCGTTGAGTTCCAGATGGGTAGTCTTCAGCAACCTCTTCAGCCCGGGACAGTGCTCCGCTTCGGGAGTCTCGAATTCATGTCCCTCGACGGCATCTACGACATGTTACTCCTCCCCCACAGCACGACAGCAACAACGACGGTCGTCAGCTCGCCCGGCGGCGGCGAACTCGACGGCATCTTCCCCCCATGGCGGAAGATCAGCATCCGGGTTTGCCCTACCACCCTCCTCGCCGCAGGAGGAGGAGATGGGGCAACTGTGGCCAAGCAGGAGGCAGCACCTCGTCGGCTGTCGGTCCAGAGCGAGTCGACGACGCCGGCACCCCAGCGGCGGACATATCGGGTGTTGTCCTCGCACATGAGACAACGACGGGCGTCGTTTCCCCGCAACGTGCCAACCCCAAGCGGACTGATGACGCCAGCACTCTCGCGAAGGAATTGCTGGGCGTTAGCCTCGTACTTGAGATGACGGTGCAGTCCGTCCCCGACGCGACTTCCCCACCGTCTATCGACCAAGAGGTACCGTCCGTTTTCCACCCTGTGCCTTTTAGATTCAGCTTCGATCCACCAAGCGACCCGCTTCGGTGAGCGCTTTCGTAGAGGCATACCCTAACCTTCTGGGGTACCATATGTGGTCATCCTGGGACCTACTAACGACCGTCTCAACCTATGGGCCCCTGGGTTCCGAGGAAGAGGACGACCCCGACTCCGGTTGGGATTTCTCCGGTCTCCGTGATCCCAGTGCCATGCGAGACTTCATGACCGCATGTGACTACTGCCTCTCCGGTTGCTCTGATGATGGCCACAACCTTGACGACGAGGGTTGTGGCCCAAGTCGCGAATGTTTCCATGTTGATCTGGGGGATCGCGACGAAGGCAACCACCTTGGTATGCCGGAGGATGACGATCCCCCTGTGCCTGCTTCTCGCGTTGACATCCCGCGGGAGCTAGCTGTGGTCCCAGTCCCTGCGAGGGGGTCAGAACACACAGCTCGAGCAAATCCGTGAGATACAGACCAAGCTAGACGTGGAAGCAGGGCAACTTGTGCAGCTCCGGCAAAACATCGAGCAAGAGTGGGCAGGCCGAGCACTCGCCGGAGAAGCGCGTCATCGGGCCCGGGATGTCCAACGTCGTATCGTTGACGATGCCAGGGCAAGGCTGCCCCCGGCCTCCAGCAGGGTCAGCCAGAATCTAGCTGCAGCGGCAATACTACTCCGAGCGATGCCGGAGCCATCCACCACCGAGGGGCGGCGTATCCAAGGAGAACTTAAGAATCTCCTGGAGGATGCTGCGGTTTGACGGGCCAAAAGCTCTGCCTCCCGAAGGCAAGGGTGCCCCCCGGAGCATCGCGCAACGACTTCCTGACACATGCGGGAGGCCTCGGTCCACACCGGGCGCACGCGGGACAGGACGCCTGCAGCCCTGGGTCGCCTCGACGACAAACAACACCATCGCATTCGTCGAGCCTGCCTCGATGAGAGGGTGCGCTGAGGCTACCACCCCAGGCGCGGAGGACGCTACGACAGTGAGGAGGATCGGAGTCCCTCGCCCGAACCACCAGGTCTGTGAGCCTTCAGTCGGGCCATACGACGGGCGCCATTCCTGGCTCGGTTCTGGGCCCTGACTACCATCACCAAGTATTCGGGGGAAACAAGGCCGGAGTTGTGGCTTGCGGACTACCAGCTGGCCTACCAGCTGGGAGGAACGAACGATGACAACCTCATCATCCGCAACCTCTCCCTGTTCCTCTCCGACACTGCCCGGGCCTGGCTGGAGCATCTGCCTCCCGCGCAGATCTCCAACTGGGACGACCTGGTCAAGGCTTTCGCTGGAAATTTCTAGGGCATGTATGTGCGCCCTGGGAACTCATGGGATCTCCGAAGCTGCCGCCAGCAACCAGGGGAATCCCTGCGAGAGTACATCCGACGGTTTTCAAAGCAGCGCACCGAGCTGCCCAACATCACCGACTCAGATGTCATCGGGGCGTTCCTCGCTGGCACCACCTGCCGAGACCTGGTGAGCAAACTGGGGCGCAAAACTCCCACCAAGGCGAGCGAGTTGATGGACATCGCCACCAAGTTCGCCTCTAGTCAGGAGGCGGTCGAAGCCATCTTCCGGAAGGACAAGCAGCCTCATGGACGGCAGCAGGAAGACGTCCCCGAGGCGTCCGCCCAGCGTGGCATGAAGAAGAAGTCCAAGAAGAAGGCGCAAGCAAAGCGCGACACCGCTGACGCAGACCTTGTCGCTGCTGTCGAGCACAGGAACCCTCGGAAGCCTCCCGGAGGGGCCAACCTGTTCGACAAGATGCTCAAGGAGTTCGTGCCCCTACCACCAGGGTCCCATCAAGCACACCCTTGAGGAATGCGTCATGCTCCGGCGCTACTTCCATAAGGTCGGGCCCCCGGCGGAAGGTGGCAAGGACCGAGACGACAACAAGAAGGAGGGCGACAAGGCAGAGGAGTTCCTCGAGGTCCACGGCTGCTTCATGATCTACGGTGGGCAAGTGGCGAATGCCTCGGCTCGGCACCACAAGCAGGAGCGCCGAGAGGTCTGCTCGGTGAAGGTGGCGGCGCCAGTCTACCTAGACTGGTCCGATAAGCCCATTACCTTCGACCAAGGCGACCACCCCGACTGCGTCCGAGCCCAGGAAGGTACCCGCTCGTTGTCGATCCTGTCATTGGCAACGCTAGGCTCACCAAGGTCCTCATGGACGGAGGCAGCAACCTCAACATCATCTACGCCGAGACCCTCGGGCTCTTGGAGATAGATCTGTCCACGATCCGGGCCGGTGCGACGCCCTTTCACGGGATCGTCCCCAGAAAGCGCGTCCTGCCCCTTGGGCAACTCGATTTGCCCGTCTGTTTCGGGACTCCCTCCAACTTCCGTAGGGAAACCCTCACGTTCGAGGTGGTCGGGTTCCGAGGGACCTACCACGAGGTGCTGGGGAGACCGTGCTACGCCAAGTTCATGGCCGTCCCCAACTAAACGTACCTCAAGCTCAAGATGCCAGGCCCCAACGGGGTCATCACCGTCGGATCCACGTACCGACACGCGTACGAATGCGACGTGGAGTGCGTGGAGTACGCTGAGGCCCTCGCCAAGTTCGAGGCCCACATCGCGATCTAGAGTGCCTCTCCAAGGAGGTGCCTGAAGCGAAGCGCCACGCCGGCAACTTCGAACCGGCTGAGGCGGTTAAGTCCGTCCCCCTCGACCCCAGCAACGACGCCTGCAAGCAAGTTCGGATCAGCTCCGAGCTCGACCCCAAATAGGAAGCAGTGCTCGTCGAATTTCTCCGCATAAACTCCAAAGTTTTTGCGTGGAGTCCCTCGGACATGCCCTGTGACACCCCAGTGTCACCTAGGGTTTCTCTTAAAAATGCGAAATCAAGAACCATCATTTTATGTGAAGCAAAGTAAGCATGAGCATCAAATTAACTTAAGAATAAAGAATTCACCAAGCATATACTTAAAAGTATCATGATCAAGCAAATGGGTCTTTCCAAAAGGTAATAATGTTGCAACCCTAATAAACCCTAAGTAAGCCAAGTTAGGCATAAAAGGGAATTGGGAGAAATCATAAGGGAAAATGCAAAAAATTTAGATATGATCAAATTACAAAACTTTAGTTCACCAAATAACTAACAAAACATAGTAAGAGAGTTGGCCTTTTGGTCTTTTTAAAATTCCCAAATCAGCCCTTGAACCATGAACCCTTGGAGAAATTCAGATTTCTGAATTTCTGAAATTCAGACCTCTTTCCAAAGATCAATTGCGTTCTCTGTTTTTCGAAACTCAAAACTAGAAGATCCAAATATCAAAGTTGTGCCAAATTCCCTTGAACACGTCCTGGAAAAGTTTGAACTCAAACCAAATTCATTTGACATGGTTTTGGTGCAGTTTGACCTTGGGACCAGACATTCTGACACTGGCACCTTGGTGACGCTACAACTCCCTGTCCCTAGCCTAAAACCACACGACGTCCATACACAAAAGACAAAGCAAGGTCAGGTGAACAAATCCTTCACAGCGATCTCGCCCAAATTCGCGAAGATTTGCACCCAACCAGCGCTTGAACATGGGCAGAGGCAACAGGCACACGTGTTCGACCGTGGCTGACACCTCTGGTTCACGCCCGTTCACGCACCGCGCCTCCCAGTGCACGCCTGCGCGCGCTCGCCGGTCCACGGCCGCCCGTGCACCGCGCCGTGCCTATAAAGCCTCCCCAGGCGCGCCCCACTTCACCCCGCGCTCACCTTCACCGGCCAGCCCCCTCTCCTTAGCTCCGGCGAGCTCATTTCCGCCCGCCATTGCCGCCAGAGCTTCGGCCACCGTGGCCAGCCCACTCCAGCCACCCCAAAGTCGAGCCAGTGCTTCGGCTAGCTCCGCCAGTGGCCTGTGAAGCTTTCCAAGCCCTCGGACCAGGCCGGACTTCACCGGAGGCTCGAGATCGACCTCACCGGACTTCGGTCTTTCGCCGCCGCGCGTGGACAGAGCTAGGGATGGCAATGGGTATGGGTATGGGTAAATAACCGCGGATAATTATCCATTGGATATGGGTATGGTGAAATTTGGTATCCATGGGTACAGTTATGGATATAATAAGGTATCCGCGGATAATTTTTTCGCGGGTATGGATATCCAGTATCCATACCCGTTACCCAATGGATATCTGACATGTGGGCCATCCAGATTTAATATATTATCTGAAATTTTAATTTTTATTTTTTACCTATGACATGTTGATTGGTGCTGAAATTATTATTTGATGATGATGGAATGATAATTGTTTTTGAAATATGATAAAATTGTTGTTTGATGTTGAATGCTAAAATTGTAGTGGGCGGGCGGGTAACGGGTATCCACTGGATAGCGGATACCCGGCGGGTATGGGTATGGGTAGAGATCCATACCCACGGACGTTTATGGATACGGGTATGGGTTGAGTTTTTTCTCGCGGGTATGGATTCGCGAACTATATATCCGCGTACTACCCACCCGATTGCCATCCCTAGACAGAGCTAACCGGTGAGTCTCCGTCCAATTCCTTGCACCCATATCTTCTCTGGCATCCCGTGAACCTCTCTGACCCATCCAATTGATCTATCTCGCCGTGAGCAGGCCGGACTCCTCGCCGCCGACGAGCATCCCCGCCTGCGCACGTGGACCGACCGACTCCGGCCATCCCCGACGGCGACCCGCACACCGTTGTGATCCCCAAGACCTCCCCTACGTCCTCGACCACTTCACCGGAGCCATCTCGCCGCCGGTAAGCCCCTCCGCCCTTTCTTCAGCCGCGGTTACTGTTTAAGTTAGGAGAAGGACCTCGGGTTAGGATTTGAAGAACTCGAGGGGTTTTCTTTAACGTCAGTGACCCATGTGAATAGTAGCCTAGGGGACTGATCCGCAAAGAAAACTTTAAATACCCGCCAGGGACCCCCGTGCAAAGTGGTTTTCCATTAAATCAATTCTGTTAATCTTTTTAAAACGACCAGAGAACTTAGAAAATCCATAACTTGATGAATTCTTAATAAAAAGTTGTCAAACTAATTTTGCTAGATTCTGAATATTATGAACAATCATTTAAAAATGATAAACCCTATGCTTTCTGTTCTAAATTTTAGAGTTTAAAATTAAAAACAGAAACTTACCAAACCTAGTTTAATTAAGGAAAATTAGTTTTTCTTCTATACTGAACTTAAGAAAATTTGTGGGTATTCAAACCTCATTTAGACACTGTTTAAAAATAGTAGAAACCCCAGCATTGGAAAATATGATGTAGATATTCATTTAAAGCTATTTTGCCCAAAACTTAGAAAAAACCAGAAAGG
The DNA here is from genome assembly GCA_029449295.1 of Zea luxurians. Classification (NCBI taxonomy): domain Eukaryota; kingdom Viridiplantae; phylum Streptophyta; class Magnoliopsida; order Poales; family Poaceae; genus Zea; species Zea luxurians. Next base: position 178,180,979 of record JAOPSE010000004.1, on the reverse strand, counting down.
CATTAGAAATTGATGAACAGTGATTAGAATTATTTTTCCTAGTTTGCTTAAGTAACAGAGAATCTAGGAAAAATAAAGAGACCATTAGTTCAGATCAGTTTTAAATTAGAATGCTTTATTTAGCCTTATTTGAACTGAAAATCAATTATTGGAATTACAAAACTATACCCAAAATGAATATTAAAAATCCAGTGGACTTACAACCACCAGAGCCCCACTACAAAAATAAAGAACACCTCAACCTAACCTTTTAAGTAAGGAAAATAAATATAAAATACTAATAAGGCATTTCCAAATAAATCATGAACAACCCCTAATAATGTGATAATGGGCGACCAAAAATTAGCTAAGTCCATAATGAGATAAACCACCAGAGAAAAATGCAAACCCATGAAAAAGAAGCAAATCCATACCTATTGCTAGTGTTTTATGAGAAAGGCCACTTAATTCAAATAATGCATACCACCCCTTCCCTTAAGCAAAAAGATGCCAAACTTCAGAATGATTGCTCTTGCGCAAAACAATTACTAAGAAAAATAAGAACTTTGTTGTTTGATATTTTTCAAATATAATGGTAGTAGAAAGCACCTATTTGGCTAGAAACTTGTGAAAACCATAGAAAAATAATTAAAAGGTATTAATGACTAGAAAATTGTATCAAGTCATGTTATAACCCCTAAAAGCCAGCAAAAATAAGTTTTAGAGAACTACCCACAGTTAAATAATAGTTGTAGTTCAAAGCACCCCTTCTGCCCTAGAATTTAATAATTTTGTCCAGAGAAAACTATTCACTTTCTGATCCCCAAATTTTGAGACAGAGAAACATACACCAGTACCAAGCCACTGTAATTTTTGCAGAATTTTTAGAATTTTATAAAAGCAACTTGTAGTTCAAACCCACTCCAAAACATTTAAGAGAGTAAAAGAAAAGGGAAGAAGAAATAAACCCCACCCCAATAAGTCTAACTTGAGTACTTATCAACTCTCACTAAGACTTAAAAGGAATTCAGTGGAACCCCAAAAATAAACCTACCACTTACCTTAGCTAAGTTTAACCCAATTTACCAAGTATACCACCCAAAGGTCTCACATAAGTAAAGTCAACCTTGTTTTACTCAAGTAGATCATACACCGTCAAAAGTTGTAAATTCTAAAAGCACATATCATATCATGCATATATCTTACGCATTGCATTCATTAGATTGTAATCTTGCCGATGGAGAGTACGTGCTCATCCCCGAGCAAGGACCTGTCCAAGAGGAGGACCAGGAGCAGGCTTCAGAGGCTGCTATTGAGGATCTCCCCGCAGCCCCAGCAATTGAAGGCAAGCCCCGGTTTTATGCATAACCGTATTATTATATGCTACTTTACTACACTTAATACTTGTAGGATTGTAATGTGCACATAAGTGTAGGAGTTGCTTGAAACCTCTAGTTGCATGAACTTAGGATTCCTTTTTGAGATGAATACTAGTATGCTAGGTCGAGTAGCTGCTTGCTAATTAGGATCTCGGTAGAAGTCGAGTGATTTTTCTAGCACTCGCGCGAGGTCAGGAATTGATTGTATTCATCTTGATAACGGGATATATGTTAGTCTATGGACTTGGATCCAGGGAGGATGCCTTGTCCATGAGACGGGAAAAAGGAATTAAGGATTAATGTGTGGATACATGAGTCAAGCTTTTGAACGTACTAAGCACATGCCGGGAAAAATGGTAACCGGTAAACCTAGTACCTGATTGAAGCCGAGCGTGGACTTTATCCCTCATGCGACCTGAGACTGGGTCTCCCATGCTAGCTATGGTGGGTACAAGTGCGGTCACTGCACGGCGGCAGCCGGGGTCAGTGGAGCATTGTATGCCAAGGCGGTGAGGCCTGGACGCGAACGGGGAATCGATGGGGACGGTTTTCATGTGTGGCGTCGGAGTACCCTGACATGCCGTGTGTTTAGGTTTACCTTGCAAGGTTAAAACTCGATTCGAATCGTCTGCTTCTCGCAGCTAATGATACTGCTTGACCCCTTGTACTGCATCGAGTAAGAAGTGAAATGAGGTTACGTGAGATAACTTGTTGATTGAACTAAATGATTGTTACCATGTATGCTTAGAAGGAGCAAATCTAGCTAAGTTAATGATGACAGAATTTGAAAAGCTAAAAATTGATTTTAGAAACAGCTAGTGCTTTTGGCAAACCAAACCCCTCAGCCAAACAGCTGCATAGTCTAGAGGTAGAGGAGTAGACTCCTCACACCGGTTAAGTCTAGCTGAGTATTAGTATACTCAGCCTTGCTTGTGGCATAATTTTTGCAGGTACCATTCAGGAAATGGTTGATGGTGTGACTTGGCCTACCACCCTGCCACCGGGTTGGACGGTCGAGTGGGATGTTGCTCCGGCAGGAGAGGAGCACAAGGAGTAGTGGGCTAGGCCTTGCCCATTTCCTCATTACCGACGACATCGATTATCCGCTGCACTTTATTTTGTGAACTCTTATTTGCTACTCAAAAACTCCGATTTATGTAATAACTCAGTACTTAATTTGAGGTTTCCTGTTTTATTGTATTTCTTCTGTGACTCGCCTTCGAGTGAGATTGTGGAATTTGATCCTGGTTAAGTGGCTCTATCAGACTAGATCTGAGGGACTGGCGGGTTATTCCGATTTAAGTGTGTTACGACCCCTGAGGCATGACTTAGGCACTTAAGCTGGAATAATTCGGGTGGTTCTGCCACAGCTGGTATCAGAGCAAATTTCACCACAGAGAAGGACAATAAACCATGAATACCAATTTTCAAAATCTAAAACTTGCCTAGAAACTGCTACAGATCGTCAGGACTAGACCGCTAGACCTAGGACGAAAGGCCTTAGGCATAGAGGGAGAAATAGGTGGCTAATTAATTAGGCCCCGTGGGCCAGTACTTATATTTTTAAGGATGCCATAAAAAGCACCCTATTTTCTTTTGAGAGGCAACGTTACTTCCAGCATGCATGCATTATAAAACTCAAAGAGGAATTAAAAAAATTGAGCTAACCCACTTTCTTTAAAACCATCCGGGCTCTCTTTTTTTTTCCTTCCACCATAATCTTTACCTTTGATTCCCTTTCGCAGATGAATTCACCCACCCCCGCCAGTGGAGGAGACTCTCGTTTCAGTTCTGACTTCCTTTCTCGCGATGGTTTTCCTTCCATCTTGTGGGAAGTGCTTAACTCCGCCGGTTACCCTACGCCCCCTTTGTACACGGTGCAGTTGTATGAGGAGCATCGAGTACCTCGTTGTCGGGTCTGGCTGACTTTGGAGGCTCATCCCCTTCAGCCGGGTTGGCGTTCTCTTGATTCTGAGACGATTGGACTCAGGACGGACGACACCGTTGAAGCAGCAGCCATGAAGACTCTGACGACTTTCTGTGACTACCATCCCCTGGAGATGGTGATGCACCCCTTGGGACTCTTCCCTGGTGAGAAGAAGGATGATCCCATGTGGTGTAACCGCGTGAGCCATGTGAAGGATGTGTGGGCGATGTATCCTGACTTGGTTGGGAGGGTCACTGTTCAGTGCATGAGTGCGCTGTACCACCTTTAAGCCCTTCAGAGCGATGCTATGGCACTCCTTGCTAACACCGCTCAAACTGCCAAGCTCACTCTCGACAGCCGAGAAGATTTTGTGGTTGATCTATCCACCGAGTTGGTAGAGAAGGATCTGCAGGTGGAGAGGCTGAGCCAGCGCATCACCACCTTGGAGCAGCAGGTGGAGATCCGAGACAACACTATTGATGTCTTGGAGAACCAGCTTCACGATGTGCAGAGGGAACTCGAAGAAGCAAACGGCCACTTGGACATGCACCACCTGGAGATGGAGGCCAATGAAGCAGGAAGCGAGGGAGAAGAGGCTCCCGAGGAGCTAGGACCAGCCCCTAGTGCCAATGGGACTACCTCCGCGATGCCCCCTTCACCCGTATCCAGTGTCGCTTTCACCGCTCAGGGTTAAGCAGTCACTTCGACACTTTTAGGCGGATAGAAACCTATGCGAGCTTAGTTAATGTCAGATTTTGGACTAGGCTTATGGGTACTTTCCCCTGATTGATGTAACCTTGTGAACTTTTGAAATCTGTGGGATATTTGTCACCATGTTATCTTCATTTTGAACCTAATATTATGATTATGGCATTTTTCCTTCCATATGAGATGATATCTTGTCGTTCGGATTGTGAGTTGGGATAACAATGGCGACAATCTCTGTTTTCAGATGGCAGCTAGGCAGCGTCGTGGGCATAACGAGCAGGTTCCCCCGCCACCTCCCCCAGCTCCCACAGTGCAGGAGCTGATGGCCCAGCAGAATGAGATTCTGCGACAGCTCTTGCAGCGCCAGCCCCACCCTCAGCAGCATGGTGGAGGCCAGCATCAGCGACCTCCGGCTATGGCAACTTACCAGGAGTTTCTGAGCACGCAGCCACCCTTGTTCACCAAGGCAGAGGATTCGTTGGACACCGACGTATGGCTTCGCGTCGTTGAGTCCAAGTTTCCCCTCCTCACGGGAGACTGCCCTGATGAGGCCAAGGCTCGCTTTGCAGCACAGCAGCTTCGCGGCCCTGCTCGGACTTGGTGGGACCACTTCCGTGCTATGCTCCCCGCTGATCGTGAAGTATCTTGGGAGGAATTCAAGACTGCCTTCAGAGGACATCACATCCCAGCTGGCATTCTTGATCGGAAGTTGAATGAATTTCTGGCCCTTAATCAAGGAACCCGCACGGTACTACAGTATGCGCAAGCCTTCAACGACTTATGCCAGTATGCAGGGTATCATGCTAATTCTGATGAAAAGAAGAGAGATCGCTTCCGCAGGGGTCTCAATACCAAGCTGCGGGAATGACTCAACACTGTCCGGGCTGATAGCTTCAATGAGTTGGTCAACATGGCCATCTCCTAGGAGGATTGCATTGTTGCTCACCGGGCAGAGAAGAAGAGAAAGGCACCAATGGCAGCACCATCCGCTCAGGCTCAGAGGTTCCGGATTGTTTCTCACAATCAGAGCAGGGGTTTTCAGCAGCAGGCAGGCAGATGGGTGATCAGGCCACCTCAGCAGCAACAGCAGCCGGCACCCAACCGCTATCCAGCTCCCGCCCCAAGGAACAATCAGCCTCCGCAGCAGCAGCAGTTCCGCCAGGGCAATGGGAACAAGTGTTTCACTTGTGGCAATGTGGGCCACTATGCCAAGAATTGTCCCAGGAACCAGCAGAGGCAGATGCCAGCACCAATTCAAGACAAGGGAAGAAAGCAGAAGGTGCAAGTCAGTCAAGGGAAGCTCAACTTCACTACTCTGGAGGAAGTACCAGAAGGAGCTCCTATCATGACCGGTATCTTTTCAGTTTATAATCAACCTGCTTTAATTCTGTTTGATTCTGGTGCATCTCATAGTTTCATTAGCCAAAAGTTCAGTGCTAGATGTAAACTGCCATTCTCTCACTCAAAAGGGTCATTCATGATAGTCACACCTGGGGGTAAAATTGCAACTAATCAATTAAACCAAAGTGTGCCTATTCAACTGGGAAGCCACATTGTCAAAACCACTCTTCTTGTGTTGGGATTGGAAAATGTGGACATTATTCTGGGAGCTAATTGGATGACCTTGCACCAAGTTGTGCTTGATGTAGCCAGCCGTACCGTGGAAGTTAATTCTCCGTTCTGCGGGAACTTCACCTTAATTCTGCCTAGTCAAGGTTCTACTCAGTCATGTGCTTTCTCTATGACGGAGTTACCTCTGAAGAAGATCCCAGTGGTCTGTGAGTATGCAGATGTCTTCCCTGATGAATTGCCAGGAATGCCACCAAACCGGGATATTGAATTCGCCATTGAGTTGCAACCGGGAACATCCCCAATTTCCAAGAGGCCCTACCGAATGCCACCCGCTGAGTTGGCAGAATTGAAGAAGCAATTGCAAGAGTTGCTGGATAAGGGATTTATTTGCCCAAGCACTTCGCCTTGGGGATGTCCAGCACTGTTTGTGAAGAAGAAGGATGAAAGCTTGAGGCTGTGTATAGATTACCGCCCTCTTAATGCGGTAACTATCAAGAACAAGTATCCTTTGCCTCGTATTGATGTTCTTTTTGACCAGTTGGTCGGGGCCAAGGTATTTTCCAAGATAGACCTTCGCTCTGGCTACCATCAGATCAAGATACGAGTAAGTGATATTCTAAAGACGACATTCTCAACCAGATATGGGCTATATGAATTCTTGGTGATGTCATTCGGGCTGACAAATGCACCAGCATATTTCATGTATCTGATGAATTCTGTTTTCATGCCGGAATTGGACAAGTTCGTAGTGGTTTTCATTGATGATATTTTGGTGTACTCAAAGAACGAAGAAGAACATGTCGGGCATTTGCATGTAGTGCTTCAACGTCTGCGAGAGCACCACCTTTATGCCAAGTTATCCAAGTGTGATTTTTGGCTAAAGGAAATCAAATTCTTGGGTCACACTATCTCTCAGGCTGGAATAGCTGTTGATCCTGATAAAGTGCAAGAGGTGATGAACTGGAAGCCACCACCAACTGTCCGTCAGATTCGGAGTTTTCTGGAATTAGCTGGTTATTACCGAAGATTTATTCCGGACTTCTCTCGAATTGCGAAGCCTATAACTGAGTTGCTGAAGAAAGAAGTCAAATTTGTTTGGAGTCAGAAGTGCGAAGAGGCCTTCCATGCATTAAGGCAGCATCTGACCACAGCACCAGTATTGGCACAACCCGACAACAACAAGCCTTTTGATGTATATTGCGATGCCTCTGGCACCGGGCTAGGTTGTGTCTTGATGCAAGACAACCGAGTCATTGCTTATGCCTCAAGAGCACTCAGGCCTCATGAGCAAAACTATCCCACTCATGACCTCGAGTTGGCAGCAGTGGTTCATGCATTAAAGATGTGGATGCATTATTTAATGGGAACCCACTGCAACATCTTCACTGATCATAAGAGCCTTAAGTACATTTTTACTCAGGCTGATCTCAACATGAGGCAGAGAAGATGGCTAGAGCTGATCAAGGATTATGACCTGGAGGTACATTATCACCCAGGAAAAGCTAATGTGGTAGCAGATGCCTTGAGTCGGAAGATGCAATGCAATTGTATTCTGATGGATTCTCGCATTAACACCTTGTGTGATGAGTTGAGCAAGATGCAAATTGAAGTGATTCCTTCTGGTTCTTTGTCTCACATTTCTGTTGAGCCAGCTTTGCAAGACCAGATTATCATGGCCCAGCTCAGTGACAAGGGAGTGCAAATTATCAAGAAGAATCTCCATCAGAAGGTTGAGAAGTATAATTGTTTCCGCCAGGATGAAAAGGGTGTGTTATGGTTCAAAAGCAGATTGGTAATTCCTAAAGATCAGGACCTCAAGAGGAAAATCTTGGATGAGGCTCATCTCTCCAAATTCTCTATGCATCCGGGAAGCACCAAGATGTACCATGACCTGAAGCCTTTGTACTAGTGGACCAGAATGAAGAGGGAGATAGCCCAGTATGTATCAGAATGTGACACCTGTCAGAGGATAAAGGCAAGCCACTTGAAATCAGCTGGAGCTTTGCAACCCCTGTCCATACCTTTGTGGAAATGGGATGACATCAGCATGGATTTCATTGTGGGTCTGCCCAACACCTCTCGTCATCATGATTCGATTTGGGTTATTGTGGACCGACTAACAAAAGTGGCACATTTTCTTCCTGTGCACACCACTGATAAGGCTCAGAAGTATGCAAAATTGTATATTGACCGGATCGTGTGTTTGCACGGATTACCTCGGACCATTGTTTCTGACCGAGGAGCCCAATTTGTTGCCAGATTTTGGGAACAATTGCAAGAGTCTTTGGGAACCAAGCTAATCAGGAGTTCAGCTTACCACCCACAGACTGATGGTCAGACGGAAAGGGTAAACCAAATCCTGGAGGATATGCTGAGAGCTTGTGCAATCGATTGTGGCAAGAACTGGGATAAGCACCTCTCCTTGGCAGAGTTTGCTTATAACAATAGTTATCAATCCAGCCTAAGGATGGCACCCTTTGAAGCTCTCTATGGAAGAAGGTGTAGGACACCACTCAATTGGTCTCAACCTGGAGAAAGAGAAGTTTTTGGACCTGACTTAGTGACTGAAGCCGAAAGGAAGGTCAAACTAATCAGGAAGAATCTAGAAGCTGCTCAGGCCAGGCAGAAGAGTTACCATGATAGAAGAAGGAAACCTCTCCAGTTCGAGGTGGGAAGTTTTGTATACCTCAAGGTATCACCCACCAAGGGAGTGCAGAGGTTTGGGATCAAAGGCAAGCTAGCCCCTCGTTACATTGGACCTTATGAGATCATAGAAGCATGTGGACCTGTGGCATACAAGCTGAAGTTACCTTCAAACATGTCTGCCATTCACAGTGTTTTCCATGTATCTCAGCTGAAGAAGTGTGTTCGATTGCCGACCGAGATCATAGCAGAGCCAGAATTGGAGATAGAGCCAGATCTATCGTACCAAGAGTACCCCTCCAAGATTCTGGATTGCAAAGAAAGATCAACTCGGGCTAAATCGATCAAGATGTACAAGGTCGAGTGGAGTAATCACTCAGAGGAGGAAGCTACTTGGGAAACCGAGGAATTCTTGAGATCCAACTTCCCCGATTGCCTACCTAAGGAAGCTGGTACGTAATCACACCCAACCCCTCCTCCTGCCCTTCGAATCTAATTTTCAAAAATATGATCTTAATTCAAGATGAAGTAACTATGAAGTAAAACTTAAAAAGGGCTTCCTTCTGAAATTGCAAAGAGAATGACATTCGAAGAGCAGTTTTACCCTAATGATAACAATAATCACCCAATTCCTATAAGTCTCACCCTTCGCTTCACCTTGGGAGGACTCTGGCCCAAATCTCGGGACGAGATTTCTTTAAGGGGGGAAGGTTGTGACACCCCAGTGTCACCTAAGGTTTCTCTTAAAAATGCCAAATCAAGAACCATCATTTTATGTGAACCAAAGTAAGCAAGAGCATCAAATTAACTTAAGAATAAAGAATTCACCAAGCATATACTTAAAAGTATCATGATCAAGCAAATGGGTCTTTCCAAAAGGTAATAATGTTGCAACCCTAATAAACCCTAAGTAAGCCAAGTTAGGCATAAAAGGGAATTGGGAGAAATCATAAGGGAAAATGCAAAAAATTTAGATATGATCAAATTACAAAACTTTAGTTCACCAAGTAACTAACAAAACATAGTAAGAGAGTTGGCCTTTTGGTCTTTTTAAAATTCCCAAATCAGCCCTTGAACCATGAACCCTTGGAGAAATTCAGATTTCTGAATTTCTGAAATTCAGACCTCTTTCCAAAGATCAACTGCGTTCTCTGTTTTTCGAAACTCAAAACTAGAAGATCCAAATATCAAAGTTGTGCCAAATTCCCTTGAACACGTCCTGGAAAAGTTTGAACTCAAACCAAATTCATTTGACACGGTTTTGACGTAGTTTGACCTCGGGACCAGACATTCTGACACTGGCACCTTGGTGACGCTACAACTCCCTGTCCCTAGCCTAAAACTGCGCGACGTCCATACACGAAAGACAAAGCAAGGTCAGGTGAACAAATCCTTCACAGCGATCTCGCCCAAATTCGCGAAGATTTGCACCCAACCAGCACTTGAACATGGGCAGAGGCAACGGGCACACGTGTTCGACCGTGGCTGACACCTCCGGTTCACGCCCGTTCGCGCACCGCGCCTCCCAGTGCACGCCCGCGCGCGCTCGCCGGTCCACGGCCGCTCGTGCACTGCGCCGTGCCTATAAAGCCTCCCCAGGCGCGCCCCACTTCACCCCGCACTCACCTTCACCGGCCAGCCCCCTCTCCTTAGCTCCGGCGAGCTCATTTCCGCCCGCCATTGCCGCCAGAGCTTCGGCCACCGTGGCCAGCCCACTCCAGCCACCCCCAAGTCGAGCCAGTGCTTCGGCTAGCTCCGCCAGTGGCCCGTGAAGCTTTCCAAGCCCTCGGACCAGGCCAGACTTCACCGGAGGCTCGAGATCGACCTCACCGGACTTCGGTCTTTCGCCGCCGCGCGTGGACAGAGCTAACCGGTGAGTCTCCGTCCAATTCCTTGCACCCATATCTTCTCTGGCATCCCGTGAACCTCTCTGACCCATCCAATTGATCTATCTCGCCGTGAGCAGGCCGGACTCCTCGCCGCCGACGAGCATCCCCGCCTGCGCACGTGGACCGACCGACTCCGGCCATCCCCGACGACGACCCGCACACCGTTGTGATCCCCAAGACCTCCCCTACGTCCTCGACCACTTCACCGGAGCCATCTCGCCGCCGGTAAGCCCCTCCGCCCTTTCTTCCGCCGCGGTTACTGTTTAAGTTAGGAGAAGGACCTCGGGTTAGGATTTGAAGAACCCGAGGGGTTTACCATGTGAATAGTAGCCTAGGGACTGATCCGCAAAGAAAACTTTAAATACCCGCCAGGGACCCCCGTGCAAAGTGGTTTTCCATTAAATCAATTCTGTTAATCTTTTTAAAATGACCAGAGAACTTAGAAAATCCATAACTTGATGAATTCTTAATAAAAAGTTGTCAAACTAATTTTGTTAGATCCTGAATATTATGAACTATCATTTAAAAATGATAAACCCTATGCTTTCTGTTCTAAATTTTAGAGTTTAAAATTAAAAACAGAAACTTACCAAACCTAGTTTAATTAAGGAAAATTAGTTTTTCTTCTGTACTGAACTTAAGAAAATTTGTGGGTATTCAAACCTCATTTAGACACTATTTAAAAATAGTAGGAACCCCAACATTGGAAATATGATGTAGATATTCATTTAAAGCTATTTTGCCCAAAAGTTAGAAAAAACCAGAAAGGCATTAGAAATTGATGAACAGTGATTAGAATTATTTTTCCTAGTTTGCTTAAGTAACAGAGAACCTAGGAAAAATAAAGAGATCATTAGTTCAGATCAGTTTTAAATTAGAATGATTTATTTAGCCTTATTTGAACTGAAAATCAATTATTGGAATTACAAAACTATACCCAAAATGAATATTAAAAATCCAGTGGACTTACAACCACCAGAGCCCCACTACAAAAATAAAGAACACCTCAGCCTAACCTTTTAAGTAAGGAAAATAAATATAAAATGCTAATAAGGCATTTTTCAAATAAATCATGAACAACCCCTAATAATGTGATAATGGGCAACCAAAAATTAGCTAAGTCCATAATGAGATAAACCACCAGAGAAAAATGCAAACCCATGAAAAAGAAGCAAACTCATACATATTGCTAGTGTTTTATGAGAAAGGCCACTTAATTCAAATAATGCATACCACCCCTTCCCTTAAGCAAAAAGATGCCAAACTTCAGAATGATTGCTCTTACGCAAAACAATAACTAAGAAAAATAAGAACTTTGTTGTTTGATATTTTTCAAATATAGTGGTAGTAGAAAGCACCTATTTGGCTAGAAACTTGAGAAAACCATAGAAAAATAATTAAAAGGTATTAATGACGAGAAAATTGTATCAAGTCATGTTATAACCCCTAAAAGCCAGCAAAAAATAAGTTTTAGAGAACTACCCACAGTTAAATAATAGTTGTAGTTCAAAGCACCCCTTCTGCCCTAGAATTTAACAATTTTGTACAGAGAAAACTATTCACTTTCTGATCCCCAAATTTTGAGACAGAGAAACATACACCAGTACCAAGCCACTGTAATTTTTGCAGAATTTTTAGAATTTTATAAAAGCAACTTGTAGTTCAAACCCACTCCAAAACATTTAAGAGAGTAAAAGAAAAGGGAAGAAGAAATAAACCGCACCCCAATAAGTCTAATTTGAGTACTTATCAACTCTCACTAAGACTTAAAAGGAATTCAGTGGAACCCCAAAAATAAACCTACCACTTACCTTAGCTAAGTTTAACCCAATTTACCAAGTATACCACCCAAAGGTCTCACATAAGTAAAGTCAACCTTGTTTAACTCAAGTAGATCATACACCGTCAAAAGTTGTAAATTCTAAAAGCACATATCATATCATGCATATATCTTACGCATTGCATTCATTAGATTGTAATCTTGCCGACGGAGAGTACGTGCTCATCCCCGAGCAAGGACCTGTCTAAGAGGAGGACCAGGAGCAGGCTTCAGAGGCTGCTATTGAGGATCTCCCCGCAGCCCCAGCAATTGAAGGCAAGCCCCGGTTTTATGCATAACTGTATTATTATATGCTACTTTACTACACTTAATGCTTGTAGGATTGTAATGTGCACTTAAGTGTAGGAGTTGCTTGAAACCTCTAGTTGCATGAACTTAGGATTCCTTTTTGAGATGAATACTTGTATGCTAGGTCGAGTAGCTGCTTGCTAATCAGGATCTCGGTAGAAGTCGAGTGATTTTTCTAGCACTCGCGCGAGGTCAGGAATTGATTGTATTCATCTTGATAACGGGATATATGTTAGTCTATGGACTTGGATCCAGGGAGGATGCCTTGTCCATGAGACAGGAAAAAGGAATGAAGGATTAATATGTGGATACCTGAGTCAAGCTTTTGAATGTACTAAGCACATGCCGGGAAAAATGGTAACCGGTAAACCTAGTACCTGATTGAAGCCGAGCGCGGACTTTATCCCTCATGCGACCTGAGACTGGGTCTCCCATGCTAGCTATGGTGGGTACAAGTGCGGTCACTGCACGGCGGCAGCCGGGGTCAGTGGAGCATTGTATGCCAAGGCGGTGAGGCCTAGACGCGAACGGGGAATCGATGGGGACGACTGTCATGTGTGGGGTCGGAGTACCCTGACATGCCGTGTGTTTAGGTTTACCTTGCAAGGTTAAAACTCGATTCGAATCGTCTGCTTCTCGCAGCTAATGAGACTGCTTGACCCCTTGTACTGCATCGAGTAAGAAGTGAAATGAGGTTACGTGAGATAACTTGTTGATTGAACTAAATGATTGTTACCATGTATGCTTAGAAGGAGCAAATCTAGCTAAGTTAATGATGACAGAATTTGAAAAGCTAAAAATTGATTTTAGAAACAGCTAGTGCTTTTGGCAAACCAAACCCCTCAGCCAAACTGCTGCATAGTCTAGAGGTAGAGGAGTAGACTCCTCACACCAGTTAAGTCTAGCTGAGTATTAGTATACTCAGCCTTGCTTGTGGCATAATTTTTGCAGGTACCATTCAGGAAATGGTTGATGGTGTGACTTGGCCTACCACCCTGCCACCGGGTTGGACGGTCGAGTGGGATGTTGCTCCGGCAGGAGAGGAGCACGAGGAGTAGTGGGCTAGGCCTTGCCCATTTCCTCATTACCGACGACATCGATTATCCGCTGCACTTTATTTTGTGAACTCTTATTTGCTACTCAAAAACTCTGATTTATGTAATAACTCAGTACTTAATTTGAGGTTTCCTGTTTTATTGTATTTCTTCTGTGACGCCTTCGAGTGAGATTGTGGAATTTGATCCTGGTTAAGTGGCTGTAACACCCGGATTTTAGGGGTCCAAAACCCGGGCGTAAACATAATCACCAGGTGTGCTGGGACCAAGTCTCACACATATGATGAATCATGGCACAGGATCGAATGTCTCATCTTTATATATTACAGGAGTTCTATACAAAATAAATAATTACATTATAAGGAGACAACGGTCCAGCAACCCAAAGTTGACTGGGAGACGACGACCTAGACCTCTCACGAACTCATCGCAGCATCCTCCATGAGCATCATCCTGCGGTACCTGCTCTTGACCTGTGGTGTATGTGAGACAGCAAGAGTGAGCTCACATACGTTCATCGCTCAACAAGTTGTGGGGAATAATGTGCATGAACTCGCCAAAGGTGGGAGCTCACGTGAAGTGTAAGGCTTACCAAAGAGGATGGTTAGAGCTGAGCATTGCTTTTAAAGTTGGTCAAAATTTTATTAGCAGTTACTAAGTATAAGTAAATACCAACCCAATTAAGTAGTAGAACAAAAATAACAACTTCACCTGCGATGCAATGCATATGACAAATTGAATTTAAGTTCCATAATTTAATCATGTGAGGGTCCGAGCTGCTCATGATCGTGAGCACGGCTAGTATACCAGTTTTACACTCTGCAGAGGTTGCGCATCTTTACCCACAAGTCATGTTACCCATCTGCCAAGAGACGGCCAATCCCATACACCTCTACCGAGGAGGCGAGGCAGGGTAACATTACGAGGCCTTTACAAAGTTCCACTAGCTTCAGAAAACCCGCTACAGTTTATAGGAAGTTCCAGTGCAGGAATCCCTTGCAGGACCGCCATCGCAGCAAAATCCTCCCGAGGGCCTCCCTACACTGACCACTCCCCTACTGCCCTTGCCCCTTTCGGGTAAGGTAGTCTTCCACTAGCTTTCCTAATTAATCAGCCAAGGGCGTCCCATTCCACCCTTGTGGTAGCACTGTTTTCCCGGGTGGTTCTCCATGTTCCAATTAACATAATGATCTTAACATGAACAGTAAATAACAACTGATAACAAGAGTGTAATCATGAATAATGTATCTCCATACCCAAAACCAAATATAGCACTAGCAAGTACTACCCAGAAGGTTCAGTGGTAAACAAGGTATAGAGATAGACAAACTGGGGTATCCTATTGGGTCCCATCAAAATTAACCTATGCAGATCATTATGATTAATCAGAACATGAGTGGGTAAAAGGAAGGGATCAAGGGCACAACTTGCCTGGGCCTTGAGATTCCAGGTACCAGGATGATCTTCAGATGACACGTGACCTCGCTCTAGTCGTAGCAATTCAAACAAACATGGTATAGGCAAAATTAACATTTCACCAAACATAAGAACAAATTACATCTTAGTAATATACATATTAAAATAAGATCATAGGAACAGGAATCATTAATTTTGGAGTTTTAGTTTTTAAGTTATGAATTTTCAAAGGTTTTATGTGTTTAAAAATGGATTAAGTGAGAGATTAAATTTCTAATTGTTTTCATGACAAAACAGAGGTTCTAGGTGGTAGAGAATAAAATTACAAAATTTTAGAAAGTGGAATGGATTAATTTGGACCTAAAATGAATTTTCTATGAATTAAATAAGTTCCTGGATTTATTTTAACACTAAAAAAATCATTTTCTAAATCATTTCCTATGATTTTCCTATTCACTGGACTGCGCCTCAATTAAACAGAAACGCAGGGGGCTCGGTGTAATTCGTCCCAGGCACAGAGAACAGTCGCCAAAGGACCGCGGGTTGATTCCACTAAAGTCCGAGGGCTCTTTAACAAAATCGACCCGCGAAGGGGTATCGTTGAATGGTGGCCGTCCGATCTAAACCAAGGGCTCGGATTAGATCACCACACACGTGAACCGGTACACAGTACTAGCCATCAGATCAAGATCCTACGGCTACGATGAAATCTAATTCATAAACTCCCATCGCCGTTGATGTGCCCACCGACGGACACGATCAACCGATTGAATCGATCCTGCCCTAATCTAATCGCGGCCGTCCACACATCATCCAACGGCTGACGCTAGCTCCACACTCCATCTAATCGCACCCGTCCACTTAGATCGGACGGCCGAATGGCCCTCTTCCCCAACCGGTGGCCAGGCGCGGCCGAAGAACACCACCCGCGGTGGCGGGCTCCGGCAAGCTCGACCCAATGGATCGCTGGTGCATGATACCCAAATCGGAGGGGACTATACGAAGCGGACAGGATGGCAAAGTGTTTGGTGGCATTATTACCGTGTGATATGTAGCAAGGTGCCCTGGCCACGGCGAGCGGCGGAGATCGAAGTGCGACGAGCGATTGCTCGAGTCTTGGCGGCGTTTCGACCCAAATCGAGGGTACAGACGGCTTCCCCAGGTGAAGGCGACACTCCACGACTTGATTTCGAGAGTAGAGATCCCCCAACGACGGCTGTCCCCGGCGGCGGCGCTCCTCGGTGCTTTTCGCTCGATGTCATGGACGAGAGGAGGTGGCTGGTCTTATAGGTAGTCCTGCGAGGATCTCGGCGGGGTTGGAGCCTTGGAGGTCGGGTCGCGGACTCCGTCGCCCGGACCAGCGTAAAACCCGCGCGAAATCCGCCGTTGTCGCGCGGTCTGTTGCGTGAGCGCGACGGGGAAGACAGGCCTGACGTGTGGGCCCCGCGGACCAGAGAGAGGGAGGGAGGAGCGAACGCGGTGGGAACCGACGGGTAGGGCCCACAAGGCAGTGTCGATAGCAGGCGCGCGCACGAGGAACGGCCGACGCGTCGGCCCCACCCCGCAGTGACAGAACACCAGAGCGCAGCAGCAGAGGGAACGGCTGACGGGGCGGGCCCACCTGTCGGCGCCGCGGGGAGGTAAGCTGGGCCGCATAGGTTAGTTTCCTGAGTGGGCCGATTTGAGTAATATTGGCCCATGAATCCTTTTGTTCTTTTCTCTTTTTATTTTCTATTTTCTTTTCTTCATTTTTAAATCCAATTTGAGTTTAAGTTTAAATTCAAATTTTTGTGAATAACTTGTCCTCAGTTTGAATGGTATAGTTTAATAATATAAGTGTGAAGGATGTTTATTCTGATTTTTATTTTATTTTATGTAATATTTTTCTTAGTTCTTCCCTTCTCTTTTATTTTCTATTTTCTATTCCAAATTCAAATTTATACTTCTATTTTAGTTTTCAGATTTTTCAAATGTATCAACTGAAATCAAAGGTGGATATAAACCATATTATTTTAATATTACTAATTTAAGTTTTATTCTCCTTGTTATCTATTTCATGGGATGTATAAATGGTTTCCTTTAAAAGAAAAATCCCTTTCATCATTTTTCTTATTTTCCTAATTTCCAAAGCATTATGATACTTTGTTTATATTTTTTTTTCCTCTACTAATTTTGGGTCTTACAAATCCTACCCCCCTTAAAAATAATCTCGTCCTCGAGATTTGTAAGAAAAGGAATGTGTACTCATATTGTTCTCGGAACATATGCACAAACAAAGAAATCTCGGCATGATGCATCATCCTTTAACAAAACATAGGTTTAATAGTCCTTACTATTATCACTAAGATAATAAAATACTAATTAATAGCTAAACTAATATTTAGGTCTTACAAATAGTAAATATATATATATATATGTATCTATATCTATGTTTATCACTCTATTCCTGTTGCTCGTTGACTTCTTCACCGACTACTTCATCTTCAACTGGCTCTTCTTCTTGAATTTCAAGTTCACCGGGTTCAGCTTCTACTTCTGCATGATGGGCATATCCCCGGTTGATAGATAGGGGCTGACTCTTTCCTGCCGAGGCTTGTCCTTGCTTCATCGGAGCCGGTGTAGTGTAGGCAGCTCTGTTGGGACAGTAGTTGGCGTAGTGTCCCGGTTGTCCACACTTGAAGCATGTCCTGATGGCGGTTGTGTTAGGAGCAGCGGGTCCTACTGGAGTGCTTGCTTTTGGAGGAGCAGTTGGTGCCTGTTGAGTTTGTTGTCCGGAACTGCCACTAGCTGGTGTACTTGGAGTGGTAGTATAGCGAGGACGGAAACTACTTCCAGCCTGCCCTTGGTTAGCAGCCTTTCTTTTCTCTCCAAATATACTCCTCTTGTTTTCTACAGCAATAGCTTTGTCAAGTAGCCTTTGGAAGGATGGGAATGTGTGTGATACCAGCTGATATTGCAGGGGTCCAATCAAACCATCCAGAAAGAGCTCCTGCTTTTGCTCATCATCCTCAACATCTCTAGGAGCATATCGAGACAACTGGATGAATTTGTCCCTATATTCACTCACAGACATACTTCCTTGCTTGAGGGACAGAAACTCCTTCCTCTTAATCTTCATGAGTCCAGCAGGAATATGGTAATTCCTGAATTGTGCGGAGAATTCTTCCCAGGTAATGGTATCGGCAGCAGCATGAGCTGCACAGTACGCATCCCACCAATCCGCAGCGGGACCAGCAAGACGACCCGATGCATAGAGTACTTTCTCTCGGTCCGAGCACTGGGCTATGTTGAGCATCTTCTCTATGGACTTTAACCAGTCATCTGCTTGCAGCGGATCTGCGGAGTTGGAGAAGGTTGGTGGTTTGTGGCTCATGAATTCCCGGTGCTTGTCCCGGGGTGGAACTGGTGGTGGAGGTGGATGCAATGGCACTTGTTGTTGTTGCTGCTGTTGTTGAAGTTGTTGTTGCAGCTGCTGTTGTTGTACCCTTCTCTCCTGGCGTATCTCTTCCCGCTCTTGGCGCATTTCCCGACGTGCATCCTCTCTTTCCTGGTGCATTTCTTGGCGTTCTTGCCGCATTTGGGTGCGCATATCTGCCATAGTGTCCGCCATTTGCTGCATCATTCTCATCTGAGCTGCGACTAGTGGATCAACTCCGCCTGGTGGAGGATTGGGAGGATTCATCTCTGCTGACTGTGGTTGGGGTTGTCGATTAGCAGGTAAATCAATTCCACCACCCCGCCTGGTATTGACCATCTAAGTTAGAAGCATATGGTAAGATAGCTTTGCAAGGGAATCATTTAGTAGACAGAATGAATAAGCTAATAGTTGGTTATGTACTGAAACTTCTTTGGCAGGGCTGGGCCAGATATTCTATGTCAAGACTAGGGTAATTAGTTGTACGAGGTGAATGTCCAAAGGTAAGATAGAATATGTCAAGATGAGATAGATACGGAATACTACATATATTTTCTAAGGGGATAATCTAGATTGTCTACTCATCTTACAAATGCTACCTTTTATGCCTAGATGTATATGCAGATGTAATTGTGGACATTACTCCACAACCCATCACACTCAATCAAAGATCCAAATCAGACAGATATCATAAGAACAAACATTCAAATACATAAACTCTTATAAAAATAGTTTTGTTTTTGTTCCTAGGATTAGGTCTCCTATTCCTAAAGTCGCTTTAGGTACGGATTTCAGAGTGTGAAATCCACATTTGTCTTTAGAAGGAAAAAGGTAAGTATAATCAGAGTAAAGCGGAATTAGATGAGAAAAGATTAAGAAAAGTTTAGAAAGGATCAGAGTAAGGTAAGTAGATAATGGTTGTCCAGTTCTATCTAGGTTTCGTCCTACAGTCAACATCCCTCTGATACCACTTCTGTAACACCCGGATTTTAGGGGTCCAAAACCCGGGCGTAAACATAATCACCAGGTGTGCTGGGACCAAGTCTCACACATATGATGAATCATGGCACAGGATCGAATGTCTCATCTTTATATATTACAGGAGTTCTATACAAAATAAATAATTACATTATAAGGAGACAACGGTCCAGCAACCCAAAGTTGACTGGGAGACGACGACCTAGACCTCTCACGAACTCATCGCAGCATCCTCCATGAGCATCATCCTGCGGTACCTGCTCTTGACCTGTGGTGTATGTGAGACATCAAGAGTGAGCTCACATACGTTCATCGCTCAACAAGTTGTGGGGAATAATGTGCATGAACTCGCCAAAGGTGGGAGCTCACGTGAAGTGTAAGGCTTACCAAAGAGGATGGTTAGAGCTGAGCATTGCTTTTAAAGTTGGTCAAAATTTTATTAGCAGTTACTAAGTATAAGTAAATACCAACCCAATTAAGTAGTAGAACAAAAATAACAACTTCACCTGCGATGCAATGCATATGACAAATTGAATTTAAGTTCCATAATTTAATCATGTGAGGGTCCGAGCTGCTCATGACCGTGAGCACGGCTAGTATACCAGTTTTACACTCTGCAGAGGTTGCGCATCTTTACCCACAAGTCATGTTACCCATCTGCCAAGAGACGGCCAATCCCATACACCTCTACCGAGGAGGCGAGGCAGGGTAACATTACGAGGCCTTTACAAAGTTCCACTAGCTTCAGAAAACCCGCTACAGTTTATAGGAAGTTCCAGTGCAGGAATCCCTTGCAGGACCGCCATCGCAGCAAAATCCTCCCGAGGGCCTCCCTACACTGACCACTCCCCTACTGCCCTTGCCCCTTTCGGGTAAGGTAGTCTTCCACTAGCTTTCCTAATTAATCAGCCAAGGGCGTCCCATTCCACCCTTGTGGTAGCACTGTTTTCCCGGGTGGTTCTCCATGTTCCAATTAACATAATGATCTTAACATGAACAGTAAATAACAACTGATAACAAGAGTGTAATCATGAATAATGTATCTCTATACCCAAAACCAAATATAGCACTAGCAAGTACTACCCAGAAGGTTCAGTGGTAAACAAGGTATAGAGATAGACAAACTGGGGTATCCTATTGGGTCCCATCAAAATTAACCTATGCAGATCATTATGATTAATCAGAACATGAGTGGGTAAAAGGAAGGGATCAAGGGCACAACTTGCCTGGGCCTTGAGATTCCAGGTACCAGGATGATCTTCAGATGACACGTGACCTCGCTCTAGTCGTAGCAATTCAAACAAACATGGTATAGGCAAAATTAACATTTCACCAAACATAAGAACAAATTACATCTTAGTAATATACATATTAAAATAAGATCATAGGAACAGGAATCATTAATTTTGGAGTTTTAGTTTTTAAGTTATGAATTTTCAAAGGTTTTATGTGTTTAAAAATGGATTAAGTGAGAGATTAAATTTCTAATTGTTTTCATGACAAAACAGAGGTTCTAGGTGGTAGAGAATAAAATTACAAAATTTTAGAAAGTGGAATGGATTAATTTGGACCTAAAATGAATTTTCTATGAATTAAATAAGTTCCTGGATTTATTTTAACACTAAAAAAAATCATTTTCTAAATCATTTCCTATGATTTTCCTATTCACTGGACTGCGCCTCAATTAAACAGAAGCGCAGGGGGCTCGGTGTAATTCGTCCCAGGCACAGAGAACAGTCGCCAAAGGACCGCGGGTTGATTCCACTAAAGTCCGAGGGCTCTTTAACAAAATCGACCCGCGAAGGGGTATCGTTGAATGGTGGCCGTCCGATCTAAACCAAGGGCTCGGATTAGATCACCACACACGTGAACCGGTACACAGTACTAGCCATCAGATCAAGATCCTACGGCTACGATGAAATCTAATTCATAAACTCCCATCGCCGTTGATGTGCCCACCGACGGACACGATCAACCGATTGAATCGATCCTGCCCTAATCTAATCGCGGCCGTCCACACATCATCCAACGGCTGACGCTAGCTCCACACTCCATCTAATCGCACCCGTCCACTTAGATCGGACGGCCGAACGGCCCTCTTCCCCAACCGGTGGCCAGGCGCGGCCGAAGAACACCACCCGCGGTGGCGGGCTCCGGCGAGCTCGACCCAATGGATCGCTGGTGCATGATACCCAAATCGGAGGGGACTATACGAAGCGGACAGGATGGCAAAGTGTTTGGTGGCATTATTACCGTGTGATATGTAGCAAGGTGCCCTGGCCACGGCGAGCGGCGGAGATCGAAGTGCGACGAGCGATTGCTCGAGTCTTGGCGGCGTTTCGACCCAAATCGAGGGTACAGACGGCTTCCCCAGGTGAAGGCGACACTCCACGACTTGATTTCGAGAGTAGAGATCCCCCAACGACGGCTGTCCCCGGCGGCGGCGCTCCTCGGTGCTTTTCGCTCGATGTCATGGACGAGAGGAGGTGGCTGGTCTTATAGGTAGTCCTGCGAGGATCTCGGCGGGGTTGGAGCCTTGGAGGTCGGGTCGCGGACTCCGTCGCCCGGACCAGCGTAAAACCCGCGCGAAATCCGCCGTTGTCGCGCGGTCTGTTGCGTGAGCGCGACGGGGAAGACAGGCCTGACGTGTGGGCCCCGCGGACCAGAGAGAGGGAGGGAGGAGCGAACGCGGTGGGAACCGACGGGTAGGGCCCACAAGGCAGTGTCGATAGCAGGCGCGCGCGCGAGGAACGGCCGACGCGTCGGCCCCACCCCGCAGTGACAGAACACCAGAGCGCAGCAGCAGAGGGAACGGCTGACGGGGCGGGCCCACCTGTCGGCGCCGCGGGGAGGTAAGCTGGGCCGCACAGGTTAGTTTCCTGAGTGGGCCGATTTGAGTAATATTGGCCCATGAATCCTTTTGTTCTTTTCTCTTTTTATTTTCTATTTTCTTTTCTTCATTTTTAAATCCAATTTGAGTTTAAGTTTAAATTCAAATTTTTGTGAATAACTTGTCCTCAGTTTGAATGGTATAGTTTAATAATATAAGTGTGAAGGATGTTTATTCTGATTTTTATTTTATTTTATGTAATATTTTTCTTAGTTCTTCCCTTCTCTTTTATTTTCTATTTTCTATTCCAAATTCAAATTTATACTTCTATTTTAGTTTTCAGATTTTTCAAATGTATCAACTGAAATCAAAGGTGGATATAAACCATATTATTTTAATATTACTAATTTAAGTTTTATTCTCCTTGTTATCTATTTCATGGGATGTATAAATGGTTTCCTTTAAAAGAAAAATCCCTTTCATCATTTTTCTTATTTTCCTAATTTCCAAAGCATTATGATACTTTGTTTATATTTTTTTTCCTCTACTAATTTTGGGTCTTACAGTGGCTCTATCAGACTAGATCTGAGGGACTGACGGGTTATTCCGATTTAAGTGTGTTACGGCCCCTGAGGCGTGACTTAGGCACTTAAGCTGGAATAATTCGGGTGGTTCTGCCACATGCCCGGCATATCGAGGGATGTCGCCGAGCACTCACTGGATATCCGAGCCGGTGCCCGACCCGTGAAGCAGCCTCTACGTCGTTTCGACGAAGAAAAGCGCAGAGCCATAGGCGAGGAGATCCACAAGCTCATGGCTGCAGGGTTCATCAAAGAGTTATTCCATCCCGAATGGTTAGCTAACCCTGTGCTTGTAAAAAAAGAAAGGTGGGAAGTGGAGGATGTGCGTAGACTACACTAGTCTAAACAAAGCATGTCCGAAGGTTCCCTACCCTCTGCCTCGCATCGATCAAATTGTGGACTCCACTGCTGGGTGCGAAACCCTGTCATTCCTCGACGCTTATTCAGGTTATCACCAAATCAAGATGAAAGAGTCCGACCAGCTCGTGACTTCTTTCATCACACCTTTTGGCATGTACTGTTATACTACTATGTCATTTGGCTTAAGGAATGCAGGTGCAACATACCAAAGGTGCATGAACCACGTGTTCAGAGAGCACATCGGCCGAACGGTCGAGGCTTACGTCGATGACATTGTTGCCAAGACGAGGAAAGCCTCCGACCTCCTCTCCGACCTTGAAACGACATTCAAGTGTCTGAGGGCGAAAGGCGTGAAACTCAATCCTGAGAAGTGTGTCTTCAGAGTCCCCCGAGGCATGCTCCTAGGGTTCATCGTCTCCGAGCGGGGCATCGAGGCCAAATCGGAGAAAATCGCGGCCATCACCAACATGGGGCCTATCAAAGATTTGAAAGGAGTACAAAGGGTTATGGGATGCCTTGCGGCTCTGAGCCGCTTCATCTCGCGCCTCGGCGAGAAAGGATTACCCTTGTACCGCCTCTTAAGGAAGGCCGAGCGCTTCACTTGGACCCCCGAGGCCAAGGAAGCCCTCGGAAACTTAAAGGCGCTCCTTACAAATGTGCCCATCTTGGTGCCCCCCGCTGCGGGAGAAGCCCTCTTGATCTACGTAGCCGCAACCACTCAGGTGGTCAGCGCCATGATCGTAGTCGAGAGATGAGAAGAAGAGCATGCACTGCTCGTCCAGAGGCCGGTCTACTTCATCAGCGAGGTGCTATCCGAGACCAAGATCCGCTACCCACAAATCCAGAAGCTACTGTATGTAGTAATTCTGACGCGGCGAAAATTGCGACACTACTTCGAGTCTCATCCGGTGACTATGGTGTCATCCTTCCCCCTGGGGGAGATCATCCAGTGCCGAGAGGCCGCGGGTAGGATAGCAAAGTGGGCAGTGGAACTCATGGGCGAGACAATTTCATTCGCTCCTCGGAAGGCCATAAAATCTCAAGCCTTGGCGGACTTCCTGGCTGAATGGGTCGACACCCAATTGCCAACAGCTCCGATCCAACCCGAACTTTGGACCATGTACTTCGATGGGTCGCTGATGAAAACAGGAGCAGGTGCGGGCCTGCTCTTCATCTCACCCCTCGGGAAACATGTGCGCTACGTGCTGCGCATCCATTTCCCGGCATCAAACAACGTGGCCGAGTACGAGGCTTTGGTTAACGGGCTGCGCCTCGACGCTCGTGGCGACTCGCAGCTTGTCATTGACCAAGTCATGAAGAACTCCCACTACCGCGACCAGAAGATGGAGGCCTACTGCGACGAAGTTCGGCGCCTGGAAGACAAGTTCTACGGGCTAGAGCTCAACCATATCGCTCGACGGTACAACGAGACTGCAGATGAACTGGCGAAAATAGCCTCAGGGTGGACAACGGTTCCCCCGGACGTCTTCTCCAGAGACATACATCAACCCCCGTCAAGATCGACAACGCTCTCGAGCCCGACGAGACCTCGGCCGTGCCCGAGGTACCCTCGGCCACCGAGGGTGAGGCCCTGCGCACTGAGGGGGAGCGGAATGGGGTCACGCCAAAACCGAACTGGCAGACCCCATACCTGGAATATCTCCTCCAAGGAGAGCTGCCCCTCGACAAGGCCGAACCTCGGCGACTGGCTCGGCGCACCAAGTCGTTCGTCTTACTGGGTGATGAAAAGGAGCTCTACCACCGCAGCCCCTCAGGCATTCTCCAACGATGCATATCTATCGCCGAAGGACAGGAGCTGTTGCAAGAAATACACTCGGGGGCTTGCGGTCACCATGCAGCACCTCGGGCCCTCGTCGGGAACGCCTTCCGACAAGGTTTCTACTGGCTGACCGTGGTGGCCGACGCCACTAGGATTGTACGCTCCTGCCAAGGGTGTCAATTCTACGCAAGACAGACGCACCTGTCCGCTCAGGCCCTGCAGACAATACCCATCACCTCACCGTTTGCCGTGTGGGGTCTGGACCTCGTCGGTCCCTTGCAGAAGGCACCCGGGGGCTTCTCGCACCTGATGGTCGCCATCGACAAATTCTCCAAGTGGATCGAGGTCCGACCCCTAACTAGCATCAGGTCTGAGCAGGCGGTGGCGTTCTTCATAAACATCATCCATCGCTTTGGGGTCCCGAACTCCATCATCACCGACAATGGCACGCAGTTCACTGGGAAGAAGTTCCTGGACTTCTGCGAGGACCACCACATCCGTGTGGACTGGGCCGCCATAGCTCACCCCATGACGAATGGGCAGGTGGAGCGTGCCAACGGTATGATTTTGCAGGGACTTAAATCGAGGATCTACAACAACCTCAACAAGTTTGGCAACCGGTGGATGAAAGAGCTACCCTCGGGGGTCTAGAGTCTGAGGACGACGCCGAGCCGAGCCACGGCTTTCTCGCCGTTCTTTCTAGTCTATGGGGCCAAGGCTATCTTACCCACAGACTTAGAATACGGTTCCCCGAGGACAAAGGCGTATGACGACCGAAGCAACTAGACCAGCCGAGAAGAATCACTGGACCAGCTCAAAGAAGCTCGGGACGTGGCCTTACTACACTCGGCACGGTATCAGCAGTCTCTGCGACGCTACCACGCCCGAAGGGTCCGGTCCCGAGACTTCCAGGTGGCAGACCTGGTACTTCGGCTATGACAAGACGCCCGAGGGTGCCACAAGCTTACTCCTCCCTGGGAAGGGCCGTTCATCATCGCCAAGATTTTGAAGCCCGGAACATACAAGCTGGCCAACGATCAAGGCGAGGTCTACAACAACGCTTGGAACATCCAACAGCTACGTCGCTTCTACCCTTAAGATGTTTCGAGTCGTTCATATACCTCATTTTCTTTACATACATAAATAAAGTCTAACCGTCAAGGAAGGATCAGCCTTGCCTCGGCAAAGCCCGACCCTCCCTCAGGGGCTAGAAGGGGGGAACCCCCTCTGCGTCAAAATTTTCCTCGGAAAAGTCTTTGGCTAGAACGTCTTTCGTGCCATTTCGACTGCTTCGATAGCAGGGTCCTAAAAACGACGAGAGTACACGTAAGCGGCAAGACCAACCGAGCCGAGGGACTCCTACGCCTCCGGGATACGGATACCTCACTCATCTCCTGAAGCGTCCCGATCCTTTGGGACTCAAATGTGATACAATTACTAGTCCCAGGAGGCTAGTAACCACATTCATTACTTCAAATAGTTACAGAGTTTGAATAATGTTATTACAATACCGGGGGATACAAGCTCGAAAGTGAGCCGAAAAACATAAAGCGCGGTGGAAGATAAAATAGCCCAGGCCACAGGCAGAACTGGGTGAAGACACAGCCCCATCAATCAAGCATAGCAGAAAAGAAGTCTTCAGCTGTTGAAAAAACATAAATAAATCTGGGTGAATACACTAGGTATTCCGCAAGCCCACCCGGCTCCTGTAAAGAGAAAGTGACCTATATGGTACATGCTTTATTTGGTGGAGTTGAAGTCACTCATACTTTTTCAGAGAAAGGCAGTATTCGTTGTTTATGGTTTTCCCAAGACAATAGAAGTAACACTTGCTTGACCACCACTGAGCTTCCCACTCCCGTGGTACCACTTTCTTTTCAGAACATACACACACATTTCCTGTTCCCGGTTGTAGTAGAAACACTAATTGTCATACCATACCAGACTCGTCCATACCAGTGGACACGAACTATTCGAATAGGTTTAGACTCTGCGCAGAGGGGTACACTTTACCCACTAGTCCGGCTCTGCGATCTCATGGCCAATGAGACCCGAATCCGAAACTCTTTCCTACCTTGTACGTCCAAACCTTAACGGTTATACCAGAAGGAGTCAGGCCACCGCCATGTCCAAACCGGACAAAACATTCCCCCTCCTTATCCTCCCGGTGCTACCCCAGCCTTCATAACCCTGGGGTTGGACCGTACGAGTTTAGATCGAGTGGCTGCCCACACAACCTCGAGTGGTTGTACTTTTTGAGAGTACAGGTAATGAAAGATGACAAACCGGTCCTTATACGAGAGGACAATCCTTCTGCTCATGCCTAAACCAGCTGAGCCAACACCTTAGGCCCTCCCCTAAACCAGGGAGTCCCTGATCATCCTACTCACCAGGTGATGAGGGTGAGTACCCTTCATCGCACATTTTTGGAAAACATTCCACTTGTACCCTTTTAACTTGCCCCATATCTTTTAATTCGAAGTAATAGTTAATGCGGGCTCTCTCATTCTCACCATGCAATTCAATTCCCATAATCCAGGCTTAGGCAGTGGTAGAGAGAAATAGGTAAATAATGCATCAAGGGAAGGATGGACTTGCCTTCGTCGAAGCTTTCCTGGCACAATAGGTTAATCTCGGAGGGGTCGGGTTCTTGCCCTTCTTCCGGAGCTAAGAGTTCCGGAGGATCGGATCCCTCTTCCGCTAATCAAACACAGATAATAACAATACATCAAACATAGTGACCTTTGTGGGGTGTGCAAATTTTTATACTTTATTATTTTTGTGCCCTAATAATTTATTTAGACAATTTTTGGTGCATAAAATATTAACATCTAATTATATATGTGAAAATGGGAAAAAGAAAAGGGAAAAGAAAAAGAGAAAGGATTTTCCAACCAACTGGGCCGGGGGGAGGGATTTCGACCTAGAAGGCGCAAGCGCGAGCGGGCGGGCGCGCTTTCGGCCCACTTGGCCCAGCCATTCGGGGCGACGACGGGGGAACAGCGCTGCGGTGCGGGCCCGCATGCCAGAGAGAGGGGGGAGGGAACGGCGTTAACGGCACGGAGGGAGGGGCGAGGGCTCGACCGGGGGCCGGTCGGCGGCGAGCCCCGCGGCGGTTCTCCGCCGTCGGTCCGGTTTTGCGGTGGGGAAATGGTGGCGGAGCATGGGCGGTTGATGGGGGTCACGGGGGTGGGGCGAATTTCGCCTGCGGGGGCCTATGGCGGCCGGTCCGCGGCGGTGATGCCGCCGGTGAGGTAGCCGG
The DNA here is from genome assembly GCA_029449295.1 of Zea luxurians. Classification (NCBI taxonomy): domain Eukaryota; kingdom Viridiplantae; phylum Streptophyta; class Magnoliopsida; order Poales; family Poaceae; genus Zea; species Zea luxurians. The sequence goes on along the minus strand of JAOPSE010000004.1, from coordinate 178,153,077 downwards.
CCACAATAGCGTGGGGGAAGTGGCGTCCCGTGACCGTGAGAGTGTGGCGGAGCTCTTGGCATAACTTAATTGAACGGAAGATCGCTAGAGAGGGAGAGGGGAGCTCACCGGAGCGATGAAGGGAGAACGGCGACGCTAGCTTGAACGGCTCGGGGAGGAGGGAAGTGGGGGTGGCCGGAGCTGTGTGGCGAAGACGGGGCTCGGGCGGGTCCTTTTATAGGCGCTCGGGGGAGGAAGGGGGATGGAGGAGACGGCGAGCACCGGCGAGCTCGCCATGATGGTGGGAATGGCGCTAACGCCGATGCGATGGCTCGGGCAGGCTGGGGGGTGAGGGGTCGGCTCAAGCACAGTGGCGGGGTTGTCGCGGAGGCTGGCGAGCATTAATGGCGAGGCGATGAGGCGAGGGGGCGCTCGGCGGCGAATGCGCCGGTGAGGGATGGGCGAGGGGGATGAAACTGACAAGTGGGCCCTGGCTGCCAGCGAGAGGAAGCGGCGCGAGAGGGAGGGGGATGAGGCGCTGACGGGCGGGGCCCGGGTGTCAGCGGGAGGGAGCCGCGCGCGGGTTGGGCCGCCTGGGCCGGGGAGAGAGGAGGGGAAGTGCGGGCGCGCGCAGGTTGGGCCGGAATTTGGCCCAGCCGAGGGAGGGGAGGGAGTTTTTCTTTTTCTTTTTCTAATTCTAATTCCTTTCTTCTCCTTTTTCTATTTTTGTTTCTTTTTGATTCTTTTTCTTTGGAGACCAAAAATATTTTCTAAGTGATCTTGGGTGAGAAACATAGTCTATGTGAGGTGCTCTAATTATTTCAAGTGTATGCACATGAGAAGGGGTTCTAAGGGTAAGGTTAAGGGAGAAAGGTAAAATAAGGGGGGGGGGATTAGGAGGTTAGGGCTTCAAACCTTAGGTGGGATTTTGGGATGTTACAAACCTACCCCACTTAAAGGAATCTCGCCCTCGAGATTTAGACTGGATTTGAGAAAAGATAAGGATATTCCCTCCTCAAGGAGTCCTCACTCTCCCAGGTAGCTTCCTCTTCTCCTTCTCTGCTCCACTGAACTTTACAGAGCTTCACTTCTGAGGTGCGGGTCTTTCTGACTGCTGAATCAAGAATCTTCACTGGCTTTTCAAGGTACTGAAGATCTTTCTGAATCTGTACTGACTCTTCTTCGATGTGACTTTCTGGTGCTTGCAGGCATTTGCGGAGCTGGGATACATGAAACACATTGTGGATGTCGGACATGGATTCCGGTAATTCCAGACGGTATGCTGCGGGTCCTACCCTGCCAATGATGGGATAGGGACCTACGAAACGCGGGGCTAGCTTCCCTTTTACTTGGAACCTCCTGACACCATGCATTGGAGAAACCTTGAGGTAGACGAAGTCTCCTTCCTCAAATCGGAGTTCCCTCCGCCTATTGTCTGCATAACTCTTCTGCCGACTCTGAGCTTCAAGTAACCTTCTGCGGATTAGTGCGACTTTCTCTTCCGCCTCTTTGACAAAGGCAGGTCCTTCTAGTGCTTTTTCCCCCATGTTGGACCACATGAGAGGGGTCTGGCATTTCCGTCCATATAGTGCTTCGAATGGCAACATCTTGATGCTGGCCTGATAGCTATTATTGTATGAGAACTCTGCGTAGGGTAGACTGGATTCCCAACTTCTATCAAAAGCTAGCACACATGCTCTTAACAGATCTTCAAGGACTTTGTTGACTCTTTCTGTCTGCCCATCTGTCTGAGGGTGATAAGCGGTACTGAAATCTAGCTTGGTGCCCATAGCTTTCTAAAGGCTTGTCTAGAATTTAAATGTGAACTGGGTTCCCGTGTCTGACACTATCTTCCTTGGGATGCCATGGAGTCTGACTATCTCCTTGAGATAAATCCGGGCAAGGGTGGCTCCTCCAAAGGTAGTTTTCACTGGGATGAAATGGGCTACCTTGGTGAGGCAATCTATTATTACCCAGATGGAATCATTCCCTTTTTGCGTTCGGGGCAGTCCGGTTACGAAGTCCATGCCTATTTCTTCCCACTTCCATTCAGGTATTGGGAGGGGCTATAATAGGCCTACAGGTTTTTGGTGTTCGGCCTTCGTTCGCTGGCAGATGTCACATCGGGCCACATACTGAGCTATTTCTTTCTTCATCCCTCTCCACCAGTATCTGGTTTTGAGGTCTAGGTACATCTTGGTAGTTCCTGGGTGGATGGAGTAGGCCGAGTCGTGAGCTTCCTTGAGTAGGACTTCTCGGGCCTCCCCTTTTGGTACATACAGACGGTATTTGAACCAAAGGACTCCTTGGTCATCTGTCCTGAGGTCCGGGAGTTGTTCCTTGCGGGCTTTCTCCACAAGTCTTGCTGTCTCTGAGTCTAGACGTTGAGCTTTGCATATGAGGTCTTCCAGCATTGGTTTGACTTCGAGACTGTCGTTGTTTCCCAGACATGCATTTAGTTGTGCTGATTCTTTCTTCCAATCCTCTAAAAAGTTGGTTCCTTTTATTCCGAATGGTTTTTCACTGAGGGCGTCGGCTACCACGTTGGCCTTCCCGGGGTGATAGTGAATTTCTAGGTCATAATCCTTGATCAGCTCTAACCATCTTCGCTGACGGAGGTTGAGATCTGGTTGAGTGAATATATACTTCAGACTTTTGTGATCGGTGAAAATGTGGCATTTGTTTCCGATTAGGTAATGCCTCCATATCTTCAAGGCATGCACTATGGCTGCCAATTCCAAATCATGGGTGGGGTAATTCTGTTCGTGCGGCTTGAGTAGGCGTGATGTGTAAGCAATGACTTTCTTCGTTTTGCATTAGCACACACCCTAAGCCTTGCCTCGAGGCATCACAGAAGACGACAAAATCTTGATGAATATCTGGCAGTGACAGAACGGGTGCTGTTGTGAGTTTCTCCTTTATGACCTGGAAACTCCCTTCACATTTTGGGGTCCACACAAATTTATGGTCTTTCTTGAGAAGTTCTATCATCGGTCTTGCTATGCTGGAGAATCCTTTGATGAAGCGGCGGTAATACCCTGCCATTCCTAGGAAGCTTCGAACTTCATTGACGTTGGTTGGCTGCCTCCATTTTGATACTGCTTCCACCTTGGAAGGGTCCACTTCTATCCCTTCTGCGGTTAAGATATGCCCAAGGAAGGCTATCTTTTCCAACCAGAATTCACATTTACTGAGTTTAGCATAAAGTTGGTGTGCTTTGAGTTTTCCGAGGACGATTCGAAGGTGACACTGATGGTCTTCGCGGTTCTTGGAGTAGATAAGGATGTCGTCAATGAAGACTACGACAAACTTATCTAGCTCTTCCATAAACACTTTATTCACGAGGTTCATGAAAAAGGCGGGTGTGTTTGTCAGTCCGAACGGCATCACTGTGAATTCATATTGCCCATACCGGGTGACAAATGCAGTCTTTTGGATGTCTGCTTCCTTGATCCTCAATTGGTGGTAACCAGACCTTAGGTCTATCTTGGAGAAGTACTTGGCTCCTTGAAGCTGATCTAAGAGGTCGTCAATCCGAGGAAGTGGATACTTGTTCTTGATGGTAACTTCATTTAACGATCGGTAATCAATACACATTCTCATGCTTCCATCTTTCTTAGAGACGAACAGGACTGGTGCTCCCCAAGGTGATGAGCTGGGACGAATGTATCCCTTTTGCTGAAGATCTGTGATTTGAAGCTTCAGTTCTGCTAACTCGGTCGGAGCCATGCGGTATGGTCTCTTTGCGATGGGTGCCGTTCCAGGGATCAGATCTATGTAGAACTCCACTTCTCTTTCTGGTGGCATCCCTGGCAATTCTTCTGGAAACACGTCCATGAATTCTTCTACTACTGATATACTTTCCGTTGCTAGATTGAACATCATTGGGTCACTGGCGGGTGGCTGTGCCTGACAAGAAACTGACTTTCCCTGCTGGTCGGTGAGGAGGACTGTCTTGTCTGCGCAACTGATGATGCCTTTGTGTTTAGTTAGCCAATCCATCCCTAGGATCACATCAATTCCTTTGGATGGCAAGACGGTTAAGTCTGCCAGGAATACTACCCCACTTAAAAGGATTCTGACTTGGGAGCATTTGAGCTGGCATAGAAGGTCGGACCCTGGGGTTCGGGTGACCAAGGGAATCTCTAGAGGAGTAGAGGGAATGCCATATTTTTCCACAAAGCTAGTGGCTATGAAGGAGTGGGATGCTCCAGAATCGAAAAGTACGGTAGCGGGAGTAAATTCAACAAGGAACTCACCGAGTACTACTCCCGGAGCCTGCTGAGCTTCCTGGGCATCGACATGATTTACTCGTGCCCTTCCTTGGTACAGAGCCTTGTTCTGCTGGCTGACGGCGGAGGGCGCCTTGGGGGCGGATGCCGAGGTATTCTTGGGGCCATTCACCGAGTTGGAGTAGGCGGGTCCTGGTGGCTTCAGCTGCGGACAGTTGTTCTTGAAGTGACTGGGATCACCGCAGTGCCAACATGCATTTGCCGGGGGTTGGTTGCTTGCCACTGAGGGGGAATGGAAAGAGCTCTGACTCTGCTGGCTAAATCGTGATGGAGTGGGTCCAGCTGGTCTACTGAAGTTTGGCCCCTTGGGCGGAAACCCAAATGATCGAGTCTTCTGGTGTCGGTCCTGCTGCTGTGCCCGGAGAACCTGGAACTTCCTTTTGAGATGCCTTTTTCTTCCTCCTTTGCCCTTTCAACTTGCATGGCCTTGTTGGAAAGGTGAGAGAAATTGAGGAAGTCTTGGCTAGCCAGGATTGTCTTGAGTTCTGGCCTGAGTCCCTTCAGGAAACAGGCCATCTTCTTGCCCTCGGTACTGACATCATCTGGCGCGTAGTGGGCTAACTCTGTGAACTTGTGCACATATTCGCTGACAGATCTTCCGTCTTGAGTCAATTCTCGGAACTCGTCCTCCTTAAGCTGTACAAGTCCTTGGGGCACATGGTGCTCCCGAAAAGCTGCTTCAAATTCTGCCCAGGTAGCATCTCTGATGGTGACGTTGAAGGTGTCCCACCAGGCTAAGGCCATCCCAGAAAGTTGGTGGGCAACCAGTTGAACACGCTGATTTTTTGGGCAACCAATGGCTTCCAGCTTCCTTTTGTTCGTGCACATCCAATCGTCTGTATCGAGGGGGTTGCTTGATCCGGCGAACGTGGGAGGTTTGAGTCTCAGGAAATCCCCCATTCTATCTTGTGGTCTTCCACCATTCGGCCGTTGATTTTCTAGATTTCGAGTGAGGACCTCGATGAGTCAGGTTTGATTGGCTAGAACTTGGGCTAGGTCTAAGGGTAGTGGTGGAGGTGCGGGGAGGTGGGTTTCACTTTCTTCTCTAACGACTTCCCCTTCAGCTCTCAGGGGAAACCCTGCTCCAATCCCGGAGGCGGTAGGCGTGGTTTTATCCAAAGCCATCTGCCAGGGAAGAGAGTTACTATTATGCACATGCAAATTGTTTTCAACCAAGTTATTTTATTCATTACACCATCACATTACAAGCATAAGACTACTACAGGTGGAACTACACGAGAGCGTTCCCCGAAGTACTAACGAACTCCTTCTCTAAGGTGTCCCCAAATGCCTTGAGAAGATCATCAAGGCTTGCTAGGGATATATCCTCGTCATCGGACCAATCATCTATTCTGGGGGAGGTGGGGCTAGAGGGGTCTTCTTCTTCTTCTTCTCTGTTTGGCATCCTTGGTCGGTGGTCTTCTTCTAGATTTTCTTTTTGGGGGTGAGCTTCTTTAGCTTCTTGTCATAGTCCATCTTTAAGGTTCGATAGGCCTCACGGGTGTTGGCTTCCTCGCCTTCTGCTATGTCGAGACTCTCCTGGAGGGATGCCTTCTCTTGCTTAAGCTCTTTGACTTGCTGCTCTAGGCTTTCCACTCGGGAGTTTAGGTGGGTGCAGTGGGAGGAGAGCTCATCGTAGTGGTTGTCGAGGGTGTGGAGGTATCCAGCCATGTAGACGATAGTGGGGTCATCTTCCGTGGGATCTCCTCCTGACAGAGCCTGGAGTCTTTTCCTCCAGGTGGGGGTGTTTTTGTTGCTGGGTGGGAAATATCGAAGGGGGGGTCTCAGAGATCTCTCGGCTATAGTTTTGGCACAGTTGTTTAAGGGCTTTTCGAGCAACGCCCTGGCAAGTGTTTGGGAAGCGGTGCCCAATGAAGGTAATTTGGAAGGGAGGGTGGTTTGGGTAGTTCCGGCTTTCTCCCAAGTAGACCGCCATAGAGCACTTTTCTATTCCATTTTCACGGTACTCTTTCCAGACATATTCGGGCTTCTTGCGGATCCCCATGCGTAGCGCGCAACTCCGAAGAAGGTGAGGAAAGCCTTCCTCCTCTGAGCAATAGGATGTCCTAATCACCCAGGGGTTTTCCATCTGGTAGACGAAAAGAAAGGTCTATTAATATCGGGGAAAAGGGGGAAGAGTGTTTCTTGGGGGGGTAAGAGGTGTTTTCTTGTTAAGGCAACTTTTAAGGTCAGGGCTGTGGTCTACGACCAGTCCTATAGGCTCTGATACCACCTGAAGCGTCCCGATCCTTTGGGACTCAAATGTGATACAATTACTAGTCCCAGGAGGCTAGTAACCACATTCATTACTTCAAATAGTTACAGAGTCTGAATAATGTTATTACAATACCGGGGGATACAAGCTCGAAAGTGAGCCGAAAAACATAGAGTGCAGTGGAAGTTAAAATAGCCCAGGCCACAGGCAGAACTGGGTGAAGACACAGCCCCATCAATCAAGCATAGCAGAAAAGAAGTCTTCAGCTGTTGAAAAAACATAAATAAATCTGGGTGAATACACTAGGTATTCCGCAAGCCCACCCGGCTCCCGTAAAGAGAAAGTGACCTATATGGTACATGCTTTATATGGTGGAGTTGAAGTCATTCATACTTTTTCAGAGAAAGGCAGTATTCGTTGTTTATGGTTTTCCCAAGACAATAGAAGTAACACTTGCTTGACCACCACTGAGCTTCCCGCTCCCGTGGTACCACTTTCTTTTCAGAACATACACACATTTCCCTGTTCCCGGTTGTAGTAGAAACACTAATTGTCATACCATGCCAGACTCGTCCATACCAGTGGACACAGACTATTCGAATAGGTTTAGACTCTGCGCAGAGGGGTACACTTTACCCACTAGTCCGGCTCTGCGATCTCATGGCCAATGAGACCCGAATCCGAAACTCTTTCTTTCCTTGTATGTCCGAACCTTAACGGTTATACCGGAAGGAGTCAGGCCACCGCCATGTCCAAACCGGACAAAACATTCCCCCTCCTTATCCTCCCGGTGCTACCCCAGCCTTCATAACCCTGGGGTTGGACCGTACGAGTTTAGATCGAGTGGCTGCCCACACAACCTCGAGTGGTTGTACTTTTTGAGAGTACAGGTAATGAAAGATGACAAACCGGTCCTTATACGAGAGGACAATCCTTCTGCTCACGCTTAAACCAGCTGAGCCAACACCTTAGGCCCTCCCCTAAACTAGGGAGTCCTCGATCATCCTACTCACCAGATGATGAGGGTGAGTACCCTTCATCGCACATTTTTGGAAAACATTCCACTTGTACCCTTTTAACTTGCCCCATATCTTTTAATTCGAAGTAATAGTTAATGCGGGCTCTCTCATTCTCACCATGCAATTCAATTCCCATAATCCAGGCTTAGGCAGTGGTAGAGAGAAATAGGTAAATAATGCATCAAGGGAAGGATGGACTTGCCTTCGTCGAAGCTTTCCTGGCACAAGAGGTTAATCTCGGAGGGGTCAGGTTCTTGCCCTTCTTCTGGAGCTAAGAGTTCCGGAGGATCGGATCCCTCTTCCGCTAATCAAACACAGATAATAACAATACATCAAACATAGTGACCTTTGTGGGGTGTGCAAATTTTTATACTTTATTATTTTTGAGCCCTAATAATTTATTTAGACAATTTTTGGTGCATAAAATATTAGCATCTAATTATATATGTGAAAATGGGAAAAAGAAAAGGGAAAAGAAAAAGAGAAAGGATTTTCCAGCCAACTGGGCCGGGGGGAGGGATTTCGGCCCAGAAGGCGCAAGCGCGAGCAGGCGGGCGCGCTTTTGGCCCACTTGGCCCAGCCGCGCGGGGCGACGGCGGGGAACGGCGCTGCGGCGCGGGCCCGCATGCCAGAGAGAGGGGGGAGGGAACGGCGTTAATGGCACGGAGGGAGGGGCGAGGGCTCGACCGGGGGCCGGTCGACGGCGAGCCCCGCGGCGGTTCTCCGCCGTCGGTCCGGTTTTGCGGTGGGGAAATGGTGGCAGAGCATGGGCAGTTGATGGGGGTCATGGGGGTGGGGCGAATTTCGCCTGCGGGGGCCTATGGCGGCCGGTCCGCGGCACGGTGGCGGGTGCCCGCGGCGGTGATGCCGCCGGTGAGGTAGTCGGCGACAATAGCGTGGGGGAAGTGGTGTCCCGTGACCGTGAGAGTGTGGCGGAGCTCTTGGCATAACTTAATTGAACGGAAGATCGCTAGAGAGGGAGAGGGGAGCTCACCGGAGCGATGAAGGGAGCACGGCGGCGCTAGCTTGAACGGCTCGGGGAGGAGGGCAGTGGGGGTGGCCGGAGCTGTGTGGCGAAGACGGGGCTCGGGCGGGTCCTTTTATAGGCGCTCGGGGGAGGGAGGGGGATGGAGGAGACGGCGAGCACCGGTGAGCTCGCCATGATGGAGGGAATGGCGCTAACGCCGATGTGATGGCTCGGGCAGGCTGGGGGGTGAGGGGTCGGCTCAAGCACAGTGGCGGGGTTGTCGCGGAGGCTGGCGAGCATTAATGGCGAGGCGACGAGGCGAGGGGGCGCTCGGCGGCGAATGCGCCGGTGAGGGATGGGCGAGGGGGATGAAACTGACAAGTGGGCCCGGGCTGCCAGCGAGAGGAAGCGGCGCGAGAGGGAGGGGGATGAGGCGCTGACGGGCGGGGCCCGGGTGTCAGCGGGAGGGAGCCGCGCGCGGGTTGGGCCGCCTGGGCCGGGGAGAGAGGAGGGGAAGTGCGGGCGCGCGCGGGTTGGGCCAGAATTTGGCCCAGCCGAGGGAGGGGAGGGAGTTTTTCTTTTTCTTTTTCTTTTTCTAATTCTAATTCCTTTCTTCTCCTTTTTCTATTTTTGTTTCTTTTTGATTCTTTTTCTTTGGAGACCAAAAATATTTTCTAAGTGATCTTGGGTGAGAAACATAGTCTATGTGAGGTGCTCTAATTATTTCAAGTGTATGCACATGAGAAGGGGTTCTAAGGGTAAGGTTAAGGGAGAAAGGTAAAATAAGGGGGGGGGATTAGGAGGTTAGGGCTTCAAACCTTAGGTGGGATTTTGGGATGTTACATCTCCTTCCGCAAAAAGTAACTCACGCTCGGATAAGCGATTCTGCTACCGAACAAGTCCTAACACTTGAAAACTTTTCTGCCAGAACGACTTTCGTGTCGTTTCGACTGCTTCGATAGCAGAACCCTAAAAATGACAAGAGTACACGTAAGCGGCAAGGCCGACCGAGCCGAGGGACTCCTACGCCTCTGGGATACGGATACCTCACTCATCACCTTCCGCGAAAAGTAACTCACACTCGGACGAGGGATTCTGCTACCAAACAGGTCCTAACACACGAAACAAGAGGAAAGAAAACACAGCTTTATAATCCGGCGTTAAAATGTTTAGGCCCCAGTGGCCGTGAAAAACATACGCATGCTTCAGACAAACTGTTCCTGCAGGTTCAGACATCGGCAGGGGGAGGAGCAGCGCCCTCGGCGTCGTTTCCACCCTCGGCGGAACCTGGCCCCACCTCGGACGGTGATACGGGCGGAAGGATCTCCACCTCGAAGGAGGACGCCAACATCGCGCTTGGGTCCTCACGGCCAGGTTCTCCGCAAGGGTTCCGGCCCGAGCGGACGCCTCGGCTGGCCGCTCCGTAGCCTCGGCCAGCTGTCCCCCGAGGACCTCAGCCCGGCTCATGGCCTCGGCAGCGTGACTCCGGGGTTGGTCCCGCCCGCGGATGACCTGGCCAAGCTCCAGCCGCCGCTGCTGCACCTCCTCGTCCTGGGAAGCCACGTGCTCCCGGGCCGACGAAGCCTCTTTTCAAGCCAACTTCGCCTCTGTCCACGCCGACACCGCTGCCTCCGGCTTCAGCTCATCGCAGAGCGGCCGAAGGTTCTAAAACTGAGCAAGAGAGGCCTTGAGCGGCAAGGCTGACCGAGCCGAGGGACTCCTACGCCTCCAGAATACAGATACCTCACTCGTCACCTTCCGCGCAAGGCAACTCACGCTCGGTTAAGTGGTTCCGCTAGCCGACAGGCATGTCCTAGTGCTCGAAATGAGGAAGAAACATGACATTACGCTCAAATGCCCAAATGTTCAGGCCTCAGCGGCCACAATGAACAAACACCCATACTCAGGGTGCCATTACAAATGGGACTCTGGTTCCACTCCTGCGGGTATGAACAACCTCCACACCAGAGGGCCTACGGGACAACAAACTCCAGGTGGCTCGCCGACGACCGCTCCACCAGCAGCGACAACGACCTCCGCCTCCGGCGGCTAAACATCAGCAACGATGACCTCGGGGCAACGCTGCTATGAAAAGGCCCTCGCCCACGTCCCCACACGAGGGGCGAGGACAGGCCATCAAAGCCAAAGAGCCAGAGGTCCGACCGCAGGTGGTGCCAACGGTCTCATCGGCGGAGAAACCTCCTCTAGCGACCACCACCTCAGCACCGACGACAGCGGCCACCTACGCGCCAGCGCCACGCCGACGAATGGCGGTCGCCCCAGCCTGCACCGGCAGATCCCCACTCAAGTCCTCGCAGTCGGGCAGGCACCGACCTCCATGTGGAGGCATCGTGCCGGAGTGAGGACAAGACAATCCAAGAACACGAACGCCGCCCATGCAGCGTATGACATTTTGGACGGTCCCCCAGTGCGCGCGGCGCGACAGCCGCCCGTGCGGTGGACGGGTAGCGACGCCCGGACCAAGCGGCCGGAGGCGGCATCGGAGGCCGCGCCAGAGCCAGCTGAGCCAGCGAGCCAGACATGCTGCAGCTGACGACGCTTGCGGCTGACCGGTCCCGCGTTGTCGAAGTTCGCCCCCTCCGCAAGGTCGGTGAGCGCCCTCTCCCCTGAATGCTGAAGGAAGAGGCGGCTTGCCGGCTCATGCAGGAGGTAGAACCCCGGCTCAGCTCGCCCTCCGCCACAACAAGGATGATGAACATCCTTGAAGCTGAGGGCGGGGCAGAGGCTGCAGCCCGGCTTGCTTCTCCCCACCACGAGGCCTACGGTCATCATCCTGGGTGACCGCCGGCGGGGGACTACAACCGGGCTGCATGATGAAAATCCTTGAAGCCGAGCAATGTCTAAAGAGCACCAACCCCGCGAGGTCGCGCTCCTCCAGCAGCAGCAAGAAAAAGGTGACACGGGTGCTCCCCATCTGGGGGCTCGGAAGGTGGAAGGGCGCGATGCATGAGGGGAGTGCGGAGGCATGTCTACTGCCCAGGGGATCGATCCCTTTTTAAAGACGGCTCTCCCCACTCGCATTCCAAGCGCTACGGGCGAAGTCTCCATCGACGAGCTCCAGGGTTCCCACCCTCCGGCGTGGGGGCTAGGTCCCACATGTCATGCGAGCTGACCGGAAACAGAAGAAGCCAAACCGCTGCACGCGAAGCAGGTAACCGCTCCGCGGTTATAAGCGTTCCCCCATCCTCGCCGAAACCAGCGGGCGAAAGGGCGGACCACCATGCAGGAGGCGTGCAACCGCACCACGGTTGTGTACCCTTTCAGCTTCATCGCGTCCGGTGGGTCAGCATGAAGGCCCGGGCCCGCATGTCATGCAACCGGCACAACGGTTACTACGTGCCAGGAAACCGCACCGCCACTCGCGCCAATGCCGCGTCTTCTCGACTGCGGAACCAGTGTCGCGACTCGAGGCAGCCCTGCGCATGACCCAACAGTGCCAATCGAGCACAACGATCATGGGTCAGTCAGCCGCGGGGGAGGCGCGACGGTCGATATGGCCAAAAGTGGGCCGGCAGTAATTGCAGTAGCAGACGAGCAGAAGCAGCGGTCAAATCGCCTGCAGGCTCGCGTCCCCTCCTGAAGCGGCAGGAGAGCCTTCTCCCACGACATGAAGACGACGCGCCCGCGTTCCGTTCCTCGAACGACTCGCGCACGCGCAACGGCCGCCCCGCGAATCACCCGTCCCGTCGCATTAACTCCTCGGCAGGGCAAGTGACACCTTTGGCAGGCGAAGCGGGCGTCGTTTCACCTCTGCCATGATGACTGCGTCGAAAAAGGTGCGCCACGCCATTTAAATTCATATCCTTTTCCTCTTCCTCTTTCTCTCTCTTGCCACAGGGACCGGGAAAGGGGACATGTCGAAAAGGATCCTTCTTGGCGAAGGAAACGGGCCCCCGAGCCCTCCTACTGATCAGGGGTTCGAAGGCTGGCCCCTCGGAAGGGTTTGACAGCCGCCCTAAAGCACTCGGGCTTCGAGCCCATTACTAATCAGGGGTTCGAAAGCTGGCCCCTCGAAAGGGTTCGACAGCTACCCCAGAGCACTTGGGCTCCGCGCCCTCTACTAATCAGGGGTTCAAAGGCTGGCCCCTCGGAAGGGTTCGACAACCGCCCCAGAGCACACAGAGTGAGGGATGACTCTAGGTACGTCTGTTACATGGCCGAGGCTCGGGATACACTCCTGAGCTACCCTAGGACATTTCCGAGACCAGCAGGAGCGATTTTGTAACGGAATCCCACCAAAGGGAGGCATCGAGCCCTCGGACCCTATCGAATGGGTCCGGGTCCGGCAAATCACCTGCAGGTACTTTTGGAGCGCGCCTTTGGGCCACTAGCCGACCCTTATCAAACGGGGCACGGGCGTCCACTCGGATCACCCGCTAGCAACTCACTGGAGACACCATGTTCGGCGCCCTCCGAGGGCAACATGGCGCTTCCCCCCCCCTTCCTCCTTGCGGAAAGGCGACGAAGGGGCATATAATAAAAGTCGAGACAGTCCTTGATCGTCCTCTCGCTCCGTGCAGAGGCTCGGGGGCTGCTCTCGCAACTTGGCTACGACCAAACCGTTGACAGCGTCAACAAACCAGCCTAAAAACTCGGAACCTGACCATGCACCCGGGCTACGGCCAGGCCGCATGAGGGAACAACAAGGCCGGTCGAAGCATCACGAAAAGCACTAAGACCTCAAAGGAGTCAAACCACTCCTCCGAGGCCTCGGGGGCTACACCCGGCGGGTGCGCTCGCGCGCACCCACCGGAGCAAAGTATAACCGAGAAAGCCGGTCCCCTCACAGAGAAATGCGGCAAAGCCTCCAAGCGAGTACCAACACTCCCTTCGAGGCTCGGGGGCTACTGTCGGGTACCGTAATTAGGGGTACCCCCAACACTCCTAAACACGGCTGGTAAGCACCCTCAGCACAAACTACAAAGACTGATGGGCACGGTTCAGGTCAAGGCCTCGTCTACCAAGGGATGCAATCTCGCCTCGCTCGAGCCCGGCCTCAGGCGGGAACAGTAGTCCCGAACGAATTCATGCCTCGCCCGAGGGCCTCCTCAGGCAGTGGGCGCACCCTCGGCTCGCCCGAGGCCCAGCTCGGGCAGGCTTCATCGAGAAGCAACCTTGGCCAAATCGCCTCACCAACCGACCGTATCGCAGGCGCATTCATTGCGAGGATCGCCTGACACCTTATCCTGACATGCGCGTCTCAGTCGGCAAGGTCGAAGTGACCGCAGTCACTTCGCCCTTTCACTAACCGACCTGACAGGAAAACAGCGCCGCTCACCGCGCTCCGACTGCTGTGCCACCCACCGGGGTAAGACTGACAACAGCCAAGTCCAGCCTCGGGCGCAACAGGAAGCTCCGCCTCGCCCGACCTTGGGCTCGGACCGACCACGCCACAGGGGATACATCATTACCCTACCCCTAGCTAGCTCAGGCTACGAGGGAACAAGACCGACGTCCCATCTGGCTCGTCCCGGTAATAGGTAATGATGGCTCCCCGCGTGCGTCCATGACGACGGTGGTTCTCAGCCCCCTACGGAAGCAAGGAGACGTCAGCAGGATCCCAGCAGCACCGCCAGCTGTGCTTCTACAGGGCTCAGGCACTTCTCTGACGGCCACGTTATCGCATACATAGGGCTCTAGCACCTCTCTGACAGCCACGTTGGCATGTACACAGGGCTCAGGCACCTCTCTGCCAGACACGTTAGCGCATAGCTACACCCCCCATTGTACACCTGGACCCTCTCCTTGCATCTATAAAAGGGAGGTCCAGGGCCTTCATGCGGGAGGGTCGCGCGGAGGGACGAGCAAACAAACAGGCTCATTCTCTCTCTCGCGCGAACGCTTGTAACCCCTACTACGAGCACACCCCCTAGTGCGAGATAATACAGGCCGTGTTTTCCCCTTGTGTTCCGTCTCGCGCCAACCCATCTGGGCAGGGGCACGCAGCGACAAATTTACTGGTTGGCCTACGGACCCCCCGGGTCCAAAACGCCGACAAGTGTGTAATCTCCATGTTTCTAATATGTCCAGCATGTTTGATGAAGAATGTTGGAAATCTACTAGTAAACCTACGGCCATCCAATTAGAAAATCTTCGACATGATGGGTTGAAAGGTGGCCCAAACTTCGTGTAGTGGTTTCGTAATTATGTTAGTAATTGTCATTCTCTCATTGTCCATACTTAATCTTTGAATTTTGGACTTGGAAGATATAATGCATATACTAATTCCTTGTATAGGTTTCCAAAAACTCTGTGCACCCAGACTTGCAGCAAATGGCACATACCTCTGTGTCCGTCAGGAACTATACTCGCTATGATGTAAATGGATATCGCTTCCGAACCGCGAAATTGGAGAAGAGTCGACCATTGGCAGCCACCACCAATAGTGGTGTGTTGGCAAGTTCATATGTTGATGATGACAAAGTAGTGGACTATTATGGTGTTCTTCAAAACATTGTAGAGTTGATTTTTGATGGCCCCAAGGAACTTAAAGTCGTGTTTTTTGAGTGCAACTGGTTTGATGCTCATAGTGGGACTCATGTCGACAAGTATGGTAATGTCGAGGTGAAGCATAGCTCTAGGATTCTGAGCAGTATGAGCAATGTTGTCCTTGCAAATCAGGCAAAACAGGTGTACTACCTGCCATGTCCTCACCCAAGCCTTAGGGCTTGGTGGGTTGCAATCAAAGTCAACCCACAAGTCATCGCTCTAGAGGGTGCTGACTACGTGAGTACGAGCAGGGACAACGATGATGTTGTTTTTCAACTAGAAGCGGCGTCGAATCAAGACATAGCTCACCGATTCCATGTGACCAATGGAGAAGGCCTTGAAAATCTCTGTACCAATTCAAGCGACTTAATTGAAGAACCTAGCTCAAAGCACAAACGACCTGTTGTCGTTAGAAGATCAGTAAGGATCCAACGAAATCAAGAGCGTATGAATAAACAACGAGCCAAAGAAGCATCATCGGATGCGGATGACTTTTGATTAGTATGTTTCTTTTAGTTAATCAATTAAGCTATGTATTGCAATTTTCACATTATTAATTTTCATATTATTTGTTTCATATATTGTGGTTTGACATTAATTTATCTACAGTTGAACATGTTCAAGCATAGGAGATCGAGGAGGAGTGGGGGCAGCGCGGCCAGCGAGGACAGCTCGGGCAGTGGGCTTTTTCAGGGCACCTCACACAGCCGACAGAGGCAGCAACAGCTTCTCGACTGTCTAGACAAAGTGCAGGGTGAGGAGGGTGAGCAGGAGGCTCATGTGCAGGATGAGGAGGTTGACCCTATGGGGGCAGGCGGTGCGGGCGACGCGTCGGATGGTTCTACGTCCTTTAGGTATTATTAATTAATGTTGATTCAACTTACTTATGCATATTAGTTTTTAATCATTTCATCATATTGAATTTACTTGTATATACTTAGGTATAAGAAGAGCAATGCGCTTGGTCCGAGACCTGCCGAGAGGAGGCTCATCCGGCCGCATGGAGAATGGTGAGGCTTATTTCTGTTGTGTTAATTTCAGGTATTATTAATTAATGTTGATTCAACTTACTTGTTTTATTAATGTTTGTAGGTCATGGGAAGACTTGACTTGGGATGGTACATGCAGACGTCCCAAGGTGAACGCGGTGTTGGGTAGCCTCTATCGCTTCTACTACCCTGGCATGGTGGAGCTCAATGGCGAGAGGTTCGTGGCTATGCAGTGGGCCGACTGGGGTCTGAAGGACTATGTCTAGCAAGGGGAAAGCAGTAGCGGAGGGGGAAGTTCGGAACAAAGACGAAGGACTTGTCAGGTGGCTGTGTGGGACGAGTTCTAGGTGAGTTTACTTTCGTATATAAGCAATTCACTGAATTATTGCTTCTCCTAATCTTACTTTAACTTAACATCTCCGTTGATATGTAGGAGAGGTTCCAATTGCTGAATGAGATCGAGGAGGATCAGGCTCAGTGGGCACGTGTGAAGAGGCACTTTCGGAAGTGCGCTGATAAGGTCATCAAGGATGCCATGTACAATGCTCGCATCGCGGCCGTCAACTACTACTACAAGAAGATAAAGGGGCAGAACATGAGCAAATCAAAAGGGGCCAATGAGATCTACCTCACAGAGGAGCAGTACCTGGAGAGCGTTGTGGATTGGCTTGCGAAGGACATGGAAGCCTGGAGGTGGTTGGCTAAGAGATGGGCGTCGCCTGAGTGGATTGCAGAGTCCTAGAAGCACCGTGCCAACCGTGGCACTGAAGGACCGGGGCACAGGTACAACACCGATGGACACCTTGGTACCGCACGCCGCATGGTAAGTATATAAATCAAACTTGTATGTTACATCTATGAAAATTCTATGGTTTAACTCTTCTTTTTCATGCAGGAAGCTGAAAGTGGAGTTGCTCCAAGTTTTATGGAGGTTTACGTCCGTGGTCACCGTGGCCCTGATCCGGCGAACCTTGATGTGCTATGCAGCGAGGCGGCAAGGGAGAAAATGGTAAACAAGTTTGTATTTACAAATTAAATTGCATGTTTTGTGTCTAACTCCAACTCTAACTTTCTTTGCAGAATGCATATGGGGAGGAAATGACTCAACGCCATGGGCCTGACTTCGACTGGATGCATTCGGACTTAGATGCCTCGGCGTTGTACCACAGTGGTGGGGGTAGAAAGCATGGCAGGTGAGGTGTTTGTGTTTGATTCGACAATTTCATTAACAAGAATGTGTCCACTTAATGGCTCAACTATGTGTATCATGCAGGTTTGCCTTTGGCACTGGTGTTGTGGAGTATAACAGAACAATAGGTCAAGGGAAGGCATCGTCTTCGGCAGGGAGTTCTCGCTCCTCCAGGTCTGCTCGAGAGGCTCAGTTGGAGGAGGAGACTCAAGCAGCACAGGAGCAGGCTCGAGCAGCACAGGAGCAGGCTCGAGCAGCGCAGGAGCAGGTCGGACAACTGATGCAGTATATGGCTTCTTATTTTCAGGTAATTCATCTTTCTCATCACGTGTCATTGAATTCAAAGTATAATGTTGCGATTCTAACGTTTCATCCATTTGCAGGAAATGACTACTCGACTCGGCCCTGATATGAACTTGCCCGCTTTTCGCCCTCCCCAGGTAACACTATCTGAACACTTCAATTCCATAGCAACTCATTTTTTGTTATCAAAAATGGCTCGCAGGCACAAGGATGGGGACAGTGGCCAGGACAAGCTCCAGCGTCGCAGCCACTGTGGACCTGTGTTGGGTGGACGCAGGCACCTCCAGGCACTTGGACGGCTCCACCACCCCAAGGATCGCAGTCAGTCCTGGGATGGGTGCCACCGGTCTCCCAGCCACCGGCGGGCTCTCAGCCATTTCAAGCATGGATGGCACTGTGACACCCCAGTGTCACTCAGGGTTTTTCTCAAAAGCCAAACCAAGAACCATCAGTTTATGTGAACCAAAGTAAGCATGAGCAACAAAACAATTTAAGTGAGAAAGAATTCACCAAGTATATACTTAAAAGTGTCATGATCAAAGCAATTGAGTCCTTTAAAAGATAAGATTGTGCAACCCTAATTAAAAACCCTAAATGAGCCCCATGAGCAAAATTCAAGAAAGTAAGAAAAAGGGAGTGAAAAGTTTAAAATTTTGAGTTGAGCCAATTATATAAGTTAAAGTATGTTTATTAAGCAACAAGAAAGATTGAGAAGGCTTAGCCAAAATAATTAAATTAAATCCCCAAATCAGCCCTTGATCAATGAACCCTTAGAGAAATTCAGATTTCTGAATTTCTGAATTTTCAGACCTCTTCTCAAAGCTCATCTGTGTTCTCTGCTTTTCAAAACTCAAAGCCAGAAGATCCAAATATCGAAGTCGTGCCAAATTACCTTGAACACATTTTGGGAAAGTTTGAACTCAAACCAAATTCATTTGACACGATTTTGGCGCAGCTTAACCTCGGGACCAGGCATTCTGACACTGGCACCTTGGTGACGCTACAACTCCCTGTCCCTAGCCTAAAACCGCACGTCGTCCATACACAAAAGACAAAGCTTGGTCTGGTGAACAAATCCCTTGCAGTGATCTTGCCCAAATTCGCGAAGATTTGCTCCCAATCGGCGCTTGAACAGGGGCAGAGGCAACGGGAACACGTGTTCGATCGTGGCTGACACCCCTGGTTCACGCCCGTTCGCGCACCGCGCCTTCCCAGTGCACGCCCGCGCGCACTCGCCGGTCCACGACCGCCCGTGCACCGCGTTGTGCCTATAAAGCCTTCCCAGGCGCGCCCCACTTCGCCCCGCACTCACCCTCACCGGCCAGCCCCTTTCCCTCAGCTCCGGCGAGCTTAATTCCGCCCGCCATTGCCGCCAGAGCTTCGGCCACCGTGGCCAGCCCACTCCAGCCATCCTCCGGGCAAGCCAGTGCTTCTGCTAGCTCCGCCAGTAGCCCGTGAAGCTTGCCAAGCCCTCGGACCCGGCCGGACTTCACCGGAGGCCCGAGATTGACTTCACCGGACTTCGGTCTTCCGCCGCCGCGCGTGGACCGAGCTATCCAGTGAGTCTCCGCCCAATTCCTTGCGCTCATGTCTTCTCTGGCACCCCGTGGTCCTCCCTGACCCATTTGATTGAACTATCTCGCCGTGACCAGGCCGGTCTCCTCGCCGCCGACGAGCATCCCCGCCTGCGCGCGTGGACCGACCGACTCCGGCCATCTCCGACGGCGTTCCGCACACCGTTGTGATCCCCGCGACCTCCCCTTCATCCTCGACCACTTCACCGGAACAGTCTCGCCGCCGGTAAGCCCCTCCGCCCTTTTCTCCGCCGCGGCTACTGTTTAAGGTAGAAGAAGGACCTCGGGTTAGGTTTTGTAGAACCCGAGGGGTTTTCTGTAATGTCATAGACTCATGTGAGTAGTAGCTTAAGGACTGATTCGCGTAGAAAACTTAGAAAACCCGCCAGGGACCCCAGTGCAAAGTGAATTTCCATTTAATCAATTCTGTTATTCTTTTTAAATAACCAGAGAACTTGTAAAATTCATAACTTGATGAATTCCTAATCAAAAGATGTCAAACCAATTTTGCTAGCTCCTGTATATTATAATCTATCATTTAAAAATAGTAGACCCTATACTTTCTGTTCAAAATTTTAGAGTTTAAAATTAAAAACAGAAACCCACTAAACCTTATTTAATCAAGGAAAATTAGTTTTTCTTCTGTGCTGAACTTAAGAAAAATGGTAGATGATCAAACCTCTTGTAGACACTGTTTAAAAATAGTAGGAACCCCAGCATTAGAAATTATGATGTAGTTTCTCATTTAAAGATGTTTTGTCCAAAACTTAGAGAAAATCAGAAAGACATTAGAAATTAATGAACAGTGATTAATATTATTTTTCCTAGTTTACTTATGTAACAGAGAACTTAGGAAAAATACAGAGACCATTAATTTGGACCAGTTTTAAATTAAAATGATTTGTTTAGCCTAAATAAGACTGAAAATCAATTATTAAAGAGGCAAAACTATAACCAAAATGCTTAACAAAAATCCAGTGGACTTATAACCACCAGAGCCCCACTACAAAAATACAGAGCACCTCAGCCCAACTTTTTAAGTAAGGGAAATAAATACAAAGTGATAATAAGGCATTTTCCAACTAAATCATGAACAACCCCAAATAATGTGATAATGGGCAACCAAAAATTAGCTAAGTCCATGATGAGGTAAACTACCAGAGAAAAATGCAAACCCATGAAAAAGAAGCAAACTCATACCAATTGTTAATGATTTAAGAGAAAGGCCATTTAATTCAAATAATGCATACCACCCCTTCCCTTAAGCAAAAAGATGCCAAACTTCAGAATGATTGCTCTTGCACAAAATAATAACCAAGAAAAATAAGAACTCTGTTGTTTGATGTTTTTCCAATATAGTGGTAGTAGAAAGCACCCATTTGGCTAGAAACTTGAGAAAACCATAGAAAAATAATTAAAAGGTATTAATGACTAGAAATTTGTATCAAGTCATGTTATAACACCTAAAAGCCAGCAAAAATAAGTCCTGAAGAATTACCCACTGTTAAATAGTAGTTGTAGTTCAAAGCACCCCTTCTGCCCTAGAGTTTAATAATTTTGTACAGAGAAAACTATTCACTTTCTGATCCCCAAATTTTAAGACAGAGAAACACACACCAGTAGCAAGCCTCTGTAATTTTTGCAGAATTTTTAGAATTTTATAAAAGCAACTTGTAGTTCAAACCTACTCCAAAACATTAAAGAGAATAAAAGAAAAGGAAAGAAGAAATAAGCCCCACCTCAATAAGTCTAACTTGAGTACTTATCATTTATCCCTAAGACTTAAAAAGAATTCAGTGGAACCCCAAAATTTAACCTACCACTTACCTTAGCTAAATTTGAACCAGTTTACCAAGTATACCACCCAAGGGTCTTACATAAGTAAAGTTAACTTTGTTTAACTCAAGAAAGATCATACACCTTTAAAGTTGTGATTTCTAAATGCACATATCATATCATGCATATATCTTACGCATTGCATTCATTAGATTGTAATCTTGCCGACGGAGAGTACGTGCTCATCCCCGAGCAAGGACCTGTCCAAGAGGAGGACCAGGAGCAGGCTTCAGAGGCTGCTATTGAGGATCTCCCCGCAGCCCCAGCAATTGAAGGCAAGCCCCGATTTTATGCATAACCTATTAATTATGCTATTTTACTACACTTAATGCTTGTAGGATTGCAATGTGCACTTAAGTGTAGGAGTTGCTTGAAACCTCTAGTTGCATGAACTTAGGATTCCTTTTTGAGATGAATACTAGTATGCTAGGTCGAGTAGCTGCTTGCTAATCAGGATCTCGGTAGAAGTCGAGTGATTTTTCTAGCACTCGCGCGAGGTCAGGAATTGATTGTATTCATCTTGATAACGGGATAGATGTTGGTCTATGGACTTGGATCCAGGGAGGATGCCTTGTCTATGAGACGGGAAAAAGAATTAAGGATTAATGTGTGGATACCTGAGTCAAGCTTTTGAACGTACTAAGCACATGCCGGGAAAAATGGTAACCGGTAAACCTAGTACCTGAGTGAAGCCGGGCGCGGACTTTATCCCTCATGCGACCTGAGACTGGGTCTCCCATGCTAGCTATGGTGGGTACAAGTGCGGTCACTGCACGGCGGCAGCCGGGGTCAGTGGAGCATTGTATGCCAAGGCGGTGAGGCCTGGACGCGAACGGGGAATCGATGGGGATGGTTGTCATGTGTAGGGTCAGAGTACCCTGACATGCCGTGTGTTTAGGTTTACCTTGCAAGGTTAAAAACTCGATTCGAATCGTCTGCTTCTCGTAGCTAATGAGACTGCTTGTTCCTTGTACTGCATCGAGTAAGAAGTGAAATGTGGTTACATGAGATAACTTGTTGATTGAACTAATTGATTGTTACCATGTATGCTTAGAAGGAGCAAATCTAGCTAAGTTAATGATGGTAGAAATTGAAAAGCAAAAAAAATTGACTTTAGAAACAGCTAGTGCTTTTGGCAAACCAAACCCCTCAGCCAAACAGCTGCATAGTCTAGAGGTAGAGGAGTAGACTCCTCACACAGGTTAAGTCTAGCTGAGTATTAGTATACTCAGCCTTGCTTGTGGCACCATTTTTGCAGGTACCATTCAGGAAATGGTTGATGGTGTGACTTGGCCTACCACCCTGCCACCGGGTTGGACGGTCGAGTGGGATGTTGCTCCGGCAGGAGAGGAGCATGAGGAGTAGTGGGCTAGGCCTTGCCCATTTCCTCATTACCGACGACATCGATTATCCGCTGCACTTTACTTTATGAACTTTATTTGCTACTCAAGAACTCCGATTTATGTAATAATTCAGTACTTAATTTGAGGTTTCCTGTTTTATTGTATTTCTTCTGTGACTCACCTTCGAGTGAGATTGTGGAATTTGATCCTGGTTAAGTGGCTCTATCAGACTAGATCTGAAGGACTGACGGGTTATTCCGATTTAAGTGTGTCACGGCCCTTGAGGCGTGACTTAGGCACTTAAGCTGGAATAATTCGGGTGGTTCTGCCACAGGCACCACCACCGACGGGGTGGGTGCCACCACCTCAGGGGTGGCCAGCACAACAGTACCCGTGGATGCATGCACAGCCTCCTCATCACAATGGATCACAGGTGACGTTCCATGTTTAGTTTTATGCAAATAGTGACCAAACATAGCAATGTATAGGTATAGGGATAGCAAAACACATCCTTATTTGAATGATTGATGAGTTGCAGGGTTCAGTGTCACATGCTCAGGGATCGGAGGGTGCTGTCAACGTCCAAGACTTCCTCGTCCATGGTTCTGGAGGGACTGGCCACCTTCCTGGTGGCGGAGGAGGGAGTGGCCAAAACTCCCACAGCCCGCAGGAGTGAGTAGTGAGTTTGTTTATTGTATGGACTATGTATAGACTTTATTATGGATGTGATTATGGTATTGAAACTATGTATGGACTATGGACTATGTATGGACCATGTATTGCTTGTGAATGTGGTTTGTGAAATCTGTATTGCTAGTGAAATCTGTATATGTGAATGTGTGTATTTTGCTGTAAATTAAAAGGTGCAGAAAAATCTGTTTTGGGGGGTATCATATATTTTCGTCGGCCTGTTCGGAGGCCGACGACAAAAATAAAGAACCTATTTTCGTCGGCCACCGTGGCCGACGCAAATACCCAGCCGAGCACCTATTTTCGTCGGCCTTGGGAGGCCGACGAAAATAGGTCATTTTCGTCGGTATCGACGAAATAGTTGCCTATTTTCGTCAAACATATTTTTGGCGGCTGTCGACGAAAATAGCCTATTTTCGTCGGTTTACGCTTATTTTCGTGGGTTTTTGGCCCACGAAAATTTAGGTGTTTCCTAAAGTGACAGAAGCAGAGCCTTGGGAGCAACAAACTAGAGCTCCTCACCAGCACTGGATGCAGGTTGCCTCCATCACATGAATGGTTGATAAAGCGAGCCACATTTCCCACTCTGGTTGCATCAATGTTGACTCTTAAGCATGCTTTACCAGAAGGGAGGTGCTCTCTTATGACAATCAGCGCGGGACAGAGCTTGCCACCAGAGGCAAGTTCATCATACACCTTGTGCCATCTCCGCGCTTCTTCAGTTGTCAAAAACTCCCCTACAGTTTAAATACAAAGATTACCACAAAAGAAAGCAACAGTGGCTATAGGTTCGCTGACCTGAAACTGTGGGGAACAAAACAAAAATAATGTAATTTTTTTAGAGACAACATGTATTAGTTAAAGTTTCCAAATAATACCAACAATCACTAATATTATATTTTTCAAATATCAGCACATAATGCATTCAAATATATATATGGCAGGTATAACGGGAGCCCTGGGCTTCCAATAGTTAAAGGAAGCCCAGGCCGATCATCACTGCAACCTGGTTCAACCTAGAGCACCGACTGGACCAGTCTGTCGGTTGCACCACCCGCGCCCACATCTGTGCGCGCAAAAAAGGAAATGCATGCATGAGTCAAACACGTTCCCTTGCATTCGCGTAAATTTAGGAAAGATATGTGTGACGGTTTCTATTTTTAAATATTTTATTTTCTCCATAAATTTAGGATCGCTGCAACAACCATGCAGCTAGACTCCTAAGGACCATTTTATGATATATACTGCTACTAAATATGCTACCCTGTGTAGATAATTATGCAATTCGGTATACTGCGTAAAAATCTGTTACCAGCTGCATGCACACGAATTTATGATAAAAATAATGTGCAATGAAAGGAAATGAATTACACGCATAGAAACAAAAAATCGTATTTAATGTTTTATTTCCTTCATAAATATAAGATCCCTCCAACAACCATGCAGCTAAACACATTAGATCTAGTTTATGATATATACTGATACAAATTATACTACATGGTGTAGGTATTTATGCAATTCGTTACACTGCGTAAAAAATCTGGCATGTTGTTCACTGGTGGACGCATCTCCGGGTTGGAGCGTAATAACCTTAAGTTTTGAACACAAAATCCCTCAATTATAAGCGTATATACCGAGCCAATGTGAGAGGTTGATAGCTCTAGTAGGTTGTTATTACGATCCTATTTTTATGGCAGATACAAAAAACATGGCAGCCTTATGCATGCGGTTATACAGATCCAAAAATTATGACAAAATGCATGCATGAGTCAAACAAGTTCCCTTGCATGCGCCTAAATTTAGGAAAGATATGTGTGACAGTTTTATTTTAAATGCTTTATTTCCTCCATAAATTTAGGATCGCTGCAACAACCATGCAGCTAGACTCGTAATGACCATTTTATAATATATACTGATACTAAATATGCTATACTGTGTAGATAATTATGCAATTCGGTATACTGCGTAAAAATCTGTTACTAGCTACATGCACACGAATTTATGATGGAAAGAATATGCAATGAAAGGAAATGAATTACATGCATAGAAATAAAAAAATCGCATTTAATGTTTTATTTTCTTCATAAATATAGGATCCCTCCAACAGCCATGCAGCTAAACGCACTAGAACTAGTTTATGATATATACTGAAACAAATTATACTACACGGTGTAGGTATTTATGCAATTCCTTACACTGCGTAAAAAATCTGGCATGTTGTTCACTGGTGGACGCATCTCCGGATGGAGCGTAAAAACCTTAAGTTTTGAGCATAAAATTCCTTAATTATAAGCGTAAATACCGAGTCAATGAGAGGTTGATAGCTCTAGTAGGTTGTTATTACGATCTTATTTTTATGACAGATCCGAAAAATATGGCAGCCGCATGCATGCAGTTTCTATTTTTATACAGATCCAAAAATTATGGCAAAATCGTGGGAGTTTCCATTGCATGCGCGCAAATTACGAACAGCATAAATCAAGGAATTGCCTTTCCAATGTGCATGCAGTAAACTGATATACGAACTCCGCGTTCAAGCATAAAATCGTACAGTTTTTAGCGTAAATAATATATGTGGTAGGCATAAAACACAATAATCGAAAAGAAAACTGCGCCGGATCGGAGGATGTCACACACGATCATCGCTGCGCGCATCTCGCGCCTTCTGTGACGCCGCTCGCTCGAACATCACGCCTCATGCGTCGTCGTCGCTACTCGCACGTCGACGGGCGTCGCTTGCTCGCCGGCCTTGGAAGTGCCGCCTCCTCGGGGCTTCGGGGACGCCGCCGCTTGCCCGCACAAGGGCCTCGCTGTCGCTCGCCCTCTGGATCGGGGAACCGCCGCCACTACTCCGGATTGAGGAACCTCCGCCACCGCGCGTCGAGGTAATGGAGGTGCGGCCACCGGCCTGGGAACCGCCGCCACCGCACAAGGGCACTGCCGTCGCTCGCCCTCTGGATCGGGGGCCGCCGCCTCTACTTCGGATCGAGGAACCGCCGCCACCGCATGTCGAGGTCGGGGAGCCGCAGCCACCACATCCACCACAGCCCCTGGCCGGGGGTCCACCGCCACACGCGCTGTCGGGCAACCACCGTCGCTAATGAATCGAGATGTGGCGTGAAAAACTGATCCCTAGCACTCGGATTTTCTTTTATAGATGTCTGGACCTGGTCCGGCTCGACCAGATTACACTGTCTGGCCTGGGCTTCCTTTAGTTATTGGAAGCTCAGGGCTCCTAATATACAATCTATATATATATCAGCGCACAAGCTCAGCACAGAGCACACTATTCTGAATATTAACTGATCTAGTCATAAAGCACCTCTTATATAACTGTATGAGCTAAACATAAGAATGCCAGGCTAAACAAAATCCAATCTTTTATTCTGCTGCAACCTCATAAACAGATGACAATTAGCTAGCTAACAATTAGCTATCTGGGTCTAAACAGATCCTTGCTACTAGCAGAAAATTTAAAGAACTTCCCAAGTGGAAAAAACGTGTTTGATCTTGAAAATCTATGTATCTGACGTGGATAGCTTTAGCTTATATCTGGAAGTCTCGTGCTTCATGACTACACTACAACTGGTATTTTCTTGTAGCTGGCAAAATGAACTTACATCACGGATACAAAGAATTAGCATCCCCTACAACTCTGAACTTGTTGCTGTCAGAAGCTCTCTCAACTCCCTGAGGATCTAGTAGTAGCCAGCTAACAATTAGCTATCTGGGTCTAAACAGATCCTTGCTACTGGCAGAAAATTTAAAGAACTTCCCAAGTAGAAAAAACATGTTTGATCTTGAAAACAGATGAAGGGGCAAGAAGTTAAACTATTCCACGAGCTAATCTCCTAACTGGATCTTTTGGATAGAATGTGGCACAAAACTAATCATGAACGTCAATGTACTATCAGTTTTCTATTTAGATCTGACGTGCCGAAACTCTATTACCACATTAACATTGGTCTGAACTCCCTGAGGATAAACTACTCAGCAAGTCAACAACAGCTTACACTGAAAAAAAGGCATGATTCTTGTAGTCCTTTTTGCAAAGGGCACAAGGCTAAAAACTGTATCGGACTGCAATTGTATTTTACACAAATCCTTATGTCTAACAGAAATCTTGGACTTAAACAACATAGAAAAAAATTGACGATTGTCAGCTCAAGTCCCAGAGTAATCACTGCTTTTATTATCACCCACTACCTTTAAGGAATCAATTATCCAAGTCAGTAACCAATCGGACTCCACCCATACCCATTCATAAGTCACAAGATGTCAGCGGTAGAACACAAATGGCCTCGTGCATTCATGAAAAAAACAATATGCATACTAATTAGGAGTCCAACATGAGACTTACAGTAGGCTTTTTTCTGATTCAAGGCCATAAAGAGTGAGGAATGGTTTTGCAAGGTTTTCTTCAGCAGTGTCAACATATATAAACATTATCTGCAATGTCATGGACATGTTTAACCAAAATAGTCATCCAGGTGATGTGATTATGGTAAGAAACAAAATAAAATCACTAATAAAAGCACTATATCAAGAAAAGGGGAACATATAGCCTCTCAAATTTCATATAAACATATTGTCGGTGTTTCGACCCCGGGGGCTCCCTGGACCGACGAGTAAATTGTCGCTGCGTGCCCTAGCCCAGATGGGTCGGCGCAAGACGGAGCGCGAAGGGGGGAAAAGCCCGGAGGGAGACAGGCGTAAAAGGGGAAACCCACGGCCTTCGTGTTTGTCCCGCGCCCAGGTCGGGTGCGCTTGCAGTAGGGGGTTACAAGCGTCCGCGTGGGAGGGAGCGAGAGGCTTACGCGCGCGTCGTCCCGTCCTTCCCCGCGCGGCCAACCCTCTGTAAGAGGGCCCTGGACCTTCCTTTTATAGGCGTAAGGAGAGGGTCCAGGTGTACAATGGGAGATGTAGCAGTGTGCTAATGTGTCTAGCAGAGAGGAGCTAGTGCCCTAAGTACATGCCGTCGTGGCAGCCGGAGAGGTTTTGGCACCCTGTTCGTGTGATGTCGTGGCCGTCGGAGGAGCGCTGGAGCCTGGCGGAAGGACAGCTGTCGGGGCTGTCGAGTCCTTGCTGACGTCTCCTTGCTTCCGTAAGGGGGCTAAGAGCCGCCGTAGTCATGGAGCATGCGGGGCGCCATCATTACTTGTTTACCGGGGCGAGCCAGATGGGACGCCGGTCTTGTTCCCCGTAGCCTGAGTTTGCCAGGGGTAGGGTAATGATGGCCCCTCCTGTGACATGGTCGGTTCGAGCCCTGGGTTGGGCGAGGCGGAGGTTCCTCCGAGGTCGAGGTCGAGTCTGTCTTCCGAGGCCGAGGTCGAGTCCGAGCCCCTGGGTCGGGCGAGGCGGAGACCGTCGGCTGAGGCCAGGGCCGAGTCCGAGCCCTGGGGTCGGGCGAGGCGGAGTTCGTCGTCTTCCGGGGCCAAGGCCGAGTCCGAGCCCTGGGGTCGGGCGAGGCGGAGTTCGTCGTCTTCTAGGGCCGAGGCCGAGTCTGAGCCCTGGGGTCGGGCGAGGCGGAGTTCGTCGTCTTCCGGGGCCGAGGCCGGGTTCGAGCCCTGGGGTCGGGTGAGGCGGAGCTTTCTATGGCGCCCGGGGCCGGACTTGGCTGCTGTCAGCCTCACTCTATCGAGTGGCACAGCCGTCGAAGCGGTGCAGGCGGCGCTGTCCTCTTGTCAGGCCGGTCAGTGGAGCGGCGAAGTGACTGCAGTCACTTCGGCTCTGTCGACTGAAGGGCGCGCGTCAGGATAAGGTGTCAGGCCATACTTGCATTAAATGCTCCTGCGATACGGTCGGTCGTCGTGGCGATCTGGCCAAGGTTGCTTCTCGGCGAAGACTGGGCCTCGGGCGAGCCGAAGGTGTGTCCGTTGCTTGAGGGGACCCTCGGGCGAGACGTAAATCCTCCGGGGTCGGCTGCCCTTGCCCAAGGCTGGGCTCGGGCGAGGCGAGATCGTGTCCCTTGAGTGGACCGAGCCTTGACTTAATCGCACCCATCAGGCCTTTGCAGCTTTGTGCTGATGGGGGTTACCAGCTGAGCTTAGGAGTCCTGGGGGTACCCCTAATTATGGTCCCCGACAGTAGCCCCCGAGCCTCGAAGGGAGTGTTAATACTCACTTGGAGGCTTTTGTCGCACTTTTTTGCAAGGGGACCGGCCTTTCTTGATTGCGTTTTGTTCCGGTGGGTGCGAGTGAGCGCACCCGCCGGGTGTAGCCCCCGAGGCCTCAGAGGAGTGGTTTGACTCCTTCGAGGTCTTAATGCGTTTCATGATGCTTCGGCCGGTCTGGTTGTTCCCTCATGTGAGCTGGCCGTAGCCTGGGTGCTCAGTCGAGTTCCAAGTTCTCGGGCTGGTATGTTGACGCTGTCAACGGTTTGGCCGGAGCCGGGTTTGCGAGAGCAGCCCCCGAGCCTCCGCACAAAGCGAGAGGACGGTCAAGGACAGACTCGACTTTTTTACATACGCCCCTGCGTCGCCTTTCCGCAAGGAGGAGGGGGGAAAAGCGCCATGTTGCCCTTGGAGGGCGCCGAACATGGTGTCTCCAGTGAGCTACTAACGGGTAATCCGAGTGGACGCCCGTGCCCCATTTGTTAGGGGTCGGCTAGTGGCCCGGAGGCGCGCTCCAAAAGTACCTGCGGGTGATTTGCCGGACCCGGTCCCCTTTTGACGGGGTCCGAGGGCTCGATGCCTCCCTCTGATGGGATTCCGTTACAAAATCGTTCTCGTTGGTCTCGGAAATGTCCTAGGGTACCTCGGGAGCGTAGCCCGAGCCTTGGTTATGTATCGAACGTACCCAGGGTCATCCCTCGCTCTGTGTAACACCCCTGGTGTTACTGTAACTAAAACTTGAGCATGGCATCATAAGCATCGGCATTGCATATGTTTGACACACCTAGAGTGCATTCACTAGGCAAAAATTTCAAACAAGTTGTATTGTTTTAATGTTTTGCAAATAGGACCCTGGATAGGAAGCTTTACCCTAAATAGGGATTAAAGGGGTAAAACCTAACCCAAATTGAGAAAACCTAAATACTTTAGGGAAATAGTTATAAAATATCCCCAAAAATAAAGTTGAACCACAATTACACCCCTGGGATACTAAAAACCCTAATTGGAACCTGGAAAACCCTAAAACTAAACCCTAGGGGCTTATGTGCAAAATTAGTCCACTTTTGGACTAAGGTGCAAAAACCAAGTCAAATAAGTTTCTTAAGTCCTTTGGTTCACAAATGTGTGGACTTGAAAGCCAAATATTGAGTTTTGGACTTAAATGCAAAATGGACCTCAATTAGGATCTATTCTAAGTCTGAAATTCAGTGTTGAGGGCTCAACTTAGGAGCATTGTATCTTGCAAATATAGGGTTTTTGCCCTAGGTCACCACATCAAACTTGTAGCCTAATCATAGGAGAACAACCTTGCTTAAGGTTGTGAGCTCGGTTGTTAAGAAAAACCCAGAGATAATTAAGCCCAAAGTTGGACTGTCAGGTCACTGAGTCTGAATTTTTAGAGAAACAGTGCAACTACTGAGACTTTGAGCAAAGATTCCTCTATGGTCCAGCATGAATCTGCCCATGGCATCTATGACAAACTTGTAGCTGGTTAGTAGATCTATAACTTTGCTGCAGAGTTTGGTTTGTGTTGCCACAGAAATTTGGAAGAAATCTGGCCCTAAACTATGGCTGTCAGGCTTACTGAAGAAGTACGTGCCATGGTACAGTGACTCGGACAGATCAAAACGACAGCACGACAGTCTCTCACCGCCGACGACCGATCTCCGCTGAGATTCACGCCGCCGCCGTTGCGATTCACGTCGCCGGTGACCAGATAAGGCCGCTCGGTAAAAGCCATGAGCCGGACGGCACTCCGGTGAACCTCCCCGGTACTTCCCCTCTACTTTGCGGCTGGAGCGATAGGCTCGCCGGTGAACCGCCGCCTCCTGGCCGTGCGCCGCGTGGCTCTCACTTTCCACCGCACCGCCACGACTTACCCTCGCTCCCCGTTGATCGCCGGAACAACTGCCACGCCACTGGACACGAATTCACCGCGCCCGCCTTCTTCTCCATTTCCGGCCGCCGCGCGTTCTCCCCAAATTCACCGGCCGCCGTCAGAGCCTCCTATAAATTGAGCCCCCGGCCAGCTGCACTAGGTCATACCGAAGCCATAGCACCCACTCTCCCCCTCGATTAGCCCCTCTAGCCAGAGAATCGCCGTTTTTCCCCAAATCAGCTTCCGCCACCGTGAAACAAGCTTCACCGTTGCCAGCCCTTTTTCCGGTCAGTCCCCGTCCCCTGCTTCCTCGTTTAAGCTTTCTCACATGCCCACGATGCTTGCCGACCCACTGAATTGCACGGAGTAGCCTCTGGTCGCCGGGAACGCGTCGGTCTTGCCGCGATGCTCACGGTCACCGTGGCCGGAGAGTTTTAGTGCGCGATTGATGAAATTAAGTTAGGGGAAACATCGATCATGGTGTGAATTAGGTATTAGTCAACGGAGAGCGCCAGTCGTAGCCCCAATCGGCTGGCGTAAGTGCTCGCCGGAGCTCAGCCGTGCGTGAACGCCGTCGAGGACGTGTCGGGTAAAGAAATGGAAGGGGAAGGGTCTTTCTGTAATCTGTCACCGGCACACAGGAATAGTACAGGAACTTATTTCCAGTTACCCAGAACCCCAGGGACCTTTCCGCAAGATCGCCAGCGCGGGCGCGCGTGGGCGCTTTCTCCCTCTGACTGGGCCGCTTGGGCTGAAACCAGCCCAGATTATTCACTGGTTTTCCTTTTTCTTTTATTTCCAGAGCCAAAACAATTACAAAAAAATGTAGAAAAATAATAAAATTGTGAAACCAATTTTCCTAGGCTTGTTATTTTCCCTAGAATTTAATAAAAATAGTTTTGTGATTTTTAGTGGAAATAAGAAATTTTAGGGTATTTAAAGTAGTTAAAAGTATTAATTATGGATTTTTAGAAAATAATTGGTAAGTCCAAAAATGCCCAAACTTTTTATGGGAACTTAAAACAATATTTAGAAGCCTTGGGTAGAGTTTGACTTGATTTGGACCATGTTTGATAACTAGAACCCAAAACCACCCCCCTGCCCTATGAACTCCTTTACCGACTCCGGAAACCCTAAGTTCTCGGAGTTCCGTGAAGGAAAGTTGTATTCAAGACTTAGATAATAAATCTTTATTATCTTCGCACTCTCATGCGCATTACATGGCATCCATTCTTATATATGTATATATATGGTTATGTTAGAACGTGAAGAAGAAGTGGAAGTCACCGAAGAAAGGACACCACCACCCTCGGATTCTCAAGCAGGCAACTGCTTCTACTTCGATATTTGTGGATCCGAGCCAGATTCACCTGTTAACGAAGGCAAGCCCCGGTGCATTTGCCACCTCCCTTGATGTTTTTAAAATCTTTCTCACTTGCTTGCTGCATTAGGTGATAGGAGTTGATTGATTAAACAATTCCTGCATTACCTTCCTTGATCTTGATTACCCTCCTTGAAACCCTGTTTTTTACAAAAAGGTTTTACTATGCTTAGTATTGCTTTAGAAAAATAAAAGGATTTGTTTTTCAAAAGATGTTTGGCAAAGTGGGAGGGTTGTTTTCGAAAATAAAACTTGATGGTGAATCCATCATGGCCATGATGGATTCAACATCGGAAAAGATGTACCTCTGCCAGGTACCAAGTTTTTGAGTTAAAAGATTAAGCTGAGACCGGGCGGGTGACTTGCATGAGAAAGGAGTCTCGGTGTAGTGTCTCCGTCTGAGTCGATTAAGGACCTTGTCGATGTAGGCCTGCTGACCGAGGACCCTTTAACTGGTCACATGCCTCGTCATGGGTAAGCCTTGCCTCGGGCAGACTAAGGCCAGAATAAGATAACACGAAATGGGCGTGGAGCGGTGGCGAGAGTAGCGTGTACCCTCCGTGGCAAGAGGCTGGACGGTGGTGTATCTGTGCTCTCGGTTTGCGTGAACCTGATCTGGTCTTAAGAACCCCGGTGGCGGGTTGACATATGCAAGGGTTAAGTGCTACATATGTCGTGTGATTGGAGATCCTCAGCTGAGTATAATCGATTCGGATCGCCGTACCTCCGCGGTTATGGAGACTTGGCCACTGACTTACACGTAGCATTCCACTAAAGATGATGGGTTTTTGTTAAGAAATTGGCTAGTGCAGGACCAGTGATTGAACTAGGGTAGAAAGAACTCTAGTTGCAGGTAATTGTACTTAATTTGACAAATAAAATTGGATTTTTAAGGATCCACTTTAGTAAGCATTTCTGCAAAACAGAGTCTTTGATTATTGAAAAGCCTTACCTTGACTCCCATATAACCAGCATACCCTTGAGAGTCTTTTCTTTAGTCGGGTAAGACTTGCTGAGTAATTCCATACTCAGGGTTTATCCCTTCGTTGTTTTTAGGTGAGGAAGTAGCAGATTTCTGTTGCTTCTGTGCCAAGGTGGTTCCTAAGGAGGAAAAACAAGATTGAAGTGCGGGAGGACTTGGTCCTCCACATAGAAAACTTTTGCTTAAAACTTATCGGGAGGAGTCTGTGCCTCCCTTGGTTTGTATAATATTACTACTCAGCACTCGCTTTTAGTTCTGGTCTGTAATAAAACAACTTGAGCTTGCTTTTTAAATAAATGTAAGTTATGTAATCGCTTCCGCCATTCTTTATCTCCGATGTTCTGTAATGTCTGCAAGATGGGTGAATCGTTCCTGGTAAGGTAAGGAAAGATACCGAACTTATCAAGTGACTTAGGAACATCTACAGGGTGTCTGATGTCTGTTAGACAAGTGACTTAGGAACATCTATAGAGTTTGTAATAGAGTTGAAGCCCGGTACGGCTCCTATTTCTCGAAGATCGTACCGTATGCCTCCTAATGAGTTGGCAGAGTTGAAGATTCAATTGCAAGATCTCCTGGAGAAAGGATTTATCCGGCCAAGCTCATCGCCATGGGGTTGTCCAGCCATATTCGTCAAAAAGAAGGATCAAACCTTACGAATGTGTGTGGATTATCGGCCCTTAAATGAGGTCACCATCAAAAACAAGTACCCTCTTCCAAGGATTGACATTCTATTTGATCAATTGACTGGAGCTAGGGTATTTTCAAAGATTGATCTCCGATCGGGCTATCACCAGATCCGTATTCGGCCCGAAGATATACCAAAGACCGCGTTCACTACGCGATATGGGTTGTTTGAGTATCTGGTAATGTCTTTCGGGTTAACAAATGCTCTGGCCCACTTCACATATTTGATGAACTCGGTGTTCATGCCCGAGCTAGACAAGTTTGTGGTGGTCTTCATTGATGACATTTTGATATACTCCAAGAATGAAGAGGAGCACGCCCAACATTTACGGATCGTATTAACGCGCCTGAGGGAACATCAGTTGTATGCCAAGTTCAGCAAGTGCGCGTTTTGGCTGGAGGAAATTCAATTTCTGGGACATGTTCTATCTTCCAGAGGGATTGCGGTAGACCCCAGCAAAGTCAAGGACATTTTGGAGTGGAAACCCCCGACCACTGTTCATCAGGTCCGAAGTTTCCTTGGACTGGCTGGATATTATCACAGATTTATACCAGACTTTTCTAAGCTTGTGAAGCCAATCACAAGTTTATTGAAGAATGATGTTAAATTCAATTGGTCTTCAAAGTGTGATGAAGCCTTTGAACAATTGAAGACACTATTGACCACTGCTCCGGTATTGGCTCAACCGGACATCGCCAAGCCTTTTGATGTATACTGTGATGCATCTGGCAGTGGACTCGGCTGTGTGCTAATGCAAGAGGGCCGAGTAATTGCATATGCTTCACGGCAGTGGCGCCGACATGAAGAGCATTACCCAACTCATGATCTGGAGCTAGCTGCTGTGGTCCATGCCCTGAAAATTTGGCGTCACTACCTGCTGGGAAATATCTGTCATATCTATACAGATCATAAGAGTTTGAAGTACATCTTCACCCAGTCAGAATTAAATATGAGGCAGAGACGATGGCTTGAGCTTATTAAGGACTATGAACTGGAAATCCATTATCACCCAGGCAAAGACAATGTTGTGGCAGATGCGCTAAGCCGTAAGGTTGCCTGTCATTGTCTTACAATGAAGACCTCTGACAACACTTTATGTCAAGAGATGGAGAAGCTAAACCTGGGAATGGTCCAACAAGGAACTTTGAATCAGCTAAAGCTTGAGTCAATCCTCTTACAAAGGATAATTGATGCCCAAAAGGATAATGAAGGCATGAAACACATTCGTGAAAAGATAAGGGCTGGAAAAGCCAAATGTTTCAAAGAAGATAATCAAGGTGTTGTATGGTTTAATAACCGCATAGTAGTGCCAAAGAATGAAGAGCTCCGCCAGCAGATTCTTGATGAAGCACATCTTAGCCGCTATTCTATTCATCCCGGAAGCACTAAGATGTACCAAGACTTGAAGCAATATTACTGGTGGACAAAGATGAAGATCGAAATTGCACGCTATGTGGCTAGATGTGACACCTGCAGGCGTGTCAAGGCCATACATTTGAAAGCTGCTGGTCCATTACAGTCGCTACCAATACCGACATGGAAATGGGAAGACATAAGTATGGACTTTATTGTGGGATTGCCCAGGACCGCAAAAGGGTATGACTCTATCTGGGTGATTGTTGATCGACTTACAAAGATTGCTCACTTTCTGCCGGTCAAGACAGATTCCCCGGTTACGGTCTATGCCCAATTATACATTGCTCGTATTCTTAGTCTGCATGGTGTTCCGAAGACCATAGTGTCGGATCGTGGACCACAATTTGTAGCCAAGTTTTGGGAAGCGCTTCACAAATCCTTGGGTACTAAGCTGCTCCACAGTTCGGCCTATCATCCTCAAACCAGTGGACAGACTGAGAGAGTTAATCAGATACTCAAAGATATGTTGCGAGCATGCGTTCTGGACTTCTCACCGAAATGGGATGAATGTTTGCCTTTGGCGGAGTTTTCATATAATAATAGCTATCAAGAAAGTATCAAGATGGCACCCTTTGAAGCTTTATATGGACGACGGTGTCGTACTCCGCTAAATTGGTCTGAACCAGGAGAAAGGTACTTCTTTAGGCCTGATATGGTGATGGAGGCCGAGGAAAAGGTTTGGAAAATTATTCATAATATGAAGAAAGCACAAGCTCGTCCAAAGGGTTATGCAGACAAACGGCGAATGCCCTTATATTTTCATGAAGGAGACTATGTCTACCTGAAAGTTTCACCCATGAAGGGAGTATCGCGTTTCGGGGTTAAAGGGAAGCTTGCACCCAGGTACAAAAGCTGTGACGGAACCTCCCAAGTAATTAGGCCCACCTACAGTTGTCCTTGTCTAACAGACATCAGACACCCTGTAGATGTTCCTAAGTCACTTGATAAGTTCGGTATCTTTCCTTACCTTACCAGGAACGATTCACCCGTCTTGCAGACATTACAGAACATCGGAGATAAAGAATGGCGGAAGTGATTACATAACTTACATTTATTTAAAAAGCAAGCTCAAGTTGTTTTATTACAAACCAGAACTAAAAGCGAGTGCTGAGTAGTAATATTATACAAACCAAGGGAGGCACAGACTCCTCCCGATAAGTTTTAAGCAAAAGTTTTCTATGTGGAGGACCAAGTCCTTCCGCACTTCAGTCTTGTTTTTCCTCCTTAGGAACCACCTTGGCACAGAAGCAACAGAAATCTGCTACTTCCTCACCTAAAAACAACGAAGGGATAAACCCTGAGTATGGAATTACTCAGCAAGTCTTACCCGACTAAGGAAAAGACTCTCAAGGGTATGCTGGTTATATGGGAGTCAAGGTAAGGCTTTTCAATAATCAAAGACTCTGTTTTGCAGAAATGCTTACTAAAGTGGATCCTTAAAAATCCAATTTTATTTGTCAAATTAAGTACAATTACCTGCAACTAGAGTTCTTTCTACCCTAGTTCAATCACCGGTCCTGCACTAGCCAATTTCTTAACAAAAACCCATCATCTTTAGTGGAATGCTACGTGTAAGTCAGTGGCCAAGTCTCCATAACCGCGGAGGTACGGCGATCCGAATCGATTATACTCAGCTGAGGATCTCCAATCACACGACATATGTAGCACTTAACCCTTGCATATGTCAACCCGCCACCGGGGTTCTTAAGACCAGATCAGGTTCACGTAAACCGAGAGCACAGATACACCACCGTCCAGCCTCTTGCCACGGAGGGTACACGCTACTCTCGCCACCGCTCCACGCCCATTTCGTGTTATCTTATTCTGGCCTTAGTCTGCCCGAGGCAAGGCTTACCCATGACGAGGCATGTGAACAGTTAAAGGGTCCTCGGTCAGTAGGCCTACATCGACAAGGTCCTTAATCGACTCAGACGGAGACACTACACCGAGACTCCTTTCTCGTGCAAGTCACCCGCCCGGTCTCAGCTTAATCTTTTAACCCAAAAACTTGGTACCTGGCAGAGGTACATCTTTTCCGATGTTGAATCCATCATGGCCATGATGGATTCACCATCAAGTTTTATTTTCGAAAACAACCCTCCCACTTTGCCAAACATCTTTTGTAAAACAAATCCTTTTATTTTTCTAAAGCAATACTAAGCATAGTAAAACCTTTTTGTAAAAAAACAGGGTTTCAAGGAGGGTAATCAAGATCAAGGAAGGTAATGCAGGAATTGTTTAATCAATCAACTCCTATCACCTAATGCAGCAAGCAAGTGAGAAAGATTTTAAAAACATCAAGGGAGGTGGCAAATGCACCGGGGCTTGCCTTCGTTAACAGGTGAATCTGGCTCGGATCCACAAATATCGAAGTAGAAGCAGTTGCCTGCTTGAGAATCCGAGGGTGGTGGTGTCCTTTCTTCGGTGACTTCCACTTCTTCTTCACGTTCTAACATAACCATATATATACATATATAAGAATGGATGCCATGTAATGCGCATGAGAGTGCGAAGATAATAAAGATTTATTATCTAAGTCTTGAATACAACTTTCCTTCACAGAACTCCGAGAACTTAGGGTTTCCGGAGACGGTAAAGGAGTTCATAGGGCAGCGGAGTGGTTTTGGGTTCTAGTTATCAAACATGGTCCAAATCAATTCAAACTCTACCCAAGGCTTCTAAATATTGTTTTAAGTTCCCATAAAAAGTTTGGGCATTTTTGGACTTACCAATTATTTTCTAAAAATCCATAACTAATACTTTTAACTACTTTAAATACCCTAAAATTTCTTATTTCCACTAAAAATCACAAAACTATTTTTATTAAATTCTAGGGAAAATAACAAGCCTAGGAAAATTGGTTTCACAATTTTATCATTTTTCTACATTTTTTTATAATTGTTTTGGCTCTAGAAATAAAAGAAAAAGGAAAACCAGTGAATAGTTCTGGGCTGGTTTCGGCCCAAGCGGCTCAGTCAGAGGGAGAAAGCGCCCGCGCGCGCGCTTGCGCTGGCGATCTTGCGGAAAGGTCCCTGGGGTTCTGGGTAACTGGAAATAAGTTCCTGTACTATTCCTGTGTGCCGCTGACAGATTATAGAAAGACCCTTCCCCTTCTATTTCTTTACCCGACACGTCCTCAACGGCGTTCACGCACGGCTGAGCTCCGGCGAGCACTTACGCCGGCCGATTGGGGCTACGACTGGCGCTCTCCGTTGACTAATACCTAATTCACACCATGATCGATGTTTCCCCTAACTTAATTTCATCAATCGCGCACTAAAACTCTCCGGCCACGGTGACCGTGAGCATCGCGGCAAGACCGACACGTTCCCGGCGACCAGAGGCTACTCCGTGCAATTCAGTGGGTTGGCAAGCATCGTGGGCATGTGAGAAAGCTTAAACGAGGAAGCAGGGGACGGGGACTGACCGGAAAAAGGGCTGGCGACGGTGAAGCTTGTTTCACGGTGGCGGAAGCTGATTTGGGGAAAAACGGCGATTCTCCGGCTAGATGGGCTAATCGAGGGGGAGAGTGGGTGCTATGGCTTCGGTATGAACTAGTGCAGCTGGCCGGGGGCTCAATTTATAGGAGGCTCCGAT
The DNA here is from genome assembly GCA_029449295.1 of Zea luxurians. Classification (NCBI taxonomy): domain Eukaryota; kingdom Viridiplantae; phylum Streptophyta; class Magnoliopsida; order Poales; family Poaceae; genus Zea; species Zea luxurians. The sequence goes on along the minus strand of JAOPSE010000004.1, from coordinate 178,114,116 downwards.
GGCGGCCGGTGAATTTGGGGAGGACGCGCGGCGGCCGGAAATGGAGAAGAAGGCGGGCGCGGTGAATTCGTGTCCAGTGGCGTGGCAGTTGTTCTGGCGATCAACGGGGAGCGAGGGTAAGTCGTGGCGGTGCGGTGGAAAGTGAGAGCCACGCGGCGTATGGCCGGGAGGCGGCGGTTCATCGGCGAGCCTATCGCTCCAGCCGCAAAGCAGAGGGGAAGTACCGGGGAGGTTCACCGGAGTGCCGTCCAGCGCATGGCTTTTACTGAGCGGCCTTATCTGGTCACCGGCGACGTGAATAGCAACGGCGGCGGCGTGAATCTCACCAGAGATCGGTCGTCGGCGGTGAGGGACTGTCGTGCTGTCGTTCTGATCTGTCCGAGTCACTGTACCATGGCACGTACTTCTTCAGTAAGCCTGACAGCCATAGTTTAGGGCCAGATTTCTTCCAAATTTCTATGGCAACACAAACCAAACTCTGCAGCAAAGTTATAGATCTACTAACCAGCTACAAGTTTGTCATAGATGCCATGGGCAGATTCATGCTGGACCATAGAGGAATCTTTGCTCAAAGTCTCAGTGGTTGCACTGTTTCTCTAAAAATTCAGACTCAGTGACCTGACAGTCCAACTTTGGGCTTAATTATCTCTGGGTTTTTCTTAACAACCGAGCTCCCAACCTTAAGCAAGGTTGTTCTCCTATGATTAGGCTACAAGTTTGATGTGGTGACCTAGGGCAAAAACCCTATAATTTGCAAGATACAATGCTCCAAAGTTGAGCCCTCAACACTGAATTTCAGACTTAGAATAGATCCTAATTGAGGTCCATTTTGCATTTAAGTCCAAAACTCAATATTTGGCTTTCAAGTCCACACATTTGTGAACCAAAGGACTTAAGAAACTTATTTGACTTGGTTTTTGCACCTTAGTCCAAAAGTGGACTAATTTTGCACATAAGCCCCTAGGGTTTAGTTTTAGGGTTTTCCAGGGTTCCAATTAGGGTTTTTAGTATCCCAGGGGTGTAATTGTGGTTCAACTTTATTTTTGGGGATATTTTATAACTATTTCCCTAAAGTATTTAGGTTTTCTCAATTTGGGTTAGGTTTTACCCCTTTAATCCCTATTTAGGGTAAAGCTTCCTATCCAGGGTCCTATTTGCAAAACATTAAAACAATACAACTTGTTTGAAATTTTTGCCTAGTGAATGCACTCTAGGTGTGTCAAACATATGCAATGCCAATGCTTATGATGCCATGCTCAAGTTTTAGTTACAGTAACACCAGGGGTGTTACATCCTTCCCCCCATAAAAGAATCTCGTCCCGAGATTAAAAGTCCTAGGGTAAGTAATGGAAAAGGAAACGCGGAATACTTTTATTTCCTTATTTCTGGTACAAGGCAGGGGTGATGTGGGGGTCACTTCTTTATTACACAGTTATACAGGCTTTACAATTCACAAGAGGCTAAAAAGCCTAGGAAATTCTTATCTAAAAAGTCTTGAGTTTCCCATATAGCCTCATCTTCAGAATGCTGGTTCCACTGTATCTTATAGAACTTGAGGGTTTTTCTCCGGGTAACCCTGTCCTTTTGATCCAAGACTCGAATAGGGTGCTCAGAATATGTCAAGTCCGGCTCAAGGACAACATCGGTTACTTCAATGGTTCGATCGGGAATCTGAAGACACTTCTTTAATTGTGACACATGGAACACATTATGCACAGCAAACAATGTTTCAGGTAGTTGGAGTCGGTATGCCACTGGTCCACATTGCTCAAGCACCAGGAATGGACCAATGTACCTGGGTGCAAGCTTCCCTTTAACCCCGAAACGCGATACTCCTTTCATGGGTGAAACTTTCAGGTAGACATAGTCTCCTTCATGAAAATATAAGGGCATTCGCCGTTTGTCTGCATAACCCTTCTGACGAGCTTGTGCTTTCTTCATATTATGAATAATTTTCCGAACCTTTTCCTCGGCCTCCATCACCATATCAGGCCTAAAGAAGTACCTTTCTCCTGGTTTAGACCAATTTAGCGGAGTACGACACCGTCGTCCATATAAAGCTTCAAAGGGTGCCATCTTGATACTTTCTTGATAGCTATTATTATATGAAAACTCCGCCAAAGGCAAACATTCATCCCATTTCGGTGAGAAGTCCAGAACGCATGCTCGCAACATGTCTTCGAGTATCTGATTAACTCTCTCAGTCTGTCCACTGGTTTGAGGATGATAGGCCGAACTGTGGAGCAGCTTAGTACCCAAGGATTTGTGAAGCGCTTCCCAAAACTTGGCTACAAATTGTGGTCCACGATCCGACACTATGGTCTTCGGAACACCATGCAGACTAAGAATACGAGCAATGTATAATTGGGCATAGACCGTAACCGGGGAATCTGTCTTGACCGGCAGAAAGTGAGCAATCTTTGTAAGTCGATCAACAATCACCCAGATAGAGTCATACCCTTTTGCGGTCCTGGGCAATCCCACAATAAAGTCCATACTTATGTCTTCCCATTTCCATGTCGGTATTGGTAGCGACTGTAATGGACCAGCAGCTTTCAAATGTATGGCCTTGACACGCCTGCAGGTGTCACATCTAGCCACATAGCGTGCAATTTTGATCTTCATATTTGTCCACCAGTAATATTGCTTCAAGTCTTGGTACATCTTAGTGCTTCCGGGATGAATAGAATAGCGGCTAAGATGTGCTTCATCAAGAATCTGCTGGTGGAGCTCTTCATTCTTTGGCACTACTATGCGGTTATTAAACCATACAACACCTTGATTATCTTCTTTGAAACATTTGGCTTTTCTAGCCCTTATCTTCTCACGAATGTGTCTCATGCCCTCATTATCCTTTTGGGCATCAATTATCCTTTGCAAGAGGACTGACTCAAGCTTTAGCTGATTCAAAGTTCCTTGTTGGACCATTCCCAGGTTAGCTTCTCCATCTCTTGACATAAAGTGTTGTCAGAGGTCTTCACCGTAAGATAGTGACATGAAATCTTACGGCTTAACGCATCTGCCACAACATTGGCTTTGCCTGGGTGATAATGGATTTCCAGTTCATAGTCCTTAATAAGCTCAAGCCATCGTCTCTGCCTCATATTTAATTCTGACTGGGTGAAGATGTACTTCAAACTCTTATGATCTGTATAGATATGACAGATATTTCCCAGCAGGTAGTGACGCCAAATTTTCAGGGCATGGACCACAGCAGCTAGCTCCAGATCATGAGTTGGGTAATGCTCTTCATGTCGGCGCCACTGCCGTGAAGCATATGCAATTACTCAGCCCTCTTGCATTAGCACACAGCCGAGTCCACTGCCAGATGCATCACAGTATACATCAAAAGGCTTGGCGATGTCCGGTTGAGCCAATACCGGAGCAGTGGTCAATAGTGTCTTCAATTGTTCAAAGGCTTCATCACACTTTGAAGACCAATTGAATTTAACATCATTCTTCAATAAACTTGTGATTGGCTTCACAAGCTTAGAAAAGTCTGGTATAAATCTGCGATAATATCCAGCCAGTCCAAGGAAACTTCGGACCTGATGAACAGTGGTCGGGGGTTTCCACTCCAAAATGTCCTTGACTTCGCTGGGGTCTACCGCAATCCCTCTGGCAGATAGAACTTGTCCCAGAAATTGAATTTCCTCCAGCCAAAACGCGCACTTGCTGAACTTGGCATACAACTGATGTTCCCTCAGGCGCGTTAATACGATCCGTAAATGTTGGGCGTGCTCCTCTTCATTCTTGGAGTATATCAAAATGTCATCAATGAAGACCACCACAAACTTGTCTAGCTCGGGCATGAACACCGAGTTCATCAAATATGTGAAGTGGGCCGGAGCATTTGTTAACCCGAAAGACATTACCAGATACTCAAACAACCCATATCGCGTAGTGAACGCGGTCTTTGGTATATCTTTGGGCCGAATACGGATCTGGTGATAGCCCGATCGGAGATCAATCTTTGAAAATACCCTAGCTCCAGTCAATTGATCAAATAGAATGTCAATCCTTGGAAGAGGGTACTTGTTTTTGATGGTGACCTCATTTAAGGGCCGATAATCCACACACATTCGTAAGGTTTGATCCTTCTTTTTGACGAATATGGCTGGACAACCCCATGGCGATGAGCTTGGCCGGATAAATCCTTTCTCCAGGAGATCTTGCAATTGAATCTTCAACTCTGCCAACTCATTAGGAGGCATACGGTACGATCTTCGAGAAATAGGAGCCGTACCGGGCTTCAACTCTATTACAAACTCTACCTCCCGCTCAGGTGGCAATCCCGGTAAATCTTCGGGAAAGACATCAGGAAACTCACATACTACCGGGATATCCTTGATTTCCGGTACCATAGTTTCATAAACTCTGCCAGTAGTTTTGTTTGGAATAGGGATGGGCAAAAGAATTTCTTCTTGATTATGACTCAACCTGATGGTTCTTTGATCAGTATTGAGTGTTGCTTTATGCTTGGCCAACCAATTCATACCCAAAATAACATCTATGTCTTGGCCTTTTAGGACGATCATATTGGTAGGAAAGTCCCGTCCGGCCAATGATACGGGCACTTGATAGGCCACTTCTCTAGTAAAGATTTGTCCCCCAGGTGAGTGTATTTTAAATCCCTCTTTTGATTCATGGCATGCAATGTGATGTTGCTCCACAAATTTCTTGCTAATAAATGTGTGCGAAGCACCAGAATCAAAAAGAATAATTGCAGGGTGACTGGCCACGAGAAACGTACCCATCATCACCGGTTCTCCTTTCGGTGTAGTGGCCACTTGAGTATAGTATACGCGTCCCGTTTTCTTGAAATTTTTGCCCTTAACATTTCCCTTGCTTTGAGATGAACTTCCCGATCCTTGCTGATTATTTGCTTGATTCTGCTTGGGATAGGGGCAGTCCTTGATGAAATGTCCAGACTTGCCACAATTAAAACACCCAGTTGAAGAGCTAGGCAAGGCAGGGAATCGAGTGCCTGGGACACCCGGCTGATTTGGGGCAGTGAGGGCTTTGTTGGGACGAATAATTATCGGCTGCTTGAAAGGGAAAGTTGGTGCACATGGAGGAGTCTGGTTAGAAGGCCAGAGAATAAACCGTTGCCTTTTTGCTTGGCCTTGATTAGTTTTCTCACCACCAAATCCCTTGTTCTTTCCGGATCCTGCATATTTTGCTTCAACAGATAGGGCTGTGCTGACAGCCTTTCCATAAGTCAAGTCAATACAAGTAGCCATTTTTCTCTGTAGCCGATCATTTAGTCCTCTCATGAAGCAATTTCTCTTTTTCAGATCAGTATTCACCTGATCAATTGCATATTGGGACAGGTGATTAAACTTGTTGAGATACTGATTGACAGTATCTCCTCCCTGTTTTAGCTTCACGAACTCCTCTTGTTTCATATGCAGAACGCCTTCAGGTATATAGTGCTCACGGAATGCCACCTTGAATTCCTCCCAGGTAACTTGATGATTGGCCGGCTAAACGGCCACGAAATTACCCCACCAAGTACTGGCAGGGCCGCGTAGTTGTTGCGCTGCGAATAACGGCTTCTGTGTCTCTGAACAACGTAGAAGACCAAATTTCTGCTCAATAACCCATATCCATTCATCGGCTTCTAGTGGATCTTCAGCTTTCACAAATAGTGGTGGACGAGTTTCTGAGAAATCCCGATAAGTAGTTTCGCGGGGGCCTTGTTGATAGCCCCGCCCACCAGGCTGCTGGAATTGTTGGCCCGCCATTTCTCTTAGGAAGCGGGTGTTGTCAGCAGTTGCGTTCACTAAGGCGGCAATTGCATCCGCCAATGTCGGAGGAACAGGGGGTGGATTGGGTGTAGATTCACGCCCCCGGGAAGTACCAGCTCCGTCCTGAGCTCGAGTCTTGGAAGGCATCTGTGGCAACAACATTTGAAAACAATATGATATGCTAAAGAAAAAGCCATTCCATTTTACATTACCAAAAGTAATGTTACAGACTCAAGACTCTTACAACAGGGTACAATACCTAGTATATAATAGCATTACCTATTATACAACAGTACAACCTACAATACACTACTCTACTTCTATCTCTATTACACCATTAGTCCTGCTTCCCATTACTCTTGGCGGCCTCATCGTCAGGTGTGGGAGTCCAGACGTCAACCAACCTCATGGAAGGAGGGGGCTCAAAAAGGTCTAACTCCCCACCCAGCGCGCGTCCCGCAACGTGAGAGGGTCCGGCTTCCGCCTCAGCAGGGTGTGCAGGTGCACTAGGGTGTAATTGCGAGTACAGTACATGGACTTCCTCATGCAACGTATTGCAATAGACCTGCAGGTCGTCGACAGTTGAGCTAAGTTCCTTGATTCGGGCCTGAGCCCTTGCTTCCTTAGCACATGCCAGCAAACGGGACTGTACTGCCCAGTCAAGTGCTAAGTCCCGATCAGCAAGCTGATCCTGCAGGTGACAGATGTCCCTTCTTAGTTCATTTATTCTATCTCCGTCTGCGACCCAAGCATCGGTCCTGTGTTGCAGCGCCGCTTGAAGTCGACTCACTCGGGCTTCAAGATCTCCTATGGGGTCATTACTCCCACTGCTACTGTTTTCATGTCGAGGGGCCAGTTGATGCCGGGGCACACCGATTGGTCCAGTTGACTTGCGCGCCGTTAGCCTTGTGCGTGGCGGCATCTTTCTAAGGGGGGAAAACTTTATTAGTATAATTCTTAGCATGATGCATGTGTAAGTACAGAATCAACCTTAGTCGATTCAACCTTCTATACATTGCACTCTTCCTATCTGGTCTTTAAGATAGACTCTTCAGAATACTCAGGTAAGAAGAGAAAAGAGTTTTTTTAGGTAAGACTTTTGAAAATCCTTTTGAAGATGCCTCATAATATCTGCAAAGAAGGGCTACGCTCTGATACCAGCTGTGACGGAACCTCCCAAGTAATTAGGCCCACCTACAGTTGTCCTTGTCTAACAGACATCAGACACCCCGTAGATGTTCCTAAGTCACTTGATAAGTTCGGTATCTTTCCTTACCTTACCAGGAACGATTCACCCGTCTTGCAGACATTACAGAACATCGGAGATAAAGAATGGCGGAAGTGATTACATAACTTACATTTATTTAAAAAGCAAGCTCAAGTTGTTTTATTACAGACCAGAACTAAAAGCGAGTGCTGAGTAGTAATATTATACAAACCAAGGGAGGCACAGACTCCTCCCAATAAGTTTTAAGCAAAAGTTTTCTATGTGGAGGACCAAGTCCTTCCGCACTTCAGTCTTGTTTTTCCTCCTTAGGAACCACCTTGGCACAGAAGCAACAGAAATCTGCTACTTCCTCACCTAAAAACAACGAAGGGATAAACCCTGAGTATGGAATTACTCAGCAAGTCTTACCCGACTAAAGAAAAGACTCTCAAGGGTATGCTGGTTATATGGGAGTCAAGGTAAGGCTTTTCAATAATCAAAGACTCTGTTTTGCAGAAATGCTTACTAAAGTTGTCGGCGTTTCGAGACCGGGGGGTCCCTAGGCCGACGAGTGAATGTCGCCGCGTGCCCTAGCCCAGATGGGTCGAGCGCGAGGGCGAGCGCGAAGGGGGGAGAGCAAGGCGGCCGGAGACCGGCGTGAGAGAGGTGGGAATCCCGCGGCCTTCGTGTTCGTCCCGCGCCCAGGTCGGGTGCGCTTGCAGTAGGGGGTTACAAGCGTCCACGCGGGAGAGGGAGCGAGCGGCCCCAAGCGAGCGCCTGTCTCGTCCTCGTCCCCGCGCGGCCAACCTTCTCTAAGAGGGCCCTGGTCCTTCCTTTTATAGGCATAAGGAGAGGATCCAGGTGTACAATGGGGGGTGTAGCAGAGTGCTACGTGTCTAGCGGAGGAGAGCTAGCGCCCTAAGTACATGCCGATGTGGCAGCCGGAGAGATTTTGGCACCCAGCTGGTGTGATGTCGTGGCCGTCGGAGGAGCGATGGAGCATGGCGGAGGGACAGCTGTCGGAGCAGTTGGGTCCTTGCTGATGTCCTCTTGCTTCCGTAAGGGGGCTGAGAGCCGCCGTCGTCACAGAGTATGCGGGGCGCCATCATTTCCTATCTGGCGGAGCGAGCCAGATGGGACACCGGTCTTGTTTCCTGCGGCCCGAGTCAGCTCGGGGTAGGGCGATGATGGTGCCTCTTGCTGACGTGGCTGGTCTGCGCACTAGGTTGGGTGATGTGGAAGCTCCTCCGAAGCCGAGGTCGAGTCTGTCTTCCGCGGCCAAGGTCAAGTCCGAGCCCCTGGGTCGGGCGAGGTGGAGGCCGTCGGCTGAGGCCAGGGCGGAGTCCGAGCCCTGGGTCGGGCGGAGCGGAGTTCGTCATCTTCTGGGGCTGAGCCCGAGTCCGAGCCCTGGGTCGGGCGGAGCGGAGTTCGCCGTCTTCTGGGACTTAGCCCGAGTCCGAGCCCTGGGTCGGGTGGAGCGGAGTTCGCGGTCTTCCGGGACTTAGCCCGAGTCCGAGCCCTGGGTCAGGCGAAGCGGAGCTTCCTATGATGCCTTCGACAAGGCCTGACTGCCTGTCAGTTTCACTCTGTCAAGTGGCACCGCAGTCGGAGTGGCGCAGGCGGCGCTGTCCTTCTGTCAGGTCGGTCAGTGGAGCGGCGAAGTGACGGCGGTCACTTCGGCTCTGCCGGCTGGGGGACGTGCATCAGGATAAAGGTGTCAGGCCACCTTTGCATTAAATGCTCCTGCGATTTGGTCGGTTGGTGCGGCGATTTGGTCAGGGTTGCTTCTTAGCGAAGGCAGGGCCTCGGGCGAGCCGAAAATATGTTCGCCGTTGGAGGGGGGCCTCGGGCGAGACGGAAATCCTCTGGGGTCGGATGCCCTTGTCCGAGGCTAGGCTCGGGCGAGGCATGATCGAGTCGCTCGAATGGACTGATCCCTGACTTAGTCGCACCCATCAGGCCTTTGCAGCTTTATGCTGATGGGGGTTACCAGCTGAGAATTAGGAGCCTTGAGGGTACCCCTAATTATGGTCCCCGACATTAGCCCCCAAGCCTCGAAGGGAGTGTTAGCACTCGCTTGGAGGCTTTCGTCGCACTTTTTTGCAAGGGGACCAGCCTTTCTCGGTTGCATTTTGTTCCGGTGGGTGCGTGCGAGCGCACCCGCCGGGTGTAGCCCCCGAGGCCTCGGAGGAGTGGTTTTACTCCTTCGAGGTCTTAATGCCTTGCGTAATGCTTCGGCTGGTCTGGTTGTTCCCTCATGCGAGCTGGTCGTAGCCCAGGTGTACGGTCGGGTCCCAAGTTCTCGGGCTGGTATGTTGACGCTATCAACGGTTCGGCCGGAGCCGGGTTTGCGAGAGCAGCCCCCGCGCCTCTGCACAGGGCGAGAGGGTGATCAGGGACAGACTCGGCTTTTTTACATACGCCCCTGCGTCGCCTTTCCGCATGGAGGAGGGGGGGGAAAGCGCCATGTTGCCCTCGATGGGCGCCGAACATGGTGTCTCCGGTGAGCTGCAAGTGGGTAATCCGAGTGGACGTCCGTGCCCCGTTCGTTAGGGGTCGGCTAGGGGCCCAGAGGCACGCCCAAAAGTACCTGCGGGTGATCTACTGGACCCGGTCCCCTGGCGACGGGGTCCGAGGGCTCGATGCCTCCCTCTGATGGGATTCCGTTACAAGATCGCTCCCGCTGGTCTCGGAAATGTCCTAGGGTACCTCGGGAGCGCAGCCCGAGCCTTGGTTATGTATCGAACGTACCCATGGTCATCCCTCGCTCGGCGTCTGAGGCGGCTGTGAACCCTTCGGGGGCCAGCCTTCGAACCCCTGATCAGTAATGGGCGCGGAGCCCGAGTAGCCTGAGGCGGCCGTGGAACCCTTCCGAGGGGCCGACCTTCGAACCTCTGACCAGTAGTGGGTGTAGGGCCCACGCGATCTGAGGCGGCTGTCGAACCCTTCCGGGGGGCCAGCCTTCGAACCTCTGATCAGTAGGGTGGCTCGGAGCCTGGTTCCTTCATAGGGAAGGATCCTTTTCGGGGTATCCCCCTTTCCCGGTCCCTGTTGCAAGAGAGAGAAAGAGGAAAAAAGGAAAAGGATGCGAAATCGAACGACGCGGCGTACCTTTTTTGGCGCGGTTATTACGGCGAAGGCGAAGCGTCGCCTGCTTCTCCTGCCAGAGGCGCCGCCTATTCCGCCGTGGAGTTAATGCGACGGGGCGAGTGGTTGGCGGGGCGGCCGTTGCGCATGCGCGAGCCGTTCGAGGAACAGAACACGGGCGCGTTGTCTTCACGCCGTGAGAGAGGGTTCTCTCGCTGCCCCCGGATGGGACGTGAGCTTGGCTGACGACATGACCGCTGCTCCTGCCCGCCTGCCACCGTCATTACTGCCGGCCCATTTTCGGCCGCACTGACCGCCACGCAAGGCTGGCGCTGCTGGGTCGCGCGCTGGGTCGCCTCGAGTCGCGATATTGGTTCCGCAATCGAGGAGGAGCGGTGGTGGCGCAAGTGGCGGTGCAGTTGCATGCACGAAGCATTCGACGCGCCAGTTGCATGACACGTGGGCCCGGGCCTCCATGCTGGGCGTGTTGGGAGTCGGAGAAGTGCGCCCACTTGTCGCGGTTGCATTCCGCCTGCATGGCTGCCCGCCCCTTTCGCCCGTTGGTCTGGGTAAAAGTGGAGGGTCACTTGTAACCGCTGGGCGGTTGTGCGCACCGTGCACGGCGGTTTGGCTTCTTCTGCTCTGAGCCGGCTTGCATGACATGTGGGACCTAGCCCCCGCGCCGCAGGGGAGGGCCTTGGAGCGTGTTGGAGAAGACTCAGCCCATGACGGCTGGGGACGCAAGTAGGGATAGTCGCCTTTAAAAGGAGGGTGACCCCCTTGGAAGGCGACCATGTCTTCGCGCTTCCCTTATGCATCGTGTCTTTCCACCTTCCAAGCCCCCGGATGGGGGATACCCGCCGTCTTTCTGCCTCATCGTTGGAGGAACACAACCCCGCGGGAGTCAGTACCTTTCAGCCATCGTTCGGCTTCAAGGATTTTCATCACACATCCCGGCTGCACCCCTCCGCTGGTGGTCACCCAAGACGGTGACCTCCAGCTCCTGGATGGGGAGAGGCAAGCCGGGCTGTGATCTCGATCCCGCCCTCAGCGTCGAGGGTGTTCGTCATCCTCGCTGGGGCGGGGAGCGAGGCGAGCCGGGGCTCTACCTCCTGCGCGGGTCGGCGGGCCACCTCTTCTTCCAGCTTCTGGTGGTGGCAATCGCCCTCCAGCTCTGCGGCGGAGACGTCCTCCAGCCATGCCGGGGAAGGCGAACTGTTGCTGCCCAGCTAGGATGCAACATTCCGCCCTCTTCCTTGCATTCGCGGCGAGGACGGCAGCGAGGACCTGCCGGTGCACTTGGGAGCGGCTCGCTCTTTGGCTTTAATAGCTGGTTCGCGTCCCTTGAGCGGGAACGTGAACGAGAGCCCTCCGGCGGCCGCGTCCACCTGGGACCATAGCTGCCGCTGCAGAGGTCGCTGGCGGGTCCCCCGGTGTTCGTCGCCCCGCAGGCTCGAGGTTGCTCATACCCGCGGGGACGGAACCAGAGTTCCGTTTGTAATGGCACTTTGAATGCCAGTGTTTTTGTTCATTGCGGCTGTCAAGGCCTGAACATGTATGTAATTTTGGCATGGAGCCGTGTTTTTCCTCATTTTCGAGCACTAAGACTCGCCTGCTGGTTGTCTGAACCGCTTCACCAAGCGTGAGTCGCCCCGTGTCAAGGTGACGAGTGAGGTATCCGTATCCCGGAGGCGTAGGAGTCCCTCGGCTCGGTCGGCCTTGTTGTCTGAGGCTTCTCTAGCTTAGTTAAAGGGACCCCTTGGCCGCTCTTCGATGAGCCGAGGCCAGGGGCAGCGATATCAGCATGAGCAGGGGCAGAGTTGGCTCGAAAAGGAAACCTGGTTGGCCGGAGCCCAGCCGGGTCGTCCGTTAGCGGGACCGACGCCAGAGCTGACCAGCCCAGGCCTCGGGTCGGGCTGGCGCCCTTGGAAGACGGTTGGCCGAGGCCCCGGGGTGACCGGCCGAGCCGCCTGCTCGGGCCGAATTCCCGGAGAAGACCCTGGCTGTGATTGCCCGGGCGTGGCGATGACGTCGTCCTTTAGAGCGGAGATCCTTGGACCGCGTCGCCGTCCGAGGCTAGGTCGGACCTCGCCGAAGGTGTCGTCGATGCCGAGGGTGCTGCTGCCCCCTTCCAGCGCCAAGACCCGAGCCTGCAGGATCAGATTGTCTTGTAGCGTGTGCCTCCTGCGGCCGCCGAGGCCAGAACACACACCCTCGCTGCGTTGTAAAGCTGCGTCTCTTTTCCTCTTGTTTCGAGTATCTGGACTTTTTTGTCGGCAACAGGGATGTTTGTGCGAGTGAGAGTTGCTTCTCGTGGAAGGTGATGAGTGAGGTATCCGTATCCCGGAGGCGTAGGAGTCCCTCGGCTCGGTTGGCCTTGCCGCTTACGCGCACTTTTACCCGCCCATGAGGCTCTGTCACCGACTCAGTCAGGAAGGCTCGAAGGATCGCTTCGGCAGAAGGACTTCCGAACGTGAAGACTTGTTCGGTCCGCGGAATCAGTTATCCGAACGTGAGTTACTTATCGCAGAAGGTGATGAGTGAGGTATCCGTATCCCGGAGGCGTAGGAGTCCCTTGGCTCGGTCAGCCTTGGCTGCTTACATGTACTCCATCGTTTTCAGGATCCACTTTTCGAAGTAGTCAAAAAGCACAAAATATATTTTGGCAGAAGAGATCTTTTTTCGAGGAAAATTTCAACGCAGAGGGGGTTCCCCCCCTTTTAGCCCCCGAGGGAGGGTCGGGCTTTGCCGAGGCGAGGCCAACCCTTCCTTGATGACTAAACTTTGCGTGGGTGCGAGGTATATGAACAATCTTGAAAACATCTTAAGGGTAGAAGCGACGTAGTTGTTGGATGTTCCAAGCGTTGTCGTAGACCTCGCCTTGACTGTTGGCCAGCTTGTACGTTCCGGGCTTCAGAACCTTGGCGATGACGAATGGTCCCTCCCAGGGGGGCGTGAGCTTGTGCCTCCCTCGGGCGTCTTGTCGCAGCCGAAGCACCAGGTCGCCCACCTGGAGGTCTCGGGACCAGACCCCTCGGGCGTGGTAGCGTCGCAGGGACTGCTGGTACCGCGCCGAGTGTAGTAAGGCCTTGTCCCGAGCCTCTTCTAGCTGGTCCAGCGAGTCTTCTCGGCTAGCTTGGTTGCTTTGATCGCTGTAGGCCCTCGTCCTCGGGGAGCCATATTCCAGGTCTGTGGGCAAGACAGCCTCGGCCCCGTAGACTAGGAAGAACGGCGTGAAACCCGTGGCTCGGCTCGGCGTTGTCCTCAGGCTCCAGACCACCGAGGGGAGTTCCTTCATCCATCGCTTGCCGAACTTGTTGAGGTCGTTGTAAATCCGAGGCTTGAGCCCTTGTAGAATCATGCCGTTGGCACGCTCTACTTGCCCATTTGACATGGGATGAGCCACGGCGGCCCAGTCCACCCGGATGTGGTGATCCTCGCAGAAGTCCAAGAACTTTCTGCCGGTGAACTGGGTGCCGTTGTCGGTGATGATGGAGTTCGGGACCCCGAAGCGATGGATGATGTTGGTGAAGAACGCCACCGCCTGCTCGGACCTGATGCTGTTCAGAGGTCAGACCTCGATCCACTTGGAGAATTTGTCGATGGCGACCAGCAGGTGCGTGTAGCCCCCGGGCGCCTTCTGCAAGGGGCCGACGAGGTCCAGACCCCACACAGCAAAGGGCCAGGTGATGGGTATCATCTGCAGAGCCTGAGCGGGCAGGCGGGTCTGCTTCGCATAGAATTGACACCCTTCGCAGGTGCGGACAATTCTAGTGGCGTCGGCCACCGCCGTCGGCCAGTAGAAGCCTTGTCGGAAAGCATTCCCGACAAGGGCTCGAGGCGCTGCGTGATGGCCGCAAGCCCTCGAGTGTATCTCTCGCAGGAGTTTCTGACCCTCGGTGACGGAGATGCACCGCTGGAGGATGCCTGAGGGGCTGCGGTGGTAGAGCTCCTTCTCATTGCCCAGCAAGACGAACGACTTGGCGTGCCGCGCCACCCGTCGAGCCTCGGCTCGGTCGAGGGGTAGCTCTCCTTGTTGGAGATATTGCAGGTACGGGGTCTGCCAGTTTCGATCAGGCGTGGCCCCGCTTCGCTCCTCCTCGACGCGCAGCGCCTCACCCTCAGAGGCCGAGGGTACCTCGGGCTGAACCGAGGGCGCCTCGGGCCGAGCTGAGGGTGCCTCGGGCTGTGCCGAGGGTACCTCGGTCGGGGCCGAGGGTACCTTGGACTGGGCCGAGGGCGCCTCAGGCTCGGGCGTGTCGTCGATCTTGACGGAAGGTTGGTGCAGATCCCGGGAGAAGACATCCGGGGGAACCGTTGTTCGCCCCGAGGCTATCTTAGCCAGTTCATCCGCAGTCTCGTTGTAGCGCCGAGCGATGTGTTTGAGCTCGAGCCCGTAGAACTTGTCCTCCAAGCGCCGAACCTCATCGCAGTAGGCCTCCATCTTCGGGTCGCGGCAGTGGGAGTTCTTCATGACTTGGTTGATGACGAGCTGCGAGTCACTACGGGCGTCGAGGCGCCGGACCCCTAGCTCGATGGCGATCCGCAACCCGTTGACCAGAGCCTCATACTCAGCCACATTGTTGGACGCCTGGAAATGGAGGCGTAGCACATAGCGTAGGTGTTTCCCGAGGGGCGAGATGAAGAGTAGGCCTGCGCCGGCTCCCGTCTTCATCAATGACCCGTCGAAAAACATGGTCCAGAGCTCCGGTTGGATCGGAGCCGTCGGTAGTTGGGTGTCGACCCATTCGGCTACGAAGTCTGCCAAGACCTGGGACTTGATGGCCTTCCGAGGGGCGAACGAGATTGTCTCGCCCATGATTTCCACCGCCCACTTTGCAATCCTACCCGAGGCCTCTCGGCACTGGATGATCTCCCCCAGGGGGAAGGATGACACCACAGTTACCGGATGAGACTCGAAGTAGTGTCGCAACTTCCGCCGTGTCAGGATCACTGCATATAGCAGCTTCTGAACTTGTGGGTAGCGGACCTTGGTTTCGGACAGTACCTCGCTGACGAAGTAAACTAGCCTCTGAACGGGCAATGTATGCCCCTCTTCTTGCCTCTCGACCACAATCGCGGCACTAACCACCTGAGTGGTCGCGGCGACGTAGACCAAGAGGGCTTCTCCAGCAGCTGGAGGCACCAAGATAGGCGCCTTTGTGAGGAGCGCCTTTAAGTTCCCGAGAGCTTCCTCGGCCTCGAGGGTCCAAGTGAAGCACTCGGCCTTCCTTAAGAGGCGGTACAGAGGTAGACCTCTTTCGCCGAGGCGTGAGATGAAACGGCTCAGAGCCGCGAGACATCCCATGACCCTCTGTACGCCCTTTAAGTCCTTGATGGGCCCCATGCTGGTGATGGCTGCGATCTTCTCCGGGTTGGCTTTGATGCCCCGCTCGGAGACGATGAACCCCAAGAGCATGCCTCGGGGCACCCCGAAGACACACTTCTCGGGATTGAGCTTGACGCCTTTCGCCTTGAGGCATCGGAATGTCACTTCAAGGTCGGAAAGGAGGTCGGAAGCTTTCCTCGTCTTGACTATGATGTCATGGACGTAGGCCTCGACCGTGCGACCGATGTGTTGGCCGAACACATGGTTCATGCACCGCTGGTACGTCGCACCCGCATTCCTCAAGCCGAACGGCATGGTGATATAGCAGTACATGTCGAAGGGCGTGATGAAAGAAGTCGCGAGCTGGTCGGACTCTTTCATCCTGATTTGATGATACCCTGAGTAGGCATCGAGGAAAGACAGGGTTTCGCACCCAGCGGTGGAATCCACGATTTGATCGATGCGAGGCAGAGGGTAGGGAACCATCGGACATGCTTTGTTGAGACCTATGTAGTCTACACACATCCGCCATTTCCCCCCTTTCTTTCTCACAAGCACAGGGTTGGCAAGCCATTCGGGATGGAATACCTCTTTGATGAACCCTGCCGTCATTAGCTTGTGGATCTCCTCGCCTATCGCTCTGAGCTTCTCCTCGTCGAATCGGCACAGAGGCTGCTTGACGGGTCGGGCTCCGGCCCGAATATCTAGTGAGTGCTCGGCGACATCCCTCGGTATGCCGGGCATGTCCGAGGGACTCCACGCGAAGACGTCGGCGTTCGCGCGGAGGAAGTCGACGAGCACTGCTTCCTATTTGGGATCGAGCCCGGAGCGGATCCGGATTTGCTTGGAGGCGTCGCTGCTGGGGTCGAGGGGGACGGCCTTAACCGTCTCCAGTGGCTCGAAGTTGCCGGCATGACGTTTCACGTCTGGCGCCTCCTTAGAGAGGCTTTCCAAGTCGGCGATGATGGCCTCGGACTCGGCGAGGGCCTCGGCGTACTCCACGTACTCCACGTCGCATTCGAACGCGTGCTTGTACGTGGGGCCGACGGTGATGACCCCGTTGGGGCCCGGCATCTTGAGCTTCAGGTAGGTGTAGTTGGGGACGGCCATGAACTTCGTGTAGCATGGCCTTCCCAGTACCGCGTGGTAGGTTCCTTGGAACCCGACCACCTCGAACGTCAGAGTCTCCCTTCGGAAGTTGGACGGCGTTCCGAAGCAGACGAGAAGGTCGAGTCGTCCGAGGGGCTGGACGCGCTTCCCGGGAATGATCCCGTGGAAGGGCGCAGCGCCTGCTCGGACGGAGGACACATCGACGCGCAGGAGCCCGAGGGTCTCGGCGTAGATGATGTTGAGGCTGCTGCCTCCGTCCATAAGGACCTTGGTGAGCCTGACGTCGCCGATGACGGGGTCGACGACGAGCGGGTATTTCCCCGGGCTCGGCACGTGGTCGGGGTGGTCAGCTTGGTCGAAGGTGATGGGCTTGTCGGACCAGTCTAGGTAGACTGGCGCCGCCACCTTCACCGAGCAGACCTCCCGGCACTCTTGCTTGCGGTGCCGAGCCGAGGCATTCGCCGCTTGTCCACCGTAGATCATGAAGCAGTCGCGGACCTTGGGGAACTCTCCTGCTTGGTGATCTTCCTTCTTGTCATCGTCGCGGGCCCTGCCACCCTCCGCGGGTGGCCCGGCCCTGTGGAAGTGGCGCCGAAGCATGACGCACTCCTTAAGGGTGTGCTTGACGGGCCCCTGATGATAGGGGCACGGCTCCTTGAGCATCTTGTCGAAGAGGTTGGCACCTCCGGGGGGTTTCCGAGGGTTCTTGTACTCGGCGGCGGCGATAAGGTCCGCGTCGGCGGTGTCGCGTTTCGCTTGCGGCTTCTTCTTGCCTTTCTTCTTGGCGCCGCGCTGAGTCGACGCCTCGGGAGCATCTTCCGGTGGGTGGCCCTGGGGCTGCTTGTCCTTTCGGAAGATAGCCTCGACCGCCTCCTGGCCGGAGGCGAACTTGGTGGTGATGTCCATCAGCTCGCTCGCCCTGGTGGGGGTCTTGCGACCCAACTTGCTCACCAGGTCGCGGCAGGTGGTGCCGGCGAGGAACGCGCCGATGACATCCGAGTCGGTGATGTTGGGCAGCTCGGTGCGCTGCTTCGAGAATCGCCGGATGTAGTCCCAGAGGGACTCTCCCGGCTGCTGCCGGCAGCTTCGGAGATCCCAGGAATTCTTGGGGCGCACGTATGTGCCCTGGAAATTGCCGACGAAGGCTTGGACTAGGTCGTCCCAGTTGGAGATCTGCCCCGGAGTCAGGTGCTCCAACCAGGCGCGAGCGGTGTCGGAGAGGAACAGGGGGAGGTTGCGGATGATGAGGTTGTCATCGTCCGTTCCACCCAGTTGGCAGGCCAGACAGTAGTCCGCGAGCCACAGTTCAGTTCTCGTCTCCCCCGAGTACTTTGTGATAGTAGTCGGGGGTCGGAACCGGGTCGGCAATGGTGCCCGTCGGATGGCCCGGCTGAAGGCCTGCGGACCGGGCGGTTCGGGCGAGGGACTCCGATCCTCCCCGCTGTCGTAGCGTCCCCCACGCCTGGGGTGGTAGCCTCGGCGCACCCTCTCATCGAGGTGGGCCCGACGGTCGCGGTGATGGTGCTCGTTGCCGAGGCGGCCCGGGGCCGCAGGCGCGGTGTTGCGCGTGCGCCCGGTGTAGACCGAGGCTTCCCGCATGAATCGGGAAGTCGCGGCATGAGGTTCCAAGGTGTATCCCTGCCTTCGGGAGGCAGAGCTCTCGGCCCGTCGGACCGCGACGCCTTCCAGGAGATTCTTGAGCTCCTCCTGGATTCGCCGGCCCTCGGTGGTTGATGGCTCCGGCATCGCGCGGAGAAGCATCGCTGCAGCAGCCAGGTTCTGGCCGACGCCACTAGATGCGGGTGGCGGCCTGACCCTGACGTCGTCGGCGACGCGGTGCTGGAAACCTCGGGGCAGATGACGTACTTCTCCGGCCGGGGGTTGGCCCGCCCATGCCTGCCCGACGTCCCGGCGGATCGGCTCAAGCGCCCCTGCTCCCTCGTCGAACCTGGCCTGCGCCCTGCGGATTTGCTCGAGCTGTGGGTCATGGCCCCCCGCCTGAACGGGGACCACAGCTAGCTCCCGTGGGATGTCGACGTGGGGCACTGGCCTAGGGAGATCACCGTCCTCCGGCATGCCGAGATGATTGCCTTCGGAGGGACCCCCTAGATCGACGTGGAAACATTCGCGGCTTGGGCCGCAGTCCTCGTCGCCGAGGCTACGGCTACCGTCGGAATAGTCGGAGAGGCAGTAGTGACATGCGGTCATGAAGCCCCGCATGGCACTGGGGTTGCCAAGTCCAGAGAAATCCCAACAGATGCTGGGCTCGTCGTCTTCCTCGGACCCAGAGGGCCCGTAGGTCGAGACGTCCGTCAGCCGGTCCCAAGGCGACCGCGTGCGAAACCCCAGAGGGTTTGGACTCGCCTCTACGAGAGCGCCCGCCAAAGCAAGGTCACTAGGCGGGTTGAGGCTGAATCCAAATGACGTGGGATGGGAATCGGTCGGTACCTCTTGGTCGACGAGCGGCGATTAAGTCACGTCGGGGGCTGACTGCACCGTCGTCTCAGGTACGAGGGTGACGTCCAGCAAGCTCTCCGCGAGCGCGCTGGCGTCGTCCGCTTGCTCGGGATTGGCGTGTCGCGGGGAGACGGCGCTCGTCTTCGACTCAGGCGCGAAGTTGATACCCGGTGCGCCCCTCGTTGGGGTGCCGGTGCTGTCGGCTCGCTCGACAGCCAACGAGGCGCTGCCTCCTGCTTGGCCTTGGTCGCCCTGCCTTCCCCTCCGTCGGTGGGGGAAAGGGCAGGATGAGCTCGAAGGTTGTTCTTCCACCACGCGGGGAAGACGTCATCGATTCCACCGCCGGTGGGCGAGTTGTCCGCCGCCATTGTCGTTGTCGCGCGGCGGTGGAAGGAGTATCATGTCGTAGCTGCCGTCGAGGGACATGAACTCAAGACTCCCGAAACGGAGCACCGTCCCGGGTTGGAGAGGTTGCTGGAGACTGCCCATCTGGAGCTTGACGGGAAGCTGTTCGTCAACACGCAGCAGGCCCCTACCTGGCGCGCCAACTGTCGGCGTTTCAAGACCGGGGGGTCCCTGGGCCGACGAGTGAATGTCGCCGCGTGCCCCAGCCCAGATGGGTCGAGCACGAGGGCGAGCGCGAAGGGGGGAGAGCGAGGCGGTCGGAGACCGGCGTGAGAGAGGTGGGAATCCCGCGGCCTTCGTGTTCGTCCCGCGCCCAGGTCGGGTGCGCTTGCAGTAGGGGGTTACAAGCGTCCATGCGGGAGAGGGAGCGAGCAGCCCCAAGCGAGCGTCTGTCTCGTCCTCGTCCCCGCGCGGCCAACCTTCTCTAAGAGGGCCCTGGTCCTTCCTTTTATAGGCGTAAGGAGAGGATCCAGGTGTACAATGGGGGGTGTAGCAGAGTGCTACGTGTCTAGCGGAGGAGAGCTAGCGCCCTAAGTACATGCCGATGTGGCAGCCGGAGAGATTTTGGCACCCAGCTGGTGTGATGTCGTGGCCGTCGGAGGAGCGATGGAGCCTGGCGGAGGGACAACTGTCGGAGCGGTTGGGTCCTTGCTGACGTCCTCTTGCTTCCGTAAGGGGGCTGAGAGCCGCCGTCGTCACAGAGTATGCGGGGCGCCATCATTTCCTATCTGGCGGAGTGAGCCAGATGGGACACTGGTCTTGTTTCCTGCGGCCCAAGTCAGCTCGGGGTAGGGCGATGATGGCGCCTCTTGCTGACATGGCTGGTCTGTGCCCTAGGTTGGGTGATGTGGAAGCTCCTCCGAAGCCGAGGTCGAGTCTGTCTTCCGCGGCCAAGGTCGAGTCCAAGCCCCTGGGTCGGGTGAGGCGGAGGCCGTCGGCTGAGGCCAGGGCGGAGTCCGAGCCCTGGGTCGGGCGGAGCGGAGTTCGTCGTCTTCTGGGGCTGAGCCCGAGTCCGAGCCCTGGGTCGGGCGGAGCGGAGTTCGCCGTCTTCCGGGACTTAGCCCGAGTCCGAGCCCTGGGTCGGGTGGAGCGGAGTTCGTCGTCTTCCGGGACTTAGCCCGAGTCCGAGCCCTGGGTCAGGCGAAGCGGAGCTTCCTATGATGCCTTCGGCAGGGTATGACTGCCTGTCAGTTTCACTCTGTCAAGTGGCACCGCAGTCGGAGTGGCGCAGGCGGCGCTGTCCTTCTGTCAGGTCGGTCAGTGGAGCGGCGAAGTGACGGCGGTCACTTCGGCTCTGCCGGCTGGGGGGCGTGCGTCAGGATAAAGGTGTCAGGCCACCTTTGCATTAAATGCTCCTGCGATTTGGTCGGTTGGTGCGGCGATTTGGTCAGGGTTGCTTCTTAGCGAAGGCAGGGCCTCGAGCGAGCCGGAAATATGTTCGCCGTTGGAGGGGGGCCTCGGGCGAGACGGAAATCCTCCGGGGTCGGCTGCCCTTGTCCGAGGCTAGGCTCGGGCGAGGCGTGATCGAGTCGCTCGAATGGACTGATCCCTGACTTAGTCGCACCCATCAGGCCTTTGCAGCTTTATGCTAATGGGGGTTACCAGTTGAGAATTAGGAGCCTTGAGGGTACCCCTAATTATGGTCCCCGACAAAATTGGATCCTTAAAAATCCAATTTTATTTGTCAAATTAAGTACAATTACCTGCAACTAGAGTTCTTTCTACCCTAGTTCAATCACTGGTCCTGCACTAGCCAATTTCTTAACAAAAACCCATCATCTTTAGTGGAATGCTACGTGTAAGTCAGTGGCCAAGTCTCCATAACCGCGGAGGTACGGCGATCCGAATCGATTATACTCAGCTGAGGATCTCCAATCACACGACATATGTAGCACTTAACCCTTGCATATGTCAACCCGCCACCGGGGTTCTTAAGACCAGATCAGGTTCACGCAAACTGAGAGCACAGATACACCACCGTCCAGCCTCTTGCCACGGAGGGTACACGCTACTCTCGCCACCGCTCCACGCCCATTTCGTGTTATCTTATTCTGGCCTTAGTCTGCCCGAGGCAAGGCTTACCCATGACGAGGCATGTGACCAGTTAAAGGGTCCTCGGTCAGCAAGCCTACATCGACAAGGTCCTTAATCGACTCAGACGGAGACACTACACCGAGACTCCTTTCTCGTGCAAGTCACCCGCCCGGTCTCAGCTTAATCTTTTAACCCAAAAACTTGGTACTTGGCAGAGGTACATCTTTTCCGATGTTGAATCCATCATGGCCATGATGGATTCACCATCAAGTTTTATTTTCGAAAACAACCCTCCCACTTTGCCAAACATCTTTTGTAAAACAAATCCTTTTATTTTTCTAAAGCAATACTAAGCATAGTAAAACCTTTTTGTAAAAAAACAGGGTTTCAAGGAGGGTAATCAAGATCAAGGAAGGTAATGCAGGAATTGTTTAATCAATCAACTCCTATCACCTAATGCAGCAAGCAAGTGAGAAAGATTTTAAAAACATCAAGGGAGGTGGCAAATGCACCGGGGCTTGCCTTCGTTAACAGGTGAATCTGGCTCGGATCCACAAATATCGAAGTAGAAGCAGTTGCCTTCTTGAGAATCCGAGGGTGGTGGTGTCCTTTCTTCGGTGACTTCCACTTCTTCTTCACGTTCTAACATAACCATATATATACATATATAAGAATGGATGCCATGTAATGCGCATGAGAGTGCGAAGATAATAAAGATTTATTATCTAAGTCTTGAATACAACTTTCCTTCACGGAACTCCGAGAACTTAGGGTTTCCGGAGTCGGTAAAGGAGTTCATAGGGCAGGGGTGGTTTTGGGTTCTAGTTATCAAACATGGTCCAAATCAATTCAAACTCTACCCAAGGCTTCTAAATATTGTTTTAAGTTCCCATAAAAAGTTTGGACATTTTTGGACTTACCAATTATTTTCTAAAAATCCATAACTAATACTTTTAACTACTTTAAATACCCTAAAATTTCTTATTTCCACTAAAAATCACAAAACTATTTTTATTAAATTCTAGGGAAAATAACAAGCCTAGGAAAATTGGTTTCACAATTTTATCATTTTTCTACATTTTTTTATAATTGTTTTGGCTCTGGAAATAAAAGAAAAAGGAAAACCAGTGAATAGTTCTGGGCTGGTTTCGGCCCAAGCGGCCCAGTCAGAGGGAGAAAGCGCCCGCGCTGGCGATCTTGCGGAAAGGTCCCTGGGGTTCTGGGTAACTGGAAATAAGTTCCTGTACTATTCCTGTGTGCCGCTGACAGATTACAGAAAGACCCTTCCCCTTCTATTTCTTTACCCGACACGTCCTCGATGGCATTCACGCACGGCTGAGCTCCGGCGAGCACTTACGCCGGCCGATTAGGGCTACGACTGGCGCTCTCCGTTGACTAATACCTAATTCACACCATGATCAATGTTTCCCCTAGCTTAATTTCATCAATCGCGCACTAAAACTCTCCGGCCACGGTGACCGTGAGCATCGCGGCAAGACCGACGCGTTCCCGGCGACCAGAGGCTACTCCGTGCAATTCAGTGGGTCGGCAAGCATCGTGGGCATGTGAGAAAGCTTAAACGAGGAAGCAGGGGACGGGTACTGACCAGAAAAAGGGCTGGCGACGGTGCAGCTTGTTTCACGGTGGAGGAAGCTGATTTGGGGAAAAACGGCGATTCTCCGGGTAGAGGGGCTAATCGAGGGGGAGAGTGGGTGCTATGGCTTCGGTATGACCTAGTGCAGCTGGCCGGGGGCTCAATTTATAGGAGGCTCCGACGGCGGCCGGTGAATTTGGGGAGGACGCGCGGCGGCTGGAAATGGAGAAGAAGGCGGGCGCGGTGAATTCGTGTCCAGTGGTGTGGCAGTTGTTCCGGCGATCAACGGGGAGCGAGGGTAAGTCGTGGCGGTGCGGTGGAAAGTGAGAGCCACGCGGCGCACGGCCGGGAGGCGGCGGTTCACCGGCGAGCCTATCGCTCCAGCCGCAAAGCAGAGGGGAAGTACCAGGGAGGTTCACTGGAGTGCCGTCCAGCGCATGGCTTTTACCGAGCGGCCTTATCTGGTCACCGGCGACGTGAATCGCAATGGCGGCAGCGTGAATCTCAGTGGAGATCGGTCGTCGGCGGTGAGGGACTGTCGTGCTGTCGTTCTGATCTGTCCGAGTCACTGTACCATGGCGCGTACTTCTTCAGTAAGCCTGACAGCCATAGTTTAGGGCAAGATTTCTTCCAAATTTCTGTGGCAACACAAACCAAACTCTGCAGCAAAGTTATAGATCTACTAACCAGCTACAAGTTTGTCATAGATGCCATGGGCAGATTCATGCTGGACCATAGAGGAATCTTTGCTCAAAGTCTCAGTGGTTGCACTGTTTCTCTAAAAATTCAGACTCAGTGACCTGACAGTCCAACTTTGGGCTTAATTATCTCTGGGTTTTTCTTAACAACTAAGCTCGCAACCTTAAGCAAGGTTGTTCTCCTATGATTAGGCTACAAGTTTGATGTGGTGACCTAGGGCAAAAACCCTATAATTTGCAAGATACAATGCTCCAAAGTTGAGCCCTCAACACTGAATTTCAGACTTAGAATAGATCCTAATTGAGGTCCATTTTGCATTTAAGTCCAAAACTCAATATTTGGCTTTCAAGTCCACACATTTGTGAACCAAAGGACTTAAGAAACTTATTTGACTTGGTTTTTGCACCTTAGTCCAAAAGTGGACTAATTTTGCACATAAGCCCCTAGGGTTTAGTTTTAGGGTTTTCCAGGGTTCCAATTAGGGTTTTTAGTATCCCAGGGGTGTAATTGTGGTTCAACTTTATTTTTGGGGATATTTTATAACTATTTCCCTAAAGTATTTAGGTTTTCTCAATTTGGGTTAGGTTTTACCCCTTTAATCCCTATTTAGGGTAAAGCTTCCTATCCAGGGTCCTATTTGCAAAACATTAAAACAATACAACTTGTTTGAAATTTTTGCCTAGTGAATGCACTCTAGGTGTGTCAAACATATGCAATGCCAATGCTTATGATGCCATGCTCAAGTTTTAGTTACAGTAACACCCTAATTACTTGGGAGGTTTCGTCACACTCTGCGTCTGAGGCGACTGTCGAACCCTTCGAGGGCCAGCCTACGAACCCCTAATCAGTAGTGGGCGCGGAGCCTGAGTGGCCTGAGGCGGCCGTTGAACCCTTTCGAGGGGCCGACCTTTGAACCTCTGACCAGTAGTGGGCGCGGAGCCCGAGCGCTCTGAGGCGGCTGTTGAACCCCTCCGAGGGGCCAGCCTTCGAACCTCTGATCAGTAGGGGGCTCGGGGCCCGTTTCCTTCATGCAGAAGGATCCCTTTCGGGGTATCCCCTTTCCCGGTCCCTGTTGTAAGAGAGAGAGAAAGAGGAAGAGGAAAAGGATACGAAATCAAACAACGTGGCGTACCTTTTCTGACGCGGTCATTATGGAGGAAGCGAAGTGTCGCCTGCTTTGCTTGCCAAAGGTGCCGCCTGTCCTGCCGCAGAGTTAATGCGACGGGACGAGTGGTTCGCGGGGCAGCCGTTGCACGCGCGCGAGCCATTTGAGGAACAGAACAGGGGCGCGCCGTCTTCACGCCGTGAGAGAAGGTTCCCTCACTGTCCCAGGAGGGGACGTGAGCTTGGCTGACGACTTGACCGCTGCTCCCGCCCGCCTGCCACCGCCATTACTGCCGGCCCATTTCTGGTCGTATCGACCGTCGCGCCTTCTCCCGCGGCTGACTGACCCGTGACCGATGTGCCTGGTTGGCACTGTTGGGTCATGCGCAGGGTTGCCTCGAGTCGCGGTACTGGTTCCGCAGTCGAGGAGGCACGGTAGTGGCGCGAGTGGCGGTGCAGTTTCTTGCACGTAACAACCGGTGCGCCGGTTACATGACGTGTGGGCCAGGGCCTCCATGCTGGGCGCGTCGAAGTCGAAAGGGTGCGCCCCCTTGGTGCGGTTGCACGCCGCCTGCATGGCGGTCCGCCCTTTCACCCACCGGTTTGGGTGAAAGTGGAGGAATGCTTGTAACCGCTGGGCAGTTGCGCGCACCGCGCGCGGCGGTTTGGCTTCTTCTGCCCTGGGCCAGCTTGCATGACGCGTGGGACCCAACCCCCGTGTCGTAGGGGGAGGACCTTGAAGCGTGCTAGAGAAGACTTAGCCCGCGATGGCTGAGGACGCAAGTGGGGAGAGTTTCCTTTAAAAGGAGGGTGACCCCCTTGAAAGGCAACCATGTCTTCGCGCTCCCCTTATGCATCGCGTCTTTCCACCTTCCGAGCCCCCGGATGGGGGACACTCGCAGTTCTTCCACCTTGTCGTTGGAGGAACGCAACTTCGCGGAAGTTGGTACCTTTCAGCCATCGTTCGGCTTCAAGGATTTTCATCAGCCAGCCCGGTCGCATCCCCTCGCCGGTGGTCACCCAAGACGGTGACCACCAGCTCCTGGGTGGGGAGAAGCAAGCCGGGCTGCGGCCTCTGCCCCTCCCTCAGCTTCAAGGATGTTCATCATCAGTGCTGGGGAGGGGAGTGTGCCGAGTTGGGGTCGGTCTCCACGTGGGCAGCGGCCCGCTCCTTCCCTCAGTGATTGGGGGGAAGGGCGTTCGCCGTTCATGGCGCTGGCAGCTGCCGCGTGTCCGGCTCTCCGGTCCGAGCGGCTTCGGCGCTGCTTCCGGTGCCACCTTCCGTCGCGGCAGCCGGAAGAGGTTTCTCCGCCGACGAGATAGTCGGTGCCGCCCACGGACTGACCTCCAACTCTACGGCCTTCTGCTCGTCCTCGCCCCTCGAGTGGGGACGTGGGCGAGGGCTTTATGGCAGCAGCATCCGCCCTGAGGTCATCGCTGCTGTTGTTCGGCCGCTCGGAGCAGAAGTCGTCATTGCCGCTGCTGGAGCGGGCGGCGGCGAGCCATCCGTCGGCCTTCTGTTGCTCCACAGGCCCTCCAATCGTGGGGGGTTGTTCATACCTACGGAGGTGGAAACGGAGTTCCGTTTGTAACGACACCTTGAGTGTCGGTGTCTATTCATTGTGGCTGTCAGGGCCTGAACATGTATGTATCTTCGGCACGGAGCCGTGTTTTTTCCTTATTTCGAGCACTAGGACTCGCCTGTCGGCTAACTGAACCGCTCAACCAAGTGTGAGTTGCCTCGTGCGAAGGTGACGAGTGAGGTATCTGTATCCCGGAGGCGTAGGAGTCCCTCGGCTCGGTCGGCCTTGCCACCCGAGGCTTCTCTTGCTTAGTTAAAGGATCCCTCGGCCGCTCTTTGATGAGCCGAAGCCGGAGGCAGCGGTGTCAGCATGGACAGAGGCAGAGTTGGCTCGAAAAGAAGGCTTCGTCGGCCGGAGCCTAGCCGGGCCGTCCACTGGCGGGACCGACGCCGGAGTCGAGTTGCCGAGGCCACGAGCCGGGCTGGTGTCCTCGGGGGACATCTGGCCGAGACTTCGGGATGGTCGGCCGAGCTGTCTGCTCGGGCCAGATTCCTGGGGGAAGACCCTAGCGGTGATGGCCCGGGCGCGGTGCTGATGTCGTCCTTCGGAGCGGAGATCCTTCGACCGCATTGCTGTCCGAGGCTAGGTCGGACTTCGCCGAAGGTGTAGTTGACGCCGAGGGTGCTGCTGCTCCCCCTCCATCGAGGTCCGAGCCTGCAGGATCGGTTTATCTTGTAGTCTGCGTATGCTTTCTGCGGCCGCCGAGGCCCAAACATACTGTCGTCGTGTTGTAAAGCTGCGTTTCTTTTCCTCTTGTTTCGAGTATCTGGACTTATTTATCGGTAACAGAATTGTTTGTCCGAGCGAGAGTTACTTTTCACGGAAGGTGATGAGTGAGGTATCCATATCCTAGAGGCGTAGGAGTCCCTCGGCTCAGTCGGCCTTGCCGCTTACGTGTACTCTTACTCATCCGTAGGATTCTGCTATCGATATGGTCGAGAAGGCCCGAAAAATCGTTTCGGTAGAAGAGTTTTCGAGCGTGAAGACTTGTTCGGTCCGCGAAATCACTTATCCGAGCGTGAGTTACTTATCGCAGAAGGTGATGAGTGAGGTATTCGTATCCTGGAGGTGTAGGAGTCCCTCGGCTCGGTCAGCCTTTGCTGCTTACGTGTACTCCGTCGTTTTCAGGATCCCACTTTCGAAGTAGTCGAAAAGCACGAAAGACGTTCTAGCAGAAAAGATCTTTTCCGAGGAAAATTTTAACGCGGAGGGAGTTCCCCCCTTCTAGCCCCCGAGGGAGGGTCGGGCTTTGCCAAGGCAAGGCTGACCCTTCCATGATGGTTAGACTTTGTGTGTGAACGAGGTGTACGAACGACTTGAAAGCATCTTAAGGGTAGAAGCAACGTAGCTGTCGGATGTTCCAAGTGTTGCTGTAGACCTCGCCTTGACTGTTGGCCAGCTTGTACGTCCCGGGCTTCAGAACTTTGGCGATGACGAACGGCCCTTCCCAGGGAGGCGTGAGCTTGTGCCACCCTCGGGCGTCTTGTCGCATCCGAAGCACCAAGTCGCCCACCTGGAGTTCTCGGAATCGAACCCCTCGGGCGTGGTAGCATCGCAGGGACTGCTGATACCGCGCCGAGTGTAGTAAGGCCATGTCCCGAGCCTCTTCCAGCTGGTCTAGTGAGTCTTCTTGGTTAGCTCGATTGCTTTGGTCGTCGTAGGCCCTCGTCCTTGGGGAACCGTAGTCTAAGTCTGTGGGCAAGATGGCCTCGGCCCCATAGACTAGAAAGAATGGTGTGAAGCCCGTGGCTCGGCTTGGCGTTGTCCTCAGACTCCAGACCACCGAGGGGAGTTCCTTCATCCATCGCTTGCCGAACTTGTTGAGGTCGTTGTAGATCTGCGGCTTGAGTCCTTGCAGAATCATGCCGTTGGCATGCTCTACTTGCCCATTCGTCATGGGGTGAGCCACGGCGGCCCAGTCCACCCGGATGTGGTGATCCTCGCAGAAGTCCAGGAACTTTCTGCCGGTGAACTGGGTGCCGTTGTCGGTGATGATAGAGTTCGGGACCCCAAAGCGGTGGATGATGTTGGTGAAGAACGTCACCGCATGTTCAGACCTGATGTTGTTTAGGGGTCGGACCTCAATCCACTTGGAGAATTTGTCGATGGCGACCAGCAGGTGCGTGTAGCCCTCGGGTGCCTTCTGCAAGGGACCGACGAGGTCCAGACCCCACACAGCAAACGGCCAGGTGATGGGTATCATCTGCAGAGCCTGAGCGGGCAGGTGGGTCTGCCTTGCGTAGAATTGACACCCTTGGCAGGTGCGGACAATTCTAGTGGCGTCGGCCACCACGGTCGGCTAGTAGAAACCTTGTCGGAAGGCGTTTCCAACAAGGGCTCGGGGCGCTACGTGGTGACCGCAAGCCTCTGAGTGTATTTCTTGTAAGAGCTCGTGGCCTTCGGCGATGGATATGCATCGCTGGAGGATGCCTGAGGGGCTGCGGTGGTAGAGCTCTTTCCCGTCCCCCAGGAAGACGAGCGACTTGGCGCGCCACGCCAACCGCCGAGCTTCGGCTTGGTCGAGGGGTAGCTCTCCTCGGTGGAGATATTGTAAGTACGGGGTCTGCCAGTTTCGATTAGGCGTGACCCCGCTCCGCTCCTCCTCGACGCGCAGTGCCTCACCCTCGGGGGTCGAGGGTGCCTCGGGGCGAGCCGAGGGTGCCTCGGGCCAAGCCGAGGGTGCCTCGGGCGTGTTGTCGGTCTTAATTGAGGGCTGATGTAGGTCTCGGGACAAGACGTCCAGGGGAACCGTTGTCCGCCCCGAGGCTATCTTAGCCAGCTCGTCCGCAGTCTCGTTGTATCATCGGGCGATGTGGTTGAGCTCGAGCCCGTAGAACTTGTCCTCCAGGCGCCGAACCTCATCGCAGTAGGCTTCCATCTTCGTGTCGCGGCAGTGGGAGTTCTTCATGACTTGGTCAATGACGAGCTGCGAGTCACCGCGAGCGTCGAGGCGTCGGACCCCTAGCTCGATGGCGATGCGCAACCCGTTGACCAGAGCCTCGTACTCGGCCACATTGTTGGACGCCGGGAAGTGGAGGCGTAGCACGTAGCGTAGGTGCTTCCCGAGGGGCGAGATGAAGAGCAGACTCACGCCTGCCCCTGTCTTCATCAGCGACCCGTCAAAAAACATGGTCTAGAGTTCCGGTTGGATCGGAGCTGTTGGGAGCTGGGTATCGACCCATTCAGCCACAAAGTCCGCCAAGACTTGGGACTTGATGGCCTTCCGAGGGGCGAACGAGATTGTCTCGCCCATGATTTCCACTGCCCACTTTGCAATCCTACCCGAGGCCTCTCGGCACTGGATGATCTCCCCCAGGGGGAAGGATGACACCACAGTCACCGGATGAGACTCGAAGTAGTGTCGCAACTTCCGCCGCGTCAGGATCACCGCGTACAACAGCTTCTGAATTTGTGGGTAGCGGATCTTGGTCTCGGACAGTACCTCACTGATGAAGTAGACTGGCCTCTGGACGGGCAGTGCATGCCCCTCTTCTCGTCTCTCAACCACGATCGCGGCGCTGACCACCTGAGTGGTAGCGGCGACGTAGATCAAGAGGGCTTCTCCGGCCGCGCGGGGCACCAAGATGGGCGTGTTCGTGAGGAGTGCCTTCAGGTTCCCGAGGGCCTCCTCGGCCTCAGGGGTCCAAGTGAAGCACTCGACCTTTCTTAAGAGGCGGTACAGAGGCAGGCCTCTTTCCCCGAGGCACGAGATGAAACGGCTCAGAGCCGCAAGGCATCCCGTGACCCTCTGTACGCCTTTCAAGTCCTTGATGGGCCCCATGTTGGTGATGGCCGCAAATTTCTCTGGGTTGGCCTCGATGCCCCGCTCGGAGACGATGAACCCCAAGAGCATGCCTCGGGGGACTCCGAAGACACACTTCTCAGGATTGAGTTTTACGCCTTTCGCCTTGAGACACCGGAATGTCGCTTCAAGGTCGGAAAGGAGGTCGGAGGCTTTCCTCGTCTTGACTACGATGTCATCGACGTAAGCCTCGACCGTTCGACCAATGTGTTCACCGAACACGTGGTTCATGCATCTTTGGTATGTCGCACCCGCATTCCTCAAACCAAACGGCATGGTAACATAGCAGTACATGCCGAAAGGTGTGATGAAAGAAGTCGCGAGCTGGTCGGACTCTTTCATCCTGATTTGGTGATACCCTGAGTAGGCATCGAGGAAAGACAGGGTTTCGCACCCAGCAGTGGAGTCCACGATTTGATCGATGCGAGGCAGAGGGTAGGGAACTTTCGGACATGCTTTGTTTAGACCAGTGTAGTCTACACACATCCACCATTTCCCTCCTTTCTTTCTCACAAGCACAGGGTTGGCAAGCCATTCGGGATGGAATACCTCTTTGATGAACCCCGCCGCCATCAGCTTGTGGATCTCCTCGCCTATGGCTCTGCGCTTTTCTTCATCGAATCTGCGCAGAGGCTGCTTCACGGGTCGGGCTCTAGCTCGGATATCCAGCGAGTGCTCGGCGACATCCCTCGGTATGTCGGGCATGTTCGAGGGACTCCACACGAAAACATCGGCGTTTGCGCGGAGAAAGTCGACGAGCATTGTTTCCTATTTGGGGTCGAGCTCGGAGCCGATCCGGATCTGCTTGGAGGCATCGTTGCTGGGGTCAAGAGGGACGGACTTAACCGTCTCCGCTGGCTCGAAGTTGCCGGCATGGCGCTTCACGTCTGGCACCTCCTTGGAGAGGCTCTCTAGGTCGGCGATGAGGGCCTCGGATTCGGCGAGGGTGTAACACCCGGATTTTAGGGGTCCAAAACCCGGGGTTAACATAAACACCAGGTATGCTGGGACCAAGTCTCATACATATGATGTATAGTGGCACAGGATCGAATGTCACATCTTTATAAATTTAACAGGAGTTCTATACAAAATAAATAATTACATTATAAGGAGACAACGGTCCAGCAACCCAAAGTTGACTGGGAGACGACGACCTAGACCTCTCACGAACTCATCACAGCATCCTCCATGAGCATCATCCTGTAGTACCTGTTCTTGACCTGTGGTGTATGTGAGACAGCAAGAGTGAGCTCACATACGTTCATCGCTCAACAAGTTGTGGGGAATAATGTGCATGAACTCGCCAAAGGTGGGAGCTCACGTGAAGTGTAAGGCTTACCAAAGAAGATGGTTAGAGCTGAGCATTGCTTTTAAAGTTGGTCAAAATTTTATTAGCAGTTACTAAGTATAAGTAAATACCAACCCAATTAAATAATAGAACAAAAGTATCAACTTCACCCACGATGCAATGCATATGACAAATTGAATTTAGTTCCATAATTTAATCATGTGAGTGTCCGAGCTGCTCTTGACCGTGAGCACGGCTAGTATACCAGTTTTACACTCTGCAGAGGTTGCGCATCTTTACCCACAAGTCGTGTTACCCATCTGCCAAGGGGTCATGAATCCCATACACCTCTACCAAGGAAGCGAGGCAGGGTAACACTACGAGGCCTTTACAAAGTTCCACTAGCTTCCGAAAACCCGCTACAGTTTATAGGAAGATCCAGTGCAGGAATCCCTTGCAGGACCGCCATCGCAGCAAAATCCTCCCGAGGGCCTCCCTACACTGACCTCTCCCCTACTGCCCTTGCCCCTTTCGGGTAAGGTAGTCTTCCACTAGCTTTCCTAATTAATCAGCCAAGGGCGTCCCATTCCACCCTTGTGGTAGCACTGTTTTCCCGGGTGGTTCTCCATGTTCCAATTAACATAATGATCTCAACATGAACAATAAATAACAACTGATAACAAAAGTGTAATCATGAATAGTGTATCTCCATACCCAAAACCACATATAGCACTAGCAAGTACTACCCAAAAAGTTCAGTGGTAAACAAGGTATAAAGATAGACAAACTAGGGTAACCTATTGGGTCCCATCAAAATTAACCTATGCAGATCATTATGATTAATTAGAACATGAGTAGGTGAAGAGAAGTGATCAAGGGCACAACTTGCCTGGGCCTTGAGAATCCAGGTACCAGGATGATTCTTCAGATCCTCGTGACCTCACTGCTAGTCGTAGCAATACAAACATACATAGTATAGGCAAATTTAACATTACACCAAACATAAGAACAAAATACACAGTAGTAATCTACACATTTAAAATAAAACCACAGGAACTGGAATCACTAAATTTGGAGTTGTAGATTTTAAGTTATGATTTTCCTAAGGTTTAAGGTGATTTATAATATGATTAAATGATAAATAAATTTTCTGACAGAGTTCATATCAAAACAGTGATTCTAAATGGTAGAGAATATTATTACAAAATTTTAGGAATTGGAATGACTCAATTTGGAGCTAAAATGAATTAGTTATGAATTAATTAAGTTTCTGGATTTATTTTAACACTAAAAATCATTTTCTAAATCATTTTCTATGATTTTCTTATTCACTGGACTGGGCCTCATTTTCCAGAAAACCCAGGGGGCTCGGCGTAATAATCCGCAGACACAGTACGCAGTGAAGGTGGATGGCGGGTTAATTCCTCGGTTTTCCAGGGTTTCTTTAACAAAATCGCCACAGCGAAAGGGTATCGGGCCGTTCTGGCCGGTGGATCACACACGGACGGCTCGGATTAGACTTAGTATAACCCGAACCGGTATGCGCCCAGAGCCGTGGGATCCACGATCGACGGCACGGATTTAATGAACCTCAGATCTACTCTGCACCGCTGGATCTCGCATCTACGGTCTTGGTGCGATCGAGCGAAGGGGTATCCCTAGTCTAATCGGGTTCGTCCGACCATGATCCGACGGCGCGAGTTCATCGTCCCAACCCGACCGGCGCACAGCGGCGCACCAATCCATCCACGGCGGGGCGCCACCGGCGAGCGCACGATCCGGTCAACCGCTACCCCGTGCCCAAAATTAAACAATACTACGCGTACAAGAGGTCAAGGCGAGATCGATCGTGGGCTTTTTACCTCGGATTGTCGACTCGACGGCGTTGGCCACGGCGTGGTGCGGATCCGCGGCGAAAGCGAAGTCCGGCGAGCAATTCACGCCGAGCGGAAGCCAATCTTCGCAGTCCGAGCACGCGTATAGTTTCCCCGTGGTCCGGCGAACTCAACCGGCCACCCACGGGTCGCCCGGCGGCGATACAGAGCGGAGTCGACGGCGGCGGCTTGGTCTTTCTCTCTCCTCCTCCTCCTTCGTTCACAGCGGACCGCACGGCGAGGGGAGGGTCACAGCTACCTATATATGCGTCAAGGGGAGAGTCCGAGCGGGGCGGGTCTGCGGATTTCAAGCGAAATCCCCGGCCGAGCTCAACTGCCCCGGCGAGCTCGGGTTTTGTTACAAGGGAGAGGGAAGAAGCTGACGCGTGGGGTCGAGCTGTCGGTGACGGGCGCACAGGGTGACTGACCAGCGGGCCCCATGAACCAGAGACAGAGAGAGCCGACGAACGCGGCAAGTGAGAGGATGACGCGCGGGTGAGAGCGACTGGGCAGGGGGCCCCACCCGCCAGTGAGAGGCGAGAGCGTGCGTGAGGGGGAGAGGGGCTGCCCCGTGGGTCCCGCGTGTCGGCGCCGGGTTGAGGATGGGCCGGCGCGCGCGAGTTAGTGGGCCGAAATGCGCGAGGTCGGCCCAACTAGCTCATTTATCTTTTTCTTTTTATATTTTCTGTTTTCCTTTTTCATTTTCAAATCCAAATTGAGTTCAAGTTCAAATTCAAACTTTGTGTGGATCTTCATTTATAATCTCATCTTTTTGAAATTAAAAATGCTAAATCTGAAGATATTTGGTTATTCATTGTATGTATATTTTCATATCTCTTCTCTTTTCTCCCTTTCCGATTTATTTTCTATTTTCTATTTTTCCTTTCCATTTGAATTTCAAATCAACACAAGTCTAAAGTTCAAACACTTTAATTTGGATACACATATAGAATTTCAGCATAATATGCAAAAACATATTTTATATATTTCTTTATTTATTTTTAGTTCTTTTAGACAAGCTTTTAATCATATAGTAGAATAATCCCTACCTTATAACTTCTAGGGAAATCAAAATTTACATTGTAGACTATATATATTAAGAAATAGCTTAATCCTAATTCTTTTATATATCCTAACCCAAAGGAAATTTAGATTATCTAAGTATCTTTAATTATGTGTTTTTAACATATTCATGAGTGGAAACTTCTAAATTATGATTATCTTTAAGGAAAGGTGTTTTGATTTAAAATCTTTGAGAATTTTTCCTTGTCTTCACAAGATTGAACTTTAGGGTGTTACAGAGGGCCTCGGCGTACTCCACACACTCCACATCGCATTCGTACGCGTGTCGGTACGTGGGGCCGGCGGTGATGACCCCGTTGGGGCCCGGCATCTTGAGCTTGAGGTAGGTGTAGTTGGGGATGGCCATGAACTTGGCGTAGCATGGCCTCCCCAACAGTGCGTGGTAGGTTCCTCGGAACCCGACCACCTCGAACGTGAGGGTTTCCCTTCGGAAGTTGGAGGGAGTCCCAAAGCAGATGGGTAGATCGAGTTGTCCGAGGGGCTGGACGCGTTTCCCGGGGATGATCCTGTGGAAAGGCGCCGCGCCTGCTCGGACCGAGGACAGATCGATCCGCAGGAGCCCGAGGGTCTCGACGTAGATGATGTTGAGGCTGCTGCCTCCGTCCATGAGGACCTTGGTGAGCCTGACGTTGCCGATGACGGGGTCGACAACGAGCGGGTATTTTCCCGGACTCGGCACGCGGTCGGGGTGGTCGCCCTGGTCGAAGGTGATGGGCTTGTCGGACCAGTCTAGGTAGACTGGCGCCGCCACCTTTACCGAGCAGACCTCCTGACGCTCTTGCTTGCGGTGCCGAGCCGAGGCGTTCGCCACTTGCCCACCGTAGATCATGAAGCTGTCGTGGACCTCGAGGAACTCTCCTGCCTTGCGATCCTCCTTCTTTTCGTCGTCGCGGGCCCTGCCACCCTCCGCAGGTGGCCCAGCCTTGTGAAAGTGGCGCCGAAGCATGGTGCACTCCTCAAGGGTGTGCTTGACGGGCCCCTGATGATAGGGGCACGGCTCCTTGAGCATCTTGTCGAAGAGGTTGGCGCCTCCGGGAGGTTTCCGAGGGTTCTTGTACTCAGCAGCGGCGACAAGGTCCGCGTCGACGACGTCGCGTTTCGCTTGCGACTTCTTCTTGCCTTTCTTCTTGGTGCCGCGCTGAGTGGACGCCTCGGGGACATCTTCCGGCTGGCGGCCCTGGGGCTGCTTGTCCTTCCGGAAGATGGCCTCAACTGCCTCCTGGCCAGAGGCGAATTTGGTGGCGATGTCCATCAGCTCGCTCGCCCTGGTGGGGGTCTTGCGACCCAGCTTGCTCACCAGGTCGCGGCAGGTGGTGCCGGCGAGGAACGCGCCGATGACATCCGAGTCGGTGACGTTGGGCAGCTCGGTGCGCTGCTTCGAGAATCGTCGGATGTAGTCCTAGAGAGATTCTCCCGGCTGATGGCGGCAGCTTCGGAGATCCCAGGAGTTCCCAGGGCGCACGTACGTGCCCTGGAAGTTGCCAGCGAAGGCTTGGACCAGGTCGTCCCAGTTGGAGATCTGCCCCGGAGGCAAATGCTCCAGCCAGGCTCGAGCGGTGTCGGAGAGGAACAGGGGGAGGTTGCGGATGATGAGGTTGTCATCGTCCGTTCCACCCAGGTGGCAGGCCAGCCGGTAGTCCGCGAGCCACAGTTCCGGCCTCGTCTCCCCTGAGTACTTCGTGATAGTAGTCGGGGTTCGGAACCGGGTCGGGAACGGCACCCGTCGTATGGCCCGGCTGAAAGCCTGCGGACCGGGTGGTTCGGGCGAGGGACTCCGATCCTCCCCGCTGTCGTAGCGTCCCCCGCGCCCGGGGTGGTAGCCTCGGCGCACCTTCTCGTCGAGGTGGGCTCGACGGTTGCGGTGGTGGTGCTCGTTGCCGAGGCGTCCCGGGGCCGCAGGCGCTGTGTTGCGCGTGCGCCCGGTATGGACCGAGGCTTCCCGCATGAATCGGGAAGTCGCGGCGCGATGCTCCGAGGGGTAGCCCTGCCTTCGGGAGGCAGTGCTTTCGGCCCGTCGGACCGCGGCATCCTCCAGGAGATTCTTGAGCTCTCCCTGGATACGCCGCCCTTCGGTGGTTGATGGTTCCGGCATCGCGCGGAGAAGTATTGCCGCTGCTGCCAGGTTCTGGCCGACCCCACTGGAAGCCGATGGCGGCTTTGCCCTGACATCGTCGGCGATGCGGTGCAGGATGCCCTGGGGTAGATGACGTGCTTCTCCGGTCGGAGGTTGGCCCGCCCATTCCTGCCCGATGTCCCGGCGGAACAGCTCAAGTGTTCCTGCTCCCTCGTCGAGCCTGGCCTGCATCTCGCGGATTTGCTCGAGCTGTGAGTCCTGACCCCCTGCAGGGACTGGGACCACAGCTAGCTCCCGAAGGATGTCAACGCGAGGCGCAGGCCTAGGGGGATCACCGTTTTCCGGTATACCAAGATGGTTGCCTTCGCCGGGACCCCCTAGATCGACGTGGAAACATTCACGACTTGGGCCGCAGTCCTCGTCACCGAAGCTGCGGCTACCGTCGGAACAATCGAAGAGGCAGTAGTCGCATGCGGTCATGAAGTCCCGCATGGCACTGGGGTTACCAAGTCCGGAGAAATCCCAACAAAAGTCGGGCTCGTCATCTTCCTTGGAACCCGAGGGCCCGTAGGTCGAGACGGCTGTCAGTCGGTCCCAGGGTGACCGCATACGATACCCCGGAGGGTTTGGACTTGCCTCTATGGAAGCGTCCACCAAAGTGAAGTCGCTTGGTGGGTCGAGGCTGAATCCAAAAGGCACGAGATGGGAATCGGTCGGTACCTCTTAATCGACGGGCGGTGACGAAGTCACGTCAGGGGTAGACTGCACCATCGTCTCAGGTACGAGGGTGACGCCCAGCAAGTCCTTTGCGAGCGTGCTGGCGTCGTTCGTTCACTTGGAGTTGGCGTGTTGCGGGGAAACGGCGCTCGTCTTCGTCTCAGGCGCGAGGTCGATGCCCGATGTGTCCCCCGTTGGGGCACCGGCGCCGTCGACTCGCTCGACATCCGACGAGGTGCCGCCTCCTGCTTGGCCTTGGTTGCCCCGCCTCCTCCATCGGCGGGGGAGGCGACGGGACAAACCCAAATGTTGTTCTTCCGCCACGTGGGGAAGACGTTGTCCATTCCGCCGCCGGCAGGCGGGTTGTCGGCCGCCATTGTCGCCGTCGCGCGGCGGGGGAAGGAGTATCATGTCGTAGCTGCCGTCGAGGGACATGAACTCAAGACTCCCGAAACGGAGCACCGTCCCGGGCTGGAAAGTTTGCTGGAGACTACCCATCTGGAGCTTGACGGGAAGCTGTTCGTCAACACGCAGCAGGCCCCTACCTAGCGCGCCAACTGTCGGCGTTTCGACCCCGAGGGGTCCCTGGACCGACGAGTAAATTGTCGCCGCGTGCCCCAGCCCAGATGGGTCGGCGCGAGACGGAGCGCGAAGGGGGGAAAAGCCCGGAGGGAGACAGGCGTAAAAGGGGAAACCCGCGGCCTTCGTGTTTGTCCCGTGCCCAGGTCAGGTGCGCTTGCAGTAGGGGGTTACAAGCGTCCACGTGGGAGGGAGCGAGAGGCTTACGCGCGCGCCGTCCCGTCCTTCCCCGCGCGGCCAACCCTCTGTAAGAGGGCCCTGGACCTTCCTTTTATAGGCGTAAGGAGAGGGTTCAGGTGTACAATGGGAGATGTAGCAGTGTGCTAACGTGTCTAGCAGAGAGGAGCTAGTGCCCTAAGTACATGCCGTCGTGGCAGCCGGAGAGGTTTTGGCACCCTGTTCGTGTGATGTCGTGGCCGTCGGAGGAGCGCTGGAGCCTGGCGGAAGGACAGCTGTCGGGGCTGTCGAGTCCTTGCTGACGTCTCCTTGCTTCCATAAGGGGGCTAAGAGCCGCCGTCGTCATGGAGCATGCGGGGCGCCATCATTACTTGTTTACCGGGGCGAGCCAGATGGGACGCCGGTCTTGTTCCCCGTAGCCTGAGTTTGCCAGGGGTAGGGTAATGATGGCCCCTCCTGTGACGTGGTCGGTCCGAGCCCTGGGTTGGGCGAGGCGGAGGTTCCTCCGAGGTCGAGGTCGAGGTCGAGTCTGTCTTCCGAGGCCGAGGTCGAGTCCGAGCCCCTGGGTCGGGCGAGGCGGAGACCGTCGGCTGAGGCCAGGGCCGAGTCTGAGCCCTGGGGTCGGGCGAGGCGGAGTTCGTCGTCTTCTGGGGCCGAGGCCGAGTCCGAGCCCTGGGGTCGGGCGAGGCGGAGTTCGTCGTCTTCCAGGGCCGAGGCCGAGTCCGAGCCCTGGGGTCGGGCGAGGCGGAGTTCGTCGTCTTCCGGGGCCGAGGCCGGGTCCGAGCCCTGGGGTCGGGCGAGGCAGAGCTTCT
The DNA here is from genome assembly GCA_029449295.1 of Zea luxurians. Classification (NCBI taxonomy): domain Eukaryota; kingdom Viridiplantae; phylum Streptophyta; class Magnoliopsida; order Poales; family Poaceae; genus Zea; species Zea luxurians. Next base: position 178,075,351 of record JAOPSE010000004.1, on the reverse strand, counting down.
TATGGCGCCCGGGGCCGGACTTGGCTATTGTCAGCCTCACTCTGTCGAGTGGCACAGCAGTCGGAGCGGCGCAGGCGGCGCTGTCCTCTTGTCAGGCCGGTCAGTGGAGCGGCAAAGTGACTGCGGTCACTTCGGCTCTGTCGACTGAAGGGCGCGCGTCAGGATAAGGTGTCAGGCCATCCTTGCATTAAATGCTCCTGCGATACGGTCGGTCATCGTGGCGATCTGGCCAAGGTTGCTTCTCGGTGAAGACTGGGCCTCGGGCGAGCCGAAGGTGTGTCCGTTGCTTGAGGGGACCCTCGGGCGAGACGTAAATCCTCCGTGGTCGGCTGCCCTTGCCCGAGGCTGGGCTCGGGCGAGGCGAGATCGTGTCCGTTGAGTGGACCGAGCCTTGACTTAATCGCACCCATCAGGCCTTTGTAGCTTTGTGCTGATGGGGGTTACCAGCTGAGATTAGGAGTCTTGGGGGTACCCCTAATTATGGTCCCCGACACATATAGAAGTGGGTTCATCTCCCAAGTAGAAAAAAGAACATTTAAAGATCCATAGACCAAACTATACAATAATTGTTATGAACATGAATGAAGTATGAAACTTCATCATCAGCCATGGCCTCTATTGCTAAGAAAATGTAGGTCGAACAACTATCACTATAATAAATTAACCAAATGTAGGTCGAACCACTATCACATGCCCATATATATGTTATTGTTTTATACTAACTTTTAATCCCTGATATACATATGATCAGCAGGTATTTCATGTAAAGCGTACATTCTGAAGGTGGTATACAATATTATGACACTTGCCCAATTTGTACCATAGGAGCAAAACAAAAGAACCAAGAAGATTATGATGTCCCGACAAAAAAAAGTGTAAGAAGGCTCTAGTGTAATATGGAACTTCAAGGAGGACTGCTCTAACATGTGATGTTAATATGTGCGCTCTGAGTTCACTGAACATATGTACAAAAAGCAAAAAAACAAAAAATAATAATAAACAAGCCTAAAACCATAAAGTAGAAAGATAAGTGTTATTAACTTATTATTAAAATAAAATAATAAGTGAAGGCACATGTTCGCTGGTCATTATCAGGCTCAATATTGGTCGACGCAGCCTACACTGATTACCAACATCCTCAAAGAGCATGATCTCAAAAAGTGTCTTCGGTACCTAGAGAGAGAAAAGATTTTCGCAAGCAAGTTCAGTATCAATCACAAATAAAATACTACTATCCTATCTTACTTTGAAACAAGTTCAGTATTAACGCTAATTTAGTGTTGTGGTATAGTGATGTAGCCTACTGCCCAAGAATTCATGGGTCAGTCACCGGAGATCTGAAAGATTGAGGCATTGGTCACTATTGTGATGCACAAAACAAATATCCTCCTTGTGTTCACAGAAAAATTGAGGTGAATTTGAAATAGATTACTACTAATACTCAAGTCCCCCCTCTTGCCCTCCCTTACACAGCATCGGGAAGCAGGCAAACCCCTAAACCAACATACTATGGATGTTTTGTTTTCAAACCACTGTAGCCATCGGCAAGAAACAGGTTTGTTTCACTGATTGGGTGAAATCTCTTCACATCATAGATAAAAGTTTTTTATGGTGGAAATCCCGATAGAGCCACATTATATCATGATTTGCACCATGCATTACCTATTTAACCAAGAACTAATGGAAACCAGAAATCTGAGTACATATAAAAATGCATTATTTTGTAGTTCTTCAAAACCTCTCTTTGTTGGACCTTTGAAAGGCTATTTCAATTAGATACCAATGTATATGTGTAGCTTAAGAGTGTCCACAAGAAAGTCTTTTGTTCTTGTTGAAATCTGCATCAAGCAGGTCATGCCCTGAAATGACCTATATTGATTATGCTCCAGATCGGCCTGAAAATGGAGCAAAAACATTACAGAGGCAATCATTAAATTGGTGTAATCAAATATAGGTGATTAAAAAAAGCAAGTTTTGCACTAAAAGAATCATAGCTCAAATATAAAACAATGAAACAAAGGCAAGCATCAAATAAACAGGGAGAAAATTTGATAGAGGCAAAAGTGCCACTTAAGTATGCATCATTCAGATTCATGTGCCCCTTCTCCTACCTTCATTTTCAACCACCTTAAAATCACAACTATCACCTATTCACTGGAACTTGTGAAATGTAGAAATGGTGGATAAAAAATGGTGAAATGGTCATTGAGAAGGTGGAAGAATATACCTCCTGAAGGGAGGCGCGCACAACATCATCAACGTCGTCCTCTTCCTTGGCGGGCTCACCGGCAGTGCCCCAGACGGGGCGTGGCGACGCGGTGGTGGCGAAGTAGTCGTCGTCGTAAAAAACAACAGATAAATTTTGATTCAGGGGGGGTGTATAATGTAGATTTATACGGTTGGGCTGATTGAGATGGATGTGAGTAGCATACCAGTTATGGTGACAAAAACAACAGATAAATTTTGGCTTAACACCTGTGCAGAAAAAGGCCCTTTTAACAGGCACTTTCTAAATTTAACTAATATGTAGGTTGCATTCTCTTTTTTTCTAAAACAAATACACACATGTTAGAAACTCTAATTAATTATAGCTGGAGTGGCAATTTAATACCTTCAAATGTACACCATTGACCTCCATATAGCATTACTTGGCACAAAAAAATATATGCATGAAACAATTTAATACCTTCAAATGTACACCATTGACCTTCATATCCACGTATAGCATTACCTCGCACAACAACAAAAATGTCAATGATCAATAAGTACTACAAATAGTAAAACGTTTGAGTAGGAGAATACTCCTTTAGGAGAATTGGCAAAATAAGAGGAAGAACCTAAGGGTAAAGCACACCACTCGGGTCTCTCCAGCAAACAAAATTCTAACTATAAATTAGATAGCTTGCAAAGGAGAGGATGGGCCACTGTTTTAATTCACAAACTTTGCTCCCAGCAACCTGAGAACACAAAGGTTATTGCTTTATATTGTTCCTTTGCATAGGATGTTTGAAAAAAAAATCAAATTGGATTTACAAGGTTAACTGTAGCTCTAGTCTGCAATTGCAAAAAACCTAGAGAAGTGGTGGTAGTTCTAGTGGCAATGAGAAAGGAAGCAAGTGGCATCGTTGTCTACATCTTGTGAAACCGTTGCAATACACCAAACCAGTGTGTTCAAAAATCAAATATAACAACCAAATAGCATCTACTATGTCATTAGGGAGGATATTGCTCAAACAAAGCTAGCATTAGGAAGTTAAACCTTTTGTATAGATTTAGATCTGCTGGCACATGACCCTCGCGGTGGCAACGTACGTGCATGGTAGAATCTTTGGCTCACATAGCTACAAGAAGTTGATGCACATAAGAACACACTTGTAGGTTCATGTATACAAAAAATAAAGATCAGAACCCAAATCTGTAAAAAAGAGAAATAAATCTCTCATCATTTTTACTCTCGCGCATCATGAAGCTGACAAGATAGTAAGAACAACACAAAGGTTTAAAATACTCAAATCTGCAAAAAATAATCTTGTACAGATTTCTGATATTAGCCCAAGATATGAAAATACCAACACTGGATCTGTCAAAAGATAATCATATTAAGCATTCATTTTGCTAAAGCGGGGTTGTCAACAAAAGTTAGACATTGCTTCACAAAAATGTTGGCAATCAAATGGTGCTACCAGTAAAGAAATGGTATAGCTATCGTTAGTAGCTATGGTAGCATAACAGTGTGCATTTTCATTTACCTTATCTTTGACTTTCTCATCAACATCGGTCTCGACAATAGCAAGATCAAGTTGTTCAAGTTCAGAAAAGACTGTAGTTAATACAGAGGTCATCCTTAGCTCCAACTAAAATTGTCAAAAGAGTTTGTGGCTATACTAAATTCTCGAACAACATAACGATCATTACTGAAATGTGCGGAGGTATGAAATAGAAAGCTCAAATGATCACAAAAATATTTCCAATTAAATGTATTCTAGACCCAATCAGCCAGTTACATGACAAGACCAAAATTCCCCAAAGACGAAGAGCATGAAACCTAAGTCTAGACAGCAAGCATTTTGACAAGACGTGAGGCAGAGAGGCTCTTACACTTGGCGAGAAACAAAGAGGGGAGGTGGGAGAGAAGTGGGCGGCGAGAAGCGGCAGCGTACGTGACCAATATGTTATGATTGGAGTAAAATTTGACAAATTCCTACTACATAGTCTCTAAAACGAACACATTTATTATTATCATCAAATAGAGAGTGACGATGATGAAGGTGATTTTTTTTACCCTCCTCTAGAGCCTATTGAAATACCGCTGTCGCTGCCGCTCCGATCTCCACAATTAAATAATAAGGATGACCGACACTTAATCCTAAATTCCTAATGACAATTCAATGCTAGATCTAGACCAATTTGAACCCATTGCATAGCTATCCCCAAATCAACCATATGAATTCAACACTTGACGCACAAACACCTACTTCAACGAGCTATGGTATTGGCAAAACAATTGTGCAACAAAATGGAAATGTAGGCAGCAACTCACCAGGAAAGAAGGGCATATGCCGGTCATTTCTTCCTCAAGGGCGAGAGTGAGGGCAAGTCATGGAATCTATCGGCGCCAGGAGAAGCTGACGACAATCCTGCGGTACAGCAGCCTATCCTCCCTCTCCGTGAGAACGCGACGGTGAAGTGGCGTCGTGCTGCAGAAAGGTGTGGGTGTCGGGCGGCTTGGCCCCCTCCATGCCCCCTTGTTCTTGGCGGTGTCTTTCCACACCCTGTCCATGCCCCAGGCGCTCGCGCGCCGCACATAGCACGAGCGGGCGCGTGGGGCCGATGTATGGGTCCGGGTTGGCGAGTGCGGGTACGGCAGCCTCGAGGATGAGCACGCAGGCCTAGGCTAGGTCGGCAGAGCTTCGGACCTCGCGGCGGTCCACGGGGAAGACGTCGGTGACGACGTCCATGATGAACTTGTTCGGATCCACGCAGAGCTTGAGCGCGGTCGGCACCTCTGCCCACAGTGTGTTCCACTCCTTGCGGCGGGCCACCACAAATCCTAGGAACGCAGTGGAGTACGCGTAGGCCCTTGTGTCTGTGGCGGAACCGCCCGAATTATTCCAGCTTAAGTGCCCAAGTCGCACCCTTAAGGGCAGCAACGCACTTAAACAGGAATAACCCGTCAGTCCCTCGGTTCTAGTCCGATAAAGCCACTTACCAGGATCGAATACCACTAGCTCACACGAAGGTGAGGCACAGAGAAATACAATAAAACATAATACCACAGATTTAATAAATATCATTAGTGATTACATTATCGGAGTTTCAGAAATAATAACCATAAATTTTAATGCAGCGGAAATAACTAACGGAGAAAACCGAGTAACATGGCGAAGCCTGGCCACGCCACTCCTCCTGGTCCTCTCTTGCGGAAGCAATAACCCACTTGACCGTCTGTCCCGGTAGCAGGGACGAAAGCCAAGTCACACCATCAACCAAACATCCTAAGAAGTACCTGCAAAAATTATGCCACAAGCAAGGCTGAGTATACTAATACTCAGCTAGACTTACCCGGTGTGAGGAGTCTACTCCTCTACCTCTAGACATGCAGCTGTTTGGCCGTGGGGTTTGGTTTGCCAAAAGCACTAGCTGAGTTTCTAAATCAAGTTTTAACTTTGTCAAATTTAAGTGTGACTCTCTTAAGGCTAAATGTGTCCTATCTACTCATACATAGTAGCAAACATTATTAGCAATCAACATCTTATATCATCTCATCATATTTCCACTTGTTACTCAATGCAGTACAATGGATCAAGCAGTCTCATTAGCTGCTAGAAGCAGACGATTCGAATCGAGTTTTTATCCTTGCAAGGTAAACCTAAACACACGACGTGGCGAGGCACTCTGTCCCCACACACATCAATCGTCCCCATCGATTCCCTGGCAACAGATCAGGGCTCACCGCCTTGGCGTACAATGCCTCACTGACCCCGACTGCCGTCGTGCAGTGACCGCACTTGTACCCACCATAACCGGAATGGGAGACCACATCTCAGGTCGCGTGAGGGGATATGTCTGCGGGCAGGTTCACTCAGGTACTAGGCTTACCGATTTACCATATTTCTCAGTATGTGTTTAGTACGTTCAAACGCTTGACACAGGTATCCGCACGTTAATCCTTATTCCAATTTTGCATCTCGTAGACAACCAATCCCCATGGATTGTTGTCCACAGACCAGCATCATTATGATATGAAAGTGGGTACAACCAATTCCTGACCTCGCGCGAGTGCTAGAAAAATCACTCGACTTCTACCGAGATCCCTAATTAGCAAAGCAGCTACTCGACCTAGCATACTAGTATTCATCTCAAAAGGAATCCTGAGTTCATGCAACTAGGGTTTCAGTCAACTCCTACACTTAAGTGCACAGTACAAGCCTACAAACATTAAGTGTAGTAAAATAGCACATATAAACGGTTATGCATAAAACCGGGGCTTGCCTTTAATTTTAACACTTAGATAGTGTTTGTTGGGGGAGGTACTCGCTTGGCGAGCATCCACTGGTTAAGTCCATCCTTCCTTGTGTCGTCCACCGACTGCACCTTGTGGGTGGCACCACATCAGTTGCTCGATCATCATCTCTCGGTCCTATGTGAGATGCAAGATGCATATGTATGAATATAATGGAATAGCACAAGATACTTTAAGTACACGCTAGCGAATTAAACACTAAGTAGCGAGACATCACAAGCAACCACACCCACTAGCGTTAGCTAACTACATATCGTCGAGCGCACAACATTACACCACTAAAAAGATGACAAACATTTTGGATATTTACGCAACACAATACTACATCACAATTAACTAGAGAAAGAAACATATAAAACAAGACACACATGTCATAACTAGCTTAGTCATGGCAAGTCTATATTAATTTAATGCTAACCAATCATTTTTAGCCAAAAGGGTGAACTAACAATCAATTAAGCACTAGCAGAATTTTTGGACAGCAATACAGCAGTCACTTGTTTTGATCATAACTTTTCAAATATTAATCCAAAAATATAAAACTAAAACTTTCTGGAAAGCTTAAAAAGTGCTCTACAACTTTGGTATTTTTACCTAAACAAGATTCAACACTTAGCAAGGTTAAAAGTGATAACACAACAGATCTGTCCAGATTTGGACAGATTCAGACTTGTGACTTTAAAAATTCATAACTGAAGATTCAGACATCCAAACAAAGTGATCTTAGACTTTCTGGAAAGGTAATAAAATTTTCTACATATCATTTATAAACATCTCAAGGTGATTCCATATTTAACTAAGGATAAAATACACTAGAAGGCTTTGCTGTCCAAAATTGGACAGATTCAGTCTTCAGACTTTAAACATCCATAACTTAATCTTCAGATCACCAAAAATTGTGATCCAAGACTTTTTGGAAAGCTTAGAAAAAGCACTACATAACTTTTATAATCACCGAGAAGTGATTCCAGGTTTATTCAAATCAAACATTACAGTTTTTGAAATCTGTTCTGACAGAGGACAGAACACAGCAACCAGTTTGAAAAATTCATAACTCTTAAACTATCAGTACTATGGTTATAAAATTTTAACACAAGCAAGATCAGAAAAGCAACTACGACTTTATTATAATGACCATGAACAGATTGCAAAATTAAATTGAGCAAACAATGCAGTTTCTGAAATCTGTACAGAATTTGGACAGATTCAGTCACTGAATTTGTAAAATTCATAACTCCTAAACCGGCAGACCTATGGCTGTCAATTTTTAACACCAGCAAGATAATAAAGTTATCTACCACTTTTCTATAGCATATATCTACAGAAAATACAATTTAGTTCATCAAACATACAGCACAACTAAAACAGTGTGTGCAGTCCAAAACAGCAACTAATTAATTTCAGCTCCTATACAATTCAAGAATTGCCGCGTTCTAAGTACTTGAATTATTCTAACACTTTACCATTCGTTAGAGTTGAATTAATTAAATGAGGACTAACAAGTAGACTTACAAATTTTATCCAAATCATTTAGTGCACTAAAATTACTACAACCAATTAACCACGCATTCCTCATGATAATCACCCAACAGTTTGCGTTTTAATTTAGACATCACATGAGCACTACTACTTTTTACCCGTGACCATAACCATACACATTTAGACTACAACAAGCAAATCATCGTGACTACAAGCTTAACTAAAGTCATCTAAGAGTCGGCTAGCTAGAACAACGACATCGCCCGCTAGACAGCATACACGTCGGCTTGCCTATTATTATCACAATTCGAGACACCACATATATAACAAACACTTAACGAAATCGACTCCTGTTTAACATGAGTTGGCTAATCACAGTAGAAGACCTAGCGAACCATTTTAGACATCGTAACTCAAGAACATGGGTTGGAGCCGATTGATCAGTGTTTCTCAGCCATTGCTCAACTTGAATTAGTTAACACACAAGTCACCTAAATAGCACATTTTTGGGGTCTATCGTGGAGGCATTTACACATGGCATAAAACTCCATAAGACTACATTTGTTACTGACACCAACAATTTCCTACCGACCTATTATTCACCATACGAACGTAGTTACATGCCGCCTACTAGTTTCTAACATAATCCTCATATAGCTCGTAATTCAAACTACTCACTAACAATAAATCACACACGACAACTACCATATCGACCGGTTAATTTATTTGGATCCCACCCGTCTAGCGTACCACTAGTATCCCGCATTTTGACTCGACTTATAATTATAGAGGAAGCAACGGCTACCTTGGCATGCCATCACCCCTCTACTTAAGCCAAAATAATTTCTACCTATTCTAACCAAACTTTCGTGGCGAGCACATCTTATATTGCCCTGTCTCGCATACAACCATGTGGGGGCGTGCACTCAAGACACATCGATCAATGTGGCGCGACTACTAATATTTGAACTCCGATACTCATGTTTTAATAATTCATCCTCTACGCAACTAGCATTTTCTAACTACTCGTCACAACAATAAATATGCTCCCTATATAATCATGAATCCCATCACATTGCATAAAACAATCACACTTTACGCATAACCACATATCGATGCATTCCCCACAACAAAATCCGCATTTTGTAACTTAGTTTTCGCATTAAACAACGCATATCATATTTTCCTATCAAAATATAAAAACAGCCGAGTTCCTTTGTTCTTCGTTTTCTTCTCTACGCAAAATTCAATCCATACCAACACAATTTTTAAACATGCACCACATCGACCAAAACATAATTAGGCAACTACAAATCGCACGCATCGAACCTCTTGTTCTCCAATCGTAAACGCGATCCTACCAATGTGCATAACCGAATCATTTTACACATCCACACATACATGCACTGCCTACCATCAACCAAAACATACGTATTGTAAACTATGAATCAATCAACCTGAACGGAATCGGATATGAGTTGGGCATGCATGTGGTTCACCCGACCGGTCTTGCCTCGAACACGCGTGCGCGACGGATGGCATTGACGGCTAGCTGCGATTAGACACATACAACAGTTCAACCATTTTTACCAAGCACAAAAATACGATAGCAGCAAGGGCAGCGAGGTGTCTCACCGGGGTCGACGACATCGCGAACGGGCTGCCCAAGACAAGCTGCTCGGTTAGGCATTTTATCGAACGCCCAAGGAACATCGACGGTGCAAGGCGCAGCAAGGAAGGTTCGACGATGACGTCGAGGCTACAGCCGCGAGGGGAAAGGCAGGGGGCCCTGCGACAGCAGCTGGACATTTCGTCGAATAGCCGGCATGCTCCACGGAGAACAGCGAGGAGGGGTTGGAGATAGGGGCAGGGGCGCTGGTCTGCAACAGATGGGCGGCTATGGAGGTTTGCTGCTGCGCCATGGGAGAAAGGAGTTGTGGGCGTCGAGCAGCGGAGGGGAGGACGTCGTTGGAGGAGCTCGGTTTGGAGGTGAGGGCGCAGGGAACTTGGAACGGCTGCGCAGGGGAGGGACATTGTCCATGGGAGGGAACCGCCAGCTTGGAGGAATGGAGCTCGGCGGCCATGGAGTTCCTGCTCGCCAGTAGGGAGCAGGGAAGGCGCTGGAGAACAGGGAAGGGCGCCATGGCTGCTGGAGGTGAAGTTGCAGAGGTGCCACGCCATGGATGCCGGCGAGCTCGCTGCTCGAGCTCGGACCAGAGGAGATGCCGCGCCCTGGATGGAGCAGGGGTGGCGTTGGGGAAGAAGGCCCCCTGTCCCAGCCGCTCGCCAGGAGAAGCAGGGAGGGTGCCGCGCCATGGCTGGCCTTGCTCCCTGCGCTAATTTATTTTCCGGAATAAAAATGCTCTCGCGGAGTTCGTCGCTACGGAGAAACAGAGCGAAAAGAGTTCGGACGAACGGAAGGTTGAGCGATTAATTCAACCGAGAGTTTGATTTGAATTTGCTCGGAAATAATTCCCTACGTGTGATTAGAAAATAAATCATCCTGAGATTTGATCGGCTTTGGATTTTTAGTCGGAGAAAGCGAATCGTGACATTTTAAAACCGCTATCGATACGGGGTTTTGAGTTCGGTTCAGCCATGAGATATTTAGCCGAGTCGGATAAAATTGATTTGATGACGACATATTAAGCATTCCGTTTGAGAGTACAGAGTCGGATTAAAATAGTCAGACATCGATCTAAGTTCGAGGAATTAGACTAGGGCTCAGATCAAATAACAGTCGTCGAGAGTTTGATTTAATGAGCTTCAGATGAGATTTATAATTCGAGAATGATCTTTGAGTTTGCATTCGTTTCGAGGAATAAAAGTTTCAACACGCTCCAAAATTGGTTGTTTCTCGCGATCGAATAACTCTGAATTCGGTGAACTTCCAAGAGAAAGCCTGATAAATAGAGATAGGCACGATCGAGAATTAGAAATTTTCACTGAGCATCCGAGATTAGGATATATCTCCCGACATAACGTGAAATTGACACCTGGGGTGTCACAGCCTTCCCCCCTTAAAAGAATCTCGTCCCGAGATTCGAATGAGGATCTTTAAGGGTGGAGAAGCATGTAACTCCCAGACTGAAGATAGATGCAAATTCATGAGAGGGTATCTGACAAGATACTGAAGACAAATTTGGTTAGAATATCGCGACATATCGAGACAAAATGCAGCGATCATTCTGAGAGAGTGTCCACAAAAGATAGCACACCGGTATAGTCTCATAATGGATCACAACTATTGACCACGATACCAGCGCGTGCCAAGTAGCTCAACCATGTGTGCGCGCCCACAGGAGGCTCTCGATTTCGTCGCGGCACCATCGGTCGTTTAGTCATAATACCGTTACCAAACGCAACCAATGAGAAATCCACATAGCACAGATAGATGGAGCCCACGAGAGTATGGCTCAGAAAATAAGAATGTGATCGGAGTTGAAGCAGAGATTATTGGCAAAAGAACATTACATGAGAATTTTCTTCAACTCAGAGAATCATTTTATGATCATCACGGGGATTATCAGCCAAAAATTGATACGATATTTAATATAAGGAGGAACCAACCATGAGATCGAGATTGATAAGCTTTTAGAGACATGAGAGAACTAAAGTCAATAGCATAATCCATTGAACCAAATGGATGCACTGCTTAGAGATAGAATCGATAAAATGGCGTCATGATCCTTGGAGGAAGAGCATGAGATCGACCAGAATTGAGAGATTTAGGCAAGATCAACATCCGATACTTGAGAACGGGTTATTAGCAGATAACCAGATAACGGGGCAGAATCATTAAAGGATCCAGGGATTCGGATGATAAAGCCACAACATGATTCACAAGGAAAGAGATCACCAGATCCATGCGAAAGGAGAGGTAGGCAAACAGGATCGACTAGGATGATCAATAGAAATGTTATGAAGTTTCGGGATAGGATCTATGTAAAGAAACATGGACTTAATAGGGTTTGCGCAACTAGACACCAACAACAAATATATTTTTTTGACACTACAAGTGCACAAGGAAGCTTTAGCCGATTTAGGGGTCAAGCTATGGGAATCTACAAGTTGTGCAAGTGCAATTTCAATAGTGCAACACACAAGGGCTAGAAAACGCCAACACAAGCATAAATTTTCTTTTTTTTAAGAGGGTTCACTTGCTAACTCAAGGTCATTTGGATGGGGGGTCTTTTTATGAACAGAACAAGCAACAAAATGTTTTGCAAAAAGGGTTGAACAATTACAATGCTACCTAGATAGCAAGACAAGAGAAACATACAACACGACCTAACAAGACTTACCAATCTGACACGAGGCAAGGCATTTTTTTGCAGTCCATAGCAATACAACACATTATTCACAATTTCTTATTATTGGAATAAAGACGAGAGAAGCATGTTGATGCACAAGAGACAATTATAATGCGACAATCATGATGCATGCTCATTCTAGTCGTCTTCTCAGACCTAACTAATTCTTCGGATGCTTCTACAACATCCTTATTGATAGTAGTAGTAGCCTTTATGGCCTAAATAACTAGCCACCTATCTACCCATCTATTCCTAGGGCTTCACGTCCTAGGTCTATCCTGATCGTCCTGACGATCTATCTAACATTGGTTTCTAGCAAGTTTTACTTTTAGAAAAGGTTGGTAATCATGACTTATTGACTTCTCTGTACTGGTATTCGCTCCGATACCAGCTGTGGCGGAACCGCCCGAATTATTCCAGCTTAAGTGCCCAAGTCGCACCCTTAAGGGCAGCAACGCACTTAAACAGGAATAACCCGTCAGTCCCTCGGTTCTAGTCCGATAAAGCCACTTACCAGGATCGAATACCACTAGCTCACATGAAGGTGAGGCACAGAGAAATACAATAAAACATAATACCACAGATTTAATAAATATCATTAGTGATTACATTATCGGAGTTTCAGAAATAATAACCATAAATTTTAATGCAGCGGAAATAACTAACGGAGAAAACCGAGTAACATGGCGAAGCCTGGCCACGCCACTCCTCCTGGTCCTCTCCTGCGGAAGCAATAACCCACTTGACCGTCTGTCCCGGTGGCAGGGACGAAAGCCAAGTCACACCATCAACCAAACATCCTAAGAAGTACCTGCAAAAATTATGCCACAAGCAAGGCTGAGTATACTAATACTCAGCTAGACTTACCCGGTGTGAGGAGTCTACTCCTCTACCTCTAGACATGCAGCTGTTTGGCCGTGGGGTTTGGTTTGCCAAAAGCACTAGCTGAGTTTCTAAATCAAGTTTTAACTTTGTCAAATTTAAGTGTGACTCTCTTAAGGCTAAATGTGTCCTATCTACTCGTACATAGTAGCAAACATTATTAGCAATCAACATCTTATATCATCTCATCATATTTCCACTTGTTACTCAATGCAGTAAAATGGATCAAGCAGTCTCATTAGCTGCGAGAAGCAGACGATTCGAATCGAGTTTTTATCCTTGCAAGGTAAACCTAAACACACGACGTGGCGAGGCACTCCGTCCCCACACACATCAACCGTCCCCATCGATTCCCTGGCAACAGATCAGGGCTCACCGCCTTGGCGTACAATGCCTCACTGACCCCGACTGCCGTCGTGCAGTGACCGCACTTGTACCCACCATAACCAGAATGGGAGACCACATCTCAGGTCGCGTGAGGGGATATGTCTGCGGGCAGGTTCACTCAGGTACTAGGCTTACCGATTTACCATATTTCTCAGTATGTGTTTAGTACATTCAAACGCTTGACACAGGTATCCGCACGTTAATCCTTATTCCAATTTTGCATCTCGTAGACAACCAATCCCCATGGATTGTTGTCCATAGACCAGCATCATTATGATATGAAAGTGGGTACAACCAATTCCTGACCTCGCGCGAGTGCTAGAAAAATCACTCGACTTCTACCGAGATCCCTAATTAGCAAAGCAGCTACTCGACCTAGCATACTAGTATCCATCTCAAAAGGAATCTTGAGTTCATGCAACTAGGGTTTCAGTCAACTCCTACACTTAAGTGCACAGTACAAGCCTACAAACATTAAGTGTAGTAAAATAGCATATATAAACGGTTATGCATAAAACCGGGGCTTGCCTTTAATTTTAACACTTAGATAGTGTTTGCTGGGGGAGGTACTCGCTTGGCGAGCATCCACTGGTTAAGTCCATCCTTCCTTGTGTCGTCCACCGACTGCACCTTGTGGGTGGCACCACATCAGTTGCTCGATCATCATCTCTCGGTCCTATGTGAGATGCAAGATGCATATGTATGAATATAATGGAATAGCACAAGATACTTTAAGTACACGCTAGCGAATTAAACACTAAGTAGCGAGACATCACAAGCAACCACACCCACTAGCGTTAGCTAACTACATATCGTCGAGCGCACAACATTACACCACTAAAAAGACGACAAACATTTTGGATATTTACGCAACACAATACTACATCACAATTAACTAGAGAAAGAAACATATAAAACAAGACACACATGTCATAACTAGCTTAGTCATGGCAAGTCTATATTAATTTAATGCTAACCAATCATTTTTAGCCAAAAGGGTGAACTAACAATCAATTAAGCACTAGCAGAATTTTTGGACAGCAATACAGCAGTCACTTGTTTTGATCATAACTTTTCAAATATTAATCCAAAAATAGAAAACTAAAACTTTCTGGAAAGCTTAAAAAGTGCTCTACAACTTTGGTATTTTCACCTAAACAAGATTCAACACTTAGCAAGGTTAAAAGTGATAACACAACAGATCTGTCCAGATTTGGACAGATTCAGACTTGTGACTTTAAAAATTCATAACTGAAGATTCAGACATCCAAACAAAGTGATCTTAGACTTTCTGGAAAGGTAATAAAATTTTCTACATATCATTTATAAACATCTCAAGGTGATTCCATATTTAACTAAGGATAAAATACACTAGAAGGCTTTGCTGTCCAAAATTGGACAGATTCAGTCTTCAGACTTTAAACATCCATAACTTAATATTCAGATCACCAAAAATAGTGATCCAAGACTTTTTGGAAAGCTTAGAAAAAGCACTACATAACTTTTATAATCACCGAGAAGTGATTCCAGGTTTATTCAAATCAAACATTACAGTTTTTGAAATCTGTTCTGACAGAGGACAGAACACAGCAACCAGTTTGAAAAATTCATAACTCTTAAACTATCAGTCCTATGGTTATAAAATTTTAACACAAGCAAGATCAGAAAAGCAACTACGACTTTATTATAATGACCATGAACAGATTGCAAAATTAAATTGAGCAAACAATGCAGTTTCTGAAATCTGTACAGAATTTGGACAGATTCAGTCACTGAATTTGTAAAATTCATAACTCCTAAACCGGCAGACCTATGGCTGTCAATTTTTAACACCAGCAAGATAATAAAGTTATCTACCACTTTTCTATAGCACATATCTACAGAAAATACAATTTAGTTCATCAAACATACAGCACAACTAAAACAGTGCGTGCAGTCCAAAACAGCAACTAATTAATTTCAGCTCCTATACAATTCAAGAATTGCCGCGTTCTAAGTACTTGAATTATTCTAACACTTTACCATTCGTTAGAGTTGAATTAATTAAATGAGGACTAACAAGTAGACTTACAAATTTTATCCAAATCATTTAGTGCACTAAAATTACTACAACCAATTAACCACACATTCCTCATGATAATCACCCAACAGTTTGCGTTTTAATTTAGACATCACATGTGGCAGAACCTCCAAGTTATTGGGCCCACATGCACCTGTCCTTGTCCCAAAGACCTCAGACGACCATGCATGTGCACCAGATAACTCAACAGGATCTGTCCGATTGCCCTAAGGACATCGGATAAACCACTTTCAACCAAGATCGCGGGATTAAGTAATACAAATCACACACACCATCATTTTTGCAGCGGAAATACTATTACCAAAATTTACAGGTTACAAAAATTTTATATTATTTTATCGGAGTGGTTACAAAGTATAAGTTTGAAATATATGCTAGCTCAAATGACCATCCTCAATAAGAAGTATAGAAGGGTTACTTAGACTTATAAGAAGGCCGAGCCCACCGGCACTTAACACCATCAACAACAGCACAAAGTTAGAACCTGAAAAACAACAGGGAATAAAACCCTGAGTATGGAATTACTCAGCAAGACTTACCCGACTAAAGAAAAGACTCTCAAGGGTATGCTGGAATTGGGAATCAAGGAGAGGCTTTAGCAAGAATCAACTTAGATACTTTTGCAGAAATAGTTTACTAAAATGTCGGGGACCATAATTAGGGGTACCCTCAAGACGCCTAATTCTCAGCTGGTAACCCCCATCAGCATAAAGCTGCAGAGGCCTGATGGGTGCGATTAAGTCAGGGATCAGTCCATACGAGCGACTCGATCACGCCTCGCCCGAGCCTAGCCTCGGGCAAGGGCAGCCGACCCTGAGGTGTTTCCGTCTCGCCCGAGGCCCCCTTTTTTACGGCAGATGCATCTCCGGCTCGCCCGAGGCCTTGCCTTCGTTAAGAAGCAACCCTGACTAAATCGCCGCGCCGACCAACCAAGTCACAGGGGCATTTAACGCAAAGGTAAGTGAGACTGACAGGCAGCCAGGCCTTGCCAAAGGTGCCATAGGAAGCTCCGCCCGACCCAGGGCTCGGACTCGGGCTAAGGCCCCGGAAGACGGCGAACTCCGCTCCGCCCGACCCAGGGCTCGGACTCGGGCTAAGGCCCCGGAAGACGGCGAACTCCGCTCCGCCCGACCCAGGGCTCGGACTTGGGCTAAGGCCCCGGAAGACGGTGAACTCCGCTCCGCCCGACCCAGGGCTCGGACTCGGGCTAAGGCCCCGGAAGACGACGAACTCCGCTCCGCCCGACCCAGGGCTCAGACTCGGGCTAAGGCCCCGGAAGACGGCGAACTCCGCTCCGCCTGACCCAGGGCTCGGACTTGGGCTAAGGCCCCGGAAGACGGCGAACTCCGCTCCGCCCGACCCAGGGCTCGGACTCGGGCTAAGGCCCCGGAAGACGACAAACTCCGCCTCGCCCGACCCCCGGGACGGACTCCGCTCTGGCTTCTGCCGAACGACCTCCGCCTCGCCCGACCCAGGAGCTCGGACTCGGCCTCGGCCATGCAAGACAGACTCGACCTCGGCTTCGGAGGAGCCTCCACCTCGCCCGACCTAGGGCATAAGTCCGCCACGTCAACAGGAAGCGCCATCATCACCCTACCCCGAGTCGACTCGGGCCATAGAGAACAAGGCCGACGTCCCATCTGGCTAGCTCCGCCAGATAGGCAATGATGGCGCCCCGCTAGCCCTATGACGACGGCGGCTCTCAGCTCCCTTACGGAAGCAGGGGGACGTCAGCAAGGACCCAACAGCTCCGACAGCTGTCCCTCCGCCAAGCTCCGTTGCTCCACCGACAGCCACGACACCACACCAGCTGGGTGCCAAGATCTCTCCGGCTGCCACCTTGGCATGTACTTAGGGCACTAGCTCTCCCCCGCTAGACACGTAGCACTCTGCTACACCCCCATTGTACACCTGGATCCTCTCCTTACGCCTATAAAAGGGAGGACCAGGGCCTTCTTAGAAAAGGTTGGCCTCGCGGGAACGAGGGCAGGGGCAGGCGCTCTCTTGGGGCCGCTCGCTCCCCTCACCCGCGCGGACGCTTGTAACCCCCTACTGCAAGCGCACCCGACCTGGGCGTGGGACGAACACGAAGGCCGCGGGATCTCCGCCTCCCTCACGACCCGGCTCCGGCCACCTCGCTCTCCCCCCTTCGCGCTCGCCCACGCGCTCGACCCATCTGGGCTGGGGCACGCGGCACACTCACTCGTCGGCTCAGGGGACCCCCCCGGTCTCGGAACGCCGACAGTTGGCGCGCCAGGTAGGGGCCTGCTGCGTGTTGACGAGCAGTTTCCCGTCAAGCTCCAGATGGGCAGTCTCCAACGACCTCTTCAACCCGGGACGGTGCTCCGTTTCGGGAGCCTCGAGTTCATGTCTTTCGACGGCAGCTACGACATGATACTCCTTCCACCGCCGCGCGACGGCGACAACGGCGGCCGACAGCCCGCTCGCCGGCGGCGGAATCGACGACGTCTTTCCCGCGTGGAGGGAGGACAACTTTCGAGCTCGCCCCATCCTCTCCCTCGCCATCGGAGGAGGAGACGGGGCAACCAGGGCCGAGCGGGAGGCTGCGCTCCGTCGGCTGTCGAGCAAGTGGACGACGCCAGCACGCTCACGGAGGGCCTGCAGGACGTCGCCCTCGTACCCAGGACGACGGCGCGATCAGCCCCCGATGTGACTTCGTCGCTCCTCGTCGACCAAAAGGTACCGGCTGCTTCCCATCTTTCGTCATTTCGACTCGACCTCAACCCGCCTAGTGACCTCGCTCTGGCGGGCGCTCACGTTGAGGCGAGTGCAACCCCTTTCGGGTTTCGTGTGCGGTCGCCTTGGGACCGATTGACGGGCGTCTCGACCTACGGGCCCTCTGGGTCCGAGGAAGATGACGACCCCAGCATCTGCTGGGATTTCTCCGGATCTGGCAACCCCAGTGCCATGCGGGACTTCATGACCGCATGCAACTACTGCCTCTCCGACTGTTCCGACGGCAGCCGCAGCCTTGACGACAAGGACTGCGGCCCGAGCCGCGAATGTTTCCACGTCGAGCTAGGGGATCCCTCCGGAGGCAGCTGTCTCGGCATGCCGGAGGATGGTGATCTCCCTAGGCCAGCGCCTCGCACCGACATCCCGCGGGAGCTAGCTGTGGTCCCCGTTCCGGCGGGAGGTCACGACCCACAGCTCGAGCAAGTCCGCGGGGCGCAGGCCGGGCTCGATGAGGGGGCAGGAGCGCTCGAGGCAATCCGCCAGGACGTCGGGCAGGCATGGGCGGGCCAGCCCCCGGCCGGAGAAATACGTCACCTGCCCTAGGGTCTCCAGCACCGCATCGCCAACGATGCCAGGGACAGGCCGCCACCCGCATCCGGCGGAACCGGTCAGGACCTGGCAGCCGCAGTGATGCTCCTCCGCGCGATGCCGGAGTCATCAACCACCGAGGGTCGGTGAATCCAGGGAGAGCTCAAGCATCTCCTGGAAGGCGCTGCGGCCCGGCGGGCCGAGAGCTCTGCCTCCCGAAGGCAGGGGTACCCCTCGGAACCTCGTGCCGCGACTTCCCGACTCATGCGGGAAGCCTCGGTCTACACCGGGCGCACGCGCAACACCGCGCCTGCGGCCCCGGGCCACCTCGGCGACGAGCACCCTCATCGCGACCGTCGGGCCCGCCTCGACGAAAGGGTGCGCCGAGGTTATCACCCCAGGCGTGGGGGACGCTACGACAGCGGGGAGGATCGGAGTCCCTCGCCCGAACCACCCGGTCCGCAGGTCTTCAGCCGGGCCATTCGGCGGGCGCCGTTTCCGACCCGATTCCGACCCCCGACTACTATCACAAAGTACTCGGGGGAAACGAGACCGAAATTGTGGCTCGCGGACTACCGCCTGGCCTGTCAACTGGGTGGAACGGACGACGACAACCTCATCATCCGCAACCTCCCCCTGTTCCTCTCCGACACTGCTCGCGCTTGGTTGGAGCACCTGCCTCCGGGGCAGATTTCCAACTGGGAGGATCTGGTCCAAGCTTTCGCCGGCAACTTCCAGGGCACGTACGTGCGCCCCGGGAATTCCTGGGACCTCCGAAGCTGCCGGCAACAGCCGGGAGAGTCCCTTCGAGACTACATCCGGCGATTCTCGAAGCAGCGCACCGAGCTGCCCAACATCACCGACTCCGATGTCATCGGCGCGTTCCTTGTCGGCACCACCTGCCGTGACCTGGTGAGCAAGTTGGGTCGCAAGACCCCCACCAGGGCGAGCGAGCTGATGGACATCGCCACCAAGTTCGCCTCTGGCCAGGAGGCGGTCGAGGCCATCTTCCGAAAGGACAAGCAGCCCCAGGGCCACCCGTCGGAAGATGCACCCGAGGCGTCTACTCCGCTTGGCGCCAAGAAGAAAGGCAGGAGGAAGTCGCAAGCGAAACGCGACGCCGCCAGCACGGACCTTGTCGCCGCCGCCGAGTACAAGAACCCTCGGGAGCCCCCCGGAGGTGCCAACCTCTTCGACAAGATGCTCAAGGAGACGTGCCCTTACCATCAGGGTCACGTCAAGCACACTCTCGAGGAGTGCGTCATGCTTCGGCGACACTTCCACAAGGCCGGGCCACCCGCAGAGGGTGGCAGGGCCCGCGACGACGACAAAAAGGAAGATCACCAAGCAGGAGAGTTCCCCGAGGTCCGCGACTGCTTCATGATCTGCGGAGGGCATGCGGCGAATGCCTCGGCTCGGCATCACAAGCGAGAGCGCCGGGAGGTCTGCTCGGTAAAGGTGGCGGCACCAGTCTACCTAGACTGGTCCGACAAGCCCATCACCTTCGACCAAGATGACCATCCCGACCACGTGCCGAGACCGGGGAAGTACCCGCTCGTCGTCGATCCCATCATCGGCGACGTCAGGCTCACCAAGGTCCTGATGGATGGGGGCAGCTGCCTCAATATCATCTACGCCGAGACCCTCAGGCTCCTGCGCGTCGATCTGTCCTCCGTCCGAGCAGGCGTTGCGCCCTTCTACGGGATCATTCCTGGGAAGCGCGTCCAACCCCTCGGACGACTCGACCTTCCTGTCTGCTTCGGAACACCCACCAACTTCCGAAGGGAGACTTTGACGTTCGAGGTGGTCGGGTTCCGAGGAACCTACCACGCAGTATTGGGAAGGCCATGCTACGCGAAGTTCATGGCCATCCCCAACTACACCTACCTGAAGCTCAAGATGCCGGGCCCCAACGGGGTCATCACCGTCGGCCCCACGTACAAACACGCGTTCGAATGCGATGTGGAATGCGTGGAGTACGCCGAGGCCCTCGCAGAGTCCGAGGCCCTCATCGCCGACTTGGAAAACCTCTCCCGAGAGGTGCCGGACGTGAAGCGACACGCCGGCAACTTCGAGCCAGCGGAGACGGTTAAGGCCATCCCTCTCGACCCCAGTGGCGACACCTCCAAGCAGATCCGAATCGGTTCCGGGCTCGACCCCAAATAGGAAGCAGTGCTCGTCGACTTTCTCCGCGCAAACGCCGACGTCTTTGCGTGGAGTCCCTCGGACATGCCCGGCATACCGAGGGATGTCGCCGAGCACTCGCTGGATATTCGGGCCGGAGCCCGACCGGTCAGACAGCCTCTGCGCCGATTCGACGAGGAAAGGCGCAGGGTGATAGGCGAGGAGATCCACAAGCTGATGGCAGCAGGGTTCATCAAAGAGGTATTCCATCCCGAATGGCTTGCCAACCCTGTGCTTGTGAGGAAGAAAGGGGGGAAATGGCGGATGTGTGTAGATTACACTGGTCTCAACAAAGCATGTCCGAAGGTTCCCTACCCTCTACCTCGCATCGATCAAATCATGGATTCCACTGCTGGGTGCGAAACTCTGTCTTTCCTCGATGCCTACTCAGGGTATCATCAAATCAAGATGAAAGAATCCGACCAGCTCGCGACTTCTTTCATCACGCCCTTCGGCATGTACTGTTATGTCACCATGCCGTTCGGTTTGAGGAACGCGGGTGCAACGTACCAGCGGTGCATGAACCATGTGTTCGGCGAACACATCGGTCGCACGGTCGAGGCCTACGTCGATGACATCGTAGTCAAGACAAGGAAAGCCTCTGACCTTCTCTCCGACCTTGAAGTGACATTCCGGTGTCTCAAGGCGAAGGGCGTCAAGCTCAATCCTGAGAAGTGCGTCATCGGGGTGCCTCGAGGCATGCTCCGGGATTCATCGTCTCCGAGCGGGGCATCGAAGCCAACCCGGAGAAGATCGCAGCCATCACCAGCATGGGGCCCATCAAGGACTTAAAAGGCGTACAGAGGGTCATGGGATGTCTCGCGGCCTTGAGCCGTTTCATCTCACGCCTCGGCGAAAGAGGCCTGCCCCTGTACCGTCTCTTAAGGAAGGCCGAGTGCTTCACTTGGACTCCTGAGGCCGAGGAAGCTCTCAGGAACCTGAAGGCGCTCCTCGCCCAGGCGCCCGTCTTGGTACCCCCAGCTGATGGAGAAGCCCTCTTGGTCTACGTCGCCGCTACCACTCAGGTGGTCAGCGCCGCGATCGTGGTCGAAAGGCAATAAGAGGGGCATGCTTTGCCCATTCAGAGGCCAGTTTACTTCGTCAGCGAGGTGCTGTCCGAGACCAAGATCCGCTACCCACAAGTCCAGAAGCTGCTGTATGCAGTGATCCTGACGAGGCGAAAGCTGCGACATTACTTCGAGTCTCATCCGGTGACTGTGGTGTCATCCTTCCCCCTGGGGGAGATCATCCAGTGCCGAGAGGCCTCGGGACGGATCGCAAAGTGGGCGGTGGAAATCATGGGCGAGACAATCTCGTTCGCCCCTCGGAGAGCCATCAAGTCCCAGGTACTGGCGGACTTCGTAGCCGAATGGGTCGACACCCAGTTGCCGACGGCTCCGATCCAACCGGAGCTCTGGACCATGTTTTTCGACGGGTCGCTGATGAAGACGGGAGCCGGCGCGGGCTTGCTCTTCGTCTCGCCCCTCGGGAAACACCTGTGCTACGTGCTACGCCTCCATTTCCCGGCGTCCAACAATGTGGCTGAGTACGAAGCTCTGATCAACGGATTGCGAATCGCCATCGAGCTAGGGGTCCGACGCCTCGACGCCCGCGGCGACTCGCAGCTCATCATCGACCAAGTCATGAAGAACTCCCACTGCCGCGACCCGAAGATGGAGGCCTACTGTGATGAGGTTCGACGCCTGGAAGACAAGTTCTACGGGCTCGAGCTTAACCACATCGCCCGGCGCTACAACAAGACTGCGGACGAGCTGGCAAAGATAGCCTCGGGGCGAACGACGGTTCCCCCGGACGTCTTCTCCCGGGATCTGCACCAACCCTCCGTCAAGATCAGCGACACGCCCACGCTCGAGGCGCCCTTGGCCCCGTCCGAGGGGACCTCGGCCCAGCCCGAGCCATCCTCGGTTCAGCCCGAGGAACCCTCGGCCCCCGAGGGCGAGGCACTGCGCATCGAGGAGGAGCGAAGCGGGGTCACGCCTGATCAAGATTGGCAGACCCCGTACCTGCAATATCTCCGCCAAGGAGAACTGCCCCTCGACCGAGCCGAGGCTCGGCGGGTAGCGCGACGCGCCAAGTCGTTCGTCTTGCTGGGCGATGAGAAGGAGCTCTACCACCGCAGCCCCTCGGGCATCCTCCAGCGATGCATCCCCGTCGCCGAAGGTCAGGAACTCCTGCAGGAGATACACTCGGGGGCTTGCGGCCATCATGCAGTGCCTCGAGCCCTCGTCGGGAACGCTTTCCGGCAAGGCTTCTACTGCCCGACGGCGGTGGCTGACGCCACTAGAATTGTCCGCACCTGCGAAGGGTGCCAATTCTATGCGAAGCAGACCCACCTGCCCGCTCAGGCTCTGCAGACGATACCCATCACCTGGCCCTTCGCTGTGTGGGGTCTGGACCTCGTCAGCCCTCTGCAGAAGGCGCCCGGGGGCTACACGCACCTGCTGGTCGCCGTCGACAAATTCTCCAAGTGGATCGAGGTCCGACCCCTGAACAGCATCAGGTCCGAGCAGGCGGTGGCGTTCTTCACCAACATCATCCATCGCTTCGGGGTCCCAAACTCCATCATCACCGACAACGGCACCCAGTTCACCGGCAAAAAATTCTTGGATTTTTGCGAGGATCACAACATCCGGGTGAACTGGGCTGCCGTAGCTCATCCCATGTCGAATGGGCAAGTAGAGCGTGCCAATGGCATGATTCTACAAGGGCTCAAGCCTCGGATTTACAACGACCTCAACAAGTTCGGCAAGCGATGGATGAAGGAACTCCCCTCGGTGGTCTGGAGCCTGAGGACGACGCCGAGCCAAGCCACGGGTTTCACGCCGTTCTTCCTGGTCTACGGGGCCGAGGCCGTCTTGCCCACGGACCTGGAATACGGCTCCCCAAGGACGAGAGCCTACGACGATCAAAACAACCAAGCTAGCCGAGAAGACTCGCTCGACCAGCTGGAAGAGGCTCGGGACAGGGCCTTACTACACTCGGCGCGGTATCAGCAGTCCCTGCGACGCTACCACGCCCGAGGGGTCCGACCCCGAGACCTCCAGGTGGGCGACCTGGTGCTTCGGCTGTGGCAAGACGCCCGAGGGAGGCACAAGCTCACGCCCCCCTGGGAGGGGCCATTCGTCATCGCCAAAGTTCTGAAGCCCGGAACGTACAAGCTGGCCAACAGTCAAGGCGAGGTCTACGGCAACGCTTGGAACATCCAACAGCTACGTCGCTTCTACCCTTAAGATGTTTCCAAGTTGTTCACATACCTCGCACCCACGCAAAGTTTAGTCAACAAGGGAGGGTCGGCCTCGCCTCGGCAAAGCCCGACCCTCCCTCGGGGGCTAAAAGGGGGGAAACCCCCTCTGCGTCAAAATTTTCCTCGAAAAATAAATCTCTTTTACCAGAATGTCTTTCGTGCTTTTTGACTACTTCGAAAAGTGGGTCCTGGAAACGACGGGGTACACGTAAGCAGTCAAGGCTGACCGAGCCGGGGGACTCCTACGCCTCCGGGATACGGATACCTCACTCATCACCTTCTGCGATAAGTAACTCGTGTTCGGATAAAGTGACTCCGCGGATCGAACAAGTCTTTACGCTCGGAAGCCCTTCTGCCGAAGCGATCCTTCGAGCCTTCTCGACCGAGTCGGTGACAGGGCCTCATGGACGGGTGAAAGTACGCGTAAGCGGCAAGGCCGACCGAGCCGAGGGACTCCCACGCCTCCGGGATACGGATACCTCACTCATCACCTTCCGCGAGAAGCAACTCTCGCTCGCACAAACATCCCTGTCACCGACAAAAAGTCCAGATACTCGAAACAAGAGGAAAAGAGACGCAGCTTTACAACGCAGCGAGGGTGTGTTTTCTGGCCTCCACGGCCGTACAAGGCACACACTACAAGATAATCCGATCCTGCAGGCTCGGGTCTTGACGTCGGAAGAGGGCAACAGCACCCTCGGCATCGACGGCACCTTCGGCGAGGCCCGACCTAGCCTCGGACGGCGACGCGGTCCGAGGGTCTCCGCTCCGAAGGACGACGTCATCACCACGCCCGGGCAATCGCTGTCAGGGACTTCTCCGGGAATCCGGGCCGAGCAGGCGGCTCGGCCGGCCACCTCCGGGGCCTCGGCCAACCATCTTCCGAGGGCACCGGCCCGGTCCGAAGCCTCGGCTGATCAACTCCGACGTCGATCCTGCCAATGGACAACCCGGCTAGGCTCTGGCCAACCAGGTTTCATTTTCGAGCCAACTCCGCCTCTGCTCATGCTGATATCGCTACCCCTGGCCTCGGCTCGTCGAAGAGCGGCCGAGGGGTCTCTTTAACTAAGCTAGAGGAGCCTTGGACAGCAGGGCCGACCGAGCCGAGGGACTCCTACGCCTCCGGGATACGGATTCCTCACTCGTCACCTTGACACGGGGCGACTCATGCTTGGTGAAGCGGTTCAGATAATCAGCAGACGAGTCTTAGCGCTCGAAAAATGAGGAAAAAAACACGGCTCCGTGCCGAAATTACATACATGTTCAGGCCCCGAAAGCCGAAATGAACAAAAAACCCTGGCATGCGAAATGCCATTACAAACGGAACTCCGGTTCCGTCTCCACGGGTATGGACAACCCCCGCGACGGGGAAGCCCGTGGAGCGACAAGCTCTGGGCGAATCACCAGCAAACGCGGGTCACCCCAAGGCGCATCGGCAGGTCCTCACTCCTGTCCTCGCCACGCGAGCGAGGAAGAGGACGAAATGTTGCATCCTAGCTGGATAGCAACAGCTCGCCTCCCCCAGCATGACCGGAGGACGTCTCCTCCGCAGAACTGGAGGATGGTTTCCACCACCAGAAGCTGGAAGAGGAGGCGGTCGGCCGACCCACGCAAGGGGCAGAGCACCGGCTTGGCCCGAGCCCCGTCCCGGCCGGGATGATGAAGACCAGTTGGGAGCGGGGCAAAGACCACAGCCCAGCTGCTCCTCCCCATCCAGGGGCTGGTGGTCGCCGTCTTGGGTGACCCCCGGCGAGGGGGAGCGGCCGGGCTGGCTGATGAAAATCCTTGAAGCCGAACGATGGCTGAAAGGTACCAACTCCCACGGAGTTGCGTTCCTCCAACGATGGGGCGAAAAGACGGCGGCTTCCCCCATCCGGGGGCTTGAAAGGTGGAAAGACACGACGCATAAGGGAGGAAGAAGACATGGTCGCCTTACGAAAGGGGTCGCCCTCCTTTTAAAGGCGACTCTCCCTGCTTGCGCCCCCAACCGTCACGGGCTGAGTCTTCTCCAACACGCCTACAAAGCCCTCCCCTGCGGCGCGGGGGCTGGGTCCCGCATGTCATGCAGACCGGCTCCAAGCAGAAGAAGCCAAACCGCCGCGCACGGCGCATGCAACCGCCCAGCGGTTACAAGTGACCCTCCACCTTTGCCCAGACCAACGGGCAAAAGGGGTGGGCAGCCATGCAGGCGGCATGCAACCGCGCCAAGTGGACACGTTTCTCTGACTCCTGACGTGCCGGCACGGAGGCCCAAGCCCACGCGTCGCGCGACCGGCGCGCCGGATGCTGCATGCAAGCAACTGTACCACTTGCGCCACCACCGCACCTCCTCGATCGCGGAACCGATACCGCGACCCAAGGCGACCCAGCGCGCGACCCAGCAGCGCCAGCCTGACGCAGCGGTCAAACGCGGTCAAAAGTGGGCCGGCAGTAATGACGGTGGCAGGCGCGCGGGAGCAGCGGTCACGCCGTCAGCCAAGCTCACGTCCCATCCGGAGGCAGCGAGAGAACCCCCTCTCACGGCGTGAAGACGACGCACCCGTGACCCGTTCCTCGAACGGCTCGCGCACGCACAACAGCAGCCTCGCCAACTACTCGCCCTGTCGCATTAACTTCGCGGCTGGACAGGCGGCGTTTCTGGCAGGAGCAGCTGGCGACGCTTCGCCTTCGCCAAAACAACCGCGCCAAAAAAGGTACGCCGCGTCGTTCAATTTCGTATCCTTTTCCCTTTTTTCCTCTTTCTCTATCTCTTGCAACAGGGACCGGGAAGGGGGATACCCCTAAAGGGATCCTTCCCCGTGAAGGAACTAGGCTCCGAGCCTCCTTACTGATCAGGGGTTCGAAGGCTGGCCCCCCGAAGGGTTCAACAGCCGCCTCAGATCGCGTGGGCCCGACACCCACTACTGGTCAGGGGTTCGAAGGTCGGCCTCCCGAAAGGTTCCACGGCCGCCTCAGGCTATTCGGGCTCCGCGCCCATTACTGATCAGGGGTTCGAAGGCTGGCCCCCCGAAGGGTTCACAGTCGCCTCAGACACCGAGCGAGGGATGACCAGGGGTACGTTCGATACATAACCGAGGCTCGGGCTGCGCTCCCGAGGTACCCTAGGACATTTCCGAGACCAGCGGGAACGATCCTGTAACGGAATCCCATCGGAGGGAGGCATCGAGCCCTCGGACCCCGTCGCCAGGGGACCGGGTCCGGCAGATCACCCGCAGGTACTTTTGGGCGTGCCTCCGGGCCCCTAGCCGACCCCCAACGAACGGGGCACGGACGTCCACTCGGATTACCCGCTTGCAGCTCACGGGAGACACCATGTTCGGTGCCCATCGAGGGTAACATGGCGCTCTCCCCCCCTCCTCCTTGCGGAAAGGCGACGTAGGGGCGTATGTAAAAAAGCCGAGTCTGTCCCTGATCGCCCTCTCGCCCTGTGCGGAGGCTCGGGGGCTGCTCTCGCAAACCCGGCTCCGGCCAAACCGTTGACAGCGTCAACATACCAGCCCGAGAACTTGGGCCCCAACAGTGCACCCGGGCTACGGCCTGTTCGCATGAGGGAACCGCCAGACCAGCCGAAGCATTGCGCAAGGCATTAAGACCTCGAAGGAGTGAAACCACTCCTCCGAGGCCTCGGGGGCTACACCCGGCGGGTGCGCTCGCGCGCACCCACCGAAACAAAATGCAACCGAGAAAGGCTGGTCCCCTTGCAAAAAAGTGCGACGAAAGCCTCCAAGCGAGTGCTAACACTCCCTTCGAGGCTCGGGGGCTACTGTCGGGGACCATAATTAGGGGTACCCTCAAGACGCCTAATTCTCAGCTGGTAACCCCCATCAGCATAAAGCTGCAGAGGCCTGATGGGTGCGATTAAGTCAGGGATCAGTCCATACGAGCGACTCGATCACGCCTCGCCCGAGCCTAGCCTCGGGCAAGGGCAGTCGACCCTGAGGTGTTTCCGTCTCGCCCGAGGCCCCCTTTTTTACGGCAGACGCATCTCCGGCTCGCCCGAGGCCTTGCCTTCGTTAAGAAGCAACCCTGACTAAATCGCCGCGCCGACCAACCAAGTCACAGGGGCATTTAACGCAAAGGTAAGTGAGACTGACAGGCAGCCAGGCCTTGCCAAAGGCGCCATAGGAAGCTCCGCCCGACCCAGGGCTCGGACTCGGGCTAAGGCCCCGGAAGACGGCGAACTCCGCTCCGCCCGACCCAGGGCTCGGACTCGGGCTAAGGTCCCGGAAGACGGCGAACTCCGCTCCGCCCGACCCAGGGCTCGGACTTGGGCTAAGGCCCCGGAAGACGGCGAACTCCGCTCCGCCCGACCCAGGGCTCGGACTCGGGCTAAGGCCCCGGAAGACGGCGAACTCCGCTCCGCCCGACCCAGGGCTCGGACTCGGGCTAAGGCCCCGGAAGACGGCGAACTCCGCTCCGCCCGACCCAGGGCTCGGACTCGGGCTAAGGCCCCGGAAGGCGGCGAACTCCGCTCCGCCCGACCCAGGGCTCGGACTTGGGCTAAGGCCCCGGAAGACGGCGAACTCCGCTCCGCCCGACCCAGGGCTCGGACTCGGGCTAAGGCCCCGGAAGACGACAAACTCCGCCTCGCCCGACCCCCGGGACGGACTCCGCTCTGGCTTATGCCGAACGACCTCCGCCTCGCCCGACCCAGGAGCTCGGACTCGGCCTCAGCCATGCAAGACAGACTCGACCTCGGCTTCGGAGGAGCCTCCACCTCGCCCGACCTAGGGCATAAGTCCGCCACGTCAACAGGAAGCGCCATCATCACCCTACCCCGAGTCGACTCGGGCCGCAGAGAACAAGGCCGACGTCCCATCTGGCTAGCTCCGCCAGATAGGCAATGATGGCGCCCCGCTAGCCCTATGACGACGGCGGCTCTCAGCTCCCTTACGGAAGCAGGGGGACGTCAGCAAGGACCCAACAGCTCCGACAGCTCTCCCTCCGCCAAGCTCCGTTGCTCCACCGACAGCCACGACACCACACCAGCTGGGTGCCAAGATCTCTTCGGCTGCCACCTTGGCATGTACTTAGGGCACTAGCTCTCCCTCGCTAGACACGTAGCACTCTGCTACACCCCCATTGTACACCTGGATCCTCTCCTTACGCCTATAAAAGGGAGGACCAGGGCCTTCTTAGAAAAGGTTGGCCTCGCGGGAACGAGGGCAGGGGCAGGCGCTCTCTTGGGGCCGCTCGCTCCCCTCACCCGCGCGGACGCTTGTAACCCCCTACTGCAAGCGCACCCGACCTGGGCGCGGGACGAACACGAAGGCCGCGGGATCTCCGCCTCCCTCACGACCCGGCTCCGGCCACCTCGCTCTCCCCCCTTCGCGCTCGCCCACGCGCTCGACCCATCTGGGCTGGGGCACGCGGCACACTCACTCGTCGGCTCAGGGGACCCCCCGGTCTCGGAACGCCGACATAAAGTGAGTCCTTACTTTCAACATTTTAATGCTAGATTAAGTATTAATAGACCTTATTTGCATCTAGTCTAATTTCACCATCACATTAATCAATCCAACATGATTTTTGCTCATTAAGATTCCATCCATGACTTAGATTGCAGGGCAGTGACCAAGTCTTCATAACCGCGAAGGTACAGCGATCCGAATCGATTATACTCAGCTGAGGATCTCCAATCACACGACATATGTAGCACTTAACCCTTGCATATGTCAACCCACCACCGAGGTTCTTAAGACCAGATCAGGTTCACACAAACCGAGAGCACAGATACACCACCGTCCAGCCTCTTGCTTCGGAGGGTACACGCTACTCTCGCCACCGCTCCACGCCCATTTCGTGTTATCTTATTCTGGCCTTAGTCTGCCCGAGGCAAGGCTTACCCTTGACGGGGCATGTGACCAGCTAAAGGGTCCTCGATCATCAAGCCTACATTCAGTATAATCCTTAATCAACCTAGGTAGAACATCACCTGTTCCTAGCCCAAGTCCCGATTTAAGTACTTCCACCCTTAGGATTGTTTGTATTCCTTAGGATGAAAAGAGCATCACAGGGAACTTTGCAGTAAGATCCCACCATTGCTCCCAATGAAAATATTCTTGCAGATAGAAGCAATCCTTCCTCAGGATAACCCCTGAGCTAGGCATTAACGCAAAGGACAACCTCTACCCACAAGATCTAAGCAGGGATAAGCATTTTTGTAAATCATATTTTGATACTTCATTAGAAGTATCTATAAAGGTGTGGATATCAAGGAAAGCAATGCATCAAAGGGTTTCCAAGCAACTCCTATAAACCTAGTGCACATTTCACTAGACTTAAAGTGTGCAAAAATTATTTAAAACACAAGAAAGGGGTTGCATGCATCGGGGCTTGCCTGGGTAACACTAGGTTAGTGTTGTTAGGTGACGTCCACTTGACGATCATCCTTGTCCTAGCACTTGATCAGGCGGGTTCGTCCATCAGCACCACCATGTGGAGTAGCCCGCACTTGGGGTCGACTTGGCATGTCTTCCGCATCATGCGATCAATTATCGTACCTAATTGAGATGCACGATGCACATGAATGCATATAAACAGGAATATTACAAACCTAAATAGTGCTATGCGATAGCGAATTAAACACCTAAGGGCGAGTCGTTGTACAATCTTACACGAAAACACTAGTTATTAATATACGACTACGCACAATAATTATGCTTCTCTAAATTAAACGAACCTAACACCAATATCGCAAACAAATCATACATTTTAAACATAATTAGCCTAGACATGACTTATCATCTACATTATTTTTAACTTAGCTGGATTGAATCCTAACAGAGACAAACTTATTGATATTATTCGCTTTCACTCATTTTGGTAATGCTAGATATTTATCTAGGGCATTTAATTGATCATTAACAAAGGATATCATGACTAGAATAAACTAACTAATTATGCAGGGCATCGACCATATCAATTAATCGAATTGACATAACGACACTAGAAAATTCTATTAACTAGCTAATAGGAATACCAAACTTATTTCTTTCGTCATCAACTCGCCCGAATATTACCTAAATTAATCTATCTTTCGCATTATTAACTCCATCGTACTTCACATATATTTAATCCTACCGTGACACGACTGCTTCAAAATCATGAAAATAAGCATATCACATTCATCGAACTACTTCAATAATTAAGCTAACGGAAATTTTGAATCGGCTTACCATACTAAATTTGACGCGCTATCCACGAACACGGCAAGGATTCTGATGCAGCTCCTGAATCAAATACTTAGGGAATATTACGCTGTTAGCTTCGTCTTCATCCGGTCCTTGGGATTCCTTGATGACGCACGGAACGACGACGAGATCGTTTTTGGAGCGAGCTGGTGAGGTGGGGGTCGAGCAGGGGATGACAGCTTCGACGACGATATAGGAGGGTGGCATATATAGAGCTGCACACATGACGCGACGAACTAAGTCGCGAGGTTGGCCGATGAGGGAGAGCAAGGAATACGACGGTCAGTCGGTGAGCTGAAGATTGGGAGCGATAGCCGGTGAGGAGCTTATCTTCAGAGAGCTGCGCGAGAGAAGCTGAAAATTAATCCGACAGTGGTTTAGCGGCAGACGATGGCCGGGTCCAAAGGCAAGGGCTGCTGGACGAGATCCGAGCAGAGAGCGCCGAGCAGAGAAGCTGCGCGCAGAAAAAAAAACATGCGCGTAGGAACGAGCTGAAGCAGGAGCATCAAGCAGAGGAGGAAAAAACACGGCGCGCTGAGACTTCACGGCGCTCGGCGCGGTGAAGACGCACGCGCAGGGGAGCTGGAGCTGCACGCGACGCGAGCAGAGAAAGAAGACGACAGAGGGAGAGGGAGCTGCACGTGTAGAACTCCACGGCTGGGCGCTGAGAACGGCGATAGAGAACTCAGCAGAGAGATCGCCGAGCAGGACGAGCACCATAGCAGGCAGCCAAGCAGAGAACCAGTAGGGGCGCGCAGGCACATGGGCACGCGGCGCTGGGAAGAGGGAGCTCCGCGAGCGGGATCCGAGCAGGGAGCCGGCAGCGCGCAGGCCGAGCTGGGGCTGAGCATAGCCACCGGCGGACTCCATGGTCGAGGCTAAGGGGTGCTGGGCGAACTCCATGGCAGCAGCCATCGAAGAGGAGGTCGGCGATCATGGCGGGGAAGCTCGGCAGCCACGGATGAGCAGGAGGTGGCCAGCGAACAAGACCCAAGATGATCTTCACGGTGAACTGAAGGAGAAGGACAGAGAGAGGTGAGCTGCACCTGGGTCAGAAGAAACGCACGGCAAGAGATAAAGCTTCGCGCGCGGTGGAAAAAAAAAATAAGGGAAGAGAGGAAGAGCGGTGAGAGGATGAGAACGTGTCCGAGCAGATTTTTTTTTAGATTTTTTTCCATTCTCTCTCTATATTTTAATGGAAAATCACAGATATTTTAGATCACGATTTTTAGCGATGTATACTGGATTGATACGTTATACAGCTACACATTTCAGTCTTCGACTTTACCGAACCAAATTATTTACCAATTTCTCGCTTTCAGTTCTAGTTATACTGGTCTGGTTTGTTTCGAACTGAAAACTATTTTTTTAATCTATAACTTTTAAACAGGCACAAGACTCGGCATTTTAGACAGAAATATATTTTAAACGGTGCGAGCCGAATGCGGCATCGCAATCGGAATTCCCCGGAGACGACGTCAGCATTGTCACGGGAGCGAGATATAGACGGATTAAATCAGACGAAATCAGATTCGATATTTTAGTCGACGTTTGATTTAGTTGAACCAAAACAAATTTCGCCTACTATCCGAATATTCAATTGGAGGACAATTCAATTAACAATCCTGCGCCTGGTTTTTTTTTTCTCGGATTCCGAATATGGTCCGATTTAATTTTACATTAAAACTTTTGTCACCAAGTTCAAATTAATTTGCCTGGGACAAAAATCACAAGACTGGGTGAAGTTTCCAGACTCGTATCGCGTAATTAATGAATTTTAGATAGGCACAGGACTCGCAAGCTTTCAGAACAATTACGTTCCGAAATTCGCGAAAATTTTAAGAAGAGTCTAAATAGACAGAAACAGATGCGATATTAAAATCGTGATAGACGAAGATAATTAAAATTTAGCATCTGTTTTAGCCACTGATATTATGTGCTTAAATCCATACTCGTTGTCGAGCGGAATATAAACACCTGGGGTGTTACATCACATGAGCACTACTACTTTTTACCCGTGACCATAACCATACACATTTAGACTACAACAAGCAAATCATCGTGACTACAAGTTTAACTAAAGTCATCTAAGAGTCGGCTAGCTAGAACGACGACATCGCCCGCTAGACAGCATACACGTCGGCTTGCCTATTATTATCACAATTCGAGACACCACATATATAACAAACACTTAACGAAATCGACTCCTGTTTAACATGAGTTGGCTAATCACAGTAGAAGACCTAGCGAACCATTTTAGACATCGTAACTCAAGAACATGGGTTGGAGCCGATTGATCAGTGTTTCTCAGCCATTGCTCAACTTGAATTAGTTAACACACAAGTCACCTAAATAGCACATTTTTGGGGTCTATCGTGGAGGCATTTACACATGGCGTAAAACTCCATAAGACTACATTTGTTACTGACACCAACAATTTCCTACCGACCTATTATTCACCATACGAACGCAGTTACATGCCGCCTACTAGTTTCTAACATAATCCTCATATAGCTCGTAATTCAAACTACTCACTAACAATAAATCACACACGACAACTACCATATCGACCGGTTAATTTATTTGGATCCCACCCGTCTAGCGTACCACTAGTATCCCGCATTTTGACTCGACTTATAATTATAGAGGAAGCAACGGCTACCTTGGCATGCCATCACCCCTCTACTTAAGCCAAAACAATTTCTACCTATTCTAACCGAACTTTCGTGGCGAGCACATCTTATATTGCCCTGTCTCGCATACAACCATGTGGGGGCGTGCACTCGAGACACATCGATCAATGTGGCGCGACTACTAATATATGAACTCCGATACTCATGTTTTAATAATTCATCCTCTACGCAACTAGCATTTTCTAACTACTCGTCACAACAATAAATATGCTCCCTATATAATCATGAATCCCATCACATTGCATAAAACAATCACACTTTACGCATAACCACATATCGATGCATTCCCCACAACAAAATCCGCATTTTGTAACTTAGTTTTCGCATTAAACAACGCATATCATATTTTCCTATCAAAATATAAAAACAGCCGAGTTCCTTTGTTCTTCGTTTTCTTCTCTACGCAAAATTCAATCCATACCAACACAATTTTTAAACATGCACCACATCGACCAAAACATAATTAGGCAACTACAAATCGCACGCATCGAACCTCTTGTTCTCCAATCGTAAACGCGATCCTACCAATGTGCATAACCGAATCATTTTACACATCCACACATACATGCACTGCCTACCATCAACCAAAACATACGTATTGTAAACTATGAATCAATCAACCTGAACGGAATCGGATATGAGTTGGGCATGCATGTGGTTCACCCGACCGGTCTTGCCTCGAACACGCGTGCGCGACGGATGGCATTGACGGCTAGCTGCGATTAGACACATACAACAGTTCAACCATTTTTACCAAGCACAAAAATACGACAGCAGCAAGGGCAGCGAGGTGTCTCACCGGGGTCGACGACATCGCGAACGGGCTGCCCAAGACAAGCTGCTCGGTTAGGCATTTTATCGAACGCCCAAGGAACATCGACGGTGCAAGGCGCAGCAAGGAAGGTTCGACGACGACGTCGAGGCTACAGCCGCGAGGGGAAAGGCAGGGGGCCCTGCGACAGCAGCTGGACATTTCGTCGAATAGCCGGCATGCTCCACGGAGAACAGCGAGGAGGGGTTGGAGATAGGGGCAGGGGCGCTGGTCTGCAACAGATGGGCGGCTATGGAGGTTTGCTGCTGCGCCATGGGAGAAAGGAGCTGTGGGCGTCGAGCAGCGGAGGGGAGGACGCCGTTGGAGGAGCTCGGTTTGGAGGTGAGGGCGCAGGGAACTTGGAACGGCTGCGCAGGGGAGGGACATTGTCCACGGGAGGGAACCGCTAGCTTGGAGGAATGGAGCTCGGCGGCCATGGAGTTCCTGCTCGCCAGCAGGGAGCAGGGAAGGCGCTGGAGAACAGGGAAGGGCGCCATGGCTGCTGGAGATGAAGTTGCAGAGGTGCCACGCCATGGATGCCGGCGAGCTCGCTGCTCGAGCTCGGACCAGAGGAGATGCCGCGCCCTGGATGGAGCAGGGGTGGCGTTGGGGAAGAAGGCCCCCTGTCCCAGCCGCTCGCCAGGAGAAGCAGGGAGGGTGCCGCGCCATGGCTGGCCTTGCTCCCTGCGCTAATTTATTTTCCGGAATAAAAATGCTCTCGCGGAGTTCGTCGCTACGGAGAAACAGAGCGAAAAGAGTTCGGATGAACGGAAGGTTGAGCGATTAATTCAACCGAGAGTTTGATTTGAATTTGCTCGAAAATAATTCCCTACGCGTGATTCGAAAATAAATCATCCTGAGATTTGATCGGCTTTGGATTTTTAGTCGGAGAAAGCGAATCGTGACATTTTAAAACCGCTATCGATACGGGGTTTTGAGTTCGGTTCAGCCATGAGATATTTAGCCGAGTCGGATAAAATTGATTTGATGACGACATATTAAGCATTCCGTTTGAGAGTACAGAGTCGGATTAAAATAGTCAGACATCGATCTAAGTTCGAGGAATTAGACTAGGGCTCAGATCAAATAACAGTCGTCGAGAGTTTGATTTAATGAGCTTCAGATGAGATTTATAATTCGAGAATGATCTTTGAGTTTGCATTCGTTTCGAGGAATAAAAGTTTCAACACGCTCCAAAATTGGTTGTTTCTCGCGATCGAATAACTCTGAATTCGGTGAACTTCCAAGAGAAAGCCTGATAAATAGAGATAGGCACGATCGAGAATTAGAAATTTTCACTGAGCATCCGAGATTAGGATATATCTCCCGACATAACGTGAAATTGACACCTGGGGTGTCACAGTGTCGGTGTTTTGGGTCCGACTGCACACCCGGGGTTGCCCCTCAAGGTGTTTTTAGGAGTAGGACGGTGTCGACGACTGTAGCAAAATGGTTCGTGCCAGATGCACGAGGGACAGTGGACAATGTTTACAGGTTCGGGCTGCTTAGAGACGCGTAACACCCTACGTCCTGGTGAGTATGCTTGGTGAACGAGGTTACAAGAGAGCTCTCTGAATTGCGAATGCAGAAGGTCGGTGTGGGTGGCTAAGTAATGGGGTCGATCGTTCTGAAGGGGTGCCCCTAGGCCTTATATACTCGACCGTGGGGCAATACACGTGGATATGATAACAATGTGTAGCTAAAAGATAGTGAACTGTTTGAGTTTATCTCCCTATAGTTCTGCCGACTTATCCTCGCATGGCTCCGTTGCATGGGGGCTTCAGCGCGGGAAAGTCGGATCTCTGTTGTGGTCGCTCGCTCGGTGTTGTGGGCCATCCGGGTTTGCACCAATCCGGCCCCATGCCGATCTGCTTTGCCGGTTGCTCCTCCCCAGGCCCACGAAAGAATGACCTTACTATTTATTGGGCCCTTGGGCCTTTCATGAGGTCTTTTACTCTTTTAGTGGACCCGGGGAATATCTGTCCCCCACAAGCCCCCGATCTATGGGTTAATTTAGAGGTAATCAACCCAAAGATCCCAGGTCTAGCTTGCAGGCGATTTGAAGAAAACGACTTCTTACTGTCTCCTCCTGCTTTGATCACTCGTAAACCGAAGCTTTGTTTTGTGTTTGTGCCTTAGAGGTCGGCGTTTCGTTTTGTAGGAACCTGAGCTTCATTGGGTGTAGCCCCCGAGCTTCGGGTAGATTTTTAGAAAATAATCTACTCGAAGGTCTTCACCGGAAATTATTTCCATTTTTACTCCTGCGTTTTGGTTGAGGGCCGGCCTTGTCATTAATCTTGTCCCATGCCTTAGAAGTCGGCTCTATCTTGGCTTGGAATGATAATCCATGGGGTGCACCGGAGGTGCACCCAATGGGTGTAGCCCCCGACCTTTGAGTGGATTTTTGAGGATAATCCATTCGAAGGTCTTCCTTTTGTGTCTTTTGCTGAAGATTATCCTCTCTGCTTGTAAAAATCGGCCTGATGCTACCCGCGTTATGCTTTGGAGGTCAGCATTATGTCATCAATATTATGCTTCAGAGGTCAGCCTATATTTTGTCTTTAGCAGCCGAGTTCGCAATCCATCCATATCTTGCTAGGTAGTGCAATTTATTTGTTCTGTGACTGAAAAGACATTTGATGGACGTTCTCTGTCTAGTCTTCACGTCGCTTCTGTCGGCCATATTTTGTACTTCGCTGGCTATATTTGGCTTTCCTCTGATCCTTACTGATATCTCATTTTTGTCTTGAGGTATTCACTGCGTGCCCTGCACAGATGTGACCGTTTTGAAAAATATACTGATAATTCCTGGGCGTCCCCCCCAATGGGTGTGGGCAAGGGACGGCTTGGTACGCTAAGTGTTTTAGCCGGCTGCTTCTGAGTAGTAATGTGATGTGACGACGAGTGTAATCATATCCTCTGTGCTGTTGACTGGAGTCCCAATGGGTGTTGTGTTGCGTGAAACGGCGTCAGCCGCCTGACGCGTCTTCAGACGGGTTGAAGTGCTTATTGAATGCTTTGCGACTGTTCAGTGACCGCGGTTGGAGGTGAGCGGTTGCCTTCTCCTTCTATAAATAACGCCGTTGTCTCTCCGGCTTTTTCACATCTCTTGCTGTTCTCTGTTGCTTGTCTTTCTTCCCTCCCTTTCGCTTCCACCATGGGCAAAAACAACAAGCGCAAGCGTGAGCCAACTCCTCCATCGGAGGATTTTGGTGACTCGGAGTACTCAGAGGAGGAGTTCTCCTCTGAGTCTGAGGGTTCTCCGGCTCCCGTCCCCCTGTGTGAGTCGTCTGACGACTCAGACGACTCCTAGGGGCTCGCGGCGGAGGTCTGGACGTACATCCGGGCCGTCGAGCGCTCCGGGCTCGAGGGCTCGGATGAGTCGGAGTACTCCTCGGATGAGGAGGACTCGGACGGCGGCGGCGAGGACGAGGACGACGACGACGACGACGGCGGCGGCGGTGGCAACGGTGACGGTGACGGCAGCGGCAAGGGCGGCGGCGGCGGCAGCAAGGACGGTGACAGCGGCGGCAGCAGGGGCAGCAACCGGGGCGGCAGCAGCAGGGGCAGCACCAGGGGCGGCAGCGGCGGCGGCAGCAACAGGGGCAGTGGCTAGATGCCACTGGTCTTTTAGATATTAGTATAGTATAGTTAGAATAATGTAGTAGTATTTAGTAGTGTAGAGTAGTATAGCGTAGTGTAGTAGTAGTAGCAGTAATGTAATGTAGTAGTAGTAGGGAAGTATCAACTCATAAAGAGTTGATTTGTAAGTATGTTATCTTCCCTTTAATGAAGGAATGATGTTGGTTTCTTCTTGATGATTGTCCTGCTCATTTGTGAAGCTGATTCCTTTGAAACAGTAAGTGAATAACTCGGGCATCAAACTTATGCTTTTAGAAATAGCTGCCGAGTAACTTGTAGATGGTGTCGGCGCTTTAGAGGTAACTGCCGAGTGACTGAACATGATGTCGGAGTTTTAGAGTCAACTGCCGAGCGACTTGAGATGATGTCAGAGGGCGACATCAGCGTTTTAGAGGTAACGCCGAGCGACTTGAGGACGACGTCAGCATTTTAGAGGTAATGCCGAGCGACTGAATACGATATCAGCGTTTTAGAGGTAACGCCGAGTGACTGGGGGCGACGTCAGCGTTTTAGAGGTAACGCCGAGTGACTGTAAAGCCCAAAGTTTGTAATAAAAATAATAATAATAATAACATGTAAAAAAATAATATATATAATTATGTAGTGTTTTGGGTAATTTAAGAAAGTTTATTCTGTAACTTGAATAAATATGTTTTCAAATGGGAGAATATATATATAATCCTTATATGAGTTAATTTAGTGAATAAAACATTTATAAATATCTTCTAAAAATATTTAAGCTAAAGTATTTTTTATAAATAATAAAGATTAGAGATTAGTTTCTTAATGTACATTATGTAAGCATAATTGGTGTATTTCAAATCATTTTTCATAGACATGGTGAAATAATAAATAAATAAATAAAATTATGGATCTGCATTCATGCTAAGCTCTTCTGTTTGTTCATTGAAATTTTTGTGCAAGTTCAAAATCAAATTTGAATCCAATTTGAAAATTTAGAAGTTAGAAAAGAAATAAGAAAAATAGAAAAAAAATAGAAAAGAACAAGCCCCTGCGCTGGGCCGAATTCCTATTCCGGCCCAACTAACCGAGTCCGCGCAGCCCACCAATCCGCTCGGCGCCGACAGTAGGGCCCCACGGGGCAGCCTCTCATTCCCTCGCGCTCGCGCCTTCCTCCCTCTCTACGGCTGACTGGTGGGCCCTCCCGGCCAGACCCGCACGCGCGCGCGGGATCTATCTCTTCACCGCGCACTTCACACTGACATATGGGACCCACCCGTCAGGCTCATCCCCTTCCTCAACGACCTCCGCTCGGCGCGCCGTGAACGACGAGCTCCGCACGCGCGCGATTTCCGCAGCCCGAGCGCAACCAACCTCGGACCCGCCTCCTATAAGACCTATGTTCTTCCTCGGTACCCAAGCCATAGCCGTGCGCGCCGTCGCCTAGCTTCGCCGCACACCGAGAGAAAGGGTGAGATCCGCCGCCGGCTAGATCAGCACTACGGGGGTTTCCGGCCGTGGCAAGGCGTCCGGGGGGGTTCGTGGACAACGCCCGAAGCTATCAGTGGCGCAATCGGGTGGAGTTAGTCAGCGGAGCACTCTGGATTGCTCGCCGTCGTTCTTCCACCACCACGGATCCGCCTAGCACCGTGTCCGGCCTCGTCGGATCTCCAATTCCAGGTACGGATACCTCAGCCACGTCCGTCTCGTTTAGCGCAAGGTGTAGGGCTAGTTAATCGGTGTTTGGCGCGCTGGAGCATCGGTTTGCGGTTCGCCGGTGTGACCGCCGCCGCGGAGCTCATCGCCGCCGTCTCTGTTGGCCGAGGGGAGAAGAGAGGGTCGCGCCCGTTGATCATCGCGTGGACGGCTGCGATTAGATTTGCGCGTACCGATTCGCTGGGTTGTCCTGGGCCGTTCGATCTCGATCGGGCGAATCCGGGGCGAGTTGGGGTATTTTAAATCCGCGTCGTCGGTCGTCGATCGGACGGTTAGGATCGCGTACCGTTTCATAATGAGTTAGGTATAATCCTGCGCGCTCGAATCGGATCGGACGGCTAGAAATCGTCGATACCCCTTCGCGGGTATATTTTGTAAAAGAGCCCCTGCTTTTAGTTGAAATAGAACCCGCCGTCCATGGGCACTGTTGACTGAGTCTCGGTAAACTTGCGCAGAGACCCCGCGCTTTCCAGAAATTGGCGCCCAGTCCAGAGCACGTTTAAAGCGTATAAATGAATTAGTAAAGGTATTTTTAATACAAAAATAATTACTAGAACTTGATAAATTCATAGAAAATTCATACTTGCTCCAAATTAATCCATTCCACTTTCTAAAATTTTGTAATTTTATTCTCTACCACCTAGAACCTCTGTTTTGTCATGAAAACAGTTAGAAATTTAATCTCTCACTTAATCTATTTTAAACACATAAAACCTTTGAAAATTCATAACTAAAAATCTATAACTCCAAAATTAATAATCCCTATTCCTGTGATCTTATTTCAATATGTAGATTATTAATATGTATTTTGCATATATGTTTGGTGTAATGTTAATTTTGCCTATACCATGTATGTCTGTATTGCTACGTTTAGCAGTGAGGCCACGAGGATCTGAAGAATCATCCTGGTACCTGGAATCTCAAGTCCCAGGCAAGTTGTGCCCTTGATCACTTCTTTTCACCTACTCATGTTCTAATTAATCATAATGATCTGCATAGGTTAATTTTGATGAGACCCAATAGGTTACCCTAGTTTGTCTATCTTTATACCTTGTTTACCACTGAACTTTCTAGGTAGTACTTGCTAGTGCTATATGTGGTTTTGGGTATGAAGATTACACTATTCATGATTATACTTTTGTTATCAGTTGTTATTTATTGTTCATGATAAGATCATTATGTTAATTGGAACATGGAGAACCACCCGGGAAAACAGTGCTACCACAAGGGAGGAATGGGACCCCTTGGCTGAT
Organism: Zea luxurians; assembly: GCA_029449295.1. NCBI lineage: Eukaryota > Viridiplantae > Streptophyta > Magnoliopsida > Poales > Poaceae > Zea > Zea luxurians. Next base: position 178,033,684 of record JAOPSE010000004.1, on the reverse strand, counting down.
TAATTAGGAAAGCTAGTGGAAGACTACCTTACCCGAAAGGGGCAAGGGCAGTAGGGGAGTGGTCAGTTTAGGGAGGCCCTCGGGAGGATTTTGCTGCGATGGCGGTCCTGCAAGGGATTCCTGCATTGGAACTTCCTATAAACTGTAGCGGGTTTTCTGAAGCTAGTGGAACTTTGTAAAGGCCTCGTAGTGTTACCCTGCCTCGCCTCCTCGGAAGAGGTGTATGGGATTGGCCGTCTCTTGGCAGATGGGTAACATGACTTGTGGGTAAAGATGCGCAACCTCTGCAGAGTGTAAAACTGGTATACTAGCCGTGCTCACGGTCAAGAGCAGCTCGGACACTCACATGATTAAATTATGGAACTTAAACTCAATTTGTCATATGCATTGCATCGCAGGTGAAGTTGTTACTTTTGTTCTACTACTTAATTGGGTTTGGTATTTACTTATACTTAGTAATTGCTAATAAAATTTTGACCAACTTTAAAAGCAAATGCTCAGCTCTAACCATCCTCTTTGGTAAGCCTTACACTTCACGTGAGCTCCCACCTTTGGCGAGTTCATGCACATTATTCCCCACAACTTGTTGAGCGATGAACGTATGTGAGCTCACTCTTGCTGTCTCACACACCCCACAGGTCAAGAACAGGTACCGCAGGATGAGGCGCTTGGAGGATGCTGAGATGTGTTCGTGAGAGGTCTAGGCTGTCGTCTCCCAGTCAACTTTGGGTTGCTGGACCGTTGTCTCCTTATAATGTAATTATTTATTTTGTATAGAACTCCTGTTGTATATAAAGATGTGACATTCGATCCTGTGCCATGATTCATCATATGTGTGAGACTTGGTCCCAGCACACCTGGTGATTATGTTTACGCCCGGGTTTTGGACCCCTAAAATCCGGGTGTTACAGAAGTGGTATCAGAGGAATGTTGACTGTAGGACGAAACCTAGATAAAACTGGACAACCATTGTCTACTTACCTTTACTACTCTGATTCTTTTCTAAACTTCCCTTAATCTTTTCTCATCTATTTCCGCTTTACTCTGATTACTCTTACCTTTTCACTCTAAAGACAAAAGTGGATTTCACACTTTGAAATCTTATGCCTAAAGTGACCTTTAGGAATAGGAGACCTAATCCTAGGAACAAAAACAAAACTATTCTTATAAGTGTCTATGTATTTGAATGTTTGTTCTTATGATATCTGTCTGATTTGGATCTTTGTTTGAGTGTGATGGGTTGTGGAGTAATGTCCACAATTACATCTGCATAGGCTTAAATAGAATTCATAAGAAAACTAAGCAATTTAGATTATCCTCCATTAAAATGTATCTATCTCATAGAGATCCCTCTAATCTTAAAAGACTCTCCCATATCTTAATAGATTCATCGTATCTTATAAGATTCCCTCATATCTTACTAGATCCACCTCATCTTAAAAGGTTCTTCTTACCTTAATAAATTCATCTTATCTTGAAGAGATTCTATCTTATCATAACATATCTAACTAATCTCAAAACATCCTAACATATCTACCCTGTAGGACCTATCTAACCTAAACTAGTCTAACCTAGTCATATCCAATCTAATCTAGATCTTATCTTGCCTAATGTGACCTGATCTAGTGTGATCTAATGTTATCTAACTTAATGTGGTCCACTTAAACAGATTAATGACACTAGTAGAAGAGATTAGACCCCACTAGCCATGTATTAACTTAACTTAGCACATTGGAACAACTCAACCATGAGCTAACCCAACCCATAGAGCCATGATGAATGGTATAACCTTTTTATTCCCACCTAACAACAAACAAACTTTTAAACTACATCTTGTAGTCTATCTCACCCATATATATCTCTCATCTTGACAGATTCTATCTTACCCTTGGATATTCACCTTATATGATTGGTTACCCCAATCTGGACATAAAACAAAGATTAAGTCCTACCAAAGAATCTTTAGATTATAACCAGCTACTAGCTTATTCATTCCACTTATTGAATAATTTCCTTTGCAAAACTATTACCATATACTTCTAACTTTCATGGTCAATACCAGGAAAGGAAATATTATCACGTAACAACAAACAGAAAATGAATCCTCCAAATCCTCCACCTGTTGAAATCGATCAAGTGGTTGCTACCCAAAGACTGGTAATACAACAGTTAACAGACCTGGTGACCGAGATGCAGAATCAGATAAGACAACAACGCGAGGAAATACGTCAGGCCCGCCAAGAAATAAGGCAAGCACGGTTGGAGAGACAACAACAACAACAACCTCCACCACCACCACCAGCTCCACCAAGCTATATAGATATAAATTATGATGATTTGTAAGATCTAGATGTTACTTTAGTTAGTAGATGATATGATATTAATTTAGAAGAAACAATAAGGTCTATTGACCCTATGTTTTGTTAAAAGAATTATACCTCATGCTGAGATTTCTTTTGTTTGTGCATATGTTCCGAGAACAATATGAGTATACATCCCTTTTCTTACAAATCTCGAGGACGAGATTATTTTTAAGGGGGGTAGGATTTGTAAAGCCCAAAGTTTGTAATAAAAAAAATAATAATAATAACATGTAAAAAAAATAATATATATAATTATGTAGTGTTTTGGGTAATTTAAGAAAGTTTATTCTGTAACTTGAATAAATATGTTTTCAAATGGGAGAATATATATATAATCCTTATATGAGTTAATTTAGTGAATAAAACATTTATAAATATCTTCTAAAAATATTTAAGCTAAAGTATTTTTTTATAAATAATAAAGATTAGAGATTAGTTTCTTAATGTACATTATGTAAGCATAATTGGTGTATTCCAAATCATTTTTCATAGACATGGTGAAATAATAAATAAATAAATAAAATTATGGATCTGCATTCATGCTAAGCTCTTCTGTTTGTTCATTGAAATTTTTGTGCAAGTTCAAAATCAAATTTGAATCCAATTTGAAAATTTAGAAGTTAGAAAAGAAATAAGAAAAATAGAAAAAAAAATAGAAAAGAACAAGCCCCTGCGCTGGGCCGAATTCCTATTCCGGCCCAACTAACCGAGTCCGCGCAGCCCACCAATCCGCTCGGCGCCGACAGTAGGGCCCCACGGGGCAGCCTCTCATTCCCTCGCGCTCGCGCCTTCCTCCCTCTCTACGGCTGACTGGTGGGCCCTCCCGGCCAGACCCGCACGCGCGCGCGGGATCTATCTCTTCACCGCGCACTTCACACTGACATATGGGACCCACCCGTCAGGCTCATCCCCTTCCTCAACGACCTCTGCTCGGCGCGCCGTGAACGACGAGCTCCGCACGCGCGCGATTTCCGCAGCCCGAGCGCAACCAACCTCGGACCCGCCTCCTATAAGACCTATGTTCTTCCTCGGTACCCAAGCCATAGCCGTGCGCGCCGTCGCCTAGCTTCGCCGCACACCGAGAGAAAGGGTGAGATCCGCCGCCGGCTAGATCAGCACTACGGGGGTTTCCGGCCGTGGCAAGGCGTCCGGGGGGGTTCGTGGACAACGCCCGAAGCTATCAGTGGCGCAATCGGGTGGAGTTAGTCAGCGGAGCACTCTGGATTGCTCGCCGTCGTTCTTCCACCACCACGGATCCGCCTAGCACCGTGTCCGGCCTCGTCGGGTCTCCAATTCCAGGTACGGATACCTCAGCCACGTCCGTCTCGTTTAGCGCAAGGTGTAGGGCTAGTTAATCGGTGTTTGGCGCGCTGGAGCATCGGTTTGCGGTTCGCCGGTGTGACCGCCGCCGCGGAGCTCATCGCCGCCGTCTCTGTTGGCCGAGGGGAGAAGAGAGGGTCGCGCCCGTTGATCATCGCGTGGACGGCTGCGATTAGATCTGCGCGTACCGATTCGCTGGGTTGTCCTGGGCCGTTCGATCTCGATCGGGCGAATCCGGGGCGAGTTGGGGTATTTTAAATCCGCGTCGTCGGTCGTCGATCGGACGGTTAGGATCGCGTACCGTTTCATAATGAGTTAGGTATAATCCTGCGCGCTCGAATCGGATCGGACGGCTAGAAATCGTCGATACCCCTTCGCGGGTATATTTTGTAAAAGAGCCCCTGCTTTTAGTTGAAATAGAACCCGCCGTCCATGGGCACTGTTGACTGAGTCTCGGTAAACTTGCGCAGAGACCCCGCGCTTTCCAGAAATTGGCGCCCAGTCCAGAGCACGTTTAAAGCGTATAAATGAATTAGTAAAGGTATTTTTAATACAAAAATAATTACTAGAACTTGATAAATTCATAGAAAATTCATACTTGCTCCAAATTAATCCATTCCACTTTCTAAAATTTTGTAATTTTATTCTCTACCACCTAGAACCTCTGTTTTGTCATGAAAACAGTTAGAAATTTAATCTCTCACTTAATCTATTTTAAACACATAAAACCTTTGAAAATTCATAACTAAAAATCTATAACTCCAAAATTAATAATCTCTATTCCTGTGATCTTATTTCAATATGTAGATTATTAATATGTATTTTGCATATATGTTTGGTGTAATGTTAATTTTGCCTATACCATGTATGTCTGTATTGCTACGTTTAGCAGTGAGGCCACGAGGATCTGAAGAATCATCCTGGTACCTGGAATCTCAAGTCCCAGGCAAGTTGTGCCCTTGATCACTTCTTTTCACCTACTCATGTTCTAATTAATCATAATGATCTGCATAGGTTAATTTTGATGAGACCCAATAGGTTACCCTAGTTTGTCTATCTTTATACCTTGTTTACCACTGAACTTTCTGGGTAGTACTTGCTAGTGCTATATGTGGTTTTGGGTATGAAGATTACACTATTCATGATTATACTTTTGTTATCAGTTGTTATTTATTGTTCATGATAAGATCATTATGTTAATTGGAACATGGAGAACCACCCGGAAAAACAGTGCTACCACAAGGGAGGAATGGGACCCCTTGGCTGATTAATTAGGAAAGCTAGTGGAAGACTACCTTACCCGAAAGGGGCAAGGGCAGTAGGGGAGTGGTCAGTGTAGGGAGGCCCTCGGGCGGATTTTGCTGCGATGGCGGTCCTGCAAGGGATTCCTGCATTGGAACTTCCTATAAACTGTAGCGGGTTTTCTGAAGCTAGTGGAACTTTGTAAAGGCCTCGTAGTGTTACCCTGCCTCGCCTCCTCGGAAGAGGTGTATGGGATTGGCCGTCTCTTGGCAGATGGGTAACATGACTTGTGGGTAAAGATGTGCAACCTCTGCAGAGTGTAAAACTGGTATACTAGCCGTGCTCACGGTCAAGAGCAGCTCGGACACTCACATGATTAAATTATGGAACTTAAACTCAATTTGTCATATGCATTGCATCGCAGGTGAAGTTGTTACTTTTGTTCTACTACTTAATTGGGTTTGGTATTTACTTATACTTAGTAATTGCTAATAAAATTTTGACCAACTTTAAAAGCAAATGCTCAGCTCTAACCATCCTCTTTGGTAAGCCTTACACTTCACGTGAGCTCCCACCTTTGGCGAGTTCATGCACATTATTCCCCACAACTTGTTGAGCGATGAACGTATGTGAGCTCACTCTTGCTGTCTCACACACCCCACAGGTCAAGAACAGGTACCGCAGGATGAGGCGCTTGGAGGATGCTGAGATGTGTTCGTGAGAGGTCTAGGCCGTCGTCTCCCAGTCAACTTTGGGTTGCTGGACCGTTGTCTCCTTATAATGTAATTATTTATTTTGTATAGAACTCCTGTTGTATATAAAGATGTGACATTCGATCCTGTGCCATGATTCATCATATGTGTGAGACTTGGTCCCAGCACACCTGGTGATTATGTTTACGCTCGGGTTTTGGACCCCTAAAATCCGGGTGTTACAGTGACTGAATACAATATCAGCGTTTTAGAGGTAACGCCGAGTGACTGGGGGGCGACGTCAGTGTTTTAGAGGTAACGCCGAGTGACTGAATACGATATCAACGTTTTAGAGGTAACGCCGAGTGACTGGGGGGCGACGTCAGCGTTTTAGAGATAACTAAAAGTCGCCTAGAGGGGGGTGAATAGGGCGAAACTGAAAATCACAAAAATAATCACAACTACAAGCCGGGTTAGCGTTAGAAATATAAACGAGTCCGCGAGAGAGGGTGCAAAACAAATCGCAAGCAAATGAAGAGTGACACGCGGATTTGTTTTACCGAGGTTCGGTTCTTGCAAACCTACTCCCCGTTGAGGAGGCCACAAAGGCCGGGTCTCTTTCAACCCTTCCCTCTCTCAAACGGTCCCTCGGACCGAGTGAGCTTTTCTTCTTCTCAATCAACCGGGAAAAAAACTTCCCCGCAAGGGCCACCACACAATTGGTGCCTCTTGCCTTGGTTACAATTGAGTGTTGATCACAAGAACAAGTGAGAAAGAAAGAAAGCGATCCAAGCGCAAGAGCTCAAAAGAACACGGCAAATCTCTCTCGCTAGTCACTAAAGGCTTGAGTGGAATTGGAGAGGATTTGATCTCTTTTGTTGTGTCTAGAATTGAATGCCTAGCTCTTGTAAGTGGTTGGAAGTTGGAAAACTTGGATGCAATGAATGGTGGGGTGGTTGGGGTATTTATAGTCCCAACCACCAAACTTGACCGTTGGCTGGGGGCTTCTGTTCGATGGCGCACCGGACAGTCCGGTGCACACCGGACAGTCCGGTGCACACCGGACAGTCCGGTGCCCCTGCCACGTCATCACTGCCGTTGGATTCTGACCGTTGGAGCTTCTGACATCTGGGCCCGCCTGGGTGTCCGGTGCACACCGGACATGTACTGTTTGATGTCCGGTGCACCGGTATGGGCACGTCTGACGTCTGCGCGCGCTGCGCGCGCATTAAATGCACCGCAGGGAGCCGTTGGCGCCGAAAAGAGCCGTTGCCCCGCTGGTACACCGGACAGTCCGGTGCACACCGGACAGTCCGGTGAATTTTAGCGGAGCGGCTGCCGCGCGAACCCGAGGCTGGCGAGTTCCGGAGACCGCGCTTCGTTGGAGCACCGGACATGTCCGGTGCACACCGGACAGTCCGGTGAATTATAGCGCGCCGGCTTCCGAGAATTCCCGAGGGCGAAGAGTTTGAAGTCGGAGTCCTCTGGGCGCACCGGACACTGTCCGGTGCACACCGGACAGTCCGGTGCCTCCAGCCAGAGGTGCCCTCGGTTGCCTCATTGCTCCTTAGTTGAATCCAAAACTTGATCTTTTTATTGGCTAAGTGTGAACCTTTTGCACCTGTATAACTTATTCACTAGAGCAAACTAGTTAGTCCAATATTTGTGTTGGGCAATTCAACCACCAAAATTATTTAGGAACTAGGTGTAAGCCTAATTCCCTTTCAATCTCCCACTTTTTGGTGATTGATGCCAACACAAACCAAAGCAGATATAGAAGTGCATAATTGAACTAGTTTGCATAATGTAAGTGCAAAGGTTGCTTGGAATTGAGCCAATATAAATACTTATATGATGCGCATGGATTGTTTTCTTTGTTTTTGACATATTGGACCACATTTGCACCAAGAGTTTTGTTTTTGCAAATTCTTTTGTAAATTCTTTTCAAAGTCATTTTGCAAGATAGTCAAAGGTAAATGAATAAGATTTTGCAAAGCATTTTTAAGTTTTGAAAGTTTCTTCCTTTGTTCCAAAATGCTTTCCCTTTGACTAAACAAAACTCCCCCTAAATGAGATTCTCCTCTTAGTGTTCAAGAGGGTTTTGATTTAACATTTTGAAAAACTACTTCCTCCCCCTTTAGAACATAATAAGATACCAATTTTGAAATTGACCAATTTGAAAATCTCCAAAATTTTAAAATTTTAAGTGGTGGTGCGGTCCTTTTGCTTTGGGCTCATATTTTCTCCCCCTTTGGCATGAATCGCCAAAAACGGAATCATTAGAGCCCAATTAAGTCCTTTTCTCCCCCTTTGGTCATAAAATGAATGAGTGAGGATTATACCAAAGTTGGAGAGTGATGCGGAGCGACGGCGAAGGATGAGTAGTAGAGTGGAGTGGAAGCCTTGTCTTCGCCGAAGACTCCAATTCCCTTTCAATATACCTATGACTTGGTTTGAAATACACTTGAAAACACATTAGTCATAGCATATATAAAGGAGACATGATCAAAGGTATATTTATGAGCTATGTGTGCAAGACTAGCAAAAGAAATTCCTAGAATCAAGAATATTGAGCTCATGCCTAAGTCTGGTAAAAGATTGCTCATCAAGAGGCTTGGTAAAGATATCGGCTAATTGATCTTTAGTGTTAATGTAAGAAATCTCGATATCCCCCTTTTGTTGGTGATCCCGAAGAAAATGATACCGAATGGCTATGTGCTTAGTGCGGCTGTGCTCGACGGGATTGTCGGCCATTTTGATTGCACTCTCATTGTCACATAGCAAGGGGACTTTGGTTAATTTGTAACCGTAGTCCCGCAGGGTTTGCCTCATCCAAAGCAATTGCGCGCAACAATGGCCTGCGGCAATATACTCGGCTTCGGCGGTAGAAAGAGCGACCGAGTTTTGCTTCTTTGAAGCCCAATACACCAAGGATCTTCCCAAGAACTGGCAAGTCCCCGATGTGCTCTTCCTATTAATCTTACATCCCGCCCAATCGGCATCCGAATATCCAATCAAATCAAAAGTGGATCCCCGAGGGTACCAAAGCCCAAACTTAGGAGTATAAGCCAAATATCTCAAGATTCGTTTTACGGCCGTAAGGTGTGATTCCTTAGGGTCGGCTTGGAATCTTGCACACATGCAAACAGAAAGCATAATGTCCGGTCGAGATGCACATAAATAAAGCAATGAACCAATCATCGACCGGTATACCTTTTGATCCACGGACTTACCTCCCGTGTCGAGGTCGAGATGCCCATTTGTTCCCATGGGAGTCTTGATGGGCTTGGCATCCTTCATTCCAAACTTGCTTAGAATGTCTTGAGTATACTTTGTTTGGCTAATGAAGGTGCCCTCATGGAGTTGCCTGACTTGGAATCCTAGAAAATACTTCAACTCCCCCATCATCGACATCTCGAATTTCTGAGTCATGATCCTACTAAATTCTTCACATGTAGATTTGTTAGTAGACCCAAATATGATATCATCAACATAAATTTGGCATACAAACAAATCATTGTCAAGAGTCTTAGTGAATAGAGTAGGATCGGCTTTGCCGACTTTGAAGCCATTTGCAATAAGGAAATCTCTAAGGCATTCATACCATGCTCTTGGGGCTTGCTTGAGCCCATAAAGCGCCTTAGAGAGCCTATAAACATGATTAGGATACTCACTGTCTTCAAAGCCGGGAGGTTGCTCAACATAGACCTCCTCCTTGATCGGTCCATTGAGGAAGGCACTCTTCACGTCCATTTGATAAAGCTTGAAGCCATGGTAAGTAGCATAGGCTAATAATATGCGAATTGACTCAAGCCTAGCTACGGGTGCATAGGTTTCACCAAAATCCAAACCTTCGACTTGTGAATACCCCTTGGCCACGAGTCGAGCTTTGTTCCTAGTCACCACACCATGCTCGTCTTGCTTGTTGCGGAAGACCCACTTGGTTCCTACAACATTTTGGTTAGGACGTGGAACTAAGTGCCATACCACGTTCCTCGTGAAATTGTTGAGCTCCTCTTGCATCGCCATCACCCAATCCGAATCTTGAAGTGCTTCCTCTACCCTGTGTGGCTCAATAGAGGAAACAAAAGAGTAATGTTCACAAAAATGTGCAACACGAGATCGAGTAGTTACCCCCTTATGAATATCGCCAAGGATGGTGTCGACGGGGTGATCTCGTTGTATTGCTTGGTGGACTCTTGGGTGTGGCGGTGCTGGTTGTTCATCCTCCTTGTCTTCATCATTTGCATCTCCCCCTTGATCGTTGCTGTCATTTTGAGGTGGCTCATCTTCTTGATCTTCTTGTTCAACATCTTGAGCCTCATCCTCAATTTGAGTTGGTGGGGATGCTTGCATGGAGGAGGATGGTTGATCTTGTGCATGTGGAGGCTCTTCGGATTCCTTAGGGCACACATCCCCAATGGACATGTTCCTTAGCGCTATGCTTGGAGCCTGTTCTTCACCTATATCATCAAGATCAACTTGCTCTACTTGAGAGCCATTAGTCTCATCAAACACAACGTCACAAGAAACTTCAACAAGTCCTGAGGACTTATTAAAGACTCTATATGCCCTTGTGTTTGAGTCATATCCTAGTAAAAAGCCTTCTACAGTTTTAGGAGCAAATTTAGATTTTCTACCTCTCTTAACAAGAATAAAGCATTTGCTACCAAAAACTCTAAAATATGAAATGTTTGGCTTTTTACCGGTTAGGAGTTCATAAGATGTCTTCTTAAGGATTCGGTGAAGATATAACCGGTTGATGGCGTAGCAGGCGGTGTTGACCGCCTCGGCCCAAAACCGATCCGGTGTCTTGTACTCATCAAGCATGGTTCTTGCCATGTCCAATAGAGTTCGATTCTTCCTCTCCACTACACCATTTTGTTGTGGAGTGTAGGGAGAAGAGAACTCATGCTTGATGCCCTCCTCCTCAAGAAAGCCTTCAATTTGAGAGTTCTTGAACTCCGTTCCGTTGTCGCTTCTAATTTTCTTGATCCTTAAGCCGAACTCATTTTGAGCTCGTCTCAAGAATCCCTTTAAAGTCTCTTGGGTATGAGATTTGTCCTGCAAAAAGAACACCCAAGTGAAGCGAGAAAAATCATCCACAATTACAAGACAATACTTACTACCGCCGATGCTTATGTAAGCAATTGGGCCGAATAAATCCATGTGTAGGAGCTCCAGTGGCCTGTCGGTAGTCATGACGTTTTTGTGTGGATGATGGATGCCAACTTGCTTCCCGGCTTGGCATGCGCTACAAATCCTGTCTTTCTCAAAATGAACATTGGTTAGTCCCAAAATGTGTTCTCCCTTTAGAAGCTTATGAAGATTCTTCATTCCAACATGGGCTAGTCGGCGGTGCCAGAGCCAACCCAAGTTAGTCTTAGCAATTAAGCAAGTGTCGAGTTCAGCTCTATCAAAATCTACCAAGTATAGCTGACCCTCTAACACTCCCTTAAATGCTATTGAATCATCACTTCTTCTAAAGACAGTAACACCTACATCAGTAAATAGACAGTTGTAGCCCATTTGACATAATTGGGATACGGAAAGCAAATTGTAATCTAAAGAATCTACAAGAAAAACATTGGAAATAGTATGGTCAGGTGATATAGCAATTTTACCCAAACCTTTGACCAAACCTTGATTTCCATCCCCGAATGTGATAGCTCGTTGGGGATCTTGGTTTTTCTCATATGAGGAGAACATCCTTTTCTCCCCTGTCATGTGGTTTGTGCACCCGCTGTCGAGTATCCAACTTGTGCCCCCGGATGCATAAACCTACAAAACAAGTTTAGTTCTTTGTTTTAGGTACCCAAACGGTTTTGGGTCCTTTGGCATTAGAAACGAGAACTTTGGGTACCCAAACACAAGTCTTGGAGCCCTTGTGTTTGCCCCCAATAATCTTGGCAACTACCTTGCCATATTTGTTAGTTAAAACATAAGATGCATCAAAAGTTTTAAATGAAATGGCATGATCATTTGATGCATTAGGAGTTTTCTTTCTAGGCAACTTGGCACGGGTTGGTTGCCTAGAACTAGATGTCTCACCCTTATACATGAAAGCATGGTTAGGGCCAGAGTGAGACCTCCTAGAATGAATTTTCCTAATCTTGCTCTCAGGATAGCCGGCAGGGTACAAAATGTAACCCTCGTTATCCTGAGGCATGGGAGCCTTGCCCTTAACAAAGTTAGATAAGTTCTTTGGAGGGGCATTAATTTTGACATTGTCTCCCTTTTGGAAGCCAATGCCGTCCTTAATGCCAGGGCGTCTCCCATTATAGAGCATGCTTCTAGCAAGTTTAAATTTTTCATTTTCTAAGTCATGCTCTCTGATCTTAGCATTAAGTTGTGCTATGTGATCATTTTGTTTCTTAATTAAGGCTAGGTGATCATGAATAGCATCAACATTAATATCTCTACATCTAGTACAAATGGAAATATGCTCAATATTAGATGTAGAGGGTTTGCAAGATTTAAGTTCAACAACCTTAGCATGCAACATATCATTTTTAGTTCTAAGGTCGGAAATAGTAGCATTGCAAACATCAAAATCTTTAGCCTTAACAATTAGTTTCTCATTCTCATTTCTAAGGCTAGCAAGAGAAATATTCAATTCTTCAATCCTAGCAAGCAAATCATCATTATCATTTCTAGGATTTGGAATTGAAACATTGCAAATATGAGAATCAACCTTAGCTATCAAATTAGCATTTTCATTTCTAAGGTTGTCTATAGTCTCATGGCAAGTACTTAGCTCACTAGACAATTTTTCACATTTTTCTATTGCTAGAGCATAAGCATTTTTAACCTTAACATGTTTCTTATTTTCCTTGATTAGGAAGTCCTCTTGAGAGTCCAAGAGATCATCCTTTTCATGGATGGCACTAATTAGCTCATTTAATTTTTCCTTTTGATCCATGTTAAGGTTAGCAAAAAGAATACACAAGTTGTCCTCCTCATTTTTATCATTATCCTCATCACTAGATGTTTCATATTTAGTGGAGGACCTTGATTTTACCTTCTTTTTGCCGTCCTTGGCCATGAGACACTTGTGGCCGACATTGGGGAAGAGGAGGCCCTTGGTGACGGCGATGTTGGCGGCGTCCTCGTCGTCGGAGGAGTCGCTTGAGCTTTCGTCGGAGTCCCACTCCCGACAAACATGGGCATCGCCGCCCTTCTTCTTGTAGTACTTCTTCTTTTCTCTCCTCTTTCCCTTCTTGTCGTCGCCCCTGTCACTGTCACTAGACATAGGACATTTTGCAATAAAATGACCGGGCTTACCACACTTGTAGCAAACCTTCTTGGAACGGGATTTGTAGTCCTTCCCCTTCCGTTGCTTGAGGATTTGCCGAAAGCTTTTGATGATTAGGGCCATCTCCTCATTGTCGAGCTTGGAGGCGTCAATTGGTTGTCTACTTGGTGTAGACTCCTCCTTCTTCTCCTCCGTTGCCTTGAAGGCCACCGGTTGCGCCTCGGATGTGGAAGGCTCGTCAAGCTCGTTAATCTTCTTGGAGCCCTTAATCATGCATTCAAAGCTTACAAAATTCCCGATAACTTCCTCGGGGGTCATTAGTGGATATCTAGGATTACCACGAATTAATTGAACTTGTGTGGGGTTAAGGAAAATAAGGGCTCTTAGAATAACCTTAACCACTTCGTGGTCATCCCATTTTGCGCTCCCGAGGTTGCGCACTTGGTTCACCAAGGTCTTGAGCCGGTTGTACATCTCTTGAGGCTCTTCCCCTTGGTGAAGACGGAAGCGACCGAGCTCCCCCTCGATCGTTTCCCGCTTGGTGATCTTGGTGAGTTCATCACCCTCATGCACCGTCTTGAGTAGGTCCCAAATCTCCTTTGCGTTCTTCAACCCTTGCACTTTGTTGTATTCCTCCTTGCTTAGTGAGGCAAGGAGAATGGTTGCGGCTTGGGAGTTGAAGTGCTCGATTTGGGCCACTTCGTCCGTGTCGTAGTCCTCATCCCCTATAGATGGTACCTGTACACCATACTCAACAACATCCCATATACTTTTGTGGAGAGAGGTTAGATGAAATCGCATTAAATTACTCCACATAGCATAATCTTCACCATTAAAAGTTGGTGGTTTGCCTAATGGGACGGAAAGTAAAGGTGTATGTTTAGGAATGCGAGGATAGCGTAGGGGAATCTTACTATACTTCTTACGCTCTTGGCGTTTAGAAGTAACGGAGGCCGCGTCGGAGCCGGAGGTAGATGTCGATGAAGTGTCGGTCTCGTAGTAGACCACCTTCCTCATCCTCTTGTGCTTGTCCCCACTCCGATGCGGCTTGTGAGAAGAAGATTTTTCCTTCTTCTCCTTGTGGTGAGAAGAGGAAGATCTTTTCTCCTTCCGCTTGGAGGAGTTCTTCTTCTTCTCCCTTCTCTTGGTGCGGGACTCTTCCGATGAAGTGCTCCCTTGGCTTGTAGTGGGCTTGTCATCGCCGGTCTCCATCTCCCTCTTGGTGTGATCTCCCGACATCACTTCGAGCGGTTAGGCTCTAATGAAGCACCGGGCTCCGATACCAATTAAAAGTCGCCTAGAGGGGGGGTGAATAGGGCGAAACTGAAAATCACAAAAATAATCACAACTACAAGCCGGGTTAGCGTTAGAAATATAAACGAGTCCGCGAGAGAGGGTGCAAAACAAATCGCAAGCAAATGAAGAGTGACACGCGGATTTGTTTTACCGAGGTTCGGTTCTTGCAAACCTACTCCCCGTTGAGGAGGCCACAAAGGCCGGGTCTCTTTCAACCCTTCCCTCTCTCAAACGGTCCCTCGGACCGAGTGAGCTTTTCTTCTTCTCAATCAACCGGGAAAAAAAACTTCCCCGCAAGGGCCACCACACAATTGGTGCCTCTTGCCTTGGTTACAATTGAGTGTTGATCACAAGAACAAGTGAGAAAGAAAGAAAGCGATCCAAGCGCAAGAGCTCAAAAGAACACGGCAAATCTCTCCCGCTAGTCACTAAAGGCTTGAGTGGAATTGGAGAGGATTTGATCTCTTTTGTTGTGTCTAGAATTGAATGCCTAGCTCTTGTAAGTGGTTGGAAGTTGGAAAACTTGGATGCAATGAATGGTGGGGTGGTTGGGGTATTTATAGTCCCAACCACCAAACTTGACCGTTGGCTGGGGGCTTCTGTTCGATGGCGCACCGGACAGTCCGGTGCACACCGGACAGTCCGGTGCCCCTGCCACGTCATCACTGCCGTTGGATTCTGACCGTTGGAGCTTCTGACATCTGGGCCCGCCTGGGTGTCCGGTGCACACCGGACATGTACTGTTTGATGTCCGGTGCACCGGTATGGGCACGTCTGACGTCTGCGCGCGCTGCGCGCGCATTAAATGCACCGCAGGGAGCCGTTGGCGCCGAAAAGAGCCGTTGCCCCGCTGGTACACCGGACAGTCCGGTGCACACCGGACAGTCCGGTGAATTTTAGCGGATCGGCTGCCGCGCGAACCCGAGGCTGGCGAGTTCCGGAGACCGCGCTTCGTTGGAGCACCGGACATGTCCGGTGCACACCGGACAGTCCGGTGAATTATAGCGCGCCGGCTTCCGAGAATTCCCGAGGGCGAAGAGTTTGAAGTCGGAGTCCTCTGGGCGCACCGGACACTGTCCGGTGCACACCGGACAGTCCGGTGCCTCCAGCCAGAGGTGCCCTCGGTTGCCTCATTGCTCCTTAGTTGAATCCAAAACTTGATCTTTTTATTGGCTAAGTGTGAACCTTTTGCACCTGTATAACTTATTCACTAGAGCAAACTAGTTAGTCCAATATTTGTGTTGGGCAATTCAACCACCAAAATTATTTAGGAACTAGGTGTAAGCCTAATTCCCTTTCAATAACACCGAGTGATAGCAGGCCGCGCGGGCCACTTTGAGGATGATAGCCGAGTGATGAGGTGGCGCATCGGTGTTCTAGAAATAACTGTCGGGTGACCACGTGGCACGGCGGTGTTTTGGAAATAACCGTCGGGTGCTGACTGGGCACTTTTTGAAACGGTATCTGGCTCGGGTATATCCCATAAGTGGTGCGCTTTTAGCCGCCTCTGCTTTCCGTGCCCTAGTTCTTGCTTTCTTGCTTCCAAATCCGCTCTGCAATTCGCCTCCTACTCTGCTCGCCGGTAGAATCGAGATGGCGCCCAAGAGGAAAGCCTCGAGTTCGTCTGCTGTGGTGATTCCTCCAATCGACCCCAACAGCCAATTGCCTTTTGCAGGTAACCACATGTCCATCATCTCTGAGCCCGAACTCCTCCATCTCGTGTCCATCGGGGTTCTTCCTCCGCGGGAACTCTGTTCTTGGCGGATTTGCCATGGGTTTACTGTTCCAACTGAGGATACCCATGAGTCCGTTGTTTATGCCCCTTTCCTTCTCCGCGGCCTTGGCCTTCCCATTTCTCCCTTTTTTCGCGGCCTCCTTGATTTCTACCATCTTAACTTGACCCATCTGAATCCCAATTCTATCCTTCAAATCTCCATTTTCGTTCATTTGTGTGAAGCCTTTCTTGGCGTGCTGCCACATTTCGGGTTGTGGAAATACTTGTATCATTGTCGCCCTGGGATGGCCGGGGGACAACATCAGTTGGTTGGGGGTGCCAGCTTGGAGATGCGCCGCGGGAGGAAGACTGAATATCTCGAGATCCCTCTCAAGGACAGTATCAAGGGATGGCGCTTGGAGTGGTTCATAGTTGAGAATTATGGGAACTCTCTCCCCCCTCGGTCGGGAAGACAGTCGGACGTTCGCACCCCAAGCTGGACCGAGTCTCCCACAGATCAGGAGGTAGCTGAGGCAGATGCGTTGCTAGCTGAAGTTGGACTGCTGAAAGAGAGGGGTCTGACTGCTGAAGCTGTGGTTACTGATTTTGTTTTCAAGAATATTTAGCCGTTGAAGGACAGGGCATACCCAGCTTATCTGTATCGAGGCCTAGCCGACTCAACTCGGGTTACCAACAGAAAAATTCCCTCTGCAGACTTGGTGAGCCGACTTGAGATGATCCTTAGAGGCAAAGTGTCAAATGTTGGTGCTCCAGTGGCATACTCGGCCTGGAACCTGCCTCCTCCCAAAGCCTTCACCCTTTTTGTGTCGAATCCGCCTGTCACTGATGGCAGCTTGGGCCTTAGAGTGCGACCTTCTACTGAAGAAGTTAGTGCCTTGGTTGCCTCGCTTGGGGAGATTCCTGATGATGAATGGCAGATCCATTTTGAGGTGCCCCTGAACCCTAGTGATGCAGAGATAAGCGCTATGCTTGACTTGCTGGCTGAGGATTCTTTCGACGCTGCTCCTGCTGGGGCGTTGGTAGTGGCGCCCCTCCCAGAGGCTGATAAAATTTTGGATACTCAGAAACCTGCTAGTACTCGCCCGAGGCGCCCTTGC
Organism: Zea luxurians; assembly: GCA_029449295.1. Taxonomy (NCBI): domain Eukaryota; kingdom Viridiplantae; phylum Streptophyta; class Magnoliopsida; order Poales; family Poaceae; genus Zea; species Zea luxurians. The sequence goes on along the minus strand of JAOPSE010000004.1, from coordinate 178,016,684 downwards.
CGAGCCAATCAGCCTGATCCTTCTGCTGATGAGCAGAAAAAGAAAAGAAGACGCCTCCGGCGAGTATCCAGTTTGGATCAGGATGCTGGTACTTCGGTTCCTGCTGCTGAAGAAATGCCTGTGACTGAATTTGTTGATGCTGACCCCCATGGGTGTACCCAATCCGCTGCTGATCCCAATGTGGGTGCTCCATCTGTTGCTGATCCCAATGGGGGTGCTGCTTGTGTTGCCAATGTAGACGACGAGGAGGAGGAAGATGAAGTTCCTTTGACTCGGAAAAACAGTCGGCAGTTCATCGCCAGCGGTGAAAGTAGTGGAGTTCCCTCTCCTGCTTTGTCTGCTCTCATTGGTCTGCAAGAACTGTCCCTGGCCAACTTTGATCAGACTCTTGAGGACATGGTTCCAGAGGACTTGTTATCTGAGCCAGTGGATGATGGTGTGATGGAGGTTTGCGCTGATGTGCTTGATGCTGGGTTTAGGTCATCCCGTGCCTTGTCGACCTTAGAGCGCGATCTCGAGGGTCGGGAGACTGACTTGGATCGTTCTGGTCCTATGGAAGTAGCTGAGGGCCCGTCAACCTTAGAGATGGCTACTGCAGAGAACTTGGACCCCAAGGATGGTGTTGACACATGCCCAGCCCCCGAGGATGTCGCCGGGGATGGCTTGGCTCGGGTGGGGAGTGTAAGCCACTGCCCAGCCCCCGAGGGTGCTGCCGGGGATGATCCGGCTCAAGTGGGCAGTGCAAACTGTGACCCAGCCCCCGAGGGTGCCCGAGCGGAGTCTCCCTCCTGTACTTCCATGGACGTTCATGCGGGATCGCCTCCACACTCTGGCTGTATGGTGGTAGCCCAAGCCTTGGACCAGGGAGTCGCTTTAGAGGGCAGCGTCCCCGCTGACCGAGTGTTGGGCTCTGTTGAAGGCACTGAGCTGATTCCTACTGGTTCGTTGCAAGCTGCTTCGGGTGGTGGCCTTACGCCTGGTTATCAATTGATCTCTCCTGATTTGGGGATCCCTTCGTTCTTTTCCAACCTCCAGGTACTGTGATGTATTTTAGCTTGATTTTTACATTGCATGAACTGCTGTCATTACACTCATCTGTTCTCCTCATCAGGCTTTGGTGGACGGAATGGCTAGTCAACTGCGGTTACAGGGTGCTTCTATCCCAGAAGTAGCTTCGTCTCTTGCATGTTGGAATCCAGTGTCACTTCAACATCGCGTCTCTGAATTGGAGGCAACCAACGCTGGTTAGTGCTTTTTTGCTTCTCTTTGCCTTCACTGTGGATTGCTTTACATTCTGACTCCTTTTTGTTTGATTGTCTCCTGCTAGGAATGATTCGACAGATTTCCACTCTTGAGGAAAAACATTCCCGAGATCAGGCTGAATTTGTCCAGCGGTGCGCTGACTTCGAGGAAAAATACTCTCAAAGTCAGACCGAACTTACTCAGGTCTCGACTGCCTTGGATGATGCCAATGCACTGAGTTCTTCTCTTCACGCTCAGCTCAATTCTGAAAAGGTGATTTACGAAATTGTGCCTTGCCTTGTTGTGTTCCTATTACTTGCTTGGTTTTTGAGGGAGTTGACTTTTGTTTGCAGAAAGAAAAACGTATCCTTGCTGCTTCTCGCGACAGTCTTGACAGATCGTATCGTGATTCTAGCAACTCGCTGACTATTCTAGAGAGGAGTCATCGCTTCACCATGGAAGAGTTGGACAATCAACGTTGTAAGCTGCAGGAATCTTCGGATGAGGTGACTCGGCTCAAGCAGCTAATATCAGCGAAGGACGCTACCATTAAAGAACTCCGAGCTTCCAAGAAATCCATCGCCCAGGAATTAGAAACTGCTCGACTGGCTGCCAAGGTTGCCGAAGAAACTTCTGTTACTCTTAGAGCCCAGCGCGAAAGAGCCATGGACAAGGCTATTCGGGCGGGGCGAATCTTGATGAGGAGACCCAGCGTTATTGTTCCCGAAGATATAAGGGCTGATGTGAATGCTGCCCCTGATTCCTCGAGTCGCCCTTCTTCGTCGGTTGCTCCTGAGAAAGATATCACCAAGTAGAGAAACATTTTGCGTGCTTTGAGCGCGCAGTTAGCATGATCAGATATTTGTTAGAGGACGCCATTTCAATACTTAAACGACATTGTTATTCTCGTATTGTTTCAGAATTCATCGGTCTATAAATTTGCAGTAGTAAAACGATGCGCGATGGTTATGAAATTTGTTTGCGGGATATAGAAGCCATCCTTATATGAGTAGTTGTAATCACGTCAGATCGCCTTAAGTCGCTGCTGACTTAAGTCGATTGCTTTTGTTAATAGGGCGTAGTGGTCACCCTGAATTGCGTAGGCGTGAGCATGTTGCACCGGCTTAAGTCGTCACTGACTTTAGCCGATTGCTCCGTTAGCAGGGCATAGTGGTCACCCCGAGTTAAGTAAGCGTGAGCATGTCGCACCGCCTTAAGTCGTTGCCGACTTAAGCCGATTGCTCCGTTAGCAGGGCATAGTGGTCACCCTGAGTTAAGTAAGCCTGAGCATGTTGCACCGCCTTAAGTCGTTGCCGACTTAAGCCGATTGCTCCGTTAGCAGGGCATAGTGGTCACCCCGAGTTAAGTAAGCGTGAGCATGTTGCACCGCCTTAAGTCGTTGCCGACTTAAGTCGATTGCTCCGTTAGCAGGGCATAGTGGTCACCCCGAGTTAAGTAAGCGTGAGCATGTTGCACCGCCTTAAGTCATTGCCGACTTAAGACGATTGCTCCGTTAGCAGGGCATAGTGGTCACCCCGAGTTAAGTAAGCGTGAGCATGTTGCACCGCCTTAAGTCGTTGCCGACTTAAGTCGATTGCTCCGTTAGCAGGGCATAGTGGTCACCCCGAGTTAAGTAAGCGTGAGCATGTTGCACCGCCTTAAGTCATTGCCGACTTAAGTCGATTGCTCCGTTAGCAGGGCATAGTGGTCACCCCGAGTTAAGTAAGAATGCAAGTCAATCGTGAACAAACTGAGTATCTTTGAAACCTCTTTTTTATTGATGACATATTTCCACTTTACAGAGTACATCGTCGTTCCGATAGCTTTTTGAAATACAGCTAGGGATAAAACTTCCTGAGGTGTTCTATGTTCTAGGAGTTCCCGACTTCTGTGTCATCCATCTGAGTGAGACGATATGATCCTGGCCGAGTGACTTCTGCTACTATGAAGGGTCCTTCCCATAAGGGTGATAACTTGTGTCGTCCCTCCCCCGTTAGAATTCGGCGGAGGACGAGATCTCCTATTGAGAAGGATCGCTGTCGCACAGCCTTGTCGTGATAGCGCCTTAGAGTCTGCTGGTACCGTGCTGATTGGATTACCGCATTCAGCCGTTCTTCTTCAAGTATATCAATGTCCTCCAGCCTGGTGGCCTCGACTTCTGCTATGCTTTCGAAGATCAACCTTGGCGCCCCGAACTTGAGATCAGCGGGTAGTACTGCCTCCGACCCATAGACCATGAAGAAAGGAGTGTTTCCATGCAGAGCTCGGCTAGGTTGGGTTCTTAGGCTCCAAACAACATAGGGCAACTCCCTTATCCACTTTCCTGCGAATTTTTCATTCTTATCGAAGACCTTTTTCCTGAGTGCCTCTAGTATCATCCCGTTAGCTCGCTCAACCTGCCCGTTGGCTCTTGGATGTGCTACAGATGCATACTTGATCTGAATGCTCTTTTGCTCGCAGAAGTCGAAGAACTCTGAACTTGTGAAGTTGGATCCTAAGTCAGTTATGATGCTGTTTGGTATCCCAAACCTAAATATTATGTCTTGTATGAATTCCACGGCCTTAGCAGAGGTTAAAGAAGCAATGGGCTTGAACTCTATCCATTTAGTGAATTTGTCGATTGCTACCAATACATGAGTGTATCCTCCTTGAGCTTTCTTGAAAGGTCCAATCATATCCAGTCCCCAGCATGCGAAAGGCCAAGTTACTAGTATGGTCTGCAGTTGCTGTGCTGGCAGATGTTGTTGCTTTGACAAGTATTGGCAAGCTTCGCACCTCTGAACTAACTCGGCTGCATCATTCTTTGCTGTTGGCCAATAGAATCATGTCCTGAAGACCTTCTCGACTAGTGTTCTGGAGGCTGCATGTATTCCACATTGCCCAGCATGGACCTCCTCCAGAAGTTGCTTCCCAGTAGATGGGAGAATGCACTTCATGAGGACGCCTGATGCACCCCTTCTGTACAATGTCTCCCCAATGAGTGTGTAGTGAGCCGACTGTCTGGCAATGCGCTCGGCTGAGTTCTTGTCATCTGGTTCTTCTTCATTCTTTATATACTTGATGATTGGCTTTCTCCAGTCCTCAGAGTCTGACTCGGGTTGATCTATAATGTTGCACTCTTCTATTTGATCCATTGAGATACTCGGCTGTAGTATTTCTTGCACAAAAACTCCGGGTGGGACCTGAGTTCGACTAGATCCTAGCTTGGACAGTACATCGGCTGCTGTGTTCCGATCTCTTTCTACATGATGAAATTCCAGACCCTCAAATTTATCTTCCAGCTTTCGGACGGTAGTGCAGTATTTTCCCATTGAATCGCTTGAACAATCCCACTCTTTGTTTATCTGGCTAATGACTACTAGAGAGTCTCCGTATACCATCAATCTCTTGATGCCCAATGATATGGCGATGTTCAATCCATGGATCAGAGCTTCATACTCGGCTGCATTGTTGGAGGCCGGAAACAGCAACTGGAGGGCATATTTGAGGTGCTCGCCTCCAGGTGCGGTGAAGAGAATCCCTGCTCCCGCTCCCTGCAGCCTCAGCGAGCCATCAAAATACATTCGCCATACTTCTGTAGTCTCTGGGTTATCTGGTACTTGCTGTTCAGTCCACTCTGATACGAAATCAACCAGTGCTTGGGTTTTGATGGCAGTGCGAGGTCGGAACTCGATGTCATGAGATCCCAGCTCACAAGCCCATTTGGCTATCCGGCCAATGGCTTCCTTGTTGTGAAGAATATCCCCTATTGGAAAACCAGTGACTACTATGACTTTGTGGTCATCAAAGTAGTGACGTAGCTTGCGGGCAGTTAGAAGTAATGCGTATAATAGCTTCTGAACTTGAGGATACTTTTTCTTTGAGGGGCCTAGAACTTCACTGATGAAGTAAACAGGATGTTGCACTGGGTAGGCATGTCCTTCTTCTGCTCGCTCGACTACCAACGCGGTGCTTACCATGTGAGTCGTGCAAGAGATATACAGTAGCAGATCTTCAGCTGGTTGAGTTGACGTAGCTCGTCGGGGTGGCTTCAGTACTGGTGGTGTTGTCAAGAATTTCTTCAGTGCATCTAGAGCCTCCTGTGCTTCTGAAGTCCATTGAAACTTATCCACCTTCTTGAGTAGCTTGTAAAATGGCAAACCTTTTTCCCCCAGCCTGGATATAAATCTGCTCAGAGCTGCCATACATCCAGTAAGTCGCTGAAACTTCTTTTGTGATCGAGGTGCTTCCATCTTCATGATAGCTTCAATCTTATCCGGATTAGCCTCAATTCCCCGGTGGCTGACAATAAACCCGAGTAACTTTCCTGCTGGTACCCCGAAAACGCATTTTTCGGGATTAAGCTTCCATCTATATCGTCTCAGACTGTTGAAAACCAGCTGTAAGTCTTCGATGAGGTTTTCTGAATTCTCCGTTTTGATTACCACATCATCTACGTAGGCCTCCACACGCTTGCCCCAGTGATCGGCTAAGCACGTTTGAATGGCTCTCTGATAAGTCGCTCCAGCGTTTTTGAGGCCGAACGGCATGGAGGTATAACAGAAAGCACCAAACGGAGTGATGAACGCTGTTTTTTCCTCGTCTTCCTTCGCCAAAATAATCTGATGGTATCCGGAATAGAAATCCAAGAAAGACAGCACAGAACATCCAGCGGTGGAGTCCACCACCTGATCTATCCTTAGGAGCCCGAAGGGATCCTTCGGACAGTGTTTGTTGAGATCAGTATAGTCGACGCACATGCGCCAATCCACTTTATTCTTTTTGAGTACAAGAACAGGGTTGGCTAACCACTCGGGGTGTAGCACTTCTCTAATAAATCTAGCCGCGACCAAGCGAGCTAACTCGGTGCGAATGGCCTCTCTCTTGTCGGGCGTGAAACGACGTAGCTTTTGCCGAATCGGCCTTGCCTGGGGATAGACCTTCAGTTTGTGCTCTGCCAGTTCTCTTGGGACTCCCGGCATATCCACAGGTTGCCATGCGAATACATCTCGGTTATCTTGCAGAAACTGGACGAGCGCGCTTTCCTATTTGTCGTCCAGGCTGGAGCTGATGATGGCAGTCTTGCGTTCATCAGCGAACCCCAGGTTGATCCTCTTGGTTTCTTCAGTCGGCCGCATAGAGGTCGTGGCCTGAGCTTCGTTTGTCGGTACTGCAAGGTCCTCCTCAGGCTTAGAGTTCACCTGTGTTGAAGAAACCGCCGACGGCTTGGTGGTGAGGGCTGCTTGGATGGCCACTCGAAAATACTCTGCGGCGCCTTGGAAGTCGGCGCGCACAGTTATGATCCCTTGCGGTCCTGGCATCTTCAGTATCATGTACGTGTAATGTGGAATGACCATGAATTTGGCCAATCCCGGCCTCCCGATGATGGCATTGTACCCGCAGTCGAAGTTCGCCACTTAGAACCTCAGGAACTCGGTTCTGTAGTTCTCCGGAGTTCCGAAGGTGACAGGCATGTAGATGTGGCCCAGCGGGTATTCCCCTTCCGTCGGCACGATGCCGAAGAAAGGAGTGTCTGACTCGTGGAGCTCTTTGAGGTGAACTCCCAAGCCTTGGAGTGTCCGGGGGAAGGTGACGTTGATGCTGCTCCCCCCGTCCACCAGCACCTTCTTCACCCGACTCTCTCGGATCACCGGATCGACGAGGAGCGGGTATTTGCCTGGATGGTCGAAGTTGAGCCATTGATCATCCCGAGTGAAAGTGATCGGGTGCTCCGACCACCGATATGGGGTGGGAGGACCGGTGGTCGCCACCAGTATCTGGCGGTCGTTGAGCTTTTGTTGTCTTTTGTTCTCCTGCGACCCATGTCCGCCGAAGATGACGTTGACCTCCCTGTCAACGCGCGGGAAAGCTCCTCCTGCTCCCTCCTCCTGCTGATGGGGTTGTCGTGGTTCATCTGGTCCTCCCCTCGGCGGAGGAGGAGGTAGAGGTTGGAAGGGTCGACCGTGCCCGACGGAGTGCTTGAAGTCCCGGCAGTTACGAAGAGTGTGGGTGCATGTCCTTGTGGTATGGGCACTAGGCGTCGAGGATGTCGTCCAGCGTGCGCTCGCCTCCGCGGGGTCCTCCTCGGGCGCGAGAGGCAGGTGGTCCGGCGGCGTGCACTTCTTCGCGAGGCCTCTTCTCCCAGCGTTTGTCGGGTTGCTGGTTTGCGTCGCATCGTGGTGCTGCCGGTGCGGGCTTTGCTCCTTCGATGACGTCCTGAGCCCGCTCGTCGGCGGTGATGTAGAGGTCGGCTTCCCGGAACAGCTCCTCGGAAGTAGTCGGTGCCTTCTGTAATATGGCTCGGACGAAAGCCGAGTCATTGGATCCTCGGTAGAAGTCCTCGATCACGGCCGCCTCCGTGACCTCGGGAATACGGTTTCTCATGGTCTGGAACCTTTTGAGATACGACCGGAGAGTTTCGTCCCCCCGACGCTTGATGGATTTGAGGTCCCATGGTTGCGCCGGTTTATCGGAGAGGGACTGGAAATTGGTGGTGAAGCGTCGACTGAAGTCGCCCAGTCGTCGATGCAGTGTCGGGGTAGATGTCGCAGCCATTGCAGCGTGTCTTGCCTAAGGACAATGGGTAAGTACGTGGTCATCACGTCTTCGGACGCCCCGGCAGCTCGAGCAGCGGTGGTGTAGACGGCTAGCCAACCCCCTGGATCCTGCTTAGGTTCATATTTGTCAACATTGGATACCTTGAAGTTGGGAGGCCATTGGATGGCCCTAAGGCGCGGAGTAAGAGCAGACACTCCGCATGTGTCCTCCTGTCGTCGGGGATGATGTCTGTCCCGGGGAGGGGAGTAGTTGTTGTGGTTCCTCGACCGTCCCCGGGTGGTACCGCCAGTTGAGGTCGTTGCCGACTCAGTTCTGGTGGCCTGGCTCCGAGCTGGGATGCCATGATCCCTGTCGTACTCCTCCCGGCGGCGGATCTCGTTCTCATGCCGTCGTTCACGTGAAGCATTGATGGAGCTTCGCGCGTCTCGGCGACTGTTGATGGCGTGTCGTAGATCGTTCGGTGGGTGAGCCAGCGGTAGAAGATGGTTGGCCGCCTGGGTGAACAGTCATCGGTAGCCCTCGGCGTCGGGAGTCCGAGGGAGTCCATCAGCTATCCGAGCTAGTACTCCTCCGACTTCGCTCGGCGTGTTCATGGCTCGGGCGAAGTCGGGGTTCAGGTTGCGCCCGAAGAATGGATTCTCCCGGCGTTGCCTTGCATCTTGCTCGGCTTGTTCCTGGGCCCGTCGGCGATCACGTCATCGGGAGTTCCTTCGTTCTCTGAAGACGCGTTCTTCCGGAGTTTCTCCTATCTCCGAGACCTCGTCTCGCGAGACAGGTTGCTCCGGGTCCCGTTCTCCGGCCGCATGATGTCGTCGAACGTTCCTGCGCCGGTTCCTCCATCGGCGGGATTCTCGTTGAGGCGGTTCTTCTCCGGGTGCGGTCGGCTCGTCGTCGGAGACGGTGGGCGACTCCGCTCTCCCGATGAAGAGGACGTCGGGATAGAATGGTGCTGCTGTCGTGGCGACCTTCTTTCCGTTCTCCTTTGAGGGCGGAGGAACGGAAAGAACAACTTGCTTCCCCTTGGTTTCCTTCTTCCTCGCGATCTGTGTCCATTCTCTTGTCGGGGAAGTAGACAGTGGAGTTCTCCGGGTCAGCGGACCCTCGGCTCCCGACTTTCTGGAGATGATCTTTTTCCGGAGAGCTCGGGGTTGCGCTTCTCCGACATTTTCGGAGTTTGTTGGAGGAGACTTCTTTTCCGGCGGATCCGCAATGCGGTGTAGAGTTCCCTCTTCATCTGCTATGGATGAGATCATTCCGAAGCAGAATACGGATCCGGGACGAAGGGTGATCTTGCTGTAGAAGGTGACGGCCATTGAGCTAGCTTGGATCGTCGACACACCCCCTACCTGGCGCGCCAGCTGTCGGTGTTTTGGGTCCGACCGCACACCCGGGGTTGCCCCTCAAGGTGTTTTTAGGAGTAGGACGGTGTCGACGACTGTAGCAAAATGGTTCGTGCCAGATGCACGAGGGACAGTGGACAATGTTTACAGGTTCGGGCCGCTTAGAGACGCGTAACACCCTACGTCCTGGTGAGTATGCTTGGTGAACGAGGTTACAAGAGAGCTCTCTGAATTGCGAATGCAGAGGGTCGGTGTGGGTGGCTAAGTAATGGGGTCGATCGTTCTGAAGGGGTGCCCCCTAGGCCTTGTATACTCGACCGTGGGGCAATACACGTGGATATGATAACAATGTGTAGCTAAAAGATAGTGAACTGTTTGAGTTTATCTCCCTATAGTTCTGCCGACTTATCCTCGCATGGCTCCGTTGCATGGGGGCTTCAGCGCGGGAAAGTCGGATCTCTGTTGTGGTCGCTCGCTCGGTGTTGTGGGCCATCCGGGTTTGCACCAATCCGGCCCCATGCCGATCTGCTTTGCTGGTTGCTCCTCCCCAGGCCCACGAAAGAATGACCTTACGATTTATTGGGCCCTTGGGCCTTTCGTGAGGTCTTTTACTCTTTTAGTGGACCCGGGGGATATCTGTCCCCCACACCTTGGTCGTGCTGGCGTCGGCGGCGGGCACCGGATCCGGAGCCGGTGGTGAGCCCTAGGCGGAGATGGAGTGGAGGTGGTCGAGCGCGAGCAAGACGAAGGCGTCGATGGAGGCCTCGCGGTGGACGAGCACGTCGAGCGCGTGGTGGGTGCGTGCATCGAAGCCCCAACGACAGATGCAGAGCGTGTCAGAGCGCGCGGCAAGCCCTCGCTCGACCTAGGTGCCGCACGGTTTCCATTTATATGCATCATTTGCGCGCGCGTGCTAGAGATCAAGGAGGAGAAGAGCTGACGAAGTGGAGGTCGTGAAGATGGGGGATGCGGGCGTGGACCGAAGACGTCGCAGCGGTTGCGAGGATGAAGGCGTCGCCGCGTCTCAGCCTCTCGAGAGACGATGCGAGGGAGAGCTGGAGGGGGGCCACAGGGCAGTGAGAGCGTTGGCGAGGGACTGAAACTGTAAGCTGGGCCAGTGCCAGATAAGTGCGGCGTGCTAGGCATGCTAGTGGGCCGCACCAAATAACACAGCCCACGCGGACTACCGCCATTGTCACCGCTGCGCAAATATTGTACCATACCGACCAGCCAAACATTGCGGTACCAGCTTATAAGCCTTCCTACTTTGGAGGAAGCAATCGTGTTCATGTGTTCTTGCTAGTGTCAACTCGTGGCGTTTTTTTTTTGCGCGAGCTGAGTCTGGCACGTGGGCCCTGCGTGTGGAGTGTGCAAAACCGAGGCTATCGCATGGTCGATAGCCTAGTCCGGGCGTGCGTAGTATGCAGAATGGGCGATGGAAATTGAAATGGCGTGTGGAGTTTGCACAATGGGAATGGAGGTCGCAGATTGAACAACAGCGATGGACTATCGCTATCAAGATTGAACGAAGACAGAACGGCAAGCTACCCTTACAGCCTTAATAAGTAGTAGAGATTTACACATTTATCAAAAACATTCACATGCCACAGATCTGAATGCACTGTTTAGGGTGTGTTTGTTTCTCTTTAGATTGTATAAGTTGGGTTATGGTGGAAAGGTAGAAGAGTAAAACATCACTTTAGAACTACAAATAAGTTAAAATAAGCTAGCATTAAGTAGTTTATTTTAACTTATTTATGATATCAAAGTGATAATTTACTCTACTATCTTTTCACTATAATCCAACTTATATAATTTAGGAGAGAAACAAACATAGCCTTAATGATGTGTACCAATTTCAACACAAGATGCACAACTTTACAGGAGCCATGCACAAATACATTTACACGGGCATACTACATCCACATAGAGGAAAAGTGATGGGCAACCTCTAGGCCCCGTGAACAACTCGAACAGACTCCTGAAGATTCTTTACAGCGCTATCATAGTTCACGAAACCCATGAACCAGAACTCGTGGTTGTCGACTGAAACGACCTGAATGTACCTCTCTGCAGGGTTTTGCTGACTTGCTGTGGGAGTAACTGATCTCAGGTGATGAAGGGGTAAAACAACCTGTTCAAGAGTACATAAATGATCAGGCGTGGTTGTAACTAGGAACAAACCACAAGGCCCACAACTGATTATATCTTTCAATGATCAAACTTCAGAGAGATGTTTATAAACCAAGACTAACAAATCTGCAGTTTCCATTTTGTCAATACACTAGTACTGATTATAATCTGCCTAGATTATATAATCCAACAAAATTTCAACTAACATCTAGTTCAAAATTTGTTGATTATATAATCTAGGCAGATTATAATCCCAAACAAACACCCCCTAAGGTAGTGTTTGGTTCAACATAGATTTTTAGAGTTGGATACTACACAAAATCCAATATAAATTCTATTATCAACTTATGTTGAGATTGTGAAATTCTGGCACAAAATCCAATACAAAATCTAGGGGCTATTTGGCAAATAATGAGATTCAAGAATGAGATTTTAAAAATGAGCTATGAACCAAACAGGGCCTAAGTAGCATAAAATCAAAGCAAGGTAGATGAAGTGACGTTAACCATCTGGCGTTCTATATGACAAAAGGGTACCACATAAGCTAGAAGACAAGTTTAAGCTAAAAGAAGTTTTATAGAACGTCAATTAGACTTGCTATGTTGTATGATGCAGACTGCAGAATGTTGACCTAAAAAAGGTTACATGTCAACAGATAAGTGATGCAAAAATGTGTACGTTGTGTTAGATTTATGACCATACAAAAAGGGATTGAGTACGAAATGATGAAATGTGTCATAGGCTAGGGCTACCCCAGTTAAAGAAAAGTTTGTCCAACAATGTTGAAATGATTTGGACATGTCCAACGTAGACCTCCAAAGACACAATAGCAATAAGAACTAGAAGGGAGAAAGAGGAAGACCGAAGTTGACATGAAAAGAAATAGTAAAAAAAGACTTGAAAGGATGAGATATCTTAAAGATTTAACCTTAAATAAGAGCACATGGAAACCAACTATTCATATATCCAAACTTTAACTTTGAGTGTTGTCAAGTTTTTAACTCTAGCCTAATCTAACCTCCTCGAGACTAAGAGTTTATTTAGTTGGGCTGTGGCTGTGAAAAAAAGCTGGTGTGAGCTGAGCTTTGAAAAATCGTTGTGAGCTGTGAAAAAGCTAAAAAAATATTTGGTGGAAACCGCTAAAAGCTGCTAAAAGTTCTTCCATATATATCTACACAGTTCCATTTTAAAGCAACTAAAAGCAGGTCTAGAGATGCTTTCAGTTTTGCACTACGAGAATGCCGACTTTTAGAAAAAATGCTTTCTAGACCGATCCCTTTGGTTTGGCTTTTGGAAGGCAAAAGCCAAAGCTAACAGCCAAACCAAACACATCCTAAAATACTTTGTTGTAGTTCTTACTATACTACTAAGGAGATGTTTGGTTCCCCTGACTTTAGTTTAGTCCGTGTCACATCAGATATTTGAATGTCAATTATGAGTATTAAATATAGTCTAATTACAAAACTAATTACATAGATAAGGACTAAATGACAAAACAAATTTATTAAGCATAATTAATACACGAATAGCAAAAGTTTACTGTAGCATCACATGGACGAATCATGGATTAATTAGCCTTAATAGATTTATCTCGTTGTTTAGTCCTTATTTGTGTAATTAGTTTTGTAATTAGAGTATATTTAATACCAATAATACCCGATGTGACACGTACTAGACTTTAGTCAGGGAACCAAACACCCCCTAAGTAGCAACTTTGTAGCATATATACCAATCTCTATAGTATAAATAAAAAAAGTTGATAACTAATGTGCAATCACGTATTCGATATTTAGCATCCAATTGGTCATGTAATCTAAAAGTTCACACATACTTCTGATGCAAACCAGAGTACACCCTTTTTTAGCATCAAACCCAGGGTCCCAATCCCAAAGAACTCCATTGCACACACCGAAGGGGTGGGGGGCAAGAGACGCAGCCACCACGTACCTTATAAAAGGATGACTCAGTTTTGTTGTCCTCAGTCACATATTTCACAGGGCTGTCGCTACCGAATGCAATCTTGACAGTCGAGAGATACAGGACGCCCATGATTGGTCCATGCGACGTTGATAGGTAGCACACATATGCCTTGTTGAGCTTCTCATCAGGCGAGCACTCAAAAGTCTGCTGAAATATCTTGTCGTAGCCACCCTCAGATATAACCTTGGATATCTGAGCAATCCTCCCCATGGCAGTATCAGTGATGCTGGGTCCAGTTTTCACTGCAGAGATGCACAGATTGAGTGTTATTATTGCAGCAACAACAGTTATGTGCGTTGATTATCTGAACATAGCAGAGTCCGCGCGCGTTACTATTAGCGTGCTTCTGATTGCAAGCTACGGATCATCGTCATCTAGTATCAGTGCTCAGATTTGGTGTCAAGTTGGGGGAAATCAAAGCACTCACGATGCTGCCAGACGTCGCCGGCGATGCCCTCGGTCTTGCGCGCGGCCTCGTTGAACTTCTTCCCCACCATGCCGAACATCTCCCTCAGATTCTCCCTAGCGCCTGCATGGCGGTGATCCCCCAAAACCAGAGCGATGAGGCCACAACAAACTAGGCAGTGAAACGAGATCACCAAGAAGAAGAAAAAGATAGCGCGAGGTCGAGGGGGACTCACTCTTGGCGGGCGGGTTAGGCGACGGGGCGGAGAGCACGTAGGGGTTGGCGCCGGACGGCGGCACGACAGGCGGCGGCGGCGGGGCGATGTCCTCCGGTGACAGCCTCGGGTACGCCGCGTGCTCCGCTGGCACCGCGGCGGGCGCGCTGGCGTCGGGCTTGGGATCCATGGGCGCTTGGGGAATGGGATCGGTGTCGGTAGGGGGAGAGGAGATGGACTATGGAGGCAGGCTGCCAGACTGGGGCGGGGTGGCCGGGTGGGATTGGGGAAGCTGTTGACTGCTCCGAGTCAGCGAGAGAGGGGGGAGTGGGGCACGAGAACGACGGGCATGAGCGCGCGACACGTGGATTCGAACGCGTGAGCAGGAAAGGATCGGGCCGTCCAAGTGGTAGCACAACACAACACCGGGACGCTGCCGCTCACCCATTTCTGTCTCACTTGTGGTCAACTGAGGGCGAATACTAACCCACTTGTGACTTCGAGCCAACCTTGTAGTGCCCAACTAACCTAAGCCGGTAGTTATAGCTTCTCCTGATCATCAGTGGTGCCCAGCCAAGGACAAATGTAGAAGTCATGGATCTTGCCACTAGCAAAGGTGGTGTGTGTGAGAGAGGAGATTGAAGTAAGAGTGCAATAGTGGAGAACCGAGTGTTGACTCCATTCTGAACCTACACAGCACTGGAGGGAAATTATGATATTATGATGTCCACTCATCCCTGAGGGGCTAGCTTGTTCGGTTAGCCAGTCATTTATCACCGCCGGGGCAAACCTGCAAGATGGATGCAAATATGTAGTACATACCATTGACGCCAACGGCCCAACCACTGATAACCTGCCCAACACCTACAAGCAACACACCATTAAAACCATCCCTTGCTACTAATCTGGAGTAATGCTAGAGAGCAATTACCTAGTCTAACCTCAAAAGATCTTCAACTGATGTTGGAGTCAAAAATAGCGTCATTCTTTAGCTTGTCAATATATCTATCTAACAACAACCTAATAAGAAAACAAAATAGCATTGTAAGGCATCAGATAGGAGGGCCTCAAGTATTAAAATTTATCATAGCCATGCAAAAATTGCATGCAGGTCATGGTAAAACATATAAATGTTAGAATCGCAGAAGGCAGTGACAAATTGCAATAATAAATGGGTAGCTAGGAGGGGATCATCCCTATGAAGCTCCTCAGATGCCAGAAATGTTTACCTTGTGGCTTTTTTACCATCAGGTTTGCCCATCTCTACCTCCTGGACTATCATACCATTGGCAAACGTACATGTTTGGAGTGGTTCCTTGCTATCTGACTCACTAAGTCCAGTTCTGCCTCACTTCCACTTCTGCTTATGTTATGTGCCTTCTTTGTCTTGTTCTTTTTACGGCCTCCTGCGCACCTGCCTCATCATTGTCTTTATCACTAAAATTAGGTGACAAACCTTGTCAAACGATACTGAGCCATGTGATTAACATTCCTATGTGAAAAGCATCTGCAAAGCAACATTTCAAGATACTAACATATTGTTGTCTTAGCAGATTGCTCACTGCCATCACCCCTAGAGGCACTTTTGTTCTTGTTTTTCTTTTTCTTCTGTTTTGTACTGATAGGATCAGCTAGAGAATCATGTTGCTTAACCTCATTTTCTTCGTTCTTGACTTTTTCTGTGTTCATATCAGTGCTTTTGTCATTGCCCTTTTTCTTTTCCTTCGATGCCCCATCCATCTCAGCTTTTAGCTCCCTATAACCACAAGTAAATTTACAAAACAATGGAGCATGTTATTATGCCATGAATTAAGAAATATCTAGGGGGGAAATGTACCCTGAAGAGTCACCACAATCGCTAATGGCTCCACTTTTTCTTTTCCGGTCTTCATTGCTAGTCTCCTTGTCTTTCCCCCATTCTTGTTTGAAACAATCTCAAAACTCTTCTTTGTTTCAGAAAATGATACAGGAAAACCATCTTCATCTTCAGTTTCCAAGGATTTAGTAGGTGCATTTCTTACAGCAAACTAAAGTTGAGACTCATCACCATTTTCAAGGCATTTTCTTCTTCGATCGCTTCTGCACTTCAGCAACAACAACCTTGTCATCCTCTTCAATTTCCTCGATAACAACTGCAAAATCTATTATGGGTAAGAAACTCATAAAAATATGACGGCCAACACCTAAGGTGTATGACTTTATGAGGTAATTTTGATGCCAATTAGAAGTGCAATTCAAACTAAATGAATGCATAGTAATGAATTATTTCTTTAATGTGAATGAGATAACTTCAATGCCAATGAGAAGTGCTCGATCCAACTAAACAAAGTGGAAAGTTATAGATTAACTAACATGTCCTGCAACTGTAGCACACATAAGTCCTGTAACATTTAGAGAGTATTAAAAGAAGGTTCATGACACTTGAAATAAGCTTCATATGAAGTTCGATACTGAAATAATTGACAACAGCCATCTTCCAAACTTTTCCAAGCTTTTATCAAACCAATAATCATGTTGGCCTAAAGTAGGCATTAAATTTGCCACATACATCAAGTAAGACAATGAGACTGGCATTCATGCTCCCTATTCCTAACTCATCACTAAATTAGCAGCACAAGTACAACCAAACATGGCTAGATATAATGACCCTACTAACACTAAAATCTCCAATCATTAGCAATATTAAGCAATTACAGGAACCTAAATTTTAGGGGGGTACGCATCTAAGATTTCGACTAAACCCCGGGAAACAACATTGGCAAAACCCCAAAAACCCAGCACAAAAATGGAGATAGACGGTTCAGCGCACAGGGGGGAGGAAAGCAGGAGAGAGGAGGCCGCTGGTGGCAGAGGCGAGGTTGGACAGTTTTTTTTTCTCAAACACGCAGGAGATCTGCGTATCATTCCATTAATAGATAGAAGAAGGTACAACACAACACACACACACACAGTCTCGATGTATGCAGATGATGTGGCGTTGTTCTTACACCCTACAACTACAGATATTTCAACTTCTCTTGACATCCTCCAGCTTTTTGGCGATGCGTCAGGCCTTTGCTATAACCCACAGAAATCAAATGTGTACCCTATCAAATGCCCCGAGGAGACTATTGAGGAACTCCGGAGTTGGCTGCCTTGTGAGATTGCAACCTTTCCTTGCAGATATCTGGGTCTCCCCTTGTCTTTACACAAGTTATCCAGGAATCAAGCTCAGCAGTTTGTGGACAAAATTGCAGATCGCCTACCAAACTGGAAGGCCGATCTGATGAGTAGAGCAGGGAGAAGAATTTTAGTGCAGCATGTCCTCACTAGCATGACGGTCTATATGGCAATGGCAATCGATCTCCCTCACTGGGCCATTGAAGCAATTGATAAAATACGAAAAGGTTTTCTCTGGCGAGGAAGAAAAGAGGTGAAAGGAGGGCATTGCCCAGTGGCTTGGGGAAAAGTATGTCGTCCGCTGCAGCTTGGAGGTCTAGGTATTGCTAGCCTTCCTGAGCTCTGCTGGGCCCTCCGCATGCGATGGCTTTGGTTGCAAAAAACTGACCCAAGACGCCCTTGGTCTAGCCTGTCCATTCAAGTTCCTAGCATGGCCCGTTCCTTCTTCTCCAAGGTGTTGATCTCTGAGGTGGGGAATGGGACCAACACCATGTTCTGGATAGATAAATGGATCCATGGCAAAAGGGTATCTGATATTGCTCCAAGATTATTCAGCATTATTCCAAAAAGAATTATTAACAGAAGAACTGTGCAGCAGGCCCTATTGAACAGACGATGGATTGCAGACATCAAAGGAGCTCTTACAGTTGGTGCCATTGTAGATTATCTACACCTCTGGAATATTCTCGCAAATTTTGTGCTGCAGCCTAACACTGAGGATAGACATATTTTCAGCTTATCTTCGAATGGTAGCTACTCTGCAAAATCAGCTTATATGGGTCTTTTCCTTGGATCTACCACCTTTGGGCACTATGAAAGGGTTTGGAGATCTTGGGCTCCACCAAAATGCTGTTTTTTCATTTGGTTGGTGGCCCAAAATAGATGTTGGACAGCTGATCGCTTGGCAAAAAGGGGATTGAATCACCCTATCAGATGTCCTTTATGTGACCAGCAAGGGGAAACCCTGAACCACTTGCTTGTGAATTGTGTCTTCTCAAGGATTTTCTGGTACAACCTGCTAAGAAAGTTCGGGCTGCATAGTTTAGCCCCACAGCCAGATGCAGTCTCTTTTATGGATTGGTGGGAGATGGTTTCAGAGACAGTAAATGGTTTGGTCAGGGAAGGTCTTGACTCCCTCATCATTTTAGGGTCGTGGATGATTTGGAAGCATCGTAATAGAGTCATTTTTGATGGAGGGTCTCCCAGCCTTCCTCTGATTATGGAGCATGCAGATGAGGAAAGAAGAGGCTGGGAAATTGCTGGAGCCAAAGGGCTCTCCTTCTTGGCTGCCCCCTTGCATAGGTTGTTGTAGGGAGTGTGTGTGGGTGTTTTTTATGGATCCTTTCATGTACGAGTGTTACTGGCCTCCATAGGGAGTGTGTTGTTATGTTTTTTGGGTCTCTTAGACCTTTCTCTCTTCTTAATATATATCTAAAACGCAGTCCTCCTGCGTTTTTTCGAAAAAAAAACACGACACAAGACACACAAGACGCAACACAGCCACCACACACAACCACTCTGAACAAGACACAAGACTATCCCCCTGGGTCAAGCATATACACAAGAGTTGAAAGCAAGTTCAACCCTTTAGCCCCGGCACTACACCATATCCTGAGCTCATCGCCAGCGAGGGTGAGAGTACTCGCTAGGCTCGACGACCTCCCATTGAACACACAGTCGTTGCGATGACGCCAAAGGCTCCAAGCGCCATGGTCGTGACAAAGCGGGATGAATCATCTTTCGGCCTAGGGCCCCAAGCTGACTCTGAACCTCTCACATGAACCGATGATAAAATCAAACACCCAACATGTGAACCTAAAAGTGGCATTGACACAACTAGTGTCCTTAAATTGATCTAAGCTCCTCTAACACTCAATTAGTTCTTGCTTCAAAACATTAATTGGTCAAAGTCCAGGGCACCAAAAAAAAGAGTAGTCTGGGTCTGCTGATGATTCTAACAGAGGAATGTACCCTGAATCTGTCACATGAACACTGAAGCAAGCTGAAACACAAGCATATGCAAAAGCTACACGACTCGAATACTCTATACCTAATTTTTGCCCATTCATATTCAGAATTAGAGTTCTCTCTGGTTATCCATATAGGGAAGAAAAAATATTTGCCTCTTATAGAATATGGCTACAAATTGTGATGTTCCTTATAGAATAAGGCTACCAATAGAGTATAGATTAGCAGAAGTTGTTGCCAAATTAGTCTGGTAGGATGAAAAATCGAAGTTCAAGCACACAAGAACATATCCAACAAACAAGATGACATTGACATAGTTCAATCTCATATCTGGCAAGATCGCTGATCTGACAGCTAAGTTACTCCGCAAAACTATTCAGACTTGGAACGGGGCAAAGACAAAACCAAATCTATGAAGTAGAATCACTATCGGTCAACTCATGTGTGACCTCGAGCAACTACGGCAAGAAATCGAAGTTTTTTTTTCTCGAATACGCAGGAGGGCTACGTATCATTAAATTAAAGTAGAGGGAAGAAGGGCCTGAGGCCCGGGACAAAACAGAACACACACAACACAAACACACACTCACCCATACAAAACACATAGCACAGACACATACGACACACCATCACCCAGTCTTTTAATAGGCTATAAGACCTTCCTTTCTCTATCTAGGGTCAAAAAGAGAGCGCATGTTCTTGGCTCCAGCAGAAAACCACAATCTCATCTCGTCTTTAAATTCGTCCTCTAAGGTAGTAAGGCAGGGTCGAGCTCCTTCAAAAACACACCTGTTTCGCTGCTTCCAAATACTCCAAGCCCCAAGGATTACCATACTATTAAACCCCTTTCTTTTGCTCTTGGAAATCTTGGTTGAAGCCTTTCTCCACCATTCAGCAAAAATTGAATCTCTTCTCTTAGGACCCACAGAAGAGAGACCAATTGGAGTTAAAATATTATGCCAAAACTGTCTTGTGAAGACGTAATTAGATAGAATATGTTGCACAGTCTCGTCTTCTTGGTCACATAGAACACAATTTTCAGGATGATCAAGCCCCCTTTTTTAAAGTCTGTTTGTTGTCCAACATTTGTTATTTATGGCCAGCCAAACAAAGATCTTACACTTAGGAGCTGCCCAGCTCTTCCAAATTCTTTTCCAGGGCTCAAAGGATTCCGCTCCAATGAAAAAAGCTCTATAGGCAGATTTGGAGTTGTACAGAACATTGTTGCTAAATATCCACACATGTTGATCATTTGAATTTTGAAGCTGAAAAGATTCAATTACCTCCCATAATTGTAGATATTGCTCAATCTCAGCCAGAGAGAGATTCCTCTAGATATCTTGAACCCAGAAGTGAGAGGTAAGGGCCTGCTGCACAATCCTTACTTCTTTGATCTTCTTCGGAACTGCAGCAGCAATAAGGGGAGCTATATCCATAATAGAATACCCATGAATCCACTTATCTTTCCAAAAGAAAGTTGAAATACCATTACCAATGGTGGTAGTCACTGCTACCTGAAATAAAGCTCGGGCCTGGAAAGATATTTTAAGATCCAGGCCACTCCAAGGCTTAGAAGGAGCAGTTTTTTGTAGCCAAAGTTATCGCAATTGTAGGGCCCAGTTCATCTTTTGGAGATTAGAAATTCCAAGGCCCCCCAAATCAAGAGGCCGAGAGATTTTATCCCAAGATACAAGACAATTACCTCCTCTAGCCTCCTTTCTTCCTTTCCACAAGAAGTTCCGTTGAATTTTATCAATGGCTTTGATAACCCATTTAGAAGCATTAAGAGCAATAAATAAGTAAATGGGATGGCAGAGAGTACAGATTTGATAAGAGTGATTCTCCCCGCAAGATTTAAAAGCTCAACCTTCCATCCTGGAAGCTTGGCAGCAATTTTTTCTATCCAGTGAGCGAGATCCCCAGCACTAAGTTTTTTGCTGCTCAGAGGGAGACCAAGATAGGTTGTGGGAAAAAAAATTTGAGGCACACCCCAAGGTCTGAACAGCCAGCGCGGTCCTCTCATTATTGCACTGAATTGGGTAGGAGAAACTTTTTTGCAAGTTAGTATGAAGACCTGAGGCAACACCAAAACACCTCAAAATTTCTCTGACCATCACTAAGTCCCCAGAAACTGGTTTTACAAACACAGCAACATCATCTGCAAACATTGAAACCCTTTGGCTAATGTTTCTGCCAGCAAGGGGGTGTAATAATCCACACTCATCTGCCCTGATGAATAGGCTATTAAGAACATCCATGACTAGGATGAATAAAAGGGGAGATAGAGGATCACCTTGTCTCAACCCACGCTTGAGATTTATAGGCTGTCTAGGCACTCCATTGACAAGAACTTGAGTGGATGATGTCCATAGTAGGTTCAAAATCAGATTGCACCAAACCTGTCCAAAACCCAAGTGTCGAAGAATTTCCAGAAGAAATGCCCAATGCACTGAGTCAAAGGCCTTTTTAATGTCCAGCTTCAAGAAAATTGCAGGGATTTTTTCCTGATGCAACATCTTGGCAGTTTGACTGACCATAATAAAGTTATCATGAATACATCTACCCCGAATGAAGGCACTTTGATTTGTGCTAACCATTTTATCCAGCTCAGGAGCTAACCTGTTAGCCAGAATTTTAGTGATAAGTTCCGCAAAACTGTGAACTAGGCTGATTGGTCTAAAATCACCCGGAAGAATAGCCTCAACATGCTTTGGAATGAGAGTAATATATGCTGAATTCAACAAATCGAGCCTTCCAGGGGATCCTTGTTGGAGAATTAAGACTGCAGCCAGTAGGTCCCACTTGATTATATCCCAACAACATTTATAAAAACGCCCTGTGTATCCGTCGGGTCCAGGGGCTTTATCATTAGGAGGACTTAAAACAGCAGAATTGATTTCCTCCAAAGAAATGGGATTATCAAAATGCGAGAGCTCCAAATTGCCTTTGTGAAAATTAGCAAGGTTAAGACTAAAATTTCGCTCAAACTCTTTACCAATCAGATCCTTATAAAACTGAAACATAACCTGCTGTTTAGCCTCTTGAGAAGTAACAAGGTTCTCGTCGACCATCAGTTTATGAATAAAGTTCTTCTTTTTCCTGAACCTGGCTTGCGCATGAAAGAAAGCCGTATTGGCATCTCCTGTTTTGATAAAGTTCACTCTAGACCTTAATCTAGCAATGGTTCTTTCCAAAGAAGAAAGATGAAGACATAATAATTTTAGTTTTTTCCGCAACCACTCTTCAGCCGACCACAAAGATCTGCTGTCTTGGGCAATTTCCAAAAGATGTAGGGTCTTCTTGGCCAAAGCAAGTTGAGAAGAAACATTACCCACAGATTTTTGGCTCCAGGACTGCAGGTCCTTTGCAAGTCTCTTAAATTTAATAGATGATCTCTCCATGGGACAAGCAGCCGAAATAGAAGCATTCCAGGAACCAGCCACCACCTCCTGAAAACCTTGCATCTTTGGCCAAAAACTCTCAAAATGAAAACGCTTCTTTCCCTTAAAGGTCACATTAAGCCTTAGAATCAGAGGACAGTGATCAGACATATTAGAGGCAGAACTCTGCAGAGAACAATCAGGAAATAAGTCCTCCCAATCAGAAGTGTAGAACACTCTGTCCAGCTTGACTAAGGTAGGAACATCTCTTTGATTTGACCAGGTGAATCTTCTTCCAGTTAGAGGCAACTCCTTAAGGGAGTGATTATTAATCCAAATATTTAAGCTGTCCATAAGAGTTCTATTGATATTTGAATTACTCTTGTCTTCAACGCATCGGATCATATTGAAGTCCCCTGCAATCACCCAGGGGCCAGGACAACTGGTTCTGACCAGAGAAAGTTCTTCTAAAAAAGCCAATTTCTCCTCATCTCTATGGGGTCCGTAGACAGCCGAGAACCACCAAGCGGTGATGTTTTCTTTCATAAAACAGACTGACACTGAATGGTTATGAATTTTTGAGTCTATAGCAGAAATGAGCCCTCTACGCCAGGCTATCAAGATACCTCCTCTAGTACCACTAGAAGGTAAGAAAACAAAATCCCCAAACTCTGAGCCAAGACAGGAAGCAACATCCCAGTGAGAAATAGAATTCAGCTTGGTTTCTTGAATACACACAATAGTAGGCATCACACAGTTTATTAATGATCGGAGAGTATCCCTGCGATGAGGGTCATTCAGTCCCCTCACATTCCAAACCAGTATAGCAAAATTATTCATTGTGAGATAGAATACGACCATGTGGGATAATCCAGTTTACGAGGCTTGCAGCAGCCCATCAGCTGGACAAACAAGGAACTCCTCATCAGGGATCTCCCATCGAAACAAGGTAGCTAAAGCCTTTACCTGACTGACAGAAAGAGGCTTATCAAATTCTCTAGCGCAGCGTTCCAGATCATCCGCAGAAACAGGAGCCTGCCCATTTTTCAACCCCAGCTTCGAACAAATTGTTAGAAACTGTATCCTGGCTGTCGCCTGGCAGATATGCCGGCCGCCCTATATGGAAGTATTGTCTGATATAGATAGAGAGGATTAGGGGAGGATCTCAATCACTATGATTGAGGATCTGATTGAGGATCTCAATCACTATGATTGAGGATCTGATTGTACTCTAGATCTTTCCTTAGGTGTAGAAGGCTTCCTTTTACCTCTCACCTTCCTCCCCTATATATACCTGTACATGTGCTGTCTATCTTATCAATATACAAACACACGCTTCCAACTCTCTCACATGGTATCAGCCGCCTAGGTCCTGATTCCTGCCCTCCACCCCCGCGCGCCTCCTCTACGGCGCTGCTTCTCCCCATGGCCGACCTTCAGCCAACCTCTCCGGCCATCACCGATCCTGACGGCGACGCCTCTGCTGATTCTGAGCGCGCGGCCGCCGGTTCAAAGCTGATGGTTCTCTTGAGCGCTACAAGGCCAGATGGGTTCTTCGGGGTTTCACTCAACGCCCTGGTATTGATTTTTCAGAAACTTTCAGTCCAGTGGTCAAGCCAGCTACAGTCCGGACCGTTCTTTCCCTGGCTCTCTCACACAGATGGCCGATTCACCAGCTTGATGTCAACAATGCTTTTCTTCAAGGGACCCTGTCAGAAACTGTTTACTGTGTTCAGCCCACCGGTTTTGAAGATTCCACTCATCCTGATTATGTGTGCCGTCTCAATCGGTCACTTTATGGCCTCAAACAGGCCCCTCGTGCCTGGTACAGTCGATTTGCTTCTCACTTGATTCAAATTGGATTCGTTGAGGCCAAGTCTGACACTTCATTATTCGTCTACCACAAGGGCACAGATATGATTTACCTTCTTCTTTACGTGGATGATATTGTGCTAACTGCTTCGTCCATGGCTCTTCTCCGGCGGACTATTACTGCTCTCCAACAGGAATTTTCACTGAAGGATCTTGGCCCCCTTCATCACTTCCTGGGCATGCATGTTCAACAATCTGCTTCTGGCATCACTCTTTCTCAGCGCCAGTATATGATTGAGATACTTGAGCGAGCTGGTATGAGTAACTGCAAACCCTGTACAACTCCTGTTGATATCAACCCCAAACTTTCAGCCGACGGTGACCCTGTCTCCGATCCCACGGAATTCCGCAGTCTTGCCGGCGCACTACAGTACCTCACCTTCACCCGTCCGGATATTGCCTATGCTGTTCAACAAGTCTGTCTCCACATGCACGATCCTCGGGAACCTCATTTGGCTGCTCTCAAGCGTATTCTGCGCTATATCCGAGGCACTCTTCAGATGGGCCTTCACCTCAGTCCCTCTCCGCAAATGGAACTTGTGGTTTACTCTGATGCTGATTGGGCTGGCTGTCCTGACACTCGGAGATCTACTTCCGGTTATGCTGTTTTTCTCGGTGCTAACCTCGTCTCATGGTCTTCAAAGCGCCAGAACACGGTCTCCCGCTCCAGTGCCGAAGCCGAGTATCGCGCTGTTGCCAATGCAGTCGCTGAAGTCTCCTGGTTACGACAGTTGTTGACAGAACTGCATGTTCCTCTCCCCAAGTCCTCATTGGTCTACTGTGACAACATCAGTGCTGTTTATATGTCCTCCAATCCTGTTCAGCATCAGCGCACCAAGCATGTGGAAATTGATCTTCACTTCGTCCGTGACAAGGTCGCCCTCGGTGTTGTTCGCGTGCTACATGTCCCGACGACTTCCCAGTACGCCGACATCTTCACCAAAGGCTTACCAGCAGCAGTCTTCACTGAATTTCGGACCAGTCTTACCGTCCGCTCCACGGACGCTAACACTGCGGGGGGGTGTTAGAAACTGTATCCTGGCTGTCGCCTGGCAGATATGCCGGCCGCCCTATATGGAAGTATTGTCTGATATAGATAGAGAGGATTAGGGGAGGATCTCAATCACTATGATTGAGGATCTGATTGAGGATCTCAATCACTATGATTGAGGATCTGATTGTACTCTAGATCTTTCCTTAGGTGTAGAAGGCTTCCTTTTACCTCTCACCTTCCTCCCCTATATATACCTGTACATGTGCTGTCTATCTTATCAATATACAAACACACGCTTCCAACTCTCTCACACAAATAGTGTGAGCCGCTGAGTTCCCCATAAGGGGAGGAAGTCTGGCTACACGTCTTGATCTTCTTGGCACGAAGTTGGGCGGGATAGACTTCCTGGCTTTTAGCTTTGGAGACGAAGGAATCGGCAACACATTTGTGAGGGGCTTTACGATCTTGTTAATGAATTTCATAGCCACCTCCTCCTCCTCTGAAGCTATACGACTTTGCTTGGGGTGTTTTCTTTGAGAATACACTTGCAAGAGCATGCAAGGTTGTTGGACCAGGGCAGGAGATGGCTGCATAATGTCCAAAGAGTTGTGAAGGCTATCATTCTGCTCAATAGAAAAATCATCAGAATCCTCTGAGATCTGAGTAAAGAAGGTGTCCAGATGAGCCAAGCCACCATCCTGCAGAGAATCAACTCCCGAAAGGGTCAATGAGTTTTCAGTGGCCAGGGCTAATCGACTGTCCAGATCCCTTCCCAACTGAATCAATTCTGAAGACATGGATGCAGTGACCCGAGCAGGTTCATACACCATAAGAGCAGAAGTCAAAGAGCCATGAGCTTCACCAGTATCTGACAGCTCCAACAGGTCATCCACTTTTGAATTTGCAAGGGATGGCGCCAAAACCGTAGGCACCGAAGCAGAAACCGAGGAGCCAGAAGTTGAAACATCCCACAAGGTAGCAGAGTACCGGAGACTCTCCACCCTAGGCATCATCCAATTAATATCCGAAGCCATCAAGAGCACAGCATGATTAAACATGCGGGCCAGGGCATTAACTGACGCCTCACCCGAAACATCTGCATTGAAGCATGCAAGGGTGGGCGCCAAAGCAGCCGGCATTCTGACAGAACCCGAGGAGCCATTCATCAATGAATAAGAGATTAAGGGTCTAAACCCAGGCGCCGTCAGCTCAACATCCGAAGCAATCGGGAGAGCGAGGCTATCAACTGGGCCGCCCTTATCAGAGTACCGAAGGTCATTAACTGACGCCTCAAACGAAACAACCTCATTTAAGCATGCATGGGGGGCGCCAAAGCAACAGACAAACTGCCAGAACCCAAGGAGCCAATCATCAATGAAGCAGATATCAAGGGTCTCATCCTAGGCGCCGTTAGCTCAGCATCCAACACAGTTGGGAGAGTGAGGCTATCAACTAGGCCACCCTTATCAGCATTAATAGAAACTCGCGGACCAAGGCGAGACTTAACCGAAGCACGAACAGTCGAGTCTTGGATAACATGCCATCTCTTCCGCTGAACAATATCGCGATTATCATCAGACTGATCCGGCAATGGTGGAGGGAAAAGGTTTGTCTCAAGCACCAGCCAATCATCCAAACATGATGCCAAAACAGAGATAGGATATACCAGTGATCGGGGATACGACGAATCCTCCTCAAAAACAACAGGCGGTTCCTCAACATGCAGATCCACAAATGAAGGCAATATTGTCGGTACAAAGCACCATGCACGAAGCTTGAAAACAGCCCTGTTGCTGTCATCGAAAGAACTTGGAAGGATCTCTTGAATCATACAAAGACCATATAGAAGGCTCTCCACTGTTTCAATCCTCCAAAGATGAGCAGGAATTCCATGGAGCTCTAATTCCATAAGCTGGGGTAAGGCTCCACCCCCCGAGGCCAAAGCTTGATGAGACCAGCGCTTGATGTTCAACCGGAGGGGGGGCACATACCAGAAAGCACACGATCAGCTAGCTCGACACTTAAAAATTGAACAATGAAGTTGTTTGACGCCACCATGCGTAAGTCGAGCGCATCAGCCTCAAGGTTGAAACTTGAGATAAGCGCATCCAAGACATCCACCGCGCAGAAAGAGCCCTCCATAGCAATAACCGAGACAAGTAAACCACGCCAAAGCTCTTCTTCAGCCTGTGAAATGCTCCTGGAGCGCTTGATGAAACACACCTGACGGACGGAGGCAGCGGCAGGAGCAGGGACAGGCGGCGATGAAGAAGAGGTGGGAGGATCATCATGACCACAGCCACTCCGAGAACTCCTTCTCTGACCACGACGAGTACGCCTTCTTCCTCTGCCACCAGGAATTCCATAGACGAGACGCGCAGAATCCTCCATTCTGCACCCAATGACCTCCACTGGAGATGTCCCCTGGGAGACCGGACGCCACACTTGGATACGACGATGACGAAGCGTCTCTGTCCTCCGGCGCGGGCACACGTCAGCACGGTGCCTAGGCAACCGGCAACAGAAGCGCTGCACTTGTTGATGGCAAACGACTACTCGATGAGATGGCGAGAGGCAATTAAAGCACTTTCCCCTCAGATCAATGGGCATCAAATTAGGGAGGGGCTTAGAATGGGAGGAGCTCCGCCGACGAGCACGACGGCCAAGAACTTGCACCCAGCCATCAACATCTTCCCGACCAGAAGAAGGGAGGGCAGGGCTCTTGGAAGATAACAGAACGTCCTTGTACGAAGCCTGCGGCTTGAAAGGCCTCTGGGGTACGTCAGAGGAGTATCCACCGTCTTCACTCCATCGCTGCGACTTGGACCGACCAGCAGGGATGGAAGCAGGAGAATCAACCGGTGTCTGGAGGGCAAGGGATGTGGACGTCGGATCCAGGATAGACGTCGGCGTGGGGCTGTGGGGGGCTGAGGCACCGATGGGAGAGGGGAAAGGAAGGGGCGAGAGGGGAGGGGGCAGGCGAGGAAGATTTTATTAGGCGAAATAAGGGGGCTCACAAAGTTCTATCCGAGAAGTGTCGTCTGATGCAAAACTGCGTAGAGGTGGAGCCGATGCTACAGGCCAAGAAGGTCGTTTCGTGGAGCCGCATAGTTGGAGACGGTCGTAACCATGGGCTAGCAGCCGGTGCCGCCAACATATTCGGAAATTTGTCGTCGCTTTGGAGCTCCTAGTCCCAAACCCAAAGCAAGCTGGCGCGATCCGCTCACACGACAGACACAAAATCTACCTGTCGGGGACCATAATTAGGGGTACCCTCAAGGCTCCTAATTCTCAGCTGGTAACCCCCATCAGCACAAAGCTGCAAAGGCCTGATGGGTGCGATCAAGTCAGGGATCAGTCCATTCGAGGGACTCGATCACGCCTCGCCCGAGCCTAGCCTCGGACAAGGGCAGCCGACCCCGGAGGATCTCCGCCTCGCCCGAGGCCCCCCTCCAGCGGCGAACACGCTCCCGGCTCGCCCGAGGCCCTGTCTTCGCCAAGAAGCAACCCCGACCAAATCGCAGGAGCATTTAATGCAAAGGTGGCCTGACACCTTTATCCTGACGCGCGCCCCTCAACTGACAGAGCCGAAGTGACCGCCGTCACTTCGCCGCTCCACTGACCGGTCTGTCAGAAAGACAGCGCCGCCTGCTCCGCTCCGACTGCGGTGCCACTTGACAGAGTGAGGCTGACAGGCGGTCAGGCCCGGCCGCACGCACCATAGGAAACTCCGCTCCGCCCGACCCAGGGCTCGGACTCGGGCAAAGCCCCGGAAGACGGCGAACTCCGCTCCGCCCGACCCAGGGCTCGGACTCCGGCCAAGCCCCGAAAGACGGCGAACTCCGCTCCGCCCGACCCAGGGCTCGGACTCAGGCAAAGCCCCGGAAGACGGCGAACTCCGCTCCGCCCGACCCAGGGCTCGGACTTGGGCTCAGCCCCGGAAGACGGCGAACTCCGCTCCGCCCGACCCAGGGCTCGAACTCGGGCAAAGCCCCGGAAGACGGCGAACTCCGCTCCGCCCGACCCAGGGCTCGGACTTGGGCTCAGCCCCAGAAGACGACGAACTCCGCTTCGCCCGACCCCGGGACTCAAATTCCGCCCTGGCCTCAGCCAACGGCCTCCGCCTCGCCCGACCCAGAGGCTCGGACTCGGCCTCAGCCACGGAAGACGGACTCGACCTCGACCTCGGAGAAGCCTCCACATCGCCCAACCTAGGGCGCGGACCGGCCACGTCAACAGGAGGCGCCATCATTACCCTACTCCAAGCTGACTCAGGCTACGGGGAACAAGACCGGCGTCTCATCTGGCTCGCTCCGCCAGATAGGCGATGATGGCGCCCCGCACGTTCCCTGACGATGGCGGCTCTCGGCCCCCTTACGAAAGCAAGAGGACGTCAGCAAGGACTCGACGGCCCCGACAGCTGTCCCTCCGCCAGGCTCCAGCACTCCTCCGACGGCCACGACATCACACAAACCGGGTGCCAAGATCTCTCCGGCGGCCACGATGGCGTGTACTTAGGGCGCTAGCTCTCCTCCGCTAGACGTGTAGCACTCTGCTACACCCCCCATTGTACACCTGGACCCTCTCCTTACGCCTATAAAAGGAAGGGTCAGGGCCCTCTTAGAGAAGGTTGGCCGCTCGGGGACGAGGACGAGACGGGCGCTCGCATAAGGCCACTCGCTCCTTCCCCCGTGTGGACGCTTGTAACCCCCTACTGCAAGCGCACCCGACCTGGGCGCGGGACGAACACGAAGGCCGCGGGATTTCCACCTCTCTCTCTCGCCCATCTCCGGCCTCCTCGCTTTCCCCCCTTCGCGCTCGGCCTCGCGTCGACCCATCTGGGCTGGGGCACGCGGCGACACTTCACTCGTCGGCTCAGGGACCCCCCGGTCTCGAAACGCCGACAGTTGGCGCGCCAGGTAGGGGCCTGCTGCGTGTTGACGAACAACTTCCTGTCAAGCTCCAGATGGGTAGTCTCCAGCGACCTCTCCGGCCCGGGACGGTGCTCCGTTTCGGGAGCCATGAGTTCATGTCCCTCGACGGCAGCTACGACATGATACTCTTTCCACCGCCGGGCGACAGCGACAGTGGCGGCCGACAGTCCGCCCGCCGGCGGCGGAATCGACGACGTCTTCCCCGCGTGGCGGAAGAACAACCTTCGAGCTCGCCCCGTCTTCTTCCCTGTCGACGGAGGAGGCGGGGCAACCAAGGCCAAGCAGGAGGCGGCGCCTCGTCGGCCGTCGAGCGAGACAACAACGCCAGCACTCCAACGGGGGGCGCGCCGGGCATCGGCCTCGTGCTTGAGACGAAGACGAGCGCTGTCTCCCCGCGACACGTCAATCCCGAGCAAAAGGACGACGTCAGCACGCTCGCGAAAGGCTTGCTGGGTGTCGCCCTCGTACCTGAGACGACGGTGCAGTCAGCCCCCGACGTGACCTCATCACCGCCCGTCGACCAAGAGGTACCGACCGATTCCCATCCCACGCCTTTCGGATTTAGCCTCGACCCGCCTAGCGGCTCCGCTTTGGCGGACGCTCTCGTAGAGGCGAATCCGAACCCTCTGGGGTTTCGTATGCACATCACCTTGGGACCGGCTGACGGACGTCTCGACCTACAGGCCCTCTGGGTCCGAGGAAGACGACGAGCCCAGCGTCTGTTGGGATTTCTCCGGACTTGGCAACCCCAGTGCCATGCGGGGCTTCATGACCGCATGCGACTGCTGCCTTTCCGACTGTTCCGACGGTAGCCGTAGCCTCGGCGACGAGGACTGCGGCCCGAGCCGCGAATGTTTCCACGTCGATCTAGGGGGTCCCTCCGAAGGCAACCATCTCGGCATGCCGGAGGACGGTGATCTCCCTAGGCCGGTGCCTCGCGTTGACATCCCGCGGAAGCTAGCTGTGGTCCCCGTTCCGGCGGGGGGTCACGACCCACAACTCGAGCAACTCCGCGGGGTGCAGGCCAGGCTCGACGAGGGAGCAGGAGCGCTCGAGCCAATCCGCCAGAACGTCGGGCAGGCATGGGCGGGCCAACCTCCGGCCGGAGAAATGCGTCATCTACCCCAGGGCTTCCAGCACCGCATCGCCGACGATGTCCGGCTCAGGCCGCCACCCGCATCCAGTGGGGTCGGCCAGAACCTGGCTGCAGCAGCAATGCTCCTCCGCGCGATGCCGGAGCCATCAACCACCGAGGGGCGGCGAATCCAGGGAGAGCTCAAGGATCTCCTGGAAGGCGCCGCGGTCCGGCGGGCCGAGAGCTCCGCCTCCCGAAGGCAGGGGTACCCCTCGGAACATCATGTCGCGACTTCCCGATTCATGCGGGAAGCCTCGGTCTGCACCGGGCGCACGCGCAACACAGCGCCTGCGGCCCCGGGTCGCCTCGGCAACGAGCACCATCACCGCGATCGTCGGGCCCACCTCGACGAGAGGGTGCGCCGAGGCTACCACCCCAGGCGTGGGGGACGCTACGACAGCGGGGAGGATCGGAATCCCTCGCCCGAACCACCTGGTCCGCAGGCCTTCAGCCGGGCCATACGACGGGCGCCGTTCCCGATCCGGTTCCGACCCCCGACTACTATCACAAAGTACTCGGGGGAGACGAGACCGGAACTGTGGCTCGCGGACTACCGTCTGGCCTGCCAACTGGGTGGAACGGACGATGACAACCTCATCATCCGCAACCTCCCCCTGTTCCTCTCCGACACCGCTCGCGCCTGGTTGGAGCACCTGCCTCCGGGGCGGATCTCCAACTGGGACGACCTGGTCCAAGCTTTCGCCGGCAATTTCCAGGGCACGTACGTGCGCCCCGGGAATTCCTGGGACCTCCGAAGCTGCCGACAGCAGCCGGGAGAGTCTCTCCGAGACTACATCCGGCGATTCTCGAAGCAGCGCACCGAGCTGCCCAACATCACCGACTCGGACGTCATCGGCGCGTTCCTCGCCGGCACCACCTGCCGCGACCTGGTGAGCAAGCTGGGTCGCAAGACCCCCACCAGGGCGAGCGAGCTGATGGACATCGCCACCAAGTTCGCCTCTGGCCAGGAGGCGGTCGAGGCTATCTTCCGGAAGGACAAGCAGCCCCAGGGCCGCCCATCGGAAGATGCCCCCGAGGCGTCAGCTCAGCGCGGCGCCAAGAAGAAGGGCAAGAAGAAGTCGCAAGCGAAACGCGACGCCGCCGACGCGGACCTTGTCGCCGCCGCCGAGTACAAGAACCCTCGGAAACCCCCCGGAGGTCCCAACCTCTTCGACAAGATGCTCAAGGAGCCGTGCCCCTATCACCAGGGGCCCGTCAAGCACACCCTTGAGGAGTGCGTCATGCTTCGGCGCCACTTCCACAGGGCCGGGCCACCCGTGGAGGGTGGCAGGGCCCGCGACGACGACAAGAAGGAAGATCACCAGGCAGGAGAGTTCCCCGAGGTCCGCGACTGCTTCATGATCTACGGCGGGCAAGCGGCGAACGTCTCGGCTCGGCACCGCAAGCAAGAGCGTCGGGAGGTCTGTTCGGTGAAGGTGGCGGCGCCAGTCTACCTAGACTGGTCCGACAAGCCCATCACCTTCGACCAGGCCGACCACCCCGACCATGTGCCGAGCCCGGGGAAATACCCGCTCGTCGTCGACCCCGTCATCGGCGACGTCAGGCTCACCAAGGTCCTCATGGACGGAGGCAGCAGCCTCAACATCATCTACGCCAAGACCCTCGGGCTTCTGCGTATCGATCTGTCCTCGGTCCGGGCGGGCGCTGCGCCTTTCCATGGGACCATCCCTGGGAAGCGCGTCCAGCCCCTCGGACAACTCGATCTTCCCGTCTGCTTCGGAACACCCTCCAACTTCCGAAGGGAGACCCTGACGTTCGAGGTGGTCGGGTTCCGAGGAACCTACCACGCGGTATTGGGGAGGCCCTGCTACGCGAAGTTCATGGCCGTCCCCAACTACACCTACCTCAAGCTCAAGATGTCGGGCCCCAACGGGGTCATCACCGTCGGCCCCACGTACAAACACGCGTTCGAATGCGACGTGGAATGCGTGGAGTACGCCGAGGCCCTCATCGCCGACCTGGAGAGCCTCTCTAAGGAGGTGCCAGACGTGAAGCGTCATGCCGGCAACTTCGAGCCAGCGGAGATGGTTAAGTCCGTCCCCCTCGACCCCAGCAGCGACGCCTCCAAGCAAGTCCGGATCGGCTCCGGGCTCGATCCCAAACAGGAAGCAGTGCTCGTCGACTTTCTCCGTGCGAACGCCGACGTCTTCGCGTGGAGTCCCTCGGACATGCCCGGCATACCGAGGGATGTCGCCGAGCACTCGCTGGACATCCGAGCCGGAGCCCGACCCGTCAAGCAGCCTTTGCGCCGATTCGACGAGGAGAAGCGCAGAGCCATAGGCGAGGAGATCCACAAGCTAATGGCGGCAGGGTTCATCAAAGAGGTATTCCATCTCGAATGGCTCGCCAACCCTGTGCTTGTGAGAAAGAAATGGGGGAAATGGCGGATGTGTGTAGACTACACTGGTCTGAACAAAGCATGTCCGAAGGTTCCCTACCCTCTGCCTCGCATCGATCAGATCGTGGATTCCACTGCTGGGTGCGAAACCCTGTCTTTCCTCGATGCCTACTCAGGGTATCACCAAATCAGGATGAAAGAGTCCGACCAGCTCGCGACTTCTTTCATCACACCCTTCGGCATGTACTGCTATATTACCATGCCGTTTGGTTTGAGGAATGCGGGTGCAACGTACCAGCGGTGCATGAACCATGTGTTCGGCGAACACATCGGCCGAACGGTCGAGGCATACGTCGATGACATCGTAGTCAAGACGAGGAAAGCCTCCGACCTCCTTTCCGACCTTGAAGTGACATTCCGATGTCTCAAGGCGAAAAGTGTCAAGCTCAATCCCGAAAAGTGTGTCTTCGGGGTGCCCCGAGGCATGCTCTTGGGGTTCATCGTCTCCGAGCGGGGCATCGAAGCCAACCCGGAGAAGATCGCAGCCATCACCAGCATGGGGCCCATCCAGAACTTGAAAGGCGTACAGAGGGTCATGGGATGTCTCGCGGCTCTGAGCCGCTTCATCTCACGCCTCGGCGAAAGAGGTCTACCCCTGTACCGCCTCTTAAGAAAGGCCAAGCGCTTCGCTTGGACCCCTGAGGCCGAGGAAGCCCTCGGGAACCTGAAGGCGCTCCTCACGAAGGCGCCTATCTTGGTGCCCCCAGCTGCCGGAGAAGCCCTCTTGGTCTACGTCGCCGCGACCACTCAGGTAGTTAGCGCCGCGATTGTGGTCGAGAGGCAAGAAGAGGGGCATGCATTGCCCGTTCAGAGGCCAGTCTACTTCGTCAGCGAGGTACTGTCCGAAACCAAAATCCGCTACCCACAAGTTCAGAAGCTGCTGTATGCGGTGATCCTGACACGGCGGAAGTTGCGACACTACTTCGAGTCTCATCCGGTGACTGTGGTGTCATCCTTCCCCCTGGGGGAGATCATCCATTGCCGAGAGGCCTCGGGTAGGGTTGCAAAGTGGGCGGTGGAAATCATGGGCGAAACAATCTCGTTCGCCCCTCGGAAGGCCATCAAATCCCAGGTCTTGGCGGACTTCGTGGCTGAATGGGTCGACACCCAGCTACCAACAGCTCCGATCCAACCGGAGCTCTAGACCATGTTCTTCGATGGGTCGCTGATGAAGACAGGAGCCGGCGCAGGCCTACTCTTCATCTCGCCCCTCGGGAAGCACCTACGCTACGTGCTACGCCTCCACTTCCCGGCGTCCAACAATGTAGCTGAGTACGAGGCTCTGGTCAACGGGTTGCGGATTGCCGTCGAGCTAGGGGTCCGACGCCTCGAGGCTCGCGGTGACTCGCAGCTCGTCATCGACCAAGTCATGAAGAACTCCCACTGCCGCGACCCGAAGATGGAGGCCTACTGCGATGAGGTTCGGCGCCTGGAAGACAAGTTCTACGGGCTCGAGCTCAACCACGTCACTCGGCGCTACAACGAGACTGCGGACGAGCTGGCTAAAATAGCCTCGGGACGAACAACGGTTCCCCCGGACGTCTTCTCCCGAGATCTGCATCAACCCTCCGTCAAGATCGACGACGCGCCCGAGCCTGAGGCACCCTCGGCCCAGCCCGAGGTACCCTCGGCACCATCCGAGACACCCTCGGCTCGGCCCGAGGCACCCTCGGTTCGGCCCGAGGCACCCTCGGCCCCCGAGGGCGAAACACTGCGCGTCGAGGGGGAGCAAAGCGGGGTCACGCCTGATCAAAACTGGCAGACCCCGTACCTGCAATATCTCCACCGAGGAGAGCTACCCCTTGACCGAGCCGAAGCTCGGCGGTTGGCGCGGCGCGCCAAGTCGTTCGTCTTGCTGGGAGAAGGGAAGGAGCTCTACCACCGCAGCCTTTCAGGCATCCTCCAGCGATGCATCTCCACCACCGAAGGTCAGGAACTCCTCCGAGAAATACACTCGGGGGCTTGCGGCCACCACGCAGCACCTCGAGCCCTTGTCGGAAATGCTTTCCGACAAGGTTTCTACTGGCCGACGGCGGTGGCCGACGCCACTAGAATTGTCCGCGCCTGCGAAGGGTGTCAGTTCTATGCAAGGCAGACCCACCTGCCCGCTCAGGCTCTGCAGACGATACCCATCACATGGCCTTTTGCTGTGTGGGGTCTGGACCTCGTCGGCCCCCTGCAGAAGGCACCCGGGGGCTACACGCACCTGTTGGTCGCCATCGACAAATTTTCCAAATGGATCGAGATCCGACCCCTGAACAGCATCAGGTCCGAGCAGGCGGTGGCGTTCTTCACCAACATTATCCATCGTTTCGGGGTCCCGAACTCCATCATCATCGACAACGGCACCCAGTTCACCGGCAGAAAGTTCCTGGACTTCTGCGAGGATCATCACATCCGGGTGGACTGGGCCGCCGTGGCTCATCCTATGACGAATGGGCAAGTGGAGCGTGCCAATGGCATGATTCTACAAGGACTCAAGCCTCAGATTTACAACGACCTCAACAAGTTCGGCAAGCAATGGATGAAGGAACTCCCCTCGGTGGTCTGGAGCCTGAGAACGACACCGAGCCGAGCCACGGGCTTCACGCCGTTCTTCCTAGTCTATGGGGCCGAGGCCATCTTGCCCACAGACCTGGAATACGGTTCCCCGAGTACGAGGGCCTATGCTGACCAAAGCAACCAAGCTAGTCGAGAAGACTCGCTGGACCAGCTGGAAGAGGCTCGGGACAAGGCATTACTACACTCGGCGCGGTACCAGCAGTCCATGCGACGCTACCACGCCCGAGGGGTCCGGTCTCGAGACCTCCAGGTGGGCGACCTGGTGCTTCGGCTGCGACAAGACGTCCGAGGTCGACACAAGCTCACGCCCCCCCTGGGAGGGGCCGTTCGTCATCGCCAAAGTTCTAAAACCCGGAACATACAAGCTGGCCAACAGTCAAGGCGAGGTCTACAGCAACGCTTGGAACATCCAACAGCTACGTCGCTTCTACCCTTAAGATGTTTTCAAGTTGTTCATATACCTCGCTCTCACGCAAAGTTTAGTCATCAAGGAAGGGTCAGCCTTGCCTCGGCAAAGCCCGACCCTCCCTCGGGGGCTAAAAGGGGGGAACCCCCTTTGCGTCGAAATTTTCCTCGAAAAAAGATCTTTTCTGCCGGAATATCTTTCGTGCTTTTCGACTACTTTGAAAGTGAATCCTGAAAACGACGGAGTACACGTAAGCAGCCAAGGCTGACCGAGCCGAGGGACTCCTACGCCTCCGGGATACGGATACCTCACTTGTCACCTTTACACGGGGCGACTCACGCTTGGTGAAGCGGTTCAGACAACCAACAGGCGAGTCTTAGTGCTCGAAAATGGGGAAAAAACACGGCTCCGTGCCGAATTTACATACATGTTCAGGCCTCGACGACCACAATGAACAAAAACACTGGCATTCGAAGTGCCATTACAAACGGAACTCCGGTTCCACCTCCGCAGGTACGAACAACCCCACTCGATGGGGGAGGGGCCTGCGGAGCAACAGAAGACCGACGAGCGGCTCGCCGTCGCCCGCCCCAGCAGCGGCGACGATGAAGACTTCTGCTCCAGGGGGCCGAACAGCAGCAGCGATGACCTCAGGGCGGATGCTGCTGCCAGGAGGCCCCCGCCCGTGCCCAAACTCGTGAGGCAAGGACGGGCAGAAGGTCGTGGAGTTGGAGGTCGGTCCGCGAGTGGCGCCGGCAAGCTCGTCGGCGGCGGAACCTCTTCCAGCTGCCGTGGCGGGAGGCGGCACCGGGAGCGGCACCGAAGTCGCTCGGCTCAGAGAGCCGGGCACGGTGCAGCTGCCAGCGCCACGGACGGCTCCCGCCCTTCCCCCCGATCACTGAGGGAAGGAGCGGGCCACCGCACACGCAGGGGGCGACCCCAACTCGGCACACTCCCCTCCCCAGCCCTGGTGATGAAAATCCTTGAGGCTGAGGGAGGGGCAGAGGCCGCGGCCCGGTTCGCTCTCCCCCGCCATCGAACTGGAGGTCACCATCTTGGGTGACCGCCGGCGGAGGGGTGCGACCGGGCTGCGAGATGAAAATCCTTGAAGCCGAACGACGGCTGAAAGGTACCAACTCCCGCAGAGTTGCGTTCCTCCAACGACGAAGCGGAAAGACGGCGGATCTCCCCCATCCGGGGGCTTGGAAGATGGAAAGACACGATGCATAAGGGAGCGCGAAGACACGATCGCCCTCCAAGAGGGTCACCCTCCTTTTAAAGGCGACTCTCCCTACTTGCGTCCCCAGTCGTCGTGGGCTGAGTCTTCTCCAACACGCTCCAAGGTCCTCCCCCTACGGCGCGGGGGCTGGGTCCCACACGTCATGCAAGCCGGCCCAGAGCAGAAGAAGCCAAACCGCCGCGCGTGGTGCGTGCAACCGCCCAGCGGTTACAAGCGGCTCTCCACTTTTGCCCAGACCAGCGGGCGGAAGGGCGGGCAGCCATGCAGGCGGCATGCAACCGCGCCAAGTGGGCGCGCTTCTCCGACTCCCAACACGCCCAGCATGGAGGCCCAGACCCACGCGTCATGCAACCGGCGCGCCGAATGCTTCGTGCCTGCCACCTGCGCCACCACCGCGCCTCCTCGACTGCGGAACCAATACCGCGACTCGAGGCGACCCAGCGGATCCAGCCTGGCGCGACGGTCAATACGATCGAAGACGGGCCGGCAGTAATGGCGGTGGCAGGCGGGCAGGAGCAGCGGTCACGTCGTCAGCCAAGCTTACGTCCCATCCGGGGGCGGCGAGAGAACCCTCTCTCACGGCGTGAAGACAACGCGCCCGTGTTCCGTTCCTCGAACGGCTCGCGCACGCGCAACGGCCGCCCTGTGAACCACTCGCCCCGTCGCATTAACTCCACGACGGGACAGGCGGCGCCTCTGGCAGGAGAAGCGAGCGACGCTTCGCCTTCGCCATAATGACCGCGTCAAAAAAGGTACGCCGCGTCGTTCGATTTCGTATCCTTTTCCTTTTTTCCTCTTTCTCTCTCTTGCAACAGGGACCGGGAAAGGGGGATACCCCGGAAAGGATCCTTCCCTGTGAAGGTACCAGGCTCCGAGCCTCCCTACTGATCAGAGGTTCGAAGGCTGGGCCCTCGGAAGGGTTCAACAGCCGCCTCAGAGCACGTGGGCTCCACACCCA
The DNA here is from genome assembly GCA_029449295.1 of Zea luxurians. Lineage (NCBI taxonomy): Eukaryota > Viridiplantae > Streptophyta > Magnoliopsida > Poales > Poaceae > Zea > Zea luxurians. The sequence continues at coordinate 177,977,805 of JAOPSE010000004.1, read as the reverse complement.
CTACTGGTCAGAGGTTCAAAGGCCGGCCCCTCGGAAGGGTTCAACGGCCGCCTCAGGCTACTCGGGCTCCGCGCCCACTACTGATCAGGGGTTCGAAGGCTGGCCCCCGAAGGGTTCACAGCCGCCTCAGACACAGAGCGAGGGATGACCATGGGTACGTTCGATACATAACCAAGGCTCGGGCTGCGCTCCCGAGGTACCCTAGGACATTTCCGAGACCAGCGGGAACGATCTTGTAACGGAATCCCATCGGAGGGAGGCATCGAGCCCTCGGACCCCGTCACCAGGGGACCGGGTCCGGCAGATCACCCGCAGGTACTTTTGGGCGCGCCTCTGGGCCCCTAGCCGACCCCTAACGAACGGGGCACGGGCGTCCGCTCGGATCACCCGCCTGCAGCTCACCGGAGACACCATGTTCGGCGCCCACCGAGGGCAACATGGCGCTCTCCCCCCCTCCTCCTTGCGGAAAGGCGACGCAGGGGCGTATGTAAAAAGTCGAGTCTGTCCCTGATCGCCCTCTCGCCCTGTGCAGAGGCTCGGGGGCTGCTCTCGCAAACCCAGCTCCGGCCAAACCGTTGACAGCGTCAACATACCAGCCCGAGAACTTGGGACCCGACCGTATACCCGGGCTACGGCCAGCTAGCATGAGGGAACGACCAGACCAGCCGAAGCATTGCGCAAGGCGTTAAGACCTCGGAGGAGTCAAACCACTCCTCCGAGGCCTCGGGGGCTACACCCGGCGGGTGCGCTCGCGCGCACCCACCGGAACAAAACGCAACCGAGAAAAGCTGGTCCCCTTGCAAAAAAGTGCGACGAAAGCCTCCAAGCGAGTGCTAACACTCCCTTCGAGGCTCGGGGGCTACTGTCGGGGACCATAATTAGGGGTACCCTCAAGGCTCCTAATTCTCAGCTGGTAACCCCCATCAGCACAAAGCTGCAAAGGCCTGATGGGTGCGATCAAGTCAGGGATCAGTCCATTCGAGGGACTCGATCACGCCTCGCCCGAGCCTAGCCTCGGACAAGGGCAGCCGACCCCGGAGGATCTCCGCCTCGCCCGAGGCCCCCCTCCAGCGGCGAACACGCTCCCGGCTCGCCCGAGGCCCTGTCTTCGCCAAGAAGCAACCCCGACCAAATCGCAGGAGCATTTAATGCAAAGGTGGCCTGACACCTTTATCCTGACGCGCGCCCCTCAACTGACAGAGCCGAAGTGACCGCCGTCACTTCGCCGCTCCACTGACCGGTCTGTCAGAAAGACAGCGCCGCCTGCTCCGCTCCGACTGCGGTGCCACTTGACAGACTGAGGCTGACAGGCGGTCAGGCTCGGCCGCACGCACCATAGGAAACTCCGCTCCGCCCGACCCAGGGCTCGGACTCGGGCAAAGCCCCGGAAGACGGCGAACTCCGCTCCGCCCGACCTAGGGCTCGGACTCGGGCCAAGCCCCGGAAGACGGCGAACTCCGCTCCGCCCGACCCAGGGCTCGGACTCGGGCAAAGCCCCGGAAGACGGCGAACTCCGCTCCGCCCGACCCAGGGCTCGGACTTGGGCTCAGCCCCGGAAGACGGCGAACTCCGCTCCGCCCGACCCAGGGCTCGGACTCGGGCAAAGCCCCGGAAGACGGCGAACTCCGCTCCGCCCGACCCAGGGCTCGGACTTGGGCTCAGCCCTAGAAGACGACGAACTCCGCTTCGCCCGACCCCGGGACTCAAATTCCGCCCTGGCCTCAGCCAACGGCCTCCGCCTCGCCCGACCCAGAGGCTCGGACTCGGCCTCGGCCACGGAAGACGGACTCGACCTCGACCTCGGAGAAGCCTCCACATCGCCCAACCTAGGGCGCGGACCGGCCACGTCAACAGGAGGCGCCATCATTACCCTACTCCAAGCTGACTCAGGCTACGGGGAACAAGACCGGCGTCCCATCTGGCTCGCTCCGCCAGATAGGCGATGATGGCGCCCCGCACGTTCCCTGACGATGGCGGCTCTCGGCCCCCTTACGAAAGCAAGAGGACGTCAGCAAGGACTCGATGGCCCCGACAGCTGTCGCTCCGCCAGGCTCCAGCACTCCTCCGACGGCCACGACATCACACAAACCGGGTGCCAAGATCTCTCCGGCCGCCACGATGGCGTGTACTTAGGGCGCTAGCTCTCCTCCGCTAGACGCGTAGCACTCTGCTACACCCCTCATTGTACACCTGGACCCTCTCCTTACGCCTATAAAAGGAAGGGCCAGGGCCCTCTTAGAGAAGGTTGGCCGCTCGGGGACGAGGACGAGACGGGCGCTCGCATAAGGCCACTCGCTCCTTCCCCCGTGTGGACGCTTGTAACCCCCTACTGCAAGCGCACCCGACCTGGGCGCGGGACGAACACGAATGCCGCGGGATTTCCACCTCTCTCTCTCTCGCCCATCTCCGGCCTCCTCGCTTTCCCCCCTTCGCGCTCGGCCTCGCGTCGACCCATCTGGGCTGGGGCACGCGGCGACACTTCACTCGTCGGCTCAGGGACCCCCCGGTCTCGAAACGCCGATACTACCGACAGAACAAGTGTATGTCCCTAGAGAGAGAGAAAGAGATAGACACCGACAATGTAGGAGAGAGCGTGAGGATCGGATAGGCATTACCGGTGGAGGGGCCCGTCGTGACGGTGAAGCGAGTCAAGGAATTCAAAGCAGGCGGAGCAGGGAACTGTAGGGCCGGGCGGGGGCGACGGTGGGTTCGCCCAGGGGGGCGACGATGGAACAGGAGGCGGTGACAAGCTAGGGTTGGGGGCAAGGCAAGACCGGTGCTCGGGGGACCGCGTTGGGGCGCCCAACCGAACCTGATTGGTGTTCGAGCGAGGACCATGGGTTAAATCACGAAAAGACAGAGGACCTTTTTGCAAAACCACGACCGCGAAACGCGGGGAGAACTCCAAAGGGCTTCAGGTTTTAATAACTCTGATTATGATGTCCACTCATCCCTGAGGGCTAGTTTGTTCGGTTAGGCGGTTAGGGGTTCGTTTAGAGGTGGATTGAGGGGATAACAAAACAAGCCCTCAGGGAGATGGTAAGACCAACACACCCAGCAAGAGGATCTAGACTATGTCTACCATATCGTGCATGTCGGTACCTTGAAATGGGGTACCCTCTCCTACTGTGCCAAAGGAACTGAGCAGCTCGGCGCCACGAGACCAAGCCCATCCGACAAGACCATATGCCCCGAGGGCGAGGCGTGACTGCGTCTCCCGCCCGAGGATGGCCTTGGGTGAGCCAGAATTGCACCTCCCGTCCAAGGTTGGCCTCGAGAGAGTCGAAACAGCATCTCCTACCCATAGGCCTCGGGGTCTGTCCCCGCGTTATGGGTAGGTCCGGTGCTGCCACGTGTCCACGGAGGCGATATGCTCATGGACTTCACCACAGGTCTGGACCCCCATATGTGGGTCCCGAACCCCCATGTATGCAGTCCAGACCACCTGGAAGGTCTAGGACCTCCACGTATACAAACCAACCCCCCTATAGGGTTCGGGTCGCCAAAAGGGGCTCCCGGTGCTTTAGGGCAGAACATGCCATCACCGACCACGTATGCAGCCATGCCATCACCGCAGCCACGCGGGCCGCGGCCACCGCAACGGTCTCAAGCTCCCAGTCGCGCCTTGCTAGCAGCGCCCGCTGTAACACCAGCCGGTGCTGCAGTCGCTGGAGAGGGCAATCCCCCGATGCGCCAATTCCGCCGCCTCACCCCGACCGAGCAGCAGAAGCGGCACCGGCAAGAGCTCTGCTTCAACTGCGATGAGCCCTACGTCCAGGGGCACATGTGCCAGCGGCTCTTCTACCTCGAGGTGGACGACTTCATCGACGACGCGGTCCGCGAGGGTGCCGTGGAGCAGAGCGCCGACTTCATGGAGGCACCGGTGGCCGCTGACACTGTCAGGGCCAACGCGTTGGTGGTCTCGCTGCACGCCCTCGCGGGCATCCGTACAGACAAGACCCTGCTATTGTCCATAATAATCAAAGGAGAGCGGTTGTTGGCACTCCTGGACACGGGATCAACCCACAATTTCCTCAACGGGGACACGATGCGTCGCCTCGAGCTACCTATGGAGGGTAGTGAACACCTCCAGGTTACGGTAGCAAATGGTGGCCGCCTACCATGTGCAGGAATAGCCCGTGGTGTTCCCATCGTCATCGGCTCCGAGGCCTTCTCCATCACATGTGTCGGGATGCACCTCGGCTGCTTCGACTTCATCCTAGGCGTGGACTTCTTGGAGACGCTGGGAACCATTTAGTGGAACTTCCGGGAGTTGACCCTGTCATTCCTGCACCAGGGCCAACATATATGCTGGCAGGGCGTGCGTGCCTCGTGGCCGCCTAGCCCTCAGCAGCTTGCGATGGCCGTCTCCGACGCCGCTCGGCAGCCCCTCATGGACGCCCTCCTTCGACAGCACGGCGCTATCTTCGACGAGCCTACAGGGTTGCCCCCGGCGTGCTCGTACGACCACCGCATACACCTGCTGCCCGATACCGCTCCGGTGGTAGTCCGGCCGTACAGGTAGCGCAACTACAGAAGGATGAACTGGAGCGACAATGTGAGGCCATGCTCGCCCAATGCATCATACGGGCCAGCACGTCCCCGTTTTCGGCTCCGGTGCTGCTAGTTCGCAAGGCCGATCGATCCTTGCGTTTCTGCATCGACTACCGTGCACTTAACGCCCGGACATCGAAGGACAAGTTCTCGATCCCGGTGGTGGACGAGCTACTCGACGAGCTCCATGGGGCCCGTTTCTTCTCCAAGCTCGACCTCTGCTCGGGGTACCACCAGGTGCGGATGCACACCGAGGACATCGACAAAACGGCCTTCCACACTCACCATGGCCACTACGAGTTCCTGGTCATGTCGTTCGGTCTCTCAAACGCGCCCGCGACCTTCCAGGCCCTGATGAATGATGTGCTACGGCCATACCTTCGGAGGCTTGTGCTTGTTTTCTTCGACGGCATTCTGATCCATAGCTCGTCATGGGCGGAGCATCTGCAGCATGTGAGCATCGTCCTCAACGCCCTTCGAGCACACCACCTCCACCTGAAGCGCTCTAAGTGTTCCTTCGACGCCCCGTCGGTGGCCTACCTCGGCCACGTCATCTCCAAGGGCGGGGTCGCCATGGACGCCGACAAGGTCGCGACTGTGGCCTCCTGGCCGCTCCCACGGTCTGCGCGAGGACTCCGAGGTTTCTTGGGGCTTGCAGGATACTACCGCAAGTTCATCAAGGACTTCGGCCTCATCGCCGCCCCGCTCACGCGTCTCTTGCGGCGAGACGCGTTTGCTTGGGACAACGACGCGGCAGCCGCCTTCGACGCACTTAAGCACGCTTTGTCGATAGGGCCAGTGCTCTAGATGCCGGATTTCTCCAAACTCTTCATCGTCGACTGCGATGCGTCAGGAGTGGGGTTCGGTGTGGTCCTTCATCAAGGCGTCGGGCCCCTTGCTTACTTCAGCAAACCGTTTGTCGCCCGCCATCTCAAGCTAGCGGCTTACGAGAGGGAGCTTATCGGCCTCGTGCAGGTCGTCCGTCACTGGCGCCCTTACCTGTGGGGGCGTTACTTTACTATTCGCACTGACCATTACAGCCTTAAGTTTTTGCTTGATCAGCACCTGTCAACCATACCTCAGCACCAGTGGATCAGCAAACTCTTCGGCTTTGACTTCTCGGTGGAGTACAGGCTGGGGCGCCTGAACACCGTAGCAGATGCCCTCTCCCGCCGCGATGCTGAGAAGTCGACGTCGGCACCCTTGGAGGGGGCGGGTGTGGCGTCCCGGGCCATCTCAGGGCCCACGTTCGCCCTATTAGACGACATCAAGCGGGCGACAGCTGCCGCGCCGAACGGGCAGCACCTTCTCCAGCAGCCCCGTGGCGCCTCTCTGACGGGCTGCTGCTGCATGGGACTCGCGTCTTCGTGCCAGACCACGGCGACCTACGTCATCAGGTGCTACTACTGGCACACTCTGCCGGACACGAGGGCGTCCAGAAGACCCTCCACCGACTGCACGCAGACTTCTACATTCCCCGCGATCGCGCCCTCGTACAGAATTGGGTGCGCACCTGTACCACGTGCCAGCGGAACAAGACACTGGCACAACAGCCGGGTGGTCTCCTACAGCCCCTTGAGGTGTCGTCCCAGGTGTGGGCCGACATCTCCATGGACTTCATCGAAGGGCTGCCCAAGGTGGCGGGCAAGTCCGTCATCCTCACGGTGGTGGACCACTTCTCCAAGTACGCCCACTTCATCGCCCTCGGCCACCCCTACACCGCCTCGTCTATCGCACGAGCGTTCTTCGACGGCATCGTGCGTCTACACGGGCTTCCACTGTCCATTGTCAGTGACCGGGACCCTGTCTTCACCGGCCATGTCTGGAGGGACCTCTTTAAGATGGAGGGGGTGACACTTAAGATGAGTATTGCTTTCCACCCTCAGGCAGATGGTCAGTCGGAGGTGGTCAACAAAATCATAGCGATGTACCTACGGTGTGTGACTGGCGACCAGCCACGTGCTTGGGTGGACTAGCTGTCGTGGGTGGAATATTGTTATAATACCTCCTACCACACCGTCCTACGCGCCACTCCCTTCGAGGTGGTCTACGGGCGGCCTCCCCCGCCCATGCTAGCTCTACATGCCTGGGACAGCCCGCACCGAAGCTGCAGATGCCATGCTTCGCTCCAGTGATCAGATTTTGGCCGAGGCTCATCAGCGTCTCCTGCAGGCCCAGCAGCTAGCCAAGAAATACTACGACGCCGGACATCGTGAGGTGGAGTTCCAGGTGGGCGACTGGGTATGGTTGCGGCTGCTACACCGCACTACTCAGTCTCTCCATGTCGGTGCCAAAGGCAAGTTGGGACCTCGCTACGCCGGGCCTTTCAGTGTTCAGGGGAAAGATTGGGTCGGTGGCCTACCGCCTTCAGCTGCCCGAGGGCGCCCGCATCCATGATGTCTTCCACGTGAGCTTGCTAAAACCTCACCGTGGAGATCCCCCTGCAGCCCCGGGTACGCTGGAACCTGTGATGGATGGTCGGCTGCTCCCAGTGTCGGCCAAGGTGCTTCGAGCCCAACTGCGACGTGGCACATGGCAGGTGCTCGTCCACTAGCGCGGCCTTGCTGAAGACGACGCGACATGGGAGGACCTCGACGAATTTCGCGCCACCTACCCCGACCTATAGCTCGAGGACAAGCTGTTTGCGAAGGCGGGGAGAGATGTTATGTACGGCAAGGCAAATGTTAGGCGCCGGCAGCCCATTAGGGGCTGATAGCCGGTCGGCCAGGGTGGGCCAAGGCCCATAGTTAGCTGAGAGGCTTATCTAGATAGTTAGACTTATCTAGAGCTATTAGATAGACTTGAGAAAGCTCTATATATAGATCTATAAACACTTGAATAAAGGCAAGCAGAAACAAGATTGTTTCCAACTTCCTTTAGGGAGTCGGGAGAACCCAACCCTAGCTGCCTCCTACTGTGTTGCGCCCTCAACCACGGCGTCGGGCCGCCGTCCCTCGCGACTAACCCCTCGCCCACCGATCTCTCACCACTACAATCTCAGATCGGTCAGCCGAAACGCGGCCCATACCAGCGACAAATATTAGAGAACGGAGGTAGTATTTAACAAGCTTACAGAATTTTGGAGGACACCTCTCTATTCTTCTTGAGTCAATTGATGTCCTGTTCCCGAGGCGTAGCAATCGTACAACATCTTCAGCAGTTCCTTAGCAAGCTTGTCACATTTGTGATCATATCCATCTGTGGTGTCTCTGTCCAAATAATTTTTTCAGTTATTTCCCAGTTCATCAAACAGTAAACAGATTCCTATACATGTCAAGGCATGCAATCTCAATTCCAATTTCCATCAACAGATTTACTATTCCTTCAAGAACTGATATAGATTGAGACGGTTGGATAGTTTGAAACAGGTAAAAATAATAAAAATTAAAAAACACACAGATACAAGTAGTGAGACAAAAACTGTAGAATGGTTCAAGAAGCCAGAGTCTTTGGCGATACCATTATTTTGAGGCATTAGGTATGAATAAACATTGTAAGGAAACAAATCGATCGAACGGCTATGCCAAGAAGGAAAATGATAGTCCTTGTACAGGACTGACGGTAAAAAAACGCACACATGGGCACGAACCAGGCAAGCTGAGTCCAATGAAATGATATTTAACTTTTTTACGGAAGAATCAGCAGGAGCACTCCCAGGGCATGACTGGTCAAGACTACATGACAGTGGTGTACGGAGTGAGGGATGGTGGAACTGATTTCAAGACTGATGGCTGCGAGCGATCAAGGCGGTGGTGGCAGACCAGAGCAGCGGCATCTGTTGAGGGAGGCGGATAAGGGTACAAATAAATTTTGGATCTAGAGCTACATTCTTGGCTCTCATTTCATGTATCAAATCCAGAACCTTGTTTATCTGGCCTTCAGCGCTATAGCCTTTGATCAGTGAATCAAATACAGCGACATCAGGCACAAAGCCACTTGCAGCCATCTGTTTAAGCACCCTCTCAGCTGCTTCTAGGTCTCCTAATTTTGCAAACATGTTAATTAGAATAGAATATGTCACGGCATCAGGAGCCAGACCCTCATCAAGCATATCCTGAAGCAATTGTGTAGCTGCTTTTATATCTCCTGATTTGCAAGCACCATACATCATTGTACTATATGCAACAGCATCAAGTCCGCAGTTCTTATCCATTTCATTAAACAAAACCATAGCTTGCTCCATCATTCCCAGTTGACACATAGCTGCAAGCAAAGGAATATAATGAAATAGCTCGGCTCTTATCCCACGTTGTGTCATTGTACGCAAGAACATCTCCGCACGGTCAACTTCCCACATCTTGCTGAAGCCATTTATCAATATGCTATAGGTGAATGAATCAGGTTCCAATCCAGAAATGATCAGTTCACTCATTAGATTCATAGCCATATTAACCTTGTGAACCCTAAGGAATCCACCAATCAGATAATTATATGTCACCAAGTTACACATGCACCCTCTCTCGGCCATCATCTCACGAACATGGATTGCCTGTCTCATCCGACCGATCTTACATAGTCCATGTATAACTGAGTTGAAAGTCACCACGTCGGGCTCAACTAGAGTATCTCCTTGAATCATCTCCTCAAGCAAACCCATTGCCCCATCCATCTCAAGCACACCAGAAAGCCCTGCGATCAGGGTATTGTATGTCACAACATCCGGTGCCACACCCTTGTCATCCATCTCATTCCTCAATGCCAATGCCTCCCTTACCGATCCTTCCTTGCACAGGCAATTGATGAGCACATTGTATGTCACTACGTTTGGCTCCAGCCCCCGCTGCACCATTATGTCCTTCACCTTTGCAGCCTTACCTATCCTTCCCTTTTTACACAAGTCGTCGATGAAACCAGTGAACATGATCACATCCGGTTCGACTCCTAGGCGGGACATTTCTTCGAACACCTTGCTTACATCCTGCCACCTGCCGGACCTGCAGTACCCACGAAGCAAGCAGCTGTACACGATCACGTTGGGATGAACACCACTCCCGCACATCTCGCCCAGCAGCTCCAACGCCCCGTCGAGCTCCGCGGCGTCGCAGAGCCCGCGGATGAGCGTGCCGTAGGTGACGACGTCAGCGCGGACGCCGCTGGCCTGCATGGAGCGGAGCAACGCGACGGCTTCCTCCGTGCGGCGCGACGCGCAGAGCCCTCGCATGACCATAGTGTAGGACACGGCGTTGGGTCGGGCGGCCGGGTGTGCCTCCCGCGACATGTCGGCGAGGAGGGAGAGCGCCTGGCGCAGGTCGCCCCCGCGGCGGCAGAGCGCGGCGAGGACGATGTTGTAGGAGACGGCGTCGCGGACGTCCGGGAGCGCGGAGAGGAGGGAGCAGGCCTCCGTGACGGGAGCCGCGCGGAGGCGGCGGTTGAGGAGCGCCGCGGCGTCCGCTCGGCCCCGCCGGAGGAGCACGGCAAGGAACGGCGCCGCGGGGCGGACCGGCTTCGAGGACGAGGAAGGCGCCGCGGAGGTGGTGGCGGTAGCCAGCGCCCGGACGAGACGGGGCTCCAGGCGCTTCCTCATGGCGGGCCAGCAGCCGGCAGGGGCAGGCTCGGTGGAGGCAGGAGGAGGGCGTCCGGCGGCGGCTTGTGTCTTGTTTCAGCAAGCGGAGCTGCGGAGGAGCCCTTCGTCCCACTTTGTCGATAAATTTATCATTTTGACGCTTTCAATTTTTGTGGTCTGCTATTATGTCAGATTATATGATGGATGGGATTATTATTTATCATTATGTTATACCATATGTATGACTTATGAGATTATCTATATTTTTTTTTGTAAGTCTGATATCAGCAGCAGGACCGCACAGTGTGCTGGTTGGGCTTCCGCGTGGGAAAACCGTCGAATGGGTGTTTGGTTGGGCCTTGGGCCTTCCTCGAATATCGATGCACTTGTGCCGACCAATTCGATTCGTGCACAATTTCAGCCAGCCGTGATCGTGGCCAGACGGCTTGGTTTCGGTAAGGTACATGCCCAGATGCAAATCCAAAACCAGGTTTTGAAGTTGAGTAGTACGTGTGTGTGGCCAAATGTTTGGTGGCAATTACGCGACACGGTAACGGTAACACATGCATTATTAGGAACTATCTAGTTCAATTCAAAATCATCTCATATCTTAGGTTTTCTAGATTTCTACCACTAATATTACCTAACTATCTCCATATTTGCTTTTTACAGAATCTACGATATGGTTGTTTCTTACTTTTCCTATAGCATTATAGTTTTCTTAACTTTTTTTAATAAATTCTCTTGGTTTTTATGCACAAGCTAACTGCCGGTGGTAGTTTTTAGGCATGTTTGGATCCTATGATCTAAACCAAAAGTGACTAAAGTTTATTTACTTAGGTGTCGTTCGGTTTTCATGTAACGGAGGCCCGGAAACAATTCCTAGTTGGATTTCTTCTCTAAGTTATATAAGTTTTGATTAGCTGGAACGATTCCAAATCCATTCCTGGACAAACGAACAAGCCCTTAGGCCTAGTTTGGAAGCCCACTTTCCCGGGGGGATTAAGCCTTTTTCACGGCGAGAAAACCCCGCGTGAGAATGGGCCACGAGTAATTTTCCCGGCCTGTTTGGAGCCTGGTTCCCCGGGTCAGAGTCTCCCTCGAATTGCCAAAACACCCGGGGAACGTCCCCGAGCCATGACCCCGGGCAAGTTTCCCCACGGGGGGCGACGAATCGAGGGCCTCCGACCGCGACGAATCGAGGGCCTCCCACCACCGCCGCGACGTCTAGCTCTGCTCTGCTCCGACGTCCAGCACTGTCGTTATCCAGCTCTGCTCCGACGTCCAGCTCTCGTCGTCCACCGCTCGCGAGCAGGACATCCAACGCTCGTCGTCCACTATCTCTGGCTTGCCGTCCTCCGCGCATCATCTCCATCTCTGGCTCTTCTCGTACCATACATACTAGCTAGGGTTTTGAATAATTCCCCTTTCTGATGTTAGATCCAGTACAAGACTGGTTCTCTTCCAAGTAGGCCTGGGCACTTTTAAGTCGAAACCGAATTACCGAACCGAATTTTTGAAAATCGGCCCGAAGTTTCGGTTTTTTGGGGTTCGGTTTCGGTTTTGGGTTCAATTCCTGATAACTTCGGTGCTTGGTGTCGGCCTCGGTTTTTAGTGTACACCGAACCGAAACACCACACATGAAACCGAATAGCCCCTAATCCTCTATTCCTCTCATTCTTTGTGCTTGCAGCCGCCCAAGCCCAACGCCCCAACGGCCCAACTCGGCAAGACGACAAGTCGGCAACCCTAAATCAGTAAATCCCTAATCGGTCAGACAGACACAGACGGCATCACGGATTCACGCTCCCCGCTCGGCCGCTCGCCGCCTCGCCCGCTCGCTCCACGCTCCACACGCCGCCACACGCACGCGGCCACACCTGACAACATCACAGCAGTGCTCAGTGGCGGCGGCAGGCCGGCAGCACAGGCGCACAGCGACCTGCGGGCTTGGGGGCTTGGCCGCTTGGGGCCGCTACCAGCTAGCGCCAGCCGCCAGCGCCCAGCGGAGCCTCGGAGGAGCAGTCGTCAGTCGAACACTTGAGCTCGAGTAGAGCCGCAGAGGGCCGAGGCCATGAACAAATCATGAGCGCCAGATCCAGTGCTAGAGGCGCGATAGAGGAAAGAGGGGCAGAGAGCCAGTGCTAGAGGCGCCAGATCCAGTGAAGCGAAGTGCCGAAGTACTCTATACTCCTACGAGGAAAGAGGGGCAGAGAGCCATCGGCGCCAAGTTCTCCGAGCAGTACAACGGCGCCTATAACTGAACAGTCCTCCAATGTATGTCACCTCTACTCTAATCCAATCATCTACATTATCTTGTAATGTGGTCTTCATTTTAGTCTTTTAGATTTGTGTAGTGTTCTCAAATGTCAACTTTATCTTGTAGATGGGGGACACTGATGATGTTGGTGTTAATGAAGTGAACGCAAAAGAACTGATAGCGACAGATGCAGACAAAGGCAAGGAAGAGCAGCCCAATGATGCACCAACAGAGGACAATGGCAAGAAAAGGAAAGCTATTGCTCCAAGGTCAGATGTATGGGAACATTTCAGCAAAGTTAGAACTGAAGGAGGGGAAGACAGAGCCAAGTGTTGGTATTGTGGCAAGCTCTTTCGCTGTGACACAAGGACAAATGGTACATCTTCTCTGAAAGGTCATCTAAAGGTTTGCAAGAAGAATCCAAACAAGCTAGTAATTGATAATCAAGGTACTTTATAGCTACAACCTTGTCCTAGCAATAGTAGTGTTGGTACTGTTTCAACATGGAAATTTGATGTGGATGACTTAAAGAATAGTTTTGCTGAAATGATAATAGAGGATGAACAACCTTTTGTCTTGTCTGAACGTCCTGGTCTTATAAAGTTTCTAGCTAAAGCATGCCCACGTTTTGTTATGCCATCTAGGAGAACTGTCACTAGAAACTGTGTGAAAGTGTATGATGTGCAAAAAGAAAAGCTCAATAATTTCTTGAAGCAAAATTGTGCTAGAGCTAGCCTCACAACTGATACATGGACATCAAACATGAACCAAAACTATATGTGTGTGACACTGCATTTTATTGATAATGATTGGAAGCTCCATAAAAAATCATAGGATTCTTCTTGGTTAAAGGTCATAGAGGAGAAGATATTGGTAAATCCTTAGAGAATTGCTTGGTTCAATGGGGCATTGATAAAATTTGTACAATAACAGTGGACAATGCTAGTGCAAATAATAATGCAATTAAGTACATGAAGAGGGTATTGAATGAATCAAAGGGTAGCATTGCTGAAGGAGAGTATCTCCATATGAGATGTGTGGCACATATCATCAACCTGATAGTAATGGAAGGCTTGAAGGAAATTGATATATCAGTGAAACGTGTTCGTGAGGCTGTTAAGTTTATCAAGGGTGGGACATCTAGGTTTGCAAGGTTCAAGAAATGTGCTGAATTAGCTAAGGTTCAATCCAAAGCATTTTTAAAACTTGATGTTTGCACTAGGTGGAACTCAACCTACCTTATGCTAAATGTTGCACAACAGTATGAAAAGGCATTTGAGAGGTATAGTGATGAAGACCCATACTATAAGCTAGAATTAGAAGGTGAGGATGGTCCTGGAGTTCCTGATAAAGCTGATTGGCAAAAAGCTAGAAAGATGGCAGAATTTCTTGAGCACTTTTATGAACTAACCCTACGTGTTTCTGCCACAAGTCATCCCACATCTTACACCTATTTCCATGACATTGCTGATGTTTTGGTTTTGTTATGAGAATGGTGCAAGTCTGAAGACAAATTATGCAGTGCAATGGGCAAAAGAATGCTAGTCAAATATTACAAGTATTGGGGAGATAGAGAAAAAGAAAGAGGGGATCAGATGCTCAACTTGGTGATGTTTTTCTGCGTGGCAATTGATCCAAGGTATAAACTTTCTAATTACATTAAGATGGCTATTTTTGTTGTGTTTGGTGATGAATCAGGGGAAAAATTGTGGGCAAAAGTGAATTGTTCTTTTCGTGCTTTGTTTGATGAGTATAATGAAATGTATGGTCAAAGTGACAAGACACCACAACCTTCTGATTCTCAAGATAAACCGGCATTGAACTAAAGGCTTATGAGGTCTATAATTGCTCAACAGATGAGCAATAATGGGTGTTGCAATAGTATTGTCAAGTCTGAATTAGATAAATATCTTTTAGAGGACAATGAAGAGGATAAAAAAGGTTTTGATATTCTTAAGTATTGGAAGGACAATGCTACTAGGTTGCCTATAATGTCTCGCATGGCCCGTGATCTCTTAGCAATTCCTATCTCATCAGTTGCTTCTGAGTCAGCCTTTAGCGCAGGGGGGAGAACACTAGATGAGTTTAGGAGTTCACTCACCCCAGCAATGGTTGAGCGTCTTATCTATACAAATGATTGGATTCGTGGATCTGATTTCATTAGTGTTGAAGAGAACCTAGAAGAACTGTCCAAGCTTGAGGAAGGTAAATTAGTTTGCAGTTTTTATTTCATAATTGTTTCTACTATGTTCTTATTGATTTCAGATTTTACTAATTTGTTTACTCCTTACTATTACTGCAGAGTTTTGTGGCCTCACTGTTTCTAAGGAGATAACAACCACCCCTACCAATTCTTGAGCATGCAAATTTGATGAATGATGAATGGTGAATGGAGAATATGAGGCTATCAAAGTTTAAGCTCAAATATGTGATATGTGATGTGTGTGATCTCAAACTATCATTAATTGGAAGTTATGTAATGTATGACTTGAAGAGACAAGAGTTGAAGTCTGGACTCTGGACCATTTAAATTTGTTGCAATGTTTGTTATTTATTTGTGACTTGCTACTAGTTATTGTGGACTTATGTTCATTGTTGAGTGTTGTGCTACTGGTTATCTCATTTTCTGTGTTGTGCATGCGTGCTGCTGGTTAGTGGCTATTTGCTATTGTAGTGTTGTTTATTCAATTTTGAATATGGTCAATTGGTTAGTGGCTGTTTGCTGCATGTGTGCTGCTGTAGTTCGGGTGTTCAGTTTAAACCGAACACCGAACCGAAAACCGAATTTCTCAGTTTTCTTTTGTGAGACACGTAGATCGGTCTGCTCTGTCTGTAAACCGAACTTCTACAACACCGAAAAAACCGAACCGAAAAAACTGATTACACCGATTGCCCAGGCCTACTTCCAAGATCTAAGCCTCGGACTCTCCAAGATCCAAACCTGGGTCTAGTGAGGTATGCCTCCTCCAAGTAAACCTGGGTCTAGTGATGAATTCATTCTGAAAATACTAAACTAACATGATGCTGCTCTGCTGTAGGAGTTGTTGTAAATCTATCTGCCTAAATATTTTAGCAGACTTAGGCTCTCCTTTCAGCTATAAAGTCTGTTACATTCTAAAAAAATCATGTGAAAAAGGACACAAGATAGTCCTAAAATTAGGACTATTTCAATCCAACTGTTGAAACATCGATTTTAGTTTACAGTAGAAGCTGGCTAGCGGATAGATCCATTGCCCTTATTTTCAGTTGCATGTCTATTGCTTTGCTATGAGAGTTCAGACGATGTAATGTACAAATATGCGCTATGCAGTTCACATGGTAACTCGTACGAAACTTTTGCACTAACTGCTTGCTAACATTGTCTTGTGTTCTGTTATCATGCTTTTTGCTATGATTATGTGTTACTTATGTAGTTTCTCAATTTCTCTAGATATGGGTTCTTGGGAAGAGCTAGCTAGGCAGTTTTTGTTGGAGGAAGAAGAAGACGAGGAGGAGTTTTTCTTTATTCTTCTCCCTGCTATACTTCCATTCCTCTCTGAAGAGAAAAGGTCTATCCATACCTCCTCTCTCTTTGGTGCCCAGAAGGTTAAGGAGATTCTTGAAGGGCATGAGAGTTGGTGCAAGTCTGAGTTTTGAATGAAGCCAGAAATATTTAGAGCCACATCAGATTTCCTTAGAAGAGAGGGTTTGTTATGTGATACACGAGGAGTTAACGTCGAAGAGCAGCTTAGGATGTTTATGTATATGATCTCCCACAATGTCAGTAACCAAATGGTTCAAAAGGCTTTCCAACATAGTGGAGAGACTATCCATTGAAAAATATCAAAAGTTTTCGATATAGTTCCCACTCTAACTTAGCGATTCATGAAGCTTCCCAATTCTACCCAGACGCATCCAAAAATTATAACAGATTCTAGGTGAAAGGGAAACGTGCCTTTGGGCCATTTCTATAAATATTTTGGTGATTAGATGTCCAACACATGTTATTGTGGTGTAGTAAGTGGTTGAGAGATGCAAATCAAAGAATCAAGGTATGACTCTGGCCTTAGTAAATTGTTTTTGGTACTAACATATTTCTCTAAGTGCTAGGAACCTTGTTTAATCAAAAGAAATTGGATTTGAGAAGTTTGGCTAAGTCCAGCCAAACTTGCACCAGCTGTCGGTGCACCGGACTGTCTGGTGTGCACCGGATAGTGTCTGGTGCACAGGCTGGTTCAGCAGCGAACTCGCTGCTCTCGGGAATCGGCGAGGGCGCCGTGGTTAAAAATTACCGGACTGTCTGGTGGTGCACCGGACTGTCTGGTGAGCCATCAGCGCCCGCGCCAACGGTCAGCAGCGCGATCAGCGGGCGACGCGTTGCCAGAGCCAATGGTCACCAGCCTGCACCGGACACAGTCTGGTGCGCCAAGGGGACTAAAGGCTCAACAGTCGGCTTCACCAGAAAATGAAATGAATCGGGCATTATTCATATCTGGTGGTCCACTGGACTGTCTGGTGCGCCAACCGGCAGAAGGCAAGAATTGCCTACCAAATGGAGATCCAACGGCTCCTAGCTGCCTTGGGGCTATAAAAGGGACTCCTAGGCGCATGGAGCAATACACTAAGCCTACATTGAACATTATAAGACGCCTAAACTCCACAAGCACGCATTCGAATCTTCGTGGTTGAGATTTGAGCACTTCTTGAGTTGTAAACTCCCTGCGATGTGTTTGTGTGCTCTTTTCTTGACTTGTGTGCGTGTAATTTCTGCGACTCTAGTTCTTGTGTGTGTTTCTTTCCCTCCCTTACTCTTGTGGCTTTTGTTGTGATCAATGTTGTAAGGGTGAGAGGCTCCAACTTGTGGAGATTCCTCACGAATGGGAAACAACTCTAAGGAAGAAAACTGTTGTACTTAAGGTTGATCATTGCATCACTTGAGAGGGATTGAGTGCAATCCTTGACTGAAGGAGGTCACCACAACGTGGAGTAGGCATTGGCTCGAGTCATAGGAAGAGGGATGGAAAGAAGAAGAGGCGCATAAAGAAGATCATCTACTACGACAGTGACGCCTCCTCTTCTTCATGAAGGGATGACGACGACGAAGACTGTTCGTCGAAAAAGAAAATGATTAATCAAAATTATTTTTTATTATTCTCGCATCCCTTATAATTCGAATGCCCATTTACTATCTATTCCACTTGGAAAACCCCCACACTTTGATGGAGAGGACTATTCATTCTGGAGTCATAAAATGCATAGTCATTTATTTTCCCTCCATCCTAGTATTTGGGAGATTGTTGAAAATGGAATGCATTTCGACAGCACTCATAATCTTGTATTCATAAATAAGCAAATACATAAAAATGCCCAAGCCACTACTATTTTGCTAGCATCTCTATGCAGGGATGAATACAACAAAGTGAGCGGCCTGGACAATGCAAACAAATATGGGATATGAAAGTCGCCTAGAGGGGGTGAATAGGTGGAATCTGAAATTTATAAACTTAAGGCACAACTACAAGCTGGGGTTAGCGTTAGAAATAAATCGGAGTCTGTAAGAGAGGGCGAAAAACAAATCAAAGGCAAATGAAGCGAATGACACGGTGATTTGTTTTACTGAGGTTCGGTTCTTGAGAACCTAGTCCCCGTTGAGGTGGTCACAAAGATCGGGTCTCTTTCAACCCTTTCCCTCTCTCAAACGGTCACCTAGACCGAGTGAGCTTTCTCCTCAATCAAACGGGTCACTTAGACCCCTACAAGGACCACCGCAACTTGGTGTCTCTTGCTTTGATTACAAATGTCTTGAGAACAAGAATGGGAAAGAAGAAAGTGATCCAAGCGACAAGAACTCAAATGAACACGAAAATCTCTCTCTCACAAGTCACTAAGTGTTTGGAGTGGTTTTAAACTTTGGAGAGGATTTGATCTCTTATTTGTGTCTTGGAGTGAAGTCTAGAGCTCTTGTATTGAATGCAATATGCTGGAAACTTGGATGCCTTGAATAATGGTGGTTGGGCACGTCACCCAATCGTTAGGGTTCTGACGGTTTCGACCGTTGGAGCTTTGACTTCTTGGGGCACCGGACAGTCCGGTGCCGCATCGGATAGGCACTGTTCACTGTCCAGTGCGCCTTCTGGTGCTACTCTGACTCTACATCAACTGTCCGCGCACTGTTCACGCGCACTGTTCACTTTTGTAGATGACCGTTGGCGCAGTAGTCGTTGCTCCGCTTGGTGCACCGGACAGTCCGGTGCTACACCGGACAATCCGGTGAATTATAGCGGAGTGGCCTCCGAGAAACCCGAAGCTGAGGAGTTCGGAGTGTACGGTCCCTGGTGCACCGGATAGTCCGGTGCGCCAGACCAGGGCAGCCTTCGGTTTCCTTTGCTCCTTTCTTTTTGAACCCTAACTTTAACCTTTTATTGGCTTGTGTTGAACCTTTGACACCTGTAGAACATTTAATCTAGAGCAAACTAGTTAGTCCAATTGTTTGTGTTGGGCAATTCAACCACCAAAATCATTTAGGAAAAGGTTTGACCCTATTTCCCTTTCAATCTCCCCCTTTTTGGTGATTGATGCCAACACAAACCAAAGCAAATATATAAGTGCAGAATTGAACTAGTTTGCATAAGGTAAGTGCAAAGGTTGCTTGGAATTAAACTAAATTAATAATTTCAATGGATATGCTTGGTTGCTTTCTAACATTTTGGACCACGCTTGCACCACTTGTTTTGTTTTTGCAAATTCTTTTCAAAATCCTTTTGTAAATAGTCAAAGGTATATGAATAAGATTGAAAGAAGCATTTTCAAGATGTGAAATTTTCTCCCCCTGTTTCAAATGCTTTTCCTTTGACTTAAACAAAACTCCCCCTAAATGAAATTCTCCTCTTAGTTTTCAAGAGGGTTTTGAGATATATATCAATTTGAAATATAGATACCAATTGAGATACTTCTCATTAGAGGAATACCAATTTGAAAGATACTAATTTGAAAACTTTATTTCGAAAATTTTGAAATTGGTGGTGGTGCGGTCCTTTTGCTTTGGGCTAATACTCTCTCCCCTTTAGCATTAATCGCCAAAAACGGAGACTTTGTGAGCCCTTTGTAAATTCTCTCCCCCTTTGGCAAACAAGACATAAGTGAAAGATTATACCAAAGATGGAGAGATGGCGGAATATCGGCAAAGAGTAAATAATACCGATGGAGTTGAGTGGAAGCGTCGTCGTTGCCGAATACTCCATTTCCCTTTCAATCTATGACTTAGTAGAAATGCACTTGAAAACACATTAGTCATAGCAAATGAAAGAGATATGATCTAAGGTATATAAATGAGCTATGTGTGCAAAGTATCAATCAAAATTCCTAGAATCAAGAATGTTTAGCTCATTTCTAAGTTTGGTAAAGGTTTTCTCATCTAATGGTTTGGTAAAGATATCGGCTAGTTGTTCTTTGGTGCTTACATAAGCAATCTCGATATCCCCCCTTTCTTGGTGATCTCTCAAAAAGTGATACCGAATGGCTATGTGCTTAGTGCGGCTGTGTTCAACGGGATTATCCGCCATGCGGATTGCACTCTCATTATCACATAGGAGAGGGACTTTGCTAAATTTGTAGCCATAGTCGCTGAAGGTTTGCCTCATCCAAAGCAATTGCGCGCAACAATGGCCTGCGGCAATATACTCGGCTTCGACGGTAGAAAGAGCTACTAAGTTTTGTTTCTTTGAAGCCCAAGACACCAGGGATCTCCCCAGAAACTGGCAAGTCCATGATGTGCTCTTCCTATCAATTTTACACCCTGCCCAATCAGCATCTGAATATCCTAATAAATCAAAAGAGGATCCCTTGGGGTACCAAAGACCAAACTTAGGAGTATAAACTAAATATCTCAAGATTCTTTTCACGGCCCTAAGGTGAACTTCCTTAGGATCGGCTTGGAACCTTGCACACATGCATACGGAAAGCATAATATCCGGTCGAGATGCACATAAATAGAGTAGAGATCCTACCATCGACCGGTATACCTTTTGATCTACGGATTTACCTCCTGTGTCGAGGTCGAGATGTGAAAGGGAAATAGGGTCAAACCTTTTCCTAAATGATTTTGGTGGTTGAATTGCCCAACACAAACAATTGGACTAACTAGTTTGCTCTAGATTATATGTTCTACAGGTGCCATAGGTTTAACACAAACCAATAAAAAGAACAAGTTAGGGTTCAAAACAAAAGGAGCAAAGAAACTGAAGTGTGCCCTGGTCTGGCGCACCGGACAGTGTCCGGTGCACCAGGGTGGATCAACTCAAACTCCTCAGCTTTGGGTTTCTGGAAATGCCACTCCGCTATAATTCACCGGACTGTCTGGTGTAGCACCGGACTGTCCGGTGTGCCATGCGGAGCAATGGCTACTGCGCCAACGGTCGTCTGCAAAAGTGAATAGTGAATGCTACAGTGCACGGATAGTTCGCGCAGAGTCAGAGCAGGCGCCAGAAGGCGCACCGGACAGTGAACAGTGACTGTCCGGTGCACCACCGGACTGTCCGGTGGTCCCAGCTATCAGAGCTCCAATGGTCGAACCCTAACGGTTGGGTGACATGGCTGGCGCACTGGACAGTATCCGGTGGCGCACCGGACTGTCCGGTGCGCCCATCGACAGACAGCCTCCCCAACGACCATTTTGGTGGTTAGGGCTATAAATACCCCCCAACCACCACCATTCAAGGCATCCAAGTTTTTTAGATATCTCACACAATACAAGAGCTAGTGCATTCAATACAAGACACAAATAGATTGAATCAAAGAGTCTCCAAGTTCCAATTCCACTCAAAGCAATTAGTGACTAGAAGAGAGAGCTTTGCTCGTGTTCTTTGAGCTCTTGCGCTTGGATCGCTTTTTCTTCTTCCTCTTTTTTGTTCCCAAGACACTTGTAATCAAAGCAAGAGACACCAAGTTGTGGTGGTCCTTGTAGGGGTCTAAGTGACCCGTTTGATTAAGGAGAAAAGCTCACTCGGTCTAGCTAACCGTTTGAGAGAGGAAAAGGGTTGAAAGAGACCCGGTCTTTGTGACCACCTCAACGGGGACTAGGCCTTCGAGGGCCGAACCTCGGTAAAACAAATCACCGTGTCATTCGCTTTATTTGCTTGTGATTTGTTTTCGCCCTCTCTTTCAGGCTCGTATTTATTTCTAACGGTAACCCCGACTTGTAATCTGCGCTTAAGTTTATAATTTTTAGATTCCGCCTATTCACCCCCCTCTAGGCGACTTTCAATTGGTATCAGAGCTTGGTACTTCATTAGAGCCTAACCGCTCAAAGTGATGTTGGGAGATCACGCCAAGAAGGAGGTCGTGACCGGCGAGAAGCCTGCCACAAGCCACGGGAAGGCTCCATCAAGGGAGTCCGGCTCCAAAGGAAAGGGGGAATCACCTCCCCGCGTCAAGTCGCACCAGAGTGGCGACAAGAAGAAGAAAATGAAGAAGGTGGTCTAGACGCACCGTCCATCACCCCGCCATGAGCGCAAGAAGTATAGTAAGATGCCACTTCGTTATCCCCGTATTTCTAGACGCACTCCTTTACTTTCCGTCCCACTAGGCAAACCACCCGTTTTTGAGGGTGAAGATTATAACATGTGGAGTGATAAAATGAGGCATCACCTAACCTCACTCCATGCTAGTATTTGGGACATTGTTGAGTTTGGAGCGCAGTTACCATTGCCGGGGGACGAAGGCTATGACTCGGACGAAGTCGCCCAAATCCGGCACTTCGACTCCCAAGCCACTACAATACTCCTCACCTCTCTAAGTCGAGAGGAGTATAATAAGGTCCAAGGGTTGAAAAGTGCCAAAGAGATTTGGGACGTACTAAAGACCGCACATGAAGGAGACGAGGTGACCAAGATCACCAAGAGGGAAACGATCGAGGGGGAGCTCGGTCGGTTCATGCTCAACCAAGGAGAGGAGCCTCAAGCTATGTACAACCGGCTCAAGACCTTGGTGAACCAAGTGCGCAACCTCGGGAGCACAAAATGGGATGACCATGAAATGGTCAAGGTTATTCTAAGATCACTTGTTTTTCTTAATCCTACTCAAGTATAATTAATTCATGGTGATCCTAGATACAAGCTAATGTCTCCCGAGGAGGTTATAGGAAAGTTTGTGAGCTTTGAATTGATGATCAAAGGCTCCAAAAAATCATCGAGCGAGGCGCCACCTCAACACCCGAGGTGCAACCCGTTGCCTTCAAAGCAACAGAGGAGAAGAAAGAAGAGTCTACATCAAGTAGGCTTCCCATCGACGCCTCCAAGCTCGACAACAAGGAGATGGCGCTCATCATCAAAAGCTTCCATCAAATCCTCAAGCAACGGAAGGGGAAAGATTACAAACCCCGTTCCAAGAAGGTTTGCTACAAGTGTGGTAAGCCCGGTCATTTTATCGCTAAATGCCCTATGTCTAGTGATAGTGACAGGGACAACGACAAGAAGGGAAAGAGGAAGAAAAAGAAGAAATACTACAAGAATAAGGGCGGCGATGCCCATGTATGCTGGGAGTGGGACTCCGATGAGAGCTCCACCGACTCCTCCTCCGACGAGGATGCCGCCAACATCACCGTCAACAAGGGCCTCCTCTTCCCCAACGTCGGCCACAAGTGCCTCATGGCAAAGGATGACAAGAATAAGAAGGTAAAATCTAGAGCCTCCACCAAATATACAACATCTAGTGATGAGGCTAGCTCTAGTGATGATGAAGATGATTTGCTTACCCTTTTTGCCAACCTAAACATGCAACAAAAGGAAAAACTAAATGAATTGATTAGTGCTATTCATGAGAAGGATGAACTTTTGGATAGCCAACAGGACTTCCTTATTAAGGAAAATAAGAAGCATGTTAAGGTTAAAAATGCTTATGCTCAGGAGATAGAAAAATGTGAAAAATTGACTAGTGAGCTTAGCACTTGCCATGACACTATCTCCAACCTTAGAAATGAAAAATGCTAAATTAATTGCTAAGGTTGAGAAATTAAATATTTGTGATGATTCTCTTTTCAACCTTAAAAATGATAATGCTAGTTTGATTGCTAAAATTGACAAGTTGAATGAATCACTTTCTAGCCTTAAGATTGAGAATGAAAAATTAATTGCTAAGGCTAAGGATTTAAATGTTTGCAATGATGTTATTTCTAATCTTAGAAATGAAAATGTCATGTTACATGCTAAGATTGATGAATTAAATGTTTGCAAACCCTCTACATCTATTGTTGATCATGTTTCTATTTGTACTAGATGTAGAGACATTAATGTTGATGCTATTCATGATCACCTAGCTTTAATTAAACAACAAAATGATCACATAGCTCAACTTAGTGCTAAAATTAATGAGCATGACTTAGAAAATAAAAATTTAAATTTGCTAAAAGCATGCTCTATAATGAGAGACGCCCTGATATTAAGGATGGCATTGGCTTCCAACAGGGAGGCAATGTCAAGCTTAATGCCCCTAAGAAATTATCGAACTTTGTTAAGGGCAAAGCTCCCATGGTTCAGGATAACGAGGGTTACATTTTATTTCCTGCTAGTTATCCCGAACACAAAATTAGGAGAATTCATTCTAGTAAGTATCACTCTGGCTCTCATCATGCTTTTATGTATAAGAGTGAGGCATCTAGTTCTAGGCAATCCACTCATGTTAAATTGCCTAAAAAGAAAACTCCTACTGCATCAAATGAGCCAATTATTTCATTTAAGACTTTTGATGCTTCATATGTGTTGACTAACAAATCAGGCAAAGTAGTTGCCAAATATGTTGGGGCCAAACACAAGGGGTCAAAGACTTGTGTTTGGGTACCCAAGGTGCTTGTTTCTAATGTCAAAGGACCCAAGACCGTTTGGGTACCTAAGAACAAGGCCTAAACTTGTTTTGTAGGTTTATGCATCCGGGGGCTCAAGTTGGATCATTGATAGTGGGTGCACAAACCACATGACTGGGGAGAAAAGGATGTTCTCCTCCTATGAGAAAAATCAGGATCCCCAAAGAGCTATCACATTTGGGGATGGCAATCAAGGTTTGGTCAAAGGACTTGGTAAAATTGCTATATCACCTGACCATTCTATTTCCAATGTTTTTCTTGTAGATTCATTAGATTACAATTTGCTTTCAGTTTCTCAATTATGCAAAATGGGTTACAACTGTCTTTTTACAGATTTAGGTGTTACTGTCTTTAGAAGAAGTGATGATTTAGTAGCATTTAAGGGAGTGTTAGAGGGTCAGCTATACTTAGTTGATTTCAATAGAGCTGAACTCGACACTTGCTTAATTGCTAAGACTAATATGGGTTGGCTCTGGCATCACCGACTAGCCTATGTTGGGATGAAGAATCTTCACAAGCTTCTAAAGGGAGAACACATTTGGGACTAATGAATGTTCATTTTGAGAAAGACAGGGTTTGTAGCGCATGCCAGACAGGAAAGCAAGTTGGTACCCACCATCCACACAAGAACATCATGACGACCGATAGGCCGCTTGAGCTACTCCGCATGGATTTATTCGGCCCGATAGCTTACATAAGCATCGGTGGGAGTAAGTATTGTCTTGTAATTGTGGATGACTATTCTCACTTCACTTGGGTGTTCTTTTTGCAGGAAAAATCTCAAACCCAAGAGACCTTAAAGGGATTCTTGAGACGGGCTCAAAATGAGTTCGGATTGAGGATCAAGAAAATAAGAAGCGACAATAGGATGAAGTTCAAGAACTCTCAAATTGAAGGCTTCCTTGAGGAGGAGGGCATCAAGCATGAGTTCTCTTCTCCCTACACGCCACAACAAAATGGTGTAGTGGAGAGGAAGAATAGAACTCTACTTGACATGGTGAGGACCATGCTTGATGAGTACAAGACACTGGATCGGTTTTGGGCCGAGGCGATTAACACCGCCTGCTACTCCATCAACCGGCTCTACCTTCACCGAATCCTCAAGAAGACATCATATGAACTCCTCACCGGTAAAAAGCCCAATGTTTCATATTTTAGAGTCTTTGGTAGCAAATGCTTTATTCTTGTTAAAAGAGGTAGAAAGTCTAAATTTGCTCCTAAGGCTGTAGAAGGCTTTTTACTTGGTTATGATTCAAACACAAGGGCATATAGAGTCTTTAACAAGTCCACTGGACTAGTTGAAGTTTCTTGTGACATTGTGTTTGATGAGACTAACGGCTCTCAAGTAGAGCAAGTTGATCTTGATGAGCTAGATGATGAAGAGGCTCCGTGCGTCGTGCTAAGGAACATGTCCATTGGGGATGTGTGTCCTAAGGAATCCGAAGAGCCTCCACAAGCACAAGATCAACCATCATCTTCCATACAAGCATCTCCACCAACCCAAGATGAGGAACAAGCTCAAGATGATGAAGAAGAAGATCAAGAAGATGAGCCACCTCAAGAGGAGGGCAATGATCAAGGGGAAGATGACAATGATCAAGATAAGGAAGATGAACAGGGTCAAAGACCGCCACACCCAAGAGTCCACCAGGCGATTCAAAGAGATCACCCCGTGAACACCATCCTTGGCGGTATTCATAAGGGGTAACAACTCGATCTTGAGTCGCTCATTTTTGTGAACATTACTCTTTTGTCTCCTCTATTGAGCCACACAGGGTAGAGGATGCACTTAAAGATTCGGATTGGGTGTTGGCAATGAAAGAGGAACTCAACAATTTCACGAGGAATGAGGTATGGCATCTGGTTCCACGTCCTAATCAAAATGTTGTAGGTACCAAGTGGGTATTCCACAACAAGCAAGATGAGCATGGTGTGGTGACAAGGAACAAAGCACGACTTGTGGCCAAGGGTTATTCACAAGTCGAAGGTTTGGATTTCGGTGAAACCTATGCACCCGTAGCTAGGCTTGAGTCAATTCGCATATTACTTGTCTATGCTACTTACCATGGCTTTAGGCTCTATCAAATGAATGTGAAAAGTGCCTTCCTCAATGGACCTATCAAGGAAGAGGTCTATGTTGAGCAACCTCCAGGCTTTGAAGATAGTGAGTATCCTAATCATGTTTACAAACTCTCTAAGGCGCTTTATGGGCTCAAGCAAGCCCCAAGAGCATGGTATGAATGCCTAAGAGATTTTCTTATCACTAATGGCTTCAAAGTCGGTAAAGCCGATCCTACACTCTTTACTAAAACTATTGCAAGGGATTTGTTTGTATGCCAAATTTATGTTGATGATATCATATTTGGGTCTACTAACAAATCTACATGTGAAGAGTTTAGTAGGATCATGGTTCGAAAATTCGAGATGTCTATGATGGGGGAGTTGAAGTATTTTCTAGGATTTCAAGTCAAGCAACTCCAAGAGGGCACCTTCATCAGCCAAATGAAGTACATTCAAGACATACTCACCAAATTTGGAATGAAGGATGCCAAGTCCATCAAGACACCCATGGGAACAAATGGGCATATCGACCTCGACATGGGAGGTAAATTCGTATATCAAAAGGTATACCGGTCGATGATAGGGTCTTTACTCTATTTATGTGCATCTCGATCGGATATTATGCTTTTCGTATGCATGTGTGCAAGGTTCCAAGCCGATCCTAAG
The DNA here is from genome assembly GCA_029449295.1 of Zea luxurians. Classification (NCBI taxonomy): domain Eukaryota; kingdom Viridiplantae; phylum Streptophyta; class Magnoliopsida; order Poales; family Poaceae; genus Zea; species Zea luxurians. Next base: position 177,950,928 of record JAOPSE010000004.1, on the reverse strand, counting down.
GAAGTTCATCTTAGGGTCGTGAAGAGAATCTTGAGATATTTAGTTTATACTCCTAAGTTTGGCCTTTGGTACCCCAAGGGATCCTCTTTTGATTTATTATGATATTCAGATGTTGATTGGGCAGGGTGCAAAATTGATAGGAAGAGCACATCAGGGACTTGTCAGTTTCTGGGAGATCCCTGGTGTCCTGGGCTTCAAAGAAACAAAACTCAGTAGCTCTTTCTACCGCCGAAGCCGAGTATATTGCTGCGGGACATTGTTGTGCACAATTACTTTGGATGAGGCAAACCCTTCGGGACTATGGCTACAAATTTAGCAAAGTCCCTCTCCTATGTGATAATGAGAGTTCAATCCGCATGGCGGATAATCCCGTTGAACACATCCGCACTAAGCACATAGCCATTCGGTATCACTTTTTGAGAGATCACCAACAAAGGGGGGATATCGAGATAGCCTATATTAACACCAAAGAACAATTAGCCGATATCTTTACCAAGCCATTAGATGAGAAAACCTTTACCAAACTTAGGAATGAGCTAAACATCCTTGATTCTCGGAATTTTGATTGATACTTTGCACACAACTCATTTATATACCTTTGATCATATCTCTTTTATGTCTATGACTAATGTGTTTTCAAGTGTAATCTTATGCTTAGTCATAGAATTGAAAGGGAAATGGAGTATTTGGCAAAGACGACGCTTCCACTCAACTCCATTGGTATTATTTACTCTTTGCCGGTATTCCGCCATCTGTCCATTGGTATAATCTTTCACTCATATATTGTTTGCCAAAGTGGGAGAGAATTTCATAAGGGCTCACAAAGTCTCCGTTTTTGGTGATTCATGCCAAAGAGGGAGAGAGTATTAGCCCAAAGCAAAAGGACCGCACCACCACCAAATTTTAATTGTGTTTTGAAAATTTTTATCCCAAAGCAAAAAGACCGCACCACCACCAAATTTTAATTGTGTTTTGAAAATTTTTATTGGTATTAGTATCTTTCAAATTGGTATTCCTCTAATGAAAGTATCTCAATTGGTATATCCTAAAACCCTCTTGAAAGCTAAGAGGAGAATTTCATTTAGGGGGAGTTTTGTTTAAGTCAAAGGAAAATCATTTGAAACAGGGGGAGAAAACTTCAAATCTTGAAAATGCTTCTTTCAATCTTATTCATATACCTTTGACTATTTGCGAAACGATTTTGAAAAGAATTTACCAAAGAATTTGCAAAAACAAAACTAGTGGTGCAAGCGTGGTCCAAAATGTTAAATAAGAAGAAAGCAATCCAAGCATATCTATTGAAATGATTATATTGGTTTCACTCCAAGCAACCTTTGCACTTACCTTATGCAAACTAGTTCAATTATGCACTCATATATTTGCTTTGGTTTGTGTTGGCATTAATCACCAAAAAGGGGGAGATTGAAAGGGAAATAGGGTCAAACCTTTTCCTAATTGATTTTGGTGGTTGAATTGCCCAACACAAACAATTGGACTAACTAGTTTGCTCTAGATTATATGTTCTACAGGTGCCATAGGTTCAACACAAACCAATAAAAAGAACAAGTTAGGGTTCAAAACAAAAGGAGCAAATAAAACCGAAGTGTGCCCTGGTCTGGCGCACCGGACTGTCCGGTGCACCAGGGTGGATCAACTCAAACTCCTCAGCTTCGGGTTTCTGGAAATGCCACTCCGCTATAATTCACCGGACTATCCGGTGTAGCACCGGACTGTCCGGTGTGCCATGCGGAGCAACGGCTACTGCGCCAACGGTCGTCTGCAAAAGTGAACAGTGAACGCTACAGTGCGCGGATAGTTTGCGCAGAGTCAGAGCAGGCGCCAGAAGGCGCACCTGACAGTGAACAGTGACTGTCCGGTGCACCACCGGACTGTCCGGTGGTCCCCGCTGTCAGAGCTCCAATGGTCGAACCCTAACGGTTGGGTGACGTGGCTGGCGCATCGAACAGTGTCTGGTGGTGCACCGGACTGTCCGGTGCGCCCATTGACAGCCAGCCTCCCCAACGACCATTTTGGTGGTTGAGGCTATAAATACCCCCAACCACCACCATTCAAGGCATCCAAGTTTTTCAAACATCTCACACAATACAAGAGCTAGTGCATTCAATACAAGACATAAATAGATTGAATCAAAGCCTCTCCAAGTCCCAATTCCACTCAAAGCAATTAGTGACTAGAAGAGAGAGCTTTGCTCGTGTTCTTTGAGCTCTTGCGCTTGGATTGCTTTTTCTTCTTCCTCTTTCTTGTTCCCAAGACACTTGTAATCAAAGCAAGAGACACCAAGTTGTGGTGGTCCTTGTAGGGGTCTAAGTGACCCGTTTGATTAAGGAGAAAAGCTCACTCGGTCTAGGTGATCGTTTGAGAGAGGGAAAGGGTTGAAAGAGACCTGGTCTTTGTGACCACCTCAATAGGGACTAGGCCTTCGAGGGCCGAACCTCGGTAAAAAAAATCACCGTGTCATTCGCTTTATTTGCTTGTGATTTGTTTTTGCCCTCTCTTTCGGACTCGTATTTATTTCTAATGCTAACCCCGACTTGTAGTGTGTGCTTAAGTTTATAATTTTCAGATTCCGCCTATTCACCCCCCCCTCTAGGCAACTTTCAAGATGCCCATTGGTTCCCATGGGTGTCTTGATGGGTTTGGCATCCTTCATTCCAAACTTAGTAAGAATGTCTTGAATGTACTTCGTTTGGCTGATGAAGGTGCCCTCTTGGAGTTGCTTGACTTGAAATCCTAGAAAATACTTCAACTCCCCCATCATAGACATCTCGAATTTTTGTACCATGATCCTACTAAACTCTTCACAAGTAGATTTGTTAGTAGACCCAAATATGATATCATCAACATAAATTTGGCATACAAACTGTCGGTACCCTAAAACTAGGGTACCCCTTACTGCTGTATAAAAGCACAGTACCCACGCGGCTACACTTAGTCGCGTGGTAAAAGAGCTGTATGTGGAACCAGGCCATGACTCGCCCTAGCCTCGGGCGACTACTCTAGGTCAGCAACAGCGCCTGACCCCACCATATGGGCAGGTCCGAGGCTACCACGTGACCAGAGAAAGTGATATACTCCAAGGCATCAATAGTGAGTCCGGGCCCCCATGGGAAAGTGTCGGACCCCTGGATATACAGTCCGAACCTCCAAGTTTGGTCCAGGACCCCCACGTGTACGAACCGGACCCCTAGAATGGGATCTAGACCCCCCCATATGGGGTCCAGACCGCCCATAGTAGGGTCCCAAGGTTCCAGGATAGAACACACCCGGGCCTTAATCAGGGCCCAAGCGGGGCCCGGTGCTGACATGTGTCCAGACCTGGTCTGGTGGGATTCAGACCTATCCGCATACACTCCTGCTCCCCGCTCAGGAGGAGACCCGATGCTGCCACGTGGCATACTGCGCGGCATAAGCCAATGGGCGGAACCTAGCATGACGCCTCTGGGCTACGCGCGCCTTCGCATTCATTACGGATAAGACGTGCGCCTGTCCATTCCACTAACAAGCAGCGTGCTCAGTCCACGATACGTGGGCCGTGTTGTTACTCGCCATTACTGGCACGTTTCCAAGAGAAGGGTTACTGACTATCAATGCTACATGGACTACGGTCATCATGACTCTCGCTGATTACTCGTGCATTACTAAGGCGGAGGATCTTTGTGTGCTGTCAGCATTTACTATTCACATAATGTAGTCCTACCATTATGCTCCTAGGCCCACATGTCAGGGCTCAGCATCCTTGTATGTACCTCCCTTAAACTATAAAAGGGAAGGGACACATCGTTACAAGGGACGGACTCGACAGGCTCAATACACACGCTCAACACACTCAATATAACTTACACACAGTGGAGGTAGGGTATTACGCTCCTGCGGCCTGAACCACTGTAATTCCTCGTGTGTTCTTGTGTTCATCCCGAATTCACCAAACAGGCAACCGCTTAGGCCCCCTCCTCATCTTAGGATTAGGGCGGGTGCATTCCGCCACCCGGCCGGAGGATTTTCTCTTCGACACAAACAAATCTTTTGCAATAGTTTTAGTAAAGAGAGTAGGATCGGCTTTACCGACTTTGATGCCATTTTTGATAAGAAAATCTCTTAGGCATTCATACCATGCTCTTGGGGCTTGCTTGAGCCCATAAAGTGCCTTTGAGAGTTTGTAAACATGGTTAGGGTACTCATTATCTTCAAAGCCGGGAGGTTGCTCAACATAGATCTCTTCCTTGATTGGTCCATTGAGGAAGGCACTTTTCACGTCCATTTGATAGAGCTTAAAGCCATGGTAAGTAGCATAGGCAAGTAATTTACGAATTGATTCAAGCCTAGGTACGGGTGCATAGGTTTCACCGAAATCCAAACCTTCGACTTGTGAGTAGCCCTTGGCCACAAGCCGGGCTTTGTTCCTCGTCACCACACCATGCTCATCTTGCTTGTTGCGGAAGACCCACTTGGTTCCTACAACATTTTGATTAGGACGTGGAACTAATTGCCATACCTCATTTCTCGTGAAGTTGTTGAGCTCCTCTTGCATTGCCAACACCCAATCCAAATCTCTAAGTGCATCCTCTACCCTGTATGGCTCAATAGAGGAGACAAAAGAGCAATGTTCACAAAAATGAGCGACTCGAGGTCGAGTTGTTTCCCCCTTATGAATATCACCGAGGATGGTGTTCACGGGGTGATCTCTTTGAATTGCTTGGTGGACTCTTGGGTGTGGCGGTCTTTGACCATGTCCTTCTTGGTCATCTTCCTTATCTTGATTTTCTTTATCTCCCCCTTGATCATTGCCTTCTTTTTGAGGTGGCTCATTTTCTTGATCTTCGTCTTCATTACCTTGAGCATGTTCCTCATCTTGGGTTGGTGGAGATGCTTGATTGGAAGATGAAGGTTGATCTTGTGCTTGAGTTGGCTCCTTGGATTCTTTAGGACACACATCCCCAATGGACATGTTCCTTAGCGCGACGCATAGAGCCTCTTTGTGGTAGAACCTCCAAGTTATTGGGCCCACATGCACCTGTCCTTGTCCCAAAGACCTCAGACGGCTATGCATGTGCACCAGATAACTTAACAGGATCTGTCCGATTGCCCCAAGGACATCAGATAAACCACTTTCATCCAGAACCGCAGGATTAAGTAACACAAATCACACACACCAACCTTTTTGCAGCGGAATTCTTACTACCAAATTTTACAAGTTACAAAAATTTTGCATTATTTTATCGGAGTGATTACAAAAGTATAAGTTTGAAATATATGCTAGCTCAAATGACCATCCTCAATAAGAAGTATAGAAGGAGTACTTAGACTTATAAGGAGGCCGAGCCCACCGGCACTTAACACCATCAACAGCATCACAAAGTTAGGACCTGAAAAACAACAGGGAATAAAACCCCGAGTACGGAATTACTCAGCAAGACTTACCCGACTAAAGAAAAGACTCTCAAGGGTATGCTGGTTATAAGGGAGTCAAGGTAAGGTTTCTCAATGATCAAAGACTCTGTTTTGCATAGATGCTTACTAAAAGTGGATCCTTAAAATCCAATTTTATTGTCAAGTTAGGTAAAATTACCTGCATCTAGAGTTCTTTCTAACCTAGTTCAATCACTTAACCTGCACTAGCCAATTTCTTAACAAGTCCTTCATCTTTACTGGAGTTCTACGTATAAGTCAGTGACCAAGTCTCCATAACCGCGAAGGTACGACGATCCGAATCGATTATACTCATCTGAGGATCTCCAATCACACGACATATGTAGCACTTAACCCTTGCATATGTCAACCCGCCACCGGGGTTCTTAAGACCAGATCAGGTTCACGCGAACCGAGAGCACAGATACACCACCGTCTAGCCTCTTGCCACGGAGGGTACACGCTACTCTCGCCACCGCTCCATGCTCATTCCGTGTTATCTTATTCTGGCCTTAGTCTGCCCGAGGCAAGGCTTACCCATGACGAGGCATGTGACCAGTTAAAGGGTCCTCGGTCAGCAGGCATACATCGACACGGTCCTTAATCGACTCAGACGGAGACACTACACCGAGACTCTCTTCTCGTGCAAGTCACCTGCCCGGTCTCAGCTTAATCATTTAAAACCCAAAGCTTGGTACCTGGCAGAGGTACATCTTTTCCGATGTTGAACCCATCACGACCATGATGGATCCACCATCAAGTTTTGTTTTCAAAAACATCCTTCCCACTTTGCCAATCATCTTTTGTAAAACAAAACCTTTTGTTTTGCTAGAGCAATACTAAGCATAGTAAAAACCTTTTGTGAAAACAGGGTTTCAAGGAAGATAATCAAGTTCAAGGAAGGTAATGCAGGAATTGTTTAAGCATTCAACTCCTATTACCTAATGCATCAATCAAGTGAGAAAGATTTTTAAAAACATCAAGGAAGGTGGCAAATGCACCGGGGCTTGCCTGAATAACACTAGGTTAGTGTTTGTTAGGCGACATCCACTTGACGATCATCCTTTGTCTTGGTACTCGTTCAATTTTCCATCTTCAGATTCGTCCATCAGCATCATCATGCGGATTAGCCCGCGCTTAGGGTCGACTTGGGTTGTCTTCCGCATTACGCAATTAATTAACGTACCTGAATGAAATGCATTATGCATATGAATGCATATCGACAAGAATATCACAAACCTAAATAGTGCTACGCGATAGCGAAACACCTAGCGGCGAGGCGTTGTACAATTTTATACGAAAATACTAGCTATCAACGTATGACTAAGCGCAATAATTACGCTTCTCGAACCTAACACAAACATCACGAACAACAAACTATACACATGAAATACAATTAGCTTGATCCCAACTTATTAATTAATTAATTAAATTCTAAACTTATCCCTTGCTTTATAAATTATACTACATCTTTATAAGTGATTAAAATATTTTATCATCACACAGGCCTACTAATATTCTACTCGGTACACTAATTCAGCTAAGTGACCGGAATAGCGAAATAACTCGCCATAGCTGAATCTGGCTCGATAATCGCAAAAACCGCGAAGTTGACGAGAGTTTCGCAACTCACGCAATTTATCGAGCACCTAATGAGCATCACACTAGCACATTAATTTATCTAACGATCGAACTATTCTAAATAATTCATCAGTTTACCGTTTCAACAGCTGACTCGAATCCGCAAGATCGGTAGTGATTTTCTGATTCAATTGTCAAGCGCTTGGCAGGTGCCACACGAACTTCACGCACACCACCATCCAGTCTTTGGACATCTTCTCTTGGAAATTCTTTTGTCAGCGCGATCACAATTCAGAGACACCGCGTAGGGATCGACATCGAGACGGGCGACCGAACGACGACAACAAGACAAAGGTTAGAGACGACCGAAAATCAGCGACAAGCACTAGAGTTTTACGACGGCCTAGGACGGGTGCGAAGACTGATATCAGGGAAATTTGCGATGGCAGTGAGGCTCGACGGCGAACGACGCGACGACGAACGACGACAACCGGCGAGGTCGACGACGCGATAGGGAATTAAAGCCGAGCGAGCCCAGAGGGCACGCTGGCGAGCAGGAAACCGCGCGAGCACTAGACAGGGAAAACGATGGGCTCGACAACACGCGAAGCCAGCGACGACAGTTGAATCGGCAACAAAGCGTTGGCGAATTCGATGAACACGACCACAGTCGCGTGCTGACGCGGTCAAGATAACAGTGGCTGACGAACTCGCAACAGAAGCGATGACGACGCGTCACGGCAAGCTGGAATAGGGACGCGTCAACATGGGGCTGGATTCGGCGTGGGAGCTCGACGTGTCGCGTGCTGACGCGGTCAAGATAACAGTGGCTGACGAACTCGCAACAGAAGCGATAACGACGCGTCCGGCAAGCTGGAATAGGGACGCGTCAACATGGGGCTGGATTCGGCGTGGGAGCTCGACGTGCACGGATTTTAGTTTCGTTGCTCTACGCACGACGCGTGGACAGACAAGAAGCAGGGACGCGTGACAAAATCCTGGGCGCGACGCAGAGAGTTCCATGGCGCGCGGCGAGCAGGAAGATCCGGGCTGGGGCATCACGGTCTGCTGCGCAGCCATGTAGACGAGTAAAGGGAGCAGGGAAATTTCACGCGTGCGGTAGCCGAAACAGAGACGCGAGCGAACAGTCGACCGAGCTGGAGGGGCAAGGGAGCTGGAGAATCGTCGGCCATGGAGGATAGGGACGAACGGCAGGGGAGCTCACAGCTGGGACTGGAATCTGAGCCCGAGCGCGGCACACGCAGGGAGAAAGGAGTAGCAGGGAGGGGCGGCTGGGCGGCACTAGCAGGGAAGCAGGCGAGCAGATGGGCATGGCGCTGGGAGAGGGGTAAGGGAGGGAGCTCCGCGAGCAGAGCGCGACGCTGGGGTTCACGCGGCCATGGCGAGCTGGGCACCGGCGCTGGAAGGTGCACAGCGCGCAGAGGAAGATACAGAGGAGGCGCTGGGGAAGAAGACGCCGGGAATCCGACCAGGGACGCGCCATAGGAGACGGGCGCGCGAGGGGCAAGCCGAGGAGATGGACGCGCAGAACGCCGAGCCCAGCGCGCACACACAGGAAGATGGAGCGCGCGGTGAAGAAGAAAAAATTGGAGCACGCAGGGGATGAAGATAAAGGAGATTCTGTGCTTGAGCGGCGATGGGATTTGTTCGAAGCTGAGCAGCGGCAAAAATCGGATCCAGGAGCGGTAGGATTTTTCCTCCAGGAGCGAAGCCACGCGCAGGGCAAAAGAAAGAAAATCAGAGCTGCGGCTGGGGGAAAAAATCAAGAGAGAGAGAGGGAGTGACGTGAGGATAGGGATGAAGGAGATGTTTACTACTACCCGTTATCTATATTAAAAAATTTAGATCTGGGCGAGGAACGACGGCCCGAGTTAACTGTTTTTGACACTTCCGACAGCTTCCTTTGTCGAGTTCTAATTAAATTTGCTTGGGGATGAAAATTAGCCGAGTGGGTCGGGCTCCCGAATTCGTATTCGCGCGAGCGATGAATTTTAAATAATCACCGGACACGCCGATTTTCAGAACAAATATGTTCCAAACAACACGAAAATTTAGGAAGAGCCCGAATAAATAAAATTAATGTCGAACTCACGACAAATAAAACAGATGCGATATTAAAAATCGTGAAAGGTGAAGATGTTTAAAATTTAGCATCTGTTTTATCCACTGATATTACGTGCTTAAATCCGTACTCGTCGTCGAGCGGAATATAAACACCAGGGGTGTTACACTCTTCATCATCTAGCTCATCAAGATCAACTTGCTCCACTTGGGAGCCATTAGCCTCATCAAACACAATGTCACAAGAAACTTTAACTAGTCCAGTGGACTTGTTAAAGACTCTATATGCCCTTGTGTTTGAATCATATCCGAGTAAAAAACCTTCTACTGCCTTAGGAGCAAATTTAGTTTTTCTTCCTCTTTTAACAAGAATAATACATTTGCTACCAAAGACTCTAAAATATGAAACTTTGGGCTTCTTGAGGATTCAGTGAAGGTAGAGTCGGTTGATGGAGTAGCAAGCGGTGTTAATCACCTCGGCCCAAAACCGGTCCGGTGTCTTGTACTCATCAAGCATGGTCCTCGCTATGTCTAGTAGAGTTCTATTCTTCCTCTCCACTACACCATTTTGTTGAGGTGTGTAGGGAGAAGAGAACTCATGCTTGATGCCCTCCTCCTCAAGGAAGCCTTCAATTTATGGATTCTTGAACTCCATCCCATTGTCGCTTCTAATCTTTTTGATTCTTAAGCCGAACTCATTTTGAGCTCGTCTCAAGAATCCCTTTAAGGTCTCTTGGGTTTGTGATTTATCCTGCAAAATGAATACCCAAGTGAAGCGAGAATAATCATCCACAATTACTAGACAGTACTTACTCCCGCCGATGCTTATGTAAGCTATCGGGCTGAATAAGTCCATGTGGAGTAGCTCGAGTGGCCTGTCCGTTGTCATGATGTTCTTGTGTGGATGGTGGACACCAACTTGCTTTCCTGCTTGGCATGCGCTACAAACCCTGTCTTTCTCAAAATAAACATATGTTAGTCCTAAAATGTGTTCTCCCTTTAGAAGCTTGTGAAGATTCTTCATCCCAACATGGGCTAGTCGGCGATGCCAGAGCCAACCCATATTAGTCTTAGCAATTAAGCAAGTGTCGAGTTCAGCTCTATTGAAATCAACTAAGTATAGCTGACCCTCTAACACTCCCTTAAATGCTACTGAATCATCACTTCTTCTAAAGACAGTAACACCTACATCAGTAAATAGACAGTTGTAGCCCATATTGCATAATTGGGAGACAGAAAGCAAATTGTAATCTAAAGAATCTACAAGAAAAACATTAGAAATAGAATGGTCAGGTGATATATCAATTTTACCAAGTCCTTTGACCAAACCTTGATTTCCATCCTCGAATGTGATAGCTCTTTGGGGATCTTGGTTTTTCTCATAGGAGGAGAACATCCTTTTCTCCCCAGTCATGTGGTTTGTGCATCCGCTATCAATGATCCAACTTGAGCCCCCAGATGCATAAACCTGCAAAACAGTTTTAGGCCTTGTTCTTAGGTACCCAAACGGTCTTGGGTCCTTTTATGTTAGAAACAAGCACCTTGGATACCCAAACACAAGTCTTTGACCCCTTGTGTTTGGCCCCAACATATTTGGCAACTACTTTGCCTGATTTGTTAGTCATCACATAAGAAGCATCTAAAGTCTTAAATGAAATAATAGGCTCATTTGATGCAGTAGGAGTTTTCTTTTTAGGCAATTTAACATGGGTTGATTGCCTAGAGCTAGAAGCCTCATTTTTATACATAAAAGCATGATGTGAAACAGAATGAGACTTCCTAGAATGAATTCTCCTAATTTTATGTTCGGGATAACCAGCAGGATATAAAATATAGCCCTCGTTATCCTGAACCATGGGAGCTTTGCCCTTAACAAAGCTAGACAATTTCTTAGGGGCATTAAGCTTGACATTGCCTCCCTGTTGGAAGCCAATGCCATCCTTAATGCCAGGGCGTATCCCATTATAGAGCATGCTCCTAGCAAATTTAAATTTTTCATTTTCTATTTCATGCTCATTAATTTTTGCACTAAGTTGAGCTATGTGATCATTTTGTTGTTTAATTAAGGCTAGGTGATCATGGATAGCATCAACATTAACATCTCTACATCTAGTACAGATAGAAACATGATCAACCTTAGATGTAGATGGTTTGCAAACATTTAATTCATCAATCTTAGCATGTAACATGGCATTTTCATTTCTAAGATTGGAAATAGAAACATTGCAAACATTCAAATCTTTAGCCTTAGAAATCAATTTATCATTCTCAATCTTAAGGCTAGAAAGAGATTCATTCAATTTATCAATCTTTGTAATTAAACTAGCATTTTCATTCTTAAGATTGACACTTGAATCATCACTAGCATTTAACTTCTCAACCTTAGCAAATAAATTGGCATTCTCAGTTTTAAGGTTGGAAATTGAATCATGGCAAATCCTAAGCTCATTAGACAAATTTTCACATTTTTCTACTTCCTGAGCATAGGCATTCTTTATCTTAACATGCTTTTTGTTTTCCTTAATAAGGAATTCCTCTTGACTATCCAAGAGTTCATCCTTCTCATGAATAGCACCTATTAATTCATTTAATTTTTCTTTTTGTTGCATGTTAAGATTGGCAAAAAGACTAAGCAAATCATCCTCATCTTCACTAGAGCTACCCTCATCACTAGATGTTGTATATTTAGTGGAGGCTCTAGATTTTACCTTCTTCTTCTTGCCGTCCTTTGCCATGAGGCACTTGTGGCCGACGTTGGGGAAGAGAAGACCCTTGTTGACGGTGATGTTGGCGGCGTCGTCGTCGGAGGAGGAGTCGGTGGTGCTCTCATCGGAGTCCCATTCCTGACACACGTGGGCATCGCCGCCCTTCTTATAGTATCTCTTCTTCTCCTTCTTCTTCCCTCTCTTGTCGTCGCCCCTGTCTCTGTCACTAGATATAGGACATTTTACAATAAAATGACTGGGCTTACCACATTTGTACCAAACTTTCTTGGAGCGGGGTTTGTAATCCTCCCCCCTCCTTTGCTTAAGGATTTGGCGGAAGCTCTTGATGATGAGCGTCATTTCCTCGTTGTCGAGCTTGGAGGCATCGATGGGAAGCCTACTTGATGTAGACTCTTCTTTCTTTTCTTCCGTCGCTTTGAATGCGACGGGTTGCACCTCGGGTGTGGAGGTACCGCCTTGCTCGATGATTTGTTTGGAGCCTTTGATCATCAACTCAAAGCTCACAAACTTTCCTATAACTTCCTTTGGAGACATTAGCTTATATCTAGGATCACCACAAATTAATTGAACTTGCGTAGGATTACGAAAAACGAGTGATCTTAGAATAACCTTGACCATTTCATGGTCATCCCATTTGGTGCTCCTGAGGTTGCGCACTTGGTTGACCAAGGTCTTGAGCCGGTTGTACTTTGCTTGTGGCTCCTCTCCTTGGTTGAGGATGAATCGACCGAGCTCCCCCTCGATCGTCTCCCGCTTGGTGATCTTTGTCACCTCATCTCCTTCGTGCGCGGTTTTGAACACGTCCCAAATCTCCTTGGTACTCTTCAACCCTTGCACTTTGTTATACTCCTCTCGACTTAAAGAGGCGAGGATTATAGTAGTGGCTTGGGAGTTGAAGTGCCGGATTTGGGCAACCTCGTCCGAATCGTAGCCTTCATCCCCCACCGATGGTACCTGCTCTCCAAACTCAACAATGTCCCAAATACTAGCGTGGAGTGAGGTTAGATGATGCCTCATTTTATCACTCCACATACTATAATCTTCACCATAAAAAACGGGTGGTTTGCCTAATGGGACAGAAAGCAAAGGAGTGTGTTTGGAAATGCAAGGGTAGCGTAGGGGGATCTTACTAAACTTCTTGCGCTCATGGCGCTTAGAAGTGATAGACGGCGCATCGGAGCTGGATGTGGAGGGAGATGAAGAATCAGTCTCGTAGTAGACCACTTTCTTCATCTTCTTCTTGTCGCCACTCCGATGCGACTTGATGTGGGGAAGGGATTCCTCCTTTCCTTTGGCGCCGTACTCCCTTGATGGAGCCTTCCCATGGCTTGTGGCCTTCTTGCCGGTCATGATCTCCTTCTTGGCGTGATCTCCCGACATCACTTCGAGCGGTTAGGCTCTAATGAAGAACCGGGCTCTGATACCAATTGAAAGTCGCCTAGAGGGGGGTGAATAGGCGGAATCTGAAATTTATAAACTTAAGACACAACTACAAGCCGGGGTTAGCGTTAGAAATAAATCGGAGTCCGTAAGAGAGGGTGAAAAACAAATCAAAGGCAAATGAAGCAAATGACACGGTGATTTGTTTTACCGAGGTTCGGTTCTTGAGAACCTAGTCCCCATTGAGGTGGTCACAAAGACCGGGTCTCTTTCAACCCTTTCCCTCTCTCAAGCGGTCACCTAGACCGAGTGAGCTTTCTCCTCAATCAAACGGGTCACTTAGACCCCTACAAAGACCACCACAACTTGGTGTCTCTTGCTTTGATTACAAATGTCTTGAGAACAAGAATGGGAAAGAAGAAAGCGATCCAAGCGACAAGAACTCAAATGAACACGAAAATCTCTCTCTCACAAGTCACTGGTTTTGGACTTTGGAGAGGATTTGATCTCTTGTTTGTGTCTTGGAGTGAAGTCTAGAGCTCTTGTATTGAATGCAATATGCTGAAAACTTGGATGCCTTGAATAGTGGTGGTTGGGGGTATTTATAGCCCCAACCACCAAAACAGCCGTTGGGGAGGGCTGATGTCGATGGGCGCACCAGACAGTCCGGTGCGCCACCGGACACTGTCCAGTGTGCCAGCCACGTCACCCAACCGTTAGGGTTCTAACGGTTTCGACCATTGGAGCTCTAACTTCTTGGGGCACCAGACAGTCCGGTGCTGCACCGGACAGGCACTGTTCACTGTCCGGTGCACCTTTTGGCGCTGCTATGACTCTGCGCGAACTGTCCGCGCACTGTTCACACGCACTATTCACTTTGGCAGACGACCGTTGGCGCAGTAGCCGTTGCTTCGCTTGGCGCACCGGATAGTCCAGTGCTACACTGGGCAGTCCGGTGAATTATAGCGGAGCGGCCTCCAAGAAACCCGAAGATGAGGAGTTCAAAGTGTACGGTCCCTGGTGCACCGGACACTGTCCGGTGGCACACCGGACAGTCCGGTGCGCCAAACCAGGGCAGCCTTCGATTTCCTTTGCTCCTTTCTTTTTGAACCCTAACTTTAACCTTTTATTGGCTTGTGTTGAACCTTTGGCACCTGTAGAACATTTAATCTAGAGCAAACTAGTTAGTCCAATTGTTTGTGTTGGGCAATTCAACCACCAAAATCATTTAGGAAAAGGTTTGACCCTATTTCCCTTTCAGGATACACTCAAGATTTCTCACGAGGGTAATGACGCCACCATGATCACCAAGATGGAACTAGTGGAAGGCGAGCTGGGGAGATTCGCCATGAGAAGGGGAGAGGAGCCAACACAAACGTACAACAGGCTCAAGACCCTTGTCAACAAAATTTGAAGCTATGGAAGTACAAGATGGACGGATCATGACGTCGTCCGACGCATGCTAAGGTCATTCACCGTTATTGATCCTCATCTTGTAAATCTTATTCGTGAGAACCCTAGGTACACCAAGATGACACCCGAAGAAATTCTTGGAAAATTCGTGAGCGGGCGCATAATGGTAAAGGAAGCGAGGTATGTGGAATATGCCTTAAACGGATCGCTTCCTCTACACGAGCCACAACCCGTTGCTCTCAAAGTAACCAGCAGCAAGGAGGCACTACCTAGCAAGGTAGCACAAGTGGAGGCTGCCGGGCTCAACGAGGACAAAATGGCGCTCATCATCAAGCATTTCAAGTTGCCTTGAAGGGACACAAGGAGTACCCTAACAAGAACAAATCAAGGGGAAAGCGCTCCTGCTTCAAATGCGGTAAGTATGGTCATTTCATAGCACAATGTCCCGATAATAACAATGACCAGGCACGAGAAAAATATGGGAAGAAGGAAAGGAAGAAGAACTACATGAAAGCGAAGGGCGAGGCACACATTGGAAAAGAGTGGGACTCCGACTATTCTTCATCCGACTCCGATGATGAAGGACTAGCTGCCTCGACCTTCAACAAGTCTTCTCTCTTCCCCAACGAACGACACACATGCCTCATGGCTAAGGAGAAGAAGGTATGTATATGAGATACACCTAAGTACACTTCTTCTAGTGATGAGGAATTCTCTGATGATGATGAAATAGATTATAGCGATCTTTTTAAATGGTTAGATAGATCTAAGGTAGACAAAATAAATGAATTGATTGATACTCTTAATGAAAAAGATAAGTTACTAGAAAAACAAGAAGATATTCTCTATGAGGAACATGATAAGTTTATTAGTGTTCAAAAATATCTTGCACTAGAAGTTAAGAGAAATGAATTGTTGTCTTCTGAGTTTTCTACCTGTCATGATTCTATTTCTAGTCTAAAAAATTTGAATGCTGATTTAAACACTGAACTAGAAAAAGTTAATGTGGCTAGCTCATGTGTAGAGCATGTTGTAATCTGCAATAGGTGTAAAGATTTTAATATTGATGCTTGTAATGAACATGTCTCTACTATTCTTAAATTGAACAATGATGTTGCAAGACTTAATGCTCAACTTAAGACTTGCAAGGATGACTATGAGAAACTAAAATTTGCAAGGGATGCCTACACCATTGGTAAGGATGAACTTGGTTTCCAAAAGGAGACCAAGAACTTTACAAGCCATAGGACTTCCAATCTCAACAAGGAGAAAGGGAAGGCTCCTATGGCTAGTAGTTCTCAAAAGAATCATGCTTATCTGTACAAGAAAGTTCCTAATGTTACTCATCATGATAAATGTCATAGTCATTATGTTTTTCCTGTGTGCCATGATGATGTATTTAGTTCTCATGCCATGTTTGCAACCAGCTCCTCGTATGCTCATGGTAAAAATAGGCCTAGGCATAATCATGTTGTTTCTCATGTGCCTAGGAAAGTATCCACTAGTCCAACTGCTATTTATCGTACATGTGATGCTTCATTTGTACTGTCATGTAAAAATGCTAAAGTAGTTGCTAGAAAGTTGGGATCTAAATGCAAGAGAGACAAAACTTGCATTTGGGTTCTAAAATCTGTTGTGACTAACCTTGTAGGACCTAACAAGAGTTGGGTACCTAAAACCCAAGCTTAATTACCTTGAAGGTTTATGTATCCGGAGGCTCAAGCTGGATCATTGATAGCGGATGCACAAACCACATGACGGGGGAGAAGAAAATGTTCACCTCCTACGTCAAAAACAAGGATTCCCAAGACACTACCATCTTTGGAGATGGGAATCAAGGCAAGGTTAAAGGCTTAGGCAAAATTACCATCACAACCGAGCACTCGATCTTAAATGTGTTTTTAGTAGAATCGCTTAGGTACAATTTATTATCTATAAGCCAATTATGTCATATGGGCTATAATTGTTTATTTACAAATATTGATGTATCTGTCTTTAGAAGGAGTTATGGTTCATTAGCCTTTAAGGGTGTATTAGACGACAAGCTCTACTTAGTTGATTTCTCAAAAGAGAATGCCGATCTAGATGCATGCTCAATCGCTAAGACTAATATGGGCTGGCTCTGGCACCACCGTCTAGCACCCATTGGAATAAAGAACCTTCATAAACTTCTAAAGGGAGAACATGTGTTAGGACTAACCGATGTCAGTTTTGAGAAAGACAGACCTTGTGCAACATGCCAGGCAGGAAAGCAGGTGGGGAGCACCCATCAAAGCAAGAATGTAATGACGACATCAAGACCACTAGAACTCTACACATGGACCTCTTTGGGACCATTGCCTATCTCAGCATCAGGGGAAGTAAGTATGGTCTTGCTATAGTTGATGATTTTTCCCGCTTCACTTGGGTGTTCTTTTCCAGGATAAAACTGAAACCCAAGGAACCCTAAAGCGCTTCTTAAGGAGAGCTCAAAATGAATTTGAGCTAAGGGTGAAAAAGATAAGGAGCAAGAGTGGATCTGAATTCAAGAACCTTCAAGTCGAAGATTTTCTTGAGGATGAAGGCATCAAGCACGAGTTCTTCGCTCCCTACACACCACGACAAAATGGTGTAGTAGAGAGGAAGAACAGGACGTTAATTGACATGGCGAGGACTATGCTTGGAGAATACAAGACGCCTGAGTGGTTTTGGTCGCAAGCTGTGAATACAGCCTGCCATGCCATAAACCGGCTCTATCTGCATTGCCTCCTCAAGAAGACATCTTATGAACTCCTAACCGGTAATAAACCCAATGTTTCCTATTTTCGTGTATTTGGGAGCAAATGCTACGTCTTGATAAAGAAAGGTAGGCATTCGAAGTTTGCTCCCAAAGCTGTAGAAGGGTTTTTACTAGGGTATGACTCAAATACAAAAGCGTATAGGGTCTTCAACAAATCATCAGGATTAGTTGAAGTCTCTAGCGATGTTGTATTTGATGAAACTAATGGCTCTCCAAGAGAGCAAGTTGATCTTGATGATGTAGATGAAGATGAGGTTCCGACGGCCGCAATGCGAACAATGCCGATAGGTGAGGTTCGACCACATGAACCACAAGAACAAGATCAACCTTCTTCCTCTACGTTGATGTATCCCCCAACTCAAGACGATGAACAAGTACCTCAAGAAGAAGGGTGGGATCAAGGGGGAGCACATAAAGAGCATGATAAGGAAGAAGAAGCATCACGAGTTCCTCCAACTCAAGTCTAGACGATGATTCAAAGGAATCATCCAGTGGATCAGATTCTAGGTGATATCAGCAAGGGAGTAACAACTCGCTCACGTTAAGCTAATTTTTGTCAGCATTACTCGTTTGTTTCTTCTATTGAGCCTTTCAGGGTAGAAGAAGCCTTGCAGGATCCAGACTGGGTATTGGCCATGCAGGAAGAGCTCAACAACTTCAAAAGAATTGAAGTGTGGAGCCTGGTGCCACGTCCAAAGCAAAATGTTGTGGGAACCACGTGGGTGTTCCGCAACAAGCAAGATGAACACGGTGTGGTGACAAGAAACAAAGACCGACTTGTGGCAAAAGGTTATGCCCAAGTCGCAGGTTTGGATTTTGAGGAGACTTTTGCTCCTGTAGCTAGGCTATAATCAATTCGAATTTTATTGGCCTATGCTGCTCACCACTCTTTTAAGCTTTTTCAAATGGACGTGAAGAGCGCCTTCCTCAATGGACCAATCAAGGACGATGTATACGTGGAATAACCCCCTGTCTTTGAGGATGATAGGTATCCCGACCATGTCTACAAGCTCTCTAAGGCGCTCTATGGGCTTAAGCAAGCCCCAAGAGCAAGGTATGAATGTCTTAGAGATTTCCTTATTACTAATGCTTTCAAGGTTGTGAAAGCTAATCCTACTCTCTTTACTAAGGCTTGCAATGGTGATCTTTTTGTATGCCAAATATATGTCGATGACATTATATTTGGTTCTACTAATCAAAAGTCTTGTGAGGAGTTTAGCAGGGTGATGATGCAATAGTTCGAGATATCAATGATGGGTGAGTTGAACTACTTCCTTGGATTTCAAGTGAAGCAACTCAAGGAAGGAACCTTCATCTCCCAAACGAAGTACACTCAAGATTTGCTAAAGAGGTTTGAGATGAAGGAGGCAAAGCCTGCAAATACACCGATGGGAACGGACAGACATCTTGACCTCAATAAAGGAGGTAAATCCATTGATCAAAAGGCATACCGGTCTATGATAGGATCCTTACTTTATCTCTGTGCTAGTAGACCAGATATTATGCTAAGTTTATGCATGTGTGCTAGATTTCAATCCGACCCCAAGGAATGTCACCTTGTGGCCGTTAAGCGAATTCTTAGATATTTAGTTTCTACGCCTTGCTTCGGGATCTGGTATCCAAAGGGGTCTACCTTTGACTTAATCGGATACTTAGATTCCAACTATGCCGGGTGCAAGGCTGATAGGAAGAGTACATCAAGGACTTGTCAGTTTCTGGGAAGGTCCCTGGTGTCCTAGAGCTCTAAGAAACAAACTTCTGTTGCCCTATCCACCGCTGAGGCCGAGTATGTTGCCACAGGACAGTGTTGCGTGGAACTACTTTGGATGAGGCAAACCCTCCGGGACTTTGGCTACAATCTAAGCAAAGTCCCACTCCTATGTGACAATGAGAGTGCAATCCGCTTGGCAGATAATCCTATTGAACACAGCCGCACTAAGCATATAGACATCCGGCATCACTTCTTGAGAGACCACCAGCAAAAGGGAGATATCGATATTTATCATATTAGCACCGAGAACCAGCTAGCCGATATCTTCACCAAGTCTTTAGATGAGAAAAGGTTTTGAAGGTTGCGTAGTGAGCTCAATGTCTTAGATTCGCGTAACTTGGATTGATCTATAGCATACATGTGTTCTATGTCTTTGATCATGTTACTTTAAGCATTAATGTTTTTCTTTGCTTGGTGTTCAAGTTGTACAAGTCATCCCCGGACCTCACAAGTCCCTATGCAAATGATGCACATGTTTAGGGGGAGGATGTGCTACAACTTGACTCCTTTGAGACTAACTTGTTTGTTGAGTACTCTTGAAATAGTCTCAAAGGTGTACTGAAAGGGAAAAAGTGAACTTGGACAAAGAAAGGGCTTCCACTGCACTCCCGTATAAGTGTATCTTGTCCCAAGTTTGTACAAATGTTCTCATTGCCTTTTGCTCTTATTTGGATCGGCCAAAAGTTCTCCTGTTTTGGTGCTTAATGCCAAAGGGGGAGAAATTAAGGCCAAAGCAAATGGATCAACCAACCACTTGTGAATTTCAAAACTTGTAGAGTTAGAATCTTTGTGTTTTGACCAAAATCCTCTAATTGTAAGAATTGGTCTCTTATGGGGGAGAATTTTGATTATGGGAAAAAGGGGGAGTTTGTGACATTTGATCAAATTTACTCTTGAAAGATCTCTTGATTTGCCAAAACAAGTGTTTTTGATATATAGATAGGAAAAAGAATTTGTTTTGTGAAAATAAACCAAGTGGTGGCAAAAATGATCCAAATATGCCAAATCCTATGTGAGTTAAACTAGTCTTCAATTTGCACTCTTTAGCTTCTCTTAAAAATGTTGTTGCATTTTAAGTTGCTTTTAATGTGTTGGCATAAATCACCAAAAAGGGGAGATTGAAAGGGAAATGTGCCTTTGGGCCATTTCTATAAATGTTTTGGTGATTAGATGTCCAACACATGTTATTGTGGTGTACTAAGTGGTTGAGAGATGCAAATCAAAGAATCAAGGTATGACTCTGGCCTTAGTAAATTTTTTTAGTACTAACATATTTCTCTAAGTGCTAGGAACCTTGTTTAATCAAAAGAAATTGGATTGGAGAAGTTTGGCTAAGTCCAGCCAAACTTGCACCACCGAAGTGACTTTCCGTTGCACAGGCTGGTTCAGCAGTGAACTCGCTGCTCTCGGAAATCAGCAAGGGCGCTGTCGGCGTTTTGGACCCGCGAGGACCCTCAACCAACTAGTGAATTTGTTGTTGCGTGTCCCTGCCCAGATGGGTTGATGCAAGATGGAACACAAGAGGGAAATGAGGCTTATGTTATCTTGCACCGGGGTGCTCGTAGTAGGGGTTACAAGCGTCGCGAGAGAGCGAGGGCGAGAGCGAGAGAGAGTCCCTGCGTGCGTCCGTCTCTACCTATCTCGTCTGCCCCGTGTCTCTCTATGTCAACATGTGTCAACGTGTTTGGCGTCTGTCAACGTGTCTCGCGTCTGTCAACGTGTCTGGCATCTGTCAATGTGTCTGGCGTGCCTTAGGAAGGCCCTGGACATCCCCTTTTATAGATACAAGGAGATGCCCAGCTGTACAATGGGGTGTAGCTATGTGCCAACGTGGCTGGCGGAGAAGCGCCTTGAGCCCTGTACGTGTGCTAACGTGGCTGTCGGAGAAGTGCCTTGAGCCCTATAGAAGCATAGCTGGCGGTGCGGCATGGATGTTGTTGATGTTTCCTTGCTTCCATAGGAGGTTGAGAGCAATCCGACGTCATGGGCACACGCGGGGAACCATCATTACCTGTTACCGGAGTAACCTTAGATGGGACCCCGATCTTGTTTTTTCATAGCCTGAGGCAGCTAGCTAGGAGTACGGTAATGATGTATCCCTTGTAGCGTAGTCGGTCCGAGGCTGGGGTCGGGCGAGGCAGAGACTTCTCCTGAGGCCGAGGTTGAGGTCGGGCGAGGATGTGACTCCTCCCGAGGCCGAGGCTGTGGCCGAGGCCCGAGGTCGGGCGAGACGGGGACCTTCCCCCGAGGCCGAGGCCTAGGGTCGGGTGAGGCGGAGACCTTCCCCAAGGCCGGGGCTGAGGCCGAGGCCTAGGGTTGGGCGAGGCGGAGACCTTCCCCGAGGCTGGGGCTGAGGCCGAGGCTTGGGGTCAGGCGAGGCGGAGCTCCCTATCGCGCCCGAGGCTGAACTCGGGAGAGGTCACATCTTGCTGTTGTCAGTCTTGCCCTGGTGGTTGGCACAGTAGCCGGAGCGGGGTGAATATAGCTGTTCTCCTGTCAGAACGGTCAGTAAAGGGGCGAAGTGACTGCGGTCACTTTGACCTTGCCGACTGAGGCACACGTGTCAGGATAAGGTGTCAGGCGATCCCCGCATTAAATGCGCATGCGATACGGTCGGTTGGTAAGGCGATTTGGTCGAGGTCGCTGCACGACAAAGTCTACCCAAGCTGGGCTTCGGGCGAGCCGATGGTGCGCCCACTGCTTGAGGAGGCCCTCGGGCAAGGCGTAAATTCGTACAGGACTACTGTTCCCGCCTGAGGCTGGGCTTGGATGAGGTCACGTCCCTCGGTAGACGTGGCCTTAACTTGAACCGTGCCTTATCAGCCGTGTATGGTTTGTTCTGAAGGTGTTATCCGGCCGAATTAAGGAGCATTGGGGGTACCCCTAATTACGGTCCCCGATAGTAGCCCCCGAGCCTCGAAGGGAGTGTTGGTACTCGGTTGGAGGTTCTGCCAGATTTTTTGCAAGGGGACCGACCCTTCTCGGTTATGTTTTGTTCCGGTGGGTGCGCGCGAGCGCACCCGCCGGGTGTAGCCCCCGAGGCCTCGGAGGAGTGGTTTGACTCCTTTGAGGTCTTAATCCTTTTTGTGATGCCTCGGTCGGCCTTGTTGTTCCCTCATGCGTCCTGGCCGTAGCCCGGGTGCACGGTTAGGCTCCGAGTTTTTACGCTGGTTTGTTGACGTGGTCAATAGTTTGGCCGTAGCCTGGTGCGAGAGCAGCCCCCGAGCCTCTGCATGGAGCGAGAGGACGATCAAGGACCATCTTGACTTTTATCGTACGCCCCTTCGTCGCCTCTCCGCGAGGAGGAAGGGGGGGGGGGGGGGGAAGCGCCATGTTACCCTCGGAGGGCACCGAACATGGTGTTTCCAGTGAGTTGCTAGCGGGTGATTCGAGTGGACGCCCGAGCCCCGTTCGATAAGGGTCGTCTAGTGGCCCAAGGGCGCGCTCCAAAAGTACCTGCAGGTGATTTGCTGGACCCGGACCCATTCGATAGGGTCCGAGGGCTCGGTGCCTCCCTCCGGTGGGATTCCATTACAAATCGTTCCCGCTGGTCTTGGAAATGTCCTAGGGTACCTTGGGAGCGTAGCCTAAGCCTCGGCCATGTAACGAACGTACCTAGGGTCATCCCTGACTCTGCGTGCTCTGGGGCGGCTGTCGAACCCTTCCGAGGGGCCAGCCTTCGAACCCCTGATCAGTAGTGGGCTTGGAGCCCAAGTGCTCTGGGGCGGTTGCCGAACCCCGGAGGGCACAACCTTCGAACCCCTGATCAGTAGGAGGGCTCAAGGCCCATTTCCTTCGTTGGGAAGGATCCTTTTTGAAATATCCCCCTTCCCAGTCCCTGTGGCAAGATAGAGAGAGAGGAAAAGGAAAAGGATATGAATTTAAATAATGTGGCGCACCTTTTTCGACGTGACCATCATGACGGAGGTGAAACGACACTTGCTTTGCCTGCCGGAGGTGTCGCTTGCCCTGCCAAGGAGTTAATGCAATGGGACAGGCGATTCGCGGGGCATCTGTTGCACGTGCGCGAGTCGTTCGAGGAATAGAAAGACCGTTTCACCTTCGAGTTTGAATTTTGCGACAGGTTTGGGCGAGGATTTGGGTGGATCTCGCCCGGGCCTTTATATACCCGGAAGAGGGGCCGGTGGTGGTTCTTTACCCTACCATTTGCGCTTGCCTTCTGCTTTGGTTTCTGCAACCTAAGAGAATAGCCAGAGAAAAGGAAACCGTACACCTCATCCCTTCCGCTTCCACCACCTTCGTTCGGCGATGGCTGACAAGGTGACCGTCGTTCCGCCGTGCGACCCGTGGCCTTTCTCCATCGTCGCTGTGGTGGACCTGGAGGCCCTTGTTGCTGATGGTTTGCTTGTCCCCTCTCCGGTGGGCCGCAGCCGGAGTGGATGGCCCCCACGAGCGAGGCTGACCCGACTCCGCTACCGAGGTATGTGGTCAGTTTCATCCCCTTCCATGAGTGGGGGTTTGGAGTCCCAGCGAGCCGCTTCATGCGGGCGCTCGTGCACCACTACGGGGTGGAGCTGCATAACTTCAACCCCAACTCTATCGCGCAAGCGGCCATCTTCGCGGCGGTTTGTGAGGGTTTTTTGGGGATTGACCCTCACTGGGACCTGTGGACCCATCTCTTCTCCGCGGAGTTCTTCGCCGCGACGACGGAGGCGAAGAAGGTCCGTATGGCGGTGCGGGCCGGTGGCTGCACCCTCCAGCTGAGGCCGGGGCGCGCGCAGCAGTACATCCCTGCCTCCCTCGTGTCTTCGAACAAGGGGTGGCAGAACCGGTGGTTTTATCTCCGGAACGACGGTAGGATGCTTCCGCCGTTTTCTCAACGAGTGGTGACCGCCGCCGGCATTAACTAGCGCTGGGGGCCACACGCGAGAACCAGGAGAAGCTCTAGCCTATTCTGCAGGCCTTGTAGAAGTTACGAGATGCGGGCCTTACCGCTGCGGGGGTCGTCGCCGCTATCCATCGTCGGAGGGTGCTCCCTTTGGCCGAGCGGCGGTTGAGGTTCACAGAGATGAAGCCGGGGGTTGATTCAGAGGGCTCGCAGATGTCCTCGACCTCCCTCTTCGCCGACGACCTCCTCAAGCAGGTAGCGAGTATGGTAGGGAGGCCGGATGCCAGCGCCCTCAGCCAGCCCGCGATGCGTCCCGACCGTGGGTATGTGTCCCTGGTAAGTGTCCGATCCTTCTTCTGTTTTGCGCTGAGTTCTCTTCGCCTTTGATTCTTACTATTGGGATTTTTGTTCGTCCCTAGGGGTTGAGGATTTATAAACCTGTCCGGCCACCGGTCCCGGAGGAAGCGGCGGACCGAGCCACGCGGAGGCTTGCCGCGGAGAAGGAGAAGGAGAAGAAGGACGCGGAAAAGGCCCGAGCTCGCGAGAGGATGCTAGCTCGGGAAGCCTTGGAGAAGCGTCGTCGGAGGCAGGCGAGGGATGGGCTCCCGAGGGAGTCGTCGCCGGAGATGCCTGACGACGACGACGACGACGACGACGACGACGACGATGATGATGATGATGATGATGATGATGATGATGATGACGATGAAGACGACGACATGGCGGCCCGACTTGGCCTCAGCCCAGACCCGAGGCTAGGCCAGGGGTCGCCGAGCCAGCCTCCATGTGGGCTGGCACCATCAGTGCCTGGGGCCGGGACACCAAGGTCCCAATCCGAGGAGCGAAGGCAGGCCGAGGGGGTACTTGACCCCTTGGCCGAGACAATTGTTGTGATTCCAGGGGGTCAGGCCGACCCGCCTGTCCCCTAAGAGCAGGTGCCCGCGCTGGCTGCACAGGAGGCAGGTCCCTCGGTCGTCGTGATTATGCCTAGGCAGGCCGCTCCCTCGGCGCCTCAGGCGTCCGAGGTGGAAGCGATGCCGAAGCCGGCGGCGGGGCAACCCTCGGCAGCGCCTGCGGGGATAGGGGCCCGAGGGGCCTCCCCACAGGCGCGATTGGCCTTGCCCCGGAGTGGGTAAGTATCTGAGGATACCTCTGTTTTTGTTCTTTTATTGTGTATCTTGAACTAGCCGTCTCTCTCTTTCAGCAAGCGAAGGCAGGGCTTGGCTGGTCTGGCCCCCACGAAGGCTCTTAAGACGAAGCTGGCTTCGGTAGCCGGTGCTGCGGCGTGCCATGCTGGTTGGTTGGCCTCCACGTAAGGCGCCCTCCAGCGGGGGGCCCAGGCGGCACGAGTTGCCATGGGGCAAGCTTCCCCGGCTGACCCCCCTGTTGGAGCGGCCATCACGCCGGGGGAGCTTGCTGATGCGGTCGCGGCCTCGAGCCCGGCTGACTTGTTGCCGGCGCCGACTCCTGCCGGGTCATCGCTGATTCGCCCTGGAGCCGCCCGTCGCCGCCGACGTTGGGGTGGTTGAGGCGCCGTCGCCCGTGGTTATCCCCGACCTCCCCGTTCTCGGCCAAGAGGAGAGAGGCCGTCGTTGCTAAGGTTGGCGATCGGAGGCCCGCCACCTTAGCTGAGGAGAGGCCCAGTACGTCGATGGCGGTGGTACCCGATGCATCGACTGCAGGTGGACCCGACGCCTTGGTGGAGGGGCGTGCAGAATCATGGCCCGTCTTGGGGAGCAGCGGCCTTATCCCCGCGCAGCTCAACCCCAAAGAGTGGGGTGGGCAGCCGCTCCTGTTCTGGAGCCGCGCCACCTCAGACTCGGAACCCCTCCTCTCCCTCAACGATGAGCTGGAGGAGAGGTCTTGGGATAATTTCTGTGAGTATACCGAGGCGGCGATGAGGTCGCTTCGGTCGACCATGGAGATCCTTTCTAGGGACGTTCCCAGGGTCTTTCAAGTAAGGACTAGACGTATACCTTGCGTGACCAGGGCATTCTTTGTAATATCCTGTTTTCCTTCCTTAGGAACTTGCGGACATGAGCACCGCCAAGTCGCTGTTCATCCACCGCGAGAGCGACGTCTGGGATTCGCTGCGGTCCTAGTGGGCCACGCTTGCCGAGGCCAATGAGCGCCTCACCCAACGGAGCGCCGAGGTGGCGGACCTTCGGCTGCTCTGCGATGAGCTGAAGTCGGAGGCAGCGGTGGCACGGACAGAGGCAGCGTCGGCACGAGTGGAGGCTTCGTCAGCCCGGGAGCAGGTGGCTTCCCAGGCCAAGGAGATGCAGCAGCGGCAGCTGGAGCTTGGCCAGGTCACCAGCGAGCGGGACCAATCCCGAAGCCAAGCTGCCGAGGCTGTGAGCCGGGCTGAGGCCCTTAAGGGTCAGCTGGCTGAGGCTACGGAGCGGCTAGCCGAGGCGTCCGCTCGGGTCGGGACCCTTGCGGAGAGCCTGGTCGTGGCCGTCGGGACTGCTCAGTCCGCCCAAGCCAAGGCCTCGCAGCAGCGTGCCCGAGCCAAAGGTATGTTTTGCCCGCTCTATGACTTTGTTTCTGTCTCCATTCTTCTTCTTGCGTCTGAAGAATGTTGTCCTGCTGTCTGCAGGGTTCGAGACGGCTCTCAACGAGTCCGTCAAGAACTGCGAGGCGCTCGCCCAGGCGGCTGAGCAGAAGGAGGCCGACCGTGTGGTCATGTTTGAGGCCATCTCGGCTTTCTGCCAGGCCTTTGGCCTCGATGACGTCCCCTCGGGTAGCTCCCCCCAGAGTCATCTGTGGGCCTTGGCGGCCATGTACGCAGCAGACTCCCCGGGGCGCTGCACCACGGCGTTAGGCGGGCCTTCGCCGTGCTCGCTTCCCACTACGACGTGGATCTGGAGCGGGTCAGCGAGGGGTACTGCTTACCCGCGAAGAGGAGGCTGCCTTAGCCGAGGTCTAGAGGCTTGACGCGGCTGTCGAGGGCCCAAGCGCGGCGCTGGCTTCCTCCATTGAGGTGGAGATCCTTCCGCCCGTGTCGCCGTCTGAGGTCGGGCCAGGTTCTGCCGAGGGTGGAAACAACGCCGAGGGTGCTGCTCCCCCTTCCGATGTCTGATCCTGCAGGAACAGTTTGTTTGAAGTATGTGTATGTTTTTTGCGGCCGCTAAGGCCTAAACATTTTCATTGTCGGATTATAAAGCTGCGTTTTCTTTCCTCTCGTTTCGTGCGTTAGGACTTGTTCGGTAGCAGAATCGCTTATCCGAGCGTGAGTTACTTTTCGCGGAAGGTGATGAGTGAGGTATCCGTATCCCGGAGGCGTAGGAGTCCCTCGGCTCGGTCGGCCTTGCCGCTTACGTGTTCTCTCGCTCGTCTTTAGGATTCTGTTATCGACACAGTCGAAAAGCGCAAAAGTCGTTTTGGTAGAAAAGTTTCCGAGCGTTAGGACTTGTTCGGTAGCAGAATCGCTTATCCGAGCGTGAGTTACCCTTCGCGGAAGGTGACGAGTGAGGTATCCGTATCCTAGAGGCGTAGGAGTCCCTCGGCTCGGTCGACCTTGCCGTTCAAGGTCTCTCTCGCTCATCTTTAGGATTCTGTTATCGACGTAGTCGAAAAGCGCGAAAGACGTTCTAGTAAAAGACTTTCCTGAGGAAAATTTTGATGTAGAGGGGTTCCCCCCTTCTAGCCCCCGAGGAAGGGTCGAGCTTTGCTGAGGCAAGGCTGATCCTTCCTTGATGGTTAGACTTTATTTATGCATGTAAAGAAAAGTGAGATACATGAACAACTTGAAACATTTTAAGGGTAAAAGCGACGTAGCTGTTCGATGTTCCAAGCGTTGCTGTAGACCTCGCCTTGGTCGTTGGACAGCTTGTATGTCCCGGGCTTCAAAATCTTGGCAATGATGAACAGCCCTTCCCAGGGAGGAGTAAGCTTGTGGTGTCCTCGGGCGTCTTGTCACAGCCGAAGTGCCAAGTCTCCCACCTGGAAGCCTCGGGGCCAAACCCTTCGGGCGTGGTAGCGTCGCAGAGTCTGCTGATACCGCGCCGAGTGTAGTAAGGCTACGTCCCGAGCCTCTTCCAGCTGGTCCAATGAATCCTCTCGGCTGGTCTGGTTGCTTTGGTCGTCGTAAGCCTTTGTCCTCGGGGAACCGTATTCCAAGTCCGTGGGTAAGATGGCCTCGGCCCCATATACTAGGAAAAACGACGAGAAGCCCGTGGCCTGGCTCGGTGTCGTCCTCAGACTCCAAACCACCGAGGGTAGTTCTTTTATCCACCGCTTGCCGAACTTGTTGAGGTCGTTGTAGATCCTCAGTTTCAGTCCCTGCAAAATCATATCGTTGGCGCGCTCCACCTGCCCATTTGTCATTGGGTGAGCTACGACGGCCCAATCCACATGGATGTGGTGGTCTTCGCAGAAGTCCAGGAACTTTTTCCCAGTGAACTGCATGCCATTGTCGGTGATGATGGAGTTTGGGACCCCAAAGCTATGGATGATATTTGTGAAGAATGCCACCGCCTGCTCGGACCCGATGCTGGTTAAGGGTCAAACCTCGATCCACTTGGAGAATTTGTCGATGGCGACCAGCAGGTGCGTGAAGCCCCTGGGTGCCTTCTGCAAGGGACCGACGAGGTCCAGACCCTACATGGCAAACGGCCAAGTGATAGGTATTGTCTGCAGGGCCTGAGCGGGTAGGTGCGTCTGTCTCACGTAGAATTGACACCCTTGGCAAGAGCGTACAATCCTAGTGGCATCAGCCACCGCGGTCGGCTAGTAGAAACCTTGTCGAAAAGCATTTCTGACGAGGGTCCGAGGTGCTGCATGGTGACCGCAAGCCCCCGAGTGTATTTCTTGTAACAGCTCTTGTCCCTGGGCGACGGATATGCATCGTTGGAGAATGCCTGAGGGGCTGCGGTGGTACACTCTTTTTCATCACCCAGCAAAACGAACGATTTGGCGCGCCGAGCCAGTCGCCGAGCTTTGGCCTTGTCGAGGGGCAGCTCTCCTCGGAGGAGATATTCCAGGTACGGGGTCTGCTAGTTTTGGTTTGGCACGACCCCATTCCGCTCTTCCTCGATGTGCAAGGCCTCACCCTCGGCGGCCGAGGGTACCTCGGGCTAGGCCGAGGTCTCCTCGGGTTCGGGCGCGTCGTCAATTTTGACGGATGGTTGGTAGATGTCCCTGGAGAAGACGTTTGGGGGAACCGTCATTCGCCCCAAGGCTATTTTCGCCAGCTCATCCGCGGTCTCGTTGTACCGTGGAGCAACATGGTTGAGTTCCAGCCCGTAGAACTTGTCTTCCAAGCGCCGAACTTCGTCGCAGTAGGCCTCCATTTTCTGATTGCGGCAGTGGGAGTTCTTCATGACTTGGTCAATGACAAGCTACGAGTCGCCCCAAGCATCGAGGCACCGAACCCCTAGCTCGACAGTGATGCGCAACCCATTAACCAAAGCCTCGTACTCTACCATGTTGTTTGACGCCGGAAAATGGAGGCGCAACACATAGCGCACATGTTTCCCGAGGGGTGAGATGAAGAGCAAGCCAGCACCTGCTCCTGTTTTCATCAGCGACCCATCGAAGTACATGGTCCAAAGTTCGGGCTGTATTGGAGCTGTCGGCAATTGGGTGTCGACCCATTCAGCCAGGAAGTCTGCCAAGACTTGGGATTTTATGGCCTTCCGAGGAGCGAATGAAAGTGTTTCGCCCATGAGTTCCACTGCCCATTTTGCTATCCTACCCGAGGCCTCTCGGCACTAGATGATCTCTCCTAGGGGGAAGGATGACACAATAGTCACCGGATGAGACTCGAAGTAGTGTCGCAACTTTCGCCATGTCAGAATTACTACGTACAGTAGCTTCTAGATTTGTGGGTAGCGGATCTTGGTCTCGGATAGCACCTTGCTGATGAAGTAGACCGGCCTCTGGATGAGTAGTGCATGCCCTTCTTCTCGTCTCTCGACTACGATTGCAGCGCTGACCACCTGAGTGGTTGCGGCTACGTAAATCAAGAGGGCTTCTCCCACAGCGGGGGGCACCAAGATGGGCGCATTAGTAAGGAGTGCCTTTAAGTTCCCGAGGGCTTCTTCGGCGTCGGGGGTCCAAGTAAAGCGCTCAGCCTTCCTTAAGAGGCGGTACAAGGGTAATCCTTTCTCGCCGAGGCGCGAGATGAAGCGGCTCAGAGCCGCAAGGCATCCCATGACCCTTTGTACTCCTTTTAAATCTTTGATGGGTCCCATGTTGGTGATGGCCGCGATTTTCTCTGGGTTGGCCTCGATGCCTCATTCGGAGACGATGAACCCTAGGAGCATGCCTCGGGGGACTTCGAAGACACACTTCTCGGGATTGAGTTTCACGCCCTTTGCACGCAGGCACCCGAAAGTTGCTTCGAGGTCGGAGAGGAGGTCGGAGGCTTTCCTTGTCTTGACAACGATGTCATCGACGTAAGCCTCGACCGTTCTGCCGATATGTTCTCCGAACACATGGTTCATGCACCTTTGGTAGGTGGCACCTGCATTCCTCAAGCCAAATGGCATTGTAGTATAACAATACATGCCAAAGGGTGTGATGAAAGAAGTCGCGAGTTGGTCGGATTCTTTCATCTTGATTTGGTGATAGCCCGAATAGGCATCGAGGAAAGACAGGGTTTCGCACCCAGCAGTGGAGTCCACAATTTGATCGATGTGAGGCAGAGGGTAGGGAACCTTTGGACATGCTTTGTTTAGACTAGTGTAGTCTACGCACATCCTCCATTTCCCACCTTTTTTCTTTACAAGCACAGGGTTAGCTAGCCATTAGGGATGGAATACCTCTTTGATGAACCCTGCAGCCATCAGCTTGTGGACCTCCTCGCCTATGGCCCTGCGCTTTTCTTCATCAAAACGGTGCAGGGACTGCTTCACGGGTCGGGCACCGGCTTGGATGTCCAGTGAGTGCTCGGTGACATCCCTTGGTATGCCGGGCATGTCCGAGGGACTCCACGCAAAAATTTCGGCGTTTGCGCGGAGAAAGTCGACGAGCACTTCTTCCTATTTGGGGTCGAGCTTGGAGCCGATCCTGACTTTCTTGCTGGCGTCGTTGCTGGGGTCGAGAGGGACAGACTTAACCGCCTCAGCCGGTTCGAAGTTGCCGGCACACCGCTTCGCGTCGGGCGCCTCTTTGGAGAGGCAATCCAGGTCGGCGATGAGGGCTTCGGACTCAGCGAGGGCCTCGGCGTACTCCACGCATTCCATGTCGCACTCGTAAGTGTGGCGGTATGAGGATCCAACGGTGATGGTTCCATTGGGACCCGGCATGTTGAGCTTGAGGTACGCGTAGTTGGGGACGGCCATGAACTTGGCGTAGCACTATCTTCCCAACACCGCGTGGTAGGTCCCTCGGAACTCGACCACCTCGAAGGTGAGGGTTTCCTTTCGGAAATTGGAGGGAGTTCCGAAGCAGACGGGCAAGTCAAGTTGCCCAAGGGGCAGGACGCGCTTACCGGGGATGATCCCGTGGAAAGTTGTTGCACCAGCCCGAATTGTGGATAGATCGACCCCCAGGAGCCCTAGGGTCTCGGCGTAGAAGATGTTGAGGCTGCTGCCTCCGTCCATGAGGACCTTGGTGAGCCTAGCGTTGCCGATGACAAGGTCGACGACGAGCGGGTACCTTCCTGGGCTCGGTACGTAGTCGGGGTGGTCGCCTTGGTCGAAGGTGATGGGCTTGTCAGACCAGTCTAGGTAGACCGACGCCGCTACCTTCACTGAGCAGACCTCCCGATGCTCCTGCTTGCGGTGCCGAGCCGAGGTGTTCACCGCTTGTCCGCCGTAGATCACGAAGCAGTTATGGACCTCCGGGAACTCCTCGTCCTTGTTGCCCCCCTTCTTGTTGTTGCCTTGGTCCTTGCCACCTTCCGCTGAGGGTCTAGCCTTGTTGAACTAGCGCCGGAGCATGTCGCACTCCTCAAGGGTGTGCTTGACAGGACCCCTTTCGGTCGATGGACGATGGTGAAGTCGCGTCGGGGACGGACTGCACCGTTATCTTAGGTACGAGGCTCACGCCCAGCAAGTCCTTCGCGAGGGTGCTGGCGTCATCAGTCCGCTTGGGGTTGGCACGTTGTGGGGAAGCGACACCCGTCGTTGTCTCAGGCGCGAGGACAACACCCGACATGTCCCCCGTAGGGGTGCCGGCGTTGTCGACTCGCTCTGGTCCGACAACCGACGAGGTGCTGCCTCCTGCCTAGCCACGGTTGCCCCGTCTCCTCCTCCTCCGGTGAAGAGGGTGGTGGGGCAAACCCGGGTGTTCCTCTTCTGCCACGGGGGGAAGTCGTCGTCGTCGAGTTCGCCTCTGCCGGGCGGGCCGACGACCGTCGTCGTTGTCGTGCTGCGAGGGGAGAAGTACCATGTCGTAGCCGCCGTCGCGGGACATGAACTCGAGACTCCGGAAGCGAAGCACCGTCCCAGGATGGAGAGGCTGCTGAAGGCTAACCATCTGGAACTCAACGGGAAAGTATTCGTTAACACACAGCGAGCCCCTACCTGGCGCGCCAACTATCCGCGTTTTGGACCCGCGAGGACCCTCAACCAACTAGTGAATTTGTTGCTGCGTGTCCTTGCCCAGATGGGTTGATGCAAGATGGAACACAAGAGGGAAATGAGGCTTATGTTATCTTGCACCGGGGTGCTCGTAGTAGGGGTTACAAGCGTCGCGAGAGAGCGAGGGCGAGAGCGAGAGAGAGAGAGAGAGAGTCCCTGTGTGCGTCCGTCTCTGCCTATCTCGCCTGCCCCGTGTCTCACTACGTCAACGTGTGTCAACGTGTCTGGTGTCTGTCAACGTGTCTCGCGTCTGTCAACGTGTCTGGCATCTGTCAACGTGTCTGGCGTGCCTTAGGAAGGCCCTAGACATCCCCTTTTATAGATACAAGGAGATGCCCAGCTGTACAATGGGGTGTAGCTATGAGCCAACGTGGCTGGCGGAGAAGCGCCTTGAGCCCTGTACGTGTGCTAACGTGGCTATCGAAGAAGTGCCTTGAGCCCTGTAGAAGCATAGCTGGCGGTGCGGCATGGATGCTGCTGACGTTTCCTTGCTTCCGTAGGAGGTTGAGAGCAATCCGACGTCATGGGCGCACGCGGGGAACCATCATTACCTGTTACCGGAGTAACCTTAGATGGGACACCGGTCTTGTTCCTTCATAGCCTGAGGCAGCTAGCTAGGAGTAGGGTAATGATGTATCCCCTGTAGCGTAGTCGGTCTGAGGCCAGGGTCGGGCCAGGCGGAGATTTCTCCTAAGGCTGAGGTTGAGGTCGGGCGAGGATGTGACTCCTCCCGAGGCCGAGGCTGTGGCCGAGGCCCAAGGTCGGGCGAGACGGGGACCTTCCCCCGAGGTCGAGGCCTAGGGTCGGGCGAGGCGGAGACCTTCCCCGAGGCCGGGGCTAAGGCCGAGGCCTGGGGTCGGGCGAGGCGGAGCTCCCTGTCGTGCCCGAGGCTGAACTCGGGAGAGGTCACATCTTGCTGTTGTTAGTCTTGCCCTGGTGGTTGGCACAGTAGCCGGAGCGGGGTGAATAGCGCTGTTCTCCTGTCAGAATGGTCAGTAAAGGGGCGAAGTTACTGCGGTCACTTCGACCTTGCCGACTGAGGCACGCGTGTCAGGATAAGGTGTCAGGCGATCCCCGCATTAAATGCGCATGCAATACGGTCGGTTGGTAAGGCGATTTAGTTGAGGTCGCTGCACGACAAAGTCTGCCTGAGCTGGGCTTCGGGCGAGCCGAGGGTGCGCCCACTGCCTGAGGAGGCCCTCGGACGAGGCGTGAATTCGTTCGGGACTACTATTCCTGCCCGAGACTGGGCTTAGATGAGGTCGCGTCCCTCGGTAGACGTGGCCTTAACTTGAACCGTGCCTTATTAGTCGTGTATGGTTTGTTCTGAAGGTGTTATCCGGCCGGATTAAGGAGCATTGGGGGTACCCCTAATTACGGTCCCTGACAGGCGCTGTGGCTAAAAATCACTGGACTGTCCGGTGATGTACCAGACTGTCTGGTGATGCACTGGACTATCCGGTGAGCCATCAGCGCCCGCGCCAAAGGTTGACAGCGTGATCAACGGGCGACGCGTGGTTAGAGCCAACAGTCACTAGGTCACACCGGGCTGTCCGGTGTACACCGGACACAATCCGGTGCGCCAAGGGGACCAAAGGCTCAACGGTCGACTTCGCCAGAAAAGGAAATGAATCGGGCACTGTTCATGTCCCGTGGTGCACCGGACTGTCCGGTGCGCCAACCGGCAGAAGGCAAGAATTGCCTACCAAATGGAGATCCAACGGCTCCTAGTTGCCTTGGAGCTATAAAAGGGACCCCTAGGCGCATGGAGCAATACACTAAGCCTCCATTGAACATTATAAGACGCCTATACTCTGCAAGCACGCATTCGGATCTTCATGTTTGAGATTTTAGCACTTCTTGAGTTGTAAACTCTCTGCGCTGTGTTTGTGTGCTCTTTTCTTGACTTGTGTGCATGTCATTGCTACGACTCTAGTTCTTGTGTGTGTTTCTTTCCCTCCCTTACTCTTGTGGCTTTTGTTGTGATCAACGTTGTAAGGGTGAGAGGCTCCAACTTGTGGAGATTCTTCATGAACGGGAAATAGGCGGGTGCCGAATGCAGCAGTCATTAGTTGGTCTTCTTTCTTTGTGTAGTTCCCAAGAATTTCGTTACACATGGTTTCTATCAATTCTAACCATTCAGTGCATGGGTTTTTAAATCTTTTCTAAAACTTGAAATGATACGACAGACGGACAAGCTCATACTTCTTCTCCTCTTCTTTCTTCTTCGGCATTCCCCAGCCGCCAAAAGTTGGGAATGTCCGGTTCGCCAGATATTCTTGTACCAAATCTCTCGTGCTGATATGCTCAGCCATGACCCAAAATTCCACTTCAGCTAGTTGGCAAGGAAACCCCAACTACATGTTGCACAAGGGCCGAGTCATGCCGAAGTTTAATTGTAGTGGACTCATCTTCTCGTCTGCCTTGACGTAAAACCATTCACTCATCTAACCAGTGCGCTACTTGGCGCGGTAGCCTATCATGGGGCCTTCGTATCCTTTCGGTATGCAAAGTTGTGGCATCCGAAGTTTTTGTGTAGGTCGTTAGCCCTTGCCTTTATCTAGTAATGAAGCTCATGTACCCGGCAGAACCCTTTGGCGTTAGCGCTCTTTCCTTGGTTTCGAAGAGCCCAGATGTAAACGTTGAGCCTGACAATAGCGTTCGGGGTTAGCTAATGGAGATAGATCTCAAACTTCTTTAAAACTTCACCTATCATCCTGTAAAGGGGGAACCGAAGCCCCGCCCTGAAGAAGCTCTTGAATACGACAACTTCATCTTCCTTCGACTCTGGAATTATTTCTTCTCCAGCAAAGCGAACCAATTCATCACCATTCCCTCCAAAATAACCTAGTTTCTTCATCAAAACTAGATCCTTTGCCTTCACCGTGGATTTTCCAAATTCAACATGGCTAGGATTAGTTGGGCACATAATGCTATCGTCCTCTTCACTTTCGCTATCACTCTCAGCTTTGGTCGTGGCTTGTTCAGCTTCGGCATTAGAGGTACCTTCGGTAATAGCTCCCTCTTGCACAACCAGCCCTAACTGCCTCATCATTTCTGAGATGGGCGCTGTCTCAGTTACTTTAGTTTCATCTCCCTCGCGGGACACCCTTGCAATGGATCTCATTCTGGCCATTTTGTTATTCAGCTTCTTTTAGACAAAGGTGATCTTAAGCGATGAACTGCTTGTTTGAAAGTACAGTACAGAGAGCTTCAGCTTTGGTTAAAATTTTCAACAGCACAACAGTGCAATAGCAATGAATGCTGTGATAACTTCTCACCAACCTGTCTGTTTATATAGCCTTGCAGGAGAAGAAGGTGAACCGCCAAAGCACATACTGGCTGAACGGTGGATCGTCAAGCGCTTGTAATATTTTAACCGTTTTTTGATAACAAGCTTAGGGAAGGTGTTTTTTGGACCTTCGGCGTTCCGAAGCCTTCGTGTTATTCGCGGATCGAGCTCATTATGAAAAAACGATCTAGCACCGCAAAGGGGCTACTGTTGGGGGTCTTCTTCTCTGCCGAAGGTCCTCAAAACAAATACACCATCGGCAAAAGGGGTCCTGAAGATTTCCCTCTTTCTGCTGAAGACCTCGCTTAAAAGCAACGATGGCAAGTGCCGAAGCTGCTGTCACCTTCGGTTTAGATCAAGCAAAGGACGAAAAGACCAGATAGACCCTAGTGTTTTAGGTTATGTTTATAAACAAATGTTGAAGATCATGAATGTAATTTTACCCAGACTGCGTCCCGTGCCTATAAATAGATGAACAATAGCACCTTATTGTCGGAGAGGAAATCTCCGGCCGGGTGGCTGTCGGTGTTTTGGGTCCGACCGCACACCCGGGGTTGCCCCTCGAGGTGTTTTTAGGAGTAGGGTGGTGTCGCCGACTGCAGCAAAATGGTTCGTGCCAGATGCACGAGAGATAAGAGACAATGTTTACAGGTTCGGGCCGCTTGGAGATGCGTAACACCCTACGTCCTGGCGGAGATGCTTCGTGTAATGGGTTACAAGGCGATTCTCCAGAGCGAGAATGTGGAGAGTCTAGGTGGATGGCTGGATAGTGTGTTCGATCGTTCTGAAGGGGTGCCCCCTGGGCCTTATATATTCGGCCGTGGGGCGATACATGTGGATATGATAACAACGTGCGCCTAAAGGATAGTGAACTGTTTGAGTCTATCTCCCTATGATTCTGCCGACCTATCCTCGCCTGGTTCTACTGCATGGCGCTCTAGCACAGGAAAGTCGGATCTTCTGTTGTGATTTCTCGCTCAACGCTGTGGGGCCTATCTGGACTTGCGTCGATCTGGCTTTACGTTGATTTGCTTTGCTGATTGTCCCCTCCCCCAGGCCCATGAAGAAATGACCTTACGACTTATTGGGCCTATGGGCCCTTCGTGAGGTCTTTTACCCTGCTAGTGGACCCGGGGGATATCTGTCCCCCACAAGCCCCCGATCTTTGGGTTGATTTTGAGATAATCGGCCCAAGGATCCTAGGCCCAACTTGCAGGTTTTGCTTACGACGAGAAACGCTTCTCGGGTAATCTGGTGAAAATGATTTCTTACTGTCTTCTTTTGCTTTGCTTCACTCGAAGTTTGTTACTTTGCCTCACACTTGTGCCTCAGAGGTCGGCTTCTCATTTCGTAGGACCTTGAATTTCAATGGGTGCACCGGAGGTGCACCCAATGGGTGTAGCCCCCGAGCTTCGAGTAGATTTTAGAAGATAATCTACTCGAAGGTCTTCATCAGAATTTGTTTTTATTTTCTTCTCGTGCTCTGGTTGAGGGCCAGCCTTGTCTTTTAATCTTGTCTTATGCCTTAGAAATCGGCACTATCTTGGCTTGAAGCAGTGATCCACGGGGTGCACCGAAGGTGCACCCAATGGGTGTAGCCCCCGAGCTTTGAGTGGATTTTTGAAAACAATCCTCTCAAAGGTCCTTACCTCGTGTCCTTTTACCGAGAGTCATACTTTCTCTCTTTTTTGTTTCTTGGATGCCTTAGAAGTCGGCATTATGTCATCCATATTATGCTTGAGAGGTCAGCATTATGTCATCAACATTATGCATCCGAGGTCAGCATGTATTTTGTCTTTTGCAGCCGAGTTCGTGATCTGCCCATATCTTGCTAAGTGGTGCAATTTATTTGCTCTGTGACTGATTGGACGTTTGATGGACGTTCCCTGGCTAGTCTTCACGTCGCTTCCATCGGTCAGATTTTGTACTTCACCGGCTATATTTGGCTTTCCTCTGATCCTTACTGATATCTCATTTTTGTCTTGGGGTGTTCATTGCACGCCCTGCACGGATGTGACAGTTTTTTGAAAAATATACTGATAATTCCTAGGTGTCCCCCCCCAGTGGGTGTGGGTAAGAGACGTCTTGGTACGCTGAGTGTTTTAACCGGCTGCTTCTGAGTAGTAATGTGATGTGACGGCAGGTGTAATCATATCTTCTGTGCTGTTTGACTGGAGTCCCAATGGGTGTTGTATTGCGTGAAACGGCGTTAGCCGCGCGTCTTCAGACGTGTTGAAGTGTGTATTGAATGCTTTGCGACTGTTCAGTGACCACGATTGGAGGTGAGCGGTTGCCTTCTTTTCCTATAAATAGTGCCTTTGCCTGTCTGGTTTTTTCACATCTCTCGCTGTTCTCCACTGCCTGCTTTCTTTCTTCTACCTGCATTTCCACCATGGGCAAGAAACGCAAGCGCGAGCCAACTCCTCCGTCTGAGGACTTTGGTGACTCGGAGTATTCAGAGGAGGAGTTCTCCTCTGAATCTGAGGGGTCTCCAGCTCCCATCCCTCTGCGTGAGTCGTATGATGATTCAGACGACTCCCAGGGGCTCGCGGCGGAGGTCTGGACTTACATCCGGGCCGTCGAGTGCTCCGGGCTCGTGGGCTCGGATGAGTCGGAGGACTCCTCGGACGAGGAGGACTCGTCCGAGGAGGGCGACGGCGACGGTGGCGAGGGCGACGGCGACGATGACGACGACGGAGGCGGTGGCGGCGACGACGACGGTGACTGCGGCGGCGGGGGCGGCAGCAGCGGCAGGGGCGGCAGCAGCGGCGGCAGGGGCAGCAACAAGGCCGGTGGCTAAATGCCACTGGTTATTAAATATTAGTATAGATTAGAAGTAGTATAGTAAAATAATGTAGTAGTATTAGTAATGCAAAGTAGTATAGTGTAGTAGTAGTAGTAGCAGTAGGGAAGTTATCAACTCATAATGAGTTGATTTGTAAGTATGAAAACTCCCTTAATGAAGAATAGTTTCGTCCCTTCTGTGCAGATTTTGAGTTCTTAATCAACTAGATTGTCGATTATGAACGACGCCGAGTTTTTGAGTCCTTCCTCTGCCCGCTTTATTTACGGAGTTGACTCCTCTGGGATAGTAACTAAATAACTCGGGCATCACGCCGACGTTTTGTGATGGCCGAGCTATTGTTGTCACCATTTGCGCTTTTAAAATAGCGTCCGAGTGATTATGAAACTGTGTCAGCGACGGAATGACTGAAAGCTGCGTCGGCGTTTTAGAGGTAACTGCCGAGTGACCGAAGACGTTGTTGACGCTTTAGAGATAGCTACCAAGCGAATGAAGACATCGTCGGCGCTTTAGAGGCAAATGCCGAGCCATTGGTGATAACGTCAGCGTCTTAGAAATGACAGCCGAGTTAGAACGGGCCGCGTCGGCCACTTTTGAGGATAATAGCCGAGTGATGATGTGGCACATCAGGGTTTTAGAGGTAACCGCCGAGTGATGATGTGGCACACCGGTGTTTTAGAAGTAACCACCGGGTGCTGACTGGGCGCTTTTGGAAACGACATCCAGCTCAGGAATATCCCGCTTATACAGCGCTTTCAGCCGCCTCTGCTTTCCGTGCCCTAGTTCTTGTTTTTCTGCCTCCAAATCCTCTCTGCAATTCAGCTCTCGCTCTGTTCGCTAGTAGATTCGAGATGGCGCCCAAGAGAAAGGCCTCGAGTTCATCCGCTGCGGTAATTCCCCCTGTCGA
Source organism: Zea luxurians (assembly GCA_029449295.1). Classification (NCBI taxonomy): domain Eukaryota; kingdom Viridiplantae; phylum Streptophyta; class Magnoliopsida; order Poales; family Poaceae; genus Zea; species Zea luxurians. The sequence continues at coordinate 177,911,387 of JAOPSE010000004.1, read as the reverse complement.
CCCCAACAGCCAATTGCCTTTCGCGGGTAATCACATGTCTGTTGTCTCCGAGTCTGATCTCCTCCATCTTGTGTCCATCGGGGTTCTTCCCCCGAGGGAGCTTTGTTCTTGGCAGGTTTGCCATGGGGTCACTGTCCCGACAGAGGATACCCATGAGTCCGTGATTTATGTTCCTTTTCTTCTCCGCGGTCTTGCTCTCCCGATTTCACCTTTCTTCCGCGGCCTCCTTAATTTCTATCACCTTAACTTGACCCACCTGAATCCCAATTCTATTCTTCAAATTTCTATTTACGTTCATTTGTGCGAAGCTTTCCTGGGAGTGCTGCCACATTTTGGGTTGTGGAAGTACTTGTATCACTGCCGCCCTAGGATGGCCGGGGGTCAGCATCAGCTGGTCGGGGTGCTAGTTTGGAGATGCGTCGTGGGAGGAAAACTGAGTACCTTGAAATTCCTCTCAAAGACAGTATCAAGGGATGGCGCTTGGAATGGTTTATTGCTGAGAACCATGGAAATTCCCTCCCTCCACGGTCGGGAAGACAGCCGGATGTTCGCACTCCAAGTTGGACTGAGTCTCCCATGGATCAGGAGGTAGCTGAAGCGAGGGCTTTGCTAGCTGAAGTTGGACTGCTGAAAGAAAGGGGTCTGACTGCTGAAGCTGTGGTTGCTGATTTCGTTTTCAAGAACGTTCAGCCGTTGAAGGACAGAGCATACCCGGCTTATCTGTATAGAGGCCTAGCTGATCCGACTCGGGTTACCAACAGGAGAATTCCCTCCATAGACCTGGTGAGCCGACTTGAGATGATCCTTAGAGGCAAGGTATCAAATATTGGCGCCCCAGTGGCATATTCAGCATGGAACCTGCCTTCTCCCAAGACCTTTACTCTTTTTGTGTCGAATCCACCTGTCACTGATGGCGGTTTGGGCCTTAGAGTGCGACCCTCTGTCGACGAGGTTAATACTTTGGTTGCTTCGCTCGGGGAAATTCCTGACGACGAACGACAAGTCCACTTTGAGGTGCCTTTGGATCCTAGTGACGCAGAAATAAGTGCTATGCTTGATTTGTTGGCTGAGGAGCCTCCTGATGCTGCTCCTGCCGGGACGTTGGTAGCGGCGCCTCTCCCAGAAGCCAGTACAACTTTGGGTGTTCAGAAGCCTGCTTGTGCTCGCCCGAGACGCCCTTGCCGAGCCAATCAACCTGATCCTTCTGCTGATGAGCAGAAAAAGAAAAAGAGACGTCTCCGGCAAGTGTCTAGTTTGGATCGGGGTGCTAGTTCCTCGGCTCCTACTGCTGAGGAGGTTCCCGTGCCTGATTTCACTGACGCCGACCCTAATGGGTGTGCTCCATCTGCTGCTAATCCCAATGGGTGTGCTGCTTATGTTGTTGATGAAAATGACAGGGACGAAGAAGATGAGGTCCCTCTGACCCGGAAGAACAGTCGACGGTATATTGCCAGTGGGGAGAGTAGTGGGGTTCCTTCTCCTGCTTTGTCAGCCCTCGTTGGTCTACAGGAGTTATCTCTGGCAAACTTTGATCAGACCCTGGAGGATATGGTTCCAGAGGACCTTTTGTTAGAGCCAGCGGATGATGATGTGATGGAGGTTTGTGCCGACTGTTGGGGGCCTTCGTCCTCCGAAGGTCCTCAAAAACATGATTTGACAATGTTTTCCAAGTGGATTATGTGAACAGGTATCTTCGGACTCAGAATTATGAACATGAAGTACGGTCAGGACGAAGCCTGAACCAGACGAAGGGGGATTAAAATGGAGGACGGACTGATTACCAAGCTCCACGAAGGATGGTGCACAGCCGAAGCTGTGCGCAGGGAAGCTTCGTCGCGATAGCAGAGAGGGGAACCGACTTAAAGATGAAAAGACTACTTGGGCCTTGACAGATTTCCATAAGTCATTGGCAAATGTAATGGACATGAATGTAATTTTACGTGGACTGCGTCCTGCGTCTATAAATAGATGAACAGTACTCCCGTACTGTTCACGCTGATCTGGCATTTATTTCTGCGTCATCCGTGTACTTTTGTCTTTCTGCAATCCGAAGGTACACTTGTAATTTGAAGTCATTTCTATTGATATACGATAATAAAATAAAAATGACATGATAATAAAGTTTAAATGTTTATATTACTTTTAATGTTGCTCGTAAGTCCTTCGTCATAACTTATCGCACTTACGAAGGTATATTATTTGTGACCTTCGTCCGGAGTACATTATATCCTGAAGGGAAATAATGTTTCGAGGGACGAAGGACCTCATCATTTAACACTTTTTATGTTGTCTTGTTCTTAATCCGAAGCATTTGAGAACAAGTCCCCAACATTGGCGCCCACCTCCGGTGAACTCACTTCCATTTCGAGTTTTTCGAACACCTTCGGAAGCTATAGACCCTCGCTATGGCGCCGAAGAAAGCTTCAGCGACTGGGGCTGCAGCACTGCAACCGCTGGACCCCAACCAGGAGACCGTCTCTCTTCGGGAGGCCCGAAGCCAGAAGAGGAAGGCCGTCAGCCCGACGCTTCAGGATGATGAACTAGACCAAGAGATCAGAGATATGGAGATGCTTCATCAACAGGTGCAGAGGAAAAAAGAAAAGATGGCCAGGCTAGCTGAGCTGCAAAGGCAGATAGACGAAGCTTCTGAAGAAGTCCGTCATCTTACCCACGATGAGCAGAACCGAAGGCCTCAACAAAAAGACCTTCGTCAGGAGGGCTTCTTCAACGAAGATGACTGGTATGACAATTTCCATCATGGAAATTTTGTTTTCGATGATGCTTCTCCTCTGTCCGCTGAGCTGCAGGCTACACCTTGGCCTCCGTCCTATAAGCCACCCCAGCTTCCCATGTTTGATGGCCATTCAGACCCGAAGCAGTTCTTGATGAGTTACGAAGCAACAGTGTCTTCGTATGGTGGCAATGCTGCAGTCATGGCAAAGTCTTTCGCTATGGCCGTCAGGAGTGTTGCTCAGACCTGGTATTCCTCCCTTCGACCAGGAACGATCACTTCATGGCAGAAGCTGAAGGATATGTTGTTAACCAGCTTTCAAGGATTTCAGACGAAGCCGGTCACTGCTCAAGCCTTGTTCCAGTGCACTCAGGATCATGAAGAATACCTTCAGGCGTATGTCAGAAGGTTCTTGCGTTTGAGGGCGCAAGCACCAACGGTGCCCAATGAAATTGTCATCGAAGCCATGATCAAGGGGCTTCGTCCTGGACCTGCAGCTCAATACTTTGCTAGGAAGCCTCCTCAGACTCTGGAGAAGCTGCTCCAAAAGATGGACGAGTACATTCGTGCCGACAATGACTTTCGCCAAAGAAGGGAGGAGGCTTTCAGATTTTCTGAAATGACCAGGGGCTTCGGAGGAAGATTTTATCCGAGGCATGTCAGGTCCATCCACAACTCCACTCAAAATGATGATAAGGGGAGTCAGCAGAACAGACCGCAGAGCTCCTCACAGGCTTCGGGGCAACAGCAAACTTTCTTCCGGCCACCAGCTCCAAGAGGCAGAGGCGCCAGGGGCTTCGGCGGAAGATTTGGAGATCAACCAAGGAGGGTATTTTGCTTATTCTGTGGTGAAAACAAGGGCCATACCACCAGGATGTGCCATGTTACCATCCAGAAACAAAAGGAGCTAGCAGAAGCTGCAGCGCAACAGGGCCAGTCGAAGCAGGTCATGCATACTGCTTCGTACCATCAGCCTTACATCCCGGAATACGTGGGCAACCACCCTGCAGTTTCCGTAGCTTCGGCGAGTCAACCTCAAGCTTCATGGCAACAGCCCCCGCCCCCACCTCCGCTGCAACAAGGCCAACAGCCAGAAGGGAGCCAATATGTTCCGCACCAAAGGGATCTCAGAGAGCAATCTAAAGCTCGCACAGTCAATAGTACTGTGCCAGAGTCGAAGCACATTTATTGACAAATATCCTACTTTGATAGCAGTCTTTTCCGTTTAGTTCTATTTTCTGTGTAATAAAGAACATTTCAGTTTTCATGTAATAGTTTCGTGGTTGGTTATCAGGAAAACCTATCTTCTCCACAGGCTTAAGTTGCTGAAGCTTAAAAATTTGCGGTAACAAGGAGGACCTTCGAATTATTAAAAATCCTTCGAAGCAACAAAAAGTCGTTCTAAGGAACGCAGAGTAAGTTGCCGAAGTTACAAAAAGCCGTTCCAAAGGGAGCGCAGTGTAAGTTTTTTGCTCCAAAGACGTTCCTAAGGGAATGCAGAGCATACAGCGAAAAGTCAACGCTGATACCGCCTAAAGTAAAAGGCGAAGAAGCTCCAAAGACGTTCCTAAGGGAATGCAGAGCTTACAGCAAAAAGTCAACGCTGATACCGCCTAAGTAAAAGGCGAAGAAGCTCCAAAGACGTTCCTAAAGGAATGCAGAGCTTACAAATATATTTTGTGTGTATCTTCAGAACAAACGTCATTTGCATAACATAACATCATCACATCATTTTGCATAGCATAAGCATCATACATCATGTTGCATATGGCAAAAGAGGGGGACACAGTATCAACCTTCGAAAGGACGCTTTGAGAAAGTGAAAATTGTGTAAAGTCACGAGGGAATACAATGATAATCTTCGGAATACAGCTTCAGAGAATGTTTTCACAAAGCATGGACGTGCTTCATCAGAGTAATATCGAAATTGCACAGCTTCGGAGAATGTTTTCACGAAGCATGGACGTAAGTCATCAGAATAGTTTTAACGGAGAATGTCTTCTTCACGAAGCATGAAAAGAAGGGAAGGTGTTTTTTCGCCGAAGGCTCAAAAGTGGTATGTATGTAGAATTTCATGCATCGTAAAGAATTGAATAATGAAAAGAGACTTGTATAATACATTCAAATGTACAAAATATTACATAGATCACACTTCAAATGTTTTTTCTAATAACACCTAGTCTTCTCTTAATACTACTTCGGCAGCCTCATTTAGAAGTTGTTCAATAACTTTATCCATGATAGCTTCGGCCATTTGTTTGATTTCATCATCCTCTTTTGTGTCAGGGTCAACAGACGATCCAGCAGGTTCTGAGGGAAGAGAATATTTTTGCATTACTATTACAAACCGCGAGCAAAGTTTGAAATAAAAATTACAACACAATAAGAGCGACTAATTAATACCTATTTGCCCTTCGGCAACTTCTGTCACTTTCCTAGCATCATGGATGCCTTTTTCACTCCTTTGAATAATTTCTTGCGCCATTTCTCGGTCGCCGTTGTCCCAGACATCAGTAAAGAATTTGCCACCAACCATGCTTGCTTCGGCCGAGGGGTCTTTGATGTCTTCGGAGGATAAGGCAGCTTCGGACTGAGCTAAAGATTTTACATGTTCACAACCTTTCTTCTCCAAGACAGTAGCAACTCCCCTGGCGCCCGAAAAAGCGCAGATGTCACCGCGGCTACTCAGGATTTCCTCGAAGGCCTCTGCTTCGTGACTGATCCATTCTATTGGACCTTCGGGATTGCCTCTTGAGAAATTCTCTTCACTGGAAAATGCGCCCACGTTGGCGAAGCTGGTTTTAATTTTCTTTACGCATTCCATGGATTTTTCGTAGCATTTTTTCTTAGAAGACCGAAGCTCTTCCACGGTTGCTTCCAAATGATCAGCCCATTGGTCACTGCATTCCCGTCTTGTTTCTTCAAGTATGCGTTCTTCTTTCGCCCGGGCCAATTGCTTCTGAAGATCTTTAATTTCGCGTCTCTGAGCTTCGGCCTGAACCTTTGCAGCAGCTTCGTCCTTTTTTATTTTGTCTATTAATGTAAGCAGAATTTTATCTTTTTCTAGAGCTTCGTTTCTCAGTTTAATAACTTCTGAACGTAAATTGTTGAACGCAATTTCATAGCTCTCATCTTCGGCACTCTTTTGTGCTCTTAATGCGTTGCTTAGGATTAAGCCCTATACGAAAAAGAATCCATATAAGAATAAAAGAATGAATTATGTATTAATTTTTTTTTTCAAGTGTCTAATTCCCATACCTTTAGGCTATTGAACGCAAGACTGTCCGCGAGATCCTCCTTTGTCATAGCACATAATCCAGCTTCGAGCTTCGGGAACCCCATACTTCTAGCCATCTCTCGGCAGACAGATAGTTCTTTATTATCAGGAAGGCAGTACAGGAAGTCATCTTCATTTGTCCCATTAAACACTACTGCCCCCTTCGGATATTTTAGCTCTCTGGCATAGTAGTTGGCTTCGTAAGTCTCTTCTTCAGATAATTTCTTCCCCGAAGCATGTCGTACGATGTAATCGCATATGCTGGAAGGAGCTTCGGGGGCGGCAGTGTCAATTTCTTCAACCAAATTTGGTTCTGATATTTTTGTTTCCAAAGATTGTTCCTTGGTGGGCTCTAAAGGCCCAGCTTCAGCTTCAGGTTGTTGCTTCGAAGCTTCAGCAACTACAGCTTCGGTAGACACTTCAGCAACTTCAATAGTCTTCTTTGGAGTTGTGCTTGAAGACTTAATTGTCTCCAAAACATCTAGCACGTTCACCATTCTTTTTCTTTTCGGGGTCACCGACGGGCCCTTTTGATTTTTTATTGTTTCGACATTTGCTGAAGGACTTAAGATTTCCGATATTTTTGGCTTTTCAATCTTCGGTTTCTCTGCTTTTTCTGCTGAAGGCGCTTCGGTCTTTTCTTCCATCTTCGGCACTGGAGCTGGTTCTGTAGCTTCAGAGGCCAAGGAGACTTCACCAATAAATTCTGGCACTGTGGCCGGCTCAATAAAACGCGCTCGGTGGGTGAGCACCTTTATCTTTTTCTTTTGCGGCGCTGGCTCGCTAGTGGCATTCGGGGTAGCTTCTGTCGCAGGAGAAGTATTTTTTCTTTTGCGACCCGACACCGGATAGTGATAGTCAGGGTAGACAAACCCGACTGCGTCAAATACCCGGTTGAGCCTTTTCTTCTTTCGGCCTCCGAAGGCTGCTGATAACGCAGTATTCTCGGCCTTCGAGTACACCCCAAGCAGTTCGTCACTTAATGTTTCAATGTTTTTCAACCAGTCGTCATCAGGTTCAACAAATTTATCCCCGTATTTGAATGTGTATTTCAGTCTGACCAGTCCGCCTTCGTCGGACTCTTTAATGGTCTCCTTCGGCATTTCCCACTTTCCTGCAAGTGGCCACACCCTGAAGGCAATATGTTCTTGAATCAAGTCCCTTGTCCCAATAAAAGAGCAGACTACGCCGAAGGCTCTTTGGCATTCCTCGGCCGCTTCATCCATTTCAACCTTCGGCCTTCGAAGTCCGAAGCGTTGCCAGATGGGGCGCATAATGATACTCTTGACATCTTCTTGCGCTGTTAAGTCATTCTTTACATAGAACCATTCAGTCATCCAGGCTCCGGGCCACCTCTTCTGAAAGGTCGGCACAGGGCGGCTTGACCCGGAGCGGGCACCGAAGCTGTAACACCCAAAGTTGTTGTGATATTGTTCTTTCCCCCAGGGCTTCGTCTCATATAACAACTCATGAATGTTGCAAAAGCTTTTAGCATTTGGTTCTAAACCTTGGCTTCTCGCAGCCCAGACAAACATCCCCATTCTTATGATAACTTCGGGAGTAATTTGATGAAGGTAGACTTGAAATGTCTTCAGGACTTCAACAACAAAGTTGCTTAGGGGGAATCGAAGCCCAGCCTTGAGAAAGCTTCGGAAGATTACGACTTCATCTTCTTCGGGGGTGGGAGAAGTCTTTTCTCCAGCATCAACCCTCACAATAGATATATCTCGAAAATACCTCCCCCTCATATTATCAATATGATTCTGCTTAATAGTGGTTTTCCCGAAAACCGTGTGACTTGGCCGCCATGGTCGATCTTCGGACTCTTCCCCACCACTTTCTACATCATAACTGTCGCTGTCACCAGTATCTTCGGACAAACCTTCAAGAATTTCCTTGGTGATTTTCTCCGTATTGGTCTCCGCCATCGCTATAAGGAACCCCAAGTTCTTCTCTTCGTCGAGACTCAGCTTCGTCTCAGCAGGGATCTTCTTACCTTCAGACATCTTCGGAAACGCTAAAAAACTGTTTTCAAGGCCGAAGCTTCAAAATCAAAAAGATCAGCAAATCTTAGTGCACAAGAGCTAAAAATTTAGTGGGCCGAAGCAGATGGCAAGTGTGCGTACCAAATAAGTTTGCGGTATGATCTTATTTATACCCCCAGGGCGTTGAAAATTGAAAGACCCCGCTTGTCAGTGAATGTTGCTATTCTAGCAAAGGGAAGGTGTTTTTTCGGACCTTCGGCTCAAGGCCTTCGTCCATATCGCAATCTGAATTTATCATTAACAAATTAATATTGCGAGGGGCTACTGTTGGGGGCCTTCGTCCTCCGAAGGTCCTCAAAAACATGATTTGACAATGTTTTCCAAGTGGATTATGTGAACAGGTATCTTCGGACTCAGAATTATGAACATGAAGTACGGTCAGGACGAAGCCTGAACCAGACGAAGGGGGGTTAAAATGGAGGACGGACTGATTACCAAGCTCCACGAAGGATGGTGCACAGCCGAAGCTGTGCGCAGGGAAGCTTCGTCGCGATAGCAGAGAGGGGAACCGACTTAAAGATGAAAAGACTACTTGGGCCTTGACAGATTTCCATAAGTCATTGGCAAATGTAATGGACATGAATGTAATTTTACGTGGACTGCGTCCCGCGTCTATAAATAGATGAACAGTACTCCCGTACTGTTCACGCTGATCTGGCATTTATTTCTGCGTCATCCGTGTACTTTTGTCTTTCTGCAATTCGAAGGTACACTTGTAATTTGAAGTCATTTCTATTGATATATGATAATAAAATAAAAATGACATGATAATAAAGTTTAAATGTTTATATTACTTTTAATGTTGCTCGTAAGTCCTTCGTCATAACTTATCGCACTTACGAAGGTATATTATTTGTGACCTTCGTCCGGAGTACATTATATCCTGAAGGGAAATAATGTTTCGAGGGACGAAGGACCTCATCATTTAACACTTTTTATGTTGCCTTGTTCTTAATCCGAAGCATTTGAGAACAAGTCCCCAACACCGACGTGCTCGATGCTGGGTTGAGGTCATCTTGCGCCTCATCGACCTTAGAGCGCGGTCTTGAGGGCCAGGAGACTGATTTGGATCATCTCGGTCCCATGAAAGCAACCGAGGGGCCTTTAGCCTTAGAGGTGGCCACTGCAGAGAACTCGGCTCTCAAGGATGGTGTTGACGCTTACCCAGCCCCCGAGAGTGTTGCCGAGGGTGACTCGGCTCGGGTGGAAAGTGCAAGCCACTGTCCAGCCCCCGAGGGTACTGCCGGAGATGATCCAGCTTATGTGGGTAATGAAAACTACGACCTAGCCCCCGAGGGTGTCCCAGCAAGGTCCCCCTCTTGTACTTCCATGGACGTTCATGCGGGATCGCCCCCGCACTCCGGCTGTGTGGTGGTCGCCCAAGCTTCGAACCAGGGAGTCGCTTTGGAGGGCAGCGTCCCCGCTGGCCAAGTCTTGAGCCCTGTTGATGGCACTGAGTTGGTTTCTGCTGGCTTGTTGCCAACTGCTTCGGGTGGTGACCTTACGCCAGGCCATCAATTGATCTCTCATGATCTGAGAGCCCCTTCGTTCTTTTCCAATCTTCAGGTATTGTAATATATCTTGTCTTGACTTTCGCGCTGTGTGTATTGCTGTCATTACACTCATCTGTTCTTCTTATCAGGCTTTGGTAGACGGAATGGCTAGTCAGCTGAGGTTGCAGGGTGCTTCTGTTCCAGAAGGAGCTTTGTCTCTTGCACATTGGAATCCGGTGATACTTCAACAACGTGTTTCTGACTTGGAGGTGACCAACGCTGGTTAGTGCCTTCCTGCTTCTCTTTGTTCTGCATTACTGAACTGCTTTATATCCTGATCCTTTTTGTTTGATTATTTCCTGCTAGATATGACTCGGCAAATTTCCAATCTTGAAGAAAAACATTCCCGAGATCTAACTGAGCTGGTCCAGCGGTGCTCTGACTTTGAAGAAAAGTATTCTCAAAGCCAGACCGAACTAGCTCAGGTTTCTGCTGCCTTAGATGATGCCAATGCACTGAGCTCTTCTCTGCGCACTCAGCTTGATTCTGAAAAGGTGACTTGTGAAGCTATACCTTGCATTGCTGTGTTTCTATTGTTTGTTTGATGTTTGAAAGGAGTTGATTCTTGTTCGCAGGAAGAGAAACGTGTCCTTGCTGCATCTCACGACAATCTTGACAGACTGTATCGTGATTCTAGCAACTCGCTGACCATCCTGGAGAGGAGTCATCATTTTTCCATGGAGGAGTTGGATAATCTTCGCTACAGACTACAGGAATCCACAGATGACGTGATCCGTCTCCGACAGTTGATATCGGCTAAGGATGCTACTATCAAAGAACTTCGTGCTTCCAAGAAATCCATCACGCAGGAGCTAGAAAACGCTTGATTAGCTGCCAAGGTTGCTGAACAAACGTCCACTACTCTGAGAGCCCAGCGCGACAGGGCCATGGATAAGGCCATACGAGCGGGACGAATCTTGATGAGGAGACCTGGTGTAGTTGTTCCTGAAGACATAAGGGCTGATGTGAATGCTGCGCTTGATTCCTCAAGTCACCCTTCCTCGTCGGTGGCTCCTGAGAAAGACATCACGAAATAGAGAAATGTTTCGCGTGCTTTGAGCGCACGGTTAGCACGATCATATATTTTTTAGAGGACACCAGTTTAGCATTTGAATGATATTGCTATTCTCCTACTGTTTTAGAGTTCAACAGTGCATAAATTTGTAGCAGTAAAAAGGCTGTGTGATGGTTTTTGAGACTTGTTTGCGGGATATAGAAGTCATCCCTCGAGTTTCGTAAGCGCGAGTATGTCGCATTGCCTTAAGTCATTGCCAACTTAAGCCGATTGCTTCGTCAGTAGGGCATAGTGGTCACCCCGAGTTAAGTAAGCATGAGCATGTTGCACCGTCTTAAGTCTTTGCCGACTTAAGCCGATTGCTCCGTTAGCAGGGCATAGTGGTCACCCCGAGTTAAGTAAGCGTGAGCATGTTGCACCGTCTTAAGTCTTTGCCGACTTAAGCCGATTGCTCCGTTAGTAGGGCATAGTGGTCACCCCGAGTTAAGTAAGAGTGAGCCTGTTGCACCGTCTTAAGTCTTTGCCGACTTAAGCCGATTGCTCCGTTAGCAGGGCATAGTGGTCACCCCGAGTTAAGTATGAGTGCTAGTCAATCATGAACAAATTGAGTATCTTTGAAGCCTTCTTTATTGATGACGTATCTCCCGTTTTACAGAGTACATTGTCGTCCCGATAGCTTTTGAAATTCAGCTAGGGGTAAAACTTCATGAGGTGTTCTATATTCCAGGAGTTCCCAATTTCTGTGCCGTCCATCTGAGTTAGACGATATGATCCCGGCCGAGTGACTTCTGCTACTATGAATGGTCCTTCCCATAAGGGCGATAACTTGTGCCGTCCCTCCCCCGTTAGAATTCGGCGGAGGACGAGATCTCCTACTGAGAAGGATCGTTGTCGCACGGCCTTGTCGTGATAGCGTCTCAGAGTCTGCTGGTACCGTGCTGATTGAATTACTGCGTTCAGCCGTTCTTCTTCGAGTACATCAATGTCCTCCAGCCTAGTAGCTTCAGCTTCTCCTATGCTTTCAAAGACCAACCTCGGTGCCCCGAACTTGAGATCGGCGGGTAACACTGCCTCTGATCCATAGACCATGAAGAAGGGAGTGTTTCCATGCAGAGCTCGGCTAGGTTGAGTTCTTAGGCTCCAGACGACATAGGGCAGTTCGCGTATCCACTTTCCTGTGAACTTTTCATTCTTTTCGAAGACCCTTTTCCTGAGTGCCTCTAGTATCATCCCGTTAGCTCGCTCAACCTGCCCGTTGGCCCTCGGGTGTGCTACCGAAGCGTACTTGATCTGAATGCCCTTTTGCTCGCAGAAGTCGAAGAATTCTGAACTTGTGAAGTTGGATCCCAAGTCAGTTATGATATTGTTTGGTATTCCGAATCTGAATATTATGTCTTGTATGAATTCCACGGCCTTGGCTGAGGTTAAGGAAGCAATGGGTTTGAATTCTATCCATTTGGTGAACTTGTCGATTGCTACCAGTACATGAGTGTATCCTCCTTGAGCCTTCTTAAAAGGTCCAATCATATCCAATCCCCAGCATGCAAAGGGCCAAGTTACTGGTATGGTCTGCAATTGCTGTGCTGGTAAATGGCGTTGCTTCGACAAGTACTGGCAAGCTTCGCACCTCTGAACTAACTCGGCTACATCGTTTTTCGCTGTTGGCCAATAGAATCCTGACCTGAAGACTTTCCCGACTAGTGTCTTGGATGCTGCGTGTATTCCATATTGCCCAGCATGGACCTCATCTAGAAGTTGCTTCCCAGTGGATGAGGAAATGCACTTCATGAAGACGCCCGATGCACCCCTTCTGTATAATGTTTCTCCAATGAGTGTGTAGTGGGCTGACTGTCTAGCGATGCGTTCGGCTGCATTTTTGTCATCTGGTTCCTCTTCATTCTTTATATATCTGATGATCGGCTTTCTCCAGTCATCAGGGTCTGACCCGGGTTGACCCACGATATTACATTCTTCTGCTTGATCTGTTGAGATGCTCGGTCGTGGTATTTCTTGCACGAAGACCCCGGGTGGAACCTGAGTTCGGCTGGATCCTAACTTGGACAATGCATCAGCTGCCGTGTTTCGATCTCTCTCCACATGATGAAATTCTAGACCTTCAAACTTATCTTCTAGTTTCCGGATGGCAGTGCAGTATTTTCCCATTGAATCCCTCGAACAGTCCCATTCTTTGTTTATCTGACTTATGACCACCAGAGAATCTCCGTATACCATTAATCTCTTGATCCCCAATGGTATGGCGATGTTTAGTCCATGGATCAGAGCTTCATACTCGGCTGCATTGTTAGAGGCTGGAAATAACAGTTGGAGGGCGTATTTGAGGTGTTCGCCTCCAGGCGCGATGAAGAGAATTCCTGCGCCTGCTCCCTGCAGTTTTAGTGAACCATCAAAATACATCCTCCATACTTCTGCAGTTTCTGGGTTCTCTGGTATTTGTTGTTCAGTCCATTCTGATATGAAGTCAACCAATGCTTGGGACTTAATGGCAGTACGAGGTCGAAATTCGATGTCATGAGATCCCAGTTCACAGGCCCACTTGGCTATTCAGCCAATGGCTTCCTTGTTGTGGAGAATGTCCCCTATCGGGAAACCGGTGACTACTATGACTTTGTGGTCATCAAAGTAGTGACGCAGCTTGCGGGCAGTTAGAAATACTGCGTATAACAGCTTCTGCACTTGAGGATACTTTTTCTTCGAGGGCCCAGAACTTCGCTGATGAAATAAACGGGGTGTTGCACAGGGTAGGCATGTCCTTCTTCTGCTCGCTCGACTACCAACGCGGTGCTTACCACGTGAGTCATGCAAGAGATATATAGCAGCAGATCTTCGGCTGGTTGAGCTGACGTGGCTCGCCGTGGTGGTTTCAGTACTGGTGGGGTTGTCAAGAATTTTTTCAGTGCGTCCAAGGCTTCCTGCGCTTCTGAAGTCCACTGAAACTTGTCCACCTTCTTGAGTAGCTTGTAAAACGGTAAACCTTTTTCTCCCAGCCTGGATATAAATCTGCTCAGAGCTGCCATACATCCGGTAAGTCGTTGAACCTTCTTTTGTGATCGTGGAGCTTCCATTTTCATGATAGCTTCAATCTTTTCCGGATTAGCTTCAATTCCCTGGTGGCTTACAATAAATCCGAGTAGCTTCCCTGCTGGTACCCCAAAAACACATTTTTCGGGATTAAGCTTCCACTGATACCGCTGTAGACTGTTGAAAACCAGCTGCAAGTCTTCGATGAAGTTTTCCAAGTTCTCCATTTTGATTACCACATCGTCTACGTAGGCTTCCACACGCTTGCCCCAGTGATCGGCTAAGCATGTTTGGATGACTCTCTGATAAGTCGCTCCAGCGTTCTTGAGGCCGAACGGCATGGAGGTATAACAGAAAGCACCAAACGGAGTGATGAACGCCGTTTTTTTCCTCGTCTTCCTTTGCCAAGCTGATCTGATGGTATCCGGAATAGCAATCCAGAAAAGATAGCACGGAACATCCAGCGGTGGAGTCTACCACCTGATCTATCCTTGGGAGCCCGAAGGGATCCTTCGGACAATGTTTGTTGAGATCAGTATAGTCGACGCACATGCGCCAATCCACTTTATTCTTTTTGAGTACAAGAACAGGGTTGGCTAACCACTCGGGATGTAACACTTCTCTAATGAACCCAGCTGCGACCAAGCGGGCCAGCTCAGCGCGAATGGCCTCTCTTTTGTTGGCCGTGAAACGACGTAGCTTTTGCCGGATTGGCCTTGCTTGGGGATAGACCTTCAGTTTGTGCTCGGCCACCTCTCTCGGGACTCCCGGCATATCCGCAGGTTGCCATGCGAATACGTCTCAGTTGTCTTGCAGAAACTGGACGAGCGCGCTTTCCTATTTATCATCCAGGCTAGAGCTGATGATAGCAGTTTTACGTTCATCAGCAAACCCCAGATTGATCCTTTTAGTTTCTTCAGTCGGCCGCATAGAGGTCGCGGCTTGAGCTTCTTTCGCCGGTGCTATGTGGTCTTCCTCAGGCTTAGAGTTTGCCTGGGTTGAAGAAGTCGCCGACGGTTTGGTGGTGAGGGCCGCCTGGATGGCCACTCGGAAACATTCTGCGGCGCCTTGGAGGTCGGCACACACAGTTATGATTCCTTGCGGTCCTGGCATCTTCAATATCATGTACGTGTAATGCGGAATGGCCATGAATTTTGCCAATCCCGGCCTCCCGATGATGGCGTTGTACCCACAGTCGAAGTTTGCCACTTCGAACCTCAGGAACTCAGTTCTGTAGTTCTCCAGAGTCCCGAAAGTGACGGGCATGTAGATGTAGCCCAGCGGGTATTCTCCCTCAGTTAGCACGATGCCAAAGAAGGGAGTGTCTGACTCGTGGAGTTCTTTGAGGTGAACTCCCAAGCCTCGGAGTGTCCGGGGGAAGGTGACGTTGATGCTGCTCCCTCCGTCCACTAACACCTTCTTCACCCTGCTTTCTCGGATCACCGGATCGACGAGGAGCGGGTATTTGCCCGGGTTGTCGAAGTTGAGCCATTGATCTGCCCGAGTGAAGGTGATTGGGTGCTCTGACCATCGGTATGGAGCAGGTGGACCGGTGGTCGCCACTAGTATCTGGCGATCGTTGAGCTTTTGCTGTCTTTTGTTCTCCTGCGATCCGTGTCCGCCGAAGATGACGTTGACCTCCCTGTCAACGCGCGGGAAAGCTCCTCCTCCTCCCTCCTCCTGCTGTTGGGGTTGTCGTGGTTCTTCTGGTCCTCTCCGCGGCGGAGGAGGAGGCAGAGGTTGAAAGGGTCGGCCGTGCCCAATGGAATGCTTGAAGTCCCGACAGTTCCGAAGGGTGTGGCACATGTCCTTGTGGTACGGGCACTGGGCGTCGAGGATGTCGTCCAGCGTGCGTTCGCCTCCGCGAGGTCCTCCCCGGGCACGAGAGGCAGGTGGTCCGGCGGCATGCACCTCTTCACGCGGTCTCTTCTCCCAGCGTTTGTCAGGTTGTTGGTTCGTGTCGCGTCATGGTGCTGCTGGGACGGGCTTTGCTCCTCCGACGAGGTCCTAGGCTCGCTCGTCGGCGGTGATGTAGAGGTCGGCTTTCCGAAACAGCTCCTCGGAGGTAGTTGGCGCCTTCTGTAGTATGGCTCAGATGAAGGCCGAGTCATTGGATCCTCTGTAGAAGTCCTCGATCACGGCCGCCTCCGTGACCTCGGGGATACGATTTCTCATGGTCTGGAACCTTTTGAGGTACGATCGGAGAGTTTCGTCCCCCCGGCGTTTGATGGATTTGAGGTCCCATGGTTGCGCCGGTTTGTCGGAGAGGGACTAAAAATTTGCAGTGAAGCGCCGACTGAAGTCACTCCAGTCGTCGATGCAGTGTCGAGGTAGATGTCATAGCCATTGCAGTGCGTCTTGCCCGAGGACAATGGGTAAGTATGCAGTCATCACGTCCTCGGATGCTCCGGCGGCTCGAGCGGCGGTGGTGTAGATGGCCAGCCAGCCTCCTGGGTCATGCTTAGGTTCATATTTATCGACATTGGATACCTTGAAGTTAGGGGGCCATTGAATGGCCCTAAGGCGTGGAGTAAGGGCGGACACTCCACATGTGTCCTCTTGTCGTCGGGGATGATGTCTATCCCGGGGAGGGGAGTAGTTGTTGTGGTTCCTCGATCGTCCCCGGGCAGTTTCGCCAGTCGAGGCCGTCATTGATTCGGCTCTGGTGGCTTGACTCCGAGTGGGGATGCCATGATCCCTGTCGTATTCCTCCCGGCGGCGAATCTCGTTCTCATGCCGTCGTTCACGCGAAGCGTTGATGGAACTCCGCGCGTCTCGGCGACTGTTGATGGCGTGTCGCAAGTCGTTCGGCGGGTGAGCGAGAGGTAGAAGATGGTTGGCTGCCTGGGTGAGCAGGCGTCGATAGCCCTCAGCATCGGGAGTCCGAGGGAGTTCATTAGCTATCCGAGCTAGTACTCCTCCGACTTCGCTCGGCGTGTTCATGGTTCGGGCGAAGTCGGGGTTCAGGTTGCGACCGAAGAGCGGATTTTCCCGGCGCTGCCTCGCGTCTTGCTCGGCTTGTTCCTGAGCTCGTCGACGATCGCGTCGTCGGGAGTTCCTTCGTTCTCTGAAGACGCGTTCTTCCGGAGTTTCTCCCATCTCTGAGACCTCGTCTCGCGAGACAGGCTGCTCCAGATCCTGTTCTCCGGCTTGGTGATGTCTCTGGACGTTTCGGCGCCGATTTCTTCGTCGGCGGGATTCCCGCTGAGGTGGTTCTTCCCAGGCGCAGTTGACTCGTCGTCAGAGACGGGAGGCGATTCCACTCTCCCGATGAAAAGAACGTCGGGGTAGAATGGCGTGGCTGTCGTGGCGATCTTCTTTCGGAGTGCCGGAGATTGCGCTTCTCCGGTTATTTCAGAGTTTGTTGGAGGAAGCCTCTTTCTCGGCGGATCAGCAACGCGGTGTAGAGTTCCCTCTTCGTCGGCTATGGACAAGATCGTCCCAAAGCAGAACATGGACCCGGGGCGGAAGGTGATCTTGCTTTGGATGGTGACGGCCATTGAGCTAACTTAGATCGTTGACACCCCCCTACCTGGCGCGCCAGCTGTCGGTGTTTTGGGTCCGACCGCACACCTGGGGTTGCCCCTCGAGGTGTTTTTAGGAGTAGGGTGGTGTCGCCGACTGCAGCAAAATGGTTCGTGCCAGATGCACGAGAGATAAGAGACAATGTTTACAGGTTCAGGCCGCTTGGAGATGCGTAACACCCTACGTCCTGGCGGAGATGCTTCGTGTAATGGGTTACAAGGCGATTCTCCAGAGCGAGAACGTGGAGAGTCTAGGTGGATGGCTGGATAGTGTGTTCGATCGTTCTGAAGGGGTGCCCCCTGGGCCTTATATATTCGGCCGTGGGGCGATACATGTGGATATGATAACAACGTGCGCCTAAAGGATAGTGAACTGTTTGAGTCTATCTCCCTATGATTCTGCCGACCTATCCTCGCCTGGTTCTACTGCATGGCGCTCCAGCGCGGGAAAGTCGGATCTTCTGTTGTGATTTCTCGCTCAACACTGTGGGGCCTATCTGGACTTGTGTCGATCCGGCTTTACGTTGATTTGCTTTGCTGATTGTCCCCTCCCCCAGGCCCATGAAGAAATGACCTTACGACTTATTGGGCCTATGGGCCCTTCGTGAGGTCTTTTACCCTGCTAGTGGACCCGGGGGATATCTGTCCCCCACAGTGGCAGAATGCACCCGCCTTAAGTCCTAAGATGAGGAGGGGCCTAAGTGTTTTGCCTGTTACGAGATTGGGGGATGATCACCCAAGAACACACAAGGATTTAGAGTGGTTCGGGCCGCCGGAGCGTAATACCCTACTCCACTATGTGATGTATTGAGCTTGAGAGCTTGTATGAACTCATGAGCCCTGAGCTGAGTCTAAGTGTGTCTATCCCCGTGAGCTTGTATTGCTACGTTGCATGCCTCCCCTTTTATAGCTCAAGGGGGGCACGTACAAGGGTGCTAAGCCCCGACATGTGGGCCTAGGAACATAACAGATGTAGTACTTGGAGCAACTAATGCCCGTCGCCAGTGCAACCTCCTTGCGTCCTGATATCCGCGATCCCCGCAGTATTGGCGTGCAGGGGAAGCTTTCCTTGCAACGTACCAGTGATGATGGATGGGCACAGTGCACTCCGCAGCACGGGCATACTGTTTGGCAATGGAATGGACAGGCACGCCGCCTGCAGGATGGTTTGGACGCCGCCTGCCAGATGAGTGGACAGGACACATTAAATGCTGAAGGGGCACATCGCCAGTCAGCGGGATAGTCAGGCGGCGTGTCTTCTCCGCAATAAATGCAGAGACAGCGTGACCTAGAGGCCTTACATCAGGCTCCGCCCGTTGGCTTACGTCATGGGCGGTAGACGACGTGGCAGCAACGGGTCTCCGCCTGGGCGGGGAGCAGTAGCGTTGTGCGGACAGGTCCACACCAGGCTGGGCCTGGACACATGTCGGCACTGGACCCCTGTCTGAGCAAGGCCTAGGTATTCTCTGCCCCAGAGTCTCGGGACCAACTGTGGGTAGCCCGAACCCCGCGCAGAGGGGTCCGGGACCTGTCCCGGAGGTCTGGGTTGCACACGCGGGGGTCCTGGACCTTGCTCCGGAGGCCTGATCTACATGCATAGGGGTCTGGCACTTTCCCATGGGGGTCCGGACCCACTATTGGCATCTTGAAGCGTATCGTTTTCTCTGGCCACACGGCGACCCTGGAGCCATCCACGTGGTGGAGTCGCGTGCTGTTCACCATGTGACTAGAGATAGCCGTGTGAGCACCATGTCTTCATGCTGTAGTAAGGGGTACCCCTGTTCCAGGGTACTGACACTTACTATTCACGCTGAATTATAATCTCTCTCTCACGTCAACACCTTCGAGCAAGCCGAAGGTACCAATGTAATACGAATTTTGTTCATACTCTTATAAATAATTTTGACATGAATGAACAAATGATTTGTATCCATAATATTTATAATTATACATTTTAATTTATTCATAAGATGATGAAGAAGGCATGTCTTTCAATGATCTTCGTCCGATGTTCATTGAATCCGAAGGGAAACAATGCTTCGGAGGACGAAGGTCCTTTATCTTTAACAATTGTGTTGTCTTGTTCTTGATCTACAACATCTGAGAACAAGCGAACTGTAACACCCCAGGTGTTATCTCTCGTTAAACAGCGATTATGGACACAAGTAAGAAAGGCCGGGGTGAATAACAATTTCGATATTAGCCCCGTCTCCGAATACCAATATTATTCGAGAAATTTCATTTAGCTTGGAATTTAATCATCTCACAAAAGTTCGAGTTTGGTGCTGTTTTCATTTCGATAATCTACGCAATCAAAAAGGATTCATGAAACTTTTGGATTATCGAATCTTCATCGCTGGCGAATTTGGAAATATTCGGATCACGCGCGTAAGTGAATACGAAAATCAGAAAACTTTTGATTTTATGTAAAAATTTGGAGCCCTGCACTGTTCGAACAGAACGATATGCCAGCTCATTAAGTGAATCGTTCCTCTCAGCAAGTTATCCTTGGCGTCAGATCAAATGGATCGATAGCTGGTAAGAATCGTAAAAATTAGACGGGACTAAATACAGTCTAAAATACCGTAGTCGATCTCATTTGGTTCGGCCTGTGTTTTTTTCGCCTAGATCAATACCTTCATATAAATAACGGGTAAAACTTTATCTGATTCCAGGAGTATCCATCAATCAAACACCATCCAAATATTGTCGTCAGTCTCGGTTTGGTCCGAACCATTTTTTGCATCTTTAAAATCCTAGTTTAGTCTATTTTGACTCTCCAAATCTCTAGGATATTTTAGTATAATTTTGTTAAAAAAACATTTATGAGAGTATGTATTTGGTAAGAGCACGTTCATGAGTTTCTCTCCACGCCACTCAAGCTTTTTAATCTTTATCCATATTACTTCTCTTCAGTTTCAGCCGACATAATTCTTTGGAATTCATGCCAGCATTCATGTCTCGCCCTTATCGCCTCCACGAGCCCAAAATTCCAGCCATTCTTATCTCTAATCCACGTCACTTGCTCACAGCCTGGAGGACCCTTCTCGTAGGTCCTCAACGATCCATTCCTAGCCGTATTTCATTCATCCTATCAAAAAATCCCTGGAAGCCTCTCCCATGCGTGACCACGTACAGTCCTAGACACTAGCTTCTCCACGTCATCTCTCTCCCTTATTCCATGGCTTGGAGCAGCAGGCACCCAGCTCCTTGCATCAGGCAAGCCCGGCGGCCAGTTCCCTCTCCTCGCCAGCTCCACTCCTCTTCAGTCTTGCGCGCTCAGTTTTCAGCTTCACACAGCCGATTACACAGTGTCGATTCTCTTCCCAGCCACTCCTCGCCATTGCTCTCCCTAGCTCGACGCCCTTCTCAAGTCAACCAGCCGTCGGCGCCCTCGCTCCTAGGTGTCTCACACCGGCCGTCTGTCACACCAAGAGCTCGCCGGCTAGCCTCGTCTCACCTTCCAGGGTCGCACGCGCAGGCTCCGCTGCAGGGCGCCGTTCCCCTATGCCGCAGCAGCATCGAGTCATGCCTGGGGTGTTTTTTTGGCATGCGCGTTGTCCCCCAAGCTCGCCCATGGCGCTTGCCCTACCCCAGGTCCGATGCTGGTTGCTTTGTGCGCTCGGTCTCGCAGACGCCGAGTCCTTTTCTCAGCTGAGTTCGCCTAGGTCGCGAGCACCTGTGTCCTCGCCATGTCCTACTCTACATCGACTCGACCACAGTAGGTGTCGTAGCTCCCAGCGCTTTGCACCAGCCACAACGATCTCCTTGCTTGGCTCTTAGAGCTCGCATGGCATCTAGCTCGCCTGTAGCATAGCCGTCACAGCTCCTCTGTCACGGTTGATCTTGGTTTCCTCTGTGCCGACGACCATCGACATCGTCGTTGCCTCACAGCGCTTGGACACCGACATCGTTACTCGGCAACATGTTTGCCCGTCAGCACGTTATCTTCAGCAACACGGCTCTACTGGACTTCGTGCGCTCGTCGACACCCAGTTGTCGATCTCCGCCACGTCATGCCCCTGCTCTTCAGCATCATCATCACCCTCTTTCTGTTATGTCGCAGGCGTTCGTGGATTGGTAAGTTGATTTATGATTTTTGCTAGTTAATTTGATTGATGGATTGATTAGAATTACAACCAATGATTATCTTGTTTGCATCGTAGGCGCGCATTTTTGTTATTCCTATTAGCCGAAATATTAGATGAGTGTACGTCGTTTCTAAATAAATTGGAAGAGAGTAACGTTAGCGAGCCAATTTCAGTCGAAATACGAGAAACCCCATAGTAGAAGAGGTATAAGTGCTTTAAGTATCTAGATTATGGAGAATGTAGTTTTGCAAGGCTCTATGCCTTTTGACAATGTATTATCTGTTAGACTTAAGATTAGCGTGCTGCTTTGCTTAGTTGGCGTGCTCTTCAGGTTAGATTATAATATTGGTTTAGAAAGTTAGTTAATGTGTTTTTTTATTTTAAATTTAGACATCTAGAGCTAATGAATCTAGGTCTGTTAATCTGCTGGTGATGCGCTTTAACTAAAGAAGGTAAAGCATATGCATAGTTTATAATTCCTAAGGTTTAATTTAGATACAGTTAAGTTAATGAAAACATTAAGGTTGTACATAGTTGTATATTAATATCTAGCGTTGTTTGAGTGTTGTAATGCCTCACCACTAAATATTTAATCCTCTTCGGTGTAGCAATAATTAGTCATGTGCTATTCATGTTTATATTCATTCACGTGCATTATGCATTTCATTAGGTGCGCTAGTTAATCACGTGATTCGGAAGACGAGCCAAGTCGACCACAGGATGCTGTAAAGCGTGAGCCACTCGCGAGGTGATGCTGATGAACGAACCTGAAGATGGGTAGGCTGATCAAGTGCTAGGATAAGGATGATCGCCAAGCAGACGTCATCTAACAAACACTAACATAGTGTTTATTCCAGGCAAGCCCCGGTGCATGCAACCCCTTCCTTTTGTTTTTAAAATTATTTTTACACACTCTAAGTCGAGTGAACGTGCATTAGGTTTATAGGAGTTGCTTGAAAACCCTTTGATGCATTGGCTACCTTGGAATCCATCCCTTTTATAGATACTTCTGGTGAAGTATCAAAATATAATTTACAAAAAAATGCTTAGCCCTACTTTTAAGCAGATAGAGTTTGTCCTTTGCACTTATGCCTAGCTCAGGTTTATCCTGAGGAAGGATGACCTCTACCTGCAAGAATATTTTCATTGGGAGCATGGTGGGATCTTACTGCAAAGTTCCCTATAATGCTCTTTTCATCCTAAGGAACACAAAACAATCCTAAGGGTGGAAGTACTTAAATCGGGACTTGGGCTAGGAACAGGTGATGTTCCGTCCGCGTCAATTTAGGATTGGATGCGTATGTAGGCCTGTATGATCAGGGACTATCTTAACTGGCCACATGCCCTGGAAATGGGACAGGGTAAGCTTGAACCCAGCTATTCCATACGTGAAAAGACAACCGCGCACTGGGCGTGGGAGATGGTGGGAGTAGCGTGTACCCTCCTGGCTAGAGGCTGGATGGAGGAGTACTGTGCTCCTGGGTAGCGCGGACTGGTTCACGTTGTGGAGGATCTGTGGGAACGATTGACATATGCAAGGGTTAAGTGCTACATATGTCGTGTGGTTAGAGATCCTCAGCTGAGTAAATCGATTCGGATCGCCGTTATATCCCCGGACAGTGGAGACTTGGTCACTGACCTGCAACCTAAGTCAGGATGTGAACATTATGAATAAAAATGATGTTGTATTGATGAGATGGTGAAATTAGACTAGGTGCAAACATAGTCTATTAATATTTAATCTGGCATTAAAATATTGAAAGTAAGGACTCACTTTAGTAAGCTATTTCTGCCAAAGTACAATTTGATTCTTGCTAAAACTTTTCCTTGATTCCCAAATCCAGCATACCCTTGAGAGTCTTTTCTTTAGTCGGGTAAGTCTTGCTGAGTAATTCCATACTCAGGGTTTTATTCCCTATTGTTTTTCAGGTTATAGTTTTGTGCTGCTGTTGATGGTGTTAAGTGCCGGTGGGCTCGGCCTTCTTATAAGTCTAAGTAACCCTTCTATACTTCTTATTGAGGATTGTCATTGAGCTAGCATATATTTCAAACTTATACTTTTGTAATCACTCCGATAAACATAAAGTAAACTTGATGTAACTTGTAAAACTTGGTAATAAGATTTTCGCTGCAAAATTAATGGTGTGTGATTTGTGTTTACTTAATCTTGCGATCTTGGTTGTAAGTGGTTTATCCGGTGTCCTTGGGGCACTCGGACGGATCCTGTTAAGTTATCTGGTGCACATGCATGGCCGTCTGAGGTCTTTGAGACAGGGAGAGGTGCATGTGGTCCCGATACCTTGGGAGGTTCTGCCACAGCTGGTATCAGAGCAGGATTAAGTATATACGGTCACATACGTATTTTTAGAACAAAAGTTTTGGTTTTGAAAAACCTATTTTCAACTAAACACATTGTTTGGCTTTGAAAAACAGTTTTTTTAAAAAACTATAATGCTATCGACATCCTCTGTTAAGCCTTAAACTAAGGACTATCAGGTGGCTTATTTGAAAACCACTAACCCACAACCGGGGGTATTGCATACATGTGTAATGTTATTTTGAGGCCATTTAGTTTTGAATGGATCGACGCTCAAGGTAAGGTGAGATGTGAGAGCATGACCGAACAACCGTCGGTCTAGGGAAGTGCTTAATTATAGCGCTTGATTATATACATGTTCCACATATGTATATATGAAGGCTGCGATGTGGAGTATTTACTTTTCTAGGAATTCGGTACCCCATGGATGTGTATGGGTATACATACATGGGACTACTGAGAAGTGTAATGTACTTGTTACAACGCACCTACGCTCAGGTAAGAAGGTGAGTTACCATAATGAGTTGCCCTATGGTTAAAGTGTGGCAACGGCGCCTATGCGTGGCTCGGCGCTTAATGATGAGCTGGCCTCCATATAGAAATATATGGAGTATAACTGTGATAAACTGTCATGTGTGAATTGCATCATTGGAAAATGGGCTGTGATGGATTTTTTTGCAGGTACACTAACCTCGAAAACGTATGTGTAGCTGACGACTAGCAAAATACCGTGAGAGTCGTACGTATGCCACCGATATAGAACGGTATTGCCACATTAGATTGGCCAAAAATTTGTGAGGACACATAGGGCGAGCATGCATACTGATTGTTGCATTGTGTTTGTCACCTATACATCCAAAATGCTTCTCTCATCTTTATTCCAGTAACCAGTGATTGTAAATAATGTGGTGTAATGTTGTATTATGAACTTCGATGAAATAGCTATCCTCCATTCTTTAGGTAATTTATTTAGGTGTTAGGTGTGTTTTCTCTTGAACTTGATGTACCAATAGAGAGTTGGTAACTTGATTGCCTAAACCCAAAACTAGGCTATGTTTTTATTTAGTGAACCATGACCCAAAGTTGAATTTTCCATTATCATTCCATGACCAAGCCCATGCAAATGAATGCTTAGATAATTTCTTTGTTGAACATAACGTGTACCTGGGCTTAAAAACAAGAATATCGAGTCATGTTTCCAACCAAAACCATTCTCTTGTTCAGTTGGTGCAAGTAGATATCTCTATTTTGCCTCTTCTTGAAGATCATGTCGTTATTTTATCAACCTAATTTAGGAAAGACATGTTCGATCATTTTCTTGAGTCTGATGCCTTTGGTTTCCCCGTATCTATCGAAGGCATACCAACTTAATCTTATGATTGTTTTCCCTCTATATCTAATCTGATACTAATCCTTGACTTTGTAATTGTTGCGATAGGCATAGAAATATGCTTGGGCTGAATTAACAGTCTCCCATCGTACTCCCTTCATTAACAAGTTTAGGTTATGGCCATGCCTTGTTCATTTCATCGGGCCATAATCTATTTGGCTCTCTACTTGTAACTGTTTTGATAGGTAGAGTCTCTTTGTATATTATCACCCTTGCTCAATCTATTGGTGTCGCGCGAGATTTCTTATTGGTTACGTCTGGTAATGGTGTTGTGACTAAAATCGATGGTGCCGCGACGAAACCGAGGGCCTCCTGTGGACGATCGACACACGGTTGTGCTGCTCGGCACGCGCTGGTATCACGGTTAGTAGTTGTGATCCATTATGAGACTATATCAATGGGTTATATTGGCACAATCTGTTTCTGCTACGTAAGATTCATTATTGGTGCTAGTTCAATGATGGTGTCCTAGTCAATAACTTAGGGTGCCGTGTAAATCCGAAAGTCTCATGTGGCGGCCGACACATGGTAGTACTGTTCGGTACGCTAGTATCGAAGTTGTTGGCTATGATCCATTATGAAACCACACTGACATGTTATCTTCCGTAAACTACTTCCTTGAAACGATTCCGATGTTGTTTGTCGAGGTGACCAAGCAACATCTATCATCTCTGTTGGATCAAAAGGGCATACCCCTTTTCATGTGTGATCTCTTTTCCTTGACTTTGATGGTGACTTCACACATACGAGTTCCCTTTACGTCCTTTGTGTAAAATTGAAGTTTGAAGCTTTTTAATGTTGGAAGACAGCTGATTAGCGCTCAAATGGAGATTGACTTTCCCTGCTGCTGAGATGCAGGAGTTGTTCACGCTCTCTGAATGAACCCATGTAATCCCGAACCAAGTTAATTCATCTTGCATGAAGAAACGGATGAACAACATGACCGAATGGATTTCTACTCAAGTACATGATCTCCTGTTAACAAAAGTGAACTCTCGACCGTTGGATTGTCGATGGATAATAAGAGGACTTACTCAATGTCAAAAGTAGTTCAACAAGTTGGTTTTACTAACTTGTAGCTACATTGTGAACAAAGGTTGAGTTTAGAGATCGTTTTGTCGAGTTGTCTAAACTCACTTTAGTTCAGCTTATCCTGAAGAAAACCTGGTGAAGATCAAGTGAAGGTTAGGAACATATGCGCAGATCTTGTGCCATATTGGATTAAATTATGAGCATATGCATCTTAACTTTACCTTGTTGGCCGAGGTATTTTGCCATCCTCAGCTAACCGTTAATAGCCTAACTGCAGCTCTAGTCGTGCCTCGATCGCCTCACGTGTGCTTCTCTAGCATGAGTGATCAGGTCGAGTCATGCTTAGTGCTCGATAAAGTGGATTAATCGCGAAGTCAATGTCTACCGCTCGCTCAATGGACTCAGATGGTACAGTGTCATCAGAAAAGGCAAACTGCACACATGGAACCTTATGTGTTCTTCTGGCAGACATAGTCTCTATTGGTGGACATCTCGAAATTAGCCTAAGGCGATATATGTTATATCCACTAGAGAAATGACCTTCGGAGACACTCGCCTTTGCTGGGAACTATCTTATGATTATCGCTGATATGGACAAGGGTTACATGCTTCTCTACTCTTAGAAGTCTTTCGCTTCGAATCTCGGGACGAGATTCTTTTAGGGGGGAGGGCTGTAACACCCCAGGTGTTATCTCTCGTTAAACAGCGATTATGGACGCAAGTAAGAAAGGCCGGGTGAATAACAATTTCGATATTAGCCCCGTCTCTGAATACCAATATTATTCGAGAAATTTCATTTAGCTTGGAATTTAATCATCTCACAAAAGTTCGAGTTTGGTGCTGTTTTCATTTCGATAATCTACGCAATTAAAAAGGATTCATGAAACTTTTGGATTATCGAATCTTCATCGCTGGCGAATTTGGAAATATTCGGATCACGCGTGTAAGTGAATACGAAAATCAGAAAACTTTTGATTTTATGTAAAAATTTGGAGCCCTGCGCTGTCCGAACAGAACGATGTGCCAGCTCATTAAGTGAATCGTTCCTCTCAGCAAGTTATCCTTGGCGTCAGATCAAATGGACCGATAGCTGGTGAGAATCGTAAAAATTAGACGGGACTAAATACAGTCTAAAATACCATAGTCGATCTCATTTGGTTCGGCCTGTGTTTTTTTCACCTAGATCAATATCTTCATATAAATAACGGGTAAAACTTTATCTGATTCCAGGAGTATCCATCAATCAAACACCATCCAAATATTGTCGTCAGTCTCGGTTTGGTCCGAACCATTTTTGCATCTTTAAAATCCTAGTTTAGTCTATTTTGACTCTCCAAATCTCTAGGATATTTCAGTATAATTTTGTTAAAAAAACATTCATGAGAGTATGTATTTGGTAAGAGCACGTTCATGAGTTTCTCTCTACGCCACTCAAGCTTTTTAATCTTTATCCATATTACTTCTCTTCAGTTTCAGCCGACATAATTCTTTGGAATTCATGCCAGCATTCACGTCTCGCCCTTATCGCCTCCACGAGCCCAAAATTCCAGCCATTCTTATCTCTAATCCACGTCACTTGCTCACAGCCTGGAGGACCCTTCTCGTAGGTCCTCAACGATCCATTCCTAGCCGTATTTCATTCATCCTATCAAGAAATCCCTGGAAGCCTCTCCCATGCGTGGCCACGTACAGTCCTAGACACTAGCTTCTCCACGTCATCTCTCTCCCTTATCCCATGGCTTGGAGCAGCAGGCACCCAGCTCCTTGCATCAGGCAAGCCCGGTGGCCAGTTCCCTCTCCTCACCAGCTCCACTCCTCTTCGGTCTTGCGCGCTCAGTTTTCAGCTTCACACAGCCGATTACACAATGTCGATTCTCTTCCCAGCCACTCCTCCTCACCATTGCTCTCCCTAGCTCGACGCCCTTCTCATGTCAACCAGCCGTCGGTGCCCTCGCTCCTAGGTGTCCCACACCGGCCGTCTGTCACGCCATGAGCTCGCCGGCTAGCCTCGTCTCACCTTCCAGGGTCGCACGCGCAGGCTCCGCTGCAGGGCGCCATTCCCCTGTGCTGCAGCAGCATCGAGTCATGCCTGTGGTGTTTTTTTGGCATGCGCGTTGTCCCCCAAGCTCGCCCATGGCGCTCGCCCTACCCCAGGTCCGATGCTGGTTGCCTTGTGCGCTCGGTCTCGCAGACGCCGAGTCCTTTTCTCAGCTGAGTTCGCCTAGGTCACGAGCACCTGTGTCCTCGCCATGCCCTACTCTACATCAACTCGACCATAGTTGGTGTCGTAGCTCCCAGCACTCTGCACCAGCCACGTCGATCTCCTTGCTCGACATGCCCTGCTCGGCTCTTGGAGCTCGCACGGCATCTAGCTCGCCTGTAGCATAGCCATCATAGCTCCTCTGTCACGGTTGATCTTGGTTTCCTCTGTGCCGACGACCATCGACCTCGTCGTTGCCTCACAGCGCTTGGACACCGACATCGTTACTCGGCAACATGTTTGCCCGTCAGCACGTTATCTTCAGCAACACGGCTCTACTGGACTCCGGGCGCTCGTCGACACCCAGTTGTCGATCTCCGCCACGTCGTGCCCCTGCTCCTCAGCAACATTGTCACCCTCTTTCTGTTATGTCGCAGGCGTTTGTGGATTGGTAAGTTGATTTATGATTTTTGCTAGTTAATTTTATTGACGGATTGATTAGAATTACGGCCAATGATTATCTTGTTTGCATCGTAGGCGCGCATTTTTGTTATTCCTATTAGCCGAAATATTAGATGAGTGTACGTCGTTTCTAAATAAATTGGAAGAGAGTAGCGTTAGCGAGCCGATTTTAGTCGAAATACGAGAAACCCCATAGTAGAAGAGGTATAAGTGCTTTAAGTATCTAGATTATGGAGAATGTAGTTTTGCAAGGCTCTATGCCTTTTGATAATGTATTATCCATTAGACATAAGATTAGCGTGCTGCTTTGCTTAGTTGGCGTGCTCTTCAGGTTAGATTATAATATTGGTTTAGAAAGTTAGTTAATGTGTTTTTTTATTTTAAATTTAGACATCTAGAGCTAATGAATCTAGGTCTGTTAATCTGCTGGTGATGCGCTTTAACTAAAGAAGGTAAAGCATATGCATAGTTTATAAT
Source organism: Zea luxurians (assembly GCA_029449295.1). Classification (NCBI taxonomy): domain Eukaryota; kingdom Viridiplantae; phylum Streptophyta; class Magnoliopsida; order Poales; family Poaceae; genus Zea; species Zea luxurians. The sequence continues at coordinate 177,882,234 of JAOPSE010000004.1, read as the reverse complement.
TCCTAAGGTTTAATTTAGGTACAGTTAAGTTAATGAAAACATTAAGATTGTACATAGTTGTATATTAATATCTAGCGTTGTTTGAGTGTTGTAATGCCTCACCACTAAATATTTAATCCTCTTTGGTGTAGCAATAATTAGTCATGTGCTATTCATGTTTATATTCATTCATGTGCATTATGCATTTCATTAGGTGCGCTAGTTAATCACGTGATTCGGAAGACGAGCCAAGTCGACCACAGGATGCTGTAAAGCGTGAGCCACTCGCGAGGTGATGCTGATGAACGAACCTGAAGATGGGTAGGCTGATCAAGTGCTAGGATAAGGATGATCGCCAAGCGGACATCATCTAACAAACACTAACATAGTGTTTATTCCAGGCAAGCCCCGGTGCATGCAACCCCTTCCTTTTGTTTTTAAAATTATTTTTACACACTCTAAGTCTAGTGAACGTGCATTAGGTTTATAGGAGTTGCTTGAAAACCCTTTGATGCATTGGCTACCTTGGAATCCATCCCTTTTATAGATACTTCTGGTGAAGTATCAAAATATAATTTACAAAAAAATGCTTAGCCCTACTTTTAAGCAGATAGAGTTTGTCCTTTGCACATATGCCTAGCTCAGGTTTATCCTGAGGAAGGATGACCTCTACCTGCAAGAATATTTTCATTGGGAGCATGGTGGGATCTTACTGCAAAGTTCCCTATAATGCTCTTTTCATCCTAAGGAACACAAAACAATCCTAAGGGTGGAAGTACTTAAATCGGGACTTGGGCTAGGAACAGGTGATGTTCCGTTCGGGTCAATTTAGGATTGGATGCGTATGTAAGCCTGTATGATCAGGGACTATCTTAACTGGCCACATGCCCTAGAAATGGGACAGGGTAAGCTTGAACCCGGCTATTCCATACGTGAAAAGACAATCGCGCACTGGGCGTGGGAGATGGTGGGAGTAGCGTGTACCCTCCTGGCTAGAGGCTGGATGGAGGAGTACTGTGCTCCCGGGTAGCGTGGACCGGTTACTGTCGGCGTTCCGAGACCGGGGGGTCCCCGAGCCGACGAGTGAGAGTGCCGCGTGCCCCAGCCCAGATGGGTCGAGCGCGTGGGCGAGCGCGAAGGGGGGAACAGAGAGAGCGGTCGGTGGCCGGAGCCGGGTCGAGAGGGAGTAGGTGAATTCCCGCGGCCTTCGTGTTCGTCCCGCGCCCAGGTCGGGTGCACTTGCAGTAGGGGGTTACAAGCGTCCGCGCGAGGTGAGGGGAAGCGAGCGGCCCCAAGAGAGAGAGCGCCAGCCCCTGCCCTTCGTCCCCGCGAGGCCAACCCCCTCTAAGAAGGCCCTGGTCCTTCCTTTTATAGTCGTAAGGAGAGGATCCAGGTGTACAGAATGGGAGTGTAGCAAGGTGCTACGTGTCTAGCGAGGGAGAGCTAGCGCCTAAGTACATGCCAAGGTGGCAGCCGGAGAGGTCTTGGCACCCTGTTGTTGTGGCGTCGTGGCCGTTGGAGGAGTAACGGAGCCGGACGGGGGGACAGCTGTCGAAGTGGCTGGGCCCTTGCTGACGTTCTCCTGCTTTCGTAAGGGGGCTGAGAGTCGCCGTCGTCACGGTCTAGCGGGGCGCCATCATATGCCTATCTGGCGTGGCTGGCCAGATGGGACGCCGGTCTTGTCCCCTGCGACCCAAGTCGGCTCAGGGCAGGGTGATGATGGCGCTTCCTGTTGACGTGGCGGTCTCGTGTCCTAGGTCGGGCGTCGTGGAGGCTCCTCCGAAGCCGAGGTCGAGTCCGTCCTGCAAGACAGAGGCAGAGTCCGAGCCCTAGGTCGGGCGAGGCGGAGATCGTTCGGTCAGAGGCCGAGGCAGAGTCCGAGCCCTGGGTCGGGCGAGGTGGAGTTCGTCGTCTTCCGGGGCCTTAGCCCGAGTCCGAGCCCTTTGGGCGGAGCGGAGTTCGCCGTCTTCCGGGGCCTTAGCCCGAGTCCGAGCCCTGGGGTCGGGCGGAGCGGAGTTCGCCGTCTTCCGGGGCCTTAGCCCGAGTCCGAGCCCTTGGGCGAAGCGGAGTTCGCCGTCTTCCGGGGCCTTAGCCCGAGTCCGAGCCCTGGGGTCGGGCGGAGCGGAGTTCACCGTCTTCCGGGGCCTTAGCCCGAGTCCGAGCCCTGGGTTGGGCGAAGCCTCCTATGGCGCCTCTGGCGAAGTCTGGTCGCCCGTTGGTCTTACCTTTTGCGTTAAACGCCCTGGTGACTCGGTCGGTTGGCGCGGTGATTTAGTCAGGGTTTCTTCTTATCGAAGGCGGGGCCTAGGGCGAGCCGGAGATGCGTCTGCCGTGAAAGAGGAGGCCTCAGGCGAGACGGAGTCATCATAGGGTCGGCTGCCCTCGCCCGAGGCTAGGCTCGGGCGTGGCGTGGTCAAGTCACTCGTATGGACTGATCCCTGACTTAATCAAACCCATCAGGCCTTTGCAGCTTTATGCTGATGGGGGTTACCAGCTGAGAATTAGGCGTCTTGAGGGTACCCCTAATTATGGTCCCCGACAGTAGCCCCCGAGCCTCGAAGAGAGTGTTAACACTCGCTTGGAGGCTTGCGTCGCACTTTTTTGCAAGGGGACCAGCCTTTCTCGGAGGTACTTTGTTCCGGTGGGTGCGCGCGAGCGCACCCGCCGGGTGTAGCCCCCGAGGCCTCGGAGGAGTGGTTTCACTCCTTCGAGGTCTTAATGCCTTGCGCAATGCTTCGGCTGGACTAGCGGTTCCCTCATGCGAGCAGGGCGTAACCCAGGTGCACTGTCGGGGCCCAAGTTCTCGGGCTGGTATGTTGACGCTGTCAACGGTTCGGCCGGAGCCGAGTTTGCGAGAGCAGCCCCCGAGCCTTCGCACGGAGCGAGAGGACGATCAGGGACAGACTCGACTTTTTATATACGCCCCTACGTCGCCTTTCCGCAAGGAGGAGGGGGGGGAGTGCGCCATGTTACCCTCGATGGGCACCGAACATGGTGTCTCCGGTGAGCTGCAATCGGGTAATCCGAGTGGACGTCCGTGCCCCGTTCGTTGGGGGTCGGCTAGGGGCCCGGAGGCACGCCCAAAAGTACCTGCGGGTGATCTGCCGGACCCGGTCCCCTAGCGACGGGGTCCGAGGGCTCGTTGCCTCCCTCCGATGGGATTCCGTTACAGAGTCGTTCCCGCTGGTCTCGGAAATGTCCTAGGGTACCTCGGGAGCGCAGCCCGAGCCTTGGTTATGTATCGAACGTACCCCTGGTCATCCCTCGCTCGGCGTCTGAGGCGGCTGTGAACCCTTCGACAGGCCAGCCTTCGAACCCCTGATCAGTAGGGGGCACGGAGCCCGAATAGCCTGAGGCGGTCATGGAACCTTTCGGGGGCCGACCTTCGAACCCCTGACCAGTAGTGGGTGTCGGGCCCACGCGATCTGAGGCGGCTGTTGAACCCCTCGGGGGGCCAGCCTTCGAACCCCTGATCAGTAGGGAGGCTCGGAGCCTAGTTCCTTCACGAGGAAGGATCCCTTTGGGGTTATCCCCCTTCTCGGTCCCTGTTGCAAGAGATAGAGAAAGAAGGAAAAGGGAAAAAGGATTCGAAATTGAACGTCGCGGCGTACCTTTTTCGGCGTGGTCGTTTTGGCGGAGGCGAAGCGTCGCCAGCTGCCCCTGCCAGAAACGTCACCTGTTTCGCCGCGGAGTTAATGCGCCGGGGTAAACGGTCGGCGAAGCTGCCGTTGCGTGCGCGAGTCGTTCGAGGAACGGCTGTTTTGCTTCGCGTTTTTTGAACCCCGCGTCCGGTTTAGGCGGTACGTTGGAACCGTCTCGACCTTGGCCTTTATGTGCCCCGGAGAGGGTCCAGTGACGGTTCTCGACTTCACTTCTCGCCTTCTTCCCAGGTTTTTCGCAGCCTGAGAGATCTAGCCAGGAAAAGGAAACCGCCCTCCCCTGTCCTTCGCGCCGCCACCCCTTCTGCCTTGGCGATGGCTGACCGGGTGACCATCCTCTCGCCGCGCGACCCGTGGCCTTTTCCACGGTGACGGCGGGTGACCTGGAGGACCTCGTCGGTGAGGGTTTGCTCCGCCCCCTCACCGATAAGGAGCGGCCGGAATGGATTCCTCCCGCGGGCGGAGCCACTCCATCCCCTCCGCCGGGGTATGTCGTGAGCTTCATCTCCTTCCATGAGCGGGGATTTGGAGTGCCGTCGAGCCGCTTCATGCGGGCCATCCTGTTCCACTACGGGGTGGAACTGCACAACCTCACCCCCAACTCTATCGCGCAAGCCGCTATCTTTGTAGCGGTGTGCGAGGGGTATCTGGGGATCGCCCCCATTGGGATTTGTGGACTCACCTCTTCTCTGCCGAGCTTTTTGCTTCGTCGACGGGGGAGAGGAAGGTCCGTGCGGCGGTTCGGGCCGGCGGCTGCACCCTCTTGCTGAGGCAGTCGCGGTCGTTGCAGTATATCCCTGCCGTCCTTTCATCCTCAAACAAGGGTTGGCATCGCCGGTGGTTTTACCTCCGGAATGACGGGGGGTTGCTCCCGCCGTTCTCTCAGCGGGTTGTCACCGCCGCCCCCGACGCCTGGCGCCACGGGACTCCCCACGAGAGGCAGAAGAAACTCGAACCTCTTCTCCAGGCCCTGAAGGCGTTGCGGGAGGAAGGGCTCACCGCCGCGGGAGTGGTTGCCGCCATCCACCGCCGGAGGGTGCTCCCCCTGGCGGAGCGGCGGCTGTCGCTTTGGGAGATGACCCAGGAGGCCGACTGGGAGGGGTCACGGATGTCCCCTGATCCTCTTCCCTACGACACCCTCTACCGGCGAGTGTCGGTCGCGATGGGGAAGCCGGACCCCCACGCCCTCTCCCAGCCTCGAATGCGCCCCGACCAGGGGTGCGTCGCTCTGGTGAGTGTTCGTCCCTCCCTTCTTCACATGCCGGGTTGCTCCTGATTCTCACTATCGGTTTTATTTCTCCCCCTTTTTAGGAGGTGGGGCGGCACAAACCCTCCCTGCCGCCGGTCCCGGAGGACGCGGTGGGTCGGGCGGCGAGGCGGGTCGCCGCGGAGGAGGAGAAGAAGAAAAAGGATGCGGAGAAGGCTCGGGCCCGCAGGCGGAGGCGGGCTCGGGACGCCCTGGAGAAACGCCGCCGTCAGCAGGAGAGGGAAGGGCTCCCCAGGGAGCTGTCGCCGGAGACGTCTGATGATGACGACGACGTCGACGACGAAGAGGAGGAGGATGACATGGCCGCCCGTCTCGGCCTCAGCCCCGGCTTGGGATGTGGCCGAGGGTCGTCGAGCCAGCCCCCGAGCGGGCCTACATCGTCGGTCCCTGGAGCCGAGGTGCCGGATCCCCAACCTGAGGAGCGGGGGCAACCCGAGAGGGTTCTTGACTCCTCGGCTGGGGGAGCTGACGCCACTCCAGGGAGCCGGGCCGAGGGGTCCGTTCTTCGGGAACCGTCGCCCGTGCCGGCTGCACGGGGGAGCGGTCCTCAGGTTGCCATGGCGGCGCCTGGGCGGTCCGCCTTCCGGGCCTCAGGGGCGTCCGAGGCGAGGGTGGCGCCGGGGCTGTTGGTGAAGCGGACCTTGGCGGAGGTTCCAGGAAGCGGGAGCCGAGAGACCTCCCCCCAGACACCGTGGATCATGATCCGGAGCGGGTAGGTACCTTGGAATCTCTCCGTCCTGGCGCTTCATTCATATGTCTGGGCCGTGATTTTCCCTTTCTTGTTTTCTTCAGCAAACGGAGCCATGGCCCTACCGACCTGGCGCCTCGGAAGGCCCTCAAGACGGCGTTGGTCCAGGTAGCTGGCACCACCTCGGGCCCTGCCGCTCAGCCGACCCTTTCGCAGGGTGCTCCGCCGCACGGGGCTCAGGCGTCGCACGTTCTGGGGGAGCAGGTCCCCGAGGCGGGCTCCTCTGCCGAGGTGGCCATCGTGATCGGGGAGGTGGCCGGCGCCGATGCGGTCCCGAGCTCGCCAGCCATGTTGGCCATGCCGGCGTCTGCCGCTATCGCAGCTGGCACCGTCCTGGTTGGAGAGCGTACGGTCGCCGCCGACGTCGGGACGGCCGCGGCGTCGGCGCCCGGAGCCTCGGAAGAGGTGGGCGCGGACGCGCAGTGCTTTCAGGCGGGCGGCAGCCTTGTCGCTGTGGGGCGGAGCCCCGAGGCCCGGGGCCAGTTGCTCCGATTCCGGACCCGTGAGGCTTCGGACCCTATCTTCGTTCTTGACGACGAAGAGGAGGACCAGTCCTGGGACGAGCTCCGCAAGCGTGCGGAGGCGTCAGTGGGGTTGCTCCGATCGTCGCTGGAGGTTCTCTGCGAGGACGTCCCCCAGATCCTTCAGGTAATGGCTTCAGGCACACCTTCTTATTTCTGCGAGTGAGGTGTTCGCCGTGATATCTTGTTTTCCTTCCCAGGATCTGACGGACCGGAGCGCTGCCAAGTCGTCGTTCATTCGCCGCGAAGCCGTCGTCTGGGGCTCGCTACGGTCCTTGAGGACTTCGCTCGCCGGAGCTACCGCGCGCCTTTCTCAGCAGGACGCTAAGATAGCGGACCTCCAGCTGCTCTGTGCTGATCTGAAGGCCGAGGCGGCGGCAGCGCGCACGGAGGTGCTACAACGGCGGTCGGAGCTTACCCAGGTTGCCGAGGAGCGGGACCAATCTCGGGGCCAGGCTGCCGAGGCCGAGAGCCGGGCCAAGATCCTTGCGGCCGATCTGGCCGCAGCCCAAGTCGCAGCCTCGGAGCAGCACGTCCGAGCCAGAGGTATGGCTCGACCGTCCTCGGTTCCCAATCTTGTCCGTTTCTTCCGCTTGGGTTTGAGGTCTTTCTTCTGGTTGTTCGCAGAGCTCGAGTCTGCCCTCGACGAGTCTGCCAAGGCGCTTGCCGAGGCGCTCGACGGGGCTGCTGAGCAAAGGGAGGCCGATCTCGCGGCTATGTCCGAGGCCGTCTCGGAGGTCTATCGGAAACTCGGTCCCGGCGACGTCCCTTCAGGGAGCTCTCCCCAAAGCCGTCTTCAAGCCCTAGGTGATTACGCGCGCGGTAAAGTCCGCGGGGCGCTGCACCACGGCGTCAGGCGGGCCTTCGCCGTGCTTGCTTCCCACTACGTCGTGGACTTGGAGCGGGTCAGCGAGGGGTACTGCCTGCCCGACGAAGACGAGGCGGCCCTGGCGGAGGTTCAGCGGCTCGACGCGGTCGCTGCGGGTCCGAGCGCGGCGCTGGCGACCGTCTTCGAGGCGGAGATTCTCCCTCCCGCGCCGCCGCCGGAAGCGGAGGTGGACCTTACCGACGGCGGGGGCGGAGTTGAGGGCGCGGCTCCTGCCCGAGGCGACGCCTGATTTAAGTTGGGACAATTCCTGTTGGATGTGTGATTTGCCGCGGCCTTTGAGGCCTGAACATTTTACTTCTCCCTCCGTGAAGTCATGCTCCTTTTTGTTTCGATTTTCGCGCCTGGCCCGTAGTGTCGACAACAGGGTGATTTCCCGAGCTGGGTCCTTTTTCGTGGCAGGCGACGAGTGAGGTGTCCCTAGCCCGGAAGCATAGGTGTTTCCCAGCTCAGTCGGTCTCGCCATTTACTCGTACCCAGGTTCGCTCCTCAGGACCCTGCTTCTGACGCCTCCGGGAGAGCGCAAAAAACCCTTCTTGACTGAGAAAAGAGTTTTTCTGACGCGGAACGGTACGTCCAAACTCGACGAGAGGGGTTCCCCCTTTTTAGCCCCCGAGGGAGGGTCGGGCTCTGCCGGGGCGAGGCCGACCCTTCCTTGATAATTGATTCTTATGTGTGAGTGGGGAAAGGGCGCAGCCCCCGGGCGTCGTTCGCGCAGAGGCCGTTTGGCGAGTCAGGCTCCTGCCCAGATATGCGGCGAGTGCTCGGTGACATCCCTCGGCATGGCGGGCATGCCCGAGGGACCCCGCGCAAAAGTGTCGACGTTTGCGCGAGGGAAGTCGACGAGCACTGCTTCCTATTTGGGGCCGAGCCCAGAACTGATCCGAACATGCTCAGAGGCGTCGCCATTGGCGTCGAGAGGGACGGCCTTAACCGTCTCCGCTGGCTCGAAGTTGCCGGCATGCCGCTTCACGTCCGGCACCTCTCGGGAGAGGCTTTCCAGGTCGGCAATGAGGGCCTCGGACTCGGCGAGGGCCTCGGCGTACTCCACGCACTCCACATCGCATTCGAATGCGTGTTTGTACGTGGGGCCGACGGTGATGACCCCGTTGGGGCCCGGCATCTTGAGCTTTAGGTAGGTGTAGTTGGGGATGGCCATGAACTTCGCGTAGCATGGCCTTCCCAACACTGCGTGGTAGGTTCCTCAGAACCCGACCACCTCGAACGTCAAAGTCTCCCTTCGGAAGTTGGAGGGTGTTCCGAAGCAGACAGGGAGGTCGAGCTGCCCGAGGGGCTGGACGCGCTTCCCGGGAATGATCCCGTGGAAGGGCGCAGCGCCTGCTCGGACGGACGACAAGTCGACGCGCAGGAGCCTGAGGGTCTCGGCGTAGATGATGTTGAGGCAGCTGCCTCCATCCATCAGGACCTTGGTGAGCCTGACGTCACCGATGACGGGGTCGACGACGAGCGGGTACTTCCCCGGGCTCGGCACGTGGTCGGGGTGGTCGTCCCGGTCGAAGGTGATGGGCTTGTCGGACCAGTCTAGGTAGACTGGCGCCGCCACCTTGACCGAGCAGACCTCCCGACGCTCTTGCTTACGATGCCGAGCCGAGGCGTTTGCCGCATGCCCTCCGTAGATCATGAAGCAATCGCGGACCTCTGGGAACTCTCCTGCTTGGCGGTCCTCCCTTTTGTCGTCGTCGCGGGCCTTGCCACCCTCCGCGGGTGGCCCGGCCCTGTGGAAGTGGCGCCGAAGCATGACGCACTCTTCGAGGGTATGCTTGACGGGCCCCTGATGGTAGGGGCACGTCTCCTTGAGTGCCTTGTCGAAGAGGTTAGCACCTCCGGGGGGCTTCCGAGGGTCCTTGCGCTCGGCGGCAGCGACAAGGTCCGCATCGGGAACGTCGCGTTTCGCTTGCGACTTCCTCCTGCCTTTCTTCTTGGCGCTGCGCGGAGTAGACGCCTCGGGAGCATCTCCCGACGGGCGGCCCTGGGGCTGCTTGTCCTTTCGGAAGATGGCCTCTACCGCCTCCTGGCCGGAGGCGAACTTGGTGGCGATGTCCATCAGCTCGCTCGCCCTGGTGGGGGTCTTGCGACCCAGCTTGCTCACCAGGTCGCGGCAGGTGGTGCCGGCGAGGAACGCGCCGATGACATCGGAGTCGGTGATGTTGGGCAGCTCAGTGCGCTGCTTCGAGAACCGCCGGATGTAGTCTCGGAGAGACTCTCCCGGCAGTTGTCGACAGCTTCGGAGGTCCCAGGAATTCCCGGGGCGCACGTACGTGCCCTAGAAGTTCCCGGCGAAAGCCTGGACCAAATCTTCCCAGTTGGAAATCTGCCCCGGAGGCAGGTGCTCCAACCAGGCGCGAGCGGTGTCGGAGAGAAACAGGGGGAGGTTTCGGATGATGTGGTTGTCATCGTCCGTCCCACCCAGTTGACAGGCCAGGCGGTAGTCCGCAAGCCACAATTCCGGTCTCGTCTCCCCCGAGTACTTCGTGATAGTAGTCGGGGGTCGGAATCGGGGCGGAAACGGCGCCCGCCGAATGGCTCGGCTAAAGACCTGTGGACCGGGTGGTTCGGGCGAGGGGCTCCGATCCTCCCCGCTGTCGTAGCGTCCCCCACGCCTGGGGTGATAGCCTCGGCGCACCCTTTCGTCGAGGCGTGCCCGACGGTCACGATGAGGGTGCTCGTCGCCGAGGTGGCCCGGGGCCGCAGGCGCGGTGTTGCGCGTGCGCCCGGTGAAGACCGAGGCTTCCCGCGTGAGTCGGGAAGTCGCGGCACGAGGTTCCGAGGGGTATCCCTGCCTTCGGGAGGCAGAGCTCTCGGCCCGCCGGGCCGCAGCGCCTTCCAGGAGATGCTTGAGTTCTCCCTGGATTCGCCGACCCTCGGTGGTTGATGACTCCGGCATCGCGCGGAGGAGCATCGCTGCAGCGGCCAGGTCCTGACCGGTTCCGCCGGATGCGGGAGGCGGTCTGTCCCTGGCATCGTTGGCGATGCGGTGCTGGAGACCTTGGGGCAGGTGACGTATTCCTCCGGCCGGGGGCTGGCTCGCCCACACCTGCCCGATGTTCTGGCGGATTGCCTCGAGCGCTCCTGCTCCCTCATCGAGCCCGGCCTGCGCCCCGCGGACTTGCTCGAGCTGTGGGTCGTGACCCCCCGTCGGAACGGGGACCACAGCTAGCTCCCGCGGGATGTCGGCGCGAGGCGCTGGCCTAGGGGGATCACCGTCCTCCGGCATGCCGAGACAGCCGCCTCCGGAGGGATCCCCTAGCTCGATGCGGAAACATTCGCGACTCGGGCCGCAGTCCTTGTCGCCAAGGCTGCGGCTGCCGTCGGAACAGTCGGAGAGGCAGTAGTCACATGCGGTCATGAAGTCCCGCATGGCACTAGGGTTGCCAGATCCGGGGAAATCCCAGCAGATGCTGGGGTCGTCATCTTCCTCGGACCCAGAGGGTCCGTAGGTCGAGACACCCGTCAATCGGTCCCAAGGCGACCGCACACGAAACCCCAGAGAGGTTGCACTCGCCTCGATGTGAGCGCCCGCCAAAGCGAGATCGCCAGGCGGGCTGAGGCCGAGTCGAAATGACGAAAGATGGGTAGCAGTCGGTACCTTTTTGTTGACGAGGAGCGATGAAGTCGCGTCGGGGGCAGATCGCGTCGTCGTCTTGGGTACGAGGGCGACGTCCTGCAGGCCCTCCGTGAGCGTGCTGGCGTCGTCCACTTGCTCGGAGTCGACGTGTCGCGGGGGGATGGCGCTCGCGTTTGCCTTAAACGCGAGGGCGACGCTTGGCGTGTCCTCCGTTGAGGCGCCGGGGATGTCGATTTGCTCGACAGCCGTCGGAGCGCGATCTCCCGCTCGGCCCCGGTTGCCCCGCCTCCTCCACCTCCGATGGCGAGGGAGAGGATGGGGCGAGCTCGAAAGTTGTCCTTCCCCCACGCGGGAAAGACGTCGTTGATTCCGCCGCCGGCGGGCGGGCTGTCCGCCACCAATGTCGCCGTCGCGCGGCGGTGGAAGGAGTACCATGTCGTAGTTGCCGTCGAGAGACATGAACTCAAGGTTCCCGAAACGGAGCACCGTCCCGGGTTGAAGAGGTCGTTGGAGACTGCCCATCTGGAGCTTGACGGGAAATCGAACGTCAACACGCAGCAGGCCCCTACCTGGCGCGCCAACTGTCGGCGTTCCGAGACCGGGGGGTCCCCGAGCCGACGAGTGAGAGTGCCGCGTGCCCCAGCCCAGATGGGTCGAGCGCGTGGGCGAGCGCGAAGGGGGGAACAGAGAGAGCGGTCGGTGGCCGGAGCCGGGTCGAGAGGGAGTAGGTGAATTCCCGCGGCCTTCGTGTTCGTCCCGCGCCCAGGTCGGGTGCGCTTGCAGTAGGGGGTTACAAGCGTCCGCGCGAGGTGAGGGGAAGCGAGCGGCCCCAAGAGAGAGAGCGCCAGCCCCTGCCCTTCGTCCCCGCGAGGCCAACCCCCTCTAAGAAGGCCCTGGTCCTTCCTTTTATAGTCGTAAGGAGAGGATCCAGGTGTACAGAATGGGAGTGTAGCAAGGTGCTACGTGTCTAGCGAGGGAGAGCTAGCGCCTAAGTACATGCCAAGGTGGCAGCCGGAGAGGTCTTGGCACCCTGTTGTTGTGGCGTCGTGGCCGTTGGAGGAGTAACGGAGCCGGACGGGGGGACAGCTGTCGAAGTGGCTGGGCCCTTGCTGACGTTCTCCTGCTTTCGTAAGGGGGCTGAGAGTCGCCGTCGTCACGGTCTAGCGGGGCGCCATCATATGCCTATCTGGCGTGGCTGGCCAGATGGGACGCCGGTCTTGTCCCCTGCGACCCAAGTCGGCTCAGGGCAGGGTGATGATGGCGCTTCCTGTTGACGTGGCGGTCTCGTGTCCTAGGTCGGGCGTCGTGGAGGCTCCTCCGAAGCCGAGGTCGAGTCCGTCCTGCAAGACAGAGGCAGAGTCCGAGCCCTAGGTCGGGCGAGGCGGAGATCGTTCGGTCAGAGGCCGAGGCAGAGTCCGAGCCCTGGGTCGGGCGAGGCGGAGTTCGTCGTCTTCCGGGGCCTTAGCCCGAGTCCGAGCCCTTTGGGCGGAGCGGAGTTCGCCGTCTTCCGGGGCCTTAGCCCGAGTCCGAGCCCTGGGGTCGGGCGGAGCGGAGTTCGCCGTCTTCCGGGGCCTTAGCCCGAGTCCGAGCCCTTGGGCGGAGCGGAGTTCGCCGTCTTCCGGGGCCTTAGCCCGAGTCCGAGCCCTGGGGTCGGGCGGAGCGGAGTTCGCCGTCTTCCGGGGCCTTAGCCCGAGTCCGAGCCCTGGGTTGGGCGAAGCCTCCTATGGCGCCTCTGGCGAAGTCTGGTCGCCCGTTGGTCTTACCTTTTGCGTTAAACGCCCTGGTGACTCGGTCGGTTGGCGCGGTGATTTAGTCAGGGTTTCTTCTTATCGAAGGCGGGGCCTAGGGCGAGCCGGAGATGCGTCTGCCGTGAAAGAGGAGGCCTCAGGCGAGACGGAGTCATCATAGGGTCGGCTGCCCTCGCCCGAGGCTAGGCTCGGGCGTGGCGTGGTCAAGTCACTCGTATGGACTGATCCCTGACTTAATCAAACCCATCAGGCCTTTGCAGCTTTATGCTGATGGGGGTTACCAGCTGAGAATTAGGCGTCTTGAGGGTACCCCTAATTATGGTCCCCGACAGTTACGTTGTGGAGGATCTGTGGGAACGGTTGACATATGCAAGGGTTAAGTGCTACATATGTCGTGTGGTTAGAGATCCTCAGCTGAGTAAATCGATTCGGATCACCGTTATATCCCCGGATAGTGGAGACTTGGTCACTGACCTGCAACCTAAGTCAGGATGTGAACACTATGAATAAAAATGATGTTGTATTGATGAGATGGTGAAATTAGACTAGGTGCAAACATAGTCTATTAATATTTAATCTGGCATTAAAATATTGAAAGTAAGGACTCACTTTAGTAAGCTATTTCTGCCAAAGTATCTAATTTGATTCTTGCTAAAACTTTTCCTTGATTCCCAAATCCAGCATACCCTTGAGAGTCTTTTCTTTAGTCGGGTAAGTCTTGCTGAGTAATTCCATACTCAGGGTTTTATTCCCTATTGTTTTTCAGGTTATAGTTTTGTGCTGCTGTTGATGGTGTTAAGTGCCGGTGGGCTCGGCCTTCTTATAAGTCTAAGTAACCCTTCTATACTTCTTATTGAGGATTGTCATTGAGCTAGCATATATTTCAAACTTATACTTTTCTAATCACTCCAATAAACATAAAGTAAACTTGATGTAACTTATAAAACTTGGTAATAAGATTTTCGCTGCAAAATTAATGGTGTGTGATTTGTGTTTACTTAATCTTGCGATCTTGGTTGTAAGTGGTTTATCCGGTGTCCTTGGGGCACTCGGACGGATCCTGTTAAGTTATCTGGTGCACATGCATGGCCATCTGAGGTCTTTGAGACAGGGACAGGTGCATGTGGTCCCGATACCTTGGGAGGTTCTGCCACACGAACAACAGGTGTTTCCTGCGATGAAGTGAGGATAGATGTGTTGCATGGACGATGAGATCGTTAGCTGAAGTGGGGACAAAAAGGCCGCTAACCGAAGACGCCATGGATGCAAGCTCTGCAGCTGCAACGGAAGAGGATCCAAGACTTATGTTTGGGTACCCAAGGTGCTTGTTTCTAATGTGAAAGGATCCAAGACCGTTTGGGTACCTAAGAACAAGGCCTAAATTATTTTGTAGGTTTATGCATCCGGGGGCTCAAGTTGGATCATTGATAGCGGATGCACAAACCACATGACAAGGGAGAAAAGGATGTAATCCTCCTACGAGAAAAACGAAGATCCCCAAAGAGCTATCACATTCGGGGATGGAAATCAAGGTTTGGTCAAAGGACTTGGTAAAATTGCTATATCACCTGACCATTCTATTTCCAATATTTTTCTTGTATATTCTTTGGATTACAATTTGCTTTCTATTTCCCAATTATGTAAAATGGGCTACAACTGTCTTTTTATGGATATAGATGTTACTGTCTTTAGAAGAAGTGATGATTCAGTAGCATTTAAGGGAGTATTAGAGGGTCAGCTATACTTAGTTGATTTTAATAGAGCTGAACTCGATACTTGCTTAATTGCTAAGACTAATATGGGTTGGCTCTGGCATCGCCGACTAGCTCATGTTGGGATGAAGAATCTTCACAAGCTTCTAAAGGGAGAGCACATTTTGGGACTAACAAATGTTCATTTTGAGAAAGACAGGATTTGTAGCGCATGTCAAACAGGAAAGCAAGTGTAACACCCGGATTTTAGGGATCCAAAACCCGGGGTTAACATAAACACCAGGTATGCTGGGACCAAGTCTCATACATATGATGTATAGTGGCACAGGATCGAATGTCACATCTTTATATATTTAACAGGAGTTCTATACAAAATAAATAATTACATTATAAGGAGACAACGGTCCAGCAACCCAAAGTTGACTGGGAGACGACGACCTAGACCTCTCACGAACTCATCGCAGCATCCTCCATGAGCATCATCCTGTAGTACCTGGTCTTGACCTGTGGTGTATGTGAGACAGCAAGAGTGAGCTCACATACGTTCATCGCTCAACAAGTTGTGGGGAATAATGTGCATGAACTCGCCAAAGGTGGGAGCTCACGTGAAGTGTAAGGCTTACCAAAGAAGATGGTTAGAGCTGAGCATTGCTTTTAAAGTTGGTCAAAATTTTATTAGCAGTTACTAAGTATAAGTAAATACCAAACCCAATTAAGTAATAGAACAGAAGTAACCACATCACCTGCAATGCAATGCATATGACAAATTGAATTTAGTTCCATAATTTAATCATGTGAGGGTCCGAGCTGCTCATGACCGTGAGCACGGCTAGTATACCAGTTTTACACTCTGCAGAGGTTGCGCATCTTTACCCACAAGTCGTGTATCCCATGTCGCCAGGGTTTGCAAAGCCCTTAGACACTTCCGAGGTGAATGGCTAGGGATCCACTACGAGGCCTTTACAAAGTTCCACTAGCTTCCGAAAACCCGCTACAGTTTATAGGAAGATCCAGTGCAGGAATCCCTTGCAGGACCGCCATCGCAGCAAAATCCTCCCGAGGGCCTCCCTACACTGACCTCTCCCCTACTGCCCTTGCCCCTTTCGGGTAAGGTAGTCTTCCACTAGCTTTCCTAATTAATCAGCCAAGGGCATCCCATACTACCCTTGTGGTAGCACTGTTTTCTCGGGTGGTCGCTCCATGTTCCAATTAACATAATGATCTTAACATGAACATTAAATAACAACTGATAACAAAAAGTGTAATCATGAATAATGTATCTCCATACCCAAAACTACATATAGCACTAGCAAGTACTACCCAGAAAGATCAGTGGTAAACAAGGTATAAAGATAGACAAACTAGGGTAACCTATTGGGTCCCATCAAAATTAACCTATGCAGATCATTATGATTAATTAGAACATGAGTGGGTAAAAAGAAGTGATCAAGGGCACAACTTGCCTGGGCCTTGAGATCCAGGTACCAGGATGATTCTTCAGATCCTCGTGACCTCACTGCTAGTCGTAGCAATACAAACATACATGGTATAGGCAAGATTAACATTACACCAAACATATATGCAAAATACATATTAATAATCTACATATTAAAATAAGATCACCGGAAAAAAAAATTATTAATTTTGGAGTTATATATTTCAAGTTATGAATTTCCTAAGATTTAAAGTGATTATAATATGATTAAATGATAAATAAATTTTCTGACAGAGTTCATGTCAAAACAGTGATTCTAAATGATAGAGAATATTATTACAAAATTTTAGGAATTGGAATGGTTCAATTTGGAGCAAAAATGAATTTTCTATGAATTTATAAAGTTCTAGCAATTATTTTTGTATTAAAAATTCAATTTCCTAATCATTTAATCAATTTATAACTGTGCGGGACTGGGCCTCAATTCCAGAGAAACCCAGGGGGCTCGGGGCAATTTACCCGAGACACAGCGCACAGGATCTGCGGACGGCGGGTTGATTTCATTAAAACCCGAGGGCTCTTATGTAAAACTGCGGTCGCGAAGGGGTATCGTTGATTCAGAGCCGTCCGATCCGATTCAACCGCCCAGATTAAATCGCGTGAAGGGGTATGCAGATTCTAATCCTGACCGCCCACACCGAGATCAACGGCCAGGATTTTATTAAGGCGCAGACCGATCTGTGCCCTCCAACTAGGATCTAACGGTCCAAATGATCCTAGAGTAACACGTGCTCGGATCGAATCAAGACAGTCGGATCGTGATCCAACGGTTCAGATCGAATCGCACGGAGGGTTTAAGTGGCATCAATCTACACCGTTCAAGATTAGATGAACGGACCAGGAAACCCCCCCAACCACCAGGCCAACTGCGGCGGCGCCGCTCATGCGCGACGGCGGAGGATCACCGGGAGAAATCCAATCCGCCGCATCGGGCACCAATCCCCTAATCCGAGATGATCTACGCGTCATTAGGACTACACCGAATCGTTTAAGGGGGAACTCACCGGCATTGGAGGTGTGGTGGCAGCTGCCCACGGAGCAGGGCGGGTCCGCGGCGGAGATGCCACACCGGCGAGCAATTCCGAGCGCTCTGGTCACCAAGATCGCCTGGAAAACCTTCTCCCACGTACAGCGTGCTCCAGTGATGTTCCCAGGCCCATCGCCATGTTCACGGTGTTGGCGAAACGTGATCCCGACGGCGGCGGCGGCTTGGTCTTCCTCTCTCCTCCTCTTCCTTCGTTCTCAGCGGACCGCACGGCGAGGGGAGGGTCACAGCTACCTATATATGTGTCAAAGGGGGAGAGTCCGAGCGGGGCGGGGCCGAGTTCCGCGGTTCACGGCGGTAGGTGCGGAGGACGGAGTCCGCGCGCGCGAGTTCGCGTGGTCTGTTACCGGGGAGAAGAACGAGCTGACAACGTGGGACCGAAGAACCAGTGACTCAAGCAGCGGGCGCGGGTGATACACTGACCAAGCGGGCCCACACGACAGAGATGCCAAACGAAAGCAGGCGCGCGAGGGAGAGGCTGGCCAGTGGGCCCTGGTCGTCAGCGCGCGGCGGGTTGGAGTTGGGCTGCGCGGGTGGAAAGCGGTGATGGGCCAGAAATGGGGTATGGCGGCCCAGTTAGCTTCCTTTCTTTTTTTCTTTTTATTTTCTATTTTCTTTTCTTCATTTTCAAATCCAATTTGAATTCAAACTTAAATTCAAACTTTGTGATTAAATTGTCCTCAGTTTGAAAGGTATAATTTAATAATACAAGTGTGAAGGATGTTTATTCTGATTTTTATGTAGTATTTTTCTTAGTTCTCCCCTTTTCTTTTATTTTCTATTTTCTATTCTAAATTCAAATTTATACTTCTATTTTAGTTTTCAGATTTTTCAAATGTATCAATTGGAATCCAAGGGTGAATATAAACCATACTATTTTATTATTACTAGTTTAATTTTTATTCTCCTTGTTTATTTATTTCATGAGATGTATAAATGGTTTCTTTTAAAAGAAAAATTCTTTTCTCATCTTTTTCTTTATTTCCCAATTTCCAAAACATTATGCTATTTTGTTCAAGTTTCTTCTACCAATCCCAAATTCAGATTTTGGGTGTTACAGCAAGTTGGCTCCCATCATCCACACAAGAACATCATGACGACCGACAGGCCGCTTGAGCTACTCCACATGGATCTATTCGGCCCGATAGCTTACATAAGCATCGATGGGAGTAAGTACTGTCTAGTTATTGTGGATGATTATTCTCGCTTCACTTGGGTGTTCTTTTTGCAGGATAAATCACAAACCCAAGAGACCTTAAAGGGATTCTTGAGGCGGGCTCAAAATGAGTTCGGCTTAAGGATTAAAAAGGTAAGAAGCGATAATGGGACGGAGTTCAAGAATTCACAAATAGAAGGCTTTCTTGAGGAGGAGGGCATCAAGCATGAGTTCTCTTCTCCCTACACACCACAACAAAATGGTGTATTGGAGAGGAAGAATATTACTCTACTTGACATGGCGAGGACCATGCTTGATGAGTACAAGACACCGGACCGGTTTTGGGCTGAGGCGATTAACATCGCCTGCTACTCCATCAATCAGCCCTACCTTCACTGAATCCTCAAGAAGACATCTTATGAACTCCTAACTGGTAAAAAGCCCAATGTTTCATATTTTAGAGTCTTTGGTAGCAAATGTTTTATTCTTGTTAAAAGAGGTAGAAAATCTAAATTTGCTCCTAAGGCTGTAGAAGGCTTTTTACTAGGATATGATTCAAACACAAGGGCATATAGAGTCTTTAACAAGTCCACTGGACTAGTTGAAGTTTCTTGTCACATTGTGTTTGATGAGACTAATGGCTCCCAAGTGGAGCAAATTGATCTTGATGAGCTAGATGATGAAGAGGCTCCATGCGTCGTGCTAAGGAACATGTCAATTGGGGATGTGTGTCCTAAGGAATTCGAAGAGCCAATTCAAGCACAAGATCAACCATCATCTTCCATTCAAGCATCTCCACCAACTCAAGATGAGGATCAGGCTCAAGATGATGATGAAAATCAGGAGGATGAGCCACCTCAAGAGGAGGACAATGATCAAGGGGGAGATGAAGTTGATCAAGACAAGGAAGATGAGCAAGAAGTACAGGGTCAAAGACCGCCACACCCAAGAGTCCACTAGGCGATTCAAAGATATCACCCCATGAACTCCATTCTCGGTGATATCCATAAGGGGGTAACTACTCGATCTTGAGTCGCTCATTTTTGTGAACATTACTTTTTTGTTTCCTCTATTGAGCCATACAGGGTAGAGGATGCACTAAGAGATTCGAATTGAGTGTTGGCAATGCAAGAGGAGCTCAACAACTTCACGAGGAATGAGGTATGGCATTTTGTTCCACGTCCTAATCAAAATGTTGTAGGTACCAAATGGGTATTCCGCAACAAGCAAGACGAGCATGGTGTGGTGATAAGGAACAAAGCCCGACTTGTGGCCAAGGGGTATTCACAAGTCGAAGGTTTGGATTTCAATGAAACTTATGCACCCGTAGTTAGGCTTG
Organism: Zea luxurians; assembly: GCA_029449295.1. Classification (NCBI taxonomy): domain Eukaryota; kingdom Viridiplantae; phylum Streptophyta; class Magnoliopsida; order Poales; family Poaceae; genus Zea; species Zea luxurians. The sequence goes on along the minus strand of JAOPSE010000004.1, from coordinate 177,863,093 downwards.
AGTTAATTCGTATATTACTTGCCTATGCTACTTACCATGGCTTCAAGCTCTATCAAATGGACGTGAAGAGTGCCTTCCTCAACGGACCAATCAAGGAAGAGGTCTATGTTGAGCAACCTCCCAGCTTTGAAGATAGTGAGTATCCTAACCATGTTTATAAACTCTCAAAGGCGCTTTATGGCTTAAGCAAGCCCCAAGAGCATGGTATGAATGCCTGCGAGATTTTCTTATCACTAATGGCTTCAAAGTCGGTAAAGCCATTCCTACACTCTTTACTAAAATTGTTGCAAATGATTTGTTTGTATGCCAAATTTATGTTGATGATATCATATTTGGGTCTACTAACAAGTCTACTTGTGAAGAGTTTAGTAAGATCATGGTACAAAAATTCGAGATGTCAATGATGGGGGAGTTGAGATAATCCTTAGGATTTCAAATAAAGCAACTCCAAGAGGGAACCTTCATCAGCCAAACGAAATACATTCAAGACATTCTTAAGAAGTTTGGAATGAAGGATGCCAAGCCCGTCAAGACACCCATGGGAACCAATGGGCATCTCGACCTCGACACGGGAGGTAAATCCAAAGATCAAAAGGTATACCGGTTGATGATAGGATCTTTACTCTATTTATGTGCATCACGACCGGATATTATGCTTTCCGTATGCATGTGTGCTAGGTTCCAAGCCGATCCTAAGGAAGTTCACCTTAGGGTCGTTAAGCAAATCAAGAGATATTTAGTTTACACTCCTAAGTTTGGGCTTTGGTACCCTAGGGGATCAACCTTTGATTTGATAGGATATTCCGATGCCGATTGGGCAGGGTGTAAAATTGATAGGAAGAGCACATCAGGGACTTGTCAGTTTCTAGGGAGATCCCTGGTGTCTTGGGCTTCAAAGAAACAAAACTCAGTAGCTCTTTCCACCGCCGAAGCCGAGTATATTGTCGCAGGCCATTGCTGTGCGCAATTACTTTGGATGAGGCAAACCCTCTAGGACTATGGCTACAAATTGTGCAAAGTCCCTATCCTATGTGACAATGAGAGTGCAATCCGCATGGTGGAGAATCCCGTTGAACACAGCCGCACTAAGCACATAGACATTCGGTATCACTTTTTGAGGAATCACCAACAAAGAGGGGATATCGAGATAGCCTATATAAACACCAAAGATCAATTAGCCGATATCTTCACCAAGCCTTTAGATGAGAAAACCTTTACCAAACTTAGGAATGAGCTAAACATTCTTGATTCTCGGAATTTTGATTGAAACATTGCACATATAGCTAATTTATATACCTTTGATCATATCTCTTTTATGTCTACGACTAATATGTTTCCAAGTGTATTTTTATACTAAGTCGTAGATTGAAAGGGAAATGGAGTAATCGACAAAGACAAGGCTTCCACTCCACTCTATAGGTATCATTTATCCTTCGTCGTTACTCACTCTCCAAATTGGTATAATCCTTCACTCATATGTTATTTACCAATGGGGGAGAAAGTAAAGGGCTTTCAAAGTCTCCGTTTTTGGCGATTAATGCCAAAGGGGGAGAGCGTATTAGCCCAAAGCAAAAGGACCACACCACCACCAATTTCGAAAGTTCAAGAACTTTTCAAATTGGTATCTAAATGTATTTGATTTGGTATTTTTTCAAAATTGGTATTTCTTTAGAAATTATGTCTCAATTAGTATCTATATTTCAAATTAACATATATCTCAAAACCCTCTTGAAAGCTAAGAGGAGAATTTCATTCAGGTGGAGTTTTGTTTAGTCAAAGGAAAAGCATTTGAAATAAGGGGAGAAAATTTCAAATCTTGAAAATACTTCTTACAATCTTACTCATATGCCTTTGACTATTTGCAAATGACTTTGAAAAGAATTTCCAAAAGAATTTGCAAAAACAAAACAAGTGGTGCAAGCGTGGTCCAAAATGTTAAATAAAAGAAAGCAATCCATGCATATCTAGTAAAATTATAAAATTGGTTTAATTCTAAGTAACCTATGCACTTACATTATGCAAACTAGTTCAATTCTGCACTTATACATTTGCTTTGGTTTGTGTTAGCATCAATCACCAAAAAGGGGGAGATTGAAAGGGAAATAGGTCAAACCTTTTCCTATAAATGATTTTGGTGGTTGAATGCCCAACACAAATATTGAACTAAATAGTTTGCTCTAGATTATGTATTCTACAGGTGCATAAAGGTTCAACACAAACCAATAAAAAGATCAAGTTAGGGTTCAAAAGAAAAGAGCAAAAGAAACCGAAGAGTACCCTGGTCTGGCGCACCGGACTATTCGGTGCACCAGGGGCCGTACAGTCTGAATTCTTCACCTTCGGGTTTCTCGGGCGCCGCTCCACTATAATTCACCGGACTGTTCGGTGTGCCATCGGACTGTCCGGTGCACCAAGCGGAGCCACGGCTATCAGCGCAACGGTCGTCTGCAAAAGTGTGAACAGTGCGTGAACAATGCGCGCAGAAGTCAGAGCAGGCGTTAGGGGCGCACCGGACAATGAACAGGACCTGTACGGTGCAGCACCGGGCTGTCCGGTGCGACATGAAGACAGAGCTCCAACGGTCGAAACCGCTAGAACCCTAATGGTTGGGTGATGTTGCTGGCGCACCGGACAGTATCCGGTGGCGCACCAGACTGTCCGGTGCGCCCATCGACAGACAGCCTCCCCAACGGCTATGTGGTGGTTGAGGGCTATAAATACCCCCCAACCACCACCACTCCAAGCATCCAAGTTTTTTAGACATCTCATTTAATACAAGAGCTAGTGTAATCAATACAAGACACAATTCAATAGAATCAAAGCCTCTCCAAGTCCCAAATGCACTACAAACAACTAGTGACTAGAGAGAGTGTTTTGCTCGTGTTCTTTGAGCTCTTGTTCTTGGATTGCTTTCTTCTTTCTCTTTCCTGTTCTCAAGCAACTTGTAATCAAAGCAAGAGACACTAAGTTTGTTGTGGTCCTTGCGGGGTCTAAGTGACCCAATTGATTAAGGAGAAAGCTCACTCGGCCTAGGTGAGCGTTTGAGAGAGGGAAAGGGTTGAAAGAGACCCGGTCTTTGTGACCACCTCAACGAGGACTAGGTTCTCAAGAACTGAACCTCGGTAAAACAAATCATCGTGTCATCCGCCGTATTTCTTGGTTGATTTGTTTTCGCCCTCTCTTTCGGACTTGGTTTTAATTCTAACGCTAACCCCGGCTTGTAGTTTGACTTTTAAGTTATAAATTTCAGATTCCGCCTATTCACCCCCCTCTAGGCGACTTTCAGACCCTTTTCATTCCCAAAGGTCGCGTGAGTCAGAAGTCTAGAAGCTATGCGCGTGATTACGTATTGGACCGATGTTGTGACGAGGTCGTCCAAAGAAGATCTGATGGCCGAAGTTTTTGGAGGTGACGTGGTTGGATCGACGTTGTGATGAGGCCGTCCAAAGAAGATCTGACGGCCAAAGTTTTTGGAGGTGATGTGGCTGAAGGAGGTGTCCGCTTTGCGCCCGCGTTTAATAGATAACTAGTAACTTACTCACGCCTAGTGCGAGTCTTTGATCTATTCATCTATGTGTCTACACATCCAAAAGATCATTGTTGTAGATATATAGAATCGACGCTATATATGGATACATACACATAGATATGTAGTAATGAAATATTGGTCTTAATAACTAAGTAGGTTAACATCAAGATGAATCGATGCGCATTCAATAAAAAATAGGAACGGAGACATAAGTTAATTTGCAGTATCTAAGTAGCCTATAAAATCAGACATTACATAGCTTACTAATTACGTGGTCATATGTACAAACAAAATTTAAGACATTTGAGGCAAGTCATGTTAGCGCCTTATGATGTGTATTTAAGGAGACTAAGTTGAAGGAACTTTGCTTCAGTGAATTTCTAAAAGGGAAATAGGGTTAACATTTTTCCATAATTAATTTTACTAACAAGTCTACTTGTGAAGAGTTTAGTAGAATCATGGTTCAAAAATTCAAGATGTCTATGATGGGGGAGTTAAGATATTTCCTAGGATTTCAAATCAAGCAACTCTAAGAGGGCACCTTCATCAGCCAAACCAAGTACATTCAAGACTGTCGGAGGGGAAAATCTCTTCGGACTGGTGGCGGATTGCACCCACCCTAGATCTTAAAAAGAGGAGGGGCCTAAGCATTTTGCTTGTTACGAGACTGGTGGATCAACACACGGGAGCACACGAGGGTTTAGAGTGGTTTGGGCCGCCGGAGCGTAATACCCTACTCCACTGTGTGATGTATTGCTTTGGAAGCTTGTATGAACTTGTGAGTGTCTGCCTAAGGTTGGGTGTGAGTGAACCTGTCTTGTAACGTCGCATGCCTCCCCTTTTATAGCCGAAGGGGGCATGCACAAAGGTACTAAGCCCCGACATGTGGGCCCAGGGGCTTAACAAATATTGTACTCGGAGCCATGGACGTGTGCTGCTGAGGCGATCTTCTAGCGCTCTGACACCCGAGATCTTCATATCCTCGACGTGTAGGGGAGGCTTCTTGTAGAAGGGATGATGAGTACGGTGCACCGCTTCGGCACGGGCGCACTGTTTGCCAGCTGACCGGTCAGACGCGCTGCCTGCTAGATGACCCTGACCCCGCCTGCCATTGGATTGGACAGGACGCATTAAATGCTAGGAGGGCATGTTGCCCGCTGGCGTGGTGGCAGGCGGCGTGTCCTTTCAGCAATAAATGCAGAGGCCGCTCGGCTGGGTGGGCTTTATGCCAGGCTTGGCCCACTGGTTTAAGTGTCAGGCCACAAGCCACGCGACAGCAGCGGGCAGTGCAGGACAAGGTCTGGACACATGCCAGCACCGGACCCCTACCTTCGCCGGGGTCCTCCCCGTCACGGGACCCTGCCAATGCTAAGGCCTTCCAGGGGATCCGGCATACCTTCTTGGGGTCCCAGACTAGTATGTATAGGGGTCCGGTGTCTTCATGCGGGGTCCGGTCCTAGCGACGAACACCGGGATGTACTTCCTTTCCTTGCCACGCGGCGCTCCTGGACCTGCCCATTGGGCGCCATTCTCCATGTGGTTTTGGGCGCGGCGCCTTTATGCAGTAGCAGAAGGTACCCCTGATTGAGGGTACTGACAGTGGCCCCCGGGCCTGCCTCAGGGGAGGAGGCGAGCCTGCAGGTGGGGCTAGAGCCTGACTGGCGATCTGCATGCTGCCCTTACGGGCCTGCTGGCGCAATTGCTGCCAGCCCGCCTATGGCCATGCCGACTGTCACGCCCGTTCCCACGGCTGACTTGCCCGCGACCTTCGTCACCGATGGGCCATGCATGGGGTGCCTTGAGTCGCTGCATCGGCCTTGAAAGCTTATCTTTTTCAGTCTTCTACGATGGCCCCGAGGGGCGCGTCATTGGCGCAAGCGGCGGTGTGGTTCTTCCGCGCCTAGTAGTCGATCGTGCCGGCTGCATGACGCGTGGGCCTGGATCCGCATGTTGGACCGTTGATTGTGGCGAAGCCAAGGGGGCGCTCAACCGTGGGTCGGCTGCTCGCCTCCCGCGTGACGGTTCGCCTTCTTGACCACCGTTTTGGCAAAAAATGAGGGGGCGCCTAACCGCGGGACGGTTGCATGCCTCTTGTGCGGTGGTTCGCCTTCCCGACCGCTGGTTGCTTTGAAAGTGAAGGGGCGCATTACCCCGAGGCGGTTGCAGGCCCCCTGTGTGGTGGTTTGCCTTCTTCGCTCTTCGGGGCGGCTTCCATGACGCGTGGGGCCTGGCCCTCATGTCATAGGGCGAACCTTTTGGTGCACACCGGGAGACTTTGCCCATGGTGCTCCAGGGCGCAAGAGGGGGACATCTTCCTTTAAAAAGGGGTTGACCCCCCGGGTAGAAGTCATGCCTTGCTCCTCTTGCATCCTTCGCGCCCTCCCGCCTTCTGGGCCTCTGGATGGGGTGCGCCGATGTTTACTGGAGGGGGACGCGTCAGAGCCATCCCCTCCGGTGGTCCTATCGTCGGAGAACTTGCGGTCGCAGTTGGGCTGCTGATCTTTTCTTCCTTTTGCTGCCGTTAGAGGAGTGCAACCCCGTGAGGGTCGGTGCTCTTCCGTCATCACTCGGCTTCAAGGATTTTCATCATGCAGTCCGGTTGTAGTCCCCCGCCAGTGGCCATCTAGAAGGATGACCACCAGCCTCGCGGTGGGGAGAAGCAAGCCGGGCTGTGGCTTCCCCCCAGCCTCAGCTTCAAGGATGTTCATCATCCTCGCCGGGGCGGGGGGCGAGCCAAGTCGGGGCCCTGCCCTCCGCGTGGGCTAGCGACCCTCTTCTTCCTCCAGCATTCGGAAGAGAAGGGTGTTTGCCAGCCTTGCGGAGGAGGTGGACCTCGGCTATGCGGGGCCGGCTGGCTACAGGCTGTCAGCTGCAGCGTGCCCAGCCCTTTGGGCTGGACAGCTTCGGTGCCGCCTCCGACGCTGCCTCCTGCTGCTCTGGCCGGGGCATGGCTGTCCGTCCACCGCACGGGCGACAGTTGCGCCGTGTGCGGGTCTGGCACATCCACCCCTTCTCCTGCCCGTCGGCCACACTGGGGGACCGTACAAGACGTCGTAAGCCGCAGTGGTAGCGGCGGCGTTCTTGGATAGTCTTATCCTCACTCCCGCTGGTCAGACGGGAGCGAGGACCCCTTCCTGCGTGCTGAGGCAGCCGGCGCCGACTGGTACAGAGGAGGTCGCTACCGCTGGTGAGGCTACCCCTTGCAGAGGTGGTTTCCTCCACTGGTGAGGGCATCAGAGCCATCTGCCGCTGAGTCCCTGACTTTTTGGCTTTAATGGCCTCGTTGTCGCCCCACGTAGGAGGACGGGGGCGAGGACCTTTTTACAGTAGCGCTCGCCCTGAGGCGATCACTGCTGTTGTCTAGCCGCCCGGAGCGGAGGTTGTTGTCGCTGCTGGTGCAGAGGTGGTCGCTGCTGCCGGCGATCCGTCGATGTAGAGGTGGTCGCCGCTGTTGGTGGGGCTGTCTAGAGCCAGCTACTGGTGCAGTGTAGTTCATTCCTGCAGAAATGGAGCTGGGGCCCCGCTTGTAAGGGAATGTCATAACATATACTTGCTCGGAAGCGAAATGTAATAACATATGTATACAGGATCTTAGTCTGGGAAGCCAAGTTGTGTGTCCGAACCTCCTGGATGGTGGTTCTATGTACTAGGACACCTGCCGCAAGGTGGTGGAGTGTGCAGGCCCACAGTATGGGACCAGGCTGAACGGCTACACAACTCTGGACTACCCCAAGAGACAAGCATCGCTTCTCTAGTTCCGGACCCCAAGCTGTCGGACGCACAAGACTTAAAGTTCCAAATACTAGGGCACCCATCACGGAGTGATGGAGTGTGCAAGATTTCGGGTACAGGACCAGGCTAACCGGCCACACAAGCTCCGGACCACCCCATGGAACGGGCATCTATTCTTTAGAACCGACCCCCAGGCTTTTTCCTATTTTTGTAAGGTACTTTTGAGTATTATTTATAAATCAGTGTTTAACACTTATCTGTGTGTCGCTCGTTCCTGCTGCTGTTGACTCCCCTTGGTATCTAGCCCCCTGCCTGGGATGCAGGCTTGACGTGTCGAGATTGGATTCCAGCGCGTTTGAAAGGGTTGTCAACGGCCTTTGGGAGGCAGCCTCGCCGAGACCTGGATCTGTACACAGCTTTAGCTAAGTCGTGTTAGTAGTACACCCGTAGGACCCACCATCTGACAGTAGCCATCCTTTGATACATCCTCGGGACTTGTAGGGTCTAGCCTGAGGGAGCCAAGTTGTGTGTCCGGACCCCCTGGATGGTGGTTCTAGGTACTCGGACACCTGCCGCAGGGCGGTGGAGTGTGTAGGCCCACGGTACGGGACTAGGCTGAGCGGCTACACGGCTCCGGACCACCCCAGGAGGCAAGTATCTTTTTTCCTAGTTCCGGACCCCAAGCTGTCAGACGCACAGGACTTATAGCTCTTAGTACTAGAGTTCCTGTCACGGAGTGGTGGAGTGCGCAGGGTTTTGGGTACGGAACCAGGCTAACCGGCCACACAGGCTCTGGACCACCCCATGGAACGGGCTCCCGTTCTTCAGAGCCAGCCCCCAGGTTGTCGGGCCCTCCTGCTTTTGCACAGAGGTCCTAAGTCGCAAGCCTGACTGTCCAATTCAGATGTCATCATGCCTGATAGGATGGGAACTGGTCGGGTGGGTTAGCTAAAATATAATCCGGAAACTGCAGGAGAAGACCTTGGGGCAGTTGGATAATATTATCATAGAGGTACATCAGAGAGGGTAGTTTTCTTTTATAACTTATCATGCATGGGTGCGGACCAACAGGCCGGGTTTATGGGGACAGACCCCACCGGGTTGGCGTGCACGTATGCTCTACCTAGTTACAAAAGGGAAAAATTTCGACCCCTCAGACTTGCTCTATAGATAAAACATACAGAGATATTCTGGCACTTGGGGTGACACTCCTTCAGTCGTAGCTAGATAGTTGCCCTTGGGTCGGGCGATTCCCATTACCATGAAGGGTCCTTCCCGGTTGGGGGAGTGTTACGGAGCCCTAATTTGGTCTGGTACTTCCGTAAGATTAGGTCCCGACCCTGAGTCCCCGTCTGCGTTCGACGAAGGAGGCCTCGCCTTTAGCTGTGGTCATTCCTGGATGAACCTGTCAGAAACCTGGACCCGTGGGGAGTCCAGATGGGTTTTCGGAGGAAGGCGGGCTTCAGCTCCGTAGGCCAGGGGACAAGGGGCCCCGCCGGTGGTCCGTTTAGTCGTCGCCATCGGAGTGGGAGTCTTTTGTGAAGACGTCCTTTAGGTCTCCCTCGGGCGACCGGTACCCGAGGTCTCACTCAGCCATGGCTACCTCGTCGTCGACGACCTTTTCCTTGCCAGGACGGGGATGAGGCGGGGAGCCATCCTTGGAAGACTGCTCCCACCGCTCGCTGACGCGCCTTGCGAGATCAATGATCTCGCGACACTCCACAGCACTGTGGCGACCGTTGGGGTGTACAGGGCATGAGCCGCTGCTACCCCTTTGCGGCCATGGGCGCTTGTTGCGGTCGCCCCGGCCCCTAGTCGCAGCTGTAACGACCAGCGCAGTTGACTACGGCCTTTCGTAGCCACGACCCTTCTTTTTCTTTTTGCCATTCCGGGGGGCAGCGCCCGAGCCACCTGTCTAGGCGACTCTGGTTTGTGGGGCCGAGTGCCATGCATGGCCCTCGGCGGCTCTAGCGCATTTGTCAGCCAGAGCGAAGAGCGTGGGGACGGTCTCCACGTCGTGTGCGGCCAGCTTCTCCAACATTTTCTTATCACGTACCCCCTGTCGGAAGGCCGTGATTATGGAGGCATCGGAAATACGAGGTATAGTACCTCGTACCTTAGTGAAGCGGGAGATAAACATCCGGAGGGTCTCTCCGGGCTCCTGTCTCACAGCATGTAGGTGGGCCTCCACGCCATGCTGCTAGTAGGCGCTGGCGAAGTTCGCAACGAACCGTGCGCAGAGCTCTTCCCAGGTGTAGATTGACCCTGGGGCGAGGTTCATGAGCCAAGTACGGGCAGGCCCAAATAGGGCGACATGAAAATACGTTGCCATCACAGCAGTGTTTCCACATGCTGCCGTGATGGCGGTGACGTACACCTGCAGGAACTCCGACGGGTTTGATGTCCCATCGTATTTTTCCGACAGGTGCGGCCAGAACTTGGGCGGCCATGATGCCGTGCCTAGATGGTCTGAGAGGGTGGCGTAGCCCACGCCGGCCAAGGGGACACCCATTTGGGACCGGGCGCCCATTGGTGTCTGCGGTGCTTCCGCAGCGAAATCTCGGTCGAGGTTGCGACCCTAGATGTTTTGCCGGTGCTCCCGTGCCCTTTCCAAAGAGATCCGGGCGTCCTCTCCCGTACGCCTATGGTTGAGCTCTGCCCGGAGGTCGTCGGTCTGTGCTCCCCTTATGGAGGGCGAGCGCACAGACGTCGTCGCCTCGCGTTGGCATCGGGATGACCGAGGCCTAGACCTAGTCAAAGTGGAATGCTCCATGCCGAGTAGCCGGTCGACGTCGTCATGCCACTGCTTCATGGCCCCCGGCGAGGCCGTGGAGCTAGGGGGTGGCGTAGCAACTCCCTGGCTGTAGACAACGCCGTAGGCGCTGCCCTTGACAGAGTCCGGGAAGCTTATGCTGGCGTGCGCTACTGCACGGCCTGTACAGCAGCAGTCCCAGACTCAGGGTGGTCGGGTACTCATGGCGTGGAGGATGCAACTTCTTGCTCCATCACCAAATCTTCTGAAGTTTCGGCGTGGTGCTCGATGATCCACACCATCACGCTGAGTGAGGAAACAAGCAAAAACTTCAAGCCTGGCTCCCTACCTGGCGCACCAAATGTCGGAGGGGAAAATCTCTCCGGCCGGGTGGCAGATTGCACCCACCCTAGATCCTGAAAAGAGGAGGGGCCTAAGCGTTTTGCTTGTTACGAGACTGTTGGATCAACACACGGGAGCACGCGAGGGTTTAGAGTGGTTCAGGCCGCCAGAGCGTAATACCCTACTCCACTGTGTGATGTATTGCTTTAGAAGCTTGTATGAACTTGTGAGTGTCTGCCTAAGGTTGGGTGTGAGTGAACCTGTCTTGTAACGTTGCATGCCTCCCCTTTTATAGCCGAAGGGGGCATGCACAAAGGTACTGAGCCCCAACATGTGGGCCCAGGGGCTTAACGAATATTGTACTCGGAGCCACGAACGTGTGCTGCTGAGGCGATCTTCTAGCGCTCTGACACCCGAGATCTTCATATCCTCGGCGTGTAGGGGAGGCTTCTTGTAGAAGGCATGATGAGTACGGAGCACCGCTTCAGCACGGGCGCACTGTTTGCCAGCTGACCGGTCAGACGCGCTGCCTGCTGGATGACCCTGACGCCGCCTGCCATTGGATTGGACAGGACGCATTAAATGCTGGGAGGGCGCGTCGTCCGCTGGCGTGGTGGCAGGCGGCGCGTCCTTTCAGCAATAAATGCAGAGGCCGCTCGGTTGGGTGGGCTTTATGCCAGGCTTGGCCCGCTGGTTTAAGTGTCGGGCCACAAGCCACGCGACAGCAGCGGGCAGTGCAAGACAAGGTCTGGACACGTGCTAGCACCGGACCCCTACCTTCGCCGGGGTCCTCCCCGTCCCGGGACCCTGCCAATGCTGAGGCCTTCCAGGGGATCCGGCATACCTTCTTGGGGTCCTGGACTAGTATGTATAGGGGTCCAGTGTCTTCATGCGGGGGTCCGGTCCTAGCGACGAACACCGGGATGTATTTCCTTTCCTTGCCACGCGGCGCTCCTGGAGCTGCCCATTGGGCGCCATTCTCCACGTGGTTTTGGGTGCGGTGCCTTTATGCAGTAGCAGAAGGTACCCCTGATTGAGGGTACTCACAAAGACATACTTAACAAGTTTGGAATGAAGGATGCCAAAGCCATCAAGACATACATGGGAACAAATGGGCATCTCAACCTCGACACGGGAGGTAAATCCATAGATCAAAAGGTATACCGGTCGATGATAAGATCTTTACTCTATTTATGTGCATCTCGACCGGATATTATGCTTTCCATATGCATGTGTGCAAGGTTCCAAGCCGATACTAAGGAAGTTCACGTTAGGGCCATAAAGAGAATCATGAGATATTTAGTTTACATTCCTAAGTTTGGGCTTTGGTATCCCAAGGGATCCACATTTGATTTAATAGGATATTCCGATGCCGATTGGGTAGGGTGTAAAATTGACAGGAAGAGCACATCAGGGACTTGTCAGTTTCTGGGGAGATCCCTGGTGTCTTGGGCTTCAAAGAAACAAAACTCAATAGCTCTTTCCACCGCCGAAGCCGAGTACATTGCCGCAGGCCATTGCTGTGCGCAATTACTTTGGATGAGGCAAACCCTCAAGGACTATGGCTACAAATTGTGCAAAGTCCCTCTCCTATGTGACAATGAGAGTGCAATCCGCATGGCGGATAATCCCGTTGAATACAGCCGCACTAAGAATATAGACATTCGGTATCACTTTTTTAGGGATCACCAACAAAGGGGGGATATCGAAATAGCTTATGTCAACACCAAAGATCAATTAGCCGATATCTTTACCAAGCCATTAGATGAGAAAACCTTTAGCAAACTTAGGAATGAGCTAAATATTCTTGATTCTCGGAACTTTGATTGAAACATTGCACATATAGCTCATTTATATACCTTTGATCATATCTCTTTCATTTGGCACAAATGCATATTTTTTATTCTTATGCCAAAGCTACGACTAATGTGTTTCCAAGTATATTTCTATGCTAAGTCATAGATTGAAAGGGAAATGGAGTATTCGACGAAGACAAGGCTTCCACTCCACTCTAACGGTAGCATTTACCCTTCGTCGTTACTCCACAACACTCCAAATTGGTATAATCCTTTACTCTCATTTACTTGTACCAATAGGGAGAAATTAAATAGGGCTCTCAAAAGTCTCCATTTTTGGCGATTAATGCCAAAGGGGAGAAAATATTAAGCTTAAAGCAAAAGGACCGTACCACCACCATTTCAAAAATTATCGAAATAAAAGATTTAGTTGTTATTCACAAAGATTTGTTTTTCAATTGGTATAGCAATTTTAGTTGGTATTCACAAAGATTTGTTTTTCAATTGGCATAACAAATTCTTCAATTGGTATATATATATATTCAAAATTAGTATCTATTAAAACCCTCTTGAAAACTAAGAGGGAATTTCATTCAGGGGGAGTTTTGCTTAGTCAAAGGAAAAACATTTGAAACAAGGGGAAAATTTTCAAATCTTGAAAATGCTTCTTGCAATCTTATTTATATGCCTTTGACTATTTGCAAAATAATTTTGAAAAGATTTGCAAAAACAAAACATGTGGTGCAAAAGTGGTCCAAAATGTCAAATAAAAGAAAGCAATCCATTCACTCTTATTCATATGTAATAAGACTTTCAAATTGGTTTAATTCAAAGTAACCTATGCACTTACCTTATGCAAACTAGTTCATTTCTGCACTTTATATATTTACTTTGGTTTGTGTTGGCATCAATCACCAAAAAGGGGAGATTGAAAGGGAAATAGGGTTAACCTTTTTCCCACAATTAATTTTGGTGGTTGAATGCCCAATACAAATAAATGGACTAACTAGTTTGCTCTAGAATAATGTTCTACATGTACAAAAAGGTTCAACACAAACCAATAAATATTCAAGTTAGGGATCAAATTCAAAGGAGCAAAAGAAACTTGAGTGTGCTGAGGGACGGTGCACCGGACTGTCCGGTGCACCACCGGACTGTCTGGTGCACCACCAGACTGTCCGGTGCACCACCGGACAGTGTCCGATGTGCTAGGACCGTACAACTCAAACCAGCCACTCTCAGGTTTTTCCAGGCGCACTCCGCTATAATTCACCGGACTGTCCGGTGTGACAGCGGAGCAACGGCTACTTCGCAGAATGATCGACTACAAAAGCGCGGTGATCAGATGAACAGTGAGAAACAGTGCGTGCAGATTCAGAGCCGCAGGTCAGAGGCGCACTGGACACTGAACAGTGTCTGTCCGGTTCGGCACCGGACTGTCCGGTGCCACTAGAAGACAAAGCCTCCGACGGTCAAAAGCTCCAGAACCCTAATGGTTGAGTGACGTGGCTGGCGCACCGGACTGTCCGGTGCGCCCATCGACAGCACCCTACCCCAACGGTTGTTTGGTGGCTGAGGGCTATAAATACCCCCCAACCACCACCACCCCAAGCATCCAAGATTTCTGAGTATCACATTCAATATAAGGGCTCTAGCATTCACTCATAGACACATTTCAAAAGATCAAAGCCTCTCTAAGTCCCAAATTCAACTCAAGCACTTAGTGACTTGTGAGAGAGAGATTTTGTGTTCTTTTGAGCTCTTGCCTCTTGGATTGCCTTCTTCCTTTCTCATTTCTTTTCACAAGTGATTTGTAATCAAAGCAAGAGACACTTAAGTGTGTGGTGGTCCTTGCGGGGTCTAAGTGACCCAGGAGATTAAGGAAAAGGCTCACTTGGTCTAGATGACCGTTTGAGAGAGGGAAAGGGTTGAAAGAGACCCGGTCTTTGTGACCACCTCAACGGGGACTAGGTTCTTTAGAACCGAACCTCGGTAAAACAAATCACCGTGTTCATCCGCTCTATTTCTTGGTTGATTTGTTTTCCCCCTCTCTCCCAGACTCGGATTTAATTCTAACGCTAACCTCGGCTTGTAGTTTGTGTTTTAAGTTATAAATTTTAGATTTCGCATATTCGCCCCCCTCTAGGCGACTTTCAATTGGTATTAGAGCCTGGTACTTCATTAGAGTCTAACAACTCAAAGTGACGTCGAGAGATCACGCCAAGAGGGAGATCATGACCGGCGATAAGCCCGCAAGCTCAGGGAGAACCCTTTCGAGGGAGTTTGGCCAAAAGCATAAGGAGGAATCCTCTTCCTCCAACAAGACACAACGGAGAGGTGACAAGAAGAAGAAGATGAAGAAAGTGGTCTACTACGAGACCGACTCTTCGTCACCCTCCACCTTTGGCTCTGACTCGTCGTCCACTACTTCTAAGCGCCATGAGCGCAAGAAGTATAGTAAGATGCCCCTTTGCTATCCTCACATTTCTAAGCGCGCTCCTTTACTTTCCGTTCCCTTAGGCAAACACCATATTTTGATGGTGAAGATTATTGTATGTGGAGTGATAAAATGAGGCATCACCTAACCTCACTCCACAAAAGCATGTGGGAGAGTGTTGAGTTTGGAGCGTAGGTACTGAAGGTAGGGGACAAGGACTACGATTCGGATGAGGTCGACCAAATTAGGCACTTTAACTCCCAAGCCACAACTATACTCCTCGCCTCCTTGTGTCGAGAGGAGTATAATAAGGTGCAAGGGTTAAAGACCGCCAAGGAAATTTGGGACGTCATCAAAACGGCGCACAAAGGGGACGAGGTGACCAAAATCACCAAGCGCGAGATGATCGAGGGAGAACTCGGTCGATTCGTCCTCAACCAAGGTGAAGAGCCGCAAGCAATGTACAACCGGCTAAAAACCATGGTGAACCAAGTGCGCAACCTCGGGAGCACCAAATGGGATGACCATGAGATGGTCAAGGTTATTCTTAGATCCCTCGTATTTCGTAATCCTACTCAAGTCCAATTAATACGTGGGGATCCTAGATACAAGCTAATGTCTCCCGAGGAGGTTATTGGAAAGTTTGTGAGCTTTGAGCTAATGATCAAAGACTCCAACACATCGTCAACTTGAAGCAAGGCGCCACCTCAACACCCGAGGTGCAACCCGTCGCATTCAAGGCGACGGAAGAAGAAAAGAGGGAGTCTACACCAAGTAGGCTTCCAATCGACGCCTCCAAGCTTGACAACGAGGAAATGTCGCTCATCATCAAGAGCTTCCGCCAAATCCTCAAGCAAAGGAGGGGGAAGGACTACAAACCCCGCTCCAAGAGGTTGTGCTACAAATGTGGTAAGCCCGGTCATTTTATTGCTAAATATCCAAATTCTAGTGATAGTGATAGGGGCGACGACAAGAAGGGGAAGAAGAAAGAAAAGAAGAGGTATTACAAGAAGAAGGGAGGCGATGCCCACGTGTGTCGGGAATGCGACTCCGATAAGAGCTCCACCGACTCCTCCTCCGACGAGGATGCCGCCAACATCGCTGTCAACAAGGGCCTCCTCTTCCCCAACGTCAGCCACAAGTGCTTCATGACAAAGGACGTCAAAAAGAAGAAGGTACAAACTAGAACCACCCCCAAGTATACTACATCTAGTGATGAGGGTAGTTCTAGTGAAGATGAAGATGATCTACTTACTCTTTTTGCCAACCTTAACATGCAACAAAAAGAAAAAATAAATGAATTAATAGGAGCTATGCATGAGAAGGATGAACTCTTGGATAGCCAAGAGGAATTCCTTATTAAAGAGAAAAAAGCATGTTAAAGTAAAAAATGCTTATGCTCAGGAAGTAGAGAAAAATGAAAACTTGACTAAGGAGCTTAGCATTTGCCATGATTCAATTACCAATCTTAGAAATGAAAATGCTAATTTAAATGCTAAGATTGATAAATTGAATAAATCTATTTCTAGCCTTAGGAATGAAAATACTAGTTTAATTTCTAAGGTTAGAGATTTAAAGATGAAAATGTCATATTACATGCTAAGATAGAAGAATTAAATGCTTGCAAGCCTTCTACATCTACTATAGATCATGTTTCTATTTGTACTAGATGTAGAGATGTTAATGTTGATGCTATAAATGATCATCATGCTAAGATTGATAAATTGAATAAATCTATTTCTAGCCTTAGGAATGAAAATACTAGTTTAATTTCTAAGGTTAGAGATTTAAAGATGAAAATGTCATATTACATGCTAAGATAGAAGAATTAAATGCTTGCAAGCCTTCTACATCTACTATTGATCATGTTTCTATTTGTACTAGATGTAGAGATGTTAATGTTGATGTTATAAATGATCACCTTTGTCGGTGTTTTGGGTCCGACCGCACACCCGGGGTTGCCCCTCAAGGTGTTTTTAGGAGTAGGGCGGTGTCGACGACTGTAGCAAAATGGTTCGTGCCAATTGCACGAGGGACAGTGGACAATGTTTACAGGTTCGGGCCGCTTAGAGATGCGTAACACCCTACGTCCTGGTGAGTATGCTTGGTGAATGAGGTTACAAGAGAGCTCTCTGAATCGAGAATGCAGAGAGTTGAAGTGGGTGGCTAAGTAATAGGGTCGATCGATCTGAAGGGGTGTCCCCTACGCCTTATATACTCGACCGTGGGGCAATACACGTGGATATGATAACAATGCATAGCTAAAGGATCGGTACTCGCTTGAGTTTATCTCCCTGTAGTTCCGCCGACCTATCCTCGCGTGGCTCTGGTGCATGGGGGCTCCAGCGCGGGAAAGTCAGATCTCTGTTGTGGTCGCTCGCTCGACGTTGTGGACCGTCCAGGTTTGCACCGAGCCGGCCTCGTGTCAACCTGCTCTGCTGATTATTCCTCCCTAGGCCCACGAAAGAACGGCCTCACAATTTATTGGGCCCTTGGGCCTTTCGTGAGGTCTTTTACTCTTTTAGTGGACCCGGGGGATATCTGTCCCCCACAAGCCCCCGATCTTTGGGTTAATTTAGAAGTAATCAGCTCAAAGATCCCAGGTCCAGCTTGCAGGCGATTTGAAGAGAACGACTTCTTACTGTTTCCTCCTGCTTTTGATCTCTCGCAAACCGAAGCTTTGTTTCGTGCCCGTGCCTTAGAGGTCGGCATTTCGTTTTGCAGGACCCTGAACTTCATTGGGTGCACCAGAGGTGCACCCAATGGGTGTAGCCCCCGAGCTTCGAGTAGATTTTTAGAAAATAATCTACTCGAAGGTCTTCACCAGAAATTTTTCCCATTTTTACTCCTGCGTTTTGGTTGAGTGCCAGCCTTGTCTTTAAACTTGTCCCATGCCTTAGAAGTCGGCACTATCTTGGCTCGGAATGATGATCCATGGGGTGCACCGAAGGTGCACCCAATGGGTGTAGCCCCCGACCTTCAAGTGGATTTTTGAGGATAATCCACTCGAAGGTCTTCCTTTTGTGTCTTTTTGCTGAAGATTATCCTTTCTGCTTGTAAAAATCGGCATGATGTCATCCGCATTATGTCATCAATATTATGCTTCAGAGGTCAGCATGTATTTTGTATTTTGCAGCCGAGTTCGCAATCCATCCATATCTTGCTAGGTAGTGTAATTTATTTGCTCTGTGACTGATTGGACATTTTATGGACGTTCTCTGTCTAGTCTTCAAGTCGCTTCTGTCGGCCATATTTTGTACTTCACTGGCTATATTTGGCTTTCCTCTGATCCTCACTGATATCTCATTTTTGTCTTGAGGCATTCACTGCATGCCCTGCACAGATGTGACCGTTTTGAAAAATATACTGATAATTCCTGGGCGTCCCCCCCAATGGGTGTGGGCAAGGGACGGCTTGGTACGCTGAGTGTTTTAGCCGGCTGCTTCTAAGTAGTAATGTGATGCGACGACGGGTGTAATCATATCCTCCACGCTGTTGACTGGAGTCCCAATGGGTGTTGTGTTGCGTGAAACGGCGTTAGCCGCCTGACGTGTCTTCAGACGGGATGAAGTGCTTATTGAATGCTTTGCGACTGTTCAGTGACCACGGTTGGAGGTGAGCGGTTTCCTTCTTTTCCTATAAATAGTGCCTTTGCCTGCCTGGTTTTTTCACATCCCTCGCTGTTCTCCACTGCCTGCTTTCTTTCTTCTACCTGTACTTCCACCATGGGCAAGAAACGCAAGCGCGAGCCAACTCCTCCATCTGAGGATTTTGGTGACTCGGAGTATTCAGAGGAGGAGTTCTCCTCTGAATCCGAGGGGTCTCCGGCTCCCACCCCCCTGCGTGAGTCGTCTGACGACTCAGACGACTCCCAAGGGCTCACAGCGGAAGTCTGGACGTACATCCGGGCCGTCGAGCGCTCCGGGCTCGAGGGCTCGGATGAGTCGGAGTACTCCTCGGATGAGGAGGACTCGGATGGTGGCGGCGAGGATGAGGACGGCGACGACGACGACGACGACGATGAAGGCGGTGGCGGCGGTGACGGCGACGGCAGCGGCAGGGGCGGCGGCAGCGGCAGCGAGGACGGTGACGGCGGCGGCAGCAAGGGCGGCAGCGGGGGTGGCAGCAGCGGCGGCAGCAACAGGGCCAGTGGCTAGATGCCACTGGTCCTTTAGATGTTAGTATAGTATAGTTAGAATAATGTAATAGTATTTGGTAGTGTAGAGTAGTATAGTGTAGTGTAGTTGTAGTAGTAGTAGTATAATGTAACGTAGTAGTAGTAGTAGTAGTAGTAGGGAAGTATCAACTCATAATGAGTTGATTTGTAAGTATGATATCTTCCCTTTAATGAAGAAATGATGTTGGCTTCTCTGTGATTATTGCTCGTTGATATTCATAACTCAAAGTTCTTGAATCATTCCTCTTCCCGCCTTTTTCGTGAAGTTGATTCCTTTGGAATAGTAAGTGAATAACTCGGACATCATATCGACACTTTTAGAAGTAGCTGCCGAGCGACTTGTTGATGATGTCAGAGTTTTAGAGATAACTGCTGAGCGACTGAACGCAATGTCGGAGTTTTAGAGGTAACGCCGAGCGACTGAACATGATGTCAGAGTTTTAGAGATAACTGCCGAGTAGCTTGAAGGCGACGTCGGCGTTTTAGAGGCTACGCCGAGCGATTGAACACGATGTCGGAGTTTTAGAGTTAACTGCCGAGCGACTTGAAGGTGATGTCGGTGTTTTAGAGGTAACGCCGAGCGACTGAACACGATGTCGAAGTTTTAGAGATAACTGCCGAGTAACTTGAAGACGACGTCGGCGTTTTAGAGGTAACGCCGAGCGACTGAACACGACGTCAGAGTTTTAGAGGTAATGCCGAGTGACTTGAGGGCGATGTCAACATTTTAGAGGTAATGCCGAGCGACTTGAAGGCGATGTCGGCGTTTTAGAGGTAACGCCGAGCGATTGAACACGATGTCGGAGTTTTAGAGATAACTGCCGAGTAACTTGAAGACGACGTCGGCGTTTTAGAGGTAACGCCGAGCGGCTGAACACGATGTCAGCATTTTAGAGGTAATGCCGAGTGACTTGAGGGCGATGTCAGCGTTTTAGAGGTAATGCCGAGCGACTTAATGCGATGTCGGAGTTTTAGAGTTAACTGCCGAGCAATAGCGGGCTACGTGGGCCACTTTGAGGTTAATAGCCGAGTGATGATGTGGCGCACCGGTGTTTCAGAAATAACTGCCGGGTGATGACGTGGCACGCTGGTGTTTTGGAAATAACCGCCGGGTGCTGACTGGGCGCTTTTTGAAACGGTATCTGGCTCGGGAATATCCCATAAGTGCTGCGCTTTTAGCCGCCTCTGCTTTCTGTGCCCTAGTTCTTGCTTTCTTGCTTCCGAATCCTCTCCGCAATTCACCTCCTGCCCTGCTCGTCGGTAGAATCGAGATGGCGCCCAAGAGGAAAACCTCGAGTTCGTCCGCCGTGGTGATTCCTCCAATCGACCCCAACAGCCAGTTGCCTTTCGCAGGTAACCACATGTCCGTCATCTCTGAGTCCGAACTTCTCCACCTCGTGTCCATCGGGGTTCTTCCTCCAAGGGAACTCTGCTCTTGGCGGATTTGCCATGGGGTTACTGTCCCAACTGAGGATACCCATGAGTCCGTGATTTATGCTCCTTTCCTTCTCCGCGGCCTTGGCCTTCCCATTTCTCCCTTTTTCCGTGGCCTCCTTGATTTCTACCATCTTAACTTGACCCATCTGAATCCCAATTCTATCCTGCAAATCTCCATTTTCGTCCATTTATGCGAAGCCTTTCTTGGCGTGCTACCACATTTCGGGTTGTGGAAGTACTTGTATCACTGTCGCCCTGGGATGGCCGGGGGACAACATCAATTGGTTGGGGGTGCTAGCTTGGAGATGCGCCGGGGGAGGAAGACTAAGTATCTCGAAATCCCTCTTAAAGACAGTATCAAGGGGTGGCGCTTGGAATGGTTCATAGTTGAGAATTATGGAAACTCTCTCCCCCCCTGGTCGGGAAGACAGCCGGATGTTCGCACCCCAAGCTGGACCGAGTCTCCCACAGATCAAGAGGTAGCTGAGGCAGGTGCTTTGCTGGCTGAAGTTGGATTGCTGAAAGAGAGGGGTCTGACTGCTGAAGCTGTGGTTGCTGATTTTGTTTTCAAGAATATTCAGCCGTTGAAAGACAGGGCATACCCGGCTTATCTGTATCGAGGTCTAGCCGACTCAACTCGGGTCACTAACAGAAGAATTCCTTCTACAGACTTGGTGAGCCGACTTGAGATGATCCTTAGAGGCAAAGTGTCAAATGTTGGTGCCCCAGTGGCGTTCTCAGCCTGGAACCTGCCTCCTCCTAAAGCCTTCACTCTTTTCGTGTCGAATCCTCCTGTCACTGATGGTAGTTTGGGCCTTAGAGTGCGGCCTTCTGCTGAAGAAATTAGTGCCTTGGTTGCCTCGCTCGGGGGGATTCCTGATGATGAACGGCAAGTCCATTTTGAGGTGCCCCTGAACCCTAATGATGCGGAGATAAGTGCCATGCTTGATTTGCTGGCTGAGGACTCTTCTGACGCTGCTCCTGCTGGGGCATTGGTAGTGGCACCCCTCCCAGAGGCTGATATAACTTTAGATGCTCAGAAGCCTGCCAGTACTCGCCCGAGGTGCCCTTGCCGAGCCAATCAACCTGATCCTTCTGCTGATGAGCAGAAAAAGAAAAGGAGACGCCTCCGGCGAGTACCCAGTTTGGATCGGGACGTTGGTACCTCGATTCCTGATGTTGAAGGAGTGCCTGTGACTGAATTTACTGACGCTGACCCCAATGGGTGTACCCAATCTGTTGTTGATCCCAATGGGTGTACTGCCTGCGTTGCTAATGTGGACGACGAGGAGGAAGAAAATGAAGTTCCTTTAACTCGGAAAAACAGTCAGCAGTTTATCGCCAGCGGTGAAAGTAGTGGAGTTCCTCCTCCTGCTTTATCTGCTCTCATGGGTCTGCAAGAACTATCCTCGGCTAATTTTGATCAGACTCTTGAGGATATGGTTCCAGAGGATTTGTTATCGGAGCCAACAGACGATGGTGTGATGGAGGTTTGTGCTGATGTGCTTGATGCTGGGTTGAGGTCATCACGTGCCTCGTCGACCTTAGAGCACGATCTCGAAGGTCAGGAGACTGACTTGGATCGTCCTGGTCCCATGGAAGTAACTGAGGGCCCATCAGCCTTAGAGGTGGCTACCGCAGAGAGCTTGGATCCCAAGGATGGTGTTGACACGTGCCCAGCCCCTGAGAATGTTGTCGGGGATGACTTGGTTCGGGTGGGAAGTGCAAGCCACTGCCCAGCCCCCGAGGGTGCTGCCGGGAATGATCCGGCTCAAGCGGGCAGTGCAAACTATGACCCAGCCCCCGAGGATGTCCGAGCGGGGTCTCCCTCTTGTACTTCCATGGACGTTCATGCGGGGTCGCCTCCACACTCCGGTTGTATGGTGATAGCCCAAGCCTTGGACCAGGAGGTCGCTTTAGAGGGCAGCATTCCCACTGACCGAGTGTTGGGCTCTGTTGATGGCACCGAGTTGATTCCTGCTGGTTCGTTGCAAACTGCTTCGGGTGGTGGCCTTACGCCCGGTTATCAATTGATCTCTCCTGATCTGGGGATCCCTTCGTTCTTTTCCAATCTCCTGGTACTGTGGTGTATTTTAGCTTGGCTTTTTACGTTGCATGAACTGCTGTCATTACATTCATCTGCTCTCCTCATCAGGCTTTGGTGGATGGGATGGCTGGCCAGCTGAGGTACAGGGTGCTTCTGTCCCAGAAGTAGTTTCGTCACTTGCATGTTGGAATCCAGTGTCACTTCAACATCGTGTCTCTGAACTGGAGGCGACCAACGCTGGTTAGTGCCTTTTTGCTTCTCTTTGTCTTCACTGTAGACTGCTTTACATTCTGACCCTTATTTTATTTGATTGCCTCCTGCTAGGTATGACTCAGCAGATTTCCACTCTTGAAGAAAAACATTCCTGATATCAGGCTGAATTGGCCCAGCGGTGCACTGACTTTGAGGAAAAGTACTCTCAAAGTCAGATTGAACTGGGTCAGGTCTCCGCTGCCTTAGATGATGCCAATGCACTGAGTTCTTCTCTTCATGCTCAGCTCAATTCTGAAAAGGTGATTTTTGAAACTGTGCTTTGCCTTGTTGTGTTGCTATTACTTGCTTGGTGTTTGAGGGAGTTGACTTTTGTTTGCAGGAAGAAAAACGTATCCTTGCTGCTTCTCGCGACAGTCTTGAGAGATTGTATCGTGATTCCAGCAACTCACTGACTATCTTGGAGAGGAGTCATCGCTTCACCATGGAAGAGTTAGACAACCAACGCTGTAAGTTGCAGGAATCCATGGATGAAGTGACCCGACTCAAGCAGTTGATATCAGCGAAGGATGCTACTATCAAAGAACTCCGAGCTTCCAAGAAATCCATCACCCAAGAGTTAGAAACTGCTCGGCTGGCTGCCAAGGTTGCCGAAGAAACTTCTGTTACTCTCAGAGCCCAGCGTGATAGAGCCATGGACAAGGCTATTCGGGCAGGGCGAATCTTGATGAGGAGACCCGGTGTGGTTGTTCCCGAGGATATAAGGGCTGATGTGAATGCTGCCCCTGATTCCTTGAGTCGTCCTTCCTCGTCGATTGCTCCTGAGAAAAATATCACGAAATAGAGAAACACTTTGCGTGCTTTGAACGCGCGGTTAACATGGCCAGACATTTGTTAGAGGATGTCATCTCAGTACTTGGACGATATTGTTATTTTCATATTGTTTCAGAATTCATCAGTTCATAAATTTGTAGTAGTAAAATGATGTGCGATGGTTTTGAAATTTGTTTGCGGGATATAGAAGCCATCCTTATATGAGTAATTGTGATCTCGCCAAATCGCCTTAAGTCGCTGCTAACTTAAGTCGATTGCTTCTGCTAATAGGGCGTAGTGGTCACCCTGAATTGCGTAGGCGTGAGCATGTTGCACCGGCTTAAGTCGTTACCGACTTAAGCCGATTGCTCCTTTGGCAGGGCATAGTGGTCACCCCGAGTTAAGTAAGCGTGAGCACGTTGCACCCCCTTAAGACGTTACCGACTTAAGTCGATTGCTCCGTTAGCAGGGCATAGTGGTCACCCCGAGTCAAGTAATCGTGAGCATGTTGCACCGCCTTAAGTCTTTGCCGACTTAAGCCGATTGCTCCGTTAGCAGGGCATAGTGGTCACCCCGATTCAAGTAAGCATGAGCATGTTGCACCGCCTTAAGTCTTTGCCGACTTAAGCCGATTGCTCCGTTAGCAGGGCATAGTGGTCACCCCGAGTCAAGTAAGCATGAGCATGTTGCACCGCCTTAAGTCGTTGCCGACTTAAGTCGATTGCTCCGTTAGCAGGGCATAGTGGTCACCCCGAGTCAAGTAAGCATGAGCATGTTGCACCGCCTTAAGTCTTTGCCGACTTAAGCCGATTGCTCCGTTAGCAGGGCATAGTGGTCACCCCGAGTCAAGTAAGCATGAGCATGTTGCACCGCCTTAAGTCGTTGCCGACTTAAGTCGATTGCTCCGTTAGCAGGGCATAGTGGTCACCCCGAGTCAAGTAAGCATGAGCATGTTGCACCGCCTTAAGTCTTTGCCGACTTAAGCCGATTGCTGTGTTAGCAGGGCATAGTGGTCACCCCGAGTTAAGTAAGAATGCAAGTCAATCGTGAAGAAACTGAGTATCTTTGAAGCCTTTCTTTATTGATGACATATTTCCATTTTACAGAGTACATTGTCGTCCCGATAGCTTTTGAAATATAGCTAGGGATAAAACTTCCTGAGGTGTTCTATGTTCCAGGAGTTCCCGACTTCTGTGCCATCCATTTGAGTGAGACGATATGATCCTGGCCGAGTGATTTCTGCTACTATAAATGGTCCTTCCCATAAGGGCGACAACTTATGTCGTCCCTCCCCCGTTAGAATTCGGTGGAGGACGAGATCTCCCACTGAGAAGGATCGACGTCGCACGGCTTTGTCGTGATAGCGTCTCAGAGTTCGCTGGTACCGTGCTGACTGAATTACTGCGTTCAGTCGTTCTTCTTCGAGTACATCAATGTCCTCCAGCCTAGTAGCTTCGGCTTCTGCTATGCTTTCGAAGGCTAACCTTGGCGCCCCGAACTTGAGATCAGCGGGTAATACTGCCTCTGACCCGTAAACCATGAAGAAAGGAGTGTTTCCATGCAGAGCTCGGCTAGGTTGGGTTCTTAGGCTCCAGACGACATAGGGCAATTCCCTTATCCATTTTCATGCGAACTTTTCATTCTTATCGAAGACCTTTTTCCTGAGTGCCTCCAGTATCATCCCGTTGGCTCGCTCAACTTGCTCGTTGGCTCTCGGGTGTGCTACAGAAGCATACTTGATCTGAATGCTTTTTTGCTCGCAGAAGTCGAAGAACTCTGAACTTGTGAAGTTGGATCCCAGGTCAGTTATGATGCTGTTTGGTATCCCGAATCTGAATATTATGTCTTGTATGAATTCCACGGCCTTAGCTGAGGTCAAAGAGGCAATGGGCTTGAACTCTATCCATTTAGTGAATTTGTCGATTGCTACCAATACATGAGTGTATCCTCCTTGAGCTTTCTTGAAAGGTCCAATCATATCCAGTCCCCAGCATGCGAAAGGCCAAGTTACTGGTATGGTTTGCAGTTGCTGTGCTGGTAGATGTTGTTGTTTTGACAAGTATTGGCAAGCTTCGCACCTCTGAACTAACTCGGCTGCATCACTCTTCGCTGTTGGCCAATAGAATCCTGACCTGAAGACCTTTCCGACTAGTGTTCTGGATGCTGCATGTATTCCACATTGCCCAGCATGGACCTCCTCCAGAAGTCGCTTCCCAGTAGATGGGAGAATGCATTTCATGAAAATGCCTGACGCACCCCTTCTGTATAATGTTTCTCCAATGAGTGTGTAGTGGGCTGACTGTTTGGTGATGCGTTCGGCTGCATTTTTGTCATCTGGTTCCTCTTCATTCTTTATATATCTGATGATCGGCCTTCTCCAGTCGTCAGGGTCTGACTCGGGTTGATCCACGATATTACATTCTTCTACTTGATCTGTTGAGATGCTCGGTCGTGGTATTTCTTGCACGAAAACTCCGGGTGGAACCTGAGTTCGGCTGGATCCTAGTTTGGACAATGTAACACCCAAAATCTTATTTTTGAAAGTTTAGTAAAAAGTTCTCCAAGAATTGTGTTATTAGAATACCTTCCAATAAAATTTTCTTACATTTGATGCAACATCACCTAAAATAACACGTTCCTAATGAAGATTTAAATAAAAGAATCTCTATATGAAATTGTTACCCCTTGGTTGAAATAAATATTTATACTTATTCTCTAAAGAATTTTATATTAGAGAATATATTTCTTAAAATACCCATTCTCTACGTTAAGTTTGTATGAATATTTGAAAGCATTTGATTAAATAATATAATAAATAAATAAATTAAAACAAATCATATTCATTCTGGAATACTTTAGTTTGTGCATTTGTTTTTGAATATGAAACTTAGACCTAAATTCAAATTATAATGGGATTTGAAATAGAAAAGGGAAAAACACAGAAAATAGAAAAGAATAAAACCCATCTTGGGCTGAATCCGTGCTCTGGCCCATCTCTCCGCGGCCCAATTCGCGAAGACAGCGCGCGCCCGGGTATGACATGTGGGGCTCGCGCGGTCAGTCCCCTACCAGCCTCTGCCGCGCACTGCTTGCTCCCTATCACCGCCAGGTGGTCCCCACTTGTCGGACCCATTCTTCTTTCCTGCGCCGATCGGAACCTCGTCTCCTGGCGGCGGGCAGTGCGAGGCCGCCTTCAACGGAACCCCGTGATCCGCGCTTGGTGGGGTCATCACGCCGGATCCTCCCTCATTCTCCTGCAACGGAACGCGATCTCCTCGCCGGTAAACTCGCGCCAATCGCGGTCGCCCTGACCAACTCGGACTTGCCCTCCCCCATAAAATCCACAGCTCGTAGGTGCTTTCCCCCTCGACTCAACCCATCGGGCGCTGCCCAGGACATCAAGTAAGGCACGATTGAGTGAGGGGGGGGGGGTGATCCACGCCACCGCGGGCGGAATCTGCGCCGATCCGCCATTACTGCCAGGAGTCCTCGACGCCGCGTCCGTGCCCCTCTCTGTCTTCCCCACCGGTAATTCCCTTTCCAAGACACTGCCCTTGGTTAGTTGATGTTCATACCCCGCTTGAATTGGACTCGCGCGGCCTCTGTTAAAGCTCGCCGGTAGAGTGAATCCGCCACGAATGGGTACTGCCGCCGTGCTTCGTCGTCAGGCTGGGCGATGGAAGGAAGAATTGCCGCCGCCACCCCTGATCCCTGCATCACGGAACCGCGCACGATGGAGGAGAGTGTTGTGCTGCCTGACCGACACCTCGTCGGTGAGATCGCCGCTGCGCAGCCATGGTTGGTCACTGCGCCGTCGTGTGTGGATGCGGGGAGGAAGGAACGCGCTGGCCGTCCGTTCCGTTTTTAACGGATGGGATTGATTGGCTGGGGATGTTGCGCCTCGTCCATTGATCAACGATCGTGCGGCCGGGGTAGGAAAGAATAGATAGTGTGCCGCGGATCGTAGGATCGGGATCCGACGGGTGAGGTTGATCTCAGGTTCATGAGTGTCTCGGTTTTAATCTGGACCGACGGTTGTGGATCGAACGACTGTAAACACTGCATACCCCTTCGCGTGGCTTATTTCCTAAAGAGACCCTGTCATTTTAGATAATCAACCCGCCATCCAGAATTATATTAAAATCATTACAATAAGGTCCCAGAACTAACACAGAACCCCCTGAACCTTTAGGAAATCGTGCCTGCGGTCCAAATAAAATTCCAGATTAATAAAATAAATCAGAAAATGGGTTTTTAGTACAAAAATAAATTCATAAACTTGCTTAATTCATATTTAATTCATTCTAACTCAGAATTAACCCATTCCAGTTCCTGTAATTTTGTAATATTATTGTTTATCATTTAGTGTCACTATTTTGACAGAAAAGTCAAATTAAAATTGTTATCTTAATTAATCTTGTAATAAACACATAGAATCTTTGGAAACTCATAACTTAAAATCTACCACTCCAAAATTAATAATTCTTTTTCCTGTGATCTTATTTTAATATGTAGATTATTAATATGTATCTTGGCATACATGTTTGGTGTAATGTTAATTTTGCCTATACCATGTTTGTTTGAATTGCTACGACTAGCAGTGAGGTCACGAGTCATCTGAAGATCATCCTGGTACCTGGAATCTCAAGGCCCAGGCAAGTTGTGCCCTTGATCACTTCTTTTCACCCAGCCATGTTCTGATTAATCATAATGATCTGCATAGGTTAATTTTGATGGGACCCAATAGGTTACCCTAGTTTGTCTATCTTTATACCTTGTTTACCACTGAACTTTCTGGGTAGTACTTGCTAGTGCTATATGTGGTTTTGGGTATGAAGATTACACTATTCATGATTATACTTTTGTTATCAGTTGTTATTTATGGTTCATGTTAAGATCATTATGTTAATTGGAACATGGAGAACCACCCGGGAAAACAGTGCTACCACGAGGGTGGAATGGGACGCCCTTGGCTGATTAATTAGGAAAGCTAGTGGAAGACTACCTTACCCGAAAGGGGCAAGGGCAGTAGGGGAGAGGTCAGTGTAGGGAGGCCCTCGGGAGGATTTTGCTGCGATGGCGGTCCTGCAAGGGATTCCTGCACTGGATCTTCCTATAAACTGTAGCGGGTTTTCGGAAGCTAGTGGAACTTTGTAAAGGCCTCGTAGTGGATCCCTAGCCATTCACCTCGGAAGTGTCTAAGGGCTTTGCAAACCCTGGCGACATGGGATACACGACTTGTGGGTAAAGATGCGCAACCTCTGCAGAGTGTAAAACTGGTATACTAGCCGTGCTCACGGTCAAGAGCAGCTCGGACACTCACATGATTAAATTATGGAACTTAAACTCAATTTGTCATATGCATTGCATCGCAGGTGAAGTTGTTACTTTTGTTCTACTATTTAACTGGGTTGGTATTTACTTATACTTAGTAATTGCTAATAAAATTTTGACCAACTTTAAAAGCAATGCTCAGCTTCAACCATCTCCTTGGGTAAGCCTTACACTTCACGTGAGCTCCCACCTTTGGCGAGTTCATGCACATTATTCCCCACAACTTGTTGAGCGATGAACGTATGTGAGCTCACTCTTGCTGTCTCACATACACCACAGGTCAAGACCAGGTACTGCAGGATGATGCCCGTGGAGGATGCTGCGATGAGTTCGTGAGAGGTCTAGGTCGTCGTCTCCCAGTCAACTTTGGGTTGCTGGACCGTTGTCTCCTTATAATGTAACTATTTATTTGTATAGAACTCCTGTTATATATAAAGATGTGACATTCGATCCTGTGCCACTATACATCGTATGTATGAGACTTGGTCCCAGCATACCTGGTGTTTATGTTAACCCCGGGTTTTGGACCCCTAAAATCCGGGTGTTACAGACAATACATCAGCTGCCGTGTTTCGATCTCTCTCCACATGATGAAATTCTAGACCTTCAAACTTATCTTCTAGTTTCCGGACGGCAGTGCAGTATTTTCCCATTGAATCCTTTGAACAGTCCCATTCCTTGTTTATCTGACTTATGACCACCAGAGAATCTCCGTATACCATTAATCTCTTGATGCCCAATGATATGGCGATGTTTAGTCCATGGATCAGAGCTTCATACTTGGCTGCATTGTTAGAGGCTGGAAATAACAGTTGGAGGGCATATTTGAGGTGTTCGCCTCCAGGTGCGATGAAGAGAATTCCTGCGCCTGCTCCCAGCAGCTTCAGCGAGCCATCAAAATACATCCTCCATACTTCTGCAGTTTCCGGGTTCTCTGGTATTTGCTGTTCAGTCCATTCTGATACGAAGTCAACCAATGCTTGGGACTTAATGGTGGTACGAGGTCGAAATTCAATATCATGAGATCCCAGTTCACAGGCCCACTTGGCTATTCGGCCAATGGCTTCCTTGTTGTGGAGAATATCCCCTATTGGAAAACCGGTGACTACTATGACTTTGTGGTCATCAAAGTAGTGACGCAGCTTGCGGGCAGTTAGAAGTACTGCGTATAATAGCTTCTGCACTTGAGGATACTTTTTCTTCGAGGGACCCAGCACTTCACTGATGAAATAAACGGGATGTTGCACAGGGTAGGCATGTCCTTCTTCTGCTCGCTCGACTACCAACACGGTGCTTACCACGTGAGTCGTGCAAGAGATATATAGCAGCAGATCTTCAGCTGGTTGAGTTGTTGTGGCTCGCCGTGGTGGTTTCAGTACTGGTGGGGTTGTCAAGAATTTTTTCAGTGCATCCAAGGCTTCCTGCGCTTCTGAAGTCCACTGAAATTTGTCCACCTTCTTGAGTAGCTTGTAAAACGGTAAACCTTTTTCTCCCAGCCTGGATATAAATCTGCTCAGAGCTGCCATGCATCCGGTAAGTCGTTGAACCTTCTTTTGTGATCGTGGAGCTTCCATTTTCATGATAGCTTCAATCTTTTCCGGATTAGCTTCGATTCCCGGTGGCTGACAATAAATCCGAGTAGCTTCCCTGCTGGTACCCCAAAAACACATTTTTCGGGATTAAGCTTCCACCGATACCGCCGTAGACTGGTGAAAACCAGCTGCAAGTCTTCGATGAAGTTTTCCGAGTTCTCCGTTTTGATTACCACATCATCTACGTAGGCTTCCACACGCTTGCCCCAGTGATCGGCTAAGCATGTTTGGATGGCTCTCTGATAAGTCGCTCCAGCGTTTTTGAGGCCGAACGGCATGGAGGTATAACAGAAAGCACCAAACGGAGTGATGAACGCCGTTTTTTCCTTGTCTTCTTTTGCCAGGCTAATCTGATGGTATCCCAAATAGCAATCCAAGAAAGACAGCACAGAACACCATGCGGTGGAGTCTACCACCTGATCTATCCTTGGGAGCCTGAAGGGATCCTTCGGACAATGTTTGTTGAGATCAGTATAATCAACACACATGCGCCAATCCACTTTATTCTTTTGAGTACAAGAACAGGGTTGGCTAACCACTCGGGATGTAACACTTCTCTAATGAACCCAGCCGCGACCAAGCGGGCTAGCTCAGCGCGAATGGCCTCTCTCTTGTCGGGCGTGAAACGACGTAGTTTTTGCCGGATCGGCCTTGCTTGTGGATAGACCTTCAGTTTGTGCTCGGTCAGCTCTCTCGGGACTCCCAGCATATCCGCAGGTTGCCATGCGAATACGTCTCGGTTGTCTTGCAGAAACTGGACGAGCGCGCTTTCCTATTTATCATCCAGGCTAGAGCTGATGATAGCAGTTTTGCGTTCATCAGCAAACCCCAGATTGATCCTTTTAGTTTCTTCAGTCGGCCGCATAGAGGTCGCGGCTTGAGCTTCCTTCACCGGTGCTGTGTTGTCTTCCTCAGGCTTAGAGTTTGCCTGGGTCGAAGAAGTCGCCGACGGTTTGGCAGTGAGGGCCGCCTGGATGGCCACTCGGAAACATTCTGCGGCGCCTTGGAGGTCAGCACACATAGTTATGATTCCTTGCGGTCCCGGCATCTTCAATATCATGTACGTGTAATGCGGAATGGCCATGAATTTTGCCAGTCCCGGCCTCCCGATGATGGCGTTGTACCCGCAGTCGAAGTTCGCCACTTCGAACCTCAGGAACTCGGTTCTGTAGTTTTCCGGAGTCCCGAAGGTGACGGGCATGTAGATGTGGCCCAGCGGGTATTCTCCCTCAATTGGCACGATGCCAAAGAAGGGAGTGTCTGACTCGTGGAGTTCTTTGAGGTGAACTCCCAAGCCTCGGAGTGTCCGGGGGAAGGTGACGTTGATGCTGCTCCCCCCGTCTACTAACACCTTCTTCACCCTGCTCTCTCGGATCACCGGATCGACGAGGAGCGGGTATTTGCCCGGATGGTCGAAGTTGAGCCATTGATCCGCCCGAGTGAAGGTGATCGGGTGCTCCGACCATCTGTACGGAGCGGGTGGACCGGTGGTTGCCACCAGTATCTGGCGATCGTTGAGCTTTTGCTGTCTTTTGTTCTCCTGCGATCCGTGTCCGCCGAAGATGACATTGACCTCCCTGTCAACGCGCGGGAAGGCTCCTCCTCCTCCCTCCTCCTGCTGCTGGGGTTGTCGTGGTTCTTCTGGTCCTCCCCGCGGCGGAGGAGGGGGTAGAGGTTGGAAGGGTCGGCCGTGCCCAACGGAATGCTTGAAGTCCCGGCAGTTCCGAAGAGTGTGGCGCATGTCCTTGTGGTACGGGTACTGAGCGTCGAGGATGTCGTCCAGCGTGCGCTCACCTCCGTGAGGTCCTCCCCGGGCGTGAGAGGCAGGTGGTCCGGCGGCATGCACCTCTTCGCGCGGTCTCTTCTCCCAGCGTTTGTTAGGTTGTTGGTTCGTGTCGCGTCGTGGTGCTGCCGGTGTGGGCTTTGCTCCTCCGATGAGGTCCTGGGCTCGCTCGTCGGCGGTGATGTAGAGGTCGGCTTCCCGGAATAGCTCCTCGGAGGTAGTTGGTGCCTTCTGTAGTATGGCTCGGACGAAGGCCGAGTCATTGGATCCTCTGTAGAAGTCCTCGATCACGGCCGCCTCCGTGACCTCAGGGATACGATTTCTCATGGTCTGGAACCTTTTGAGGTACGATCGGAGAGTTTCATCCCCCGGCGCTTGATGGATTTGAGGTCCCATGGTTGCGCCGGTTTGTCGGAGAGGGACTGAAAATTGGCAGTGAAGCGCCGACTGAAGTCGCTCCAGTCGTCGATGCAGTGTCGGGGTAGATGTCGTAGCCATTACAGCGCGTCTTGCCCAAGGACAATGGGTAAGTACGCGGTCATCACGTCTTCGGATGCTCCGGCGGCTCGAGCGGCGGTAGTGTAGACGGCCAGCCAGCCTCCTGGGTCCTGCTTAGGTTCATATTTGTCGACATTGGATACCTTGAAGTTAGGGGGCCATTGAATGGCCCTAAGGCGTGGAGTAAGGGCTGACACTCCACATGTGTCCTCCTGTCGTCGGGGATGATGTATGTCCCGGGGAGGGGAGTAGTTGTTGTGGTTCCTCGACCGCCCCCGGGCAGTTCCACCAGTCGAGGCCATAGTTGATTCGGCTCTGGTAGCTTGACTCCGAGTGGGGATGCCATGATCCCTGTCGTATTCCTCCCGGCGGCGTATCTCGTTCTCATGCCGTCGTTCGCGCGAAGCGTTGATAGAACTCCGCGCGTCCCGGCGACTGTTGATGGCATGCCGCAAGTCATTCGGCGGGTGAGCGAGAGGTAGAAGATGGTTGGCTGCCTGGGTGAGCAGGCGTCGATAGCCCTCGGCGTCTGGAGTCCGAGGGAGTCCGTCAGCTATCCGAGCTAGCACTCCTCCGACTTCACTCGGAGTGTTCATGGCTCGGGCGAAGTCGGGGTTCAGGTTACGGCCGAGTAGTGGATTTTCTTGGCGCTGCCTCGCGTCTTGCTCGGCTTGTTCCTGAGCTCGTCGACGATCACGTCATCGGGAGTTCCTTTGTTCCCTGAAGACGCGTTCTTCCGGAGTTTCTCCCATCTCCGAGACCTCGTCTCGCGAGACAGGCTGCTCCGGATCCCGTTCTCTGACTTGGTGATGTCTCCGGATGTTTCGGCGCCGATTTCTTTGTCGACGGGATTCCCGCTGAGGTGGTTCCTCCCCAGGTGCAGTCGGCTCGTCGTCAGAGACGGGAGGCGACTCCACTCTTCCGATGAAGAGAACGTCGGGGTAGAATGGCATGGCTGTCGTGGCAATCTTCTTTCGAAAAGCTGAGGGTAACGCTTCCCCGGTATTTTCGGGGTCTGTTGGAGGAGGCTTCCTTCCCGGTGGATCTGCAACGCGGTGTAGAATTCCCTTTTCGTCGGCTATGGATGAGATCGTTCCAAAGCAGAACATGGATCCAGGACGGAAGGTGATCCTGCTGTTGATGGTGACGGCCATTGAGCTAGCTTAGATCGTTGACACCCCCCTACCTGGCGCGCCAGCTGTCGGTGTTTTGGGTCCGACCGCACACCCGGGGTTGCCCCTCAAGGTGTTTTTAGGAGTAGGGCGGTGTCGACGACTGTAGCAAAATGGTTCGTGCCAATTGCACGAGGGACAGTGGACAATGTTTACAGGTTCGGGCCGCTTAGAGATGCGTAACACCCTACGTCCTGGTGAGTATGCTTGGTGAATGAGGTTACAAGAGAGCTCTCTGAATCGAGAATGCAGAGAGTTGAAGTGGGTGGCTAAGTAATAGGGTCGATCGATCTGAAGGGGTGCCCCCTAGGCCTTATATACTCGACCGTGGGGCAATACACGTGGATATGATAACAATGCATAGCTAAAGGATCGGTACTCGCTTGAGTTTATCTCCCTGTAGTTTTGCCGACCTATCCTCGCGTGGCTCTGTTGCATGGGGGCTCCAGCGCGGGAAAGTCGGATCTCTGTTGTGGTCGCTCGCTCGACGTTGTGGACCGTCCAGGTTTGCACCGAGCCGGCCTCGTGTCAACCTGCTCTGCTGATTATTCCTCCCTAGGCCCACGAAAGAACGGCCTCACGATTTATTGGGCCCTTGGGCCTTTCGTGAGGTCTTTTACTCTTTTAGTGGACCCGGGGGATATCTGTCCCCCACAACCTTGCCATGATTAAACAACAAAATGATCATATAGCCAAATTAAGTGCTAAAATCAATGAGCATGAACTTGAAAAGTGAGAAGTTTAAATTTGCTAGAAGCATGCTCTATAATGGGAGACGCCCTGGCATCAAGGATGGCATTGGTTTCCAATAGGGAAGCAATGTCAATCTTAATGCCCCTAAAAGATTGTCTAATTTTGTTAAGGGTAAGGCTCCCATGGTTCAGGATAATGAGGTCTATATTTTGTATCCTGCTAATTATCCTGAACACAAAATTAGGAAAATTCATGCTAGGAAATCTCATTCCGTTTCTCACCATGCTTTTATGTATAAGAATGAGGCATCTAGCTCTAGGCATACAACTCATACTAAATTGCCTAAAAAGAAAATTTCTGCTGCATCATATTTTAGAGTCTTTGGAAGCAAATGTTTTATTCTTATGAAAAGAGGTAGAAAATCTAAATTTGCTCCCAAAGCTGTAGAAGGTTTTTTACTAGGTTATGACTCAAACACAAGGGCATATAGAGTCTTCAACAAATCCACTGGATTAGTTGTGGTTTCTTGTGACATTGTGTTTGATGAGACTAATGGCTCCCAAGTGGAGCAAGTTGAACTTGATGAGCTAGATGATGAAGAGGCTCTGTGCGTCGCGCTAAGGAACATGTCCATTGGGGATGTGTGCCCTAAGGAATCCGAAGAGCCCACATAAGCACAAGATCAACCGTCATCTTCCAACCAAGCATCTCCACCCACTCAAGATGAGGATCAAGCTCAGGATGATGAAGATCAAGAGGTTGAGCCACCTCAAGAAGAGGTCAATGATCAAGGGGGAGATAAAGACAATGAAGACAAGGAAGATGAGCAAGAAATTTAGGGTTAAAAACCGCCACACCCAAGAGTCCAAGCAATTCAATGAGATCACCCCGTCAACTCCATCCTTGGTGTTATTCATAAAGGGGTAACCACTAGATTTTGTGTTGCTCATTTCTATGAACATTACTCTTTTGTTTCCACCATTGAGCCATATAGGGTAGATGATACATTAAGAGATTCGGATTGGGTGCTGGCAATGCAAGAGGAACTCAACAACTTCACGAGGAATGAGGTATGGCATTTGGTTCCACGTCCTAATCAAAATGTTGTAAGTATCAAATGGGTATTTCGCAACAAGCAAGATGAGCATGGTGCGGTGATAAGAAACAAAGCCCGACTTGTAGCCAAAGGATATTCACAAGTTGAAGGTTTGGATTTCGGTGAAACTTATGCACCCGTAGCTAGGCTTGAGTCAATTCGTATATTACTTGCCTATGCTACTTACCATGGCTTTAAGCTTTATCAAATGGACGTGAAAAGTGCCTTCCTCAATGGACCAATCAAGGAAGAGGTCTATGTTGAGCAACCTCCCGGCTTTGAAGATAGTGAGTACCCTAACCATGTCTTTAAGCTCTCAAAGGCGCTTTATGGGCTCAAGCAAGCCCCAAGAGCATGGTATGAATGCCTGCGAGATTTTCTTATCACTAATGGCTTCAAAGTCGGTAAAGCCGATCCTACACTCTTTACTAAAACTGATGAAAAAGACTTGTTCATATGCCAGATTTATGTTGATGATATCATATTTGGGTCTACTAACAAGTCTACTTGTGAAGAGTTCAGTAGAATCATGGTTCAAAAATTCGAGATGTCTATGATGGGGGAGTTAAGATATTTTCTAGGATTTCCAATCAAACAACTCCAAGAGGGCACCTTCATCAGCCAAACCAAGTACATTCAAGACATACTTAACAAGTTTGGAATGAAGGATGCCAAACCCATCAAGACACCCATGGGAACAAATGGGCATCTCAACCTCGACATGGGAGGTAAATCTGTAGATCAAAAGGTATACCGGTCGATGATAGGATCTTTACTCTATTTATGTGCATCTCGACCGGATATTATGCTTTCCGTATGCATGTGTGCAAGGTTCCAAGCCGATCCTAAGGAAGTTCACCTTAGGACCGTAAAGAGAATCATGAGATATTTAGTTTATACTCCTAAGTTTGGGCTTTGGTATCCCAAGGTGTCCACATTTGATTTAATAGGATATTTCGATGCCGATTGGGCAGGGTGTAAGATTGACAGGAAGAGCACATCAGGGACTTGTCAGTTTCTGGGGAGATCCCTGGTGTCTTGGGCTTCAAAGAAACAAAACTCAGTAGCTCTTTCCACCGCCGAAGCCGAGTACATTGCCGCAGGCCATTGCTGTGCGCAATTACTTTGGATGAGGCAAACCCTCAGGGACAATGGCTACAAATTGTGCAAAGTCCCTCTCCTATGTGACAATGAGAGTGCAATCCGCATGGCAGATAATCCCGTTGAACACAGCTGCACTAAGCACATAGACATTCGGTATCACTTTTTGAGGGATCACCAACAAAGGGGGATATCGAAATAGCTTATGTCAACACCAAAGATCAATTAGCCGATATCTTTACCAAGCCATTAGATGAGAAAACCTTTAGAAAACTTAGGAATGAGCTAAATATTCTTGATTCTCGGAACTTTGATTGAAACATTGCACATATAGCTCATTTATATACCTTTGATCATATCTCTTTCATTTGGCACAAATGTATATTTTTTATTCTTATGCCAAAGCTACGACTAATGTGTTTTCAAGTATATTTCTATGCTAAGTCGTAGATTGAAAGGGAAATAGAGTATTCAATGAAGACAAGGCTTCCACTCCACTCTAACGGTATCATTTACCCTTCGTCGTTACTCCACAACACTTCAAATTGGTATAATCCTTTACTCTTATTTACTTGTACCAATGGGGAGAAAGTAAATAGGGCTCTCAAAAGTCTCTGTTTTTCGTGATTCATGCCAAAGGGGGAGAAAATATTAAGCCCAAAGCAAAAGGACCGCACCACCACCATTTCAAAAAATTTCGAAATAAAAGATTTAGTTGGTATTCACAAAGATTTATTTTTCAATTGGTATAGCAATTTTAGTTGGTATTCACAAAGATTTGTTTTTCAATTGGTATAGCAATTTCTTCAATTGGTATATATATTCAAAATTAGTATCTATTAAAACCCTCTTGAAAACTAAGAGGAGAATTTCATTTAGGGGGAGTTTTGCTTAGTCAAAGGAAAAGCATTTGAAACAAGGGGAGAAATTTCAAATCTTGAAAATGCTTCTTGCAATCTTATTTATATGCCTTTGACTATTTGCAAAAGAATTTTGAAAAGATTTGCAAAAACAAAACATGTGGTGTAAAAGTCGTCCAAAATGTCAAATAAAAGAAAGTAATCCATTCACTCTTATTCATATGTAATAAGACTTTCAAATTGGTTTAATTCAAAGTAACCTATGCGCTTATCTTATGCAAACTAGTTTATTTCTGCACTTTATATATTTACTTTGGTTTGTGTTGGCATCAATCACCAAAAAGGGGGAGTTTGAAAGGGAAATAGGGTTAACCTTTTCCCACGATTAATTTTGGTGGTTGAATGCCCAACACAAATAAATGGACTAACTAGTTTGCTCTAGAATACATGTTCTACATGTACAAAAAGGTTCAAAACAAACCAATAAATATTCAAGTTAGGGATCAAATTCAAAGGAGCAAAAGAAACTTGAGTGTGCTGAGGGACGGTGCACTGGACTGTCCGGTGCACCACCGGACAGTGTCCGGTGTGCCAGGACCGTACAACTCAAACCAGCCACTCTCGGGTTTTTCCAGGCGCACTCCGCTATAATTCACCGGATTGTCCGGTGTGACAGTGGAGCAACGACTACTTCGCGCAACAGTCGACTGCAAAAGCGCGGTGATCAGATGAATAGTGAGAAACAGTGCGCGCAGAGTCAGAGCCACAGGTCAGAGGCGCACCGGACACTGAACAGTGTCTGTCCGGTGCGGCACCGGACAGTCCGGTGCCACTCGAAGACAAAGCCTCCAACGGTCAAAAGCTCTAGAACCCTAACGGTTGGGTGACGTGGCTGGCGCACCGGACAATGTCCGGTGCGCCCATCGACAGCAACCTGCCCCAATGGTTGTTTGGTGGCTGAGGGCTATAAATACCCCCCAACCACCACCACCCCAAGCATCCAAGATTTCTGAGTATCACATTCAATACAAGGGCTCTAGCATTCACTACTAGACACAATTCAAAAGATCAAAGCCTCTCCAAGTCCCAAATTCAACTCAAGCACTTAGTGACTTGTGAGAGAGAGATTTTGTGTTCTTTTGAGCTCTTGCCTCTTGGATTGCCTTCTTCCTTTCTCATTTCTTTTCTCAAGTTATTTGTAATCAAATCAAGAGACACTTAAGTGTGTAGTGGTCCTTGCGGGGTGTAAGTGACCTGGGAGATTAAGGAAAATGCTCACTCGGTCTAGGTGACCATTTGAGAGAGGGAAAGGGTTGTAAGAGACCTAGTCTTTGTGACCACCTCAACAGGGACTAGGTTCTTTAGAACCGAACCTCGGTAAAACAAATCATCGTGTTCATTCGCTCTATTTCTTGGTTGATTTGTTTTCCCACTCTCTCCCGGACTCGGATTTAATTCTAACGCTAACCCCGACTTGTAGTTTGTGTTTTAAGTTATAAATTTTAGATTCCGCCTATTCACCCCCTCTAGGCGACTTTCAATTTCAGTCCAATGGCAAAAATATGGTCAGAGGAAAAAAAGATGGTGAATCTTCCATTTGAAAGCCTTGGCAACATTTGAGTGTCGCATCCCTCAAGACCCATGTGGCCAAGTTAAATACCACGCTCCTGTTTGTGTTCCCCAATGTCAGATCCGCCATTGCCTACTATGAACTTTTCTATTACCATATTTTAGTTTTTGACTTGGAGTGGACAAATGGCAAGCAAGTCGACCAGAAATGAATTTAAAAACAGGGTAAACTAATTATCGATCCAAGGAGCATCACAACTAGAGTCCACAACATTTGGTAGAATTTCTGAAATAGCTATCATATGGTACAATCATAAATTGAATCATAATGTCTGATCTTATTGGCATTTGAGCAAACACTTGAGGGCTTGAGAGCATGGCGATGCTATATCAACTACACTCTTGATCTCACCACCTTTTCTTCTTCTAGAAAACAGAAACCACAGTGGGAGCAAGTGACCAGTTCCCTCCCTCACACTTATTTGGACATGCCGAGGGAGGAGTTAATTGGTTGCAGATGGAGGTGCTCGCCATAGCGGCGCTTGATGGCGAGCTCCACGTAGTACACTTTGCCGAGGATGGGGACAAACGCACAGCGGCGAGCCTCAACTGAGGGGACGTGGCAGTGCCGCAGTAAAGGAGGTAGAGGAGGCAGAGCGCGTCACCACCATGGTAAGGATGTTAGGCAAGCTGGACAGCGAGGGTGGGCACACGAGGTGGAGGAGACGGATACAGAGTCAGGGCATGGTGGCGGCGAGGCGAATATGTGTAGGAGCAGGACCTCCAGAGCACTCTGGAAAGCAGTCATGGGTAGCAGCTCCTTGTGCTGGTAACCGACGATCCTCCATCAGACGGTGTCGGCGTTTCGAGACCGGGGGGTCCCTAAGCCAACGAGTGAAGTGTCGCCGCGTGCCCCAGCCCAGATGGGTCGACGCGAGGCCGAGCGCGAAGGGGGGAAAGCGAGGAGGCCGGAGATGGGCGAGAGAGAGGTGGAAATCCCGCGGCCTTCGTGTTCGTCCCGCGCCCAGGTCGGGTGCGCTTGCAGTAGGGGGTTACAAGCGTCCACACGGGGGAAGAAGCGAGTGGCCTTATGCGAGCGCCCGTCTCGTCCTCGTCCCCGAGCGGCCAACCCTCTCTAAGAGGGCCCTGGCCCATCCTTTTATAGGCGTAAGGAGAGGGTCCAGGTGTACAATGGGGGGTGTAGCAGAGTGCTACGTGTCTAGCGGAGGAGAGCTAGCGCCCTAAGTACACGCCATCGTGGCGGCCGGAGAGATCTTGGCACCCGGTTTGTGTGATGTCGTGGCCGTCGGAGGAGTGCTAGAGCCTGGCGGAGGAACAACTGTCGGGGCCGTCGAGTCCTTGCTGACGTCCTCTTGCTTTCGTAAGGGGGCCGAGAGCCGCCATCGTCAGGGAACGTGCGGGGCGCCATCATTGCCTATCTGGCGGAGCGAGCCAGATGGGACGCCGGTCTTGTTCCCCGTAGCCTGAGTCAGCTTGGAGTAGGGTAATGATGGCGCCTCCTGTCAACGTGGCCGGTCCGCGCCCTAGGCTGGGCGATGTGGAGGCTTCTCCGAGGTCGAGGTCGAGTCCGTCTTCCGTGGCTGAGGCCGAGTCCGAGCCTCTGGGTCGGGCGAGGCGGAGGCCGTCGGCTGAGGCCAGGGCGGAATTTGAGTCCCGAGGTCGGGTGAAGCGGAGTTCATCGTCTTCTGGGGCTGAGCCCAAGTCCGAGCCCTGGGTCGGGCGGAGCGGAGTTCGCTGTCTTCTGGGGCTTAGCCCGAGTCCGAGCCCTGGGTCGGGCGGAGCGGAGTTCACCATCTTCCGGGGCTTTGCCCGAGTCCGAGCCCTGGGTCAGGCGGAGCGGAGTTCGCAGTCTTCCGGGGCTTTGCCCGAGTCCAAGCCCTGGGTCGGGCGAAGCGGAGTTCGCCGTCTTCCGGGGCTTAGCCCGAGTCCGAGCCCTGGGTCGGGCGGAGCGGAGTTTCCTATGGTGCCGGTCGGGCCTGACTGCCTGTCAGCCTCACTCTGTCAAGTGGCACCACAGTCGGAGGGGCGCAGGCGGCGCTGTCTTTCTGACAGACCGGTCAGTGGAGCGGCGAAGTGACGGCGGTCACTTCGGCTCTGTTAGCTGAGGGGCGCGTGTCAGGATAAAGGTGTCAGGCCACCTTTGCATTAAATGCTCCTACGATTTGGTCAGGGTTGCTTCTCGGCGAAGACAGGGCCTCGGGCGAGCCGGGGACGTGTTCGCCGCTGGAGGGGGGCCTCGGGCGAGGCGGAGATCTTTTCGGGGTCGGCTGCCCTTGTCCGAGGCTAGGCTCGGGCGAGGCGTGATCGAGTCCCTCGAATGGACTGATCCCTGACTTGATCGCACCCATCAGGCCTTTGCAGCTTTTTGCTGATGGGGGTTACCAGCTGAGAATTAGGAGCCTTGAGGATACCCCTAATTATGGTCCCCGACAGTAGCCCCCGAGCCTCGAAGGGAGTGCTAGCACTCGCTTGGAGGCTTTCGTCGCACTTTTTTGCAAGGGGACCAGCCTTTCTCGGTTGCATTTTGTTCCGGTGGGTGCGCGCGAGCGCACCCGCCGGGTGTAGCCCCCGAGGCCTCGGAGGAGTGGCTTGACTCCTCCAAGGTCTTAACGCCTCGCACAATGCTTCGGCTGGTCTGGTCGTCCCCTCATGCGAGCTGGCCGTAGCCCGGGTGTACGGTCGGGTCCCAAGTTCTCGGGCTTGTATGTTGACGCTGTCAACGGTCTGGCCGGTGTCGGGTTTGCGAGAGCAGCCCCCGAGCCTCTGCATAGGGCGAGAGGGCGATCAGGGACAGACTCGACTTTTTTACATACACCCCTGCGTCGCCTTTCCGCAAGGAGGAGGGGGGAGAGCGCCATGTTGCCCTCGGTGGGCACCGAACATGGTGTCTCCGGTGAGCTGCAGGCGGGTGATCCGAGCGGACGTCCGTGCCCCATTCGTTAGGGGTCGGCTAGGGGCCCAGAGGCGCGCCCAAAAGTACCTGCGGGTGATCTGCCGGACCCGGTCCCCTGGTGATGGGGTCCGAGGGCTCGATGCCTCCCTCTGATGGGATTCCGTTACAAGATCGTTCCCGCTGGTCTCGGAAATGTCCTAGGGTACCTCGGGAGCGCAGCCCGAGCCTTGGTTTTGTATCGAACGTACCCATGGTCATCTCTCGCTCTATGTCTGAGGCGGCTGTGAACCCTTCGGGGGCTAGCCTTCGAACCCCTGATCAGTAGTGGGCGCGGAGCCCGAGTAGCCTGAGGCGGCCGTTGAACCCTTCCGAGGGGCCGGCCTTTGAACCTCTGACCAGTAGTGGGTGTGGAGCCCACGTGCTCTAAGGCGGCTGTTGAACCCTTCCGAGGGGCCAGCCTTCGAACCTCTGATCAGTAGGGAGGCTCGGAGCCTGGTTCCTTCACAGGGAAGGATCCTTTCCGGGGTATCCCCCTTTCCCGGTCCCTGTTGCAAGAGAGAGAAAGAGGAAAAAAGGAAAAGGATACGAAATCGAACGACGCGGCGTACCTTTTTTGACGCGGTCATTATGGCGAAGGCGAAGCGTCGCTCGCTCCTCCTGCCAGAGGCGCCGCCTGTCCCGCCGTGGAGTTAATGCGACGGGGCGAGTGGTTCGCAGGGCAGTCCTTGCGCGTGTGCGAGCCGTTTGAGGAACGGAACACGGGCGCGTTGTCTTCACACCGTGAGAGAGGGTTCTCTCGCTGCCCCCGGATGGGACGTAAGCTTGGCTGACGACGTGACCGCTGCTCCCGCCCGCCTGCCACCGCCATTACTGCCGGCCCGTCTTCGGCCGCATTGACCGTCGCGCCAGGCTGGAGCCGCTGGGTCATGTGCTGGGTCACCTCGAGTCGCGGTATTGGTTCCGTAGTCGAGGAGGCGCGGTGGTGGCGCAGGTGGCGGTGCAGTTACTCACACGTAGCAACCGGCGCACCGGT
Organism: Zea luxurians; assembly: GCA_029449295.1. Classification (NCBI taxonomy): domain Eukaryota; kingdom Viridiplantae; phylum Streptophyta; class Magnoliopsida; order Poales; family Poaceae; genus Zea; species Zea luxurians. Next base: position 177,820,176 of record JAOPSE010000004.1, on the reverse strand, counting down.
TGCATGACGCGTGGGCCTGGTCCTCCAAGCTGGGCGCGTTGGAAGTCGGAGAGGTGCGCCCACTTGGCGCGGTTGCATGCCGCCTGCATGGTTGCCCGCCCTTTCGCCCGCTGGTCTGGGTAGAAGCGGAGAGCCGCTTGTAACCGCTGGGCGGTTGCACGCACCACACGCGGCGGTTTGGCTTCTTCTGCTCTGGGCCGGCTTGCATGACGTGTGGGACCCAGCCCCCGCGCCGTAGGGGGAGGACCTTGGAGCGTGTTGGAGAAGACTCAGCCCACGACGGCTGGGGACTCAAGTAGGGAGAGTCGCCTTTAAAAGGAGGGTGATCCTCTTGGAAGGCGACCGTGTCTTCGCGCCCCCTTATGCATCGTGTCTTTCCATCTTCTAAGCCCCCGGATGGGGGATGTCCGCCGTCTTTCCGCTTCGTCGTTGGAGGAACGCGACTCTGCGGGAGTTGGTACCTTTCAGCCGTCGTTCGGCTTCAAGGATTTTCATCATGCAGCCCGGCTGCACCCCTTCGCCGGCGGTCACCCAAGACGGTGACCTCTAGCCCCTGGATGGGGAGAGGCGAGCCGGGCTGCTGCCTCCGCCCTGCCCTCAGCTTCAAGGATCTTCATCACCCTTGCTGGGGCGGAGGGTGAGGCGAGTCGGGAGGCCGCCTCCACGTGGGTCGATAACCCTTTTCTTCCCCCGGCGTCTGGGGGAGAAAGGCATCTCCCAGCACCGCGGAGGCTTCCCCCAGGCATGCCGGGGTAAGCGGACCGCCGCTGCTCAGCCAAGGTGCAGCATTCCGTCCTCCGTCCGGACGACGGCTGCGCCGCGTGCGGGCCGGCCATGTCCAGGCCTTCCTCGCGCCGACAGCCGCATCAGTGGGTCACCCAGCACGTCGTGTGCCGCGAGGGCGGCGCTCATGTTCTGGGCGGCTCCGGCGAGGGCGAGGACCTGCCGGTGCGCTTTGAGGCGTCAGGCGCCCGCTGGCGCGGTGCTGAGGTGGTGGCAGCCGGAGAAGGCTTCTCTGTCAATGAGATTGCCAACTCCGCCTGCACCCCTGGGCCTCCGTCTTCCGGCCTGAATGGCTGGTTCTCGTCCTCGGTGAACGAGAGCCCCCATGCCGTAGCGCCCGCCCGGAAGCCGCTGCTGAAGCTGCTTCGCCGCCCGGGGCGGAGGTCATCGTTGCCGCTGCCGGAACGGGCGACGGTGAGCCACCCGTCGGCCTTCTGTTGCTCCGCAGGCCCCCCAATCGCGTGGGGTTGCTCGTACCTACGGAGGTGGAACTGGAGTTCCGTTTGTAATGGCACTTCGAATGCCAGTGTTTTTGTTCATTGTGGCTGTCGAGGCCTGAACATGTATGTGAATTCGTCACGGAGCCGTGTTTTTTCTCCATTTTCGAGCACTAAGACTCGCCTGTTGGTTGTCTGAACCGCTTCACCAAGCGTGAGTCGCCCCGTGTAAAGGTGACGAGTGAGGTATCCGTATCCCGGAGGCGTAGGAGTCCCTCGGCTCGGTCGGCCTTGCCGCTTACGCGCACTCTTACCCGTCCATGGGGTTCTGTCACCGACGCAGTCGAGAAGGCTCGAAGAATCGCTCCGACAGAAGAGCTTCCGAACGTGAAGACTTGTTCGGTCTGCGGAATCACTTATCCGAACGAGAGTTACTTATGGCAGAAGGTGATGAGTGAGGTATCCGTATCCCGGAGGCGTAGGAGTCCCTCAGCTCGGTCAACCTTGGCTGCTTACGTGTACTCCGTCGTTTTCAGGATCCATTTTCGAAGTAGTCGAAAAGCACGAAAGACATTCCGGCGGAAAAGATCTTTTTTCGAGGAAAATTTCGACGCAGAGGGGGTTCCCCCCTTTTAGCCCCCGAGGGAGGGTCGGGCTTTGCCGAGGCAAGGCTGACCCTTCCTTGATGACTAAACTTTGCATGAGAGCGAGGTATATGAACAACTTGAAAACATCTTAAGGGTAGAAGCGACGTAGCTGTTGGATGTTCCAAGCGTTGTTGTAGACCTCGCCTTGACTGTTGGCCAGCTTGTATGTTCCGGGTTTTAGAACTTTGGCGATGACGAACGGCCCCTCCCAGGGGGGCGTGAGCTTGTGTCGACCTCGGGCGTCTTGTCACAGCCGAAGCACCAGGTCGCCCACCTGGAGGTCTCGAGACCGGACCCCTCGGGCGTGGTAGCGTCGCATGGACTGCTGGTACCGCGCCGAGTGTAGTAAGGCCTTGTCCCGAGCCTCTTCCAGCTGGTCCAGTGAGTCTTCTCGACTAGCTTGGTTGCTTTGGTCGGCATAGGCCCTCGTCCTCAGGGAACCGTCTGTGGGCAAGATGGCCTCGGCCCCATAGACTAGGAAGAACGGCGTGAAGCCCGTGGCTCGGCTCGGTGTCGTTCTCAGGCTCCAGACCACCGAGGGGAGTTCCTTCATCCATCGCTTGCAGAACTTGTTGAGGTCGTTGTAAATCCGAGGCTTGAGTCCTTGTAGAATCATGCCATTGGCACGCTCCGCTTGCCCATTCGTCATGGGATGAGCCACGGCGGCCCAGTCCACCCGGATGTGGTGATCCTCGCAGAAGTCCAGGAACTTTCTGCCGGTGAACTGGGTGCCGTTGTCGGTGATGATGGAGTTCAAGACCCCGAAACGATGGATGATGTTGGTGAAGAACGCCAACGCCTGCTCGGATCTGATGTTGTTCAGGGGTCGGACCTCGATCCACTTGGAAAATTTGTTGATGGCGACCAACAGGTGCGTGTAGCCCCGGGTGCCTTCTGCAGGGGGCCGACGAGGTCCAGACCCCACACAGCAAAAGGCCATGTGATGGGTATCGTCTGCAGAGCCTGAGCGGGCAGGTGGGTCTGCCTTGCATAGAACTGACACCCTTCGCAGGTGCGGACAATTCTAGTGGCGTCGGCCACCGCCGTTGGCCAGTAGAAACCTTGTCGGAAAGCATTTCCGACAAGGGCTCGAGGTGCTGCGTGGTGGCCGCAAGCCCCCCGAGTGTATTTCTCGGAGGAGTTCCTGACCTTCGGTGGTGGAGATGCATCGCTGGAGGATGCCTAAAGGGCTGCGGTGGTAGAGCTCCTTCCCTTCTCCCAGCAAGACGAACGACTTGGCGCGCCGTGCCAACCGCCGAGCTTCGGCTCGGTCAAGGGGTAGCTCTCCTCGGTGGAGATATTGCAGGTACGGGGTCTGCCATTTTTGATCAGGCGTGACCCCGCTTTGCTCCCCCTCGACGCGCAGTGTTTCGCCCTCGGGGGCCAAGGGTGCCTCGGGCCGAACCGAGGGTGCCTCGGGCCGAGCCAAGGGTGTCTCGGACGGTGCCGAGGGTACCTTGGGCTGGGCCGAGGGTGCCTCAGGCTCGGGCGCGTCGTCGATCTTGATGGAGGGTTGATGCAGATCTCGGGAGAAGACGTCCGGGGGAACCGTTGTTCGTCCCGAGGCTATTTTAGCCAGCTCGTCCGCAGTCTCGTTGTAGCGCCGAGCGATGTGGTTGAGCTCGAGCCCGTAGAACTTGTCTTCCAGGCGCCGAACCTCATCGCAGTAGGCCTCCATCTTTGGGTCGCGGCAGTGGGAGTTCTTCATGACTTGGTCGATGACGAGCTGCGAGTCACCGCGAGCGTCGAGGCGTCGGACCCCTAGCTCGACGGTAATCCGCAACCCGTTGACCAGAGCCTCATACTCAGCTACATTGTTGGACACCGGGAAGTGGAGGTGTAGCACGTAGCGTAGGTGCTTACCGAGGGGCGAGATGAAGAGTAGGCCTGCGCCAGCTCCTGTCTTCATCAGCGACCCATCGAAGAACATGGTCCAGAGCTCCGGTTGGATCGAAGTTGTTGGTAGCTAGGTGTCGACCCATTCAGCCACGAAGTCCGCCAAGACCTGGGATTTGATGGCCTTCTGAGGGGCGAACGAGATTGTTTCGCCCATAATTTCCACCACCCACTTTGCAACCCTACCCGAGGCCTCTCGGCAATGGATGATCTCCCCCAGGGGGAAGGATGACACCATAGTCACCAGATGAGACTCGAAGTAGTGTCGCAACTTCCGCCGTGTCAGGATCACCGCGTACAGCAACTTCTGAACTTGTGGGTAGTGGATTTTGGTTTCGGACAGTACCTCGCTGACGAAGTAGACTGGCCTCTGAACGGGCAATGCATGCCCCTCTTCTTGCCTCTCGACCACGATCGCGGCGCTAACCACCTGAGTGGTCGCGGCGATGTAGACCAAGAGGGCTTCTCCGGCAGCTGGGGGCACCAAGATAGGCGCCTTTGTGAGGAGCACCTTCAGGTTCCCGAGGGCTTCCTCGGCCTCAGAGGTCCAAGCGAAGCGCTCGGCCTTTCTTAAGAGGCGGTACAGGGGTAGACCTCTCTCGCCGAGGCGTGAGATGAAGCGGCTCAGAGCCGCGAGACATCCCATGACCCTCTGTACGCCTTTCAAGTCCTGGATGGGCCCCATGCTGGTGATGGCTGCGATCTTATCCGGGTTGGCTTCGATGCCCCGCTCGGAGACGATGAACCCCAAGAGCATGCCTCGGGGCACCCCGAAGACACACTTTTCGGGATTGAGCTTGACATTTTTCACCTTGAGACATCGGAATGTCACTTCAAGGTCGGAAAGGAGGTCGGAGGCTTTCCTCGTCTTGACTACGATGTCATCGACGTAGGCCTCGACCGTTCGGTCGATGTGTTCGCCGAACACATGGTTCATGCACCGCTGGTACGTTGCACCCGCATTCCTCAAACCAAACGACATGGTAATATAGCAGTACATGCCGAAGGGTGTGATGAAAGAAGTCGCGAGCTGGTCGGACTCTTTCATCCTGATTTGGTGATACCCTGAGTAGGCATCGAGGAAAGACAGGGTTTCGCACCCAGCAGTGGAATCCACGATCTGATCGATGCGAGGCAGAGGGTAGGGAACCTTCGGACATGCTTTGTTCAGACCAGTGTAGTCTACACACATCCGCCATTTCCCCCCTTACTTTCTCACAAGCACAGGGTTGGCGAGCCATTCGGGATGGAATACCTCTTTGATGAACCCTGCCGCCATTAGCTTGTGGATCTCCTCGCCTATGGCTCTGCGCTTCTCCTCGTCGAATCGGCGCAGAGGCTGCTTGACGGGTCGGGCTTCGGCTCGGATGTCCAGCGAGTGCTCGGCGACATCCCTCGGTATGCCGGCATGTCCGAGGGACTCCACGCGAAGACGTCGGCGTTCACACGGAGAAAGTCGACGAGCACTACTTCCTGTTTGGGATCGAGCCCGGAGCCGATCCGGACTTGCTTGGAGGCGTCGCTGCTGGGGTCGAGGGGGACGGACTTAACCGTCTCCGCTGGCTCGAAGTTGCCGGCATGACGCTTCACGTCTGGCACCTCCTTAGAGAGGCTCTCCAGGTCGGCGATGAGGGCCTCGGACTCGGCGAGGGCCTCGGCGTACTCCACGCACTCCACGTCGCATTCGAACACGTGTTTGTACGTGGGGCCGACGGTGATGACCTCGTTGGGGCCCGGCATCTTGAGCTTGAGGTAGGTGTAGTTGGGGACAGCCATGAACTTCACGTAGCAGGGCCTCCCCAATATCGCGTGGTAGGTTCCTCGGAACCCGACCACCTCGAACGTCAGGGTCTCCCTTCGGAAGTTGGAGGGTGTTCCGAAGCAGACGGGAAGATCGAGTTGTCCGAGGGGCTGGACACGCTTCCCAGGGATGATCCCATGGAAAGGCGCAACGCCCGCCCGGACCGAGGACAGATCGATACGCAGAAGCCCGAGGGTCTCGGCGTAGATGATGTTGAGGCTGCTGCCTCCGTCCATGAGGACCTTGGTGAGCCTGACGTCGCCGATGACGGGGTCGACGACGAGCGGGTATTTCCCCGGGCTCGGCACATGGTCGGGGTGGTCGGCCTGGTCGAAGGTGATGGGCTTGTCGGACCAGTCTAGGTAGACTGGCACCGCCACCTTCACCGAACAGACCTCCCGACGCTCTTGCTTGCGGTGCCGAGCCGAGGCGTTCGCCGCTTGCCCGCCGTAGATCATGAAGCAGTCGCGGACCTCGGGGAACTCTCCTGCCTGGTGATCTTCCTTCTTGTCGTCATCGCGGGCCCTGCCACCCTCCGCGGGTGGCCCGGCCCTGTGGAAGTGGCGCCGAAGCGTGACGCACTCCTCAAGGGTGTGCTTGACGGGCCCCTGGTGATAGGGGCACGGCTCCTTGAGCATCTTGTCGAAGAGGTTGGGACCTCCGGGGGGTTTCCGAGGGTTCTTGTACTCGGCGGCGACGACAAGGTCCGCGTCGGCGACGTCGCGTTTCGCTTGTGACTTCTTCTTGCCCTTCTTCTTGGCGCCGCGCTGAGCTGACGCCTCGGGGGCATCTTCCGATGGGCGGCCCTGGGGCTACTTGTCCTTCCGGAAGATAGCCTCGACCGCCTCCTGGCCAGAGGCGAACTTGGTGGCGATGTCCATCAGCTCGCTCGCCCTGGTGGGGGTCTTGCGACCCAGCTTACTCACCAGGTCGCGGCAGGTGGTGCCGGCGAGGAACGCGCCGATGACGTCCGAGTCGGTGATGTTGGGCAGCTCGGTGCGCTGCTTCGAGAATCGTCGGATGTAGTCCCGGAGAGACTCTCCCGGCTGCTGTCGGCAGCTTTGGAGGTCCTAGGAATTCCCGGGGCGCACGTACGTGCCCTGGAAATTGCCGGCGAAAGCTTGGACCAGGTCGTCCCAGTTGGAGATCTGCCCCGGAGGCAGGTGCTCCAACCAGGCGCGAGCGGTGTCGGAGAGGAACAGGGGGAGGTTGCGGATGATGAGGTTGTCATCGTCCGTTCCACCCAGTTGGCAGGCCAGACGGTAGTCCGCGAGCCACAGTTCCGGTCTCGTCTCCCCTGAGTACTTTGTGATAGTAGTCGGGGGTCGGAACCGGATCAGGAACGGCGCCCGTCGTATGGCCCGGCTGAAGGCCTGCGGACCAGGTGGTTCGGGCGAGGGACTCCGATCCTCCCGCTGTCGTAGCGTCCCCCACGCCTGGGGTGGTAGCCTCGGCGCACCCTCTCATCGAGGTGGGCCCAACGATCGCGGTGATGGTGCTCGTTGCCGAGGCGACCCGGGGCCGCAGGCGCTGTGTTGCGCGTGCGCCCGGTGCAGACCGAGGCTTCCCGCATGAATCAGGAAGTCGCAGCATGATGTTCCGAGGGGTACCCCTGCCTTCGGGTGGCAGAGCTCTCGGCCTGCCGGACCGCGGCGCCTTCCAGGAGATCCTTGAGCTCTCCCTGGATTCGCCGCCCCTCGGTGGTTGATGGCTCCGGCATCGCGCGGAGGAGCATTGCTGCTGCAGCCAGGTTCTGGCCGACCCCACTGGATGCGGGTGGCGGCCTGAGCCTGACATCGTCGGTGATGCGGTGCTGGAAGCCCTGGGGTAGATGACGCATTTCTCCGGCCGGAGGTTGGCCCGCCCATGCCTGCCCGACGTCCCGGCGGATTGGCTCGAGCGCTCCTGCTCCCTCGTCGAGCCTGGCCTGCACCCCGCGGAGTTGCTCGAGTTGTGGGTCGTGACCCCCCGCCGGAACGGGGACCACAGCTAGCTTCCGCGGGATGTCAACGCGAGGCACCGGCCTAGGGAGATCACCGTCCTCCGGCATGCCGAGATGGTTGCCTTCGAAGGGACCCCCTAGATCGACGTGGAAACATTCGCGACTCGGGCCGCAGTCCTCGTCGCCGAGGCTACGGCTACCGTCGGAACAGTCGGAAAGGCAGCAGTCGCATGCGGTCATGAAGCCCCGCATGGCACTGGGGTTGCCAAGTCCGGAGAAATCCCAACAGACGCTGGGCTCATCGTCTTCCTCGGACCCAGAGGGCCCGTAGGTCGAGACGTCCGTCAGCCGGTCCCAAGGTGACCGCATACGAAACCCCAGAGGGTTCGGATTCGCCTCTACGAGAGCGTCCGCCAAAGCGGAGCCACAAGGCGGGTCGAGGCTAAATCCGAAAGGCGTGGGATGGGAATCGGTCCGTACCTCTTGGTCGACGGGCGGTGATGAGGTCACGTCGGGGGCTGACTGCACCGTCGTCTCAGGTACGAGGGCGACAACCAGCAAGCCTTTCGCGAGCGTGCTGGCGTCGTCCGTTTGCCCGGGGTTGACGTGTCGTGGGGAGACAGCGCTCGTCTTCGTCTCAAGCGCGAGGCCGATGCCCGGCGCGCCCCCCGTTGGAGTGCTGGCGTTGTCGACTCGCTCGACGGCCGACGAGGCGCCGCCTCCTGCTTGGCCTTGGTTGCCCCGCCTCCTCCTCCTCCGTCGACAGGGAAGAAGACGGGGCGAGCTCAAAGGTTGTTCTTCCGCCACGCGGGGAAGATGTCGTCGATTCCGCCACCGGTGGGCGGACTGTCGGCCGCCACTGTCGCTGTCGCCCGGCGGTGGAAAGAGTATCATGTCGTAGCTGCCGTCGAGGGACATGAACTCAAGGCTCCCGAAACGGAGCACCGTCCCGGGCCGGGGAGGTTGCTAGAGACTACCCATCTGGAGCTTGACGGGAAGCTGTTCGTCAACACGCAGCAGGCCCCTACCTGGCGTGCCAACTGTCGGTGTTTCGAGACCGGGGGGTCCCTGAGCCGATGAGTGAAGTGTCGCCGCGTGCCCCAGCCCAGATGGGTCGACGCGAGGCCGAGCGCGAAGGGGGGAAAGCGAGGAGGCCGGAGATGGGCGAGAGAGAGGTGGAAATCCCGCGGCCTTCGTGTTCGTCCCGCGCCCAGGTCGGGTGCGCTTGCAGTAGGGGGTTACAAGCGTCCACACGGGGGAAGGAGCGAGTGGCCTTATGCGAGCGCCCGTCTCGTCCTCGTCCCCGAGCGGCCAACCCTCTCTAAGAGGGCCCTGGCCCTTCCTTTTATAGGCGTAAGGAGAGGGTCCAGGTGTACAATGGGGGGTATAGCAGAGTGCTACGTGTCTAGCGGAGGAGAGCTAGCGCCCTAAGTACACGCCATCGTGGCGGCCGGAGAGATCTTGGCACCCGGTTTGTGTGATGTCGTGGCCGTCGGAGGAGTGCTGGAGCCTGGCGGAGGAACAGCTGTCGGGGCCGTCGAGTCCTTGCTGACGTCCTCTTGCTTTCGTAAGGGGGCCGAGAGCCGCCATCGTCAGGGAACGTGCGGGGCGCCATCATTGCCTATCTGGCGGAGCGAGCCAGATGGGACGCCGGTCTTGTTCCCCGTAGCCTGAGTCAGCTTGGAGTAGGGTAATGATGGCGCCTCCTGTCGACGTGGCCGGTCCGCGCCCTAGGCTGGGCGATGTGGAGGCTTCTCCGAGGTCGAGGTCGAGTCCGTCTTCCGTGGCTGAGGCCGAGTCCGAGCCTCTGGGTCGGGCGAGGCGGAGGCCGTCGGCTGAGGCCAGGGCGGAATTTGAGTCCCGAGGTCGGGTGAAGCGGAGTTCATCGTCTTCTGGGGCTAAGCCCAAGTCCGAGCCCTGGGTCGGGCGGAGCGGAGTTCGCCATCTTCCGGGGCTTAGCCCGAGTCCGAGCCCTGGGTCGGGCGGAGCGGAGTTCGCCGTCTTCCGGGGCTTTGCCCGAGTCCAAGCCCTGGGTCGGGCGGAGCAGAGTTCGCCGTCTTCCGGGGCTTAGCCCGAGTCCGAGCCTTGGGTCGGGCGGAGCGGAGTTTCCTATGGTGCGCGGCCGGGCCTGACTGCCTGTCAGCCTCACTCTGTCAAGTGGCACCGCAGTCGGAGGGGCGCAGGCGGCGCTGTCTTTCTGACAGACCAGTCAGTGGAGCGGCGAAGTGACGGCGGTCACTTCGGCTCTGTCAGCTGAGGGGCGCGTGTCAGGATAAAGGTGTCAGGCCACCTTTGCATTAAATGCTCCTGCGATTTGGTCGGGGTTGCTTCTCGGCGAAGACAGGGCCTCGGGCGAGCCAGGGACGTGTTCGCCGCTGGAGGGGGGCCTCGGGCGAGGCGGAGATCTTCCGGGGTCGGCTGCCCTTGTCCGAGGCTAGGCTCGGGTGAGGCGTGATCGAGTCCCTCGAATGGACTGATCCCTGACTTGATCACACCCATCAGGCCTTTGCAGCTTTATGCTGATGGGGGTTACCAGCTGAGAATTAGGAGCCTTGAGGATACCCCTAATTATGGTCCCCGACAGACGGATTACATAAATTCCAACGACGTGGCGATGTCTCTATGCGTATAGCTGCTATGGCTTAATACCTCGAGACTCTAAGGCTATCCGCAGGCGTTACCTCTAAATTTTTCCCCCTATATCACTTTTTTGGGTCACATCATCAACATTTCACCCCTATTTTTGCATCTCCGGTAGCGGTTCCCCCTAAATACTTCCCCTATACCCCACTACAACTATAAAATATTATTTTCCATACCTATTCATCATCCATTATCACTTTTTTCTCAACTATTAAATACTAGCATGTACGGATTCTGATGGAAGGGGCTGGCACAGTATCCGCTTGATCTGATGTGAGAGAGAAAGAGGACGCGCGGTAGGGTGCAAGGTAGGGAGCAGCGGTGCGGGTGGAAGCGTGGTTACTGCCGCCGCTACGACGTGAGCAGTGTTATGGGAGAGGATGGAAGCGTGGTGCGCTGCAGATAGCCTAATACCTCACACCTCCGTCCCCTAAAAGGCCTCCTCTCAAATGGCCTTAGACTGACCGCAGCGCCGCACGCTACCGCGCGCGCTCCCCTTGCATGGGGGCTACAACACCCCGCTAGAGCCCGCAGCGCCGCACGCTACCGCGCACCCCACACCGCGGTACTGCTCTCTCTCCCCCCAGCTGCAGCGCGCGCGCTCTCTCCCCCTACCACTGTTCTTGTGGGCCCACCTTCAATTAATAGTAGAAGAAAAATTGATAGTAGATGAAAAGTAGGTATAGAAAATGATATTTTATATTGTAGTGGGGTATAGGGGGGAGTATTTAGGGGAAACCACTGCGGGAGATGAAAAAGTATGGGATACACTATTGATGATGTGACCCAGAAAAGTGATATAGGGGGAAAAATTTAGAGGGAACCGCTGCGGATAGCCTTACGTCTCCACTCTCCAGCGAGGGCGACGGCGACGCCGGACCAGCGGCCGTGCGTCCTCACTCCTCGTGCGCTGCGTTCACCTCCACAACATCTGCAGGTTCGTCCAACACCTTATGGCCATTTCTTCTTCCTCAGTAGCATATACCGGTATCTAGGGTTTTCCAATCTCTCGAATATTTGCCGCCGTGAATGTCGCTCTTCTCCCTAACCTCGATGAGAGGAAGTCAGTCCATGTCGGATATGAATGATGGAGCTGTGGCAAGGCAAAGGGCGGAGAGCTCACATGGCTCCTACTGCTATTGGAAGCGAGTTGTTGCTGGTGCACCATGCGCGCAAGATGTTCGATCAAATGCCTAAATAGATATTTGGAATACAGATTTTAGTATAATATACTCCAGTTTCCAGTAATGTGCTGGAATGCAGATTTTAGTATAAGTTTCATTTTTCAATAATGTGCTACACATGTACACATGATTGCTCCTTCTTCACACTGACACCATTATTATATATTTTCCTTGATGCATAACCTACTGGAAGTTTGCAACTGATTTAGTGCCAGAGTGCATATTTTAGTACATGCTCCAGTTTCCAATAATGTGCTATAGATTTACACATGACTACTCCTCACACTGACAGATAGAGAGGAAATAGGGTTTTTTGTTTGTCAACCATACCATCGTTGTTCAATGCCTCTGATTAAAATGTGTCTAGCGATTGAAACTTTCGATACATTGGAGCTCAGAGCTGCTGGTAGTGCCTGTTGTATAATATGCTACTGAATGAGTGGATGTACAATCAGTAATTTCGTTTGACATACCACATGCTTTGCTTTGTAGATTATGATGCAGAGGTAGTGTATATAAACAAAGTTGGTTGTTTAACAGATCTTGTATTTACGGGTCTATGCCCACAAAGTTACAGTTTTAGGTTATGGCAGTGCATCTGTCAAATATCAGAACACAATGGTGACTTGCTCTCGCGTAAAGGCTCCTGAGAGCGAGCTTCAGCGAGCCGGCCTGTTGTCGCTGCTCGCTCGGGGGAAAGAAGATCACGCAAATGTAATATGAGAGCTCGAAAAGAAGCCGTCGTCTAGCAGCGAAAGCAACAGTAGCCACTCCCACCATTCTCCTTACATTAATCCGTATTTCTCTTTGTCTATGATCGTTCACAGAAACACTTACTATATATATACACAATTCTTATAACAAATAACATTGACACAGTCTAATTCTCTGAAATCACTCCATTCTACGCACTATCATTTACTCCATGTGCACAATTCATATGTAACAGATAATATTAGTACGATGAAATTGAAGAAAATTACAACAACATACTGTTCCATAACAGATTGTAACATAAATTATTCTTATCATGAATGATAGCATTTATTGTTATTAAATCTAAACTATCTTCTGCACTATGTTAAAATTCGATTGTCCAACAAAATCTATTGCTTCCTTTTCTAGCTATCCATCTTTCGATACCGACAACTAATAGACACAGTTATAGATAATAGTATAATACTGCTTCACACTTTCATTTACATTTAACAAATACCATTACCTTCTTGTCAGTTCTTTATGAATAATTTTTACATATACAACATGATGCAATACTTGACGACAAGGGAAAAGGTTCAACAGCTACAATTGAATCTCCACCCAAAATGTTATACTCTGCTACACAATATCTTACATGTATTATTTTCTATCTATTATAAAAGCATCATTCCATTTTTCTTTGGTAATTATTGCGACTACAAAAGTGAACTTATCCAAAACTATATTTCTTTCACACATAATTTTTCCTCATATTTAACTTATCCAAAATTTAGTACCACATATACATGCAAATAGAAAATAGATATTAACTGTGGTAACAATTTATGCTGAACACTTTCATCCCTTTCTCTTCTGCTTCCATAAATGAAGACATTAAAATTCTTTGTTTCCCAACTATACAGATTCAAACATGGACCCCTGCACATCAAAGAAAAGTCGGACACCAGATCTTCCAAGAACTGAAGATTTTCTAAGATTATCAGCAGCCTTTTAGGTTGTAGAATGTCCTCTATATAATTATATATAACCGTTCAACTCTTCTCAAGACATTTCATGTAAATATAACAAGATAGCTTCAAATATCGCAACAAACATATTACATTATGCCACAACTCATTTAACTCTATTTTATTTTATATAAATCTGATGTGCTCTATAGCGTCTTTCAAATATCGGCAGCGGATCAGGAGGAGCAGGTGACGCGGTCCACACCTTACATTTCCGCTGAAGATGTTTCTTGTTAATAAGCGTAAACGGTTTAGTGTCGACATTTTCCCTACTTTTTTTTGCACGGGGATGGATGGCTCCCTAGCGCTCGTCGATTCTAACGCGAAGGATACTTCTATGTTACAGAGCACCGGTAAAAAAAAAGGATGAGGCTTGGGAGTATAAACGGCTTGCGGTTCACGCAACTTAAACTTGTCATCCTTGCGTTCTTCATGCTGTTTGTTCTCTGGAAATGGGAGAAGGGCTCGTCATACTACGATTCCGAAATCCTCCAGCCAGATCCGTTGGTTCTGACTCATCCAGGTCATCTTTAAAGCACACAGAGACGTTACCTCTCTTTAAGCTGCTTCTTCTTGCCACATCGACCTCCGTTTTCATCTTCTTTCGAACTTGCAGCTAACTCGAAGTTTGTAGACCAGCATACATCCCCAGAAGAAGACTTTCCAAGTGCAGATCGATCACACCGGTCAGTTGGTAAAGTAGAAAAGCTGGTTACTAGTGCGCCACCACCATTGTCTACGATAGGCTATTCTGTTGATGTTGCAGATGGGAATGAAGTGCCACCTCCTGAGAAGAAAGGTATACTCATCTTTGTGGCTGCTAGAGAAACCATGAATTTATTTCTTATGCGAGCATACAAATGTGCTTGTTTTCTCCATTGACATATTTCTCATATTGCCTTTGCACAAAATCCAGAAGATTATTTCCTGTTCAGTTTACTTGTGCATTAGCTGGCGCACATGTTATCTTGCTTTAATCTGTATGTTATGTTCGCTTATCTATCCTACAGAATGCGAGTACAGGAATGGGACGTGGGTTTCTGACAATCGTAGACCACTATACTCAGGGTTTGGTTGTAAGTAGTGGCTTTCAGAGAGTTGGTCCTGCAGACTAACCCAACGAAAAGATTTCACGTATGAAAAATTCAGATGGCAGCCTGAAGCTTGTGAGATGCCAGAGTTTGAGGCCTCCCAGTTCTTGAGAAGGTACATACTACATAGCCAACCTCTGATGAATTTAGAGATGGTGTATGCGGCGCTGTTTGGCGAAATCTTTGAGTCAGCACAGCACGGAAACACTAATCCGAATATGTTTCAGAATGCAGGATAAAGCCATTGCTTACGTGGGCGATTCTCTAGGGAGGCAGATGTTTCAGTCGATGATGTGTATGGTCACTGCTGGAAAGGAGAGGCTGATGTAGAAGATGTTGGCGCAGAGTATGGCTTTGTGTTTGCGCCGGGTGCAAAAAGGCCAGACGGCTGGCCCTACCGGTTCTCGAGCACCAACACAACAATTCTATACCACTGGTCATCAACGCTCTGTGATTTAGAGCCCCTGAACCCATCAGACCGAACGACCAGTTACGCCATGCACCTGGACCGCCCGCCTACTTTTCTGAAGAGCAACCTCCACATGCTCCACGTCCTGGTCCTCAACACCGGCCACCACTGGAACCGGGGGAAGATGAGGGCGAACAGGTGGGAGATGTACCTCCGCGGAACGCCGAACAGCAACAGGAACACCACCGTCATCTGGAAGGCCAAGAACTTCACCGTCCACAGCGTCGTCAGGTGGGCGGACGCGCAGCTCCCCCGCCACCCCAAGCTGAAGGCGTTCTACAGGTCGATATCGCCCCGGCACTTCTTCAACGGGGACTGGGACACCGGAGGCAGCTGCGACAACACTAGCCCTCTGGCTAGCCCTCTGGCCAAGGGAGGGAGCGGCATCCACCTCGACCGTACGGAGGACGCCGACGCCGAGGGCGTCGTGAGGGGCACCAGGGTCAGGCTCCTGGACGTCACTGCCCTGTCGCGACTGAGGGACGAAGGGTATATTTCGCGGTACAGCATCAAGGCCACTCCTGGCGTTCAGGATTGCCTGCACTGGTGCCTTCCCGGCGTGACGAACACCTGGAACGAGATCCTTGCGGCCCAGCTATAGCCTGTAGCTGAATTTGAAGATGCCAATGGCTGCATCGAATTGTTTATGGGTGAAGCTCGTCTGTATATACAGTAACTACCACGGAGTACTACGTCGTTGCCAGAGACCCAATCTGAGCAGCATTTCGGGACCGTGCTTAACTGTAGAAAATACAGGGCCTTTTTTATTTTCGGTGTAAGTACATGTTGTATTTGCCTACTGTTACCTGTGTACGCCAATTGTTAATTGGAGAACTGGATTGATAGATAGTTCGGAAGTGTTGCCTGAGAGGTGGGGCAACGCATCTTGCAGCATCCAGTCCCTTGAGAACTCATCTGTTATATACCAAACACGAACAGAGAGCATCATGCATTGCTGATCCATGTGATGTTGTTGGTACGTTGATTGTTGCTAGGTTCGTCCTCTTCACCATTGTTTATGGTACAGGTGGAATCATCTGGTAAGTTCTGAATGTCATAATTAATTACTGAACTGTTCTTCTGATGCTGAGACCTCGAACGTCTGATGGAATTTGTATTCAAGATCAGAGTCCCAGCGGCACTTGCGCGTGCAAAATACAGTGGACCTGTCAGTGGCCTGGCAGTGGCACCGAGCGTTATCCGCCACGCTACCAGGCGACGGACCAGCGGATCCATGATTTTTGCATGAAGTGTTTCGGGCCAAAGACTTTATATCTAAAATCAAAAAAAATACTTAACAAAGTATCATAAAAGTTCTCTCGTAATTTAGTATATAAATACTAAATAATACTGGAAAGACTCATTCGCCCTATCTCGTCCACTCATGTACTTCCTCCGTTTCTTTTTATTAGTCGCTGGATAGTGCAATTTTGCACTATCCAACGACTAATAAAAAGAAACGGAGGGAGTATCAAAGTACCAGAAAAAAAAGTCGGTACGCCTTTGCTTTTTTGTCGCTGTTACTGGTTCCTAAAAGAAATCTCTATAATTAATGGCAACTTATCAAGCGAAAATCAGTATTTCTTTGTAAACTCAGTATAAACTAACTAATAAAATTCACAAAAAATCCTAAAAAATATGAATATACCACTTTACCAACTCTACCGCTGTATAAAATTTTGAATTCAAATTCATCGTATATTAAAGATAAAAAAGTGAAAATTCTGAGATAATTTCACTTTTTATATCTCAGAATTTTCTTTGGCATAGGGCTGCTAAATCGATCAGGTTCTAACTCATGATCTCCGGAGAAAAAAGGTTCATGATCTTTCTGCTCTAGGTCTCACCAAAGAGTAAATATAGTTAGGTGGCATACCATACGAAGATAGTACCAATAAGGGATGATAAAAATAAATGTATGTGAAATGCCTCCTTAATGGCCAATTCCTCTATTTGGGTTGCCTTGGTCACCCGAAAATTTTATAAATTCGAGTATTCTTGTCCCCTGCGGGTATGGGTCGTAGTCGAATCGGCTGTCATATGGCCTCCGATAAGACTGCCCCCCACGACATGTTAACTTTAAGTTTGTTTCGGAATGCCCTAGCTATCTCCTCTCTTACCATTTCAATGGCGGTCGGTGGTAATCCATCGTGTCTTTGGTTCATATGTGTGGTTGCTGGTGTATTATTATGTCGCTCCCTTGCCCATGGGTTTGGGTTATGTGGGGCATTAATGTTGGCCCTAGGTACTCCACATTGCATGCTAGATCTTTCGTCCTTCTGGGGACCGAAAATGCCTCGTACCTATGTGTGAGTGAGATCATTGCACGACCCCAAGGGGTTGTGGGTGCTAGAGAGACATTAGTTGGGGGCTGGTAGGAGTGTTGCTGGTAAAATTCTGTATTTTGCTTTACATGCCCCATCGCGGACAGTCCAATGTGATACCCGAATGGTCCAGTAATGTACTCAGACAGTTCGCACGTAAAGTCGGACGGTCCTAGCATCTCTATTGTCCCTGGTGCGGACTTCAGTGGCTGGTTACGGGGATAAAGCCAACCGCCGCTACGTCGAACCATCCGGCCTCAGGCTCGAACTGTCCGACCGTGCGCACGGGCTATTCTTATATCGGTGGTGGAGGATGTGGCTGTCTGGTAGCCGAGCTGCAGCGGTTTAATAAAAATAAATAAATTGGACGGCGTGGTCTCTGCGACAATTTTTTTTACTTCCTCACCAACAACCTCAACAGCCATGCATATTTTGTAAAGGCTTGTTCCGTTAGGTGTGGATTAAATCCTTTGCTAACGACAATTTTTTTTTACTTCCTCACCAACACCCTCAACAGCCATGCATATTTTGTAAAGGCGTGTTCCGTTAGGTGTGGATTAAATCCTTTGCTAACCAAATTTGAATAGGAGGAATTTAATCTCCGCAATCATCTCCAATCCGAATATAACCGAATAGGGTCTAAGGGGTATCTAAGCAAGTAAGTGCAAAAAAACACAATAGATGTATGTTGTCAAAGAAACTTTTCTAGAGAAGGTATCATGTGCTCATGGAGCTCTTGTGCTCATATGAGTACTTTAAATTTGGTGCCTTCATTTCTCATCTAAGTGTGAATAGACATTTCCTAGTTTCTTCTGTGTGCCACCCTTGACCACCCATGTTGCGCCGCGCCGCCTGTCTCTTCTGTGTGCCACTGCTGCCCTCACCCCCTCGATGAGAAATGAAGGCACTAGATTTAAAGTGCTCATATGAGCATTAGAGCTCTATGAGCACATGATACGTTCTCACTTCTCTAACACGGTTCTCTAAGTCTAGATACAGTTAAACTTATACAACTCATATAAATAAGCTATATCTTA
The DNA here is from genome assembly GCA_029449295.1 of Zea luxurians. NCBI lineage: Eukaryota > Viridiplantae > Streptophyta > Magnoliopsida > Poales > Poaceae > Zea > Zea luxurians. Next base: position 177,802,195 of record JAOPSE010000004.1, on the reverse strand, counting down.
AGAAGTTTTAGTGAATAAAATACAAGACTTAGATATATTGGATTGTATGAATAAATTTCTTAGATGTATCTAATGTTTGAAGAACAATAACATAATATTTAGATTGTACATAACTAAGAGCTTATTTGAGAGCAAGGATACCGGAGAGGATTGAAGTGACTAAAATCTCCTTAATATTCAATATTGAATAACAAGAAGATTTTAACCCCTTCAATCCTCTCGGGTCCTAGCTCCCAAGCAAGCGCTAAAGGGAATAATATGCCACCAAGTGAGGCGGTCTGATTCACGATTCCGCACATGTATGGACCAACAATAACAAAAGCTTGCACGGTCACAGTTTACCGAGTGCTACATCAACATTCACCAACTGGTTAAGGGCAAACAAAATAAGGTTTACAGCTGGCCCAGGGCCATGACCTGCCTTGGTTTCTACCGTCTCTTCAGTACACATAAGGCAGGATCCTCCACGGCACGAGCTTGCAGTACTCTGCCCAGATCTCCCTGTACTTCTGCGAGCACCTCGCCTCATCGCGCCTTTCCCTCAAGACCAGTAGAATGAGCAGGTACGTGGGGTAGAAGTATGGGACCACGGAACTGCAAAAGTTGGATCAAGATTGTTCATACGTGCCTCCACTGCGAAAGGGAACTGCCACAGAAAATGGTCACTCACCTCACTCCACAGGGCAAGCTGAACGAAAGTGCTAGCAGCAGGTCTCCGAGATAATTGCAGTGCCTTGCGATGCCCCTGTAATTGGAGGATTAAAATCTTTGTAGTTTTGCATTCCCAAGACACCTCAACACGCTTCATCTTTCTTTAAGGGACAAGGGAGCATTTAAGCCTGAGGAGGTACCAAACATTTTCCAAGAAAAAAGGTTCGAATAAGGGCATGTTTGGAAGCACCAGTTTTTAACAAACTGGCTTATGGAAATTGATAGGGCCAATTTTCTGTATGCCATCGGAAAATATACTCGTTACTTGTGTGCCACTGGCCCCACATGTCATACATAAAAAAAATATAACTATATGTCACTCAGTGGCACACAAGAAATGAGTATAAAATCTGATGGCATACCAGGAATTTTTCCCTTCCAAACATACCAGCTTATGCCTCAGTTTATAGAAATTGGATTCCCGGTTTCTTAGAAACCAAGAAGTTACCTTCTCCTAGCAAAAATATAAAAACCAGTTTCTTAGAAACTGGCTTGCTTCCAAACTGGACCTAAATAACAACCAATACACCACACCCACAAATCACAAACTGCTATGCTTTGAATCTGCCGTAGACACTACGTGGGTGCACTATTTTTTCAACTACAGGAAAATCCCGTAATTATTCCGTGGATTGTGGACCAGCATTTGGTTCTACATTTTCATGTCACCATCATCAAAAAGACATAATTGTATGGCTCAAGTTCTTTTATACTCTGAACAGGCTACCGTTCATCAATGTTGGGAGGGTCAATAGGAAGCATCATACAAGCTATAATGATAATAATGTGATTAACAGAGGGTCATTGGCATAAATTGTCCTTACCAGTAACCAGATGCTAGTAGCTTTCCCCCGACAACTTTGGGAGGTTTTCCCCATATAGGAAATTTGGGGTCCTTCTTGAACACATGTTTTTGCTTGTTAGCTCCTCGGAACACTAGGTAGCTGAGTACCACATGCCACATGGTATAGCATGTAGACAACAAAGTTAGAATGCAAGAAACAGGTATATATCAAATTGCTATAGCTTTGATATTCTGGAGAAAAACCAAGAGTACCCAATAAGAAAGATGCATAAGTTAGCTAGACCAGCCAAAAGGGACAGCTCTACTTTGTTCTTCAAAAGCCACCACCCCTGACAAACAAATCATACTTGTTGATTAGCTTAATTCTCAGCCTACTGTTTTAATGTAAGAGAAGCAGTGATCTGAGCCACAAATCTGACAATTAGGAAACGCCAAAATCAAATCAATGTTAGGGTAAGATAGTGTGCCTAAGGTAATAAGGTATTCTATGTTTTTTCTCAAAAATAAGGTATTCAATAGCTAGCACCATGGGTCAACATTTGCAGGAATGTAGGATACCTGAATAGTGAAGGTGAAAGGGATGAAAACTAGATCACCAAACACCAGCATGAAACCCAGTCTTTCAGCAATAATGTCCCACCTGGAAGAGGTCTCAACGATATTTTGTTCAGGAGAATAGTATGTTCATCATCTTTAATCATCCCACAGAAGATCTCAACATATTTTGTTCAGGGATAGTAAGTTATTTGCCAATGAGAGCATGTGATATACTTACGTTGAGGTCATGAATTCTTCATGGATGAAGTAATCTATGATATACCACTGCATGGAAAAGTATAATTAATTTAACAACTAATGGGCTGAAAGTTGATCAGTTAAGAAGATGGTCATGTCCAATACCGCACAAAAAAATTGGTAGAGAATGACCGAAAGATTGGCTGAACCAGCAAAGTAGCTCTTTGCAAACAAAGAGAGGTTAATAAATAACCATGCCATCATTCCTGCCCTCACAAAGAAGAATCTGCGATGGTTGAAACATAGCTGTCACTAACATTTTATTGACATCAGGTTATTTGTGGCGTGGGGAATAAACAATATGAAACCATTCCACTTAAGTAAGCTAGGTATTATCCAATCACCATATACTACATGTACAAATTATTATGAGCAAAGTATCAGGTATGGGTTGACTGCATTATGGACTATGGATTTGCCAAAGGTCAAACAGATCATAATTGAATTCAATGTTTTTAAGGCGTCGCCTAGGCAACCAGGCGCTCGGATAATTCTAGGCGCCTTGCCCGCCTAGGCGTTGATCATGTTTACATGCTTGCCTTACCGCCTTAAGAACACTGATTGAATTATGGTCTTACACCAATCAACCGTTAACAATTCTGTCGTGGTAACTGGTAACCCTGTCCTATTTCAAAATTTCGATCCCATATGCTAGGCAAAAACACAGGAAAGAAATTGCTAACATACTTGAGGTCAACTTCCATAAAATGAGGATTAAGTTGCACTCCAAACCACCTATTAAACAAAGTCATCAGCACAAAAGGTGTCGTTGTTAACTAAAAGAGAATTGCAATAAAAAACACGACCAGTGAAATATTCTGTTTGCTTGATCTTTCAATAAATAACAATAATTTGTAGACAAGAAAACTTATGTGTCAAAAATAAGCCAGTCATAGTTTTATATACAAACACAATATAGAGTTTTCTAGAAGTACCAATCTTGCATGAAGCTCCCACTAACATGTGGTCTCAAAGAAGAACTTTTGTGGCGGGACTTGATGCCGGCAATGTAGAGTGCAAAAGAGACCTGAAATCAAAGAGTGATGCATGAACAGCCAATCAAATAGCTTTCAATATAGTATAGTTTGTGGTAAAATGTAACTGAATATTGCATGATGAAAGTATGAACGATGCTGAGCAGACAGTTGCATGCAATGTTGATCAAGACCAAACTAGTGGAAACATTACGTTCAGGTTTGTAATTTTCTTGTGAATTTCTGTCCAAGCTAAGGATGGACAATTAATTTGAGGAAACTGTTTGTTGTAACAAAATGTATTGACAGCCAACAGTTTGTATGCATGAGGCACACTCGTGACTGAGATCAAATTGAGAAAATTTAGAAGTACTTTAGGATGTAACACTCCTGAACAGACATTAAAGGACTCATTGGCGTGGAGTTAAGATCAGGTTTATCAGTCAGACACATGCAGGGGGTCCTTTCATTTTCCACAATAGCACGGTGGCACGCCAAATGTATATCAAGTAGTTAGAATATTCATAATCAAGTGTAGGTGATCCAGTAAGGTCCAAGGTAGCACTTACAATGACACTAAAAATAAAGGTCACCGACAGAAGTTCGAGTCCCATGTCAGCTACAACCTGCAAGCATTGACAAACAATATGTTGTTGATCAACTTGGCACACCTATGTCAATTCACATTGGCAATAAATCACAATAAAAATTTCACTACGCTCGCCCATCTGAAAAGGATTGTGGCTCGGTCCTTGTTGAACTGGAGTACAATTAGTACAGCAGTTGAGCAGAAGAACACACCCAGTGCGCAAGGCACGAGGACTGGACACAGAGAGGCAAGAGCTCACCGTGGGAGACATCCACCCCATGTAGACACCGAACGCCGAGAGTCCCAGCAGCAGCAGGAGCGAGAGCAAACCTGCAAGCCACACGAGAATCAAGCGGCTGTGGGAAGGCGATCGAACAACTCAGCCGGCTGCCCAGAGGATTCAGGGAACAGCGGCAGGAGGAGGTACCGTTGCAGCGATAGTGGAGGCGAGAGGAGTCCGGGAGTAGGGCTCCGTCGACGAGCTTCCCTGGGAGGATGGCTCCAGCGGCGGCGAGATACCCGAGGTAGGCGAGGAGCACCACCACCTGCGCAGCAAAGAGCGAGCACACAAGTACACAGTGAGCGATCCATGTGCAGCAACCCGCAGCAGACCAGAGGAACATCGGTCGCGAGCGATGAGCGACGAGACACCACCGCGCTCCCGGAGGGCACCAGCGTGGGGAGGACGGCCGCGGCGGCCTCCATTCTCCGTCACGGCAGGGATCTCGTGGTGACCTGGTGGGCGCCTACGGTTTCTGTGGGCGTCGGCGGTGGAAGCCTAGCGGCCTAGGGGTGGCCTCTGGCCTAGGGACGGGCGGCCGGAGGCCGGCGTTTGCTGCCTTGCTGGAGGGCGGCGGCAGCCAGGCTGGGGGCAGGCGACTGAAGTCTTGCTGGAGGGCTGGAGGCAGCTAGTCAAGCAGGCGACGCCGCGACGGTAGGGCCTAGGGCCGGCGGCTTGCTGGCGGCCGTGTGGAGCAGGGGTGCTGTGGAGCCAGGGAGGGATTCGGGATCGAGATCGGCGGCCGATCGGGACTCGCGGGTGGCTGTTGTGCCTGGGGTGGGACCATGGGATTGGCAGTAGGTTAGAGCGTTAGACCGACTCCAGTAGATATCGGATTCACATTCCCATTTTAGGCTTAGGGTGTGTTTGGTTTGGCTTTTGGCTTTGGCTTTTGCTCCCTAAAAGCCAAAAGTCAACCAAAGGGCTGGATACAGGAAGCAACTTTTTATAAAAGTCGACTTTCTCGCAGTGCAAAACTGAAAGCACCCATGGACCTGCTTTTAGTGGCTTTTGGATGGAACTGTGGAAACATATATCGAAGAACTTTTAACGACTTTTAGTGGTTTCTAACAAACGGTTTTTAGCTTTTTAACAGCTCACAGCCTACAGCAGCTTTTCCACAGCTCACAGCCCACAGCAACTTTTTCCACAGCCACAGCCCAACCAAACAGACCCTTAGTTTAGGTACTCTAGACATCAATCCACTTGACCACTTGTATTGAGGTAAACTAAGAGAGTGTTTAAATACACTAAAACTAATAATTAGCCACTAAAATTAGTTGAGACATCCAAACACCACTAGCTAATAGTTCAACTATTAGTTATTTTTTGTAAATTAGTTAATAGTTAGGTAGTTATTTGTTAGCTAGATAATTTCACTAATAATTTTTAGGCAACTAACTATTAGTTTTAGTGCATTCAAACACCTCCTAATTTACACCCCAATCCACCCCAACACATGTGAATTAAGGTTAACTAGGTGCGTGCCCGTGCGTTGCAACGGAGACATATAATATCATGATAACTTATATATAAATAGGTATGTGCTCGTGCGTTGCCACGAGGTGGGGAGCATGGAGAGCGACGTCTAGGCTACAAATATTGTATGTACCATGTTGTTAGATTTGTTCTTCAGTCCTCTCTTAAGATTCCAGTAAATGGGACATTAGCAGGCAACAACCGGTCAGAAGTCAAATCCACTAATCTTAAATTCTCAATCACATATAGGGTGGTAACGAGCTATAAATTTTACACTATAAAATTAAGGATCAGATCGGATCAGAATCATGTTTTATTTTTATTCACTTTTGAACTAAAATTAATTAAAGGGTTCAAACAAATTGTGAAAAGACATAACCCATTACCACTCCTAATCACATCTCACGAACCATCACCATTCAAGTGCAGAACGCCAAGATGGCACTTGAGGAGTGATGAGATCACAACACGTGACTCCCCGGGCCCAAAAGCCCAATAAAACCTTCTCATCACAACAAATCCCCAAATTGTTTCCAGGAATTCACCAGCAAGGGAGATTACAAACCAACACTTGGCCACATGAATGAATGCCCTCAAGGCTCTGTCTGATGTAGAGGCCAAGCAAAGCAGATAAAAGTATAAGGCCATGCATTCTAGCTACAGCTAGGAAGCAAGGCACTGACCTGTTAGAATTAGAAAAATATTTAACAGCAATAAGCACAACAAATGTAGGCATCATTTTGCTTTTCAGGTACTACACCACACGGACAGAGGAAAAATAAAAAAGGTTATTATACACATGATTACACCCGCAAACCTCAAATCAATCTATCACTGTTCCCTTAGCACCACAAATCATGATCAAGGATAAGTTCGATCCAAGCATCATTCTAGCTTTTTACGGATCTGCAGTGATTTTACACCTCATGCTCATGCTCATGCTGATACACCCAAAAATATAATTCTAAGATATTTCTAAGAAAAAAATATGTATGTTTAGGAGAACCAAATGGGGGACTAAGGTTTTCCTGAGCTGTGTGGCTAATGACATGTATAGATGCGGGACCGATCCTTGTTTCAACACGGTTGTCCAAAGGCAAATGATTAGTTGCGAAACTGCTTAGCTACCCTGCAAAAACAGATCAACCAGTACAGAAACACGTTGTTTTAGGCCAACTGAGGAGTTCCTAGAGTTTTGCAACAAATCACCCGCTAACAAAGTGGTTACCTTTATGTCAGTTTTTGCGCATTGCGCTTCTCAACCATCTTCTGTGAATCCAAACACCCCCGGCTGGCTATTTTTTTCTCATCTAGCATGCATGCAGACAATGTATGACCCCAGGTATTGTTTGTTCATCAAGGACCATACAACCTATGTCATTAACGCCAGCTGTGTAAAAAAAGCAAGCAGTATTATCGAGAACGAACCATGACTGCTACCTAAGTTCAAGTAGAAAACAAGCACTAGTCATATGCCTATGTATGTAAGCGAAATTAGTAGAACTTCATTTCTACGGATATGTCAAAATCTCTTCCACCTTAACTCTAGAGCTTGAATAGCCCATGCTTCATCTTCTGTGGCGGGCACTGAAATTAGCTGGAGGCTGGAGCATGAGCAAATAGTAGGCAACAATAAGCCAGAAGTTCATTCTTTTCATAAGATCTTTGCTAAAAAATCACTGAATATTTAATCTAAAGGGTCCATTTTCATGTTCTTGTAATATGTTGCTCCTAATAGAACATCTGTATATATATATCTTTTGAACATTCGTTGTATCTAAGGGCATAGGGTTTACAAATTAAAGGTCTAGATTCCAAAATTCAGTCGAGTCATGAAAACGGCGGCATGGCACCGATTGGTCAAAATGAAGAATTCTGAACGGACAACTATAGACCAGCAAGTGAAAAAATGCCTCACAGGCTCACCTGGCACGTCTCTGACAACGCCCATGCCAAGCTCAGAATTATCCCCATGCATGGAGCACAGGAACTGCTCTGCCTCTTCAACATTGTCCTTGCGGCCACCAGACCTGTCGCCATCGCTCTCCCCGTCCCGACCCTTCCAAGCATTTGGCATGCTTACTACAGAATTAGCCGCGGATCGTGTGTACTCCTTGCCAATCACGTCCGCGACCATGCCCGTAGCGTCCACCGCAACCCACTTAGGCCTCCGACCAGCCTTTCTTCCACCAGATCCACTGTGCGGCGAGAGATCCAGTGGCGGCGGGGGGGGGCTGCGGTGGGTGCATGTCCTGCGTGGAAGACAGGATACTGGCGGCCACAAAAGGGTCCCCTCCGGCCTCGCGGTAGGCGGAGTCGATCTGGTTGAAGGTGGCGCTGGCGAATGCGTCGAGCAGCCAGGCGAGCACTGATGGCGGACCCTAAGCATGGAGCGTGGATGGCGGTGGAGGGGATTATCCTGCTCGGTGTGGGCGGCCTGTGAGGTTGGTGGAACCAGGACGGTAGAGATTGGGAGGCAGGGGCATGGACGCGCCAGGCGCCCACTCTCCATGCTTAATTAGTAGTAGGGATAAGTAGTATAGATAATCAATTTGTGATTCTGACCATACATAAATTTTGTTATTTATAATCTATCTGTTTCACCACTACATTGCAACCATCAGTATCATGCAGACTTCGATATATACCACGATTTGCATGGTCTCATTATTGGAGAGCACGTTTCACACATACCGGAAGAAATTCCCTCGTACATCGTTAGTCATCGGACACGTACCACCATACGCTTTTGCTTAAACAAAAAGGTAAGTGTGTGTGTTTGCAAGACTAATGGTCAAACATCGTATAACCATAAAGTTAGAATACTATATTAATATATTAAATAAATTAATCCAATAGACATAGATTAACCCAATTAACATAGGATAAATAAATATCTAATTATAAAAGTATGAAACATGGTATAATCAATGTTGTTATTGCGTAGTAAATATTCATACGAGACTAACACAACTGGAACGATTCAATTTGGAATTAAAATGGGAAAGTTACGAATTTCCAAAGTTTCTATGTATTTGATATAGGATTAATTAGGAAATCAATTTTATTGTTGTTTTCATGAAACAGAGGTATTATGTGAAAAAAATAATATTATAGAATTATAGAAATTGGAATGAACTCATTTGGATTTAATATGAAATTTCCATGAATTAAATGGGTTTCTGCAATTATTTTTAAACTAAAAATCAATTTCTAAACTCCTTTTCCCTATTTTCTTTATTTTCTGGACTGCGTCCCAAATTCCAGAAAGATCAGGGGCCAAGCTATAAACGTTTTTCTAGACTCAGTGAGCATACAGAGTGGACGGCGGGTTAAACACAAAAGACGTCTTAGTTGAAGTTGTACATAATTCAACATGTGTCATGTTGGCTAGAGGGTGGAAGGCTAGACATTCTGCTCAATAGATCTAAGGTTCGATCCCTGAGCAGCCACAGTTTGATTTTTTTTTTCTGCGCGCGGAACGGGAAGTTGTACACAATTTAACATGTGTCATGTTGGCTAGAGGGTGGAAGGCTAGACATTCTGCTTAATAGATCTAAGGTTCGATCCCTGAGCAACCACGGTTTGATTTTTTTCTGCGCGCGGAACGGGGGAGGGCAGAACGGCCGACTACTCTTACCTTCTTAATAAGTAGTATAGATACTAGAGTACCCAAACAAAGTCTTAGGAGGTACAGTGCGTGTAGAACCCACACAAAACTCTTCCTATCTATTTCTTTTCTCCCGCGGCTGTTCGTATTCTAGCTCGTATTTGCAACTTCTGGGCGGCGGGATTTGCTGCCTCCCGCCAAGACAAGAAAGCCGACGCCCGACGGCCTTCGAGCGGCGCGACAGCTTCTGGGCGACGAGATTTGCTGCAAGCTCTCTTCCCGCCACGGCGTCCAGCCATCTCAAGATTCGCGACTCCGTTGACTTCGCAGTGCTCTTTCAAACGAGGTCTCCTGCAGGTACTTCGGTCTGACTGTTTCTTCACTCCGTATCTCCTCTAACCAGTGCATATGGACTGATTGTACCAAAATTTCCCCCTGTACCAAGGAGTATGTGGTTCAAAACACGACGTCGTCGTCGTGATATGCATGCTCGCATGTTTGCTAAGCACGAACTCCTCCAATTAACAACAATTGCTCGGATGGCTGAGTGTTCGAACCAGAAATGAGCCGGCGGACTGTCCGGCCCTGAGGCCGGACGGTCCGCGGTCTGGACGGTCCGGACGGTCCGCGCCTGTGGGCCGGACGGTCCGCGCGTGCGCAGAGCAGATTAGGGGTCCGAGTTTTGTGTTACGGTTGTTAGCTAAAATCGCGGGATAAGCTCGGGAATTAGTTTGTAAAGGGTCCAGCCCCCCTCCTCTATAAATAGAGAGGTATACGGCCGATTTGTAATCATCAATCGAATCAATACAACTTCTATTTCGCATTTTATCCTAGGAGTAGTTCTAGTCTAGTTTAGGTTTAGCTATCCAATCCCCAAATTCTTCGTCTCTCTTCGGCTCTACGTCGATTAGAGGAGTCTAGGTCGGCCGGCCCGAGCCTAGACACCACCTAGGATCTCTACTCCCCGACGGGGTCCCTCCCGGGAGCGAGATCCAGGCGCCGTCGGCGATCTTCCGCCGTCCCTACGTACGCGCGGACCGTCCGGCCCCAGGGCGCGGACCGTCCGGCCGTCAGGCAGGAGCCCTAGCCGCGCACCAGGCCGCGGACCGTCCGGCCCCAGGCCGCGGACAGTCCGCCCTTGCGCAGAGAGCACCACCGCACCTCACACCAGGCCGCAGACCGTCCGGCCCCTACGCGCGGACCGTCCGCCCCTGTGCAGAGGGCACCGCCACGGTTCTTGTTGAGTGTTTGGCGCTCCGAAAAGGCGTCAACATACTTTTTGGCGACTCCGCTGGGGAAAACACATCTAAGCTCATCAGATCGGCCCTCAATGGCCGGTTCAAAGGATAGCTCTGATATTTCTCTAAGCAACATCATAGAGCCGACTTAGGAAACCTTGCCGGCTGACGAGCAGCTCCAGTTTGAGGAGCATAAGGAGCGGATGATCCAGGAGGCGAAAGCAAAGTTCTTGGCCAACTTCAAAGTGGACAGGAACAACAAGGTCGTCCGACATCGGGCGACGGATCCGGCTTCGCTCCAACCCACACCAGATATCCCCAATGTAAGTAATACCAACGATCTGCAATCTCTTAGAAATTATGTAGAAGATCAACGTGAACAAATGCAGAACATCATAGGGGGTATGCAAAGCGATCTTAAGAGACTAGTACGTGCATTCGATAAATCTAGTACCGCAAATTTTCCTTCGCACGAGGTTGAGTTAGGAGATAACGCGCGTAACGCATCGGCTACAGGTTGTCACGACCAGTCACAACCCCTTTATGGGATGCCGATGGACACATACCCTAAGCAACCGCAAATCGGCAGCAAACCAGCCGATCTGCACATGCCCGGACCGTCCGCACGTGAGCGCGGACCGTCCGGGCCAACATCAGTTGGGCCTATTTTTAATGAGTTACCTAGATATGCGCCCGAGCCACCACATATGACACAGAACCCAAATTACCCAGTCGGACGGTCCGCATACAATGACGGACGGTCCGCATATGACCACGGACGGTCCAGGTACATATCCGGACAGTCCGCGCATGAGTCTTTTGAGGAGGATTATTACCTGAATCCTCGCCCGTCCCAGCAACACTTCCCATCACATTACGCAATGCACCAGCCCATTAATTCAGGATCCAGAGCCCAGGAAAGCTTTCCGGCCCCACCTAAAAGGCCGGAAAGAAACGATCAAACCTATGAGCCATATAGGGCAAATGGGAATGCACCACGTAGCTCAAACCAATGGGGGGAGCGACAACATACTAATATGCAACCAACTCCACCTATGTTTGACCAGAGAGTCGGTGGTCTTGCACCGGCTGCCATTGATATAGTGAGGGAAGAAATAGCCGGGGCGTTCCGAGATAAGCTCGGAGTAAGCATGGTCCCTGGGGGGCAATCATATCGGAAACCTTATGACAGCCGATTTGATCACCACCCGTACCCACAGGGAACTAGAATACCCGAATTCGCGAAATTTTCGGGTGATCAAGGGAAAAACACGCGCGAACATATAGGCCAGTTCTTAGCACAATTGGGAGAATTGGCAGACACAGAGGCATTTCGCGTACGTTTATTTTCATTATCGCTAACAGGAACCGCGTTTGCATGGTATGCCACTTTACCTCCTAATTCCATTTCATCATGGGGGGATCTAGAACAAAAATTTCATGATCATTTTTTCTCCGGTGATTATGAATTGGATTTGGTAGATTTAGTGTCATTGCGACAGACAAAAGACGAATCGGTTAATGATTACATCCGGAGATTCCGCGATACAAGAAACCGATGCTTTCAAATTCATTTAGCAGAAAAACAGCTAGTAGGATTAGCCTTTAACGGTCTACGATATTATTTAAAAGAGAGATTAGAAGGCATCCAATTTTTTACACTAGCACAGTTACACCAGAGGGCTTTGGCTTGCGAAAGCCGGAGCAAAGAAACTGCTAAAACAATGCGTCACAACGTACATATAGTAGAATGCGACCAAAGTAGCTCAGATGACGAATCAACAGAAGTGTATGCTGCTGAAATGGTTTGGCCAAAACAGGCCAAATCTTCGGCTTGTTCCTCCTTGTAGCCGGTTCAAAAGAAACGGCAAGAGGAGGTTAAGTTTACGTTTAATGTTGGTAAATGTGATAAAATATTTGACGAACTACTCAAAAATGGCAATATTAAAATAAATCACACTGTTCCATCCGCCGACGAGCTAAAACGTCGTGCATACTGCAAGTGGCATAACTCATTTTCTCATGCCACTAATGATTGTAATGTATTCCGACGACAGATTCAATCGGCCATTAATGAGGGACGATTGAAATTTCAGGAAATGCAGGTGGATACAGAGCCATTTCCAATGAACGTGATCGACTTCGAGGGCAAGAAAGTCCTGGTTCGGCCAAACACGGCCGATAAAGGCAAAGGCAAAGAGGCAATCATCGGCAATTCTAAAAGGGCCGATGAGGATCATAAAGTTTCTTGCAGGAAAGTGGTAGCCAAGAAGACTCCCGATGGAGGGGAGACCCTAAAGGTGACCATCACAACCTCCAGTACTAGGGGGCAAGCGCAGACAAGGAGACAGATACAGGAACCCGTGCTGCGTATCCCGGACGGTCCGGCACGTAGGAGCGGACGGTCCGGGACCTCACCGGACGGTCCGGAGAGCTCCGGCGGACGGTCCGGCCATGCTCAGGACTCGCAGCGACCACGTACCTTCAAACCACGACGACCAGAGATAGGTACGTGGAAAACAAATACATTTAAAGCAGCTAGTCGGCTGATCAAGCCTGGCCCGACTTTCGATCAATTGTTGTCTAAATATGTGAAAAAGAAGGCTGGCCCCAGTGACCGGCCACCGAAGCGACCCCGCTCACCCATTCATGAGCAACGTCAGGTCAGGCCGATTGGACCACATCACCAATCGGAAGAAATGAAAGGTCCTATTGTACAATTGAGACCTAACATGCTGACATGGACCCCTCCACCTCCTTATCCATCTATGCCATATCCATACACATACTTACCTCCACCATATGTCCCAAATCAAATGTGGGGCATGCCACCATATCCATTTGGGATGCCGCAGTACCCCGCCTGGGGGGCACCCCAAACATCCGTTTTTGATAGGTTGGCACCACCAGTGCAAGACCGATTGAGCACTGCTGAATCCGGTCACCAGGCACAGGCCCAACAAGGTTGCCGGACTACTCGGCCTCCTAGGCCGACCAATCCGGCAGGGGGGCATATGCCTGTAGCAACTCAAAGAACAACAAAAAAGGACATCATCAAAATAGGTACTGCAGATGTTGTCATACAGGGAGACAATAAAGGGCCGATGATTTTCGGCGAATCGGCCAACACGACCGAAAAGGATACGACTACCATTAAAATAGCCGATCCAAAATACTCCATGCCTCGATGGTGCCCAGCGGGATTGACACGATCCCAAAAGAGAAAATTACAGCGCCTAAGAGCAAAGGAGAGCTAGGAGAAGGAGGCGGAAAAGGCATTTAATGACACACATCCACTATACCCGCTACCGCAAAAGAAATGGAGACCGAAGGCCGTTGAGAAAAAACAAACGACCACAGAAATAGAAAGTCAACCTGCACCAGGTGCGGACCGTCCGGCCCCCGCGTGCGGACCGTCCGCCGTTCACCAGGAAGGCTCTGGATGACCTGCACCAGGCGCGGACCGTCCGGCCCCCGCGTGCGGACCGTCCGCCGTTCATCAGGAAGCCTCCAACAACACGACAACATCAATGGAAGAGGACGACCTGCTAGGAGAAGACCTGGTCGACTACGAGGCTTCTCCAGAACGCCCAGGTATGGATGTAAATATTATTACATTTTCTTCCGATTGTACTATCATTGGCGACGATGAACCTATTGCTGCCCAGTTTGATTTTGGTCCTAAAGAAGCCGCCTTTACTAAACCAAAAGAATCGGTAAATCATTTAAAGCCGCTCTTCGTGCGCGGTCACATTGATGGAATACCGATTGCTAAGATGTTGGTGGATGGAGGGGCGGCTGTAAATCTAATGCCTTATTCATTATACAGAAAATTAGGAAAACAAGATGACGAACTTGTCAAAACCAACATGACCCTCAGCGGTGTTGGGGATAGTTCGATTAAAGCTAGGGGAGTCACGTCCGTTGAATTAACCATCGGGACTAAGACCCTTGCTGCTGCATTCTTCGTCGCTGATGTAGAAGGAAATTACAGTTTAATTCTAGGCAGAGATTGGATTCATGCCAATTAATGTATACCTTCTACATTACATCAAATGTTAATACAATGGGTAGGCGATGATATAGAACAAGTACATGCTGATGTATCGGCCTGCATCGCTGTGGCCGATGCTCCTGTACTCTGGACTTATGAGACTACTACATGTCTCACAGGAGTAGATTTTTCTGATTATCAGTTCATAAGTATAGATAAGAAAGGTTTCATTCCTGTAATGCTAGAGCCGATGGAGAATCGGCTGAATCCTAAATAGAGTTTAAACGATGAATACACACAAAGTTCATGAGTCTTTGATCACGGACAATTCGGCCCTCAAAGCCGGATGGTCTGGTCTATCACAGAACAGTTCGGACTTTAAGACCGAACATCTACCACAGCGAAAAGATAGTACTACGGATGATCCGGTCCCCGAGACCGGAAAGTCCGCCATCACACAAAGATCATCTGATTCCTCTGTGGGGGACATGATAGAGGAATTCAGAGATCTTGATAAACTAGGACAGGGGTTTACATCGGCTGATCCTTTGGAGGAGATTGACATAGGAAATGGTAAAACTCCAAGGCCGACTTTTGTAAACAAGACCCTGGAGACCGATTCTAGAAATGAGATGATCGGTCTATTGAAGGAATATTCAGATTGTTTTGCTTGGAATTACACTGAAATGCCTGGACTAAGCCGAGAGATTGTCGAACATCGGCTGCCCATTAAGTCTGGTTTCAGACCTTTCAAGCAGAAAGCTAGAACGTTTCGTCCAGATCTTCTCCCACGAATCAAGGACGAAATCCACCGGCTGCTAGAAGCTAATTTTATTAGACCTTGCAGATACGCAGAGTGGGTCTCCAATATTGTGCCGGTGGAGAAGAAGGAGTCAGGTAAACTTAGAGTATGCATTGATTTTCGTAATTTAAATAAAGCAACTCCTAAAGATGAATATCCCATGCCCATAGCCGACACATTAATCAATAATGCATCAGGAAATAGAATTATTAGCTTCCTTGATGGTAATGCCGGATATAATCAGATTTTCATGGCCGAAGAAGATGCGTCTAAAACGGCCTTTATATGTCCAAGCTTCATTGGTTTATTTGAATGGGTTGTCATGACATTCGGTCTTAAAAATGCTGGTGCCACTTATCAGAGGGCTATGAATCTGATCTTCCATGAGTTGTTAGGAAACACTGTGGAAGTCTACATTGATGATATTGTAGTCAAATCGGCTAAGTTTAGTTCTCATATAGCTGATTTGCGCAAAGCCTTTGATAAAATGCGTCGGTATGGTTTAAAAATGAACCCACGTAAATGTGCTTTTGGAGTGTCGGCTGGTAAGTTTTTAGGATTTGTCATCCATGAACATGGTATAGAAATAGACCCTAACCGAATCAAGTCTATTCGGAATGTGGGGCCTCCGACTTGTAAGGTCGAAGTGCAGAGGTTTCTCGGCAAGGTGAATTATTTACGAAGGTTTATTTCTAACCTAGCCGGGAAGATTGATGCCTTCACCCCTATCCTACGGCTTAAGAATGATGCTGAATTCACTTGGGGGGCAGAGCAGCAGGAAGCATTTGATCTCATTAAAAAATACTTGTCTTCGGCTCCCGTGTTAAAAGCACCACAAGTAGGAGCACCATTCAGATTATACATTGCAGCTGAAGACAAGGTTATTGGGGCTGTTCTGACACAAGAAACTGAGGGGAAGGAGCATGTGGTGACATATCTAAGCCGAAGGTTGGTGGATGCTGAAACAAGGTACACTTTTATTGAAAAGTTATGCTTATGCTTGTTTTATGCATGCACCAAATGTAGATGTTATTTACTGTCTAGTCATTGCACTGTTTCTGGTCAAGCCGATGTAATCAAATACATGTTGCATAACCCAATTATGAGTGGTAGAATTGGTAAGTGGGCTTATGCACTCATAGAATATGACTTGGCCTATGAACCATTGAAATCTATGAAAGGCCAAGTCGTAGCGGATTTTATTGTAGAACATCGGGTTAATGATATTCATGAACTAGACATGTCATACCTCACTATTACTCCTTGGACTTTATATTTTGATGGATCGGTTTGCAATGAAGGGCAAGGAATTGGCATTGTGCTTGTTTCACCAAGTAATGTCTCCTTTGACTTCTCTAGCCGATTGAAAACTTATTGCACTAATAATCAAGCTGAATATGAGGCCCTCCTATTCGGTTTAGAACTTTTAAATAGTATGGGAGTAAAACATGTGAAGGTATTTGGTGATTCTCAGCTGGTTGTCCAACAAGTGTTAGAAGAATATCAATGTCTTGATGGTACTCTAAATAGTTATCTTGAGAAATGTTGGAGCATAATCCATTCTTTTGACGAATTCAGTATTCGGCATATCTCTAGAGTTGAGAATCATAGAGCTAACGATTTGGCACAAGATGCATCAGGTTATCGGATAAAGAGAGGGAAATTTCACAAAACTGAAAATCTGATAACCAGTGCAGAGCCAAATTCCCAGGTCGCGGACCGTCCGCGTGATGACGCCGGACCGTCCGAGGTTACCAGAAATGTTCTCTTAATCGATTCGGCTGACAATGAAGCCGATGCAAGTGATTGGAGGACACCTATACTTAATTATTTGCAAAATCCCAATATCAGGACAGATAAGAACATTCGGCGAACAGCTTTCAAGTATGTTTTGATGAGTGATGAACTTTACCGCCGAACGGTTAATGATGTCCTGCTTAAGTGCTTGGGCCCAGATGATGCTATATTAGCCATGGCCGAAGTACATGAAGGAATTTGTGGTACCCATCAATCAGCTCCAAAGATGAAGTGGTTGTTGCGAAGGTCTGGTTTTTATTGGCCTAGTATGATAGCTGATTGTTTCAAGTACTACAAGGGTTGCCAAGTGTGTCAAAAATTCGGCGACCTACAGTTGGTCCCTGCAGCCGAATTACATCCTATCATCAAGCCTTGGCCGTTCAGAGGATGGGGATTAGACTTTATTGGAGAAATTCATCCTTCATCATCAAAGGGGCATCAGTTTGTGTTAGTTGCCACTGACTATTTCACCAAATGGACTGAAGCCGTTGCTCTAAAGAACATGATGCACAAGGAGGTAATTGATTTCATAACTGAGCATATTATTCATAGATTCGGCATTCCCCAGACCTTGACTACAGATCAAGGTACTTCTTTTATGTCAAAGGAGGTACGTGAATTTGCTGAATTATACAGAATTAAGCTGCTTAATTCGTCTCCATATTATGCTCAGGCCAATGGACAGGCCGAGTCTAGTAATAGGACGTTGATTAATTTGATAAAGAAGAAGGTATCTGATAATCCTAAACATTGGCATAAGATTTTGTCTGAAGCTTTATGGGCTCATAGAATATCTAAACATAGTGCTACTAAAGTATCTCCTTTTGAGCTTGTCTATGGGCAGGAAGCAGTGTTACCTGTGGAAATAAGTTTGAATGCTGTCAGGTTTGCCAGACAAAATGATCTAACTGCTACTGAATATTATAATTCAATGATGGATAATATTGATGAGGTGACTGACAAGAGGATGATAGCTTTGGGAGCAATAGAAAAGGACAAGATCATGGTAGCCAGGGCCTACAACAAGAAGGTCAAAGCAAAATCATTTCAAGTAGGAGACCTGGTGTGGAAGACCATTCTGCCTCTAAGGAATAAAGACCGAAAGTTCGGGAAATGGTCACCAAGCTGGGAGGGTCCTTATAAAGTGAAACAGGTGATGTCTGGTAACGCTTATTTACTACAAACATTACAAGGCAAGGATTTACCTAAGGCTTTGAATGGGCGTTTCCTCAAACAGTACCATCCTAGTATGTGGCAAGATGCCTAAGAAAACCGATGTGTTCACATCGAGTTAGTTGCTTTTGGTTCGCCCAGCTCCACCAAAAGGCAGGGGGGCATATGTTCGAACCAGAAATGAGCCGGCGGACTGTCCGGCCCTGAGGCCGGACGGTCCGCGGTCCGGACGGTCCGCGCCTGTGGGCCGGACGGTCCGCGCGTGCGCAGAGCAGATTAGGGGTCCGAGTTTTGTGCTACGGTTGTTAGCTAAAATCGCGGGATAAGCTCGGGAATTAGTTTGTAAAGGGTCCAGCCCCCCTCCTCTATAAATAGAGAGGTATACGGCCGATTTGTAATCATCAATCGAATCAATACAACTTCTATTTCGCATTTTATCCTAGGAGTAGTTCTAGTCTAGTTTAGGTTTAGCTATCCAATCCCCAAATTCTTCGTCTCTCTTCGGCTCTACGTCGATTAGAGGAGTCTAGGTCGGCCGGCCCGAGCCTAGACACCACCTAGGATCTCTACTCCCCGACGGGGTCCCTCCCGGGAGCGAGATCCAGGCGCCGTCGGCGATCTTCCGCCGTCCCTGCGTACGCGCGGACCGTCCGGCCCCAGGGCGCGGACCGTCCGGCCGTTAGGCAGGAGCCCTAGCCGCGCACCAGGCCGCGGACCGTCCGGCCCCAGGCCGCGGACAGTCCGCCCTTGCGCAGAGAGCACCACCGCACCTCGCACCAGGCCGCGGACCGTCCGGCCCCTACGCGCGGACCGTCCGCCCCTGTGCAGAGGGCACCGCCACGGTTCTTGTTGAGTGTTTGGCGCTCCGAAAAGGCGTCAACACTGAGGAAGAAGAAAATGTGCCTCATCGTGGCTCTGTTGTGGGACGCCGAACTATACCAAGGGATCATTACAGTGGTTACTTTCGTTTGATGCAAGACTACTTCATTGAACAGCCAGTTTATGGTGACAATTTATTCCGTCGACGGTAGGTTGCCATTGTTGTTTGTATGATTGATTAGTTTCATTTTTCTTTCCGATCATCACACATGTATGTTTCACTCATAGGTTCCGAATGTCAAAAAATATGTTCAATGATATTTGTGAAGCTGTGACGATAGCAAATAGGTACTTCGGGTTGACACACAATGCCGCTGGGCAGGCCGGGTTCTCAACTATTCAAAAGGTTACTGCTGCTTTGCGAATGCTTGCATACGGAGGACCTGCCGATAGTTTGGATGAGTACTTTCACATGGGTGAGAGCATGATCATCGAAACAGTAAATAAATTCACTCGTACCATTGTTGTAATCTATGGTGAGGAGTACCTTAGGCAACCCAATGCAGAGGATATTGCCAGGCTTCTTCGAAAGGCTGAAGAAAGAGGTTTTCCAGGAATGCTCGGAAGCATCGATTGTATGCATTGGGAGTGGGAGAAGTGCCCCATTGTGTGGCACGGTCAGTATCGAGGTCACCACAAGAAACCCACAATTATACTAGAAGCGGTGGCCAGTCATGATCTTTGGGTTTGGCATGCATTTTTGGGATGCCAGGTTCTTGCAACGATATAAACGTCTTGCATCGTTCCCCGATTTTCGATAACCTGTCTAGCGCCATGCTCCTGAGGTTAATTTCACAGTTAATGGACGGGAATACAATATGGGTGAAAGGGAAATAGGGTCAAACCTTTTCCAATAAAATTTTGGTGGTTGAATTGCCCAACACAAATTATTGGACTAACTAGTTTGCTCTAGAAAATGTGTCCTACAGGTGCCAAAGGTTCACAATAAATCAATACAAGTCAAAAGAAAGGGTTCAAACAAAGGGAGCAAAGTTAGACCGAAGGCAGCCCTGGTCTGGCGCACCAGACTATCCGGTGCACCACCAGACAGTGTCCGATGCACCAGGGAATCCAACTCCAAACTTGCCAGTCTCGGGAATTCTGGGAGCCGCTCCGCTATAATTCACCGGACTGTCCGGTGTGCCAGCGGAGCAACGGCTACTTCGCGCCAACGGTCGTCTGCAAAACGCATTCAATGCGCTACAGTGCGTGCCAGAGTCAGAGCAGCGCCAGAAGGCGCACCAGACAGTGTATAGTGACTGTTCGGTGCACCACCGGACTGTCCGGTGACCCAGAAAACAGAAGCTCCAACGGTCGAACCCTAACGGTCGGGTGACGTGGCTGGCGCACCGGACAGTGTCCGGTGCCGCACCGGACTATCCGGTGCGCCATTCGGCAGCAGCCTCCACCAAACGGCTAGTTTGGTGGTTGGGGCCATAAATACCCCAACCACCCCACATTCAATGGCATCCAAGTTTTTAGACTTTCTATATCTTACATGTGACGAAACCTCCCAAGTAATTAGGCCCACCTACAGTTGTCCTTGTCCAACGGACCTCAGACAACCCTATAGGTGCCCCTGAACTACTTGACAAGCTCGGTATCTTTCCTTACCTTCTATACATTGCACTCTTTCTATCTGGTCTTCGAAATTAACTCTTCAGAAATACTTAGGTAAGAAGAGAAGCAATTTTCTAGATAAGTCTTAGAAAATCCTTTTGAAGATGCCACATAATATCTATCAAGAAGGGCTACGCTCCGATACCAGTTGTGACGGAACCTCCCAAGTAATTAGGCCCACCTACAGTTGTCCTTGTCTAACGGACCTCAGACAACCCTATAGGTGCCCCTGAACTACTTGACAAGCTCGGTATCTTTCCTTACCTTTCCAGGAACGTCTCACCCGTCTTGCAGACATTACAGAACATCGGAGGTAAAGAAATGCGGAAGCGATTACATAACTTACATTTATTAAAAAGTAAGATCAGGTTGTTTAGTACAGGCCAGGAATATAAACGAGTGCAGAGTAATATTATTACATACCAAGGGAGGTAAAAACTCCTCCCGACAGTTATTACACAAAAAGTCTTAATGGAGGATCCTTTCCTCCCACGCATCACTCTTGCTTATCTTCATTAGGAACCACCTTGGTACAGAAGCAACAGAAATCTGCTGCTTCCTCACCTAAAAACAACAAGGGGATAAACCCTGAGTATGGAATTACTCAGCAAGTCTTACCCGACTAAGGAAAAGACTCTCAAGGGTATGCTGGCTAGAGGGATTCAAGGAGTGGCTTATCAAGAATCAAAGACTCTGTTTTGCAGAAAAGCTTACTACGAGTGGATCCTTAAAATCCAATTTTATTATCAGGTTAAGTAAGATTACCTGTAGCTAGAGTTCTTTCTACCCTAGATCAATCACTTTACCTACACTAGCCAATTTTCTTATCAACCCTTCAACTTCACTGGATTGCTACGTGTAAGTCAGTGGCCAAGTCTCCATAACCGCGGAGGTACGGCGATCCGAATCGATTATACTCAGCTGAGGATCTCCGATCACACGACATATGTAGCACTTAACCCTTGCATATGTCAACCCGCCACCGAGTTTCTTAAGACCAGATCAGGTTCACGCAAACCGAGAGCACAGATACACCACCGTCCAGCCTCTTGCTACGGAGGGTACACGCTACTCTCGCCACCGCTCCACGCCCATTTCATGTTATCTTATTCTGGCCTTAGTCCTCCCGAGGCAAAGCTTACCCATGACGAGGCATGTGACCAGTTAAAGGGTCCTCGGTCAGCAGGCTTACATCGAGACGGCCCTTAATCGACTCAGACGGAGACACTACACCGAGACTCCCTTTCTCGTGCAAGTCACCCGCCCGGTCTCAGCTTAATCATTAACCCCAAAGGTTGGTACCTGGCAGAGGTACATCTTTTCCAATGCTGAACCCATCAAGGCCTTTGACAGATTCACCATTAAGTTTTATTTTGAAAACAACCCTCCCACTTTGCCAAACATCTTTGGTAAAACAAATCCTTTTATTTTGCTAGAGCAATACTAAGCATAACAATACCTTTTGTAAAACAGGGTATCAAGGAAGGTAATCAAATTCCAAGGAAGGTAATGCAGGAATTGTTTTAGCAATCAACACCTATCACCTAGTGCATCGAACAAGTGAGAAAGATTTAAAACACAAGGGGGGTGGCAAATGCACCGGGGCTTGCCTTTGTTAACAGGTGAGTCTGACTCGGATCCGCAAATATCAAAGTAGAAGCAGTTGCCTGCTTGAGAATCCGAGGGTGGTGGTGTCCTTTCTTCGGTGACTTCCTCTTCTTCTTCGTGTTCTAACATAACCATATATATGTATAAGAATGGATGCCATGGGATGCTCATGAGGGTGCAAAGATAATATAAACTTATTATCTAGGTCTTGAATACAACTTTCCTTCACGGTGCTCCGAGAACTTAGGGTTTCCGGAGTCAGTAAAGGAGTTCATAGGGCAGGGGGTGTTTTGGGGTTTGGTGATCAAACAAGGTCCAAATCAACCCAAACTCTACCCAAGGCTTCTAAATAATATGAGGAGCTCATATAAAAATTTTGAGCATTTTTGGGATTACAATTCATCTTTTAAAAATCCAAAACTACTACTTTGAACTACTTTAAATGCCTTAAAATTCCTTATTTAACCTAAAAATCTCAAAACTATTTTTATTAAATTCTAGGGAAAATAAGAAACCTAGGAAAATTGGTTTCATAATTTTACCATTTTTCTACATTTTTTTATAATTGTTTTGGCTCTGGACATAAAAGAAAAAGAAAAACCAAGGAATAGTACTGGGCTGATTTCAGCCCAGTGGCCCAGCTAAGGGGAAGAAAGGCGCCCGCGCTGGCGGTTTTGCACAGAGGACCTCGGGGTTTTGGTTAAATTGAAGCAGGTTTATTTACTGTGTTTCTCAGTCACAGACAACTTGCAAAAGAGACCCTCGACTTCTGTTTCTTCGCAGGGGGAGGTCCCCGACGGCGGCGGCGCGCTGAGGAGCTCCGACGAACTAGCAGGCCGGTTGATTGGGGAAAGGACTGACGCCCTTCATCGGTTGAAACCGAATTCATGCCCCAACCATTGATTCCCCTAAGTTAATTGCACAAATGGTGAACTAATGTGGTCTGGCCACAGTGAGCGCGCAGATGAATCAAAGATCCATGCGTTCCCGACGGTCAGTGGACCCCTAGTCCAATTGGACGGGTCAGCAAGCATCGTAGACATGCGAGAATGCTTAAACGAGGGAGAGGGAGGGTTGGACTGACCGGGAAGGGAGCTGGCCGCGTTGAGGTCGGTTTCGGGTGTTGGAAACTCGAATTAGGGGAAATGAGCAATTCTCCGGCTATGGGGGATAATCGGAGGCGGGAGTGGTGGCTATGGCTTCGGTATGACCTAGCGCAGCTGGCCGGGGGCTCAATTTATAGGCAGAGCGAGCGGTGGCCGCGAATTTTGGATGAGACATACGGCGGTCGGAAGTGAGGAAGAACGGCGGTGCAGTGAACACGTGTTTATCGCCGTGGCAGTAACTCCGGTGGTCTACGGGGAGTTCAGAGGAGGTCACGACAATGCGATGGCTTTAAGTTGAGGCAATCACACTGAAATGCAGACTTAACCAAAAAGGGTTAAGTATGGCTCTTTTGCACTTAAGTCCAAATCTCAAGTTTTGGATTGCAAATTCACATATGATTGACCCAAATGACTTAATATACTTATTTGTCTTGGTTTTTGCACTTTAGTCCAAAAGTGGACTAATTTTGCACATAGGCCCCTAGGTTTTAGTTTTAGGGTTTTCCAGGGTTCCAATTGAGATTTTTGGTATCCCAGGGGCATAAATGTGATTCCACTTTGTTTTTGGGGACTTTTTATGACTCTTCCATAAAGCCTTTAGGTTTTCTCATATTGGGTTAGGTCTTACCCCTTCAATCCCTGTTTAGGGTTAGGTCCCCTATCCAGGGTCCTATTAGCAAAGATACTTAAACAATACAACTTGATTGAAATTTTTGCCTAGTGAATGCACTCTAGGTATATCAAACATATACAATGCCAATGCTTATGATGCCATGCTCAAGTTTTAGTTACAGTAACACCAGGGGTGTTACATCCTTCCCCCCATAAAAGAATCTCGTCCCGAGATTTAAAGTCCTAGGGTGAGTAATGGAAAAGGAAATGCTTCACATTTGTATTTCCTTATTTTTGGTACAAGGCAGGGGTAGTGTGGGGGTTCACTCCTTTATTGCAATAACTATATACACTTTACAAATTACATGAGGCTAAAAATCCTGGAAAATTCTTATTCAAGAAGTCTTGAGTTTCCCACGTAGCCTCTTCCTCAGAATGTTGGTTCCATTGTATCTTGTAGAATTTGAGAGTCCTTCTCCGGATAACCCTGTCCTTTTGATCCAGAACTCGAATAGGATGTTCCGAGTATGTTAAATCTGGTTCCAGGACAACATCTGTCACTTCAATGGTTCGATCGAGAACCCGAAGACACTTCTTCAATTGCGATACATGGAACACATTATGTACAACAGACAATGTTTCGGGAAGTTGAAGTCGATACGCCACTGGCCCATATCTTTGAAGGATAGGAAATGGACCAATGTACCGGGGTGCAAGCTTTCCTTTTATCCCGAAACGCGATACTCCCTTCATAGGTGAAACTTTCAAGTAAACATAGTCCCCTTCAAGAAAATACAAGGGCATTCGCCATTTGTCTGCATAGCTCTTCTGCCAAGCTTGGGCTTTCTTCAGATTATGAATAACTTTCTGAACCTTTTCCTCGGCCTCCTTCACAATGTCAGGCCTAAAGAAATACCTTTCTCCAGGTTCAGACCAATTTAGCGGAGTTCGACATCGTCGCCCATATAAAGCTTCAAAAGGTGCCATCTTGATACTTTCTTGATAACTATTATTGTATGAAAACTCCGCCAAAGGTAAACATTCATCCCATTTTGGTGAGAAATCTAGGACACATGCTCGCAACATATCTTCGAGTACTTGATTAATCCTCTCAGTCTGTCCACTGGTTTGTGGATGATATGCCGAACTATGGAGCAACTTAGTACCCAAGGATTTGTGAAGTGCTTCCCAAAACTTGGCTACAAATTGGGGTCCACGATCTGACACAATGGTCTTCGGAACACCATGCAGACTAAGAATACGAGCAATGTACAATTGGGTGTAGACAGTAACTAGGGAATCCGTCTTGACCGGCAAAAAGTGAGCAATCTTTGTAAGCCGATCAATTATAACCCAGATAGAATCATACCCTTTTGCAGTCCTGGGCAATCCCACGATAAAGTCCATACTTATATCTTCCCATTTCCATGTTGGGATCGGCAAAGATTGTAATGGACCAGCAGTTTTCATGTGTATGGCCTTGACACGTCTGCAAGTGTCACACTTAGCCACATAGCGTGCAATTTCGATCTTCATCTTTGTCCACCAGTAATGTTGCTTCAAATCTTGGTACATCTTAGTGCTTCCGGGATGAATAGAATAATGACTAAGATGTGCTTCATCAAGAATTTGCTGGTGGAGTTCTTCATCCTTTGGCACTACTATGCGGTTTTTAAACCATATCACACCTTGATCGTCTTCCTTGAAACATTTGGCTGTTCCAGCCCTTATCTTCTCCCGTATATGCTTCATACCCAGATTATCCTTTTGAGCATCAATTATCCTTTGCAAAATAATTGACTCAAGCTTTAGCTGATTCAGAGTCCCTTGTTGGATTATCCCCAGGTTTAACTTTTCCATCTCTTGACATAAAGTGTTGTCAGAGGTCTTCACCATAAGACAGTGGCAGGAAGCCTTACGGCTTAGTGCATCTGCCACCACATTGGCTTTGCCTGGGTGATAATGGATCTCCAGTTCATAGTCCTTAATAAGCTCAAGCCATCGTCTTTGTCTCATATTTAATTCTGACTGGGTGAAGATGTACTTCAAGCTTTTATGATCTGTATATATATGACAGATATTTCCCAGCAGATAATGACGCCAAATTTTCAGGGCATGAACCACAGCAGCTAGCTCCAGATCATGAGTTGGGTAATGCTAGGCTCCTCATGTCGGCGCAACTGCCTTGAAGCATATGCAATTACTCGGCCCTCTTGCATTAATACACAGCCGAGTCCACTGCCAGACGCATCACAATATACATCAAAAGGCTTAGTGATGTCCGGTTGAGCCAATACCGGAGCAGTGGTTAATAATGTTTTCAATCGCTCAAAGGCTTCATTACACTTAGAAGACCAATTGAACTTAATGTCATTTTTCAATAAACTTGTGATTGGCTTCACAAGCTTAGAAAAATCTGGTATGAATCTGCGATAATATCCAGCTAGTCCAAGAAAACTCCGGACTTGGTGAACAGTGTTGGGGGTTTCCACTCCATAATATCTTTGACTTTGCTAGGTGATAGTCGCCTAGAGGGGGGGTGAATAGGGCGAAACTGAAATTTACAAAAATAATCACAACTACAAGCCGGGTTAGCGTTAGTAATAAAGAAACGAGTCCGCGAGAGAGGGCGCAAAATAAATCGCAAGCAAATAAGAGTGTGACACGAGGATTTGTTTTACCGAGGTTCGGTTCTCGCAAACCTACTCCCCGTTGAGGAGGCCACAAAGGCCGGGTCTCTTTCAACCCTACCCTCTCTCAAACGATCCCACGGATCGAGTGAGCTTTCTCTTCTTCTCAATCAACCGGGAACAAAACTTCCCCGCAAGGGCCACCACACAATTGGTGCCTCTTGCCTTGGTTACAATTGAGTGATGATCTCAAGAACAAATGAGAAAGAAAAGAATGCGATCCAAGCGCAAGAGCTTGAAAGAACACAAGCAAATCACTCTCTCTAGTCACTATGGTGTTGTGTGGAATTTGGAGAGGACTTGATCTATTTGGTGTGTCTAGAATTGAATGCTAGAGCTCTTGTAGTAGTTGAGAAGTGGAAAACTTGGATGGCAATGAATGTGGGGTGGTTGGGGTATTTATAGCCCCAACCACCAAAAGTGACCGTTGCTGGAAGCTGTCTGTTCGATGGCGCACCGGACAGTCCGGTGCACACCGGACAGTCCGGTGCCCCTGCCACGTCACCATTGACGTTGGATTCTGACCGTTGGAGCTTCTGACTTCTGGGCCCGCCTGGGTGTCCGGTGCACACCGGACATGTACTGTTTGATGTCCGGTGCACCGGTATGGGCGTGCCTGACGTCTGCGCGCGCTGCGCGCGCATTTAATGCACCGCAGGGAGCCGTTGCTCCGCTGGCACACCGGACAGTCCGGTGCACACCGGACAGTCCGGTGAATTTTAGCGGAGCGGCTGCCGAGCGAACCCGAGGCTGGCGAGTTCCGGAGGCCGCGCTTCCTTGGAGCACCGGACATGTCCGGTGCACACCGGACAGTCCGGTGAATTATAGCGCGCCGGCTTCCGAGAATTCCCGAGGGCGAAGAGTTTGAGTCGAAGTCCTCTGGCCGCACCGGACATGTCCGGTGCACACCGGACAGTCCGGTGCCTCCAGCCAGAGGTGCCCTCGGTTGCCTCATTGCTCCTTAGTTGAATCCAACACTTGGTCTTTTTATTGGCTAAATGTGAACCTTTTGCACCTGTATAACTTATGCACTAGAGTAAACTAGTTAGTCCAATATTTGTGTTGGGCAATTCAACCACCAAAATTATTTAGGAACTAGGTGTAAGCCTAATTCCCTTTCAATCTCCCCCTTTTTGGTGATTGATGCCAACACAAACCAAAGCAAATATAGAAGTGCATAATTGAACTAGTTTACATAAAGTAAGTGCAAAGGTTGCTTGGAATTGAGCCAATATATGCTTATATGATGCGCATGGATTGTTTTCTTTGTTTTTGACATATTGGACCACATTTGCACCATAAGTTTTGTTTTTGCAAATTCTTTTGTAAATTCTTTTCAAAGTCATTTTGCAAGATAGTCAAAGGTAAATGAATAAGATTTTGCAAAGCATTTTCAAGTTTTGAAATTTTCTTCCTTTGTTTAAATGCTTTTCCTTTGACTAAACAAAACTCCCCCTCAAATAAGGTCTCCTCTTAGTGTTCAAGAGGGTTTTCCATCAATTTTGAAAATACTAGTTGCTCCCCCTTTAGAACACAAAGAGATACCAATTTTGAAATTTACCAATTTAAAATCATCAAATTTATAAAATTAGGTGGTGGTGCGGTCCTTTTGCTTTGGGCTCATATTTTCCTCCCCCTTTGGCATGAATCGCCAAAAACGGAATCATTAGAGCCCAATGAAGTACTTTCTCCCCCTTTGGTTATGAAATGAATGAGTGGAGGTTATACCAAAGTTGAAGAGATGATGCAGAGCGATGGCGAAGGATGAGTAGTAGAGTGGAGTGGAAGCTTTTTTTTTGCCAGAGTGGAAGCCTTGTCTTTGCCGAAGACTCCAATTCCCTTTCAATATACCTATGACTTGGTTTGAAATACACTTGAAAACACATTAGTCATAGCATATATAAAAGAGATATGATCAAAGGTATATTTATGAGCTATGTGTGCAAGACTAGCAAAAGAAATTCCTAGAATCAAGAATATTGAGCTCATGCCTAAGTCGGGTAAAAGATTGTTCATCAAGTGGCTTGGTAAAGATATCGGCTAATTGATCTTTAGTGTTAATGTAAGAAATCTCGATATCCCCCTTTTGTTGGTGATCCCGAAGAAAATGATACCGAATGGCTATGTGCTTA
The DNA here is from genome assembly GCA_029449295.1 of Zea luxurians. NCBI lineage: Eukaryota > Viridiplantae > Streptophyta > Magnoliopsida > Poales > Poaceae > Zea > Zea luxurians. The sequence continues at coordinate 177,773,301 of JAOPSE010000004.1, read as the reverse complement.
GTGCGGCTATGCTCGACGGGATTGTCGGCCATTTTGATTGCACTCTCATTGCCACATAGCAAAGGAACCTTGGTTAATTTGTAACCATAGTCCCGCAGGGTTTGCCTCATCCAAAGCAATTGCGCGCAACAATGGCCTGCGGCAATATACTCGGCTTCGGCGGTAGAAAGAGCGACCGAATTTTGCTTCTTTGAAGCCCAAGATACCAAGGATCTTCCCAAGAACTGGCAAGTCCCCGATGTGCTCTTCCTATTAATCCTACACCCCGCCCAATCGGCATCCGAATATCCAATCAAATCAAAAGTGAATCCCCGAGGGTACCAAAGCCCAAACTTAGGAGTAAAAGCCAAATATCTCAAGATTCGTTTCACGGCCGTAAGGTGTGATTCCTTAGGGTCGGCTTGGAATCTTGCACACATGCATACGGAAAGCATAATGTCCGGTCGAGATGCACATAAATAAAGCAATGAACCAATCATCGACCGGTATACCTTTTGATCCACGGACTTACCTCCCGTGTCGAGGTCGAGATGCCCATTGGTTCCCATGGGTGTCTTGATGGGCTTGGCATCCTTCATTCCAAACTTGCTTAGGATGTCTTGAGTATACTTTGTTTGGCAAATGAAGGTGCCCTCTTGGAGTTGCTTGACTTGGAATCCTAGAAAATACTTCAACTCCCCCATCATTGACATCTCGAATTTTTGCGTCATGATCCTACTAAATTCTTCACATGTAGATTTGTTAGTAGACCCAAATATGATATCATCAACATAAATTTGGCATACAAACAAATCATTGTCAAGAGTTTTAGTAAATAAAGTAGGATCGGCCTTGCCGACTTTGAAGCCATTTGCAATAAGGAAATCTCTAAGGCATTCATACCATGCTCTTGGGGCTTGCTTGAGCCCATAAAGCGCCTTAGAGAGCCTATAGACATGGTTAGGGTACTCACTGTCTTCAAAGCCGGGAGGTTGCTCAACATAGACCTCCTCCTTGATTGGTCCGTTGAGGAAGGCACTCTTCACGTCCATTTGATAAAGCTTGAAGCCATGGTAAGTAGCATAGGCTAATAATATGCGAATTGACTCAAGCCTAGCTACGGGTGCATAGGTTTCACCAAAATCCAAACCTTCGACTTGTGAATACCCCTTGGCCACGAGTCGAGCTTTGTTCCTAGTCACCACACCATGCTCGTCTTACTTGTTGCGGAAGACCCACTTGGTTCCTACAACATTTTGATTAGGACGTGGAACTAAGTGCCATACCTCGTTCCTCGTGAAATTGTTGAGCTCCTCTTGCATCGCCATCACCCAATCCGAATCTTGAAGTGCTTCCTCAACCCTGTGGGGTTCAATAGAGGAAACAATCGAGTAATGTTCACAAAAATGAGCAACACGAGATCGAGTAGTTACCCCCTTATGAATATCGCCGAGGATGGTGTCGACGGGGTGATCTCGTTGTATTGCTTGGTGGACTCTTGGGTGTGGCGGCCTTGGTTGCTCATCCTCCTTGTCTTCATCATTTGCATCTCCCCCTTGATCGTTGCCGTCATTTTGAGGTGGCTCATCTTCTTGATCTTCTTGTTCATCATCTTGAGCCTCATCCTCAACTTGAGTTGGTGGAGATGCTTGCATGGAGGAGGATGGTTGATCTTGTGCATGTGGAGGCTCTTCGGGTTCCTTAGGACACACATCCCCAATGGACATGTTCCTTAGCGCTATGCATGGAGCCTGTTCTTCACCTGTTTCATCAAGATCAACTTGCTCTACTTGAGAGCCGTTAGTCTCATCAAACACAACGTCACAAGAAACTTCAACAAGTCCTGAGGACTTGTTAAAGACTCTATATGCCCTTGTGTTTGAGTCATATCCTAGTAAAAAGCCTTCTACAGTTTTAGGAGCAAATTTAGATTTTCTACCTCTCTTAACAAGAATAAAGCATTTGCTACCAAAAACTCTAAAATATGAAATATTGGGCTTTTTACCGGTTAGGAGTTCATAAGATGTCTTCTTGAGGATTCAGTGAAGATATAACCGGTTGATGGCGTAGCAGGCGGTGTTGACCGCCTCGGCCCAAAACCGATCCGGTGTCTTGTACTCATCAAGCATGGTTCTTGCCATGTCCAATAGAGTTCGATTCTTTCTCTCCACCACACCATTTTGTTGTGGAGTGTAGGGAGAGGAGAACTCATGCTTGATGCCCTCCTCCTCAAGAAAGCCTTCAATTTGAGAGTTCTTGAACTCCGTTCCATTATCGCTTCTAATTTTCTTGATCCTTAAGCCGAACTCATTTTGAGCTCGTCTCAAGAATCCTTTTAAGGTCTCTTGGGTTTGTGATTTTTCCTGCAAAAAGAATACCCAAGTGAAGCGAGAATAATCATCCACAATTACAAGACAATACTTACTACCGCCGATGCTTATGTAAGCGATCGGGCCGAACAAATCCATGTGAAGGAGCTCCAGTGGCCTGTCGGTAGTCATGATGTTTTTGTGTGGATGCTGGACACCAACTTGCTTCCCGGCTTGGCATGCGCTACAAATCCTGTCTTTCTCAAAATGAACATTGGTTAGTCCCAAAATGTGTTCTCCCTTTAGAAGCTTGTGAAGATTCTTCATTCCAACATGGGCTAGTCGGCGGTGCCAGAGCCAACCCAAGTTAGTCTTAGCAATCAAGCAAGTGTCGAGTTCAGCTCTATTAAAATCTACTAAGTATAGCTGACCCTCTAACACTCCCTTAAAAGCTATTGAATCATCACTTCTTCTAAAGATAGTAACACCTATATCAGTAAAAAGACAGTTGTAGCCCATTTGACATAATTGGGATACGGAAAGCAAATTGTAATCTAAAGAATCTACAAGAAAAACATTTGAAATAGTATGGTCAGGAGAAATAGCAATTTTACCCAAACCTTTGACCAAACCTTGATTTCCATCCCCGAATGTGATAGCTCGTTGGGGATCTTGGTTTTTCTCATATGAGGAGAACATCTTTTTCTCCCCTGTCATGTGGTTTGTGCACCCGCTGTCGAGTATCCAACTTGAGCCCCCGGATGCATAAACCTACAAAACAAGTTTAGTTCTTTGTTTTAGGTACCCAAACGGTTTTGGGTCCTTTGGCATTAGATACAAGAACTTTGGGTACCCAAACACAAGTCTTGGAGCCCTTGTGTTTGCCCCCAACAATTTTGGCAACTACCTTGCCGGATTTGCTAGTCAAAACATATGATGCATCAAAGGTTTTGAATGAAATGGCATGATCATTTGATGCATTAGTAGTTTTCTTTCTAGGCAACTTGGCATGTGTTGGTTGCCTAGATCTAGATGTCTCACCCTTATACATAAAAGCATGATTAGGGCCAGAGTGAGACTTCCTAGAATGAATTTTCTTAATCTTGCTCTCAGGATAGCCGGCAGGGTACAAAATGTAACCCTCGTTATCCTGAGGCATGGGAGCCTTGCCTTTAACAAAGTTAGATAAGTTCTTTGGAGGGGCATTAATTTTGACATTGTCTCCCCTTTGGAAGCCAATGCCATCCTTAATGCCAGGGCGTCTCCCATTATAGAGCATGCTTCTAGCCAATTTAAAATTTTCATTTTCTAAGTCATGCTCTCTAATTTTAGCATTAAGTTGTGCTATGTGATCATTTTGTTTTTTAATTAAGGCTAGGTGATCATGGATAGCATCAACATTAATATCTCTACATCTAGTACAAATGGAAACATGCTCAACATTAGATGTAGAGGGTTTGCAAGATTTAGGTTCAACAACCTTAGCATGCAACATATCATTTTTAGTTCTAAGGTCGGAAATAGTAGTATTGCAAACATCAAAATCCTTAGCCTTAGCAATTAATTTCTCATTTTCATTTCTAAGGGTAGCAATGGAAACATTCAACTCATCAATCCTAGCAAGCAAATCAACATTATCATTTCTAGGATCAATGCAAACATGAGAATCAACCTTAGCAATTAGTTTAACATTTTCACTTCTAAGGTTGGCAATAGTGTCATGGCATGTGCTTAGCTCACTAGATAATTTGTTACATTTTTCAACTTCTAGAGCATAAGCATTTTTAACCTTAACATGTTTCTTGTTTTCCTTGATTAGGAAGTCCTCTTGGGAGTCCAAGAGATCATCCTTTTCATGGATGGCACTAATTAGCTCATTTAATTTTTCTTTTTGTTCCATGTTAAGGTTGGCAAAAAGAATACGCAAATTATCCTCTTCATTTTTATCATCATCCTCATCACTAGATGTTTCATATTTAGTGGAGGACTTTGATTTTACCTTCTTTTTGCCGTCCTTGGCCATGAGACACTTGTGGCCGACGTTGGGGAAGAGGAGGCCCTTGGTGACGGCGATGTTGGCGGCGTCCTCGTCGTCGGAGGAGTCGCTTGAGCTTTCGTCGGAGTCCCACTCCCGACAAACATGGGCATCGCCGCCCTTCTTCTTGTAGTATCTCTTCTTCTCCTTCCTCTTGCCCTTCTTGTCGTCGCCCCTGTCACTATCACTAGACATAGGACATTTTGCAATAAAATGACCGGGCTTACCACATTTGTAGCAAACCTTCTTGGAACGGAATTTGTAATCCTTCCCCTTCCGTTGCTTGAGGATTTGCCGAAAACTCTTGATGATTAGGGCCATCTCCTCGTTGTCGAGCTTGGAGGCGTCAATTGGTTGTCTACTTGGTGTAGACTCCTCCTTCTTCTCCTCCGTTGCCTTGAAGGCCACGGGTTGCGCCTCGGATGTGGAAGGCTCGTCAAGCTCGTTGATCTTCTTGGAGCCCTTAATCATGCATTCAAAACTAACAAAATTCCCGATAACTTCCTCGGGGGTCATTAGTGGATATCTAGGATTGCCACGAATTAATTGAACTTGAGTAGGGTTAAGGAAAATAAGTGCTCTTAAAATAACCTTAACCACCTCGTGGTCATCCCATTTTGCGCTCCCGAGGTTGCGCACTTGGTTCACCAAGGTCTTGAGCCGGTTGTACATGTCTTGTGGCTCCTCCCCTTGGCGAAGACGGAAGCGACCGAGCTCCCCCTCGATCGTTTCCCGTTTGGTGATCTTGGTGAGTTCATCACCCTCGTGCGCCGTCTTGAGTAGGTCCCAAATCTCCTTGGCGTTCTTCAACCCTTGTACTTTGTTGTATTCCTCCTTGCTTAGAGAGGCAAGGAGGATGGTTGTGGCTTGGGAGTTGAAGTGCTCGATTTGGGCCACTTCGTCCGTGTCATAGTCCTCATCCCCTACGGATGGTACCTGTACACCATACTCAACAACATCCCATAATCTTTTGTGGAGAGAGGTTAGATGAAATCGCATCAAATTACTCCACATAGCATAATCTTCACCATTAAAAGTTGGTGGTTTGCCTAATGGGACGGATAGTAAAGGTGTATGTTTAGGAATGCGAGGGTAGCGTAGGGGAATCTTACTATACTTCTTACGCTCTTGGCGTTTAGAAGTGACGGATGCCGCGTCGGAGCCGGAGGTAGATGTCGATGAAGTGTCGGTCTCGTAGTAGACCACTTTCCTCATCCTCTTGTGCTTGTCCCCACTCCGATGCGGCTTGTGAGAAGAGGATTTTTCCTTCTTCTCCTTGTGGTGAGAAGAGGAAGATCTTTTCTCCTTCCGCTTGGAGGAGTACCTCTTCTTCTCCCTTCTCTTGGTGCGGGACTCTTCCGATGAAGTGCTCCCTTGGCTTGTAGTGGGCTTGTCGCCGGTCTCCATCTCCCTCTTGGTGTGATCTCCCGACATCACTTCGAGCGGTTAAGCTCTAATGAAGCACCGGGTTCTGATACCAATTGATAGTCGCCTAGAGGGGGGGTGAATAGGGCGAAACTGAAATTTACAAAAATAATCACAACTACAAGCCGGGTTAGCGTTAGTAATAAAGAAACGAGTCCGCGAGAGAGGGCGCAAAACAAATCGCAAGCAAATAAGAGTGTGACACGAGGATTTGTTTTACCGAGGTTCGGTTCTCGCAAACCTACTCCCCGTTGAGGAGGCCACAAAGGCCGGGTCTCTTTCAACCCTACCCTCTCTCAAACGATCCCACGGATCGAGTGAGCTTTCTCTTCTTCTCAATCAACCGGGAACAAAACTTCCCCGCAAGGGCCACCACACAATTGGTGCCTCTTGCCTTGGTTACAATTGAGTGATGATCTCAAGAACAAATGAGAAAGAAAAGAATGCGATCCAAGCGCAAGAGCTTGAAAGAACACAAGCAAATCACTCTCTCTAGTCACTATGGTGTTGTGTGGAATTTGGAGAGGACTTGATCTATTTGGTGTGTCTAGAATTGAATGCTAGAGCTCTTGTAGTAGCTGAGAAGTGGAAAACTTGGATGGCAATGAATGTGGGGTGGTTGGGGTATTTATAGCCCCAACCACCAAAAGTGACCGTTGCTGGAAGCTGTCTGTTCGATGGCGCACCGGACAGTCCGGTGCACACCGGACAGTCCGGTGCCCCTGCCACGTCACCATTGCCGTTGGATTCTGACCGTTGGAGCTTCTGACTTCTGGGCCCGCCTGGGTGTCCGGTGCACACCGGACATGTACTGTTTGATGTCCGGTGCACCGGTATGGGCGTGCCTGACGTCTGCGCGCGCATTTAATGCACCGCAGGGAGCCGTTGGCGCCGCAGGGAGCCGTTGCTCCGCTGGCACACCGGACAGTCCGGTGCACACCGGACAGTCCGGTGAATTTTAGCGGAGCGGCTGCCGAGCGAACCCGAGGCTGGCGAGTTCCGGAGGCCGCGCTTCCTTGGAGCACCGGACATGTCCGGTGCACACCGGACAGTCCGGTGAATTATAGCGCGCCGGCTTTCGAGAATTCCCGAGGGCGAAGAGTTTGAGTCGAAGTCCTCTGGCCGCACCGGACATGTCCGGTGCACACCGGACAGTCCGGTGCCTCCAGCCAGAGGTGCCCTCGGTTGCCTCATTGCTCCTTAGTTGAATCCAACACTTGGTCTTTTTATTGGCTAAATGTGAACCTTTTGCACCTGTATAACTTATGCACTAGAGTAAACTAGTTAGTCCAATATTTGTGTTGGGCAATTCAACCACCAAAATTATTTAGGAACTAGGTGTAAGCCTAATTCCCTTTCACTAGGATCTACCGCAATTCCTTTGGCTGATAACACGTGCCCCAAAAATTGAATTTCCTCCAGCCAAAACGCGCACTTGCTGAACTTGGCATAAAGCTGATGTTCCCTCAGGCGCGTCAATACAATCCGTAAATGTTGAGCATGCTCCTCTTCATTTTTAGAATATATCAAGATATCGTCGATGAAGACCACCACAAACTTGTCCAATTCAGGCATGAACACCGAGTTCATCAAATAGGTGAAGTGGGCAGGAGCATTTGTTAGCCCAAAAGACATTACCAAATATTCAAACAATCCGTACCACGTAGTAAACGCGGTCTTCGGTATATCCTCGGGTCGAATACGGATTTGATGATAGCCCGACCTGAGATCAATTTTGGAAAATACCCTCGCTCCAGTCAGTTGATCAAATAAGATGTCGATCCTTGGAAGAGGGTACTTATTCTTGATGGTGACCTCATTCAGGGGTCGATAATCCACGCACATTCACAAGGTTTGATCCTTCTTTTTAACAAAAATGGCGAGGCAACCCCATGGAGACGAGCTTGGCCGGATGAATTCCTTATTCAGTAGATCTTGTAATTGAATCTTCAATTCCGCCAACTCATTAGGGGGCATACGGTACGATCTTCGGGAGATGGGAGCCGTACCGGGCTTTAGCTCAATTACAAATTCTACATCTCTTTCAGGGGGCAGTCCAGGCAAATCTTCCGGAAATACATCTGGAAACTCACATACTACCGGAATGTTCTTGATCTCCGGTACAATGGCTTCATATATTCTACCAGAAGCTTTGGCTGGATTGGTTACGGGGAGAGACAAAAGAATCTCTTCTTGATTATAGCTCAACCTGACGGTTCTGAGTTCAGTGTTGAGAATTGCCTTGTGTTGGGTTAACCAATTCATACCCAAAATTACATCTATATCCTGGCCTTTCAGAACAATCATGTTAGCAGGAAAGTTCCGTCCGGCCATTGTTACTGGCACTTCATAGGCCACTTCTCGAGTAAAAATATGTCCCCCAGGTGAATGAATTTTAAATCCCTCTTTTGATTCATGGTATGCAATGTGATGTTGCTCCACAAATTTCTTGCTAATGAATGTATGCGAAGCACCAGAATCAAAAAGAATAATTGCAGGGTGACTGGCCACGGGAAACGTACTCATCATCACCGGCTCTCCTTCTGGTGTAGTGGCCACTTGGGTGTAATATACACGCCCCGTCTTCTTTGTATTCCTCCCCACAGTATTTCCCTTGGGCTGAGTTGACTTCCCAGATCCTTGCTGAGCATTAGATTGATTTTGCTTGGGATATGGACAGTCTTTGATAAAATGTCCCGACTTGCCGCAATTGAAACACCCAGTTGAAGAGCTGGGCAAAGCAGGGAATCGAGTGCCTGGGGCACCCGACTGATTTGGGGAAGTGGGGGTATTGCTGGGGCGAATAATGATTGGTTGTTTGAAAGGGAATGCAGGTGGACGAGAAAAAGTGCGATTTTGGCTAGAAGGCCGGATTACAAACCGTTGCCTCTTCGCCTGGCCCTGATTAGGCCTCTCACCACCGAATCCCTTGTTCTTCCTAGAATTTGTGTATTTTGCTTCCACAGATAAGGCTATACTGACAGCCTTTCCATACGTGAGATCTATACATGTGGCCATCTTTCGCTGCAACCGGTCATTTAGACCCCTCATGAAGCAGTTCTTTTTCTTTAAATCAGTATTCACCTGGTCGATGGCATACTGCGACAGGTGATTAAACTTGTTGAGATACTGATTGATGGTATCTCCTCCTTGTTTCAGCTTCATGAATTCCTCTTGTTTCATATGCAGCACCCCTTCGGGTATGTAGTGCTCACGGACGGCTGCTTTAAATTCTTCCCAAGTGATTTGATGGTTGACAGGTTGAATAGCCACAAAATTTCCCCACCAGGTACTGGCAGGGCCACGTAGTTGCTGTGCTACGAATAATGGCTTCTGCGTTTCTGAACAACGGAGAAGACCAAACTTTTGTTCAATAACCCGTATCCACTCGTCGGCTTCCAATGGGTCCTCTGCCTTGACGAATAGGGGTGGACGGGTTTCAGAGAAGTCCAGATAGGTGGTTTCACGGGGGCCTTGCTGATAACCCCTTCCTGCCTGTTGCTGGAATTGCTGTTGACCCGCCATTTCCCTAAGGAAGCGAGTATTGTCTGCGGTGGCATTTACCAAGGCGGCAATCGCCTCGGCCAACGTGGGCGGAACTGGAGGTGGATTTGGGGTGACATCCCTTCCCCCAGAAGTTCCCGCTGCGTCCTGTCCTCGAGTCCTGGTCGGCATCTGAGGCAAACAACATTTGAAATAAACATAATATGCCAAAGAGACCTTCCATTTTACATTACCATAAAAAGTAATGATACAGACTCGATTTTACATAACAGGACACATTACCCATTATACAAAAGTTCAACCTATTATACAACTTACTATTTCTACTTTTGCAACTACATTACTACTCCTGTTTATTCTTGGTGGCTTCATCGTCAGGGGTGAGAGACCATACGTCGACCAACCTCAAAGAAGGAGGGGGCCTAAAAAGGTCTAACTCTCCACCAAGCGCTTCTCCCGCAGTATGCGAGGTTCCGGCTTCAGACCTGACGGGATCCGCAGGGACACTGGGGTGTAATTGCGAATACAGTACATGAACTTCTTCATGTAAAGTATTGCAATATACCTGCAAGTTATCAACAGCAACGCTAAGTTCGTTGACTCGTGCTCGAGCCTTTGCTTCCTTAGCTAAAGCTACCGAGCGAGACTGCACTGCCCAATCAAGTGCCAAATCTCGGTCAGCTAGTTGATCTTGCAGGGTGCGGATGTAACTTCTTAAATCATTGATTCAGTCACCGTCCGCAACCCATAGATTAGTCCTGCGCTGTAACTCCGCGAGCTTCGAGATCACCAATAGGATCGTTGCTCCCGCTACTGCTGTTTTGCTCTTGCTCTCGTGGGGCAAGTTGATGCCGAGGCACACCAATGGGTCCAGTATGCTTACGTGCCGTTTTCCTTGTACGTGGCGGCATTTGCTAAGGGGGAAAATTTATTAGTATAATTCTTAGCATGATGCATGAATAAGTACAGAATCAACCTTAGTCGATTCAACCTTCTATACATTGCACTCTTTCTATCTGGTCTTCGAAATTAACTCTTCAGAAATACTTAGGTAAGAAGAGAAGCAATTTTCTAGATAAGTCTTAGAAAATCCTTTTGAAGATGCCACATAATATCTATCAAGAAGGGCTACGCTCCGATACCAGCTGTGACGGAACCTCCCAAGTAATTAGGCCCACCTACAGTTGTCCTTGTCTAACGGACCTCAGACAACCCTATAGGTGCCCCTGAACTACTTGACAAGCTCGGTATCTTTCCTTACCTTTCCAGGAACGTCTCACCCGTCTTGCAGACATTACAGAACATCGGAGGTAAAGAAATGCGGAAGCGATTACATAACTTACATTTATTAAAAAGTAAGATCAGGTTGTTTAGTACAGGCCAGGAATATAAACGAGTGCAGAGTAATATTATTACATACTAAGGGAGGTAAAAACTCCTCCCGACAGTTATTACACAAAAAGTCTTAATGGAGGATCCTTTCCTCCCGCGCATCACTCTTGCTTATCTTCATTAGGAACCACCTTGGTACAGAAGCAACAGAAATCTGCTGCTTCCTCACCTAAAAACAACAAGGGGATAAACCCTGAGTATGGAATTACTCAGCAAGTCTTACCCGACTAAGGAAAAGACTCTCAAGGGTATGCTGGCTAGAGGGATTCAAGGAGTGGCTTATCAAGAATCAAAGACTCTGTTTTGCAGAAAAGCTTACTACGAGTGGATCCTTAAAATCCAATTTTATTGTCAGGTTAAGTAAGATTACCTGTAGCTAGAGTTCTTTCTACCCTAGATCAATCACTTTACCTACACTAGCCAATTTTCTTATCAACCCTTCAACTTCACTGGATTGCTACGTGTAAGTCAGTGGCCAAGTCTCCATAACCGCGGAGGTATGGCGATTCGAATCGATTATACTCAGCTGAGGATCTCCGATCACACGACATATGTAGCACTTAACCCTTGCATATGTCAACCCGCCACTGAGTTTCTTAAGACCAGATCAGGTTCACGCAAACCGAGAGCACAGATACACCACCGTCCAGCCTCTTGCTACGGAGGGTACACGCTACTCTCGCCACCGCTCCACGCCCATTTCGTGTTATCTTATTCTGGCCTTAGTCCTCCTGAGGCAAAGCTTACCCATGGCGAGGCATGTGACCAGTTAAAGGGTCCTCGGTCAGCAGGCTTACATCGAGACGACCCTTAATCGACTCAGACGAAGACACTACACCGAGACTCCCTTTCTCGTGCAAGTCACCCGCCCGGTCTCAGCTTAATCATTAACCCCAAAGGTTGGTACCTGGCAGAGGTACATCTTTTCCAATGCTGAACCCATCAAGGCCTTTGACAGATTCACCATTAAGTTTTATTTTGAAAACAACCCTCCCACTTTGCCAAACATCTTTGGTAAAACAAATCCTTTTATTTTGCTAGAGCAATACTAAGCATAACAATACCTTTTGTAAAACAGGGTATCAAGGAAGGTAATCAAATTCCAAGGAAGGTAATGCAGGAATTGTTTTAGCAATCAACACCTATCACCTAGTGCATCGAACAAGTGAGAAAGATTTAAAACACAAGGGGGGTGGCAAATGCACCGGGGCTTGCCTTTGTTAACAGGTGAGTCTGGCTCGGATCCGCAAATATCAAAGTAGAAGCAGTTGCCTGCTTGAGAATCCGAGGGTGGTGGTGTCCTTTCTTCGGTGACTTCCTCTTCTTCTTCGTGTTCTAACATAACCATATATATGTATAAGAATGGATGCCATGGGATGCTCATGAGGGTGCAAAGATAATATAAACTTATTATCTAGGTCTTGAATACAACTTTCCTTCACGGTGCTCCGAGAACTTAGGGTTTCCGGAGTTAGTAAAGGAGTTCATAGGGCAGGGGGGTGTTTTGGGGTTTGGTGATCAAACAAGGTCCAAATCAACCCAAACTCTACCCAAGGCTTCTAAATAATATGAGGAGCTCATATAAAAATTTTGAGCATTTTTGGGATTACAATTCATCTTTTAAAAATCCAAAACTACTACTTTGAACTACTTTAAATGCCTTAAAATTCCTTATTTAACCTAAAAATCTCAAAACTATTTTTATTAAATTCTAGGGAAAATAAGAAACCTAGGAAAATTGGTTTCATAATTTTACCATTTTTCTACATTTTTTTATAATTGTTTTGGCTCTGGACATAAAAGAAAAAGAAAAACCAAGGAATAGTACTGGGCTGATTTCAGCCCAGTGGCCCAGCTAAGGGGAAGAAAGGCGCCCGCGCTGGCGGTTTTGCACAGAGGACCTCGGGGTTTTGGTTAAATTGAAGCAGGTTTATTTACTGTGTTTCTCAGTCACAGACAACTTGCAAAAGAGACCCTCGACTTCTGTTTCTTCGCAGGGGGAGGTCCCCGACGGCGGCAGCGCGCTGAGGAGCTCCGGCGAACTAGCAGGCCGGTTGATTGGGGAAAGGACTGACGCCCTTCATCGGTTGAAACCGAATTCATGCCCCAACCATTGATTCCCCTAAGTTAATTGCACAAATGGTGAACTAATGTGGTCTGGCCACAGTGAGCGCGCGGATGAATCAAAGATCCATGCGTTCCCGACGGTCAGTGGACCCCTAGTCCAATTGGACGGGTCAGCAAGCATCGTAGACATGCGAGAATGCTTAAACGAGGGAGAGGGAGGGTTGGACTGACCGGGAAGGGAGCTGGCCGCGTTGAGGTCGGTTTCGGGTGGCGGAAACTCGAATTGGGGGAAATGAGCAATTCTCCGGCTATGGGGGATAATCGGAGGCGGGAGTGGTGGCTATGGCTTCGGTATGACCTAGCGCAGCTGGCCAGGGGCTCAATTTATAGGCAGAGCGAGCGGTGGCCGCGAATTTTGGACGAGACATACGGCGGTCGGAAGTGAGGAAGAATGGCGGTGCAGTGAACACATGTTTATCGCCGTGGCAGTAACTCTGGTGGTCTACGGGGAGTTCAGAGGAGGTAACGGCAATGCGATGGCGCGGTTAAGACACGCGGTGGCCAACGGCGATGGCACGACGACGGTGAGCACTTTACCCGCGGCGGTGAGCCGGGGAGATGAACTACGGCTAGCCGGAGTGGCTTCCAGGTCACTGGCGGCGACGATCTTTTGACCCCGCGACGTTATCAACTTACCCGAACGTGAATCATGACGCCGACGACGCGAATCACGGCGAGGGGGGTCACCGGCGGTGGGTCGGTCGCGCTGGCGATCTGATCCATATCAGATCACTGTACCATCGGAGGCTTATTCAGTGTGTCTGACAGAGCACTTTCCAGGCAACATTTCTCCAGATTTTTCATAAGAACTTCATCATCTTTCTGTAGCAAAGTTGCAGAGTTATAGACCAGCTACAATTCGATTATAGGGCTTGAACACATTTGAGTACTAAATCAAGGTTGAATTCATACTCAAAGTTGGCCCCATTACCCTGAATCTCTGAATTTCAGACTGAATCAGCCTAACAGCCAATCTTTAGGCTTAATTATCTCCAAATTTCTCACAAGAACATGGCTTGCACTCTTGAGCAAAGTTGTTCTTCTATAATTAGGCTACAATTTTGATGTGGTGACCTAGGGCAAAACCCCATAATTTGAAAGTTACAAGGGCTTTAAGTTGAGGCAATCACACTGAAATGCAGACTTAACCAAAAAGGGTTAAGTATGGCTCTTTTGCACTTAAGTCCAAATCTCAAGTTTTGGATTGCAAATTCACATATGATTGACCCAAATGACTTAATATACTTATTTGTCTTGGTTTTTGCACTTTAGTCCAAAAGTGGACTAATTTTGCACATAGGCCCCTAGGTTTTAGTTTTAGGGTTTTCCAGGGTTCCAATTGAGATTTTTGGTATCCCAGGGGCATAAATGTGATTCCACTTTGTTTTTGGGGACTTTTTATGACTCTTCCCTAAAGCCTTTAGGTTTTCTCATATTGGGTTAGGTCTTACCCCTTCAATCCCTGTTTAGGGTTAGTTCCCCTATCCAGGGTCCTATTAGCAAAGATACTTAAACAATACAACTTGATTGAAATTTTTGCCTAGTGAATGCACTCTAGGTATATCAAACATATACAATGCCAATGCTTATGATGCCATGCTCAAGTTTTAGTTACAGTAACACCAGGGGTGTTACATTACAAGAGCTATAGCATTCAATACAAGACACACCAAAGAGATCAAATCCTCTCCCAAGTCCAAAGATCATTCCAAATCAATTAGTGACTAGCGTGAGAGTGACTTGTGTTCATTTGAGTTCTTGCGCTTGGATTGCTTCTTTTCTTTCTCATTCTTTCTTGTGATCAACTCAATTGTAAACAAGGCAAGAGACACCAATTGTGTGGTGGTCCTTGCGGGGACTTAGTGTCCCGTTTGATTGAGAAGAGAAGCTCACTCGATCTAAGTGACCGTTTGAGAGAGGGAAAGGGTTGAAAAAGACCCGGTCTTTGTGACCACCCCAACAGGGAGTAGGTTTGCAAGAACCGAACCTCGGTAAAACAAATCCTTGTGTCTCACTCTTTATTTGCTTGCGATTTGTTTTCACCCTCTCTCTCGGACTCGCTTATATTTCTAACGCTAACCCGGCTTGTAGTTGTGCTTAAGTTTATAAATTTCAGATTCGCCCTATTCACCCCCCTCTAGGCGACATTCAATTGGTATCGGAGCCTGGTGCTTCATTAGAGCCTAACCGCTCAAAGTGATGTCGGGAGAACACGCCAAGAAGGAGATGGTGACCGGCGACAAACCCGCTACAAGCCACGGGAAGGCTCCATCGGGAGAGTCCCGCAACAAGGGAAAGGAGAAGGAATCCCCTTCACACAAGTCGCATCGGAGTGGCGAAAAGAAAAAGAAGATGATGAAGGTGGTCTACTACGAGACCGACTCTTCATCGCCATCGACCTTCGGCTCCGACGCGCCGTCCGTAACTTCTAAGCGCCATGAGCACAAGAAGTTTAGTAAGATTCCCCTACACTACCCTCAAATTTCTAAACGTACTCCATTACTTTCCGTTCCATTAGGCAAACCACTGGTTTTTGACGGTGAAGATTATAACATGTGGAGTGACAAAATGAGGCATCACCTAACCTCACTCTACACTAGCATTTGGAACATTGTTGAGTTTGGTGTACAGGTACCATCCATAGGGGATGAGGACTACGATTCGGACGAAGTTGCCCAAATCCGGCACTTCAACTCCCAAGCCACCACTATACTCCTCGCCTCTCTAAGTCGAGAGGAGTATAACAAGGTGCAAGGGTTGAAGAGCGCCAAAGAGATTTGGGATGTACTCAAAACGGCGCACGAAGGAGACAAGGTGACCAAGATCACCAAAAGGGAGACGACCGAGGGGGAGCTCGGTCGATTCATGCTTCACCAAGGGGAGGAGCCACAAGCAATGTACAACCGGCTCAAGACCTTGGTGAACCAAGTGCGCAACCTCGGGAGCACCAAATGGCATGACCATGAGATGGTTAAGGTTATTCTAAGATCACTAGTTTTTCTTAATCCTACTCAAGTACAATTAATTCGTGGTGATCCTAGATACAAGCTAATGTCTCCCGAGGAAGTGATAGGTAAATTTGTGAGCTTTGAACTAATGATCAAAGGCTCCAAAAAGATCATCGAGCAAGGCGCATCCTCCTCCGTACCCGAAGCACAACCCGTTGCATTCAAAGCAACGGAGGAGAAGAAAGAAGATTCTACTCCAAGTAGAATCCCCATCGACGCCTCCAAGCTCGATAATGAGGAGATGACACTCATCATCAAGAGCTTCCGTCAAATCCTCAAACAAAGGAAGGGGAAGGAGTACAAGCCCCGTTCCAAGAAAGTATGCTACAAGTGTGGTAAGCCCGATCATTTTATTGCAAAATGTCCATTATCTAGTTATAGTGACAGGGGCGACGACAAGAAGGGAAAGAGGAGAGAAAAGAAGGGGTACTACAAGAAGAAGGGCGGCGATGTCCATGTTTACCGGGAGTGGGACTCCGACGAGAGCTCCACCGACTCCTCCTCCGACGAGGACGCCACCAACATCACCGTCAACAAAGGGCTCCTCTTCCCCAACGTCGGCCATAAATGCCTCATGGCAAAGGACGGCAAAAAGAAGAAGGTGAAATCCAAATCCTCCACTAAATATGCAACATCTAGTGATGAGGCTAATTCTAGTGATGATGAGGATGATTTATTTACTCTCTTTGCCAACTTGAACATGCAACAAAAGGAAAAATTAAATGAATTGATTATCACTATTCATGATAAGGATGAACTCTTGGATAGCCAAGAGGACTTCCTAATTAAAGAAAACAAAAAGCATGTTAAAATTAAAAATGCTTATGCTTTAGAAGTAGAAAAATGTGAAAATTAACTAATGAGCTAAGCACTTGCCATGATATCATTTCCAACCTTAGAAATGAGAATGCCAATCTAGTTGCTAAGGTTGGGAAGCTTGATGTTTGTGATGATTCAATTGTTAGTCTTAGAAATGATAATGCCAACTTAATTGCTAAGATTGACAAATTGAATGCTTCTCTTTCTAGTCTTAAAATTGAAAATGAAAAATTAATTGCTAAGGCTAAGGATTTAGATGTTTGCAATGCTTCCATTTCCAATTTTAGAGATGAGAATGATATATTGCATGCTAAGATTGTTGAATTAAATACTTGCAAACCCTCTACATCTTCCGTTGAGCATGTTACTATTTGTACTAGATGTAGGGATGTTAATGCAGATGCTATTCATGATCACCTTGTTTTAATTAAACAACAAAATGATCACATAGCTACATTAACTGCTAAAATTAATGAGCATGACTTAGAAAATGAGAAATTTAAATTTGCTAGAAGCATGCTCTATAGTGGGAGACGCCCTGATATTAAGGATGGTATTGGCTTCCAACAGGGAGACAATATCAAACTTAATGCCCCGCCTAAAAGATTGTCTAATTTTGTTAAGGGCAAGGCTCCCATGGTTCAGGATAACGAGGGTTACATTTTATACCCTGCCGGTTATCCCGAACACAAAATTAGGAGAATTCACTCTAGGAAGTCTCACTCTGGTCCTAATCATGCTTTTATGTATAAGAGTGAGGCATCTAGTTCTAGGTAATCAACCCATGCTAAATTGCCTAAGAAGAAAACTCCTACAGCATCAAATGATCATAATGTTTCATTTAGAACTTTTGATGCTTCTTATGTGCTAACCAACAAATCAAGCAAGGTCGTTGCCATGTATGTTGGGGGCAAACACAAGTGATCAAAAACTTGTGTTTGGGTGCCCAAAGTTCTTGTATCTAATGTCAAAGGACCCAAAATTGTTTGGGTACCTAAAATCAAGAACTAAACTTGTTTTGTAGGTTTATGCATCCGGGGGCTCAAGTTGGATCATAGATAGCGGGTGCACAAACCATATGACTGGGGAGAAAAGAATGTTCTCCTCCTACGAGAAAAACCAAGATCCCCAACGAGCTATCACATTCGGAGATGGAAATCAAGGTTTGGTCAAAGGATTGGGTAAAATTGCTATATCACCTGACCATTCTATTTCCAATGTTTTTCTTGTAGATTCTTTAGATTACAACTTGCTTTCTGTTTCTCAATTATGTAAAATGGGCTACAACTATCTTTTTACGGATACAGGTGTCACTGTCTTTAGAAGAAGTGATGATTCAGTAGCTTTTAAGAGAGTATTAGAGGGTCAGCTATACTTAGTTGATTTCAATAGAGCTGAACTCGATACTTGCTTAATCGCTAAGACTAACATGGGTTGGCTCTGGCATCGCCGACTAGCCCATGTTAGGATGAAGAATCTTCACAAGCTTCTAAAGGAGAGCACATTTTGGGACTAACAAATGTGCATTTTGAGAAAGACAGGATTTGTAGCGCATGCCAAGCAGGGAAGCAAGTTGGTGTTCATCATCCACATAAGAACATCTTAACGACTGACAGGCCACTCGAGCTCCTCCACATGGACCTATTCGGCCCGATCGCTTACATAAGCATCGGCGGGAGTAAGTACTGTCTAGTTATTGTGGATGACTATTCTCGCTTCACTTAGGTATTTTTTTACAGGAAAAATCTCAAACCCAAGAAACCTTAAAGGGATTCTTGAGACGGGCTCAAAATGAGTTCGGCTTAAGGATCAAGAAAATTAGAAGCGACAACGGGACGGAGTTCAAGAATTCACAAATAGAAGGCTTTCTTGAGGAGGAGGGCATCAAGCATGAGTTCTCTTCTCCCTACACGCCACAACAAAATGGTGTAGTGGAGAGGAAGAATAGAACTCTATTGGACATGGCAAGGACCATGCTTGATGAATACAAGACTTCGGATCGGTTTTGGGCCGAGGCGGTCAACACCGCTTGCTACGCCATCAACCGGTTGTATCTACACCGAATCCTCAAGAAGACATCCTACAAACTCCTCACCGATAAAAAGCCCAATGTTTCATATTTTAGAGTCTTTGGTAGCAAATGCTTTATTCTTGTTAAAAGAGGTAGAAAATCTAAATTTGCTCCTAAGGCCGTAGAAGGCTTTTTACTAGGATATGATTCAAACACAAGGGCATATAGAGTCTTTAACAAGTCCACTGGACTAGTTGAAGTTTCTTGTGACATTGTGTTTGATGAGACTAACGGATCTCAAGTAGAGCAAGTTGATCTTGATGAATTAGATGATGAAGAGGCTCCGTGCGTCGCGCTAAGGAACATGTCCATTGGGGATGTGTGTCCTAAGGAATCCGAAGAGCCCATTCAAGCACAAGATCAACCATCCTCCTCCATGCAAGCATCTCCACCAACTCAAGATGAGGATGAGGCTCAAGATGATGAAGAAGAAGATCAAAAAGATGAGCCACCTCAAGAAGACGGTAATGATCAAGGGGGAGATGCAATTGATCAAGACAAGGAGGATGAGCAAGATCCAAGGCTGCCACACCCAAGAGTCCACCAAGCAATCCAACGAGATCACCCCGTGAACACCATCCTCGGTGACATTCATAAGGGGGTAACCACTCGGTCTCATGTTGCTCATTTCTGTGAACACTACTCTTTTGTTTCCTCTATTGAGCCACACAGGGTAGAGGAAGCACTTCAAGATTCGGATTGGGTGTTGGTGATGCAAGAGGAGCTCAACAACTTCAAAAGTAATGAGGTATGGCATTTAGTTCCACGTCCTAACCAAAATGTTGTAGGAACCAAGTGGGTCTTCCGCAACAAACAGGATGAGCATGGTGTGGTGACAAGGAACAAGGCACGACTTGTGGCCAAAGGGTATTCACAAATCGAAGGTTTGATTTTGGTGAAACCTATGCACCCGTAGCTAGGCTTGAGTCAATTCGAATATTACTTGCCTATGCTACTCACCATGATTTTAAGCTCTACCAAATGGACGTGAAGAGTGCCTTCCTCAACGGACCCATCAAGGAAGAGGTCTATGTTGAGCAACCTTCCGGCTTTGAAGATAGTGAGTATCCTAACCATGTTTACAAACTCTCTAAGGCACTTTATGGGCTTAAGCAAGCCCCAAGAGCATGGTATGAATGCCTAAGATATTTTCTTCTCACTAATGGCTTCAAAGTCGGAAAGGCCGATCCTACTTTATTCACTAAAACCATTGAGAATGATTTGTTTGTATGCCAAATTTATGTTGATGATATCATATTTGGGTCTACTAACAAATCTATCTGTGAAGAGTTTAGTAGGATCATGATTCAAAAATTCGAGATGTCTATGATGGGGAGTTGAAGTATTTTCTAGGCTTTCAAGTGAAGCAACTCCAAGATGGCACCTTCATTTGCCAAACAAAGTATATTCAAGATATTCTCACCAAGTTTGGAATGAAGGATGCCAGGCCCATCAAGACACCCATGGGAACAAATGGGCATCTCGACCTCGACACGGGAGGTAAATCCGTAGATCAAAAGATATACCGGTCGATGATAGGTTCTTTACTCTATTTATGTGCTTCTCGACCGGACATTATGCTTTCCGTATGCATGTGTGCAAGGTTCCAAGCCGACCCTAAGGAAGTTCACCTTAGGGCCGTGAAGCGAATCTTGAGATATTTAGTTCAAACACCTAAGTTTGGTCTTTGGTACCCCAAGGGATCCTCATTTGATTTATTAGGATATTCCGATGCTGATTGGGCAGGGTGTAAGATTAATAGAAAGAGCACCTCAGGGACTTGTCAATTTCTAGGAAGATCCCTGGTGTCTTGGGCTTCAAAGAAACAAAACTCAGTAGCTCTTTCTACCGCCGAAGCCGAGTACATTGCCGCAGGCCATTGTTGCGCGCAATTGCTTTGGATGAGGCAAACCCTTAGGGACTATGGCTACAAGTTTAGCAAAGTCCCTCTCCTATGTGACAATGAGAGTGCAATCCGCATGGCGGATAATCCCGTTGAACACAGCCGCACTAAGCACATAGCCATTCGGTATCACTTTCTGAGAGATCACCAACAAAAGGGGGATATCGAGATAGCCTATATAAATACTAAAGATCAATTGGCCGATATCTTTACCAAGCCTTTAGATGAGCAATCCTTTACCAAACTTAGGAATGAGCTAAATATTCTTGATTCTAGGAATTTTGATTGATTCTTTGCACACATAGCTCATTTTTATACCTTTGATCATATCTCTTTTATGTCTATGACTAATGTGTTTTCAAGTGTCATCTTATGCTTAGTCATAGATATTGAAAGGGAAATGGAGTTCTCGGCAAAGAAGGCGCTTCCACTCAACTCCAATTGTATTTGCTGGTACTCCGCCTTGTTCTCCACCTTGGTATAATCTTCACTCATATCTTTTGTGTATGCCAAAGGGGGAGAAAGTTTGAATAAGGGCTTATATTCCACTCACAAGTATCCGTTTTTGACGATTCATGCCAAAGGGGGAGAAAGTATGAGCCCAAAGCAAAAGGACCGCACCACCACCAAATTTAAAAATGAAGTTTTCAATTTGATATCCTATTGTGTTCAAAAAGGGGGAGAAAGTAGTATCTTCAAAAATTACAAAACCCTCTTGAACACTAAGAGGAGAATTTTATTTAGGGGGAGTTTTGTTTTAGTCAAAGGAAAAGCATTTGAGACAGGGGGAGAGAATTTCAAATCTTGAAAATGCTTTCTTCAATTTTTACTCATGTACCTTTGACTATTTGAAAAAAGGTTTTTGAAATGATTTTTACAAAGAATTTGCAAAACAAAACTCGTGGTGCAAATGTGGTCCAAAATTTTAATAAAGAAGAAAACCATCCAAGCACAGCTATTGAGATAAGTATATTGGTTTCAACTCTAAGCAACCTTTGCACTTACATTATGCAAACTAGTTCAATTCTGCACTCTTATATTTGCTTTGGTTTGTGTTGGCATCAATCACCAAAAAGGGGGAGATTGAAAGGGAAATAGGGTCAAACCTTTTCCAATAAGAATTTTGGTGGTTGAATTGCCCAACACAAATTATTGGACTAACTAGTTTGCTCTAGAAAATGTGTCCTACAGGTGCCAAAGGTTCACAATAAACTAATACAAGTCAAAAGAAAGGGTTCAAACAAAGGGAGCAAAGTTAGACCGAAGACAACCCTGGTCTGGTGCACCGGACTGTCCGGTGTGCCACCGGATAGTGTCCAGTGCACCAGGGAATCCAACTCCAAACTTGCCAGTCTCGGGAATTCTGGGAGCCGCTCCGCTATAATTCATCGGACTGTCCGGTGTGCCAGTGGAGCAACGGCTACTTCGCGCCAACGGTCGTCTGCAAAACGCATTCAATGCGCTACAGTGTGCGCCAGAGTCAGAGCAGCGCCAGAAGGCGCACCGGACAGTATACAGTGACTGTCCAGTGACCCAGAAGACAGAAGCTCCAACGGTCAAACCCTAACGGTCGGGTGACGTGGCTAGCACACCGGACAGTGTCCAGTGCCGCACCGAACTGTCCGGTGCGCCATTCGACAGCAGCCTCCACCAAACGGCTAGTTTGGTGGTTGGGGCTATAAATACCCCAACCACCCCACATTCAATGGCATCCAAGTTTTCAGACTTCCTACACCTTACAAGAGCTATAGCATTCAATACAAGACACACCAAAGAGATCAAATCCTCTCCCAAGTGCAAAGATCATTCCAAATCAATTAGTGACTAGCGTGAGAGTGACTTGTGTTCATTTGAGCTCTTGCGCTTGGATTGCTTCTTTTCTTTCTCATTCTTTCTTGTGATCAACTCAATTGTAAACAAGGCAAGAGACACCAATTGTGTGGTGGTCCTTGTGGGGACTTAGTGTCCCGTTTGATTGAGAAGAGAAGCTCACTCGGTCTAAGTGACCGTTTGAGAGAGGGAAAGGGTTGAAAGAGACCTGGTCTTTGTGACCAATTCAACGGGGAGTAGGTTTGCAAGAACCGAACCTCGGTAAAACAAATCCTTGTGTCTCACTCTTTATTTGCTTGTGATTTGTTTTTCACCCTCTCTCTCAGACTCGCTTATATTTCTAACACTAACCCGACTTGTAGTTGTGCTTAAGTTTATAAATTTCAGATTCGCCCTATTCACCCCCCTCTAGGCGACTTTCAATGGGTTACTACCTAGCTGATGGTATATATATCCTCCATGGGCTACATTGATCACTCCCATTCCAGCCGCTGTTAGTAATAAGCAGAATCGGTTCAATGAGAAACAGCAGGAGTATCGCAAAGATGTCGAGCGTACTTTTGGTGTCCTACAAGCAAAGTATGCCATCATCAAAGGACCTTCAAGAATGTGGGATCCCAGGGATATGAAGTACATAGTTCAATGTGTCATCATACTGCACAATATGGGTATCAAGTATGAGAGAGGAATGGAGCAGTTGGAGATCGAGGATTACGAGGGAGCATCCAGACCATCAT
The DNA here is from genome assembly GCA_029449295.1 of Zea luxurians. Lineage (NCBI taxonomy): Eukaryota > Viridiplantae > Streptophyta > Magnoliopsida > Poales > Poaceae > Zea > Zea luxurians. The sequence goes on along the minus strand of JAOPSE010000004.1, from coordinate 177,750,162 downwards.
TAGATCCTAATAGGAATGTGTCGGAGGTTTAGCAACTCATCAATGCCCACCGACAGATCCAAAGTCAAACAGCCAATGAGAAATTGAAGAATGACCTTGTTGATCATATATGGAACTTGCATGGCTCATCAACTTAGGGCAATCTTGTATAAAAGTTTGGCTCATCAACTATCTAGCTGATCGACGATTCCCTGATTTATCAACTTAGGGCAATCTTGTATAAAAGTTTGGCTCATCAACTACCTAGCTGATCGACTATTCTCTGATTTATTTTATAGTTGATCCTATTTGTATAAACGACATCTCAATTTCATACTTAACAGCTCATCCACTGAACTGAAATAGATACACAACATCTTAATTTCATACTTAACAACTCATCCACTGAACTGAAATAGATACAAGACATCTTGATTTCATATCGAACATCTGATCCACTGAACTGAAATAGATACAACTCACACAATTAACACTATTAGAACATATCTTAATTTATCCATCTAAACTGATACATAGATAAATACTAATATTTCGACTAGAACAAAGGCACACAACTACAAACGCTTGAGATAGAAAAGCTACACTTCAGAACTTGACACTTCATGACGTGATTTTGTCGCTATAGCCTTCTGCTCGTTGATGTAGTACTCGCGTACCCAAGGAGCCACCTTGTCCAAGTCCATGGTCATTACGTTATTTTTGTTGGAACCTTAACATCTCCTTCTGTATCATCGTTGACTCTGCTACAAGTTTAAGGTGTTGTTCTTGAATGGCCAGTTTCCTATCATACCGGACAACCATTTCTTCTGACTCATATTTGCTTGCAGCCTTCATGTCTTCCTTGAACCTGGAGCGGTCCAATTGTATCTTTTGAAGCATTTCAAAGCAAGCAGAGGAGCTGGATGAGTTGTTGCTCCTTTGTTTCTTTGCCCTGTCCCTACCAATTGGCCTTGCAATTTTCTCTGAGACATTCACCTTAGGTGTGGATGTTGCTGTTGGGTCGCCCTGCTGCACAGGATCAGCCTCTGATCGAGCTTGGGAGGTGCTTGATGTTGTGGTGGCGAGAAATTCAGACCACTTCTGCTCTTTTCTAAGGATCAACCAACAATGCAAAATTTTGAATTTGCTGCTTCGAAGTCCTTCATGCATTTTCAGTGCATCCTTTATATACCAAAAAGAAGATTGGATATTCAATCTAAATAATAAAATCAATACAAGTTCTTATAGGTTCCCATACTATGTTAAAAATTATACCTTGTTGTCCTCACTTTTACCGCTTTGATGCTTCCGTTCAATCTCAGCATAGTAACTGCAGAACAATGCGGTGATCTAAATAATAAAATCAATACAAGTTCTTATAGGTTCCCATACCATGTAAAAAATTATACCTTGTTGTCCTCACTTTTATCGCTTTGATGCTTCCGTTCAATCTCAGCATAGTAACTGCAGAACAATGTGGTGTCCCTTGAGATATCGCCCCATCTATGTTGGAGAGAGGAGCTGCTACGCTCCACATCAGTAGTCCTCATCTTGTTGAAGTAGTCAGTGATTCTTGCCCAGTATGATTTCATTGGCTGGTTCACACCTACCGCTGGATCCTTCAACACATTTAGGTACGCCAAGCATAATGTTTCATCCTCCAAATTGGAGTAGTTCTTCTCACGCTTGGCAACCCCCTTCTTTCTTCGATCATTGACAGGTTGAGGCACTTGTGAGGTAGAGCTGAACGATTGGTTTTCCTGAAATAAAAGAGAGTGAGCATTCTTCTTAACAGCCTGTATAAACATAGGTAATGAAAACAAAGTAGTACCTGAATAATTGGACCTGGGCCATGCATAACAGCTGGATCTTGGAACTGAGTCAAGTCATTTCCTGGGGAGAGAGTCAAGTCAATTCCTGGGGTGTAGGTGACATTACCATAAGCTTGGTTGGTGTCTCCGTATTGCTGCCAAATGTTGTCCATCCCACCAAATCTTGCAAATGATAGTGGATACATTGTTGTCAGAGCACAGGTAAATTTTAAAAAGCTTGTTTGGATAGGTCATTTCTTTCAACTATTTGTAAGAGTCAGAAAAAATCAATAATTTGTTGAAATATAGCTTCCAAAGTTTCTAATTTTTGTCTCCTCAGATGCATACAATCAACAGTGTTGCACTACTGAACCGAGCAAAGCCTACCAACGGGCATCATTGTGCTCAGGGAGATGAAAAACAACCTAAAAAGATGAGGCAACATCGATGTAGATATACTGGGAGCAAACTGGTGCGGTTGCATGCCAAAACAGGGGAACATGCCCAGATCTATGGAGAGGAAATTATTTTTATCGTCCTGTAGTTGGAGGAAGATGACGAACTCGCAGAGGATGCAGACCTTGTGCACCGCCACTGTTCACTCCGGCTTCGAGATCTCGAGGCACGTGCCCATCGAGAGTTGCTTGGCGCTCCAGCTCCAACCGTTCTGCCACGCGAGGAGCCCCGCTCCACATGCCGGCACGACTGCCGGACCGGAGAACGACGGTGTTCCGGCGGTGCGAGATAGAGGGCGAAGGAGACAGAAGAGAGGCAGAGAGGCGAGGCAGCTGTACTATGGGACGATTGTTTGATTTGGATTTAGGCGGAAGAGAGAGAAAGCGCAGAAAAGGGAAGTGTCGCGAGCCCCTCGCAATTTGCGAAGACGGATACGAGCTCCGTTGGAAGGGTAAACAATAGTCATTCTTTACCTATTTTACGCATGCAAATCCAAATAGGAACTTTGCTTGGCTCAGCCTTAGGGTGTATTTGGTTTGACTCAAAGTGGGATGGGACGGGACGGGACGGGACGATATGTCACCTCGATTTTTTAGATCACACTGCTAAAAAAATCTACTTCAGTGTTTAGCCTGCCCTTATGTGACTCTCATCTAAATATTATAGTCGCTCTCTCGCATTCCACCATGTACGTCGAACCAAATACACCAACCGTATAAATCCGAAGCAAAATTCGCATAAATCCGCTCAATATAGAATTTTAAATTTAAAACGAAATTCGATGTTTTCTCGACGAATTTTGTTGCAACTTTGGTAATTTCGTTGTTTCAGACAAAAAGCAACGATATCCGGTTGAAAAACTTAGTTTTTCATTTTTATGATTTTTAGAACTTTTTGAATGGTGAACCGATTTTTCGAAATTTACAGCGAAAACAAATTTTCGTGGGAGTTCGAAAACGAAAAAACTCTGAAATTCAGTGAGTTTCGTTCAAAAATTGCTAACCGTTGTGGCACTAAGAGCGTCTCTTATAGCTTCCAATACCCCTAATCTCAAAGCATATTTATAGAAAATTAGAAAAATTAACTCCCAATGATTCCTTATATTGAGAACTACGTTACCACGGATCACCAGATTCGCTCCCTTCCCTCCCGTCAGCAGTAGAGGCGCAAGAAGCTGTAGAGAACCCGTCTCCTTTCCCATAAGCACGACAGAAGAAACACACGAGACACAGGATATAGGGTTGGGCCTTTGGCCTCTTTCTTTTCTCTATCTTATGAGGTGGTGTACAGGTTCCTTATATAGAGATGTGAGACCCCTCAGGGGCAAAGCAGGTATTTGCCCACATAACCCTAACTAGGGTTACTTAACACTCCCCCTTGGGCGAATACCGCGACCAACACATGCCTCGTTAAAACTCCGAAAAACCCAGTGGGAAAAATATGGAGAAAGAGTGCATGGTGATACAAATTGCATTTGCACTTTGTTGCCTCATTAAAAACCTAATGCGAGAAACTTCAAGAAAACTCACCAAGGGAAAAAGAGTACAACAACTATCATCGGGACAGATTTCGATCCTTTGGGATCTAGATTCTATCGAATCTTCTACAAGGGCTAACTTTAGAAATGTGCTCCCCTGATCCTTGCAAAACCGTATCAATAAGGCAAAACATCTTCTTCTGGAAGTATATGCACATAAATATTTAGCAAACGGATTGCATATCCTTGCAAGGACTATTTCAGGAACTTTACCTCTACTCACTTCTAGGATATACGAGGTAAGTGCATGTACCAATATAAATAAGCCACTTTGACTGATGGTGTTCGATCGACTGGATCTATATATTTGATAGAAAGTTCCATAAAGGTTCACATATTGATCATCAAGCTCACGCCTTCAGGGCATAGAATATGACATTTATTGTCTCACAATTGTGATCAATATAAGTATTCGCTCCACCTGACGATGACATCTGTCAAAGTTGTTATCCCTCATAACTCAAGCATATTCTTCAAGATATATGTCTCATTGTTCATCTGGAATAACGAGAATGGATGAGGTTGGGGTGCTATCATTTTCTATCTTACACCATAATTTATACATAGTTGTGCAAAGCAAATAACATGTCCTTCAATAGGATTTAGGGGATAATATAGTTGCAATAATACATATTCTAAATATGACACATCGCTCCAAGCGTTTATCCATTGCAACATCTATGATGGTGTAACAAAAGTCCATCAAAGATCGTAATCCATCAGAGATTTTTCATCGATAAGATACATCGTTATAGTCTGTCATTATGGCACGATGGGGATATTTTGCCAGTAACACCTAAACCTTATAGGTTTCTGCCATCATGGCTTTAGAGGATACAGTAATTCCACATCTAGTGGAAAATACCATGAGTAAAGATCGTGGAATGCACATGTGCTTATTCGGTGAACTTCAAGTCCTTTGGTACCTCATCTTATTCCTTCTCGGGTCTGTATGGGTCTTTATCCCTTTTTAGGGATTATTAAACTTTGGTGTTTAACACAAACTTTATTTCTTCTAGAAAGGTTCCATTAAGGAACTATAATCTCATCTAGGAGATATTCTCTCTACATAGGAGAGTGTTCATTCGTCAGGAATGTATTATTCGGTACGAAATTTATATGTTGCATATTTATAATTCAAAGATATGGGTCCTCCTAGGATCTCATGACGGATCTTCAGAATCCTATTAACTGCATATTTTAATTCATGCCATTTGCCAGATATATTACATAGCAGAACAGTGTTTATTCAACACATATGTGGGATGGGTCTCTCACAAGACCACTTGAACCATCGCATTCACCACACATTATTTTAGTAGTGCCCATAAATGTCCGAAGTTCAAGCTCGTGACTTTTATTTTGCGATTATTGGTTCAGCCTCTGATTGCATTTATCAATGACCCGATAAGAGAGCTGCAAGCACTCATGCCTAGGACTTTGTTTTGGATCCCTTTGCAATCTAGAGAGGCAAGATAGGTGTCGACACATTTGTCTCCCACATTTAATAATGATCTCCGTCATTTCCCAAAACGAAAGATTCATTGTTCCATATTCCCAGCACAATGATATTGCGCGCATTGCTAGGAATTTCATCAACAAGATGAACCTCTTCGTGAGACAAATCACCAGCAGGGCGAGTTCATTGGAGGAGAGTTATTACAGGCCACGTGAATCTGCAATCAGAATATATGCTTTGACTAAGACCAACAGATCATATTCGTAGGCGTCCCCGAGAATAGATCAAATGCCAATAAGTCAAATGTGGATATTATATTAATCCCGGGTGTATCCACATCTACATCAGGTAGAAGCATTCAGACCAATATGGTTACTCCTCAACGATTTCTGGCAAACTCCATATACATAGGAGTACACACTGAACGACAGATTCAGTTTGGCTTTTATGCGTTTAATAGAATATTGAGGCATTACATTATATGGGCATTCCTCCCCCTAATGGCGAGATGTTCTAAAAGCATACATATAAAATCCCCAACCACAATCATCCAGTTGTGGGCAATGTATGCTATTGTGGTGATTTATTTGGGAAATCTTACGCATATTACAGATAGGGGTTTTATGCAGTGAGCTTTGGACTTATATTAATGTAGTGGCATGAATACTACATATTTGTCCTTCAACATGAAGGGTTAGTCTCAACATCCAGCGAGACACGCAACAACAAGTTGCTTTATGGTTACAATTCTGCAAACTTATTGTTATCACTACCAAATGCATAGTCAATCATTAAGATTTAGACTGATATGCGCAACACTATTTTATCCATAAGGGTCCTTCAGGGGCTCATGCATACCATTCGTCATTTGGAGTCATTAGTTGACTTCAGATCAACAAGTAAAATGACCATCAGGGTCTAACACCCACAAAGACATTCACTGGTTGCATTGTGCTTTTAAGCACATAGGAAAAATGTGTGTGTTTATATTGGTAGTGAAGTGCACGGCATCAGGCCAATGCTGCCAAGCAGAGATTTTTATATGCATAAATGTATAGTACAGCTCATTTTATTATTGCCCATGGTTTACCCAATTACTCATACCAGTATGAAATTGGGTATCAATTTATGCAACATTTTTAGGTATTATAATTTTGAGAGAGAATTTATAACAATAGTTAATAATTTGTGGTGCTGCCAGCAGGGTAAATATTTCTCCTCATATGATATACCAATTTGTTCTATAAAGCATTATTTCGATCTCTTCGTTGTTCGGCAAAAAGAGAAGCTTTGAAATAGAACAGACAAGGCCAAGAATTTATTTTATCTGTGAAAATCACCATATAACTAGCTTTTGATGAAGCAAATGATGATAACTGCTTGGCAAGAACGAAACAAGACTGGTATCCACCTAGGATCCATCTTCAACAACAGATAGTACTGCTCTCATACGAAGAAATCATCAGGAGTAGAGAGAATACAACATGTCTCTACAAGATCTTCATATTTCTATCACAAATTATCATCACTGGTAGTCTAGTGGTCAAGACATATGACTCTTCTGGCTCCAAGGACCAAGAACATGTTAATGTCTAATTTAGCTTCAAGCTCTGTGGTGATGTGGGATTTTATAGTTATTTGTCTACTCTTCTCACTTCTGGTAGATCGAAGGTAGATAATGGTAAGCATGCCAAAGGGTGAAATTCAGTGTAGTTCGGCTACATAAACCCCAGGTATGTGTCCATTCAGGACCGACCTTTACCATTTAGCTTATAGTGTATACCAAACTTGTCAAAGGACTATCCCGAGTCAATTCAGTGACTATAAGTATTTACAATTCCGAGAGATGTATGCGACACAAGCATAGAGGTTCTAGATAGAACGAGTAAAGTGGTTCGACGGGGAACACACTATGGTTTTCACACCAACATAGTGAAAATTTTCTCAGAATAACCTCTCGGTATACTCGCAACTTCGTGTTGCTGGCGATTACAAGTCCTTTTATCTTATAGTTTGCTTCATGTCTTTTAGCAACAAAGAGAGCAATGTGCTAACATCTGGTTGAGCAATGTATGACTGAGATTTATAGTCTTAAATTATTTGGTAAGGCCTTTTGCTTACTAATAGAATCCCAATTTGTGATGTCTTCTATGCCCAAAAGGCTTTCATGCATTATATTATATATCTTTGGGTTACTTCGGGTAAAACTTCATGCATGAGGAGAGAGTAGAAAATTAACTTATCTGTGTTTAATTGTATTTCAATTTAATTTACCAGATTTCCAAGCACTATAGAGCTTGATATAGCTGTTATGGCCACTTGGCGATATATATAAATATATGATGCCACACAACACAATCAAATAAAATATAGAGCTAAACAAAAAAATTAGGAAGGTTGTGCATAATATGACTTTAGGGCCTTGAACAACTCACCACAATCCACGCGAGTACAAACTCTAGCGTATCTGGCGTCAACGTGTGTCCGGCCATCAGGGCCACGACAACACAACAAGCCTTCGTAATAAGCGCAACAGACACAATTATGACTCAGTAATTAGGGTACACGATAAGTCCACGCAATGTGCGCAACATGCGCAACTGTGGCTCAATGATCACGGCAGATATACAGTGCCTACAAGGCATGCGAAAAATACGCGACTCAGTGATGGCGGGTCGACTCAACGGGAGTTGTTCGAATAAACGAGAGTGCTACATAGCAATCATATGACACAGCCAAGTTCGTACGACACAAATACTGCGTCGTGTTGCCAGGGCGCAGCCAATGCATAGCTGATGCCATAACTCAGCCGATTAATAACGCAGCCTGATCGGCGTGTCCGAGTACCCACTATACAATTTAATTGCTTAGCGTGAGTTCAAAAGCTCAATGCAACACAAATATTTAGAGCGATTTGAGTATGCACAGTATAGGCTTCACATATTTTAATAATTTCTGCCAATTATCTATTACGAGAAATAGAGCAGAAAAACAATACTAGAATTAATGCATAAGCATAAGCAGATCAGATGTATATAGACATTTTCTCATATTCAAGCATGTATTTTTCTACTAATTATTCGTGCCAAAGAATAATTAATTGAGATAAAAAGAACATGTTTAATTATTTTGTTCCAACCACCACTTGATCCAATTACATCCGAGCCTTTCGGTTGGAGCACATGCATGGATGAGGCGGCCTATGCGGCGCTGGCCCATGTTTTTTTATTGACCACGCATACATGCAATGTGGGTGGTCGCATGAGCGCTCCCATCGGTTGCCGCTTTGACCGGATCAGCTTTGACTGGATCAGCGCTTTGCATGCACACAAATGCGCTAGTGAGCATGCGCCATGCACTTGTGGCTTGCCTAGCGCGGTTAGCCGGCGTGTGCCATCGTTCGACCAGAACGAGTGGATTAGAGGTCAACGGTTTGGTGGGCCCGGTGTCACTGCGGCGATGGATAGTGAGAGATGGCGGCTAGGGGCCTGATTGGTTGCCCGCATATAGGCCAACCAGGCTCACGGTATGCGGCCGTAGTGTGTTTGGTTGTAGGTTGCATCCACGTAACCAGGCGCGTGCTACTTTGCCGCTTGTTTGGTTTGCCGCATATGCATCAGCGCCTGTGTCTCGCGATGCAAAAAAGGAGCTCGGGCCAGGCTTTGGAGATGCGACCAAAATCTGCGCATCTGTGGAGCCAGGCTCACGCGATGCACAGCCAGGCTGCCGCGGGCCTGGCTCGCTCGGCCATGCTGCCTAGATACGACAACCAATCAGGCCCTAGGGCTTTAGGCCTTCGGTGGTGCTCTTTGGGTTGACGCAAGCCGCAGCAAGGGAGGCTACGACACCATCGTTGTCTGCCAGCCAGACGGTTCATGCTGCCAGTAGAGCCGCCACCGATTTTCTTAACCGCAAACAGTAGATTAAATCTACTTACAAAGACATACCGTTCCGTTACGTAGAAGATAAATCGAAGCCTGTCGCGTAGGACAGTTCGGCTAGGTCGGAGGATCTGCCGGCTTGACGGAGAGTTGTGGCAGATCTAATCCCGCGGCAACGTCGAGGTAGAGCGTGCTGATAACGTATTGAGAACTACGTTACCACAGATCACCAGATCCGCTCCATTCACTCCCATCAGCAGTAGAGGCGCAAGAAGCTATAGAGAACCTGTCTCCCTTCCCATAAGTACGACAGAGGAAACACACGAGACACAAGATATAGGGTTGGGCCTTTGGCCTCTTTCTCTTCTCTATCTTATGAGGTGGTGTACAGCTTCCTTATATAGAGATGTGAGACCCCTCAGAGGCAAAGTAGATATTTGCCTATATAACCCTAACTATGGTTATTTAACACCTTAGATGGTCTCTTAATGCTTTCGCATGCGGAAAAACCATCAGACCGTGGCTCCGTGCGGATATACATCGGCTCAATTTCTCCTAGTCCTCTTTTTCACCTTTCCTGCAGCCGCAACCTGAGCTTGGCGGCAGCAAAACATAGGTGTACAATGCTGCGTCTGCGTGCTCTATGAAACAGTTCTATAGTGACGGCCTGACACTCTACAAATTGTCCATGCTGTTATCATCAACGTTGGTCAGAAAAGAACAATACCACAATTAACTTTAAACAAGTAACTTTTTTCTTCTTCTCTAATTAAATAGAGGATAATCTTGAGCTCAATTTTTTGAATAACTTTGTAGCGATCCTTACCTATTTCTTTTCTTTTTTTAATCTTGTCGTTTCCAAGCCGCCTCTTGCTTTTTGATTGCAGAGTAGCTGCTCGACTTTATCTGTTCTTGGCTACGGTAATCGCCAGATCCGTTTTGTACGTTGGGCCGATCTGTTCCTTTTGGCAGTGGACAGGCGCAACATCCACGGACCGTGACCATAAAGTATGCTCTATGCACCAATCTGCAATGGAATATGAAAAGAATTAAAAGGTATAAATTTGAAAGTATAACATAAGATCAAGGGGAGAATGTTAAAATTGATCTCCGCCGGTAGACCAACATGCGAACTGGCTCTTGATCTCGCGCCCTGATCAGGGGCGTCCAGCCCAATACAAGATTGGTGGATCCCTGTTGCACAATCTATAAATAGAGAGGTAGGGGTTGACGGCTAAACACAAGGTTCAGGGCTACCGTCTTCAGTTCCCCACATCAAACCCTAGATCGATCTCGAGGGGAGACTGTCAGCAACAGGAAGCCCACCGCCGACATCGGGCTCGCTTCACCGACCATCGTTGCCCTAGCACAGATCTTCATCGATGAACATGATGGCATCGTGTCTATCTAAATAGAGGTACGATCTGTGTTTTTTGGTATTGTTCTAGTGGTTAGGGTTCTTGGGAAGATCCAAAAGTCTATCACCTGCAGCATTTGGTGGAACAAGATAATGGTTGTAAACACTTTTGTTAGTCTGTAGCATTACCAAACAACACACCTACTTTAAGGGCATGTTTGGTTTGTGGCTAAATGTGCCACACTTTGCCTAAGGTTAGTCGTTCGAATTGAATAACTAACCTTAGGCAGAAAAGTTAGGCAAAGTGTGGTAACTGAGGTAGTGAACCAAACAGGCCTTAAGTGTGTATGAACTGATGATACCACAGCGTCGACAGGTAGAATCAGAGCCTTGTAAGGTTTAGATTCATGCTTTGACGGTAGTGGGATTTCATAGCAGAAGGGACATTTTTAAATACCATAACCATCTATTGGTTTCACATCAATGAAAAAGAGTAGCAACATCACGCGGTAGAATGCGCTAGTCACTGCACCATGCCTACGTTTTACAACTTGCAAACCACATTGTAATATGCAAATCAACATGAACAGAGTGACAAGGGCTGCAAGCTAGGCAATGGACGACGTACTCCGATTAATCGAGTAGGACATACTAATAAACAAATGATCTAACGGGAAGGTGGACGGGCAGGGCGTCGCCGTTTGTGATGGCCACTAGCTCCACGAAATGTAGGGTGTCGATGTTGGACGTCGAGCTTGTGAGCGAAACTTGGGAGGTTCTCATGGATGAAGTTCAAACCATATGGGTCGTGGGCGAGACAAATATGCATGAGGGCATTTTGGTCACAACAGGTAAGCAAAACAATGTTAAACTTGTTAACGACAAGCAGATGTTATTTTGGTAAAGTACGTGCGATAGCAATCTTATGTTGGCAAATACCGCGTGTGCGATATTATAATGTCCAAGGCTATTGTTGTGAGTGCTAATATTTTAAATTTCTCGCCACCATGCTATAATGGTAAAGGTTGCAAAGCATTCAAAGCAACATGCGTGCATGTGGCTGCGATAGACGCTAATAAACCATGGAACAGATAGGACTGGTACACAACGTTGAACGGAGGGCTTATTTTGCTCTGCTAATACCATCTCTATTAGTTATATAAACAACTCTCTGAATATAAATTTAAGAATTTTTTCAGAAAAACTCTTCTCTAACAGTTATGTAAAGTAAGCTCCTAAATTACAAACTTTCTACAAAACTCAATTTCATCTCTACATTTAACAACCTTGTTGGAAATTCCTAAATCAACATTGGTGCTAAGTCCATCGTGAAAAGCATACTCCATCCACTATTTTGCGTCAGCCCACCGTCCCATTAACCAAAAAATCTATCTCTAGTGCCTAGACGTCTTGATGTCATCATCGCCGAACAAGGCGTCGTTAGCGCACCTTCTGTGATGCCTTCACGTCGTCGTCGCAACCGTCTAGTCTTCCATCGATAACTCTGACCTCCCAATACATCAAAGAATGTTGTTGATATTGATTTTTGCTGTCATTTCAATTAAAAACAGAAAGAAGATCCACTTATTTTTTTGTTGACAAACACCTTTAAAAATGAGCAACAAATAAATAGAAAATTGTTGGAGCACAAACATTTTTACTCACTAAAGTGTTTTAGTAACTTTCTAAATCTACTATTTAGGGCGTTAAATTTACATAACTATTGGAGATACTCTAAGGCTGCACCCAGTCGTGTCCAACCATGCCCTAAGTAGCTCCTCCCCCTGAGTTCATAGTACTTCTTCCCCTCTTTTGCTCCAATGGCCTTTCTCTCCCTCTTCTCGGTGTGTTAGGAAAATCCCTCTCTATAGGAGAGCTCTAATCTCCCCATTCGCTAATCAATGATATTAATTGTAAAATTAACCATTTTTAAGTTTAAATACCAGATAACAATATGTATTCAGGTACTACAAATAGTGTACAATTTTTTTGAACTCTATAAATGTATAAAAATTAAATAGTTCGGTTAAAGTGTAAAAGGGAACTGAATAGTGGGATGGTGATTTAGAGAGGAGGAGAAAGAGGGGAAGTATTTAAAAATGAATAGAAAGTATAAACAAGAGAGATAAAAGAGGAATGGTTGGAATCAACCTTATAAACTTCATCATGAAATACCTTCATCAGAACTAGAGTTTTTAAAGCATTTTTTAATCTCATAAATGGAGATTTGAACCATAATTGTTGACTTCAAACCCACATTCAGATCCACCTGGCTAATAGACCACAGATATCTTTGTGTGATATACTCCCTTCGTCCAAAAATAGTATTTATTTTAGAATGTTAGTGGATTCATACAATATTTGATATACGTGTGATTATTCCTCAGACCAAACGCGTTGAAATTAAGTCATCTCTTACTTCGATGGTCAATTAAGTCATCTCTTCCTTCGATGGTCATCCGCTTACGGCGTACCACAGTTACCAAACGAACCACGCCCCACGAAGGGGCGCTGGTACACCAGATAGCAGTCCACCGTGATGTACTATTTTACATGTACCAAATGTTAAACTCGAGTATCTGAACAAATTTTCTTTTGAGTTCCACCATTTTTCACACATATACTGATATCAACAATTTTCCTGTGCCCTTTTATGCACAAATTCTCCACACACAAATTCCTATTCCACGATTTTTGGACTTGCTGCTGTCATATTGAAATCCAGAGATCCAATTTCCAACATGCCTGAATTTGTTGTAGGCACTCTCTATCACCATATGCATACAGAAACAGCAAATTGTAGTATGTGCCTACGTGGCAAAACAAATTGTCTCCTCGGTACACATGGATCGAGTGCGCCTGTGCCACATCGACATCTACTAGAGTAGATCAACAAGCAGTCGTGCAGGACACGGAGCGAGCGAGAGCCGGTGGAACCTGAACTTTGCATATGAATCATGATTGATGGCTCAGAGAGAGGAGTCTGATGAACTCCAGCTCCAGGCTTTCTTGGTCTCCTGTTTGAGCGTCCCATACAGCTCCTGAGCCACACTCAGGAGGAAACGGTCCGCACCATGGCATGCCACTAGGGAGACTGACACTGGAACACCATGGCGCACTCCAAGTGGAATGCTCAGCTGCAGCCCATGCCCGGCATAAGTACCAATCAATCAGCAACATTAATCAGTGTATCTGGATCCCATTCGGGGTTCAGCAGCTTTATACCTGGCAAAACCCAGATAGTCCGGCGATGGACAGCAATGAAAATGCTCTTGCGCGGAAGTTTTCTAATGCAACAGCCTCCATGCGCAGCTTTGGCGGAGAACCAGGAACTGTCGGTATCGCAAGGATCCCATCATCCTGCACATGAGGAACAGACCAATAAAACATTATGCGCTTCTGCTTGATTTACAAATGTAGTTGGTGCAGAGGAATTCCATGTGTTACCTTGATAAGAGCAGAAAGCGCCGACTTGAATTCAGTCTTCAGAACATGAAAATCCTCCATGGGTCCATCTTCTAATGCAATGGCTTCATGCACCCGCTCTCGGATGCCAGGGCCTAGGTTAGGTTTTACAGTTTTGACCCACTCTCCATGGTTAGCTTTGAATTCAGACCTGAAAAGGATGTTCATGTTTAAATTTCCTCATCCAAGATGGATAGGTAACTCGAGGAGGTGAGTGCAGTGCAGAACTTCATGGTGATTAACAATCTATATTCTATAAACTGTTGGCCAAGGCCAAACTATACCACTTCAGGTCCATTTATATTGGTTACTCCCTCTAGTAATAGAAGAATGCTTCCAAAATGTAGATTTTGATATCGTATTCTGATATTAGAGGGAGTGTGTTTTATGAACAATAATGTGGGCAAGAGCAAAGCATATCTTTACGACCTTTTATTTTAATATTGTGGGAATAATAAATTATGTAGTCAATATTGCATAGTATTTAGTATTATTGCTACTACATAGTTTGAATAAGTTGTAAGTGAAACCTTTGGAGGCATCGCATGACATATGAAATAACAGATAGAGCAGGTACAGATGGTGCTTCGCTTCTGGAGAAGTCGTTAATGAATTTCCCAACAGTGGGAACATTGGCGGAGACGAACTCACCAAGGTTCCTATTGTCTACTGCATCGTCTGTGACAACAAAGCCGTCCACAGCAGATAAGATTTATATTTTAGGGAAAGCAGCATAATATAAAGGTTAAGCTATATGAGTTAATAGTATTACTTACTACCAAATCTCTTAGCTACCGAAGCATTGAGAATCTGATATGTTTGGTCACTCAGAGAGCCTAAGATTTCAAAACAGTCTTTAGGAATTGTAACATGAGTTGGTTGCTTGATAGTGTTGTCAGCAGCTAGTGGCAACAACACGTTGCTTACACAAGATAACGTAGATAAATCTCTAGCAAACCATCCTGTACAATGTAATGTAAATACCAGTATCAGTCTTAACAAATACAAAGTTCTTATTTTGCAAGTAAGTAAAAAGTAGAACAATAGATGTGACTCAATTTCATAATCCATACAGGAGCAGCCAGCAATAGGGAATCAAAGTTTAAGTCGATGAAGCTACAAGGAAAACAAAGGAGAGAAATATTTACCCACCAACAGTGTCAAACATCTGTGACATTGGAATGACATTTTCTGTCGAAACCAATCCATGGGAAGGCCTGAGTCCAAATATGCCACAATAGGCAGCAGGTACCCTCACACTACCTCCAGTGTCAGTGCCTACATTAGACAAGGGGGAATGAAATGGTAAGCAAATCAATTTGCTGCTAGCCAGTGATTAATTGAGAATGTTCAGGAATATTGAGGAACCAGGAGAAGAGCCGGTGCAGGGACTGCTGACCCAGAGCGAAGTCGACGAGTTTTGCAGCAACTGCAACAGCTGATCCACTGGAGGATCCTCCAGGGACTCTATCGGGAGCGCACGGATTAGTCGGCGTGCCATAGTGCGCGTTCTCCCCATTTATGCTGTGAAAGTTGAACTGAATCTCAGTGGCCTCGTCAGCTTTGATGCAATTGCAGTCAAGATGGTGCTAGAAACGAAGTCGAGTATGAGGTGGAGGGTGGAGGCATGTGCATGTCGTCACCTGTAGGCCATCTCATCCATGACGGTCTTGCCGATGCTGATGGCGCCGGCGGCCAGCGCCGCCAGGACGACGGGGGAGGTGGCGCCGGCGGGGGCATGCGTCCTCGCCCAGTCCGGGTTGCCGAACCCAGTGACACGGCCGCTGATGTCGAAGCTGGAGGAAAAGAGAATAAATACACATGGCTTCAGCCTTGTGGATAAAATTCTAGAGAAACACTTGATTATTAAATCCAGGGGCTGCACGACGAGGATAAGGGGATTCTTGCTCACATGTCTTTGATAGCGAAGGTGAGGCCGTGAAGCGGGAGCTGCTGCTGATGCTGAGATTGCGAAGGCAGCATCTTGAATTTCTCCATGAAGGCGCCGTACTCGCCGTCCTCTAACCCCATCGCCATGCCTTCCCAGTTCTCGTCGGCCTCGTTCTTCCCGTTCCTTCTCTCGAGCCCAACCTAATCCTAGTTACTGACGCATAGGAGGACCACGTCAGGCAGTTCGATCAGGCGAATAAGCTATATGCAATCAAGACGATTGATAAGTAAAGATAGAGGGAGGAGTGCACAGGCACGTTAATTTTAGTTACTGGTTTTTTTTAATAAAGGAAGCTTATATTGAAAATACCAAGTCATTACATCAAGAGGATACAAATCCTTGAATTTTAGTTACTGGTTAGCCATCCGCCTTATAATAGATTCATACATGTATTGTCTATGCTACATACGGTGGATTTATGAATATAAAAAAACTTTATTTATAGTGGATTACGAATGCAAAGGTGAAAAAAATTACAAGCTTAGATAGTTAAATACTTATCAACTAAGCTTTATAACCATCTAGATTACTTTGTTTTCTAATTCCGCTGAGAGTTATAGACTAAGGTCCTGTTTGGGAACAAAGTTTTTGAAAACCACAAATTTTAAATACTACAGTATACTTTAGTCATGACAATACCACAGTTTATAATACCACAATTTTGGAAACTGAGGTCCAGACCTAAGTTTAGAATACCTTAAAACAACTATAGCATTTGCAATACTTCAGTTTTGAAAACAGAGATTTTAGCCAGCTTGCCAAACACCATTCTATATATAATACTGCAGTATTATTCTTCCAAAACTGTGAAAAAACTTCACTCCCAAACACCCCCTAAACAGTTTATAACTCATCTCATTTAATGTTGGTTTTATAAATTACGGGTACGTTTTTTCTGATAAAAAAAGGAGAGAGATTTTATCTAGAACTTGGAAGATCGATTCTTTTCGCTTAAGAGAGAAGAGAGTGATATATGTCTATTTGACAGAAAGCCTTATTCCGCTAGGATTTAGGGCTATTTGGCAGGGCTTCTAAACTGACTTTGGCTCCGCCTTTTGTAGGAGTCCTTCCAAATGGTCTAAGAAATAGCTCCTAATAAGGAGCATCGAAGAGTTGGAGTCATTTTTATAGAGATTAGACGGAGCCAAAAAAAATTGACTCCTCATGTCTTCTCCTCTCACTCCCCTCCTCTCGTGCCAAGAGGAGCCGTTTTGCCAAACGATTTGTTAAAAAAACACTGCCTCTTATAAAGGAACCGTTTATAAAAAAAAACCAGAACCAGAGTCATTTTTAGAGGAGTCAGGCCGTACCAAACAGGGCCTCAATTACTCCGATATGTCTCAAAGCCTCAGATATAAAACTCGTAATTGGTGCATGTCTTAGATATGGCACAGTGATGAACTTGTCATGCTGTGGGAGTAGATGTGATGAACACGTGGTTCCTCGTCTTCCATTAAATTTAAGATAATTGTCGATTTGATGGAGAGCAACACATCAATCTGACTTCAAATCATAAAGGCTTGAACTCTGAAACATTAGCATTGTATCTCCTCTGATTATCAACCGTTTCACAATTTAGTCGACCTCACTAAAAAAGCCAATTCATACTATAAATTGGAGAACACGAGCAAAAAATAAGATAAAGTTCATGTCAACTAAACTGATAATTGTAGATGAATGATTAAGCATTCAAAGTTGGAGATCGCAACCAATGACGACGACCACTCAATAATAGATTGGTCTAAAACAAAAAAACAACTCTAATGTGGAGGACTCCTATTAGTTATACTATATATGTTCTTAAATATATTTAAATATATGACACCGTTAACTTTAAAAAAAACTTTGGTCACTCGTCTGATTTAAAAAATCATGATAATTTATTTTGTTATGATTTATTTTATTATTTAAGATTGTTTGAGCATGACCTGAAATTTTACTTTTTTGAATAAGACGAGTGGTTAATTTTTTTTAAAAAAAAGTTAGTGACATCATATATTTAAGAACAGAGGGAGTATATTCTAAGGGATGTCTAAGAACTCTCTATTCACGCCATTGGTTGCCCTCAGGCCTCAACGATTCACCCTAAAAGACCCCCTAAAGCTTTAGGAGTGTCCTATCCTAAAGCCGCAGTGGTTACTCCTAATATCCTAAAGCCGCAGTGGTTACTCCTAAAGGAGACCCTACATTCAGAGACATGTCATCTGACTCCCTCGTGATGTTCTCTCTCTTCCTTCCTACACAATTTTTACACTCTAAACTATGAATTAAGCACATTATTAATTTGTACGTACCATTTTAGAATATGACAAATACATATGTGAAAAAATATATTTTAAAATATGTTAAAAATATGGTGTATTATGTTGAATTTAAAGGAAATCGTTGCAGGAGCTAGGCTTTAGGGGGATGGAGGATGGTGAAAAAGTGAGATTCAGGTGTGGGAATCGTTGAAGACAGCCTAAAGCTGATTCCAACCATTCCCTTCTTTATCTCCCCATGTTCGTACTTTCTATTTATGTTCTTACTACCTCCCATCTTTCATTCGTCCCCCTATTTTTACCTCCTCTGTAACCATTCCCTCTATTCAACTTCCCTTTACACTTTAACTGCACTATTTAACTTTTATACATCAGATTTAGAGTTCTAAAAATATACAATATTTGTAGTATTGTAATATATATTGTTTTTTAGTTAATTAAACTTTAAAATGATTGATTTTGAAGCTAAAAATTAACTTAGAATGATTTTGCAGCTAAAATATGAATTGGTGATAATGGGGGTTAGAGCTCCCATATGTAAGGGGGAGCTCCTGTCCCCTAGAATAGGGTGGCCACCAGGGTGAGCCGTTGGAGCGCGAGGGGGAATTGATGTACCCCCTCGAGCCGACAGCGGGAGTAGGAGGGTGGCCCGTTGGAGCCGGTCTAATGGGCCTACATGTTACACGACTTAGCGAACCAAAAGACAGTGACACAGCACCTTGATAAATTCTAGATGCTGACTTGTTTTGATGGTTCTTGTTGAATTCGATGGATTTTTTATGTCAAACAAAAGCCATCTGTTAGATTATGAAATTATATGTTCATTCGTAGGTGGATCATCGAAAATAAAGTTCATATGAGTTCAGGACAACTGTTTTACTATAGGCTGATTTTGGATTCCAGGAAGGACTCAAACTTCTATTGACTCTACAACTTGGTTTGGATGCCCCTACTAACCTCCAAAGGTGGTGTACAAGGTGGAGGACATCCTTAAATATCTTTAAGATGTTGTCCATATCTTTGAGCCTTGCTCCAACTTGAGTCAAAGTCGCAAGCTTGTATGACAAGCCCAAAACAATGTCTCAACATCCGATAGAAAATGCAACAATTTGTCATGACGATTTGAAGGCCTTGACGATGTGAAATTAAAATAGAACTATATATATTCCAAATCTTGTCAAACAAATTTTTCAACAAGTGCTTATTGACCATAATTGCACTCCATATGGAAACGTTAAGACCTTCCCAACAAAGTACTATTGGGTTATCAACAAATTGAATGTTGAACTTTAATGAGCTTGCACAACAAGATCGATCTTGTGCATGTTGTATCTGTATCACTTCTCTTGCTAAGGCCATAGAAATAATATTTTCTAATTTTACATCGACATCATTGTTTCATAAAACAATGAAAGCAATACTATTAGGTAGCAACAAATTCTTACTTATATTGGTGTGGAAACATAAGAACAAGTTCACCATGTCTTTTACTTTTATGAGTGTATCTAGGGGTGGGGAAAAAATTGAAACCTATTACCCGAACCTGCACCTGATCTACTCGAACCCAAATTACCTAAACAATACTTCATATTCTATGTCAAAAAATCCGAAATTATATTGGGTTAATCGGGTAGCATGCCTTGGTACCCGATTTACCCGAAATTTTATGTTATCTGTGATGTATAATATATACTCTTGTGGTATGATGACTTTATGTGAACTCTTTAATTCACTAAGTTGTTGTATATAATGTATTATGTTTGCATGGTTCTATCAGTTCTAGTTTTAGTTCAATCATTTCTATTTTCAGTGCGATGGACTGCTAGTTCTCTTGATTATCCAAGTACCATGTGATGTGGCAATGCTAACACTATGAATTTAATTTGTAATGTGTGAATTGTGAAGGTGATATATTTGTGCAATTTGGATGGCCTATTGATGTTGTAACTTAATTATTTACTATACCCTCATATTGTGTTGAGCCTACCAATATATTGCATTGGATGAACTCTAATCGGGTAAATTGGGATTACCCGAACTCGAATTACTGAAAGGGAATTAGGCTTACACCTAGTCCCCAAATAATTTTGGTGGTTGAATTGCCCAACACAAATATTGGACTAACTAGTTTGCTCTAGTGTATAAGTTATACAGGTGCAAAAGGTTCACACTCAGCCAATAAAAAGATCAAGTTTTGGATTCAACAAAAGAGCAAAGAGGCAACCGAGGGCACCTCTGGCTGGAGGCACCGGACTGTCCGGTGTGCATCGGACAGTGTCCGGTGCGCCCAGAGGACTCCAACTCAAACTCTTCGCCCTCGGGAATTCTCGGAAGCCGGCGCGCTATAATTCACCGGACTGTCCGGTGTGCACCGGACATGACCGGTGCTCCAAGGAAGCGCGGTCTCCGGAACTCGCCAGCCTCGGGTTCGCGCGGCAGCCGCTCCGCTAAAATTCACCGGACTGTCCAGTGTGCACCGGACTGTCCGGTGTGCCAGTGGAGCAACGGCTATTTCGGCGCCAACGGCTCCCTGCGGCGCATTTAATGCGCGTTCTGCGCGCGCAGTCGTCAGGCGTGCCCATACCGGCGCACCGGACAATGAATAGTTGTTGTCCGGTGTGCACCGGACATCCAGGCGGGCCCAGAAGTCAGAAGCTCCAACGGTCAGAATCCAACGGCAGTGATGACGTGGCAGGGGCACCGGACTGTCCGGTGCGCCATCGAACAGAAGCCTCCAGCCAACGGTCATGTTTGGTGGTTGGGGCTATAAATACCCCAACCACCCCACCATTCATTGCATCCAAGTTTTCCAACTTCCAACCACTTACAAGAGCTAGGCATTCAATTCTAGACACACCAAAAGAGATCAAATCCTCTCCAATTCCACTCAAGCCTTTAGTGACTAGCGAGAGAGATTTGCCGTGTTCTTTTGAGCTCTTTGCGCTTGGATCGCTTTCTTTCTTTCTCATTTGTTCTTGTGATCAAAACTCAATTGTAACCAAGGCAAGAGGCACCAATTGTGTGGTGGCCCTTGCGGGGAAGTTTTGTTCCCGTTTGATTGAGAAGAAGAAAAGCTCACTCGGTCCGAGGGACCGTTTGAGAGAGGGAAGGGTTGAAAGAGACCCGGCCTTTGTGGCCTCCTCAACGGGGAGTAGGTTTGCAAGAACCGAACCTCGGTAAAACAAATCCACGTGTCTCACTCTTCATTTGCTTGCGATTTGTTTTCCACCCTCTCTCGCGGACTCGTTTATATTTCTAACGCTAACCCGGCTTGTAGTTGTGATTATTTTTGAGATTTTCAGTTTCGGCCTATTCACCCCCCCCTCTAGGCGACTATCAATTGGTATCAGAGCCTGGTGCTTCATTAGAGCCTAACCGCTCGAAGTGATGTCGGGAGATCACACCAAGAGGGAGATGGAGACCGGCGACAACAAGCCCACTACAAGCCAAGGGAGCACTTCATCGGAAGAGTCCCGCACCAAGAGAAGGGAGAAGAAGAAGAACTCCTCCAAGCGGAAGGAGAAAAGATCTTCTTCTTCTCACCACAAGGAGAAGAAGGAAAAATCTTCTTCTCACAAGCCGCATCGGAGTGGGGACAAGCACAAGAGGATGAGGAAGGTGGTCTACTACGAGACCGACACTTCATCGACATCCACCTCCGGCTCCGATGCGGCGTCCGTCACTTCTAAACGCCAAGAGCGTAAGAAGTATAGTAAGATCCCCCTACGCTACCCTCGCACTCCTAAACATACACCTTTACTTTCCGTCCCATTAGGCAAACCACCAACTTTTAATGGTGAAGATTATGCTATGTGGAGCAATTTAATGCGATTTCATCTAACCTCTCTCCACAAAAGTATATGGGATGTTGTTGAGTATGGTGTACAGGTACCATCCGTAGGGGATGAGGACTATGACACGGACGAAGTAGCCCAAATCGAGCACTTCAACTCCCAAGCCGCAACCATTCTCCTTGCCTCTCTAAGCAAGGAGGAATACAACAAAGTGCAAGGGTTGAAGAACGCAAATGAGATTTGGGACCTACTCAAGACGGCGCACGAGGGTGATGAACTCACAAAGATCACCAAGCGGGAAACGATCGAGGGGGAGCTCGGTCGCTTCCGTCTTCGCCAAGGGGAGGAGCCACAAGACATGTACAACCGGCTCAAGACCTTGGTGAACCAAGTGCGCAACCTCGGGAGCGCAAAATGGGATGACCACGAGGTGGTTAAGGTCATTTTAAGAGCACTTATTTTCCTTAACCCCACTCAAGTACAATTAATTCGTGGTAATCCTAGATATCCACTAATGACTCCCGAGGAAGTTATCGGGAATTTTGTAAGCTTTGAATGCATGATTAAGGGCTCAAAGAAAATCAACGAGCTTGACGAGCCTTCCACATCCGAGGCGCAACCGGTGGCCTTCAAGGCAACGGAGGAGAAGAAGGAGGAGTCTACACCAAGTAGACAACCAATTGATGCCTCCAAGCTCGACAACGAGGAGATGGCCCTAATCATCAAAAGCTTCCGGCAAATCCTCAAGCAACGGAAGGGGAAGGATTACAAATCCCGTTCCAAGAAGGTTTGCTACAAGTGTGGTAAGCCCGGTCACTTTATTGCAAAATGTCCTATGTCTAGTGACAGTGACAGGGGCGACGACAAGAAAGGAAGAAGAAAGGAGAAGAAAAAGTACTACAAGAAGAAGGGCGGCGATGCCCATGTTTGTCGGGAGTGGGACTCCGACGAAAGCTCAAGCGACTCCTCCGACGACGAGGACGCCGCCAACATCGCCGTCACCAAAGGGCTTCTCTTCCCCAACGTCGGCCACAAGTGTCTCATGGCCAAGGACGGCAAAAAGAAGGTAAAATCAAGGTCCTCCACTAAATATGAAACATCTAGTGATGAGGATGATGATAAAAATGAGGAGGATAACTTGCGCATTCTTTTTGCCAACCTTAACATGGAACAAAAAGAAAAATTGAATGAGCTAATTAGTGCCATCCATGAAAAGGATGATCTCTTGGACTCCCAAGAGGACTTCCTAATCAAGGAAAATAAGAAACATGTTAAGGTTAAAAATGCTTATGCTCTAGAGGTAGAAAAATGTAACAAATTATCTAGTGAGCTAAGCACCTGCCATGACACTATTGCCAACCTTAGAAATGAAAATGCCAAATTAATTACTAAGGTTGACTCTCATGTTTGTATTGGTTCAATTCCCAATCTTAGAAATGATAATGATGATTTGCTTGCTAGGATTGATGAATTGAATGTTTCTCTTGCTAGTCTTAGATTAGAAAATGAAAATTTGATTGCTAAGACTAAAGATTTTGATGTTTGCAATGCTACTATTTCCGACCTTAGAACTAAAAATGATTTGTTGCATGCTAAGGTCATTGAATTAAAATCTTGCAAACCCTCTACATCTAATGTTGAGCATATTTCTATTTGTACTAGATGTAGAGATATTAATGTTGATGCTATCCATGATCACCTAGCCTTAATTAAAAAACAAAATGATCACATAGCACAACTTAATGCTAAGATTAGAGAGCATGACTTAGAAAATGAAAAATTTAAACTTGCTAGAAGCATGCTCTATAATGGGAGACGCCCTGGCATTAAGGACGGCATTGGCTTCCAAAAGGGAGACAATGTCAAAATTAATGCCCCTCCAAAGAACTTATCTAACTTTGTTAAGGGCAAGGCTCCCATGCCTCAGGATAACGAGGGTTACATTTTGTACCCTGCCGGCTATCCTGAGAGCAAGATTAGGAAAATTCATTCTAGGAAGTCTCACTCTGGTCCTAATCATGCTTTCATGTATAAGGGTGAGACATCTAGTTCTAGGCAACCAACCTGTGCCAAGTTGCCTAGAAAGAAAATTCCTAATGCATCAAATGATCACAGCATTTCATTTAAAACTTTTGATGCATCTTATGTTTTAACTAACAAATCCGGCAAGGTAGTTGCCAAGATTGTTGGGGGCAAACACAAGGGCTCCAAGACTTGTGTTTGGGTACCCAAAGTTCTTGTTTCTAATGCCAAAGGACCCAAAACCGTTTGGGTACCTAAAACAAAGAACTAAACTTGTTTTGTAGGTTTATGCATCCGGGGGCTCAAGTTGGATACTCGACAGCGGGTGCACAAACCATATGACAGGGGAGAAAAGGATGTTCTCCTCATATGAGAAAAACCAAGATCCCCAACGAGCTATCACATTCGGGGATGGAAATCAAGGTTTGGTCAAAGGATTGGGTAAAATTGCTATATCTCCTGACCATACTATTTCCAATGTTTTTCTTGTAGATTCTTTAGATTACAATTTGCTTTCTGTATCCCAATTATGTAAAATGGGCTACAACTGTCTATTTACTGATATTGGTGTTACTGTCTTTAGAAGAAGTGATGATTCAATAGCATTTAAGGGAGTGTTAGAGGGTCAGCTATACTTGGTTGATTTTGATAGAGCTGAACTCGACACTTGCTTGATTGCTAAGACTAACTTGGGTTGGCTTTGGCACCGCCGACTAGCCCATGTTGGAATGAAGAATCTTCACAAGCTTCTAAAGGGAGAACACATTTTAGGACTAACCAATGTTCATTTTGAGAAAGACAGGATCTGTAGCGCATGCCAAGCCGGGAAGCAAGTTGGTGTCCATCATCCACACAAAAACATCATGACTACCGACAGGCCACTGGAGCTCCTTCACATGGATTTATTCGGCCCGATCGCTTACATAAGTATCGGTGGTAGTAAGTATTGTCTTGTAATTGTGGATGATTATTCTCGCTTCACTTGGGTATTCTTTTTGCAGGAAAAATCACAAGCCCAAGAGACCTTAAAAGGGTTCTTGAGACGAGCTCAAAATGAGTTCGGCTTAAGGATCAAGAAAATTAGAAGCGACAACGGGACGGAGTTCAAGAACTCTCAAATTGAAGGCTTCCTTGAGGAGGAGGGCATCAAGCATGAGTTCTCCTCTCCCTACACTCCACAACAAAATGGTGTAGTGGAGAGGAAGAATCGAACTCTATTGGACATGGCAAGAACCATGCTTGATGAGTACAAGACGCCGGATCGATTTTGGGCCGAGGCGGTCAACACCGCCTGCTACGCCATCAACCGGTTATATCTTCACCGAATCCTCAAGAAGACATCTTATGAACTCCTAACCGGTAAAAAGCCCAATATTTCATATTTTAGAGTTTTTGGTAGCAAATGTTTTATACTTGTTAAAAGAGGTAGAAAATCTAAATTTGCTCCTAAAACTGTAGAAGGCTTTTTACTAGGATATGACTCAAACACAAGGGCATATAGAGTCTTTAACAAGTCCTCAGGACTTGTTGAAGTTTCTTGTGACGTTGTGTTTGATGAGACTAACGGCTCTCAAGTAGAGCAAGTTGATCTTGATGAAATAGGTGAAGAACAGGCTCCATACATAGCGCTAAGGAACATGTCCATTGGGGATGTGTGTCCTAAGGAATCCGAAGAGCCTTCAAATGCACAAGATCAACCATCCTCCTCCATGCAAGCATCTCCACCAACTCAAATTGAGGATGAGGCTCAAGATGTTGAACAAGAAGATCAAGAAGATGAGTCACCTCAAAATGACGGCAATGATCAAGGGAGAGATGCAAATGATGAAGACAAGGAGGATGAACAACCAAGGCCGCCACACCCAAGAGTCCACCAAGCAATTCAACGAGATCACCCCGTCGACACCATCCTCGGCGACATTCATAAGGGGGTAACTACTCGATCTCGTGTTGCACATTTTTGTGAACATTACTCTTTTGTTTCCTCTATTGAGCCACACAGGGTAGAGGAAGCACTTCAAGATTCGGATTGGGTGATGGCGATGCAAGAGGAGCTCAACAACTTCACAAGGAACGAGGTATGGCACTTAGTTCCACGTCCTAACCAAAATGTTGTAGGAACCAAGTGGGTTTTCCGCAACAAGCAAGACGAGCATGGTGTGGTGACTAGGAACAAAGCTCGACTCGTGGCCAAGGGGTATTCACAAGTCGAAGGTTTGGATTTTGGTGAAACCTATGCACCCGTAGCTAGGCTTGAGTCAATTCGTATATTATTAGCCTATGCTACTTACCATGGCTTCAAGCTCTACCAAATGGACGTGAAGAGTGTCTTCCTCAATGGACCAATCAAGGAGGAGGTCTATGTTGAGCAACCTCCCGGCTTTGAAGACAGTGAGTACCCTAACCATGTTTATAGGCTCTCTAAGGCGCTTTATGGGCTCAAGCAAGCCCCAAGAGCATGGTATGAATGCCTTAGAGATTTCCTTATTGCAAATGGCTTCAAAGTCGGCAAGGCCGATCCTACTTTATTCACTAAGACTCTTGACAATGATTTGTTTGTATGCCAAATTTATGTTGATGATATCATATTTGGGTCTACTAACAAATCTACATGTGAAGAATTTAGTAGGATCATGACACAAAAATTCGAGATGTCAATGATGGGGGAGTTGAAGTATTTTCTAGGATTCCAAGTCAAGCAACTCCAAGAGGGCACCTTCATTAGCCAAACGAAGTATACTCAAGACATTTTAAGCAAGTTTGGAATGAAGGATGCCAAGCCCATCAAGACACCCATGGGAACTAATGGGCATCTCGACCTCGACACGGGAGGTAAGTCCGTGGATCAAAAGGTATACCGGTCGATGATTGGTTCATTGCTTTATTTATGTGCATCTCGACCGGACATTATGCTTTCCGTATGCATGTGTGCAAGATTCCAAGCCGACCCTAAGGAATCACACCTTACGGCCGTAAAACGAATCTTGAGATATTTGGGGTATACTCCTAAGTTTGGGCTTTGGTACCCTCGGGGATCCACTTTTGATTTGATTGGTTATTCGGATGCCGATTGGGCGGGGTGTAGGATTAATAGGAAGAGCACATCGGGGACTTGCCAGTTCTTGGGAAGATCCTTGGTGTCTTGGGCTTCAAAGAAGCAAAATTCGGTCGCTCTTTCTACCGCCGAAGCCGAGTATATTGCCGCAGGCCATTGTTGCGCGCAACTGCTTTGGATGAGGCAAACCCTGCGGGACTACGGTTACAAATTAACCAAAGTCCCCTTGCTATGTGATAATGAGAGTGCAATCAAAATGGACGACAATCCCGTCGAGCATAGCCGCACTAAACACATAGCCATTCGGTATCATTTTCTTCGGGATCACCAGCAAAAGGGGGATATCGAGATTTCTTACATTAACACTAAAGATCAATTAGCCGATATCTTTACCAAGCCTCTTGATGAGCAATCTTTTACCAGACTTAGGCATGAGCTCAATATTCTTGATTCTAGAAATTTCTTTTGCTAATCTTGCACACATAGCTCATAAATATACCTTTGATCATGTCTCTTCTATATGCTATGACTAATGTGTTTTCAAGAGAATTTCAAACCAAGTCATAGGTATATTGAAAGGGAATTGGAGTCTTCGGCGAAGACAAGGCTTCCACTCCACTCTACTACTCATTCTTCGCCGTCGCTCCGCATCATCTCTCCAACTTTGGTATAATCTTCACTCATTCATTTCATGACCAAAGGAGGAGAAAGTACTTCATTGGGCTCTAATGATTCCGTTTTTGGCGATTCATGCCAAAGGGGGAGAAAAAATGAGCCCAAAGCAAAAGGACCGCACCACCACCTATTTTTAAAAATTTGATGATTTTAAATTGGTAAAATTCAAAATTGGTATCTCTTTGTGTTCTAAAGGGGGAGCAACTAGTATTTTCAAATTGATGTCTTAAAACCCTCTTGAACACTAAGAGGAGACCTTATTTGAGGGGGAGTTTTGTTTAGTCAAAGGAAAAGCATTTGAACAAAGAAAGAAAATTTCAAATCTTGAAAATGCTTTGCAAAATCTTATTCATTTACCTTTGATTATCTTGCAAAATGACTTTGAAAAGAATTTACAAAAGAGTTTGCAAAAAAAAACAAAACTTATGGTGCAAATGAGGTCCAATATGTCAAAAACAAAGAAAACAATCTATGCGCATTCATATAAGTATTTATATTGGCTAAATTCCAAGCAACCTTTGCACTTACATTATGCAAACTAGTTCAATTATGCACTTCTATATTTGCTTTGGTTTGTGTTGGCATCAATCACCAAAAAGGGGGAGATTGAAAGGGAATTAGGCTTACACCTAGTCCCCAAATAATTTTGGTGGTTGAATTGCCCAACACAAATATTGGACTAACTAGTTTGCTCTAGTGTATAAGTTATACAGGTGCAAAAGGTTCACACTCAGCCAATAAAAAGATCAAGTTTTGGATTCAACAAAAGAGCAAAGAGGCAACCGAGGGCACCTCTGGTTGGAGGCACCGGACTGTCCGGTGTGCACCGGACAGTGTCCGGTGCGCCCAGAGGACTCCAACTCAAACTCTTCGCCCTCGGGAATTCTCGGAAGCCGGCGCGCTATAATTCACCGGACTGTCCGGTGTGCACCGGACATGTCCGGTGCTCCAAGGAAGCGCGGTCTCCGGAACTCGCCAGCCTCGGGTTCGCGCGGCAGCCGCTCCGCTAAAATTCACCGGACTGTCCGGTGTGCACCGGACTGTCCGGTGTGCCAGCGGAGCAACGGCTATTTCGGCGCCAACGGCTCCCTGCGGCGCATTTAATGCGCGTTCTGCGCGCGCAGTCGTCAGGCGTGCCCATACCGGCGCACCGGACAATGAATAGTTGTTGTCCGGTGTGCACCGGACATCCAGGCGGGCCCAGAAGTCAGAAGCTCCAACGGTCAGAATCCAACGGCAGTGATGACGTGGCAGGGGCACCGGACTGTCCGGTGCGCCATCGAACAGAAGCCTCCAGCCAACGGTCATGTTTGGTGGTTGGGGCTATAAATACCCCAACCACCCCACCATTCATTGCATCCAAGTTTTCCAACTTCCAACCACTTACAAGAGCTAGGCATTCAATTCTAGACACACCAAAAGAGATCAAATCCTCTCCAATTCCACTCAAGCCTTTAGTGACTAGCGAGAGAGATTTGCCGTGTTCTTTTGAGCTCTTGCGCTTGGATCGCTTTCTTTCTTTCTCATTTGTTCTTGTGATCAAAACTCAATTGTAACCAAGGCAAGAGGCACCAATTGTGTGGTGGCCCTTGCGGGGAAGTTTTGTTCCCGTTTGATTGAGAAGAAGAAAAGCTCACTCGGTCCGAGGGACCGTTTGAGAGAGGGAAGGGTTGAAAGAGACCCGGCCTTTGTGGCCTCCTCAACGGGGAGTAGGTTTGCGAGAACCGAACCTCGGTAAAACAAATCCACGTGTCTCACTCTTCATTTGCTTGCGATTTGTTTTCCACCCTCTCTCGCGGACTCGTTTATATTTCTAACGCTAACCCGGCTTGTAGTTGTGATTATTTTTGAGATTTTCAGTTTCGGCCTATTCACCCCCCCTCTAGGCGACTATCAATTACCAACCAAAAATTTTCAAGTACCCGCTTATTTTGGGTACACTCTAGGTAGCAGTTTTCAAAACTGAATTTTTGGATAACCCGAATGTCCATCCCTAGGTGCATCTATAGGTGTCATGCCCTCTTAATTCTCCCCTTCTTGACAACAAATCATCACCGGTTTAAATTTAGTTGGAGGACATGTTGTAGGTAGTAACCAATAGTGATCCCTTCTTGAAATTTAATGTGTTTCTTCAAAATAAAACTTGGAGGCCTTCATGTGACATGATATGACTATTACAATTGCATACCTTTAGTTGATCATATTGTTTCTCAATAAAAATTGAATTCATATTTGAACAAATGTAAAATGGGTCTATAATATAGTCTCTGTTACAATTATATTTTTCCAATAAAGTTATAAGTTTGCTTAGTTAAACATAGTGAATCAACACAAAAAATTCTTTCAAACTACTTAGGGCACACAAGGTATCGAACTCAATATAATATAGAGTATTTAAACACGCTAACAATTATAACCCATCTTTTCAGTTGCAATTAGAAGCGGATGTCTATTTTTAGCACAAGTGCTTGGTTTAAAAAATCATCATTCACTAGTTGTGGCAGAAGTATAATGGGATTACTACACACAATTCTTATTTATTACATAGATTGGTAGGACAACCATCACACGACAAAGGAAAATCAAAAGAATGTTCTAATATAACATCATTAATGGACAAAACCAACACAAAGAGAGTTCTTGTCTGAAATTATTACTTGTTATTTTTCTATCACGTTGTCCTTTTTATTGTGTACATGTTCCAATATATTAGTTCCAACTATAGGCAAAGCAACATGATCTATTTGTACACTTTCAAATTTTAGATGAGGGTGTTATATCATTTGAAAAAATATATTCTTTTTTTCTAAAAAGCTCATTCTTTCTTCTTTTGTCCTTAAAAGATCTTTGTTTAAAATTTGAGCGGTAGTCATAGATAAAAGATTAATTCAGCTGCCATTATATTTGAATGAGTATTAATTAGCAACTACATTTTACATGATATTATATTTAGATATCCATTATTTACTAATAATAAACTAAATGCTTGTAAATGTACCATATCAAAATCGACACTATCCTTATAAGAACTAAGGCAAAATTCAGTACATGTAATTTTAGTTATCTTTATATTATTGGATGTAGTATGGATGTGGGTGTAGTCTTGTAGTCAAGCCAATCTTATCGACCAACTCTAAGCTTATAATGTCGTTGCCACTCTCGCTTTCAACGATGACACGATAACATCGCATCTTCGTAATAAAAGTATGTCAAGAACAAGGTATTGAACTAGTTTTGCTTCGTTTTCTCTATTTGAGAATTGAGCACACATTGTGCAAATTCTTTATTATGTTCAGGAAGAGGCCATAACAACGTTGTTGTAGCAATAGAGGATGATGGTAGTATACTCCCTACAGTTTATATCTTCACAATTACTTCATTCATCCGTTTGGACAATCAATGATGTCCTGCAATTCACTCTTAAAACGATACTAATGATTTGATATTGTTAGAAATCAAAATAAATCCTTAACAACTATTATAAGGGCCAGCGGAAATACACTCTCACATCTCTAACCTAACTCTTACAAGTGTACTTGCTAATGCAAAATAGTGAGCGGGTGCAACCAAATGGTTGCTTCGTGATACTTGTGAGAGTGTGCCACCAATATTGCAAGGATCTTTTCCCTGTACTGTTCTAAATATATGGAGTTTGGAAAACACATAAAGATAAATAATTTATGTGGCACACAAGTTAGTAACATATAACAACACTCAATAAAATGTACGGAGCACTTATCAAAATTGCTGGCATAAACGTTTTTTTTGAACTAGTTCAAACAAGCAAACACAAATGACCAAAAAGGATGCATACACTTATATTTTCTCTCTCTTTGTATTGTGCGTCCCTTTTTTGTGCACTTGCCTTTTTCTATATGTTCTCCTCTTAAACTGTCATAAAAACAAGGTACAATAAAAATACTATCATAAAATTCTCCTACGGCGATCTCACCTTTTATGGCTGAACTTACATAGAGGATTTTATAATCTAATAGCCTCAAATACAAAAAAAACCGACAACAATAAAGTTGTAGCTATGACTTTTGTCTGTATTGTGGATATACGGAACGACCTTTTGATGAAGGAAAGTGAAGATATTGATCCGATATATTAAATTGGATACAAATTTCTACGTCACACGCAAACTTATTACTGACATGGACTGCAACAATGTTTTCTGGAATTCTCATAGTCGATAATTTTTATAAGTTTTCTAGAAATCGCTAAAAATACTAAAACCTGAGTATGTACGAGGGATTTACGAGCCAAAGGCAAGCGAGGAGGCGGCAGCGCGTTGTGAGATCAGTAGATCACAGTGACCAGTAGGGACGAAGAAAGTACTTATGATGCTCATGTAGTCATGTGGCCGCCCCTTGTCTTGTACGTTTTATCTTCCACGGACATGTTTGGTAGGTTCACTCCTCTATGTGTAGTAATCGACTAATCGTTCATCATCTCATAGATCCATTAAAGAAACCGCACTGTTTACCGGTTCCATCTCTACTGCGCAGGACACCGCTACTACGGATCACGGAACGTACCCGGCGCATGGAGGATTGGCAAAACCTGCGATGCGATTTCCGTGTTGCTCTCTCGCCCGCGCGTCGTCCACCCCGGACCCCGCACGCCCAATTATTGTCCAAGTCTAACTGCTCGCGCGCGCAATCATCATGCTCGCTCCCTGTTCCCTTCCTCACAACCATTCGGCGCTTTCACAGATCACTCACCTGTTCCCTTCCTCACATCCATTCGGCGCTTTCACAGATCACTCACAGCCAGGCTCCATGGAGTATTATTTGAAGTCTATTAGCTCCTTTAATTACTAGACGTTCCATCTTCTACAGTTCTACGGCGTCATCCCAAGCATGTGAGCTATGTGGTTGTGTCCTATCCAGCGGGCAGAGTAGCTCCCACGTTTTTTTGTTCCCGCGTGCGTTTTTTTTTTTTTTTTTTTGCCTGGAGATTTGCGTGCGGCGGCTAGCGTCGGCCAGACGGCCACCTCCACACCAGAAGGCCAAAAGGGCCATGTACACATTAAAACCCAATTTTTAGTTTTTAGCATTTATTTCAAAGAGTTATAGGAGTATACAAATTAAAATCACTCATAAACTTTTTAGCCTGTCCCATCATTTTTTGGAAAACTTTTTAGCATGCTTTTGAAGTTGCTCTTACATCATCCACCCACAAAAAAAATTGAAGTCATCTCTTATTTTCTCTTCTCTTCTCTACTATAAAGCAATAATTTCAACGACAATTCTACGTCACGTGTAGAGTGTATGCCACTAGGTTGCATAGATTTTAGATAACGGAAACTGATTCTCGCCTCTGCGAAACCGCATACAACGTTTATTATTACACTGTTTCATATATTGGCTGCTGTCCTAGGAACAAAATAAATTATGAGGGCAAATTCTATTATTAAGTTTCCACCCATAACTAGCAAAAACATCCATGGCGATAATCTCCAAGGTCCAGCTCACAGTCTGGATGTTCTCCTTTGTCTCGTCCTCATGATGCAGCAATGCACAAAACTACAACCAAAATATTCCCCTGAAAACAACATGCATAACAAGTTGTGTAACTTTGTCAAAAAATAAATCATTCCGATAACGCCAAATAGCCCAGCAAAGGGCAGCCGCCCTAACAAAAATAATATTGTTTTTTGGTAACAACTCCGGATAGCCAGTTTCGTAGCATATGAGTAGTCGACGTAGATGTTGTTAATCCAGTAGCTATATTCACCACCCTCTAAAAATGTTTTACCATGGTGACAATCGAAGAATAAATGTTTAATTGTTTCATTACAATTGCAGAAACAACCACTTTTGACTATCTTTTCGATTGTGTTTCGCCGAATTATCCTTTGTGAGAATCACCCCATTTTGAAGGTACCAAAGAAAAATCTTAATCTTTAGCGGAACTTTTAAATAGGGCTGGGCATTCGGTCTATTAGGGTAATTCGGTTCGGTCTATTCGGGTTTCTGAAATTTCGGGTTCTGAAAAATGAGAACCGAAATTTCCAAAAATATTTTAGGAACCGAACCCGAATAGACTCACAATTTCGGTTCGGTCTATTCGGTCCACCGAATAGACCCGAATTGTAGAGAGACTAGTATATTTTGTTAAAATATAGACAATGAATAATTAATTGAAAGTACTATTACTACAACAAGTGACTATAAAAATTAGCATACAAAGATATATATACTATCGTTTAGATGATATCATTATTTCTAGCTAATAAGTTCATCAATCATATAATAATACCATCACATATTAAGAGCTTTTTTATATTTCGGGTTATTAGGTCTATTCGGGTTTTATAGGTTAGGAACCGAACCCGAACCCATAACCCGAAATATAGCACATATAGGAACCGAACCCGAACCCGAAAACCCGAATAGACCAATAATTCGGTCTATTCGGGTTCGGTTCGGGTTCGGGTTCGGTTTTCGGTTTTAAAATGCCCACCCCTACTTTTAAACTCCAAATGAGTTTGTGAGCGAAAGGAGGATTGTGGTTCAATAGGTGTAGATACATCGAACGAACTTTAAATTGACCATTGTGATTCAAGTTCCATGTGAAAGTCTCTCATTTGATAAACCAATATGCGTGATTTTGGCTACTAGATTATTCCATTAGTTTAGGTTATTTCCTACCAAGACTCTTCTAAAAGAGATATGTATTGTTGTAATCATCATAACATTTGCAACTGTTTCATATGGATAGTGTGTGATGTTCTAAAGAATCGGGTATTGTTCCTTCAAAGTTTGTCTTCCTAGTGCCTACCCATATGTCCTCCTAGAACTTTATTTGTGATCCATCCTTAATATTGAAAGAACCACAATCAAGAACTTGGTTCTTAATTTTTTAAATACTTTTCCAAAAATGAGAATCATTTGGTTTGGTTTGAACCTGAGAGGGGTTTTTGGTGGATAGATATTTATTTCTAAGCAAAGATTGCCATGGCCCATCTCCGTTAAGCAAGTTGAAGATCCACTTGCTAAAAAACTTTTATTTTTTATTGCCAAATCAGCAATTCCTAGACCTCTTCGGTCTTTAGTCGACAAAAGATGTCCCATCTGGCAAGTCTATATTTTTTTCATATCTTTGTTTCCTTACCAATAAAGTCTAGACCTATATTGATCTAGTTTTGTTTTATAACCTCTTTAGGCATATAAAAAAACATAGTAAACATGAGCAGACTGATAAGCACTGAGTTTAAGAGGACTAATCTACATCCATAAGGAAGATGTTTTGCTTTCTAGGAGGCTATTTTTTCTCTCGAACCTTTCTTTTATAATCCTCCGATCATTGTAGGTTGCACAAATAGACCATGAAACCCACCAACACCTCTATTAGTGAACTTTTATCCTACATATAGGCTGTGAGAAAACCACCTAAGTCCAATATGACAGAAAACCACACGCGACGCAAGGCTGACACATAATACCATTTCGCTAGGTAATGGAGAACGAGCGACCGGGCATATCTATAAAAAAGAGGATCATACCCTCTTTTGAACTCATATCTTTCTAAACATTTTGGTTAAGATAAAGTATAGTATTTGTTTCTGTGTGTCATCGTAACACACGTGTATTGTACATGCATGAGGGTCGAGGAATGGCTGGCTGCTCGCCTGCTCGGGAGTCCAGACGCTGATGCTACAAATGCGTTGCGCATGTCCGTACATGTACATTGGTGTTTAATATAGAGACTCTTGAGATGTTTAAAGGGGGCATTTGCAAAAATAAATAAATCGTGGAGCCATATATATGTGAATAGACGTCTCTAGCTCGTAACCCAAGTAGTAATAGACGACTCCACTTCTCATGTACGAATTCGTCGTCTGTTTTATCGATCCGATGGTCTACAGATGTATTCGCTTCAATATTTAGTAATAGACTATATTTGTAGACATTTCATTATATAATAGAGTCTCTTAGGCCATTTCCAGTGGAAGTTTCATCATAATTTTATTTCTCATTAATTGAGATGTCACGACATGACAATGATATTTATGATAAGAGAGAGTGAGAGAGTTTCATGGAAGGAGAGATTCAGAATAGACGGTTTCATAGATAAGACATTAAAAACTATCTATTGTGATTGAAGAACCGTTTTAGTGTATCTACACTATACAAGTATACATCCCTTATGCATGCAGCTTTCTTCAGTCTAGACTCTGGACGCACGAGCAGTTGGAGCCGGGGCAGCTCTGATGAACTGCCGCGGCAGCGACGATCCAGCGGCTCGCGTTAATGCCGCTGGGGCCTGCATGGCCTCGGGAGGCAACCGATGCAGCTGCAATGAAAGCCACCATAAAGCGACAGCTGCTGGCTGCTGTCTTGCTGCCGCCATGGCCCATGACCCCATCCTGTGAGAGCTGCAATGCACTGCTAGCTTCTACTAGCAGCTTCTGTAGATCGTGGTCCGCCACCAGTACTCCTCCTCCTCTGGCCTCTCTCTGCTTCACTGTATGCTGCTACTACGTAGGTAGTACAGAGCACAGTACGTGTTCTATCTTCTCCTCCCAAACCAGAGTCCCATCTCATAAACATAAATCCATCCATCGAAAAACGACCTGTCGTCCTCTAGTTGAAACAGAAAGCTTGCGAGTAAACATTCCTCCGCGGGCGCTGCCGTTTGACCGGACCGCACGCTGTCGGCTGTCCTTCACCGATGCATCGGTCCGGGGGGCGCCTGGGCCCCGCAGATGGCGCTGCCGTGCCTTCGCCGAGCCCGCCCCCAGCTCTGCGGGTCTCTTTGGAGGCACAAGTGCTTCAAGAATCTGACACTTCCGTTGACGGACGCTGAAGCATGGAACGAGCGAACTGCGCTGCCCTGCCTGCGCCGCACAGCACGGACGTGATGAGCAGAGCCCATGCCTGCTAGCTTGCTTTGTCTTCACTCCTCATCCAGACTGCATGCCAGCGCTAGATCCTTTGCCGGCCCTGCTGCAGACGCCTTTTTATCTTTTCTACCCACGATCGTTCTTGCTTCTGATCTTGGGTTCGACGAGGTTGACGTCCTGCTGGCCCTTGGCCCTTGGTTTGTGCTTGCTCCCGCCACCGATAGAGCTCACGTTCCTTCCCGTTCGTGCTGTTTTGAATACTGTCTGATGCTCCGATGCACCCGTAGGCCGTAGCTTCCTTTTACGAGATGCTGGTTATTAGGTCGTTGTAAATGATATGGATATTACGGA
Source organism: Zea luxurians (assembly GCA_029449295.1). Taxonomy (NCBI): domain Eukaryota; kingdom Viridiplantae; phylum Streptophyta; class Magnoliopsida; order Poales; family Poaceae; genus Zea; species Zea luxurians. The sequence goes on along the minus strand of JAOPSE010000004.1, from coordinate 177,713,254 downwards.
TTCGATCTGTGCAAGAGGGCATCCGTATCTTGAGTCCGAGTAATCCATATTCGATCTTTATTCGTATCCGTATTCTTAAATTTGAATATCTAACATGTCGAAATCGATTTAAATCTTATACGGCACAACTCGATAATATCTATATCTAACCTAAATCCGAAGAAAAATATATAAAACCAGATATGGTCCAATTCGATTACATTCCTACTTATTACTGCTAGTACGGCGTACTAGCACCCACCATTAGTCATTTTAGCCTAACCGACCTGTACGTACGTTAACTCATTCAGTCTCTCGTCAGATAAAGAGAATCGGAGTCGGAGAAGGTAGCTATAGCAAGCAACGGAACGCCGGTAGACGCGAACGATCACGTCGCTTTCGGTCTGTCTCTCTCTCTACCCTGGCATGATGGAATTTTCACCATTCTGTTCGAGATACCGAGCACGTACGAGTATCCCAAACCTGTACCGATGCGTATGGATCCGGACCTCAGCACGATTTCCATTCGCAATTCAGATTGTTTTGAGCTGCTTTTCAGCAAAAAAAAAAAAACAAAAACAAAAACAAAGACGCATCTCCTCCTCCTTGCTTGACGGCGCAGCAGGACAGGGGGCACATACCGGCGTACAATAATAATACAAGAACAGCAACATCCATACCGCTGCGAATAGTGACTTCAGCACATGGATGTTGGATTGGATGACCATATGAAAGAAAAAAAAGGAAAATACCAATACCTGTCTCCTGACACAAAGATTGAAAATATCCCCATACACATACACTTCAGCTCACACATTCCTTTTGCTCCTGGCAAAATGCACACTATAGAATTAAAATTGTATCGTATTATGATGCGTCTCCGCCCTGCAATTTGTTTTCTCGGCGGCGCAGGAGCGAAGTCAGAAAATCTTTTAGGAGAGACTCAACTAAATTATTTATAATATAAGAGCTTATTCTACGTTATATCATGTACACAAAGTTTTAAGAAAAGATTCCGTGAAGCTCCATGAGATCAACAATGGTAGGAGACTCACCCATCCCACTGCTGCCTCCGTCCATCCAGCGTAAAGCACACATGGTCCTACAGCGCTTTAGGGCTCCGTTCTATATGTTATTCCCATTCAACACGGAATTCTTGAGAGACCAATTAAGCATTAGCATCTGCCTCGCTCCCACCTTTGTCCCCTTCTATAAAAGAACACGATCACATGCATATGCATACGTTTCTACTTTTCCAATAATCACATGCCCACGTCCAACAAAAAGGCCAAATTAATGGACCAACAGCAATGACAAGGGCTAATCAGAACTCTTCACAACCCGTTGGAGGAAGGGGTCACAAACAGCAATCCGAGCACATTTCCCCCCCAAATGTAGAACAAACAAAACTCCAAAACTATAGGTCTTGGAGGAATCAAAGTTCTTTTTATTCGTTCGGTTGCTCCGGAAGGAGTGACTAGAATGGTTTCAGGTTAGAATGGTTCACTAATTTGTCTAATCCGAATAAACTGAGCACACCCCAAGCCCTATTTCGTTTTATACCTAACCATATAGATTGAGAGTGAGAGATATTGAGAGGTATCAAAGTGGATTACGATAAATTTTATAATAACCCATATAGACCAGTAATCACGGGGATTAGATGGATTGAGGAGGAAATTAGTTCATTTTCCTCTCGATCCACTCCAATCCTCCTGTGATCTTATTGTCACAAAATCAATCATATTCCCTCTCAATCTCTATAAATTTGGGAGAAAACAAACATATGGTCTAAATGGATGCAAATTCCCGGGCTCCACCCACCCACAAGTTGATCATGATCGTTTTGACGAGAAAAGCTAATCACTATCATCAACACTAAGCAAACATGAAAAAAAAGTAGCACTGCCGCTACTAATCAGAAGCATCAAAGCCAAAGAAAAAAAACAAAAAGGAAAAAAAAGAAGAGAAAAGACCCACCAGGGCAGGCAGCTCCACTAGCTCTCACACTCACTCCCAGGCCGCGTCGGCACCGTGCTGCCTTTACTCCTCTCCGACCACCTTCCCCGTTTCAATTCGCTTCACTCCCCGCAGTCGCCACTCGCCGCTCCCTCGACCCCAGAGCTCTCTCTCTCTCTCCCTCCCTCTTCCTAGCTCCCCCTTTCCGGCATGGCCTCCTGCTAGCTCCCGTCGGAACGCCTCCCAGATCCCAGACGCAGCGCGCCACCCCCCGCGAGCGAAGGCCGGCGCGCGACATGGGAGGGTGCCACGCGAAGCCGCTCACGCACGACGCGGACGGCTCGCCGCCGCACGCGGCGCCGGCGACCCCGCCCCCGGGCAACGCTACCCCCGGCCCCGGGAAGAAGCACTGGGCGGTGTCCCCGTTCTTCGCGTTCTCCACGCCGAGCCCGAGCCCCGCGCACCACCTCTTCGGGGGCTCCACGGCGTCGCCGCGCAAGTCCCCCGCTCCCCCGGGCTCCGCGCCCACCACCCCGGCCAGGCGGATTCTGAGGCTGCCCTTCCCGCCGCCGTCGCCCGCCAAGCACATCCGGGCGGCGCTCGCGAGGCGGCACGGCCCGCCGCGGCCGTCCATCCCCGAGGAGGGCGGCGGCGAGGGGGAGGGCGGCGGCGGTGCCAGGGGCCTCGACAAGGGGTTTGGGTTCAACAAGGGGTTCGCGGCCAAGTATGACTTGGGGGATGAGGTCGGACGGGGCCACTTTGGCTACACCTGCGCGGCCACGGTTAAGAAGGGCGCACGCAAGGGGGAGTCCGTCGCCGTCAAAGTCATCCCCAAAGCAAAGGTGATGTGCAGCTCTCGCAATGCCCAACCCTGGCACCTTGTTTTGATGTGTAACATGCTGAATTCTATGACACCGCATACACATGCTTTCTTTCTAGGAAAAATTGACCATCTGAAAATTCTGAGATGTTGTCGATTTGCATGTCCATGAGGACGGTTTGTTTTCTGGGAACTGGGTAGCATATTAGCATATAAGATTTTCTGCTGCAAATGTGCCTACTCTAAGTCTCTAAAGATAATATACAAATAGATCAGGCATTGTGTGTTACCTGGCAAAAATTACATCTGATGCTTAGCAACTACCGATCCAGAAGACCAGTCACTTGGCATCATTGTTCTGTCATATCTTTTTGTGCAAACTGATTTAAGCTCCATCCTAGTACCGGAAAATGCTCCCAGTTAGTCGTGGTCTGAACTTGGCTTCTTACGTGATCATCTTTTTAACAACACCCACTGCTTGCTGTTTTGTTTTCTCAGATGACTACATCCATTGCTATAGAGGATGTCCGAAGGGAGGTTAAAATCTTGAAGGCTTTGTCAGGAAACAAAAACTTGGTGCAATTTTATGATGCCTACGAGGACAACGACAATGTATATATAGTAATGGAGTAAGCTCTTATGACCTGAGAAATTATAGGTTTCTTTTTACTTTTTTTCTCTCGATCCGTGCAGCCTGCACGTCATTTCATTAAGGTAGAAAAGAGTACAAAGGTCTTAGAAAAACCATACAAGGCACCCCTCAAATGCAATTACATACACGCCACTAAAATATAGAAACGACAAAAATGACCCAAACTTTAGACCACTGAAACCAGTAACCTGGACACCAATTCCTGGAGTTTTGAAGCTCCTGCCAAACACCAAAAGCCCCCTTCTATACTAACAGGCCTAATGACTTCTTGGATACTTGACCTTTTCTTCTAAAAAACACAAACATTTCGTTGTTTCCATAACTCCCAAGCCACCAGGATTATTAAGGAATTAAGGCCCTTGTGAGCTTCTTTTGGCGATGTTGCAATTGTCTTTCTCCACCATTCTGAAAAACAGACAGCCATAAGTTGTGGTGCTAACTGCATCACTCCTAAACGTTGCAAAATTATGGTCCAGACTTCACAGGCAAAAACACACCCTATCAATAGATAATTTATTGTTTCATCCTCCTGGTCACAAAAAGGGAAAGCCTCCGGATGGGGTAGATTCCTCTTGGCTAGTTGATCAGCTGTCCACAATCGGTTATGATGAGGCTGTCCTCCATAGAATATGGAATGTTTCTTTTTACTTGATGTCCCATATTTTATAAGGCTGTCCTCCATACATATGTAATGTGTTATTATATCTCATATTGGACCCACAACTATTAACATGAACATAAAATCTAAAATCATGAAAGGCCACAACTTCATATTTGCTAATTGAATTCATTTTTAATTATTTTTTGTTTATCTATTGTTGATGTGGCAAGAGCAACCTTTTAGAAGCATGCAAAGCCATACCTTAGATGTTAAAAATGATTTTCTATCAACTTGTTGAAATAGTTGATTGCCTTTCCCTATCTAGCATCCCTTCTTTTTCTAAGTATCACTCACAATGGGATCAAGATTAGCATTTATAATATGTAACAAGTAACAACTCTATATAATCGTGGTACCAATTGCACTTGTTACTTCCATGGTGAAAATGAACTTGTAAAAATGTTCTTTGTGAGTGGAAGTCAAGATACACTTCGCTTTTCCCGCCAAACCTTAGTTAGTTGTAATATTCTAGAAAGGGTGAAAGCTTCCATGTTGTTTACGTGCTGCTACAGTTTATTACCATGGTCTACTGGGGTTGAAAGATTCCTCCGATAACTATTTGTTTCTCATTTATATTTACCTTTTATACCCTGCGCTTATGGTCCTCAGATAGTTTCTCTTCTGTATGTAGCATGCAATCCATGCTTTGTTCTTTAAAGATCCATGTTTATTAATTTAATTAAAATTCTATTATGTAGGTTGTGTGAAGGTGGAGAGCTACTTGACAGAATACTTTCCAGGTAAGATAAAGTGAACATAAAATTTTGAAATAGCACATCAAAATATGTGCTTCAGTAGAACTGATGTTTTGCATTGGACTTAAGAGGTGGGAAGTACTCTGAGGATGATGCAAAAGCTGTCCTGGTGCAAATATTAAATGTCGTCGCTTTTTGCCACATTCAAGGAGTGGTTCATCGAGATCTCAAACCAGAGGTGATGCATTTTTCTGCATCTCTACAACCAGTCCAAATTTCATGATTTAAGGAGGTTTATAAAATGCTATCTTTCTACTTTCTGTAGAACTTCACAATTTCCATAACAAACTAAGCATGTCTTACTTCATATTCTAATATTAATCTTTCCATTCTTTACTTTATCATGACTCCTAAAAAATACAATACCTATTTTTTCAGAATTTTCTTTTCACATCAAAAGATGAGAATTCCCATCTTAAGGCCATTGACTTTGGCTTATCAGACTTTGTAAAACCAGGTATACTTCTTACTGGTCAATCTGTAATTTTTATATAAAGTTATTGCTTCCTAATTGTCAGGACCGAAAATGATTGTAGTATTCACAGGCAAAATGATCTTGAGTATGTGGTTCTAATATTTTATGCAGATGAGAGGCTGAATGACATTGTTGGAAGTGCTTATTATGTTGCTCCAGAAGTTCTGCATAGATGCTATAGCACAGAAGCTGATGTCTGGAGTATAGGTGTAATTGCATATATCCTTCTTTGCGGCAGTCGTCCATTTTGGGCACGCACTGAATCTGGCATATTCCGTTCGGTTCTCAAAGCTGACCCCAGCTACAATGAGGCACCATGGCCTTCTCTGACTCCAGAAGCAATGGATTTTGTTAAGCGATTGCTGTGCAAGGATCCACGTAGAAGGATGACTGCAGCTCAGGCTTTAAGTATGTTGCCATTCATTTTATTCTGGTGGCTTCTATTGAATATTGCATTGTTGTGAGTATTCATGTTTTTTTCTAGGTCATCCGTGGATCAGAAATTATAATGCCATTAGGCTGCCGTTGGACATTCTTATATTCCGACTTATCAAAGCTTATATTCGTTCCTCATCTTTACGGAAAGCCGCTTTGAGGGTGAGTACTTCAATTTTTTGTTTTGATCTTTTATCCTTCTCTTCATGGTTATAAATGGCTCTTCAGTTTGGGAATTGTCACTTACCTTATCTAACCTCAAGTTTGTTGTACTGAAAGGCTTTTAAAGGTTGTGCTTTATACTGTTTTTTTTTTGCTTTGAAGTAATTGATGAATTTCTTGTTAAATGTTGTTGAGTAATGCATGCTAGTATAGTTTCCTTATGGTAATCTTTGTCAGGAATTTTTTATTGCACACTTGTGGTTTAGCTAGGCTGGGACAACATTTTAGGGTAAATTGTCCTTGATTTATTAGTTCCAAGAAAAGAAAAAAAGGTGCCTGATGAATCTGTTGCCAATACTTTCGTTTAAAATGTAATGTTGTGCACTTGTGCTAACAAGCTTTACTTTGTTACTTCCTCCATCCCAAATGAATGATCATTCTATTTTTGTCCTAAGTCAAGCTACCTTAATTTTGGCCAAGTTTATACAAGAAAAATACCAATTAATCGATATTTATATTACCATATAAGCACCATTATATTCATCATGAAATATATTTTCATAGTATACCTTTTTGGTATCATAAGTCTTCTTAGTCTTCTCTATAAACTGGGTGAAAAATTGAAAAAGTTTGACTTAGAACAAAGCTAGTGTGACATTCTTTTTTGGGATACTGTTCTTTCTTTAGTGCCAGCAATCTGCATTGCTTGATGTATTATTGAACTTCTACAGGCTCTATCAAAGACCTTAACAGTTGATGAGCTTTTCTATCTGAAAGCACAGTTTTCTTTATTGGAACCAGACAGAAATGGATGCATCACTCTTGACAATATCAGAATGGTTAGCTCATAGCTACACCTGTTTTCAGGCAGGTTAACTCTGTCCTTTTTTGTGTGTGTAAACCTAATGACTCCTGTTGCTTCACACTGTTTAGGCCTTAACGAGAGAAGCTACTGATGCAATGAAGGAATCCCGAGTTCAAGACATTCTTGTTTCGGTACATTTGTTTTTGATCTTATGACGCCGTCCTGTTCATACAAAAACTGTACCACTGTCTCTGTCTGACTGTATATCTGGGTATTCTTTTCAGTTGAGCGCCCTTCAGTACAGAAGAATGGACTTCCAAGAGTTCTGTGCAGCAGCAGTTAGTGTGCATCAGCTTGAAGCATTGGATAGATGGGAGCAACATGCGCGATCTGCTTATGAATATTTTGAGAAGGAAGGCAACCGAGCTATTGTAATAGATGAATTAGCTTCTGTACGTGACCTTCCTCCCTGTTATCTTTTTATCAGATCAGTTTGGTGGACCTTCCAGTATTTCCTGACATATTATTTATTATACATGCTATGGAGTATTTCATTATCAATAAAGTTTACTTGTTATCTCAGGAATTAGGCCTCAGCCCTTCAGTGCCACTGCATGTCGTTCTGCAAGATTGGATCAGGCATACGGATGGAAAATTAAGTTTTCTTGGATTTGTCAAGTTGTTGCATGGCATGTCCAGCAGGTCCCTGTCAAAGATGAGATAGCTGTTGATAATCTCTAACGACAGCGCATGTTTACACCGTCCTGTTGACTTGGTTCGCAGGCAAATTAACAGGGCTAAAGGATCGTACGATTGGAGCTTGCAGTTGCATATCAAGGGCGTCTGAGCTCTAGCAGCACCTGATCTGACACTAATTTGACTATAGAGTTATGTTTATTGTTGCCTGCCTACTGATCATTTAGCCGATAGCCGATAGGGAAATGAAAGAAAATCTCACCCATGTCTGCAGCATGTGATGTTTCTAACAGCCTTAGATTAGGCGTCATCTTCTGTTATGATTCTGGAAATTTTGTAATGCTTCTTTCCTCGAACCGGAGCAAGTTAGCTGCAGTCGCCAGGTTGGCGTCTAGAGCATGGACATATCACTGTCATTGTGACATTGTTACTGTGTTATTGTACCGACACATGAAAGTGCTTGATGTGGTATGTCAGGTTCTCTCTGTGTATATATTGATTGATGAGATGAAATTGTGCCATTTTTAAATATCGGAATATTAGCATGTCAACTTGCACTGTCTAACGCTCCTCTGGAAAGCAGGATTTTAGAAAAAATCATATAAAATTTTTGCAGGTATCAGTTCATTTTCAAAGGCCTGTACTACTCTAATTGTACATCTTAGAATAAACTGAAATGCGTGCAATAAAATTATATTAATCTTTACTGGATATGTGAAGATATTTAGAATGATCTGGGCTATGACAATAAAACTGTATTATTTTTGAGAAGACACAGGAAATGATTTTCTTTCTTGTTTTGTGAGGATTCCAGAGTTTATTGTATAAAAATCAGTGCTCGTACATATCTTGAAAGTGCATTTATTTATTCATATGTGTTAATATTTTTTTCTCTAAAAATCGCGAAATGGCCTCAAGCTCTAACTGGTTAGATGCTATGCTCTAACTGGTTAGATGGTACAGTGGTGGTCATAAGATTTTGGGGTCCAGGACAAGATCTAAAATAGTGGTTCTTCTGGTTTTTTATATACAAATATTACTAATATAAACATTTAAGATACATCCAAAAATATTTATATCAATTAATAAGTAAATAAAAAGATACTTATTACAATATTACCTTACAAATTTCTTCTAGCATATTTAGATAAGATTGGATTGTGAACACGTGGTAGCCATAAACTCTTTAGTACTTTATTGCTAAACTATTATGTCATACATCGATAGTTTAACTACTGAATTTATATCTAGGATTATGGCCCTATGGATCTGGGGCTCGGGGCGGCCGTCCCTCTGCCCCACCGAAGCCTGCCGCTGAGATGTACGAGTAGCATTCCTTACGTGTCCAGTATGTTATTCATATAGAAACCTAAAATACTAATTTTCTCTGTTTGTAGAGTGAAATTTAAAATAGGAGACGATATAAGAGATATGATGGGTAAGCTGCTACAGATAGTTAGACCCTAAGTTATGGATGTCGAGAATTTTCTCGACCTGTGAGAATACTTTCTTAATATAACTAGGTGGATGCCCGTGCGTTTCAACGGAAACATATCGTCAGTATAGGGAACGCGACTCCTACCAATCTGGTATCAAAGATCTCGACGATCATGAGCTCTGCTGCTGCCCCCAGACAGCAACCGTCGTCAACATCAGGCGGCCTCCAGCAACGTCTAGCGCGCTGGTCGTAGCACCTGCTTCGTTGGGAGCCATGATGCTTCGTCAATACTCCCCCAAATACCCAGCCTCCTTGTCGGGCAGCGCCACTGGGGGTATTGTTGGCCCCGCAGCCAATGGTACACTGTACAGCATGGTAGATAGACTGCTCTCCCAAGAGCGCAGCAGCGTGCTGCTCCACGTAAATGGACAAACAAAAAAGTTATTGCTACAAACTTATGATCAGCTAGACAAAAAACAATATAAATGATATATAAAGTTGTTATTATGAGTAAGTTAGAAAGCGCTACAACAATACGACAACCCCATGAGGTCATGATGCACAATAACAGAGATTCAATATGCATAAAACTCCCAAGTGAACAACACTTGTGATGAATCTGCTACTGATGCTAGAGCTGTCAATGCTCCCCCGTGCACCATTTGCTTGCCATTCTATAATATGGACATGAGCAGTTAGCATTGTTTACTAACCATGATAACAAATATATTTGAAGCAACCTGAAACCTAATTCAACACAAGTAATTGCGTACCTGAAGAAGAACAAGTAATTTATTCACGATTTCATCCAGTTAAGGCGTCAAAAATTCTAGTGTACAATTATCACTAAAATTCAAAATCGCTGAAACAACATATGCCTATAAACAAGAAGAGAAATACAGGTCAAAATAGATTGCCAGGTCCTAAGATGTATGACATGAACATGTAATCTGGTATAGTAGAATATAGGCATACAAATTGTATAAACTTAATATCTCAATGCACACAAAAGACTTAAACAATATTCCATTAAGAGGTATAGCATATATAAAATTAGTAGTTGCTTGGTAATCAAATTACTTTTTTATCGAAGAAACTTGTAAGCTCAAAGATTAAAAGGGATTTGTTTGGCATTTAGATGTGCTAGCTGCCCACATATATTTATATTTAAAACATGTAAATCACACACAAACCATATTGGTCTACATCAACCTGTTTATTAATGTAACCTCAATTAAAAAATGTGATGTCTTACACTTTTTAATAATAGACAAATATGTCGACAACCGTACATTAATCTAATCCTTTTTAGCGATATTGATAAGTCTTTGGTGTATGTTAGCAGGGATGGCATAGCGGCATGAATTGTCCTCGTAACTTAACAGATCAATTACAAAGTTCATTCGAAGAATCTTTGCATCCTACACACAAAGACATAAGAGAACAAAACGTCAAATTTATATTATGTAACTGAAATGTATGTTTGAACATGAAACAAATGTACTCCACTCACCCTATTAAATTCCATTTGTTTAGCACCCCCACATGACCAAGTAACTGGTATTAACCCTATAGAATAATGTTTGGTCAACTATATCATATACAATGGTTATCATAGAAAAAATTTAAACTGTTGAGAACATGGTATTGAGAAAATACCCTTTTAAGTCAATTGGAACACTAGACCGAATTGTATGTTCCCACTTAAAAATATCATCTGCCCATCCAGAACGTTTCTTATTGTAGGCAATCTTATATTTCTTGGAGGCCATGATAATTGCTTCCGCAAACCTCTTGTATGGCATGTGTTTACACCAATCTTGAGTGGGTGTAAAGTCTATAAAAGTTACATGCTTTTTACCATGATCGATTATAAAAAGTGCGTAGCATCCATTGAATTTCCATGGCATAAGAACCTACAAAATATCAGTCATTAGGATTGCAACGAAGTGTCTTTTATAAATACATTCAAAATGAACACATACTTACATATTTACAACCAGTGATATAATAGTTCAATGAAGGCCAACAGTCAAGTGTTTTTGCTAACTCCTCTGCTGTAGGATCCTGATGGTACTTTGGAAGTTTACCAAAACCAACCATTCTATGGATAAATATATATACATGTCCACATGAGGATTATATGTATAGATGCAATATATTACTACATTATTTATTGGAAACAAACTTACCCAGAAGCGCATGTCCATATAATGTTTTTTATCCTTTATCATTTCATCTTTCGACATATGTGACTCTTTAATGGCCAACAATCGAACAGCCATGTCAAAACATTTTAGAGTCATATCTAAATTTACCCTTAATACGTTTTGCAGGTCTTTGACAGATATGTCTATCTTAAAAGGGTTGAAACTTCGCACCCATGTCATCCTGTAATACAGCATGACAAAAGTCTATATCAAAACTCTACGTACTTGGTACCTATAAAATAGATAAAACAATGAGCACTTACTCTAATGTCGTATCATCTTGGATTGTCATGATGTAATCACATAGAACATCTATTAAATCGGCTTTGGTCACTGGCATGTCCTTTGTGGAAAGGCCACTCAGTAAAAATTCATTAGTGCACTCATCGGTCGGGATTTTTGTAGGAGTTCTTTTATCCCAATCATGAACAAACCACCTTTCTAAGTCTGCTTGAGTGATGGGGCTATCATCATCTTCCATCAATACTTTGCTTTCTTCAGATACACAAAGTAGTTTCCTCTTCTTAGGATTTGTGGGACTATCTAATATCTGAACACCAGAGGAGCTTCCAGCATCGACTTCTTTGTCATACTTGTATAACGGACACCCCTTTCTCTTGTTTATCTCTGAAGATAGTAATATAGCAGCCAATTTTTTCCTAAAGTGTGACATGTCATCCTGCAAATAAGAAACAATTTATTTAGCAATTATATGTATCAATTGGTTAGGCATAATAACAGAAGACAACAAACAGATATTCATGTTATAGCCACATGTAATTTATTGTTCAGGAAAGAGACCCATCAAAAAGTGTAAACTGCCAACAAGAAAATCTGTGCATGTGATAAATATGCAGATTGCAGTTATGTCCATAGTGTATGCAAAGCAAAACGACTGAACCAATCACAAAAAATCACAGGTCGTACGACAAAAAACAAAGGCGAGCACGACCTGGAACAGTAGGGATGCAAACAAGTCTGTAGCCTGGAAGAAAGCTCTACCATAATTCACGGTGTCCATGATGCACACATAATGTCATAGTAGTAATAATATACCTGGGTAAAATTATCAGATAGTTCATCCCCTGTCCAGTATTCGATATAGTTTAGTAGAAAGAGGCCACACGAGGAGCTACATCAACCAGATGATAAAATGTCAAGATTAACAACAATGAATATTAATAGCAACACAGAAGAATGTATGGTGTACCTATCTGTTTGCTTTGCATATTCCATTTCTATTTCTCTAAGTGGCCAAGAAGCAACTCGGAGGTCTGGCCACCTGTGATCTTTTAACTCCTTACGCTGAGATACCATATCAATTTGTCTTTGGAGTCCTTTTTATCTTTATATTATTATAAAAACATAGAATTAGAAGTTGATATTTTAAGTTAATAAGGGATTAGTAATTGTTGAGTTTGTATAAACTCACAGTGTCAATGAGGTCATTGCGACCAGATGATGTACCAAGTGAGTCGAGCACTTGTATCTCCATATTTCTTGCATTGATCACAACAAGATACCAGTGCATTTCTCGGATATTTATTGGAATAAACACCTACAAGTCAATTATAAATATTGCATAATAATACATGTAAACACTAACCATGTAGATTGCAATCTCGTATTTACCATGTCATGGTCTAGATAAAGTAAAACCCTTCTTTCAGCGCTAGATATTTGTGCCATGTCTTTACTTGGATATAACTCATCTGTTTTAGTTTCAACATCACCGTCTTGCTTTAGAAAGTTGAACTGAAAAGCATTTTCTATGTGTACACGACCTACAGATCGGCATTTTAGATGCTCTTGAGCTTTTATTAAATTTATGTAACAGTCTATGACTTGCAAGTATGTAAGTTATGGTTTAAAATACCAGGGTGAGTATCTTGGAAGTGTGGTGCTCCTAGCTAGTTGAGTTATCATGAATTACCTCATCACCTAGATATGCGTCCGGTTGAAATAGGCATTCCATCCACTTCGTTTCCACAAAGGCATCATCAATAAGCACGACTTCTACCCTTGGTTCACAAGGGATTTCTTTAATCCGATCGATGAGTGCAAGATCACCCTGCGTGCAAATATAATCTACGAACAAAACAGTCATGAGATCAAACATAAATCACTTGCAATAAAAACAATACAAATTGATCCATACGGTAGTATGGAAGTTATCATACATTTTGGAACTATTGTTGTAGTCACCAATTTTTTTTGGCTTGTTATGAGAAAAGGACATTAATAGAGATTCATCTACAGATAATGTATTATCTCTTTGGATGACTGTAAGTGCAACAGTTTCCTCTTGAGATTCCATCCACGGGAGACAAAAACCTATAATCATTGTTACTATGTATTATTTGATACACGATTCAAATGTTTCTACTATAACCAGCTAAACATTTTTACATGCATTAGTGATAACATAACAATGAATAATTAATATTGCAAATAAAATGATATAAACATATTGTAGAGGGGAGGCGGGGGCAGTCTACAGTAAATCATTTGAATGCAGATTTACGTAACATTATTCTCCAGAGACTAACATACTGCACTGCAGTTATTAACTTCAATAAATAAAATCTGAGACTGGTTGTACAGTTTTTTACCCCAATGAAATATGAAGCTGCATTCAATCTCAAATTGTCCACAACCCGAAACATTCGCATATAGTGTTCACATACAGTGTTGGCCGAGTTCACAGACATTATACCGACATAAACAAATTCACAGTCCAGCTACGGCGTAAGGACCTCCTTATAGACGATATTCTTTGTGTATGTTACGCCATTTATTGTTGACTTCTTTTCCACCCCCTTCTTCATTTTCTCATCAGTGATTGGAATTACAAGTACCTTCACATTCAATCGAGTTGTGGCCCTTGAGAGAGCAATATATAGCTGGCCATGAGAGAATACTGGTTCGGGCAAGTACACAACAACATTAGGAATCGTCTGTCCCTGAGACTTGTTAACAGTCATGGCCAAACTTAGTCTTACCAGAAACTACTTCCTTTTAAAATGGAAAGGGAACATCTCGTCATCAGAAGGGCACAGGGGTATACGAGGCAAGAAAACCCGCATTCCAGCATGTTGACCAAGGACGAGGGGTACCCCATGCTACAGTATGAAGGCACGGTACCCACGTGTCTATCCTTAGATGCGTGATAAACAGCGCCCGACCCCATCACATGGACGACTCCGGGGCCACCATGTGTCCAGAGAAAGTAACATATACCACGATATCACCAGTGGATTCGGACCCCCATAGAAAGTGCCGGACCCCAGCATACATAGCTCGAACCTCCGGGTACGACCCAGGACCTCCACGATATCCCATATGGGACCCGGACCCCAATAAGTGAGGTCAGGGCCACCCACAGCAAGATCCCAGGACGGTGAATACCCTGACCTAGGTCAGAGACGTACAGGGGTCCGGCGCTTACGCTTGTCAGGGCCTTAGCCAGAGTGCTTCTGCTCCCCGCTCAGGCGGAGACCCGATGCTGCCACGTGGCCTAGTGCCCATGACGTAAGCCAGCGAGCGGAGCCTGACGTAAGGCCTCTGGGCCACGCGATCTTTACATTTATTGCGGAAAAGATGCGCCGCCTGTCTGCCCTTCTGACAGCTGATATGTCGCCTCAACATTTAATGTGCCCTGTCCACTCCGCTGGCAGGCGACGACCAGGCCACCCTACAGGCGGCGTGCCTGTCCAATCAGACAACGGGCGTATGCCCATACCACCGCGCGTGCGCCATGGTCATCATGACTTGTACGTTGTCTGGGAAGCTTCTGCGGCAAGCCAATACTATGGAGATCGCAGATATCAGGGCACGAGGAGATTGCACTGGATTAATGGCTCCAAGTACTACACCCGTTATGTTCCTGGTGAAAGTCGCCTAGAGGGGGGTGAATAGGGCGAAACTGAAATTTACAAAGTTAATCACAACTACAAGCCGGGTTAGCGTTAGAAATATAATCGAGTCCGAGAGAGGGCGTAAAAACAAATCGCAAGCGAATAAAGAAGTGAGACACAAGGATTTGTTTTACCGAGGTTCGGTTCTCTCAAACCTACTCCCCGTTGAGGTGGTCACAAAGATCGGGTCTCTTTCAACCCTTTCCCTCTCTCAAACGGTCCCTCGGACCGAGTGAGCTTCTCTTCTCAATCAACCGGGAACCAAACTTCCCCGCAAGGACCACCACACAATTGGTGTCTCTTGCCTCGATTACAATTGAGATGATCGCAAGAAAGAATGAGAAAGAAGGAAGCAATCCAAGCGCAAGAGCTCAAAAGAACACAACAAATCTCTCTCACTAATCGCTAAAGCTTTGTGTGGAATTGGAGAGGATTTGATCACTTTGGTGTGTTTAGAATTGAATGCTAGAGCTCTTGTAAGTAGTTGGAAGGTGAAAACTTGGATGACTTGAATGTGGGGTGGTTGGGGGTATTTATAACCCCAACCACCAAACTAGCCGTTTGGTGAAGGCTGTTGTCGACGGGCGCACCGAACAGTCTGGTGCGCCAGCCACGTCACTCGGCCGTTAGGGTTCGACCGTTGGAGCTCTGACTGGTGGGGTCGCCTGGCTGTCCGGTGGTGCACCGGACAGGTACTATAGACTGTCTGGTGCGCCACCCGCGCGTGCTCTGACTCTGGCGTGCACTGTAGCGCATTAAATGCTTCTGTAGGTGATCATTGGCGCCGTAGTAGCCGTTGCTTCCGCTGGCACACCGGACAGTCCGGTGTGCACCGGACACTATCCAGTGACTCACCGGACAGTCCCGTGAATTATAGCGGACCGCCCCTGAGAATTCCCGAAGGTGACGAGTTTGGCTTCAATCGCCCTGGTGCACCGGACATTATCCGGTGGTGCACCGGACACTGTCCGGTGCACCAGACCAGGGTGCCTTCCGGGTTGTCTTTTGCTCTTTTGTTTGAACCCTTTTCTTGGTCTTTTTATTGGCTTATTGTGAACCTTTGGCACCTGTAGAACTTATAGACTAGAGCAAACTAGTTAGTCCAATTATTTGTGTTGGGCAATTCAACCACCAAAATCAATTAGGATTATAGGTGTAAGCCTAATTCCCTTTCAATCTCCCCCTTTTTGGTGATTTATGCCAACACAAACCAAAGCAAATATAGAAGTGCATAATTTAAACTAGTTTGCAAAATGCAAGTGCAAAGGTTACTTAGAATTGAGCCAACAAATACTTATAAGATACACATAGATTGTTTCTTTAATTTTTGACATTTTGGACCACGCTTGCACCTCATGTTTTGTTTTTGCAAATTCTTTTTGTAAATCCTTTTCAAAGTCCTTTTGCAAATAGTCAAAGGTAAATGAATAAGATTTTGAGAAGCATTTTCAAGATTTGAAATTTTCTCCCCCTATTTCAAATGCTTTTTCTTTGACTTAAACAAAACTTTACCTTGGTAAATTCTCCTCTTAGTGTTCAAGAGGGTTTTAAGATATCAATTTTGAAAATACTACTTTCTCCCCCTTTTGAATACAATAAGATACCAATTTGAAATTTACCAATTTGAAAATCATTAGTTTTAAAATTAGGGTGGTGGTGCGGTCCTTTTGCTTTGGGATTAATACTCTCCCCCTTTGGCATAAATCACCAAAAACGGATGTTTGAGTGAAATATAAGCCCTTAACTAACTATTTTCTCCCCTTTGGCAAATAAAACATATGAGTGAAGACTATACCAAAGACGGAGAGATGCTCGGAGCGACGGTGAAGGATGAGTGATAGAGTGGAGTGGAAGCCTTTGAATTCGCCGAAGACTCCAATTCCCTTTCAATACACCTATGACTTGGTTTGAACTTTACTTGAAAACACATTAGTCATAGTATATATAAAAGAGACATGATCAAAGGTATATTTATGAGCTATGTGTGCAAGACATCAAAAGAAATTTCTAGAATCAAGAATATTTAGCTCATGCCTAAGTTTGGTAAAAGTTTGTTCATCTAGTGGCTTGGTAAAGATATCGGCTAGTTGATCTTTAGTGTTAATATATGCAATCTCGATATCCCCCTTTTGTTGGTGATCCCTTAAGAAATGATACCAAATGGCTATGTGTTTAGTGTGGCTATGCTCAACGGGATTATCCGCCATGCGGATTGCACTCTCATTATCACATAGAAGAGGGACTTTGGTTAATTTGTAACCATAGTCCCTAAGGGTTTGCCTCATCCAAAGCAATTGCGCGCAACAATGGCCTACGGCAATATACTCGGCTTCGGCGGTAGAAAGAGCTACGGAATTTTGCTTCTTTGAAGCCCAAGACACCAAGGACCTTCCAAAGAATTGGCAAGTCCCCGATGTGCTCTTTCTATTTATTTTACACCCCGCCCAATCGGCATTCGAATAACCAATTAAATCAAATGTGGATCCCCGAGGGTACCAAAGCCCAAACTTAGGAGTATAAGCCAAATATCTCAAGATTCGTTTTATGGCCGTAAGGTGAGATTCCATAGGGTCGGCTTGGAATCTTGCACACATGCATACTGAAAGCATAATGTCCGGTCGAGATGCACATAAATAGAGTAATGAACCTATCATCGACCGGTATACCTTTTGATCGATGGATTTACCTTCCGTGTTAAGGTCGAGATGCCCATTTGTTCCCATGGGTGTCTTGATGGGCTTGGCATCCTTCATCCCAAACTTGTTTAGAATGTCTTGAGTATACTTTGTTTGGCTAATGAAGGTGCCTTCTTGGAGTTGCTTGACTTGGAATCCTAGAAAATACTTCAACTCCCCCATCATCGACATCTCGAATTTCTGTGTCATGATCCTACTAAATTCTTCACATGTAGATTCATTAGTAGACCCAAATATAATATCATCAACATAAATTTGGCATACAAACAAATCATTATCAAGAGTTTTAGTAAATAAAGTAGGATTGGCCTTGCCGACTTTGAAGCCATTAGCAATAAGGAAATCTCTTAGGCATTCATACCATGCTCTTGGGGCTTGCTTGAGCCCATAAAGCGCCTTAGAGAGCTTATAGACATGGTTAGGATACTCACTGTCTTCAAAGCCAGGAGGTTGCTCAACATAGACCTCTTTCTTGATTGGTCCATTGAGGAAGGCACTCTTCACGTCCATTTGGTAAAGCTTGAAGCCATGGTAAGTAGCATAGGCTAATAATATGCGAATTGACTCAAGCCTAGCTACGGGTGCATAGGTTTCACCGAAATCCAAACCTTCGACTTGCGAATACCCCTTGGCCACGAGTCGAGCTTTGTTCCTTGTCACCACACCATGCTCATCTTGCTTATTGCGGAAGACCCATTTGGTTCCTACAACATTTTGATTAGGACATGGAACTAAATGCCATACCTCGTTTCTAGTGAAATTGTTGAGCTCCTCTTGCATCGCCATCACCCAATCCAAATCTTGAAGTGCTTCCTCTACCCTGTGTGGCTCAATAGAGGAAACAAAAGAGTAATGCTCACAAAAATGTGCAACACAAGATCTAGTGGTTACCCCCTTATGAATGTCACCGAGGATGGTGTCGACGGGGTGATCTCGTTGGATTGCTTGGTGGACTCTTGGGTGTGGCGGTCTTGGTTCTTCATCCTCCTTGTCTTGATCATTTGCATCTCCCCCTTGATCATTGCCATCATCTTGAGGTGGCTCATCATTTTGATTTTCTCCTTCATCAATTTGAGCCTCGTCCTCATTTTGAGTTGGTGGAGATGCTTGCGTGGAGGAGGATGGTTGATCTTGTGCATGTGGTGGCTCTTCGGATTCCTTAGGACACACATCCCCAATGGACATGTTCCTTAGCGTGATGCATGGAGCATCTTCATTACCTATCTCATCAAGATCAACTTGCTCTACTTGAGAGCCGTTAGTTTCATCAAACACAACATCACAAGAAACTTCAACTAGTCCTGAGGACTTGTTAAAGACTCTATATGCCCTTGTGTTTGAATCATATCCTAGTAAAAAGTCTTCTACTGTCTTAGGAGCAAATTTAGATTTTCTACCTCTTTTAACAAGAATAAAGCATTTGCTACCAAAGACTCTAAAATATGAAATGTTGGGCTTTTTACCGGTTAGGAGTTCGTATGATGTCTTCTTGAGGATTCGGTGTAGATATAACCGGTTGGTGGCGTAGCAAGCAGTGTTAACCGCCTCGGCCCAAAACCGATCCGGCGTCTTGTACTCATCAAGCATGGTTCTTGCCATGTCCAATAGAGTTCGATTCTTCCTCTCCACTACACCATTTTGTTGTGGGGTGTAGGGAGAAGAGAACTCATGCTTGATGCCCTCCTCCTCAAGTAAGCCTTCAATTTGTGAATTCTTGAACTCCGTCCCGTTGTCGCTTCTTATTTTCTTGATCCTTAAGCCAAACTCATTTTGATCCCGTCTCAAGAATCCCTTTAAGGTCTCTTGGGTTTGTGATTTTTCCTGCAAAAAGAACACCCAAGTGAAGCGAGAATAATCATCCACAATAACTAGACAGTACTTACTCCCGCCGATGCTTATGTAAGCTATCGGGCCGAATAGGTCCATGTGTAGGAGCTCCAGTGGCCTGTCAGTCGTTATGATGTTCTTGTGTGGATGATGAACACCAACTTGCTTCCCAGCTTGGCATGCGCTACAAATCCTGTCTTTCTCAAAATGAACATTTGTTAATCCTAAAATGTGCTCGCCATTTAGAAGCTTATGAAGATTCTTCATTCCAACATGGGCTAGTCGGCGGTGCCAGAGCCAACCCATGTTAGTCTTAGCAATTAAGCAAGTGTCGAGTTCAGCTCTATCAAAATCTACCAAGTATAGCTGACCCTCTAACACTCCCTTAAATGCTATTGAATCATCACTTCTTCTAAAGACAGTGACACCTACATCAGTAAATAGACAGTTGTAGCCCATTTGACATAATTGAGATACGGAAAGCAAGTTATAATCTAAGGAGTCTACAAGAAAAACATTGGAAATGGAATGGTCAGGGGATATAGCAATTTTACCCAAACCTTTGACCAAACCTTGATTTCCATCCCCGAATGTGATAGCTCATTGGGGATCTTGTTTTTTCTCATAGGAGGAGAACATTTTCTTCTCTCCTATCATGTGGTTCGTGCACCCGCTATCGATGATCCAACTTGAGCCCCCAGATGCATAAACCTACAAAACAATTTTAGTTCTTGACTTTAGGTACCCAAACGGTTTTGGGTCCTTTGGCATTAGACACAAGAACTTTGGGTACCCAAACACAAGTCTTGGAGCCTTTGTGTTTGCCCCCAACAAACTTGGCAACTACCTTGCCGGATTTGTTAGTCAAAACATAAGATGCATCAAAGGTTTTAAATGAAATGCTATGATCATTTGATGCAGTAGGAGTTTTCTTTTTAGGCAACTTAGCACGGGTTGGTTGCCTAGAGCTAGATGTCTCACCCTTATACATGAAAGCATGATTAGGGATAGAGTGAGACTTCCTAGAATGAATTCTCCAAATTTTGCTCTCGGGATAACCGGCAGGGTACAAAATGTAACCCTCATTATCCTGAGGCATGGGAGCCTTGCCCTTAACAAAGTTAGACAATTTCTTAGGAGGGGCATTAAGTTTGACATTGTCTCCCTTTTGGAAGCCAATGCCATCCTTGATGCCTGGGCGTCTCCCATTATAGAGCATACTTCTAGCAAATTTAAAATTTTCATTTTTTAAGTTATGCTCGGCAATTTTAGCATCTAATTTTGCTATATGATCATTTTGTTGTTTAATTAAAGCCATGTGATCATGAATAGCATTAACATCAATATCTCTACGTCTAGTGCAAATAGTGACATGCTCAGTGGTAGATGTAGAGGGTTTGCAAGAATTAAGTTCAACAATCTTAGCACGCAATATATCATTTTTATCTCTAAGATTGGAAATTGTAACATTGCAAACATCTAGTTCTTTAGCCTTAGCAAGCAATTTTTCATTCTCAATCCTAAGGCTAGTAAGAGAAATGTTTAATTCTTCAATCTTAGCAAGCAAATCATTATTATCATTTCTAAGATTGGGAATTGAAACATCACAAACATTTGAATCAACCTTAGCTAACAAATTAGCATTCTCATTTCTAAGGTTGTCAATAGTCTCATGGCAAGTGCTTAGCTCCCTAGATAATTTTTCACATTTCTCTACTTCTAGAGCATAAGCATTTTTAACCTTAACATGCTTTTTGTTTTCTTTAATAAGGAAGTCCTCTTGGGAGTCCAAGAGATCATCCTTCTCAAGGATGGCACTAATCAATTCATTTAATTTTTCCTTTTGTTGCATGTTGAGGTTGGCAAAAAGGGTACACAAATTATCTTCCTCATCACTAGCATTATCATCACTAGAGGACTCATATTTAGTGGAGGATTTGGATTTAACCTTTTTCTTTTTGCCGTCTTTAGCCATGAGGCACTTGTGGCCGACGTTGGGGAAGAGAAGACCCTTGGTGACGGCGATGTTTGTGGCGTCCTCGTCGAAGGAGGAGTCGGTGGAGCTCTCGTCGGAGTCCCACTCGCGGCACACATGGGCATCGCCGCCCTTCTTCTTGTGATATCTCTTCTTCTCCTTTCTTCTCCCCTTCTTGTCATCGCCTCTGTCACTATCACTAGAAATAGGACATTTGGTAATAAAGTGACCGGGCTTACCACATTTGTAGCACACTTTCTTGGAGCGGGGCTTGTAATCCTTCCCCCTTCTTTGCTTGAGGATTTGGCGGAAGCTCTTGATGATGAGCGCCATTTCCTCGTTGTCGAGCTTGGAGGCGTCAATGGGTTGTCTACTTGATGTAGACTCCTCCTTCTTCTCCTTCGTCGCTTTGAATGCGACCGGTTGTGCTTCGGACGTGGAGGGGCCATCAAGCTCGTTGATCTTCTTTGAGCCTTTGATCATCAATTCAAAGCTCACAAAATTCCCGATTAATTCCTCGGGAGTCATTAGTGTATATCTAGAATTGCCACGAATTAATTGAACTTGAGTAGGGTTAAGGAAAACAAGTGATCTTAGAATAACCTTAACCACTTCGTGGTCATCCCATTTTTTGCTCCCGAGGTTGCGCACTTGGTTCACCAAGGTTTTGAGCCGGTTGTACATGTCTTGTGGCTTCTCCCCTTGGCGAAGACGGAAGCGACCGAGCTCCCCCTCGATTGTTTCCCGCTTGGTGATCTTGGTCACCTCATCTCCTTCGTGCGCGGTCTTTAGTACGTCCCAAATTTCCTTAGCACTCTTCAACTCTTGCATCTTATTATACTCCTCTCGACTTAGAGAGGCGAGGAGTATAGTTGTGGCTTGGGAGTTGAAGTGTTGAATTTGGGCCACTTCGTCCTCATCATAATCTTCATCCCCTACGGATGGTACCTGTACACCAAACTCAACAATATCCCATATACTTTTGTGGAGTGAGGTTAGGTGATAACGCATCATATCACTCCACCTAACATAATCTTCACCATCAAATGTTGGTGGTTTGCCTAATGGGACGGAAAGTAACGGTGTATGTTTAGGAATGCGAGGATAGCGTAGGGGAATCTTACTAAACTTCTTGCGCTCATGGCGCTTAGAAGTAATGGACGGCGTGTCGGAGCCGGAGGTCGATGGTGATGAAGTGTCGGTCTCGTAGTAGACCACCTTCCTCATCTTCTTCTTTTTGTCACCACTCCGATGCGACTTGTGGGAAGAGGATTTCTTCTCCTTCCTCTTCCCCTTGTTGCGGGACTCTTCCGATGAAGCTTTCCCGTGGCTTGTAGTGGGCTTGTCGCCGGTCTCCATCTCCCTCTTGGCGTGATCTCCCGACATCACTTCGAGCGGTTAGGCTCTAATGAAGCACCGGGCTCCGATACCAATTGAAAGTCGCCTAGAGAGGGGGTGAATAAGGCGAAACTGAAATTTACAAAGTTAATCACAACTACAAGCCGGGTTAGCGTTAGAAATATAATCGAGTCCGAGAGAGGGCGTAAAAACAAATCGCAAGCGAATAAATAAGTGAGACACAAGGATTTGTTTTACCGAGGTTCGGTTCTCTCAAACCTACTCCCCGTTGAGGTGGTCACAAAGACCGGGTCTCTTTCAACCATTTCCCTCTCTCAAACGGTCCCTCGGACCGAGTGAACTTCTCTTCTCAATCAACCGGGAACCAAACTTCCCCGCAAGGACCACCACACAATTGGTGTCTCTTGCCTCGATTACAATTGAGATGATCACAAGAAAGAATGAGAAAGAAGGAATCAATCCAAGCGCAAGAGCTCAAAAGAACACAACAAATCTCTCTCACTAATCGCTAAAGCTTTGTGTGGAATTGGAGAGGATTTGATCACTTTGGTGTGTTTAGAATTGAATGCTAGAGCTCTTGTAAGTAGTTGGAAGGTGAAAACTTGGATGACTTGAATGTGGGGTGGTTGGGGGTATTTATAACCCCAACCACCAAACTAGCCGTTTGGTGAAGGCTGATGTCGACGGGCGCACCGGACAGTCCGGTGCGCCACCGGACAGTGTCCGGTGCGCCAGCCACGTCACCCGGCCGTTAGGGTTCGACCATTGGAGCTTTGACTGGTGGGGTCGCCTGGCTGTCCGGTGGTGCACCGGACAGGTACTGTAGACTGTCCGGTGCGCCACCCGCGTGTGCTCTGACTCTGGCACGCACTGTAGCGCATTAAATGCTTCTGCAGGTGACCGTTGGCGCCGTAGTAGCCGTTGCTTCCGCTGGCACACCGGACAGTCCGGTGAATTATAGCGGGCCGCCCCTGAGAATTCCCGAAGGTGACGAGTTTGGCTTCAATCGCCCTGGTGCACCGGACACTGTCCGGTGGTGCACCGGACACTGTCTGGTGGCACACCGGACAGTCCGGTGCGCCAGACCAGGGTGCCTTCCGGGTTGTCTTTTGCCCTTTTGTTTGAACCCTTTTCTTGGTCTTTTTATTGGCTTATTGTGAACCTTTGGCACCTGTAGAACTTATAGACTAGAGCAAACTAGTTAGTCCAATTATTTGTGTTGGGCAATTCAACCACCAAAATCAATTAGGATTATAGGTGTAAGCCTAATTCCCTTTCACCTGGGCCCAAATGTTGGGGCTCAACATCCTTGTACGTGCCCCCTTGGGCTATAAAAGGGGAGGCATGCGGGGGGACTCGGTCAGACCCAAGTCATCCATGACACAACTCAAGCTCACGAGCAATACAACACACAGTGGAGTAGGGTATTACGCTCCGGCGGCCCGAACCACTCTAAACTCTTGCGTGTTCTTGTGTTCATCCCCAAATCTCATAACAAGCAGAACGCTTAGGCCCCTCCTCATCTTAGGATTTAGGGCGGGTGCACTCCGCCACCCGGCCGGAGATTTCCTCTCCGACATTTGGCGTGCCAGGTAGGGGGCCGCTGGTATTAGGTTTTTACTTGTTTTCTTGCTCGGCGCCATGGTTCACATCGTTGAGCATCGACTTCCTCATGGAGGAGGAGGCTGCATCTTCTACGCCATTGAGCTCCAGCCGCCCGGCACTTGGAGCGGCTGCTGTGCGCTCCACACTGCAGCACACGTCTACACAGGGAGGGTTGCTCCCGTTGGGGCGCTTTCTGTAGCCAGGGAGTTGTTGCGTCACCCACCAAGCCCCACAGCCTCGCCAGGGGCTATGAAGCAGTGGCGCGACGATGTAGATCGCCTCCTTGGCATGGCGCACTCTGGCCTGGCTAAGTCCAGGCCTCGATCATCCTGGCGCCAGCACAGGGCATCGGCCTCGGTGCGTTCACCCTCGGTGAGGGCTGCACCGACCGAAGATCTACGAGCGGAGCTCAACCGCAGGCGTGCGATAGAAGACGCTCAAGCCTCTCTAGAAAGGCCAGAGGACTTGCGGAGCAAGCTCAACCGCAGGCGAGCGAGCGAGAATGCCCGTATCTCACTAGAGAGGGCGCGTGAGCATCACCAAAACCCCGAGGGTCGCAACCTCGAACAAGACTTTGCTGCGGTCACACCGCAGACCCTAGGGGGTGCCTGATCCCAGACGGGTATCCCATTGGCTGGTGTGGGCTGCGCCGCCCTAGCAGACCATCTTCGCGCGGCAACGTGGCCATCCAAGTTCCGGCCACACCTGACAGATAAGTACGATGGTACAACAAACCCGTTGGAATTACTGTAGGTCTACGTCACTGCCATTACAGCAGCAGGTGAAGACACCGCCATGATGGCGACCTACTTCCATGTAGCTTTGTCTGGGCTAGCCCAGACTTGGCTCATGAACCTAGCCCCAGGGTCCATCTGCTCCTGGGAAGAGCTCTACGCACAGTTCGTGGCGAACTTCTCCAGCGCTTACCAACAGCATGGTGTGGAGGCACACCTCCATGCCATGAGGCAAGAACCCGGGGAGACCCTCCGGGCGTTCATTTCCCGCTTCACTAAGGTACGTGGGACAATCCCTCGTATCTTAGATGCTTCCATCATCACAACTTTCCGCCAGGGAGTGCGTGATGAAAAGATGTTAGAGAAGTTGGCCACGCACGACGTGGAAACTGTCTCCACTCTCTTTGCTTTGGCCGACAAGTACGCCAGGGCCACTGAGGGTCGTGCGTGGCACTCGGCGCCATAGACCGGGGCCGCCCCGACGGGTGGCTCGGATGCCGTCGTTTAGGACAGCAAAAAGAAGAAGAAGAACCACGACCATGAAAAACCGTAGTCAGCCGCCCCGATTGTCGCAGCTACGACAGGGGGCCGGGGCGAGCGCAATAAGCGCCCTCGGCCACAGGGAGGCAACAACGGCTCGTGCTTGGTGCATCCCAATGCTCGCCATAGCGCCTCAGAATGCCGTGAGATCATCAAGCTCACAAAACGCGTCAGCGAGCGACGTGGGCAGTCGTCCAAGGATGGCTCCCTGCCTCGTCGCCGGCCTGGTAAGGAGAGGGCCGATGATGACGAAGTGGCCGCGGGAGAGCGAGAACTCGGGTATCAACCACCCGAGGGGGACCTCAAGGACGTCTTCACTAGAGATTCCAACTCTGGGGATGATAGCGACCGCCGCAAGAAGCTGTATGTCATGTATGGCGGGAGCTAGGAGCTCACCTCCCGCAGGAACTGAAAGGGAAATAGGGTCTAACCTTTTCCTAAATGATTTTGGTGGTTGAATTACCCAACACAAACAATTGGACTAACTAGTTTGCTCTAGAGTATATGTTCTACAGGTGCCAAAGGTTCAACTCAAAACCAATACAAAGATTAAAAAGGGTTCAAAAAGAAAGGAGCAAAGGAAAGCGAAGTGCTCCCTGGTCTAGCGCACCGGACTGTCCGGTGTGCCACCGGACAGTGTCCGGTGCACTAGGGAGGATCGACCTCAAACTCTTCAGCTTCGGGTTTCTCAGGCGCAGCTCCGCTATAATTCACCGGACTGTCCGGTGTGCCAGCGGAGCAACGGCTACCTGTGTGCAATGATCGACTCTGCAAAGTGAACAGTATAATTCAGATGTTAGAGCAGATGGTCAGAGGGGCACCGGACTGTCCGGTGTAGCACCAGACTGTCCGGTGTCGCATGAGGACAAAGCCTCCAACGGTCGACCAGCTCCAAGCCCTAACGGGAGGATGACGTGGCGGCGCACCGGACACTGTCCGGTGGCGCACCGGACTGTCCGGTGCTCCCATCGCCAGCAGCCTTCTCCAACGGCTACAATTTGGTTGGTGGCTATAAATACCACCCCAACCGGCCACTTCAGAGTGTGGGAGCCCAAGCAACATTCCAAGTCATCTAGTTGACATATTCAAGCCCTCCCAACCACCTCTATTCATTGATCCATCCTATACACAAGATTTAGACCACTACAACCAACACAAGTGCCACAAAAGAGAGAGCAAGCAAGAGAGAGCTACTCATTTGAGTTTAGCACTAGTGCCTTGTGAGATTCATTGAGAAATAGTGTGTGCTACATCTTTGTGTTCATTTGCGCGTGGAGTTTTGACTCCCATTGAACTTCCTCCAAAGTTTTGGAGGCTTGTAAAGCTAGCAAGAGACACCAAAGAGTGTGGTGATCCTTGCGGGGTCTTAAGTGATCCTTGAGAATAAGAAGAGCTCGCCGGTCTTGTGTGATCGGTGGAGAGAGAAAGGGTTGAAAGAGACCCGTCCTTAGTGGACTCCTCAACGAGGACTAGGCCTTCGAGGGCCGAACCTCGGTAAAACAAATCACCCGTGTCTCGTGTGCTTATTGTGATTTGTTTGTTCTTTCCCTTTCTAAGTTTTTCTTGCACTGTTCGTTGCTAATATTATTTGGTGTTGCTTTAAGTTAACTTCTCATTTAGTGAAGCAACACATTGCAAGAAAGAACTTGCGTCATTGCTCTTCTTATCTAAGCCCCTTTGCTTTATTCTCATAGTCCTATTAGTTGTATTGTTTCATCAATTCCGCATTATTTGACGGAAGAAGAAAATGAACGATGGAGACCAAATGATGAATCCACCTCTCCAAAAGGTTTGTCTTCCCATTTTGATTCCCACATATGTTGTGTGGCTAATGAAAATGATAGCGGAAGCAAAATGAGGATGAGGAGGAAGAAAGAAGCTTCTTGCAACTCTACGCTCGCTTAAGCCAAGAAGAGAATGTGATCATGCTCAAACTTCTAAAAAGAGCGAGAGAGCAAAGCGAAGCTTGTCAAAGGCTAGAAGATATTCTCTCCATAAAAATGCTAAGCTTTGATGAGTTGACTAAAGAACATGAGGAGCTAAAGTGCTCTCATGTTGATTTGGTCCAAAGGTATGAAACTATTTCAATTGAGCAAGATAACTCTTTACATTGTATCGCTCAATTAGTAAATAGGAATGCCTTACTTAAGGACCAAGTAGAAAAGCTAAAATTTGAAAATCTAGCTTTTCAAGAAAAATATGATATGCTTCTATGTTCTTATGAAAATCTTATGGATGATCATATCATATTAAATATTGCTCATGAGGTTGTGATAGAAAACTTAAAATTCCAACAACCTCACTCATGCACATGTATTCAAATTGAAACTACATTACCATGTGCTAATGCTTGTTGTTCGACGACAAGCAAATCTTCCTTTGAGCTAGATTTTGCAGGAACAAACGATGATATCTATCAAAAGCTCAAAGAAGAAAATGAGAGGCTAAAAATGAGCTTGACACAACTAAAAGGGAAGTGCATTGCTCGACCTTCTCAAGATAACCGTGATCACATGGTGAAGAAGCTTGAGACGGGAACAACAGTGGCATGCACTAAATCCCTTGAAGAAAATGTCCAGGACTTGAAGATTGCCAAGAGGAAGGAACAAAAGAAGAAAATCAATACCTCTTCCAAAAGCCTCAACCATGCCTCCATTAAAGGTAACATCCAAGGTAATAATCAAGTCACACTTCACACTAAGAAAAGTAAGAAGTGTAGTGAATGCTTTGAAAAGGGGCACTCGATTAGGTCATGTCCCTATATTCAAAATGACTTTATTATTAACAAGGATGATAAACTTTGCTTTAAATGCTCAAAGAAGGGACACTTATTTAGATCTTGTCCCCATTTAAAACAAAAAGGCATAGTGTTAGAAAAGAAAATATTCACTAACCATGTAGCAAGCAAGAAACAAAGAAAGAAGAAATCTTCAAGACTTGAAGATCGCCTATGCTACATATGCCGAAAGAAGGGACATCAATGCAAGGATTGTCCCAATGGTAACAATCCCACTCCTAGCTTGTCAATTATTTCTCATATAACTAGGCAACCCAAAATTGCAACTTGTGCTATAAAGGTAATGAGTTTACCTAGTGCTAGCACAAAGGACATTTAGGTTCCTAGATCTTTGTTGATTAACCTTGATGGACCCATCAAGTGATGGGTACCAAAATATGCTTGACAAGCTTTGAAGGAGAAGGAGATGATGTGAAGCTTTGGGGTGCTTGAGAGAGTCAATTCAATTCTTATTAACTCAAGCTATCAATCTTCAATGATCCATATATCCAAGATTGACCCAAAGTTATTTAAATTTATTATATTCAAAACTCATATCATCTCGGGAAAGATATTGATGTTGTAGGAAATAAAGAATTACCCTATGCAAGAAAGATCAAGGCCTACAACATGGAGGAAAGCCAAAGGATGGTAACACTTATGTTTTAGGTGCACACATCTTAAATTATGATTTCTCATGTGTCTTTGTAGTCTCATAGAAAAAGAAGCACTTTAAATGTCCTTAAGATTATGTCACCATTCTTTGAAGAAATTCCTCTCATATGGTAGATTGCGTATTCATCATTTCTGTTCTATGGCAATCTACATGCTTTAGATTATTGTAAGAACCTCATGGCATGTTTTTAGCTAGTCATTATATTATTGCCTTGATCTAGATATAAAGAGATATTCCATGTTCTTAAAAGAATAAGGTGTCAAGTAAGGAATTCAAATCCTTAGGACACTTATAAAAGGAGAATTCTCTCTATAACTAGAATAGTGAGACTAATGCTTTTATCTAAGTATCCTAAGTAGTCTCACTTGTAGAGAATAAGTTTCTCTTTGGAAATGCGTAATCTAACATAAAAAGAACAATCAATCCAATGATTTATGATGAATTTCTACTTGCTTAAGTTGGATATGATTCCTCTACATTTATCGCTCTCCATGTTATGAACTAGAGTTATTCCATAATCTTAAGAAATTATTTATGCTTGTTTTATAATTTAAAATTGAGCATAACATCATCTATAGAATAATCTAGTTCATGCTATGAAGTTTCCATGTTTTAGTAATCTAGCTTTTCATTACTTACAAAAAAAGATTACAAAAATGGAAACTAGTGCTTGTGTTACTAACAACATATCTCTTGAGCTTACTTATGAATATCTATAAAAGAGAAAGTGCACAAGCCTCAAGGGTTGCTCTTCACCCAAAGGAAGAAAGGTAAAAGTAAAGGTATGGGAACTCTTTTTCCCATTATTGGTTATTTATTCTAAATTATGATATTCTATCCATGTGAATAATAGATTCTTTGGACTTAAATTAACTAGGTATGCATTCAATTTCATTCTCATAAATGCTCTTGTCCATTAGAATCCAATTCATGACTCTGATATATATATGTTCTCATATTGATTTGCTTCTAAGTAATGATTAATAAAATTCAATATGAAGAAGTAAACTTCCTATGATTGATCAAAATGTTTAAAAGGTGCATATTCCTTTTTCCTAATGATGTGCACTAATGTTAAGGAGTTTACTTCATGTCTATGTGGCTTATGGATGATGAATTGTTTTTATTGCCTATCTAAAGAAATCATCCTTCATCATATACTCCCTTGTGCTATTAACATCTTTCTTGAGTATTTCCAATAAATTTGGAAGGAAAAAGAGACAACTACAAAGGGAGGACACTCAAATGAAAGAGGAAGACATCAAGAACAACAACACCTGCTTGGATAGTAAGATCTTCAAAACAGTCAATGGTGTGGTTGTGAGTATTCTAAATCCTTTTTGTTATGAGAATACCAGGCTTAAGTTGTCTATTGCAAATTTTATAAGCCTTGATCAAGATGTATAATGCTTCTCCCTATTTGTCTTTAAAAATGGGTACATCTATCCATCTCATTTAAAATACATGTCTTTAGGGGGAGTCTATTTCTATATCTTGATTATGTTGAGACTATTGCTTTATCTTAGTATTTTCATATAGTCCCTTGCATGAGAATAAGTTTCTCATGAAGTATGCTACTACATTCAATCCAACTTGTTAGAATAATGTCATCTTTATCAAGGATTGTAGCTTTCATTGCTAAAGTAGCATATTTACTGGTTTCTCCTAGTTTAAGCTTAATTGATAATTTAATGCATATATTGTTCTTTTGATCGCATCTGTTATTTGGTTGATCTTTGAATAACTTCAATTAATGCTTATGTTTCTTAGTGTCTCATATACTATCAATCATTATCTTTCTTGATATGCACTAAGTTAAAAGGAGAATTGATGATACATTTATGCAATTTGTGATCCACTTGATATATGCTAATAATGACTTGGAAAAGGATCACCTGTTGTAGAACTCTCTCTCTTGTGCAAAATATTTCAATACATTGTCTTGAACATAGGTCGTAAGCAACTAAGACTAAGGACAAAGCACAGTGAAGAGAGCGTCTCCAAAAGAAGGTACAAAAGGGTAAAACTACTTCCTCCCATTTACACATGTACCTAGACCTTCCTTTTCTATACATTCTTTGCATATCTTGTATAAAAGGAAGAGAAAGCATGTCCATGCATTATCCCTGCTTCTTATCTAGTTTAACTACTCAAAATCTCACTCCTGTATTAATGCATCTTTGTTAAAACTAGATGAAGTAATTTTATTGTCAAAGAGCTTAAAGCTTAACCTTGTAACGAGGATAAGCTGCCTTTGTTCTAAAGGTGGATGGTCCTTAAGCCTCTTTGAAATCCTTAAGGGTAAATGCTTAAGATGTTTATAACATGCTTTCATAAGTGCATAAACTGTCATGAGCATCACACTTATACTACGACACAATGCACTTCACATTCTATATGATATAGATATGTTCTCATTAACCTAATTATGTGCAATTAGCATTTAAGGCCAAAATATGTATTCGTCTCCATGCACATATTTAGGGAGAGCAATCTATGTTATATAGAACCATGATTATGCTTAATTGATATATCTCTTGATCGTATCTCTTTTATGTCTATGACTAATGTGTTTTCGAGTGTATTCTCATGCTTAGTCATAGAATTGAAAGGGAAATGGAGTATTCGGCAAAGACGATGCTTCCACTCAACTCCATCGGTATTATTTACCCTTTGCCGGTATTCCGCATTGTTCTCCACATTGGTATAATCTTCACTCATATTTATTTGTTTACCATTGGGGAGAAAGTAAAAAGGGCTTATATTTCACCCACAAGTATGGCATACCCTTTACCGTTTTTGGCGATTCATGCCAAAGGGGGAGAAAGTATTAGCCCAAAGCAAAAATACCGCATCACCACCCGAATTTTAAAAATGAAGTTTTCAAATTGACATCTTAATGTGTTTTCAAAAGGGGGATAAAGTACTAGTATCTTCAAAAATTTGTAAAACCCTCTTGAACACTCAGAGGAGAATTTCATTGAGGGTGAGTTTTGTTTAAGTCAAAGGAAAAGCATTTGAAACAGGGGGAGAAAATTTCAAATCTTGAAAGTGCTTCTTTCAATCTTATTTATGTACCTTTGACTATTTGCAAAAAGTTTTGAAAAGAATTTTACAAAGAATTTGCAAAACAAAACTTGTGGTGCAAATGTGGTCCAAAATTTTAAATAAGAAGAAAACCATCCTTGCATATCTAGTAGAAATAATTATATTGGTTTCATTCCAAGCAACCTTTGCACTTACCTTATGCAAACTAGTTCAATTCTGCACCTCTATATTTGCTTTGGTTTGTGTTGGCATCAATCACCAAAAAGGGGGGTATTGAAAGGGAAATAGGGTCTAACCTTTTCCTAAATGATTTTGGTGGTTGAATTGCCCAACACAAACAATTGGACTAACTAGTTTGCTCTAGAGTATATGTTTTACAGGTGCCAAAGGTTCAACTCAAAAGCAATACAAAGATTAAAAAGGGTTCAAAAAGAAAGGAGCAGAGGAAAGCGAAGTGCTCCCTGGTCTGGCGCACCGGACTGTCCGGTGCACCAGGGAGGATAGACCTCAAACTCTTCAGCTTCGGGTTTCTCAGGCGCAGCTCCGCTATAATTCACCGGACTGTCCGGTGTGCCAGCGGAGCAACGGCTACCTGCGCGCAATGGTCGACTCTTCAAAGTGAACAGTATAATTTAGATGTCAGAGCAGATGGTCAGAGGGGCACCAGACTGTCCGGTGTCGCATGAGGACAAAGCCTCCAATGGTTGACCAGCTCCAAGCCCTAACGGGAGGATGACATGGCGGCGCACCGGACACTGTCCGGTGGCGCACTGGACTCTCCGGTGCGCCCATCGCATGTAGCCTTCTCCAACGGCTATAATTTGGTTGATGGCTATACCACCCCAACCGGCCACTTCAGAGTGTGGGAGCCCAAGCAACATTCCAAGTCATCTAGTTGACATATTCATGCCCTCCCAACCACCTCTATTCATTGATCCATCCTATACACAAGATTTAGACCACTACAACCAACACAAGTGCCACAAAAGAGAGAGCAAGCAAGAGAGAGCTACTCATTTGAGTTTAGCACTAGTGCCTTGTGAGATTCATTGAGAAATAGTGTGTGCTACATCTTTGTGTTCATTTGCGCGTGGAGTTTTGACTCCCATTGAACTTCCTCCAAAGTTTTGGAGGCTTGTAAAGCTAGCAAGAGACACCAAAGAGTGTGGTGATCCTTGCGGGGTCTTAAGTGATCCTTGAGAAGAAGAAGAGCTCGCTGGTCTTGTGTGATCGGTGGAGAGAGGGAAAGGGTTGAAAGAGACCCGTCCTTAGTGGACTCCTCAACGGGGACTAGGCCTTCGAGGGTCGAACCTCGGTAAAACAAATCACCCATGTCTCGTGTGCTTATTGTGATTTATTTGTTCTTTGCCTTTCTAAGTTTTCTTGCACTATTCGTTGCTAATATTATTTGGTGTTGCTTTAAGTTAAATTCTCATTTAGTGAAGCAACACATTGCAAGAAAGAACTTGCGTCATTGCTCTTCTTATCTAAGCCCCTTTGCTTTATTCTCATAGACCTATTAGTTGTATTGTTTCATCAATTCCGCATTATTTGAAAGCAATACTCTTTACAAGCAAGGACTTAGTTTTTATACTTTGATAATTGTATATCTTGTTCTAACCACTAATCAAGGGATCTAGTTGGGGGATAAAGTTTTAATTTTCAGGTTTCGCCTATTCACCCCCCTCTAGGCGACTTTCAGGAACATCAAGTCCCTACACCGTGAGGTCCTCTCGGCAACTGCAGGGGTCCCGAAGGCTGCCCCACATCAACGATGGAGAAGCACCACCATCTCATTCGGGGCATCCGACTGCCCTGACAACATGGTAGGGGCCGACATACTGCCACTCAACACCGCCCCTGTCATCGCCAACATGCGGCTACACCATTTATTGATTGACGGCGGGGCAGGCCTCAATGTCATCAGCCATGCTGCGTTCAAGCAGCTACAAATCCCGGGGTCCCGTCTGGGACCCTCACGCCCATTCTCTGGAGTGGTCCCACAACCGGTGTATCCCCTTGGGAGCATCGCACTCCCGGTTACGTTCGGGACTGAGGAGAACTTCCGTACGGAAAACGTCGTGTTCGACGTCGCGGAGGTCAACCTCCCCTTTAAAGCCATCATTGGCAGGCCAGCCCTGTACCGGTTCATGGCCGTTGCCCATTATGGGTATTTTGTCCTCAAGATGCCATCCCCGACTAGGATCCTCACCGTGCGAGGTGACCGCGCCGCTGCACTTGCGGCCGTAGAGAAGCTGCACACCCTGACGGCAGAGACTGCTCGCCCGAACGATAGAAGGAGGAACCCCTCAACCTCCGGTACCAAGGCTCTTCCCAAGGCACCAAAAGTACAACCATCCGGAGCGGATGGTGTCCCTGTCAAAGCCATCCGGCTCGCTGCGGATTCCATGCAGACCACTCGCATTGCGGGTGATCTGGACGAGAAATAGGAACTCGCGCTCGTCGCCTTCCTCCAGGCAAATACCAATGTGTTCGCATGGGAGCCGTCGCAGATGCCTGGGATCCCTAGGGAGGTGATCGAGCACCATCTGAAGATCAACCCCGACGCCAAGCCGGTGAGACAAAAGCCTCACAGACAGTCTGTTGAATGGTAGGACTTCATCCGGAAGGAGGTCCAGAAACTGCTAGACACTGGCTTCATCGAGGAGGTTCATCACCCAATATGGCTGGCCAACCCAGTCGTCGTCCCCAAGGCGAATGGGAAGCTTCAGATGTGCATCGACTACACCAGCCTGAATAAGGCCTGTCCCAAGGACCCGTATCCACTGCCACGAATAGACCAAATCGTGGATTCTACCTCCGAGTGCGACCTATTGTCATTCTTAGACGCCTACTCTGGTTTCCATTAAATCTAGATGTCTAGGGAAGATAGGAAACATACCGCTTTTGTAATAGTGGACGGGCTTTACTGCTACGTTGTTATGCCATACGGTCTAAAAACGCCTTGCCTACATTTGTGCGGGCGATGAGTAAGACTTTCGGGGACCTGGTTAGGGACAAGGTGGAAGTCTACGTCGATGACATTGTGGTCAAGACTAAGAGAGGGACGACCCTAGTGGAAGACTTAACCCTGGACTTCGACAAGCTGCGGGCAACCCACACGAAGCTGAACTCGGACAAATGTGTTTTTGGTGTCTCCGCTGGAAACTTGCTAGGATTCCTGGTTTCATACCGAGGCATCAAAGCAAACCCGAAGAAGATCAAAGCGATCGAGGCAATGAGGCCCCTGGCCCGAGTCAAGGATGTCCAGAAGCTTACGGGGTCGTTAGCCGCCCTTAGTCGCTTCATTTCGAGGCTGGCTGAGAGAGCGCTCCCCTTCTTCAAGCTACTGCGGAAGTCCGGACCCTTCTATTGGACCGAAGAGGCGGAACAAGCCTTCTAGGAGTTGAAGCAGCACCTGGTGTCCCTACTAATATTAGTAGCTCCGGAACCAGAGGAGCCGCTGTATTTATACATCATGGCGGCCCAGAAGCGGTGAGCATGATGCTGGTCGTCGAAAGACCGGCACCAGAAAGCCAGGAACTTGAGGACTCGAGACCGGCTGCAGGGGTCCGAACCATTCAAAGGCCGGTCTACTACGTCAGCGAGGTCCTTCATGAGGCGAAAACTAGGTACCTTGAGACGCACAAACTCCTCTATGCTGTGCTTGTCGCAACCAGGAAGCTGCGCCTTTATTTCCAAGCGCATAGGGTTGTGGTGGTGACCTCCTTCCCATTAAGGGCCATCCTCCACAACTCTAACGCCACAGGCAACATCGCCAAGTGGGCCGCGGAGCTCGCTGAGTTCCAGCTGGACTTCTGACCTCGCCACGCCATTAAGAGTCAGATCCTAGCTGACTTCATCGTAGAGTGGATGCCTCCCCCAAGCGTCCCTAGGGGTCTGGATCCCGATTTGGACCCCACACCTACAGAGCCTAGGGGTCCGGTCTTCACCGAGCCCCACTGGATGCTCTACTTCGACGGATCTACCCGCCAATAGGTTGGCGGGGCCAGGGTGATCCTCATCGATCCAAGCGGAGATCAAGTGAAGTACATGGTGCACCTTGAGTTCAAGGCCACCAACAACATGGCAGAGTATGAGGCGCTGATCTTTGGCTTATCGGCGGCCCTATCCCTGGGGATCCACTAAGTCCTGGTGAAGGGAGACTCCTAGCTAATCATCAAGCAAGTCCGCGGGGAGTGTAGCTGCAATGAGCCCAGGCTCGCAGCCTACCTTCTTCAAGTGAGGAAGCTGGAGAAGGACTTCACAGCCCTAGAACTGCAACACGTTCCTCGGGCCAACAACTCGGCGGCAGATGACCTCTCCGTGAAGGCATCAACTTGGGCACCCGTGCACGAGGGCGTCTTCAAAAGACAGCTGCTGAGACCCACCGCCCAGCCTGCCGAACTGGGCGAACGGGGCGAGACTAGCACCTCGAAGCTAGCAGTCCTGGTGGCATCCGAGAACCCACCAAAGGCTGCGTGTGCTACAGGGGGGCCTGCCAGCCCCCTAGCACCGCATCCAATATCTCAGAGTGGTCTCGATGCATGGATCTCTGAGATCCGGGACTACCTAAAGGAGAATATCCTACCTGAAGACCATGTGTCCGCAGAACGCATAGTGCGGTTGGCTAAACGCTACGTGGTGGTGGAAGGGGATCTCTACCGCCGCGGCGCCAATGGCATTCACATGCGATGCATTACCCAGGAGGAGGGCCGTGAGTTGCTCACAGAGATCCATGGAGGGGAGTGTGGAAGTCATTCGTCATCCCGCACACTGGTCGGTAAGGCCTTCCGGCATGGCTTCTACTGGCCAACCGCTCTCCAGGATGCAGCTGAGATGGTAAAGTCCTGCAAGGCATGTCAATTCCACGCAAAGCAGATACACACACCAGCTCAGACTCTGCAGATGATTCCACCCTCCTGGCCATTCACCGTATGGGGGGTGGATATCATGGGACCATTTCCTAGGGCCGTTGGCGGGAACCGGTACCTCTTCGTCGCCATCGACAAATTCACCAAGTGGCTAGAGGCCACCCCTATGGTCAACATCACCCAGGGTGCCGCTATCGCCTTCCTCAAGTCCATCGTCTGTAGATTTGGGGTTCCAAACCGTATCATTATGGACAACGGAACCCAGTTTATGAGTCGAATCTTTCAGGAGTATTGCAAGGGCATTGGCACCCAGCTCTGCTTCGCATCCGTAGCCCACCCCAGGAGTAATGGCCAAGTGGAAAGGGCAAATGGAGAGATCCTCAGGGGACTCAAGACACGCACCTACGATTTCTTGAAGAAGCATGGTGCGAATTGGGTCAGTGAACTCCCATTCGTGCTATGGGGGAACCGGACAACACCCAGCTGAGCCACTGGGGAGACCCCGTTCTTCCTGGTCTACGGGGCCGAAGCCTGTCTTCCCCTGGAAATCATCATGGGCTCCCCACGGGTCTAGGCTTTCGATGAGTCTATGCAGGAACAGCTGCGGCGTGAAGACATGGACTTCATCGACGAACGTAGATGGCAAGCGGCCA
Organism: Zea luxurians; assembly: GCA_029449295.1. Lineage (NCBI taxonomy): Eukaryota > Viridiplantae > Streptophyta > Magnoliopsida > Poales > Poaceae > Zea > Zea luxurians. The sequence goes on along the minus strand of JAOPSE010000004.1, from coordinate 177,675,527 downwards.
TCCAAAATGCACGGTAAAACCAAGCGCTCAAGCGCTACCAACAACGGTTCGTGCACAGTTGGGAGCTCAGGGTCGGGGACCTAGTCCTAAGGCGAGTACTGAATCGAGAAGGGCTCCATAAACTCTCCCCCAGCTGGGAAGGACCCTACAAGGTGATGGAAGTATGCCGACCCGGGTGTGTCCACCTCGCCACGACCGAAGGAGAGCCTCTGCCCAATCCCTAGAACATAGAGCATCTCCGTAATTCTTCCCATAAAAGCAAAACTGGGAATTCAGTTTTCTTCCTTTGTAACTAGGTAAGCACATATATGTACGCCAGCCCAGCGAGGTCCACCCTCATAAACCCGGCCTGATGGATTACGCTCATGAGCGTCAAGTTATGAAAAGAAGATTCCTGCCCTAAATTTGCTTTATGGTGGTTTTATTCTGCTTAAGTTTACAACCATTTTTATCTAACCCACCCATACAGTTAATGGGTCCTACGAGTGCACTATTGAAACTCCCTAGCTAACGCTGTGTGCAGGTCTGGGTCGCAGTCGAGATTACCTCCTGTGGACCAGGTCACCAATTCTTTCTTAAATATACCAGCATCCAGCCTCGACAAGTCAAGCCCACATCCCAGGGGGCCAAGTACAAATACCAGGAAAAGAGTTGACAACGACGCACACAGCAAAAGGAAAGTAGCATGCAGATAAGTTGTAATGTTGCTTGACAAGTAGCACTTAAAAGTATCTTACAAAACCAAAATATAATAATCCACTTCCCAGCGGAACCCTTGCCTTCTCCCCGCAGATCCAACTACTCGTCATCAGCGGGATCCCGCTGGAAGTGCTTGGCCACCGCATCTACAGCATCTTGTACGCTCCCCCTGGCGGCGTCTTCGGTATCGGCCACCGGACCAGCGATCACCGACCCCAAGAAAATGGCTGGGTCGTGGCTCCAGAAGCACGTCAAGATGTACTCTATTACCGCCCGGTAGAGCCTACTGCCCTCAGCCTCCATGCGGGCGCCAAGGATCTGGTCCAGGTGTCGGAAGTGGTCGACAGCGAAATCCAGCACTGGGAGCGCGTCGGAGATGGACACCGACTGCTTCGTTGCTGGGATGGGGCTCACCCCCAGTGGCACCAGAGCCGAGCTTGCCTCATCGGCCCATGCGGCGATACGCTGGACCCCAGTGCGATGTTCTGCCTGGACATCTTCAAGCGTCCTCTTCATCGCCTCCACCGCTTGGGAGCCTGGAGCCGCCTGCGTCGCCTGGAACCGGCGGACTCGCTCCTCCAGTGCCTGCTCCTTCTCCTCCAGTTTCTTCTCCTTCTCTTCCGCCTCGAGCTCGTGTTCGGCCAGCAACTTTTCCCGCCTTTCCCGCATTTCCACCCTCCAAGCGAGGTCTTTCTCCTGCCAGACGAGATCTGTCGCCCGCTCCTCCAGGGAGGCATCCTTCGCCTTGAGGTTCTCCTTAGCGAGAGAGATGTTGCTAGCCCTGTCATCAAGCTCCTGCCGTAGCTTTTGTAGAGCCGCCTCAGTCGCGGTCTGCTCACCCCGCTGCTTCTCCAGCATCACATTATAGGCTTTCAACTTCTCATGAAATTTCGTGATGACCGCCTCCCTCTGGTCCAAGTGCTCTTCTTTCTTGACCAGACTCTTCTTCTTCTAGGTCACCTCCCGCTCCCGGTCAAATACCTTCTCCAGGTCCTCCTTGAGGTCCTCGCGCTCCTGATCAAGCTCGAACCGCTCCGAGGCAAATTGGCAGGACATGGCCTTGGTACGCTCCTCCAGCTCGGTGCGCCAATCACAGAGGCGCTGGTGCTCAGTCTCGAGCGCCTCCCACTCCCGCAGGATCGCCGCCTCGGTCTCCTAGAGAGCCTGATGAGCGCGGGACAGCACCCGAGGGAGGGGAGTCGGTGCCGCCTCTGGCCCGGCGCCGGTCTAGAGATGCCGCCCAAGAATAACCTCCGGCTCCTCCAGAACGGGCAGCGGGATGGAGCTGCCCCCCCCCCGCGTCTTCCGCTGTTGCCGATGGAGTATTCAACGACATCGCCGCCGCCGTTGGGTCTGCAGTAGCCGTCGGCGGCGCTGCTGCTTCTGGACCCCCGACTGGAGCCTGGGGCCCCAGCGGCGCTACCTCGACAGTGGCAGCTGGAACTTGGGGGCATGACGGTGCCGCCTCGATAGTGGCAGGCGAAACCTGGGGGCCCGATGGCGCCGCCTCGGTAGTGGCAAGTGGAAGCAAGATGACAACATCAAGGCTAGTAGACGCCTGCTGCTGGGAGCCGGATTCACCGGTGAGGACGACTTTGGAAGCAGAGGAAGAAGAGGCCCTAATAAGCAAAGGATGGGTTAATGCCCATCAACATAGTAGCTAGACCAGTGGAAAAAATAAAAAAGGTTACACTTACTTGGGGCCCTGAACCTTCCAGCAACCCTGGAAGCGGGACGTCCGCAGCCCTTGCTGCTGTTAGTGTTGCTACCCCTGAGGCGGCGACGAGCTAGATGGTGGTGGTGGCGGCGACGACAACGGGTCTGTTAGTGGTGATGGTGGAGGACTGACGCTTCTGGGGGAGGTCCGAATCAAGGGGTGGGTCCATGATGAAAGACCCGTCGGCGTGCCGCAGTCGGTGCCGCCTCTCTCCCTACAACCTCTCGGAACCCCCTGGAGCGGAGGAACTACTCGCGGCCCCAATTCCCTTGTCCGAGGGGCTGAGGGCTGCGGGGGTAGCCCTGGAGTCGGCATCGGCGGGTCGGGAACCCCCGACCGGTACACTAGGGATCTGAACCCCGCGGTGGGGGTCTCGACCGTCGGTCTAGCGAACAGCCATGCCGCTCTCGATGAGGGTCGACAGCCAATCCAAGATCACTGCCCTCAACCCTTGGTCGTCATAGAGCGAAGAAATGCCCTCAGGAGGGATTAGGGTCTTAGGGACGAAGGACTCACCAGTAATCCCCTTCACCAGGAGCTCTAGTCCCTCCTAGGACATGTCGGTGCCTGGCCCGCGATGGATCCGGCCGAGGTCATTCAGGCCAGTGAACTAGCAGCTCAGGCGTGCCCTCGCATGTAGCGGCGTGATCCGGCGCTTCAAGAAGTCGCCGACCACATGCATCGACGTCAGACCGCTGGTCGCCAGGGACTTGATCCTATCCAATACGGGCTCGAACTCCGATGTCAACGGCGGCTTGGCCCTCCATTGCTTCTTGTCGAGCCTCGGCCCGTCGCTCGATAGTATGAGGCGGTCGTTGGCCTCGGTACTGGCAATCACCCATTCGGCACGCCAGTTTTCCCACCTTACGCTGCTGAGGGAGGAGATATAGGCGCCGGCCGAATTCGCCCTCGTCTGGAAGTAGTACACTCCGAGATGGTCCTTGGCCTTCCCGGACTTCACCAGCACGAAAAAATGGCGGAAGAGAAAGGTACACGACGTCACCCCCACGAACATCTCGCACAGGTGAGCGAAGATGGCCGCCTGAAGGATGGAGTGGGGAGTGAGGTGCTGGAGCTGGAGACCGAGATCCTCCAGAAGTAACATGAAGAAGGGCGAGATCAGCAATGCCAACCACATGGAAGGTTGGAGACAAAGAGCACAAACTCCCCGGCGGCGAGGTCGCCGAGGGGAGTAGCGCCGGCCCGGATCCTCCAGGCATGCGCTGGCGCACTCCATCCGAGCAGGCGGCACACCGTGCCGAGTGCCCTCTCGGTCTGGTAACGCTCGGGATGAACCAGCGAAGCCATGGCAGCTATGGCGACGAAAAGCAGAAGAATGCGAGTGCAGCAGAGGCGCAGATGACTCGGAGGTGAAAGGCCGCAACAGTTGGAGAAAGTGCGGAAGCATAACTGCTGGCCACGGGATGAATCCCCTTTTCAAAGAGGGCTCTCTCGCTCGCACCTCGGGAAATCACATCTAACGCGCACCTAGCGCTCGCGGTGACCCAGACCCTAACATGGGGGCTTGGGTCCACATGTCACGCACCTAGAGTATCGGCCTCCGAGCACGGAGAAGGCGAGCCGTCATCCCAGGAGCAAACCGTCGCGCACGACCGCACGTCGCCTAGGGGCCACTGAGGAATATTTTTAACTTAGGCGGCAGCAACGAGACACCCTACGTGCGGCCTGACAAAACCGCCAGGCGTGGGGGCCACGTACCTGTCAACTGCGGGGACAGATGTGGCAGGCGGCATGACCGAAGGCGGGTTGGCGGTGACTACATCAGTAAGTGCTCGAAAATGGCACGCAAATCACCAATCGGGCTTTGGCCCCACCTGCAGGCTTGTAACCTCCCCTGACGTGGGCCCGGGAGCCACTGTCGGTACCCTAGAATAGGGGTACCCCATGCTACAGTATGAAGGCGTGGTACCCACGTGTCTATCCTTAGACGCGTGATAAACAGCGCCGACCCCACCACATGGACGACTCTGGGGCCGCCATGTGTCCAGAAAAAGTAACATATACCATGATATCACCAGTGGATCCAGACCCCCATGGAAAGTGCCGGACCCCAGCATACATAGCCCGGACCTCCGGGTACGATCCAGGACCTCCACGATATCCTGTATGGGACCCGTACCCCACTAAGTGAGGTTCGGGCCACCCACGGCAAGATCCCGGGACGGTGAATACCCTAACCAAGGTCAGGGACATACAGGGGTCTGGCGCTTACGCTTGTCAGGGCCTTGGCCAGAGTGCTTCCACGCCCCGCTCAGGCGGAGACCCAATGCTGCCACGTGGCCTAGTGCCCGTGACGTAAGCCAGTGGGTGGAGCCTGACGTAAGGCCTCTGGGCCACATGATCTTTACATTTATTGCGGAAAAGACGCGCCGCCTGTCTGCCCTTCTGACAGCTGATATGCCGCCTCGGCATTTAATGTGCCCTGTCCACTCCGCTGGCAGGCGACGACCAGGCCACCCTACAGGCGGCGTGCCTGTCCAATCAGACAGCGGGTTATGCCCATACCACCGCACGCGCCATGGTCATCATGACTTGTACATTGCAGGGAAGCTTCTGCGGCAAGCCAATACTACGGAGATCGTAGATATCAGGGCACGAGGAGATTGCACTGGATTAATGGCTCCAAGTACTACACCCATTATGTTCCTGGGACCAAATGTTGGGGCTCAACATCCTTGTACGTGCCCCCCTTGGGCTATAAAAGGGGAGGCATGCGGGGGGACTCGGTCAGACCCAAGTCATCCAAGACACAACTCAAGCTCACGAGCAATACAACACACAGTGGAGTAGGGTATTACGCTCCGACGGCCCGAACCACTCTAAACCCTTGCGTGTTCTTGTGTTCATCCCCAAATCTCACAACAAGTAGAACGCTTAGGCCCCTCCTCATCTTAGGATTTAGGGCGGGTGCACTCCGCCACCCGGCCGAAGATTTCCTCTCCGACAAGCATCGATACTATTTTTTTGAAAACCACGTACCACCAGCCGTGTATGTTGCAAAGTCTGTTAGCAGGGTCTATATTCCTAAGCAACATGATTAGGCACCCAATTTTGAGCTTCAGAACGTGCGGGGGTAGTCCATTAGGAGTCAGCGTGTTTAGGAATTCCGATGGATAATAGTTATTAGGATCGTCCACCATGGTGTCAAAGCTATGGTACATCATCTGCTCCCATTGGAAACGATCAATCATCCTCATATTTATCATATCCACCCAGTCATTCCGAGTAGTCAATATTGCTCTTGAAGTGATGTAGCTTGTATTAGACATGTTTTCGTTTAGACTGGGGTAAATGTCATCTATCAATCTGTCATGGTCGCGGTCATCACCGGTATATGGCACACATACCTCATCTGGAAGACGAACATCACCATCGTTGTTCACTTCCTCAGTTCCACCACCGACACGCAACAAATATTCTGCAAACCATGGGTCGCTCTTTGCTCTCATGTTGCGAACAAGCTTTAGGTGGCACATTGATTCCCATAGGTAAGAACTCAGTAGAGAGGCAGCAACTATCTGAGCCCTTGACCCCTTACGTACAATAGGGAGTACTTGTCTGAAATCTCCACCAAACACAATAGTCTTCCCACCAAAGGGCAGACCAGGGCATCCCATGATATCACGCATGTTGTTGTCCAACGCTTCAATTGATTGTCTCTTAGCCATTGATGCCTCGTCCCAAATAATGAGCGACGCTTTCTGTAGCAACTTTGATGTCACACTTTGTTTTGTGAAGGTACATATAGCACCATCATCAATAGTAAGTGGTATCTTGAAGCGTGAATGGGCAGTTCTCCCACTAGACATTATGGAAGCCGCAACCCCAGATGTAGTTGTTGCAACTGCAATCTTGTCCTGACTACAGATAAGTCTTTCCAGTCCCACTAGGCCCATCCACAAAGAACACACTGCCATTACTAGTGTCAACAACAGATAAGATCTTTTCATAGGCAGACTTCTGCTCCTCATTTAGGGTTTCTTGCAAAGCAACATCTTCTGTCGTCGCCTCGATACTTAACTCCTCGTAAATCTCTCTATCAATACCTTGTGAATCATCATATCTATCGATGATAGCAGGGAGAGGGAATGTCTTTATGTCTTTACCCATTGACTGCAACATGTTTCTAATGTCAATCAAGACCATCTGCTGCAAATGGGTTTTGCTTTGAGTAATACGATGATAATCCTCGGACATTGTGTCAAGGTGTCTCTGCCACATCATTCGGTTCGCAGTAAACCAGTATCATTGCAAACAACCAACGTAGCACTGATGGCATTTGGTAAAGAGCATCTTCATTGAGACACTCATCTATTGTGTTGTCTGCTTCAAGCAATCCCCTTCTTTGTGCTGCCTCACGAAACGATGGTAGTGTGTCACCGTCTACTGTCCTTAGATCCGCATAGGAGGTAGCACCAATCACATGGTTTAGGAGGAGCCGAAGATAGAAGTGCTCCCCCTCAGATGGTAGAGCAGAGATGATTCTACCGACCTGTCCACCCGTATTTCGTTTCCTCCTTTGCCACACTTTGCCCTGCTGCCAAGTGTACCACTCAGGGAAGTCACGATACAGGATGCCCTGAGCCTCCTCGTGTAGCTTATTCGCCTCAAAATATGCTGTAATCATTGACCTATCAGCACCTAGATGGTTGACGACTCGCTCGACCATTTGTCGCTCGTGAAACGTCACCATGTGCATGTTTGGAAGATGGAGTTGCAGCTGCATCACAGATGGAGAGTTATGACTAAGCTCAAATCCATATATCCTCCATAAGGCTTCCGGAGGAGTCACCCACCTTGCATCTCTATACTGCTGGATCTCATCTACATCATCATTTTCCTTGCTCGCATCTCTCATAACAACAGACGCAAGATCATGGCCTTTGTATATGTACTTGAACAGGTACTTAACAGCCTTGATGCTCCCACATGCCTCAACATTGATGTGACAGTTGAAGAGCCGAAGGAGGTAAGGGTTGTAAGGGACAACCCATCTATTGTCCAATTCACATCCTCGAACCTTTTCCTTACGCCCATCGTCACGACGTCTGTAATTAGGATATGAATCCTTCTCTTGCAATGTTGCCTCACGGAAATGCCGAGGGTATTGATTCTTGTACGATGTATGACCCTTAGTGCATGGGCAGTGTAACACCCCTGGTGTTACTATCACTAAAACTTGAGCATAACATCATAAGCATTGGCATTTCATGTGTTTGTCACATCTAGAGTGCATTCACTAGGTAAAAATTTCAAACAAGTTGTATTGAAGTGACATGTTACTAGTGAAACCCTAGGGTACAATATTTAACCCTAGATTGGGCATAATAGAATAAACAAGGCTTAAGGAGGGAAAACTTTAAAACTCAATTGAAATAGTCATGAAATGTCACTAGGAATGGACCTAAGTAACATCTAAACCCTAGAAGTGTCAAAAATCCTAAAAAGAACCCCAGAAAGCCCTAGCCTTAAACCCTAGGGGGCTAAGTGCAAAATTTGTGCACTTTTGGACTAAAGTGCAAAAACCATGAGATTAGAGCATCTTAAGTTATATGGTTCACAAGAATGTGGACTTGCAAATTAAATCCTAAGTTTTGGACTTATTTGCAAAAAGACACACTTATACTCAAATAGGCTAAGTCTGAATTTCAGAGAATTGGCTCAACTTTGGGGCCTTGTAACTTTCAAATTATGAAGATTTTGCCCTAGGTCACCACATCAAGTTTATAGAGCTACACAAGGGGAATAATTTTGCTGTAAAGATCAAGACTTGGTACTATGAAAAGTTCTGAGAAAATTTGACTCAAAGTTGCTCTGTCAGGCTGTCTTGAGTCTGAATTCAGACTAACAGTGAGTTTGAGCCATCTTGGAGCTTGGATTCGATTATAATCCAGACTGTAATTGGCTATGGTTGCTGTAGTAAGATTGTAGCTGGATCATTATGCTATAACTTTACTACAGAACGATGGCCTTGTTGCCATATAAAATCAAGAGAAAATCTAGACCAAATTTGGTCTGTCAGGCTAACTGAAAGAGCTTCCAATGGTACAGTACCAAAATATCAACAGGATCAGATTCCCCTCGCCGCCGGCGACCTCGTGCGTAGATTCACGCCGATGAGGTGATTCATGCTCACTTATGCCCGGATAACGCCGCGGGGTAAAAAGATCTTCATCACTGTTGGGCTATGGGCACTATTCCGGCTAGCCACCGTACTCCTTTCTGCTTTGGGGCGGTTTGGATAAGTCACCGGAGTTGGCTGCCCATCGACTAAACGTCATGTGCCTCAGCAATTACCACGTCGCAATCACCAGTATTATGCATGTCCGATGATCGCCGGGGAGACCACCACGGTGAAGGCCACGAATCACCATGCCAGTGACTCATTTCTTCTCTGACCGCCACCGCGCTCAATCCAAATTCACCGGCCACTGCCTAGCGATCCTATAAATTGATGGTCGGGTCTATTGCGCCATGTTATCCTGAAGCCAATGCACCACGCTTGCCTCTAATTGTCCACCAGAGACCACGAATTGCTCACTTCCCCCAAACTAAGCTTCCACCACAGTGAAAGAATCCTCACCGCGACTAGCTCGATTTAGGTCTGCTCATGCCCTCTGCCCCCTCGTTTGAGTGTTCTTATGTACCCCCAATACTCCTCGACCAACTCAATTGAGTTAAGCTGTCTTAGATCGCCAAGAACGCACTTGGTTGTTTGATTGTTCGCGCTGTCTCCGTGGGTCGGTTGATTCAAAGCCCCGATTGTAAAATTGATTGAGGGGAAATGTGCGGGAGGGTCCAATTAGGTGTCCACCGCACGAGGGCACTAGTCATTGCGTAAATCGGCTAGTACAGGCACATCGGTGATCGGTGTGTCGCCGTCCACCATCGTGGACTGGACTCTGTGAAGACATAGGAGTTCGAGGGTAGATTTGAAAGTGTCAGTGACTATCTAAAATAGTGTCTTGGACTCTTTCGGGTTATGCCAAAAGACAGGTACTTTCTTGCAAAGTCTATACGTGGGCGCGGGCGCGCGCGTTCCCGCCCGTAGTTGGACCGACCTAGGCCGAATTCGATCCAGAACTATTCATAGTTTTTCTTTTTCCTTTTCTATTAGAGCTAAAACAATTCTAGAAAATTGTAGAAAAATGATAAAATTACCAAACCAATTTTGCTAGGTCTCTAATTTCCTATGGTATTTAATAAAAATAGTTTCTTGATTTTTAGTCCAAATAGGAAATTATAGAATATTTAAAATAGCCAAAAACCTTGTTTCTGGATTTTTAGATAATAAATAATAAATCCAAAATTCACTAAACTTTTAGGATAAACTCTGTATAGTATTTAGAGGCCTTGGATAAAGTTTGGAATGATTTGGACCATGTTTGATTCTTAGAACCCAAAACCCTAGCCCCCCTGCCATGTGAACTTCACTGTTGACTCCGAAAACCCTAAGTTCTCTGAGATCCGTGAAGGAAAGTTGTATTTAAGACTTTAGATAATAAACATTTATTATCTTTTCACTCTCATGAGCATTACATGAGCATTCATTATTATGTATGGTTATATTTAGAAAACGAAGAAGAAGTAGAAGTCGAAGAAGCGAAGACTTCACCACCACCACCTTAGGAACATCAGGCAGGCAACTGTTTCTATTTTGATATCTGTGGGATAGAGCCTGATTCACCAATAACACAAGGCAAGCCCCGGTGCATTTGCCACCTCCTTGTTCCTTTTAAAATCTTTCTCACTTACTTGATGCATTAGGTGATAGGAGTTGTGTGCTAAACTATTGCTGCATCTCCTTCCTTGGACTTGATTATTTCCAAGATCCCTGTTTTCCAAAAGGTTTTTCTTATGCTTAGCTTTGCTTTAGAAAAACAAAATGTTTTGTTTTCTCAAAAGATGATGTTGCAAAGTGGGTGGGATGTTTTCAAAAACAAAACTTGATGGTGAATCCATCATGGCCATGATGGGTTCAACATCGGAAAAGATGTACCTCTGCCAGGTACCAAACTTTGGGTTTTGAAATGATAAAGCTGAGACCGGGCGGGTGACTTGCACGAGAAGAGAGTCTTGGTGTAGTGTCTCCATCTGAGTTGATTATGGACCGTGCCGATGTAGGCATGATGACCGAGGACCCTTTAACTGGTCACATGCCTCGTCATGGGTAAGCTTTGCCTCGGGCAGACTAATACCAGAATAAGATACCTCGCAATGGGAGTGGAGAGATGGCAAGAGTATCGTGTACCCTACGTGGCAAGAGGCTGGACGGTGGTGTATCTGTGCTCTCGGTTGGCGTGAACCTGATCTGGTCTTAAGAACCCGGTGGCGAGTTGACATATGCAAGGGTTAAGTGCTACATATTGAGAGCACCTAGAGGGGGGGTGAATAGGTGATCCTGTGAAACTTGAAAACTTAAGCCACAATCGTTAGCACAATAATTGCCAAGTGGCTAGAGAGGAATTCTCAACAAAACACAATAACCAACAAAGATCAACCACAGAGATGACACGGTAGTTATCCCGTGGTTCGGCCAAGACCAACGCTTGCCTACTCCACGTTGTGGCGTCCCAACAGACGAGGGTTGCAATCAACCCCTCTCAAGCGGTCCAAAGACCCACTTGAATACCACGGTGTTTTGCTTGCTTTTTCTCAATCCCGTTTGCGAGGAATCTCCACAACTTGGAGCCTCTCGCCCTTACACTTGAAATTCACAAAGAAGCACAGAGCAAGGGAGGGATTAGCAACGCACTCAAGACAAGAAATCATAGCAACACCACGCACACAAGTTGCAATGAGAGCTCACAACACAACTCAATGAGTTCACCACTCAACTAGAGCTCTAATTGCTATCGCAAAGAATCAAAGACGCGGAATCGATGTCTTGGTGTTTATGAATATTGTAGGAATGCTTGGTGTACTCCTCCATGCGCCTAGGGGACCCTTTTATAGCCCCAAGGCAGCTAGGAGCCGTTGAGAGCAATCAAGGAAGGCTGATCTTGCCTTCTGTCGACTGGCGCACCGGACAGTCCGGTGCACACCGGACACTGTCCGGTGCCCGATTTCCTTCCAAAAATGGCGCAGTCGACCGTTGGCAGCCTGAGAGCCGTTGGCGCACCGGACAGTCCGGTGCCTCCTTCTAGCCGTTGGCTCGGCCACGTGTCTCGCGCAGATCGCGCGGCCGACCGTTGGCCCTGTCGACCGTTGGCTCACCGGACAGTCCGGTGCACACCGGATAGTCCGGTGAATTATAGCCGTACGTCGCCGGTGAATTCCCGAGAGCGGCCACTTCGCTCGAGCCAGCCTGGCGCACCGGACACTGTCCGGTGCGCCACCGGACAGTCCGGTGATCCCAGACTGAGCAGGGTCTTGGCTGCTCGAGCCCAGACATTTTCAATTGGATTTTACCTGTTTCCAGCACTTAGACACAATACATTAGTCCATAAAACAATGTACTAAGTCTGAGAAACATACCTTTATCCTCGATTTGTACTTTGTCCACCTTTTTACACTTAGGCACTTGTGTTAGACACTAAATCACTAAAAATACTTAGAAATAGCCCAAGGGCACATTTCCCTTTCAATCTCCCCCTTTTTGGTGATTTATGCCAACACAACATAAAGCAAGTAGAACAAGTACACAATTAATTCAAATAAGAACTCAAAATTATTTTGATTCAAATTTGACATATATGGATCACTCTTTGCCACCACTTGGTTTGTTTTTGCAAATCAAACTCAAATTTCTATCTCTAAGTCAAACACACATGTTAAGACATAAAGAGAGTCATTCCAAGAGAAGTTGATTCAAGATTTCAAAAACTCCCCCTTTTTCCCATAATCAACACTTCTCCCCACAAGAAGCCAACTTTTGACAAGAGACAACAAAAGAGTTTTGACAAACCAAGAGCTCTATTCTACTATTACTATTTTCAAAAATCTCTCAAGTGGTAGCTGATCCATTTATCGCTTTGACCTTTATTTTCTTGTAATACCCAAATTTGCAAACTAAATAAAAGGAGATAGCTATTCCTGTATAATATACCTCTGTTTGATATCACATGTGAACAACCTTATTTAAGTAAGTAATTAGCCAAAAACATATAAATAATATATGCATCATGCCGGAGTTTAATTGTGTGTGCATTTGATAACAATAAATTTAATAATTATAGAAAGACATTGATACTCAAATTTGAATTTATACCTAGTTTATAATCTAGAATTTGGAGAAAAGAGATTGTAATAATCGTTTATTACTCCTAGAATTAAATAAAGAGTATGAGAATAAATAATAATATTGACAAAAGGTGGACTTACATTTACAATAGTGTTATATTTGAGATTTGAAATCTGAAATTCAGATCAGAAATTTGAATTTATCTTGAATATTGGAATTTAGGAAGAAAAATAAAATAAGAAAAAGAAAAGGAATTATAACCTTTCTGGGCCGACCACCTTATTTCTGGCCCGCCAAACCTTTCCCCACCGCACGGCCCAACTAACCCTCTCGCCGGCCCCTGCGCAACTTGGCGCTGACACATGGGGTCGCCATGTCTGCGGGCCGCTCGTCGTCCGCGTTCGCTGACGTGTGGGACCGTCGCGTCAGGGTTTTCTTTCAGCTCCGGATCGGGCTCTGAACAACCCTGCGAGCTTGGCGCAACGCAACTACCTCCTACCGACTTCCTCGCCGTGGAACTCGTGGCCCCTGGGCTCGATCCTCGTGCTACTTATAAAACCCGACCGCCTCCGTGAATCGCGTCACAAATCGAGAAAGGGAGAAGGAGAGTTCGTCGTCATCGGGTACGACTGTGGGAGCCGTGGTCGCCGTCTCTCGCATGTGCCGTCGTTGAACCTTCGATGACTGCTCTGTGAGGTTCGATGGGATTCAACGAAGATGTACAGGGGCTTACCAGGGCCGGGCGTCAAGCACGGCGTGGCCAATTGCTCAACGGAGCTCGGCGGACAGCTCTGGACCGCATCCTGCCGTGGGTGGGTGCCTTCGCGCCCTACTACTCTGGTATAATCCCACCCCTAGCTTTGCCTCCCTCTGCTCCTCGTGATGCCCTAAACCGCATAAGAAATAGCTCTGGGGGACCTCGATTTGGGACTCGCCGGCATGAACGCCGCCGTCGCAAGCTTGTGCTCCGCCGTGCTCAGTTGTTGCCTCACGGTGGATGATGAAGCCCTCTGCACCGTCCATCCTGGGATAAACGATCGAGATCTCATCTGTATGCTAGTTTAGGATGATGCAACCATAGCCGTTGATTCCAGATCGGGCGTATGGGATTAGTTAATGGTCGCGTAAAACCTTAACCGTTGATCCATGTGCCAACGGTCTGGATTGGCTTCATTACATGCCACTTCTCTGATCTAATCTGGGCCACCCACTCTTGATCGGATGGTGCAGATTAGCGCGTACCCCTTCGGCCTGGCCTTTTTGCATATGAGCCCCTATAGAATACAGAAACCAACCCGCCGTCCTGTGCGGGGGAAGACTGAGTCTTGGGTTTTAATGCGCTTAAGCCCCTGCGTTCCTGTTTAATTGAGGCCCACTCCAGAGAGTTATAAAATCAAGAAAATGAATTAGAAAATGAGTTTTTAATATAAAAACAATTCATAGAATTTGTATAAATCATAGAAAATGCATATGAACTCCAAATTGGACCATTCAAGTTCCTATAATTTTGTAATATTATTCTCTATCAAATAGTGCTACTGTTTTACATAAAAGTCACATTAAAATTTTTATCTTAATTAATCCTGTACTAAACACATAGGATCTTTGGAAATTCATAACTTAAAATCTATAACTCCAAAATTAATAATTCTTGTTCCTGTGATCATATTTCAACATGTAGATTATTAATATGTGTTTTGCATATATGTTTGGTGTAATGTTAATTTTGTCTATACACTGTTTGTATGTATTGCTACGTTTAGCAGTGAGGATACGTGTCATCAGAAGAGCAATACTGGTACCTGGAATCTCAAGTCTCAGGCAAGTTGTGCCCTTGATCACTTCTTTTACCCACTCATGTTCTAATTAATCATAATGATCTGCATAGATTAATTTTGATGGGACCTAATAGGTTACCCTAGTTTGTCTATCTTTATGCCTTGTTTACCACTAAACTTTCTGGGTAGTACTTGCTAGTGCTATATGTGGATTTGGGCATTGAGATGCACATTACTATTCATGATTATACATTTACTATCAGTTGTTATTTACTGTTCATGATAAGATCATTATGTTAATTGGAACATGGAGCGACCACCCGGGAAAACAGTGCTACCACAAGGGTTTAATGGGACACCCTTGGCCGATTAATTAGGAAAGCTAGTGGAAGACTACCTTACCCGAAAGGGGCAAGGGCAGTAGGGGAGTGGTCAGTGTAGGGAGGCCCTCAGGAGGATTTTGCTGCGATGGCAGTCCTGCAAGGGATTCCTGCTAGGGAGGCCCTCGGGAGGATTTTGCCGCGATGGCGGTCCTGAAGGGATTCCTGCATTGGAACTTCCTATAAACTGTAGCGGGTTTTCTAAAGCTAGTGGAACTTTGTAAAGGCCTCGTAGTGTTACCCTGCCTCACCTCCTCGGTAGAGGTGTATGGGATTGGCCGTCTCTTGGCAGATGGGTAACACGACTTGTGGGTAAAGATGCGCAACCTCTGCAGAGTGTAAAACTGGTATACTAGCCGTGCTCACGGTCATGAGCAGCTTGGACCCTCACATGATTAATTTATGGAACTAAATTCAATTTTTCATATGCATTGCATCGCAGGTGATGTTGTTACTTTTGTTCTATTACTTAATAGGGTTTGGTATTTACTTATACTTAGTAATTGCTAATAAAATTTTGACCAACTTTAAAAGCAATGCTCAGCTCTAACCATCCTCTTTGGTAAGCCTTACACTTCACATGAGCTCCACACTTTGGCGAGTTCATGCACATTATTCCCCACAACTTGTTGAGCAATGAACGTATGTGAGCTCACTCTTGCTGTCTCACACCCCCCCACAGGTCAAGAACAGGTACCGCAGGATGAGGCGCTTGGAGGATGCTGTGATGAGTTCGTGAGAGGTCTAGGCCGTCGTCTCCCAGTCAACTTCGGGTTGCTGGACCGTTGTCTCCTTATAATGTAGTTGCTTATTTTGTATAGAATCTCTATTATATAGTAAAGTTGTGACATTCGATCCTGTGCCACTATACATCATATGTGTGAGACTTGGTCCCAGCATACCTGGTGTTTATGTTCGCGCCCGGGTCTTGGTGCCCCGAAACCCGGGTGTGACAGAAGTGGTATCAGAGGAATGTTGACTGTAGGACGAAACCTAGATAGAACTGGACAACCAATACTTACTTATCTTTGCTACTCTGATTCTTTTCTAAACTTTTCTTAATCTTTTCTCATCTATTTCTGCTTTACTCTGATTACTCTTACCTTTTCATTCTAAAGACAAATGTGGATTTCACACTTTGAAATCCCGTGCCTAAAGTGATCTTTAGGATTAGGAGACCTAATCTTAGGAACAAAAATAAAACTATTTTTTTATCTATATGCTTGAATGCTTGTTCTTATGATACCTGTTTGATTTGGATCTTTGTTTGAGTATGATGGGTCGTGGAGTAATATCCACAATTACATCTGCATATACGTATAGGCATAAATAGAATTCATAAGAAAACTAAGCCACTTAGATTATCCTCCATTAAAATGTATCTATCTCATAGAGATCCCTCTAATCTTAAAAGACTCTCCCATATCTTAATAGATTCATCGTATCTTATAAGATTCTCTCTTATCTTACTAGATCCACCTTATCTTAAAAGATTCTTCTTACCTTAATAAATTCACCTTATCTTGAAGAGATTCTATCTTATCATAACATATCTAACTAATCTCAAAAGATTCTAACATATCTTAATAATACATATTCTACCCTGTTAGACCTATCTAACCTAAACCAGTCTAATCTAGTCATATCCAATCTAATCTAGATCTTTTCTTACCTAATGCGATCTGATCTAGTGTGGTCTAACGTAATCTAATCTAATGTGGTCTACTTAAAAAAAAGATTAGTGATACTGGTAGAAGAGATTAGACACTACTAGCCAGGTATTGACTTAACTTCGCACAATAGACCAACTCAACCATAGGCATAAGATCTAACCTAGCCAATAAAGTCACGATGAGTTGCATAATATGTCTATTCCCACCTAACATCAAATAAGATTTTGACCTACATCATGAAGCCTATCTCATCCAAATCTATCTTAACAATATTACCAAACACCGATGATATACACTAACCTCGAATCAATGAGACCAAGACCAGAGAAGAAAAGATCAACATCGACAAGGAAGCATATAACAGTCAAAGCGAATCTCGAGATAAATCAAGACTTAAACATTTCGAACGAAGTCTTTTCCTTCCCATAATTCTTCTAGACTCAACCTATCCCTACTCTAACTATCTCTAATCCTACCTAACGGTGTGGTTAAACATAAAAGATACCCGTGCTTTACTAATCATCTGCTAATTAGTATTAAAGACTAAAAAAAACTCTTAATCTTCTTTCCTATTTAAAAACTAGAATCTCGATTACAAACCAATCCTTGTGTAACCCTTTTCTTACAAATCTCGAGGACGAGATTTCTGTTAAGGGGGGTAGGATTTGTAATACCCAAATTTGCAAACTAAATAAAAGGAGATAGCTATTCCTGTATAATATACCTCTGTTTGATATCACATGTGAACAACCTTATTTAAGTAAGTAATTAGCCAAAAACATATAAATAATATATGCATCATGCCGGAGTTTAATTGTGTGTGCATTTGATAACAATAAATTTAATAATTATAGAAAGACATTGGTACTCAAATTTGAATTTATACCTAGTTTATAATCTAGAATTTGGAGAAAAGAGATTGTAATAATCGTTTATTACTCCTAGAATTAAATAAAGAGTATGAGAATAAATAATAATATTGACAAAAGGTGGACTTACATTTACAATAGTGTTATATTTGAGATTTGAAATCTGAAATTCAGATCAGAAATTTGAATTTATCTTGAATATTGGAATTTAGGAAGAAAAATAAAATAAGAAAAAGAAAAGGAATTATAACCTTTCTGGGCCGACCACCTTATTTCTGGCCCGCCAAACCTTTCCCCACCGCACGGCCCAACTAACCCTCTCGCCGGCCCCTGCGCAACTTGGCGCTGACACATGGGGTCGCCATGTCTGCGGGCCACTCGTCGTCCGCGTTCGCTGACGTGTGGGACCGTCGCGTCAGGGTTTTCTTTCAGCTCCGGATCGGGCTCTAAACAACCCTGCGAGCTTGGCGCAACGCAACTACCTCCTACCGACCTCCTCGCCGTGGAACTCGTGGCCCCTGGGCTCGATCCTCGCGCTACTTATAAAACCTGACCGCCTCCGTGAATCGCGTCACAAATCGAGAAAGGGAGAAGGAGAGTTCGTCGTCATCGGGTACGACTGTGGGAGCCGTGGTCGCCGTCTCTCGCATGTGCCGTCATTGAACCTTCGATGACTGCTCTGTGAGGTTCGATGGGATTCAACGAAGATGTACAGGGGCTTACCAGGGCCGGGCGTCAAGCACGACGTGGCCAATTGCTCAACGGAGCTCGGTGGACAGCTCTGGACCGCATCCTGCCGTGGGTGGGTGCCTTCGCGCCCTACTACTCTGGTATAATCCCACCCCTAGCTTTGCCTCCCTCTGCTCCTCGTGATGCCCTAAACCGCATAAGAAATAGCTCTAGGGGACCTCGATTTGGGACTCGCCGGCATGAACGCCGCCGTCGCAAGCTTGTGCTCCACCGTGCTCAGTTGTTGCCTCACGGTGGATGATGAAGCCCTCTGCACCGTCCATCCTGGGATAGACGATCGAGATCTCATCTGTATGCTAGTTTAGGATGATGCAACCATAGCCGTTGATTCCAGATCGGGCGTATGGGATTAGTTAATGGTCGCGTAAAACCTTAACCGTTGATCCATGTGCCAACGGTCTGGATTGGCTTCATTACATGCCACTTCTCTGATCTAATCTGGGCCACCCACTCTTGATCGGATGGTGCAGATTAGCGCGTACCCCTTCGGCCTGGCCTTTTTGCATATGAGCCCCTATAGAATACAGAAACCAACCCGCCGTCCTGTGCGGGGGAAGACTGAGTCTTGGGTTTTAATGCGCTTAAGCCCCTGCGTTCCTATTTAATTGAGGCCCACTCCAGAGAGTTATAAAATCAAGAAAATGAATTAGAAAATGAGTTTTTAATATAAAAACAATTCATAGAATTTGTATAAATCATAGAAAATGCATATGAACTCCAAATTGGACCATTCAAGTTCCTATAATTTTGTAATATTATTCTCTATCAAATAGTGCTACTGTTTTACATAAAAGTCACATTAAAATTTTTATCTTAATTAATCCTGTACTAAACACATAGGATCTTTGGAAATTCATAACTTAAAATCTATAACTCCAAAATTAATAATTCTTGTTCCTGTGATCATATTTCAACATGTAGATTATTAATATGTGTTTTGCATATATGTTTGGTGTAATGTTAATTTTGTCTATACACTGTTTGTATGTATTGCTACGTTTAGCAGTGAGGATACGTGTCATCAGAAGAGCAATACTGGTACCTGGAATCTCAAGTCTCAG
Source organism: Zea luxurians (assembly GCA_029449295.1). Lineage (NCBI taxonomy): Eukaryota > Viridiplantae > Streptophyta > Magnoliopsida > Poales > Poaceae > Zea > Zea luxurians. Next base: position 177,656,396 of record JAOPSE010000004.1, on the reverse strand, counting down.
GCAAGTTGTGCCCTTGATCACTTCTTTTACCCACTCATGTTCTAATTAATCATAATGATCTGCATAGGTTAATTTTGATGGGACCTAATAGGTTACCCTAGTTTGTCTATCTTTATGCCTTGTTTACCACTAAACTTTCTGGGTAGTACTTGCTAGTGCTATATGTGGATTTGGGCATTGAGATGCACATTACTATTCATGATTATACATTTACTGTCAGTTGTTATTTACTGTTCATGATAAGATCATTATGTTAATTGGAACATGGAGCGACCACCCGGGAAAACAGTGCTACCACAAGGGTTTAATGGGACGCCCTTGGCCGATTAATTAGGAAAGCTAGTGGAAGACTACCTTACCCGAAAGGGGCAAGGGTAGTAGGGGAGTGGTCAGTGTAGGGAGGCCCTCGGGAGGATTTTGCTGCGATGGCAGTCCTGCAAGGGATTCCTGCTAGGGAGGCCCTCGGGAGGATTTTGCCGCGATGGCGGTCCTGCAAGGGATTCCTGCATTGGAACTTCCTATAAACTGTAGCGGGTTTTCTGAAGCTAGTGGAACTTTGTAAAGGCCTCGTAGTGTTACCCTGCCTCACCTCTTCGGTAGAGGTGTATGGGATTGGCCGTCTCTTGGCAGATGGGTAACACGACTTGTGGGTAAAGATGCGCAACCTCTGCAGAGTGTAAAACTGGTATACTAGCTGTGCTCACGGTCATGAGCAGCTCGGACCCTCACATGATTAATTTATGGAACTAAATTCAATTTGTCATATGCATTGCATCGCAGGTGATGTTGTTACTTTTGTTCTATTACTTAATAGGGTTTGGTATTTACTTATACTTAGTAATTGCTAATAAAATTTTGACCAACTTTAAAAGCAATGCTCAGCTCTAACCATCCTCTTTGGTAAGCCTTACACTTCACATGAGCTCCACACTTTGGAGAGTTCATGCACATTATTCCCCACAACTTGTTGAGCAATGAACGTATGTGAGCTCACTCTTGCTGTCTCACACCCCCCCACAGGTCAAGAACAGGTACCGCAGGATGAGGCGCTTGGAGGATGCTGTGATGAGTTCGTGAGAGGTCTAGGCCGTCGTCTCCCAGTCAACTTCGGGTTGCTGGACCGTTGTCTCCTTATAATGTAGTTGCTTATTTTGTATAGAATCTCTATTATATAGTAAAGTTGTGACATTCGATCCTGTGCCACTATACATCATATGTGTGAGACTTGGTCCCAGCATACCTAGTGTTTATGTTCGCGCCCGGGTCTTGGTGCCCCGAAACCCGGGTGCGACATTTCTCCCCCTTTGGCATCAAGCACCAAAACGGGATTAATCTTGGCCCTTTAACCCCATTGCCTCACCAAAATCTTCAAATAAGAGTACAAAGGCAATAAGAGTATAAAGATGAACTTGGAAAAGTTACTCTTTTCATCGGAGTGCAGTGGAAGTCTTGCATGGTCCAAGTCCACCTTTTCCCTTTCAATCCTCCTTTGAGACTAAAACAACCAAACTCAAGAATATGGTTAGTCTCAAAGGGTCAAGTTGTAGCACAACTCCCCCTAAATATGTGCATCACTTGCAAAAAGGACTTGTGAGGTCCAGGGAGTGTTTGTACAACTTGAGCACCACAATAAGCAACAAAATGCAGAATGAACATGATCAAAGGCATAAACACATGTATGCAACAATTCAATCCAAGTTCCGCGAATCTAGGACATTTAGCTCACTACGCAGCCTGCAAAAGGTCTTTTCATCTAAAGGCTTAGTGAAGATATCAGCTAGCTGGTTCTCGGTGCTAACATGAAACACTTCGATATCTCCCTTTTGCTGGTGGTCTCTCAAAAAGTGATGCCGGATGTCAATGTGCTTTGTGCGACTGTGCTCAACAGGATTTTCCGCTATTCGGATAGTACTCTCATTATCACATAGGAGTGGGACTTTTCTCAGATTGTAGCCAAAGTCCCGGAGGGTTTGCCTCATCTAAAGTAGTTGCGCGCAACACTGTCCTGCGGCAACGTACTCGGCCTCAGCGGTGGATAGGGCAACGGAGGTTTGTTTCTTAGAGTTCCATGACACCAGGGACCTTCCTAAGAATTGGCACGTCACTGATGTGCTCTTCCTATCGACCTTACATCCAGCATAGTCGGAATCTGAATATCCAATCAAGTCAAAGTTAGACCCCTTTGGATACCAGATCCCGAAGCAAGGCGTAGCGACTAAATATCGAAGAATTCGCTTCACCGCCACTAAGTGACACTCCTTAGGATCGGACTGAAATCTAGCACACATGCATACGCTAAGCATAATATCCGGTCTACTAGCACACAAATAAAGTAAAGACCCTATCATAGACCGGTATGCTTTTTGATCAACGGACTTACCTCCTTTGTTGAGGTCGGTGTGTCCGTCGGTTCCCATCGGCGTCTTTGCGGGCTTGGCGTCCTTCATCCCAAACCGCTTTAACAAGTCTTGCGTGTACTTCATTTGGGAGATGAAGGTGCCGTCCTTGAGTTGCTTCACTTGGAACCCAAGGAAGTAGTTCAACTCGCCCATCATCGACATATCGAATTTCTGCGTCATCACCCTGCTAAACTCCTCACAAGACTTTTGGTTAGTAGAACCAAATATTATGTCATCGACATAAATTTGGCACACAAAAAGGTCACCATCGCAAGTCTTAGTAAAAAGAGTTGGATCGGCTTTTCCAACCTTGAAAGCATTAGCAATTAAAAAGTCTCTAAGGCATTCATACCATGCTCTTGGGGCTTGCTTAAGTCCATAGAGCGCCTTAGAGAGTTTACACATGTGGTCGGGGTACCGTTCATCCTCGAAGCCAGGGGGTTGCTCCACGTACACCTCCTCTTTGATCAGCCCATTGAGGAAAGCGCTCTTCACATCCATTTGGTACAACCTGAAAGAATGGTGAGCGGCATATGCTAGCAAGATACGAATTGATTCTAGCCTCCACAGGAGCAAAAGTCTCCTCAAAGTCCAAACCTGCAACTTGGGCATAACCTTTTGCCACAAGTCGAGCCTTGTTCCTTGTCACCACCCCGTGCTCGTCCTGTTTGTTGCGGAACACCCACTTGGTTCCCACAACATTTTGCTTGGGGCGAGGCACCAGTGTCCAAACTTCATTGCGCTTGAAGTTGTTGAGTTCCTCCTGCATGGCCAACACCCAGTCCAGATCCAGCAAGGCCTCTTCTACCCTGAAAGGCTCAATAGAAGAGACAAAGGAGTAATGCTCACAAAAATTAACTAATCTTGAACGAGTAGTTACTCCCTTGCTAATATCACCGAAAATTTGGTCGACGGGATGATCCCTTTGAATCGTCGCTCGAACTTGGGTTGGAGGTGCCTGAGGTGCTTCTTCCTCTTCAACTTGAACATCCTGTGCTCCCCCTTGATCATGCGCCTCCACTTGAGGTACCTGTTCGTCGTCTTGGGTTGGGGGATGCACCATAGTTGAGGAAGACGGTTGATCTTGCTCCAAATGTTCCTGAGGCCGTACATCTCCAATCGCCATGGTGCGTATCGCGGCCGTTGGAACGTCTTCTTCATCTACATCATCAAGATCAACAACTTGCTCTCTTGGAGAGCCATTAATCTCATCAAATACAACGTCGCTAGAGACTTCAACCAAACCCGATGATTTGTTGAAGACCCTATACGCCTTTGTATTTGAATCATAACCTAATAAAAACCCTTCTACAGCTTTGGGAGCAAATTTGGAATTCCTACCCTTCTTCACTACAATGTAGCATTTACTCCCAAATACACGAAAGTACGATACATTGGGTTTGTTACCAGTTAGCAACTCGTATGAGGTCTTCTTGAGGAGGCGGTGAAGATAGACCCTGTTGATGGCATGGCAAGCCGTGTTCACGGCTTCCGACCAAAAACACTCCGGGGTCTTGAACTCTCCAAGCATAGTCCTCGCCATATCAATAAGCGTCCTGTTCTTCCTCTCTACCACACCATTTTGCTGAGGTGTGTAGGGAGCGGAGAACTCGTGCTTGATCCCCTCCTCCTCAAGGAACTCCTCCACTTGAAGGTTCTTGAATTCGGACCCATTGTCGCTTCTTATCTTCTTCACCTTGAGCTCAAACTCATTTTGAGCTCTCCTTAGGAAGCGCTTGAGGGTCCCTTGGGTTTCAGACTTATCCTGCAAAAAGAACACCCAAGTAAAGCGGGAAAAGTCATCAACAATAACTAGACCATACTTACTTCCTCCTATGCTCAGATAGGCGACGGGTCCGAAGAGGTCCATATGCAGCAGCTCCAGAGGTCTTGAAGTGGTCATCACATTCTTGCTGTGATGTGCTCCTCCTACCTGTTTCCCTAATTGACAAGCTGCACTAGGTCTATCTTTTTCGAAATGAACATTGGTTAGACCTATCACGTGTTCTCCCTTTAGAAGCTTGTGGAGGTTCTTCATCCCCACATGTGCTAAGCGGCGATGCCACAACCAGCCCATGCAAGTCTTAGCCATTAAGCATGCATCTAGACCGGCCTCTTCTTTTGCAAAATCAACTAAGTAAAGTTTGCCGTCTAGTACACCCTTAAAAGCTAGTGAACCATCACATCTTCTAAAGACAGACACATCTACATTTGTAAATAAACAATTATATCCCATATTACATAATTGACTGACAGATAGTAAATTATATCCAAGAGACTCAACTAAAAACACATTAGAGATAGAGTGCTCATTAGATATTGCAATCTTGCCTAAACCTTTCACCTTGCCTTGGTTCCCATCACCGAATATGATTGAATCTTGGGAATCCTTGTTCTTGACGTAGGAGGTGAACATCTTCTTCTCCCCCGTCATATGGTTTGTGCATCCGCTGTCGATAATCCAGCTTGAGCCCCCGGATGCATAAACCTGCAAGGCAAATTTAGGCTTGGGTCTTAGGTACCCAACTCTTGTTGGGTCCTACAAGGTTAGTCACAATTTCCTTAGGAACCCAAATGCAAGTTTTATCACCCTTGCATTTTGCCCCTAACTTCCTAGCAACTATCTTCCTATCCTTTCTACAAATAGCAAAGGAAGCATTCAAAGCATGATAAATTGTAGAGGGACCATTCATAACTTTCCTAGGAGCATGAACAAAATTCTTTCTAGGCACATGATGAATATTTTTCCTAGGTATATCTCTACAATGCATATAGGAAGAACTGGAAGCATACCTAGCATAAGAATCATAGGCATGTGAATCAAAAGCATTACAACTCCTATGAGGCTGTCTTCTATCATTGTACATAAAAGCATGGTTCTTTTTAGTACTACTTGCCATAGGGGCCTTCCCTTTCTCCTTGGCGGAGATGGGAGCCTTATGGCTTGTTAAGTTCTTGGCTTCCCTCTTGAAGCCAAGCCCATCCTTAATGGAGGGGTGTCTACCAATCGTGTAGGCATCCCTAGCAAATTTTAGTTTATCAAAATCACTTTTGCTAGCCTTAAGTTGGGCATTAAGACTAGCCATTTCATCATTTAATTTTGCAATAGAAGCTATGTGTTCACTACAAGCATTACTATCAAAATCTTTACATCTATTGCAAATAACAACATTTTCTACACAAGTTGTTGATTTACTAGCTATTTCTAACTTAGCATTCAAATCATCATTAATGCTCCTTAAGCTAGAAATTATCTCATGGCAAGAAGATAATTCACAAGAAAGCATTTCATTTCTCTTAACTTCTAAGGCATGAGATTTTTGTGCTTCTATAAATTTGTCATGTTCTTCATACAACAAATCTTCTTGTTTTTCTAGAAGCCTATTCTTATCATTCAAGGCATCAATTAATTCATTAATTTTATCTACCTTGGTTCTATCTAGGCCCTTAAATAGACATGAATAATCTATTTCATCCTCATCACTAGATTCGTACTCACTTGAAGAAGCATAAGTAGAGTCTCGAGTACATACCTTCTTCTCCCTTGCCATAAGGCATGTGTGACGCTCGTTGGGGAAGAAGGATGACTTGTTGAAGGCGGTGGCGGCGAGTCCTTCATTGTCGGAGTCGGAGGAGGAGCAATCCGAATCCCACTCCTTTCCTAGATGTGCCTCGCCCTTTGCTTTCTTATAGTTCTTCTTCTTCTCCCTCTTGTTCCCTTGGTCCTGATCACTATCATTGTCGGGACAGTTAGCAATAAAATGACCAAGCTTACCGCATTTGAAGCATGAGTGCTTCCCCTTGGTTTTGGTCTTGCTTGGCTGTCCCTTGCGACCTTTAAGCGTCGTCTTGAATCTTTTGATGATGAGGGCCATCTCTTCATCATTAAGTCCGGCCGCCTCAATTTGTGCCACCTTGATAGGTAGCGCCTCCTTGCTTCTTGTTGCCTTGAGAGCAAGGGGTTGCGGCTCGTTGATCGGACCATTCAATGCGTCGTCCACGTACCTCGCCTCCTTGATCATCATCCGCCCGCTCACGAATTTTCCAAGGACTTCTTCGGGCGACATTTTGGTGTACCTGGGATTCTCACGAATATTATTCACCAAATGAGGATCAAGAACGGTAAAGGACCTTAGCATCAGTCGGACGACGTCGTGGTCCATCCTTCGCGTGCTTCCGTAGCTCCTTATTTTGTTTATAAGGGTCTTGAGCCGGTTGTATGTTTGAGTTGGCTCCTCGCCCCTTATCATCGCGAACCGTCCAAGCTCACCCTCCACCAACTCCATTTTGGTGAGTAAGGTGACGTCGTTCCCCTCATGAGAAATCTTGAGGGTGTCCCAGATCTGCTTGGCGTTATCCAAGCCGCTCACTTTGTGGTATTCATCCCTGCACAATGAAGCTAGAAGAACAGTAGTAGCTTGTGCATTCTTATTGTTGGGGTCATGCTTCGGTGCGCCGAAGGTCCCACACGAAGAAGCGACTTCGGCTGAAGTCGTCTCCAAAAGATGGCCGAAGGTTCCTTTTCATGGAGCTTCGGCGTTTCAAACCGACATAGAGATAGAATGACCTTTTTATACATATAGGTCTGGGTCAATGTTGTAAACATTTGTAAAGGGCATAATTGTAATTTGTCACAGGCTGCGACCTGTGCCTATAAATAGATGAACAGTACCTCTGTACTGTTCACGCGAACCTGTCATTTGCCTTCGCATCACGCTTATACTCTTGCCTTCCTCAGGACCGAAGGTACATTTGTAATTTAAAGTCATTTGTATTCACTCATATTAATAGAAATAGAAATGATTCTATGTTAACATTTGAATGTCTATTCTATACCTCATGATTCATATGAATGCTTCGTCCCTCGTTATTATATTTACGAAGGTACGTCCTTCGTAACCTTCGTCCGAAGTTCCTTATATCCCGAAGGGGTATAATGTAATGGAGGACGAAGGACTTTAATATTTAACATTTTCTGTGTTGCCTTGTTCTTGATTCTTAGCATTTGAGAACAAGCCTCCAACATTGGCGCCCACCTCCGGTGAACTCACTTCCACTTTTCTGAGCTGATGGCTTCGTTCAACAACCAAGCTGGAGCTGCTTCGGCTTCGAAGCTGGTGCTCCCGATAACAGGCGGTTCTTGCTCAGAGCCGGCTAACAAGAAGCAGAAGAAGGAGGCTCAGAGAAGGGTGCAGCATGTTGGAGTGCAGGGACCCTTCATCAAGTCGAAATGGTCCCACATTCCAATTACTTTCTCTCAGGAAGACCTTCAGCTTAAGGATTATCCTCACAATGATGCCATGGTTATCTCTTGCGTGATCAAAGGATTTCTGGTCCACAATGTCCTAGTTGATACAGGCAGTGCAGCTGACATTATATTTGCTAAAGCCTTCAGACAAATGCAAGAGCCCGAAGACAAGATTCATGATGCTACGCACCCTCTTTGTGGCTTCGGAGGGCGGCAGATTGTGGCACTTGGGAAGATTACCATGCCGGTAACCTTCGGATTTGTTAACAACACAAGGACTGAGCAAATTGTGTTTGATATTGTTGACATGGAGTATCCTTACAATGCTATCATTGGTCGCGGAACTCTTAATGCTTTCGAGGCAATTCTTCACCCAGCTTATCTCTGCATGAAGATACCTTCGGACCAAGGACCTATTGCTATTCATGGAAGCCAGGAAGCTGCTAGAAGGGCCGAAGGAAGCTGGACTGACTCTAAGGCAATCCATAACATAGATGGAGCTGAAGCTTGTGAACAGTACAAATTCAGGAGGGAGAAGGCAGCTTCAGCAGATCAGCCGAAGCCCATGTTATTGTGTGAAGACATAGCAGAGCAGAAGGTGCTGTTGGGCTCGCAACTATCTGAAGACTAGGAGAAAACCTTGATAAGGTTTTTATTCAACAACAAAGATGTCTTTGCATGGTCAGCTAATGATCTCTGTGGAGTAAATTGGGATGTTATTGAACATTCGCTCAATGTTGATCCATCCTTCAGACCCCGAAAGCAGAGGCTTCGGAAAATGTCTGATGACAAGGCCGAAGGGGCTCGCAATGAAGTGAAAAGACTCCTCAGTGCAGGAGTTATCAGAGAAGTGAAGTATCCAGAGTGGTTAGCTAATACTGTTATGGTGAAGAAGGCCAATGGCAAGTGGAGAATGTGTATTGATTTCACAGATCTCAACAAGGCTTGTCCGAAGGATGAATTCCCGTTGCCAAGGATAGACTCCTTAGTTGATGCAGCAGCTTCTTCAGAGCTCATGAGTCTCCTGGATTGCTACTCAGGCTATCATCAAATATGGATGAAGAAGGAAGATGAGCCGAAGACTAGTTTCATCACCCCAAGTGGTACATATTGCTATCTTCGGATGCCTGAGGGGCTCAAGAATGCTGGAGGGAGTTTCAGCAGAATGACTGCGAAGGTTCTCCAATCTCAGATAGGCAGAAATGTGTTGACTTATGTCGATGACATCATTGTAAAGAGCACGAAGCAAGAAAATCATATTGCTGATTTGCAGGAGACCTTCGCCAGCTTCAGACAAGCTGGGCTGAAGCTGAATCCAGAAAAATGTGTCTTCGGAGTGAAGAAGGGTAAATTTCTTGGATGTTTGGTTTCAACGAAGGGAATCGAAGCTAACCCAAATAAAATCGAAGCTATACTTCGAATGGAGCCACCAACCACAAGGAAGGGGGCCCAAAGATTGACAGGAAGGCTGGCATCTCTCAACAGATTTATATCCAGATCAGCAGAAAGAAACTTACCATTCTTCGAGGTGCTGAAGTCAGCTGAAGTCTTTCAATGGGGCCCGAGTCAACAAAAAGCCTTCGAAGAGCTCAAGCAATACTTAATAGATCTCACAACATTAACTCCACCAACGCCAGGGGCTCCTCTGTTGTTGTATGTGGCAGCTTCGCACTCAGCAGTAAGTGCGGCACTTGTCCAGGAGAAGTCTGATGGACAGGTCAAGAAGCAAGTCCCAGTATATTTTGTATCTGAGGTCCTCAGTATCTCAAAGAAAAATTATACAGAGCTGGAGAAGGTGTTGTATGCCGTTTTAATGGCATCCAGGAAGCTTCGGCATTATTTCCAGGCATACAATATTATTGTTCCTTCTTCGCAACCGTTGAAGGATATCATGAGAAATAGAGAAGCTACTGGCCGGATTGGAAAATGGGCTGCAGAGCTCAATGAATTTTACATTGATTATGTCCACAGATCCTTAATTCAGTCTCAAGCATTGGCAGATTTCATTGCCGACTGGACGCCAGGGGCTCAGGACGAAGAAGCGAATAAAGATGCCGAAGCATGGACAGTGTTTTGTGATGGCTCTTGGGGAACCTTCGGAGCAGGTGCAGCTGCTGTGTTGGTCTCTCCGTCCAAGGTTAAAACTTGCTATGCAGCAAGACTTGACTTCAGCTGCACAAATAATATCGCTGAGTACGAAGCCTTGCTCCTGGGTCTTCAGAAACTAAAGGCAATGGGGATCAGAAGGGCGATCCTTAAAACTGATTCTCAGGTTGTTTCGGGTCATATTGACAAAAGTTGCAAGGCTAAAGACCCGAAGCTTGAAAAATACCTAAACACGGTCCGAAGGATCGAAGCTTCCTTCGAAGGATTTTCTGTTAAGAATATCCCTCGAGGACAAAATGAGCATGCTGATTTGCTGGCCAAGTCTGCAGCACAGGGGCTGCCGCTACCTTCGGATGTGTTCTTCGAAACAATAAAGGCACCTTCAGTGGAGCTACTTGAAAGAGCAGTCCTTAACATTTCTCCTGTGTACAGTGAAGATTGGAGAACTGAAATAATCTCTTACCTTCAGGGTAACTTCTTATCAGATGACGAAGCTTATAATAAAAGGATAGAGGCAAGAGCTCGTCCTTATGTCATGATAGAAGGGGAGTTATACAAGCATGGAGTTTGTGCCCCGCTGCTCAAGTGCTTGTCTAGGGCCGAAGGTATAGAGTTGATGAAGGAGATACATGCAGGCCTGTGCGGATCCCACATCGGATCCAGGCCCTTACTTGGAAAAGTGTTCCGCCAAGGATTTTATTGGCCGAAGGCAGCTTCGGATGCAGCGGAGTTAGTTCAAAAGTGCGAAGGTTGTCAAAAATGTGCAAGAGATCAAAAGCAACCTTCGTCTTTGACACAGCTGATACAACCCATCTGGCCATTGCAAAGGTGGGGCCTCGATTTGCTGGGTCCATTACCACCGGCTCAAGGCAATCTGAAATATGTTATAGTGGCTGTGGAGTATTTTTCCAAGTGGATTGAGGCGAAGCCATTAGCCACAATAACTTCGGCCACTGTCCAAAAATTTTTCTGGCAGAATATTGTCTGCCGCTTCGGAGTGCCGAAAGCCATCACTGTAGATAATGGAACACAGTTCGACTCCGAAGATTTCAGAAATTTCTGTGATCAAATTGGCACGAAGATCCACTTTGCATCAGTCAGGCATCCGGAGTCGAATGGGCTTGTTGAAAGGGCCAACGGCATCATAATGACAGGAATAATGAAGCTAATTTTTAATCAACCAAGGGGAAAATGGCCAGATCAGTTGACCAAAGTGGTGTGGAGCCACAATACAACAACATCAAGGTCTACAGGCTTTACCCCATTCAAGTTATTATTCGGTGACGAAGCAATAACTCCAGAAGAAGCTAAAGCTGGATCAATAAGAGTGGTAGCTTCGGCAGAATCAGGTGCCGAAGATACTTGTCTTGTGGAAAAAGATGCCTTAGAAGGGATCAGGCTTCAGGCCGTGGAAAATATCAACAAATACCAGGCTGAAACAATCAAATGGCGAGATAGAAAGGTCCGGCTAAAAAATATTGAGCCAGGACACTTGGTGCTTCGGAGAGTGGCCAACCCGGATACAGTGGGCAAGTTGCAACTGAAATGGGAAGGGCCTTTCTTAGTAGCATCTTCGTCAAGGCCTGGTTCGTACAGACTAAAGGACATGGATGGCAATGAAATTCCAAGATCTTGGAATGCGGATGAGCTTCGGCGGTTTTATGTATAACTCGATGTAATTTTGTCTTTTCTTTTCTTTTTCATGGCACCCTTTTCCTTTCTAAAGGGGGAGAAAGGTTTTTAATGGGGCCATCATATGTAATTTCCCTTTTTAGTTTTATAAGAGCAAAATCCCCCAAAGAATGTAAATGTAAAAGCTGAGAGTGCACCATCGAGTGCCGAAACTGAAAAAGAGAAAAAGCTCCGAAGACGTCCCTAAGGGGATGCAGAGCTCACAGCGAAAAGTCAACGCTGGTTCCGCCGAAAGTAAAAGGCGAAGAAGCTCCAAAGACGTTCCTAAGGGAATGCAGAGCTTATACCGCCTAAGTAAAAGGCGAAGAAGCTCCAAAGACGTCCCTAAGGGGATGCAGAGCTTACAGCGAAAAGTCAACGCTGATACTGCCTAAGTAAAAGGCGAAGAGGCTCCAAAGTCGTTCCTAAGGGAATGCAGAGCTAATGTGTGGTTGTTTCTAAGTAATAGCTGACAATGTGGCTTCGGACATATGCTTCGGACATTCATTCGCGCATTACATTACATCATAACATTTGCATGCATAAGCATTCATTCATAGCATCTGTGTACCAAAGTGGTTGCTTCGGCAGAAGGGAGAATTGGCTTTTTATGAATCGTTGTGTAAAAGAAAAGTTTTGGAGAAGTGGTTTTTATGATTCGTTATGTTATGTTGTGTACAAAAAAGAGAAGCTTCGATAAAAAGAAGAATTGGTCTCTTATGCTTTGTTGAATACAAAAGAGAAAAGCTTCGTTGCTCGGCAAAAGGAAGAATTGCTTTTATGCTTCGTTGTGTACGAAAAGAAGGGAAGGTGTTTTTTTCGCCTTCGGCTCAAAATACTGATTTCGTCCACATCAAAGCGTCTCAGTCAAAGGGTAAGAATATATTACAAGGTATGTACAAAATTCCTTGAGGACAGTCTAATTGTATTTACAAGAATTGTTACAAAAATATCCTGAGTTTTTCTATAGTATACTTCTACTGATCTTCATTAAGCTTCAGCTTCGGCGACGGCTTCGGCGACATAACTTAGGCATCATCTTCACCTTCGTCATCCTACATAAATCAAGGAATTATGAGTAAAAATCAAGAGCAAAGGAAAAGGTAAGTACGAAGTATCATTTCTTACTGGTTCAAGATGACTTCATGCTTCGTCTCCAGCCTTCTCCCGCCCGCCTTTTGTCCATATCATTTTTACAAATCTATTTGAGATGCTTCGGGCGAGGTCAGGTATATCATCCAGGATTGATGGAGATAGGGTGAAGTTAGGCCTGTTGACTATTTTTCCATGTTCGCAGCCGGCCTTCAGGAATGCAGCAGCGGTACCCCGAGAAGCTACCCAGGCACAGAAGTCGCCGTGCCCGGCTATAACTTCGTCAAGTTCTTCAATTTCGGCTTCAATATGATCGAAGGCCTGTGGTAAATTTTCCGCTGAGGGGTTAAATTTCCCGCTGCTGGCTCCAACAGAGTAAAATACCTTTTTTAATTGACCAATACAATTGTTGCTAAATTTTAAGCATTTGTCTTGAAGGCTTGCTAAAGATTTCTTCAACTCTGAGCTGGTCTGGACTTCGGCTTCAAGCTTCGAATTAAGCTCTAGCTTCTCCTGATCGAATTGTTTTGATTGATTGATAAGCTTCGAGTTCAACTCTGCTACTTTAGCTTCAGTCTCAGCCAGCAAGCCTTCGGTCGATTGCAGCTCGAAGTCTTTCTTTTCAATGATGGCAGATTGTTCTTTTATCTTGTTTTCTAAGTTTTCAATTATAGCTTCGTGCTTTCTGTCTTCCAGATCTTGCTGCATCTTCAGAGCTTTGCTCAGTAGCATGCTCTGCACAGAAAAATTTACGTTGGTAACATTTTCATTATTAACAGCAATAAAAACCAGAGAAAAGGTTGTTTACCTTGAAGTTGGAGTAAAATAAGCTGCCGACGATATGTTGTCGTCGGTAGCGGCTGATGTCTGTCTCTAGCTTCGGAAAACCGATACTCTTTGATAGAGTACCGATTACCTTAGCTCCAGTCTGGTCTCGAATGCAGCCCAATCTTTCGTCATCAATGCCTCCAAATAAAAGGGCTCCTGGCTTATAGCCGCAAGATTTGGCATAGTCCTTGAGTTCTTCTATTTCGTCCTTCGTCAGTTTTTGCCCAACTAAATTCTGAAAAGAGTAGGCTTCGTCGTCCGAAGTCTCTTCGGTTATTTCTTTTCCTTTTTCAGGCACTGTGGCCATGCTTTTTTCAGTAGTAGCATCAGCTTCTTCTGCTGCCATGTCTTCCAAAATTTTGTCAATATCCTCAATGGTTGTTTCTAAATTCACATCTTCGGCTGTAGCGGCTTCGGTAGCCGCGACCTCCGAAGGTGCGACTTCGACGTTTGTGGTGTCTTCGACAGCTGGTGTTTTCTGAACTGACGCTCTAGGCGGCGTCTTGTCGATGACTTCAGTTACCGCAATAATTCTTTGCCGTTTGGGTTTGCTTATCTTCGTCTGATCCGGCACGTCCACCTTTTGAAAAAGCTTCGTCAGTTGGAGCCCTAATGGACTTAGCTTCGTGGGCATGGGTTCAGTCATTACCTTTAAAATTTCCTCCACGTCGCTGGCAGAAGGCGGTGTGGGGGTCCCTTCTTCTTCGGGTGATTTGCGCTTCGGAGTAGATATTTTTCTTTTCTTGGGAATTTTCTTTTCCTTTGCTGGTCTTTCTTCATCTTTGATCAGAGTTTCGGCCACTCTTTTTCTTTTGTGGCCCTCGGCACCCTTGTTTAACTCCTCATAGTCTGGGTACTCGAAGCCCAGGGCATCAAGCACTCGGTTCAGCCTTCGTTTCGGTCGGGCGCCGAAGGCCGCTGTCATTAGTTGATCCTCTTTTTTGGAGTAATTCCCCAGAATTTCGTTGCACATCACCTCAACTGTGTCTAACCATTCTTTGCAGGGTTTTTTAAAGTACTTCTTAAACTTGAAGTGGTAGGGCAGCCGGACAAGCTCCCCCTTCTTCTTCTCTCCCTCCAGCTTCGGCATTTCCCACTCTTTTAGAGTAGGGAAAACTCTGAATGCCAAGAACTCCTGAACTAGATCCCTGGTGCCAATATGTTCTGAAATAATTTCAAATTCACCCAGAGCAGCCCAGGTAGGACCTTTTAGATCGCCGATGCGGCAACGTGGCCTTGTCTCTCCGAAGATTAGCTCCAGAGGGCTTTGTACCAATTTTTCTCTGTCTTCGTCAACTTTTACATAAAACCACTCAGATTTCCAGCCTGCTGGCCATTTGCTTCGGTAGCTGATGACAGGACACTTTGTTGTTTTCCGGTAGGCAAAATTATAGCAACCGAAATTATCATGTAGCCCATCTTTTCTGGCCTTTGTTTGATAATGTAATTCGTGAACTCGGCAGAAGCTGTCGGCAAACGGCTCCACAGCTTGGCTTCGGAGGGCCCAGATATAAACATTGAGCCTAACGATGGCGTTAGGAGTCAATTGATGAAAGTAGATACCAAACCTCCTCAGTATCTCCGCAATAATATTGTGCAGAGGAAATCTCAGCCCAGCCTTTAAAAAGCTCTTGAAGATAACAATCTCATCCTTCCCTGGCTTCGGGGTGGTTTCTTCTCCCCCGAAGCGGAGTAGCTTCTTCTGATCTTCATTGAAGTAACCTGCTTTCACCATCTTCGAAAGATCAGCTTTTGAAACAGTTGATTTCCCAAAATCCAGGTGACTGGGCTTGCTGGGCATGGCAATGTGGTAGTCATCTTCGGGGTCAGTCCCTTCAATGTTTTCTTCTTCTTCGGCTGTTGTCGGGTTTGCTTCGGCAGCAGGCCTTTCTTCCGCAGTCACTAGACCGGAGCGCTGCATCGCTTCGGAGATGGGCACAGTGTCCGAACCTTCGGCTTCGTCTCCCTCACGAACAACTTTGGCAGTAGATCGCACTCTCGCCATTTAATTCTGAGTTTGGGGAAGTCAGAAACTTTTTTCTTTTTTCTTTTCTCCGAAGCTCTCCTTTCTGACGAAGCAGACGTCGAGACTGACCTTCGTTCGAGTCTGAGAGTCAAGCTTCGGCTATGGTGGAAAATTTTGGCAGCAAAACAGTGCAAATAGCAATGAATGCTGTGGTAACTTCACACCTACCCGTTTGTTTATATAGTGCTGCAGGTAAGAAGGCGAAGCGGCAGGATTTTTACACCAGATGGGCGATCACTTGTACTCGCTGTGCAGTGGACCGCAAAGATCAAACAGTAACTCTGCAGGGTGGGCCTGGCACGCGCACAGAAGCCGGATCGTTTCTCCGCAACGAGCTCAGGGAAGGTGTTTTTTGGACCTTCGGCTTCCCGAAGCTGAAGAGGCTTTTTTCACGGGTCAAGCTCGTTACGAAAAACGATCTAGCACCACGAAAGGGGCTACTGTTGGGGTCATGCTTCGGTGCGCCGAAGGTCCCACACGAAGAAGCGACTTCGGCTGAAGTCGTCTCCAAAAGATGGCCGAAGGTTCCTTTTCATGGAGCTTCGGCGTTTCAAACCGACATAGAGATAGAATGACCTTTTTATACATATAGGTCTGGGTCAATGTTGTAAACATTTGTAAAGGGCATAATTGTAATTTGTCACAGGCTGCGACCTGTGCCTATAAATAGATGAACAGTACCTCTGTACTGTTCACGCGAACCTGTCATTTGCCTTCGCATCACGCTTATACTCTTGCCTTCCTCAGGACCGAAGGTACATTTGTAATTTAAAGTCATTTGTATTCACTCATATTAATAGAAATAGAAATGATTCTATGTTAACATTTGAATGTCTATTCTATACCTCATGATTCATATGAATGCTTCGTCCCTCGTTATTATATTTACGAAGGTACGTCCTTCGTAACCTTCGTCCGAAGTTCCTTATATCCCGAAGGGGTATAATGTAATGGAGGACGAAGGACTTTAATATTTAACATTTTCTGTGTTGCCTTGTTCTTGATTCTTAGCATTTGAGAACAAGCCTCCAACACTTATGAATTTGTTCATTAATGAACATGGGACTATCCGAACTATCAAAGTGCATTCCACTCTCTACAATCTCCCATATACTAGGATGGAGAGAGAATAGGTGACTACGCATTTTGTGACTCCAAAATCCGTAGTCCTCCCCATCAAAGTGTGGAGGCTTGCCGAGAGGAATGGAGAGCAAATGTGAATTTGAACTTTGCGGAATACGAGAGTAGTCAAAAGAAAAGTTCGAATTAACCGGTTTCCTTCTCTCGTAGTCGTTGTGGTCGTCGTCTTTTTGGGAAGAAGTAGACTCATCGTTGTCGTCGTAGTAGACAATTTCCTTGATGCGCCTTGTCTTCTTCTTCTTCCCATCCTTTCGTCTATGGCCCGAGCCGGAGTCGGTAGGCTTGTCATCCTTCGGCTCGTTGACGAAGGATTCCTTTTCTTTGTCGTTGATCACGATTCCCTTCCCCTTAGGATCCATCTCTTCGGGCGGTTAGTCCCTTTGTGAAGAGAATGGCTCTGATACCAATTGAGAGCACCTAGAGGGGGGGTGAATAGGTGATCCTGTGAAACTTGAAAACTTAAGCCACAAAACTTGGTTAATCGTTAGCACAATAATTGCCAAGTGGCTAGAGAGGAATTCTCAACAAAACACAATAACCAACAAAGATCAATCACAGAGATGACACGGTAGTTATCCCGTGGTTCGGCCAAGACCAACGCTTGCCTACTCCACGTTGTGGCGTCCCAACGGACGAGGGTTGCAATCAACCCCTCTCAAGCGGTCCAAAGACCCACTTGAATACCACGGTGTTTTGCTTGCTTTTCTCAATCCCGTTTGCGAGGAATCTCCACAACTTGGAGCCTCTCGCCCTTACACTTGAAATTCACAAAGAAGCACAGAGCAAGGGAGGGATTAGCAACGCACTCAAGACAAGAAATCACAGCAACACCACGCACACAAGTTGCAATGAGAGCTCACAACACAACTCAATGAGTTCACCACTCAACTAGAGCTCTAATTGCTATCGCAAAGAATCAAAGATGCGGAATCGATGTCTTGGTGCTTATGAATATTGTAGGAATGCTTGGTGTACTCCTCCATGCGCTTAGGGGTCCCTTTTATAGCCCTAAGGCAGCTAGGAGCCGTTGAGAGCAATCAAGGAAGGCTGATCTTGCCTTCTGTCGACTGGCGCACCGGACAGTCCGGTGCACACCGGACACTGTCCGGTGCCCGATTTCCTTCCAAAAATGGCGCAGTCGACCGTTGGCAGCCTGAGAGCCGTTGGCGCACCGGACATGTCCGGTGCACACCGGACAGTCCGGTGCCTCCTTCTAGCCGTTGGCTCGGCCACGTGTCTCGCGCAGATCGCGCGGCCGACCGTTGGCCCTGCCGACCGTTGGCTCACCGGACAGTCCGGTGCACACTGGACAGTCCGGTGAATTATAGCCGTACGTCGCCGGTGAATCCCCGAGAGCGGCCACTTCGCTCGAGCCAGCCTGGCGCACCGGACACTGTCCGGTGCGCCACCGGACAGTCTGGTGATCCCAGACTGAGCAGGGTCTTGGCTGCTCGAGCCAAGACATTTTCAATTGGATTTTACCTGTTTCCAGCACTTAGACACAATACATTAGTCCATAAAACAATGTACTAAGTCTGAGAAACATACCTTTATCCTCGATTTGTACTTTGTCCACCTTTTTACACTTAGGCACTTGTGTTAGACACTAAATCACCAAAAATACTTAGAAATGGCCCAAGGGCACATTTCCCTTTCACATATGTCGCGTGATTGGAGATCCTCAGCTGAGTATAATCGATTCGGATCGCCGTAACTTCGCGGTTATGAAGACTTGGTCACTGACCTATACGTAGAACTCCAGTAAAGATGATGGGTTGTTAAAGAAACTGGCTACTGCAGGTCAAGTGATCGAACTAGGGTAGAGAGAACTCTAGATGCAGGTAATCTTACTTAACCTAACAATTAAAATTGGATTTTTAAGGATCCACTATTAGTAAGCACTTCTGCAAACAGAGTCATTCATTATTGATAAGCCTTACCTTGACTCCCTTAAAGCCAGCATATCCTTGAGAGTCTTTTACTTTGTCGGGTAAGTCTTGCGAAAGTACACTTCGTACTCATGGCTTTGTCCCATGTGGTTTTAGGTGAAGAAGCGGCAAGCTTTTGCTGCTTTTGTTCAAAGGTGGTGCCCAAGGAGGAAAACCAGGAGTAAAGCTTCGAGAGGAAAGGATCCTCCGTTAAAAACTTTTGTTTAAAACTTATCGGGAGGGGTTTTTGCCTCCCATGTTTTGTAATAATACTCAACACTCCTATATTTGTTCCTGGTCTGTAATATTATAACTCTTTCTTACTTTTAATATAAGGTAAGTTATTATAATTGCTTCCGCATTTTCGTACCTCCGATGTGTTATAATGTCTGCGTGACGGGTGAAACGCTCTTGGGAAAGGTAAAGAAAGCAGATACCGAACTTGTCAAGTGATTCAGGGGCACTTGCAGGGTTGTCTGAGGTCCATTGGACAAGGACAACTGTAGGTGGGCCTAATGACTTGGGAGGTTCCATCACAGGCAGTTTGGGTTTAGCGACCCGCACGGGCCATGCATCATATGCTTGATAACCGTCTTTCGCAGTTCCGGGTACTTGTTGGATGGGATCTCAGCTGAGATCAAAAGGTCATACTGTTCAGGGCACGTGAGCTTGTACTTCCTTTGCATGATGAGTAGAAAATGGGCATGTGGCAAACCTCGTTTCTGAAATTCCACGACGTAGACGTAGGCTCGGACTTTACCGAGAATATCCTATTTAGTCAGCCTATGCTTTAGCTCCTGTAGTTTCGCATGAAAGACATGCACTACAAGATCCGAACGATCTTGCGGTGTCTGTCTAGGTAGAAGCTCTCTCCTTATCTCATCCCAGTTAGGGTTACATGTCATGGTAAGAAAGATGTCTGGTTTACCAAACTTCCACACCAGAGCCATAGCATCCATATATTGACGTCTCATGTCATGAGGACTGCCAATAAATGACGCTGACAACACAGTTCGCTTTCCAACCTTCTCTGCTCTAACATCTCCATCTAACATGCTATCCACCAAGCCCTGGTATAGGTCAGCCCTTAACCGATCCTGGTTCTTACGTATGAAATCTAAACGGGAGCTCTCAATCTTAATGTATGTGTCGACCGTAAACTGCTGGAAAAGCCGTTTACCATGAAGTATTGGATTGAATACCCCTGGACGTATTTGGAATTTGTAGCAGTAGTAATCACGCAAGGACACACATAGATGGGTAGGAGGTTCTGCATACATAAGAATCGATCATTTAGTGATGCCGAAAACATTTTTAATAATGTGAACAACTTAGAAATTACAAAGAAACAACTAACCCGCATCTTCATCATTTGCATTACTTGCCCTATGCGTCGCCCGGTATGCATCCACTTCGTCCATGGATACACCAACCTTTGGGATATTTGCATGCCATCCAAGTTCACCTCTAGGGAAGAACAGTGGATATGATAGTGCATCGTAGCATCCATGGTATGAATGGATGTTGTGGCTTGACCTATCCTTCCCATGTAGCATAACACTTTTGCTAAACTGGCCTCGTCGTTCGCTCCCCTCGATCCAGACAGCGGCCACCTCCGAAGTGAGAGGAGTGTTACATGTCTTCTGGTTCAACGTCTGGTCAAGGTTCAATGCGATGTGATAGTCAGCAAGGTTCTCAACATGACCCATGCTCCTAAGGTGCTCAGGGTACGGATTTCCACGAAGTATGCCAACTATCTGTTTAATAACCTCTTGATCTTTCTGAATCTGATCTTCATGACACTTACGGTATCGATGCTCGAGACTAGGATCATCATCATAAAAGTAAAGCTCTAGGTGTTTATGTTCTGCCCCACATTCACTACCGAATGACTTGATATTATGGTACATCATGCCTTGTGCACGGAATGTGTAGATACCAGACTCCCTCATATTTGTTGTCATACTATCGAGGCAACAGTACAGGGAAGTGAAAGAAAAATGGCCATTAAAAAACCTGATGTTATCACGAAAGTGCCTAGCATCAGAGTCGGGACTATCCCACAACCTCCTGAGTTGGGGAGGGGTCTCTAGTGGGGCTAGCTCAACCTTCCCACCTCGACAACAAAACCCAGGCGGCTCATACTCAAACTTCTTTGCAGTGCAATAACCACAATCAGGAACGTGCTTTAGCATATGTGTTTCTTTAGGGATGTTACTGTACACCTTATCGTACGGGTCAGGCACATCAGTGGCAACAGATTGATCTTGAGTACCATCTATCTCGAAGTCCTCGTTAGTCTCCTCATCTGACATTTTTTTGGAAAATAACAATTAAGATATTTGAATTTAGATAAGCATTGGTATTGTAATAGAAATTGACATAAGTACATTGACCGGTGAATAGATATCCCTTGTTCTCATCATTATCCTCTCTGAATATGACACCCTCATCATCGTCATCAACTGGATCATGAAAATACAATCCAAGTAAAAGACAGGGCATTCAGGGTTGAGAAAATATATAACCTCAATAAAGATTTTTAACAATTACCATTGGAAATGAACCTTGGGATCGACTGGCTTTGCTCCAACCCACTACCTTGTTCGACCATGTTTGCACTCCCATTTGTTGCCACGATCGCACTTTGGCATGTATTCCTATATTGTACTGATGGAAACACACGTTTAGTCGGACTACATTTTATCATCGTCGTGCAAGATCCATTTAAAACTGGTTAGTATAATTATCAGTGTTGTTGATCTCTATAGTTGAACCGGGCTGTGTCAAATCATCCATTTTTCCGACGTCACTGATAATATCCTCAGTCAAAGTAGCCACGTTACGTGCAATGTTTGCTTCAAATTTCTTGTTTTGATGGGCTAAGATAGCTTGTCTTTCACCATGAGGAACATGATGTTTACGTCTTAGTGGCTCAGTAGACATATCGGGTGAACTGACATTCTCGGTCTGTGTTGAAGCTGGCATGAAAGGTGTACTGGTGTATTCAGGGATAACCCAGTCGCATGTGTTATCTGAGGATGAATCAGGTTCTGATACATCTAGTGTAGGGTGTACAACCTCAGAGGTATATGTTGGGACCTCCATGGCGATGGACCCCTGATTCAAAGTGCTAGCTTGCAGTGCTCTACGTTTTCTTATGTACTCTAACTTTCCCTCTTTCCGCCTTGGTGTCTGATTATACAACCTAAGCTGTTCATTTTGGTCACCTACAAAATATGAACACAATTACTTTCCAATTGTAGGTTTATGCGCAGATTTATTAATTAAAATTTGACGTTTTGCATCACCTCCTGACACATTGGGCATCACATTGTGTCCCTTGCTTCGTTGACGTGGTTCACGACGCTTCCTATTTTTCTCGTTTTTTGTTCAACAGACATCGCTGCATATATTTCCCTATCCCTTTTCCTCTTACGCTCCTTAGCATCGACCATTGGTCTGAGCAATTCATTTTGATCACCTATAATGTAAGTTTGTGTATTTGTGTTCCCTACTTACTGCGTTTGAACGATGAATGGTCAGTTTGTGTATTGACCTTTACCTCTAGTGATATTGCTAGAGATGTCTGTGAATGGTTTGCGACTGGCATTATGTCCCATATGATCTATAACAAGAACAGTGCCCGAGAAAACATGAGCATAAAAATAATACTGCAAGAACAAGGGTGAAATGACCTGACTGCAATAAATCAAGTGAATAGAAGATCAAAAAAGATGCCCTTGGTAATAGAGGTTATAGAAACAAGCATCATAACCGAGAGTAAAGAGATAAGACCTAGAGAGAGGTGATAGGAGAATGATTTTGGTGTCCGTATAAGATATTGAAATTATATTCCAAGCTTGAACTGCATAGATGGATATGGGTGACACGATAAGTAATTGTTTTCATAACTTTGGTGATGTGGAATATCTTCCAGGAGCACGCCTAGCTCCTGTAGATGGGCTTCGGTATACCGAATGTACATTAAATTTGTTCCGGATTCGATTTGTATATTTGGCATAATTTCATGAGCGAAGTTACGATTTCAATGTCAAACATGACACAACATTAAACCAATAGTGTTCTAAATGGAAAACGTACGGGCTAAACGATTTGATGTTCCACTTATTCATTGATATTTCCCAATAGAACAAAATGTTTTACAAATCTTGACACATGTAAGTTGCATCAATAACAATACATGTATTCCATCATAAAATACAGTTTTGCAAAAGTTATAGACTCTATCTACGCCTTTGGTCGTCAAGATATCTAACGGCAAACTGACGATCGTTCCGCGCCACCAAAGCCTTTTGAATTGCTGCAATGAGTGCAACATTTAATCACATGTATACTCAGTTCACAATATAATGAAAACAAGTACATAATGTTGATGTAGGTAATCTTATAAAATACTTACGTTCAAAATAATGGGTGTTGTGATGGAACGGTTTGAAGTGTATTGTTGTATGGTCAGTTGATTCGAGACACTCTAGAATAGCATATTTAAATATTCATTACGAATCATTATAAAGTAAAAATTAGTGAATAATGTGTTTGCAAGGCGTAAACATATGTTGTACCTTGTTTTCTGAACCGCCGAAACATGGTCCCAATTATGATGTTATAATTCTCATTAGACAACGCCCAGCGGAGTGTATTTTTGTTTAGTAAATCGCCCCAAACTTTAATGGTATGTAAAGACCACCTTATGACATTGATTTTGTGAAGAATAGATTAGTACTAATAGATTTAACATCATATCGGTAATATTAATGGAATATACCTAGCATCCATTATAACAATCTTCCTGAATATACCCCACATTGTGCGATGGATTGTATCCAAGTGGACTACAATAGCCATAATATCTACAAAATCACAATGAAATATGGATTAATGCTGAATTTTGTGTAAAGGAATTTTTAATAGGGTTAGTAGATCAATATATTCTTACCAACTAAAGTCCTGTTTGGCAACTCGGCAATATCATCAAGGTTCAAGAATATATGTTTTGGAAACGGTGGCATTTGAACTAGGACAGTGTATGGCTCTACGACAGTTTGTTGGGTGAAATATAACTCCATGGTACCATTTAGATGTCGAAAATTAAATGCACCCAGATTAAGACCAAACACTACGTTGTGCATCTTGTAGACATGCTTTTCATGGAGCAAATTATTGAAGTATTTGACTATCTCATACCGAGTTGCAATGGCCTCGATCTTGGCTCCCTAATTTGATTTCAGCACAAAAGAGAGTGTGGTACGAATATTATATATAGTTATATAAATGAAACTTAAAGAGATGTTGTCTTACATTGATGTCAGACAAAAATGTAATGTTGCCTGTCACGATAACGTGGTTCCATCGGGAATTTAACTTCAACTCGAGCGACAATACTATACTTCCGTTGTAGCCCATAAAAATCTTCATCGCTATAGTCGTTGAACAACTTGAAGCTATATTAAACATGCAACTAAATAACGTTCATAAATTTGATAGCGAAATCTTGTGTTAACTATTGTTTATAATATAACTTACATAGGCATCCTTTTTTTCTTGTCCAATGCAACTCTTTCACGGTTCAATACGGCTAGCTCCATCAAAACCTTGTTTCATTTGAAAATATTTAAAACTAAATTGTAAAATGGTCCAGTGCATTGATATAGCACGACGTAGGAGCAGTGTGGGTTGGTTGGTTGAGCACTTATTTTAGACTGTAGGTGTGATTGTGATTAAGGCTTGTAGTTTACGAGTCTGGAGCTCATGCAGAGGTCGATGGCATGCATGTTTGCATCTGACGGCTTTGTATTGCCCAGTTGGTGCTCAAGTACGGCGTCTGCAGCTCATACTAAATACCTTTGATGACACAATGTCTAAAACCTTACTGGCAGTTGAAAAGAACAGACCTAATACAATGGTGCGTTTTCAGCCATTCCAAAGAAACCAAACAAGATAGATTGGCAATTTTCTAACTTCATGATGACTTCTGGATCATCAGTCCAGTGAACACATATACGTTGTATTCTGAATTTTATTGATGCAGAAATTTGTTAGTTAGATGGTGTTTCCTATTTGAGCAGTAAATAGTGTTTGTTCTTGTATTTAATGGCAGATCCAAAAAAGAAGGAAGAGAAGCATGTGAGAAAGAGAATTGTGAACGGATGCAAATCACCGTACACAAATCATACTATTAGCTAAGCCTTCCCACTATCATTAGATAAATAGCATCAACCTCTATATACAGGAAGCATGCATATAAACTTTGCACTACCCCAATAAATACCCGAAATACACACAAGTTTGGAATATTATACTAATTACTAATTACTGTGTCAATTAGTACTCGACCAATCAAGTGTTTATAAATATTGCCGCTACTTAAAAACAAACACATTTGACCATTTATTAAAGGATCACCAATATTATATCACCAAGCAAAACTTAAAAATGACTGAATCGATAGAAGCTGATATATTTGGGAGGGAAAGAAGCATACTTTAAAAGGAAAGAAGTAGCAACAAACCTCAACGAGTAGAAAATATATGTCAACTCTTTTGGGGTAAAATGATTGTTGGACCGAAGATCAATGCGAACTACAAAACAAGAACAACAAACATGGAATTCATTTGATATAGATGGCATCTTTATAGAAATGCGAAATGCAAAACAAGAACAAAAAACATGAAATGCATCCACAAGGCAATAGATGACGGTTCCCTGGCTGGCCTCTCGCTCTGCACCTCGCGGGATAGTTCTTTGTTTGCTGAACACTCCATGAATCGGCCAACAATGTTTTTTTACATCAAACAACTATGCTTATTTGGTGGTCTGAGTTTAGGGAACCACAGTTTTGTTTATTATTATGGTATTACATTTGTTCGCTCTATTTTTGAAATGAACATGTGCCTAGGGTTCTGAATAACTTTGATTAATACCTAAGAGTGTATTTTTGGTGTGTATTCCCTCCGTTTGAAAATAGTATTCATTTTAGCTCTTGCTTTTTATGTCTATATTCAAATGGATGAAGATGAATCTAGACACATATAAAACACATACATCAAGGATCGTATGAATCTAACAAATCTGTAAAACAAATTTTATTTTGGGATAGAGGGAGTATTACATTACTGAAGCTAAGTTTAGACTCTGAGCTTTTCAACTGTTGTTGTCACACATGCCTTAATACCTATCAAAAAGCTTCCCTGCAAATATGTTGTTTGATCATGCTATTGGATGTTGCTTCAATCCAAATACTGTTTTAGCTTAATTGCCAGAAGATGTTGTCTTAGTGAAGCTAACATCGATTACGTGAGTTCCAAGCTAGCCAAATGTTAGATCTCATGCACTTCATGTTTGGAGTTTTATCAATTATTTTAGCTGCCAGTTTCATTCATCACATAATAAAAGCGAAAAGGGCGTATTTGTCATGAAAACAAGATTTGTTGAACTCTGTAGCTTCCATTCAAATAGCTTAGTTCTCTTCCTTTTTGTAGAAGCATTTTTTCCTAGCAAAAAAGATCTGGCATGTTTACCTACCCTTATGTTCTTCCTCTTGTACTCCTAATATCTGTGGTTAATATTTCCTCTCACAACATCACTGTATTGGCCTGCAGCCATGGACTATAATGTGTGTGAATGCAGACTATACCACTCCTGCTGATTCTGTCACCACCTCGGAACAAGCAGGTGGTGAAGCTGAGGCCACCTTAGAAACAAGTGGTGAAGCTGCGGCCACCTTGGAGCAAACAGATGGCGAAACCGAAGAGCTGACCATTGTAGCACCTGCTAATGAATATACAGAGCAGGAGGCTACTCCTCAGCAGAAGTGTGCAAAGATACACGACTTTTGCCTAGGGATACCTTTTGGTATGATTCCAGCTTTGCAGCTAGCAAACTTTTTGGTGAATACAATTAAGTAGATGTTTTTTATTGCTTCGGTACTACTGATATGGCAACATGGTTTGTTTCTATGTTTTCTCTATTTCCACCCCCTGACTAAATCTTTAGATAGGGGTTTAGGGAGCTTCTAAGCATTTTATCAATATCTCAACCTTTTTTAGAGCTTCTCAGTTTCTCCAATACTATGCTATCCATTCAACATTCTCTCTAAAGTATCAGGAAAAAACATACCGTCTTGGCAGGTTTTGTTGGACCAGGGCTTAGAGTTTGGATGCAGGCTGATATTATCTGGATCTCATTAAAGTGCATTCTAAATAGGCAAACTATAGTGTCTGAAAATGTTTGGCCCTGTTAACCAGCTGTCATAAGCTGAACTAAAATTCTGCACGTGGATGAAACCTCTAGTGATTAATATGCTACGCTCGTTGTTTGCAAGCATTGCCGCAGCCGTAGCATGGAAGCACGGCCAGGCATACACCACTGTAAGTCAGACTGTAATTCGTTTTATCGAGCACCTGCTAATGAATATACAGAGCAGGAGGCTGCTCCTCAGCAGAAGTGTGCAAAGATACATGACTTTTTGAGAGCACCTAGAGGGGGGGTGAATAGGTGATCCTATAAAATCAAACCCTAAATAGCCACAAAACTTAGTTATAGAAGTGTTAGTGCGACTAAGTAGTTTTGAGGCGAGTTCTTGTGAACAAAACAATCACAGAGAAAGTAACACAAGAGACACGCAATTTTTATCCCGTGGTTCGGCCAAGTAACACTTGCCTACTTCCACGTTGTGGCGTCCCAATGGACGAGGGTTGCACTCAACCCCTTTCAAGTGATCCAATGATCAACTTGAATACCACGGCTTTCTTCCTTATAGTCTTATTCTCGTTTGTGAGGAATCTCCACAAGTTGGAGCCTCTCGCCCTTACAATAAAGATCACAGAGAAGGCACAAGAGTAAGGTTAGGAGAGCAACACACACAAGACTCAATTACGTAGCACAACCACGCACACAAGTCACGACTTGAGCTCGAAACACAACACACGGTGTTTGCAACTCAAATGGAGCTCAAATCACTAATACAGAGAATCAAATGCGTGGAGTTAGAGTCTTGGAGTCTTAGGATGCTTAGTGAATTCTTAGGTGACTCCTCCATGCGCCTAGGGGACCCTTTTATAGCCCCAAGGCAGCTAGGAGCCGTTGGAGACAATCTTGGAAGGCAATTCCTGCCTTCTGTCGAGTGGCGCACCGGACAGTTCGGTGTGCCACCGGACAGCTACTGTAGCCTGTCCGGTGCGCGATTTCCTTCCAAATCGAGCACAGTCGACCGTTGCAGCTCCGGGCCTGTTAGCGCACCGGACACTGTCCGGTGCGCACCAGACAGTCCAGTGCCCCCTTCCGACCGTTGGAGCTGCCACGCGTCACCCGCAGATTTTGCGGCCGACCGTTGGCGCTGGCGATCGTTGGCTCACCGGACAGTTCGGTGCACCACCGGACAGTCCGGTGAATTTTAGCCACGTCGCCCCCTTGCTTTTCCCGAGAGCGATGAGTTCGCCGTGGATGACTCGCCGGATAGTCCGGTGCACCCCCGGACAGTCCGGTGAATTATAGTCGTACACCGTCGTCAACTCCCGAGAGCAGCCTTTTCACCGGAAACCGGCCTAGCGCACCGGACACTGTCCGGTGCATCACCGGACAGTCCGATGTCCGAGCTGAAGTTTGGCTGCTCACAGCCAAGTCTTTTGCAATTCGATTCCTCTCTTTTCGGCACTGTTTCTAGTACTTAGACAAACAATGTTAGTTCACAAAAACAATATACTAAGTCTAGAAGCGTACCTTTTACTTTGATTTGCACGTTTCATACATTTAGCACATAAGAACTCATTCAACCGTGTTGGGCACTTAATCACCAAAACATTATAGAAATGGCCCAAGGGCACATTTCCCTTCCAATCTCCCCCTTTTTGGTGATTTATGCCAACACATCAAAAAGCAACAAAAGACGTGCAAAATCAATGCAATTGAAGACCAAATTATTTTTGACTATAATTTAGCATATTTGGATCGCTTTTTGCCACCACTTGATTTGTTTTTGCAAATCAAATTCTTTTTCCTATCTCTAAGTCAAACACACTTGTTTGGGCAAATAGAGAGATATTCCAAGAGAAAAAAATTGATCAAGAGCCAAAAACTCCCCGTTTTTCCCATAATCAAAATTCTCCCCTTCAAGAGACCAAATTTTGCAATAAGAGTATTTTGGATAAATCAAAAATTCTAACTCCCTATTATTTCTGAAATTCACAAGTGGTAGCTGATCCATTTGCTTTGGCCCTAATTTCTCCCCCTTTGGCATTAAGCACCCAAACAGGATCATTTTTGGCCTTTTAACCCCATTGCCTCACCAAAATATGTCAATTCAGAGCAAAGGGCAAATAGAGCATAAGAATGAACTTGGAATTAGATACACTAATACCAGAGCACAGTGGAAGTCTGTGCGTCATCCAAGTCCATCTTTCCCTTTCAATGCACCTTTAAGACTACAACATGTGTTCTCAACCAAACAAATTAGTCTCAAAGGGATCAAGTTGTAGCACACTCCCCCTAAATATGTGCACCATTTGCATATGGACTTGTGAGGTCCGGGGAGGCTTGTACAACTTGAGCACCAAAAATAGATAACAAATGATGTAAAAGCACAATGTAACATGATCAAAGGCATAGAACGCATGTATGCTTTAGATCAATCCAAGTTACGCGAATCTAAGACATTTAGCTCACTACACAACCTGCAAAACCTTTTCTCATCTAAAGGCTTAGTGAAGATATCGGCTAGCTGGTTCTCGGTGTTAATATGGTACACCTCGATATCTCCCTTTTGCTGGTGGTCTCTCAGGAAGTGATGCCGGATGTCTATGTGCTTAGTGCGGCTGTGTTCAACAGGATTATCCACCATGCAGATTGCACTCTCATTGTCACATAGGAGTGGGACTTTGCTCAGATTGTAGCTAAAGTCCCGAAGGGTTTGCCTCATCCAAAGTAGTTGCGCGCAATACTGTCCTGCGGCAACATACTCGGCCTCAGCGGTGGATAGGGCAACAGATGTCTGTTTCTTTGAACTCCAGGACAAGATGTGCTCTTCCTATCAACCTTGCACCCGGCATAATCGGAGTCTGAGTAACCAATCAAGTCAAAGGTAGACCCCTTTAGATATCAGATCCCAAAGCAAGGCGTAGAAACTAAATATCTAAGAATTCGCTTAACGGACACAAGGTGACATTCCTTGGGGTCAGATTGATATCTAGCACACATGTATACACTAAGCATAATGTCCGGTCTACTAGCACATAAATAAAGTAATAAAACTATCATGGACCGGTATGCCTTTTGATCAATGGACTTACCTCCTTTGTTGAGGTCGACATGCCCATCAGTTCCCATCGGTGTCTTCGCGGGCTTGGTGTCCTTCATCCAAAATCTCTTGAGAAGATCCTGAGTATACTTCGTTTGGGAGATGAAGGTGTCGTCCTTGAGTTGCTTTACTTGGAATCCAAGAAAGTAGGTCAACTCGCCCATCATCAACATCTTGAACTTTTGAGTCATCACCCTGTCATCCTCAAAGCCAGGGGGTTGTTCCACGTACACCTCCTCCTTGATTGGCCCGTTGAGGAAGGCGCTCTTTATGTCCATTTGAAACAACCTGAAAGAGTGGTGAGCGGCATAGGCTAATAAAATTCGAATAGACTCTAGCCTAGCCACAGGAGCAAAAGTCTCCTCGAAATCCAAACCTGCGACTTGGGCATAACCTTTTGCCACAAGTCGAGCCTTGTTTCTTGTCACCGCCCCGTGCTCGTCTTGCTTGTTGCGGAATACCCACTTGGTTCCCACAACATTTTGCTTTGGACGTGGCACCAGGCTCCAAACTTCATTTCTCTTGAAGTTGTTGAGCTCTTCCTGCATGGCCAACACCCAATCCGGATCCTGCAAGGCTCAATAGAAGAGACAAACGAGTAATGCTCACAAAAGTTAGCTAATCTTGAGCGAGTAGTTACTCCCTTGCTGATGTCACCCAGAATTTAGTCGACGGGGTGATGTCGTTGGATCGTTGCTCGGACTTGAGTTGGAGGGACCCATGGTGCTTCTTCCTCCATCACTTGATCTTCTTGTGCTCCCCCTTGATCATGCCCTTCTTCTTGAGGTACCTATTCATCATCTTGAGTTAGGGGATGCACCACTGTGGAGGATGATGGTTGATCTTGCTCCTATTGTTCCTACGGTCGCACATCACCAATTGCCATCGTGCGGATTGCGGCCGTCGGAACATCATCTTCATCTATGTTATCAAGATAAACTTGCTCTCTTGGAGAGCCATTAGTCTCATCAAATACAACGTTGCTAGAGACTTCAACCAAACCCGATGATTTGTTGAAGACTCTATACGCCTTTGTATTTGAGTCATACCCTAGTAAAAACCCTTCTACTGCCTTGGGAGAAAATTTAGAATGTCTACCTTTCTTCACTAGAATGTAGCATTTGCTCGCAAATACACAAAAGTAAGATACGTTGGGTTTGTTACCGGTAAGGAGTTCGTAGGAGGTCTTCTTGAGAAGGCGATGCAGATAGAGCCGATTTATGGCGTGACAGGCTATATTCACAGCTTCCGACCAAAACTGCTCAGGTGTCTTGAACTCGCCAAGCATCGTTCTCGCCATGTCAATTAGCGTCCTGTTCTTCCTCTCTACTACATTGTTTTACTGTGGCGTGTAGGGAGCGGAGAACTCGTGCTTGACGCCTTCCTCCTCAAGATACTCCTCAACTTGCAGATTCTTGAACTCGGACCCGTTGTTGCTCCTTATCTTTTTCACCTTCATCTCAAATTCATTTTGAGCCCTCCTTAGAAAGCGCTTTTGAGTCCCTTGGGTTTCTGATTTATCCTGCAAAAAGAACACCCAAGTGAAGTGGGAAAAATCATCAACAATAACAAGACCATACTTACTTCCCCTGATGCTAAGGTAGGCAACGGGTCCAAAGAGATCCATGTGAAGAAGCTCCAGTGGTCTTGATGTTGTCATCACATTCTTGATCTGATGAGTGCTTCCCACCTGTTTCCCTGCCTGACATGTTGCACAAGGTCTACCTTTTTCAAAGCAGACATCAGTTAGTCCTAACACATGTCCTCCCTTTAGAAGTTTATGAAGGTTCTTCATCCCAACATGTGCTAGACGGTGATGTCAGAGCCAGCCCATACTAGTCTTAGCCATTAAGCATGCATCTAGATCGGCATTCTCTTTCAAAAAAATCAACTAAATAGAGCTTGCCATCTAATACACCCTTAAATGCTAATGAACCATCACTCCTTCTAAAGACAGATACATCAACATTTGTAAACAAACAATTGTATCCCATGTGGCACAATTGACTTACAGACAGGAGGTTGTATCCTAATGACTCTACTAAAAATACATTTGAAATAGAGTGCTCGCTTGTGATGGCTATCTTTCCCAAACCTTTGACCTTGCCTTGATTCCCATCTCCAAATATGATTGTATCCTAGGAATCCTTGTTTTTGACGTAGGAGGTGAACATCTTCTTCTCCCCCGTCATGTGGTTTGTGCATCCGTTGTCGATAATCCAGCTTGAGCCCCCGGATGCATAAACCTGCAAGGCAATTTAAGCTTGGGTTTTAGGTACCCAACTCTTGTTGGGTCCTATCAGGTTAGTTACAATAGTTTTTGGAACCCATATGCAAGTTTTATCTCCCTTGCATTTGGATCCCAACTTCTTAGCAACTACTTTTGCATTTCTACATGAAAGAGCAAAAGAAGCATTACAAGCATGGTAAATGGTAGAAGGTCCATTACACATTTTTCTAGGAGCATGAGATACAATATGATTTCTCCTAGGCCTACTTCTACCATGAACAAAAGTAGAGCTAGATGTAAACATAGCATGTGAATCATCATAAGCAGCATGAACATAACTTTTATTATAATGAGAACAACTAGTGATTTTCCTATCATAAATAAAAGCATGGTTCCTTTGAGAACTACTAGCCATAGGGGCCTTCCCTTTCTCCTTGTTGAGAACGAAGGTCTTTTGGCTTGTTAAGTTCTTGGCTTCCTTTCGAAAACCAAGTCTATCCTTAATTGAGGGGTGTCTACCAACAGTATAGGCATCCTTAGCAAATTTTAATTTATCAAACTCAATTTTGCAAGTCTTAAGTTGAGCATTAAGACTTGCCACCTCATCGGTTAATTTAGTAATAGAAATAAGATGTTCATTACATGCATCGACATTAAAGTCTTTACATCTATTACAAATACTAACATGCTCTACACATGAACTAGTTTTATTTACCTCCTCTAGCTTAGCATTTAATTCATCATTTAAACTTTTTAAACTAGAGATAGATTCATGGCAAGTAGATAACTCAGAAGATAGCATTTCATTTCTCTTAGTTTCTAAAGCAAGAGATTTTTG
This sequence comes from Zea luxurians, assembly GCA_029449295.1. Lineage (NCBI taxonomy): Eukaryota > Viridiplantae > Streptophyta > Magnoliopsida > Poales > Poaceae > Zea > Zea luxurians. The sequence goes on along the minus strand of JAOPSE010000004.1, from coordinate 177,623,576 downwards.
CACACTAACAAATGTGTCATGTTCCTCATACAATATGTCCTCTTGCTTTTCTAGTAGTCTATCTTTTTCATTTAGAGCATCAATTAATTCATTAATTTTATCTACTTCGGCTCTATCTAAACCTTTAAATAGACTAGAGTAATCCACTTCATCATCCGAAGATTCATCACTAGATGAAGTGTACTTGGGAGTGTCCTGAATACGTACCTTTTTCTCCTTAGCCATGAGACAAGTATGGCATTCATTGGGGAAGAGTGATGATTTGTTGAAGGCCGAGGCAGCTAGACCTTCGTCGTCAGAGTCGGATGAGGAGCAGTCCGAATCCCATTCCTTTCCAAGGTGCGCCTCGCCCTTTGCCTTCCTATAGTTCTTTTTCTCCCTCTTCCCGCTCTTTTCTTGTCTCTGGTCATGATCATTATCGAGACATTGAGCAATAAAGTGACCAGTCTTACCGCATTTGAAGCAGGAGCGCTTTCCCCTTGTTTTATTCTTGTTGGGGTATTCTTTGCGTCCCTTGAGTGCGGTCTTGAAACATTTGATGATGAGTGCCATCTCATCTTCGTTGAGGCCAGCAGCCTCCACTTGAGCCACCTTGCTTGGTAGCGCTTCCCTGCTACTGGTTGCCTTAAGAGCAATGGGTTGAGGCTCGTAGACGGGTAGTGGACCATTTAGAGCATCGTCCACATATCGAGCCTCCTTCACCATCATGCGCCCACTCACAAATTTTCCGAGTATCTCCTCGAGCGTCATCTTTGTGTACCTGAGGTTTTCATGGATAAGATTCACAAGATGGGGTTCAATAACTGTAAAGGACCTGAGCATGAGTCGGACGACATCATGATCTGTCCATCTTTTGCTTCCATAGCTTCGAATCTTGTTGACCAGGGTCTTGAGCCCGTTGCAGGTTTGTGTTGGCTCTTCTCCCCTAATCATGGCGGATCTCCCTAGCTCGCCTTCCACTAGTTCCATTTTGATGATCATTGTAGCATCATTTCCCTCATGTGAGATCTTGAGGGTGTCCCAGATTTTCTTAGCGTTGTCCAAGTCGCTCACTTTATTGTATTCATCCCTGCAGAGCGAAGCTAACAAGACAGTGGTAGCTTGGGCATTCTTATGAATTTGTTCATTAATGAATACAGGATTATCCGTACTATCAAAATGCATCCCATTTTCCACAATTTCTCAGATGCTAGGATGGAGAGAAAACAGATGACTACGCATTTTATGACTCCAAAATGAGTAATCCTCTCCATCAAAGTGTGGAGATTTTCCAAGAGGAATAGAAAGCAAATGTGCATTTGAATTGTATGGAATACGGGAATAATCAAAGGAATAGTTTTGATTGAGCGTCTTTTTCTTTGACGAGGAGTCATCGTCGTCGTCCTTTGGTGAAAAGGAAGATGCATCGCTGTCGTAGTATATGATGTTCTTGATGCACCTCTTCTTCTTCCCGTCCCTCTTCTTGTGACTTGAGCCTGAGTCGGTGGGCTTGTCGTCCCTTGGCTCGTTGAAGAGGGACTCCTTCTCCTTGTCATTGACCACCATCCCCTTTCCCTTAGGATCCATCTCTTTGGGCGGTTAGTCCCTTAAATGAAGAGTACGGCTTCGATACCAATTGAGAGCACCTAGAGGGGGTGAATAGGTGATCCTGTAAAATCAAACACTAAATAGCCACAAAACTTAGTTATAGAAGTGTTAGTGCGACTAAGTAGTTTTGAGGTGAGTTCTTATGAACAAAACTATCACAGAGAAAGAAACACAAGAGACACGCGATTTTTATCCCGTGGTTCGGCCAAGTAACACTTGCCTACTTCCACGTTGTGGCGTCCCAATAGACGAGGGTTGCACTCAACCCCTTTCAAGTGATCCAATGATCAACTTGAATACCACGCCTTTCTTCCTTATAGTCTTCTTCCTGTTTACGAGGAATCTCCACAAGTTGGAGCCTCTCGCCCTTACAATAAAGATCACAGAGAAGGCACAAGAGTAAGGTTAGGGGAGCAACACACACAAGACTCAATTATGCAGCACAACCACGCACACAAGTCACGACTTGAGCTCGAAACACAACACACGGAGTTTGCAACTCAAATGGAGCTCAAATCACTAACACAGAGAATCGAATGTGTGGAGTTGGAGTCTTGGAGTCTTAGGATGCTTAGTGAATGCTTGGGTGACTCCTCCAAGCGCCTAGGGGCCCTTTTATAGCCCCAAGGCAGCTAGGAGCCGTTGGAGACAATCTTGGAAGGCAATTCCTGCCTTCTGTTGAGTGGCTCACCGGACAGTCCGGTGCGCCACCGGACAGCTACTGTAGCCTGTCCGGTGCGTGATTTCCTTCCAAATCGAGCATAGTGGACCGTTGCAGCTCTAGGCCTGTTAGCGCACCGGACACTGTCCGGTGTCCCCTTCCGACCGTTGGAACTGCCACGCGTCGCCCGCAGATTTTGTGGCCGACCGTTGGCGCTGGCGACCGTTGGCTCACCGGATAGTCCGGTGAATTTTAGCCACGTCGCCCCCTTGCTTTTCCCGAGAGCGATGAGTTCGCAGCGGATGACTCACCGGACAGTCCGGTGAATTATAGCCGTACACCGTCGTAAACTCCCGAGAGTGGCCTTTTCACCGGAGACCGGCCTGGCGCACCGGACACTGTCCGGTGCATCACCGGACAGTCTGGTGTGCCAGTCCGAGCTGAAGTTTGGCTGCTCACAACCAAGTCTTTTGCAATTCGATTCCTCTCTTTTCGGCACTGTTTCTAGTACTTAGACAAACAATGTTAGTTCACAAAAACAATATACTGAGTCTAGAAGCGTACCTTTTGAAAGTCACCTAGAGGGAGGGTGGATAGGTGAAACCTGAAAATTATAACTTTACACCCCAACTAGATCCCTTGATTAGTGGTTAGAACAAGATGCACAATTATCGGAGTATAAAAACTAAGTCCTTTGCTTGTAAAGAGTGTTGCTTTCAAATAATGCGGAATTGATAAATCAATACAACTAATAGGTTTATGGAGAATAAAGCAAGAGGGCTTAGAGAAGTAGAGCAATAACGCAAGTTCTTTCTTGCAAGGCGTTGCTTCACTAAATGAGAATTTAACTTGAAGCAACACCAAATAATGTAAGCAAAGAATAGTGCAAGAGAACTTAGAATGAGGGAAAACAAACAAATCACAAGCATTAAGCACAAGAGACAAGGGTGATTTGTTTTACCGAGGTTCGGCCCTCGAAGGTCTAGTCCCCGTTGAGGAGTCCACTAAGGATGGGTCTTTTTCAACCCTTTCCCTCTCTCCACTGATCACCAAGACCGGCGAGCTCTTTTTCTTCTCAAGGATCACTTAAGACCCCGCAAGGATCACCATACACTTAGGTGTCTCTTGCTAGCTTTACAAGCCTCTAAAACTTTGGAGGAAGTTCGATGGGAGTCAAAACTCCATAGGCAAATGGTCACAAGATGTAGCACACACTTTCTCTCAATGATTCTCACAAGGCACTATTGCTAAACTCACATGAGAGGCTCTCTTTTGCTTGCTCTCTCTTTTGTGACACTTGTGTTGGTTGTAGTGGTCTAAATCTTGTGTATAGGATGGATCAATGAATAGAGGTGGTTAGGAGGGCTTGGATATGTCAACTATATGACTTGGAATGTTGCTTAGGCTCCCACACCTTGAAGTGGCCGGTTGGGGTGGTATTTATAGCCACCAACTAAATTGTAGCCCTTTGGAGAAGGCTGCTGGCGATGGGTGCACCGGACAGTGTCCGGTGCGCCGCCACGTCATCCTGTCGTTAGGGCTTTGGGCTGGTCGACCGTTGGAGGCTTTGTCCTCATGCGGCACTGGACAGTCCGGTGCCACACCGGACAGTCCGGTGCCCCTCTGACCTTCTACTCTGACTTCTGCTGCGTTACTGTGCTGCACTGTTCACTGTCAAAGTCGACCGTTGCGCGCAAATAGTCGTTGCTTCGCTGGCACACCGGACAGTCCGGTGATTTTTAGAGGAGTGCGCCTGGAGACACCCGAGAGTGGCTGGTTTGAGCTGCTCGGTCCTGATGCACCGGACACTGTCCGGTGGCACACCGGACAGTCCGGTGCGCCATTCCTCAGCACACTCTCATTCCTTTTGCTCCTTTCTTTTTGAACCCCTTTTAATCTTTGTATTGGTTTGAGTTGAACCTTTGACACCTGTGGAACATATACTCTAGAGCAAACTAGTTAGTCCAATTGTTTGTGTTGGGCAATTCAACCACCAAAATCATTTAGGCAAAGGTTTGACCCTATTTCCCTTTCAATCTCCCCCTTTTTGGTGATTGATGCCAACACAAACCAAAGCAAATATATAAGTGCAGAATTGAACTAGTTTGCATAGGGTAAGTGCAAAGGTTGCTTGGAATTAAACCAATATTTTTCTTCTACTAGATATGCATGGATGTTTTTGTTTTTTTTATTTAACATTTTGGACCACGCTTGCACCATTAGTTTTGTTTTTGCAAATTCTTTGGAAAATTCTTTTCAAAATCCTTTTGCAAATAGTCAAAGGTATATGAATAAGATTGAAAGAAGCATTTTCAAGATTTGAAATTTTCTCCCCCTGTTTCAAATGCTTTTCCTTTGACTTAACAAAACTCCCCCTCAATGAAATTCTCCTCTTAGTGTTCAAGAGGGTTTTAGATACCAATTTTTGAAAGTGGTTATACAAATTTGAAATATATCAAAAATACAATACCAATTGAAAACTTCTTTAAAATCTTTTGAAATTGGTGATGGTGCGGTCCTTTTGCTTTGGGCTAATACTTTCTCCCCTTTGGCATGAATCACCAAAAACGGATACTTTGTGAGTGAAACATGAGCCCTTGTTGCTTTCTCCCCATTGGTACAAGTAAATATGAGTGAGAGATTATACCAATTTGAGAGATGGCAGAATATCGGTAAAGGATAGATAGTACCGATGGTGTAGAGTGGAAGCGATGTCTTTGCCGAATACTTCATTTCTCTTTCAATCTAAGACTTAATACATGAGATACTCATGGAAACATATTAGTCTTAGCCTTGGCACAAGATAGATAGGAAATATGCAAATGTACCAAAGGAAAGAGACATGGTTAAAAGGATATGTCAATTAAGCTTAAACAGTTCTATATAGTATAGATTGCTCCCCCTAAATATGTGCCTTGAGAGGAATACAGATTTTGGCCTTAAATGCCAAGTGCACATAATTAGGTTAATGAGACCATATCTATATCATAGAAATTGTGAAGTGCAATATGTCATAATAAAAGTGTGAGGCTCACGACAGACTATGCACTTATGAAAGCATGTTATAGATATTTGATGCATTTATCCTTAAGGATTTCAAAGAGACTTAAGGACCCTCCACCTTTGAAACAAAGGTAGCTTATCCTTGTTACAAGGTTAAGCTTTAAGCTCTTTGACAATAAAATCACTTCACCTAGTTTTAACAAAAATGCATAGATGCAGGAATGACATTTTTAAGAGGTTAAACTAGGTATGAAGCAGGGATATGCATAGACATGCTTTCACTTCCTTTTATACAAGATATGCAAGGAATGTATAAGAGAGGAAGATTTAGGTACATGTGTAAATGAGAGGAAGTAGTTTTACCCTTTTGTACCTTCACATGGAGACGCTCTCTTCATTGTGCTTTGTCCTTAGTCTTAGTTACTTAAGACCTATATTCAAGATAGTGTATGGAAATATTTTGCACAATAGAGAGTTCTACAACTAGTGATCCTTTTCTAGGTTATAGTTATCATATATCAAGTGAATCATGAATTGCATAAATTTATCCTAAGTTCTCCTTTTAACTTAGTGCAAATCAAGAGAGATATTGATTGATAGTATATGAGGCACTAAGAGACATTAGTGTTAATTGAAGTTATTCAATGATCAAACAAATAATAGATGTGATCAAAAGAACAACATATGCATTAGATTATCAAATAAGCTTAAAATAGGAGAATCCAGTAAATATGCTACTTTAACAGCGAAAGTTACAATCCTTGATTATTCTACCAGGTTGGATTGATTTGTAGTAGCATACTTCATGATAAACTTATTCTCATGCATGAGACTATATGAGATTGCTAAGATAAAGTGAAAGTCTCAACATAATCAAGATATAGAAATAGGCTCCCCCTAAAGATATGCATCAAGTATTTGAAAGAGTTGGATAGATGCACTCACTTTTAAAGACAAATAGGGAGAAGCATTATATATCTTGATCAAGGCTTATAAAATTTGCAATAAACATCTTATGCCTGATATTCTCTCAATGAAAGAGATTTAGAACGCTTACAACCACACCATTGATTGTTTTGAAGATCTTGTTGTCCAAGTAGGTGTTGTTGTTCTTGATGTCTTCCTCTTTCATTTGAGTGTCCTCCCTTTGTAGTTGACTCTTTTTCCTTCCAAACTCATTGAAAATACTCAAGAGAGATGTTAATAGCACAAGGGAGTATATGATGAAGGATGACTTCTTTAGAAATATAAACAATTCATCATCCATAAGTCACACAGACATGAAGTAAAATCCTTAACATTAGTGCATTTCATTAGAAAAGAGGAATATGCACCTTTTAAACATTTTGATCAATCATAGGAAATTTACTTCTTCATATTGAATTTATTATCATAACTTAGAAGCATATCAATATGAGAACAGATATAGCAAAGGCATGAATTAGATTCTAATGGACAAGTTCATTTATGACAACGAGATTGAATGCACATCTAGCTGATTTAAGTCCACTAAAGAATCTATTCTTCACATAGGTAGAATATGATAATTTAGAGTGAATAACCATTGATGGGAACTATATTTGATTAAGAAGATGAGTTTCCATACCTTGCTTTTACCTTTCTTCCTTTGGGTGAAGAGAAACCCTTGAGGCTTGTGGCTTTAAACATGCACTTACTCTCTTGTAGATTTCCATAAGTAAGCTCAGGAGATATGTCATTAGTAACACAAGCACTAGTTCCCTTTTTGTAATCATTTTGATAAGGAATGAAAAGTGGATTACCAAAGCATGGAAACTTTATAATATGAACTAGATTATTCCATGATGTATGCTTAGTTTTAACTTATAAAACAGGCATAGATAATTTCTTAAGATTATGGAACAACTCTAGTTCATAACATGGAGAGCGATAAATGTAGAAGAATCATATCCAATTTAAGCAAGAAGAAACACATCATAAATCATTGGATTTATTTTTATTTTCATGTTAGATTACGCATTTCCATAGATAAACTCATTCTCTATATGTGAGACTATTTAGATCAAATGAGCAAAAAAACATTAGTCTCACTATTCTAGTTACAAAGAGAGATTCCTTTTATAAGTGACCTAAGGATTTGAATTCCTTCTCTCTATAACTAGAACATGGCAATAATAGGATAATTAGCGTAAAACATGCCATGAGGTACTTACAATAATTTAAAGCATGTAGATTGCCATAGTATAGAAATGATGAATATGCAATCTACCATATGAGAGGAATTTCTTCAAAGAATGGTGACATAATTTAAAAACATTTGAAGTGCTTTCCTTTTTCTATGTGACTACATAAGACACATAAGAAATGATAATTTAAGATACTTGCACTTAAAAGTATAGATGCTACCATCCTTTGGCATTCCTCCATGTTGTAGGCCTTGATTTTTCGCACAATATAATTCTTTATTTCCTACAACATCAATATCTTCCCTGAGATGATATGAGTTTTAGACATAACAATCCAAAATAGCGTTGGGTCAATCTTGGATATATATATCATTGTAAGATTGATAGCTTGAGTTAATAAGAATTGAATTGACTCTCTCAAGCACCCCAAAGCTTCATATCATCTCCTTTTCCTGCAAAGCTTGTCAAGCATATTTTGGTACCCATCGCTTGATGGGTCCATCAAGGTTAGTCAACAAAGATCTAGGAACCCAAATGTCCTTTGTGTTAGCACTTGGTAAACTCATTACCTTTCTAGCACAAGTTGCAATCTTGGGTTGCCTAGTTATATGTGAATTAATTGACAAGCTAGAAGCGGGATAGTTACCAATGGGACAATCCTTGCATTGATGTCCCTTCTTTCGGCATATGTAGCAAAGGCGATCTTCAAGTCTTGAAGATTTCTTCTTTCCTTGTTTCTTGCTTGCTACATGGTTAGTTAATATTTTCTTTTCTAAAGCTATGCCTTTTTGTTTTACATGGGGACAAGATTTCACTAAGTGTCCCTTCTTAAAGCATTTAAAACAAAGTTTATCATCCTTGTTAATAATCAAGCCATTCTTAATATAGGGACATGACCTAATAAAGTTCCCATTTTCAAAGCATTCACTACATTTTTTAGTGTGAAGTGTGGCTTGATCATTACCTTGGATGTTACCTTGCATGGAGGCATGGTTGAGGCTTTTGGTAGAGGTATTGATTTTCTTCTTTTGTTCCTTCCTCTTAGCAATCCTCAAATCCATGACATTTTCTTCAAGGGATTTTGTGCATGCCACGGTTGTTCCCGTCTCAAGCTTCTTCACCATGTAATCACAGTTAACTTGAGAAGGTTGAGCAGTGCACTTCCCCTTTAGTTGTGTCAAGCTCATTCTTAGCCTCTCATTTTTATCCTTGAGCTTTTGACATGCATTATCTTTTGTTCCTAGAAATTCTAGCTCAAAGAAGGATTTGCTTGTCGACGGATAACAAGCATTAGCACATGGTAATATAGTTTCAATTTGAATACATGTGCATGGGTGAGGTTGTTGGGATTTTAAGTTTTCTATCACAACCTCATGAGTAATGTTTAATATGATATGATCATTCATAAGATTTTCATGAGAATATAGAAGCATATCATGTTTTTCTTGAAAAGCTAGATTTTCAATTTTTAGCTTTTCTATTTGGTCCTTAAGCAAGGCATTCTTATTTACTAATTGAGCGACACAATATAAAGAGTTATCTTGCTCAATTAAAATAGTCTCATACCTTTGGACCAAGTCAACATGAGAGCACTTTAGCTCATCATGTTCTTTAGTCAACTCTTCAAAGCATTGGCTTTTTATGGCGATAACATTTTCTAGCATTTGAAGAGCTTCGCCTTGCTCTCTTGCTCTTTTTAGAAGTTTGAGCATGACCGCCTTATCTTCTTGGCTTAGATGAGCGTAGAGCTCCTTTTTATATAATACATATAAAAAAATCCTATACTATTTATAGTAACATAATACACAATACTATCTTATTACAGGATACAATTAAAGTTAAAAATAACTTAAATAATGTATAGAGGACATATTGCTCCTACACTTATACAATAAAATTCTGCCTCCCTATACATATACGTCCTGATGGATGGCTGCGCGTGGACGTGCAGGCTCCGCCGTGCTTGCCGGTCGGATATAGACATTTGGCGCGTACGGGTAGATACCCTTAAAATGGTTTATTTTACATCTATCTATGCAACATGCATCTATTACATGCAGTCAACCAAACACAAGTTTAAATAAAGTCAACACATATGGTAGTCCAAAATAAGATGATGCGGATAGCCAATCAGGCAGATATAGAAAGAGCATTTAGAGTTACCTGTTGTGGTACAATAGCTCTCGTATGTTTTGTTAAGGCAGCTGTAACAAAAATCGTTGGAGGCAGTCTCATAATCAACAGTTCCACAGAGTTGTGCAAATTTAATGGCCTCTTATACATTTTACTCTAACGGTGCGTTTAGATCCATTCATTTTAGAGAAATTAGAATTCACTCAATAAAATAACTTATTTAGTTTGGAATTTGACATTCCACCACTTTACAAAGTTCAGATATAATTTTATCTCAAATTCATGGGGTGGCGGATGAGAAATGATTTTATGCATTAGTAGAATTTGTTTATACTCTGTAACTTACATGACACTATTCGTCTTAGTCTTCTATAGTAAAAATGTAGCACATAGATATCTCTAACATCTTGCTAATAATAGTATACAAATATATTTTGCATAAAATCGAATTAGCTTAATTGATATATGACTAAATTATTATTATTAGAATGAAATTGAATTTCAATGATCCAAACCAGATGTAAGAAAAAAAAAACTCTCTCCGTATATTCGATAGAAGGGTCTAGCTCGTTCTCTAGCTATGAACGCTACATCCTTCTAACCACATATATGATTCGTCATTATTCTTAATATTTTTGTCTACCTATTTTATGGCATGAGAAGAGTACCGATATCAACTGTAATAGGTCGATGCTGTTTGGTTCACACGTTATTAAAAGAATAGTAATAGGATTTTTTTACCGACGATAGTGATTACTGGTTATAATTAGATTGGATTGTAGTACCTAATACTACTATTAAAAACTCAATCAAACAAAAGTATCGATATCTATTAACCCATATAATTCATTTACGTTAATTTCAGCGAACTAAACACCAACCTAAAAGCTTGCGTATGAATACTTTTGTCGACTCTTTCTCATTAATATATTAGGTATATATGTTTTCCATTCCTGACTCGGTTGGTTTAATAATGTGTCACTGTTAATATTAAAAACCGTAACTTCTGCCTTCATACGCAAGTGAGGTTATCCCCCGTGGATACACTACACACCCGTTGTTCCAAAAGAGACAAATAAGTAAACTAAATTTGTTAGAAAACTAGGCACTGCTAGTGAAGCAACATGGGCCGGCCGGCGAAGAAAGGACCTACTAGCAGGCTAGCAGCGACGACCGATACGACCCAGAGCCCGCAAGGCCGCAACGTACCCCACTTTCTATCGGCCTCCTCATCCACGCTGGAGGCGTCACGGCCCACCCGCTAAATTTTTTCTGACCAGCTTTTCTGAAAATCTGGCTGTGGGAAGAATCTGGCTGTGGGGAGAATCTGAGTATAATTACGATTACGTGTGGAGGAAGATAAAGTTGTTCATAGGGCTTAGGATCTAAAAAGTGATGGATTCCTACTATTACAATGACTCAACCGATTATGTGTTTATGTTGATTTTGGATGATTTTTGCCGTAACGAATTTTATAGAAGCTGGCTGAAAAGCTAAGCGTTTGGCAATCGGCAGCAGCTTTTGGTGGCCAGAAGCTGCCAGAAGCCGAAACAAACAGGGCCACTGGCCTCGCCACGACCTGCCCACCACCTCATTGTTGAGAACTACGTTACCACGGATCACCAGATCCGCTCCCTTCCCTCCCGTCAGCAGTAGAGACGCAAGAAGATGTATAGAGCCTGTCTCCCTTCCCATAAGCACGACAGAGGAAATACACGAGACACTGGATATAGGGTTGGGCCTCTGGCCTCTTTCTCTTCTCTATTTTCCATATGAGGAGGTACAGGTTCTATATATAGAGACGTGATCGCCCTTAGGGGCATATTCGGTATTTGCCCACATAACCCTTCATTAGGGTTTCTCAACACTCCCCCTTGGGCGAATACCGCGACCAACACATGCCTCATTAAAACTCCCAAAAACCCAATGGGAAAATATGGAGAAAGAGCGCATGGTGACGTATATTGCATTTGCACTTTGTTGCCTCGTTAAAAACCTCATGTGAGAAACTTCAGAAAAACTCACCAAGGAAAAAGAGTACAACTGTCATCAGGACATATTTCGATCTTCTGGATCATGATTCCATCGAATCTTCTACAAGGGCTAAATTTAGAAATGTGCTCCCCTGATCCTTGCAAAACCGTATCAATATGGCACAACATCTTCTTCTGGAAGTATACACACATAGAGATTTAGCAAACAAATTGCATACTGTTGCAAGGATTATATCAGGAACTTCACCTCTACTCACTTCTAGGATATACGAGGCAAGTACACGTATCAATATAAATAAGCCACTTTGACTGATAGTGTTCGATCGATTGAATCTATATATTTGATAGAAAGTTCCATAAAGGTTCACATATTGATCATCAAGCTCACGCCTTCAGGGCATAAAATATGACATTTATTGTCTCACGATTGTGATCAATATAAGCATTCGCTCCCCCTGACGATGACATCTGTCAAAGTCGTTATCCCTCATTACTCAAGCATATTCTTCAAGATATATGTCTCATTGTTCATCTGGAATAACGAGAATGGATGAGGTTGAGGTGCTATCATTTTCTATCTTACACCACAATTTATACATAGTTGTGCAAAGCAAGTAACATGTCCTTATATAGGACTTAGGGGATAATATAGTTGCAATAGTACATATTCTAAATATGACACATCGCTCCAGGCGTTCATCCATTGCAACATCTATGATGGTGTAACAAAAGTCCATCAAAGATCGTAATCCATCAGGGATTTTTCATCGATCAGATACATCGTTATAGTCTGCCATTCTGGCACAATGGGAATATTTTTGCCAGTAACACCTAAACCTTATAGGTTTCTGCCATCGGGGCTTTAGAGGATACCGTAATTCCACATCAAGTGGAAAATACCATGAGTAAAACTCGTGGAATGCACATGTGCTTATTCGGTGAACTTCAAGTCCTTTGGTACCTCATCTTATTCCTTTTTGGGTCTGTATGGGTCTTTATCCCTTTATAGGGATTATCAAACTTTGGTGTTCAACATAGACTTTGTTTCTTCTGGATAGGTTCCATCTGGGAACGATAGTCTCAACTACGAGATATTCTCCCTACATAGGAGAGTGATCATTCATCAGGAATGTATTATTCGGTATGAGATTTATATGTTGCATATTTATAATTCAAAGATATGAGTCCTCTTAGGATCTCATGGCGGATCTTCAGAATCCTATTAACTGCATATTTTAATTCATGCCATTTGCCAGATATATTACATAGCGGAACAGTGTTTATTCAACATATATGTGGGGTGGGTCTCTCACAAGACCATTTGAACCATCGCATTCACCACACATTATTTCAATAGTGCCCATAAATGTCCGAACTTCAATCTCGCGACTTTCATTTTGCGATTCTTGGTTCAGCCTCGATTGCATTTATCAATGACCCGATAAGAGAGCTTAAAGCACTCATGCCTAGGACTTTGTTTTGGATCCATTTTGCAATCTAGAGAGGCAATATAGGTGTCGACATATTTGTCTCCCACATTTAATAATGATCTCCATTATTTCCCAAAACGAAAGATTCATTGTTCCGTGTTCCCAGCACAATGATATTGCGCGCATTGCTAGGAATTTCATCATCAAGATGAACCTCTTCGTGAGGCAAATCACCATCAGGGTGAATTAATCGGAGGAGAGTTAACACAGACCACGTGAATCTGCAATCAGAACATATGCTTTGACTAAGGCTGATGGATCATATTCGCAGGCGTCCCCGAGAATAGATCAAATACCAATAAGTCAAATGTGGATATGATATTAATCCCAGGTATATCCACATCTACATCAGGTAGAAGTATTCAGACCAATATGGTTACTCCTCAACGATTTCTGGCAAACTCCATATACACAGGAGTATACACCGAACGATAGGTTCAGTTTAACTTTTGTGCGTTTAATAGAATATTGAGGCATTACATTATATGGGCATTCCTCCCCCTAATGCCGAGATGTTCTAAAAGCATACAGATAAAATCCCCAACCACAATCATCCAGTCGTGGCCAATGTATGCTATTGTGGTGATTTATTTGGGAAATCTTACGCACATTACAGAAAGGGGTTTTATGCAGTGAGCTTTGGACTTAGATTAATGCAGTGACATGAATACTACATATTTGTCCTTCATCGTGAAGGATTAGTCTCAACTTCCAGCAAGACACGCAACAACAAGTTGCTTCATGGTTACAATTCTGCAAACTTATTGTTTTTATTACCAAATGCACAGTCAATCATTAAGATTTAGACTGATATACGCAACACTATTTTATCCATAAGGGTCCTTCAGGGGCTCATGCATACCATTCGTCGTTTGGAGATAGTAGTTGACTTCAGATCAACAAGTAAAATGACCATCACGGTCTAGCGCTCACAAGGACATTCACTGGTTGCATTGTGCTTTTAAGCACATATGAAAATGTGTGCGTAGATAATGGTAGTAAAGTGCACGGCATCAGGCCAATGCTGCCAAGCAAAAAAAATTTATGCAGAGATGTATAGTCCAACTCATTTTACCATTGCCCATGGTTTACCCAATTACTCATACTGGTCTGAAATTGGGTATCAATTTGTGCAACATTTTTAGGTATTATAATTTCGAGAGAGAATTTATAACAATATTTAATAATTTGTGATGCTGCCAGCAGGGCAAACATTTCTCCTCATATTATATACCATTTTGTTCTATAAAGCATTATTTCGATCTCTTCGTTGTTCGGCAAAAGGAGAAGCTTTGGAATAGAATATATAAGGCCAAGAATTCGTTTTATCTGGGAAAAACCACCTGATTGCTAAGCTTTTGATTAAGCAAATGGTGATAATTGCTTGGCAAGAGCGAAACAAGACCGTTATCCATCTGGGACCAGGCTTCAACGACAGATAGTAGTGCTCTCATAAGAAGAAATCATCAGGAGTAGAGAGGATACAACAGGTCTCCATAAGATCTTCATATTTCTATCACAAATTATCATCACTAGTAGTCTAGTGGTCAAGACATATGGCTCTTCTGGCTCCAAGGACCAAGGACATATTAATGTCTAATCCAGCTTCAAGCTTTGTGGTGATGTGAGATTTCATAGCTATTTTTTGTACTCTTCTTACTTCTGGTAGATCAGATATAGATTATGGTAAGCATGCTAAGGGGTGGAATACAATGTAGTTCTGCTACATAAAACCCAGATATATGTCTATTCAGAATCGACCTTGACCATTTGGTTTATAGTATATACCATACCAGTCAAAGGACTATCCCAAGTCAATTCAGCGGTTATAAGTATTTAAATTCTAAGAGATGTATGCAACACAAGCATAGAGGGCCTAGATAGGCCGAGTAAAGTGGTTCGACGAGAACACACAATGTTTTTTCACACCAACGTTGTGAAAAAATTCTCAGAATTACCTTTCGATGTACTCGCAACTTCGTATTGCTAAGGTACTAGCCATTTGTCTCAAAGTTCGCTTCATGTCGTTCAGCGACAAATAGCAATGTGCCAACATCTGGTTGAGCAATGTATGACTGAGATTCTAGCATTTATTCATCTGACAAGGTCTTATTACTTACTAATAAAATCCTAATTTGTGATGTTTTCTGTGCCAAAAAGGCTTTCATGCATTAATATTGAATTTCTTCAGGTTACTTCGGGTAAAACTTTATGCACGAGTAGAGAGCAGAGATTTAACTTATATATGTTTCATTGTATTTCAATTTAATTTCCCAGATTTAATATAGTTGTTATGGCCACTTGGCGATATATATAAATATACGATGCCACACAACACAATCAAACAAAATATAGAGCGAAAACAAAATTGTTTACGAAGGTTGCACATAATGTGACTTCAGGACCTTGAACAACCCACCACAATCCACGCGAGTACAAGCTCTAGCGTATCTGGCGTCAACGCGTGTGCGGCCATCAGGGCTACGACAGTATAGCAAGCATTCGTAATAAGCGCAACAGGCACGATTATGGCTCGGTAATTGGGGTACACGATAAATCCACGCAACGTGCGCAACATGCGCAATTGTGGCTCGATGATCACGACAGACAGACAGTGCCTACAGGGCATGCGAAAAATACGCAACTCAGCGATGGCGATTCGACTCAACGGGAGCGATCCGATTAATGGAGAGCACGACATAGCAATCACAGGACGCAACCAAGTTCGAACGACACAAATATTGCGTTGTGTTGCCAGGGCGCAGTCAATATTCAGCTAATGTCATAACTCAGCCGATTACCAACGCAGCCTGATCGGCGTGTCTGAGTACCCATTGTACAATTTAATCGCTCGACGTGAGTCCAAAAGCTCAAGACATCATAAATATTTAGAGCGATTTGAGTCTGTGCAGTATAGTCTGCGCACATATTTTAATAATTTTCTGCTAATTATTTACTACGAGAAATAATTATTATTGCAGAAAAATTGAACACCATAATTAATACACAAACATAACACATCATGTGTAAAAGGCATTTTTCCATATTTAAGCATGTATTTTTTTTACAAATTATTTGCGTCGGGAAATAATTGCTTAGGATAGATATTACTACATAGAAGCATGCATGCAACTTAAAACTGTATTAATTCAACAGAAATTTATTCCTATAAAATATAGGAAAAACTGTATAAAAGAAAAGTATTTTTCCTTTCATTCTTTGAGTACTAATCAATCAAACACTTGCGATAAGAGAGGAATCAAGCCAATAGGTGTCGTAACTGCCTAGCCCTATCCATCATGCATGATTGGCGGCATGCACGGTGGGGCCTTTTTTAATTATTCAACCAACTAGCTAAGGCAGCCATTTTCTTTATTTATTTCTTTGCTCCGTTGCACTACTCATTAATAGAGGGAGCCGAAAGAAGTGTCGACCAAATCTCTGCATGCTCGCTGAGTCAAGATCCAGTTTTTCTGGGTGGGAACGCGGATGAGACCGTTTTTTCTCAACCATCTGCGCCTGGGAAAACGGATGGGTGGCGCGACTGCTCCTCTCGACCGCGTCTCCACGCAAGGAAGAGGGGCGAGACTGGCAGACGGTCGCTGGTGTTGCCCGGCTCAGGTGCGACACCTGGCGTGACCTCTAGCGCGGTGAGGTGCTGTTTCGATGTGGGCGCGAGCCTGACTATTTAAGGGCGCGCAACTGGCAGCGACACAACTCCGGCGTGGGTGAGACGTGGCTTCCGGCGCGAGCGCGACATGGGTTCCGGCGCGGGCGGAGCTGCCAGCGTAGCACCGCCCTCCGGGGCACGGTGCGGCTATGGCTCGGGCGTAGCTGCTGGCACACGGTGGTCGGCTTTTTTTTTAATCGGAGTACGAGATTCTCTTCTTCGATCCTCAACGTGAACAATAGATTCACTCTACTAGAAATACATACCACTCGATTGCGTCGAGGAGAATCGAAGCCTGTCGCGTAGGACAGTTCGGCTAGGCCGAGAGACCTGCCGGCGTGACGGAGATTTGATGTAGATCTGATCCCGCAGCAACGTTCAGGTAGAGCGTGCTGATAACGTGTTGAGAACTACGTTACCACGGATCACCAGATCCGCTCTCTTCCCTCCCGTCAGCAGTAGAGGCACAAGAAGATGTAGAGAGCCCGTCTCCCTTCCCATAAGCACGACAGAGGAAACACACGAGACACTGGATATAGGGTTGGGCCTCTGGCCTCTTTCTCTTCTCTATTTTCCATATGAGGAGGTACAGGTTATATATATAGAGACGTGATCGCCCTTAGGGGCATATTCGGTATTTGCCCAACTAACCCTTCATTAGGGTTTCTCAACACTCATGTCCTCTCTAGCCGCTACCGACCTGGCGCTGGCGGTGGTGCGGCCGCCGCCTAGCTCCCACACTCACACGGCCCACACGCCATGTGGCCCATGCCGCCGCAGCCTCACACTCGCACTGCCTCCCATACTCACATGGCCACACGCCATGCCGCCTAGGGCCTATGCTATGCCTAGCACTCGCACCACCACCTGGTGCGTCGGTGCCTCGCACTCGCAGTTCATCTGCATGCCGAGCCGACCACGAACTCGTCCTCGTAGACGGCGCTATGTTTTTCCTTCTTTTTTCTCTTCGCGTTGCACTGGCACATGCAAAAAAAAAAAAAATCCCGCCGGCATACGCTGGCTCTGCGTTGACACTTGACACAGCAGGAGGAGACCATCCAAATGGCAGGCAGCTAGCAGCTGTCCGAATTCTCGAAGAGCAGCCTCCAGCCATCTGATGCAGCAGTGGCTGCTGGACGACGCGTCCAAGGTTTGTCGGGAACACTTGTTCGCTGTCGTTCGGACGGGACGGGAAGGGGGCACCGGAAAGGAGACAGTGTCAGGTCTCAGGTGCCTTTCTACAGAAAGTTAGGGCTGGCTGATTTACTAGGCTCGTCGACCGTTAACAAGGGTAGGTAGCATCATCCCGACGAGTGAGATTGGGTCTATCAGATGTGTCGGTGTTATAATGATGACAAGTGAGATGAGGTTGTCGGGAGGGTTTAGGGTCGTGTGTCGTCGCATGTCATGTCGGAAAGGAGGTAGTGGCGATCGGTATCAAAGCGGACTGACTCGGATGATACTCAGCTTGGATAGGGCCAAATATATAAGTGCTGTGTTCGCTGCGGCTTGCTGCGGCTTTAATCCGGCTGCGGCTGCGGCTTCTACAGTATTTTGTCTCTACTGATTGCAGCTGCAGCAGTACAAACAGCCGTAACAGTACGGCTTTAAGCCGCAGCGAACACAGCCAAGGATACGAGGACTGAACCAAGAAGGACAACGACCTGACGAGAAGATTAGGACAGAGATGATTTGTCCACCTAAAACTTCAATTTTTTTTATCTATACTTAACATTAAATAAATATTAGGTGCAAGAGATTTTACAAAAATCGAGGGGGAAGCCATGCCGCCCCTGATTCAGGCTCAGCCACGGCATACGTCGTCAGGGAGTTCTCCATACGACCGTGTCTCGCCGACCATGGTAAGTTCGCGAGGAAGTCCATAGGAAGCTGCTATAGCTTAGACTTTGACTGCTACTATTTCCAGGTCAATCTTCGTCAGACTCGAACAACGTTTCAACTGCTGCGCGTCCAACTTAGGAAAGCGACGCGGTCGTGGATAAGGATAATTCGCAGTACGTTGCCATTGCCAATCCTTTTCTGTAGAGAATAGAGATAGATGACACGCCCGGAATCTCAAGCCAGCGTTGCCCCCTCCCTCCCTCCTGCCACAAATCTTCAGAATCCTTTTCGGCAAACGAAAGGGATAGATGCAGCCTGCAGGTAGGTAGCTAGGCGTCGATTGAAGCTTCAAGAAAGCCGCCCATCCTGGCGATTGGGTTCAATCCTGGAGGAGCTCAGTGCACCAAGCAAGGCGTTAGAGAAGAAATTGGGCGAGCAGAGAAGACGGCGGCCAGCCTAATGGGCCATGGGTGTGGCCCACGAGCGCGACGCGCTGGTGCCTTGCGGTTCCAGTTGAGCAAACCCAACCCAAGTTTCCTTCCCGAGGGGGAAACCCGCTGCATCGGCATCACCGCAAGCTTGGTAGTTCAGGAGGCGGGGCATCGGCCGCTCATCCATCGACCGTCTCCAGTTCACTGACCGCGTCGGTTTTTTTCTTCTTCTTTTTGATTAGTCGCTTGGAAGACAAGAGCAGAACGTTTTCGATGGAGCTGCTGGTGCTTTGGTAGTGCATCAGGTGGCTTGGCTGCAGTGGTCGGTAACCAGACATGGCGAGCGCGGGCACAGCACACACAGCCGGCGCTGCGGGTAGTCCTGTTAGTTTGGGCCGTGCCCATCGTGCCAGCACGGGCCCGGCACGAATTTGAAAGCACGAAGCCCGGCCCAGCACGGTAGAGAAGAACCTGGGCCAGCACGGCACGATTAACGTGCTGGGCCGTGCTTATAGTTTCGGCCTGATGGCCCAAATGACACGGCACGGGATAATGGGCCGTGCCCGGGTCAGCCCGGCACGAAAACGGCCCGGTGGTTCGCAGCATTTAGGGTTTGGGTCAGTTCGCAGTCGCAGTCCGTAGCACCCACCCGTGGCAGGCAAGCCAGCCAAGGGGTTCGGCCGGTCCCAGCACGGCGGCGCCCTACGCTGCTCCTCCGCCGCAGCAGGCCACCAGGTACGGCTACCCGCCCTCGCCGCTGCAGCAGGCCGGGTACGGGTACGGCTACCCCGCCGCCGCAGGCCGCCAGCTACAGGTACCAGCAGCAGGCCGTGAGGCCGCAGAAGAAGAAGACGGCAGCAGGTACCAGCAGCAGGTCGTGAGGCTACGACGCCGGGTACCAGCAGCAGGCCGCTGTCTCTCGTTTTGGATTTTCCTTTTGTGATTTGTTTCCTTTCGAAATTTTGTCAATCTGACGATCGTTTAACCAGGCATCTCTAACTCGAAGCTGCTTACTGAGGGACAGTGTTTGTATGTACTTGAAACGTGTAAAATTTTGGTGGCGGCGCGTGATAGCTATCAGAGTGTAAAGTCGTGCTGGGCTCTACTCCCGTTTGACTGGTTGCCTTCTACTGTTCACGGGCGAAATCAAAGGTTATTGTTAATTGCGTGTCGGGCCTAAAAAAGCACGGCCCGATTCAAGCACGGCGGGCTTTAGTGCCGTGCTGGGCCTTTATTTTAGTCTATAGGCACGATAAGACCCGGCCCGAAAGTAATCCGTGCTGGCCCGGCACAACACTTTGAAGCCCGAAGCACGACGGGCCGCACGGCACGGCCCATCTTGCAGGACTAGCTGCGGGTCACACATGTTCTTTGTCAGCTTATCTGCCTCCAAATCCGCAGTTTTGCGCGGGCGCGACCGAGGTCCCCGGCCTCCTCCTGCCAAATGCGTACTGCTAGTAGCTGCCTTGTTGTGGGCGAGCGAGAGAGATGCGCGAGCGACAGGTTGGTTCGTTTGACAGCGGCAGCTAAGCTTGTGGTCAAAACAACATTAGGCACGCGATCCTGCCTTCAGTTTACTGGGTTGCGTTGTGCTTGCAGTGGACGACGAAACTGCTGCTGAATCCAGTTCATGCTCTGTATATATCTATATGTACCACACGACGAATTTACATCAGACGGACGGTTATATAAGAAGGGACCTGTACATTTCTCTCTCTCTCTCTCTCTTCTGGTTGGTTGATCATTCATTCTCTCTCCCTATCTGGAAACACGCACGCGACGCGAAGAATGGAAGCGAAACCTGTGCTAACACACAAGGAAGGAAACGAAACGGCACGAACGAAACCAAGCAGCCAGCCTCAGGAACCGGGCTGCGGCGGCTTCACGGGCCGCGACGCGCTGCTCTCGCCGTAAGCGGCGAGGCCCATCTCGATGTCCCCGCCCGCGTCCTCCTCCTCCTCCTCCTCCTCCTGATGGTGCTGACTATGATCGTGACGGCGCGGCGGCTGCGTGGGCGGCGACGCGCCGCCACACCCAACAAGCCTCCGCAGCGCGCCGCGCGGCTGCGAGCGGCCGGTGCTGACGTCGTCCTGGGAGCCGAAGAAGAGGACGTTGGTGGGGAAGTTGGGGGACTCCCGGTCGGCCACGGGCGTGGGCACGGCGGGCGGGTCGTCGACGGCGGGGCACCGGCAGAGCGGGCAGGTGGAGTGGGAGCGGAGCCACGCGTCGACGCAGTCGACGTGGAAGGCGTGGCCGCACCGCGGCAGCACCCGCGCAGACTCCCCGGCCGCCACCTCCGCGATGCACACGGCGCAGTCCAGCGCCTCGCCCGCGCCCACCTCCCGCCGGGGCAGCCTCGCCATGGCCTTGTCGTCGAGCCCGTCCTCGTGGCACCACTCCGCGGCGCCGCCGTCGTGCCCCCCGCCGCCGAACGCGACGCGCAGCAGCCACGCCCTGCCGCCGCCGCCCCCCGCGCGGGGCGCCCCGCCCCGGTATTGCTTGGCGCACAGGACGATGTAGAAGCAGAGCAGCAGGGTGAGGAAAACCGCCGCCACGGCCGCCAGCATCGTGATCGCCGCCGCGACCGTCGTCGCGGTCACGGCCATGGGTCGACGACGAGGCCTCAACCGCGCCGGCGCCGCGACCCTCTCTCTCTGTACGTCTGCTTGGAAGAACGAGAACCTTGCGCTTGGCCGATCAGCAGGAGCCTCCCCTGGAAGCTAAGCTCCTCGACGTTCGCGTCGCGAAGCCTCTCGACAATAAATGTTTTGGCGCTCGTGCCGGTGTTGGGAATTCGAATTGATTAGTAGCGCGGCTACTTATATACGAGGACGGCGCGGGATTGCGAAGGACGAGACTTGGCTCGGCTTGGTTGGGTTTGGAGGGGAAGGTGAGCGAACCGTGGAGGCCTGGCCTTGGACTGGACCTGGAGCCATGGAGATGGAAAGCGAGGGTGGGACGGCGACGGTTTCGAAAGCGTTGACGTGATGGCGTCGCCGGCGTTCCGGCTCGCGCCGCTGCACGGTTGCACCAAGATGCAACCAGAGGATCTATATATATATTTTTTGATGGGAAGCAACTAGAGGAGTGAGGAGAGCCGAATTGTAAGTAAGCGGCCTTACCTAACTTTATAGATGTCCAAACGGTGCGGGCTGCCCGTTTGGCCCGCAGCCCGGCACGGTTTTGGCCCGGCCCACGCACGGCACGGCCCGATCCTAATCGTGCCCGGGCCGGCACGGCCCGATCCGCGTGCCAGGCTTGGGCGCCATATGCAGCCCGCGTGCTCCGGCCCGGCCCGGCACGGAAAGCAGGCCGGCTCGTTAGCAGCCCGCGCCCCATCCTAGGATACCTAACCCGCGCCCCCACTCGCCCAGGTCGCCGCCCTCATTTCGACCGCCCCGTCTCCCAAGTCCCACTCCTCCCCGCCCCGGTTGTGTTTGGCGATTTTCGTGCTCCCGCTCCCGGCGGCTCAGCCCGTGCCTCGCCGTCGCCTTGCTGCCTCCTCCGGTCCTCCCACCGTCGACGGCCGACGGCTCGCCACCTCCGACGTCTCTGGTGCTCCCTGACTCCCTCTCCTCCCTCCCTACGTCTCCATGTTCCTAACCCTAACCCTAATCCCATTCGGATCTGGTGATTGGTGATACCCTAACCCCCAATCCCATTCGGATCTGGTGATTGTTGATGCTCGTTCATCGTTGGTGCTCCTCGCTGGTCGGCTGGTGCTCCTCGCCTCATCGGATCGAGTTGTAGCTTCACAGCTGGACGACTGGTGCTCCGTGCGGTGCCGGTGCGGGTGCGTGATTCCCTTCCTGATTCTTCTCTGTCTCCGGTCCGGTGGTCCGCTGCTCTGCGCCTTGTATGGTCACTGGCTCACTCCTCACTGCCTCACTGGTGCAGTAGTGCCCCTGCTGGCTGCTTGGACATCTATAATTTTGTTCTGTTTTCATTTTCCTCCCATTCTCGTCCTCCTTCTAACCTGTCCGGTTGCCTGACTTTCTCTGGTGCTCGGCTGGTCCTTGCTTGCTGTTGCTGGTCGATCTGCGCCTCTGCTCGGCTGCTCCTCGGACATTGGCTCCGTTCCGTCGTCTCTGATGCTCCGGCTTCGAAAGGTATGTTTAATTTTAGCATTTAATTCTTGTAATTGTGTGGATAGTTGCTTTGAACCTAATCACTGGCTCACTGACTCACTCCTCACTGCCTCCATTTTGTTGCTTTGAACCTTGTAGCCGTTGAGGTAGCCGGAGCCGACTGTACGTTGTAGCTCATGGACCTTGACGCGGCAGCGGAGGAGGAGGAGCGCAGACTCGAGGACTTTAATGAGGCTGAGGATGCTAGGTTCTTCATTGGTTTCGGTGAGAATGAAACCCATGGAGATCCTATTCATATCGATACTGTCGCTGGCTCTGCAGTAGGGACTGGCACAGGCTCCACAAGCCTGCCAGAGATAGTCCCTGATCCTGATCCTGATGCTGGTGGAAGCAACTCGCACTCAAAGAAAAGGTCCAAGTGCTGGAATGACTTTGATGAATTGACTAAGATTGTGGATGGTAAAAAAAGTCAGGTATGCTGCTCGTTGCAAGCACTGTAAGCAAACTCTTAGTGCTCGTTCTACTTCTGGTACTGGTCATTTACTTCATCATAATTGCCCTGCTAAGAAAGCACATGAACGCTCTGGGCAAGTCCAATCTGTGCTTAAGTACAATGCTGACGGTACTTTGCAACGTTGGGAGTACTCTGCTTCTATTGCTAGGACTGAACTATGTCGTTTGATTGCTAGGGATGACCTTCCTTTATGGCATGGTTCTACTCCTGCTTTTCAATGTTATATCAATCGTTCTCATAACCCTAGATTTGTGCATGTTTCTAGACAGACCACTGCCATGGACATGGTTAAATTTTATAATGAACGTATGGTGAACTTAATTGGAACTTTAAAAAATGATGTTGGTTCTGTTTGTCTTACTTCTGATATTTGGTCTGGCAAGGCAAAGGAGGATTACTTAAGCGTAGTAGCTCATTTTGTTAATTCTAAGTGGGAATTAGAAAAAAGATTGCTTGCACTTAGGCTCATTGATGGTAAGCATAGTGGTGCTAACATTGCTAATCTTGTAGCTACTGTTATTGATGAGTATAGTTTAACTGAAAAAGTGTTTGCTATAACTTTGGATAATGCTTCCTCAAATAATGTTGCCATGAAATTTCTAAGACCTTTCTTGTGTGGTTACCTTGGTGTACCTGTTCCTGATAGTAGCCTTGGTACTGATGCATCTGATGATGAATTGTCTACTATGTTCTTGCATCAACGTTGTTCATGTCATGTTATTAATCTAATTGTTAAAGCTGGTTTGGATCCTATCAGAACATATCTTGATGACTTTAGAACTGCTATAACATTTTTAAATGCATCTAATCAACGTATAGCTGCATACAAAAGCTATTGTATGAGTATGGCTATTCGCCCTCGTAAATTTGGTGTTGACATGGATGTTAGATGGAACTCTACCTATTTAATGATTAAACACTTGTTACCACACAAGTCCACCTTCTCTGTTTTTATCAAAACCCAGTATCCTTTGAATGAAGATGGGACTCCTTTACTGACTGATAACCATTGGGCAATTGCTGAAAAAGTGTTATCTTTCTTAGAATTATTTTATGAATCAACTGTTGCATTGTCTGGTGTCTACTATCCAACTGCTACTTTAATGTTGCATCACATTCTGAGGATAGCTAGACATCTAAATGCATTTGAGAATGATATATTGCTAAGATGTGTTGTTGTTCCTATGAAAGATAAATTCTTGAAGTACTGGAGAGACATTCCAATTTTATATGCAGTTGCTTTTATTTTGGATCCTAGAGCTAAAATGAGGGGTTTTAACAAAGTCCTTATCAAGTTATCTAGTTTAACTGGTACTGATTACTCTAGGCTTCCATTTGATGTTCGTACTAAGCTAACCAAAGTCTTTCAGTTGTATGAGACCAAATTTGGTGACACACGCATGCGTGGCGCCCACCAACCATCATCCCACTTATCTGGTAAGAAAAAAATGGCATGGGATGACATTTATGGTGATGATGACCTTGATGGTGAGTTCTCTACTCCTCTGGGAAGGAGATCAGGTTCTTCTTCTTCAACCCCTCAAGCTATCTCTACTGTTGCATCTACCTCTGAGTTAGCTTCTTACTTAGACAGTGATACTATCACTGAGTTTGATGAGGACTTCAATGTCCTTTCTTGGTGGCATCAGCATAAGTTAACTTATCCTATTCTTTCACTACTAGCTAAAGATGTCTTGACAGTGCCAGCTTCTACTATTTCCTCAGAGTCTACATTTAGTCTTGCTGGCAGGGTAATTGAAGAGTGTCGACGTCGTCTAGCTCCTGATATGGTAGAGATATTATCCTGCATCAAAGATTGGGAACTTGCTGATGCTCACCTGCAACACAGTGTGGAGGAAGACACAAAAGAACTTGAAGATGAGCACGACAACCTGTGGCTTGATGATCCAGCAACATTATCAGCTAGGGATGATTGAAATGCTTAGTCTTGCAACCTACTAGTCATGTGTCTTATGAGTTGTATTGAACTAATGATCTGTACACTGTAATGGACTGTAATGATTTATAAACTTAGGAGCTGGGCCGCACTCTTTTTTCCTTCTTAGGGTTTTCTCACGAGGTGTGAGTTTTTACCTAAGAAGGTTTTTAATGAGGCGGCCATTGCACTAACAACTCCAAATAGTCATTTCATATCTGTGTTTGTGTAATATCCTGTGAACCAGCTGTTATTTGTTGTGTGATTAATTCTGTGTGAATCCTGTGATTAATTCTGTGTGAAACATGTGATTAATTCTGTGTGAATCATTCTGTGTGAATCATTCTGTGTGAATCATGTGGTTAATTCTGTGTGAATCTGGTATTAATTCTGTGTAAATCTGATATGTACATGTATTTAATTCTGTTATTATGTATTGGTTCGGGCCAGTGGTCGGCCCGGTACGTTCAGGCCCACCGGGCGAACGGGCCGGCCCGGCACGATTTATACATATCCGTGCCGGGTTTGGACATGCCCCTAGGCACGTGGGCCAGCCCGACCCGGCCCGAAGCTTCAACGGGCCGTGCCTGACCCGGCACTATTCGGTCCGGGCCGAAACGGGTTCGGACCGGGTCCGTGCCGGGTGGCCCGTTTGGACATATATACCTAACTTGAGTGCAAAGTCCGGGAAGGTTGACCAAACGTTGGTAAGCTAGCCCAACACAACTTCGTCTGCTGCTTATAGTCGTACCAAAGCCTGGAGATCGAAGGAGTACTGGAGTACTCGCTCGTACGTGAATCTGCCACAGCCTGAACAATCATCGTGTTGGGACTAATCCTACTACCGTAGCACGAGGATCAGGATGGACTGGACGAATTGATTCCTTGGCCGGATCAGCGGCCGCATCGGACATGGCGTGGGCGCGTGGCTGGCCGCCCGCAACCGCAACCGCAAGCGACCCTTATCCGGCGCCGGGGGTCTCGGCAGCGACGAGGGCGTTGGTGGACCCTGGGATCGATCGACGGGGACAACGATGGAAAGACGTCAGCGGCCGGGTGTAACGCCCCTAGCCGCCGGCTGAAGTCGCCGAGGCGTGAGCCACATCCACCGACCTGACAAAACTCAGGTATGGAGGTTCAACTGCTTTCTGTTTCTGTATATTTCTCTTCACCTCAAATCCTCTCTATTACAGACTTTTTATATGAAAACGTTGGGCCGGCTAAACCTAGACCCAAATACACGAGATTACTGCTAATGACTTAGCTAACCAAAGTCCAACACAGAAGAAGAATACAATACAAACTCTCTATATCTCCGTGGTCGTCACATTTGCCCCCCCCCCCACAGAACCTGCTTGTCCCCAAGCACTTGCATCCGGAAACTTCTGACGGAGCACATAGTAATCCTCCCATGTGGCCGATTCCTGAGGAATGTTGCTCCAGCGAATAAGCACCTGAGACACTGCCTTGTTTCCCTTTTTGACCAATCTGCGGTCTAAAATCTCCAAAGGAACCACACCTTGTTTACTCAAATCCTCATATCTTGGCAAGGTGGAGAAGACAGGCACATGGTTAGGAGTGAAACCTTTGAGCTGAGAAATGTGAAACACCGGGTGCACCTGCGCTTCGGCTGGCAGTTCCAATCTATAAGCCACTTCCCCAATTCGTTCAAGCACCTTATAAGGACCATAAAACTTGAAAGCCAACTTGGGACATGATTTGTTTACCACAGAATGCTGCGCATACGGCTGTAGCTTCAGTAGAACCATTTCCCCAACTTGAAATTGTCGTTCAGTCCGAAGCTTGTCAGCATACAATTTCATGCGGTTACGAGCCTCAGCCAACTTGCCCTTCAACAGCTCAGTAAACCTTGCTCTATCAGCTAATAGAGCTGATACATCCTCATCAGTCCCAACTGGAACCATCGGTGCAGCAGCAAATGGTGGATCATATCCATAAAGAACCTTGAAAGGAGAATAGCCCAAAACTGAATGATATGATGTGTTGTACCAAAACTCCGCAAGTGATAACCAAGCTTTCCACCTGTGAGGTTGAGCGTGAACAGCACATCACAAATACATTTCCACGCACTGATTTACTCTTTCACTTTGCCCATCCGTCTGTGGATGATAAGCTGTACTCAGATTGAGTTGAGTACCCATCAACTTGAAGAGTTGAGTCCAAAAAGAACTAGTGAAGATCTTGTCTCTGTCACTCACAATAGACTTGGGAAGGCCATGTAATTTCACCACCTGATCCAAAAATATTTGAGCAACAGATGGAGCCGAGAAAGGATGCTTCAAAGGCATAAAGTGCGCATACTTCGAGAAACGATCAACCACCACCATGATTGTGTCATAACCTTCTGACTTAGGTAGTTTCTTGATGAAGTCCATAGTAAGATCTTGCCATGCACCCTGAGGTACTGGTAGAGGCTGTAATAAACCGGCTGGATGAAGTCTTTCACATTTAGCTTTCTGACAAATGATGCACTGCTGAATGTAAGACTGCACATCCACCTTCATACCTTTCCAAATGAACAATTTCTTCAGTCGATGATAAGTAGCATGTATGCCTGAGTGACCCCCCAACACACTATCATGCATAGCTGCCACTATCTTCGTTCTGAGCGCTGTATTGTTGCCCACCCATATCAGATTGCCCTTCCTGATCAATCCCCGTTGCAACCGATATCCCATTTCGTCTGGACTTTGAATGCTTAACTTGGCTAACCATTCTTATGCCTCGTTGTCTGTAGTGTACGAGTTCAACACTTCTTGAATCCACATTGGTTGTACTTCACTAACCGAAGTCATGGCCATCACATGAGCCATTCTAGACAACGCATCAGCCACTACGTTGTCCTTGCCCTGCTTATAGACCACTCTAAATTGTAGACCCATCAACTTGGTCATTGCTTTCCTCTGCAACTCAGAATGTAACTCTTGATCCCCAAAAAAACTGAGAGCCTTGTGATCAGTCCTAATCTCGAACTCAGTTCTTTGCAAATATGGTCTCCATTTGTCCACAACCATTATGAGAGCAAGAAATTCCTTCTCATAGATAGATAACTGTTGGTTCTTTATTCCCAGAGCTTTACTCAGAAATGCTATGGGCCTCCCTTGTTGCATCAAAACTGCTCCTAATCCCTCATCACATGCATCAGTTTCCACAACAAATGGTAGACTGAAATCTGGTAATGCCAACACCGGAGTAGTGCTCATAGCTGTCTTTAGTGCATTAAAAGCTGTAGTAGCTTCCTTGTTCCAACGAAATTCTCCCTTTTTAAGAAAATTTGTCAAAGGTCTTGCAATAATTCCATAATTTTTGACAAACCTCCTGTAGTAACCTGTCAGCCCCAAGAAACCACGAAGTTCAGTCACATTTGTAGATTGTTGCCATTCCTTCATGGCTGCTGTTTTCATTGGGTCTGTAGATACCCCTGTTGCTGATATTATATGTCCCAGATATGTCAACTCCTTTCTCCCAAAAACACACTTCTTCCTTTTGAGATAGAACTGCTGCTCTCTCAAGGTTTCGAACACCAGTTTGAGATGTTCCAAGTGTTTTTGCCAACTGGGACTATACACCAATATATCGTCCAGGAAAACCATCACAAATTTGCGAAGGAAAGGTGCTAACACCAAGTTCATTGCACACTGAAAAGTTGCAGGAGCGTTTGTGAGACCAAAAGGCATTACCCTAAATTGATAATGTCCTTGATGAGTTTTAAACGCAATCTTGTACTCTTCACCTTCCCCCATTCTTACTTGATGATATCCCGCTGTCATATCCATGCTAGAGAAGTATTGAGTCCCTGCTAGTTCATCCAAAATCTCCTCTACCACCGGCATCGGAAATCTGTTTTTATGGTCATATTGTTCAATTTTCTGTAGTCCACACAAAATCGCCATGACCCATCTTTCTTTTGCACCAACAATACTGGTGAAGCAAATGGACTAACACTGGGAATTATAAGTCCACTTTTCAAAAGCTCAGAGACTTGCTTCTCTATTTCAGTTTTGTGGAATGGTGAATATCGATAGGGCTTGGAGTTCACCGGTATAGCATCTGGAAGTAGTGGAATATGATGATCGAATGGTCTTGATGGAGGCAAAGATGTTGGAGCATCAAACACATCTTTATATTCCTCCAGTAAAAACTGTAATTCTCCTTCATTGAACTGCTCCACTTCTGTGACTGTCTCCAATACTGCAAAAGCCCAAATATCATTACCCTTTATCATCTTCTCCAATTGCACCGTAGAAATTCCCAACACCTCTCCCTGCTGACCAGCAGTTCCCATCAACTGAACCTCCTCCTCATTATCCTCAAAGCTTATGATCTTCCCTTCCCAATCACATTGCATAGGACTATGTCTTCTTAACCAATCATATCCCAATATTGCATCATAAGCTCCTAACTCCAGCACCCTCATGTCATTTCTATAGGTGTGGCCATTAGCCCACCATTCCATCGATTTTACCACTCTATCACTTTTCAAGATCTCCCCATTCGCCACTTTAACCTTCGCTAATGCACACTGTTGTGTGGGTAATCCTACTCGATCCACCATAGTCTGGCTAATGAAACTAGCCGAACTTCCTAAGTCCACTAGTATCAGTAACACTTGGTTCTGCAACAGTGCCCTGACCCCCATACAATCTTCAGCCGTAGTGCCACTGATTGCATGCAACGACAACTTGAAACACTCCTCCGCTACCAGCTCCTCCTGCTCCAATCTGTCCAGCACTTCGTCTGTCAAAGTCATCTTCAGTTCATCAGTTGACAGAACATTCAACTGCATTTGTACCTTCTTAGGACATTTGTTTTGATGCCCCGGCTCGAATTTGTCCCCGCAAGTAAAACACAACCCGTTCTGTCTTCGGTACTCTCTGACTAATTTCTCCTTGGATAGATCTTGACCCGCTAGAACTGCCTTATTTTCTTGCCGAACAGCAGAGTTATTGATTTTACCCTGCCCTCCAAACTTCAGATACTTCTGTCTTTGCTTTTCCAAAACATTTTGTTGAATCCGCGCCAGAAACGCTGCTCTATCCACCGTAGCTGGAACATGAGACTGCACATGCCCTTGTAATTCTTGCTTCAAACCCTTGATGAAATGTGCGACGAACATGGTCTCGTCCAACTGTGGGTTGTGGATAGCTGTCGCATACCTAATCACCTCAAACTCCTTTAGGTATTCATCCACTGTCCCTTTCTGACGCAACTCCAACAGATTATCCATGGCCTGAAAATAATCTCCCGTCCCAAATTTCTGCAACACCGCCTGTGCAAATTCTTCCCAGGAACTCAATCCATTCCGAAGCGTATACACCTGAAACCATCGCGCTGCGTTTTCCTCCATATGCAGTGATGCAGACATGACCCATACTGTTTCAGGAACATGGTAGAGGTGGAAGTAATCCCCACATTTCTTGAGCCAAATCTTGGGTTCCCCACCTTCGAACCTCGGAAATCCCATCCTCGGCAGAGGAGCCTGCTGAAACTCCCTCTCCTCGGATCTCCGATTTGTCTCCTCCCTGGAACGCTGATAGAACTGGTCACGATACCTGTGACTTGGCTCCGCCTCCTGTTGAGCATCATCCTTGCGGTTCTGCCCATGACTGCCGTGTTCCATCTCCCGCGCCTGTTGTTCTAGACGAAACTCGGCCACCTCCTTCTCGACCTGCTCGAGCTGCTGCGCGAGACGGACCCGCTCCTCCATCGCCCTCTTCGCCATGGTCGCCGACAACTCCGTCTGCATGACCAGACGTTCCTGCACCTCCGTCAACCGATCGACCTTCATCATCATCGCTTCCCATCGATCCAGTCCTTCCTTCTCTCGATTCGCCATCGCTTCCAGGATGAAACGAGTTTGCGCCGATGGTTTGATGACTGGCGCCGTCGTGCACCGATCTTCGCTCGCCGAGAATCGCCGAATCTGATACCACTGTAACGCCCCTGGCCGCCGGCTGAAGTCGCCGAGGCGTGAGCCACATCCACCGACCTGACAAAACTCAGGTATGGAGGTTCAACTGCTTTCTGTTTCTGTATATTTCTCTTCACCTCAAATCCTCTCTATTACAGACTCTTTATATGAAAACGTTGGGCCGGCTAAACCTAGGCCCAAATACACGAGATTACTGCTAATGACTTAGCTAACCAAAGCCCAACACAGAAGAAGAATACAATACAAACTCTCTATATCTCCGTGGTCGTCACACCGGGCCCATGATTCTGTTGTTTCTGGCAGTTGCAGTTTGGAGGGGCGTTCAGGTCGGCGGGGGCCCGGCGGTTGCCGTCCCGCCGACCCACCCAGGCCAAAGGCGGCTCGCTGCCGGGGCCAGCTCCGGTCGGGCATGCCTCTACTCGTGCTCGATCCACCATCGATGCCTCGGCGGCCGGCCCTTTTTTGATCGCCACTAGTGTTTGATGCGCGCCTTGCGCGCGCTATTTTATTGTCATCAAATCAAGATGTATATATAAAAAATAAGGATGATGGTATATACGAGGGTATTGAGATAACACCACACTGACATTTACTTTTTTACAAACAAACCAAAGATATGATAATATATACTTACTCCGTTTCAAAATATAGTTTTTTCTAGTCCAATTTTTTCCATCCATATTCATTTAAATGATAATGAATATAGACATACATAAAAAAATACGTCTAAAACGAATTACATTTTTGGGTGGAGGGAGCATATAATTTTGGTATCAGTTCCAGGTTGCACATCATCAAAAATATATAAGTTGTAATGATCTGTTATCTTCATAAACAAGGTAGACCTTGTTTCTGTACACATGAAAATACATCACTGCGTCAAATGGTACTAAACACGCAAACAGACAAATAACTCTTGTATTGTATCTATAATAAACATGCATCATCAAATGGTACTAAACTCCATCAAATGGTCCTAAAATGCATCGTCACGACTTGCGGATGTCTCAAATAACCCTTATATGTATATCTATACACATGAAAATACACCTAAATATCCTAGACAACTTCTCTTTGCCATGTCTCACACATTGCTACCGATATTACTATAACTGCGCACCCTTCTACATTATATGAACAAAGCCCACTATACGGTTTGACGCCATAAAATTCTCACATGTTACTCTCTCCTAAATTATATGATTTTGTTCTACTGGTTGAAGGAATTAGGTTAAGAATAATAGTGGGAAAACATAAACTAATGATGAAAAAACCATAGCATGGATTATATGCCGAACTCAAACAAGCCTAACTAAGTATTTCTTTCAACCATTCATGGTTCATGCAAGGCTTAGATTTTGAAATATAAATTTCAGATGTAAAATGTTACATGTTTGTGACTTACTGGTTCTTAACCGACTAAGTAGTGATTTCAAACTTGAATAAATAATTTCTTAGATGAAAAATGAGAAGAATGCTAACCTTAGTGGATTTTTTTTATAAATATGTATAATGTTCAATTTCTACCAGTCTAATTGATTATTTTAGAGCAGTCCATGAGAGAAGAAAATTGATATGACCAAAATTGAATTGGCCACCTCAGATAAGTGTAGTTCCCAAATGGCATATAGAATACCTTGAATCATAAAACATACCAGGTCTCTAAACTCTATTGTACAGTCCAGGAAGCCAAAAAACATATCTTGTGATAGGAATGCATCAATGACCTCTCTAATCTTTGCTTTTTATTGTGTGTTTAGCTCAGTTACATATGGGAGAATTCCAGAACATGTACAACTGTTGGCTGCAACAGTTCAAACTTCAGTCTGACAAAATTTTAAAAAAATACAATATGGTAATACAAATATTATGAACGAATAGGATGGGAAATAAGCATATGTCTACCAACTACTGGCTTACTGACAGAACAGAAAAGATCAAACATTACGAACGAACAGGATGGGAAATAAGCATATGTCTACCAACTACTGGCTTACTGACAGAACAGAAAAGATCAATTAGGAACTATGAGAAGCCATGAGTGCTGGCATCAGCAGCTCAGTCAGGCGCAGTGACCTCTGTCTCCATGGCTTCGTGATTGATTGGTTGTGGCGGCAACTGTCAGGGTTTCAGCGTGGTCGACGGCGCATTATCAAGGTTTTCAAGGCACGATGCTGTAAAATATGTAAACCTTAATCTGTAGGGTGGATCAAAGATAAAATAATGTTGATAAATAATGACAGAAAATCAAGATGGAGCATATGAGCACCTAAATTCAGCAGCATGAATTGTGAGATTTAACGTTGAATCATATTTTTCCTAATTATGGCTATTGACGCATGAAAATGCTTGTAAGGACAATCTAAGTAACTAATAACTATATTTCAATATCAATTTGTAAACATTATTATGATTAAAACATAATATAAACTGTCGACATTAGTCAATGAGAGCAGAAAACTAATTTTACCACCTCAGATAAGTATAGTTCCCAAATGGCATATAGAATACCTTGAATCATAAAACATAGCGGGTCTCTAAACTCTATTGTGTAGTCCAAAATGCCAAAGAATATATCTTGTGATAGGAATGCAGCAATGCCCTCTCTAATCTTTGTTTTTTGTTGTGTGTTTAGCCAGTTATGCATGGGAGAATTTCAGAACATGTACGTCTATCTTGTGAAAGGAATGCAGCAATGTCGCCTCTAATTTTTGTTTTTTTATTCTATGTTTAGCTCAGTTACGTATGGGAGAATTTCAGAACATATATGGTTGTTGGCTGCAACATTTCAAACTTTAGTCCATCAAAATTGAAAACAAATAGATATGATAATACAAAAGTAAGAACGAACATGACGGGAAATAAGCATATGTCTGTCGACTACTGACTTACTTACATAATAGAAAGATCAATTAAGAACCATGAGGAGTGGTGTGTGCCGGCATCAGTAGCTCAGTCAGGCGTTGTGGTGAGTCAGCGAGATCCACCTCCATGGCTTCGTGATTAATTGGTCATGGGCGGCGACTGTCGGGGTACCAGCGTGGCCGGTGGCGCGTGATCACAGGCTTCAAGGCACAGTGTGGTAAAATATGTAAATCTTAAATATGTAGTGTATGTGTCGGAGGAAATTCTTCGGCCGAGTGGCGGAGTGCACCCGCCCTAAATCCTAAGATGAGGAGGGGCCTAAGCGTTTTGCTTGTTGCGAGATTGGGAGACCAACACACAAGAACACGCAAGAGTTTAGAGTGGTTCGGGCCACCGGAGCGTAATACCCTACTCCACTGTGTGTTGTACTGCTCGTGAGTTTGAGTTGTGTCTAGGATGGCTTGAGTCTGAATGAGGATGCCCTGTAACGTAGTGTGCCCTCCCTTTTATAGTCCAAAGGGGACACGTACAAGGGTGCTGAGCCCCGACAAATGGTCCCAGGAACATAACGGATGTAATACTTGGAGCAACTAATGCTAGCCGCCAGTGCAATCTTCCCGTGTCCTGGTTTCCACGGTCTGTGTAGCATTGGCGTGTAGGGAAAGCTTCCCTGGCAACATACGAGTGATGATGGATAGGCACAATGCACCTTACAGCGTGGGCGTACTGTTCGGCAATGGAATGGACAGGCACACCGCCTGCCAGCTGAGTGGACAGGACACATTAAATGCTGAAGGGGCACATCGCTTGTTAGTGGGGTAGTCAGGCAGCGTGTCGTCTCCATAATAAATGCAGAGACAACGTGACCCAGAGGTCTTACGTCAGGCCCCGCCCGCGGGCTTACGTCACGTGCGGTAGGCCACGTGGTAGCATCGGGCTTCCGCCTGAGCGGGGAGCAGTAGCGTTATGCGGATAGGTCCGCACCAGGCTGGGCTTGGACACATGTCGGCACTGGACCCCTGCCTGAGCAAGGCCTAGGTATTTTCCCCCAGAGTTCCGGGACTCGGCTGTGGGTAGCCCGGACCCCACGCAGAGGGGTCCGGGACCCGACTCGGAGGTTCGGGTTGCGCTCGCGGGTGCCTTGGACCTTGCTCCGGAGGTCCGGTCTTCACGTACAGGGGCCCAACACTTTCCCATGGGGGTCCAGACCCACTGTTGGCATCTTCGAGTGTATCGTTTTCTCTGCCCACATGGCGACCCTAGGGCCGTCCACGTGGTGGAGTCGGGTGCTGTTCACTACGTGACTAGAGATAGCCGCGTGGGCACCGCATCTTCATGTTATAGTAAGGGGTACCCCTAATCCAGGGTGCCGACAGTGGCCCCTGGGCCCGCCTCAGGGGAGGATATGAACCTGCAGGTGGGGCCAAAGCTTGTACCTTGTGTAAACTTGGCATGACCGGTGACTGGGGCGCCTCTTCTGCATGCGCCGCATCAACTCGGCGCGCTCGCGCTGTATTAACTCGGCGCGCTCGCGCTGTCAGTCTGTCATCGGTCACATTAACTGCCACGCCTGTCCCCGCGGCTGACTGACCCGCGGACTCCGCACTTGATGGCTTTACTGGGCCACACGCTAGGTGCCTTGATACCGCTGCATTTGGTTTTGAAAATTCACCTTCTCTATCTTCTACAGCGGCCCTGAGGAGGCACGGTGCTAGCGCGAGCGATGGTTCGACCTCTCGACACCCAGGAACCGGCGCCTAAGGAGGATGACTCGTGGGCCTGGCCCCCCGTGCCAGAGCCTAGGCTGTTGGTTTTGGCGGAGGTGAAGAGGCACACTACCACAGCTGGTGGCGTGCTCCTCATGCGGCGGTTCGCCTTCTCCGCACACGGAGGCCGATGCCCGAGGAGTATGACTCGTGGACCAGGGCCCCGTGCCAGAGGCTGGACCGCTGCTCTCGGCGGAGATGAAGAGGCGCGACAATTTGCTCCCTACGCGGCGGTTCGTCTTCTGCGCACTAGGAGACCATCGCGCCAGCCGTATGACTTGTGGGGCCGGCCCCCCACGTCATAGGCTGGGTGCTGCGGTGTGCATCGGGGGAGACTTCCCGTGGCCTTTCAGGGCGCGAGCGGAGGAATCTGCCTTTAAAAAGGGGTTCATCCCTCGAGTAGCAGTTGTGCCTTCGCTTCTCTCCCACTTGCTGCGCCCGTTCGCCTCCGAGGTCTCTGCTTTGCATCGTCGTAGATCGCCATGGCCTTGTAAGTTCACCCCGAGCGCTTTTAGACTGAGTGGACGCTTGACCTAGCGCACCGCTTGCCAGGATGGAGCGCGCCGGTGTTCGGAGGAAGGATCAACGCCAGCGCCTTCCCCCTCGGCGATCTTACCGCTGGGGAGCTCGCACTCTTTATTTCCTACGCGATGGCGCTGCCGATCTCGCCTTATTTTTGCTGTTGCTGGAGGAGCATGACCTCGTGGGGGTTGGCGCTCTTCCGCCATCGCTCAGCTTAAAGGATTTTCATCACGCAACCGGGCTAAGGTCTCCCACCAGTGGTCATCTACAAGGATGACCACCAGCCTTGTGGTGGAGAGAAGCGAGCCGGGCTGCGGCCTTGAAAGGGAAATGTGCCTTTGGGCCATTTCTATAATGTTTTGGTGATTAAGTGTCCAACACATATTAAGTGAGTTGTTTATGTGCCAAACAAGCAAGAAGTGCAAATCATGTAACAAGGTATGTTTCTAGACTTAGTACATTGTTTTGAGTACTAACATATGTTGTCTAAGTGCTAGAAACAGGAAAAGAAAAGGATTGCAAGACTTGGCTGTGTACAGCCAAAGTCCAGCTCGGTCTGGCACACCGGACAGTCCGGTGGTGCACCGGACAGTGTCCGGTGTGCCAGGCTGAACTCCGGTGAACAGGCCGCTCTCGGAAAAAGTTTGGCAGCGTATGGCTATAATTCACCGGACTGTCCGGTGGTGCACCGGACTGTACTGAGAGCACCTAGAGGGGGGGGGGTGAATAGGTGATCCTGTAACACTTCAAAAACTTAAGCCACAAAACTTGGTTACTTGTTAGCACAGTAATATGCCAAGTGGCTAGAGAAGGATCTCAACACAACACAATAACCAAGAGATATCAATCACAGAGATGGCACAGTGGTTATCCCGTGGTTCGGCCAAGACCAATGCTTGCCTACTCCACGTTGTGGCGTCCCAACGGACGAGGGTTGCAATCAACCCCTCTCAAGCAGTCCAAAGACCAACTTGAATACCACTGTGTTGCTTTGCTTCTCTTAATCCCGTTTGCGAGGAATCTCCACAGCTTGGAGCCTCTCGCCCTTACACAAGATGTTCACGAAGAATCACAGAGCAAGGGAGGGATTAGCAACTCACACACGACACAAAGATCACAGCGAATACGCACACGTAAAACCCAGACTTGAGCTCAAGAGACTAGCACACTAGAACAGAGCTCAAATCACTAAAATGTCGAACAAGTGTGTGAGAATGAAGTGTGAGTGATCAATGATGCTCAAAGGATGCTTGGTTGTACTCCTCCATGCGCCTAGGGGTCCCTTTTATAGCCCCAAGGCAGCTAGGAGCCGTTGAGCACAAGTTTGGAAAGCCATTCTTGCCTTCTGTCATCGGGGGCACCGGACAGTCCGGTGCACACCGGACACTGTCCGGTGCCCGATTTCCTTCCTTAAATAGCGAAGCCGACCGTTGGCAGCCTGAGAGCCGTTGGCGCACCGGACATGTCCGGTGCACACCGGACAGTCCGGTGCCGTCTTCTAGCCGTTGGCTTGGCCACGTGTCCCACGCAGATTGCGCGGCCGACCGTTGGCCCGGCCGACCGTTGGCTCACCGGACAGTCCGGTGCACACCGGACGGTCCGGTGAATTTTAGCCGTACGTCGCCGGTGAATTCCCGAGAGCAGCCACTTCGCTCGAGCCAGCCTGACGCACCGGACACTGTCCGGTGCACCACCGGACAGTCCGGTGCTTGCAGACTCAGCAGATTCTTGGCTGCTCGAGCCAAGATATTTCCAATTGGATTTTTCCTGTTTCCAGCACTTAGACACAATACATTAGTCCATAAAACAATGTACTAAGTCTGAGAAACATACCTTAATTCTTGATTTGTACCTTGTCCACCTTTTTACACTTAGGCACTTGTGTTGGACACTAAATCACCAAAATACTTAGAAATGGCCCAAGGGCACATTTCCCTTTCAATCTCCCCCTTTTTGGTGATTTATGCCAACACATCATAAAGCAAGTAGAACTAGTACAAAATCAAATCAAATAAGAAATCAAAATTGTTTTGATTCAATTTTGACATATATGGATCACTCTATGCCACCACTTGGTTTGTTTTTGCAAATCAAACTCAAAATCCTATCTCTAAGTCAAGACCACTTGTAGAGACATAAAGAGAGGTTTTCCAAAGAAATTTGATCAAGGATTTCAAAAACTCCCCCTTTTTCCCATAATCAACACTTCTCCCCACAAGAGGCCAACTTTTGACATAAGAGACAATAAAAGAGTTTTGACAAACCAAAAGCTCTAATCTACTATTTTCAAAATTTCTCAAGTGGTAGCTGATCCCATTTATTGCTTTAGCCTTTATTTTCTCCCCCTTTGGCATCAAGCACCAAAACGGGATCAATCTTGGCCCTTTAACCCCATTGCCTCACCAAAATCTTCAAATAAGAACACAAAGGCAATAAGAGTATGAAGATGAACTTGGAAGAGTTACTCTTTTCATCGGAGTGCAGTGGAAGTCTTGCATGGTCCAAGTCCACCTTTTCCCTTTCAATTTTCCTTGGAGACTAAAACAACGAAACTCAAGTACATGGTTAGTCTCAAAGGGTCAAGTTGTAGCACAGCTTCCCCTAAATATGTGCATTACTTGCAAACAGGACTTGTGAGGTCCAGGGAGTGTTTGTACAACTTGAGCACCACAATAAGCAACAAAATGCAGAATGAACATGATCAAAGGCATAAACACATGTATGCTACATTTCAATCCAAGTTCCGCGAATCTAAGATATTGAGCTCACTACGCAGCCTGCAAAAGGTCTTCTCATCTAGAGGCTTGGTAAAGATATCGGCTAGCTGGTTCACGGTGCTAACATGAAACACTTCGATATCTCCCTTTTGCTGGTGGTCTCTCAAAAAGTGATGCCGGATGTCAATGTGCTTTGTGCGGCTGTTCTCAACAGGATTTTCCGCTATTCGGATAGCACTCTCATTGTCACATAGGAGTGGGACTTTGCTCAGATTGTAGCCAAAGTCCCTGAGGGTTTGCCTCATCCAAAGTAGTTGCGCACAACACTGTCCTGCGGCAACGTACTCGGCCTCAGCGGTGGATAGGGCAACAGAGGTTTGTTTCTTAGAGTTCCATGACACCAGGGACCTTCCTAAGAATTGGCACGTCCCCGATGTACTCTTCCTATCGACCTTACATCCAGCATAGTCGGAATCTGAGTACCCAATCAAGTCAAAGTTAGACCCCTTTGGATACCAGATCCCGAAGCAAGGCGTAGCGACGAAATATCGAAGAATTCGCTTCACAGCCACTAAGTGACACTCCTTCGGATCGGATTGAAATCTAGCACACATGCATACGCTAAGCATAATATCCGGTCTACTAGCACATAAATAAAGCAAAGAACCTATCATGGACCGGTATGCTTTTTGATCAACGGACTTACCACCTTTGTTGAGGTCGGTGTGTCCGTCAGTTCCCATCAGCGTCTTTGCGGGCTTGGCGTCCTTCATCCCAAACCTCTTTAGCAAATCTTGTGTGTACTTCGTTTGGGAGATGAAGGTGCCGTCCTTGAGTTGCTTTACTTGGAACCCAAGGAAGTAGGTCAACTCGCCCATCATCGACATCTCGAATTTCTGCGTCATCACCCTGCTAAACTCTTCACAAGACTTTTGGTTAGTAGAACCAAATATTATGTCGTCGACATAAATTTGGCACACAAAAAGATCACCATCGCAAGTCTTAGTAAAA
This sequence comes from Zea luxurians, assembly GCA_029449295.1. Classification (NCBI taxonomy): domain Eukaryota; kingdom Viridiplantae; phylum Streptophyta; class Magnoliopsida; order Poales; family Poaceae; genus Zea; species Zea luxurians. Next base: position 177,583,228 of record JAOPSE010000004.1, on the reverse strand, counting down.
AGAGTTGGATCGGCTTTCCCAACCTTGAAAGCATTAGAAATTAAAAAGTCTCTAAGGCATTCATACCATGCTCTTGGGGCTTGCTTAAGTCCATAGAGCGCCTTAGAGAGCTTACACACGTGGTCGGGGTACCGTTCATCCTCGAAGCCAGGGGGTTGCTCCACGTACACCTCCTCCTTGATCGGCCCGTTGAGGAAAGCGCTCTTCACATCCATTTGGTACAACCTGAAAGAATGGTGAGCGGCATATGCTAGCAAGATACGAATTGATTCTAGCCTAGCCACAGGAGCAAAAGTCTCCTCAAAGTCCAAACCTGCGACTTGGGCATAACCTTTTGCCACAAGTCGAGCCTTGTTCCTCGTCACCACCCCGTGCTCGTCCTGTTTGTTGCGGAACACCCACTTGGTTCCCACAACATTTTGCTTGGGACGAGGCACCAGTGTCCAAACTTCGTTGCGCTTGAAGTTGTTGAGTTCCTCCTGCATGGCCAACACCCAGTCCGGATCTAGCAAGGCCTCTTCTACCCTGAAAGGCTCAATAGAAGAGACAAAAGAGTAATGCTCACAAAAATTAACTAATCTTGAGCGAGTAGTTACTCCCTTGCTAATATCACCCAATATCTGGTCGACGGGATGATCCCTTTGAATTGTCGCTCGAACTTGGGTTGGAGGTGCCTGAGGTGCTTCTTCCTTTTGAACATCCTGTGCTCCCCCTTGATCATGTGCCTCCACTTGAGGTACCTGTTCATCATCTTGGGTTGGGGATGCACCATAGTTGAGGAAGACGGTTGATCTTGCTCCAAATGTTCCTGAGGCCGTACATCTCCAATCGCCATGGTGCGTATTGCGGCCGTTGGAACGTCTTCTTCATCTACATCATCAAGATCAACAACTTGCTCTCTTGGAGAGCCATTAGTCTCATCAAATACAACGTCGCTAGAGACTTCAACCAAACCCGATGATTTGTTGAAGACCCTATACGCCTTTGTATTTGAATCATAACCTAATAAAAATCCTTCAACGGCTTTGGGAGCAAATTTGGAATTCCTACCCTTCTTCACTAGAATGTAGCATTTACTCCCAAAAACATGAAAATACGATACATTAGGTTTGTTACCGGTTAGCAGCTCATACGACGTCTTATTGAGGAGGCGGTGAAGGTAGACCCTGTTGATGGCGTGGCAAGCCGTGTTCATGGCTTCCGACCAAAAGCACTCGGGGGTCTTGAATTCTCCAAGCATAGTCCTCGCCATATCTATGAGCGTCCTGTTCTTCCTCTCTACCACACCATTTTGCTGAGGTGTGTAGGGAGCGGAGAACTCGTGCTTGATCCCCTCCTCCTCAAGAAACTCCTCCACTTGAAGGTTCTTGAATTCGGACCCGTTGTCGCTCCTTATCTTCTTTACCTTGAGCTCAAACTCATTTTGAGCTCTCCTTAGAAAGCGCTTGAGGGTCCCTTGGGTTTCAGACTTATCCTGCAAAAAGAACACCCAAGTGAAGCGGGAAAAGTCATCAACGATAACTAGACCATACTTACTTCCTCCTATGCTCAGATAGGCGACGGGTCCGAAGAGGTCCATATGTAGCAGCTCCAGGGGTCTTGATGTTGTCATCACATTTTTGGTGTGATGAGAGCCTCCCACCTGTTTCCCTGCTTGACAAGCTGCACAAGGTCTATCTTTTTCGAAATGAACATTGGTTAGACCTATCACGTGTTCTCCCTTTAGAAGCTTGTGGAGGTTCTTCATCCCCACATGTGCTAAGCGGCGATGCCACAGCCAGCCCATGCAAGTCTTAGCCATTAAGCATGCATCTAGACCGGCCTCTTCTTTTGCAAAATCAACTAAGTAAAGCTTGCCGTCTAGTACACCCTTAAAAGCTAGTGAACCATCACATCTTCTAAAGACAGACACATCTACATTTGTAAACAAACAGTTATATCCCATATTGCATAATTGACTGATAGATAGCAAATTATATCCAAGAGACTCTACTAAAAACACATTAGAGATAGAGTGCTCATTTGAGATTGCAATTTTACCTAACCCTTTTACCTTGCCTTGATTCCCATCACCGAAAATTATTGAATCTTGGGAATCTTTATTCTTGACGTAGGAGGTGAACATCTTCTTCTCCCCCGTCATATGGTTTGTGCATCCGCTGTCAATAATCCAGCTTGAACCCCCGGATGCATAAACCTGCAAGGCAAATTTAGGCTTGGGTCTTAGGTACCCAACTCATGTTGGGTCCTGCAAGGTTAGCACAAATATCCTTAGGGACCCAAATGCAAGTTTTGTCTCCCTTGCATCTTGCCCCTAATTTTCTAGCAACTATCTTCCTATCCTTTCTACAAATAGCAAAAGAAGCATTTAAAGCATGATATATTGTAGAAGGTTCATTAACTTTCCTAGGAACATTAACGACATTTCTCCTAGGCATATTATGAATAACATTTCTCCTACCAACATTTCTATTATGCACATAAGAAGAACTAGAAGCAACCATGGCATGAGAATCAAAGGCATTATATACATTACAACTCCTATAAGCATTTCTAGGTTGTCTTCTATCATAGTACATAAAGGTATGGTTCTTTTGCACACTACTAGCCATAGGGGCCTTCCCTTTCTCCTTGGCGGAGATGGAAGCCTTATGGCTTGTCAAGTTCTTGGCTTCCCTCTTGTAGCCAAGTCCATCCTTAATTGAGGGGTGTCTACCAATCGTGTAGGCATCCCTTGCAAATTTTAGCTTGTCAAATTCATTCTTGCTAGTCTTAAGTTGGGCATTAAGACTAGCTAATTCATCATTTAATTTGGAAATTGAAACTAAATGATCGCTGCAAGCATCAATGTCAAAATCTTTACACCTATTACAAGTTTCAACAATTTCTACACAAGAATTAGATTTACTAGCTACTTCTAGTTTAGCATTTAAATCATCATTAAAACTTTTTAACTTAGCAATAGTTTCATGACAAGAAGATAATTCACTAGAGAGCATTTCATTCCTCTTAATTTCTAGGGCAAGAGATTTCTGTGCTTCTACAAATTTGTCATGTTCTTCATACAACAAATCCTCTTGTTTTTCTAAAAGCATATTCTTGTCATTCAAGGCATCAATTAATTCATTAATTTTGTCTACCTTGGTTCTATCTAATCCCTTGAATAAGCATGAGTAATCTATATCATCATCATCACTAGACTCATCTTCACTCGAAGAAGCATAAGTATTAGTATGAGTGCTTACTTTCTTCTCTCTTGCCATGAGGCAAGTGTGACGCTCGTTGGGGAAGAGGGATGACTTGTTGAAGGCGGTGGCGGCGAGTCCTTCATTGTCAGAGTCGGAGGAGGAACAATCCGAATCCCACTCCTTTCCGATATGTGCCTCGCCCTTGGCCTTCTTGTAATGCTTCTTTTTCTCCCTCTTGTTCCCTTGGTCCTGATCACTATCATTGTCGGGACAGTTAGCAATAAAATGACCAAGCTTACCGCATTTGAAGCATGAGCGCTTCCCCTTGGCTTTGGTCTTGCTTGGCTGTAACACCCCTGGTGTTACTATAACTAAAACTTGAGCATGACATCATGAGCATGGGCATTGCATATGTTTGATACACCTAGAGTGCATTCACTAGGCAAAAATTTCAAACAAGTTGTATTGTTTTGCTGTTTTACAAATAGGACCTTGGTTTAAGGACTTAACCCTAACCAATGGTTAATGGGGTAAAACTTAACTAAAGTTGAGATAACCTAAAGGCTTTAGGGTAAAAGTCATAAAGTGACCCCAACAATAAAGTTGAATCACATTTATACCCTTGGGATATTAAAAACCCTAATCAAAACCCTGGAAAACCCTAAAACCAAACCCTAGGGGCCTAAGTGCAAAATTAGTCCACTTTTGGACTAAAGTGCAAAAACCAAGTCAAATAAGTGTTTCAAGTCTATTGGATCACAAAAATGTGGACTTGAAAGCAAAACCCTTGGTTTTGGACTTATTTGCAAAATGAACCTCCCTTGAGTTTGCACTAAGTCTGAAAAAAAAACAGTGCATGGGCTCAACTTTGGAGCTTTGTAACTTGCAACCTATTGGGTTTTTGCCCTAGGTCACCACATTAAAGTTGAAGCCTAATCATAGGAGAACAACTTTGCTAAAGGGTGCAAGCATAGTTGTTATGAAAAATTTGCAGAAAAACCCAGTCCAAAACTGGCTGTCAGGCTGTGTTGAACTGAATATCTGCCTAGCAGTGAACTGACCCCAACTTTGAGCTCAGATTCAAGCATGATCCAGTGCTCAAATGTGTTTATGTCCTATAATGGAGTTGTAGCTGGTTCATGACTCTACAACTTTGGTACAGATCAATAACAAAGTTGCTAAGCAAAATAAAAACTTATGGGCTCTGCAAACTCGACTGTCAGGCTGTCTGATGAGCTTTGGCGATGGTACAGTAACTGTCATAACTGAAGAAGATTGGGTTTCTTCCTCACCGCCGGTAGCTTCTGCCGTCGATCGCCGCTCGCTGAGATTCGTGCTCGACGGTCGCCGGATAAGCTTGCCGCGGTAAAGACCTCGTCACCAGTGAGCTGGCCACCACTCCGACGGCTTCACCCCCCCTGTCTCCCTTCAACTTTGCGGCTGGCGGATTACCTCGCCGTCGACCGCCGCCTCTCGGCTGGATGCCGCGTGTCCAAGTCTTTCACCGTGTCGCCGTGACCTCCTCTAACCCCTCCGTGGATCACCGGACTTACCGCCACGTCGCGGCCACGTACCCACGAAGTCAGTGCGTCTTCCCTATCTCCGGCCGCCGCTCATCTTCATCCAAATTGAGCACCGCCGCCCGCGAACACTATAAATTGCCCCCGCCGTGAGCTTCGCCGTATCTTTACGCACCCAGCCACCGCTAATCAGCCCCGATCATCCACCCGAGCGCTCGAATTTTTGATTGCCCCCAAATCGATTCTCCGCCGCCGTAGAATCGACTTCACCGTCGCCAGCCCAACTCCGGTCAGTACCTGTCCGTTGCTCCCTTGTTTAAGCATTGTCATGCCTCAGTGATGCTTCCCGACCCATTCAATTGAACTAGACCGGCGCCTATCGCCGGGAGCACGCTCATGCCGCCGTGGTGCTTACGGCCATCGTGGCCGGAGCTCTATGAGCCACCAACAGTGCAATCAGGTTAGGGGAAATACACCTTAGGGGTTGAATTTCGTGTACGCCGCTCGGAGAGCTCAGCTTTGGCCCCAATCGGCCGGTCTGCCGCTCGCCGGAGCGCGGCCGAGCTTGACCGACGTCGAGGACCTCGTGTTGCGAATTAATAGAACCCCGAGGGTCTTTTTGTGATCTGTCAGCGACATAGAACAATAGTAAATAGACCTATGTCGGTTTAACCGTTAAGCCGAGGGCCTTTATGCAAAGTCACCTCGCGGGCGCGACGCGCGCGCGAAACCGCCTGGGCTTGGGCCGCTGAACCTGGAATCGGCCCAGTACTGTTGCTTTTTTTTCCCTTTTCTTTTTCAGCAGAACTTTGGAAAATTGTAGAAAATGATAGAAAAATCCTAAAACTATGAGACCAATTTTCCTAGGTTTGTTATTTTCCATAGAATTTATTAAAAATAGTTTCATGATTTTTAGATCAAGTAGGGAATTTTAGGATATTTAGAACAGCCTAAATCTATGGTTCTGGATTTTTAGAAATTAAATAATTAGTCCAAAATTCCCCAAACTTTTTATGTGAGCTTTTCACATTATTTAGAAGCCTTGGGTAGAGTTTGGTTTGATTTGGACCTTGTTTGATCACTAAACCCAAAACCACCCCCCCCTGCTCCATGAACTCCTTTACCAACTCCGGAAACCCTAGGTTCCCGGAACTCCGTGAAGGAAAGTTGTACTCAAGACATAAATAACAAGTTTATGTTACCTTTGCATCCTCATGAGCATTCCATGACATCCATCCTTATGTATGTATATGGTTATATTAGAGCAAGAAGAAGAAGAAGAAGTTCTTGAAGAAGGGATACCACCCACCTCTGATCCTCAGGCAGACAACTGCTTCTATTTTGATATCTGTGGATCCGAGCCAGAACCATCTGATAACAAAGGCAAGCCCCGGTGCATTTGCCACCTTCCTTGATGTTTTAAAATCTTTCTCACTTGCTTGCTGCATTAGGTAATAGGAGTTGATTGATTAAACAATTTCTGCATTACCTCCCTTGATCTTGATTACCCTCCTTGAAACCCTGTTTTTACAAAAAGGTTTTACTTTGCTTAGTATTGCTTTAGAAAAACAAAAGGATTTGTTTTACAAAAGATGTTTGGCAAAGTGGGAGGGATGTTTTCAAAAATAAAACTTGATGGTGGATCCATCACGGCCGTGATGGATTCAACATCGGAAAAGATGTACCTCTGTCAGGTACCAAACTTTGGGTTTGAAATAATTAAGCTGAGACCGGGCGGGTGACTTGCACGAGAAGAGAGTCTCGGTGTAGTGTCTCCGTCTGTGTCGATTAAGGACCGCCTCGATGTAGGCCTGCTGACCGAGGACCCTTTAACTGGTCACATGCCTCGTCATGGGTAAGCCTTGCCTCGGGTAGACTAAGGCCGGAATAAGATAACACGAAATGGGAGTGGAGCGGTGGCGAGAGTAGCGTGTACCCTCCGTGGCAAGAGGCTGGACGGTGGTGTATCTGTGCTCTCGGTTTGCGTGAACCTGATCCGGTCTTAAGAACCCCGGTGGCGGGTTGACATATGCAAGGGTTAAGTGCTACATATGTCGTGTGATCGGAGATCCTCAGCTGAGTATAATCGATTCGGATCGCCGTACCTCCGCGGTTATGGAGACTTGGCCACTGACTTACACGTAGCATTCCACTAAAGATGATGGGTTTTTGTTAAGAAATTGGCTAGTGCAGGACCAGTGATTGAACTAGGGTAGAAAGAACTCTAGTTGCAGGTAATTGAACCTAACCTGACAAATAAAATTGGATTTTTAAGGATCCACTTTAGTAAGCATTTCTGCAAAACAGAGTCTTTGATTATTGAAAAACCTTACCTTGACTCCCATATAACCAGCATACCCTTGAGAGTCTTTTCCTTAGTCGGGTAAGACTTGCTGAGTAATTCCATACTCAGGGTTTATCCCTTTGTTGTTTTTAGGTGGGGAAGTAGCAGATTTCTGCTGCTTCTGTGCTAAGGTGGTTCCCAACGAAGAGAAACAGGAATGAAGTGCGGGAGGACTCAGTCCTCCACTTAAGATCTTTTGTTTCTAGTCCTTCGGGAGATGTTGTGTCTCCCTGGTTTGTATAATTAATACTTTTATGCACTCGTTTTTAGACCTGGTCTGTAATAACTTAACTTGAGCTTACTTTGGAAATAAATGTAAGATTATGTAATCGCTTCCGCATTTCTTTATCTCCGATAATCTGTAATGTCTGCAAGATGGGTGAAACGTTCCTGGTAAGGTAAGGAGGATACCGAGCTTGTCAAGTAACTTAGGAACATCTACAGGGTGTCTGATGTCTGTTAGACAAGGACAACTGTAGGTGGGCCTGATTACTTGGGAGGTTCTGTCACAGCTGGTATCGGAGCGTAGCCCTTCTTTGCAGATATTCCAGGGCATCTTCAAAAGATTTTCAAAGAAAATCTTACCTAAAGATTCTTTTCTCTTCTTACCTAAGTAGTCTGAAGAGTTTATATTAAAGACCAGTTAGGAAGAGTGCAACGTATAGAAGGTTGAATCAACCAAGATTGATTCTGTATTTATTCATGCATCATACTAAGAATTATACTAATAACATTTTCCCCCTTTAGAAGATGCCGCCACGCACGAGGCTAACGGCACGAAAATCAACGGGACCGAGGGGAGTACCCCGGCACCAACTGGCCCCTCGCCAAGAAAGTAGTAGTAGTGGGAGTAACGATCCCATCGGAGACTTGGAAGCCGAAGTGAATCGACTTCAAGCAGTGCTACGGCACAGGACCAATGCGTGGATTGCCGACGGAGACAGAATTAATGATCTAAGAAGAGATCTCCGTCACCTGCGGGATCAGCTAGCTGACCGGGACCTAGCACTTGACTGGGCAGTCCAGTCACACATGTTGGTGTGTGCTAAAGAAGCAAGGGCTCAGGCCCGAAATAGAGAGTTAAGCAAAGCTGTCGACGACCTGCAGGTGTACTGCAATACACTACATGAAGAAGTCCATGTGCTCTACTCGCAACTGCACCCTAGTGAGCCTGCAAACCCTACTGAGGCGGAAGCTGGACCTTCGCACGTCACGGGACGCGCGTTGGGTGGGGAATTAGACTTGTACGAACCTCCTCCTTCTTTGAGATTGGTGGATGTTTGGACTCCTACACCCGATGAGGAAGCCGCCAAAAGCGATGGGAAACAGGACTAGTGGTGTGATAAGAGTAAAGTAGTGTATTGTAGGGAGTAGTGTTATATTAGAAGTAGTGTAGTATATTGTAGGGTGTACGGTTGTATAATAGGTCAAGCTTTTGTAAAATGGGTAATGTATCCGGTTGTGTACTGTCGAGTCTGTACCATTACTTTTTATAGTAATGTAAAACGGAAGGTTTCTTTGGCGCATTATGTTTATTCAAATGTTTTTGCCTCAGATGCCGACCCGTACTCGAGGACAGGATGCAGCTGGAACATCCGGGGGTGGGGATGCTACCCCGAATCCACCTCCCGTTCCACCCACTCTGGCCGAGGACATCGCTGCCCTGGTAAACGCCACAGCCGATAACACCCGCTTTCTGAGGGAGATGGCGGGCCAGCAACAGCTTCAACAACAAGCAGGACGAGGATTCCAGCTGGGTCCTCGTGAGACTACATATTTGGATTTCTCGGAGACTCGTCCGCCTCTCTTCGTCAAAGCTGAAGATCCACTTGAGGCCGACGAATGGATCCGGGTTATTGAACAGAAATTTGGTCTTCTTCGCTGCTCAGAAACCCAGAAGCCACTATTTGCGGCTCAACAACTTCGAGGCCCTGCCAGCACTTGGTGGGGAAATTTTGTGGCCATTCAACCGGATAATCATCAAGTTACATGGAACGAGTTCAAAGCAGCATTCCGTGAGCATTATATCCCGGAAGGAGTGTTGCACATGAAGCAGGAAGAGTTTATGAAGTTGAAGCAAGGGGGAGATACTGTTACTCAGTATCTCAACAAGTTCAACCACCTGTCCCAGTACGCAATTGACCAGGTGAACACAGATTTGAAAAAGAAGAATTGTTTTATGAGGGGTCTGAACGACAGGATGCAGCGGAAAATGGCTGCATGTATTGATCTTACTTATGGAAAGGCTGTCAGCACAGCCCTATCTGTGGAGGCCAAGTATGCAACTTCTGGGAAAAGCAAGGGATTTAGTGGTGATCGGCCTACTCAGGGCCCGGTTAAGAGGCAACGGTTCATTCTCCGGCCCTCTAACCAGAATCGTTCCAGTGCACCACCTTTCCCGTTCAAGCAGCCTATAATTATTCGGTCTAACAAAGCCCCTACTGCCTCAAGTCAGCCGGGTGCCCCAGGCACTCGATTCCCTGCACTGCCAAGTTCTTCCACTGGATGCTTTAACTGTGGCAAGTCTGGGCACTTCATTAAAGACTGTCCCTATCCTCGGCAAAATCAGGCCAATAATCAGCAAGGATCGGGAACTTCAGCTCCAGGCAAGGGAACTATTTCGGGCAGAAATACCAAAAAGACGGGGCGAGTCTATTATACACAAGTGGCTACCACACCGGAAGGCGAGCCGGTGATGATGGGTATGTTCCCTGTGGCCAACCACCCTGCACTAATTCTTGTTGATTCCGGTGCTTCACATACCTTTATTAGCAAGACATTTGTGGAGCAACATCATATTCCATGTCATGAATCCAAAGAGGGTTTTAAAATTCATTCACCTGGGGGATATATTTTTACTAAAGAAGTGGCCTATGGTGTGCCAGTAACTATGGCCGAACGGAACTTTCCTGCCAACATGATTGTTCTGAAGGGCCAAGATATAGATGTAATTTTGGGGATGAATTGGTTAACTCAACACAAAGCAATACTCAACACTGAACTCAGAACCGTCAGGTTGAGTTATAATCAAGAAGAAATTCTCTTGTCTCTCCCCAAGACCAATCCAGTCAAAGCTTCTGGTAGAATCTTTGAAGCCATTGTACCGGAGATCAAGAATATTCCGGTAGTTTGTGAGTTTCCAGATGTGTTTCCGGAAGATTTGCCTGGACTACCCCCGGAAAGAGATGTGGAATTTGTAATTGAGCTAAAGCCCGGTACGGCTCCCATTTCCCGAAGATCGTACCGTATGCCCCCTAATGAATTGGCAGAACTGAAGATCCAATTGCAAGATCTGCTGAACAAAGGATTTATCCGGCCAAGCTCGTCCCCGTGGGGTTGTCCCGCCATCTTTGTGAAGAAGAAGGATCAAACCTTGCGCATGTGCGTGGACTACCGGCCCCTAAATGAGGTCACTATCAAGAATAAGTACCCTCTTCCAAGGATCGACATCTTATTTGATCAACTGACTGGGGCGAGGGTATTTTCCAAAATTGATCTCAGGTCGGGCTATCATCAGATCCGTATTCGGCCCGAGGATATACCGAAGACCGCTTTCACTACGCGGTATGGATTATTTGAATATCTAGTAATGTCTTTCGGGCTCACCAATGCTCCTGCCCACTTCACCTATTTAATGAACTCGGTGTTCATGCCCGAGTTAGACAAGTTCGTGGTGGTCTTCATTGATGATATTTTGATATATTCTAAAAATGAAGAGGAGCATGCTCAGCACTTACGGATTGTATTGACGCGTCTGAGGGAACATCAGCTTTATGCCAAGTTCAGTAAGTGCGCGTTCTGGCTGGAAGAGATTCAATTTCTGGGGCACGTATTATCATCCAAGGGAATTGCGGTAGACCCTAGCAAAGTCAAGGATATTCTGGAGTGGAAACCTCCAACGACTGTTCACCAAGTCCGGAGTTTTCTTGGACTAGCAGGATACTATCGCAGATTTATACCTGATTTTTCTAAGCTTGTGAAGCCAATCACAAGTTTATTGAAGAATGACACTAAATTCAATTGGTCTTCAAAATGTAATGAAGCCTTTGAGGAATTAAAGACACTATTGACCACTGCTCCGGTATTGGCTCAACCGGACATCACTAAACCTTTTGATGTATATTGTGATGCGTCAGGCAGTGGACTCGGCTGTGTACTAATGCAAGAGGGCCGAGTGATTGCATATGCTTCAAGGCAGTTACGCCGACATGAGGAGCACTATCCAACTCATGATCTGGAGTTAGCTGCGGTGGTTCATGCCCTGAAAATATGGCGTCATTATCTACTGGGAAATATCTGCCACATATACACCGATCACAAGAGTTTGAAGTATATATTTACCCAGTCAGAATTGAATATGAGGCAAAGGCGATGGCTTGAGCTTATTAAAGATTATGAACTAGAGATCCATTATCACCCAGGCAAGGCCAATGTGGTGGCAGATGCATTGAGTCGTAAGACTTTCTGCCACTGTCTTATGGTTGAGACCTCCGAAAGTACTTTGTGTCAAGAAATGGAGAAGTTAAACCTGGGAATGATCCAACAAGGGACTCTAAATCAGCTAAAGCTTGAGTCAACCATCTTGCAAAGGATAATTGATGCTCAAAGGGATAATCAGGGTATGAAGCACATCCGAGAGAAGATCAGGGCTGGAACAGCCCAATGTTTTAAGGAAGATAATCAAGGTGTGTTATGGTTCAACAACCGCATAGTAGTGCCGAAGAATGAAGAGCTCCGCCAGCAAATCTTAGATGAGGCGCATCTTAGTCGCTATTCCATTCATCCAGGAAGCACTAAGATGTATCATGATCTGAAACAACATTACTGGTGGACGAAGATGAAGATTGAAATTGCACGCTATGTGGCTAAGTGCGACACTTGCAGACGTGTCAAAGCCATACACCTGAAAACTGCTGGTCCATTGCAATCCTTGCCAACCCCAACATGGAAATGGGAAGACATCAGCATGGACTTTATTGTGGGATTACCCAGGACTGCAAAAGGGTACGACTCTATCTGGGTGATTGTTGATCGACTTACAAAGGTTGCTCATTTTTTGCCGGTCAAGACAAATTCTCCAGTTACTGTCTACGCCCAATTGTATATTGCTCGTATTCTTAGTTTGCATGGTGTTCCAAGGACCATAGTGTCGGATCGTGGACCTCAATTTGTAGCCAAGTTTTGGGAAGTACTTCACCAATCTTTGGGTACTAAGTTACTCCACAGTTCGGCCTACCATCCCCAAACCAGTGGACAGACTGAGAGAGTAAACCAAATACTTGAAGATATGTTACGGGCATGTGTCCTGGATTTCTCGCAAAAATGGGATGAATGTTTGCCCTTGGCGGAGTTTTCGTATAATAACAGTTACCAGGAAAGCATCAAGATGGCACCTTTTGAAGCTTTGTATGGGCGACGGTGTCGAACTCCGCTAAATTGGTCTGAACCTGGTGAAAGATATTTCTTTAGGCCTGATATGGTGAAAGAGGTCGAAGAAAAGGTTCAGAAAATCATTCATAATATGAAGGAAGCTCAGACTCGACAAAAGAGTTATGCAGACAAACGGCGAATGCCCTTATTTTTTCTAGAAGGAGACTATGTCTACTTAAAGGTTTCACCAATGAAGGGAGTATCGCGTTTCGGGGTAAAGGGAAAACTTGCACCCAGGTATATTGGTCCATTCCCTATTCTTCAAAGATATGGACCAGTAGCGTATCAACTCCAACTCCCTGAAACATTGTCTGCCGTGCATAATGTGTTCCACGTGTCACAATTGAAGAAGTGTCTTCGGGTTCCCGATCGAACCATTGAAGTGACTGATGTTGTCCTGGAACCAGATTTGACATACTCGGAACATCCCATTCGAGTTCTGGATCAAAAGGACAGGGTTACCCGGAGAAAGACTCTCAAGTTTTATAAGATACAGTGGAACCAACATTCGGAAGATGAGGCTACATGGGAAACCCAAGAATTCTTAGATAAGAATTTCCCAGGCTTTCTAGCCTCTTGTAAGTTGTAAAGCTTGTATAGTGTGTAATAAAGGAATAAACCCCCACACCACCCCTGCCTTGTACCAAAAATAAGGGAATAAAAACATGACACATTTCCTTTTCCATTCCTCACCCTAGGATTTTAAATCTCGGGACGAGATTCTTTTATGGGGGGAAGGATGTAACACCCCTGGTGTTACTATAACTAAAACTTGAGCATGACATCATGAGCATGGGCATTGCATATGTTTGATACACCTAGAGTGCATTCACTAGGCAAAAATTTCAAACAAGTTGTATTGTTTTGCTGTTTTACAAATAGGACCTTGGTTTAAGGACTTAACCCTAACCAATGGTTAATGGGGTAAAACTTAACTAAAGTTGAGATAACCTAAAGGCTTTAGGGTAAAAGTCATAAAGTGACCCCAACAATAAAGTTGAATCACATTTATACCCTTGGGATATTAAAAACCCTAATCAAAACCCTGGAAAACCCTAAAACCAAACCCTAGGGGCCTAAGTGCAAAATTAGTCCACTTTTGGACTAAAGTGCAAAAACCAAGTCAAATAAGTGTTTCAAGTCTATTGGATCACAAAAATGTGGACTTGAAAGCAAAACCCTTGGTTTTGGACTTATTTGCAAAATGAACCTCCCTTGAGTTTGCACTAAGTCTGAAAAAAAAACAGTGCATGGGCTCAACTTTGGAGCTTTGTAACTTGCAACCTATTGGGTTTTTGCCCTAGGTCACCACATTAAAGTTGAAGCCTAATCATAGGAGAACAACTTTGCTAAAGGGTGCAAGCATAGTTGTTATGAAAAATTTGCAGAAAAACCCAGTCCAAAACTGGCTGTCAGGCTGTGTTGAACTGAATATCTGCCTAGCAGTGAACTGACCCCAACTTTGAGCTCAGATTCAAGCATGATCCAGTGCTCAAATGTGTTTATGTCCTATAATGGAGTTGTAGCTGGTTCATGACTCTACAACTTTGGTACAGATCAATAACAAAGTTGCTAAGCAAAATAAAAACTTATGGGCTCTGCAAACTCGACTGTCAGGCTGTCTGATGAGCTTTGGCGATGGTACAGTAACTGTCATAACTGAAGAAGATTGGGTTTCTTCCTCACCGCCGGTAGCTTCTGCCGTCGATCGCCGCTCGCTGAGATTCGTGCTCGACGGTCGCCGGATAAGCTTGCCGCGGTAAAGACCTCGTCACCAGTGAGCTGGCCACCACTCCGACGGCTTCACCCCCCCTGTCTCCCTTCAACTTTGCGGCTGGCGGATTACCTCGCCGTCGACCGCCGCCTCTCGGCTGGATGCCGCGTGTCCAAGTCTTTCACCGTGTCGCCGTGACCTCCTCTAACCCCTCCGTGGATCACCGGACTTACCGCCACGTCGCGGCCACGTACCCACGAAGTCAGTGCGTCTTCCCTATCTCCGGCCGCCGCTCATCTTCATCCAAATTGAGCACCGCCGCCCGCGAACACTATAAATTGCCCCCGCCGTGAGCTTCGCCGTATCTTTACGCACCCAGCCACCGCTAATCAGCCCCGATCATCCACCCGAGCGCTCGAATTTTTGATTGCCCCCAAATCGATTCTCCGCCGCCGTAGAATCGACTTCACCGTCGCCAGCCCAACTCCGGTCAGTACCTGTCCGTTGCTCCCTTGTTTAAGCATTGTCATGCCTCAGTGATGCTTCCCGACCCATTCAATTGAACTAGACCGGCGCCTATCGCCGGGAGCACGCTCATGCCGCCGTGGTGCTTACGGCCATCGTGGCCGGAGCTCTATGAGCCACCAACAGTGCAATCAGGTTAGGGGAAATACACCTTAGGGGTTGAATTTCGTGTACGCCGCTCGGAGAGCTCAGCTTTGGCCCCAATCGGCCGGTCTGCCGCTCGCCGGAGCGCGGCCGAGCTTGACCGACGTCGAGGACCTCGTGTTGCGAATTAATAGAACCCCGAGGGTCTTTTTGTGATCTGTCAGCGACATAGAACAATAGTAAATAGACCTATGTCGGTTTAACCGTTAAGCCGAGGGCCTTTATGCAAAGTCACCTCGCGGGCGCGACGCGCGCGCGAAACCGCCTGGGCTTGGGCCGCTGAACCTGGAATCGGCCCAGTACTGTTGCTTTTTTTTTCCCTTTTCTTTTTCAGCAGAACTTTGGAAAATTGTAGAAAATGATAGAAAAATCCTAAAACTATGAGACCAATTTTCCTAGGTTTGTTATTTTCCATAGAATTTATTAAAAATAGTTTCATGATTTTTAGATCAAGTAGGGAATTTTAGGATATTTAGAACAGCCTAAATCTATGGTTCTGGATTTTTAGAAATTAAATAATTAGTCCAAAATTCCCCAAACTTTTTATGTGAGCTTTTCACATTATTTAGAAGCCTTGGGTAGAGTTTGGTTTGATTTGGACCTTGTTTGATCACTAAACCCAAAACCACCCCCCCCTGCTCCATGAACTCCTTTACCAACTCCGGAAACCCTAGGTTCCCGGAACTCCGTGAAGGAAAGTTGTACTCAAGACATAAATAACAAGTTTATGTTACCTTTGCATCCTCATGAGCATTCCATGACATCCATCCTTATGTATGTATATGGTTATATTAGAGCAAGAAGAAGAAGAAGAAGTTCTTGAAGAAGGGATACCACCCACCTCTGATCCTCAGGCAGACAACTGCTTCTATTTTGATATCTGTGGATCCGAGCCAGAACCATCTGATAACAAAGGCAAGCCCCGGTGCATTTGCCACCTTCCTTGATGTTTTAAAATCTTTCTCACTTGCTTGCTGCATTAGGTAATAGGAGTTGATTGATTAAACAATTTCTGCATTACCTCCCTTGATCTTGATTACCCTCCTTGAAACCCTGTTTTTACAAAAAGGTTTTACTTTGCTTAGTATTGCTTTAGAAAAACAAAAGGATTTGTTTTACAAAAGATGTTTGGCAAAGTGGGAGGGATGTTTTCAAAAATAAAACTTGATGGTGGATCCATCACGGCCGTGATGGATTCAACATCGGAAAAGATGTACCTCTGTCAGGTACCAAACTTTGGGTTTGAAATAATTAAGCTGAGACCGGGCGGGTGACTTGCACGAGAAGAGAGTCTCGGTGTAGTGTCTCCGTCTGTGTCGATTAAGGACCGCCTCGATGTAGGCCTGCTGACCGAGGACCCTTTAACTGGTCACATGCCTCGTCATGGGTAAGCCTTGCCTCGGGTAGACTAAGGCCGGAATAAGATAACACGAAATGGGAGTGGAGCGGTGGCGAGAGTAGCGTGTACCCTCCGTGGCAAGAGGCTGGACGGTGGTGTATCTGTGCTCTCGGTTTGCGTGAACCTGATCCGGTCTTAAGAACCCCGGTGGCGGGTTGACATATGCAAGGGTTAAGTGCTACATATGTCGTGTGATCGGAGATCCTCAGCTGAGTATAATCGATTCGGATCGCCGTACCTCCGCGGTTATGGAGACTTGGCCACTGACTTACACGTAGCATTCCACTAAAGATGATGGGTTTTTGTTAAGAAATTGGCTAGTGCAGGACCAGTGATTGAACTAGGGTAGAAAGAACTCTAGTTGCAGGTAATTGAACCTAACCTGACAAATAAAATTGGATTTTTAAGGATCCACTTTAGTAAGCATTTCTGCAAAACAGAGTCTTTGATTATTGAAAAACCTTACCTTGACTCCCATATAACCAGCATACCCTTGAGAGTCTTTTCCTTAGTCGGGTAAGACTTGCTGAGTAATTCCATACTCAGGGTTTATCCCTTTGTTGTTTTTAGGTGGGGAAGTAGCAGATTTCTGCTGCTTCTGTGCTAAGGTGGTTCCCAACGAAGAGAAACAGGAATGAAGTGCGGGAGGACTCAGTCCTCCACTTAAGATCTTTTGTTTCTAGTCCTTCGGGAGATGTTGTGTCTCCCTGGTTTGTATAATTAATACTTTTATGCACTCGTTTTTAGACCTGGTCTGTAATAACTTAACTTGAGCTTACTTTGGAAATAAATGTAAGATTATGTAATCGCTTCCGCATTTCTTTATCTCCGATAATCTGTAATGTCTGCAAGATGGGTGAAACGTTCCTGGTAAGGTAAGGAGGATACCGAGCTTGTCAAGTAACTTAGGAACATCTACAGGGTGTCTGATGTCTGTTAGACAAGGACAACTGTAGGTGGGCCTGATTACTTGGGAGGTTCTGTCACATTGGCTGCCCCTTGCGACCTTTAAGCGCCGTCTTGAAGCGCTTAATGATGAGGGCCATCTCCTCATCATTGAGTCCGGCCGCCTCAACTTGTGCCACCTTGCTTGGTAGCGCCTCCTTGCTCCTTGTTGCCTTGAGAGCAATGGGTTGAGGCTCATGACTAGGACCGTTCAACGCGTCGTCCACGTATCTTGCCTCCTTGATCATCATTCGCCCGCTTACGAACTTCCCAAGAACTTCTTCGGGCGACATCTTGGTGTACCTAGGATTTTCACGTATATTGTTCACCAAATGAGGATCAAGAACGGTAAATGACCTTAGCATTAGGCGGACGACGTCGTGGTCCGTCCATCGCGTGCTCCCGTAGCTCCTTATTTTGTTGATAAGGGTCTTGAGCCGGTTGTATGTTTGTGTCGGCTCCTCGCCCCTTATCATCGCGAACCGTCCAAGCTCGCCCTCCACCAACTCCATTTTGGTGAGCAAGGTGACGGTGTTTCCCTCATGAGAGATCTTGAGGGTGTCCCAGATCTGCTTGGCATTGTCCAAGCCGCTCACCTTGTGATACTCGTCCCTGCACAAAGAGGCTAGCAACACAGTAGTAGCTTGTGCATTTTTATGAATCTGTTCATTAATAAACATAGGGCTATCCGAGCTATCAAATTTCATTCCACTTTCCACAATCTCCCAAATGCTTGGATGGAGAGAAAACAGGTGAGTACGCATTTTGTGGCTCCAAAATCCGTAATCCTCTCCATCAAAGTGAGGGGGCTTGCCAAGTGGAATGGGGAGCAATTGAGCATTTGAACTATGCGGGATGCGTGAATAATCGAAAGAAAAGTTTGAGTTAACCGTCTTTCGTCTATCATAGTCGTCGTCATCCTTTTGGGAGGAGCAAGATTCGTCGCTGTCGTAGTAGACAATTTCCTTGATGTGCCTTGTCTTCTTCTTCCTCCCGTCTTTTCTTTTGTGGCCCGAGCCTGAGTCGGTGGGCCTGTCATCATTGGGCTCGTTGACGAAGGACTCCTTCTCCTTGTCGTTGATCACCATCCCCTTGCCTTTAGGATCCATCTCTTCAGGCGGTTAGTCCCTTTCTTGAAGAGAACGACTCCGATACCAATTGAGAGCACCTAGAGGGGGGGTGAATAGGTGATCCTGTAACACTTCAAAAACTTAAGCCACAAAACTTGGTTACTTGTTAGCACAGTAATATGCCAAGTGGCTAGAGAAGGATCTCAACACAACACAATAACCAAGAGATATCAATCACAGAGATGGCACAGTGGTTATCCCGTGGTTCGGCCAAGACCAATGCTTGCCTACTCCACGTTGTGGCGTCCCAACGGACGAGGGTTGCAATCAACCCCTCTCAAGCGGTCCAAAGACCAACTTGAATACCACGGTGTTGCTTTGCTTCTCTTAATCCCGTTTGCGAGGAATCTCCATAGCTTGGAGCCTCTCACCCTTACACAAGATGTTCACGAAGAATCACAGAGCAAGGGAGGGATTAGCAACTCACACACGACACAAAGATCACAGCGAATACGCACACGTAAAACCCAGACTTGAGCTCAAGAAACTAGCACACTAGAACAGAGCTCAAATCACTAAAATGCCGAACAAGTGTGTGAGAATGAAGTGTGAGTGATCAATGATGCTCAAAGGATGCTTGGTTGTACTCCTCGATGCGCCTAGGGGTCCCTTTTATAGCCCTAAGGCAGCTAGGAGCCGTTGAGCACAAGTTTGGAAAGCCATTCTTGCCTTCTGTCATCGGGGGCACCGGACAGTCCGGTGCACACCGGACACTGTCCGGTGCCCGATTTCCTTCCTTAAATAGCGAAGCCGACCGTTGGCAGCCTGAGAGCCGTTGGCGCACCGGACATGTCCGGTGCACACCGGACAGTCCGGTGCCGTCTTCTAGCCGTTGGCTCGGCCACGTGTCCCGCGCAGATTGCGCGGCCGACCGTTGGCCCGGCCGACCGTTGGCTCACCGGACAGTCCGGTGCACACCGGACGGTCCGGTGAATTTTAACCGTACGTCGCCGGTGAATTCCCGAGAGCAGCCACTTCGCTCGAGCCAGCCTGACGCACCGGACACTGTCCGGTGCACCACCAGACAGTCTGGTGCTTGCAGACTCAGCAGATTCTTGGCTGCTCGAGCCAAGATATTTCCAATTGGATTTTTCCTGTTTCCAGCACTTAGACACAATACATTAGTCCATAAAACAATGTACTAAGTCTGAGAAACATACCTTAATTCTTGATTTGTACCTTGTCCACCTTTTTACACTTAGGCACTTGTGTTGGACACTAAATCACCAAAATACTTAGAAATGGCCCAAGGGCACATTTCCCTTTCATGTACGGTGAGCCAACGGTCGGCCGCGCAATCCGCGGGCGACGCGTGGCCCACGCCAACGGTCGGCAGGGGGCACCGGACTGTCCGGTGTGCATCAGACAGTGTCCGGTGCGCCAACTGCTGTGAATCTGCAACGGTCGTCTGCGCCAGAATAGAAAAGAGATCTGCACCGGACCGTCTACAGTGATTGTCTGGTGGCGCACCGGACTGTCCGGTGCGCCACCCGACAGAAGGCAAGGATAGCCTTCCTTGTTGGCCTCCAACGGCTCCTAGCTGCCTTGGGGCTATAAAAGGGACCCCTAGTGAAAGGGAAATGTGCCCCTGGGCCATTTCTAAGTATTTTGGTGATTTAGTGTCCCACACAAGTGCTTAAGTGCTAAACTATGCCAAATGGTGGACAAAGTGCAAATCAATACAAAGGTATGATTCTAGACTTAGTACATTGGTTTTTGTGTACTAACATATTTGTCTAAGTGCTAGAATCAGAGAAAATACAATTGGATAAGTCTTAGCTCGAGCAGCCAAGACTCTGCTCGGTCTGGGTGCACCGGACAGTGTCCGGTGGTGGACCGGACAGTGTCCGGTGCGCCAGGCTGGCTCTGGTGAAAAGGCTGCTCCGGGGTCTCGACGGCGGCGTACGGCTATAAATCACCGGACTGTCCGGTGGTGCACCGGACAGTGTCCGATGAGTCGGCTGCGGCGAAGTCGCTGCTCTCGGGAACCAAGTCAACAGCGTACGACTATAATTCACCGGACTGTCCGGTGAGCCAACTGTCGTCCGCGCAATCCGCGCGTGACGCGTGGCCTAGCCAACGGTCGGATGGGGGCACCGGACAGTGTCCGGTGCGCCAACGGCTCCAAGTCTCCAACGGTCGGCTGCGCCAAAATAGGAAAGAAATCCGCACCGGACAGTGTCCGGTGGTGCACCGGACTGTCTGGTGCTCCAGTCGACAGAAGGCAAGAATTGCCTTCCTGGATTGTTCTCAACGGCTCCTAGCTGCCTTGGGGCTATAAAAGGGACCCCTAGGCGCATGGAGAAGAATACCAAGCATTCTCTAAGCATTTCTAAGCACCAAGACTCCAATTCCACGCATTCGATTCTTTGTGATAGCAACTAGAGCTCCATTTGAGTAGATAACTTGTCGAGTTGTGTTGAGAGCTCAAGTTGTGACTTGTGTGCGTGTTGTTGCTCTGATTTTGTGTCTTGTGTGCGTTGCTCATCCCATCCTTACTTCTGTGCTTCTTTGTGATAATCAAATTGTAAGGGCGAGATGCTCCAAAGTGTGGAGATTCCTCGCAAGCGGGATATAGTAAAGTGAAAGCAAAACACCGTGGTATTCAAGTGGGTCTTTGGACCGCTTGAGAGGGGTTGAGTGCAACCATCGTCCGTTGGGACGCCACAACGTGGAGTAGGTAAGTGTTGGACTTGGCCGAACCACGGGATAAACCACTGTGCCTAGCTGTGTTGATCATCTTGTGGTTATTGTGTTTTGCAAGAACTCCTCTCTAGCCACTTGGCGTTATTGTGCTAACTCCTAATCAAGTTTTGTGGCATTAAGTTTCAAGTTTTTACAGGATCACCTATTCACCCCCCCTCTAGGTGCTCTCAATTGGTATCGGAGCCATCCTCTTTGCGAAGGGACTAATCGCCCGAAGAGATGGATCCTAAGGGCAAGGGGATGGTGGTCAATGATAAGGAGAAGGAGTCCTTCGTCAACGAGCCGAAAGATGACAAGCCTACTGACTCGGGCTCGAGCCACAAAAGAAAAGGTGGGAAGAAGAAGAAAACAAGGCGCATCAAGGAGATAATCTACTACGACAGCGATGAATCTTCCTCTTCCCAAAAGGACGACAACGACTATGAGAAAAAGAAGACGGTTAATTCAAACTTCTCTTTTGATTATTCTCGTATTCCGCATAGTTCAAATGCACATTTGCTTTCCATTCCTCTTGGCAAACCTCCACACTTTGATGGGGAGGACTACGGATTTTGGAGTCACAAAATGCGTAGTCACTTGTTCTCTCTCCATCCAAGTATATGGGAGATAGTAGAAAATGGAATGCAATTTGATAGCACGGATAGTCATTTGTTTATCAATGAACAGATGCATAAAAATGCACAAGCTACTACTGTGTTGTTAGCCTCATTGTGCAGGGATGAGTACCATAAGGTGAGCGGCTTGGATAACGCCAAGCAGATATGGGACACCCTCAGGATCTCTCATGAGGGAAATGACGTCACCATGCTCACCAAGATGGAGTTGGTGGAAGGCGAACTTGGGAGATTCGCAATGATCAGGGGGATGAGCCAACCCAAACATACAACAGGCTCAAGACCCTCGTCAACAAAATAAGGAGCTATGGAAGCACGCGATGGACGGACCACGACGTCGTTCGCCTAATGCTAAGGTCTTTCACTGTCCTTGATCCACATCTTGTAAACAATATTCGTGAGAATCCTAGGTACACCAAGATGTCGCCCGAAGAAATACTTGGAAAGTTCGTAAGCGGGCGGATGATGATCAAGGAGGCAAGATACGTCGATGAGGCGTTGAATGGTCCAATTCATGAGCCTCAAGCCATTGCTCTCAAGGCAACGAGTAGCAAGGATGCGCTACCCAGCAAGGTGGCGCAAGGTGAGGCGGTGGGGCTAAATGAGGAAGAGATGGCCCTCATCATCAAGCGCTTTAAGACGGCGCTAAAGGGCCGCAAGGAGCATCCCAAAAAGAACAAGACGAAGGGAAAGCGCTCCTGCTTCAAGTGTGGTAAGATTGGTCATTTTATCGCTAATTGTTCCGATAATGATAGTGACCAGGAACAAGATAAGAAGAGGGAAAAGAAGAAGGCTTACAAGAAGGCTAAGGGCGAGGCACACCATGGCAAGGAGTGGGACTCGGATTGCTCGTCGTCCGACTCCGACAACGAAGGACTCGCCGCATCAGCCTTCAACAAATCATCCCTCTTCCCCAACGAGCGTCACACATGCCTCATGGCGAAGGAGAAGAAGGTATGTACTCGAAAGTCTACTTATGCTTCTTCTAGTGATGATGAATCTAGCGATGATGAAATAGATTACTCTAGTTTGTTCAAGGGCTTAGAGAGAACTAAAATTGATAAGATTAATGAATTGATTGATGCTTTGAATGATAAGAATAGATTGTTAGAAAAGCAAGAGGATCTTTTGTATGAAGAACATGATAAATTTGTAGAGGCACAAAAATCTCTTGCTTTAGAGGTTAAAAGGAATGAAATGCTTTCTTGTGAACTATCTACTTGCCATGAGACAATTTCTAGTTTAAAAAGTGTTAATGATGATTTAAATGCTAAACTAGAAGTAGCAAATAGATCTAACTCTTGTGTAGAACATGTTGTGATTTGCAATAGGTGTAAAGATTTTAATGTTGATGCTTGTAGTGAACACCTAGTTTCTATTGCAAAGTTAAATGATGAAGTGACTAGTCTCAATGCCCAACTTAAGACTAGCAAGAGTGAATTTGACAAACTAAAATTTGCAAGGGATGCCTACACTATTGGTAGACACCCCTCAATTAAGGATGGACTTAGCTTTAAGAAGGAAGCCAAGAACTTAACAAGTCATAAGGCTCCCATCTCCACCAAGGAGAAAGGGAAGGCCCCTATGGCTAATAGTGCTCAAAAGAATCATGCATTTATTTATGATAGGAAATTTTCTAGAAATGTTCATCATGATAGGAGTTGTAATGTTTATGATTCAAATGCAATGTTTGCTTCAAGTTGTTCCTATGTGCATGGTAGAGATATGCCTAGGAGAAATGTCATTCATCATATGCCTAGGAGAAATGTTGCTCATGTTCTTAGGAAAATTAATGGACCTTCTACAATTTATCATGCTTGCAATGCTTCTTTTGAAATTTGTAGAAAGGATAAGAAGGTGATTGCTAGGAAATTAGGGACAAAATGCAAGGGAGACAAAACTTGCATTTGGGTCCCTAAGACCATTGTTACTAACCTTGTAGGACCCAACAAGATTTGGGTACCTAAGACCCAAGCCTAATTTGCCTTGCAGGTTTATGCATCCGGGGGATCAAGCTGGATTATCGACAGCGGATCCACAAACCACATGACGGGGGAGAAGAAGATGTTCACCTCCTACGTCAAGAACAAAGATTCCCAAGACTCAATCATATTCGGTGACGGGAATCAAGGCAAGGTCAAAGGACTAGGGAAGATTGCTATTTCATCCGAGCACTCTATTTCTAATGTGTTCTTAGTTGAGTCGCTTGGATATAACTTGTTGTCTGTGAGTCAGCTTTGTAATATGGGATATAATTGCTTATTCACAAATGTAGATGTGTCTGTCTTTAGAAGAAGTGATGGTTCATTAGCTTTTAAGGGTGTACTAGACGGCAAACTTTATTTAGTTGATTTTGCAAAAGAGGAGGCCGATCTAGATGCATGCTTAATTGCTAAGACTAGCATGGGCTGGCTGTGGCATCGTCGTCTAGCACATGTGGGGATGAAGAACCTTCACAAACTTCTAAAGGGAGAACATGTGTTAGGTCTAACAAATGTGCATTTCGAAAAAGATAGACCTTGTGCAGCTTGTCAAGCAGGTAAACAAGTGGGAAGTGCTCATCACATCAAGAACGTGATGACTACATCAAGACCCCTGGAGCTGCTGCATATGGACCTCTTCGGACCCGTCGCCTATCTAAGCATAGGAGGAAGTAAGTATGGTCTTGTTATTGTTGATGATTTTTCCCGCTTCACTTGGGTATTCTTTTTGCAGGATAAATCTGAAACCCAAGGGACCCTCAAGCGCTTCCTAAGGAGAGCCCAAAATGAGTTTGAGCTCAAGGTGAAGAAGATAAGGAGCGACAACGGGTCCGAGTTCAAGAACCTTCAAGTGGAGGAGTACCTTGAGGAGGAAGGAATTAAGCACGAGTTCTCCGCTCCCTACACACCACAGCAAAACGGTGTGGTAGAGAGGAAGAACAGGACGCTCATCGACATGGCGAGGACAATGCTTGGAGAATTCAAGACGCCCGAGCGGTTTTGGTCGGAAGCTGTGAACATGGCTTGCCACGCCATAAACCGAGTCTACCTTCATCGCCTCCTCAAGAAGACGTCATACGAACTCCTAACCGGTAACAAACCCAATGTGTCATACTTTCATGTATTTGGGAGCAAATGTTATATTCTAGTGAAGAAAGTTAGAAGTTCTAAGTTTGCTCCCAAAGCTGTAGAAGGGTTTTTGTTAGGTTATGACTCAAATACAAAGGCGTATAGGGTCTTCAACAAATCATCGGGTTTGGTTGAAGTCTCTAGCGACATTGTATTTGATGAGACTAATGGCTCTCCAAGAGAGCAAGTTGTTGATCTTGATGATGTAGATGAAGAAGACGTTCCAACGGCCGCAATACGCACCATGGCGATTGGAGAAGTAAGGCCACAGGAACAAAAGGAGCAAGATCAACCTTCTTCCTCAACGATGGTGCACCCCCAACTCAAAATGATGAACAGGTTCCTCAAGAAGAGGCGTGTGATCAAGGGGGAGCACATGATCTCCAAGTTGAAGAGGAAGAAACACCACAAGTCCCTCCGACTCAAGTTCGAGCGACGATTCAAAGGAATCATCCCGTCGACCAAATTTTGGGTGACATTAGCAAGGGAGTAACTACTCGCTCTAGATTAGTTAATTTTTGTGAGCATTACTCTTTTGTCTCTTCTATTGAGCCTTTCAGGGTAGAAGAGGCTTTGCTAGATCCGGACTGGGTGTTGGCCATGCAGGAAGAGCTCAATAACTTCAAGAGAAATGAAGTTTGGACACTGGTGCCTCGTCCCAAGCAAAACGTTGTGGGAACCAAGTGGGTGTTTCGCAACAAACAAGACGAGCACGGAGTGGTGACAAGGAACAAGGCTCGACTTGTGGCAAAAGGTTATGCCCAAGTCGCAGGTTTGGACTTTGAGGAGACTTTCGCTCCTGTGGCTAGGCTAGAGTCTATTCGTATTTTGCTAGCATATGCCGCTCACCATTCTTTCAGGTTGTTCCAAATGGATGTGAAGAGCGCTTTCCTTAACGGGCCAATCAAGCAAGAGGTGTACGTGGAGCAACCCCCTAGCTTTGAGGATGAACGGTACCCCGACCATGTGTGTAAGCTCTCTAAGGCGCTCTATGGACTTAAGTAAGCCCCAAGAGCATGGTATGAATGCCTTAGGGACTTTTTAATTGCTAATGCTTTCAAGGTTGGGAAAGCCGATCCAACTCTTTTCACTAAGACATGTGATGGTGACTTATTTGTGTGCCAAATTTATGTCGATGACATAATATTTGGTTCTACTAACCAAAAGTCTTGTGAAGAGTTTAGCAGGGTGATGACTCAAAAGTTTGAAATGTCGATGATGGGCTAGTTGAACTACTTCCTTGGGTTCCAAGTGAAGCAACTCAAGGACGGCAATTTCATTTCCCAAACGAAGTATACGCAAGACTTGCTCAAGCGGTTTGGGATGAAGGACGCCAAGCCCGCAAAGACTCCGATGGGAACTGATGGACACGTCGACCTCAACAAAGGAGGTAAGTCCGTTGATCAAAAAGCATACCGGTCCATGATAGGTTCCTTGCTTTATTTATGTGCTAGTAGACCGGATATTATGCTTAGTGTATGCATGTGTGCTAGATTTCAATCCGATCCAAGGGAGTGTCACTTAGTGGTTGTGAAGCGAATACTTAGATATTTAGTTGCTACGTTGCTTCGAGATCTGGTATCCAAAGGGGTCTACCTTTGACTTAATAGGATACTCAAACTCTGATTATGTTGGATGTAAGGTCGATGGAAGAGTACATCGGGGACGTGCCAATTCTTAGGAAGGTCCCTGGTGTCATGGAGTTCTAAGAAACAAACTTCCGTTGCCCTATCCACCGCTGAGGCCAAGTACGTTGCCGCACGACAGTGTTGCGCACAACTACTTTGGATGAGGCAAACCCTCCGGGACTTTGGCTACAATCTGAGCAGAGTCCCACTCCTATGTGACAATGAGAGTGCTATCCGCATGGCGGACAATCCTGTTGAGCACAGCCGCACAAAGCACATTGACATCCGGCATCACTTTTTGAGAGACCACCAGCAAAAGGGAGATATCGAAGTGTTCTATATTAGCACCGAGAACCAGCTAGCCGATATCTTTACCAAGCCTTTAGATGAAAAGACCTTTTGCAGGCTGCGTAGTGAGCTAAATGTCTTAGATTCGCGGAACTTGGATTGATGTGTAGCATACATGTGTATTATGCTTTGATCATGTTCCCTTATGCATTTTGTTTATTTATGGTGCTCAAGTTGTACAAACACTCCCCGGACCTCAAAGTCCATGTGTGAGTGATGCACATATTTAGGGGGAGATGTGCTACAACTTGACCCTTTGAGACTAACCGTGTGCTTGAGTTTGCTTGATTTAGTCTCAAAGGTGGATTGAAAGGGAAAAGGTGAACTTGGATCATGCAAGACTTCCACTGCACTCCGATGAGAGGGTAACTCACTCCAAGTTCATCTCCATATTCTTATTGCCTTTTTACTCTTATTTGAAGATTTTGGTGAGGCAATGGGGTTTGAGGGCCAAGATTGATCCTGTTTTGGTGCTTGATGCCAAAGGGGGAGAAAATAAGGGCCAAAGCAAGAAATGGATCAGCTACCACTTGTGAATTTTGAAAATAGTAGAATAGAGTTTTGTTTTGTCAAAATACTCTTATTGTCTCTTAGTGCTAAAAGTCTGTCTCTTGTGGGGAGAATGCTTGATTATGGGAAAAAGGGGGAGTTTTTGAATCTTTGATCAATTTCTATTAGAATACCTCTCTTTACGTCTCAACAAGTGAGTTTGACTTAGAGATAGGAAATTGAGTTTGATTTTCAAAAATAAACCAAGTGGTGGCAAAGAATGATCCAAATATGCCAAATTTAAGTCAAAATCATTTCTTGTTCGAAAATGCATTGATATTGCACTTCTTTTAGTTGCTTTACGTTGTGTTGGCATAAATCACCAAAAAGGGGGAGATTGAAAGGGAAATGTGCCCCTGGGCCATTTCTAAGTATTTTGGTGATTTAGTGTCCAACACAAGTGCTTAAGTGTTAAACTATGCCAAATGGTGGACAAAGTGCAAATCAATACAAAGGTATGATTCTAGACTTAGTACATTGGTTTTTGTGTACTAACATATTTGTCTAAGTGCTAGAATCAGAGAAAATACAATTGGATAAGTCTTGGCTCGAGCAGCCAAGACTCTGCTCGGTCTGGGTGCACCGGACTGTTCGGTGGTGCACCAGACAGTGTCCGGTGCGCCAGGCTGGCTCTGGTGAAAAGGCTGCTCTCGGGTCTCAACGGCGGCGTACGGCTATAAATCACCGGACTGTCCGGTGGTGCACCGGACAGTGTCCAGTGAGTCGGCTGCGGCGAAGTCGCTGCTCTCGGGAACCAAGTCAACAGCGTACGGCTATAATTCACCAGACTGTCCGGTGAGACACCGGACTGTCCGGTGAGCCAACGGTCGAGCGCGCCAATGGTCGGCCGCGCAATCCGCGCGTGACGCGTGGCCGAGCCAACGGTCGGATGGGGGCACCGGACTGTCCGGTGTGCACCGGACAGTGTCCGGTGTGCACCGGACAGTGTCTGGTGCGCCAACGGCTCCAAGTCTCCAACGGTCGGCTGCGCCAGAATAGGAAAGAAATCCGCTCCGGACTGTGTCCGGTGGTGCATCGGACTGTCCGGTGCTCCAATCGACAGAAGGCAAGAATTGCCTTCCTGGATTGCTCTCAATGGCTCCTAGCTGCGTTGGGGCTATAAAAGGGACCCCTAGGCTCATGGAGGAGAATACCAATCATTCTCTAAGCATTCCTAAGCACCAAGACTCCAATTCCGCGCATTCGATTCTTTGTGATAGCAACTAGAGCTCCATTTGAGTAGATAACTTGTCGAGTTGTGTTGAGAGCTCAAGTTGTGACTTGTGTGCGTGTTGTTGCTCTGATTTTGTGTCTTGTGTGCGTTGCTCATCCCATCCTTACTTCTGTGCTTCTTTGTGATAATCAAATTGTAAGGGCGAGAGGCTCCAAAGTGTGGAGATTCCTCGCAAGTGGGGTATAGTAAAGTGAAAGCAAAACACCGTTGTATTCAAGTGGGTCTTTGGACCGCTTGAGAGGGGTTGAGTGCAACCCTCGTCCGTTGGGACGCCACAACGTGGAGTAGGCAAGTGTTGGACTTGGCCGAACCACGGGATAAACCACTGTGCCTATCTGTGTTGATTATCTTGTGGTTATTGTGTTTTGCAAGAACTCCTCTCTAGCCACTTGGCATTATTGTGCTAACTCCTAATCAAGTTTTGTGGCATTAAGTTTCAAGTTTTTACAGGATCACCTATTCACCCCCCTCTAGGTGCTCTCACCTAGGCGCATGGAGGAGTCACCCAAGCATTCAAGAAACATTCTAAGACTTCTAGACTCCAACTTCGCGCATTTGATTCTTTGAGATAGTGACTTGAGCTCCATTTGAGTTGTGAACTCCGTGGGTTGCGTTTTGAGCTCAAGTTGTGACTTGTGTGCGTGATTGTGCTATGATTTGAGTCTTGTGTGCGTTGCTCTCCCCTCCCTTACTTCTGTGCTTCTTTTGTGATCATCATTGTAAGGGCGAGAGGCTCAAAGTTGTGGAGATTCCTCGCAAACGAGAGAAAGACAAAGAAAGAAAAAATTGTGGTATTCAAGTTGATCATTGGATCACTTGAAAGGGGTTGAGTGCAACCCTCGTCCATTGGGACGCCACAACGTGGAAGTAGGCAAGTATTACTTGGCCGAACCACGGGATAAAAATCGTGTGTCTCTTGTGTGCTTTACCTTTGATTATCTGTGGTCACAATAACTCGCTTCAAGCTACTTAGCCGTTCTAACTTACATAACAAAGTTTTGTGGCTATAAGTGTTGATTTTTACAGGATCACCTATTCACCCCCCCTAGGTGCTCTTAATTGGTATCAGAACTGTTCTCTTCATCTAAGGGACTAATCGCCTGAAGAGATGGATCCTAAGGGAAAGGGAATGGTGGTCAATGACAAAGAGGAGTCCCTCTTCAACGAGCCAAGGGACGACAAGCCCACTGACTCAGGATCGAGTCACAAGAAGAGGGACGGGAAGAAGAAGAGGCGGATCAAGAAGATCATTTACTACGACAGCGACGCCTCCTCTTCTTCACCAAGAGACGACGACGACTCGTCTAAGAAGAAACCGGTCAATCAAAACTTTTCATTTGATTATTCTCGTATTCCTTTCAATTCCAATGCTCATTTGCTTTCAATTCCTCTTGGTAAACCTCCACACTTTGATGGAGAGGACTACTCTTTTTGGAGTCACAAAATGCGTAGTCACTTATTTTCTCTCCATCCTAGTATTTGGGAGATAGTTGAAAATGGAATGCACTTTGATAGTACGGATAACCCTGTATTTATTAATGAGCAAATTCATAAGAATGCACAAGCTACCACTGTTTTGCTAGCATCCTTGTGCAGGGACGAATACAACAAGGTGAGCGGCTTGGACAACGCCAAGCAAATTTGGGATACCCTCAAGATATCGCATGAGGGAAACGACGCCACCATGATCACCAAAATGGTAAGGTTTGCGATGATCAGGGGAGAGGAGCCAACACAAACATACAACAGGCTCAAGACCCTGGTCAACAAGATTAGGAGCTATGGAAGTACAAGATGGACGGACCACGACGTCGTCCGACTTATGCTAAGGTCATTCACGGTAATTGACCCCCATCTTGTTAACCTTATTCGTGAGAATCCCAGGTACACCAAGATGACGCCCAAGGAGATTCTTGGGAAGTTTGTGAGCGGGCACATGATGGTGAAGGAGGCCCGATATGTGGACGACGCTCCTAATGGCCCTCTACCCGTCCACGAGCCTCAAACTGTTGCCCTCAAAGCAACCAGCAATAGGGAGACGCTACCAAGCAAGGTGGCACAAGTGGAGGCCGCTGGCCTCAACGAAGATGAAATGGCGCTTATCATCAAGCGCTTCAAGACCACTTTAAAAGGACGCAAGGAGCACCCCAACAAGAACAAAGCAAAGGGGAAGCGCTCTTGCTTCAAATGCGGTAAGACTGGTCATTTTATTGTTCAATGTCCCGATAATGAAAATGACTAGGTGGAAGAAAGACATGGGAAGAAGGAGAAAAAGAAAAGTTATAGGAAGGCGAAAGGCGAGGCTCACCTTGGCAAAGAATGGGATTCGGACTGCTCTTCATCCGACTCCGACGATGAAGGACTGACAGCCTCGGCCTTCAACAAGTCCTCTCTCTTCCCCAACGAATGACACACCTGCCTCATGGCCAAGGAGAAGAAGGTAAGTAGTCGTGATACCCCTAAATATACTACTTCTAGCGATGATGATTCTAGTGATGATGAAGTAGATTATACTGATTTATTTAAGGGTTTAGATAGAACTAAAGTAGATAAAATCAATGAGTTAATTGATGCTTTAAATGAAAAAGATAGATTGCTAGAGAAGTGTCGGGTACCGTAATTAGGGGTACCCCCAATACTCCTAAGCATGGCTGAAAAACATCTTCAAAACAGACCGTAAAGGCTGGTAAGCACAGCGCAAAGTTAAAGCCTCATCTACCAAGGGACACGATCTCGTCTTACCCGAGCCCGGCCTCGGGCAAGAACAGTGGTCCCAGACGGATTCACGCCTCGCCCGAGGGCCCCCTCAGGCAGCAGGCGCACCCCCGGCTCGTCCAAGGCTAAGCTCGGGCAAACTTTGTCGTATAGCAACCTCGGCCAAATCGCCTTACCGCCGACCGTATCGCATGCGAATTTAATGCAGGGATCACCTGACACCTTATCCTGACACGCGCGCCTCACTTGGCAAGGTCAAAGTGACCGCAGTCACTTCGCCCCTTTACTGATCGTTCTGACAGGAAAACAATACTATTTACCCCGTTCCGACTACTGTGCCAACCACCAGGGTAAGACTAACAATAGTGAGTCATGGCTTCTCCCGAGTTCAGCCTCGAGCGCAACAGGGAGCTCCGCCTCGCCCGACCCCAGGCCTCGGCCTCAGGAGAAGGTCTCCGCCTCGCCCGACCTCG
Source organism: Zea luxurians (assembly GCA_029449295.1). Taxonomy (NCBI): domain Eukaryota; kingdom Viridiplantae; phylum Streptophyta; class Magnoliopsida; order Poales; family Poaceae; genus Zea; species Zea luxurians. The sequence goes on along the minus strand of JAOPSE010000004.1, from coordinate 177,551,512 downwards.
ACCTCGGCCTCGAGAGAAGGTCTCCGCCTTGCCCGACCTCAGCCTCGGCATCGGGAGGAGTCACAACCTCGCCCGACCTCAGCCTCGGCCTCAGGAGAAGTCACCGCCTTGCCCGACCTCGGCCTCGGACCGACTACGCTACAGGGGATACATCATTACCCTACCTCTAGCTAGCCGCCTTAGGCTACGAAGGAACAAGACCGGTGTCACATCTAGATTACTCTGGCAACAAGTAATGATGACTCCCCGCATGCGTCCATGACGTCGGTTGTTCTCAAGCTCTCTACGAAGGAAAAGAAACGTCAGCAGGACCCAGGCCGCACCGCCAGCTACGCTCCTACAGGGCTCAAGCACTTCTCCTCCAGCCACGTTAGCACATAGCTACACCCCCATATGTATAGCTGGACCATCCCCTTGCATCTTTAAAAGGGGATGCCCAGGGCCTTCTCAGAGGGAGGGGGCACGGGCGGCAAGGACGACGGAGACGGACTCACTCAAGCATCGAACTCCACTCCGCAACACTAGACTTCTCAGGAGACCTAGGACCCGTTCCCTCTCTCGCGAAGCTTGTAACCCCTACTGCAAGCACCCCGGTGCAAGATAATATAAGCCTCATCCCTCCTCTTGTGTTCCATCTTACATCAACCCATCTGGGTAGGGGCACGCGACACAAAATTCACTAGTCGGTTCGGTTGAGGGTCCCCCAGGCACAAAATTCAATCATGGGGGAAACACTTTCTTTTGCCCCTCGGAAGGCCATAAAATCCCAAGTCTTGGCCGACTTCCTGGCTGAATGGACCGACACCCAGTTGCCAACAGCAATAATTCAGGCCAAACTTTGGACCATGTACTTCAATGGGTCATTGATGAAAACCGGAGCAGACGCGGGCTTGCTCTTCATCTCACCCCTCGAAGAACATGTGTGTTATGTAATACGCCTCCATTTTCCGGCGTCAAACAATGTAGCCGAATACGAGGCCTTGGTGAATGGGTTATGCATCACCATTGAGCTAGGGGTTCGGCGCCTCGACGCTCGTGGTGACTCGCAGCTCGTTATTGACCAAGTCATGAAGAACTCTCACTGCCGCGACCAAAAAATGGAGGCCTACTGTGACGAAGTTCGGCGCTTGGAAGATAAGTTCTATTGGTTGGAACTCAACCATGTTGCTCGGTGGTACAACGAGACTGCAGATGAGCTGACTAAGATAGCCTCGGGACGAACAACAATTCCCCCGAATGTCTTCTCCAGGGACATATATCAACCATCCGTCAAACTCAACGACGCACCCGAACCCGAGGAGACCTCAGCCCAGCTCGAGGTACCCTCGGCTGCCGAGGGTGAGGCCCTGCGCGTCGAGATAGAGCAGAATGGGGTCACACCAAATCTAAACTGGCAGACCCCGTACCTGGAATATCTCCTCCGGGGAGAGCTGCCCCCCGATAAGGTCGAAGCTCGGCGACTGGCTCGGCGCGCCAAGTTGTTCGTTTTACTGGGTGATGAAAAGGAGTTGTACCACCGCAGCCCCTCAGGCATTCTCCAACGATGCATATCCTTCGCCCAAGGACAAGAGCTGTTACAAGAAATACACTCGGGGGCTTGCGGTCACCATGCAGCACCTCGGACCCTCGTAGGAAACGCTTTCCGACAAGGTTTCTACTGGCCGACTGCAGTGGCCGACGCCACTAGGATTGTACGCTCCTGCCGAGGGTGTCAATTCTACGCGAGACAAACACACCTGCCTGCTCAGGCTCTACAAGCGATACCTATCACTTGGCCGTTCGCTGTGTGGGGTCTGGACCTCGTCGGTCCCTTGCAGAAGGCACCCGGGGGCTTGACGCACCTGCTGGTCGCTATCGACAAATTCTCCAAGTGGATTGAAGTCCGACCCTTAACCAGCATTAGGTCCGAGCAGGCGGTGGCGTTCTTTACAAATATCATCCACCGCTTTGGGATCCTAAACTCTATCATCACCGACAACGGCACGCAGTTCTCTGGGAAAAAGTTCCTAGACTTCTGCGAAGACCACCACATCCGTGTGGACTGGGCCGTCGTAGCTCACCCAATGACAAATGGGCAAGTGGAGCGCGCCAATGGCATGATTTTGCAGGGGCTAAAACCAAGAATCTACAACGACCTCAACAAGTTTGGCAAGCGGTGGATAAAAGAGCTACCCTCGGTGGTTTGGAGTCTAAGGACGACACCGAGCCGGGCCACGGGTTTCTCGCCGTTTTTCCTAGTCTATGGTGCCGAGGCCATCCTACCCACGGACTTAGAATACGGCTCCTCGAGGACAAAGGCATACGACGACCAAAACAACCAGACCAGCCGAGAGGATTCATTGGACCAGCTGGAAGAGGCTCGGGACGTATCCTTGCTACACTTAGCGCGGTATCAGCAGTCTCTACGACGCTACCACGCCCGAAGGATTCGGCCCCGAGGCTTCTAGGTGGGAGATTTGGTGCTTCGGCTACGACAAGACGCCCAAGGGCGCCACAAGCTTACTCCTCCCTGGGAAGGGCTGTTCATCATCGCCAAAATTTTAAAGCCCGGGACATACAAGCTGGCCAACGATCAAGGCGAGGTCTACAACAACGCTTGGAACATCGAACAACTACGTCGCTTTTACCCTTAAAGTGTTTCAAGTCGTTCATGTACCTCGGTCCCTTTACATGTACAAATGAAAAGTCTAGCTATCAAGGGAGGATCGGCCTTGCCTCAGCAAAAACCGACCCTCCCTCGGGGGCTAGAAGGGGGAAACCCCCTCTGCGTCAAAATTTTCCTCGGAAAAGTTTTCTACCAAAACGACTTTCGTGCCTTTCGACTATATCGATAACAGAATCCTAAAAACGAGCGAGAGAGACCTTGAACGGCAAGGCTGATCGAGCCAAGGGACTCCTACGCCTCCGGGATACGGATACCTCACTCATCACCTTCCGAGAAAGGTAGCTCACGCTCGGATAAGTGATTCTGCTACCGAACAAGTCCTAACGCTCGGGTACAAAACGACTTTTGTGCCTTTCGACTATATCGAAAACAGAATCCTAAAAACGAGCGAGAGAGACCTTGAACGGCAAGGCCGACAGAGCCGAGGGACTCCTACGCCTCTGGGATACGGATACCTCACTCATCACCTTTCGCGAAAGGTAGCTCACGCTCGGATAAGTGATTCTGCTACCGATGAACAAGTCCTAACGCTCGAAATAAAAGGAAAGAAAACACAGCTTTATACTCTAACACTGAAAATGTTTAGGCCTCAACGGCCGCAAGAAACATACACATACTTAGAATAAACTGTTCCCCATAGGCTCAGGTGTCGACAGGGGGAGGAGCAGCACCCTCGGCGTTGCTCCTACCCACGGCGGAATCTGGCCCGGCCTCAGATGGTGACACAGGTGGAAGGATCTCCACCTTAAAAAAGGAAGCCAACGCCGCGCCTGGGCCCTCGGCAGCCGCCTCAAGCCTTTGGACCTCGGCCAGGGCGACCTCCTCTTCGTTAGGTAAGCAGTAGCCCTCGCTGACCCGCTCCAGATCCACATCGTAGTGGGAAGCGAGGACAGCGAAGGCCCGCCTAACGCCGTGGTGCAGCGCCCCGTGGAGTCTGCTGCGCACGTGGCCGCCCAAGGCCCGTAGGCGACTCTAGGGGGAGCTGCCCGATGGGACGTCGTCGAGGCCAAAGGTCCGGCAGAAGGCCGAGATGGCCTCAGACATGGCCATGCGGTCGGCCTCTTTCTGCTCAGCCGCCTGGGCAAGTGCCTTGCAGTTCTTGACGGACTCGTCGAGAGCCACCTCGAACCCTGAAGACAGGCGAACGATGTTCTTCAGACACGAGGAAAAGGATGAAGCTAAACCAAAGTCACAAAGCAGGCAAAACATACCTTTGGCCCGGGCATGCTGCTGTGAGGCCATGGCTTGGGCAGACCGGGTAGACCCGACGGCCACGGCCAGGCCCTCCGCAAGGGTCCCGGCTCGAGCGGTCGCCTCGGGGTCTAAAAAGGGGGGAGCCCCCTCTGCGTCAAAATTTTCCTCGAAAAGGTTTTCTACCAAAACGACTTTCGTGTCTTTCGACTATATCGATAGCGGAATCCTAAAAAACGACAAGAGAGACCTTGAACGACAAGGCCGACCGAGCCAAGGGACTCCTACGCCTCCAGGATACGGATACCTTACTCATCACCTTTCGCGAAAGGTAGCTCACGCTCGGATAAGTGATTCTGCTACCGACGAACAAGTCCTAACGCTCGAAACAAGAGGAAAGAAAACGCAGCTTTATACTCAAATACCCAAATGTTTAGGCCTCGGCAGCCACAGAAAACAAACACACATACTTGGGATAACTATGCTACATAGACTTAGACGTCGGCAGCACCCTCGGCGGCTTTCCCGACCTGCAGCAGATGTCTTAGTACTTAAAGCAACTACATTTTTGAAAGTTCCCTTTGACCCGGGAACAGGATCTGGATGTCGCCTAGAGGGGGGGGGGTGAATAGGCGAATAAAACTTATTTCTTTAAAACTTAAATTCTTACTCTACTCGAAGACTTAGTACGCAGTGGAGTGATAAGACCCTTCGAGTAGGTTGCAGCGGAATATAAGATCTTGTCTCAAAATGTCCTGCACTTCAAATAAAGCTTATACCACAGATAAGTGTTGAAGTGCAGATATAAAGGCGAGTAAGACAGAGAGTCAGGATACAATACAGAAGAGAGCACACAGACGCAAGGATTTATCCCGAGGTTCGACCAAGCCTGAAATGCTTGCCTAGTCCTCGTTGGAGTTAGCCACACCTGGGCTTGGAGTCTATTTCAACTCCTTCCTCCGTTTGCTCAGATCTGTCAGTATGACAGATAGAGCCTTTCACTATTGAGTTGGGTTACAACAAAACCGCGGTTGCTTACAAACTTCTTGACAGCACCTCGGCAGAGTAACGATACGCTCAAGACCTTGCTCTAGCTCTTAGCAGCACTTCTCCTCTCTCTAAAGGCTTATAGTTGTGCCTTCTACACAAACTATAGAGTTACACACAAGAGGGAGAGTGAGAATTGATTCGAGTGATGTCTACACTTGTTGGCTGCACTTATACATTGCTTGAGGCGCCTAGGGGTCCCTTTTATAGGCACAAGGGGCCTAGGAGCCGTTGGAAGCAATCCAGGAAGGCAAATCTTGCCTTCTGTCGGGTGGTGCACCGGACAGTCCGGTGCACCACCGGACACTGTCCGGTGCCCGATTTCCTTCCAGAAATAGAGCAGTCGACCGTTGCAGATTAAGAGCCGTTGGCGCACCGGACACTGTCCGGTGCACACCGGACAGTCCGGTGCCCCAATGTGACCGTTGGCTCGGCCACGCGTCACGCGCGGAATCCTCGGCCGACTGTTGGCTCACCGGACAGTCCGGTGCACCACCGGACAGTCCGGTGAATTATAGCCGTACGTCGCCAGACTCCTCCCGAGAGCGGCCTGTTCACCGGAGTTCAACCTGGCGCACCGGACACTGTCCGGTGCACCACCAGACAGTCCGGTGTGCCAGACTGAGCTGAGTCTTGGCTGTACACAGCCAAGCCTTTTGCACCTCTTTCCTTTTCTTCTTCCTTCTGTTTCTAACACTTAGACAAGTATATTAGTACACAAAACCAATGTACTAAGTCTAGAAACATACCTTTTCTTAATTATTATATCTATAGCATTTGACATGCTTGAGCTTTGATGTTGGACTCATAAATCATCAAGTCAGCTTGACTTGATCTAGATTGACATTACTTAGCTCCAACATCCTGCAAAGGTCACATAGAACATCTCCAAACATAGGAACAACCCAAACTAAAGATCAAGGTGAACTTAGCTCTTTTGGGCTGCCTCCAGTTCTGGTTTTGACACTGCTTCTTCTTCTAGTGACCTTGTGCACATCTTCTTAGAGCTTGATCTTGAGCCTTATGACTTACACCACATAACTGTAGTTGTTACCTCATTGGTTGTAAGTCACGTTCCTTATGTAGTGATCCTTGATGTGCCGTAGCTGTTCTCAACTCATCACCCTTGACTTTGCAAGCCTTCTTCTTCACCCTTGGCTTTGGGTTCCTCAGCCTCCTTGACCTTCTCCCGTGCACTTGGTACCTCGAAGCTTTTCTTGCCTCCGTCCTCGGCTTGATCAGTTGTCTCTGAGCTACGCACCCGAGTATCACTTTTGCAATGTCCATCTTACTTGTGATTCCCATTATCTATCATCATCTAGTTCTTGGACCATCACATTTGTTCACTTGTGTTGAACCCTATTAGCTTTACCTTAAGCACCTGTTCAACACTTAGTACACTTGTTAGTCCTTTAATTGAGTTGTCATCCAAACACCAAAACTCACAAGAGAGCTTTCAATCTCCCCCTTTTTGGTGATTGATGGCAACACAATTAAAGCTTACATAAGAATAAGATTTGAAGCACAAATTTTGAATTCTAAGTTTATAGAATGCTCCCCCTAAATATGTGCTTACTTCAAAACATAATTTTGGCCTCAGATGCCAAATTGCACATACTTAGGCAATTCGAAACATTTCTACACCTTAGCATTTTTTGGATGCATTGTGTCAAGAAACAAACCATGATGCTATAACACACAAATGCACATAATCAGAGTTAAACACCATTCAATTTAGTGGATATATCACAGGAATATCAACCTACCACTATTCACCATTAAGATACCAATTTAAACTAATATACCAATTTAAAGCAATCTTAAAGCACCTTTAATCTTAAAGCACCATAAAGCAATCTTAAAGTACCATAAAGCAATCTTAAAGCACCATTAACCATATGACTATCTATTACACTATAGAAGCCAATTAATTCATAGCAGCGGAAACACTAGTCCATATGATGCAACACATATAATACTGCAAGAAGCATATGATAAGACTTATTAATAACACACTAACAATGCTCAAACTGACACATCACCCCTTAGGATAAGCTTTCCTCTCAGGTTGAGATAAGCTTTAATGCACAAATTCTCCCCCTTTGACATCAAACACCAAAAACCATACTCAAGCAAGAACATAGGATTTGTGTCAAGGGACAGCAGGGTGTTGAGGAGATAAACACTAACAATACTCCCCTTACTCATTCAACAAATGCACCACAAGCATTTGGAGGAAAGTTAAGGTACATATACGCAAAAGATCAATACTTCCTTTGTACCTTTGCTCGGATGTGGTGTACTTCCTCTCTTGAAAGTATTAGTCTCTTGGGAGCTTCTCCACACCTGTGCCTGATCCTTTATCCTAACCTTTTCTTGTTGCTAAGACACCAAGCTTAGAGCAAGTTATAGTATTGTGGCACAAGGTAAAGCTTCTATTCTAGTGATTACCAAAAGATGTCAATTGAAGCAAACTATCATGGCTACCAATTGAAAGATACCAATTGCAATATCATTTATTATCATAGCTCCATGATATTTAAGGATCTAGTATCACCAAATTATATAGAGCATGAGCAATCTAGAGATATGCAATTACGCACGACTTAAGATACCAATTCCTTGACTTACAGAGGTACCCCAGTCCTGATTGCTCCATTTCTTGCTCATCCCTTTTTTCACCTTGAGACTACACAAGATTGCTCAAAAACAATTAGTCTCAAAAGACGCAAGTTATGTGTGCTCCCCCTACACTTGTGCATCAAGTATTTGAATAACTTGCACTTTGCACATTCTAGCTCTCTCAGAACTAGAGGGGATCACAACATATCTTGGTCAAGGAATACTCTCAATTTCATCGCAAAGAGATAACAATTGAATACCAAATTAAGGGTTGATTTAATACAACAATGCATGCCTCAGGAGCACCTAAGCCAATTGAATACTCATAGGAAGTATCATTTACACGCAACTTAGACATGCTTCATACTTAACTATAATTGCATCACATATACCAATTGAAAAACAACACGATCATGTCTAAGCACATCATAGTTAAGAAGGTTCTTTAGGTACACCAGAAGAAACAACATTTTAAAGTAAGGAGCACCTAAGCCAAGATACTACCAATTCAGAGGCAAGACCATAGCTGTGATCACAATTAATGGAACTTCAAGATATTCAATGAAATTGCATAGTTCCATTCTCCATACCTTTGCCTTTTCCTGAATTGCCATGAGAGTACCAGTTGTCACTAATTGAGGGCTCCTTTTGTTCATGCACCTTATAGCTCAAAAGAGTGCATTAGAGGCACAACATGGAGTTGGTATTCACACAATACCAGACTAGAGTAATCGTGTGAACATTAACTAAAACAAAATATCATATTTGCACATAGGTTAATAATTAAAACCATATAGCATAACTCACAAAGGAATACATGTTTATTCACGAACACAACAAGAGCTAATCATGGTGGATATATCCAATGAAAAACTACCCATTAAATGATTCAAGAGATATAACATTTAAAGCACATAATCATGATTAAGCAAGCATAATCTTGGAAATAATTAATCATTAATCAAAAGGTACCCAACACAGGCAATCAAAAAGCATAACTACTCCAAGGACAGATAGCACGACACTTAAGAAACACAGGTACCGTCCTTTGGAGAGACAGATGCGCAATCGAGGTCCTTTGCTTGATTCACCAATAAGGACTTCTACAACTTATTTCACTTGAGATGAATATGGGATTAGTGTCTCACAATACTTCAACCTTGGGTAAATGAACAAGTATTAAAACAATTTATAGCTTAAGCATAGAGTTTGAATTAACCGTCTTAAGCTCTCCCATGGTCTCCAATTCATCTCAAGGCACCTGCATGATCTAGTTAGCACAGTTTGGTACCCATCTCGGGATGGGTCCATAACAATCATCTAAATGTGCCTTTGGTACCCAAATAGCCTTTGTGCTAGTTCTAGGTGATCTCGTTATAGATCTAGCACAGGTGTATGATTTGGGTCTCCTAAGCGAATGAGATTGAGACAAATTCACTTGCTTAGGAACCTTACCTTTATAACATACCTTGGATAGATGACCCTGCTCACCACACTTGTAGCAGAAGCGTCGCTTAATCTGACATGACGCTTGCTGTTTGTCATTTTCCTTAGTGGGGGTCATCCCGGAGAGTGTACGTGCTTGGTTCATCATTAGCGGACAAGAAGTGATCGTGTGACTCTTGTCATTGCATCCGAAGCATCTCCTTATCCCTTCACCCTTGTTGGTGTATGGACACGACGCAATGAGGTGTCCTGACTTGTTGCACTTAAAGCACCTCCTTTTCCCTTTTATCTTTTTGTTCTTGGATGACATAGAGAAAAGGTCAGTGCAAACAACATGATTAATTGAATCTTTACCTTTTTCCAAGCTCATGTTGATTTCTTCATCTTTAGGAACATTCTTCTTATGGAGCTTAACACTTGCTGCAGTTTTTCCTTTCTCAAGCTTCTTCACCACGCGCCCGTGGATATCTTGAGAAAGTCGAGCAATGCGTCTTCTCCTTAGCTGTCTTTGCTTCTTGTTCCCACATAATTTCTTTTATGACCCTGCAACTTTTTGTTCATTCAAACATTCGCTTCCTCTTGAGTGACAGGGGTTAGCACATGACGATATGTTATCCAGATGTGCACTTGTGCAAGAATGAGGTTCACATGATTTTAAGTTCGTAATTACGACCTCATGAGCAACAATAAGCATGATATGGTCATCAACTAATTTATTATGAGAATATGACAACATATCATACTTTTCTCCTAGAGCAAGTTTTTCTAAGTTTATCTTTTCAACTTGACTCCTAAGCATGAAATTTTCTGTTTTAAGTTGAGCAACATTAGATAATGCGTCATGACTATTTCTTTGCTCAATTAAAACAGATTCATACCGTTGGACCAAATCATCATGAGAGCACTTTAGCTTCTCATGTTCTTTGGTCATCTTCTCCAGGCTGTTGTTAGTTTTGACGAGGGACTCCTCTAGCCTAAGAAGTGTCTCGCCTTGTTCCTTGTTCCTTCTCAACAGTTTAACCAAGAGCGCTTTGTCCTCTTTGTTGAGATGGATGTAGAAACGGCGAATCTCCTCTTCTTCCACATCGTCGGTCTCATTTTCCCTATCATCAATGTTAGTGGAAGCAATATAGGAAAATGCACCTTGTGGTGATGAAGATTCATCCTCGCTATCATCCTCATATTCCTCCTCATCATGGCTTTCGTCTCCACCGTCATTGTTAGCAATAAAACATTTATTACTAGTGGAGAACAAACATGTTGACGAGGTGGATTCATCGTTTGGTGCCCATCATTCTTGTTCTTCTCCCTTTGAAAGGTTAGCATCACAAGCAATATAGGGAGTAGGAGCAGTACAGTTTGCCACAAAATATTTTACTTTAATTCTATTCCATAAATCATGAGCATCAACAAATAAATCACTATCACTACTCATGATGGCAAAATAGGCACCTCTAGAAAGAGAATCAACTAAGATGTTGCAAGCATGGTGATTTAGAGATAGACATCTTAGTTCATCATTAGAAAGATTTTTACTAACATTAGAGGGAAAATACTTCTACTAAAGACCTGTCTCAAATCAGGATCAACACTCATGAAAGCATTATAAATAGAGACAGACCAAGACTTGTAATTAGAGCCATCGCCTAAAAGAAGTTCTACAGTTACCTCTTGTGACGACATCGTCATCTCCGGACGGCTAAGCCCACACTGGAGAGGCCTAGCTCCGATACCAATTGAAAGTTCCCTTTGACCCGGGAACAGGATCTGGATGTCGCCTAGAGGGGGGGTGAATAGGCGAATAAAACTTATTTCTTTAAAACTTAAATTCTTACTCTACTCGAAGACTTAGTACGCAGCGGAGTGATAAGACCCTTCGAGTAAGTTGCAGCGGAATAGAAAATCCTGTCTCAAAATGTCCTGCACTTCAAATAAAGCTTATACCACAGATAAGTGTTGAAGTGCATATATAAAGGCGAGTAAGACAGAGAGTCAGGATACAATACAGAAGAGAGCACACAGACGCAAGGATTTATCCCGAGGTTCGGCCAAGCCTAAAATGCTTGCCTAGTCCTCGTTGGAGTTAGCCACACCTGGGCTTGGAGTCTATTTCAACTCCTTCCTCCGTTTGCTCAGATCTATCAGTATGACAGATAGAGACTTTCACTATTGAGTTGGGTTACAACAAAACCACGGCTGCTTACAAACTTCTTGACAGCACCTCGGCAGAGTAACGATACGCTCAAGACCTTGCTCTAGCTCTTAGCAGCACTTCTCCTCTCTCTAAAGGCTTATAGTTGTGCCTTCTACACAAACTATAGAGTTACACACAAGAGGGAGAGGGAGAATTGATTCGAGTGATGTCTACACTTGTTGGCTGCACTTATACATTGCTTGAGGTGCCTAGGGGTCCCTTTTATAGGCATAAGGGGCCTAGGAGCCGTTGGAAGCAATCCAGGAAGGCAAATCTTGCCTTTTGTCGGGTGGCGCACCGGACAGTCCGGTGCACCACCGGACACTGTCCGGTGCCCGATTTCCTTCCAGAAATAGAGCAGTCGACCGTTGCAGATTCAGAGCCGTTGGTGCACCGGACACTGTCCGGTGCACACCGGACAGTCCGGTGCCCCAATGTGACCATTGGCTCGGCCACGCGTCACGCGCGGAATCCTCGGCCGACCGTTGGCCCAGCCGACCGTTGGCTCACCGGACAGTCCGGTGCACCACCGGACAGTCCGGTGAATTATAGCCGTACGTCGCCAGACTCCTCCCGAGAGCGGCCTGTTCACCGAAGTTCAACCTGGCGCACCGGACACTGTCCGGTGCACCACCGGACAGTCCGGTGTGCCAGACTGAGCTGAGTCTTAGCTGTACACAGCCAAGCCTTTTGCACCTCTTTCCTTTTCTTCTTCCTTCTGTTTCTAACACTTAGACAAGTATATTAGTACACAAAACCAATGTACTAAGTCTAGAAACATACCTTTTCTTAATTATTATATCTATAGCATTTGACATGCTTGAGCTTTGATGTTGGACTCATAAATCATCAAGTCAGCTTGACTTGATCTAGATTGACATTACTTAGCTCCAACATCCTGCAAAGGTCACATAGAACATCTCCAAACATAGGAACAACCCAAACTAAAGATCAAGGTGAACTTAGCTCTTTTGGGCTGCCTCCAGTTCTGGTTTTGACACTGCTTCTTCTTCTAGTGACCTTGTGCACATCTTCTTAGAGCTTGATCTTGAGCCTTATGACTTACACCACATAACTGTAGCTGTTACCTCATTGGTTGTAAGTCATGTTCCTTATGTAGTGATCCTTGATGTGCCGTAGCTGTTCTCAACTCATCACCCTTGACTTTGCAAGCCTTCTTCTTCACCCTTGGCGTTGGGTTCCTCAGCCTCCTTGACCTTCTCCCGTGCACTTGGTACCTCGAAGCTTTTCTTGCCTCCGTCCTCGGCTTGATCAGTTGTCTCCGAGCTACGCACCCGAGTATCACTTTTGCAATGTCCATCTTACTTGTGATTCCCATTATCTATCATCATCTAGTTCTTGGACCATCACATTTGTTCACTTGTGTTGAACCCTATTAGCTTTACCTTAAGCACATGTTCAACACTTAGTACACTTGTTAGTCCTTTAATTGGGTTGTCATCCAAACACCAAAACTCACAAGAGAGCTTTCAATTTTGCTCTTACATTCCCTTACAAATGGGACCCCAGCTCCATTCCCGCAGGAATGAACTACCTCCACGCCGAAAGGGCTGCAAGATGACAAACTCCAAGCGGCTCACCGTCGACCACTGCACCAGCAGCGACAACGACCTCCACCTCGGGTGGCTAGACAGCAGCAGCGATTGCCCTAGGGCAAACTCTACTGTGAAAAGGCCCTTGCCCGCGTCCCCACATGGGGTGTGAGAACAAGCCATTAAAGCCAAAGAGCCGGAGGTCCACCCACAGATGGCACTGACGGTCTCGTCGGCAGAGGCAACCACCTCTGCGGTGGGAAGCCTCACCTATGGCCGCCACCACCTCAGCACCGACGACAGCGGCCACCTGCGCACTGACGCCGCACTGGCGAGTGGCGGTCGCCCCACCGCCCACAAGGAGGTCCTCGCTCCCGTCCTCGCTACGGGAGTGAGGACAAGACCATCCAGGGACGCGGACACCGCCCCTGCGGCGTACGACATCTTGTACGACCCCCCGGTGTGGCCGGCGGCGTAGGACGGGCCGTGGACGTGGCCGACCTGCGCACAGCGCGACCGTCGGCCGTGCGGTGGACGGACAACCACACCCCAGCGAGGCAGCAGGTGGCAGTTCACCTCCTCCGTAAGGCTGGTGAACGCCCTTCTCCCCCGAATGCTGGAGGAAGAAGCGGGTCGCCAGCCCATGCGGAAGGCAGGGCCCCAACTCGGCTTGCCCTCGCCCCCAGCATGGATGATGAACATCCTTGAAGCTGAGGGCAGGGGGAGGCCACAACCTGGCTCGCTCTTCTCCGTCACAAGGCTGGTGGTCATCATTCTAGGTGACCACTAGCGGGGAACGGCAGCGAGGCTACATGATGAAAATCCTTGAAGCCAAGCAATGACTAAAGAGCGCTAACCCCCACGAGGTCGCGCTCCTCCAACGACAGGAAGAAGAAGGCAACACCGGTGCACCCCATCTGGAGGCCCGGAAGATGGAAAGACACGATGAATGGGAGAAGAGCAAAGGCATGGCTACTGCCCAGGAGATCGATCCCTTTTTAAAGACAGATCTCCCCACTCGCGCCCCAAAGCGTCACGGGCGAAGTCTCCCCCGACGTGCTCTAGGGTTCCCGCACTACGACACGGGGGCTAGGTCCCACATGTCATACAAACTGACCCGAAACGCGAAGATGGCGAACCGCCGCACACGAAGCATGCAACCACCCCGCGGGTAAGCGCTCTCTCTTCCTCGCCGAATCCAGCGGTCGAAAGGGCGGGCCGCCACGCAAGAAGCGTGCAACCGCACCACGATTGTACACCCTTTCAGCTTCATCGCAACTGGCGGTCCAGTGTGGAGGCCCGGGTCCGCATGTCATGTAACCGGCACACTGGTTACCACGTGCAAAGAAACCGCACCGCCACTTGCGCCAATGCCACGTCTTCTTGGGACTATAGAACCAGTGCAGCGACTCGAGGCAGCCCCGCGCATGACCCAACAGTGCCAATTAAGTGCGACGGTCACGGGTCAGTCAGCTGTGGGGATAGACGCGACGGTTGGTATGACCACAGGCGAACCGACAGTAATTGCAACAACAGACATGCGGAAGCAGCGGTCCAACCACCAACCAGGCCCTGGTCCCACCTACAGGCTCGCATCCTCCCCTAAAGCGGTAGGGGAGCCCTCTCCTAAAGCATAAAGACGACGCACCCGTGTTCCATTCCTCGAACGACTCGCGCACGCGCAACAGATACCCCGCGAGTCGCCCGTCCCGTCGCATTAACTCCCTGGCAGGACACACGTCTCCTCTGGCAGGCGGACGGGCACCGTTTCGCCTCCGTCATGATGACTGCCTCAAAAAAGGTGCGCCACACTGTTTCGAAATATCTCCTTTCTTCCTTTCCTCTCTCTTTCTCTCTCTACGTAGGGATCGGGAAAAGGGACATTTCGAATGAGTCCTTCGCAGCGAAGAAAATGGGCCCTGAGCCCTCCTACTGATCAGGGGTTCGAAGGTTGCGCCCCGCGGGGTTCGGCGACCGCCCTAGAGCACTCGGGCTCCAAGCCCTTTACTGATCAGGGGTTCGAAGGCTGGCCCCTCGAAGGGATTCAATAGCCGCCCCAGAACATGCAGAGTCAGGGATGACCCTGGGTACGTCCGTTACACGGCCAAGGCTCGGGCTACGCTCCCGAGATACCCTAAGACATTTCCGAGACCAGCGGGAACGATTTGTAATGGAATCCCACCGAAGGGAGGCACCGAGCCCTCGGACCCTATCGAATGGGTCCGAGTCCAGCGAATCACCTACAGGTACTTTTGGAGCGCGCCTCTGGGCCACTAGCTGACCCTTATCGAACAGGGCTCGGGCGTCCGCTCGGATTACCCATTAGCAACTCACTGGAAACACCATGTTCAGCGCCCACCAAGGGTAACATGGCGCGTTCCCCCCTCCTAGCAGAAAGGCGATGAAGGGCATACAATAAAAAGCCGAGACGGTCCTCGATCGTCCTCTCGCTCCGTGCAGAGGCTCGAAGGACGCTCTCGCACCAGGCCACGGCCAAATTGTTGACCACGTCAATAAACCAGCTTAAAAACTTGGAGCCTAACCATGCACCCGGGCTGTGGCCAGGCCGCATGAGGGAACAACAAGGCCGACCGAGGAATCACAAGAAGAACTAAGACCTCAGAGGAGTCAAACCACTCCTCCGAGGCCTCGGGGGCTACACCCGATGGGTGCACTCGCGCGCACCCATCGGAACAAAACATAACCGAGAAGGGCTAGTCTCCTTGCAAAAAATCCTGCAGAACCTCTAAGCGAGTGCCTACACTCCCTTTGAGGCTCGGGGGCTACTATCGGGTACCGTAATTAGGGGTACCCCCAATACTCCTAAGCATGGCTGAAAAACATCTTCAAAACAGACCGTAAAGGCTGGTAAGCACAACGCAAAGTTAAAGCCTCATCTACCAAGGAACGTGATCTCGTCTCGCCCGAGCCCGGCCTCGGGCAAGAACAGTGGTCCCAGACGGATTCACGCCTCGCCCGAGGGCCCCCTCAGGCAGCAGGCGCACCCCCGGCTCGTCCGAGGCTAAGCTCGGGCAAACTTTGTCGTATAGCAACCACGGCCAAATCGCCTTACCACCGACCATATCGCATGCACATTTAATGCAGGGATCACCTGACACCTTATCCTGACACGCGCACCTCAATTGGCAAGGTCAAAGTGACCACAGTCACTTCGCCCCTTTACTGATCGTTCTGACAGGAAAACAATACTATTTACCCCGTTCCGACTACTGTGCCAACCACCAGGGTAAGACTAACAACAGTGAGTCACGGTTTCTCCCGAGTTCAGCCTCGGGCGCAACAGGGAGCTCCGCCTCGCCCGACCCCAGGCCTCGGCCTCAGCCTCGGCCTTGGGAGAAGGTCTCCGCCTCGCCCGACCCCGACCTTGGCCTTAGCCTCGGCCTCGGGAGAAGGTCTCCGCCTCGCCCGACCTCAGCCTCGGCCTCGGGAGGAGTCACAACCTCGCCCGACCTCGGCCTCGGCCTCAGGAGAAGTCACTGCCTCGCCCGACCTCGGCCTCGGACCGACTACGCTACAGGGGATACATCATTACCCTACCTCTAGCTAGCCACCTCAGGCTACAATGGAACAAGACCGGTGTCACATCTAGATTACTCTGGCAACAGGTAATGATGGCTCCCCGCATGCGTCCATGACGTCGGTTGTTCTCAAGCTCTCTATGAAGGCAAAGAAACGTCTGCAGAACCTAGGCCGCTTCGCTAGTTACGCTCCTACAGGGCTCAAGCACTTCTCCGCCGGCCACGTTAGCACATAGCTACACCCCCATATGTACAGCTGGACCATCCCCTTGCATCTATAAAAGGGGATGCCCATGGCCTTCTCAGAGGGAGGGGGCACGGGCGGCAATGACGACAGAGACGGACTCACTCAAGCATCGAACTCCACTCCGCAACACTAGACTTCTCAGGAGACCTAGAACCCGTTCCCTCTCTCGCGAAGCTTGTAACCCCTACTGCAAGCAACCCGGTGCAAGATAATATAAGCCTCATCCCTCCTCTTGTGTTCCATCTTGCATCAACCCATCTAGGCAGGGGCACGCGACACAAAATTCACTAGTCGGTTCGGTTGAGGGTCCCCTGGGTCCGAAATGCCGACAAGAAGCAAGAGGATATTTTGTATGAAGAGCATGATAAATTTGTTAGTGTGCAAAAATCCCTTGCGTTAGAGATTGAAAGGAATGAAATGCTATCGTCTGAGTTAACTACTTGCCATGAATCTATCTCTAGTTTGAAGACTTTGAATGATGATTTAAATGCTAAACTAGAGGTTGCTAATAAATCGAGTTCATGTGTAGAACATGTTGTAATTTGCAATAGATGCAAGGATTTTAATATTGATGCTTGTGATGAACATCTTGCGTCCATTGCTAAATTAAATGATGAGGTGTCGAGTCTTAATGCTCAACTTAAGACTTGCAAGGTTGAGTTTGATAAGTTAAAATTTGCTAGGGATGCCTACACTGTTGGTAGACACCCCTCAATTAAGGATGGACTTGGCTTTGAAAAGGAAGCCAAGAACTTAATAAGCCAAAGGGCTCCCATTCCCAACAAGGAGAAAGGGAAGGCCCCCATGGCTAATAGTGCTCAAAGGAATCATGCTTTCATTTATAATGATAGAAAAATTTCTAGAAATGCTTATTATAATAGGAGTTATGATCATAATGCCTTTAATTCTCATGCTATGATTGCCTCTAGCTCTACTTTTATGCATGGTAGAAGTAGGCCTAGGAAAAATCATGTTGTGCATCATGTGCCTAGGAGAGTATGTAATAAGCCTTCTACCATTTACCATGCTTGCAATACTTCATTTGCGCTCTTATGTAAGAATGATAAAGTAGTTGCTAGAAAGTTGGGATCCAAATGCAAGGGAGACAAGACTTGTATTTGGGTTCCAAAGGCTATTGTGACTAACCTTGTAGGACCCAACAAGAGTTGGGTACCTAAAACCCAAGTATAAATTGTCTTGCAGGTTTATGCATCCAGGGGCTCAAGCTGGATTATCGACAGCGGATGCACAAACCACATGACGAGGGAGAAGAAGATGTTCACCTCCTACGTCAAGAACAAGGATTCCCTAGATACGATCATCTTTGAAGATGGGAACCAAGGCAAGGTCAAAGGCTTGGGCAAGATAGTCATCACCAACGAGCACTCAATTTCAAACGTATTTCTAGTAGAGTCGCTTGGTTATAATCTCCTGTCTGTAAGTCAATTGTGCCACATGGGCTACAATTGTTTATTTACAAATGTTGATGTTTCTGTCTTTAGAAGGAGTGATGGTTCATTAGCATTTAAGGGTATATTAGACGACAAACTCTACTTAGTTGATTTTTCGAAAGAGGAGGCTGTCGGCGTTCCGAGACCGGGGGGTCCCCGAGCCGACGAGTGAGTGTGCCGCGTGCCCCAGCCCAGATGGGTCGAGCGCGTGGGCGAGCGCGAAGGGGGGAGAGAGAGAGCGAGAGCGAGGTGGCCGGAGCCGGGTCGTGAGGGAGTCGGAGAATCCCGCGGCCTTCGTGTTCGTCCCGCGCCCAGGTCGGGTGCGCTTGCAGTAGGGGGTTACAAGCGTTC
Organism: Zea luxurians; assembly: GCA_029449295.1. NCBI lineage: Eukaryota > Viridiplantae > Streptophyta > Magnoliopsida > Poales > Poaceae > Zea > Zea luxurians. The sequence goes on along the minus strand of JAOPSE010000004.1, from coordinate 177,533,206 downwards.
GCGCGGGTGAGGGGAGCGAGCGGCCCCGAGAGAGCGCCTGCCCCTGCCCTTCGTCCCCGCGAGGCCAACCTTCTTTAAGAAGGCCCTGGTCCTCCCTTTTATAGGTGTAAGGAGAGGATCCAGGTGTACAAATGGGGGTGTAGCAAGGTGCTACGTGTCTAGCGGGGGAGAGCTAGTGCCCTAGGTACATGCCAAGGTGGCAGCCGGAGAGATCTTGGCACCCAGCTAGCGTGGCGTCGTGGCTGTCGGAGAAGCGATGGAGCCGGACGGAGGGACAGCTGTCGGAGTGGCTGGGCCCTTGCTGACGTCCCCCTGCTTTCGTAAGAGAGCTGAGAGCCGCCGTCGTCATAGGTCCAGCGGAGTGCCATCATTGCCCATCTGGCGAGGCTAGCCAAATGGGACGTCGGTCCTGTTCCCTGCGGCCCGAGTCGGCTCGGGGTGGGGTGATGATGGCGCTTCCTATCGACGTGGCGGACTTGTGCCCTAGGTCGGGCGACGTGGAGGCTCCTCCGAGGCCGAGGTCGAGTCTGTCCTGCATGGCCGAGGCCGAACCTGAGCTCCCGGGTCAGGCGAGGCGGAGGTCGTTCGGCAGAGGTCGGGGTGGAGTCCGAGCCCTGGGTCGGGCGAGGCGGAGTTCGTCGTCTTCCGGGGCCTTAGCCCGAGTCCGAGCCCTGGGTCGGGCGGAGCGGAGTTCGCCGTCTTCCGGGGCCTTAGCCCGAGTCCGAGCCCTGGGTCGGGCGGAGCGGAGTTCGCCGTCTTCCGGGGCCTTAGCCCGAGTCCGAGCCCTGGGTCGGGCGGAGCGGAGTTCGCCGTCTTCCGGGGCCTCAGCCCGAGTCCGAGCCCTGGGTCGGGCGGAGCGGAATTCGCCGTCTTCCGGGGCCTCAGCCCGAGTCCGAGCCCTGGGTCGGGCGGTGTTTCCTCTGGCGCTTTTGGCCAAGCCTGGCTGCCCGTCAGTCTTACCTTTTGCGTTAAAGACCCCAGTGACTTGGTCGGTCAGCGTGGTGATTTAGTCAGGGTTACTTCTTATCGAAGGCAAGGCCTCGGGCGAGCCGGAGATGCGTCTGCCGTGAAAGAGGAGGCCTCGGGCGAGACGGAAACATCTTAGGGTCGGCTGCCCTTGCCCGAGGCTAGGCTCGGGCGTGGCGTGATCGAGTCGCTCGTATGGACTGATCCCTGACTTAATCAAACTCATCAGGCCTTTGCAGCTTTATGCTGATGGGGGTTACCAGCTGAGAATTAGGCGTCTTGAGGGTACCCCTAATTATGGTCCCCGACAGTAGCCCCCGAGCCTCGAAGGGAGTGTTAACACTCGCTTGGAGGCTTTCGTCGCACTTTTTTGCAAGGGGACCAGCCTTTCTCGGTTGTACTTTGTTCCGGTGGGTGCGCGCGAGCGCACCCGCCGGGTGTAGCCCCCGAGGCCTCGGAGGAGTGGTTTCACTCCTTCGAGGTCTTAATGCCTTGCGTAATGCTTCGGCTGGTCTGGTGGTTCCCTCATGCGAACAGGCCGTAGCCCAGGTGCACTGTCGGGGCCCAAGTTCTCGGGCTGGTATGTTGACGCTGTCAACGGTTCGGCCGGAGCCGGGTTTGCGAGAGCAGCCCCCGAGCCTCCGCACAGAGCGAGAGGACGATCAGGGACAGACTCGGCTTTTTTATATACGCCCCTACGTCGCCTTTCCACAAGGAGGAGGGGGGGAGAGCGCCATGTTACCCTCGATGGGCACCGAACATGGTGTCTCCGGTGAGCTGCAATCGGGTAATCCGAGTGGACGTCCGTGCCCCGTTCGTTGGGGGTCGGCTAGGGGCCCGGAGGCACGCCCAAAAGTACCTGCGGGTGATCTGCCGGACCCGGTCCCCTGGCGACGGGGTCCGAGGGCTCGTTGCCTCCCTCCGATGGGATTCCGTTATAGAGTCGTTCCCGCTGGTCTCGGAAATGTCCTAGGGTACCTCGGGAGCGCAGCTCGAGCCTTGGTTATGTATCGAACGTACCCCTGGTCATCCCTCGCTCGGTGTCTGAGGCGACTGTGAACCCTTCGGGGGGCCAGCCTTCGAACCCCTGATCAGTAAGGGGCACGGAGCCCGAGTAGCCTGAGGCGGTCGTGGGACCTTTCGGGGGCCGACCTTCGAACCCCTGACCAGTAGTGGGTGTCGGGCCCACGCGATCTGAGGCGGCTGTTGAACCCTTCGGGGGGCCAGCCTTCGAACCCCTGATCAGTAAGGAGGCTCGGAGCCTAGTTCCTTCGCGGGGAAGGATCCCTTTGGGGTTATCCCCCTTTCCCGGTCCCTGTTGCAAGAGATAGAGAAAGAAGGAAAAGGGAAAAAGGATACGAAACTGAACGTCGTGGCGTACTTTTTTTGGTGTGGCCGTTTTGGCGAAGGCGAAACGTCGCCAGCTGCTCCCGCCCGTAGCGCTGCCCGTCGAACTGCGGAGTTAATGCGCTGGGGCGAGTAGTTGGCGAGGCTGCCGTTGCGCGTGCGCGAGCCGTTCGAGGAACGGGTCACGGGCGTGTCGTCTTCACACCGTGAGAGAGGGGGTTCTCTTGCTGCCTCCGGATGGGACGTGAGCCTGGCTGATGGCGTGATCGCTGCTCTTGCGCGCCTGCCACTGTCATTACTGCCGGCCCACTTTTGACCACGTTTGACCGCTGCGTCAGGCTGGCGCAGCTGGGCCGCGTGCTGGGCCGCCTCGGGCCGCGGTATTGGTTCCGCAACCGAGGAGGTGCGGTGGTGGCGCAAGTGGCATAGTGGCTTACATGCAGCATTCGGCGCGCCGGTTGCGCGACGCGTGGGCTTGAGCCTCCGCGCTGGCCTGTCAGGAGTCGGAGAGGCGCGTCCACTTGGCGCGGTGGCATGCCACCCGCATGGCTGCCCACCCCCTTCGCCCGTTGGTCTGGGCAAAAGTGGAGGGTCACTTGTAACTGCTGGGTGGCTGCGCGCGCGCCGCGCGCGACGGTTCGGCTTCTTCTGCTCGGAGCCGGTCTGCATGACAGGTGGGTCCCAGCCCCCGCGCCGCAGGAGAGGGCTTTGGAGGCGTGTTGGAGAAGACTCAGCCCGTGACGGTTGGGGGCGCAAGCACGGAGAGTTGCCTTTAAAAGGAGGGCGACCCCTTTCGTAAGGCGACCATGTCTTCTTCCTCCCTTATGCATCGTGTCTTTCCGCCTTTCAAGCCCCCGGATGGGGGAAACCGCCGTCCCCGCGCCTCATCGTCGGGGGACACCACTCCGTGGGAGCGGGTACCTTTCAGCCATCGTTCGGCTTCAAGGATTTTCATCATGCAGCCCGGTTGCACCCCTCCACCGGGGGTCACCTAAGAGGGCGACCTCCGGCTTGATGGTGGGGGAAAGCGAGCCGGGCTGCGGCCTCTACCCCTCCCTCAGCCTCAAGGATTTTCATCACCAGGCCAAGAGGGAGGACGAGGCGAGTCAGGGGGCTGCCTCCGTGTGGGTCGGTTGCCCTCTTCTTCCCCGTGCGTCTGGGGGAGAACGGCATCCTCCAGCTTCACGGAGACTTCCTCCAGCCATGCCGGAAGAGGCGGGTCCCGAGGCGTCGACGGACGGGAGTGGCTTCTCCGCCGACGAGATTGCCAACTCCGTCAGTAGCCCTGGGTCTCCGTCTCCTGGCCTGAATGGCTGGCTCTCGTCCTCGGGGGGTGAGAGTTTTTCCGCCGCCCCGTGGGCCCGCCCCTATCGAGTGGGGTTGTTCGTACCTACGGGGGGGGGGGGACCGGAGTTCCATTTGTGATGGCACTTCGAGTGCCGGGTTTTTTGTTCATTTCGGCTTTCGGGGCCTGAACATGTATGTAACTACGGCACGGAGCCGTGTTTTTTCCTCATTTCCGAGCACTAAGACTCCCTTGCTGATTGTCTGAACCGCTTCACTAAGCATGAGTCGCCCCGTGTCAAGGTGACGAGTGAGGTATCCGTATCCCGGAGGCGTAGGAGTCCCTCGGCTCGGTCGGCCCTGTTGTCCGAGGCTCCCCTAGCTTAGTTAAAGAGACCCCTCGGCCGCTCTTCGACGAGCCGAGGCCGGGGGTAGCGATATCAGCATGGGCAGAGGCAGAGTTAGCTCGGGAATGAAACCTGGTTGGCCGGAGCCTAGCCGGGTTGTCTGTTGGCAGGATCGACACCGGGGTTGGTCAGCCGAGGCTTCGGACCGGGCTCGTGCCCTCGGAAGGCGGTTGGCCGAGGCCCCGGAGGTGGCTGGCCGAGCCGCCTGCTCGGGCCGGATTCTCGGAGAAGTCCCTGACAACGATCGCCCGGGCGTGGCGATGATGTCGTCCTTTGGAGCGGAGGCCCTCGGATCGCGTCGCCGTCCGAGGCTAGTTCGGGCCTTGCCGAAGGTGCTGTCGATGCCGAGGGTGTCGCCGCCCCCTTCCAGCGCCAAGACTTGAGCCTGCAGGATCAGCTTGTCTTGTAGCGTGTGTTTTGTGCGGCCGCTGAGGCCAGAACACACACCCTTGCTGTGTTGTAAAGCTGCGTCCCTTTTCCTCTCGTTCCATGCATCTGGACTTTTTGTCGGTAACAGGGACGTTTGTGCGAGCGAAAGTTGCTTCTCGCGGAAGGTGAGGAGTGAGGTATCCGTATCCCGGAGGCGTGGGAATCCCTCGGCTCGGTCGGCCTTGCCGCTTACGCGCACTTTTACTCGTCCATGAAGCCCTATCACCGACTTAGTCGAGAAAACTCGAAGAATCGCTTCGACAGAAGAGCTTCCGAACGTAGAGACTTGTTCGATCCGCGGAGTCACCTTATCCGAACGCGAGTTACTTATCGCAGAAGGTGATGAGTGAGGTATCCGTATCCCGGAGGCGTAGGAGTCCCTCGGCTCGGTCAGCCTTGACTGCTTACGTGTACCCTGTCGTTTCCATGACCCACTTTTTGAAGCAGTCAAAAAGCACGAAAGATATTCTGATAAAAGAGATTTTTTGTTCGAGGAAAATTTTGACGCAGAGGGGGTTTCCCCCCTTTTAGCCCCCGAGGGAGGGTCGGGCTTTGCCGAGGCGAGGCCGACCCTTCCTTGTTGACTAAACTTTGCGTGGGTGCGAGGTATGTAAACAATTTGGAAACATCTCAAGGGTAGAAGCGACGTAGCTGTTGGATGTTCCAAGCGTTGCCGTAGACCTCGCCTTGACTGTTGGCTAGCTTGTACGTTCCGGGCTTCAGAACTTTGGCGATGACGAACGGCCCCTCCCAGGGGGGCGTGAGCTTGTGCCTCCCTCGGGTGTCTTGCCGCAGCCGAAGCACCAGATCGCCCACCTGGAGGTCTCGGGGTCGGACCCCTCGGGCGTGGTAGCGTCGCAGGGACTGCTGATACCGCGCCGAGTGTAGTAAGGCCCTGTCCCGAGCCTCATCCAGCTGGTCCAGCGAGTCTTCTCGGCTAGCTTGGTTGCTTTCTTCGTTGTAGGCCCTCGTCCTCGGGGAGCCGTATTCCAGGTCAGTGGGCAGGACAGCCTCGGCCCCGTAGACCAGGAAGAACGGCGTGAAACCTGTGGCTCGGCTTGGCGTCGTCCTCAGGCTCCAGACCACCGAGGGGAGTTCCTTCATCCATCGCTTGCCGAACTTGTTGAGATCATTGTAAATCCGAGGCTTGAGCCCTTGTAGAATCATGCCATTGGCACGTTCTACTTTCCCATTCGACATGGGGTGAGCTACGGCGGCCCAGTCTACCCGGATGTTGTGATCCTCGCAAAAATCCAAGAATTTTTTGCCGGTGAACTGGGTGCCGTTGTCGGTGATGATGGAGTTCGGGACCCCGAAGCGATGGATGATGTTGGTGAAGAACGCCACCACCTGCTCGGATCTGATGCTGTTCAGGGGTCGGACCTCGATCCACTTGGAGAATTTGTCGACGGCGACCAGCAGGTGCGCGTAGCCCCCGGGCGCCTTCCGCAGAGGGCCGACGAGGTCCAGACCCCACACAGCGAAGGGCCAGGTGATGGGTATCGTCTGTAGAGCCTGAGCGGGCAGGTGGGTCTGCTTCGCATAGAATTGGCACCCTTCGCAGGCGCGGACAATTCTAGTGGCGTCAGCCACCGCCGTCGGCCAGTAGAAGCCTTGGCGGAAAGCGTTCCCGACGAGGGTTCGAGGTGCTGCATGATGGCCGCAAGCCCCCGAGTGTATTTCCTGCAGGAGTTCCCGACCCTCGGCGATGGAGATGCATCGCTGGAGGATGCCCGAGGGGCTACGGTGGTAGAGCTCCTTCTCATCGCCCAGCAAGACGAACGACTTGGCGCGTCGCGCTACCCGCCGAGCCTCGGCTCGGCCGAGGGGCAGCTCTCCTTGGTGGAGATATTGCAGGTACGGGGTCCGCCAATCTTGATCTGGCATGACCCCGCTCTGCTCCTCCTCGATGCGCAGTGCTTCGCCCTCGGGGGCCGAGGGCTCCTCGGGTTGAACCGAGGATGGCTCGGGCTGGGCCGAGGTCACCTCGGACGGGGCCGAGGGCACCTCGGGCTCGGGCGTGTCGCCTATCTTGACGGAGGGTTGGTGCAGATCCCGGGAGAAGACATCCGGGGGAACCGTCGTTCGCCCCGAGGCTATCTTCGCCAGCTCGTCCGCAGTCTCGTTGTAGCGCCGGGCGATGTGGTTAAGCTCGAGCCCGAAGAACTTGTCTTCCAGGCGTCGAACCTCATCACAGTAGGCCTCCATCTTCGGGTCGCGGCAGTGGGAGTTCTTCATGACTTGGTCGATGACGAGCTGCGAGTCGCCGCGTGCATCGAGGCGTCGGACCCCTAGCTCGATGGCGATTCGCAATCCGTTGATCAGAGCCTCGTACTCAGCCACATTGTTGGACGCCGGGAAATGGAGGCGGAGCACGTAGCGCAGGTGTTTCCCGAGGGGCGAGACGAAGAGCAGGCCCGCGCCGGCTCCCGTCTTCATCAGCGACCCGTCGAAAAACATGGTCCAGAGCTCCGGTTGGATCGGAGCCGTCGGCAACTGGGTGTCGACCCATTCGGCTACGAAGTCCGCCAGTACCTGGGACTTGATGGCCTTCCGAGGGGCGAACGAGATTGCCTCGCCCATGATTTCCACCGCCCACTTCGCGATCCGTCCCGAGGCTTCTCGGCACTGGATGATCTCCCCCAGGGGGAAGGATGACACCACAGTCACCGGATGAGACTCGAAGTAATGTCGCAGCTTTCGCCTCGTCAGGATCACTGCATACAGCAGCTTCTGGACTTGTGGGTAGCGGATCTTGGTCTCGGACAGCACTTCGCTGATGAAGTAAACTGGCCTCTGAATGGGCAAAGCATGCCCCTCTTCCTGCCTTTCGACCACGATCGCGGCGCTGACCACCTGAGTGGTTGCGGCGACGTAGACCAAGAGGGTTTCTCCATCAGCTGGGGGTACCAAGACGAGCGCCTGGGTGAGGAGCGCCTTCAGGTTCTCGAGGGCTTCCTCGGCCTCGGGAGTCCAAGTGAAGCACTCGGCCTTCCTTAAGAGACGGTACAGGGGCAGGCCTCTTTCGCCGAGGCGTGAGATGAAACGGCTCAAGGTCGCGAGGCATCCCATGACCCTCTGTACGCCTTTTAAGTCCTTGATGGGCCCCATGTTTGTGATGGCCGCGATCTTCTCCGGGTTGGCTTCGATGCCCCGCTCGGAGACGATGAATCCCAAAAGCATGCCTCGGGGCACCCCAAAGACGCACTTCTCGGGATTGAGCTTGACGCCCTTCGCCTTGAGACACCGGAATGTCAGCTCAAGGTCGGAGAGAAGGTCGGAGGCTTTCCTCGTCTTGACTACGATGTCATCGACGTAGGCCTCGACCGTGCGACCGATGTGTTCGCCGAACACATGGTTCATGCACCGCTGGTACGTTGCACCCGCGTTCCTCAGACCGAAAGGCATTGTGACATAGCAGTACATGCCGAAGGGCGTGATGAAAGAAGTCGCGAGCTGGTCGGACTCTTTCATCTTGATTTGATGATACCCTGAGTAGGCATCGAGGAAAGACAGGGTTTCGCACCCTGCAGTGGAGTCCACGATTTGATCGATGCGAGGTAGAGGGTAGGGGACTTTCGGACATGCTTTGTTGAGACCAGTGTAGTCTACACACATCCGCCATTTCCCCCCTTTCTTCCTCACAAGTACAGGGTTGGCAAGCCATTCAGGATGGAATACCTCTTTGATGAACCCTGCTGCCATCAGCTTGTGGATCTCCTCGCCTATCACCCTGTGCCTTTCCTCATCGAATCGGCGCAGAGGCTGTCTGACCGGTCGGGCTCCGGCCCGAATATCCAGCGAGTGCTCGGCGACATCCCTCGGTATGCCGGGCATGTCCGAGGGACTCCACGCAAAGACGTCGGCGTTTGCGCGGAGAAAGTCGACGAGCACTGCTTCCTATTTGGGGTCGAGCCCGGATCCGATCCGAATCTGCTTGGAGGTGTCGCCACTGGGGTCGAGAGGGACGGCCTTAACCGTCTCCGCTGGCTCGAAGTTGCCGGCATGTCGCTTCACGTCCGGCACCTCTCGGGAGAGGCTTTCCAGGTCGGCAATGAGGGCCTCGGACTCGGCGAGGGCCTCGGCGTACTCCACGCACTCCACATCGCATTCGAATGCGTGTTTGTACGTGGGGCCGACGGTGATGACCCCGTTGGGGCCCGGCATCTTGAGCTTCAGGTAGGTGTAGTTGGGGATGGCCATGAACTTCGCGTAGCATGGCCTTCCCAACACTGCGTGGTAGGTTCCTCGGAACCCGACCACCTCGAACGTCAAAGTCTCCCTTCGGAAGTTGGAGGGTGTTCCGAAGCAGACAGGAAGGTCGAGCCGTCCGAGGGGCTGAACGCGCTTCCCGGGAATGATCCCGTGGAAGGGCGCAGCGCCTGCTCGGACGGATGACAGATCGACGCGCAGGAGCCTGAGGGTCTCAGCGTAGATGATGTTGAGGCAGCTGCCCCCATCCATCAGGACCTTGGTGAGCCTGACGTCGCCGATGACGGGATCGACGACGAGCGGATACTTCCCTGGGCTCGGCACGTGGTCGGGGTGGTCATCCTGGTCGAAGGTGATGGGCTTGTCGGACCAGTCTAGGTAGACTGGCGCCGCCACCTTCACCGAGCAGACCTCCCGACGCTCCTGCTTACGATGCCGAGCCGAGGCATTTGCCGCATGCCCTCCATAGATCATGAAGCAGTCGCGGACCTCGGGGAACTCCCCTGCTTGGTGATCTTCCTTCTTGCCATCGTCGCGGGCCCTGTCGCCCTCCGCGGGCGGCCCGGCCCGGTGGAAGTGGCGCCGAAGCATGACGCACTCCTCGAGGGTGTGCTTGATGGGCCCCTGATGGTAGGGGCACGCCTCCTTGAGTGCCTTGTCGAAGAGGTTGGCGCCTCCGAGGGGCTTCCGAGGGTTCTTGTACTCGGCGGCGGCGACAAGGTCCGTGCTGGTGGCATCGCGTTTCGCTTGCGACTTCCTCCTGCCTTTCTTCTTGGCGCCGAGTGGAGTAGACGCCTCGGGGGCATCTTCCGACGGGCGGCCCTGGGGCTGCTTGTCCTTTCGGAAGATGGCCTCGACCGCCTCCTGACCAGAGGCGAACTTGGTGGCGATGTCCATCAGCTCGCTTGCCCTGGTGGGGGTCTTGCGACCCAACTTGCTCACCAGGTCGCGGCAGGTGGTGCCGGCAAGGAACGCGCCGATGACATCGGAGTCGGTGATGTTGGGCAGCTCGGTGCGCTGCTTCGAGAATCGCCGGATGTAGTCCCGAAGAGACTCTCCCGGCTGCTGCCGACAGCTTCGGAGGTCCCAGGAATTCCCGGGGCGCACGTATGTGCCCTGGAAGTTGCCGGCAAAAGCCTGGACCAGATCCTCCCAATTGGAAATCTGCCCCAGAGGCAGGTGCTCCAACCAAGCGCGAGCGGTATCGGAGAGGAACAGGGGGAGGTTACGGATGATGAGGTTGTCGTCGTCCGTCCCACCCAGTTGACAGGCCAGGCGGTAGTCCGCAAGCCACAATTCCGGTCTCGTTTCCCCCGAGTACTTTGTGATGGTAGTCGGGGGTCGGAATCGGGGCGGAAACGGCGCCCACCGAATGGCTCGGCTGAAGACCTGCGGACCGGGCGGTTCGGGCGAGGGACTCCGATCCTCCCCGCTGTCGTAGCGTCCCCCACGCCTGGGGTGATAACCTCGGCGCACCCTTTCGTCGAGGCGGGCCTGACGGTCGCGATGAGGGTGCTCGTCGCCGAGGTGGCCCGGGGCCGCAGGCGCGGTGTTGCGCGTGCGCCCGGTGTAGACCGAGGCTTCCCGCGTGAGTCGGGAAGTCGCGGCACGAGGTTCCGAGGGGTACCCCTGCCTTCGGGAGGCAGAGCTCTCGGCCCGCCGGGCCGCAGCGCCTTCCAGGAGATGCTTGAGCTCTCCCTGGATTCGCCGACCCTCGATGGTTGATGACTCCGGCATCGCGCGGAGGAGCATCGCTGCGGCTGCCAGGTCCTGACCGGTTCCGCCGGATGCGGGTGGCGGTCTGTCCCTGGCATCGTTGGCGATGCGGTGCTGGAGACCTTGGGGCAGGTGACGTATTCCTCCGGCCGGGGGCTGGCTTGCCCACACCTGCCCGACGTTCCGGCGGATTGCCTCGAGCGCTCCTGCTCCCTCATCGAGCCCGGCCTGCGCCCCGCGGACTTGCTCGAGTTGTGGGTCGTGACCCCCTGCCGGAACGGGGACCACAGCTAGCTCCCGCGGGATGTCGGCGCGAGGCGCTGGCCTAGGGGGATCACCATCCTCCGGCATGCCGAGACAGCTGCCTCCGGAGGGATCCCCCAGCTCGACGTGGAAACATTCGCGGCTCGGGCCGCAGTCCTTGTCGTCAAGGCTGCGGCTGCCATCGGAACAGTCGGAGAGGCAGTAGTCGCATGCGGTCATGAAGCCCCGCATGGCACTGGGGTTGCCAGATCCAGAGAAATCCCAGCAGATGCTGGGGTCGTCATCTTCCTCGGACCCAGAGGGTCCGTAGGTCGAGACACCCGTCAATCGGTCCCAAGGCGACCGCACACAAAACCCCAGAGAGGTTGCACTCGCCTCAACGTGAGCGCCCACCAAAGCGAGGTCGCCAGGCGGGTTGAGGCCGAGTCGAAATGACGAAGGATGGGAATCAGCCCGTACCTTTTGGTCGACGAGGAGCGACGAAGTCACATCGGGGGCTGATCGCGCCGTCGTCCTGGGTGCGAGGGCGACGTCCTGCAGGCCCTCCGTGAGCGTGCTGGCGTCGTCCACTTGCTCGGGATCGGCGTGTCGCGGGGGGACGGCGCTCGCCTTTGCCTCAAACGCGTGGGTGATGCCCGACGCGTCCTCCGTTGGGGCGCTGGGGATGTCGATTTGCTCGACAGTCGACTGAGCGCAGCCTCCCGCTCGGCCTTGGTTGCCCCGCCTCCTCCTCCGACGGTGTTGGGGACTTGTTCTCAAATGCTTCGGATTAAGAACAAGGCAACATAAAGAGTGTTAAATGTTAAGGCCCTTCGTCCTACCAAACATTATTCCCCTTCGGGAATAATGAGTTCCGGACGAAGGTCACAAGAGACATACCTTCGTAAATATAACAAGTAATAACGAAGGATTCATACAAAACATGAAATGTAAACCATAGAATCATTTCTATTTTATTAACACAGAGAAATAGAAATGATTACAAATTACAAATGTACCTTCGGTCTTGAGAGAAGGTAAAAAGTACAAGCGTGACGCAAATGCCAATGCCAAGTCAGCGTGAACAGTACGGGAGTATTGTTCATCTATTTATAGACGCGGGACGCAGCCCACGTAAAATTACATCCATGTCCATTACATTTGTTAATGACTTATGGAAATCTGTCAAGGCCCACGTAGTCTTTTCATCTTTAAGTCGGTTCCCCTTTCCGCTATTGCGACGAAGCTTCCTTGCACACAGCTTTGGCTGTGCACCTTCGTAGAGCTTGGTAATCAGCTCGTCCTTCGTCTGGTTCAGGCTTCGTCCGTGCTTTATGTTCATAATTCTGAGTCCGAAGATACCTGTTCACATAATCCACTTGGAAAACATTGTCAAATCATGTTTTTGAGGACCTTCGGAGGACGAAGGCCCCCAACAGTAGCCCCTCGCAATATTAATTTGTTAATATTAAATTCAGATTGCGATTTGGACGAAGGCCTTGAGCCGAAGGTCCGAAAAAACACCTTCCCTTTGCTAGAATAGCAACATTCACTGACAAGCGGGGTCTTTCAATTTTCAACGCCCTGGGCGTATAAATAAGATCACATCGCGGACTCATTTGGTACGCACACTTGCCATCTGCTTCGGTCCACTAAATTTTTAGCTCTTGTGCTTTAAGGTTTGCTGGTCTTTTTGATTTTGAAGCTTCGGCCTCGAGAGCAGTTTTTTAGCGTTTCCGAAGATGTCTGAAGGTAAGAAGATTCCTGCTGATACGAAGCTGAGTCTCGAGGAAGAGAAGAATCTGGGGTTCCTGATTGCGATGGCGGAGACCAATACAGAGAAAATCACCAAAGAGATTCTCGAAGGGTTGTCCGAAGATACTGATGACAGCGACAGCTATGATGTAGAAAGTGGTGAAGAAGAGGCCGAAGATCGACCATGGCGGCCAAGTCACACGGTTTTCGGGAAGACCACTATCAAGCAGAGTCATATTGATAATATGAGGGGGCGGTATTTTCGAGATATATCTATTGTGAGGGCTGACGCTGGAGAAAAGACTTCTCCCACCCCCGAAGAAGATGAAGTTGTAATCTTCCGAAGCTTTCTCAAGGCTGGGCTTCGATTCCCCCTGAGCGACTTTGTTATTGAGGTACTGAAAACATTTCAAGTCTACCTTCATCAGCTTACTCCTGAAGCTATCATAAGAATGGGGATGTTTGTCTGGGCTGCAAGAAGCCAAGGTTTAGAACCAAATGCTAAAAGTTTTTGCAACATTCATGAACTGTTATATGAGACGAAGCCGTGGGGAAAAGAACAATATCACAATAATTTTGGGTGTTACAGCTTCGGTGCCCGCTCCGGGTCAAGCCGCCCTGTGCCAACCTTTCGGAAGAGATGGCCCGGAGCCTGGATGACTGAATGGTTCTATGTAAAAAATGACCTAACAGCGCAAGAAAATGTCAAGAGTATCATTATGCGCCCCATCTGGCAACGCTTCGGACTTCGAAGGCCGAAGGTTGAAATGGACGAAGCAGCCGAGGAATGCCAAAGAGCCTTCGGCATAGTCTGCTCTTTCATTGGGACAAGGGACTTGGTCCAAGAGCACATTGCCTTCAGGGTATGGCCACTTGCAGAAAAGTGGGAAATGCCGAAGGAGACCATTAAAGAGTCCGACGAAGGCGGACTGGTCAGACTGAAATACACATTCAAATATGCAGATAAATTTGTTGAACCTGATGATGACTGGCTGAAAAGCATTGAAACATTAAGTGATGAACTACTTGGGGCATATTCGAAGGCCAAAAATACTGCGCTATCAGCAGCCTTCGGAGGCCGAAAGAAGAAAAGGCTCAACCGTGTGTTTGACGCAGTCGGGTTTATGTACCCTGACTATCACTATCCGGTATTGGGTCGCAAAAGGAAAAATACTTCTCCTGCGACAGAAGCTACCACGAGTGCCCCTAGTGAGCCAGCGCCTCAAAGAAAAAAGATGAAGGTGCTCACCCATCGGACACGCTTTATTGAGCCGGCCACAGTGCCAGAATTCATTGGTGAAGTTTCTTTGGCCTCTGAAGCTACAGAACCAGCTCCAGTGCCGAAGATAGTAGAGAAAACTGAAGCGCCTTCAGTAGTAGAAAAACCGAAGACTGAAGGGCCAAAAACATCAGAAATTTTAAGTCCTTCAGCAAATGTCGACACAACAAAAAATCAAAAGGGCCCATCGGTGACTCCAAGAAGAAAAAGAATGGTGAACGTATTGGATGTCTTGGAGACGATTAAGACTTCAAGCACAACCACAAAGGAGTCTGTTGAACTCGCTGAAGCATCTACTGAAGCTTCGAAACAACAAGCTGAAGTTGGGCCTTCAGAGCCCACCAAGGAACAATCCGAGAAAATATCAGAACCAGTCTTGGTTAAAGAAATTGATACTGCCGCCCCCGAAGCTCCGTCCAGCATACGCGATTACATCGTGCGACATGCTTCGGGGAAGAAACTGTCTGAAGAAGAAATCTATGAAGCGAATCACTATGCTAGAGAGTTGAAGTATCCGAAGGGGGCAATAGTATTCAATGGAACAAACGAAGATGATTTCCTGTACTGTCTCCCAGACAATAAGGAATTATCCGTATGCCGGGAAATGGCTAGAAGCATGGGGTTCCCGAAACTCGAAGCTGGATTATGCGCCATGACGAAAGAGGATCTCGCAGACAGTCTTGCATATAATAGCCTAAAGGTATGGAAATTAAACGTTTGAAAAAACTTTTTAATGCGTAATTCATTCCTTTATTCTTATATGGATTCTTTTTCATATAGGGCTTGATTCTGAGCAACGCATTAAGAGCCCAAAAAAGCGCCGAAGATGAAAGCTATGACATTGCGTTTAACAATTTACGCTCCGAAGTTATCAAACTGAGAAACGAAGCTCTGGAAAAGGATAAAATTCTGCTTACACTGGTAGATAAAGTAAAGAAGGACGAAGCTGCTTCAAAAGCCCAGGCCGAAGCCCAAAAGCGTGAAATTAAAGATCTTCAGAAACAGCTAGCTAGAGCCAAAGAAGAACGTGTGCTTGAGGAAACGAAACGAGAACTTAGTGATCATATGGTCAATAAATTGGAGTTAAGAGTTAAAGAGCTTCGTGCATCTCAGAGGAAATGTTATATTAAATCTGTAGAATGCGTGAAAAAGATAAAATCAGGCTTCGCCAGCGTTGGCGCCTTTTCTAGTGAAGAGGACTTTTCAAGAAGCAATCCCGAAGGTCCACTGGACTGGATTAGTCACGAAGCAGAAGCCTTCGAAGAAATTCTGAGCAGCCGCGGTGATATCTGCGCTTTTTCAGGCGCCAGAGGAGTTGCTGCTGTTTTGGAGAAAAAAGGTTGTGAACATATAAAATCCTTAGCTCAGTCCGAAGCTGCCCTGTCCCCTGAAGACATCAAGGATCCCTCAACCGAAGCAAGCATGGTTGGCGGTAAATTCTTCACTGATATCTGGGACAATGGCGGCCGAGAAATGGCGCAAGAAATAATTCAAAGAAGCGAAAAAGGCATCCATGATGCTAGGAAAGTGGCAGAAGCTGCCGAAAAAAGCACAGAGCCCGAAAGGCAATTAGGTATTAATTAGTCGTTCTTATTGTGTTGTAATTTTTATTTCAAACTTTGCTCACGGTTTGTAATAGTAATGAAGAAATGTTCTCTTCCCTCAGAAGCTGCTGGATCGACTGCCGACCCCCACACAAAAGGGGATGATGAAATTAAACAAATGGCCGAAGCTATCATGGACAAAGTTGTTGATCAACTTCTAAATGAAGCCGCCGAAGCAGTATTAAGAGAAGACTAGATGCTATTTAGAAAAAACATTTAAATTGTGATCTATGTAACATTTTGTACATTTGAATGTAATATACAAGTTTCTTTTCATTATTCAATTCTTTACGATGCATGAAACTCTACATACATACCATTTTTGAGCCTTCGGCGAAAAAACACCTTCCCTTCTTTTCATGCTTCGTGAAGAAGACATTCTCCGTTAAAAATTATTCTGATGAAACACGTTCATACTTCATGAAACCATTCTCCGAAGCTATACAATTTCGATATTGCTCTGATGAAGCTCATCCATGCTTCGTAAAAATATTCTCCGAAGCTGTAATCCGAAGATTATCATTGTATTCCCTCGTGACTTTACACAATTTTCCACTTTCTCAAAGCGTCCTTTCGAAGGTTGATACTGTGTCCCCTTCTTTTGCCAAATGCAACATGATGTATGATGCTTATGTTATGCAAAATGATGTGATGATGTTATGTTATGCAAATGACATTTGTTCCGAAGATACACACAAAATATATTCGTAAGCTCTGCATTCCCTTAGGAACGTCTTTGGAGCTTCTTCGCCTTTTACTTAGACGGTATAAGCTCTGCATTCCCTTAGGAACGTCTTTGGAGCTTCTTCGCCTTTTACTTAGGCGGTATCAGCGTTGACTTTTCGCTGTATGCTCTGCATTCCCTTAGGAACGTCTTTGGAGCAAAAAACTTACACTGCGCTCCCTTTGGAACGGCTTTTTGTAACTTCGGCAACTTACTCTGCGCTCCTTAGAGCGACTTTTTGTTGCTTCGAAGGATTTTTAATAATCCGAAGGTCCTCCTTGTTACCGCAAATTTTTAAGCTTCAGCAACTTAAGTCTGTAGAGAAGATAGGTTTTTCTGATAACCAACCACGAAACTATTATATGAAAACTGAAATGTTCTTTATTACACCGAAAACAGAACTTAAACGGAAAAGACTGCTATCAAAGTAGGATATTTTGTCAATAAATGTGCTTCGACTCCGGCACAGTACTGTTGACTGTACGGGCTTCAGATTGCTCTCTGAGGTCCCTTTGGTGCGGAACATATTGGCTCCCTTCTGGCTGCTAGCCTTGTTGCAGCGGAGGTGGAGGCGGGGGCTGTTGCCATGAAGCTTGAGGTTGACTTGCCGAAGCTACGGAGACTGCAGGGTGGTTGCCAACGTACTCCGGGATGTAAGGCTGATGGTACGAAGCAGTATGCATGACCTGCTTCGGCTGTCCCTGTTGCGCTGCAGCTTCTGCTAGCTCCTTTTGTTTCTGGATGGTAACATGGCACATCCTGGTGGTATGGCCCTTGTTCTCACCGCAGAATAAGCAAAATGTCCTCCTTGGTTGATCTCCAAATCTCCCGCCGAAGCCCCTGGCGCCTCTGCCTCTTGGAGCTGGTGGCCGAAAGAAAGTTTGCTGCTGCCCCGAAGCCTGTGAGGAGCACTGCGGCCTGTTCTGCTGACTCCCCTTGTCATCATTTTGGGTTGAGTTGTGAATGGACCTGACATGCCTCGGATAGAATCTTCCCCCGAAGCCCCTGGTCATCTCAGAAAATCTGAAGGCCTCCTCCCTTCTTTGGCGAAAGTCATTATCAGCACGAATGTACTCGTCCATCTTTTGGAGCAGCTTCTCCAAAGTCTGAGGAGGCTTCCTAGCAAAGTATTGAGCTGCAGGTCCAGGACGAAGCCCCTTGATCATGGCTTCGATGACAATTTCATTGGGCACCGTTGGAGCCTGCGCCCTCAAACGCAAGAACCTTCTGACATACGCCTGAAGGTATTCTTCATGGTCCTGAGTGCACTGGAACAAGGCTTGAGCAGTGACCGGCTTCGTCTGAAACCCTTGAAAGCTGGTTAACAACATATCCTTCAGCTTCTGCCATGAAGTGATCGTTCCTGGTCGAAGGGAGGAGTACCAGGTCTGAGCAACATTCCTGACGGCCATGACGAAAGACTTCGCCATGACTGCAGCGTTGCCCCCATACAAAGACACTGTTGCTTCGTAGCTCATCAAGAACTGCTTCAGGTCTGAGTGGCCGTCGAACATGGGAAGTTGGGGTGGCTTATAGGATGGAGGCCAAGGTGTAGCCTGCAGCTCAGCGGACAAAGGAGAAGCATCATCGAAAACAAAATTTCCCTGATGGAAATTGTCATACCAGTCATCTTCGTTGACGAAGCCCTCCTGATGAAGGTCTTTCTGCTGAGGCCTTCTGTTTTGCTCATCATGGGTAAGATGGCGGACTTCCTCAGAGGCTTCGTCTATCTGCCGTTGCAACTCAGCTAGCCGGGCCATCTTCTCCTTCTTCCTTTGCACCTGTTGATGTAGGATCTCCATATCCCTGATTTCTTGGTCTAGCTCTTCCTCCTGAAGCGTCGGGCTGACGGCCTTTCTCTTCTGGCTTCGGGCCTCCCGAAGAGAGACGGTCTCCTGGTTGTGGTCCAGCGGTTGCAGTGCTGCAGCCCCAGCCGCTGAAGCTTTCTTCGGTGCCATAGCGAAGGTCTACAGCTTCCGAAGGTGTTCAAAAAACTCGAAGTGGAAGTGAGTTCACCGGAGGTGGGCGCCAATGTTGGGGACTTGTTCTCAAATGCTTCGGATTAAGAACAAGGCAACATAAAGAGTGTTAAATGTTAAGGCCCTTCGTCCTACCAAACATTATTCCCCTTCGGGAATAATGAGTTCCGGACGAAGGTCACAAGAGACATACCTTCGTAAATATAACAAGTAATAACGAAGGATTCATACAAAACATGAAATGTAAACCATAGAATCATTTCTATTTTATTAACACAGAGAAATAGAAATGATTACAAATTACAAATGTACCTTCGATCTTGAGAGAAGGTAAAAAGTACAAGCGTGACGCAAATGCCAATGCCAAGTCAGCGTGAACAGTACGGGAGTACTGTTCATCTATTTATAGACGCGGGACGCAGCCCACGTAAAATTACATCCATGTCCATTACATTTGTTAATGACTTATGGAAATCTGTCAAGGCCCACGTAGTCTTTTCATCTTTAAGTCGGTTCCCCTTTCCGCTATTGCGACGAAGCTTCCTTGCACACAGCTTCGGCTGTGCACCTTCGTAGAGCTTGGTAATCAGCTCGTCCTTCGTCTGGTTCAGGCTTCGTCCTGACCGTGCTTTATGTTCATAATTCTGAGTCCGAAGATACCTGTTCACATAATCCACTTGGAAAACATTGTCAAATCATGTTTTTGAGGACCTTCGGAGGACGAAGGCCCCCAACAGACGGCGAGGGAGAGGATGAGGTGAGCTCGAAAGTTGTCCTTCCCCCACGCGGGAAAGACGTCGTCGATTCCGCCGTCGGCGGGCGGGCTGTCCGCCACCATTGTCGCTGTCGCGCGGCGGTGGAAGGAGTATCATGTCGTAGTTGCCGTCGAAAGACATGAACTCGAGACTCCCGAAACGGAGCACCGTCCCGGGTTGAAGAGGTCGTTGGAGACTGCCCATCTGGAGCTTGACGGGAAACTACTCGTCAACACGCAGCAGGCCCCTACCTGGCGCGCCAACTGTCGGCGTTCCGAGACCGGGGGGTCCCCGAGCCGACGAGTGAGTGTGCCGCGTGCCCCAGCCCAGATGGGTCGAGCGCGTGGGCGAGCGCGAAGGGGGGAGAGAGAGAGAGCGAGAGCGAGGTGGCCGAAGCCGGGTCGTGAGGGAGTCGGAGAATCCCGCGGCCTTCGTGTTCGTCCCGCGCCCAGGTCGGGTGCGCTTGCAGTAGGGGGTTACAAGCGTCTGCGCGGGTGAGGGGAGCGAGCGGCCCCGAGAGAGCGCCTGCCCCTGCCCTTCGTCCCCGCGAGGCCAACCTTCTTTAAGAAGGCCCTGGTCCTCCCTTTTATAGGCGTAAGGACAGGATCCAGGTGTACAAATGGGGGTGTAGCAAGGTGCTACGTGTCTAGCGGGGGAGAGCTAGTGCCCTAGGTACATGCCAAGGTGGCAGCCGGAGAGATCTTGGCACCCAGCTAGCGTGGCGTCGTGGCTGTCGGAGAAGCGATGGAGCCGGACGGAGGGACAGCTGTCGGAGTGGCTGGGCCCTTGCTGACGTCCCCCTGCTTTCGTAAGAGAGCTGAGAGCCGCCGTCGTCATAGGTCCAGCGGAGTGCCATCATTGCCCATCTGGCGGGGCTAGCCAGATGGGACGTCGGTCCTGTTCCCTGCGGCCCGAGTCGGCTCGGGGTGGGGTGATGATGGCGCTTCCTGTCGACGTGGCGGACTTGTGCCCTAGGTCGGGCGACGTGGAGGCTCCTCCGAGGCCGAGGTCGAGTCTGTCCTGCATGGCCGAGGCCGAACCTGAGCTCCCGGGTCGGGCGAGGCGGAGGTCGTTCGGCAGAGGTCGGGGTGGAGTCCGAGCCCTGGGTCGGGCGAGGCGGAGTTCGTCGTCTTCCGGGGCCTTAGCCCGAGTCCGAGCCCTGGGTCGGGCGGAGCGGAGTTCGCCGTCTTCCGGGGCCTTAGCCCGAGTCCGAGCCCTGGGTCGGGCGGAGCGGAGTTCGCCGTCTTCCGGGGCCTTAGCCCGAGTCCGAGCCCTGGGTCGGGCGGAGCGGAGTTCGCCATCTTCCGGGGCCTCAGCCCGAGTCCGAGCCCTGGGTCGGGC
Source organism: Zea luxurians (assembly GCA_029449295.1). Lineage (NCBI taxonomy): Eukaryota > Viridiplantae > Streptophyta > Magnoliopsida > Poales > Poaceae > Zea > Zea luxurians. The sequence goes on along the minus strand of JAOPSE010000004.1, from coordinate 177,513,165 downwards.
GGAGCGGAGTTCGCCGTCTTCTGGGGCCTCAGCCCGAGTCCGAGCCCTAGGTCGGGCGGTGTTTCCTCTGGCGCTTTTGGCCAAGCCTGGCTGCCCGTCAGTCTTACCTTTTGCGTTAAAGACCCCAGTGACTTGGTCGGTCGGCGTGGTGATTTAGTCAGGGTTACTTCTTATCGAAGGCAAGGCCTCGGGCGAGCCGGAGATGCGTCTGCCGTGAAAGAGGAGGCCTCGGGCGAGACGGAAACATCTTAGGGTCGGCTGCCCTTGCCCGAGGCTAGGCTCGGGCGTGGCGTGATCGAGTCGCTCGTATGGACTGATCCCTGACTTAATCAAACCCATCAGGCCTTTGCAGCTTTATGCTGATGGGGGTTACCAGCTGAGAATTAGGCGTCTTGAGGGTACCCCTAATTATGGTCCCCGACAGAGGCCGATCTAGATGCATGCTTAATAGCTAAGACTAGCATGGGCTGGCTGTGGCATCGCCGTCTAGCACATGTTGGGATGAAGAACCTTCATAAACTTCTAAAGGGAGAACATGTGTTAGGACTAACCAATGTCTGCTTCGAAAAAGATAGACCTTGTGCAGCTTGTCAGGCACGAAAACAGGTGGGGAGCACTCATCACAGCAAGAATGTGATGACAACATCAAGACCAGTGGAGCTACAACATATGGACCTCTTTGGACCCGTTGCCTACCTTAGCATCGGGGGAAGTAAGTATGGTCTTGTTATTGTTGATGATTTTCCCGCTTCACTTGGGTGTTCTTTTTGTAGGATAAATCAGAAACCCAAGGGACCCTTAAGCGCTTTCTAAGGCGGGCTCAAAACGAATTTGAGCTCAAAGTGAAAAAGATAAGAAGCTACAATGGGTTCGAGTTCAAGAATCTGCAAGTGGAGGAGTACCTCGAGGAAGAAGGCGTCAAGCACGAGTTCTCCTCTCCCTACACACCGCAGCAAAACAGTGTGGTAGAGAGGAAGAACAGGACGCTTATCGACATGGCGAGGACGAAGCTTGGAGAATTCAAGACGCCCGAGCGGTTTTGGTCGGAAGCTGTGAACACAACTTGCCACGCCATAAACCGGCTCTACCTACATCGCCTCCTCAAGAAGACCTCCTACGAACTCCTTACCGGTAACAAACCCAATGTTTCTTACTTTCGTGTATTTTGGAGCAAATGCTACATTTTGGTGAAGAAAGGTAGACATTCTAAATTTGCTCCCAAAGCTGTAGAAGGGTTTTTACTAGGGTATGACTCAAATACAAGGGCGTATAGAGTCTTCAACAAATCATCGGGTTTGGTTGAAGTCTCTAGCGACGTTGTATTTGATGAAACTAATGGCTCTCCAAGAGAGCAAGTTGATCTTGATGATGTAGAAGAAGATGATGTTCCAACGGCCGCAATACGCACCATGGCGATTGGAGATGTGCGACCATAGGAACAACAAGAGCATGATCAACCTTCTTCCTCAACAACGGTGCATCCCCCAACTCAAGATGATGGACAGGTTCCTCAAGAAGAGGCGTGTGATTAAGGGGGAGCACAAGAAGAACAAGTAATGGAGGAAGAAGCATCACTGGCCCCTCCAACTCAAGTCCGAGCAACGATTCAAAGGAATCACCTCGTTGACCAGATTCTGGGTGACATAAGCAAGGGAGTAACTACTCGCTCAAGATTAGCTAACTCTTGTGAGCATTATTCGTTTGTCTCTTCTATTGAGCCTTTCAGGGTAGAAGAGGCCTTGCAAGATCTGGACTGGGTGTTGGCCATGCAGGAAGAGCTCAACAACTTCAAGAGGAATGGAGTTTGGAGCCTGGTGCCATGTCCCAAGCAAAATGTTGTGGGAACCAAGTGGGTGTTCCGCAACAAGCAAGACGAGCACGGGGTGGTGACAAGAAACAAGGCTCGACTTGTGGCAAAAGGTTATGCCCAAGTCGCAGGTTTGGATTTCGAAGAGACTTTTGCTCCTATGGCTAGGCTAGAGTCTATTTGCATTCTATTAGCCTATGCCGCTCACCATTTCTTCAGGTTGTTTCAAATGGATGTGAAGAGCGCTTTCCTCAATGGGCCAATTAAGGAGGAGGTGTATGTGGAACAACCCCCTGGCTTTGAGGATGACAGGTATCCCGGTCACGTTTTTAAGCTCTCTAAGGCGCTCTATGGACTTAAGCAAACCCCAAGAGCAAGGTATGAATGCCTTAGAGATTTCTTAATTGCTAATGCTTTCAAGGTTGGGAAAGCCGATCCCACTCTTTTCACTAAGACTTGTGACGATGATCTTTTTGTGTGCCAAATTTATGTTGATGACATAATATTTGGTTCTACTAACCAAAAGTATTGTGAGGAGTTTAGCAGGGTGATGACTCAAAAGTTTGAGATGTCGATGATGGGCGAGTTGAACTACTTCCTTGGGTTCCAAGCGAAGCAACTCAAGGACGGCACCTTCATCTCCCAAACGAAGTACACTCAAGATCTCCTCAAGCAGTTTGAGATGGAGGACGCCAAGCCCGCGAAGACACCAATGGGAACCGACGGACATGTCGACCTCAACAAAAGAGGTAAGTCCGTTGATCAAAAGGCATACCGGTCTATGATAGGGTCATTAATTTATTTATGTGCTAGTAGACCGGATATTATGCTTAGCATATGCATGTGTGCTAGATTTCAATCCGACCTAAGGGAATGTCACCTTGTGGCCGTTAAGTGGATTCTTCGATATTTAGTTGCTACGCCTTGCTTCGGGATCTGGTATCCAAAGGGGTCTACCTTTGACTTAATTGGATATTCAGACTCCGATTATGCTGGATGCAAGGTTGATAGGAAGAGTGCATCAGGGACGTGCCAATTCCTAGGAAGATCCTTGGTGTCTTGGAGTTCAAAGAAACAAACCTCGGTTGCCCTATCCACCGCTGAGGCCGAGTATGTTGCCGCAGGACAGTGTTGCGTGCAACTACTTTGGATGAGGCAAACCCTCCGGGACTTTGGCTACAATCTGAGCAAAGTCCCACTCCTATGTGACAATGAGAGTGCAATCCGCATGGCAGATAATCCTGTTGAACATAGCCGCACTAAGCACATAGACATCCGGCATCACTTTCTGAGAGATCACCAGCAAAAGGGAGATATCGAGGTGTTCCATATTAGCACCGAGAACCAGCTAGCCGATATCTTTACCAAGCCATTAGATGAGAAAACTTTTTGTAGGCTGCGTAGTGAGCTAAATGTCTTAGATTCGCGTAACTTGGATTGATCTATAGCATACATGTGTTTTATGCCTTTGATCATGTTACCTATACATTTATGCAATTTGTTGTTTATTTATGGTGCTCAAGTTGTGCAAGGGATCCTCGGTCCTCACAAGTTCATGTGTGAATGATGCACATATTTAGGGGGAGAAGTGCTACAACTTGACCCTTTGAGACTAATCTTTGTGTTTGAGTTACTTGATGTAGTCTCAAAGGTGCATTGAAAGGGAAAGGTGAACTTGGACCATGCAAAGACTTCCACTGCACTCCCGTATTAGTGTACTCACCTCTAAGTTCATTCTTATGTTCTTATTGCCTTTTGCTCTTAATTGACATTTTTGGTGAGGCAATGGGGTTAAAGGGCCAAAAATGATCATGTTTTGGTGCTTAATGCCAAAGAGGGAGAAATTAAGGCTAAAGCAAATGGATCAGCTACCACTTGAGAATTTTGAAAATAGTAGAGTTAGAATTTTTGATTTGTCCAAAATGCTCTTATTGCAAAATTCTGTCTCTTGTGGGGGAGAATTTATGATTATGGGAAAAAGGGGGAGTTTTTGGCACTCGATCAATTTTTCCATTGGAATATCTCTCTTTGTGCCCAAACAAGTGAGTTTGACTTAGAGATAGGAAAATGAAATTGATTTGCAAAAACAAACCAAGTGGTGGCAAAGAATGATCCAAATATGCCAAATTAGAGTCAAAAACAATTTGGTCCTTATTTGCATCGATGTTGCACCTATTTGTGTTGCTTTTTGATGTGTTGGCATAAATCACCAAAAAGGGGGAGATTGAAAGGGAAATGTGCCTTTGGGCCATTTCTATAATGTTTTGGTGATTAAGTGTCCAACACATATTAAGTGAGTTGTTTATGTGCCAAACAAGCAAGAAGTGCAAATCATGTAACAAGGTATATTTCTAGACTTAGTATATTGTTTTGAGTACTAGCATATGTTGTCTAAGTGCGAGAAATAGGAAAAGAAATGGATTGCAAGACTTGGCTGTGTACAGCCAAAGTCCAGCTCGGTCTGGCACACCAGACTGTCCGGTGCGCCAGGCTGAACTCCGGTGAACAGGCCGCTCTCGGGAAAAGTTTGGCGACGTACGGCTATAATTCATCGGACTGTCCGGTGGTGCACCGGACTGTCCGGTGAGCCAACGATTGACTGCGCCAACGGTCGGCCGCGCAATCTGCGGGCGACGCGTGGCCCGCGCCAACGGTCGGCAGGGGGCACCGGACTGTCCGGTGTGCACCGGACAGTGTCCGGTGCGCCAACTGTCGCGAATCTGCAACGGTCGTCTACGCCAGAATAGGAAAGAGATCAACACCGCACCGTCTATAGTGACTGTCCGGTGGCGCACCGGACTGTCTAGTGCGCCACCCAACAGAAGGCAAGGATAGCCTTCCTTGTTGGCCTCCAACGGCTCCTAGCTGCCTTGGGGCTATAAAAGGGACCCCTAGGCGCATGGAGGAGTCAGCCAAGCATTCAAGAAACATTCTGAGACTTCTAGACTCCAACTTCGCGCATTTGATTCTTTGAGATAGTGACTTGAGCTCCATTTGAGTTGTGAACTCCGTGGGTTGCGTTTTGAGCTCAAGTTGTGACTTGTGTGCGTGATTGTGCTATGACTTGAGTCTTGTGTGCGTTGCTCTCCCCTCTCTTACTTATGTGCTTCTTTTGTGATCATCATTGTAAGGGCGAGAGGCTCCAAGTTGTGGAGATTCCTCGCAAACGGGAGAAAGACAAAGAAAGGAAAAACCGTGGTATTCAAGTTGATCATTGGATCACTTGAAAGGGGTTAAGTGCAACCCTTGTCCATTGGGACGCCACAACGTGGAAGTAGGCAAGTATTACTTGGCCGAACCACGGGATAAAAATCGTGTGTCTCTTGTGTGCTTTACCTTTGATTATCTATGGTCACAAGAACTCGTTTCAAGCTACTTAGCTGTTCTAACTTACATAACAAAGTTTTGTGGCTATAAGTGTTGATTTTTACAGGATCACCTATTCACCCCCTCTAGGTGCTCTCAGGCCTCCCCCCTGCCCGCAGCTTCAAGGATGTTCATCAGCCTTGTAGGGGTGGAGAGCGAGCTGAGTTGTGGTTCTGCCTTCCGCATGAGCTAGTGGCCCCCTTCTTCCTCCAGCATTCGGGGGAAAGGATGTTCACCAGCCTTGCGAAGGAGGCGAACTTAGGCTACGTCGTGCCGGCCGGACCGCAAGCGCCATCAGCCGCCGAGCTTCCAACTCCTTGGCTTGCATGGTCTTGTCGTCACCCCCGTAGGGGGGGCGAGGGCCTCATTGCCATGGCGCATGCGCTGAGGTGGTTGCCACCGCTGGCGAGCCGCTGGTGCAGAGGTGGTCGCCGCCGCTGGCCAGACCACCAGCGCCACCTATCGCTGTGCACCCAACTCTTTGGCTTTAATGGCCTCGTCGTCACCCCCGTATGAAGACGGGGGCGAGGTCCTCTTCGCTATGGCGCACGCGTTGAGGTGGCCACCGCCGCTGGCAAGTCGCTCGGGAGGATTCCGCGAGGACAGTGGCCGCGAGCTTCCAGCGCGACCCTGCTGGCGTCGAGTAGTTTACACCTATAGAGATGGAGCTAGGACTCTGCTTGAAGGCAAATGTAATAACTTTTGCTTTTGTAAGGTACTTTTTTAAGTACTATTTATCAAGCAGTATTAGCACTTATCTGTGTATCACCTGCCCATGTTATATGTGATGTTGTCGACTCCTCCCTGGTACCAGGCCCCCTTGGGATGTAGGATCGATGTGTCGAGGTTGGATAATAGCGTACCTAAAATAGTTGGCAACAACCCCCAAGAGGCAGCCTCGACTGGGACCTGGACCTGTACACAGCTTCGGCTAGGGGGCGTTAGTAGCACACCCATAGGGTCCCTCGTCTGACATTAGCCACCCTTTGATACATGCTCGGGACTCGCAGGATTTAGTCTGGGAAGCCAAGTTGTGTGTCCGGACCCCCTGAATCGCGGCTCTAGATACTAGGACCCCCGCCGCAGAGTGGTGGAGCGTGCAGGCTTATGGTACGGGACCAGGCTAAGCGGCTACACAGCTCTAGACCACCCCAGGAGACGAGTGTCCATTCTCTCGAGCTGGACCCCAGGTTGTCAGACCCACAGGACTATAGCTCCAAATACTAGGGTACCCGTCATAGAGTGGTGGACTATGTAGGCTTACGGTACGGGGCCAGGCTAAGCGGCTACACTGCTCCGGACCACCCCATGGAACAAGCTCCCGTTCCTTGGAACTGGCCTCCAGGCTGCCGGACCTCCCAGCTTTCGTAAGGGGGTCCTAAACTGCAAGCCTAGCTGCTCAATCCGGGTGTCATCATGTCAGAACAGATGGGAACTCTACAGGTGGGTTAGGTAAAAATAATACCCAAAAACTGCAGGATAAAATTGTGGAGCAGGAGGATAAAGTTATCATATAAGCACATCTGAGGGGGTAAATCTCCTTTTTATAACTTGACATGCACGAGTGTAAACCAACATGCCGGGTTTATGAGGGCGGACCTTACCGGGCTGGTGTACACATATGCGAGACCTGATTACAAAAGAAGAAAAACTTAACCCCTCAGACTTGCTTCTATGGGCAGAACTTACGGTGATGCTCCATGCTCCACGGGCTAGAAAAAGGCATTCCAGCTGTAGCAAGGCGGTCACCCCTGGGTCAGCATACTTCCGTCACCTTGAAGGGTCCTTCCCAGCTAGAGGTGGGTTTCCGGATCCCTTCTTGGTTTGGTACTTGTCGTAGGACTACGTCCCGACCCTAGGCTCCCTACTACGCACGAATCATTAGTAGCGACTGGGCATCTGGCTACAACGTGCATTTCAGGTCACCGCTTGACAACTGGGCTCGTCGATGGATTCCACGTCCCTGCGTTGTAGCTGCCTCTACATAGGCCCATGAAAAGACTAGATCCATGGGGAGTCCAGAAGGGCTTCTGGGGGAAGGCAGGCTTCGGCCTCGCAGACCGGGGAGTACGGGCCCCTCGGTGGCCCGTCTAGTTGTCGTCACTGGAGCCAGAGTCTCTAGTGAAAACATCCTTTAGGACCCCCTCTGGTGACTGATACCCGAGGTCCGGTTTAGCCGCAGCCACCTCGTCATCATCGACCCTTTCCTTGCTAGGTCGGCGACGAGGTGGGGAGCCGTCCCCGGAAGACTGCTCGTGTCGCGCGCTGACGCGTTTCGCAAGGTCGATGATCTCACGACACTCTGTGGCGCTGTGGCGACCATTAGGGTGCACAGGGCATGAGCCGCTGTTACCCTTCTACGGCCGTGGTCGTTTGTTGCGGTCGCCCCGGCCCTTAGTCGCAGCTGCAACGACCAGAGCGGCGGAATGCGGCTTCTCGTGGTCGCTGTTCTTTTTCTTCTTCTTTTTGCTGTCCTGCACGGAACGGCACATGAGCCACCCGTCTAGGTAGCTCCGGTCTGTGGCGCCGAGTGCCATGCGCGGCCCTCGGCAGCTCTAGCGCATTTGTCGGCCAGAGCGAAGAGCGTGGAGACAGTCTCCACGTCGTGCGTGGCCAACTTCTCCAACATCTTTTCATCACGCACTCCCTGACGGAAGGCCGTGATGATAGAAGTGTCAGAGATGCGAGGTATAGTACCCCATACCTTGGTGAAGCGAGAGATAAACGTCTGGAGGGTTTCCCCGGGCTCCTGCCTCACTGCATGGAGGTGGGCCTCCACGGCGTGTTGTTGGTAAGCGCTGGTGAAGTTCGCCATGAACAGCCCGCAGAGCTCTTCCCAGGAGTAGACCGATCCTGGGGCAAGGTTCATGAGCCAAGTACGGGCGGGCCTAGACAAGGCGACATGAAAATATGTTGCCATCACAGCGGTGTTTCCACCTGCCGCTGTGATAGCCGTGATGTACACCTACAGGAATTTTGATGGATTTGACGTTTCGTCGTACTTTTCCGACAGGTGCGGCCAGAACTTGGGTGGCCAGGACGCCGCGCGGAGATGATCTGCGAGAGCGGCGCAGCCCATGCCAGCTAATGGGACACCTGCCTGGAACCGAGCGCCCACTAGGGTTTGCGGTGCTACCGCAGTGAAGTCTTTATCGAGGTTGCGACCCTCGACGCTTTGCTGGCGCTCTCGCGCCCTTTCCAGAGAGACGCGGGCACCCTCGCCCGCACGCCTGCGGTTGAGTTCTGCCTGCAGGTCATTAGACCTCTCCAGAGAGACTGGAGCGTCCTCCACCGCACGCCGACGATTGAGCTGCACCCACAGGTCTTCAGTCGGCGCTGCCCTCACCGAGGGTGAGCGCACAGACACCGACGCCTCATGTTGACGCCGGGACGACCGAGGTCTGGGCCTGGTTGAGCCAGAGTGCGCCATGCCGAGTAGACGGTCGACATCGTCTCGCCACTGCACGAAATCTTGGTGCTCGACGATATGAACCATGGTGTCGAGCAGGAAAACAAGCAAAAACCTAAAGCCAAACCCCCTACCTGGCGCGCCAAATGTCAGAGAGGAAATTCTCCGGCCGGGTGGCAGAGTGCACCCGCCCTAAATCCTAAGATGAGGAGGGGCCTAAGCATTTTGCTTGTTGCGAGATTAGGAGACCAACACACAAGAACACACAAGAGTTTAGAGTGGTTCGGGCCGCCGGAGCATAATACCCTACTCCACTGTGTGTTGTATTGCTCGTGAGTTTGAGTTGTGTGTGGGATGGCTTGAGTCTGAATGAGGATGCCTTGTAACGTAGTGTGCCCTCCCTTTTATAGTCCAAGGGGGGCACATATAAGGGTGCTGAGCCCCGGCATATGGGCCTAGGAATATAACGGATGTAATACTTAGAGCAACTAATGCTAGTCGCCAGTGCAATCTTCCCGCGTCCTGGTTTCCGCAGTCTGCGTAGCATTGGCGTGCAGGGAAAGCTTCCCTGGCAACGTACGAGTGACGATGGATAGGCACAGTGCACCTTACAGTGCGGGCGTACTGTTCGACAATGGAATGGACAGGCACGCCGCCTGTAGGATGGCCTGGGCGCTGCCTGCCAGCTAAGTGGACAGGACACATTAAATGCTGAAGGGGCACATCGCTTGTCAGGGGGTAGTCAGGCGGCACGCCGTCTCCATAATAAATGCAGAGACAGCGCGGCCCAGAGGTCTTACGTCAGGCCCCGCCCGCGGGCTTATGTCACGTGCGGTAGGCCACGTGGTAGCATCGGGCCTCCGCCTAAGCGGGGAGCAGTAGCGTTATGCAGACAGGTCCGCACCAGGCTGGGCCTAGACACATGTCGGCACCGGACCCCTGCCTGAGCAAGGCCTGGGTATTTTCCCCAGAGTTCCGGGACCCGGCTGCGGGTAGCCCGGACCCCATGTAGAGGGGTACGGGACCCGACTCGGAGGTCCGAGTTGCGCTCGCGGGTGTCTTGGACCTTGCTCCAGAGGTCCGGTCTTCATGTACAGGGGCCCGACACTTTCCCATGGGGGTCCGGACCCACTGTTGGCATCTTCGAGTGTATCGTTTTCTCTGGCCACATGGCGACCCTAGGGCCATCCACATGGCGGAGTCGGGTGTTGTTCACTATGTGACTAGAGATAGCCACGTGGGCACCGCGTCTTCATGTTATAGTAAGGGGTACCCCTGATCCAGGGTACCGACAGTATGGTAGATCAAAGATAAAAGAGGGTCAATAAATAATGACAGAAAATCAAGATGGGGCATATGGGCACCTATATTTAGTAGCATGAATTACGATTATTGGCACACGAAAATGCTTGCAAGGACAATCTAGGTAACTAATAGCTATATTGCAATATCAATTCATAAACCTTGTTATTATTTAAACATAATATAAATAGTGGATACAATCACAAATAAACAGATTGTCTAATTTATCAGTTCTACTCTTAGTTATGTACCAAGTAATAAGAATAATTTATTAAAAAATCCAAACCATCTTATAATCTAAAACGAAGGAGTAATTTCTATTATAAGCTAAATGCAAAGTAAATAACATAACAAAGCACTGATAAACTTACCTAGTTCATTAACATATGAACTGAATAGAAAAAAGCAGAGAAAAATCCAACGGGGAAGATGCTCCAAACTCTTACCATTGTTGGTGTGCATCATATTCGCCTACTCGGTTTAAGAAGAGAACTGTCGGTGTTGTGTATGAGTTCTTGCATAGCAGTGGCTAGAGAAAATTAAGGATATATAGAAAAATCCACTTTCTATGTATATGAACTGTGGCTTTCATTGAAACAAAAAAAGCTCGTGATTATCCGAAAAAGTATGCAGTGCACAGTGTTGAAGCTGGATATCATTCATGGTAAGTGTGACATGCAGAGACTTCTTGGGTTCAGGAACATCAGTTGAACAGAAATAGAACTCTGTTGTGTGTGTAGCATGTTCACTAAGGGCTGCCAGGCTCAATGTTCATGTGAATTAGGATGATTGTGCTTGCACTAGAGCTATCTGGAGGCAGATTGAGGTTAACAACAACATTCATGTTATTACCATTAACAAAAGAAGGGTATTCCACCTACAATACAATTGCAATTCAGATCATTAGTTTGGTTTGCAGGAGCTGTTGCATACGAAGAGGTAGCGAGCAACAAAGCAGGCAGAGACTTCTTAGGTTCAAGAACATCAGTTCAACAGAAATGGAACTCTTTTGCGTGTTTAGCATGTGCACTAAGGGTGAGTCAGCAGGCTCAATGTTCATATCAATTAAGTTGGTTGTGTTTGAACTATACCTCTCTGGAGGCAGATTCAGGTTAATAGCGGCATTCCTGTTATTGCCATTAACTAAAGAAGGGTATTCCACCTACCGATACAGTTGCAATTTATAACATCAGACAACATAATGAAATTACCAAAGAGTGAACAAACATATTTTTGAATTTCAGTGGGGTAACAACCTGGATATGAACCCAAACTCGCTCACCAAATTTCTGACTAAAAAGCAAAGCCAACTCCGAGGAAGATATGTATGTACATGGCCTTGTAGGTTTCACAAAATCAACAACAACATCAATCTCTTTCTCCACAGGAATCTTCACACAAAAAAAAACTAAGAATTTCTTCCAGTTCTACACCTTGCAACCTAATTTGCAATCGAAACAACACCAAGCAAACATGTGTAAAAGCAATGAGTTTGTATAGCTACCTCTAATGGAACAGATGTTTGCAACGCAAGCTGATAAGTTGCATGCATAATGGCTAGACAACGGATCCATTGTTATCCAGGCGGCGTCATGGCCGGCGAGAGAAACGGGCGCCCTGCTGCGGCGGTCGCCGACTGAGGACCTCCTGGACTGTCCGCCATTTACCACACGTCCACACCAGCGCATACGCCCTGGCCAACATCGAGAAGGGTGGCCCCGTGGCTGCACCGGCTGAGGGCGCGGAAGGCGTCATGGCCGGCGGGAGAACCGGTGTGATGGGCAGCCTGCTGCAGGGGTCGCAGATCGAGAACCTCCTGGACCAGTCGCCATTTCTGAGTTGACGGAGGGCGACGGATTCGCGTTCCCGAAACTAGCGGCTGTGTTTTGTAGGGGGCTCCTGGTGGTGGACCACACTGACACTACGCCGACCTTGTAGGGGATGCCACTCCGGCCCACGCCGGCATGGCAGTGGCGTTTGAGGGAGGTGGGAGGGGGTGAAGCTGTTGGCAGCAGCGGGAGCCGCCGCTGTGGCAGCGCTTGGTGGCGGGGGAGGAGGAGGTGGCGCTGACTCCGACCGGGTCCCTGGCAGCGTCTCGAACAGGCAGTGGCAACGATGGGGGGTCGTCGCGGAGAGGAAGATGCATAGGAGTAGATGTTTTTACCATCATCTTGGCTCTAGAACCATCTTGACTTGTCACGACAGCTGCTGCAAGAGAAGGTAGTGAGGGCTTACGGTCATTGGAAGGCGATCCGTTGATCAGAAATCTCACGCGTGAAAACATTTTAGGTGACGTGGACACTGTGAGAGAGCCCGTTTTGTACCAGCTTTCATATATAGGAAATAACCAAGCAGAGGCCGCGCCTTCCATAGCCAAGACAAGAGCGGGGGCGCCCTCTCTGCTTCGTTCTGTGAACTTTTGCCATCTATTATAAAACTGTTTATTTCTCAAGTCTTGACTAACATTATAAATCTCGGCTACTTATAAAATGTTTGTTTTTATTTTAAACCTGTGCCTTTTTTTTTTAAAAAAAAGACGGAGCGAGTACTGTTGCGCTGTGCATCTCCATAATCCCACGGTAACCAATCCGACTCGAATCCAACATGGCTTCTGCGATCTGCGGTTCCTTTGGGTTTTCGGTGCCTGCGCCGGCGCACATCCACGGGACCAGACGCCCGGGCCGGACCCAACGTGTCTGGTCGGCTACAAAGATTTTTTTTCTTAAAAAAAATCCCTTTTCCAAGATATCTAGCATATATTAACGCCGCCTAACCAGTGAGCAGTGACCACACCCTGGTTGTATTAGCCCTAACTTTTCGCGGAGCTAATTACGACCGATCCACTTAGCACGCTGGGTGGCACCATGTCCACCATGCATTCGATCATCTGCCCCACCACACGATCCATTGAGGCGATCGATCGTGCCAAGAAATATGTGACGGTGGACGGCATGATCGAGCTGGCCCGGCCACAAATCATGGCAGAATCATGTACTGCACTCGTGTGCATGAGCCATGAACAGTTGAGCACCAATCCTCTCTCTCTCCCCACGTTGCTTCAGCGGGTCTTGAGTTTTTTTAGCTTCATGGATATAGTGTTTCGACTGTGGACCAGCGACAACAAAAGTGAACGGCCGGACGGTGGGCCTTCTCTCGTAGACCTGTTTCCGGTTGAACCGCTTTTAGAAACGGTTCAACCGGTCCCTGTCCATCAGCTGTCGCGAGGGATAAACCACACTCCAGTCTTCTCTCTTCTCTCACTTATTCCTCTCCTCAGGTTCAAAAAGACAGCGTCTCCTCACCTCTCTCCTCCAAAGAAATCACCTCCTCGTTCTAGATCCCGCGGAGTTCAGTTTGAGGGCCAAGGGTTGTTGGATTGGATCTCTCTCATCACGTGCCCCTCCCGCCCTTTCTCAAGTTTCAAATCTTCATTTGCACGGGAACTTCTCTTCTCAAGGTATTTTACCTTTTCTATCCTCGATCTACTTTTTAAGGCATTTAAGTCGAATCCCTTTGGTGCCAAGGCTCACACTGCAACATGGAACAAGTGCTCAAAAGAATTCGAAGTTTTCGATGGATAGTTTGAGAGAGAGAGAGAGAGAGAGATCTCTCGTTGCGGCTTTTGACTGTGCAAGGGCGGCTGAACCGCCCCCACACAGTTTAGCCCCACTCTCGATCCTATTCTTGTCAAGTTTCTTTTCTCAATCAATCTAGGCTCACCCCTTTTGTGTTTATCCTTCTCTTAGAAGATGGTCCGCAGAAGAAATCCGTCCATTATTGAGGGAAGCGAAGGTGAAATGGACAATCAAATCGAAAGTGAAGAAGAAATTCATGAGAAACGTCCTCGCCGCTTTCAAAACGGTGGAGTCAACAGGCAAGCTCAAGGTGACTGTGAGAGCAGCGCTCGGCCCCAAACTGTTCACGCAACAAGAGGTGAGAGATTTCCCTCTCGTCGGCGAAAATTCGCAGGGCAATGCCCTCGCCGTGTGGCAGATCCAAATGCGGATGAACCAGCTAGTGATGATGATGGTAAAAAAGATGATGTTGTAGCACTTCCTCCGGATGATGCTCCTCTCATTAGGGATCTTGTGCTACACAAGGCCAAAGCCCGTCGTAATCCAAATGAACCTCAAATGGATTACAGTGCGGGCAGCAACAGTTTGCTTCAATACATAAGGTATGAAAATCCAATGAAGTGGGCAAGAGATAATCGAATTGACGGTCACAGATTTTGGAATCTCTTTCATGTGGACTTCTACAACTCAGTAATCATGACTAAGAAGCACCAACCTATCATCAAACAAAGATCTATAAATTGGGCTGAATGTGAGCAGATGAGAGATAAGGAAATGGCTAGAGCTCTGCGAGCATGTGAGGCTAAAGGAATGAAGAACATCATGCTTTTCTCTTATGATTGGAACGACGAAGTGATAGCCCAATTTTATTCAACTCTATGGGTGAAGCTGAACAGTGATGATTTGGGTGCCTATGCCTATCCATACATGAATTTTAACATTGAAGGACAGTGGTATAAGGTGAGCTACCGGCGCTTTGCTCATATTCTTGGGTTCACTGATTCTGAGATTCATCCTGATCGTAGATGCATCCACAACTATTCTCTTCCACCTCGTGCCGAAGTAATTGACATGCATGTGGTGCCTACTGACGACATGTGGAAAACTACAAATCTGCAAGGTTATTACAGGTATCTGAACTCCATGTTCCGTGCCACTCTCATTCCTAAAGGAGGAAATCAAGTGAATGTGCATGGTGAAAGTCACGTTCTCCTTTACTTCATGAAGCCAAATAAGAATTTCAGAATTAATGTGTTTGACATGATCTGGAAAGAAATTATCCATGCCTCTTGGAACACATCTAAAGGGTGTGTGCATGCTCCTTTCATAATGAAAATGATTGAAGTGGTGTCTCAAACTTATTTTCAAAAGGACAGCAAGCATGTCAAGTACACACCTTATTGGATTGATCCAAACAACCCAGCCGGCAGATCAAAAAGGGCACCCACCTCAGCTGAGCCTGGAGCTTCTTCTTCATCCTCCGAAGAACCTGCTCCAGCTCCACCTCTTCATCCCTCTTCTTCTCGGGCTGCCGCTGCCTCTCGCCCCATGAGCCGTGGTGACCAAGGTAAGCAAGGAGGTCTTAAAGCTTTACTCAAGAAGGGGTTCAATGCCATGTTTGCCATATATCGAGAGAACTCAATTCACACAGCTGAGCTTGTACGAAGAACAATGGAGTTGGATCAGAATTTTAGACGTCATGTCGCTGGTCAACCGTTGCTTCCAGTTCGTCCGTATAATCCTCCACCTCCTATGGCCGACACTCTTGATCAGTGGCATCAACAAACTTATGGAGTTCCCTTCAGTGCGTCCGACCAAGAAATCTCTGAGGATGAAGCAGTTACTCCTCCTGCTGCTTCTGCTTCAGTTCCTCCTACTCCTCCTGCTGCTTCTGCTTCAGTTCCTCCTCCTCCTGCTTCCGCTCCAGACTTGGGCACCTACTTCTTTGGTGATCCTAGTGGTGGTCATGGTCCCTATGGTGGGTGGTGATCTTATTTTTTTTCTTCATTTTGGTTGCTTGATGCCAAAAATGGGGAGAAGTTTGTGATATCTTTGCTCTTTTATCTATCTACCCACTCTTGTTGTGAGTTGTGAGAGAGAACTTCAACTCTTGGGATGTAAAATAACTTTGTGATTGTGTGCTGATCTCAAAAACATCTAGCTTGTAATAGTAAATTAGGTGAACTTATTTCATTATGATGAATTTCTGTTATGCTAAGTTTTGTGTCATTTACTTCTCTTTTGTTTGTGGTGTATTGTTGTTATTATTTTTTTGGGTGTATGTCTTGTCATATGCATTTGTTTTATAGACATTTTATATGACATCTTGTTGCACCTCTCAAATACATGTGCATTATGTGACCTCTACACTTTCTCTCTAAATGTGATGCATGAATGGCATATGCGGCCAATTCTTGTGAAATTCATCACATGCACACATTTAGGGAGAGTCATAAGTATTAAAAAATCTTGTGTTTATCTTATCTACGTCACTTTTAATTATTTTATCATCAATCACCAAAAAGAGGGAGATTATAAGTGCAATTAATCTTTTGAGGGTTTTAGTGATTGAATGTCAAAGAGATTAAAAGTACTAACAACTTTATGTGAGCATGTGTATAGTTCTTAATATCCTGTGAAGTGCTCATGCTCATGCCAAAGAGTCAAAAGAGCATGAAACGTCTATGTGAAGTTATGCAGGACCCAAAGAAGATATATCATGAAGAGCGAATCACATCCAAAAATCTTTTGAGACATATTCAAGATTAAACTCAATACTCAAGAATCGAGATCTTGGTTGACTTTTATTTATGTCATTGAATATAGGAATCGTCATACTATCAAGAGGGATCAACATATGGTATTGGCGTTGTTGCTAAAGCTCACACTCTTTATTTTTGAGTGAACTATTTTATTTCAGCTCCACTGTGATTGAAGTGGGCTGTTCAACCAGTCCTTGGCCCACCTCAACCTTGTTTGTCTTTGGTCTCCAGTAAGTACCTTTACTGCAACTGTTGTGGTGATTGGTATTTAAGCATATGGGATGGATACAACAATCTAGTCGTCATTTTACAGGACAAGTGGAAACTTGTTTAACAATGACCCCGCTCCACCATCACCACTAGCACCAAATACCCCTCCCTATTGGCAACCTGATGTTCCAGCTTACCCATCCCCATACTTATATTTAAACTCCACTCTGCGAACAGTGCATTCTACGATGCAGAACAATGTAAAATAGTACATATGGGTAATCTGCTGGAGTCGGCCTAAAGTCTAAGATACCCCAACCGCAAATGGTGGCAGACACTCCAAACTTGGTGATGGTGCAGTTGCAGGAATCGTAATATGTTTTCTGGATGTTGGTGCAATAGTTGCATTCCTTGTAATCAAAAGGAAATCTTGGAGGTTATCATGGGGACAAGACCTGGAACAAAATGAACCTCTCAGCCCTCTTGCTTCTGGACTTACACGTAAGTCTTAAGGTAGTTGTGTTTTCATCTTTATTGCTGCTGCTGTTCTAGTAGGAACTGTAAACTCATTATCTTTACAGATGAATTCTGCAATTTCTCCCTTCTGTATTCTTTTCTTTGTGGAATATGGTTAAATAATGTGTTATCATTGTGTCTAAAACCATACTTTTCAGAGATGAAATCTATCAAAATCATAACGACAATTGGTAAAGAAGAACTGCAGAAGACTGTTTAGATGAGTTTGAAGCCGCCAACAAAAATTGACCTCCACAAGTCCTTTGATGAAAGTGACACCACTAACAAGTCCATCTCAAGGAAAGTAAGTTTGTCTTCCATAACAATACCTGCATAGACGGTGGCAGACCTTCAGGTGCAACAGGCAGCTTCGGTCCTGACAGTCTTATCTGTGAGGGGTCGTTAGGCCCCGCGTTTACAAAGCGAAATTCGGTGATCAGAAGGTATATCGCTAATTCTTACATGTTGAAACCAACTATTAGGCTACTGTATCTTGATGATATGCTTCATTTCAGATTCACGAATTTCAAATTATGATCAAAACTATTGCGATATCATCACTTTCTGGATGGTAAATTTCAGGTAATGGCTGTAAAGAAAATAAACTTTTCTGCATTTCCATGCCATCCTTCAGATTTGTTCGTTGAGTTAGTTGCAAGTATTTCAAGGCTAAACCATCCAAACCTTGCTGAGCTTGCTGGTTATTGCTCAGAGCATGGACAATGCTTGCTGGTATACGAGTTCATACGATTACCATAACTTGTCGGTTCTAAAAAGTGGGGGCTGACAATGACAAGCCTGCACCACTTTAGTGCCTCAAAACATTTGTTGTTCTGAACTGCAGCATGCCTAGCTGTAGCACTAGCAGCACACGCAGTCATTGCTTGCCCTCCGAACTTTTTGCAGGTCCCGACCGCGGGCCGAGCAGTCACTTGTCCGATGGGCTACTCCGCAGCCGCACGACATCGACGCGCTGGAGCAGATGGTCGACCCCGCGCTGCGAGGGCTGTACCCGTCCAAATCCCTCTCCGGCCCACCCGCTTCGCCGACGCCATCGCTCTATGCGTTCAGGTGAAGAAGTATCTCCAGTCCATCCAGCTCGATCTCATTGCCCCTATTCTATACGGCAGTGGCATTTCTGGTGCTGTGGCTGAATTGCTGGCGCCGGCTGGTTCCTGCAACCTGCAGCCCGAGCCGGAGTTTCGGCCGCCGATGTGGGAGGTCGACAGGTCGTGCAGTCGCTGGTGCGCCTGGTGCAGAGGGCGAACATTGCGAGGACGCACACGACTACACGAGAACCAGAGCCACTCGCGGCGCCACGGCGAACCCGTTACTGCTTCAAGAGTAAGACGCAACTTGCCGCGCTACTGCTTCATGATGGCTTTTTGGGGAAAAAATGAGAGAAAATAGTTTAGTTTGGATTTGAGTGTGGCTTAATTTCGAATTTCACATAATAATTTTCAGCATGTTTGTTTGGCTTCCTTCCATTTATATTAGATTCTACTGTTTCTACAATATTTTTATCCTTATAGATTATAGTTGTATTAGTCTAATTAGCTGACTTTAATACGAAGTGAACAGTAACATTCGCCTTTTGGTTAAACCATGAGTTCAAACTTAGTTTGAACACAGCTTCAGATAGTGTAGACAGAACGAACTTAAGTAGTTTCGTGTGTAGTTCCAAAAACTAATTAAAGATGTTTCTGCTTACAAAATCATTTTCTAGATGAGAACGTATCCTGTGCTCATGGAGTTCTTGTGCTCACATGAGCATTTTAAATCTGGTGCCTTCATTTCTCGTCAAGCGGTGAGGACAACAGTGGCACACAGAAGAGATAGGCGGCACGGCACAACAAAGGTGGTCAAGGGTGACACACAGAAGAAACTAGAAAATGTCTATTCACACTTGGATGAGAAATAAATTGTAACACCCCTGGTGTTACTATAACTAAAACCTGAGCATGGCATCATGAGCATGGGCATTGCATATGTTTCACACACCTAGAGTGCATTCACTAGGCAAAAATTTCAAACAAGTTGTATTGTTTTAAAGTTTTACAAATAGGACCCTGGTTAAAGAACTTAACCCTAAATAGTGGTTAAAGGGGTAAAACTTAACCAAAGTTGAGAAAACCTAAAGGCTTTAGGGTAAAAGTCATAAAGTGACCCCAACAATAAAGTTGAATCACATTTATACCCCTGGGATAGTAAAAACCCTAATTGGAACTCTGGAAAACCCTAAAACTAAACCCTGGGGGCTTATGTGCAAAATTAGCCCACTTTTGGGCTAAAGTGCAAAAACCAAGCCAAATAAGTATTTTAAGTCCTTTGGTTCACAAACATGTGGACTTGAAAGCCAAACCCTAAGTTTTGGACCTAAATGCAAAATGGACCACATTTGAGTTTACTCTAAGTCTGAAAAATTAGTAAATTGGCTCAACTTTGGGGCTTTGTATCTTTCTGGATATAGAGTTTTTGCCCTAGGTCACCACATCAAAGTTGAAGACCAATAATAGGAGAACAACTTTGCTAAAGGGTGCAAGCATAGTTGTTATGAGAAATTTGGAGAAAAACCCAGTCCAAAACGGGCTGTCAGACTGTTTGAAGCTGAATTTCAGAGTTGCAGTGCTATGAGGTGAACTTTGAGCTCGATTTTGATTTGGATCCTGTGCTCAAATGTGTTCAAGTCCTATAGTTGGATTGTAGCTGGTTTGTAGCTCTAAAACTTTACTACAGAGAGTTGGCTTAGCTTTTACACAAAAATTTGAGAAAAATGGACTCTAAGTTGGACTGTCAGTCACTCTGAACCGGTATTCCCATGGTACAGTAGACCGAGCGGATCAGGCTGCCAGCGCGGCGGGCTCGTCGCTGGTAAGTCGTCGCCGGTGGTCGATCCGTTGCTGTGATTCGTGCGGACAGTGTGGATAGCGCTTGGAGCTCACCGCCGGGGATAAACTTCAGCCATTAAACAACTCCGGCCACCGTACCATCGTTACCGCGACGGATGTGGATTACCTCGCCGGTGACCGCCGCTTCCCGGCCTTATGCCGCGTGTCCAAGCCTTTCCACCGCGTCGCCATGACTCCCTCTACCTGTCCCATCATCGCCGGGGAGCTTGCCACGGCAGTAGCCACGAATTCACCGCACCTGCGTTCTTCCCTATCTCCGGCCGCCGCTCATCTTCATCCAAATTGAGCACCACCGCCCGCGAACACTATAAATTGAGCCCCTGGGCAGCTGCGCTAAGCCATCCCGAAGCTATAGCACCCGCTCCCACCCTCAATCCTCCACCAGCACGCGCGAATTTCTAATTCCCCCCAAATCCAGTCTCCGCCACCGTGAAAACAACCGTACTGCGGCCAGCACAATCCCGGTCAGTTCATCTCCTATGCCTTCTCGTTTGAATGCTTCCACAACCCCGTGATGCTCACCGACCCACCCAATTGAATTATACTGCCACCAATCTTTGGGAACGCGTTGTTCTTTGGATCACCCGCACTGTCACCGTGGCCGGGACGTTGTAGTGCGCCATTGGTGAAATTGATTTAGGGGAAGTGTTCGGTAGGAGTTTAATTGTGTCCCTGTCGCACGGGAGCTCCAGCCATGGCGTTGGTCGGCCGGAATTGGCTCGCTGGGGTGCGGCGAGGGCTGTTCCTCGTCGTGGACCCCCTCTGGGAAGGATTAGAAACCCGAGAGCGTTTCTGTAGTTTGTCAGCGACACAGTGTAACAGTGAAGAAGCTCGTTTTCCAATTAGCCAAACCCCGAGGGCTTTTCTGCAAAGCCGCCAGTGCGCGCGCGCGGGCGCGAGCGCTTTCCCTCTGGACCTGGGCTGCTGGGCTGAATCCGGCCCAGTCCTGTTTAACCCTTTTCCTTTTCTTTTTCAGAAAAACTTTAGAAATATGTAGAAAAATGTAGAAAAATGCTAAAATTATGAGACCAATTTTCCTAGGCTTGTTATTTTCCATAGTATTTAATAAAAATAGTTTTATGATTTTTAGTTTGAACAGGGAATTTTAGGATATTTAAAATAGCCTAAACTATTGATTCTGGATTTTTAGAAAATAAATAATAAGTCCAAAATTTCCCAAGCTTTTTATGTGAGCTTATCACATTATTTAGAAGCCATGGGTAGAGTTTGGTTTGATTTGGACCTTGTTTGATCACCAAACCCCAAAACACCCCCCCTGCCCTATGAACTCCTTTACCGACTCCGGAAACCCTAAGTTCCCGGAACTCCGTGAAGGAAAGTTGTATTCAAGACATAAATAATAAGTTTATGTTACCTTTGCATCCTCATGAGCATTCCATGACATCCATTCTTATGCATGTATATGATTATATTAGAGCAAGAAGAAGAAGAAGAAGTTTTTGAAGAAGGGATACCACCCACCTCTGATCCTCAAGCGGATAACTGCTTTTATTTTGATATCTGTGGATCCGAGCAAGACACCTCTGATAACAAAGGCAAGCCCCGGTGCATTTGCCACCTTCCTTGATGTTTTTAAAATCTTTCTCACTTGATTGATGCATTAGGTGATAGGAGTTGATTGATTAAACAATTCCTGCATTACCTTCCTTGATCTTGATTACCCTCCTTGAAATCCTGTTTTTACAAAAAGGTTTTATTATGCTTAGTATTGCTTTAGAAAAACAAAAGGATTTGTTTTACAAAAGATGTTTGGCAAAGTGGGAGGGATGTTTTCAAAAATAAAACTTGATGGTGAATCTGTCAAAGACCTTGATGGATTCAACATCCGGAAAAGATGTACCTCTGCCAGGTACCAGACTTTGGGTTTTAAAGGATTAAGCTGAGACCGGGCGGGTGACTTGCACGAGAAGAGAGTCTCGGTGTAGTGTCTCCGTCTGAGTCGATTAAGGACCTTGTCGATGTAGGCCTGCTGACCGAGGACCCTTTAACTGGTCACATGCCTCATCATGGGTAAGCCTTGCCTCGGGCAGACTAAGGCCGGAATAAGATAACACGAAATGGGAGTGGAGCGGTGGCGAGAGTAGCGTGTACCCTCCGTGGCAAGAGGCTGGACGGTGGTGTATCTGTGCTCTCGGTTTGCGTGAACCTGATCCGGTCTTAAGAACCCCGGTGGCGGGTTGACATATGCAAGGGTTAAGTGCTACATATGTCGTGTGATTGGAGATCCTCAGCTGAGTATAATCGATTCGGATCGCCGTACCTCCGCGGTTATGGAGACTTGGCCACTGACTTACACGTAGCATTCCACTAAAGATGATGGGTTTTTGTTAAAGAAATTGGCTAGTGCAGGACCAGTGATTGAACTAGGGTAGAAAGAACTCTAGTGCAGGTAATTTTACCTAACTTGACAAATAAAATTGGATTTTTAAGGATCCACTTTAGTAAGCATCTTTGCAAAACAGAGTCTTTGACTATTGGAAGCCTTACCTTGACTCCCATATAACCAGCATACCCTTGAGAGTCTTTTCCTTAGTCGGGTAAGACTTGCTGAGTAATTCCATACTCAGGGTTTATCCCTTTGTTGTTTTTAGGTGGGGAAGTAGCAGACTTTTGCTGCTTCTGTGCTAAGGTGGTTCCCAAGGAAGAAAACCAAGACTGAAGTGCGGGAGGACTCGGTCCTCCATCTAGAATCTTTTGTTATAGTCTTTCGGGAGAAGTTTGTGTCTCCCTGGTTTGTATAATTATTACTTTTATGCACTCACTTTTAGAACTGGTCTGTAATAACTTAACTTGAGCTTACTTTGGAAATAAATGTAAGTTTATGTAAATCGCTTCCGCATATCTTTATCTCCGATGATCTGTAATGTCTGCAAGACGGGTGAAACGTTCCTGGTGAGGTAAGGAAAGATACCGAGCTTGTCAAGTAACTTAGGAACATCTACAGGGTGTCTGATGTCTGTTAGACAAGGACAACTGTAGGTGGGCCTGATTACTTGGGAGGTTCCGTCACAGCTGGTATCGGAGCGTAGCCCTTCTTTGCAGATATTAAGGCATCTTCAAAAAGATTTTCAAAAGTCTTACCTAAAGATTCTTTTCTCTTCTTACCTAAGTATTCTGAAGAGTTTATCTTAAAGACCAGATAGGAAGAGTGCAATGTATAGAAGGTTGAATCAACCAAGGTTGATTCTGTACTTACTCATGCATCATGCTAAGAATTATACTAATAAATTTCCCCTTTAGAAAATGCCGCCGCGCACAAGAAAGACCGCACGTAAGTCGACTGGACCACTTGGAGTGCCTCGACATCAACTTGCTCCGCGAGATGTAGATAGTAGTAGCGGGAGCAATGATCCTATAGGGGATCTGGAAGCAGAAGTAAGCAGGCTCCAATTGGAACTCCGCCGCAGGACAGCTATATGGATTGGAGATGGTGACCGTATAAATGAATTACGAAGAGACGTTCGCCATCTACAAGACCAGCTGGCCGATCGGGATTTGGCACTCGATTGGGCTGTTCAATCTCGTTCATTGGCATGGGCCAAGGAGGCAAAGGCTCAGGCCCGAGTCAAAGAACTCAGCTCAGCGGTCGACAACCTGCAGGTTTACTGCAACACATTGCATGAAGAAGTCCATGTGCTCTACTCGCAACTACACCCTAGTGAGCCTACACCCCCTGCTGAGGCGGAAGCCGGACCTTCTCACGTCGCGGGACGCGCGTTGGGTGGGGAATTAGACCTGTATGAACCCCCTCCTTCTTTGAGGTTGGTTGACGTCTGGACTCCCACACCTGATGATGAGGCCGCCAAAAGCAATGGAAAACAGGACTAGTGGTGTAATAAGAGTAGAGTAGTGTATTGTATGGTGTACTGTTATATTAGAGTAGTGTATTGTAGGGTGTACGGTTGTATAATAGGTTAAACTTTTGTAAAATGGGTAATGTATCCTGTTGTGTAATGTCGAGTCTGTACCATTACTCTTTACAGTAATGTAAAACGGAAGGTTTTCTTTGGCACATTATGTTTATTCAAATGTTTTTGCCTCAGATGCCGACCCGGACTCGCGGACAGGATGCAGCTGGAACATCCGGGGGTCGGGATGCTACCCCGAATCCACCTCCCGTTCCACCCACGCTTGCCGAGGCAATCGCT
The DNA here is from genome assembly GCA_029449295.1 of Zea luxurians. Classification (NCBI taxonomy): domain Eukaryota; kingdom Viridiplantae; phylum Streptophyta; class Magnoliopsida; order Poales; family Poaceae; genus Zea; species Zea luxurians. The sequence goes on along the minus strand of JAOPSE010000004.1, from coordinate 177,489,140 downwards.
GCCTTGGTAAATGCTACAGCTGACAATACCCGCTTCCTGAGGGAGATGGCGGGTCAGCAACAGCTTCAGCAACAAGCAGGAAGAGGATTTCAACAGGGTCCCCGTGAGACCACTTATCTGGATTTCTCCGAGACTCGTCCGCCTCTCTTCGTCAAAGCAGAAGATCCGCTCGAAGCCGACGAATGGATAAGGGTCATTGAACAGAAATTTGGCCTTCTACGTTGTTCAGAAACCCAGAAGCCGTTGTTTGCGGCACAGCAACTCCGAGGCCCTGCTAGCACTTGGTGGGGGAACTTCGTGGCCATCCAACCGGACAACCATCAAATTACATGGAATGAGTTCAAAGCAGCATTCCGCGAGCATTATATTCCTGAGGGAGTGCTGCACATGAAGCAAGAAGAGTTCATGAAATTGAAGCAAGGGGGAGATACTGTTAACCAGTATCTCAACAAATTCAATCACCTGTCACAATATGCAATTGATCAGGTGAACACAGACTTGAAGAAAAGGAATTGTTTTATGAGGGGTCTGAACGACCGGATGCAGCGGAAAATGGCTGCATGTATTGATCTTACTTATGGAAAGGCTGTCAGCACAGCCTTATCTGTGGAGGCCAAATATGCAAATACTGGGAAAAGTAAGGGATTCAGTGGTGATCGGCCTAATCAGGGCCCGGTAAAGAGGCAACGGTTTATTCTCCGGCCCTCTAACCAGAACCGTTCAAGTGCACCATCTTTCCCTTTCAAGCAGCCTATAATTATTCGTCCCAACAAAGCCCCTACTGCCTCAAGTCAGCCGGGTGCCCCAGGCACTCGATTCCCTGCACTGCCAAGTTCTTCAACTGGATGTTTTAACTGTGGCAAATCTGGGCACTTTATTAAAGATTGCCCCTATCCTCGGCAAAATCAGGCCAATAATCAGCAAGGATCGGGAAATTCAGCTCCAGGCAAGGGAAGTACTTCGGGCAAGAATACCAAGAAAACGGGGCGAGTATATTATACGCAAGTGGCTACCACACCGGAGGGAGAGCCGGTGATGATGGGTACGTTCCCTGTGGCCAGTTACCCTGCAATCATTCTTTTTGATTCTGGTGCTTCGCATACCTTCATTAGCAAGACATTTGTGGAGCAACATCACATTGCATGTCATGAATCAAAAGAGGGATTTAAAATTCATTCACCTGGGGGACACATTTTTACTAGAGAAGTGGCCTATGAAGTGCCAGTAACTATGGCCGGACGGAACTTTCCTGCTAACATGATTGTTCTAAGAGGCCAGGATATAGATGTAATTTTGGGGATGAATTGGTTAACTCAACACAAGGCAATTCTCAACACTGAACTCAGAACCGTCAGGTTGAGTTATAATCAAGAAGAAATTCTCTTGTCTCTCCCCAAAACCAATCCAGCCAAAGCTTCTGGTAGAATATTTGAAGCCATTGTACCGGAGATCAAGAACATTCCGGTAGTATGTGAGTTTCCAGATGTATTTCCGGAAGATTTGCCTGGACTACCCCCTGAAAGAGATGTAGAATTCGTAATTGAGCTAAAGCCCGGTACGGCTCCCATCTCCCGAAGATCGTACCGTATGCCCCCTAATGAGTTAGCAGAATTGAAGATTCAATTACAAGATCTGCTGAATAAAGGATTTATCCGGCCAAGCTCGTCCCCGTGGGGTTGTCCCGCCATCTTTGTGAAGAAGAAGGATCAAACCTTGCGAATGTGTGTGGACTATCGGCCCCTGAATGAGGTCACCATAAAAAATAAGTACCCTCTTCCAAGGATCGACATTTTATTTGATCAACTGACTGGGGCGAGGGTGTTTTCCAAAATTGATCTCAGGTCGGGCTATCATCAAATCCGTATTCGACCCGAGGATATACCGAAGACCGCATTTACTACGCGGTATGGATTGTTTGAGTATCTAGTAATGTCTTTCGGGCTCACTAATGCTCCTGCCCACTTCACCTATTTAATGAACTCGGTGTTCATGCCCGAGTTAGACAAGTTCGTGGTGGTCTTCATCGATGATATTTTGATATATTCTAAAAATGAAGAGGAGCATGCTCAGCACTTACGGATTGTATTGACGCGCCTGAGGGAACATCAGCTGTATGCCAAGTTCAGCAAGTGCGCGTTCTGGCTGGAGGAAATTCAATTTCTGGGGCACGTGTTATCAGCCAAGGGAATTGCGGTAGATCCTAGCAAGGTCAAGGATATTCTGGAATGGAAACCTCCAACGACTGTTCACCAAGTCCGGAGTTTTCTTGGGCTAGCGGGATATTATCGCAGATTCATACCTGATTTTTCTAAGCTTGTGAAGCCAATCACAAGTTTATTGAAGAATGATACTAAGTTCAATTGGTCTTCTAAATGTAATGAAGCCTTTGAGCAACTGAAGACACTATTGACCACTGCTCCGGTATTGGCTCAACCGGACATCACTAAACCTTTTGATGTATATTGTGATGCATCAGGCAGTGGACTCGGCTGTGTGCTAATGCAAGAAGGCCGAGTAATTGCGTATGCTTCAAGGCAGTTACGCCGACACGAAGAGCATTATCCAACACATGATTTAGAGCTAGCTGCTGTGGTTCATGCCCTGAAAATATGGCGTCACTATCTGCTGGGAAACATCTGCCACATATATACAGATCATAAGAGTTTGAAGTATATATTTACCCAGTCAGAGTTAAACATGAGGCAAAGACGATGGCTTGAGCTCATTAAAGATTATGAACTGGAAATCCATTATCACCCAGGCAAGGCCAATGTGGTGGCAGATGCATTGAGTCGCAAGACTTCCTGCCACTGTCTTATGGTAAAGACCTCCGAAAACACTTTATGTCAAGAAATGGAGAAGTTAAACCTGGGGATAATCCAGCATGGGACTCTGAATCAACTAAAGCTGGAGTCAACCATTTTGCAAAGGATAATTGATGCTCAAAAGGATAATCTGGGCATGAAGCACATACGAGAGAAGATCAGGGCTGGAACAGCCCAATGTTTCAAGGAAGATGATCAAGGTGTGTTATGGTTTAACAACCGCATAGTGGTGCCGAAGAGTGAAGAGCTCCGCCAGCAAATCTTAGATGAGGCGCATCTTAGTCGCTATTCTATTCATCCAGGAAGCACTAAGATGTATCACGATCTAAAACAGCACTACTGGTGGACGAAGATGAAGATTGAAATTGCACGCTATGTGGCTAAGTGTGACACTTGCAGACGTGTCAAAGCCATACACATGAAAACTGCTGGTCCATTGCAATCTTTGCCAACCCCAACATGGAAATGGGAAGACATCAGCATGGACTTCATTGTGGGATTGCCCAGGACCGCAAAAGGGTACGACTCTATCTGGGTGATTGTTGATCGACTTACAAAGGTTGCTCATTTTCTGCCGGTCAAGACAAATTCCCCGGTTACTGTCTACGCTCAATTGTACATTGCTCGTATTCTTAGTCTGCATGGTGTCCCAAAGACCATAGTGTCGGATCGTGGACCTCAATTTGTAGCCAAGTTTTGGGAAGCACTTCACAAATCTTTGGGTACTAAGTTACTCCACAGTTCGGCCTACCATCCCCAAACCAGTGGACAGACTGAGAGAGTGAACCAAATACTTGAAGATATGTTACGGGCATGTGTCCTGGATTTCTCGCAGAAATGGGATGAATGTTTACCTTTGGCGGAGTTTTCATATAATAACAGTTACCAGGAAAGCATCAAGATGGCACCTTTTGAAGCTTTGTATGGGCGACGGTGTCGAACTCCGCTAAATTGGTCTGAACCTGGTGAAAGATATTTCTTTAGACCTGATATGGTAAAAGAAACCGAAGAAAAGGTTCAGAAAATAGTTCATAATATGAAGAAGGCACAGACTCGTCAGAAAAGTTATGCAGACAAACGGCGAATGCCCTTATACTTCTTGGAAGGAGATTACGTCTACTTACAGGTTTCACCAATGAAAGGCATATCGCGTTTTGGGATTAAAGGAAAACTTGCACCCAGGTACATTGGTCCATTCCTGGTACTTGAGCAATGTGGACCAGTGGCATACCGACTTCAGCTCCCCGAAACATTGTCTGCCGTGCATAACGTGTTCCACGTGTCACAATTGAAGAAGTGTCTTCGGGTCCCCGATCGAACCGTTGAAGTGACTGATGTTGTCCTGGAACCAGATTTAACATACTCGGAACATCCCATTCGAGTTCTGGATCAAAAGGACAAGGTTACCCGGAGAAAGACTCTCAAGTTTTATAAAATACAGTGGAACCAGCATTCGGAAGATGAGGCTACATGGGAAACCCAAGACTTCTTAGATAAGAATTTCCCAGGCTTTCTAGCCTCTTGTAAATTGTAAAGTTTGTATAGCTGTGTAATAAAGGAATGAACCCCCACACCACCCCTGCCTTGTACCAGAAATCAGGAAATAAAAACATGACACATTTCCTTTTCCATTACTCACCCTAGGACTTTAAATCTCGGGACGAGATTCTTTTATGGGGGGAAGGATGTAACACCCCTGGTGTTACTATAACTAAAACCTGAGCATGGCATCATGAGCATGGGCATTGCATATGTTTCACACACCTAGAGTGCATTCACTAGGCAAAAATTTCAAACAAATTGTATTGTTTTAAAGTTTTACAAATAGGACCCTGGTTAAAGAACTTAACCCTAAATAGTGGTTAAAGGGGTAAAACTTAACCAAAGTTGAGAAAACCTAAAGGCTTTAGGGTAAAAGTCATAAAGTGACCCCAACAATAAAGTTGAATCACATTTATACCCCTGGGATAGTAAAAACCCTAATTGGAACTCTGGAAAACCCTAAAACTAAACCCTGGGGGCTTATGTGCAAAATTAGCCCACTTTTGGGCTAAAGTGCAAAAACCAAGCCAAATAAGTATTTTAAGTCCTTTGGTTCACAAACATGTGGACTTGAAAGCCAAACCCTAAGTTTTGGACCTAAATGCAAAATGGACCACATTTGAGTTTACTCTAAGTCTGAAAAATTAGTAAATTGGCTCAACTTTGGGGCTTTGTATCTTTCTGGATATAGAGTTTTTGCCCTAGGTCACCACATCAAAGTTGAAGACCAATAATAGGAGAACAACTTTGCTAAAGGGTGCAAGCATAGTTGTTATGAGAAATTTGGAGAAAAACCCAGTCCAAAACGGGCTGTCAGACTGTTTGAAGCTGAATTTCAGAGTTGCAGTGCTATGAGGTGAACTTTGAGCTCGATTTTGATTTGGATCCTGTGCTCAAATGTGTTCAAGTCCTATAGTTGGATTGTAGCTGGTTTGTAGCTCTAAAACTTTACTACAGAGAGTTGGCTTAGCTTTTACACAAAAATTTGAGAAAAATGGACTCTAAGTTGGACTGTCAGTCACTCTGAACCGGTATTCCCATGGTACAGTAGACCGAGCGGATCAGGCTGCCAGCGCGGCGGGCTCGTCGCTGGTAAGTCGTCGCCGGTGGTCGATCCGTTGCTGTGATTCGTGCGGACAGTGTGGATAGCGCTTGGAGCTCACCGCCGGGGATAAACTTCAGCCATTAAACAACTCCGGCCACCGTACCATCGTTACCGCGACGGATGTGGATTACCTCGCCGGTGACCGCCGCTTCCCGGCCTTATGCCGCGTGTCCAAGCCTTTCCACCGCGTCGCCATGACTCCCTCTACCTGTCCCATCATCGCCGGGGAGCTTGCCACGGCAGTAGCCACGAATTCACCGCACCTGCGTTCTTCCCTATCTCCGGCCGCCGCTCATCTTCATCCAAATTGAGCACCACCGCCCGCGAACACTATAAATTGAGCCCCTGGGCAGCTGCGCTAAGCCATCCCGAAGCTATAGCACCCGCTCCCACCCTCAATCCTCCACCAGCACGCGCGAATTTCTAATTCCCCCCAAATCCAGTCTCCGCCACCGTGAAAACAACCGTACTGCGGCCAGCACAATCCCAGTCAGTTCATCTCCTATGCCTTCTCGTTTGAATGCTTCCACAACCCCGTGATGCTCACCGACCCACCCAATTGAATTATACTGCCACCAATCTTTGGGAACGCGTTGTTCTTTGGATCACCCGCACTGTCACCGTGGCCGGGACGTTGTAGTGCGCCATTGGTGAAATTGATTTAGGGGAAGTGTTCGGTAGGAGTTTAATTGTGTCCCTGTCGCACGGGAGCTCCAGCCATGGCGTTGGTCGGCCGGAATTGGCTCGCTGGGGTGCGGCGAGGGCTGTTCCTCGTCGTGGACCTCCCTCTGGGAAGGATTAGAAACCCGAGGGCGTTTCTGTAGTTTGTCAGCGACACAGTGTAACAGTGAAGAAGCTCGTTTTCCAATTAGCCAAACCCCGAGGGCTTTTCTGCAAAGCCGCCAGTGCGCGCGCGCGGGCGCGAGCGCTTTCCCTCTGGACCTGGGCTGCTGGGCTAAATCCGGCCCAGTCCTGTTTAACCCTTTTCCTTTTCTTTTTCAGAAAAACTTTAGAAATATGTAGAAAAATGTAGAAAAATGCTAAAATTATGAGACCAATTTTCCTAGGCTTGTTATTTTCCATAGTATTTAATAAAAATAGTTTTATGATTTTTAGTTTGAACAGAGAATTTTAGGATATTTAAAATAGCCTAAACTATTGATTCTGGATTTTTAGAAAATAAATAATAAGTCCAAAATTTCCCAAGCTTTTTATGTGAGCTTATCACATTATTTAGAAGCCATGGGTAGAGTTTGGTTTGATTTGGACCTTGTTTGATCACCAAACCCCAAAACACCCCCCCCTGCCCTATGAACTCCTTTACCGACTCCGGAAACCCTAAGTTCCCGGAACTCCGTGAAGGAAAGTTGTATTCAAGACATAAATAATAAGTTTATGTTACCTTTGCATCCTCATGAGCATTCCATGACATCCATTCTTATGCATGTATATGATTATATTAGAGCAAGAAGAAGAAGAAGAAGTTTTTGAAGAAGGGATACCACCCACCTCTGATCCTCAAGCGGATAACTGCTTTTATTTTGATATCTGTGGATCCGAGCAAGACACCTCTGATAACAAAGGCAAGCCCCGGTGCATTTGCCACCTTCCTTGATGTTTTTAAAATCTTTCTCACTTGATTGATGCATTAGGTGATAGGAGTTGATTGATTAAACAATTCCTGCATTACCTTCCTTGATCTTGATTACCCTCCTTGAAATCCTGTTTTTACAAAAAGGTTTTATTATGCTTAGTATTGCTTTAGAAAAACAAAAGGATTTGTTTTACAAAAGATGTTTGGCAAAGTGGGAGGGATGTTTTCAAAAATAAAACTTGATGGTGAATCTGTCAAAGACCTTGATGGATTCAACATCCGGAAAAGATGTACCTCTGCCAGGTACCAGACTTTGGGTTTTAAAGGATTAAGCTGAGACCGGGCGGGTGACTTGCACGAGAAGAGAGTCTCGGTGTAGTGTCTCCGTCTGAGTCGATTAAGGACCTTGTCGATGTAGGCCTGCTGACCGAGGACCCTTTAACTGGTCACATGCCTCATCATGGGTAAGCCTTGCCTCGGGCAGACTAAGGCCGGAATAAGATAACACGAAATGGGAGTGGAGCGGTGGCGAGAGTAGCGTGTACCCTCCGTGGCAAGAGGCTGGACGGTGGTGTATCTGTGCTCTCGGTTTGCGTGAACCTGATCCGGTCTTAAGAACCCCGGTGGCGGGTTGACATATGCAAGGGTTAAGTGCTACATATGTCGTGTGATTGGAGATCCTCAGCTGAGTATAATCGATTCGGATCGCCGTACCTCCGCGGTTATGGAGACTTGGCCACTGACTTACACGTAGCATTCCACTAAAGATGATGGGTTTTTGTTAAAGAAATTGGCTAGTGCAGGACCAGTGATTGAACTAGGGTAGAAAGAACTCTAGTGCAGGTAATTTTACCTAACTTGACAAATAAAATTGGATTTTTAAGGATCCACTTTAGTAAGCATCTTTGCAAAACAGAGTCTTTGACTATTGGAAGCCTTACCTTGACTCCCATATAACCAGCATACCCTTGAGAGTCTTTTCCTTAGTCGGGTAAGACTTGCTGAGTAATTCCATACTCAGGGTTTATCCCTTTGTTGTTTTTAGGTGGGGAAGTAGCAGACTTTTGCTGCTTCTGTGCTAAGGTGGTTCCCAAGGAAGAAAACCAAGACTGAAGTGCGGGAGGACTCGATCCTCCATCTAGAATCTTTTGTTATAGTCTTTCGGGAGAAGTTTGTGTCTCCCTGGTTTGTATAATTATTACTTTTATGCACTCACTTTTAGAACTGGTCTGTAATAACTTAACTTGAGCTTACTTTGGAAATAAATGTAAGTTTATGTAAATCGCTTCCGCATATCTTTATCTCCGATGATCTGTAATGTCTGCAAGACGGGTGAAACGTTCCTGGTGAGGTAAGGAAAGATACCGAGCTTGTCAAGTAACTTAGGAACATCTACAGGGTGTCTGATGTCTGTTAGACAAGGACAACTGTAGGTGGGCCTGATTACTTGGGAGGTTCCGTCACATAAATGCACCAGATTTAAAGTGCTCATATGAACACAAGAGCTTCATGAGCACATGATACGTTTCTTTTTGGACCTAGCCCATGTGTTGTGTGTTGTGGTGGGGTAGCAGACGAACATCCGATTGTCTGAATTTAGGCCGGATTTGGCTTGCTTCGGCTCAGGCTCAAAATATCCGAAGCCGCGAGGCGGGGTGGGGCCCGGACGGAGTCAGCGATCGGGCAGAGTCGCAGAGAGCCTCGTCAGTGCCGCGGCGGCGACGGATTTTTCAATTCCCCCGCGCCTGCGACTGCAAAAATATCCAACGTCCTCCTCCCCTCCGAGTATATTGATTGATTGCTATGAGGGACCATGCCATCGTGATTATGCGAGACGGTCTGAAACTATAAAACATTGAGGTTGTCTAGTACTGTACCATCTTAAACTAGTAAAGAGATGTACCAGGCTAGCCGTACATCACATTATAGGCCGCGTTTGGTTTGCTGAAGATTATAGAAAAATCTGCATCTTGCACGTTACCACCCAGAAAATACAGCCCACGCATAATTTTTGGATTTTTATTTTATTTCTTTGGATACAGATTGTATTTTTAAAACCGGATTTCCAGTATGCGCCGTGAGCGGCTTATGGCCCTGTTTGGCACAGCTTATTTTCAGCTTCTTCACAAATTTAAGCAGAAGTTCTACCAAACAGACAGCTTCTCCAGCAGCTTATCAGTTCAGCTGCTTCTCAGAATGAACTAAAAGCAGCCAACAAGCAGAAGCTGTTTTTCACCAGCTTATCAAATAAGCTGCTTTTTCAACAAGCAGCAGTTGTGCCAAACATGGTCTATGTCTATCACTCGGACACACGACAGCTACGCATCAAACTTGTTGACAAATAAAACGTCGCCCGCTATACATTATGCGTCGTATGTATCGTGTCAGCCTGCTGCCATGAGACGTGACATCGTGACCACAAAGAATATCTCGCAACAACCCATTCTGGCCCGACGTCACCGTGATGCCAATTGCATGGAGGAAGGCACGAGGAAGGCGCGCAGAGAGGACCCCGGCCCCGGGGCCGCCGCACGCCAGCTCCGAGATATTTCTCACCGAGCGTCCGTCGTCCACCCCACCGGGCCCGGCAGGCGGCACCCCATCTCAGCACAGCACACGTGGAAAGGGTTGCCACGGCAGATGGAAGCCGGATAAAAAGCCCGTCCTCGTCCCCCACGGCCCACGCCACGCCCCACCCCGCTCGGGCTCTCCAGTCCACCTCCACCGGTCCACCGCTTTCACCCGCTCCGCTCCGTTTCCGTCGCTCCCGTCCCAAGGAGCCGCGCCACGCGAGAGGGGGCCACGGACGGTAGGGGCTCCCGACCGCCTCCTCCTTGCCCTCCACAGACCACAGCTCAGCCTCTCCGTGCTGGTGTTGTTATGCTTGCGGCCGTGGAGGCGCTGGTGTGATGCGGTGGCGGTGCATTTGCAGGTAGCAGTTTTCTGTTTCGGCGGGCGGGGACGTCGTCGACGACCGACCGGAGCGGAAGGCCGGAGATGATGGAGGAGGGGGCGCCCGATCTTCGAGAGCTCGTGCGCCTGCCGGTAATCTCCCCACCCCCAGGCCCCAGCGCGTTTGGTTTGACCGCGGATCCGTTTGGTTGGTGTGCAGACTTGGTTTAGATGTTTGCTTGGGCGATCTGCTGACCGACCTGGGCTTGCTAAAAGTTCGATCAGATGTTCGATTTTGGGTTAAAAAAACAAAGGGGTGGGAAATCTGCTAGTTCAGTTTTTTTTAAAGGAGCCAAGTAGACATGGACAAAAGGGTAGTTAATTTGAGTTGTACTTACGAATTTCATGGACTAGTAGTTAGTTTTTGTTTTTTTTTACGAACGGTCTTTAGCCAGTTCGACTCCCGTGGGAGGTCTAACCGTCTAACGCTCAGCCTTGGTTGCGGTCTTACCCTCTAGGTCGAGTTGTTGTTTTTAGTTAGCTTATTTTGGTTAGATCTTTTAGTATTGTTGTTGCTGCTGCTGCGGTAGCTGGTTATTTCAGTGTTCTTTTTAATGCCATTTTCCTTCTGAAATACCCTTGCACAAGACCACAAATGCTCAGATTAGTGTTTGAATGTTTGTACTCGTCATTTCTTTTGGAGGACCTATCATGAAGTTCATTCATTCATGTCCCAGGATGTTCTCGTGGTATGCTCATCTACTGGATGGACAGATGAAAAGCACATGCTTTATCTTCAATTATTGGAAGAAACATTTGTGCACCAATTACATGAAAGTGGTTGCATTTTTAAGGGACTGTTTAATTGCTCTCCAAGATATTGTAGGCAAATGAAATCATCTAAGCAAATTGTTAAATACACTACGCCTGGTCAGGTATAGGCAGAGGCTATATTCTTTCATTAATTGACAGAAAATAGAGGAAGCAGCTGTAACATATATTTTTGTATGATGCAGCAGGGATGTGCCATAGTTGAGGGTGGCAAAGTCAAGTCCTGCATAAAGGCTGAGCATGTTGAGTCACCTTCCTGTTGTGGAAATCAGCAAGATGAAAAAGTTCGTTCCCTGGAAGATAATGCATCAACCACTAAGCCCATGGAAAAAGCCACTTCCCATGCAAGGGCAGCAAGCCCAGGACAAGCTTCCACGTGCTATGTTGGCAAACACAGACATTCTCCTTCCAGAAGTGCAGGTAGGGGGTATCTATTGGATGTCCTTCTGCAAATGCTGTTGCATATCGATCTGTAGTTACTCCAAAAAGGAAGAAAAACTATTTCCAAAATTTGATTGTCTTCTATGAGATTATTGCAAAACAAAGCAACAATTGATTTCCCCTAATCTGCTTTTTATTAAGAAAAAAACATTTTCCCTGGCTGTCTGCCCTGTTTTGTTTCAAGTATAAGCTGTTAATATTGTTTGTGGGCTGGAAAAAAGGCATCATCTTTCCAGTGTCTTGTTTTCTTATCTTTCTGAGATCTGACCAGTAGAAGTACACCTTGGGAATTATGCCAAGTGTTTCTTCATATCCAGATTATGAACACCACATATTTATAGGTATTAAGTTCATTTACTTGAGTGACGTGGCCAGATTTTTAAAAGAGAACTACTCGTGCATTTACTCAGAGGGGTCGGATCAGAATTTCGATGAGGAAACCCAAGGGACTGGAGAATCAAGACATGAATACAACCCGAAGCGACTGAAATCTGCTGATGGCACAAGGGATCATCAGGTGAATTGATCATAAGCGTAGCGTACCTTTCGTTGTGTTCTGCCGCTGTTCTACGTTTTATGAAAACATTCTTACTTCACATCACATTGTCAATAGGTTGTGAATGCAGAAGCTCATCAGGTGGGCTGCCTTGATGTGAGTGACAAAAATAGCGATAACTTGAGTGCATCGTCAAAAGTGCGTGCTGCATTACTTGATGTTGAAGCTGGGCCTCCCTCCGGCGACTGCGAGGATCATTGACCAAAAGGATAATGCAATGTCCACCGAGTGTTTTCTGGAGTTGACTAACACATGACCCACCTGGCGGGCGGTAACTGAATCAGAGATAGGAAGTCAAGCAGTGCAAGTTTGTAAGATAAGCTTGCTTGCCCGTTATTCTGGTTTGGAAGTCAAAATAGTTCGTTCAACTTAGCCTAGGCAGTTGACGGTTTTGTTGTATTTCTGAGGGACTCTGATACGAAATCAAATTCCCTTTCTTCTGTGTTTGGCGCTGCAACCTGTAAATGGAGTGCTTTCATAATTTTTTGCGTACCGTGAGGAATACTATAATATCAGAATTTGCGCGATTGGTTGTTTCGCTCGCCATGCTCGCCTCACTTGCTTGGGCAACCTTTCCCTTGTTTTTTTTGGAATACTGGCTCCGGCACTGGCCCAGCAAAGGAACCAAGCTGTACTTAAGTTTTGGTGGTCGACTCCTGCCTGCTAGAGGTAGAGGACCTAGATTTCTTGCAAACAGAAATTGGGTTCCAGGGACCAGGAGTCTCCACATACAATTGCATATATTCTCTTGTCTCCATTTACAATTGCATATGTTCTGTTAAAATGCGTTGCGCATGGAGCTTCTTTTGGAGAACACTGTTACGACTGGATCCCAATTTCTCCTATTCCTGCCCTATTTTGCCATCTTTTTCTGCTCGCTTTTTTTATACTAGCTGAATGCTCGTGCGTTGCAACGGGAATATATAATACTAGTATACTACGATAACTTATATACAAAATGTGTGTTATATTGTTATGAGAAAATGTTTCATAATCAATTTGTGATCCTAGCCATACATAAATTTTGTTATTTTAATCTAATTATTTCACCACTACATTGCAACCATCAGTATCATGCAGACTTCGATATATGCCACCTCTGTTGTCGATCCTCCTCTATGTCACCTCCGGCGCCAAGATGATGCCACAATCCTCGATATAGTAGTCATCGAACGCACACGACATGACGAGTACCGATGACTCTTGGTTGGGCTGCCAAACGAAGTGCACCCCGGGCTCATCAGCGAGGTAGTACCCTTGGCCGTTGCACCACCGGATGCGCTATTCCACTACATACATCATGTTCGAGGACACTCACACAACGTCAGCAACGTCCATCATCCCAGCGCACAAGAATTTATGTCCGGTCAGTAGCGACTTATGTGGCAGGTTGGGCTTCAGGTGGACGATGAGCTGGACGGCGTGATGGCGTCGTCGTCGGATGCGGTGTCTAGAACAACCCGAGAGTCGTCGACGTTGGCGACAACCATAAGGCCCCCCTGCTTAACGATGGACAACGCGGTGCAGCTGCTCTGGACCGTGTCCAAGCGGCGGCTTCGCGGGAGCTTGTCGTACACAGCAGCGCATGCGACCACGTAAGACTGCTTTTAGAGGTCGAACTGACAGTCGCCAAGCTTCTTCTCGTCATCGATAAGCGACGACAACGTGAGTGCCTCCTGCTCATGGAGTTTGTTCGGGGTTTGAAGTAGGAAATATGGATTCATGCTTGGCGTTGGTTTATGAAAATGACTCACAAGTCTGATCCATGGAAAAAAATATTACGAAGAAAAAATGTCACACATGAAAAAAAAAGGGAATTTAAGTATAATGTATTATTCAAACAAAAGAAATAGCATGCAAAGCTCTTCTTTAAATAATATTACCTCCATCCAAAAATATAATTCAAAAATCTCGGTGATACTTATCTACCACTAGGCATTGTGCAATGGTAGCAAGTGAGCTTGGAGAGAGATGTAGTAGATGTGTTTCCTGTCATAGATGTAGACATAAACACATATAGGTGGGTGCCCGTGCGTTGCAACAGAAACATTTAATATCATGATAACTTATGAACAAATGTGTGTTATACTGTTATGTGAAAATGTTTCGTAATTAATTTGTGATCCTAGCCATACATAAATTTTGTTATTTCAATCTAACTATTTTATCACTACATTGCAACCAACAGTATCGTGCAGACTTCTATACATGATAGCTGAATGCCCGTGCGTTGCAACGGGAATATATAATACCAGTATACTACGATAACTTATATACAAAATATGTGTTATACCGTTATGAGAAAATGTTTCATAATCAATTTGTGATTCTGGCCATACATAAATTTTGTTATTTATAATCTATTTGTTTCACCACTACATTGCAACCATCAGTATCATACAGACTTCGATATATGTCACGATTTGCATGGTCTCATTATTAGAGAGCACGTTTCACACATACCGGAAGAAATTCCCTCGTACATCGTTAGTCATCGAACACGTACCACCATACGCTTTTGCTTAAACAAAAAGGTAAGTGTGTGTTTGCAAGACTAATGGTCAAACATCGTATAACCATAAAGTTAGAATACTATATTAATATATTAAATAAATTAATCCAATAGACATAGATTAACCCAATTAACATAGGATAAATAAATATCTAATTATAAAAGTATGAAACATGATATAATCAATGTTGTTACTGCGTAGTAAATATTCATACGAGACTAACACAACTGGAACGGTTCAATTTGGAATTAAAATGGGGAAGTTACGAATTTCCAAAGTTTCTATGTATTTGATATAGGATTAATTAGGAAATCAATTTTATTGTTATTTTCATGTTTTGGTATTATGTGATAAAAATAATATTATAGAATTATAGAAATTGGAATGAACTCATTTGGATTTAATATAAAATTTCTATGAATTAAATGGGTTTCTGCAATTATTTTTAAACTAAAAATCAATTTCTAAACTCCTTTTCCTTATTTTCTTTATTTCCTGGACTGCGTCCCAAATTCTAGAAAGATCAGGGGCTAAGCTATAAATGTTTTTCTAGACTCAGTGAGCATACAGAGTGGGCGGCGGGTTAAACACAAAAGACGTCTTAGTTGAAGTTGTACACAATTCAACATTAGTCATGTTGGCTAGAGGGTGGAAGGCTAGGTAGTCTGCTCAATAGATCCAAGGTTTGATTCCTGAGCAGCCACGGTTTAATTTTTTTTTCTGCACGCGGAACGAGGGAGGGCAGAACGACAGACTACTATTGCTTACTTAATAAGTAGTAGAGATTTGATATAAAATTAATTAGGAAATCAATTTTATTGTTGTTTTTATGACAAAACAGAGGTATTATGTGATAAAAATAATATTATAGAATTATAGAAATTGGAATGAACTCATTTGGATTTAATATAAAATTTCCATGAATTAAATGGGTTTTTGCAATTATTTTTAAACTAAAAATCAATTTCTAAACTCCTTTTCCCTATTTTCTTTATTTCCTGAACTGCATCCCAAATTCTAGAAAGATCAGGTGCTAAGCTATAAATATTTTTCTAGACTCAGTGAGCATACAGAGTGAGCGACGGGTTAAACACAAAAGACGTCTTAGTTGAAGTTGTATACAATTCAACATGAGTCATGTTGGCTAGAGGGTGGAAGGCTAGGTAGTTTGCTCAATAGATCCAAGGTTCGATTTTTGAGCAGCTATGGTTTAATTTTTTTTCTGCGCGCGGAACGGGGGAGGACAGAACGGCAGACTACTATTGCTTACTTAATAAGTAGTAGAGATTTTAGGTGTCCGATTTTTTTACCATTGTCTGACTATAAAAAAAATATGAATTGTCTTTGTACTTTCAACTGTACAAGTTGGTTGCATAAGATTATTGTTGTCATCTAAAGTATAGCAACTCCCTCTCCACCGTGCTGCACTGCTGCTGCCCCTAGAAGGTAATCTGCTGCCGCCCCAGTTGAAGGAATCTCTCCCGCGATCAGGACCAATCTTTCCAAGATCCTATTCTCCCGTCTTGGTTCTTTTTTTACAAGGACGGACCCACGCAGACATAGAGAACATCCATCCATCCGTTGCCAAACAAAAAACATCATTGATCTTGACCGTGATGTGTGCAGATAAGAACCGGCCTTGCGAGGCCAAACGAGAACAATTGGATTTTTTTTAATGCAAAGGATAGGTGTTGACGTCTTTTCGGAGGCGCCAATCACTTCAAAAGAACCAGCAGCGGTGCTCTCTGGTCAGACGTGGACGGTCCGCGGCACAGGGCCGGACGGTCCGCGACCTGGCGCGAGGCGGCGGTGCTCTCTGGTCAGGCGCGGACGGTCCGCGGCACAGGGCCGGACGGTCCGCGACCTGGCGCAGGAGCTAGAGTTCCCTGCCTGACGGTCGGACGGTCCGCGCGTGCGCAGGGACGGCGGAGGATCGCCGGCGGCGCCTGGATCTCGCTCCCGGGAGGGACCCCGTCGGGGAGGAGAGATCCTAGGTGATGTCTAGGCTCGGGCAGGCCGACCTAGACTCCTCTAATCGACGTAGAGTCGAGGAGAGGCGGAGAATTTGGGGATCGAGAGGCTAAACCTAAACTAGACTAGAACTACTCCTAGGATAAAATGCGAAATAGAAGTTGTATTGATTCGATTGATGATTACAAATCGGCCGTAGACCTCTCTATTTATAGAGGAGATGGACTGGACCCTTTACACAACTGATTCCGAGCTAATTCCGCGAATATAGCTAACAACCGTAGCACAAAACTCGGAACCCTAAACTGCTCTGCGCATGCGCAGACCGTCCGACCTATAGGCGCGGACTGTCCGCCAACTCAAAATGGCGCTCAACATATGCCCCGCTGCCTTTTGGTGGAGCTGAGCAAACCAAAAGCAACTAACTCGATGTGATTACATCGGTTCTCTTAGGCATCTTGCCACATACTAGGATGGTACTGTTTGAGGAAACGCCCATTCAAAGCCTTAGGCAAATACTTGTCTTGTAATGTTTGTAGCAAATAGGCGTTGCCAGACGTTACCTGTTTTACTTTATAAGGACCCTCCCAGCTTGGCGACCATTTCCCGAACTTCCGGTCTTTATTCCTTAGAGGCAGAATGGTCTTCCACACCAGGTCCCCTACTTGAAATGATTTTGTTTTTACCTTCTTGTTGTAGGCCCTGGCTACCATGATCTTGTCCTTTTCTATTGCTCCCAAAGCTATCATCCTTTTGTCGGTCACCTCATCAATATTATCCATCATTGAATTATAATAATCAGTAGCAGTTAGATCATTTTGTCTGGCGAACCTGACAGCATTCAAACTTATTTCCACAGGCAACATTACTTCCTGCCCATAGACAAGCTTAAAAGGAGATACTTTAGTAGCCCTATGTTTAGATATTCTATGAGCCCATAAAGCTTCAGACAAAATCTTATGCCAATGTTTAGGATTATCAGATATCTTCTTTTTTATCAAATTAATCAATGTCCTATTACTAGACTCGGCCTGTCCATTGGCCTGAGCATAATATGGAGATGAATTAAGTAGCTTAATTCTGTATGATTCAGTAAATTCACGTACCTCCTTTGACATAAAAGAAGTACCTTGATTTGTAGTCAAGGTCTGGGGAATGCCGAATCTATGAATAATATGCTTAGTTATGAACTCAATTACCTCCTTGTGTGTCATGTTCTTCAGAGCAACGGCTTCAGTCCATTTGGTAAAATAGTCAGTGGCAACTAACACGAACCGATGCCCCTTTGATGATGAAGGATGAATTTCTCCAATAAAGTCTAATCCCCATCCTCTGAAAGGCCAAGGCTTGATGATAGGATGTAATTTAGCTGCAGGGACCAACTGTAGGTCGCCGAATTTTTGACACACCTGGCAACCCTTGTAGTACTTGAAACAATCAGCTATCATGTTAGGCCAATAAAAACCAGACCTTCGCAACAGCCATTTCATCTTTGAAGTCGATTGGTGGGTGTCGGGGACCATAATTAGGGGTACCCTCAAGACGCCTAATTCTCAGCTGGTAACCCCCATCAGCATAAAGCTGCAGAGGCCTGATGGGTGCGATTAAGTCAGGGATCAGTCCATACGAGCGACTCGATCACGCCTCGCCTGAGCCTAGCCTCGGGCAAGGGCAGCCGACCCTGAGGTGTTTCCGTCTCGCCCGAGGCCCCCTTTTTTACGGCAGACACATCTCCGGCTCGCCCGAGGGCTTGCCTTCGTTAAGAAGCAACCCTGACTAAATCGCCGCGTCGACCGACCAAGTCACAGGGGCATTTAACGCAAAGGTAGCCTGACACCTTTATCCTGACACGCGCCCCCTGGCAGAGCCGAAGTGACCGTCGTCACTTCGCCGCTCCACTGACCGGTCTGACAAAAGGACAGCGCCGCCTGCGCCATCCCGACTACAGTGCCACTTGACAGAGTAAGACTGACAGGCAGTCAGGCCTTGCCAAAGGCGCCATAGGAAGCTCCGCCCGACCCAGGGCTCGGACTCGGGCTAAGGCCCCGGAAGACGGCGAACTCCGCTCCGCCCGACCCAGGACTCGGACTCGGGCTAAGGCCCCGGAAGACGGCGAACTCCGCTCCGCCTGACCTAGGGCTCGGACTCGGGCTAAGGCCCCGGAAGACGGCGAACTCCGCTCCGCCCGACCCAGGGCTCGGACTCGGGCTAAGGCCCCGGAAGACGGCGAACTCCGCTCCGCCCGACCCAGGGCTCGGACTCGGGCTAAGGCCCCAGAAGACGATGAACTCCGCCTCGCCCGACCCCAGGGGTCGGACTCCGCCCTGGCCTCTGCCGAACGACCTCCGCCTCGCCCGACCCAGGAGCTCGGGCTCGGCCTCGGCCATGCAGGACAGACTCGACCTCGGCTTCGGAGGAGCCTCCACGTCGCCCGACCTAGGGCACAAGTCCGCCACGTCAATAGGAAGCGCCATCATCACCCTACCCCGAGCCGACTCGGGCCGCAGAGAACAAGACCGACGTCCCATCTGGCTAGCTCCGCCAGATAGGCAATGATGGCGCCCCGCTAGACCCATGACGACGGCGGCTCTCAGCTCCCTTACGGAAGCAGGGGGACGTCAGCAAGGACCCAACAGCTCCGACAGCTGTCCCTCCACCAGGCTCCGTTGCTCCTCCGACGGCCACGACACCACACCAGCTGGGTGCCAAGATCTCTCCGACTGCCACCTTGGCATGTACTTAGGGCACTAGCTCTCCCCCGCTAGACACGTAGCACTCTGCTACACCCCCATTGTACACCTGGATCCTCTCCTTACGCCTATAAAAGGAAGGACCAGAGCCTTCTTAGAGAAGGTTGGCCCCCGCGGGAACGAGGGCAGGGGCAGGCGCTCTCTTGGGGCCGCTCGCTTCCCTCACCCGCGCGGACGCTTGTAACCCCCTACTGCAAGCGCACCCGACCTGTGTAGCATCCCAAAAATTCAAATCCTGAAATTTTCTCAAACTCCCTCTAAATTCAAAATGAATTTCAAATTTCATTTCAAAATGTTTGTTTGCGAGTTGATATCAGCAAATAAATTATAGTGGTCTATATTCTCTCCAAAATCCTCCTCAAAATATCCTACAAATATTTCCTCAGTGACCCCCCTCAAATTTGTTCCAGAAATACTGCCCGGATATTTCCCCAGTAATCCCCCTCAAGTTCTTTCTAGAAATATTGCCCAGATATTCCACCGATATATCTCCAAGTATTTTCCTCTTGAGAAATACCTTCAGAATCATTTTTCAAGTCCCTACAAATATTTTCTTCATAACTTTCCTCATGCTCATACGTATACGTATGCCTCCGGTGTCATACGGTGAGCTCTACAAGCAAATCTCACTTATACAAGACAAATACATGCTAACCTCCCACTAATCATCTCATCCTCCCACTAATCCTCTCATCCCTCCCACTAATCCTCTCATCCCTCCCCCTAATCCCCCCCACCATGGCTATAAATAGAGGGGCAAGGGCCTCCTCTCATCCCACCCCAAGCCATTTCATGGCAACTCTCTCCCCCCCCCCCCACACACACCCACTCCATGTTCCACACAAGCACACACTAGCACAAGGATCGTTCGATCGTTCTTCGATCGTTCGTCCCCTGTTCTTAGTTTGTTCGTTCGTTCGTCCGATCGTTCGATCGTTCGTCCGATCGTTCATGGTTCGTTCGTCCGTTCGTCCGATCGTTCGATCGTTCGTCCGTTCGTTCGTCCAAATAATCTTTTTCATGTCGTTATGCTGCCGAAATTTCGATCGTTCGTTCGTCCGATCATTCGATTGTTCGTCCGTTCGTTCATAGTTCCTATTCATCGTTCATCGTTCGTTCATATGAACTATTCACCATCACTATTCACCATTACTATTCATCGTTACTATTCATCGTTACTATTCACATACACTATTCATCATCGTTACTATTTATCATTACTATTCATCATCGTTACTATTTATCATTACTATTCATCATCGTTACTATTCATCGATGATATCTATAATTACTTTTCCATCGCCACTATTCATCGTTACTATTCATCGATTAGCCGATCACCCCAAATTTCAACTACTCATACATCATGTTGTCCAGTCCACCTAAGACCAGCCAGACCCATATTCCAGTCATACGAACTCCGGTGACTGTGATTTTCCTTCCAGTGGGAAACTTCCCATCTGGTCACCCATCCTAGGTTTCTCCAAGTTGAGCATGCTTAACTTTGAGATTCCTTCGAACCAGGCTTCCAAACTCCGATTCCAAAAATTCTTGTTTCTAAATTCTTATCGAACTATTCCCTATTCAACCATGTCACCCCTTAAGCATGGTTCATGTTCCAGAAAACTCCCAAAATACTCTTGTCCCATATTCTGCCTATAACTCTCATGTTCATACCAAGCCAGACGATTCATTCGTCACTATTCTCACCAACAGTGAACTTCACTGTGCTACACCACCTACACTCAGCTATAAATACACCCAGCTACCCTCTCCCTCTCCACACACACTCAACACCCTCAGCCAAGGCAAACACCCCACCCACCCAGTTACTCCGCTCTGCCGGCTACACGCATAGTGTCGCTTCGCCTCCAGTCCACCCTCCTGGTAAGCACCTCCGCTCCACCACCAGTAATATCACAACACCACATGACACAGATTCTACTCAAGACTCTACCCATCCATATATCGCTATTCTGACCACTATACTAAATATTTGTTGGTATACTTGCTGGTTTGTATGTTTGCTTGTTCATGTTGCATAGTTATCGGAGCGTTCGTGCCATCTCGTGGAGGCCAGATCTGCAAGTCTACGCCAGGCGGTGGAGCCAGAAGCCAGTTCCGCGAGCTCTCCTTCCCCCTTCGCCGAATAAGCACGACAAGCTCACTGGATCCCTTTGATGCATAAATTACCTATGATTTTTCAACCACAACCCTTAGCCTGTTATTTTATGCATGATATGATTTTGAGACAAGTTATTATGGCCACCCAGCCGCTTGCCGCAATCAATCCCTGATATATATGTTCCGAATGATTTGAGAACAGGTGTGAGTTTTCAAAAGAAAATGCTTTTCAAAATGTGTGTGATGAAGGGTTTTCACCCTTATCACCTTGTGAGTGGGATAATCAGGGACTCCCTGGTTTAGGGGAGGGCCTAAGGTGATGGCTCAGCTGGTTTAGGCGTGAGCAGAAGGATTGTCCCCTCATATAAGGACCGGTTTGTCATCTTTCACTACCTGTACTCATGATAGTACAACCACTCGAGACTGTGTGGGCAGTCACTCAATCTGAACTCGTACGGTCCAACCCCAGGGTTATGAAGGCTGGGGAGCACCGGGAGGATAAGGAGGGGGAAAGTTTTGTCCGGTTTGGACATGGTGGTGGCCTGACTCCTTTCGGATAACCGTTAAGGTTAGGACGTGCGGGGAAAGAAAGAGATTCGGATTCGGATCTCATTGATCATGAGATCGCAGAGCCGGACTAGTGGGTAAAGTGTACACCTCTGCGCAGAGTTTGAAAACCTATTCGAATAGTCTGTGTCCACAGGAATGGACGAGTCTGGTATGGTATGGCAATTAATGTTTTGTTTTCCAAAAAAAAGAGATGGTTTTGAGAAAAGTGGTTTTTAAAAAGGTTCGGCGGTTGAGCCGTGAGCTATGGTGGACGGGAAGTCCAGTAGCTGTTTTTGAAAATGAAAACCAGTGGGAAACTGCTGAGATGCCTGGATGGTTTAGTCCAGGGGATTTTGTTATAATACTGAAAAACTTCCTGCTCCTTTTGGAGAGGATGCGCTTTGCAAAAATACAAAATGTTTTTCAAAACAACTCTGCATTAAATATTGCTGTTTCTGCAAAATATCCCGAGCTCCACATATTCCATGCATTATATCTGATTTCCCCATTCCGCGGGTGAAGGTGGGCTGCTGAGTACGTTTGTACTCACCCTTGCTTATTTGTTGTTTTTCAGAAAAAGGAGATCGGGTAAGAGTTACGACTGTTCCCAACCTTGCCTGTGGCTGTTGGACCGCTGATTTGCTTCGCTGCGTATATCGGGCTGCTTCAGCTCCACTCTGATGATATGTCCCGAGTTGTGGACCAACTCTTAAAGTTGTTTGCCACCTTTGTAGGTTTGTCTCGTTTAAGCAGATTTGGAATCATCTGATGTATAAATGTGTTTACTAGCCTCCTGGGACTAGTAATTGTATCACATTTGAGTCCCAGAGGATTGGGGACGCTTCAACCTGGGCGCGGGACGAACACGAAGGCCACGGGATCTCCACCTCCTTCACGACTCGGCTCCGGCCACCTCGCTCTCCCCCCTTCGCGCTCGCCCACGCGCTCGACCCATCTGGGCTGGGGCACGCGGCACACTCACTCGTCGGCTTAGGGACCCCCCGGTCTCGAAACGCCGACAGTTGGCGCGCCAGGTAGGGGCCTACTGCGTGTTGACGAGCAGTTTCCCGTCAAGCTCCAGATGGGTAGTCTCCAACGACCTCTCCAACCCGGGACGGTGCTCCGTTTCGGGAGCCTCGAGTTCATGTCTTTTGACGGCAGCTACGACATGATACTCCTTCCACCGCCGCGCGACGGCGACAATGGTGGCCGACAGCCCACCCGCCGGCGGCGGAATCGACGACGTCTTCCCCGCGTGGGGGAAGAACAACATTCGAGCTCGCCCCATCCTCTCCCTCGCCATCGGAGGAGGAGGCGGGGCAACCAGGGCCGAGCGGGAGGCTGCGCTCCGTCGGCTGTCGAGCGAATCGACATCCCCAGCGCCCCAACGGAGGACGCGTCGGGCGTCACCCTCGCGTTTGAGGCGAAGGCGAGCGCCGTCCCCCCGCAACACGCCAACCCCGAGCAAGTGGACGACGCCAGCACGCTCACGGAGGGCCTGCGGGACGTCGCCCTCGTACCCAGGACGACGACGCGATCAGCCCCCGATGTGACTTCGTCGCTCCTCGTCGACCAAAAGGTACCGACTGATTCCCATCCTTCGTCATTTCGACTCGACCTCAACCCGCCTAGCAACCTCGCTCTGGCGGGCGCTCACGTTGAGGCGAGCGCAACCTCTCTTGGGTTTCGTGTGCGGTCGCCTTGGGACCGATTGACGGGCGTCTCGACCTACGGGCCCTCTGGGTCCGAGGAAGATGACGACCCCAACATCTGCTGGGATTTCTCTGGATCTGGCAACCCCAGTTCCATGCGGGACTTCATGACCGCATGCAACTACTGCCTCTCCGACTGTTCCGACGGCAGCCGCAGCCTTGACGACAAGGACTGCGGCCCGAACCGCGAATGTTTCCACGTCGAGCTAGGGGATCCCTCCGGAGGCAACCGTCTCCGCATGCCAGAGGATGGTGATCTCCCTAGGCCAGTGCCTCGCGCCGACATCCCGCGGGAGCTAGCTGTGGTCCCCGTTCCGGTGGGGGGTCACGACCCACAGCTCGAGCAAGTCCGCGGGGCGCAGGCCGGGCTCGACGAGGGGGCAGGAGCGCTCGAGTCGATCCGCCGGGACGTCGGGAAGGTATGGGCGGGCCAGCCCCCGGCCGGAGAAATACGTCACCTGCCCCAGGGCCTCCAGCACCGCATCGCCAATGATGCCAGGGACAGGCCGCCACCCGCATCCGGCGGGACCGGTCAGGACCTGGCAGCCGCGGCGATGCTCCTCCGCGCGATGCCGGAGTCATCAACCACCGAGGGTCGGCGAACCCAGGGAGAGCTCAGGCATCTCCTGGAAGGCGCTGCGGCCCGTCGGGCCGAGAGCTCTGCCTCCCGAAGGCAGGGGTACCCCTCGGAACCTCGTGCCGCGACTTCCCGACTCATGCGGGAAGCCTCGGTCTACATCGGGCGCACGCGCAACACTGCGCCTGCGGCCCCGGGCCACCTCGGCGACGAGCACCCTCATCGCGACCGTCGGGCCCGCCTCGACGAAAGGGTGCGCCGAGGCTATCACCCCAGGCGTGGGGGACGCTACGACAGCGGGGAGGATCGGAGTCCCTCGCCCGAACCACCTGGTCCGCAGGTCTTCAGCCGGGCCATTCGGCGGGCACCGTTTCCGGCCCGATTCCGACCCCCGACTACTATCACAAAGTACTCGGGGGAAACGAGACCGGAATTGTGGCTCGCGGACTACCGCCTGGCCTGTCAACTGGGTGGAACGGACGACGATAACCTCATCATCCGCAACCTCCCCCTGTTCCTCTCCGACACTGCTCGCGCTTGGTTGGAGCACCTGCCTCCGGGGCAGATTTCCAACTGGGAGGATTTGGTCCAAGCTTTCGCCGGCAACTTCCAGGGCACGTACGTGCGCCCCGGGAATTCCTGGGACCTCCGAAGCTGCCGGCAACAGCCGAGAGAGTCTCTTCGGGACTACATCCGGCGGTTCTCGAAGCAGCGCACCGAGCTGCCCAACATCACCGACTCAGATGTCATCGGCGCGTTCCTTGCCGGCACCACTTGCCGTGACCTGGTGAGCAAGTTGGGTCGCAAGACCCCCACCAGGGCGAGCGAGCTGATGGACATCGCCACCAAGTTCGCCTCCGGCCAGGAGGCGGTCGAGGCCATCTTCCGAAAGGACAAGCAGCCCCAGGGCCGCCCGTCGGAGGACGCTCCCGAGGCGTCTACTCCGCTCGGCGCCAAGAAGAAAGGCAGGAGGAAGTCGCAAGCGAAACGCGACGCCGCCGACGCAGACCTTGTCGCCGCCGCCGAGTACAAGAACCCTCGGAAGCCCCCCGGAGGTGCCAACCTCTTCGACAAGGCACTCAAGGAGACGTGCCCTTACCATCAGGGGCCCGTCAAGCACACCCTCGAGGAGTGCGTCATGCTTTGGCGCCACTTCCACCGGGCCGGGCCACCCGCAGAGGGTGGCAGGGCCCGCGACAACGACAAAAAGGAAGATCACCAAGCAGGAGAGTTCCCCGAGGTCCGCGACTGCTTCATGATCTACGGAGGGCATGCGGCGAATGCCTCGGCTCGGCATCGCAAGCAAGAGCGTCGGGAGGTCTGCTCGGTGAAGGTGGCGGCGCCAGTCTACCTAGACTGGTCCGACAAGCCCATCACCTCCGACCAAGATGACCACCCCGACCACGTGCCGAGCCCGGGGAAGTACCCGCTCGTCGTCGACCCCATCATCGGCAACGTTAGGCTCACCAAGGTCCTGATGGATGGGGGCAGCTGCCTCAATATCATCTACGCCGAGACCCTCAGGCTCCTGCGCGTCGATCTGTCCTCCGTCCGAGCAGGCGCTGCGCCCTTCCACGGGATCATTCCTGGGAAGCGCGTCCAGCCCCTCGGACGGCTCGACCTTCCTGTCTGCTTCGGGACACCCTCCAACTTCCGAAGGGAGACTTTGACGTTCGAGGCGGTCGGGTTCCGAGGAACCTACCACGCAGTATTGGGGAGGCCATGCTACGCGAAGTTCATGGCCATTCCCAACTACACCTACCTGAAGCTCAAGATGTCGGGCCCCAACGGGGTCATCACCGTCGGCCCCACGTACAAACACGCGTTCGAATGCGATGTGGAGTGCGTGGAGTACGCCGAGGCCCTCGCCGAGTCCGAGGCCCTCATCGCCGACCTGGAAAACCTCTCCCGAGAGGTGCCGGACGTGAAGCGACACGCCGGCAACTTCGAGCCAGCGGAGACGGTTAAGGCCGTCCCTCTCGATCCCAGTGGCGACATCTCCAAGCAAATCCGGATCGGTTCCGGGCTCGACCCCAAATAGGAAGCAGTGCTCGTCGACTTTCTCCGCGCAAACGCCGACGTCTTTGCGTGGAGTCCCTCGGACATGCCCGACATACCGAGGGATGTCGCCGAGCACTCGCTGGATATTCGGGCCGGAGCCCGACCGGTCAGGCAGCCTCTGCGCCGATTCGACGAGGAAAGGCGCAGGGTGATAGGCGAGGAGATCCACAAGCTGATGGCAGCAGGGTTCATCAAAGAGGTATTCCATCCCAAATGGCTTGCCAACCCTGTGCTTGTGAGGAAGAAAGGGGGGAAATGGCGGATGTGTGTAGACTACACTGGTCTCAACAAAGCATGTCCGAAGGTTCCCTACCCTCTACCTCGCATCGATCAAATCGTGGATTCCACTGCTGGGTGCGAAACCCTGTCTTTCCTCGATGCCTACTCAGGGTATCATCAAATTAAGATGAAAGAGTCCGACCAGCTCGCGACTTCTTTCATCACGCCCTTCGGCATGTACTGCTATGTCACCATGCCATTCGGTTTGAGGAACGCGGGTGCAACGTACCAGCGGTGCATGAACCATGTGTTCGGCGAACACATCGGTCGCACGGTCGAGGCCTACGTCGATGACATCGTAGTCAAGACAAGGAAAGCCTCTGACCTTCTCTCCGACCTTGAAGTGACATTCCGGTGTCTCAAGGCCAAGGACGTCAAGCTCAATCCCGAGAAGTGTGTCTTCGGGGTGCCCCGAGGCATGCTCCTGGGATTCATCGTCTCCGAGCGGGGCATCGAAGCCAACCCGGAGAGGATCGCAGCCATCACCAGCATGGGGCCCATCAAGGACTTAAAAGGCGTACAGAGGGTCATGGGATGTCTCGCGGCCTTGAGCCGTTTCATCTCGCGCCTCGGCGAAAGAGGCCTGCCTCTGTACCGTCTCTTAAGGAAGGCCGAATGCTTCACTTGGACCCCCGAGGCCGAGGAAGCTCTCGGGAACCTGAAGGCGCTCCTCACCCAGGCGCCCGTCTTGGTACCCCCGGCTGATGGAGAAGCCCTGTAACACCCCGTCCAATCCCTGGACCGGCGGTACTTACTTCTGGCAGCTCTCTAGGATCATATATTGTCCCCACAGACCAACACGAGTCTTTTGTGCGTACTTTGTCCTCACTCATGCGCACCCGAGAAAACTTCCCGGTCGGTCACCCATCCCAAATTGCTCCAAGCCAAGCACGCTTAACTTGGAGGTTCTTTCGAGATAGGCTTCCGAAAAAGAAGATGCACCTTGTTGGTATGATTACACTATTAATTCTATTAAGCCTTGGGCCAGGACATCCCATCCCAGGGGCCAGGATATCACAATCCACCCCCCTTAGAAGACCGACGTCCTCGTCGGTCAACCCCAATCCAGGAACCTCCCCTCTTGGCCACGTCTGTATGTCTAGTGCCGTTATATGCCATGCCATGTGACCACTCCAGGCCCACATGCGCCATGCGCCATATACCCGAACCCCCTAGCCCACACACGCCCGTGAAACCGCGAGGGTCGGCTCTGATACCACTTGTAACACCCCGTCCAATCCCTGGACCGGCGGTACTTACTTCTGGCAGCTCTCTAGGATCATATATTGTCCCCACAGACCAACACGAGTCTTTTGTGCGCACTTTGTCCTCACTCATGCGCACCCGAGAAAACTTCCCGGTCGGTCACCCATCCCAAATTGCTCCAAGCCAAGCACGCTTAACTTGGAGGTTCTTTCGAGATAGGCTTCCGAAAAAGAAGATGCACCTTGTTGGTATGATTACACTATTAATTCTATTAAGCCTTGGGCCAGGACATCCCATCCCAGGGGCCAGGATATCACAAGCCCTCTTGGTCTACGTCGCCGCTACCACTCAAGTGGTTAGCGCCACGATCGTGGTCGAAAGGCAAGAAGAGGGGCATGCATTGCCCATTCAGAGGCCAGTTTACTTCGTCAGCGAGGTGCTGTCCGAAACCAAGATCCGCTACCCACAAGTTCAGAAGCTGCTGTATGCAGTGATCCTGACGAGGCGAAAGTTACGACATTACTTCGAGTCTCATCCGGTAATCGTGGTGTCATCCTTCCCCCTGGGGGAGATCATCCAGTGCCGAGAGGCCTCGGGACGGATCGCAAAGTGGGCGGTGGAAATCATGGGCGAGACAATCTCGTTCGCCCCTCGGAAGGCCATCAAGTCCCAGGTACTGGCGGACTTCGTAGCCGAATGGGTCGACACCCAGTTGCCGACGGCTCCAATCCAACCGGAGCTCTGGACCATGTTTTTCGACGGGTCGCTGATGAAGACGGGAGCCGGCGCGGGCCTGCTCTTCGTCTTGCCCCTCGGAAAACACCTGCGCTACGTGCTGCGCCTCCATTTCCCGGCGTCCAACAATGTGGCTGAGTACGAAACTCTGATCAACGGATTGCGAATCGCCATCGAGCTAGGGGTCCGACGCCTCGACGCTCGCGGCGACTCGCAGCTCGTCATCGACCAGGTCATGAAGAACTCCCACTGCCGCGACCCAAAGATGGAGGCCTACTGTGATGAGGTTCGATGCCTGGAAGGCAAGTTCTACGGGCTCGAGCTTAACTACATCGCCCGGCGCTACAACGAGACTGCGGACGAGCTGGCAAAGATAGCCTCGGGGCGAATGACGGTTCCCCCGGACGTCTTTTCCCGGGATCTGCACCAACCCTCCGTCAGGATCAGCGACACGCCCGAGCCCGAGGCGCCCTCGGCCCCGTCCGAGGTAACCTCGGCCCAGCCCGAGCCGTCCTCGGTTCAGCCCGAGGGACCCTCGGCTCCCGAGGGCGAGGCGCTGCGCATCGAGGAGGAGCGGAGCGGGGTCACGCCTGATCAAGATTGGCAGGCCCCGTACCTGCAATATCTCCGCCAAGGAGAGCTACCCCTCGACCAGGCCGAGGCACGGCGGGTAGCGCGACGCGCCAAGTCGTTCGTCTTGCTGGGCGATGAGAAGGAGCTCTACCACCGCAGCCCCTCCGGCATCCTTCAGCGGTGCATCTCCATCGCCGAAGGTCAGGAACTCCTGCAAGAGATACACTCGGGGGCTTGCGGCCATCATGCAGCGCCTCGAGCCCTCGTCGGGAACGCTTTCCGGTAAGGCTTCTACTGGCCGACGGCGGTGGCTGACGCCACTAGAATTGTTCGCACCTGCGAAGGGTGTCAATTCTATGCGAAGCAGACCCACCTGCCCGCTCAGGCTCTGCAGACGATACCCATCACCTGGCCCTTCGCTGTGTGGGGTCTGGACCTCGTCGGCCCTCTGCAGAAGGCGCCCGGGGGCTACACGCACCTGCTGGTCGCCGTCGACAAATTCTCCAAGTGGATCGAGGTCCGACCCCTGAACAGCATCAGGTCCGAGCAGGCGGTGGCGTTCTTCACAAACATCATCCATCGCTTCGGGGTCCCAAACTCCATCATCACCGACAACGGCACCCAGTTCACCGGCAAAAAATTCTTGGATTTTTGCGAGGATCACAACATCCGGGTGGACTGGACTGCCGTAGCTCATCCCATGTTGAATGGGCAAGTAGAGCGTGCCAATGGCATGATTCTACAAGGACTCAAGCCTCGGATTTACAACGACCTCAACAAGTTCGGCAAGCGATGGATGAAGGAACTCCCCTCGGTGATCTGGAGCCTGAGGACGACGCCGAGCCGAGCCACGGGTTTCACGCCGTTCTTCCTGGTCTACGGGGCCGAGGCCGTCTTGCCCACTGACCTGGAATACGACTCCCCAAGGACGAGGGCTTACGACGATCAAAGCAACCAAGCTAGCCGAGAAAACTCGCTGGACCAGCTGGAAGAGGCTCGGGACAGGGCCTTACTACACTCGGCGCGGTATCAGCAGTCCCTGCGACGCTACCACGCCCGAGGGATCCGACCCCGAGACCTCCAGGCGGGCGACCTGGTGCTTCGGCTGCGGCAAGACACCCGAGGGAGGCACAAGCTCACGCCCCCTGGGAGGGGCCATTCGTCATCGCCAAAGTTCTGAAGCCCGGAACGTACAAGCTGGCAACAGTCAAGGCGAGGTCTACGGCAACGCTTGGAACATCCAACAGCTACGTCGCTTCTACCCTTAAGATGTTTCCAAGTTGTTCATATACCTCGCACCCACGCAAAGTTTAGTCAACAAGGAAGGGTCGGCCTCGCCTCGGCAAAGCCCGACCCTCCCTCGGGGGCTAAAAGGGGGGAAACCCCCTCTGCGTCAAAATTTTCCTCGAAAAAAAATCTCTTTTATCAGAATGTCTTTCGTGCTTTTTGACTACTTCGAAAAGTGGGTCCTGGAAACGACGGAGTACACGTAAGCAGTCAAGGCTGACCGAGCCGAGGGACTCCTACGCCTCCGGGATACGGATACCTCACTCATCACCTTCTGCGATAAGTAACTCGCGTTCGGATAAAGTGGCTCCGCGGATCGAACAAGTCTTTACGTTCGGAAGCCCTTCTGCCGAAGCGATCCTTCGAGCCTTCTCGACCGAGTCGGCGATAGGGCCTCACGGACGGGTGAAAGTACGCGTAAGCGGCAAGGCTGACCGAGCCGAGGGACTCCCACGCCTCCGGGATACGGATACCTCACTCGTCACCTTCCGCGAGAAGCAGCTCTCACTCGCACAAACATCCCTGTTACCGACAAAAAGTCCAGATACTCGAAACAAGAGGAAAAGAGACGCAGCTTTACAAAGCAGCGAGGGTGTGTGTGTTCTGGCCTCGACGGCCGCACAAGGCACATGCTACAAGACAATCTGCTCCTGCAGGCTCGGGTCTTGACGCTGGAAGGGGGCAGCAGCACCCTCGGCATCAACGGCACCTTCGGCGAGGCCCGACCTAGCCTCGGACGGCGACGAAGTCCGAGGGTCTCCGCTCCGAAGGACGACGTCATCACCACGCCCGGGCAATCACTGTCAGGGACTTCTCCGGGAATCCGGCCCGAGCAGGCGGCTCGGCCGGCCACCTTCGGGGCCTCGGCCAACCGTCTTCCAAGGGCGCTGGCCCGGTCCGAAGCCTCGGCTGATCAACTCCGGCGTCGATCCTGCCAACGGACAACCCGGCTAGGCTCCGGCCAACCAGGTTTCATTTTCGAGCCAACTCCGCCTCTGTTCATACTGATATCGCTACCCCTGGCCTCGGCTCGTCGAAGAGCGGCCAAGGGGTCTCTTTAACTAAGCTAGAGGAGCCTCGGACAGCAGGGCCGACCGAGCCGAGGGACTCCTACGCCTCCGGGATACGGATACCTCACTCGTCACCTTGACACGAGGCGACTCGTGCTTGGTGAAGCGGTTCAGATAGTCAACAGACGAGTCTTAGTGCTCGAAAATGAGGAAAAAACATGGCTCTGTGCCAAAATTACATACATGTTCAGGCCCCGAAAGCCGAAATGAACAAAAAACTCTGGCATTCGAAGTGCCATTACAAACAGAACTCCGGTTCCGTCTCCACGGGTATGGACAACCTCCCCGCCAGGGAAGCCCGTGGAGCGACAAGCTCTGGGCGAATCACCAGCAAAACGCGGGACGCCCCCGAGCATCCCGGTAGATCCTCGCAGCCGTCCTCGCCGCGGATGCGAGGAAGAAGACAGAATGTTGCATCCTAGCTGGGCAGCAACAGTTCGCCTTCCCCGACATGGCTGGAGGATGTCTCCGCCGTAGGGCTAAAGGGCGATTGCCACCACCAGAAGCTGGAAGAAGAGGTGGTCCGCCTACCCGCGCAGGAGGTGGAGCCCCGGCTCGCCTCGCCCCCCGCCCCAGCGAGGATGACGAACACCCTCAACACTGAGGGCGGGACCAGGATCACAGCCCGGTTTGCCTCTCCCCGTCCAGGAGCTGGAGGTCACCGTCTTGGGTGACCACCAGCGGAGGGGAGCAACCGGGCTATGTGATGAAAATCCTTGAAGCCGAACGATGGCTGAAAGGTACCAACTCCCACGGAGTTGCGTTCCTCCAACGATGAGGCGAAAAGACGGCGGTTTCCCCCATCCGGGGGCTTGGAAGGTGGAAAGACACGGTGCATCAGGGAGGAAGAAGACATGGTCGCCTTACGGAAGGGGTCGCCCTCCTTTTAAAGGCGACTCTCCCTGCTTGCGCCCCCAACCGTCACGGGCTGAGTCTTCTCCAACACGCTCCAAAGCCCTCCCCTGCGGCGCGGGGGCTGGGTCCCGCATGTCGTGCAGACCGGCTCCGAGCAAAAGAAGCCAAACCGCCGCGCACGGCGCACGCAACCACCCAGCGGTTACAAGTGACCCTCCACTTTTGCCCAGACCAACGGGCGAAAGGGGCGGGCAGCCATGCAGGCGGCATGCAACCGCGCCAAGTGGACGCGCCTCTCCGACTCCTGACACGCCAGCACGGAGGCCCAAGCCCACGCGTCGCGCGACCGGCGCGCCGGATGCTGCATGCAAGCAACTGTACCACTTGCGCCACCACCGCACCTCCTCGATTGAGGAACCGATACCGCGACCCGAGGCGACCCAGCGCGCGACCCAGCAGCGCCAGCCTGACGCAGCGGTCAAACGCGGTCAAAGGTGAGCCGGCAGTAATGACGGTGGCAGGCACGCGGGAGCAGCGGACACGTCGTCAGCCAAGCTCACGTCCCATCCGGGGGCAGCGAGAGAACCCCCTCTCACGGCGTGAAGACGACGCGCCCGTGACCCGTTCCTCGAACGGCCCGCGCACGAAACGGTGGCCCCGCCAACTACTCGCCCCGTCGCATTAACTCCGCGGCTGGACAGGCGGCGCTTCTGGCAGGAGCAGCTGGTGACGCTTCGCCTTCGCCGAAACAACCGCGCCAAAAAAGGTACGCCGCGTCGTTCAATTTCGTATCCCTTTTTTCCTTTTTCCTCTTTCTCTATCTCTTGCAACAGGGACCGGGAAAGGGGATACCCCTAAAGGGATCCTTCCCCGTGAAGGAACTAGGCTCCGAGCCTCTTTACTGATCAGGGGTTCGAAGGCTGGCCCCCCGAAGGGTTCAACAGCCGCCTCAGATCGCGTGGGCTCGACACCCACTACTGGTCAGAGGTTCGAAGGTCGGCCTCCCGAAAGGTTCCACGGCTGCCTTAGGCTACTCGGGCTCCGCGCCCATTACTGATCAGGGGTTCGAAGGCTGGCCCCCCGAAGGGTTCACAGTCGCCTCAGACACCGAGCGAGGGATGACCAGGGGTGCGTTCGATACATAACCGAGGCTCGGGCTGCGCTCCCGAGGTACCCTAGGACATTTCCGAGACCAGCGGGAACGATCCTGTAACGGAATCCCATTGGAGGGAGGCATCGAGCCCTCGGACCCCGTCGCCAGGGGACCGGGTCCGGCAGATCACCCGCAGGTACTTTTGGGCGTGCCTCCGGGCCCCTAGCCGACCCCCAACGAATGGGGCACGGACGTCCACTCAGATTACCCGCTTGCAGCTCACCATAGACACCATGTTCGGTGCCCATCGAGGGTAACATGGCGTTCTCCCCCCTCCTCCTTGCGGAAAGGCGACGTAGGGGCGTATGTAAAAAAGCCGAGTCTGTCCCTGATCGCCCTCTCGCCCTGTGCGGAGGCTCGGGGGCTGCTGTCGCAAACCCGGCTCTGGCCAAACCGTTGACAGCGTCAACATACCAGCCTGAGAACTTGGGCCCCGACAGTGCACCCGGGCTACGGCCAGCTCGCATGAGGGAACCACCAGACCGGCCGAAGCATTACGCGAGGCATTAAGACCTCGAATGAGTGAAACCACTCCTCCGAGGCCTCGGGGGCTACACCCGGCGGGTGCGCTCGCGCGCACCCACCGGAACAAAATGCAACCGAGAAAGGCTGGTCCCCTTGCAAAAAAGTGCGACGAAAGCCTCCAAGCGAGTGCTAACACTCCCTTCGAGGCTCGGGGGCTACTGTCGGGGACCATAATTAGGGGTACCCTCAAGACGCCTAATTCTCAGCTGGTAACCCCCATCAGCATAAAGCTGCAGAGGCCTGATGGGTGCGATTAAGTCAGGGATCAGTCCATACGAGCGACTCGATCACGCCTCGCCCGAGCCTAGCCTCGGGCAAGGGCAGCCGACCCTGAGGTGTTTCCGTCTCGCCCGAGGCCCCCTTTTTTACGGCAGACACATCTCCGGCTCGCCCGAGGCCTTGCCTTCGTTAAGAAGCAACCCTGACTAAATCGCCGCGTCGACCGACCAAGTCACAGGGGCATTTAACGCAAAGGTAGCCTGACACCTTTATCCTGACACGCGCCCCCTGGCAGAGCCGAAGTGACCGCCGTCACTTCGCCGCTCCACTGACCGGTCTGACAAAAGGACAGCGCCGCCTGCGCCATCCCGACTACAGTGCCACTTGACAGAGTAAGACTGACAGGCAGTCAGGCCTTGCCAAAGGCGCCATAGGAAGCTCCGCCCGACCCAGGGCTCGGACTCGGGCTAAGGCCCCGGAAGACGGCGAACTCCGCTCCGCCCGACCCAGGGCTCAGGCTCGGGCTAAGGCCCCGGAAGACGGCGAACTCCGCTCCGCCCGACCCAGGGCTCGGACTCGGGCTAAGGCCCCGGAAGACGGCGAACTCCGCTCCGCCCGACCCAGGGCTCAGACTCGGGCTAAGGCCCCAGAAGACGATGAACTCCGCCTCGCCCGACCCCAGGGGTCGGACTCCGCCCTGGCCTCTGCCGAACGACCTCCGCCTCGCCCGACCCAGGAGCTCGGGCTCGGCCTCGGCCATGCAGGACAGACTCGACCTCGGCTTCGGAGGAGCCTCCACATCGCCCGACCTAGGGCACAAGTCCGCCACGTCAATAGGAAGCGCCATCATCACCCTACCCCGAGCCGACTCGGGCCGCAGAGAACAAGACCGACGTCCCATCTGGCTAGCTCCGCCAGATAGGCAATGATGGCGCCCCGCTAGACCCATGACGACGGCGGCTCTCAGCTCCCTTACGGAAGTAGGGGGACGTCAGCAAGGACCCAACAGCTCCGACAACTGTCCCTCCGCCAGGCTCCGTTGCTCCTCCGACAGCCACGACACCACACCAGCTGGGTGCCAAGATCTCTCCGGCTGCCACCTTGGCATGTACTTAGGGCACTAGCTCTCCCCCGCTAGACACGTAGCACTCTGCTACACCCCCATTGTACACCTGGATCCTCTCCTTACGCCTATAAAAGGAAGGACCAGGGCCTTCTTAGAGAAGGTTGGCCCCCGCGGGAACGAGGGCAGGGGCAGGCGCTCTCTTGGGGCCGCTCGCTTCCCTCACCCGCGCGGACGCTTGTAACCCCCTACTGCAAGCGCACCCGACCTAGGCGCGGGACGAACACGAAGGCCGCGGGATCTCCACCTCCTTCACGACTCGGCTCCGGCCACCTCGCTCTCCCCCCTTCGCGCTCGCCCACGCGCTCGACCCATCTGGGCTGGGGCACGCGGCACACTCACTCGTCGGCTTAGGGACCCCCGGTCTCGAAACGCCGACAGTGGGTACCACAAATTCCTTCATATACTTCGGCCATGGCCAATATAGCATCATCTGGGCCCAAGCACTTAAGCAGGACGTCGTTGACTGTTCGGCGGTAGAGTTCATCACTCATCAAGACATACTTGAAAGATGTTCGCCGAATGTTCTTATCTGTCCTGATATTGGGATTTTTTAAATAATTAAGTATAGGTGTCCTCCAATCACTTGCATCGGCTTCATTATCAGCCGAATCAATTAAGAGAACATTTCTGGTAACCCCGGACGGTCCGGCGTCTCGACGCGGACGGTCCACGACTTGGGGAATTGGCCCTGCACTGGTTATCAGATTTTCAGTGTTGTGAAATCTCCCTCGCTTTATCCGATAACCTGATGCGTCTTGTGCCAAATTGTTACCTCTATGATTCTCAACTCTAGAGATATGCCGAATACTGAATTCGTCAAAAGAATGAATTATCCCCCAACATTTTTCAAGGTAACTATTTAGAGTACCATCAAAACATTGATATTCTTCTAACACTTGTTGGACAACCAGCTGAGAATCACCAAATACCTTCACATATTATACTCCCATACCATTTAAAAGTTCTAAGCCGAATAGGAGGGCCTCATATTCGGCTTGATTATTAGTGCAATAAGTTTTCAATCGGCTAGAGAAGTCGAAGGAGACATTACTTGGTGAAACAAGTACGATGCCAATTCCTTGCCCTTCATTGCAAACCGATCCATCAAAATATAAAGTCCAAGGAGTAATAGTGAGGTATGACATGTCTAGTTTATGAATATCATTAATCCAATGTTCTACAATGAAATCCGCTACGACTTGGCCTTTCATAGATTTCAATGGTTCATAGGCCAAGTCATATTCTATGAGTGCATAAGCCCACTTACCAATTCTACCACTCATAATTGGGTTATGCAACATGTATTTGATCACATCGGCTTGACCGGAAATAGTGCAATGACTAGACAGTAAATAACATCTACATTTGGTGCATGCATAAAACAAGCATAAGCATAACTTCTCAATAAAAGTGTACCTTGTTTCAGCATCCACCAACCTTCGGCTTAGATATGTCACCACATGCTCCTTCCCCTCAGTTTCTTGTGTCAGAACAGCCCCAATGACCTTATCTTCAGCTGCAATGTATAATCGGAATGGTACTCCTGCTCGTGGTGCTTTTAATACGAGAGCCGAAGATAAATATTTTTTGATGAGATCAAATGCTTCTTGCTGTTCTGCCCCCCAAGCGAATTCAGCATCATTCTTAAGTCGAAGAATAGGGGTGAACGCATCAATCTTCCCGACTAGGTTAGAAATAAACCTTCGTAAATAATTCACCTTACCGAGAAACTTCTGTACCTCGACCTTACAGGTCGGAGGTCCCACATTCCGAATAGACTTGATTCGGTCAGGGTCTATCTCTATACCATGTTCATGGATGACAAATCCTAAAAACTTACCAGCCGACACTCCAAAAGCACATTTACGTGGGTTCATTTTCAAACCATACCGACGCATTTTATCAAAGGCTTTGCGCAAATCAGCTATATGAGAACTAAACTCAGCCGATTTGACTACAATATCATCAATGTAAACTTCCACAGTGTTTCCTAACAATTCATGGAAGATCAAATTCATAGCCCTCTGATAAGTAGCACCAGCATTTTTCAGACCAAATGTCATGACAACCCACTCAAATAAACCAATGAAGCCTGGACATATAAAGGCCGTTTTAGACGCATCTTCTTCGGCCATGAAAATCTGATTATATCCGGCATTACCATCAAGGAAGCTAATAATTCTATTTCCTGATGCATTATTGAGTAATGTGTCGGCTATGGGCATGGGATATTCGTCTTTAGGAGTTGCTCTATTTAAATTGCGAAAATCAATGCATACTCTAAGCTTACCTGACTCCTTCTTCTCCACCGGCACAATATTGGAGACCCACTCTGCGTATCTACACGGTCTGATAAAATCAGCTTCTAGCAGCCGGTGGATTTCGTCCTTAATGCGTGGGAGAAGATCTGGACGAAATGTTCTAGCTCTCTGCTTGAAAGGTCTGAAACCAGATTTAATAGGCAGCCGATGCTCTACGATTTCTCAGCTTAATCCAGGCATCTCAGTGTAATTCCAAGCAAAGCAATCTGAATATTCCTTCAATAGACCGATCACCTCATCTCTAGGATCAGTCTCCAGGGTCTTATTTACAAAAGTTGGCCTTAGAGTTTTACCATCTCCTATGTCAATCTCCTCCAAAGGATCGGCCGATGTAAACCCCTGTCCTAGTTTATCAAGATCTCTGAATTCCTCTATCATGTCCCCCACAGAGGAATTAGATGATCTTTGTGTGATGGCGGACTTTCTGGTCTCGGGGACCGGATCATCCGTAATACTGTCTTTTTGCTGCGGTAGATGTTCGGTCTTAAAGTCCGAACTGTTTTGTGACAGACCAGACCATCCGGCTTTGAGAGCCGAACTGTCCGTGATCAAAGACTCATGAACTTTGTGTGTATTCATCATTTAAACTTTATTTAGGATTTAGCCGATTCTCCATCGGCTCTAGCATTACCGGAATGAAACCTTTCTTATCTATACTTATGAACTGATAATCAGAAAAATCTACTCCTGTGAGACATGTAGCAGTCTCATAAGTCCAGAGTACAGGGGCATCGGCCACAGCGATGCAGGCCGATACATCAGCATGTACTTGTTCTATATCATCGCCTACCCATTGTATTAACATTTGATGTAATGTAGAAGGTATACATTGATTGGCATGAATCCAATCTCTGCCTAGAATTAAACTGTAATTTACTTCTACATCAGCGACGAAGAATGCAGCAGCAAGGGTCTTAGTCCCGATGGTTAATTCAACGGACGTGACTCCCCTGGCTTTAATCGAACTATCCCCAACACCGCTGAGGGTCATGTTGGTCTTGACAAGTTCGTCATCTTGTTTACCTAATTTTCTGTATAATGAATAAGGCATTAGATTTACAGCCGCCCCTCCATCTACCAACATCTTAGCAATCGGTATCCCATCAATGTGACCGCGCACGAAGAGCGGCTTTAAATGATTTACTGATTCCTTTGGTTTAATAAAGGCGGCTTCTTTAGGACCAAAATCGAACTGGGCAACAACAGGTTCATCGTCGCCGATAATAGTACAATCAGCAGAAAATGTAATAACATTTACATCCATACCTGGGCGTTCTGGAGAAGCCTCGTAGTCGACCAAGTCTTCTCCTAGCAGGTCGTCTTCTTCCATTGATGATGGCATGTCGTTGGAGGCTTCCTTGTGTGGTGCGGACGGTCCGGACTCCGGGGGCGGACGGTCCGCGCCTGGTGCAGATTGCCCAGTCTTGCTGGCCAGGCTACCTGCCATACCTGCAGGGTGCTGTACAAGTGTTGTTTCATTTTCTATCTTTGTGGCCGTTTGTTTTTCTTCAACGGCCTTTGGTCTCCATTTCTTTTGCGGTGGCGGGTACTGTGGATGTGTGTCATTGAATATCTTTTCCGCCTCCTTTTCCTGGTTTTCTTTTGCTCTTAGGCATTGTAATTTTCTCTTTTGGGACCGTGTCAATCCCGCTGGGCACCATCGAGGCATGGAGTATTTTGGATCGGCTGTTTTGATGGTAGCTGTATCTTCTTTTTTGGTTGTGTTGGCCGATTCACCAAAAATCATCGGCCCTTTATTATCGTCCTGTACGACAACATCTGCAGTACCTATTTTGATCACGTCCTTCTTTGTTGTCCTTTTGGTTGCTGTAGGTACATGCCCCCCTGCCGGATTGGTCGGCCTTGGAGGCCGAGTAGTCCGGCAATACTGTTGGGTCTGTGCCTGATGACCGGATTGAGCGGTGCTCAATCGGTCTTGTACTGGTGGTGTCAACCTGTCAAAAACAGATGTTTGGGGTGCCCCCCAGGCGGGGTACTGTGGCATCCTAAATGGATATGGTGGCATGCCCCACATTTGATTTGGGACATATGGTGGAGGTAAATATGTGTATGGATATGGCATAGGCGGATAAGGGGGTGGAGGTGCCCATGTTGGTATGTTAGGTCTCAATTGTACAGTATGACCTTTCATTTCTTCCGATTGGTGAGGTGGTCCAATCGGCCTGACCTGACGTTGCTCATGAATGGGTGAGCGGGGTCGCTTTACTGGCCGGTCACTGGGGCCGACCTTCTTTTTTACGTATTTAGACAATAATTGATCGAAAGTTGGGCCGGCTTTGACCAACCGACCAGCTGCCTTGAACGTATTTGTTTTCCACGTACCTATCTCTGGCCGTCGTGGCTTGAAAGTACGTGGCCGTTGCGAGTCTTGAGCACGACCGGACCGTCCGTTGGAGTTCTCCGGACCGTCTGGCGGGGTCCCGGACCGTCCGCGCCTATGTGCCGGACCGT
This sequence comes from Zea luxurians, assembly GCA_029449295.1. Lineage (NCBI taxonomy): Eukaryota > Viridiplantae > Streptophyta > Magnoliopsida > Poales > Poaceae > Zea > Zea luxurians. The sequence goes on along the minus strand of JAOPSE010000004.1, from coordinate 177,449,276 downwards.
CCGGGATGCGCAGCACGGGTTCCTGCATCTGTCTCCCTGTCTGTGCTTGCCCCCCAGTGCTAGAGGCTGTGATGGTCACCTTTAGGGTCTCCCCTCCATCGGGAGTCTTCTCGGCCACTACTTTCCTGCAAGAAACTTTGCGATCATCATCGGCCTTTTTAGAATTGCCGATGATTGTCTCTTTGCCTTTGCCTTTATCGGCTGTGTTTGGCCGAACTAGGACTTTCATGTCCTCGAAGTCGACCATGTTCATTGGAAAGGGCTCTGTATCCACCTGCATTTCCTAAAATTTCAATCGTCCCTCATTAATGGCTGATTGAATCTGTCGACGGAATACATTACAATCATTAGTGGCATGAGAAAATGAGTTATGCCACTTGCAGTATGCCCGACGTTTTAACTCGTCGGCGGATGGAACAGTGTGATTTATTTTAATGTTGCCATTTTTGAGTAATTCATCAAATATTTTATCACACTTACCAACATTAAACGTGAACTTAACCTCCTCTTGCCGTTTCTTTTGAACCGGCTGTAAGGAGGAACAAGCTGAAGATTTGGCCTGTTTTGGCCAAACCATTTCAGCAGCATATACTTCTGTTGATTCATCATCTGAGCTACTTTGGTCGCATTCTATTATATGTACGTTGTGACGAATTGTTTTAGCAGTTTCTTTGCTTCGGCTTTCACAAGCCGAAGCTCTCTGGTGTAACTGTGCTAGTGTAAAAAATTGGATGCCTTCTAATCTTTCTTTTAAATAATATCGTAGACCATTAAAGGCTACTCCTGCTAGCTGTTTTTCTGCTAAATGAATTTGGAAGCATCGGTTTCTTGTATCTCGGAATCTCCGGATGTAATCATTAACTGATTCATCTTTTGCTTGTCGTAATGATACTAAATCTACCAAATCCAACTCATAGTCACCGGAGAAAAAATGATCATGAAATTTTTGTTCTAGATCCCCCCATGATGAAATGGAATTAGGAGGTAAAGTGGCGTACCATGCAACGCAGTTCCTGTTAAAGATAATGAAAATAAACGTACGCAAAATGCCTCTATGTCGGCCAACTCTCCTAATTATGCTAAAAATCGGCCTATGTGTTCACGTGTGTTCTTTCCATGATCACCCGAAAATTTTGTGAATTCGGGTATCCTGGTTCCCTGTGGGTATGGGTGGTGATCAAATCGGCTGTCATAAGGTTTCCGATATGATTGCCCCCCAGGGACCATGCTTACTCCGAGCTTATCTCGGAACGCCCCGGCTATTTCTTCCCTTACTATATCAATGGCAGCCGGTGCGAGACCACCAGCTCTCTGGTAAAACATAGGTGGGGTTGACTGGATATTAGCATGTTGTCTTTCCCCCATTGGTTTGAGTTACGTGGTGCATTTTCATTTGCCCTATATGGGTCATAGGTTTGATCGTCTCTTTCCGGCCTCCTGGGTGGGGCCGAAAAGCTTTCCTAGGCTCTGGATCTTGAATTAATAGGCTGGTGCATTGCATAGTGTGATGGGAAGTGTTGCTAGGACGGGTGAGGATTCAGGTAATAATCCTCCTCAAAAGACTCATGCGCGGACTGTCCGGATATGTACCCGGACCATCCGTGGTTATATGCGGACCGTCCGTCGTTGTATGCGGACCGTCCGACTGGGTAGTTTGGGTTCTGTGTCGTGTGTGGTGGCTCGGGCGCATATCTAGGTAACTCATTAAAAATAGGCCCGACTGTTGCTGGCCCAGACGGTCCGCGCTCACGTGCGGACGGTCCGGGCATGTGCAGATCGACTGATTTACTGCCGATTTGCGGTTGCTCAGGGTATGTGTCCATCAGCATCCCATAAAGGGGTTGTGACTGGTCGTGACAACCTGTAGCCGATGTATTATGCGTGTTACCCCCTAACTCAACCTCGTGCGAAGGAAAATTTGCGATATTAGATTTATCAAATGCACGTACTAGTCTCTTAAAATCGCTTTGCATACCCCCTATGATGTTCTGCATTTGCTCACGTTGCTCTTCTACATAATTTCTAAGAGATTGTAGCTCGTTGGTATTACTTACATTGGGGATATCTGGTGTGGGTTGGAGCGAAGCCGGATCCGTCGCCCGATGTCGGACGACCTTGTTGTTCCTGTCCACTTTGAAGCTGGCCAAGAATTTTGCTTTTGCCTCCTGGATCATACGCTCCTTGTGCTCCTCAAACTGGAGCTGTTCATCAGCCGGCAAGGTTTCCCAAGTCGGCTCAATGATGTTGCTTGGGGAAATATCAGAGCTATCCCTTGAACCGGCCATTGAGGGCCGATTTGATGCGTTTATATTTGTTGTCCCCAGCGGAGTCGCCAAAAGGTATGTTGATGCCTTTTCGGAGGCGCCAATCACTTCAAAAGAACCAGCAGCGGTGCTCTCTGGTCAGGCGCGGACGGTCCGCGGCACAGGGCCGGACGGTCCGCGACCTGGCGCGAGGCGGCGGTGCTCTCTGGTCAGGCGCGGACGGTCCGCGGCACAGGGCCGGACGGTCCGCGTCCTGGCGCAGGAGCTAGAGTTCCCTGCCTGACGGCCGGACGGTCCGCGCGTGCGCAGGGACGGCGGAGGATCGCCGGCGGCGCCTGGATCTCGCTCTCGGGAGGGACCCCGTCGGGGAGGAGAGATTCTAGGTGATGTTTAGGCTCGGGCAGGCCAACCTAGACTCCTCTAATCGACGTAGAGTCGAGGAGAGGCGAAGAATTTGGGGATCGAGAGGCTAAACCTAAACTAGACTAGAACTACTCCTAGGATAAAATGCGAAATAGAAGTTGTGTTGATTCGATTGATGATTACAAATCGGCCGTAGACCTCTCTATTTATAGAGGAGGGGGACTGGACCCTTTACACAACTGATTCCGAGCTAATTCCGCGAATATAGCTAACAACCGTAGCACAAAACTCGAAACCTTAAACTGCTCTTGTCGGGGACCATAATTAGGGGTACCCTCAAGGCTCCTAATTCTCAGCTGGTAACCCCCATCAGCACAAAGCTGCAAAGGCCTGATGGGTGCGATTAAGTCAGGGATCAGTCCATTCGAGGGACTCGATCACGCCTCGCCCGAGCCTAGCCTCGGACAAGGGCAGCCGACCCCAGAGGATTTCCGTCTCGCCCGAGGCCCCCCTTCAGCGGCGAACATATTCCCGGCTCGCCCGAGGCCCTGCCTTCGCTAAGAAGCAACCCTGACCAAATCGCCGCACCGACCGACCAAATCGCAGGAGCATTTAATACAAAGGTGGCCTGACACCTTTATCCTGACGCGCGCCCCCCAGCCGGCAGAGCCGAAGTGACCGCCGTCACTTCGCCGCTCCACTGACCGGCCTGACAGAAGGACAGCGCCGCCTGCGCCACTCCGACTGCGGTGCCAGTTGACAGAGTGAGACTGACAGGCAGTCAGGCCCTGCCGAAGGCACCATAGGAAGCTCCACTTCGCCCGACCCCAGGGCTCGGACTCGGGCTAAGTCCCGGAAGACGGCGAACTCCGCTCCGCCCGACCCAGGGCTCGGACTCGGGCTAAGTCCCGGAAGACGACGAACTCCGCCCGACCCAGGGCTCGGACTCGGGCTAAGTCCCGGAAGACGGCGAACTCCGCCCGACCCAGGGCTCGGACTCGGGCTAAGTCCCAGAAGACGGCGAACTCCGCCCGACCCAGGGCTCGGACTCGGGCTAAGTCCCAGAAGACGACGATCTCCGCCTCGCCCGACCCAGGGCTCGGACTTGGGCTCGGCCCCAGAAGACGACGAACTCCGCTTCGCCCGACCCCAGGGCTCAGACTCCGCCCCGGCACCAGCCGGCGATCTCCGCCTCGCCCGAACCTGGGGCTCGGACCCGACCTCGGCCACGGAAGACAGACTCGACCTCGGCTTCGGAGGAGCTTCCACATCACCCAACCTAGGGCGCAGACCAGCCACGTCAACAGGAGGCGCCATCATCACCCTACCCCGAGCTGACTCGGGCCACAGGGAACAAGACCGACGTCCCATCTGGCTCGCTCCGCCAGATAGGCAATGATGGCGCCCTGCATACTCTGTGACGACGACGGCTCTCAGCCCCCTTACGGAAGCAAGAGGACGTCAGCAAGGATTCAACCGCTCCGACAGCTGTCCCTCCGCCAGGCTCCATCGCTCCTCCGACGGCCACGACATCACACCAGCTGGGTGCCAAAATCTCTCCGGCTGCCACAACGGCATGTACTTAGGGCGCTAGCTCTCCTCCGCTAGACACGTAGCACTCTGCTACACCCCCCATTGTACACCTGGATCCTCTCCTTGCGCCTATAAAAGGGAGGACCAGGGCCCTCTTAGAGAGGGTTGGCCGCGCGGGGACGAGGACGAGACAGGCGCTCGCTGGAGGCCGCTCGCTCCCTCTCCCGTGTGGACGCTTGTAACCCCTACTGCAAGCGGACCCGACCTGGGCGCGGGACGAACACGAAGGCCGCAGGATTCCCACCTCTCTCACACCGGTCTCCGGCCGCCTCGCTCTCCCCCCTTCGCGCTCGCCCTCGCGCTCGACCCATCTGGGCTGGGGCACGCGGCGACATTCACTCGTCGGCTCAGGGACCCCCCGGTCTCGGAACGCCGACAGTTGGCGCGCCAGGTAGGGGCCTGCTGCGTGTTGACGAACAGCTTCCCGTCAAGCTCCAGATGGGCAGTCTCCAGCAACCTCTCCAACCCGGGACGGTGCTCCGTTTCGGGAGTCTTGAGTTCATGTCCCTCAACGGCAGCTACGACGTGATACTCCTTCCACTGCCGTGCGACAACGACAGTGGCGGCCGACAACCCGCCCGCCGGCGGCAGAATCAGCGACATCTTTCCCGCATGGTGGAAGAACAACCATCGAGCTCACCCCGTCCTCTCCCCCGCCGACGGAGGAGGAGGCGGGGCAACCAAGGCCAAGCAGGAGACAGCGCCTCGTCGGCTGTCGAGCGAGTCGACGGCCCCAGCGCCCCAACGGGGGGCGCACCGGGCGTCGACCTCACGTTTGAGATGAAGGCGAGCGCCGTCTCCCCGCGACACGCCAATCCCGAGCAAGCGGACGACGCCAGCACGCTCGCGAAAAGCTTGCTGGACGTCACCCTCGTACCTGAGACGACGGTGCAGTCAGTCCCCGACGTGACCTCATCGCCGCCCGTCGACCAAAAGGTACCGACCGATTCCCATCCCACGTCTTTCGGATTCAGCCTCGACCCACCTAGCGGCCCCGCTTTGGCGGGCGCTCTTGTAGAGGCGAGTCCAAACCCTCTGGGGTTTCGTATGCGGTCACCTTGGGACCGGCTGATGGACGTCTCGACCTACGGGCCCTCTGGGTCCGAGGAAGACGGCGAACCCAGCATCTGTTGGGATTTCTCTGGACTTGGCAACCCCAGTGCCATGCAGGACTTCATGACCGCATGCGACTACTGCCTTTCCGACTGTTCCGACGGTAGCCGTAGCCTCGACGACGAGGACTGCGGCCCAAGTCGCGAATGCTTCCACGCCTCCGAAGGCAACCATCTCGGCATGCCGGAGGACGGTGACCTCCCTAGGCCGGTGCCTCGCGTTGACATCCCACGGGAGCTAGCTATGGTCCCCGTTCAGGCGGGGGGCCATGACCCACAGCTCGAGCAAATCCACGGGGTGCAGGCCAGGCTCGACGAGGGAGCAGGAGCGCTTGAGCCGATCCGTCGGGACGTCGGGCAGGCATGGGCGGGCCAACCTCCGGCCGGGGAAATACGTCATCTACCCCAGGGCTTCCAGCACCGCATCACCGACGACGTCAGGGTCAGGCCACCACCCGCATCCAGTGGGGTCGGCCAGAACCTGGCGGCAGCAGCAATGCTTCTTCGCGCGATGCCGGAGCCATCAACTACCGAGGGGCGACGAATCCAGGGAGAGCTCAAGAATCTCCTGGAAGGCGCCGCGGTCCGACGGGTCGAGAGCTCCGCCTCCCGAAGGCAGGGGTACCCCTCGGAACCTCATGCCGTGACTTCCCGATTCATGCGGGAAGCCTCGGTCTACACCGGGCGCACGCGCAACACCACGCCTGCAGCCCCGGGTCGCCTCGGCAACGAGCACCATCACCGCGACCGTCGGGCCCACCTCGATGAGAGGGTGTGCCGAGGCTACCACCCTAGGCATGGGGGACGCTACGACAGCGGGGAGGATCGGAGTCCCTCGCCCGAACCACCCGGTCTGCAAGCCTTCAGCCGAGCCATCCGACGGGCGCCGTTCCCGACCCGGTTCCGACCCCCGACTACTATCACAAAGTACTCGGGGGAGACGAGACCGGAACTGTGGCTCGCGGACTACCGTCTGGCCTGCCAACTGGGTGGAACGGACGATGACAACCTCATCATCCACAACCTCCCCCTGTTCCTCTCCGACACCGCTCGCGCCTGGTTGGAGCACCTACCTCCGGGGCAGATCTCCAACTGGGACGACCTAGTCTAAGCTTTCACCGGCAATTTCCAGGGCACGTACGTGCGCCCCGGGAATTCCTGGGACCTCCGAAGCTGCCGACAGCAGCCGGGAGAGTCTCTCCGAGACTACATCCGGCGATTCTCGAAGCAGCGCACCGAGCTGCCCAACATCACCGACTCAGATGTCATCGGCGCGTTCCTCGATGGCACCACCTGCCGTGACCTGGTGAGCAAGCTAGGTCGCAAGACCCCCACCAGGGCGAGCGAGCTGATGGACATCGCCACCAAGTTCGCCTCCGGCCAGGAAGCGGTCGAGGCTATCTTCCAAAAGGACAAGCAGCCCCAGGGCCGCCCATCGGAAGATACTCCCGAGGCGTCAACTCAGCGCGGCGCCAAGAAGAAGGGCAAGAAGAAGTCGCAAGCGAAACGCGACGCCACCGACGCGGACCTTGTCGCCGCCGCCGAGTACAAGAACCCTCGGAAACCCCCGGAGGTTCCAACCTCTTCGACAAGATGCTCAAGGAGCCGTGCCCCTATCACCAGGGGCCCGTCAGGCACACCCTTGAGGAGTGCGTCATGCTTCGGCGCCACTTCCACAGGGCCGGGCTACCCGCGGAGGGTGGCATGGCCCGCGACGACGACAAGAAGGAAGATCACCAGGCAGGAGAGTTCCCCGAGGTCCGCGACTGCTTCATGATCTATGGTGGGCAAGCGGCGAACGCCTCGGCTCGGCACCGCAAGCAAGAGCGCCGGGAGGTCTGCTCGGTGAAGGTGGCGGCGCCAGTCTATCTAGACTGGTCCGACAAGCCCATCACCTTCGACCGAGACGATCACCCCGACCATGTGCCGAGCCCGGGGAAATACCCGCTCGTCGTCGACCCCGTCATCGGCGACGTCAGGCTCACCAAGGTCCTCATGGACGGAGGCAGCAGCCTCAACATCATCTACGCTGACACCCTCGGGCTCCTGCGTGTCGATCTATCCTCCATCCGGGTAGGCGCTGCGCCCTTCCATGGGATCATTCCCGGGAAGCGCGTCCAGCCCCTCGGACGGCTCGACCTTCCCGTCTGCTTCGGAACACCCTCCAACTTCCGAAGGGAGACCTTGACGTTCGAGGTGGTTGGGTTCCGAGGTACCTACCACGCGGTACTGGGGAGGCCATGCTATGCGAAGTCCATGGCCGTCCCCAACTACACCTACCTGAAGCTCAAGATGCCGGGCCCCAACGGGGTCATCACCGTCGGCCCCACGTACAAACACGCGTTCGAATGCGACGTGGAGTGCGTGGAGTACGCCGAGGCCCTTGCCGAGTCCGAGGCCCTCATCGCCGACCTGGAGAGCCTCTCTAAGGAGGTGCCAGACGTGAAGCGTCATGCCGGCAACTTTGAGCCAGCGGAGACGGTTAAGTCCGTCCCCCTCGACCCCAGCGGCGACGCCTCCAAGCAGATCCGGATTGGCTCCAGGCTCGATCCCAAATAGGAAGCAGTGCTCGTCGACTTTCTCCGCGCGAACGCCGACGTCTTCGCGTGGAGTCCCTCGGACATGCCCGGCATACCGAGGGATGTCGCCGAGCACTCGCTGGACATCCGAGCCGGAGCCCGACCCGTCAAGCAGCCACTGCGCCGATTTGACGAGGAGAAGCGCAGAGCCATAGGCGAGGAGATCCACAAGCTAATGGCGGTAGGGTTCATCAAAGAGGTATTCCATCCCGAATGGCTTGCCAACCCTGTGCTTGTGAGAAAGAAAGGGGGAAATGGCGGATGTGTGTAGACTACACTGGTCTCAACAAAGCATGTCCGAAGGTTCCCTACCCTCTGCCTCGCATTGACCAAATCGTGGATTCCACTGCTGGGTGCGAAACCCTGTCTTTCCTCGATGCCTACTTAGGGTATCATCAAATCAGGATGAAAGAGTCCGACCAGCTCGCGACTTCTTTCATCACACCCTTCGGCATGTACTGCTATGTCACCATGCCGTTCGGCTTGAGGAATGCGGGCGCAACGTACCAGCGGTGCATGAACCATGTGTTCGGCGAACACATTGGCCGCACGGTCGAGGCCTACGTCGATGACATCGTAGTCAAGACGAGGAAAGCCTCCAACCTCCTTTCCGACCTTGAAGCGACATTCCAATGTCTCAAGGCGAAAGGCGTCAAGCTCAATCCCGAAAAGTGTGTTTTCGGGGTACCCCGAGGCATGCTCTTGGGATTCATCGTCTCCGAGCGGGGCATCGAAGCCAACCCGGAGAAGATCGCAGCCATCACCAGCATGGGGCCCATCAAGGACTTGAAAGGCGTACAGAGGGTCATGGGATGCCTCGCGGCTCTGAGCCGTTTCATCTCACGCCTCGGCGAAAGAGGTCTACCTCTGTACTGCCTCTTAAGGAAGGCCGAGTGCTTCACTTGGACCCCTGAGGCCGAGGATGCCCTCGGGAACCTGAAGGCGCTCCTCACAAAGGCGCCTATCTTGGTGCCCCCAGCCGCCGGAGAAGCCCTCCTGGTCTACGTCGCCGCGACCACTCAGGTGGTTAGCACCGCGATTGTGGTCGAGAGGCAAAAAGAGGGGCATGCATTGCCCGTTCAGAGGCCAGTCTACTTCGTCAGCGAGGTACTGTCCAAAACCAAGATCCGCTACCCACAAGTTCAGAAGCTGCTGTACGCGGTGATCCTAACGCGGCGGAAGCTGTGACACTACTTCGAGTCTCATCCGGTAACTGTGGTGTCATCCTTCCCCCTAGGGGAGATCATCCAGTGCCGAGAGGCCTCGGGTAGGATTGCAAAGTGGGCGGTGGAAATCATGGGCGAGACAATCTCGTTCGCTCCTCGGAAGGCCATCAAGTCCCAGGTCTTGGCGGACTTCATAGCTGAATGGGTCGACACACAGCTACCGACGGCTCCGATCCAATCGGAGCTCTGGACCATGTTTTTCGACGGGTCGCTGATGAAGATAGGAGCCGGCGCAGGCCTACTCTTCATCTCGCCCCTCGGGAAGCACCTACGCTATGTGCTACGCCTCCATTTCCCGACATCCAACAATGTGGCTGAGTACGAAGCTCTGGTCAACGGGTTGCGGATCGCCATCGAGTTAGGGGTCCGACGCCTCGACGCTCGCGGTGACTCGCAGCTCGTCATCGACCAAGTCATGAAGAACTCCCACTGCCGCGACCCGAAGATCGAGGCCTACTGCGATGAGGTTCGGCGCCTGGAAGACAAGTTCTACGGGCTCGAGCTCAACCACATCGCTCGGCGCTACAACGAGACTGCGGACGAGCTGGCTAAAATAGCCTCGGGGCGAACGACGGTTCCCCCGGACGTCTTCTCCCGGGATCTGCATCAACCCTCCGTCAAGATCGACGACACGCCCGAGCCCGAGGTACCCTCAGATCATTCCGAGGCACCCTTGGCTCGGCCCGAGGTATCCTCGGTTCAACCCGAGGTACCCTCGGCCCTCGAGGGCGAGACGCTGCACGTCGAGGGGGAGCAAAGCGGGGTCACGCCTGATCAAAACTGGCAGACCACGTACCTGCAATATCTCCACCTAGGAGAGCTACCCCTCGACCAAGCCGAGGCTCGGCGGGTGGCGTGGCGCGCCAAGTCGTTCGTCTTGCTGGGTGATGAGAAGGAGCTCTACCACCGCAGCCCCTCCGGCATCCTCCAGCGATGCATCTCCATCGCCGAAGGTCAGGAACTCCTGTGAGAGATACACTCGGGGGCTTGCGGCCATCACGCAGCGCCTCGAGCCCTTGTCGGGAATGCTTTCCGGCAAGGCTTCTACTGGCCGACGGCGGTGGCCGACGCTGAAAGAGAAATGTGCCCTTGGGCCATTTCTAAGTATTTTGGTGATTTAGTGTCCAACACAAGTGCCTAAGTGTAAAAAGGTGGACAAGGTACAAATCAAGAATTAAGGTATGTTTCTCAGACTTAGTACATTGTTTTATGGACTAATGTATTGTGTCTAAGTGCTGGAAACAGGAAAAATCCAATTGGAAATGTCTTGGCTCGAGCAGCCAAGAATCTGCTGAGTCTGCAAGCACCGGACTGTCCGGTGGTGCACCGGACAGTGTCCGGTGCGTCAGGCTGGCTCGAGCGAAGTGGCTGCTCTCGGGAATTCACCGGCGACGTACGGCTAAAATTCACCGGACTGTCCGGTGTGCACCGGACTGTCCGGTGAGCCAACGGTCGACCGGGCCAACGGTCGGCCGCGCAATCTGCGCGGGACACGTGGCCGAGCCAACGGCTAGAAGACGGCACCGGACTGTCCGGTGTGCACCGGACATGTCCGGTGTGCACCGGACATGTCCGGTGCGCCAACGGCTCTCAGGCTGCCAACGGTCGGCTTCGCTATTTAAGGAAGGAAATCGGGCACCGGACAGTGTCCGGTGTGCACCGGACTATCTGGTGCCCCCGATGACAGAAGGCAAGAATGGCTTTCCAAACTTGTGCTCAACGGCTCCTAGCTGCCTTGGGGCTATAAAAGGGACTCCTAGGTGCATGGAGGAGTACACCAAGCATCCTTTGAGCGTCATTGATCACTCACACTTCATTCTCGCGCACTTGTTCGACATTTTAGTGATTTGAGCTCCGTTCTAGTGTGCTAGTATCTTGAGCTCAAGTCTGGGTTTTGCGTGTGCGTATTCGCTGTGATCTTTGTGTCGTGTGTGAGTTGCTAATCCCTCCCTTGCTCTGTGATTCTTCGTGAACATCTTGTGTAAGGGCGAGAGGCTCCAAGCTGTGGAGATTCCTCGCAAACGGGATTAAGAGAAGCAAAGCAACACGTGGTATTCAAGTTGGTCTTTGGACCGCTTGAGAGGGGTTGATTGCAACCCTCGTCCGTTGGGACGCCATAACGTGGAGTAGGCAAGCGTTGGTCTTGGCCGAACCACGGGATAACCACTGTGCCATCTCTGTGATTGATATCTCTTGGTTATTGTGTTGTGTTGAGATCCTTCTCTAGCCACTTGGCATATTACTGTGCTAACAAGTAACCAAGTTTTGTGGCTTAAGATTTTGAAGTGTTACAGGATCACCTATTCACCCCCCCCCCCCTCTAGGTGCTCTCAATTGGTATCGGAGCCGTTCTCTTCAAGAAAGGGACTAACCGCCTGAAGAGATGGATCCTAAAGGCAAGGGGATGGTGATCAACGACAAGGAGAAGGAGTCCTTCGTCAACGAGCCCAATGATGACAGGCCCACCGACTCAGGCTCGGGCCACAAAAGAAAAGACGGGAGGAAGAAGAAGACAAGGCGCATCAAGGAAATTGTCTACTACGACAGCGACGAATCTTCCTCCTCCCAAAAGGACGACGACGACTACGATAGACGAAAGACGGTTAACTCAAACTTTTCTTTCGATTATTCGCGCATCCCGCATAGTTCAAATGCTCAATTGCTCCCCATTCCACTTGGCAAGCCCCCTCACTTTGATGGAGAGGATTACGGATTTTGGAGCCACAAAATGCGTACTCACCTGTTTTCTCTCCATCCAAGCATTTGGGAGATTGTGGAAAGTGGAATGAAATTTGATAGCTCGGATAGCCCTGTGTTTATTAATGAACAGATTCATAAAAATGCACAAGCTACTACTGTGTTGCTAGCCTCTTTGTGCAGGGACGAGTATCACAAGGTGAGCGGCTTGGACAATGCCAAGCAGATCTAGGACACCCTCAAGATCTCTCATGAGGGAAACGACGTCACCTTGCTCACCAAAATGGAGTTGGTGGAGGGCGAGCTTGGACGGTTCGCGATGATAAGGGGCGAGGAGCCGACACAAACATACAACCGGCTCAAGACCCTTATCAACAAAATAAGGAGCTACGGGAGCACGCGATGGACGGACCACGACGTCGTCCGCCTAATGCTAAGGTCATTTACCATTCTTGATCCTCATTTGGTGAACAATATACGTGAAAATCCCAGGTACACCAAGATGTCACCCGAAGAAGTTCTTGGGAAGTTCGTAAGCGGGCGAATGATGATCAAGGAGGCAAGATACGTGGACGACGCGTTGAACGGTCCTAGTCATGAGCCTCAACCCATTGCTCTCAAGGCAATAAGGAGCAAGGAGGCGCTACCAAGCAAGGTGGCACAAGTTGAGGCGGCCGGACTCAATGATGAGGAGATGGCCCTCATCATTAAGCGCTTCAAGACGGCGCTTAAAGGTCGCAAGGGGCAGCCAAGCAAGACCAAAGCCAAGGGGAAGCGCTCATGCTTCAAATGCGGTAAGCTTGGTCATTTTATTGCTAACTGTCCCGACAATGATAGTGATCAGGACCAAGGGAACAAGAGGGAGAAAAAGAAGCATTACAAGAAGGCCAAGGGCGAGGCACATATCGGAAAGGAGTGGGATTCGGATTGTTCCTCCTCCGACTCTGACAATGAAGGACTCGCCGCCACCGCCTTCAACAAGTCATCCCTCTTCCCCAACGAGCGTCACACTTGCCTCATGGCAAGAGAGAAGAAAGTAAGCACTCATACTAGTACTTATGCTTCTTCGAGTGAAGATGAGTCTAGTGATGATGATGAGATAGATTACTCATGCTTATTCAAGGGATTAGATAGAACCAAGGTAGACAAAATTAATGAATTAATTGATGCCTTGAATGACAAGAATATGCTTTTAGAAAAACAAGAGGATTTGTTGTATGAAGAACATGACAAATTTGTAGAAGCACAGAAATCTCTTGCTCTAGAAATTAAGAGGAATGAAATGCTCTCTAGTGAATTATCTTCTTGTCATGAAACTATTGCTAAGTTAAAAAGTTTTAATGATGATTTAAATGCTAAACTAGAAGTAGCTAGTAAATCTAATTCTTGTGTAGAAATTGTTGAAACTTGTAATAGGTGTAAAGATTTTGACATTGATGCTTGTAGTGATCATTTAGTTTCAATTTCCAAATTAAATGATGAATTAGCTAGTCTTAATGCCCAACTTAAGACTAGCAAGAATGAATTTGACAAGCTAAAATTTGCAAGGGATGCCTACACGATTGGTAGATACCCCTCAATTAAGGATGGACTTGGCTACAAGAGGGAAGCCAAGAACTTGACAAGCCATAAGGCTCCCATCTCCGCCAAGGAGAAAGGGAAGGCCCCTATGGCTAGTAGTGTGCAAAAGAACCATGCCTTTATGTACTATGATAGAAGACAACCTAGAAATGCTTATAGGAGTTGTAATGTATATAATGCCTTTGATTCTCATGCCATGGTTGCTTCTAGTTCTTCTTATGTGCATGATAGAAATGTTGGTAGGAGAAATGTTATTCATAATATGCCTAGGAGAAATGTCGTTAATGTTCCTAGGAAAGTTAATGAACCTTCTACAATATATCATGCTTTAAATGCTTCTTTTGCTATTTGTAGAAAGGATAGGAAGATAGTTGCTAGAAAATTAGGGGCAAGATGCAAGGGAGACAAAACTTGCATTTGGGTCCCTAAGGATATTTGTGCTAACCTTGCAGGACCCAACATGAGTTGGGTACCTAAGACCCAAGCCTAAATTTGCCTTGCAGGTTTATGCATCCGGGGGTTCAAGCTGGATTATTGACAGCGGATGCACAAACCATATGACGGGGGAGAAGAAGATGTTCACCTCCTACGTCAAGAATAAAGATTCCCACGATTCAATAATTTTCGGTGATGGGAATCAAGGCAAGGTAAAAGGGTTAGGTAAAATTGCAATCTCAAATGAGCACTCTATCTCTAATGTGTTTTTAGTAGAGTCTCTTGGATATAATTTGCTATCTGTCAGTCAATTATGGAATATGGGATATAACTGTTTGTTTACAAATGTAGATGTGTCTGTCTTTAGAAGATGTGATGGTTCACTAGCTTTTAAGGGTGTACTAGACGGCAAGCTTTACTTAGTTGATTTTGCAAAAGAAGAGGCCGGTCTAGATGCATGCTTAATGGCTAAGACTTGCATGGGCTGGCTGTGGCATCGCCGCTTAGCACATGTGGGGATGAAGAACCTCCACAAGCTTCTAAAGGGAGAACACGTGATAGGTCTAACCAATGTTCATTTCGAAAAAGATAGACCTTGTGCAGCTTGTCTAGCAGGGAAACAGGTGGGAGGCTCTCATCACACCAAAAATGTGATGACAACATCAAGACCCCTGGAGCTGCTACATATGGACCTCTTCGGACCCGTCGCCTATCTGAGCATAGGAGGAAGTAAGTATGGTCTAGTTATCGTTGATGACTTTTCCCGCTTCACTTGGGTGTTCTTTTTGCAGGATAAGCCTGAAACCCAAGGGACCCTCAAGCGCTTCCTAAGGAGAGCTCAAAATGAGTTTGAGCTCAAGGTGAAGAAGATAAGGAGCGACAACGGGTCCGAATTCAAGAACCTTCAAGTGGAGGAGTTTCTTGAGGAGGAGGGGATCAAGCACGAGTTCTCCGCTCCCTACACACCTCAGCAAAATGGTGTGGTAGAGAGGAAGAACAGGATGCTCATAGATATGGCGAGGACTATGCTTGGAGAATTCAAGACCCCCGAGTGCTTTTGGTCGGAAGCCGTGAACACAGCTTGCCACGCCATCAACAGGGTCTACCTTCACCGCCTCCTCAAGAAGACGTCGTATGAGCTGCTAACCGGTAACAAACCTAATGTATCATATTTCGTGTTTTTGGGAGTAAATGCTACATTCTAGTGAAGAAGGGTAGGAATTCCAAATTTGCTCCCAAAGCCGTAGAAGGATTTTTATTAGGTTATGATTCAAATACAAAGGCGTATAGGGTCTTCAACAAATCATCGGGTTTGGTTGAAGTCTCTAGCGACGTTGTATTTGATGAGACTAATGGCTCTCCAAGAGAGCAAGTTGTTGATCTTGATGATGTAGATGAAGAAGACGTTCCAACGGCCGCAATACGCACCATGGCGATTGGAGATGTACGGCCTCAGGAACATTTGGAGCAAGATCAACCGTCTTCCTCAACTATGGTGCATCCCCCAACCCAAGATGACGAACAGGTACCTCAAGTGGAGGCACATGATCAAGGGGGAGCACAGGATGTTCAAGAGGAAGAAGCACCTCAGGCACCTCCAACCCAAGTTCGAGCGACAATTCAAAGGGATCATCCCGTCGACCAGATATTGGGTGATATTAGCAAGGGAGTAACTACTCGCTCAAGATTAGTTAATTTTTGTGAGCATTACTCTTTTGTCTCTTCTATTGAGCCTTTCAGGGTAGAAGAGGCCTTGCTAGATCCGGACTGGGTGTTGGCCATGCAGGAGGAACTCAACAACTTCAAGCGCAACGAAGTTTGGACACTGGTGCCTCGTCCCAAGCAAAATGTTGTAGGAACCAAGTGGGTGTTCCGCAACAAACAGGACGAGCACGGGGTGGTGACGAGGAACAAGGCTCGACTTGTGGCAAAAGGTTATGCCCAAGTCGCAGGTTTGGACTTTGAGGAGACTTTTGCTCCTGTGGCTAGGCTAGAATCAATTCGTATCTTGCTAGCATATGCCGCTCACCATTCTTTCAGGTTGTACCAAATGGATGTGAAGAGCGCTTTCCTCAACGGGCCGATCAAGGAGGAGGTGTACGTGGAGCAGCCCCCTGGCTTCGAGGATGAACGGTACCCCGACCACGTGTGTAAGCTCTCTAAGGCGCTCTATGGACTTAAGCAAGCCCCAAGAGCATGGTATGAATGCCTTAGAGACTTTTTAATTGCTAATGCTTTCAAGGTTGGGAAAGCCGATCCAACTCTTTTTACTAAGACTTGCGATGGTGATCTTTTTGTGTGCCAAATTTATGTCGACGACATAATATTTGGTTCTACTAACCAAAAGTCTTGTGAAGAGTTTAGCAGGGTGATGACGCAGAAATTCGAGATGTCGATGATGGGCGAGTTGACCTACTTCCTTGGGTTCCAAGTGAAGCAACTCAAGGACGGCACCTTCATCTCCCAAATGAAGTACACACAAGATTTGCTAAAGAGGTTTGGGATGAAGGACGCCAAGCCCGCAAAGACGCCGATGGGAACCGACGGACACACCAACCTCAACAAAGGAGGTAAGTCCGTTGATCAAAAAGCATACCGGTCCATGATAGGTTCTTTGCTTTATTTATGTGCTAGTAGACCGGATATTATGCTTAGCGTATGCATGTGTGCTAGATTTCAATCCGATTCGAAGGAGTGTCACTTAGTGGCTATGAAGCGAATTCTTCGATATTTAGTCGCTACGCCTTGCTTCGGGATCTGGTATCCAAAGGGGTCTAACTTTGACTTGATTGGGTACTCAGATTCCGACTATGCTGGATGTAAGGTCGATAGGAAGAGTACATCGGGGACGTGCCAATTCTTAGGAAGGTCCCTGGTGTCATGGAACTCTAAGAAACAAACCTCCGTTGCCCTATGCACCGCTGAGGCCGAGTATGTTGCCGCAGGACAGTGTTGCGCGCAACTACTTTGGATGAGGCAAACCCTCAGGGACTTTGGCTACAATCTGAGCAAAGTCCCACTCCTATGTGATAATGAGAGTGCTATTCGAATAGCGTAAAATCCTGTTGAGCACAGCCGCACAAAGCACATTGACATCCGGCATCACTTTTTGAGAGACCACCAGCAAAAGGGGGATATCGAAGTGTTTCATGTTAGCATCGAGAACCAGCTAGCCGATATCTTTACCAAGCCTCTAGATGAGAAGACCTTTTGCAGGCTGCCTAGTGAGCTCAATATCTTAGATTCGCGGAATTTGGATTGAAATGTAGCATACATGTGTTTATGCTTTTGATTATGTTCATTCTGCATATTGTTGCTTATTGTGGTGCTCAAGTTGTACAAACACTCCCTGGACCTCACAAGTCCTGTTTGCAAGTGATGCACATATTTAGGGGGAGCTGTGCTACAACTTGACCCTTTGTGGCTAACCATGTATTTGAGTTTGGTTGTTTTAGTCTCCAAGGAAAATTGAAAGGGAAAAGGTGGACTTGGACCATGCGAGACTTCCACTGCACTCCGATGAAAAGAGTAACTCTTCCAGGTTCATCGTTATACTCTTATTGCCTATTTGCTCTTAGTTGAAGATTTTGGTGAGGCAATAGGGTTAAAGGGCCAAGATTGATCCCGTTTTGGTGCTTGATGCCAAAGGGGGAGAAAATAAAGGCCAAAGCGATCAATGGATCAGCTACCACTTGAGAGATTTTGAAAATAGTAGAATAGAGCTTTTGGTTTGTCAAAACTCTTTTGTTGTCTCTCTTGTCAAAAGTTGGCTTCTTGTGGGGAGAAGTATTGATTATGGGAAAAAGGGGGAGTTTTTGAAATCTTAAATCAATTTCTCTTAGAATGACTCTCTTTATGTCTTAACATGTGTGTTTGACTTAGAGATAGAAATTTGAGTTTGATTTGCAAAAACAAACCAAGTGGTGGCATAGAGTGATCCATATATGTCAAAATTGAATCAAAACAATTTTGAGTTCTTATTTGATTTGATTTTGTACTTGTTCTACTTGCTTTATGTTGTGTTGGCATAAATCACCAAAAAGGGGGAGATTGAAAGAGAAATGTGCCCTTGGGCCATTTCTAAGTATTTTGGTGATTTAGTGTCCAACACAAGTGCCTAAGTGTAAAAAGGTGGACAAGGTACAAATCAAGAATTAAGGTATGTTTCTCAGACTTAGTACATTGTTTTATGGACTAATGTATTGTGTCTAAGTGCTGGAAACAGGAAAAATCCAATTGGAAATGTCTTGGCTCGAGCAGCCAAGAATCTGCTGAGTCTGCAAGCACCGGACTGTCCGGTGGTGCACCGGACAGTGTCCGGTGCGTCAGGCTGGCTCGAGCGAAGTGGCTGCTCTCGGGAATTCACCGGCGACGTACGGCTAAAATTCACCGGACTGTCCGGTGTGCACCGGACTGTCCGGTGAGCCAACGGTCGACCGGGCCAACGGTCGGCCGCGCAATCTGCGCGGGACACATGGCCGAGCCAACGGCTAGAAGACGGCACCGGACTGTCCGGTGTGCACCGGACATGTCCGGTGCGCCAACGGCTCTCAGGCTGCCAACGGTCGGCTTCGCTATTTAAGGAAGGAAATCGGGCACCGGACAGTGTCCGGTGTGCACCGGACTGTCCGGTGCCCCCGATGACAGAAGGCAAGAATGGCTTTCCAAACTTGTGCTCAACGGCTCCTAGCTGCCTTGGGGCTATAAAAGGGACTCCTAGGTGCATGGAGGAGTACACCAAGCATCCTTTGAGCATCATTGATCACTCACACTTCATTCTCGCGCACTTGTTCGACATTTTAGTGATTTGAGCTCCGTTCTAGTGTGCTAGTCTCTTGAGCTCAAGTCTGGGTTTTGCGTGTGCGTATTCGCTGTGATCTTTGTGTCGTGTGTGAGTTGCTAATCCCTCCCTTGCTCTGTGATTCTTCGTGAACATCTTGTGTAAGGGCGAGAGGCTCCAAGCTGTGGAGATTCCTCGCAAACAGGATTAAGAGAAGCAAAGCAACACCGTGGTATTCAAGTTGGTCTTTGGACCGCTTGAGAGGGGTTGATTGCAACCCTCGTCCGTTGGGACGCACAACGTGGAGTAGGCAAGCGTTGGTCTTGGCCGAACCACGGGATAACCACTGTGCCATCTCTGTGATTGATATCTCTTGGTTATTGTGTTGTGTTGAGATCCTTCTCTAGCCACTTGGCATATTACTGTGCTAACAAGTAACCAAGTTTTGTGGCTTAAGATTTTGAAGTGTTACAGGATCACCTATTCACCCCCCCCCTCTAGGTGCTCTCAGACGCCACTAGAATTGTCCGCACCTGCGAAGGGTGTCAGTTCTACGCAAGGCAGACCCACCTACCCGCTCAGGCTCTGCAGACGATACCTATCACCTGGCCTTTTGCTGTGTGGGGTCTGGATCTCGTCGGCCCCTTGCAGAAGGCACCCGGGGGCTACACGCACCTGCTGGTCGCCATCGACAAATTCTCCAAGTGGATCGAGGTCCGACCCCTGAACAGCATCAGGTCCGAGCAGGCGGTGGCGTTCTTCACCAACATCATCCATCGCTTCGGGGTCCCGAACTCCATCATCACCGACAACAGCACCCAGTTCACCGGCAGAAAGTTCCTGGACTTCTGCGAGGACCACCACATCCGAGTGGACTGGGCCGTCGTGGCTCACCCCATGTCAAATGGGCAAGTAGAGCGTGCCAACGGCATGATTCTACAAGGGCTCAAGCCTCGGATCTACAACGACCTCAACAAGTTCGGCAAGCGATGGATGAAGGAACTCCCCTCGGTGATCTGGAGTCCGAGGACAACGCCGAGCCGAGCCACGGGCTTCACGCCGTTCTTCCTAGTCTACGGGGCCGAGGCCATCTTGCCCACAGACTTAGAATACGGTTCCCCGAGGACAAGGGCCTACACCGACCAAAGCAACCAAGCAAGCCGAGAAGACTCGCTGGACCAGCTGGAGGAGGCTCGGGACAAGGCCTTACTACACTCGGCGCGGTACCAGCAGTCCCTGCGACGCTACCACGCCCGAGGGGTCCGGTCCCGAGACCTCCAGGTGGGCGACCTGGTGCTTCGGCTGCGACAAGACGCCCGAGGGCGGCACAAGCTCACGCCCCCTTGGGAGGGGCCGTTCGTCATCGCCAAAGTTCTGAAGCCCGGAACGTACAAGCTGGCCAACAGTCAAGGCGAGGTCTACGGCAACGCTTGGAACATCCAACAGCTACGTCGCTTCTACCCTTAAGATGTTTTCAAGTTGTTCATATACCTCGCGCCCAACAAAAGTTTAGTCGTCAAGGAAGGGTCGGCCTCGCCTCGGCAAAGCCCGACCCTCCCTCGGGGGCTAAACGGGGGGAACCCCCTCTGCGTCAAAATTTTCCTCGAAAAAAGATCTTTTCTGCCAGAAGGTCTTTCGGGCTGTTTGACTACTTCGAAAGTGGATCCTGAAAACGACGGAGTACACGTAAGCAGCCAAGGCTGACCGAGCCGAGGGACTCCTACGCCTCCGGGATACGGATACCTCACTCATCACCTTCTGCGATAAGTAACTCACGTTCGGATAAGTGATCCAGCGGACCGAACAAGTCTACACGTTCGGAAGCTCTTCTGCCGAAGCGATCCTTCGAGCCTTCTCGACTGCGTCGGTGACAGAGCCCCATGGACGGGTAAGAGTGCACGTAAGCGGCAAGGCCGACCGAGCCGAGGGACTCCTACGCCTCCGGGATACGGATACCTCACTCATCACCTTCCGCGAGAAGCAACTCTCGCTCGCACAAACATTTCTGTTACCAACAAAAAGGTCCAGATACTCGAAACAAGAGGAAAGGAGACGCGGCTTTACAACACGACGAGGGTGTGTTTTGGCCTCGGCGGCCGCAGGGAACACACGCTACAAGACAATCCGATCCTGCAGGCTCGGGTCTTAACGCTGGAAGGGAGCAGCAGCACCCTCGGCATCGACAACACCTTCGGCGAGGTCCGACCTAGCCTCGGACGGCGACGCGGTCCAAAGATCTCCACTCTGAAGGACGACGTCATCGCCACGCCCGGGCCATCGCTACCAGGGTCTTCTCGGGAATCCGGCCCGAGCAGGCGGCTCGGCCGGTCACCCCGGGGCCTCGGCCAGCTGCCCTCCAAGGACGTCAGCCCGACCCGAGGCCTCGGCTGGTCAATTCCGGCGTTGGTCCCGCTAACGGACGACCTGGCCAGGCTAAGGCCAACCAGGTTTTCTTTTTGAGCCAACTCTGCCTCTGTTCATGTTGGCGCCGCTACCCCTGGCCTCGGCTCGGTCGGCCTTGTTGTCCGAGGCTTTTCTAGCTTAGTTAAAGGAACCCCTCGGCCCCTTTCCCGGTCCTTGGGCAAAAGCCGAACGATGGCTGAAAGGTACCAACTCCCGCGGAGTTGTGATTCCTCCAACGACGAGGCGGAAAGACGGCGGATATCCCCCATCCGGAGGCTTGGAAGGCGGAAAGACGCGATGCATAAGGGAGCGCGAAGACATGGTCGCCTTCCAAGGGGGTCACCCTCCTTTTAAAGGCGGCTCTCCCTACTTGCGTCCCCAGCCGTCATGGGCTAAGTCTTCTCCAACACACTCCAAGGTCCTCCCCTACGGCGCGGGGGCTGGGTCCCACACGTCATGCAAGCCGACTCAGAGCAGAAGAAGCCAAACCGCCGCGCGCGGTGCGTACAACCGCCCAGCGGTTACAAGCGACCCTCCACTTTTGCCCAGACCAGCGGGCAAAAGGGTGGGCAGCCATGCAGGCGGCATGCAACCGCGCCAAGTGGGCGCACTTCTCCGACTCCCAACACGCCCGGCATGGAGGCCCAGGCCCACGCGTCATGCAACCGGCGCGTCGAATGCTTCGTGCATGCAACTGCACCGCCACTTGCGCCACCACCGCGCCTCCTCGACTGCGGAACCAATGCCGCGACTCGAGGCGGCCCAGTGCACCGCAAAGTGTCAACTGATTGGAATTGGAATTCAGCGCATGGCGAAAGGTAAGGGGTTGAGACCTACGCTCAATGTGAGTCTGTCTTGACTGGTTGGATAGAAAAAAGAGTTCTTGATGAGTGGCCTTACTAGGAGGAAACCGTTATGATACTGACCCTCATGCCTTATTGAGCATCTTATCCCATCTTCCCAAGGGTAGGAGACTATCAATCGGATACTTTCCACTGACCGAGCTACTTCTCCATCTCTGCTTTCTACTGCCCGAGCTACTTCTCCATCTCTGAAGGAACTGGCTTGTCTGGCAGAGGGAACTCACTGGCTGAGAGAACTCTCTTTTCTTAGGAATTCCTCCCAAGCAAGGATCAGATACTGCTATATATTTTAGTACTCGATTTTGAAATGTTGCCCTTGCTTCTTGACTTTCCCCTGCTTGTTCAAATCATGATATCCTTGCCCTGTAGGCATCCCTCATACGATCCGATCTACTTTGATTGTTTCATAGCATAGGTTTGTTTACAAGAAGTGGTAGCTTTCTGTGTTCCTAGCTTGATGGCTTTTCTTACATTCCTATTTCCACATACCAGCGGCGCCAGCCTGGCGCGACGGTCAATGCGGCCAAGAATGGGCCGGCAGTAATGGCGGTGGCAGGCAGGCAGGAGCAGCGGTCACGTCATCAACCAAGCTCACGTCCCGTCCGGGGGCAGCGAGAGAACCCTCTCTCACGGCGTGAAGACAGCGCGCCCGTGATCCGTTCCTCAAACGGCTCGCGCACGCACAACGGCCGTCCCACCAACCACTCGCCCTGTCGCATTAACTCCGCGGCGGGACAGGCGGCGCCTCTGGCAGGAGAAGCGGGCGACGCTTCGCCTTTGCCATAATGACCGCGTCAAAAAAGATACGCCGCGTCGTTCGATTTCGTATCCTTTTCCTTTTTTCCTCTTTCTCTCTCTTGCAACAGGGACCGGGAAAGGGGGATACCCCGAAAAGGATCCTTCCCCGAGAAGGAACCAGGCTCCGAGCCCCCCTACTGATCAGAGGTTCGAAGGCTGGCCCCCCGGAAGGGTTCGACAGCCGCCTCAGATCGCGTGGGCCCTACACCCACTACTGGTTAGAGGTTCGAAGGCCGGCCCCTCGAAAGGGTTCCACGGCCGCCTCAGGCTACTCGGGCTCCGCGCCCATTACTGATCAGGGGTTCGAAGGCTGGCCCCCGAAGGGTTCACAGCCGCCTCAGACGCCGAGCGAGGGATGACCATGGGTACGTTCGATACATAACCAAGGCTCGGGCTGTGCTCCCGAGGTACCCTAGGACATTTCCGAGACCAGCGGGAACGATCTTGTAACGGAATCCCATCAGAGGGAGGCATCGAGCCCTCGGACCCCGTCACCAGGGGACCGGGTCCGGCAGATCACCCGCAGGTACTTTTGGGCGTGCCTCTGGGCCCCTAGCCGACCCCTAACGAACGGGGCACGGACGTCCACTCAGATTACCCGCTTGCAGCTCATCGGAGACACCATGTTCGGCGCCCATCGAGGGCAACATGGCGCTTCCCCCCTCCTCCTTGCAGAAAGGCGACGCAGGAGCGTATGTAAAAAAGCCGAGTCTGCCCCTGACCGCCCTCTCGCTCTGTGCAGAGGCTCGGGGGCTGCTCTCGCAAACCCGGCTCCGGCCGAACCGTTGACAGAGTCAACATACCAGCCCGAGAACTTGGGACCCGACCGTACACCTAGGCTACGGCCAGCTCGCATGAGGGAACGACCAGACCAGTCGAAGCATTACGCGAGGCATTAAGACCTCGAAGGAGTGAAACCACTCCTCCGAGGCCTCGGGGGCTACACCCGGCGGGTGCGCTCGCACGCACCCAACGGAACAAAACGCAACCGAGAAAGGCTGGTCCCCTTGCAAAAAAGTGCGACGAAAGCCTCCAAGCGAGTGTAAACACTCCCTTCGAGGCTCGGGGGCTACTGTCGGGGACCATAATTAGGGGTACCCTCAAGGCTCCTAATTCTCAGCTGGTAACCCCCATCAGCACAAAGCTGCAAAGGCCTGATGGGTGCGATTAAGTCAGGGATCAGTCCATTCGATGGACTCGATCACGCCTCGCCCGAGCCTAGCCTCGGACAAGGGCAGCCGACCCCGGAGGATTTCCGTATCGCCCGAGGCCCCCCTTCAGCGGCGAACATATTCCCGGCTCGCCCGAAGCCCTGCCTTCGCCAAGAAGCAACCCTGACCAAATCGCCGCACCGACCGACCAAATCGCAGGAGCATTTAATACAAAGGTGGCCTGACACCTTTATCCTGACGCGCGCCCCCCAGCCGGCAGAGCCGAAGTGACCGCCGTCACTTCGCCGCTCCACTGACCGGCCTGACAGAAGGACAGCGCCGCCTGCGCCACTCCGACTGCGATGCCACTTGATAGAGTGAGACTGACAGGCAGTCAGGCCCTGCCGAAGGCACCATAGGAAGCTCCGCTTCGCCCGACCCCAGGGCTCGGACTCGGGCTAAGTCCCGGAAGACGGCGAACTCCGCTCCGCCCGACCCAGGGCTCGGACTCGGGCTAAGTCCCGGAAGACGGCGAACTCCGCCCGACCCAGGGCTCGGACTCGGGCTAAGTCCCGGAAGACGGCGAACTCCGCCCGACCCAGGGCTCGGACTCGGGCGAAGTCCCAGAAGACGACGATCTCCGCCTCGCCCGACCTAGGGCTCGGACTTGGGCTCGGCCCCAGAAGACGGTGAACTCCGCTTCGCCCGACCCCAGGGCTCGGACTCCGCCCCGGCACCAGCCGGCGATCTCCGCCTCGCCCGAACCTGGGGCTCGGACCCGACCTCGGCCACGGAAGACAGACTCGACCTCGGCTTCGGAGGAGCTTCCACATCGTCCAACCTAGGGCGCAGACCAGCCACGTCAACAGGAGGCGCCATCATCACCCTACCCCGAGCTGACTCGGGCCGCAGGGAACAAGACCGGCGTCCCATCTGGCTCGCTCCGCCAGATAGACAATGATGGCGCCCTGCATACTCTGTGACGACGGCGGCTCTCAGCCCCCTTACGGAAGCAAGAGGACGTTAGCAAGGATTCAACCGCTCCGACAGCTGTCCCTCCGCCAGGCTCCATCGCTCCTCCGACGGCCACGACATCACACCAGCTGGGTGCCAAAATCTCTCCGGCTGCCACAACGGCATGTACTTAGGGCGATAGCTCTCCTCCGCTAGACACGTAGCACTCTGCTACACCCCCATTGTACACCTGGATCCTCTCCTTGCGCCTATAAAAGGGAGGACCAGGACCCTCTTAGAGAGGGTTGGCCGCGCGGGGACGAGGACGAGACAGGCGCTCGCTGGAGGCCGCTCGCTCCCTCTCCCGCGTGGACGCTTGTAACCCTCTACTGCAAGCGGACCCGACCTGGGCGCGGGACGAACACGAAGGCCGCGGGATTCCCACCTCTCTCACGCCGGTCTCCGGCCGCCTCGCTCTCCCCCTTCGCGCTCGCCCTCGCGCTCGACCCATCTGGGCTGGGGCACGCGGCGACATTCACTCGTCGGCTCAGGGACCCCCGGTCTCGGAACGCCGACAGCTCTGCGCATGCGCGGACCGTCCGGCCCATAGGCGCAGACTGTCCGGACCGCGGACCGTCCGGCCTCAGGGCCGGACTGTCCGCCAACTCAAAATGGCGCTCAACAATAGGGAACTTTTTTCACATACCTATTCTTAAAAAGGGTCCACGGAAGTTACATATTGCAAACAGAACGAAGAAAAATGAGCACCACCACCTAAAACAGGACGATAAAAGAAGAAAGAAGACTGCACTGTTCACGGAGGCTGCTGCACTGTTTATCAGAGGCTGAATGTGCAGCCGAAGATGAAGTCTGCTTTTGCCTGTTGTGCGACGACGACCAAAGAACATGAAGTCTTCTCATGCATGGTGCATCTGTCTGCAGAACTCCAACTCCAACCCTAGACCCAACAACAACACGGCAGCTTTTGCAAGCTTGGGGATTGAATCGATCGGACCGAACAAGTGCAGTGCAGTGCAGTGCAGGCCGGCCGGCCTCCACATCAGATCGATGAGAGGAAAAGCGAATTGCCCTTTCTCGCTCAGTGCGTCAGTAAGAAGAAAAGGAATCAAATAATGTGTGTGGAGCAAAGGTGCATGCACGCAAGGATCCGATGCTGCAGCCTGGAGTGGTAGTAAAGCATAGCTGTCTCAACCAAGAACTTTGACAGCCCGTGGTAGTAGTAGAGCACATAGCAGACTTGTTGGCACTACCACAAGTTGCCCAGCCGCGGCAGATAGCAGCGAATAAATCCGTCACCACTATAAAAAACGAGGCGTTGCGTTGATAGATCAGCGCGCCTTCACTTTTATTCACAGTTTGCAAGCTAGCTAGCTAGCTAGGGCGAGCTGCCAGCGCCAGCCATGGCGATCCGTGGCGTGGCCTCCACCCGCGAGGAGGACATGACGCTGGAGGAGTTCAAGGAGTGGCTGAAGCAGTTCGACGCCGACGGCGACGGCAGGATCAGCCGGAACGAGCTCCGGGAGGCGCTCCGCCGCCGCCGCCGCGGCCGCGGCTGGCTCACCGCCTGGAGGAGCGACCGCGCCCTTCGCCACGCGGACAAGGACAGCAGCGGCTTCCTGGACGACTCCGAGATTGAGAACCTCGTCGCCTTCGCCCAGAAGGATCTCGGCATGAAGATATCCACCTGCTGGTAGAAGAAGAAGAAGCCCAGAGTGACAGCCGCTGCATGGTCCTGCATATGAGTGGGTTTGGGTGTATGCGTGTGGTGTGTGACCGTGTGAGAGCTAGTTAGCCGTGCACAACTACTTGTACTCGAGCATTGAGACGATAAAAAAAAAGCTATATGATGTACGAACTACGAAGTGAACGAAGGCACAGCAGTGTCGTCCTTGTATACCTGTACTGTACCAACTTAAATCAGTTTATGTGGCTGTTGCCCTTGGGCCTTGGCCACCCTGCGTTGCGTGCCAGAGGGCCCTGTGTTATGAGCTTTGGCCTGTGTACCAAGAACTTGAACCTGTCTAGCTTATGTGCTTTTGGCGCTCATACTCGTTCTATTGAATATCCATAAACTTATGCTTACTGCGATATTAGAATCAAATAACGAGACGTTTGGGTCCATTCATTTTGGATTCATTTTAGAGAAATTAAAATTTACTTAATAAAGTAATTTATTTAGTTTGGAATTTATTATTCCACCACTTTACAATTTCGGATATAAGTCTATCTTAAATTTATGGAGTGGAGGATGAGAAATGATTTTATGTATCAGTAGAATTTATTTCTACTCTACAACTTATATATCACTTATAGAACACTATTTAACTCACTCATCTATAATAAAAATATAGCATATAAATATCTCTGACATCTTCCTAATAATAGTATATAAATATATTTTGTATAAAATTGAATTAGCTTAATTGATATATACCTAAATTATTATTGTTAGAATGTAATTCAATTCAAAGGATACAAGCGGGGCGTAATAGTAATTGCATGCAGTCCCGGTACCTTCGCGTCACAAAAAAAAAAAAAAGATGTCCGCCTCCAGTTCTCCCTCACTCTCCATCAACGTACAGAAACGAACAAACCAAAGAATAACCCCACAAAGAATGCCATGGGCCTGAGAATCAAGCTAACACACGTCACCTTGGCACTAGCCGGTCTTCCACTAAAAAGAGTCATGAGCGAGAGTGAGACAACAGGCAACACAAATCTTGCCTGCAGATAGAGACGAATCTATCGTCTATCTATAAAGCTCCGAGAGCGCGCGCGAGATATGAAACCGAGGCCCGTCGGCATCAGCAACTGGTCGCAAGCTCCGACGTGCAGGACTACAGGTGGCTAGCTAAGCTAGCTAGATCTCCAGCCCAGCACAAAGCAGCCAGCAGCGAAGTCGGTCATGACAGCCGTGGCTCTGAACGCGGCGGTGCAGAGGTACCTGTGTTGGAATTAGCCTACTAGTGTGTGGCCCAATTTAATAATGAAGCCAAGGTGATATGTAGATATAGCACGGAACAATAGTCTTATATCACACATCTAGATAGGAGAGAACTATCTTATATGTGGAGTGTTACCAGGGTCGTTCCTGAGTTTAGAGGGACCCGGGCAACATTACAAATAAGGCTCCAATATTATAAGTACTATTTTTACTATTATATATTTACTTATAATTCAATGTATCAAAAAATGAGCGCTAAAAAAAAGAAGTCAGATCATTACCTCAAATATATTATAGATCATCTTTAAAATGTCTTCTAACATTTCTTGATGCAAAATCATTAATGATAGCTTTAATATTAATATCATCTAATAAATTCTTCTCAATACATAAAGTTGCTAACATACTTCTTAGGAGGTATAATATCAATGACAATCTACAAGGAATCAATAGAATAAATTAATTTATATGATTTATTAAGCATAATTACTTGCTAAAGCAATTAAAAATTATAGCATTGGCTGTATGGTATATGGAGTGGGGCCCCTGGGATCTGGGGGCCCAGGTCGGTTGCCCCGCTCGCCCTACCCCAGGCATGGGCCTGAGTGTTACCTACTCTTCATATGAGACAAACAAAGGACTATGGAGGCTACCACACGCGCACGCTCGCTCGCGTTTCGCGTCGTGACGAGTTCTAAATGACAGTTTAATTTTTGCCTTTTGTTTATTTGGTTATCAAATATCATACCTATACTGCCACGTCAATCAGGAGTAATAGGTACGCACGTTACGTGCGAGATCTCCGGACGGTTGCACGTAGAGATATTCCAGGGGGCGGTTCCTGAATATAGCAGATCGAATCAAGCGGTTGCGGCGGCTGGTCGATAAAGGGCAGACATCCTTCAGTCGGAGGATATAGGCAAATAGCAACCGACTCGTCCTCTTCTTCTCAATTCTCTGCGCCGTCGCTTCCAGGACCTGCCGTCCCTTCGTCTGTCGTGCAGCAGATCGATGAGCGTATACGTACGTACACATGTATTCCGTTACGTGAACGCGCACGGCACGGAAGCTGTGGATCGGATTATCCACCACATGTTGCGAGGAAATGCACACACATAGTGTGCCCGCCGCCGTAGACGTCAATTCGTAGCCGGAATGGTGGTTTCTATAGTATACCAGAGCGGGGCGACACGAGTTTGCTTGGCTTGGCCCCGCTCGAGATCGTTACTTCTCGAAACAAAATCGTAACGGTGTGTTGTTTGTGCGTGAACTTGCACTCTTGCAGCATCTTCGCAAAACAAAAGACAACGAGTGGAATTAACCCCTGGTGGTAGTGTTAAGTGAATGGCGAGTGGAAATAAGTTTCTACTGACGGTTTATTAATACGATCGTGAGTGAACTTTGTGTTATAAATACATCATCTTCTTCCAACAGAAACGGTGGGTCGCAACTAACTCGCATTGGAGTCAATTTTAGAGGTCATATTTCATATTTCGCAGACTCGAGTGGTAGAAATTAAACTCTCTCTTCGATGAAAATCTTCTAAGTGATATCTCTAATCTAGATACAGTGACAAGTAACTTTCGTAAATTGCATAACAATCATCCACTAGATAATACATCCCTATACACAAACAAATAAACTCAGAAAAAACATTTGCTATAATACAATGAAGACAATATATAGAATGCCAACATAACATATATATGCCATGTGGATAATTCGCTTCTCCTATGCAATTCCTGAGTGACATTCACACTATCTGCGGCAAGAGCTATAACCTATATATATTGCGCTGAGCTGTATAATCTCGATGCCATATGTCCCAACGTTAACAGTAGGATCCAAATGATGATCGTGAAATTTTAATAAAAAGCTAAAATAAAAAACGGGCGGCAGGGCGCCAATCATTCAACGCATTCTAGAACGAAAGGCGTATTTTGAATTTTCTCTACGACGACAGGGACATCCGCATCCGGCCGGCCTCCGCGGATCATCTCTCGATCGATCGCCCATCGTCAGTCGTTCGCCCCGATCAATCGCGCGCCCAATAAAAAAAAACTTCTCAGCCGGTTCCTCGTGGATCAATCGACCACGTGATTATTGTATATACTCAGTTGCTCTCGCCGTTGTATGTTTCGATCTCAGCTCGTCGCGTCGACGACGATGCAGTAGTCTTCGTTGTTCAATCGTCGTCGTCTCTCTACGAAGCTAGCACGTACGACCTGATGTCTGACGCGAGAGGAACAACGGTCGCCTCGCGTGTGTGTTTGGAACATTATGATTTTTTTTCCTCTACTTCCCGGCCGGTGAAAAGTAAATCAAATTATACCTTGCTAAATTAATGTGATGAAATTCTTAATCAAACTTTACATGTCCAGGCGGTTTTATGATTTTTCGCCATCCCATTCCTTGACGCGTAGCGCCAGAAATTCTCAGAGTTTCTATGTCCCTTACACATCAGTTAACGACCAGCCACAAACCTTTATATTAGTCGACTCGACACCAGGGTCTGGGCAACTAGGCAAAGGTGTTGCTTCCCTTTGGTCCACATAAAGATCAAGTGCTCTTTGCAAGATGGTTCTTCACCATACCACCATAATGAACTACTCACAATTATCTGCAAGCTTGAATGGATCACCAACAAGCTCCCCGAATGATCACAACACTCAAAACTCTAGGTTTTGAGAGCCAAATCCTTCTTCTTGTTTGAAGAAGAGTCTCTTAAGCATACATCTCATAAGTGTTAGAGACCTTTTCCTCAAGATTTGAGTTGGTTTAAAACAATGAGTCTCATACTGTGTGACATCGAACTTGGGATCCATTTTTAGGTATAGTTTTTTCAAAAGTTTGTTTATAGAAAAGTTTCTAAAAAAACAAAATGTAAAAATTTCACGGCAGAGCATCTCACCGTGCGTGCCATCTGCCATACAAAACCTACCGTCTTGGCGTCCCCCACGGTTGGCAGTCGCAGTCCTCTAGCTAGCTAGTCTGCAAGCGCGGCCGCATGCATGGATGAAACAAAGTTGACAAACTAATAATCTGCTCATATATATATCAACTAGTGCTTTATATTATTAGTATTAAACTAAACCAAGTTGTGTATACGACCACATGGTTGATGTCTTGGAGACGGCTTTTAACGTCTCCATCTCTCTCTCTCTCGAGCTTCCTTCTGCCTTCCTCGGTTGGAGACTTGGAGTATGAGGAATACCTTTCTCTCTCTCTCTCTCTACCAGTATAGTACTCCCAGCCAAAAACTTGACTCTACAAAAACGAAATCCCAAGGCCTTTTAAAGGAGCAAGCAAGCAAGCAAGCAAAGACGACATAGGATAGGAGGTGGTAAAGAGAGAGAGCCAGAAGCGAACGAGGAGGATTCGAGATGGAGGTGGTGGTGCCTGTCATGGCGCCAAGTGCGCCGTGCAGCCCAAGAACCGCGGCCATCGCCGGCGACCACCTCCCGGCCTACTGCTACTTCTACTCCAGCGCGCCGACGAGCCCGTCCAGGGCGAGCTGCAAGGGGGGCGCCGCCACGACGCCGAGCCCGGGCGACGAGGCCACGTTCGACTTCACGCTCGGCTTCAGCGGACAGCTGCAGGAGGCCACGCCGACCCTGGCGGCCGCCGACGAGCTCTTCGAGGGCGGCAGGATCCGGCCGCTGAACACGCCGCACCCGAGCATAAGCATTCCGCTGGCCGACGACGTCGACGCCTCGAGCTCCTCCTATTCCGGTGGCCCTCGGTGGTCCCCGAGAAGAGCCGGCGGCGCGGATCGTCGGGCGGAGGCGCCGTTGGAGAGAGGCAGGTCGGGCTACAGACCCGCCGCCTCTACGGCGGCGGCGGCGGCGGCCTCGTCGAGGAGTAGGAGGGCCACGCGGTCTCTGTCCCCGTTCAGGATCAGGGGTGGCGGCGGCGGCGGAGGAGGAGGCGTGGACGACGACGAGGAGTCCCCTCCGTCTCCCCGAACCTCCATGATGCGGGGCTGCGGCAGCGGCAGCAAGAAGTGGCGGCTCAAGGACCTGTTCCTGTTCCGCAGCGCGTCGGAGGGCCGCGCCACCACCGGCGGCGGCAGCAAGGACCCGCTGTTCAAGTACACCATGCTGTCGTCCTCGTCCCAGCAGACGCTGCGGACCGGCGGCGACGGCAGCGCGTCCATGCGCAAGGGGAGAGGCTCCGCGGCGTCGGCCAGCGACATGCCGATGCCGTACGCCGTGCCCCGGGGGGCGGCGGCGGCCGAGGACGCGCGGCGCCGGACGACGGCCACCACGCCGCTGCCGTTCCACCGCAACAGCCTCTTCGGCTACCTGCGCTCCAACCCGGCGATCCACAGCATCAGCCGGAAGCTCGGGGGCGGCGGCGGCAGCAACCATCCCGTACCACCCGCCGCCTCCAACTCCAGTAGTCGTGGCAGGCCGACATGATCCGTCCGTATACCGCAAGCAGTCCCGAAACCTTGACGGCGATGCAGCTCGACGCAGAAGTGGCCGCCGGCGGCCGTTTTTATCTCCCCACCCCACTCCTTTTTGTTCCCTTGTAATTTAATTTGATGCGTATTCTTTCGTTTCATGTGAACCAACAAGGTACTAGTAGTTAGTAGTGTAGATATGTACGTACGTACACGGCGGTATGTATCCCCAAGGATTTCTTTGAAGAAAGAAAAATGTTGTTAATTTTGCTCGCGCGTCGATCGCGTCCCATGCCGGCCCGTGGACGATGAGAATGAGATAGACAGCTGGTATATGTTCCCATCCCAGTCAGTAAGGGCGGTCCGATCCCGTCTTGGCGCCTCTCAGATCGCGACACGTGCACGGTATTGGCTAGACAAACCCTGTGCCGGATCGTGCTTTGATCTAAACCAACGTGGGATTACTGTGTGGAGATTCCTCCATGCCATCGCCCATCGGGATGCCGCCTGCCTGCCTGCAATGAAAGCTTGGGTTTCGCGGCAAATTGGCCGTGTCCTGAGCTGTGCCTGCCGTACTATAATGTTATTTTTTTCCCCTAGCGCAGCAAACTGTCACAACTGAACTGTTGCGTTTAGGCCACTGCAGGATGGATGGAATAATCTGCATTAGGATAAGCTGGGTGGCCTGACATTCCCGGGCTTAAAAAACTGCATGGGTGAGATGAGAGCGACTGCAGATGTCACCCATTTCGCCTATCCTTGGATGGATCCCCATCTCCCGCGTGAAATTCAGCGGACGGACGTCCTCTCATCTTGATTCTCGACGTGCGTGACGTGACCGTGACGTTCCAAGAGGGGCATGCAGCAGCAGGTTAGAGTACGTGTAGGTAGGCCTGGGAATGGGCCATATAAACTCATGGGTAGAAAGGGGCTTCAAACTCGTGGGCTAACAAATTTGAGCTTTTTTGGGTTCTTCACTGATTAGGGCAGAGTTGGATCAAGACACTCCACTAAAGGGCCGACACGAATCGATCATCAAACAAAGCCTAAATGTGCTACTGGATCGAACGAAAGGGCATAAGCCCGTGGATCATGTGAAAGGGCTACGTCTCAATCTCTCAGGCACCGCCGTGCTGCTCGCAGGAGGTGGCGCTTGCTGGAAGGCGGCGGCGCGACGCTCGCAAGGAGGCAACGCGATACCTGTAGGCGGCCCCGTGGAGACGTTGTCCCTATCGTGGAGGTCTTCCTCTCGACCCAGCAGCCGTAGCCCAACCCAGATCTCTGCTGCAACGTCATCCAATAGGTGCGGTTCTTTCTAGGAGGAAAGCTTCAGTTTGCACTCGTCCTCCATTTAAGCAGCTACTTGCCATCACCGGCTCTCGGTGCTACTTTAATTACTGTTTGAGTCTATTTTAGATTAATTTTAGTTTGAATGTTGACGGCTCTTACTCTTGGTGCTACTTTTATTACTGTTTCAGTCTGCTCGTTATGTAAGATAATTAACCAGACTCTATTTCAACTATGTGTCCCGAGCTTTTAGTTTATGATGCACAAGAGCTTACAAATGCAGAAAGTATAATGGCAGATCAGTTTTGGCTTTTGATGTTCAGTGTAGGTTGTTTTTGGTCCCCAGCCCAAGATATTATTGTATATTGTTTTCCTAATTTGGTTGAAATCAACTCAGTATAAGGACATATCATCATGTGCCAAATTAACTGATCGTAAATATTATAAAAAATTGTATCACTAAAAACTGATCGTAAATATATGGATAGCTAATCGTACATGTTCTAGAGTGAAATATTGTTATAAGTGTGTTGTTGTTGTGTGTGTATAAATTATAACTGATACAATTTCAATTGAATGATTTCAATTGGTAATTTTGCAGCCTAGGCCATGGAGGGGGTTTCATCAGCTCCAAAAATTGACGAGGCTATCTCAACTGCCCAATCAAGCAGATCAACAAAAAGAAGAGCTAAAGTGTGGGATCATGTTGATTCAGAGCTAATAGATGGGAAAGAGAAGGCGGTTTGCAAATACTGTAAGGCCCACTTATCTTCTGCTGCGGGTAAAGGTACAACTCATCTAAATAGGCATATTTCTGTGTATTGCGATGCAATTCCACCAGAAGAGAGACAAAGGTTCTTAGCGACCCAAAAAACAAAGCCCGATGTTGCTCATGTTTTCGACCCAGTAGTCTTTCGTGGTCTAATAGCCAAGTACTTCCTTAGCGCAGAGATTTCATTTCGAAAGTGTGAAGATCCATCCTGGAAAGAAATGATAAATTACTGTCAACCATCTTTTCGATTAGTTGGTCGACAGACTGTCCGTTCAGATTGTATGTTCTTGTATGAAGAGAAGTTGCAGTTAATTGAGCAGTTTACAAAATTGAAATCTCATGTTAGTTTGACTGCTGATCTTTGGTCCTCTAACCAAAACCTTGGATATCTTGGTGTAACAGCATATTTCATTAGTGAAGATTTTGAGTTGCACAAAAAGATTATTGCATTCAAGAAGATTTCCTTCCCACATACATCTTATGCTGTGCAAGATGGTATTACCTCTTGTTTGCTAGAGTGGGGATTGGTTGGTGATTTGTTTACCCTGACTTTGGATAATGCTAGTGTAAACAATAGAGCAATGAAAGATATGCGAGATGCTTTGGGCAGCCAGATGTTTTTCAGTGGTGAACACCTCCATGTGAGGTGTTCTTCTCATGTGCTCAACATCATGGTTCAAGCTGGACTAAAGGAGGACCCTAGGATCTGCATTTGCGGAACATGCATTTGCTCAATTTGCATCTCAAAATGTGAATGCCCATCTAGAGCGAACGAAAATGGATACATACTTGGAGGACCCTAGGATCCTTATCAAGCCAGATGAATGCTTCAATGTTTTAGGATGGTGGAAGAAAAATTCAGATGCTTATCCAATATTGTCTTTAATGGCTAGGGATTTCTTAGCTATTCCTGTGAGTACGGTGTCCTCGGAATCTGCCTTTAGTGCAGCTGGTAGAGTCCTTGGAAAAAATAGGACATCACTATCTCCTGAAACACTTGAAGCTTTAGTCTGTGCTAAAGACTAGTTGATTGGATTCAATGACGAAGAAGAAGGTAAATTATCATATAAAAGTAGACTTTACTCCTATCTTGACTTTGCACAACAAACAATCAACTACATAATAATGAGTTAAATTGTCTACGTCATCTCACTAGGTGAACCAATGACTGGAAAGCGAATGTTTGATTCAGATGATGAGGAATATGATTGGGAAATTTGAAGCAGGTAAAACAATAAATTTTCATTTTCTTAATCACCAAAAGTTTTATCTTTTGTAAAGACTAATTGAATGTAAATTTAACTAGCTAGTTGTTCGTACATAGTATATTAGTACACTGATCCTTACAATATAAATTTTGCAGCTAGACTAAAGTTCCTTGGTGCTTCCGGTGACAAGCGAAAGAAAGTCCTCTCCAGTATGGAGGAGGAGGCAGATAAGCTCAGTGGTTCTGCTGCAAGGTAAACTCTTCCTTTAGTTATTGGCCTATCTGCCTTGAGTTATTCAATGATCTCAATTAACGTTATAAGAATGTTATTAGATAAGTGAGTTGAATTTTTCCTTGTCACAGTCCATCAGCCCCTCCAAGGCCGACGAGTTTATCATCAAGAAGAACGTTCTTTCGACTTTCTCATCCTAAGGCATCTGCTAGCTCCATTTTCACGTTTCAGATATAGTCGACAAAAACTGCAAGATTATAAGTGTGATAATGAGAGTTAAATGGTGCTAGAACTAATTTTGGGGCTTTCCCTCGAGGATACATAATACTTCTACGTATTTATATATATATATAATCTTAGTATAATGTAGTTTTTCTCAAGATGTTGTACAGATGGGCAGTGGGCAGCACGGCTGCACTTCGCCTAGGCTATTTTCATGGTTGCACTTTGTGGTTGTTTTCTATCATTTGTTTGTGAGCTCATGGATTGTACTAATTCATTAGCTTGTGGTGGTGCTTGCTTGTATATGAAGGCCCTTAGATTGTCCTGTGGATTTTAAAAGGATCGAGCTGGATTAGGATGTCAGGGCATTAAAAAACGGATTGGATTGAGCTGCATCAAATCAATTTGGATTTAAGTAGGGCTGGGTTGACTTTTTAAACTTATAGGATTGGAGTGGGGTTGGGGTCGGATTGTGACCCATTACCAGGCTTACGTGTAGGGCATGCAGTTCCAAGAGGGGAAGTAGGCCATGCACCAGTTCTTCAGCTTCAGGGCCTTCCTCTCTTACTCTGGGCATTGCACTGGGGGAAGACTTCAGATAGAACAGAGGATTATAATATAGAGGTCCTTATTGTTTCCTTCCAGGATCATATAATCCAGCCAGTTTGTGGATTATATGAATTATCGTAATCTAAGTATCTATATTATATAATCTACTTGTTGTTTGTTTGTTTTTTAACTTATTTAAGATGGATTATATAATCTAGAGGCTAGATAAACAGTGTCAGAGTAAAGAATCTTGATGAATAGCAATCTATAAATAGTGATATTGAGTAAAGATACGGAGTAACTTGCTCTACCAATAATCTCAGTTTGGTCTAGATTGCCTAAACCCTAGGTAGGGGTGGCTGGGGCGCGCAGAACTAGTCGGTTGGTAGAAATCTCTACAACTATTAAGAGGGGAGTGTAGACTGCCCCCGCCACTACCCAACTCCTCCTGCTACTGCGCGCCCAGCCCCCGTGAAAATCGCCGCAACCGAACGCCGCGATTCCCCGCCCGCAGATCACGCGCAAGCGCAACCGACCCCCGCCGCGATTCCCCTCCGCGGCGAATCACCCGCCATCTGATCCGCCAACCGACCTCCGCCAGCTGCCGCATCCGCGCAACCTCCGCCTCCATCGCCCAAGCTCCCACTCGCGGCGAATCATCCGCCATCTGATCCGTCAACCGACCTCCGCCAGCTGCCGCATCCGCGTAACCTCCGCCTCCATCGCCCAAGAACTCCTCCTCCCGCCTCGTGGGCCGCTGCAACCCCTCCTGCCTGTAGATCCACTCCGCCGTGAACCTCCCCATGCCTCCACCGCCCCTTCCGTGAGGCGGACTCCTTGGTGGCCGCAGCCGCGCCGCTGCTTCTCGTGGCGAAGGAGGCGCGTGCTCCCAGAGAGCGGCCGCGGCTCGGGGAGGAGCACACGATCGCGCAGACGCTCACGTCGCTGGACTTCTGGCTGATGTTCGCGTCGTTCCTGATGGGCGTGGGCATAGGGCTGGCCGTGATGAACAACCTGGGGCAGATGGGCGTGGCCATGGGCTACGTCGATGTCTCCCTCTTCGTCTCCATGACCAGCATCTGGGGATTCTTCAGTCGCATCGCCTCCGGCACCATCTCCAAGCACTTCATCAAGTAAGTTATTTATTACCCGATTTGGCAACTGGCATGGAATGGAATCATATAACTCCTGCGGTACCCGGTTTAGCAGCGGGTCAGTGACATCTGACGACTCGCCGGCGGTGACGCCCAGGCTACTGTCCTTGATGTCCAGCTCTAGCCCCGAAAACTGCTCCTCCTCCTCAGAATGGCCCGACCGAGCGGCGGCGTCGCGCTCCAACCGGTACCTCTTCGACACGAACGCGCAGGCCCGGTGCGCGGGGTACCTGGACCTGATGAGGCTGGAGGTGGATGCGCTGCTGGGCAGGCTCAGGGGCGGTGTCACCGGCCTGGAGAGCTACACCTTGCCGGGCAATGGCCGTGCGATCGGAGGTGCGCTCCTGGGCATGTCGCTTGATGTCATGTTGATTGAGATTGATGAGAGGTTCAACGCCCTGAAGCTGCTCATGGGCCCTGACGCTGTCGGCGACCTCGCACTCGCTCTCGAAGGTTAGGTGCTCGATCCTTGTTGTCACTCTGTGCTATTCCTAC
Source organism: Zea luxurians (assembly GCA_029449295.1). Lineage (NCBI taxonomy): Eukaryota > Viridiplantae > Streptophyta > Magnoliopsida > Poales > Poaceae > Zea > Zea luxurians. Next base: position 177,411,189 of record JAOPSE010000004.1, on the reverse strand, counting down.
CTCGTATTTGGCGTACTCTTTCAGATATGCTGCTGGCATTCCTTATGTTACCAGTCTCTTTGTTCCGTGAGCACCAACTATTCGATGAAATATATTAGTGCTCTGCTGGCGCTGCAAAGAATTCTGTTGTGCGCACAAGTTGTCTGATGGAGTAACCTACTGAGTTCCAGTTGGACTACAATGGCTCTTTGCATTTTTAGTTTATAATCTTTTTAGACCTTAAGCTTAGATTTCTCTCTTATCAATTAGATGCAAGAATTAGTGAATTTACTTCGGTCGCGTTCACTATTATGTGCTTGTTTGTTTTGATAGATACTCGTTGAAGTCCTATCTGCTGCACATGCCAACCAGTATCATTCATATATGTTCTTCCATAAATTGGCATCTATATCATTCAAACATGAAGAACTTAGTCATCCTAGAGATACGAATCGCTTCATTTTTTGTCTGTATTATATAAATACTGGATTAGACATGTACTGTTGTTTTTTAGTTTCAGACATATCAATTTCTTAAATAGTTTTAGTCCGTCCAATATGAACCCAAGATGGCTGTTAGCCTGTTACCTATGCGGCCTCTGTATTGTTGTGTTGCTTATTTTGATGGTAAAGCTCAAACCTTCTAGGATTGTGAATTATCATAGTTATCTATTAGCTTTATGGTCAGCTCTAGCTTTGTTTTTCTCTCTATATATATTGAGTTCAAAATTTAGTTTTTTCACATGTAATCAGGGTTCACCTTCCCGTTTCACTGTAGCCGAAAACAATTTTGACCAAAAAAATTGACTTTCGTATTTTTGAATTTAAAACCGAAATGCACTAAAAACCGGACCGGCACCGAAAACCGGTGATCCCGGACTGGGAAGTGAAACACTGCATGTAATTAGCTATACCTATAAGTCGTTCTTCACATTTGGATGTTGTCATTTTCCTTTCGCTGGTGCAAACTGTTTGCTTAATTAAAACCTTCCATGGTAAAAAATTTAATGGCACAAACTTTATCTGTATTACCTTATTTTTTTTCCCTATATAAATAGTGTCTATAAAGTCCGGTATGAAAACACGAACCTACTGCTTGGTACATAGTAGTATTGAATGTGGGGAACCTAATTGGCCCTTTTTTGCTTTGATTTAGCTTATTCTTCTGATAACACCGATTTAGTTAGATATAGATCTTCTGTTCTACGGTCACGCTGTGTTATTTAAATCATGCTCCAAATTGCAAATGCAATTCTGTTATTGGAAGGTTTTAATTAAGACTTACTCATTTTTGAATCAAACTACTGCTCAGGTCTCCTGTTCTTCAGCTGAAGATCATACTTGTTGTGGAGCCTTTGATCCCTTCAGTGGGACCAAGGATTAGAGAGCATATTTTCAGTTACACGATCAGTACATAATCTATTTAAAGGTTTATTTTTCTCACTCTCACCATTATTTATAATTTGTCTAGTTGTCCTGATTTATATTCATCAAACTGTGCGAACATAGTTTTTCATAAATACAGTGTAGTGATTAATGGTGTTGTCTGAATGAACTCATACATGTGTTTTCTTCGATCGTATCAGGAACCGAATGTTGCTGGTTAGATGGGAACCATTTGAAGCTGCTCAGCAGTAGAACATACAGCTTCAGGAGTTCAGAGCTTCCATTCAGTTGGAGAGAACATATTTGGTAAAGGAGGTGTGCTCTACTCTCTTCTTTGGTACACTCCAATCAGTTTCATACATATCCATAAGTCTAATTTTCCCTCTCTGTCTCTCTCTCCTTTTCTTTTGAGAAAGAGATTCAGCAAGCTACTGAGATAATCCATGAGTTTAAACTATGTACTACCTAAAAAGTCACAATTAAGATTATTTTTAGCTTAGTGGTTATTTAAGTAACCGTAAATACCAGGATTCATTAAAACATTAGAGCTTGAAATATAGAATCAGATTAATATGTATTTTTGAGAGCACCTAGAGGGGGGTGAATAGGTGATCCTGTAAAACTTGAAAACTTACGCCACAAAAAAACTTGGTTAAGTGTTAGCACAGTAAATGCCAAGTGGCTAGAGAGGAGTCAAAACACAATAACCACAAGAAAATCAATCACAGAGATGGCACGGTGGTTATCCCGTGGTTCGGCCAAGACCAACGCTTGCCTACTCTACGTTGTGGCGTCCCAACGGACGAGGGTTGCAATCAACCCCTCTCAAGCGGTCCAAAGACCCACTTGAATACCACGGTGTTTTGCTTGCTTTACTCAATCTCGTTTGCGAGGAATCTCCACAACTTGGAGCCTCTCGCCCTTACACTTGAAATTCACAAAGAAACACAGAGCAAGGGAGGGATTAGCAACGCACTCAAGACAAGAAATCACAGCAACACCACACACACAAACCGCAATAAGAGCTCACAACACAACTCAATGAGTTCACCACTCAACTAGAGCTCTAATTGCTATCGCAAAGAATCAAAGGCGCGGAATTGATGTCTTGGTGCTTAGGAATGTTGTAGTAATGCTTGGTGTTCTCCTCCATGCGCCTAGGGGTCCCTTTTATAGCCCCAAGGCAGCTAGGAGCCGTTGAGAGCAATCTTGGAAGGCAGATCATGCCTTCTGTCGACTGGCGCACCGGACAGTTCGGTGCACACGGGACACTGTCCGGTGCCCGATTTCCTTCCAAAAATGGCGCAGTCGATCGTTGGCAGCCTGAGAGCCGTTGGCGCACCGGACATGTCCGGTGCACACCGGACAGTCCGGTGCCCCCTTCTAGCTGTTGCCTCGGCCACGTGTCCCGCGCAGATTGCGCGGCCGACTGTTGGCTCACCGGACAGTCCGGTGCACACCGGACAGTCCGGTGAATTATAGCCGTACGTCGCCGGTGAATTCCCGAGAGCGCCCACTTCGCTCGAGCCAGCCTGGCGCGCCGGACATTGTCCGGTGCACCCAGACTGAGCAGAGTCTTGGCTGCTCGAGCCAAGACACTTCTAGTTGGTCTTTTCCTGTTTCCAGCACTTAGACACACTACATTAGTCTCTAAAACAATGTACTAAGTCTGAGAAACATACCTTTATCCTTGATTTGTACTTTGTCCACCATTTTACACTTAGGCACTTGTGTTAGACACTAAATCACCAAAATACTTAGAAATGGCCCAAGGGCACATTTTCCTTTCAATCTCCCCCTTTTTGGTGATTTATGCCAACACAATATAAAGCAAGTAGAACAAATACAAAATCAATTCAAATAAGAACTCAAATTGTTTTGGTTCAAATTTGACATATATGGATCATTCTTTGCCATCACTTGGTTTGTTTTTGTAAATTAAACTCAATTTTCTATCTCTAAGTCAAACACACATGTTAAGACATAAAGAGAGTCATTCCAAGAGAAATTGATTCAAGATTTCAAAAACTCCCCTTTTTCCCATAATTAACACTTCTCCCCACAAGAAGCCAACTTTTGACAAGAGAGACAACAAAAAAGAGTTTTGACAAACCAAAAGCTCTATTCTACAAGCCAACTTTTGACAAGAGAGACAAAAAGAGTTTTGACAAACCAAAAGCTCTAAAAAGAGTTTTGACAAACCAAAAGCTTTATTCTACTATTTTCAAAATCTCTCAAGTGGTAGCTGATCCATTTATCGCTTTGGCCTTTATTTTCTCCCCCTTTGGCATCAAGCACCAAAACGGGATTAATCTTGGCCCTTTAACCCCATTGCCTCACCAAAATCTTCAAATAAGAACACAAAGGCAATAAGAGTACATGAGATGAACTTGGAATAAGTTACCCTCTCATCGGAGTGCAGTTGAAGTCTTTCATGGTCCAAGTCCACCTTTTCCCTTTCAAACCTCCTTTGAGACTAAAACAACCAAAATCAAGCAAATGGTTAGTCTCAAAGGGTCAAGTTGTAGTACAGCTCCCCCTAAATATGTGCATCACTTGCAAAAAGGACTTGTGAGGTCCAGGGAGTGTTTGTACAACTTGAGCACCACTAGTAAGCAACAAAATGTATAAGGAACATGATCAAAGGCATAAATACATGTATGATATAAATCAATCCAAGTTCCGCGAATCTAGGACATTTAGCTCACTACGCAGCCTGCAAAAGGTCTTTTCATCTAAAGGCTTAGTGAAGATATCGGCTAGCTGGTTCTCGGTGCTAACATGAAACACTTCGATATCTCCCTTTTGCTGGTGGTCTCTCAAAAAGTGATGCCGGATGTCAATGTGCTTTGTGCGGCTGTGCTCAACAGGATTTTCCGCTATTCGGATAGCACTCTCGTTGTCACATAGGAGTGGGACTTTGCTCAGATTGTAGCCAAAGTCCCTGAGGGTTTGCCTCATCCAAAGTAGTTGCGCGCAACACTGTCCTGCGACAACATACTCGGCCTCAGCGGTGGATAGGGCAACGGAGGTTTGTTTCTTAGAGTTCCATGACACCAGGGACCTTCCTAAGAATTGGCACGTCCCCGATGTACTCTTCCTATCGACCTTACATCCAGCATAGTCGGAATCTGAGTACCCAATCAAGTCAAAGTTAGACCCCTTTGGATACCAGATCCCAAAGCAAGGCGTAGCAACTAAATATCGAAGAATTCGCTTCACAGCCACTAAGTGACACTCCTTAGGATCGGATTGAAATCTAGCACACATGCATACGCTAAGCATAATATCTGGTCTACTAGCACATAAATAAAGCAAAGAACCTATCATGGACCGGTATGCTTTTTGATCAACGGACTTACCTCCTTTGTTGAGGTCAGTGTGTCCGTCGGTTCCCATCGGCGTCTTTGCGGGCTTGGCGTCCTTCATCCCAAACCGCTTTAGCAAGTCTTGCGTGTACTTCGTTTGGGAGATGAAAGTGCCGTCCTTGAGTTGCTTCACTTGGAACCCAAGGAAGTAGTTCAACTCGCCCATCATCGACATCTCGAATTTCTGCGTCATCACCCTGCTGAACTCTTCACAAGACTTTTGGTTAGTAGAACCAAATATTATGTCATCGACATAAATTTGGCACACAAAAAGATCATCGTCGCAAGTCTTAGTGAAAAGAGTTGGATCGGCTTTCCCAACCTTGAAAGCATTAGCAATTAAAAAGTCTCTAAGGCATTCATACCATGCTCTTGGGGCTTGTTTGAGTCCATAGAGCGCCTTAGAGAGCTTACACACATGGTCGGGGTACCGTTCATCCTCGAAGCCAGGGGGTTGCTCCACGTGCACCTCCTCCTTGATCGGCCCGTTGAGGAAAGCGCTCTTCACATCCATTTGGTACAACCTGAAAGAATGGTGAGCGGCATATGCTAGCAAAATACGAATTGATTCTAGCCTAGCCACAGGAGCAAACGTCTCCTCAAAGTCCAAACCAGCGACTTGGGCATAACCTTTTGCCACAAGTCGAGCCTTGTTCCTTGTCACCACCCGTGCTCGTCCTGTTTGTTGCGGAACACCCACTTGGTTCCCACAACATTTTGCTTGGGGCGAGGCACAAGTGTCCAAACTTCATTGTGCTTGAAGTTGTTGAGTTCCTCCTGCATGGCCAACACCCAGTCCGGATCCAGCAAGGCCTCTTCTACCCTGAAAGGCTCAATAGAAGAGACAAAGGAGTAATGCTCACAAAAATTAACTAATCTAGAACGAGTAGTTACTCCCTTGCTAATATCACCCAAAATTTGGTCGACGGGATGATCCCTTTGAATCGTCGCTCGAACTTGGGTTGGAGGTGCCTGAGGTGCTTCTTCCTCTTCAATTTGAACATCCTGTGCTCCCCCTTGATCATGTGCCTCCACTTGAGGTACATGTTCGTCATCTTGGGATGGGGGATGCACCTTTGTTGAGGAAGACAGTTGATCTTGCTCCAATTGTTCCTGAGGCCGTACATCTCCAATCGCCATGGTGCGTATCGCGGCCATTGGAACGTCTTCTTCATCTACATTATCAAGATCAACAACTTGCTCTCTTGGAGAGCCATTAGTCTCATCAAATACAATGTCGCTAGAGACTTCAACCAAACCCGATGATTTGTTGAAGACCCTATACGCCTTTGTATTTGAATCATAACCTAATAAAAACCCTTCTACAGCTTTGGGAGCAAATTTGGAATTCCTACCCTTCTTCACTAGAATGTAGCATTTACTCCCAAATACACGAAAATAAGACACATTGGGTTTGTTACCAGTTAGCAGCTCATACGAAGTCTTCTTGAGGAGACGGTGAAGGTAGACCCAGTTGATGGCGTGGCAAGCCGTGTTCACGGCTTCCGACCAAAAACGCTCGGGGGTCTTGAACTCTCCAAGCATAGTCCTCGCCATATCGATGAGCGTCCTGTTCTTCCTCTCTACCACACCATTTTGCTGAGGTGTGTAGGGAGCGGAGAACTCGTGCTTGATCCCCTCCTCCTCAAGGAACTCCTCCACTTGAAGATTCTTGAATTCGGACCCGTTGTCGCTCCTTATCTTCTTCACCTTCAGCTCAAACTCATTTTGAGCTCTCCTGAGGAAGCGCTTGAGGGTCCCTTGGGTTTCAGACTTATCCTGCAAAAAGAACACCCAAGTGAAGCGGGAAAAGTCATCAACAATAACTAGACCATACTTACTTCCTCCTATGCTCAGATAGGCGACGGGTCCGAAGAGGTCCATATGCAGCAGCTCCAGAGGTCTTGAAGTGGTCATCACATTCTTGTTGTGATGTGCTCCTCCCACTTGTTTACCTGCTTGACAAGCTGCACAAGGTCTATCTTTTTCGAATTGCACGTTAGTCAAACCTATCATGTGTTCTCCCTTTAGAAGCTTGTGAAGGTTCTTCATCCCCACATGTGCTAAGCGGCGATGCCACAGCCAGCCCATGCTAGTCTTAGCAATTAAGCATGCATCTAGACCGGCCTCCTCTTTTGCAAAATCAACTAAATAAAGTTTGTCGTCTAGTACACCCTTAAAAGCTAGTGAACCATCACATCTTCTAAAGACAGACACATCTACATTTGTAAATAGACAATTATATCCCATATTACATAATTGACTGACAGATAGTAAATTATATCCAAGAGACTCAACTAAAAACACATTAGAGATAGAGTGCTCATTAGATATTGCAATCTTGCCTAAACCTTTCACCTTGCCTTGGTTCCCATCACCGAATATGATTGTATCCTGGGAATCCTTATTCTTGACGTAGGAGGTGAACATCTTCTTTTCCCCCGTCATATGGTTCGTGCATCCGCTGTCGATAATCCAGCTTGAACCCCCGGATGCATAAACCTGCAAGGCAAATTTAGGCTTGGGTCTTAGGTACCCAACTCTTGTTGGGTCCTACAAGGTTAGTCAAAATTGTCTTAGGGACCCAAATGCAAGTTTTATCACCCTTTCATTTTGTCCCTAATTTCCTAGCAACTATCTTCCTATCCTTTCTACAAATAGCAAAGGAAGCATTTAAAGCATGATAAATTGTAGAGGGTCCATTCATAACTTTTCTAGGAACATGAACAATATTCTTTCTAGGCACATGATGAATATTTTTCCTAGGCATATCTCTACCATGCATATAGGAAGAACTGAGAGCAAACATAGCATAAGAATCATAGGCATGTGAATCAAAAGCATTACAACTCCTATGAGACTGTCTTCTATCATTGTACATAAAAGCATGGTTCTTTTTAGTCCTACTTGCCATAGGGGCCTTCCCTTTCTCCTTGGCGAAGATGGGAGCCTTATGGCTTGTTAAGTTCTTGGCTTCCCTCTTGAAGCCAAGCCCATCCTTAATTGAGGGGTGTCTACCAATTGTGTAGGCATCCCTAGCAAATTTTAGTTTATCAAAATCACTTTTGCTAGCCTTAAGTTGGGCATTAAGACTAGCCATTTCCTCATTTAACTTTGCAATAGAAGCTATGTGTTCACTACAAGCATCAATATCAAAATTTTTACATCTATTGCAAATAACAACATTTTCTACACAAGTTGTTGATTTACTAGCTATTTCCAACTTAGCATTCAAATCATCATTAATGCTTCTCAAGCTAGAAATCGTCTCATGGCAAGAACATAATTCACAAGAAAGCATTTTATTTCTCTTAACTTCTAAGGCATGAGATTTTTGTGCTTCTACAAATTTGTCATGTTCTTCATACAACAAGTCCTCTTGTTTTTCTAAAAGCCTATTCTTTTCATTCAAGGCATCAATTAATTCATTAATTTTATCTACCTTGGTTCTATCTAGGCCTTTAAATAGACATGAATAATATATTTCATCCTCATCACTAGATTCGTCCTCACTTGAAGAAGCATAAGTAGAGTTTCGAGTACAAACCTTCTTCTCCCTTGCCATAAGGCATGTGTGACGCTCGTTGGGGAAGAAGGATGACTTGTTGAAGGCGGTGGCGGCGAGTCCTTCATTGTCAGAGTCGGACGAGGAGCAATCCGAATCCCACTCCTTGCCAAGATGTGCCTCGCCCTTTGCCTTCTTATAGTTCTTCTTCTTCTCCCTCTTGTTCTTTTGATCCTGATCACTATCATTGTTGGGACAGTTAGCAATAAAATGACCAAGCTTACCACATTTGAAGCATGAGCGCTTCCCCTTTGTCTTGGTCTTACTTGGCTGCCCCTTACGACCCTTTAGCGTCGTCTTGAATCTTTTGATGATGAGGGCCATCTCTTCATCATTAAGTCCGGTCGCCTCAATTTGTGCCACCTTGCTAGGTATCCCCTCCTTGCTTCTTGTCGCCTTGAGAGCAAGAGGTTGAGCCTCATTGATTGGACCATTCAGAGCGTCGTCCACATACCTCGCCTCCTTGATCATCATTCGCCCGCTTACGAATTTTCCAAGGACTTCTTCGGGCGACATTTTGGTGTACCTGGGATTCTCACGAATATTATTCACCAAATGAGGATCAAGAACGGTAAAGGACCTTACCATCAATCGGACGACGTCGTGGTCCGTCCATCGCGTGCTTCCGTAGCTCCTTATTTTGTTGATAAGGGTCTTGAGCCGGTTGTATGTTTGGGTTGGCTCCTCGCCCCTTATCATCGCGAATCGTCCAAGCTCTCCCTCCACCAACTCCATCTTGGTGAGCAAGGTGACATCGTTCCCCTCATGAGAAATCTTGAGGGTGTCCCATATTTGCTTGGCGTTATCCAAGCCGCTCACTTTGTGGTATTCATCCCTGCACAATGAAGCTAGAAGAACAGTAGTAGCTTGTGCATTCTTATGAATTTGCTCATTAATGAACATGGGACTATCCGTACTATCAAAGTGCATTCCACTCTCTACAATCTCCCATATACTAGGATGGAGAGAGAACAAGTGACTACGCATTTTGTGGCTCCAAAATCCGTAGTCCTCTCCATCAAAGTGTGGAGGCTTGCCGAGAGGAATGGAGAGCAAATGTGAATTTGAACTTTGCGGAATACGAGAGTAGTCAAAAGAAAAGTTCGAATTAACCGATTTCCTTTTCTCGTAGTCGTTGATCACGATACCCTTCCCCTTAGGATCCATCTCTTCGGGCGGTTAGTCCCTTTGTGAAGAGAACGTCTTTGATACCAATTGAGAGCACCTAGAGGGGGGTGAATAGGTGATCCTGTAAAACTTGAAAACTTACGCCACAAAAAAACTTGGTTAAGTGTTAGCACAGTAAATGCCAAGTGGCTAGAGAGGAGTCAAAACACAATAACCACAAGAAATCAATCACAGAGATGGCACGGTGGTTATCCCGTGGTTCGGCCAAGACCAACGCTTGCCTACTCCACGTTGTGGCGTCCCAACGGACGAGGGTTGCAATCAACCCCTCTCAAGCGGTCCAAAGACCCACTTGAATACCACGGTGTTTTGCTTGCTTTACTCAATCCCGTTTGCGAGGAATCTCCACAACTTGGAGCCTATCGCCCTTACACTTGAAATTCACAAAGAAACACGGAGCAAGGGAGGGATTAGCAACGCACTCAAGACAAGAAATCACAGCAACACCATGCACACAAATCGCAATAAGAGCTCACAACACAACTCAATGAGTTCACCACTCAACTAGAGCTCTAATTGCTATCGCAAAGAATCAAAGGCGCGGAATTGATGTCTTGGTGCTTAGGAATGTTGTAGGAATGCTTGGTGTTCTCCTCCATGCGCCTAGGGGTCCCTTTTATAGCCCCAAGGCAGCTAGGAGCCGTTGAGAGCAATCTTGGAAGGCAGATCATGCCTTCTGTCGACTGGCGCACCGGACAGTCCGGTGCACACCGGACACTGTCCGGTGCCCGATTTCCTTCCAAAAATGGCGCAGTCGACCGTTGGCAGCCTGAGAGCCGTTGGCGCACCGGACATGTCCGATGCACACCGGACAGTCCGGTGCCCCCTTCTAGCCGTTGCCTCGGCCACGTGTCCCGCGCAGATTGCGCGGCCGACCGTTGGCTCACCGGACAGTCCGGTGCACACCAGACAGTCCGGTGAATTATAGTTGTACGTCGCCGGTGAATTCCCGAGAGCGCCCACTTCGCTCGAGCCAGCCTGGCGCACCGGACACTGTCCGGTGAGCCACCGGACAGTCCGGTGCACCCAGACTGAGCAGAGTCTTGGCTGCTCGAGCCAAGACATTTCTAGTTGGTCTTTTCCTGTTTCCAGCACTTAGACACACTACATTAGTCTCTAAAACAATGTACTAAGTCTGAGAAACATACCTTTATCCTTGATTTGTACTTTGTCCACCATTTTACACTTAGGCACTTGTGTTAGACACTAAATCACCAAAATACTTAGAAATGGACCAAGGGCACATTTCCCTTTCAATTTTATTTCTAAAAGGTCAGATTATTCTATATTCAAATTCGTCATGTGTATCAGAACATATTAATTTACCAATTTCTTCTTTCTTTTCAGGGAGAGATACTTGAACAGATATCAGAAGAATCTGGTAGAAGCTATTCAGAAATATGCGACAATCTTGAGAAAGTGTACCACGGAAAATGGAAATGCAGATAAAATTGCAACTAGAGGGATATCCATTTCCATGTCACATAGTCAGTGATTTGGCTTTCTTGATCCAAATGGCTTGGAAAAGACCACTCTTATTAACATGGTAAGTTCAAATATAGATCTGGACACAAAATGTATCAGTGTTATCTTTTAGCTTCACATATATCCATCATCTATACTGATTGTCATGTTATGAGCCTCTGTTCTTAATCCATTAGATATGATCAGTGATTTGTACTTGGTAACAGTGAACTCTTTTTATTTTGGTCAAGAGGGAGATCCTGATACTTTGGCAAGAATTAACACAACTACAGAAGCTCTTGAAGCAAAATAAAAGGTGGTGCATGATCTATCCATGATGAATATTATAGACGATGAATATAGCAATTTATCTACCTGAAAAAAACTTAAACTTCTCCATTCACTGATCTTTGTTTCCCTTGCTAATAAATAATTGCCATTTTATAATAAACCTTCTATTTGCTTGTTTTGTAGCAAAATACATCGTTCGAATCCATTCGTTGAAATGGTAAAACCATTAATTATAGGCAGCAAGTAGTGTTTGTCTGTTGTGTTGTGGGCACATTGCATTATCCTCGAAGATGACAATTTGTTCCTACTTCAGGTGTAAAGCTATTATATTCAGATTCTCTAGCGGCTTTAAAGTCAGAGATTAGATGGAGGTTCTATGTATTTAAAGATGGTGAACCATTGAATGGTAGGTGAGGCACACTCTTTGAAGGTAGACAAGGCGTTGTTCGAAGGGAAGTCGAACAATGTTATGTTTTTTAGGTAATCTGCAAAAAATATTTCTCTGGATCTGTGCCATCTATTTCCACTATGCCTAAACTTAAGTACCTGTGAGTACATTTTCTCATTACCAAAAACTAGACTTGCATTAAAATATTAAATTCTATGTTTGTGTTTGAGGTTAAATCGATTTTTCTATGTATATATAGAAACCTCCCAAGATTACATGGAATCGATCATTTGATCTGCGCTCCCCCATCGCCACCAGCGACGACGCCACCCCTGTTGCGTCCATGGGTGCCAGGAAAGACGGTCAGCTCGGCAACCTCCTCAAGGCTCCAAAGCTGTTGGACACTTACACCAAGTCCTAACAGCAATCGGTAACTTCTGCATTTGCTCGATTGTGGTCGGCATCATCGTTGAAATCATCGTCACGTGTTGCTCTTGGCTGTAAGGGCGTCAAGGACTGAGAACCAGGACACCTTCGATACTAACATGGTTGGCATGCTTGCTGATCCTAAGGAGGCTAGGACTGGTATTAGAGAAATCCACTTCTTGCCCTTCAACCTTGTTGATAAGAGGACTACTCTGACATATATTGATGCCGATGGAAACTACACCGTGTCAGCAAGGGTGCTCCTGAACAGGTGAGGAAATTTGCAATCACATTGCTTATTCTGGAATGAAAAAAGCTTTGTTCTTTCAGCATGACTAATTAATTTCTCCTATGATGAAGCCCAAATAGATTCTTGACATGTGCCACTGCAAGGAGAATTTGAGGCGAAAGTTCAACGCTATTATCAACAAGTATGTCGAGCGTGTTCTTTTTCGCTTGATGTTGCCCGACATGTATTGGTTGATGCTCCTTTTCCCTTTGCTGTGTTTTGGTGATCGGTGAGCTAATTTTCTCATTCAAAATTATTTATTGGTAAAACATACTGCTAAAAGTACTGACCCAGTGACCCATCTAAGGACGACATTAGCAGAAGTTTCGAGGCTTTTATTTGTTCTATCCATGTTTTGAAAATTACCTTTACAGTTGGATAAATATTGGTAATAAAGGTTAGGTTATATTATACGAATATGTATATTAGAATTAACTTTACAAGCCATGTTTTTAGGTCCTTCTAATAACTGTACTATTTCTCCTAGGTGACAGTAACTTCGCAGGGGGCATTGTTTTTATTGCATTATCCAAAGCTATTGAAAATGTTGACCTTTCATTTAAGGAAACAACTGCAGTAATTAAAATAGCACTTAGGTCTGGCTTGCTGTAATATGTATTCCCCAGGTTGAAGTTGTCATTGTCTCATTGAGATTGTGAATAACCTTGGGTTAGTTTTGGATTCATGGTGTTTACCTGAACTTGACTGTAGCAGTGAAAACTTTTCAATCAATAAATACACATCCTGACCTTAAAACAATACACATCATTATATGTCCTTAAGTGTAGTCCATGATATTGTTTCCAAAACATTTTTTGCAGCCCTACTCCTTTTTGTACATAAAGGAGGATGAGAGCATATGCGATGACCGGTATGTAGATGATGGCAACGCGCCCTTGCATCCCAGCCTGCATGCAAGAAGGTCGACATTAGCACTATCTACATTTGGAAGGGCAATCTGTTCCAGAACTAATCGTGCCATTTCTTCTAAAGCCACATCAGCAGGACCACTGGTTACTTCAAATTGCAAGAAGGTTGTTGTAAGGGCAATGTCGCAGAGAGGTGCCCAAGCACTTCCCATTGATCTCATAGGTAAGCTAAAATAAGATATTCATCTAGAAATTGCAGGTCATTACTGTTATATACTTATAATGGTTCATGTCTTTGCATCAAGTTGTTGAGTTAGCATTTTACTCCGATTTAACAAACTATACTATTGTTTGAAAACAACTTCCATAATCACATTTTTACCAGCTTCTCGGTTTGTCTATAATAAATGCTTGTTAGTGGAAGACTTATCTGATCTTTGTCGCTGCTATTTTTTCTCTTGATATTCTGCCAAAATCAACGCAGAACTATAAGCGTATGTATAAAGGTGTAAGTTTCCTTGAAGGTGAGGTTGCAAAATCCCTTTCTGAATGTCATTTTATTATATTCAGGTGGTTGCATGACATTGCTAGATAATCTCATTGTTTTTGAAGTATGGGAATTTATGTGCACTACTAGATGTAAAAAGTGAGAATATTTGTGTCCAGGTATATACACATAGAAAAGTATGGCATTCAGACATTCTCTCCTTTGAGTCTGGCACAAACTAAGTTGTTGTTTCAGACATGTTGTTTCCTATATTACCCAATAAACTGAAACTTGGACTCTTTAATGGTTCATTTGGTGTTCTTGGTTGCGTCTGTCACAATGGTACAATCACCTATTCACCTTGCATCAGTTCAGACCTCACCATATTTAGAGAAACCTTGTAGTAATTTGGACTTTTGTTTGTATCTTGAATAACATGGCTATTTGTTCATGTCTGACTTATTATCAATGCTTTTCGTGTAAGAGTATCAAACACCATTTCATTTTTCTTGTAAGATGCATGTTGTATGTCGTATAGAAAAATACAATTTGTTACATGTTTTTCATGCCTATTGTTGAAAGAACTGCAATCCAAACATTTAGATGAACATATTTAATTCAGGTATACCAACAATGAAAGGTGTGCAACTATGAGTACAAAGTTCTGAAACTTTAATTGTGCCTTCATAGTTCTGAAACTTCAAGTCTGTTATGATGTTCAGGAGGCTAGGACTGCAATGACATTCACCATAGCAGCTTCTATTGTTGGCCAGACAGTTGGGGTCAAGGGCTGAGTGCAGTTCTAAGGAATCAAGTGACAAAGGGTACTAGTGATTCTTCAACAAATACTGCTATTTAACCAATCAAGAATGGACATTGCAGCAATACTAAAGGCAAGGCATGGGACCCTCTTGCAATGAAGATAACATGCTCAATTGCTAGGGGTTCTCCTGCAATAACCCCCCAAGTATGTGCTTTTGATTATGTTAAGCGTGTGATTCACACAAACATGTGAAGAGATTATACCTGAACAAGTTTATCTTATAGTGCCATGTACTTGCCTTGTGTGTCCCACAAAACTGAGCTGTCGATGGACGAAAAGTAGAATAAGAGGTGCCACTGTAGCAATATGGTACCACAGTTTGCTGTTTTGAAAATTTGTAAGTCAACTCTTCCGCGTCTGGAATGATTTAACCTGTGTGCTTTGGACTGATGGCCAAAGTATGCATATGTTGTGTTTGCTGACTTTTTGCCCCCATTGTTTGGATAGCACAGTGATCAGTGATATCGTGCCCCAATGGGACCAACGCAGCCAGATTAGAAGGCAGTACATGTATTCGACAGAACATGTGAAGAATGGGTATTGTTTGCAGGACTTCGATAGGCATGCCTAAACTTGCTATGCATTGCCACTGTATTTGGCATGCCTAGAACTACTACACAAAACTTGTTGTGTATTTTGTTTTAAAAACACTATATCTTTGATATATGCTTGCTTGATCTATATTTTTTCTGCTCTTCTATTTTTGTGTGGGTCTATCAAGAATGAGGCAATTAGATAAGGATATATGTGTTGTCAATATTGTCTGAGTCTTTGAGCGTAGCAGCAAAAGACTTGGCACACCATTGTTTTAGTTATTATTGATAGTCGCCTAGAGGGGGGGGTGAATAGGGCGAAACTGAAATTCTCAAAAATAAACACAACTACAAGCAAGGTTAGCGTTAGAAATATAAACGAGTCCGCGAGAGAGGGCGCAAAACAAATCGCAAGCGAATAAGAGTGTGACACGAGGATTTGTTTTACCGAGGTTCGGTTCTCTCAAACCTACTCCCCGTTGAGGAGGCCACAAAGGCCGGGTCTCTTTCAACCCTTCCCTCTCTCAAACGATCCCACGGATCGAGTGAGCTTTCTCTTCTTCTCAATCAACCGGGAACAAAATCTTCCCCGCAAGGGCCACCACACAATTGGTGCCTCTTGCCTTGGTTACAATTGAGTAATGATCACAAGAACAAGTGAGAAAGAAAAGAATGCGATCCAAGCGCAAGAGCTCGAAAGAACACAAGCAAATCACTCTCTCTAGTCACTATGGAGTTGTGTGGAATTTGGAGAGGACTTGATCTATTTGGTGTGTCTAGAATTGAATGCTAGAGCTCTTGTAGTAGTTGAGAAGTGGAAAACTTGGATAGGAATGAATGTGGGGTGGTTGGGGTATTTATAGCCCCAACCACCAAAAGTGACCGTTGCTGGAACCTGTCTGTTCGATGGCGCACCGGACAGTCCGGTGCACACCGGACAGTCCGGTGCCCCTGCCACGTCACCATTGCCGTTGGATTCTGACCGTTGGAGCTTCTGACATCTGGGCCCTCCTGGGTGTCCGGTGCACACCGGACAGGTACTGTTTGATGTCCGGTGCACCGGTATGGGCGTGCCTGACGTCTGCGCGCGCTGCGCGCGCATTTAATGCACCGCAGGGAGCCGTTGGCGCCGCAGGGAGCCGTTGCTCCGCTGGCACACCGGACAGTCCGGTGAATTTTAGCGGAGCGGCTGCCGCGCGAACCCGAGGCTGGCGAGTTCCGGAGATGGCGTTTCCTTGGAGCACCGGACATGTCCGGTGCACACCGGACAGTCTGGTGAATTATAGCGCGCCGGCCTCCGAGAATTCCCGAGGGCGAAGAGTTTGAAGTCGAAGTTCTCTGGGCGCACCGGACAGTCCGGTGCACACCGGACAGTCCGGTGCCTCCAGCCAGAGGTGCCCTCGGTTGCCTTGCTGCTCCTTTGCTGAATCCAACACTTGGTCTTTTTATTGACTGAATGTGAACCTTTTGCACCTGTAAAACTTATGCACTAGAGCAAACTAGTTAGTCCAATATTTGTGTTGGGCAATTCAACCACCAAAAATTATTTAGGAACTAGGTGTAAGCCTAATTCCCTTTCAATCTCCCCCTTTTTGGTGATTGATGCCAACACAAACCAAAGCAAATATAGAAGTGCATATTTGAACTAGTCTACATAAAGTAAGTGCAAAGGTTGCTTGGAATTGAGCCAATAAATACTTACATGATGCGCATGGATTGTTTTCTTTGTTTTTGTCATATTGGACCACATTTGCACCAAGAGTTTTGTTTTTGCAAATTCTTTTGTAAATTCTTTTCAAAGTCCTTTTGCAAGATAGTCAAAGGTAAATGAATAAGATTTGCAAAGCATTTTTAAGTTTTGAAGATTTCTTCCTTTGTTCCAAAATGCTTTTCCTTTGACTAAACAAAACTCCCCCTCAAATAAGGTCTCCTCTTAGTGTTCAAGAGGGTTTTCCATCAATTTTGAAAATACTACTTGCTCCCCCTTTAGAACACAAAGAGATACCAAATTTTTGAAATTTACCATTGAACAATCATCAAATTTTAAAATTAGGGTGGTGGTGCGGTCCTTTTGCTTTGGGCTCATATTTTCTCCCCCTTTGGCATGAATCGCCAAAAACGGAATCATTAGAGTCCAATGAAGTACTTTCTCCCCCTTTGGTCATGAAATGAATGAGTGAAGGTTATACCAAAGTTGGAGAGATGATGCGGAGCGACGGCGAAGGATGAGTAGTCGAGTGGAGTGGAAGCCTTGTCTTCGCCGAAGACTCCAATTCCCTTTCAATATACCTATGACTTGGTATGAAATACACTTGAAAACACATTAGTCATAGCATATATAAAAGAGACATGATCAAAGGTATATTTATGAGCTATGTGTGCAAGACTAGCAAAAGAAATTCCTGGAATCAAGAATATTAAGCTCATGCCTAAGTCGGGTAAAAGATTGTTCATCAAGAGGCTTGGTAAAGATATCGGCTAATTGATCTTTAGTATTAATGTAAGAAATCTCGATATCCCCCTTTTGTTGGTGATCCCGAAGAAAATGATACCGAATGGCTATGTGCTTAGTGCGGCTATGCTCGACGGGATTGTCGGCCATTTTGATTGCACTCTCATTGTCACATAGCAAAGGGACTTTGGTTAATTTGTAACCGTAGTCCCGCAGGGTTTGCCTCATCCAAAGTAATTGTGCGCAACAGTGGCCTGCGGCAATATACTCGGCTTCGGCGGTGGAAAGAGCGACCGAATTTTGCTTCTTTGAAGCCCAAGACACCAAGGATCTTCCCAAGAACTGGCAAGTCCCCGATGTGCTCTTTCTATTAATCCTACACCCCGCCCAATCGGCATCCGAATAACCAATCAAATCAAAAGTGGATCCCCGTGGGTACCAAAGCCCAAACTTAGGAGTAAAAGCCAAATATCTCAAGATTCGTTTTACGGCCGTAAGGTGTGATTCCTTAGGGTCGGCTTGGAATCTTGCACACATGCAAACGAAAAGCATAATGTCCGGTCGAGATGCACATAAATACAGCAATGAACCAATCATCGACCGGTATACCTTTTGATCCACGGACTTACCTCCCGTGTCGAGGTCGAGATGCCCATTTGTTCCCATGGGTGTCTTGATGGGCTTGGCATCCTTCATTCCAAACTTGCTTAGAATGTCTTGAGTATACTTCGTTTGGCTAATGAAGGTGCCCTCTTGGAGTTGCTTGACTTGGAATCCTAGGAAATACTTCAACTCCCCCATCATCGACATCTCGAATTTTTGTGTCATGATCCTACTAAATTCTTCACATGTAGATTTGTTAGTAGACCCAAATATGATATCATCAACATAAATTTGACATACAAACAAATCATTGTCAAGAGTCTTAGTGAATAAAGTAGGATCGGCCTTGCCGACTTTGAAGCCATTAGTAATAAGGAAATCTCTAAGGCATTCATACCATGCTCTTGGGGCTTGCTTGAGCCCATAAAGCGCCTTAGAGAGCCTATAAACATGGTTAGGGTACTCACTGTCTTCAAAGCCGGGAGGTTGCTCAACATAGACCTCCTCCTTGATTGGTCCATTGAGGAAGGCACTCTTCACGTCCATTTGATAAAGCTTGAAGCCATGGTAAGTAGCATAGGCCAATAATATACGAATTGACTCAAGCCTAGCTACGGGTGCATAGGTTTCTCCAAAATCCAAACCTTCGACTTGTGAATACCCCTTGGCCACGAGTCGAGCTTTGTTCCTTGTCACCACACCATGCTCGTCTTGCTTGTTGCGGAAGACCCACTTGGTTCCTACAACATTTTGGTTAGGACGTGGAACTAAGTGCCATACCTCGTTTCTCGTGAAATTGTTGAGCTCCTCTTGCATCGCCATCACCCAATCCGAATCTTGTAGTGCTTCCTCTACCCTGGTTGGCTCAATAGAGGAAACAAACGAGTAATGTTCACAAAAATGAGCAACACGAGATCGAGTAGTTACCCCCTTATGAATATCGCCGAGGATGGTGTCGACGGGGTGATCTCGTTGTATTGCTTGGTGGACTCTTGGGTGTGGCGGCTTTGGTTGTTCATCCTCCTTGTCTTCATCATTTGCATCTCCCCCTTGATCGTTGCCGTCATTTTGAGGTGGCTCATCTTCTTGATCTTCTTGTTCAACATCTTGAGCCTCATCCTCAACTTGAGTTGGTGGAGATGCTTGCGTTGAGGAGGATGGTTGATCTTGTGCATTTGAAGGCTCTTCGGATTCCTTAGGACACACATCCCCAATGGACATGTTCCTTAGTGCTATGCATGGAGCCTGTTCTTCACCTGTTTCATCAAGATCAACTTGCTCTATTTGAGAGCCGTTAGTCTCATCAAACACAACGTCACAAGAAACTTCAACAAGTCCTGAGGACTTATTAAAGACTCTATATGCCCTTGTGTTTGAGTCATATCCTAGTAAAAAGCCTTCTACAGTTTTAGGAGCAAACTTTGATTTTCTACCTCTTTTGACAAGAATAAAACATTTGCTACCAAAAACTCTAAAATATGAAATATTGGGCTTTTTACCGGTTAGGAGTTCATAAGATGTCTTCTTGAGGATTCGGTGAAGATATAACCGGTTGATGGCGTAGCATGCGGTGTTGACCGCCTCGGCCCAAAACCGATCCGGTGTCTTGTACTCATCAAGCATGGTTCTTGCCATGTCCAATAGAGTTCGATTCTTCCTCTCCACTACACCATTTTGTTGTGGAGTGTAGGGAGAAGAGAACTCATGCTTGATGCCCTCCTCCTCAAGGAAGCCTTCGATTTGAGAGTTCTTGAACTCCGTTCCATTGTCGCTTCTAATTTTCTTGATCCTTAAGCCGAACTCATTTTGAGCCCGTCTCAAGAATCCCTTTAAGGTCTCTTGGGTATAAGATTTGTCCTGTAGAAAGAACACCCAAGTGAAGCGAGAATAATCATCCACAATTACAAGACAATACTTACTACCGCCGATGCTTATGTAAGCGATCGGGCCGAACAAATCCATGTGAAGGAGCTCCAGTGGCCTGTCGGTAGTCATGATGTTTTTGTGTGGATGATGGACCCCAACTTGCTTCCCGGCTTGGCATGCGCTACAAATCCTGTCTTTCTCAAAATGAACATTGGTTAGTCCTAAAATGTGTTCTCCCTTTAGAAGTTTGTGAAGATTCTTCATTCCAACATGGGCTAGTCGGCGGTGCCAAAGCCAACCCAAGTTAGTCTTAGCAATCAAGCAAGTGTCGAGTTCAGCTCTATCAAAATCTACCAAGTATAGCTGACCCTCTAACACTCCCTTAAATGCTATTGAATCATCACTTCTTCTAAAGACAGTTACACCAGTATCAGTAAAAAGACAGTTGTAGCCCATTCGACATAATTGGGATACGGAAAGCAAATTGTAATCTAAAGAATCTACAAGAAAAACATTGGAAATGGAATGGTCAGGAGATATAGCAATTTTACCCAAACCTTTGACCAAACCTTGATTTCCATCCCCGAATGTGATAGCTCGTTGGGGATCTTGGTTTTTCTCATATGAGGAGAACATTCTTTTCTCCCCTGTCATATGGTTTGTGCACCCGCTGTCGAGTATCCAACTTGAGCGCCCGGATGCATAAACCTACAAAACAAATTTAGTTCTTTGTTTTAGGTACCCAAACGGTTTTGGGTCCTTTGGCATTAGATATAAGAACTTTGGGTACCCAAACACAAGTCTTGGAGCCCTTGTGTTTGCCCCCAACAATCTTGGCAACTACCTTGCCGGATTTGTTAGTTAAAACATAAGATGCATCAAAAGTTTTAAATGAAATGCTATGATCATTTGATGCATTAGTGGTTTTCTTTCTAGGCAACTTGGCATGGGTTGGTTGCCTAGCTCTAGATGTCTCACCCTTATACATAAAAGCATGATTAGGGCCAGAGTGAGACTTCCTAGAATGAATTTTCCTAATTTTGCTCTCAGGATAGCCGGTAGGGTACAAAATGTAACCCTCGTTATCCTGAGGCATGGGAGCCTTGCCCTTAACAAAGTTAGATAAGTTCTTTGAAGGGGCATTAATTTTGACATTGTCTCCCCTTTGGAAGCCAATGCCGTCCTTAATGCCAGGGCGTCTCCCATTATAGAGCATGCTTCTAGCAAGTTTAAATTTTTCATTTTCTAAGTCATGCTCTCTAATCTTAGCATTAAGTTGTGCTATGTGATCATTTTGTTTTTTAATTAAGGCTAGGTGATCATGGATAGCATCAACATTAATATCTCTACATCTAGTACAAATAGTAACATGTTCAACATTGGATGTAGAGGGTTTGCAAGATTTCAAATCAATGACCTTAGCATGCAACAAATCATTCTTAGTTCTAAGGTCCGAAATAGTAGCATTGCAAACATCAAAATCCTTAGCCTTAGCAATTAATTTCTCATTCTCATTTCTAAGGCTAGCAATGGAAACATTCAACTCATCAATCCTAGCAAGCAAGTTAACATTATCATTTCTAGGATCAATGCAACCATGAGAATCAACCTTAGCTAACAAATTTGCATTTTCATTTCTAAGGTTGTCTAAAGTCTCATGACAAGTGCTTAGCTCACTAGACAATTTTTCACATTTTTCTCTTTCTAGAGCATAAGCATTTTTAACCTTAACATGCTTCTTATTTTCTTTAATAAGGAAGTCCTCTTGAGAATCCAAGAGTTCATCCTTCTCATGTATAGCACTAATTAATTCATTTAATTTTTCTTTTTGTTGCATGTTGAGGTTGGCAAAAAGAATACGCAAATTATCTTCTTCATTTTTATCATCATCCTCATCACTAGATGTTTCATATTTAGTGGAGGATCTTGATTTTACCTTCTTTTTGCCGTCCTTGGCCATGAGACACTTGTGGCCGACGTTGGGGAAGAGGAGGCCCTTGGTGACGGCGATGTTGGCGGCGTCCTCGTCGTCGGAGGAGTCGCTTGAGCTTTCGTCGGAGTCCCACTCCCGACAAACATGGGCATCGCCGCCCTTCTTCTTGTAGTATTTCTTCTTCTCCTTCCTCTTGCCCTTCTTGTCGTCGCCCCTGTCACTATCACTAGACATAGGACATTTTGCAATAAAATGACCGGGCTTACCACACTTGTAGCAAACCTTCTTGGAACGGGATTTGTAATCCTTCCCTTTCCGTTGCTTGAGGATTTGCCGGAAGCTTTTGATGATTAGGGTCATCTCCTCATTGTCGAGCTTGGAGGCGTCAATAGGTTGTCTACTTGGTGTAGACTCCTCCTTCCTCTCCTCCGTTGCCTTGAAGGCCACCGGTTGCGCCTCGGATGTGGAAGGCTCGTCAAGCTCGTTGATCTTCTTGGAGCCCTTAATCATGCATTCAAAGCTTACAAAATTCCCGATGACTTCCTCGGGGGTCATTAGTGGATATCTAGGATTACCACGAATTAATTGTACTTGAGTAGGGTTAAGGAAAATAAGTGCTCTTAGAATAACCTTAACCACCTCGTGGTCATCCCATTTTGCGCTCCCGAGGTTGCGCACTTGGTTCACCAAGGTCTTGAGCCGGTTGTACATGTCTTGTGGCTCCTCCCCTTGGCGAAGACGGAAGCGACCGAGCTCCCCCTCGATCGTTTCCCGCTTGGTGATCTTGGTGAGTTCATCACCCTCGTGCGCCGTCTTGAGTAGGTCCCAAATCTCCTTGGCGTTCTTCAACCCTTGAACTTTGTTGTATTCCTCCTTGCTTAGTGAGGCAAGAAGGATGGTTGTGGCTTGAGAGTTGAAGTGCTCGATTTGGGCCACTTCATCCGTGTCATAGTCCTCATCCCCTACGGATGGTACCTGTACACCATACTCAACAACATCCCATAATCTTTTGTGGAGAGAGGTTAGATGAAATCGCATCAAATTACTCCACATAGCATAATCTTCACCATTAAAAGTTGGTGGTTTGCCTAATGGGACGGAAAGTAAAGGTGTATGTTTAGGAATGCGGGGGTAGCGTAGGGGAATCTTACTATACTTCTTACGCTCTTGGCGTTTAGAAGTGACGGACGCCGCGTCGGAGCCGGAGGTGGATGTCGATGAAGTGTCGGTCTCGTAGTAGACCACTTTCCTCATCCTTTTGTGCTTGTCTCCACTCCGATGCGGCTTGTGAGAAGATTTTTCCTTCTTCTCCTTGTGGTGAGAAGAGGAAGATCTTTTCTCCTTCCGCTTGGAGGAGCTCTTCTTCTTCTCCCTTCTCTTGGTGCGGGACTCTTCCGATGAAGATGAAGTGCTCCCTTGGCTTGTAGTGGGCTTGTCGCCGGTCTCCATCTCCTTCTTGGCGTGATCTCCCGACATCACTTCGAGCGGTTAGGCTCTAATGAAGTACCGGGCTCCGATACCAATTGATAGTCGCCTAGAGGGGGGGGTGAATAGGGCGAAACTGAAATTCTCAAAAATAAACACAACTACAAGCAAGGTTAGCGTTAGAAATATAAACGAGTCCACGAGAGAGGGCGCAAAACAAATCGCAAGCGAATAAGAGTGTGACACGAGGATTTGTTTTACCGAGGTTCGGTTCTCTCAAACCTACTCCCCGTTGAGGAGGCCACAAAGGCCGGGTCTCTTTCAACCCTTCCCTCTCTCAAACGATCCCACGGATCGAGTGAGCTTTCTCTTCTTCTCAATCAACCGGGAACAAAATCTTCCCCGCAAGGGCCACCACACAATTGGTGCCTCTTGCCTTGGTTACAATTGAGTAATGATCACAAGAACAAGTGAGAAAGAAAAGAATGCGATCCAAGCGCAAGAGCTCGAAAGAACACAAGCAAATCACTCTCTCTAGTCACTATGGAGTTGTGTGGAATTTGGAGAGGACTTGATCTATTTGGTGTGTCTAGAATTGAATGCTAGAGCTCTTGTAGTAGTTGAGAAGTGGAAAACTTGGATAGCAATGAATGTGGGGTGGTTGGGGTATTTATAGCCCCAACCACCAAAAGTGACCGTTGCTGGAACCTGTCTGTTCGATGGCGCACCGGACAGTCCGGTGCACACCGGACAGTCCGGTGCCCCTGCCACGTCACCATTGCCGTTGGATTCTGACCGTTGGAGCTTCTGACATCTGGGCCCTCCTGGGTGTCCGGTGCACACCGGACAGGTACTGTTTGATGTCCGGTGCACCGGTATGGGCGTGCCTGACGTCTGCGCGCGCTGCGCGCGCATTTAATGCACCGCAGGGAGCCGTTGGCGCCGCAGGGAGCCGTTGCTCCGCTGGCACACCGGACAGTCCGGTGCACACCGGACAGTCCGGTGCACACCGGACAGTCCGGTGAATTTTAGCGGAGCGGCTGCCGCGCGAACCCGAGGCTGGCGAGTTCCGGAGATGGCGTTTCCTTGGAGCACCGGACATGTCCGGTGCACACCGGACAGTCTGGTGAATTATAGCGCGCCGGCCTCCGAGAATTCCCGAGGGCGAAGAGTTTGAAGTCGAAGTTCTCTGGGCGCACCGGACAGTCCGGTGCACACCGGACAGTCCGGTGCCTCCAGCCAGAGGTGCCCTCGGTTGCCTTGCTGCTCCTTTGCTGAATCCAACACTTGGTCTTTTTATTGACTGAATGTGAACCTTTTGCACCTGTAAAACTTATGCACTAGAGCAAACTAGTTAGTCCAATATTTGTGTTGGGCAATTCAACCACCAAAAATTATTTAGGAACTAGGTGTAAGCCTAATTCCCTTTCAATTATGATATGAATAACCCATTTTATATATGGAGCTTGTGGCAATGGCAGGCCCCCAATAGGACAATGGAACTCGTGGCGTCGAGTGGTGGCGTGCTGGGGCTTGTGCTCCTCTGCAACAAGGCACTGTTCCTTGTGAGGGTTCCCATCACCATTGTACTCACATCACCCGTCGTCAGGGCCCTGAGCCGTTGGAGGCTCGTCAATTTGTGTTCCGTGGCATCGCACGAGCACATACCTAGCAATAGATATGCATCTATATCAATAGTCCAATACTACAGAAAATTTCCTCCATGTCAACTCATATTTCATGGACGCCTTTGAAGCCATCTAGGTACAATGAGGACAGGTCATAACCACCAGCATCAGGCATCGGTATACTACCTGAACAAAAGACGATAGTCCTTCTGAACCGCTTCCGCTTTATGCTTGATTGCATAAGCTAATAAGCATCTTACCACCACAACTATCACCCATAGGAGTAGCCACACCTAGGGCTGCCCAGAGTTCTTTTAACATGCCCAATAGTTGACAGACTGACTCCCACTAAAATGTAACAGGCCTAAGGCTACTTACTGTTTTACTCCTGCTAACATATACTGTGTGTAAAACAACTTAATATAAGATCCGATCAAATATGTGTCGATGCTCATTCCAGCGTACTCCCGTTGCAACGCACGGGCACACACCTAGTATATAGAGAGGACTGGTTGTGCCCCAACCCAACCAGCACCTACTTGGTTAATTAATTGCTAATTATCATCCTGATTTCCGACGGAACCGTACCATCGCACTGGTCGCCATGGACGATTAGGCGTTCGAATTGAATAACTAACCTTAGGCACAAAAGTTAGGCAAAGTGTGGCAATTGAGGTAACGAACCAAACATCTTCTATGTACCAAACCAAACCGGGATGCCCGCCCCAATCCCAAACATATACTGTGCTCTGTTTGGTGGACGAAGCTAGCTACACATAATGCCGATATACATATAGCCGGTTAATTATATTTTGCGCAAGAGGATACCATGATAATAGAGTGTAACGCATGCAGCATGCGTTTCTTTTTTTCTTTTTTCTTTTTTTGGCTCGCATCTACGACCGAGCCTGTGCTGGTGGGGGTGGCGTTGGTTGGTGGCCGTGTCCGTGTGAAAACTAGCCTCGCGATTCGTCAGAGCACTGAACGAACGGCGGCGGTCGACGGGAACATTGACTCGGTTGAACAAGCCGACACGGGCAGACAGAGGCGTGCGCGGCTACGACGGTCAGTCAGCACGTACACCACCTCACACCGACGACTCCTCTACTACCACACACACACACACTACGAGCAAGAGCAGCCTGACGACGGCCTGCGATGCGAGAGCTTCGTGCTTCACAAAAAAACACGTGCTGGAATGACGGCTCCGATTTGACGTCGCTGTACCTCAACTACTGTGTGACGCCGAGTTCACCAGACCTGTGACTGGAATTTTTTGTCCCGGCAAACCAAACTAGCTGCCTCGGCCAACACACCACCAGCTCGGTCTCCGACACGGGGGAAGAAGTGTCAAATATGGGACTGCCACATGCAGCGGCAAATGGGGAACTGACAGGAAACCTGATTGCTGACGCCGTCCCCTGTTCCAGGCAGGGGACGTGTGTAACGCCGCCGACCATTTCTTTGTTGGCTTGTGCAGATGCACGCACGTGCACGGAACATGTACCTTTTGGTGACATACTGACATGGGTGTTTGGACGGTGATCTCCTCACAAAACCTTGCGGGGTTAGCGTTAGTTCCATCGAAATTTCCCTACATACTGGGAACGATGAATTTGCAGAGCTGGAAATAATTACTAGCTCAAATTCCAGAAACCATTGGTGTACATACATTTAGGGCTGGAAACGAGCTCAACTCGGCTCGGTGCATAAACGAGCTCAGCTCGTCCATTCCACGAGCTGGCGAAAAAGGCTCGGCTCGGCTCAACCTTGGCTCGTGAGCCGGCTCAACTCAGCTCACGAGCCATATTTTGATACTTATCGTTGCATTATTTGATAAATTAACATTATATAAAATTATCATTCTACATTATGAGTAAATTGAATTATAACTTGTAACGTATTTATCATCAAAGACTAAAAAATGAGCTATTATCCATAAAATTATCTAATATTCATTATTATTCCATAAATTAATATTTTTTACCTGCTCGCGAGCTGGAACGAGCCGGCTCGGCTCGGCTCTCTGCAAAAACGAGCTCGAAGAAGGGGCTCGGCTTGGCTCGCGAGCCGAGCCGCTCCAAGCTCGAGCCGGCTCGCGAGCCTCGAGCTAATTTTCCAGCCCTACATACATTGGAAGCCGATGTCCTTTTTAGGAATGTCTCGCGTCAATCTTGCAGGACAATTCCAGTTACGGACTCGATCGACAAAAAAAAAACAGCATTCATGTTTGCATTAAACCCTTCCCCCGTCTGAAGCACGCAGAGCCCAGATTATGCGACTCGATGGAAGCAAAAAAAAACAAAGAAAAAACAAAGAAAATCAAGTCCTTTAATTGAGGTGCGGATCTTCTTTTTTCTTTGATACGAGGGAAGCTTTAGTTCAAAATGAAACAACGTTCTGGCCTTTCTGCACATTAGGTAAGACCCAAATACTCCTTGCTCATGAGTCATGGCAACGAAATGGCATCAATGAAAATAAGCCGAAGACCCGCATGTCTTACCACCAACGCAGTTACCAAAATGCAGCAGGCGCCAACCAGACTGTCTTATCGGCGGAAACCAGCACTCCCTCTAGGATATCTGAAGTGTGGCGCAACAAATAATTCTTCTGGATGAGGATGGTACCCAGTTTGCGGCATGCTGGCTGAAGGAAATGCTGCCCTCTGTTGACTGAGTGGAAGTCCCCTGAAATATGCCGGTGCGTGCACACCGGCCGTTGCTCCATTTTGATGTCGGAGGCCCATTGCAGCGCTGGACAGTACGTATGGATGGCCGCCGCCGGGGTGAGCCAGAGCAACTTCACGCGATTGAGTAGGCCGTTGAAGCCTCTCGACGCAAGGATGCTGTACAGAAACAAAATTTCCATGATTTGCCTCGACGTGAGCAGCTGGAGTTATGTGTCTTCCTTCGAATTGGCTGTGCCCGCCAGCAGTTCTGTTCCACCCAGAACCAGATGGACCGTTGTTGAGAGGTTCAGCGTGACACTTTTTCTGAAAGGTAGCATGACTGTGCTTCTCCCTATTGTCTTTGCATAGAGAGTTGTTCTGGCCAGTACAAATGCTCTTATCTTGGCACGGACGATTTTTCTTTGCCATCCTACCACCAGTATCCTTTTTTCTAGAAGGAACTTGGGACCCTTCTTTCTTAGATCTTTTATTAGGCAGATCGGACTTGGAGGATTGTGCAGGTCGTTTTTTGCCTTTATCCAGTTCGGTGATATTAGATTGGCGGTGAGGTCTTTCAGATCGAGACTTGTGCTTTTCCTTGTGCAATTTTTTCTTGCCTTTAAGAGCTTTAGGAAAGACAGAAAAAACATCGAATACAAATCGTTAGTCAGAACAAACACGGAACTGAAGAAAACGGGATTGAAGTAAAATGGTCATTAAGAATTGCAGCTTGACTCAATGGCTTAACAAAACAAAGGCAATGAAAACGGGATTGAAGTAAAATGGTCATTAAGAATTGCAGCTTGACTCAATGGCTTAACAAAACAAAGGCAATAGATACCCGGAGCTCACATATTCTGCTAACTACAGCATAGGTCTACAAAAAAAATGCTTCACTGAGACAATAAAATGCATGAATTGTTCCATGAACCTAGAAAGATGCAATGTTCCTTAAAAGGAAGTCTATGAATACATCATTTCTTCTTTAATTAAGGGAACCTGGAAACTAAACATGCTGTTCTCCAGCCCCCTGGTTCAGAATTTAAGTTGATTCCATGTGAGATACAGCTGATTCTGCAATTATGCATTGGACTTCTAAAGCTTCCCATGTCAATTAATACACCAACACAAACATTAAATTTTACTGATTACTAAGAGTACCAAATACTCCTCCAACTAAGAAATGTTCGCGTACAATTATCTAACTGTAGTTTTGTGTAAAATGCCAAAATTCATTACAAACTAGTATCAAGGTACTAACACCAAACAAGAAATATATAACCTGTCACATTTGATGAACATGATTAGATACGAACCTAAACATGCAATACCATCACACGTAAATATCAGCAACAGCTGCATGAGATTTCAAGCAAGTACGGACAAGAAGACAAAGTTCAACATCAAATTAATGCAGAGACATGTGTGAAATTACTGTTTCCAGCAGAATTAGGTCTATTCAATGCACGAACACGCCTTGCATCATCCCCTCTGTTGTGCTTCTCTTCTAGAACCTTCAGCCTTTCTGCTTCATTTGCCCAAGGCTAGATATAAGACAAAGAAACGATGTGAAGTCCAAAATCACACAAAGCCATCCCATGGACAATGCTGGTATAAAACCATTATTTGAGAAATGTGTGGACACCCTCCAAGATAAAAAAAAACTCGGACATGAGGAGTGCTACTCAGACCATCTAACCAACTCAGATAGAGGCCCTTTCGTGACACCCTCCAAGACAAGAATTGCATAAAAGTAAGAACACATCCCATTTCTACTGATATACAACCAGGGGAATATAATATTGACTAAAAACACAGTTTAAGAAATGTGGAGATAATCATCTTGGATATATGATAGGATGAATTCATATTCAAGAAAAATGCTTCTTTTATTTTAGAAACATAGGGTTTCCTGCAGTTCCATTACTTACACAGAGCACACATGCTGGTAAAAAAAGAATTGTAATATGCACATCAAATGTATGGCCAGTTCTGATGCCAGACAGTTCCATTATCCTATTACACCTGACAATTGTATCATCACACTGGCTTGAACTCCTGAAGACCGATCTGATTATTTCTTATGATATACTCCATCGATTCCAAACTGTAAGGCGTTCTGGCTTTTGTAGATAGACAGCTCTTGTTATGCACCTAGATATAGGTCATGTCTAGATACATAGTAAAAACTTGTTATGCACCTAGATATAGGTCATGTTCAGATTCAAAATTGTAAGTCGTTACATTAGCAGTGTTTCTTATGCATCTAGAAAAGGCAGAACGACTTACAACTTAAAATGGAGGGAGTAAAAGACGAGCAGAAAGAACATAAAGCAACAGATAGAAAACAGGGTGACAATTCAAGTGCAGAGCTCTTGTTACCTGACGAAAAGTCATCATTCTGTATAGGTTGCGCCCTTTGACAAGCAACAGATGCAAAGGTGGTAATTTCCCAGGTCCTTTGCTCCAAAACACTTGAATCTATAGAAACAAGTAATGTAGTCTGTGAATGATCACAATACTCACATGACAGTATGACACAGTAATACATAACTGCTGAATCAAACCTTACCGTGAAAGTGTGTTGCTGTTTTTGTTGACCATAACTTTCCTTGATGACTTTGCCGGCTACTATACGATTACCTATACATTTTGCATGCCTTTTTCCACTGTAAAGTTATCCAAATGGAAGCTTAGGTTACCATTTCAAAGAGGCTATTAGACTAGACTACACAAATGCCTACCTCTTCTCGTACACCTTCTGTTTGAATAGAACGGCATCGCCCCTACAAACATCACCTGCACTGTGTATGATTATTGCCATGCATAATTTTCTATGCAGTTAAATAAAAGTTTATTTCCAAGTAAGACCACACCTTTACAGTTGATACAAAAGGATGACCGAGGATAGATTCTCCTTGGATCCGCATCTTTGAACCTATAAAGAAAGGGTTAATAAACATTACATGTGTCGATGTGTGTCAAGTTCTGAAAACTGTCACAGTGCTACATCTAGGCACATCAAACGAAGCGTAGGCAAATATAAAAAGAAGATATTGAGAACCAACAAACGACACAGCAACTAGTGTTCTCTTTAATTGAATTCTGACAAAAGAAGCATCAAATGGCTGAACATACTCAGAAGTGAGAAAGAACTATCATATCTAACCTCCAATGGAGTACTATTCTGTCTACACAAGTGTCCATGCCCCCAGTTTGGCTAAGACCATTCTTCTTTAAATACACCTTGTACTCCGCCAACTTTAAACCCTCCAGACTCCTCCCACCTACAGGAAAATCCTGCATTTCAGTTCATGTAGGAAAAGAACAGCATAGAACAAATGATCCAATTCTGCTCACCCCTGAAACCCACTGAAGTAAATCAAAATTAGCAATATTATTACAAAACATGCTCAACTTAGTCTCAAAATGACAAGGATTGCATTTAGCTCCGTTTGAAAACAAAATTACATTGGATGTATTTTGAGTTGTCAATAAGAAACAAATTGTGGTTCAATGTAACAGCTGTAGGAGCTAAAGCAGAAATAAAAAGGGGCTGACATGATCTTAAAGTAGTAGCAACAATCTATGGCCTACCAAGCAGATAGAGCTAAACACATGTTCCTCTAAGCCAAACAATCAATTAGCATTTTTCCTTCTAATTTCTCTTGCACACGGTGGACAATTCTGGGGTCATACTTCCTTAAGGTGTCTATAAACAATTTCTGCAGCACATCACTATAATGAAAACATAAATAAATTTCAAAAACTAGTCAGATGAAGTATCTGCAAATTTATCCTGTCATCAGACGATTAGATTGGCACACTGCAGCTGCATTAAATCTTAGGTCATCCCCAGTGAGAGTTTCGTCATAGTTTCATTCTCATTAAATGAGATGACACATCACCATACTTGATGACATGACACGATATTTATGATGAAAGAGATGGAGAGAGTTTCAAGGGAGGAGAGAGAGTTTCGTCTAGATGAAAGTCAGGATATATCGTTTTATAGACAAAAGCTGATGTGTCACTTTTGGAAACCGTGTAATGAAACTTCCACTGGGAATGGCCTTAGAACAAAGAGATGCTAAACTTTTATTTCCGCCGAAACATGCTTAGCTCCCTTCGTGCACCCTAATCCCGTTTCAACTTCCACGCCTCCACCATTCGATATTGTCACCTAAATGTCTACATGTTGTAACTTACTCAAAACTAGGCATTTAAGTGACAATATTCAGAAGTTGGAACATGTATGTGTTTAGGTACTTCTGCATATTTGATGAACAGTCTTAACAACAACCCAGTAAAACGAGATAGAGGGGATAGGAAGTTTCAAGCCGAGGCACCCGAAGATGTCCTCTCAGTTTGTTCAGTTAGGTGTGGAGGTGCTTTGTTGTTGTCTTTTTAGAGTTCTTTTAGCTTTTCTGTAGTCTTTGTTGAGTTCATTTAGCTTTGTTGGATATGAACGCTGAAAGGTTTCAGATAGTATGCCATCTGCAGTGCTGTAAACGTTAATACCTTATTTTGGCTATGTTTAAAAGACTGGGGATCGGTCCTAAAATTACAGGGGGAGAGGTAGAGGGGTTCCAGGATATTACTGCTTAGAAGACCAGCAATTTTGTTGCAGGCAACCTCGCTCCGATCCGCGCCCAATTGCTCAGCCTCAGCCTCAGCCTCAGCCTCAGCCTCCGACTCCGAATCCTCCTCGCCTTCCTCGTCGCTGCTTTCCCCATCATCGGCCTCGCTGTCGCTGACGTCGATGAAGTCCTCATCGCTAGTATCCTCCTCTTCCTCGGATTCTGAATCATCCGGGTCTGACCCGGCATCGGAATCAGAGGATATGTAGATCGCCGCATCGCGCCCCTCCTCCTGCGCCACCGCCGCCATGGCGGCGCGCCTACGCGTTACCGGCATCCCGCCGCTCAACTGGAGAAGCCTTTTGACTCCTCCTCGCCCTCCGATTGCCTCCCGCCCCCACCTTCCCCTCTATTCGCTTTGGAATGGGATGGGACAGAAGACAGATTGCCGTGTTGGTGAAAACGTTTCGCGTTTTTGCCTCCGTCGCGAGCAGAGCAGGTTTCCATAGGTCCAACGTTCACCCTGCCCTATGCTTTCGAATTTGAAACATCTGAATCGGCGTGTTCTAGTCGTTCTACCATAAATGACGGATTAGATTAGAGGAATATGATACTCGTATCATTAATGTTTTCAAAAAGAAAACAAAATCAACAAGAGGTGTCCACTGTCCCCTCTTTTTTTTCCTTGGGGGATATAAGAAATCTCATTAATAACTACTCTATTGCAAATAAAATCCACTCAGGACTTATCATTTATAAGTCAAACTTTATAATTTTTTTAGAAAAATACTCGGTCTAGGTAAGAATAGCCTCGAACATCTCTACCAACTATTAAGCATTCAGCGTAGACGGCTCCCGCCCCCGCTCGCCCGCCCGACCTCCATATTCATCGCCGCCGCAAACCGCCCGCCCGACCTCCGTATTCATCGCCGCCGTAAACTGCCCAACCCCCGTATTCATCGCCGTTGCAAACCACCCCCGACCCCGCCCGCTCGACCTCCGTATTCATCGCCACCGCGCCGCAAACCGCCCGCCAACCCCGCCCGCCCGACCTCCGGAATTGTAGCCACGACGCGATTTGCAGAAGGATTTGGATGGGGGCGACGCAAGCCGTTCGCCGCGGCTACCAACAATCCCGAGCCCCCCCCCCCCCCGCCGCAATCCCGTCCGTCGCGCCGTGACCGCCGCCTCCCTGAGCGCGCGAAGCCCCGAGCTCAATCGCCTGCACGCCGCCCTGAGCTTAATCCGCGGTCGCAAGCACTGGAGCTGTTGATTGTCTATGGCAGAGAGGTTCAGTACGCGCTAATCCCCCCGCCTCCCCCTACCTACCCTCGCCAATCCACCCGCGCATGCCGCGACCTCTCCCTCCGCGAAAGCCGCGACCGTGCCAACAAACTTCTGGCGATCCTGCCAACATGAGCCCCATGCTTGCCGCAAACAACCGTGCCTGCCTACCTCTAATCATGCTGCGGCCTCCCCCTGCGCGCGGCACAGCAAACATAGCACAACCGTTCCGCGCATGCCACGAACAACCACGCTCGCCCCCCTCCAATCCATCCACGAGCAACCTTATTCTGCCGCTGGTTACATCACCGAAGCAAAGTCTCCACCTCCAACCAGTCATTCCTCACTCGCGTCGGGAAAGCAAACGACGGCTGTGCAGGTAATACATTTCTCTCCTTAATTTTTTTATGTGATGTCGCCTGCTGAAGCAAACAACAGAACCCTTTTAACGGATACAAGCATATATACATTGTTCAATCATTGATTCACATTGTCTCGCTCGAACTAATTAAGATAGAAGTTGCCTTTTAGTTTGATTAGTTTTGATCAACTTATTTGGTTACTATATGGCCCTATTTGACACAGCTCCTGCTTTGAAATGCATTAAGGATTTAGAGTTTTGGGTTTTCAGGATAAAATAGAAGGATTAGACATATGTGTTTAATCCAAAATAATACAATATTGTTTAATTTAAACCTTTAGCATGTCCTTAGCTCCAACTCCAAGATTTTTCGGAGCTAGGAATGACCAGCTCTAAATAGTCTTTGAGCTGGAGCTGTGCAAAAGAGACCCTATATGTGTGCATTATCATCTCATTTGAGGAAACTTGTTCGAGCTGTTGCTGAGTCATGCTCCATCTATAGGCATCAATGTCTTAGCTCCTTTCATCTCATGTATCTTACTGTGAGAGTTTAGGACTTCCCAATTTAACATGAGCTATCCCCCTAGGTTCAGAACATCATACACTTTTGTCTCGTGTCATCTGTATTAGTTAGATGGCCCTGAACCAGAGCAGCATGCTAATTGCTGATGACTGGTGGCCCACACAACATGGGCAGGGATAGATGAGAAAAAAGGACAGACCCCGTGCTAGTGGCTTCCACATGGGTGAGGTCTAGGGAAGGAATAATCGAGGCAAGTCTTAACCCTGCATTTTTATGGAGATGCTGCGTCGAACCCAGGACCTTTGGCTCAAATACTAGATGGGATATACTAGAAATATTTCTTGATCAACGAATAGAGGGACAATCCTTATATACATGAGATGACTGGACTTTTAATTAGTTAGTTAACCTCTATAATTAAGGAGAGTAACAATCCATTTCAGCTATAGCTATGTTAAAAGTATTAGGCTCAAAAATTATGGCGACTGGTGGATGCACAGAGTTGGGAATTCTTTTTTTTAATAACGGCAGGAGATCTGCCTTTTAATTAAGGAGAATAGAATTAAATAACGGCAGATGCCTCCCAGAATGCTAGAGAAAATCATATGTTATAAAAAAATAGAAGATTGGAATAACGACCTTCCTAGCAAACATATGCCGTTTGCTATCTTCATAAGAGATGCAGAAATTGTATTTACGGCACCACTGCTCTCAACAAAAATCATCGTGTGGTGCCTAATTGTAAGGAATACACTGATGATAACATAAATTGATGACCACTTGACATACCTTGTAAACTTACAAATTTCACAAAAAGAATGTGGTATGGTCAATTTTGTTCGGCCATAGGACAAGCATAAAACAATAAGTTTCATAAACTAAACTATCACACAAACAAGACCGTGTGCTTTACATGGTAGCTGGGGGATTAGCTTTACATGGTAGCTGGGGAAATAGATTTTTGCTTAAAGTTCTTGCAATTCATCAATACTTTGGACCATCATCACAATATAGCAATCCCGACAAATGTATTGTTTCTCACAGCAATTGTCACAAGATAAAACTTCGAATAACCTCATACATCTTAAGGCAAACATTAGCTGCAGGACGGCAAACGAGGCAATGTAGAATATGGATGTCTTTAAATACTAGTTGAGCCCAGCAAAAAATTTATCTTGAGAATTGAAGTTTTGCACTCATCTCCTTTTGTATATACTTACTACCTTCTATCATTAGGCTAATTAATCTGCATTTGTTCATTGGCTATGATGCAAGCTACACCAGAGTATTGGACTGTCGTTGCAGAGTTATTTTCAATGAATTATTGAAGTGACAAATGTGTGCGATTTCTGGTACATTTCAGTTTGTGCGGATTTGGTAAAGGGAGCCAAGGACAAGCATTTGAGGTTAAGGGACCTGTCAGGATCCCTACTAAGGATCTCCACATTAAAGTGCGGAAGGTATCTCACTGTTTCCTAGCTTCTGCTGTTGAAACTGTCTGCTGGTTGGCTTTGTTTTAATTTTACTGATTGAGTTTTTAGTGCTTTCATTAATAGGAATACGTAATACATTGATCTGTTCACTATTCACTAATTTAAACATGTGTTAAGCATTAAAGTGCTCGAAGTTCACACAATATTATGCTATTGTAAATTTTAGTTTGATTAGTTTGGTGTTTTGGATACCATTTTTTTCTTAAAAAGATTTTTCTTACTACGATAACATGTAAAACTATTGTATCTATCCTGCACCATGGGAGGTGATTTTTGTTATTTACGTTATTATCTACTCCCTGTGTTCCTAATTTTCGAATTTGGAGATGGGGATGCTTCTGAGCTAACCAAACCATAATTCAGTGTCTTGTTCGAATTTTCCAAAGTATGAACTTGGCTGAAGGAGCCTGTTAGGTATCCTTTGTCATATGACCAACAATTCCTATCCTTGGTAGAGATCTTCCCTCTTAAGACAATGTATGCTGCAAGATAAATATAAGTGAACAAACAAATATAAAAAAAGATGATAAAGGTAAACCACAGTGAAACAATAGACGTAATAAGACAATTTGATTTAACCTTAGTTAAATCTGACGACAGAGCAGAGTTCTTCTCTGCTTCCAGAATTCTTGTAACAAGGCATAACTAACTGGAGAAGATTAAGCAAACTGGCCTGCTGATTCTCAATCTGAACGAGCTGCATCCTGATATTCGACAGGTCCTCATCTTTGTGAGCTGACTGAAATTCTTCGCGCGCGTCGTTAGTATCAGTCGTCTCTTCTGAGTCACCATCCCCTTTCCCAGCTGTATGGACCAACTCTAGATCCTGACTTGGGACCAGCCACCTTCTTGTAACCTTTGTCACCAGTCTTCTAAAACAGCACCCGCCGCGCTTCAAGCCTCTCCTTAACATTGCCTTCTTTCAGCAGCTCAACTCAGGTTGTACAAACCTTCATCCACTCATCCCGGTACTGCTCAAATGAACAATGTAAAACAAACCAGAGAGGAAGCAATGCTGAGTGCGTTCACGTCTAAAGGTCTATAAAATAGGTGTAAGAGCTATGCAATCAAGTCCAATTTTAAGCGCAGTTCACAACTGTGATTCTGCAATCTCTTGCCAAAAAAAAAACTAAACTTCTGAAACCAACTCAGTCCACCACTATAATAACGCAAACGGCAGCACAACGAGTTGTGTACGACTACAAAAGAGTAAAAGACATGTACGAGATCGCCAGCCTGCACCAAAGCATTGACACCAGTGGCACCAAATAGAAAGGCACAATGACGGGAACGGACCAGCATACACTCACTCGATTCATGGAGTGTTCATGAGTACAAATAAAGATGCTTCTGGTAATTTCGATGATGTGGAGTAGTGTTCATGAGTACAATAAATGAGATGGGTAGTGGGATGGAATGGAACCTACCCAGCCCTTATTGATGTATATATAAAGGAAACAACAACAGTTATGCAGCATAGGGGGACAGTCTTATCTCCTCAGTCTTTTACTAAGTAAACAGAGGCCATACCACAACCCTATTTACCAGAGAAAGGGTAGTGCAATTATGAGACGCTCCGGTGAATGCCTTCAACATCAAATCAAGCAGCAGCCTCCGCCTTCTTAGGAGGCGGATTCCCTCCGGCAAGAAGAACGTAGGAGTAGAAGCAGATCATTGCGGCACTGGTAGAATTAAGAGATTGTTAGAAGCGCAGTGAAACATGATATGAGAAACGAGATATTAACATATAATATAACTTCGACAAATATGATAGTAGTGGATTTTCCAAAAGAAAAAAAATACAGGAAATAAAGGAGCACCTCAGCGCGACGTAGAATCCCCACGGAAGCAGCTTCCACGTCTATGACGAAAGAGTAGAGGTTGATCAGAAAGCTAGCCCAAGTGGTCCTCGATAAAACGAATTACAGTCTGACTTATGGCCTATTTGTTTACCCCCAGATTATATAATCTGGATTAAATAATACTAAGAGGCAAACAAACAGTCCAGCTTATTTGCCTAGATTATATAATCTAACCCCTTGGATTATGATAATTCATAAGCGAGTGAGGAGGTGCTTATTTCAGATTATTTTTTCTCACTTCCCCACTACCCTTTCAACACTAGTACAATTTGGCTCTATACAAGCGGTAGGCTTTTTACATCACAGGCGGTTCGGTTAGAAAACCGCCTGTGATGTCCCAGGCGGTTCAGTACGCCTGTGTTGTAATAGTATCACAAGCGGTTTTTGTTTAGGACCGTCTGTGGTGCTCTATCCTTTTCACAAACGGACCCTAAGAAAAAACCGTCTGTGATTGTAAAAATAATTTTAATTTTTAACAGAAATATGCAAATACAATTTAAATGAATTAATATTTAATTTTTAACAATAATATGTAAATACAATTTAAATGAATTATAATAGCACACATAGATAACTAGAGAGATTTTAAATTAATTGGCAACCACAATTCATAGTCGATCATACATGATAACAAGTACAATTTGATTCATACAATTTTTCATGAACTACCATTTTTTCGCATGTATGGCTTTAAGTTCTTATCAATTTTCTTTTCCACACGCTTGATTCTCTCTGGACCGTTAAAGACGAACATCTTTTCATACTTATTGTATTCCTCATCTTAGTCTCCCACATTCTCAACTCCAACAATTTTTTGCTTTCCAGAAATAACTACATGCATCTTCTCACCTGCTGGATCGAGTACATAGAACACTTGTGCAACACATTCGGCGAGAACCCACGGGTCATCTTTATATCCTACTTTCTTTAAGTCTACCAGTGTGAGTCCGTAGTTATCCACTATCACCCCCATGTGATGTTGTACCCATTGGCACTTAAATAAGGGTATTTTCATGCTTGGGCCATAATCAAGTTCCCATATTTCCTCTATGAATCCAAAATATGTGGTCTTCTGTCCATGTAGGTCAAAAGCATCGATACGAACACCGCTATTTTGTGCAACACTTTTCATGTCTTTTGATTTAGTGTAGAATGTGTACCCATTAATGTCATATGCTTGCCATGATGTCACAAAACACGATGGCCCAGAAGCCAAATTCTTCATTATTTTCTCTTCCAAAGAGTCTCCGAATTCTGTATATATGAATCTGTATAATGAAAACCGTCTGTGATTTATATTGTATGCAGTCGGACTTATATAAAAAATCGCCTGTGATGTGTGTCTATCACAGGCGGCTAGGATAAGAAACCGCCTGTGATGTGTGTCTATCACAGGCGGTTCCTTTGAACTGGACCGCCTGTAATCTGTGTTTTTCACAGGCGGTTTTTGATTGACCGCCTGTGATGTTGTTTTACATCACAGACAGTGCACCACAAGCGGTTCCTGAAACCGCCCGTGTAGAGGCTAACCGGACCGCCTATGCAGAGGTATGCTGTAGTAGTGCAAGTTTCCTAGAAATTACCCACCATTGCCATTATAATCCACCGAATCGTTTTTGCGCCTATCGGATCGGAGAAGCCTGCCGCCCAACAGAAATACGCCGCCTAGCCCCCACCCCCGCGTCCCGCGCCACAGGATCTCGCCCGCGACACAGGATCCCGCCGCCTGGCACTTTTTGTGAAATATGTGTTGAAGAGGTTGAAGCTGGTAACAGACCAAATGGAACACTAACTACTGCAGCGTATAAAAATATTTGTGTTAAGTATCGACAAAGAACTGGATATCTAGCACCATACAAAGGAACAAAATATCATTTACCTGAGTATCAAGCGGGTCCCCGACCTAGCGGAAAAAAAGGAGATCCAAATCAATTGAATTATTTTTTCAAATTATTTATGTAATAAATTATGAACACTCAGAAACGTTTGTTACATTGTTCATCTCATATATGAGTTTCAACCTAGGAGATCCAAAGGTGCTCGATAAAACGAATTACAGTCTGACTTACAGTGGTGTACGCCTGGCCGTGCTTCCATGCTACGGCAGTGGCAATGCCTGCAAACAACAAGCGTAGCATATTAATCACTAGAGGTTTCATCCACGTGCAGAATTTCAGTTCAGCTTATGACAGCGGGTTAACAGGGCCAAACATTTTTAGACACTATAGTTTGCCTGTTCAGAATGCACTTTAATGAGATCCAGAGAATATCAGCCTGCATCCAAACTCTAAGCCCTGGTCCAACAAAACCTGCCAAGACGGTATGTTTTTTCCCTAATACTTTAGAGAAAATAGTGAATGGATATCATAGTATTGGAAAAACTGAGAAGCTCTAAAAAAAGGTTGAAATATTGATAAAATGCTTAGAAGCTCCCTAAACCCCTATCTAAAGATTTAGTCAGGGGGGTGGAAATAGAGAAGACATAGAAACAAACCATGCTGCTATATCAGTAGTACCGAAGCAATAAAAAAACTTCTACTTAATTGTATTCACCAAAAATTTTGCTAGTTGCAAAGCTGGAATCATACCAAAAGGTATCCCTAGGCAAAAGTGAAAGGGAAATGTGCCCTTGGGCCATTTCTATAATGTTTTGGTGATTAAGTGCCCAACACGGTTGAATGAGTTCTTATGTGCTAAATGTATGAAACGTGCAAATCAAAGTAAAAGGTGAAAGGGAAATAGGGTCAAATCTTTTTCTAAATGATTTTGGTGGTTGAAGCCCAACACAAACAATTGGACTAACTAGTTTGCTCTAGAGTATATGTTCCACAGGTGTCAAAGGTTCAACTCAAACCAATACAAAGATTAAAAGGGGTTCAAAAAGAAAAGAGCAAAAGGAACGAGAGTGCGCTGAGGAATGGCACACCGGACTGTCCGGTGTGCCATCGGACAGTGTTCGGTACACCAGGACCGAGCAGCTCAAACTAGCCACTCTCGGGTGTCTCCAGGCGTACTCCGCTAAAAATCACCGGACTATTCGGTGTGCCACCGGACTGTCCGGTGTGCCAGCGGAGCAACGACTATTTGCGTGCAACGGTCGACTCTAACAGTGAACAGTGCAGCACAGTAACGCAGCAGAAGTCAGAACAGAAGGTCAGAGGGGCACCGGACTGTCCAGTGTGGCACCGGACTGTCTGGTGCCGCATGAGGACAAAGCCTCCAATGGTCGACCAGCTCCAAGCCCTAACGACAGGATAACGTGGCGGCGCACCGGACACTGTCCGGTGGGGCACCGGACTGTCCGATGCGCCCATCGCCAGCAGCTTTCTCCAAACGGCTACAATTTAGTTGGTGGCTATAAATACCACCCCAACCGGCCACTTCAAGGTGTGGGAGCCCAAGCAACATTCCAAGTCATATAGTTGACATATCCAAGCCCTCCTAACCACCTTTATTCATTGATTCATCCTATACACAAAATTTAGACCACTATAACCAACACAAGTGCCAC
This sequence comes from Zea luxurians, assembly GCA_029449295.1. Classification (NCBI taxonomy): domain Eukaryota; kingdom Viridiplantae; phylum Streptophyta; class Magnoliopsida; order Poales; family Poaceae; genus Zea; species Zea luxurians. The sequence continues at coordinate 177,369,945 of JAOPSE010000004.1, read as the reverse complement.
AAAAGAGAGAGCAAGCAAAAGAGAGCCTCTCATGTGAGTTTAGCAATAGTGCCTTGTGAGAATCATTGAGAGAAAGTGTGTGCTACATCTTGTGACAATTCGCGCGTGGAGTCTTGACTCCCATTGAACTTCCACTAAAGTTTTGGAGGCTTGTAAAGCTAGCAAGAGACACCTAAGTGTGTGGTGATCCTTGCGGGGTCTTAAGTGATCCTTGAGAAGAAAAAGAGCTCGCCGGTCATGGTGATCAGTGGAGAGAGGGAAAGGGTTGAAAAAGACTCGTCCTTAGTGGACTCCTCAACGGGGTCTAGAGAAAGTCGCCTAGAGGGGGGGTGAATAGGTGGAATCTGAAAATTATAAACTTAAGCACACACTACAAGCCGGGGTTAGCGTTAGAATTAAAAACGAGTCCGAAAGAGAGGGCGAAAACAAATCACAAGCAAATGAAGAGTGATACGCGGTGATTTGTTTTACCGAGGTTCGGTTCTTGTAAACCTACTCCCCGTTGAGGTGGTCACAAAGACCAGGTCTCTTTCAACCCTTTCCCTCTCTCAAACGGTCACCTAGACTGAGTGAGCTTCTCTTCTCAATCAATCGGGACACTAAGTCCCCACAAGGACCACCACACAATTGGTGTCTCTTGCCTTGATTACAATTGAGTTGGGAACAAGAAAGAAAGAAGAAGAAAAGCGATCCAAGCACAAGAACTCAAAAGAATACAATTGTCTCTCTCACTAGTCACTATTTGATTGGAATGATCTTTGGACTTGGGAGAGGATTTGATCTCTTTGTTTGTGTCTTAGAGTAAAGTCTAGAGCTCTTGTATTGAATGCAATGCCTGAAAACTTGGATACCTTGAAGTGTTGGTGGTTGGGATTATTTATAGCCCCAACCACCAAAGTGGCCGTTGGGGATGGCTGCTGTCGTATGGCACACCGAACAGTTCGGTGCGCCATCGGACACTGTCCGGTGCGCTAGCCACGTCACCCAACCGTTAGGGTTCGACCGTTGGAGCTCTAACAAGTGGGGCCACCGGACAGTCTGGTGGTGCACCGGACAGGTCCTGTTCACTGTCTGGTGCGCCTTCTGGCGCCTGCTCTGACTTCTGCGCGCGCAGGCGTGAGAGCACCTAGAGGGGGGTGGGGGTGAATAGGTGATCCTGTAAAAACTTGAAACCTAAAGCCACAAAACTTGATTAAGAGTTAGCACAATGAAATCAAGTGGCTAAGGAGAGCTCTTGTGAAGCACAATAGACACAATGAGAACAAGCACAAGAGACACGAGGATTTATCCCGTGGTTCGGCCAAGTACAACACTTGCCTACTCCATGTTGTGGCGTCCCAATGGACGAGAGTTGCACTCAACTCCTCTCAAGTGATCCAATGATCAACTTGAATACCACGGTGTTCTTCTTTTCTTTACTCTTTCCCGTTTGTGAGGAATCTCCACAACTTGGAGTCTCTCGCTCTTACAATGAGGATCAAAGTGAAAGCAATAGAGTAAGGGAGGGAAGCAACACACAAAAATCTACAGCAATACGCACACACACGGCCAAGACTCGAGCTCAAATGAATATCACAAGGTTCTCACTAGAACGGAGCTCAAATCACTAAGAATGTCAAACGAGTGCGCAAAGACGGAGTGTGAATGATCAAGAATGCTCAAAGTATGCTTGGTGTGCTCCTTCATGCGCCTAGGGGTCCCTTTTATAGCCCCAAGGCAACTAGGAGCCGTTGAGAGCAATCCAGGAAGGCAATTCTTGCCTTCTGTCGACTGGCGCACCGGACACCGTCCGGTGCGGATTTCTTTCCTATTCTGGCGCAGCCGACCGTTGAAGACTTGGAGCCGTTGGCGCACCGGACAGTCCGGTGCTCCCATCCGACCGTTGGCTCGGCCACGCGTCACGCGCGGATTACGCGGCCAACCGTTGGCGCGCCTGACCGTTGGCTCACCGGACAGTCCGGTGAATTATAGCCGTACGCTGTTGACTTGGTTCCCGAGAGCGGCGACTTTGCCGCAGCCGACTCACCGGACAATCTGGTGCACCACCGGACAGTCCGGTGATTTATAGCCGTACACCGCCGTCGAGACCCGAGAGCAGCCAGTTGATCAGACACCAGCCTGGCGCACCGGACACTGTCCGGTGCACCACCGGACAGTCCGGTGTACCCAGACTGAGCAGAGTATTAGCTGCTCGAGCCAAGTCTTTTCCAATTGTATTTTCTCTGATTGTAGCACTTAGACAAATATGTTAGTACACAAAAACCAATGTACTAAGTCTAGAATCATACCTTTGTGTTGATTTTCACTTCATCCACCATTTGGCATAGTTTCACACTTAAACCATTTGTGTTGGCACTTGATCACCAAAATACTTAGAAATGGCCCAAGGGCACATTTCCCTTTCAAGGCGTGACACTCTTTACAAGCAAAGGACTTAGTTTTTATACTCTAATAATTGTGCATATTGTTCTAACCACTAATCAAGGGATCTAGTTGGGGTGTAAAGTTATAATTTTCAGGTTTCGCCTACCCACCCCCTCTAGGCGACTTTCAATTGGTATCAGAGCAAGGCACTTCATATTGAGTCTAACAACTCGAAGTGATGGCTCATAGAAGATCCCAAAAGAATAAGAAGACACCTGCAAAGAAAAACAATGAGGTAACTCTTGAGATATTACTTTTGGATTGTTCTAATTATGTTTCATGGTCTACTAGTGTGATAAATGCTTTTAGAACCGTAGATTCACAATTAGAACAAATTTTAGACAAGAGTATTATACCCTCTAGTTATAATGGGAAAAATGCTTCCCAGGAAGATCAAAGATGTATACGCTTAAACTACCTACCTTATGACATCTTAAGTAATTCTCTTAGCAAAGAAGATTATCATGCCTTCATAATGAATTATAATGAATCTATTCATGATGCACATGATATTTGGACTAGAATTAGAAGTAAATTTGATGAGTCCAAACATGTTAGTTCATTTGATGCTTCTACTTCCTTTAGTTCTTGTGAAGCTAACCCTTTGAAGGAAGAAGAAGAAAATGAACGATGGAGACCAAACGATGAATCCACCTCTCCAAAAGGTTTGTCTTCCAATTTCGATTCCTACATATGTTGTGTGGCTAATGAAAATGATAGTGGAAGCACAAATGAGGATGAGGAGGATGAAAGAAGCTTCAACATAGGAGTTTCTTTAAGTAAGAGTTAAAAATATTTTAGAAATTATAAATAGATAAAAGAAAGATGTACAGAGGAAATGGTCGAGCGTGAGAGGACGACTCATCGCGCCTTCTCATCGGCATGTGGAACTCCAAGCCGCTCTACGCCACTAGAGTGTTGTTTGGTTCGGTGGGATGTAATGGGATTTGATTACAATGACTTATATTGTATTGTGTTTGTTTGAGCCACAACGTAACGTGCTATCTTTATACCGACTTATAGATAATAGAGTGTTATCAAATACCTCTTCTATCAAAGTGTAATGGGATATCAGTACTTACTTGACCTATACCAAACAATTTAAGTGATAGCTTACTTCTTTTCTATTGGCAATGTTACCAAATAGCGTTTATGTTGCTGGTCAAATTCTACAACCAAACAACACCTGATTGTGTTAGTCGTTTGGTTCGACCCTAACCGTGTGTGGGCGTGCCACCGAATGAGCTCGCACGAGTCTCTCTCTCTCTCCCTCCTATTTGTTGCATGCGGTTACGGCCTGGTGCTCTAACCTAACTCGCACGAGTTTATCCGCCCGTCCTAGTCAGGTCGAAACTTAAACTACACACAACACTGTCTGACCAGATCGGCAGCAGGGTACTGGCTGGTTGACGTCGGAACAGGTATGTATGGATCGGCTCTGCATGCACGGGTCATGTTGGGTCAGCACGGGAGAGGGCACGACCGGGCATAGGCATGTGCGAGCCATGTGCTCGCACAGGGCCTCCAAAAATTGAGGCCCCCCAATACTTAGCAGGTCCATCTAGTTTTATGATCTTCTACAACGTAACACATGTTAATATGTAGCACTTATTTTTCTCTCTATAATGTCGCTGCGCTGAAGCGGAACTACCGAGCGCTGGACCAAAGAATGAATCAAGGATCTTAACATGTCTTTCCGCGTGAACGGAGTTCTCTAAATTAAAGCTACTAAATTTGTATATGTGTTCTACTATGACACAAAAGGATGTATTGTTTAAGCTACAATAGCACTCGAGAGTGAAGTGCATAATGTACAATATTTTCTTTGAAACCCCACCAAAGGAACTATGTTGTTTAATATTTTTCTTTAGATATTCTATTAGAATATATATTACTGTAAATTATAGTCTTTGAACCAAAAAAGAGCCGGTGGACGGTCCGGCCCTGAGGCCGGACGGTCCGCGGTCCGGACAGTCCGCGCCTGTGGGCCGGACGGTCCGCGCGTGCGCAGAACAGATTAGGGTTCCGAGTTTTGTGCTACGGTTGTTAGCTAGATTCGTGGAATTAGCTCGGAATCAGTTGTGTAAAGGGTCCAGCCCCCCTCCTCTATAAATAGAGAGGTCTACGGCTGATTTGTAATCAACAATCGAATCAATACAACTTCTATTTCGGATTTTATCCTAGGAGTAGTTCTAGTCTAGTTTAGGTTTAGCCTCTCGATCTCCAAATTCTCCGCCTCTCCTCGACTCTACGTCGATTAGAGGAGTCTAGGTCGGCCTGCCCGAGCCTAGACAACTCCTAGGATCTCTCCTCCACGACGGGGTCCCTCCCGGGAGCGAGATCCAGGCGCTGCCGGCGATCATCCGTCGCCCCTGCGCACGCGCGGACCGTCCGGCCCTAGGGCGCGGACCGTCCGGCCATCAGGCAGGGAACCCGGGCTCCTGCACCAGGTCGCGGACCGTTCGGCCCTGTGCCGCGGACCGTCCGCGCCTGACCAGAGAGCACCGCCGCCTCACGTCAGGTCGCGGACCGTCCGGCCCTGTGCCGCGGACCGTCCGCGCCTGACCAGAGAGCACCGCCGCTGGTTCTTTTGAAGTGATTGGCGCCTCCAAAAAGGTGTCAACATACTTTTTGGCGACTCCGCTGGGGACAACACATCTAGGCTCATCAAATCGGCCCTCAATGGCCGGTTCAAGGGATAGCTCTGATATTTCTCCAAGCAACATCATAGAGCCGACTTGGGAAACCTTGCCGGCTGACGAGCAGCTCCAGTTTGAGGAGCACAAGGAGCGGATGATCCAGGAGGCGAAAGCAAAATTCTTGGCCAACTTCAAAGTGGACAGGAACAACAAGGTCGTCCGACATCGGGCGACGGATCCGGCTTCGCTCCAAACCACGCCAGATATCCCCAATGTAAGTAATACCAACGAGCTACAATCTCTTAGAAATTATATAGAAGAGCAACGTGAACAAATGCAGAATATCATAGGGGGTATGCAAAGCGATCTTAAGAGACTAGTACGTGCATTTGATAAATCTAGTATCGCAAATTTTCCTTCGCACGAGGTTGAGTTAGTAGGTAACACGCGTAACACATCGGCTACAGGTTGTCACGACCAGTCACAACCCCTTTATGGGATGCCGATGGACACATACCCTGAGCAACCGCAAATCGGCAGCAAATCAGCCGATCTGCACATGACCGGACCGTCCGCACGTGAGCGTGGACCGTCCGGACCAACAACAGTCGGGCCTATTTTTAATGAGTTACCTAGATATGCGCCCGAACCACCACACACGACACAGAATCTAAACTACCCAGTCGGACCGTCCGCGTACAACGACGGACGGTCCGCACATAATCACGGACGGTCCGGGCCAATGTCCGGACAGTCCGCACATGACCTTTTTGACGAGGATTGTTACCTGAATCCTCACCCGTCCCAGCAGCACTTCCCATCGCACTATACAATGCATCAACCCATTAATTCGAGATCTAGAGCCCAGGAAAACTTTCTGGCCCCACTGAGAAGGCCGGAAAGGAACGATCAAACATATGAACCATATAGGGCAAGTGGCAATGCACCACGTAGTTCAAACCAATGGGGGGAAAGACAATATGCTAATATCCAGCCAACCCCGCCTATGTTTGATCAGAGAGCCAGTGGTCTCGCACCGGCTGCCATTGATATAGTAAGGGAAGAAATAGCCGGGGCATTCCGAGATAAGCTCGGAGTAAGCATGGTCCCTAGGGGGCAATCATATCGGAAACCTTATGACAGCCGATTTGATCACCACCCATACCCACAGGGAACCAGGATACCCGAATTCGCGAAATTTTCGGGTGATCAAGGAAAGAACACACGTGAACACATAGTCCAATTTTTAGCACAATTAGGAGAGTTGGCCGACACAGAGGCATTTCGCATACGTTTATTTTCATTATCTTTAACAGGAACTGCGTTTGCGTGGTACGCCACTTTACCTCCTAATTCCATTTCATCATGGGGGGATCTAGAACAAAAATTTCATGATCATTTTTTCTCCGGTGACTATGAGTTGGATTTGGTAGATTTAGTGTCATTACGACAAGCAAAAGATGAATCGGTTAATGATTACATCCGGAGATTCCGAGATACAAGAAACCGATGCTTCCAAATTCATTTAGCAGAGAAACAGCTAGCAGGATTAGCCTTTAATGGTCTACGATATTATTTAAAAGAAAGATTAGAAGGCATCCAATTTTTTACACTAGCACAGTTACACCAGAGAGCTTCGGCTTGTGAAAGTCGAAGCAAAGAAACTGCTAAAGCAATTCGTCATAACGTACATATAGTAGAGTGCGATCAAAGTAGCTCAGAGGACGAGTCAATAGAAATATATGCTGCTGAAATGGTTTGGCCAAAGCAGGCCAAATCTTCGGCTTGTGCTTCCCTACAGCCAATTCAAAAGAAACGGTAGGGGGATGTAAAGTTTACGTTTAATGTTGGCAAGTGTGATAAAATATTTGATGAATTACTTAAAAATGACAACATTAAAATAAATCACACTGTTCCATCTGTCGACGAGCTAAAACGTCGTGCATACTGCAAGTGGCACAACTCATTTTCTCATGCCAGTAATGATTGTAATGTATTTCGGCGACAGATTCAGTCGGCCATTAACGAGGGACGATTGAAATTTCAGGAAATGCAGGTGGATACAGAGCCTTTTCCAATGAACATGATTGACTTCGAGGGCAAGAAAGTCCTAGTTCGGCCAAACACAGCCGATAAAGACAAAGGCAAAGAGGCAATCATCGGCAATGCTAAAGAGGCCGATGGGGATCGTAAAGTTTCTTGCAGGAAAGTGGTAGCCGAGAAGACTCCCGATGGAGGGGAGACCCTAAAGGTGACCATCACAGCCTCCAGTACTGGGGGGCAAGCGCAGACAGGAGACAGATGCAGGAACCCGTGCTGCGTATCCCGGACGGTCCGGCACGTAGGCGCGGACGGTCCGGGACCCCACCGGACGGTCCGGAGAGCTTCGGCGGACGGTCCGGCCGTACTCAGGACTCACAACGGCCACGTACTTTCAAACCACGACGACCAGAGATAGGTACGTGGAAAACAAATACATTCAAGGCAGCTGGTCGGTTGGTTAAAGCCGGCCCAACTTTTGATCAATTATTGTCTAAATACATAAAAAAGAAGGCCGACCCCAGTGACCGGCCAGCAAAGCGACCCCGCTCACCCATTCATGAGCAGCGTCAGGTCAGGCCGATTGGACCACCCCACCAATCGGAAGAAATGAAAGGTCATACTGTACAAGTGAGACCTAACGTACCTACATGGACACCTCCACCTCCATATCCACCTATGCCATATCCATACACATATTTACCTCCGCCATATGTCCTAAATCAAATGTGGGGCATGCCACCATATCCGTTTGGGATGCCACAGTACCCCGCCTGGGGGGCACCCCAAACATCTGTTTTTGACAGGTTGACGCCACCAGTACAAGACCGATTGAGCACTGCTTAATCCGGTCACCAGGCACAAACCCAATAGGATTGCCGGACCACTCGGCCTTCAAGGCCGACCAATCCGGCAGGGGGGCATATGCCTGCAGCAACTCAAAAAACAACAAAAAAGGACATCATCAAAATAGGCACTGCAGATGTTGTCATACAGGAAGATAATAAAGGGCCGATAATTTTGCCTTCAGCAACTCAAAAAACAACAAAAAAGGACATCATCAAAATAGGCACTGCAGATGTTGTCATACAGGAAGATAATAAAGGGCCGATAATTTTTGGCGAATCGGCCAACACAACCAAAAAGGATACGACTACCAACAAAACAGTCGATCCAAAATACTCCATGCCTCGATGGTGCCCAGCGGGATTGACACGGTCCCAAAAGAGAAAATTACAGCGCCTAAGAGCAAAGGAGAGCCAGGAGAAGAAGGCGGAAAAGATATTTAATGACACACATCCACTATACCCGCCACCACAGAAGAAATGGAGACCAAAGGCCATTGAGGAAAAACAAACGGCCACAAAAATAGAAAATGAAACAACACTTGTACAACACCCTGCAGGTATGGCAGGTAGCCTGGCCAGCAAGACTGGGCAATCTGCACCAGGCGCGGACCGTCCGCCCTCAGAGTCCGGACTGTCCGCACCACACCAGGAAGCCTCCAACGATACGCCAACATCAATGGAGGAAGATGACCTGCTGGGAGAAGACTTGGTCGACTACGAGGCTTCTCCAGAACGCCCAAGTATGGATGTAAATGTTATTACATTTTCTGCCGATTGTACTATTATCGGCGACGATGAACCTGTTGTTGCCCAGTTTGAGTTTGGTCCTAAAGAAGCCACCTTTACTAAACCAAAGGAATCGGTAAATCATTTAAAGCCGCTCTTCGTGCGCGGTCACATTGATGGAATACCGATTGCTAAGATGTTGGTAGATGGAGGGGCGGCTGTAAATCTAATGCCTTATTCATTATACAGAAAATTAGGTAAACAAGATGACGAACTTGTCAAGACCAACATGACCCTCAGCGGTGTTGGGGATAGTTCAATTAAAGCCAGGGGAGTCACGTCCGTTGAATTAACCATCGGGACTAAAACCCTTGCTGCTGCATTCTTCGTCGCTGATGTAGAAGGGAATTACAGTTTAATTCTAGGCAGAGATTGGATTCATGCCAATCAATGTATACCTTCTACATTACATCAAATGTTAATACAATGGGTAGGCGATGATATAGAACAAGTGCATGCTGATGTATCGGCCTGCATCGCTGTGGCCGATGCCCCTGTACTCTGGACTTATGAGAATGCTACATGTCTCACAGGAGTAGAATTTTCTGATTATCAGTTCATAAGTATAGATAAGAAAGGTTTCATTCCTGTAATGCTAGAGCCGATGGAGAATCGGCTAAATCCTAAATAGAGTTTAAATGATGAATACACACAAAGTTCATGAGTCTTTGATCATGGACAATTCGGCTCTCAAAGCTAGATGGTCTGGTCTTTCGCAAAACAGTTCGGACTTTAAGACCGAACATCTACCGCAGCGAAAAGACAGTATTACGGATGATCCGGTCCCCGAGACCGGAAAGTCCGCCATCACACAAAGATCATCTGATTCCTCTGTGGGGGACATGATAGAGGAATTCAGAGATCTTGATAAACTAGGACAGGGGTTTACATCGGTCGATCCTTTGGAGAAGATTGACATAGGAGATGGTAAAACTCCAAGGCCGACTTTTGTAAACAAGACCCTGGAGACCGATTCTAGAAATGAGATGATCAGTCTATTGAATGAATATTCAGATTGTTTTGCTTGGAATTACACTGAAATGCCTGGACTAAGCCGAGAGATTGTCGAACATCGGCTACCTATTAAGTCTGGTTTCAGACCTTTCAAGCAGAAAGCTAGAACATTTCGCCCAGATCTTCTTCCACGAATCAAGGACGAAATCCACCGGCTGCTAGAAGCTAATTTTATTAGACCTTGCAGATACGCAGAGTGGGTCTCCAATATTGTGTCGGTGGAGAAGAAGGAGTCAGGTAAGCTTAGAGTATGCATTGATTTTCGTAATTTAAATAGAGCAACTCCTAAAGATGAATATCCCATGCCCATAGCCGACACATTAATCAATAATGCATCAGGAAATAGAATTATTAGCTTCCTTGATGGTAATGCCGGATATAATCAGATTTTCATGGCCGAAGAAGATGCGTCTAAATCGACCTTTATATGTCCAGGTTTCATTGGTTTATTTGAATGGGTTGTCATGACATTCGGTCTTAAAAATGCTGGTGCTACTTATCAGAGGGCTATGAATATGATCTTCCATGAGTTGTTAGGAAACACTGTGGAAGTCTACATTGATGATATTGTAGTCAAATCGGCTGAGTTTAGTTCTCATATAGCTGATTTACGCAAAGCCTTTGATAAAATGCGTCGGTATGGTTTGAAAATGAACCCACGTAAATGTGCTTTTGGAGTGTCGGCTGGTAAGTTTTTAGGATTTGTCATCCATGAACATGGTATAGAAATAGACCCTGACCGAATCAAGTCTATTCGGAATGTGGGGCCTCCGACTTGTAAGGTCGAAGTGCAGAGGTTTCTCGGCAAGGTGAATTATTTACGAAGGTTTATTTCTAACCTAGCCGGGAAGATTGATGCCTTCACCCCTATCCTTTGGCTTAAGAATGATACTGAATTCACTTGGGGGGCAGAGCAACAGGAAGCATTTGATCTCATTAAAAAATACATTGCAGCTGAAGATAAGGTTATTGGGGCTGTTCTGACACAAAAAGCTAAAAGAAAGGAGCATGTGGTGACATATCTAAGTCGGAGGTTGGTGGATGCTGAAATAAGGTACACTTTTATTGAAAGGTTATGCTTATGCTTGTTTTATGCATGCACAAAGTGTAGATGTTATTTACTGTCTAGTCATTGCACTGTTTCTGGTCAAGCCGATGTAATCAAATACATGTTGCATAACCCAATTATGAGTGGTAGAATTGGTAAGTGGGCTTATGCACTTATAGAATATGACTTGGCCTATGAACCATTGAAATCTATGAAAGGCCAGGTCGTAACAGATTTTATTGTAGAACATCAGATTAATGATATCCATAAACTAGACATGACATACCTCACTATTGCTCCTTGGACTTTATATTTTGATGGATCGGTTTGCAATGAAGGGCAAGACATTGGCATCGTACTTGTTTCACCAAGTGATGTCTCCTTCGACTTCTCTAGCCGATTTAAAACTTATTGCACTAATAATCAAGCCGAATATGAGGCCCTCTTATTCGGTTTGGAACTCTTAAGTTTTGTGCTACGGTTGTTAGCTAGATTTGCGGAATTAGCTCGGAATCAGTTGTGTAAAGGGTCCAGCCCCCCTCCTCTATAAATAGAGAGGTCTACGGCCGATTTGTAATCAACAATCGAATCAATACAACTTCTATTTCGCATTTTATCCTAGGAGTAGTTCTAGTCTAGTTTAGGTTTAGCCTCTCGATCTCCAAATTCTCCGCCTCTCCTCGACTCTACGTCGATTAGAGGAGTCTAGGTCGGCCTGCCCGAGCCTAGACAACTCCTAGGATCTCTCCTCCCCGACGGGGTCTCTCCCGGGAGCGAGATCCAGGCGCTGCCGGCGATCATCCGCCGCCCCTGCGCACGCGCGGACCGTCCGGCCGTCAGGCAGGGAACCCGGGCTCCTGCACTAGGTCGCGGACCGTCCGGCCCTGTGCCGCGGACCGTCCGCGCCTGACCAGAGAGCACCACCGCCTCACGCCAGGTCGCGGACCGTCCGGCCCTGTGCCGCGGACCGTCCGCGCCTGACCAGAGAGCACCGCCGCTGGTTCTTTTAAAGTGATTGGCGCCTCCAAAAAGGTATCAACATATAGATTGTTATTAATAATTTTTTAATAAAATATACATCACATTGCTTTATATTTTGTACAGGGCATTAAATTTCGGAGGCCCAGCCCTGGAGAGGGTCGGGTAGGACAAGCGAAGAAGACACACGCGAGATTGGATCTACGGGCGTCGTGACAAGCTGGCTGATTTGGTTGCGTTAACAATGATTGCCCACGACTGCTGGGCAGCCTCGGGGTCGGGGCTCGAATCTCTAGAAGATGCTTGCGCGGCTGTCACGATCACGAGGAGCACTGACCGGCCTGTGTTCCTGCGAATGCGTCTACGCAGAAAGCACATAAAAAAATGCCTCCCACAACTGGAATGCAGCACACCAGTTAGCTAGTAGTATCAACGTAGTAGCAAGCGTTGTGATATACTAGTACAATTGAACTTGATTGGCTGCTAGACAAACAGCACGCAGGATCCCAGATCTTTGGAAGTACGTAAGGGGTACTATATATCAACGTACGCCTGTTGGAGTATTCTCAGTATTAATTCTCCCCGGTCATAAAAACTAGAAAGTGTTGTATTTTAGAGTTTCAATGTAATATATTACAGTACTATTTTCATTCTCGAATATTTATGGTCGGCTGGTTTACTTCTAACTGAACCGTGATAAATAAAAGAGAATATTTTAGTGCTGAAGACGTTTGGTTGGTCCTTGAACTGCAGCGTTTGTAGGGTTTTGTTTTGTTTTTTTAGAGTTTTGAATACTCAAAGTCGGGACAAAGTTTTCGTGGCACCGGTGCGTCCACGCACCGCTCTCGTACCCCCGCGCAGACACCTACTGAGGCTGTCCGCAGCGGTTCCCCTAAATTTTTCCCCCTAAATCTTACTATGCAGCCACGTCAGCAAGATTCCCTCCCCTATATTTACTCGTCCCGCAACCGTTCCCCCTAAATTTTACCCTACATATCACTCTACTCATTAAATATACATTTCCCTATAACTAACATAACCAACTTGTTTTTTTTATTTTTATTGTTTTGTTTGAACACGTATTCATTAGCAGATGAAACTTGTCGAACAAAATTTTTTTAATTATCGTCTTAATTTATACATACTATGTACAACATCAAATATTATATTATTTAATTGTAATCCTGCTTACATCATTTCATTTAAGATTACACTGCTACCATGGTCACATTAATTAACCTTACCGATATGCGGAAATGTTCCATTCATATGTGCACGAACTTTTCGGAAGCACACTTACGTTCGAAGACAAACAATCGAGTCGTACGGTATAAGCCACGACTATCTTACGATGCAAGACACCGTTGGCTTTCATACGAAGCCACGGATGGCTTTCAATGCAAGCCATCTCCCCCCCCCCCCCACCTTTGCTCTCCCCTATATATATTCATTCAACCTCTCCCATATTGTTCGCCCATACTACTGAGTGAATCAAGTTATCCATAGTTCGGTATGTCTGAGAGTCATCCGGAAGATAAGTTTGGTTCGAGTGATTCGAGTGATAGTGAGGACGAAACTCTTTTGCTTGTGAACCTACTAACCCTCAACATTGCGGCTCAACAACATCACCGCCGACGGTCGGGTTTACCCCGCCGTGTCATTCACAGAGATCATTTCGCTGGAGAAAACCTCATCCAACATCACTACTTCGCCGCTAACCCAGTGTATCCACCGCATGTGTTTCGTAGAAGGTGCGCAATTCATACATTTGTCTTATGTTATAATTTGTTCAAGTTATGACAATTATGCAATACCATTTATATAGGTTCCGCATGAGTAGGCCTTTGTTTCTCCGCATTCTGCATGGTCTTCAACAACACGATATTTACTTTACACAAAGAGTTGACGCAACTGGTATGCCCGGACTAGGACCATTACAAAAAGTTTGTGCGGCCATGCGGATTCTTGCTTATGGCTTACCTTCTGATGCGGTAGACGAGTATATTCAAATCGGGGAATCAACGGCTAGGGAATGCCTCCATCATTTTTGTCGCGCAATCATTAATTGTTTTAGTGCCTGGTATTTACGCACTCCAACTCAAGATGACATAACTCGCATCATGCATAATAGTGAGTCGCGGGGTTTTCCTGGCATGTTGGGATCCATCGATTGCATGCACTGGGAGTGGAGGAACTGTCCAACGGCATGGCGAGGTCAATTTTGTGGTCGAAATGGTAGGGCATCCATGATACTTGAAGCTGTTGCATCGTATGATCTATGGATTTGGCATGCATTTTTTGGCATGCCTGGAACAAACAATGACGTTAACGTGCTCCACCGATCCCCCGTATTTGACCCAATGACTACTGGTCGAATGCCACCTGTCAATTACACAGTTAATGGTCATGCGTACAACTTTGGTTATTACCTCGCTGATGGTATTTACCCGAACTGGCCTACTTTTGTCAAAGCAATCCGACACCCGTACGAGGAAAAGAAAGTGTACTTCACTCAGATGCAGGAAAGTTGCCGTAAGGATATTGAGCGTGCATTCGGAGTTCTTCAAGCCCGCTGGGCGGTGCTCCGTGGACCAGCTTATGGTTGGGATCGTAATCGTTTGACAGAGATAATGACGGCTTGCATCATAATGCACAATATGATCGTCGAAGACGAAGGGCCATTTGCTGCAAACATTGATTTCGGAGACAACTCTTCAAGGATTGAGTCATCTCAAATTATATCGGAAGGCCGTGCCGAATGGGTTATTAACCACTTTGATCTACGCCGCCAAGAAAGATCGTGCTCCCTTCAAAATGATCTTGTCGAGCATTTATGGGCTCGCCGTGGAAGTATGTAACAATTATGTGTCGTAGCTGGTTAGTTCGCACTTATATTCAGTACTTGTAATGTGTTTTCGTGTAACTAAGTATTCGAATAAATAAGGTCAGTTTCCGAAATTTTGCATACAGCCGACTACATTTGTGTTGCCATACTTCGATTTTGTGTATCCTACACAACACAACATCAGAATTCATGTTTTGTTGTACAATATATAACATACCATTGAATAGGCAATAAGCTTGTTCAAACATTTATAACATCCGAGTTGATTATTGTCTAATACAACAGCAAACACCTTAAGATACAGTCCTTCAACGAAACAAATAGTGTTGTCCATAATAGAATATCTTCAACGAAGCAAGGAAAATTGTCTCAACAAGTCTCAACAACACAAGCGCACATCGAACAAAAAACGTTCAGGATTGGTCAAAAGTAAATATGAACTGCTGCAATTTTTTTTTCTGTTCCTTCATGACAATCCAGACTTCAGGATCTACATCTTCTTCGTTTGTGGACAAAAGCATCTGCAAACGTTGTTCTGCAGATTTGAGTTCTTCAAGTTTCAGTTCCCTTTTTCTAATGCTTAGCTTTTGGGCTTCCAACTCCAATCTCTGCTTCTGTATCTCCCTGTCTTCTTCAGTGCTCTTTTCTTTTTTTTCCCCCTTTTCGATGGACCTCTGTATTTGTTTCTCAGTAATTTCTTGTAATCGGCTTAAGTACTCAGCGGACGAAGAAGAACCAGCTTTCTTTCTCTCAGCTTTACTATAATCACGGCCACGGGGCCTTTTTCCTGTCAGCCCAGCGGATCCACTGTCAGTCTCCGCTGCTTCCATTGATGGACACCCCGAAGATGGTATTGATCTTCCATGTAAGCCTCTAAACGAGTGTCCTTGACATATACTCTCCCATTTGGGTTCCCCCTTCAATTGATGCCAGCAGTGCATATAGTGAAATGGTTTGCTCTCCTCATGAGCGAACAAAGTTGCTGCCTTAGATGTCTGCAAAATTGGAATTTCATACATAATTAGTTGCAGCACAGACACATGTAGTACATGAAATCATCGTTTCAATAGTCATACCTTATCCTCGTCACTTAGACCACTTTGTTTCTCTCGTAGGACTCTGGCGTAGTATCCAGAGAATTTACTGACATCAGCCCTGATCTTGTCCCATCTGCTGCTAAGTGCTCTGTTAAGTCTACAAGGAAATTCCCCCCTTTGTTCATTGTACCTTTTTTCAATTCGGGCCCAGAGACCCTCCCTCCTTTGGCCAGTGTGGACAATAGGGTCACTACTTATTTGCAACCATGTAGTACAAAGGAGTATGTCTTCTGGGGCTGTGAAGTTTTGTTCCTTCGATTTCTTGTGTTTTTGAACTGGAGGTGCAATTTTCCCAGGACTATTTATGTCCTGAACACTTTGTTCAGCATCTGACTCCAAGTGTAAAGGCATTTGAGGTATAGTGTTCGAACCCTGCAACGCTGTACTTGTATGTGATGCTGGATAAGAATCTGTGTATGGACTAACTCCAACTGACCCTAGAGGGTTCCTCACAAAATTCATGTAGTGATTCCAATAGACTGCAGATTGCGAAGCAGGGATCATGGTTGATTGGGAACTAGTATTCCCTGGCTGAATTGGAGCCCACATTGTAGTTGGACCTTGACCAGGACTAGGAAAATTAATGTTTCCCATGATGTTGCAATCGACTGGATTCTGGTTCATGTAGCCCGTTGGCCAGAAAGGGGGTGGTGGTGGAAATTGCTGGGCATTGGATGGATTTGACATCGCCTGCGACGATGTCGCATTGTTGGCAGGGTCCATGCTAGGATATGTGGAGATGGCACACATTTAGTCATATATTATAAACTGAAGCCAATGGACAAAACGAGGTACATAAACAGGAGACAAAGCATAAGAACAACGGTAGTAATAATACCATCATGTACTGAACTTGTTCGGGAGGACCAGCACAACATTTAACAGTAAACATAGTTCACATACTACAACGATCTTAACATGATAAAAACTTAAGGCGACGAGGTAGCATTGAGACTTAGACATACATCAGACGACTAGTTCGACAACATGACAAGTAGGAGAACCCGAGTACTTGGTTGTTCAAAAGTCTATCCTTCTTCTACTGCTGGAATACATGGAACTAATAAATATTCCAATAGCTATTACGAGTTGACCTATCTGAGTCGCTGAAGTACCACTCGTCACTCACGTCCGGGCAGTAGAACTCCTCTTCTTCAACAGATGGTTCAGTAACTGTCGGAGGGGGCGACGGAGATGTCGGTTCAACACTTATGTCATCCCCGTCGTACTTAGCAATTTCAGGAAAAGCTTGGACTTTAGCCTCTAAGGCATCTTGGTGAAGCAAATCAAGTTTTTCTTTCATGGCAAAGAGGGTTCTAGCTAATATCTCTTCGTCAAGCATGTGGTCTAATGCATGTTCTACTAATCCACGAAGGGATTTTGCGGCATCCTCGGCACAGTCGACAAGGACTTTAACCAAAGACTTCATGGTATCTTCTTTTGAGGATGCCATTCGGAACTGTGCTGCAAAGAACAATATATGAAGAAACACGTGCATTTGCTTAAGTACCTTAAAGGCTGTACGAATATAATATCCACCCAAACCTGTAACAACTATGATGCCTCCCACATGTAATGATTTGAAATGTAGCAATGAAATAGCAGCATCGAACATAAAATATGTAGACAACAATGACTGCTACGGGAAACGTGTGAAAATTAGTAATAAATAGAATGTAGTACTATGGTATACAGATGGTTGTCATAGATGCCTATTGACTTATAAAGATTGTTGTTGTATCATTAGTTGATCGATTGAATATGGAAGCAATGCACTGAATGTAAACGAGAAACATAACTTTCATGTTTCTGGTTAGTACAAAATATTGAAAGATACAAAAAAAGAAGCAATGCACTCGATGTATCCACAAACATAACTTAAATGTGATGGTTGTACAAAACATAGAAGGATACAAAAACATGGTATGTAATCCATGCAAGGACTAACATAATGTACATAATAAAGAACTGTGTGCTCATACCATACGATGGTGAAGAAAACAAAATGTTTGGGATGACAGACACCTAACAATGTGAATGAACATCATTCATAGTAAGTAACGAAGTCATGGACCCTCTGATATGTTGATGACAGTTTGAACAAGTTTAATAAACAATGAACATTGCCCTTCGTTGGCCAAATTAACACAGTTTGCCTGAACCTACTAAAATGAGCTGTTGTTGTGGACAGTGGCGATGAAAATTAATTTACACAGCACTTGACACTTGAAGGCACTATCCAACTGAGTCCGTAGTGTAGGGATTACAAATTAATGGAATGTGTAGACGTTGTGGCCGTAATAGTAAGTACTACCATTACTTGCAGTAAATATGGAGGATTTTAAAGTGGTTAAGTACCATATAATTGCGTAACCCTAGAACGCACAGCAGATCCGGGGAGTTTTTTGAACTGCGGATGAATCGGGTCTTGTAGGATGAATTGACGTACGGTCGAAACGATTAGTGACTTTGTGTAGAAATTACTTGTTGAACTATGCGCGCAAAAAGAACATAAACAATAGGAGACGAAGAGCGTACCTCAAGATCCGAAGATTTGGGCGGAGAGAAGACGAATCGAAGCGTTGATTCCCGGAGCTGATGAAGGCGTCGATGCTCGGAGCGGCAAACGAAGGTTGGGCTCGCGGGGATCCTCGACGGAGCCGGATTTGCGGTCGCTTCGTCTTCGCTCGCGACCTGAGGTGGTTGGTGACGAACTCCACTTCGTCTTCCACAGCCCCGACGGGGAGCGGCGCGGTCGCGACGAATCCGCGCACGAATCGCCGCCGGCGCGTTCGAAGTCGCCGATTCGCAGACGGCTCCAACGGGAGAGAAGAGGAACGCGAAGGTTCCGGTCGGTGGCGCGGGCGGAGTCTTCCGCGTGAAGCCGTGGAGGGGGACTGCACAGTGCCGCGCTGCATCTGGGGTGAGAGAGAGGAGGGTCGCGGCGGAGGGGGCTGCGTAGGGGCGACCGCTGCGGCGTGAAGAGGTGAACAGTGTCCCCTATACCGTCTACAGTGATAGGGGAGGGGAGGCGAAGGGGGCACCGCTGCAGTCAGTCTGACCTACCTGTTCTCCCCTCTCCGTACGTCCTGCCACATGCATTGGGATTTGGGAAGAGTGGCACACGCGATTCTCTTTCCTTTGCCGGTTGATCCGGTTCCTACGGCCTACCTACCCCTCCAAGGACGTAGGGTTTGGAGGGGGTAGAGGTAGATCCACTCCAGTCCAGCGCTCCAGCCCCGTCGCGCAGAGAGGACAGGCGGATTCCTGTCCCGTTGCGCGTTGGCAGTGTCCCTCCTGCATGCATGCGGCCCGACGTTGTGCATGCATGCAACCAGCCATGTGGACGGAAGCAGAACAGTTTTTTTTTTAAAAAAAAAGCAAACACATTGGGTCCATGTCCATTTAGGAGAGCGGCAAGGACAAGTCACGTAACGTTGTACTGGCTTGTGCACTTGGTGCAACACTGTAGGAATAGCCACTTCACTAGTAGCTTGCCGCAGTAGCACTCAGGTTCTGCATTCTATAGATTCAGTCGACGATCTGAAACTGTTGCTTGTACAGTACTGCTGTTGCCTGTTTGTAACTGAGCTACCAAACAGCGGCTTATAACTGTTAGCGCTGTGGCCAACTACCCTGATTGCTAATAAATAGTAACTTGGCAACTTGAACGTTTCGGGTTGGGCAGAGACAAAGACATTTTAAGGACGTGTGGTGTGTGTACCACAACTACCAAACAAGGCCTTCAATAGGGTTGGTTGCTCCAGTGGCGGTCCAAGCTGCGGACCCATTGCTGCCGTGGATACTTTCGTACAGACACAACAGGAGGGGTCGGGACCGTGGTGAGACTGTCTGCAGCGCTCCCCCCTTCCCCTCCCCTCCCCTATTACTGTAGCCGGAATAGGGATACTGTAGCACACTTGTAGCCGCAGCGGTCGCCGCTACGCGCCCCCCTCCGCCGCGACCCTCTTCTCTCTCACGCCAGATGCAGGGCGTCACTGTGCACTCCCCCTCCACTGCTTCGAGCGGAAGACTCCGCCCGCGCCACCGACCCGAAGCTTCGCGGTCGTCTTCTCTCCCGTTCGAGGCGCCTGCGAATCGGCGATTTGCGACGAGGCGACGGCGATTCGTGCGCGCTAGCGCGCCGGTCCCCGTCGGAGCTGTGCACGACGAAGTGGAGGTGGTGACCAACCAGCTCCGGTCAAGACCGAAGACGAAGCGGCCGCAAATCCGGCTCCGTCGAGGTTCGTCGCGAGCGCTTGGTTCGTTTCCCCGTCCGACCATCGACGCCTTCATCGGATCCGCAAACCAGCTGTTGGATTCCTCTTCTCCCCGCCGAAATCTTCGGATCTTGAGGTACGCCCTTGGACCCGTATTGTTTATGTTTATCTTGCGCACAACTTTGAACAACTTATTACTACAGCAATCCACTAATCCTTTCAACCGTAAGAAATTTCATCCGAAAAGACCCGATGAATCCCCAGTTCAAAAATTTCCGCGGATCTGCTCTGCCTTTTAGAGTTACACAATTGTATGGTACTCACCCGCTGAATGTCGTTCATACTTGGTCGAACTAAATTTGATTGTGCTTAGTATTAGGGCCAGAGGATCTTCACCTTCCATTAATTTGTAATCCCTACACTGCGGACTTGCTTCCATAGTGCCTTAAAGTGTCAAGTCTTCTGGGAATTAATTTTGGATCAACACTGTCCAGAACAACAGCTCATTTTACTAAATGTACCAGACTGATTCATCGTAGTGTGACCCAAAATGTGTTACTTCAGCCAACGAAGTGTAATGTTCATTGTTTATTAGACTTCTGAAAACTCTCATCGACATATCAGATGGCCCATTACTTGTGAAGTTAGTATGCCTCATGTTCATTCATATTGTTAGGTGTATGTCAACCCTTATTGTGTTCCTCTACTTCCCCCCAATTTTTTTGTCACCCTTGTATACGACTGGAGGATACATAACTATTGTGCACCTTCATATAGTAGGTTTCTATATTGTTACAACAACTAATTTATGTTTTCTTGTAGTAATGTGTACAAGCCTCACGTATTTCACAATATCTGCCCATTAACATTTTGTTTTCTTCAGCAAGTTATGGTATGACCACACAGTTCTTTATTATGTACATTATGTTTGTGCTTCCATGGAGTACATAGCTTGTTTTTTCTATCCTTCAATGTTTTCTACAACCCTCACATTATAGTAATGTTTCTGCTTACATGGAGTGCATTGTTTGTTTTTTTCTCCTTAACTGTTTTCTACAAGACTTACATGAAAGATTTGTTACTGCTGTACAATGAGTGCATTGCTTGTATATTCAGTCCATGACCACATGATACAACAATATTTATAAGTCTATAGGCAGCTATGACAAACATCTATATACCCAACTAGTCAAATTTATTTATTTCTCATTGTCATATGTTGCCCTTACCAGTCTTAACATTTGCAGTGTTATACTTGTATAAATATGTTATGTTCCATGCTGCTATATGACTGCTACAATTCAAATCATTACTTGTCGCATGCAACATAATTGTTAATGATTTTGGGCTGTATTCAATTCGTTAAGCCTTTATGGTTCATAAGGAAATGGTAGTGTTTGTTCATATATTATTCTTTGCAGCACAGTTCGGAATGGCATCCTCGAAAGAAGATACCATGAAGTCTTTGGTTAAAGTACTTGTCGACTGTGCCGAGGATGCCACAAAATCCCTTCGTGGATTAGTAGATCATGCATTAGACCACATGCATGACGAAGAGATATTAGCTAGAACCCTCTTTGCCATGAAAGAAAAACTTGATTTGCTTCACCAAGATGCCTTAGAGGCAAAAGTCCAAGCTTTTCCTGAAATTGCTAAGTACGAGGGGGATGACATAAGTGTTGAACCGACATCTCCTTCGACCCCTCCAACAGTTACTGAACCATCTGTCGACGAAGAGGAGTTCTACTGCCCGGATGTGAGTGACGAGTGGTACTTCAGCGACTCAGATAGGTCAACTCGTAATAGCTATTGGAATATTTATTAGTTCTATGTATTCCACCAGTACAAGCAGGATAGGCTTTTGAACATCCCAGTACTCGGGTTCTCGTACTTGTCATGTTGTCGAACTAGTCGTGTGATGTATGTCTAAGTCTCAATGCTACCTCGTCAGCTTAAGTTAGTACGATGTTAAGAACGTTGTCGTCTGTGAACTATGTTGACTCTTAAATGTTCTGCTGGTACTCCTGAATAAGTTCATTACATTATGGTACTATTATTTGTGTGTCTTCATATGGTTTGTCTTGAGTATAACGTACCTCGTTTTGTCGATTGGCTTCACTTTGTATCATATGACTAAATGTGTGCCATCTCCACATATCCTAGCATGGACCCTGCCAACAATGCGACATCGTCGCAGGCGATGTCAAATCCCTCAAATGCCCAGCAATTTCCACCACCACCCCCTATATGGCCAACGGGCTACATGCAGCAGAATCCTGTCGATTGCAACATCATGGGAAACATTAATTTTCCTAGTCCTGGTCAAGGTCCAACTACAATGTGGGCTCCAATTCAGCCAGGGAATACTAGTTCCCAATCAACCATGATCCCTGCTTCCCAATCTGCACTCTATTGGAATCACTACATGAATTTTGTGAGGAACCCTCTAGGGTCAGTTGGAATGAGTCCATACACAGATTCTTATCCACCATCACTATCAAGTACACCGTTGCAGGGTTCCAACACTATACCTGAAATGCTTGTACACTTGGAGTCAGATGCTGAACACAGTGTTCAGGACATCAATAGTCCTGGGAAAAATGCAGCTCCAGTTCAAAAACAAAAGAAATCCAAGGAACAAAACTTTACAGCACCAGAAGACAGACTCCTTTGTACTACTTGGTTGCAAATAAGTAGTGACCCTATTGTCAATACTGGGCAAAGGAGGGAGGGTCTCTGGGCGAGAATTGAAAAAAGGTACAATGAACAAAGGGGGGAATTTCCTTGTAGACTTAACAGAGCACTTAGCAGCAGATGGGACAAGATAAGGGCTGATGTCAGTAAATTCTCTGGATACTACGCCAGAGTCCTAAGAGAGAAACAAAGTGGTCTAAGTGACGATGATAAGGTACGACTATTCAAACGATGATTTTATGTACTACATGTGTCTGTGCTGCAACTAATTATATATGAAATTCCAATTTTGCAGACATCGAAGGCAGCAACTTTGTTCGCTCATGAGGAGAGCAAACCATTTCATTATATGCACTGCTGGCATCAATTGAAGGGGGAACCGAAATGGGAGAGCATATGTCAAAGACACTCGTTTAGAGGATTACATGCAAGATCAATACCATCTTCGGGGTGTCCATCAGTGGAAGCACCGGAGACTGACAGTGGATCCGTTGGGCTGACAGGAAAAAGGCCCCGTGGCCGTGATTACAGTAAAGCTGAGAGAAAGAAAGCTGGTTCTTCTTCGTCCCCTGAGTACTTAAGCCGATTACAACAAATTACTGAGAAACAATTACAGAGGTCCATAGAAAAGGGGGAAAAAAGAAAAGAGCACTGAAGAAGACAGGGAGATACAGAAGAAGAGATTGGAATTGGAAGCCCAAAAGTTAAGCATTAGACAAAGGGAACTGAAACTTGAAGAACTCAAATCGGCAGAACAACGTTTGCAGATGCTTTTGTCCACAAACGAAGAAGATGTAGATCCTGAAGTTTGGATTGTCATGAAGGAACAGAAAAAAAAATTGCAGCAGTTCATATTTACTTTTGAGCAATCCTGAACGGTTCTGTTTGATGTGCGCTTGTGTTGTTGAGACTTGTTGAGACAATTTTATCTTGCTTCGTTAAAGAAATTGTATTATCGAGAACAGTATTTGTTTGGTCGAACTAGTGTATCTTAAGTTGTTTGCTGTTGTATTAGACAATAATGAACTCGGATGTCATAAATGTTTGAACAAGATTATTGCCTATTGAATGGTATGTTATGTATTGTAGAAGAAAACATGAATTCTGATGTTGTGTTGTGTGTGGTACACAAAATCGAAGTATGTCAACACAAATGTAGTCGGCTGTATGGAAAATTTCGGAAACTTAGCTTATTTATTCGAATACTTAGTTAGACGAAAACACATTACAAGGACTGAATATAAGTGCGAACTAAGCAGGTACGACACATAATTATTACATACTTCCACGGCGAGCCCATAAATGCTCGACAAGATCATTTTGAAGTGAGCACGATCTTTCTTGGCGACGTAGATCAAAGTGGTTAATAACCCATTCGGCACGGCCTTCCGCTATAATTTCAGATGAATCAATCCTTGAAGAGTTGTCTCCGAAATCAATGTTTGCAGCAAATGGCCCTTCGTCTTCGACGATCATGTTGTGCAAGATGATGCAAGCCGCCATTATCTCTGTCAAACGATTACGATCCCAACCATAAGCTGGTCCACGGAGCACCGCCCAGCGGGCTTGAAGAACTCCAAATGCACGCTCAATATCCTTTCGGCAACTTTCCTGCATCTGAGTGAAGTAGACTTTCTTTTCCTCGTATGGGTGTCGGATTGCTTTGACAAAAGTAGGCCAGTTGGGGTAAATACCATCAGCGAGGTAATAACCGAAGTTGTACGCATGACCATTAACTGTGTAATTGACAGGTGGCATTCGACCAGTAGTCATTGGGTCAAATACGGGGGATTGAAAGGGAAATATGCCCTTGGGCCATTTCTAAATATTTTGGTGATTTAGTGCCCAACACAGGTGCCTAATTGTAAAATGGTGGACAAAGTACAAATCAAGGATAAAGGTATGTTTCTAAGCCTCAGTACATTGGTTTTGAATACTAATATACTTGTCTAAGTGTTAGAAACAGAAAGTAGAAGAAAAGAGGAGACAAAGACTTGGCTGTGTGCAGCCAAGACTCAGTTCGGTCTGGAGCACCGGACTGTCCGGTGTGCACCGGATAGTGTCCGGTGCGCCAGGCTGGCTCGGAGCGAACTGGCCGCTCTCGGAAATTCGCCGACGGCGTACGGCTAAAATTCACCGGACTGTCCGGTGTGCACCGGACTGTCCGGTGTGCACCGGACTGTCCGGTGAGCCAACGGTCGGCCAGGCCAACGGTCGGCCGCGCAATCTGCGCGGGACACGTGGCCGAGCCAACGGTTGGAAGACGGCACCGGACTGTCCGGTGTGCACCGGACATGTCCGGTGCGCCAACGGCGCCAGATCTGCCAACGGTCTGCAACGGTCGGCTTCGCTGTTTAAGGAAACAAATCGGGCACCGGACAGTGTCCGGTGTGCACCGGACTGTCCGGTGCCCCCGACGACAGAAGGCAAGGATGGCCTTCCGGATTTGCTCTCAACGGCTCCTAGCTGCCTTGGGGCTATAAAAGGAGCCCCTAGGCGCATGGAGGAGACACACAAGCAACCTTTGAGCATTCTTGATCATCCACACTCAGTCCTTGCGCATTCGTTTTGTCATTCTAAGTGTTTCGAGCTCCGTTCTAGTGAGAACTTTGTGATACTCTTGTGAGCTCGATTCTTGGCCGTGTGTGTGCGCGTTTCGCTGTGGATTTGTGTGTGTTGCTTCCCTCCCTTACTCTGTGCTTTGTTGTGATCATATACTTGTAAGGGCAAGAGACTCCAATTTGTGGAGATTCCTTGCAAACGGGATAGTGAAAGGCAAAACAAAACACCGTGGTATTCAAGTGGGTCTTTGGACCGCTTGAGAGGGGTTGATTGCAACCCTCGTCCGTTGGGACGCCACAACGTGGAGTAGGCAAGCGTTGGTCTTGGCCGAACCACGGGATAAACCACTGTGTCACCTCTGTGCTTGATCTCTTGTGGTATTGTGTTTTGTTGAGACTTCTCTTTAGCCACTTGGCAATTATTGTGCTAACACTTAACAAGTTTTTGTGGCTTAAGTTTCAAGTTTCACAGGATCACCTATTCACCCCCCCTCTAGGTGCTCTCAATTGGTATCGGAGCCATTCTCTTCACAAAAGGGACTAACCGCCCGAAGAGATGGATCCTAAGGGGAAGGGAATTGTGATCAACGACAAAGAGAAGGAATCCTTCGTCAACGAGCCGAAGGACGACAAGCCTACCGACTCCGGCTCGGGCCATAGACGGAAGGACGGGAAAAAGAAGAAGACGAGGCGCATCAAGGAGATCATCTACTACGATGATAGTGATGAATCTACTTCTTCCCAAAAGGATGACGACAACGACTACAAAAAGACGGTCAATTCGAACTTTTCATTTGATTATTCTCGTATTCAACATAGTTCGAATTCGCATTTGCTTTCCATTCCTCTTGGCAAACCTCCACACTTCGATGGGGAGGACTACGGATTTTGGAATCACAAAATGCGTAGTCACTTATTCTCTCTCCATCCAAGCATATGGGAGATTGTGGAGAATGGAATGAAATTTGATAGCTCGGATAGCCCTATGCTTAAAAATGAACAAATTCATAGAAATGCACAAGCTACTACTGTTCTCTTAGCATCTTTGTGCAGGGAAGAGTACAATAAGGTGAGCGGCTTGGACAATGCCAAGCAGATATGGGACACCCTCAAGATCTCTCACGAGGGGAACGACATCACCATGCTCACCAAGATGGAGTTGGTAGAGGGCGAGCTTGGACGATTCGCCATGATAAGGGGAGAGGAGCCAACTCAAACGTACAACTGGCTCAAGACTCTTATCAACAAAATAAGGAGCTACGGAAGCACGCATTGGACGGATCACGACGTCGTCCGCCTAATGCTCAGGTCCTTTACCGTTCTTGATCCTCATCTCGTGAACAATATTCGTGAGAATCCCAGGTACACGATGATGACGCCCGAGGAAGTGCTTGGAAAATTCGTAAGCGGGCGGATGATGATCAAGGAGGCAAGATACGTCGACGAAGCGTTGAACGGTCCGATCCACGAGCCTCAACCCATTGCTCTCAAGGCAACAAGGAGCAAGGAGTCGCTACCTAGCAAGGTGGCGCAAGTTGAGGCGGCCGGGCTCAATGATGAAGAGATGGCTCTCATCATCAAGAGATTCAAGACGGCGCTAAATGGTCGCAAGGGGCAGCCAAGCAAGACCAAGACAAAGGGGAAGCGCTCGTGCTTCAAATGCGGTAAGCTTGGTCATTTTATCGCTAACTGTCCCGATAATGAAAGTGACCAGGAAAAGGGGAACAAAAGAGAGAAGAAGAAGCAATACAAGAAGGCAAAGGGCGAGGCACATCTAGGAAAGGAGTGGGACTCGGATTGCTCCTCCTCCGACTCCGACAATGAAGGACTCGCTGCCACTGCCTTCAACAAGTCTTCCCTCTTCCCCAACGAGCGTCTCACATGCCTTATGGCAAGAGAGAAGAAGGTGAGTACTCAAGACTCCACTTATGCTTCTTCTAGTGATAATGAGTCTAGTGATGATGATGACATAGATTATTCATGCTTGTTCAAGGGCTTAGATAGATCTAAGATAGATAAAATTAATGAGTTGATTGATGCTTTGAATGATAAGAATAGATTACTAGAAAAGCAAGAGGATCTTTTATATGAGGAGCATGATAAATTTGTTAGTGCACAAAATTCTCTTGCTCTAGAAATTAAAAGAAATAAAGTGCTTTCTAGTGAATTATCTTCCTGTCATGAAACCATTGCTACCTTAAAAGATGTTAATAATGATTTAAATGCTAAACTAGAAGTGGCTAGTAAATCTAACTCTTGTGTAGAACATGTTATGATTTGCACTAGGTGTAAGGATTTCGATATTGATGCCTGTAGTGAACACCTAGTTTTAATTTCCAAATTAAATGAGGAATTGGCTAGTCTTAATGCCCAACTTAAGACCAGCAAGAGTGAAGTTGATAAAATAAAATTTGCAAGGGATGCCTATACGATTGGTAGACATCCCTCAATTAAGGATGGACTTGGCTACAAAAGGGAAGCCAAGAACTTGACAAGCCTTAAAGCTCCCATCTCCGCCAAGGAGAAAGGGAAGGCCCCTATGGCTAGCAGTGCTAAAAAGAATCATGCCTTCTTGTATCATGATAGGAGACAAACTAGAAATGTTTATAGAAGTTATAATTCTTATGATGATTTTGACTCTCATGCCATGTTTGCTTCTAGCTCTTCCTATATGCATGGTAGAAATATGTCTAGGAGAAATGCTATCCATCATGTGCCTAGAAAGAATGTTATTCATGCTCCTAGGAAAGTAGTGAATGAACCTTCTATAATTTATTGTGCTTTAAACACTTCCTTTGCTATTTGTAGAAAGGATAGGAAAATAGTTGCTAGGAAGTTAGGGGCAAAATGCAAGGGAGACAGGACTTGCATTTGGGTCCCTAAGGATATTTGTGCTAACCTTGCAGGACCCAACATGAGTTGGGTACCTAAGACCCAAGCCTAAATTTGCCTTGCAGGTTTATGCATCCGGGGGTTCAAGCTGGATTATCGACAGCGGATGCACAAACCATATGACGGGGGAGAAGAAGATGTTCACCTCCTACGTCAAAAATAAGGATTCCCAAGATTCAATTATATTCGGTGATGGGAATCAAGGCAAGGTAAAAGGGTTAGGTAAAATTGCAATTTCTAATGAGCACTCAATCTCAAATGTGTTTTTAGTTGAGTCTCTTGGTTACAATTTGCTATCTGTTAGTCAACTATGCAATATGGGATATAATTGTTTATTTACAAATGTAGATGTGTCTGTCTTTAGAAGATGTGATGGTTCACTAGCTTTTAAGGGTGTACTAGACGGCAAGCTTTACATAGTTGATTTTGCAAAAGAAGAGGCCGGTCTAGATGCATGCTTAATGGCTAAGACTTGCATGGGCTGGCTGTGGCATCGCCGCTTAGCACATGTGGGGATGAAGAACCTCCACAAGCTTCTAAAGGGAGAACACGTGATAGGTCTAACAAATGTTTATTTCGAAAAAGATAGACCTTGTGCAGCTTGTCAGGCAGGTAAACAAGTGGGAGGAGCACATCACAGCAAGAATGTGATGACCACGTCAAGACCTCTGGAGCTGCTGCATATGGACCTCTTCGGACCCATCGCCTATCTAAGCATAGGAGGAAGTAAGTATGGTCTAGTTATTGTTGATGACTTTTCCCGCTTCACTTGGGTGTTCTTTTTGCAGGATAAGACTGAAACCCAAGGGACCCTCAAACGCTTCCTCAGGAGAGCTCAAAATGAGTTTGAGCTCAAGGTGAAGAAGATCAGGAGCGACAACGGGTCCGAGTTCAAGAACCTTCAAGTAGAGGAGTTTCTTGAGGAAGAAGGGATCAAGCACGAGTTCTCCGCTCCCTACACACCATAGCAAAATGGTGTGGTAGAGAGGAAGAACAGGACGCTAATCGATATGGCGAGGACGATGCTTGGAGAGTTTAAGACCCCCGAGTGCTTTTGGTCGGAAGCTGTGAACACGGCTTGCCACGCCATCAACAGGGTCTATCTTCATCGACTCCTCAAGAAGACTTCGTATGAGCTACTAACCGGTAACAAACCCAATGTATCGTACTTTCGTGTATTTGGGAGCAAGTGCTACATTCTAGTGAAGAAGGGTAGAAATTCTAAGTTTGCTCCCAAAGCTGTAGAAGGGTTTTTATTAGGTTATGATTCAAATACAAAGGCGTATAGAGTCTTCAACAAATCATCGGGTTTGGCTGAAGTCTCTAGCGACGTTGTATTTGATGAGACTAATGGCTCTCCAAGAGAGCAAGTTGTTGATTGTGATGATGTAGATGAAGAAGATGTTCCGACGGCCGCTATACGAACCATGGCGATTGGAGAAGTGCGGCCACAGGAACAAGATGAACGAGATCAACCTTCTTCCTCAACAACGGTGCATCCCCCAACTCAAGACGATGAACAGGTTCATCAACAGGAGGCGTGTGATCAAGGGGGAGCACAAGATGATCATGTGATGGAGGAAGAAGCGCAACCGGCACCTCCAACCCAAGTTCGAGCGATGATTCAAAGGGATCATCCCGTCGACCAAATTCTGGGTGACATTAGCAAGGGAGTAACTACTCGGTCTCGACTAGTTAATTTTTGTGAACATTACTCTTTTGTCTCCTCTATTGAGCCTTTCAGGGTAGAGGAGGCCTTGCTAGATCCGGATTGGGTGTTGGCCATGCAGGAGGAACTTAACAACTTCAAGCGCAATGAAGTTTGGACGCTGGTGCCTCGTCCCAAGCAAAATGTTGTGGGAACCAAGTGGGTGTTCCGCAACAAACAAGACGAGCACGGGGTGGTGACGAGGAACAAGGCTCGACTTGTGGCAAAAGGTTATGCCCAAGTCGCAGGTTTGGACTTTGAGGAGACTTTTGCTCCTGTGGCTAGGCTAGAGTCCATTCGTATCTTGCTAGCATATGCCGCTCACCATTCTTTCAGGTTGTACCAAATGGATGTGAAGAGCGCTTTCCTCAACGGGCCAATAAAGGAGGAGGTGTACATGGAGCAACCCCCTGGCTTCGAGGATGAACGGTACCCCGACCACGTGTGTAAGCTCTCTAAGGCGCTCTATGGACTTAAACAAGCCCCAAGAGCATGGTATGAATGCCTTAGAGATTTCTTAATTGCTAATGCTTTCAAGGTTGGGAAAGCCGATCCAACTCTTTTCACTAAGACTTGTGATGGTGATTTGTTTGTGTGCCAAATTTATGTCGATGACATAATATTTGGTTCTACTAATCAAAAGTCTTGTGAAGAGTTTAGCAGGGTGATGACGCAGAAATTCGAGATGTCGATGATGGGCGAGTTGAACTACTTCCTTGGGTTCCAAGTGAAGCAACTCATGGACGACACCTTCATCTCCCAAACGAAGTACACGCAAGATCTGCTAAAGCGGTTTGGGATGAAGGACGCCAAGCCCGCAAAGACGCCGATGGGAACCAACGGACACACCGACCTCAACAAAGGAGGTAAGTCCGTTGATCAAAAAGCATACCGGTCAATGATAGGTTCTCTGCTTTATTTATGTGCTAGTAGACCGGATATTATGCTTAGCGTATGCATGTGTGCTAGATTTCAATCCGATCCTAAGGAGTGTCACTTGGTGGCAGTGAAGCGAATTCTTAGATATTTAGTCGCTACGCCTTACTTCGGGATCTGGTATCCAAAGGGGTCTAACTTTGACTTGATTGGGTACTCAGATTCCGACTATGCTGGATGTAAGGTCGATAGGAAGAGTACATCGGGGACGTGCCAATTCTTAGGAAGGTCCCTGGTGTCATGGAACTCTAAGAAACAAACATCCGTTGCCCTATCCACCGCTGAGGCCGAGTACGTTGCCGTAGGACAGTGTTGTGCGCAACTACTTTGGATGAGGCAAACCCTCAGGGACTTTGGCTACAATCTGAGCAAAGTCCCACTCCTATGTGACAATGAGAGTGCTATCTGAATAGCGGAAAATCCTGTTGAGCACAGCCGCACAAAGCACATTGACATCCGGCATCACTTTCTGAGAGACCACCAGCAAAAGGGAGATATCGAAGTGTTTTATGTTAGCACCGAGAACCAGCTAGCCGATATCTTCACCAAGCCTCTAGATGAGAAGACCTTTTGCAGGTTGCGTAGTGAGCTAAATGTCTTAGATTCGCGGAACTTGGATTGAATTGTAGCATACATGTATTCATGCTTTTGATCATGTTCCTTTTTGCATCTTGTTGCTTATCATGGTGCTCAAGTTGTACAAACACTCCCTGGACCTCACAAGTCCGTTGCAAAGTGATGCACATGTTTAGGGGGAGATGTGTTACAACTTGACCCTTTTTGACTAACCATATGTTTGAGTTTGCTTGTTTTAGTCACAAAGGAGAATTGAAAGGGAAAAGGTGGACTTGGACCATAAAAGACTTCCACTGCACTCCGAAGAGAGGGTAATTCATTCCAAGTCCATCTCATGAACTCTTATTGCCATTTGCTCTTAATTGAAGATTTTGGTGAGGCAATGGGGTTAAAGGGCCAAAATTGATCTCGTTTTGGTGTTTGATGCCAAAGGGGGAGAAAATAAAGGCCAAAGCGAGGATAAATGGATCAGCTACCACTTGAGAGATTTTGAAAATAGTAGAATAGAGTTTTTGGTTTGTTAAAACTCTTTTGTTGTCTCTCGTGTCAAAAGTTGGCTTCTTGTGGGGAGAAGTATTGATTATGGGACAAAGTTGGCTTCTTGTGGGGAGAAGTATTGATTATGGGACAAAGGGGAGTTTTTGAAATCTTTGATCAATCTTTTTTTGGAATGACTCTCTTTATGCTTCAACATGTGTGTTTGACTTAGAGATAGAGATTTGAGTTTGATTTACAAAAACAAACCAAGTGGTGGCAAAAGATGATCCATATATGCCAAAATTGAATCAAAATAATTTGAGTTCTTATTTGAAGTGTTTTTGTACTTGTTCTACTTGCTTTATGTTGTGTTGGCATAAATCACCAAAAAGGGGGAGATTGAAAGGGAAATATGCCCTTGGGCCATTTCTAAATATTTTGGTGATTTAGTGCCCAACACAGGTGCCTAATTGTAAAATGGTGGACAAAGTACAAATCAAGGATAAAGGTATGTTTCTAAGCCTCAGTACATTGGTTTTGAATACTAATATACTTGTCTAAGTGTTAGAAACAGAAAGTAGAAGAAAAGAGGAGACAAAGACTTGGCTGTGTGCAGCCAAGACTCAGTTCGGTCTGGAGCACCGGACTGTCCGGTGTGCACCGGACAGTGTCCGGTGCGCCAGGCTGGCTCGGAGCGAACTGGCCGCTCTCGGGAATTCGCCGACGGCGTACGGCTAAAATTCACCGGACTGTCCGGTGTGCACCGGACTGTCCGGTGAGCCAACGGTCGGCCGCGCAATCTGCGCGGGACACGTGGCCGAGCCAACGGTTGGAAGACGGCACCGGACTGTCCGGTGTGCACCGGACATGTCCGGTGCGCCAACGGCGCCAGATCTGCCAACGGTCTGCAACGGTCGGCTTCGCTGTTTAAGGAAACAAATCGGGCACCGGACAGTGTCCGGTGTGCACCAGACTGTCCGGTGCCCCCGACGACAGAAGGCAAGGATGGCCTTCCGGATTTGCTCTCAACGGCTCCTAGCTGCCTTGGGGCTATAAAAGGAGCCCCTAGGCGCATGGAGGAGACACACAAGCAACCTTTGAGCATTCTTGATCATCCACACTCAGTCCTTGCGCATTCGTTTTGTCATTCTAAGTGTTTCGAGCTCCGTTCTAGTGAGAACTTTGTGATACTCTTGTGAGCTCGATTCTTGGCCGTGTGTGTGCGCGTTTCGCTGTGGATTTGTGTGTGTTGCTTCCCTCCCTTACTCTGTGCTTTGTTGTGATCATATACTTGTAAGGGCAAGAGACTCCAATTTGTGGAGATTCCTTGCAAACGGGATAGTGAAAGGCAAAACAAAACACCGTGGTATTCAAGTGGGTCTTTGGACCGCTTGAGAGGGGTTGATTGCAACCCTCGTCCGTTGGGACGCCACAACGTGGAGTAGGCAAGCGTTGGTCTTGGCCGAACCACGGGATAAACCACTGTGTCACCTCTGTGCTTGATCTCTTGTGGTATTGTGTTTTGTTGAGACTTCTCTTTAGCCACTTGGCAATTATTGTGCTAACACTTAACAAGTTTTTGTGGCTTAAGTTTCAAGTTTCACAGGATCACCTATTCACCCCCCCTCTAGGTGCTCTCAGGGATCGGTGGAGCACGTTAACGTCATTGTTTGTCCCAGGCATGCCAAAAAATGCATGCCAAATCCAAAGATCATACGATGCAACTGCTTCAAGTATCATCGATGCCCTACCATTTCGACCACAAAATTGACCTCGCCATGCCGTTGGACAGTTCCTCCACTCCCAGTGCATGCAATCGATGGATCCCAACATGCCAGGAAAACCCCGCGACTCACTATTATGCATGATGCGAGTTATGTCATCTTGAGTTGGAGTGCGTAAATACCAGGCACTAAAACAGGTAATGATTGCGCGACAAAAATGATGAAGGCATTCCCTAGCCGTTGATTCCCCAATTTGAATATACTCGTCTACCGCATCAGAAGGTAAGCCATAAGCAAGTATCCGCATGGCCGCACAAACTTTTTGTAATGGTCCTAGTCCGGGCATACCAGTTGCGTCAACTCTTTGTGTAAAGTAAATATCGTGTTGTTGAAGACCATGCAGAATGCGGAGAAACAAAGGCCTACTCATGCGGAACCTATATAAATGGTATTGCATAATTGTCATAACTTGAACAAATCATGACATAAGACAAATGTATGAACTGCGCACCTTCTACGAAACACATGCGGTGGATACACTGGGTTAGCGGCGAAGTAGTGATGTTGGATGAGGTTTTCTCCAGCGAAATGATCTCTGTGAATGACACGGCGGGGTAAACCCGACCGTCGGCGGTGATGGTGTTGAGCCGCAATGTTGAGGGTTAGTAGGTTCACAAGCAAAAGAGTTTCGTCCTCACTATCACTCGAATCACTCGAACCAAACTCATCTTCCGTATGACTCTGAGACATACCGTACTATGGATAACTTGATTCACTCAGTAGTATGGGCGAACAATATGGGAGAGGTTGATTGAATATATATAGGGGAGAGCAAAGGGGGGGGGGAAGATGGCTTCCATTGAAAGCCATCCGTGGCTTCGTATGAAAGCCAACGGTGTCTTGCATCGTAAGATAGTCGTGGCTTATACCGTACGACTGGATGGTTTGTCTTCCAACGTAAGTGTGCTTCAGAATAGTTCGTGCACATATCAATGGAACATTTGCGCATACCGCTAAGGTTAATTAATTTTACCATGGTACCAATGTAATCTTAAATGAAATGATGTAAGAAGGATTACAATTAAATAATATAATATTTGATTTTGTACATAGTATGTCTAAACTAAGAGGATAATTAAAAAAAATTTTGTTCAACAAATATCATCTGGTAATCAATACATGTTCAAACAAAACAATAAAAATAAAAAAACAAGTTGGTTATGTTAGTTATAGGGAAATGTATATTTAATGAGTAGAGTGATATGTAGGGTAAAATTTAGGGGGAACGGTTGCGGGACGAGTAAATATAGGGGAGGGAATCTTGCTGACGTGGCTGCATAGTAAGATTTAGGGGGAAAAATTTAGGGGAACGGCCGCGGACAGCCTGATTGATTGGGCCAGAGACCAACTCGACGTCTGCAGCTGCTAGCCGCTAGCGTACGTACGGCACAGCCAGGCTGGCTCGCAGCACACGACACGACACGACGACTGGGATGTGCATGGTCACCGCCATGCATGCATGCGCATATATGGTAGTGAAACGCCACGGTATATCTATTCTACCATCAGATCAGGTAGTATAAAAAAAAGCCTACGGGGTACTGCTACCTCAACGAGCGTATCTACTTTTTTTTTAAAAAAAAAGCATTTGTTTTTGCAAGGCTCCTACGCTGCCGCCGCCATGCACCGCTTCGCCGCCGACAGGGCGCGCCGCGCGGTGGCCTCGTCACTGCGCGGCGCAGCTTCCAGAGCAGCAGCAGCTCCGGCGCCTTGCCATCCAACCGCCTCCCCAGTGGGGGCGGCGCCGGTTGCTGCCGCCGCCATGTCCACGGCGGTCGCGGGCGTGCCACCACCGGTGTCGCTCGACACCATCAACCCCAAGGTGCCGCCAGTGTCGCTCGACACCATCAACCCCAAGGTGCCGCTTTTGTGCCCCCCCCCCAACCCCCGGCCCCTCCCCTTCTTCTTTGATTCCTCTGTTTAGCTAGTTTGGGATGCTCTGTCCGGTGGACAGCAAACCGTGCCCGTGCAAAACGCTGCTCCTTTTGCACTTGGGAGTACTTGTTTTTGCACTAATTGCTGGAGGAGAGATAGCCTAGTGTGCTGCTGCTTTTTAGTTGGTGTTCCGTTCGTACTGTGATCGTTGGGAGTCCAGTGTCCATGGTACATCCAAGTAAAAAAGGCTTTACTTCTACATACACGATATTGGGAGGGGTTACTACTTTAACTAGAGTAGTGCTAATGCGACTTTCTACACTGCATCGTTTGCTTTGGACTGCAAACTGTATTACCCTCAGTCAATTGATGTGATTTGTTTTTGTTCCTTCAGGTCTTGAAGTGTCAGTTTGCAGTCCGGGGAGAGATTGTCACACGTGCTCAGGTATGTCAAATATAAAACTCCCAAAAAAAACGAAAAGAAATATAATCGATAGTAAATTTTGCGTCTCGAGTAACTTGGAGAATGGAGATATTTATCGGTACCCCCACGTTCTTAATTCACTTCTTGCTGGGAGTCCAGGGTTAGGCTACAAGTCGATCCTGTCTGTATATGCTGACGCTGACATTATACAACCTTACATTTATCATTCGAAAGAGGAGTTCACTACGAGGGATTTGTTTCTAATACGATTCTGTTTGACTCGGTTATGACCTTGATTTCCTTGTGCAGAAATTGCAACAAGAACTGCAGAGAAATCCAGAATCGCTTCCTTTTGATGAGGTTTGTATTTTGGATCCCATGAGCTAGCTACTAGCTGCATCTCTCTTCGCTTATTGCTTCCGACGATGGTCAATGGAGTTTGTTACACTTACACCTATTTTATTTTAATGGCAGATACTCTACTGTAACATTGGAAATCCCCATTCCATTGGCCAACAGCCAGTTACCTATTTCAGAGAAGTGAGTCTGTGTTCCTTTGTGTTTCGGTTGTGGAACAACAACAGATGGAACGGTTCATGGTTGCTTACTATATACTAGCTCGTGTTGCCTTTTTCAGGTTCTATCTTTATGTGAGAATCCAGCTCTCCTGGACAAAAGTGAAACGCATGCTTTATACAGGTACATGCAAGAATTCAATATTGGATAAGCAAGAGTAAATCGGTGCTAAATTGGTCGGTTGACTTTAATACAATATGCTAGGTCGTCCGCCTTACAACAACCAACTTTTTGTATCAGTCATTTGTAGCTATATTAAGAGCTATGTCAGTATGTAAGAGACAAGTATAAAAAAAAACTGAGAAACTGCTCAGCATGACTATTTGTTTTCCGATTCATGTTGGGTACAAAAGTCCTTCTTTAATCTTTTAGAAACATTTTGTGTTGTGGGGCACACATGATGCTGTGCCTCATGAGAACTCAATTTCTAGAGCAGGTATAAGTTCGTTCTAAAATTTCCAACGATCTGTTTGGCTCAGAGGCACTTGGGCCTTCTCTTGAACCCTTTGAATCTGTAGAAACTCACAACAGTAGTAGTATCTCTTGCTAACATCGTGGTACGTATAATTGACACGCTTAATTTTAAATAGGTTTCATAGTTAGTAAACTGATCATTTATGTGTTAAGTAGGTGGCCAACTACACAATTTGTTGTTGGGCCTAGCTAGAATGTTGATTTATGTTTATGTTTTCATACAGGTCAGATGCTATAGAGAGAGCACGGCAAATTCTAGACAAGATACCAGGAAGAGCTACAGGAGCATATAGCCACAGTCAGGTACATATACATTGCACTCTTGGATGAATGCTGTCATGGTTGCATGAGCCTGATTACGCATGTTGCTCTCTATTTCAGGGTATAAAAGGTTTACGTGATGAAATTGCTGCCGGAATTGCAGCCCGTGATGGGTTTCATGCAAGCGCAGATAACATCTTCCTAACGGATGGAGCAAGCCCAGCGGTATGTACTATACATCTTCTTTTGATGATTTGATCAGTGGTAGTTCATTTATGTGGAATCAGGACTTATTCATCTAAGTGTACTCGGTTGACTGTTCATAAGGATAAAACTTGCCCTCGTTACTGATAACTGATATAGTGCAATTTCTTTTTTGAACTAGGTACACATGATTCTGCAGTTATTGATAAGGTCCGAGACGGATGGCATTCTTTGTCCTATTCCACAGTACCCATTGTACTCTGCATCAATTGCTCTTCATGGTGGTTCCCTTGTACGTTCTGTGACAATGTTTCTATGTTGTATGTTACTGCAGTTTTAGGCAATAATTTGGGTTTAAACCCTTCATATAGTTCACTGAGTTCACTAAAGTCATTTCATAATGACTAGTGAATTGATCATCGCAAGTCAAAGTTGATTTGTATATGACTGTTGTTAAATGATACTAACAAAGCGAACCTGCAGTAATATGATGATCTGTATGTCTAACGATTTGATTTGCAAACAATTTTTCTTTCAGGTTCCTTATTTCCTTGATGAAGAGACAGGGTGGGCACTTGAGGTTGATGAGCTCAAGAAACAACTTGAGGAGGCTCGATCTAAGGGCATCAGTGTCAGGGCGCTTGTTGTCATAAATCCAGGAAATCCAACAGGACAGGTAATTATTTATCTGTTTGTTACACAAAAAATGACAAATCTTGCATGGTTTTCACTAAAAAGTATACCTCACAAGGCATCCGGATTACTATTGTAACATGTTGTAATATTATGAGATAAAAAATACCTACAAATTAAATAATGGCATCCTATCCCATTTTTGTACAAGAATTATGGTTGTCAGAGCCGAGACGAGGCAATACCCTTAAATGATGGTATCATGGTAAAGCGACTTCTGAGAGCATCTTCTACAATGTGACCTATAAAAATGCACTAAACATTAATATAATAATAACAATAATAATAATAATAATAATAATAGTAGTAATAATAATAATAATAATAATAATAATAATAATAATAATAATAATAATAATAATAATAATAATAATAATAATAATAATAATTTAGGGCACAAGCAAAAAAATTAAGCTCCAACAATAAAGCCCTAAATCAAGTGATTAACATATATTATAAAGTGTCCATTCATTTAGATTTAGATATGGGACAACTCAACAAGATGCAGTATATTATGAGTTTATGACACTTCAGAATGTGATCTATATTTTTTGACAATTTTTTTGTAAACTAGGGCGATGTTATGGATAGTTTTTATAGCTCAAACCCTATAATTTAATTTGGACATCGAGACAAGCCACCGCTCTTGGTATATCTGTTCTCTCCCACGGGGTCTCAATCCCACTCGCGCTCTCAGTATCATGTGAGCATGTAAGATTTATTGATAGTGATCTGTCACGTCAGTAGTGTAACCTGTCACGTCAATGTCCTGATCTAGCGGTCCCCCAAGACTGTGGCCTTTCTCTCATTTTCCCTGGTACATTGGTGTCACGACACGACAAAAATGGTTTTGATAGTGACCGCCTAACACGTACTATTATTCTGTAACAGGTCCTTACCGAGGAAAACCAGAAGAAAATTGTTGAATTCTGCAAGAATGAAAGGCTCGTTCTTCTCGCGGATGAGGTGAGCCAGAGATGAGCTTGCGTGTTTTGAGGGTTTTCGCCATAACAATACCCGTGAGCTATTTTATCCATCGATCTCACTACCTATAGGTTTACCAAGAAAACATATATGTCGAAGACAAGCAATTCCACTCGTTCAAAAAAATCGCACGGTCGCTGGGATACACTGACGACGACCTTCCTTTGGTATCGTTCCAGTCGATTTCTAAAGGTAATCCAAAATCAGACTCAGGTGGTTTGAGTTCTATGTACTTGTGTGCTTGCTTCCTATTCTGTTCCTCTCTACTAGTTTTTTTTTTAAAAAAAAATTCCTGTAAAATTAAAGTTACGACTCTGTGTGCTGGACTGCTGCTGCTGCTAGGCTACTATGGAGAATGTGGAAAGCGAGGTGGTTACATGGAGATAACTGGGTTCAGTCCTCAAGTACGGGACCAAATCTACAAGATGGCATCGATAAATCTGTGCTCCAATATCACCGGCCAAATTCTTGCTAGCCTTGTGATGAACCCACCAAAGGTCTGTGTATGGGACGAATTGAATGATGCTTAATTAGGAAAACTCTTTAAGCAAAACGATAATGCATGGCAGTAAACTAATAAGGTATTTGCTACCTACACAGGCTGGGGATGAATCCTTCGAATCCTTCAGGTTAGAGAGGGATGGTATCCTTTCATCGTTGGGTCGCCGTGCAAAGGTTAATTAGTTTGTGCTACTATACTCCTGCCCTTTCTTTCTAACCTGTACATTATTAATTGTTATATATATTCTTTATTTATTTGTCACAGGCTTTGGAAGAAGCATTCAACAGTTTAGAAGGTATTACATGCAATAAAGCCGAAGGCGCGATGTATCTGTTCCCACGCCTTCACTTACCCCAGAAGGCGATTGGAGCTGCCCAAGCAGCCGGCACTGCCCCAGATGCTTACTACGCTAAACGCCTACTAGAGGCCACTGGGATCGTCTTCGTCCCTGGTTCTGGTTTTGGACAG
Organism: Zea luxurians; assembly: GCA_029449295.1. Lineage (NCBI taxonomy): Eukaryota > Viridiplantae > Streptophyta > Magnoliopsida > Poales > Poaceae > Zea > Zea luxurians. The sequence continues at coordinate 177,329,917 of JAOPSE010000004.1, read as the reverse complement.
GTCCCCGGAACATGGCACATCAGATCCACGATACTGCCGCAGGAGGACAAAATACCTGGGATAGTATCTAGGTTCAAGGAGTTTCACGACAAGTTCATGGATGAATTCCGTGATTGAGTGTCCATCACTGGCGTCAAATCTCAATCATGCATGAATTCTGCCAAGAGGGCATCCTGTAATTTTGTTGTTCAAATTGTAAGACCGGTCCCAACGGTCGTCGATCGGTACTGTCGACGGCCCTGCGATCGGCACCGTCTGCCCCCGAGTTCCAGCCAGCCACGGACGGTCGGCCGGTGACGCTGATGACCACCCATGAACCGTAGACCATCTCTGCTGCCACGTGTCGTCTTTTCATTAGTCCACATTATTTTCGATGTCCAAAGTATTTTAAGAACCTAAGGAAATATTTATGAACCATGTAACATTTATATTTACATATTCTATTTTTTTTATGTTTTATGATTTATGTCAATTTTATTTATGATGTACAAGCTATGTAATTTGTATTTCTTTTATGAACTATATAACTTTTTTTTTATTTGTTCAGTTATATATTTAGATGGTTTTTTATTTCGATAAAATGTTGTGTTTCATTTAAAATAAAAGGATGTAAAAAAAAAGTTGACGTACCGCTGAGGTAGCCTGTAGGCAGGTGATGAAGGTTGCGCACTGAAGCGTTGTGATAGATAAAGGTTACGAATGATAGATACAAATCAAACAATAACTGGATTTGGCGGTAGATATAAATTCTTAGGAACAGCCTAAGGTCACCGATTGGTGTTGCCCCCTCATCGTCCGATGGATGCAAGGACAAAAAAAAACATCTTAACTTATGTTAGGCTATATGTCTAGCAGATCAAAGTATATAACATAAAAAATATAGTTTTGTGCTATGGACTCTATTATTATAGAGTGTTATACACGGTATTATTCGAAATAACTGGATCTTCGAAAACACTCCGTCCATAGCTTGCAAAGAAATGTTTTTTACTACCGGGGGGACCATCTCCGTCTGAACTTTTCATTGAAACAACCTCGTTTTTTGGGGAAACGGGGCGAAAAAAACATACAAAGAAATGTAGCGTAGTTGTCCCTCCCTCTCTGTTTTAGTCACAACATGTACATACATATAATTTTACCAATAAAAAATACTGTTGGATAAACCCTACAGTAATTCACATAAAAAAAACACAAAGCAAGGCAGCGAGCAAGCCTAGCCTAGGTCCCCGGTCATGCTCGAGTGTTTGGGTGTCACGAGTTCAGGCACCATGCATGTTGGTTCAGTGATCCATGCCCTGATGTTCGTCACAGTTCACGGCCACCATTGAACAGGGAGCCCCAGCATAGGATTACACCGGTCACTGCAGTAAGTGCTAGGCTGAAAGAGCCCAAAAGAAGAAGGCCTCCATCAGGGCCTGCAACTACTGAGGCCTTATTTGTTTTGAGGGCCTACAACTACTAAGGCTAGTGGATCGGAAGGGATTAAATCTTCTTCTATACAAATTTGTATAGGAGTGAATTTAATTCCCTTTAATCCTCCTCAGAGCTTGTTCGGTTAAATCAATTTAGAAGGATATTAGAGAAGATTATATAATCTTCTCGATTAGCGTAATTGAAAGTCCTCATTCTTGTTCGGTTATGAGTGGATTTAATCCCCTCCACCCCTCAACTTCTCCAAGTGAACAAACCCTAAACGCGTAACCACGCTTTGGACGAGCTTTCTTTACACTTGTGTCGACACCTTTTTCGGGCGCCAAACACTCAACAAGAATCGGCGGCGGTGCTCTCTGCACAGGTGCGGACGGTCCACGGCCAGGGGCCGGACGGTCCGCGACCTGGCGCAGGGCTCGAGTTCCCTACCTGACGGTCGGACGGTCCGCGCCCTGGGGCCGGACGGTCCGCGCATGCGCAGGGGCGGCGAAAGGTCACCGGCGGCGCCTGGATCTCGCTCCCGGGAGGGACTCCGTCGGGGAGGAGAGATCCTAGGGGTTGTCTAGGCTCGGCAGGCCGACCTAGACTCCTCTAATCGACGTAGAGTCGAAGAGAAGCGAAGAATTTAGGGACTGGAATACTAAACTAGGGCTAAACTAGAACTAGACTAGAACTACTCCTAATGCATAAGGTAAAAAACGAGTAATAGACTGGATTTGATCGATTGTTGGGGGGTTCAATCGGCCGTAGCCCTTCATCTATATAAAGGAGAGGTCTGGATCCGCTTCAAACTGATTTCCGAGTTAATCCCGTGGTTTTAGGTAACCAATCCCGCGAGAAACTAGGAACCCTAACTGATTCTGCGCACGCGCGGACCGTCCGCGCCACCACCGCGGACAGTCCGGACTGCGGACCGTCCGCGAGACACATTTGGTCTCCAACATATGCTCCCCTGCCTTTTGGTGAAGGTTGACGAACCAAAAGCATATGAACTAAACCTGATGTAAGTCACCGGCTTTTCAATATTGAGATCATTTAATAAAGCATCAATGTATAAAGGCCGTTTCAGATTTTATCTTTCTCGGCCATGACCGTTTGATCACTGAAACAAAAGGAATAGAATGGAGGTGCCCCCAGTATGGATAGACAAAGGGACTATACATGTACCATGGATTCATCATCGTACCATTCCATGTTTGAACAGGATAATATACCGACGATGAGTAAACGGGTGGAAAGTACCCTGGTCTCATAGGATGAATAGGCGATGCTTGTTGTGTCACCTTTCGGGCCGTTTTGTTTACCCGTTTCATTTTAGCAGGTGACCGAGGTTTCTTCGTTGACCGATCACGTAGAACGGTCTTCTTGCTAGTATTCTTGAAGAGCAACTGATCAACAGTAGAGTTAGCTTTGATCAGCCGACCATTTGTGCTTTGCCGTTGTGTCTCCTTCCTTTTTAAGGTTTTGTGTGGAGGCTGACGCCTTTGGGCATAGGCGGACTGTCCGGCAGAGTTAGCCGAACTGTCTATCTGAGCACCGGATCGTCCGCACATAGGTGCCATACCGTCTGTGCTGTTTAGGCCAGGCTGTCGTGCTTGGCTCATTAATTGCGCCTGCCCCCCGGTGCCTCCGGACTTTTTAGCCTTATCGTCTGGAGCCTTTTGAGCATTCTCCTTTTGTGATATATTCGACGTGCGAGGACTGCCAATGATGATGTCTTTGCTTTTGCCTTTATCGGCCATTTCGGGCCGAAATAAAATCTTTTTGCATGCGATATCTATTGTATTAACAGGAAATAGCTATGTGTCCACTTGCATCTCCTGAAAAGCCAACCGGCCTTCATTTATGGCCGATTGTACCTGTCGAGGAAAAACATTACAGTCATTGGTGGCATGAGAAAAAGAATTATGCCACTTACAATAAGCACGTCTCTTTAATTCATCTATAGGAGGGATAGTATGAGTTAATTTAATGTTGCCATTTTTAAGTAGCTCATCAAATATCTTATCACATTTGGCAACATTAAAGGTAAATTTAATTTCTTCTTGCCGATTCTTTTGAACCGGCTGTAAGGAAGAACATGCTGAAGATTTGGCCTTTGTTGGCCAAATAAACTCAGCGGTATATACATCTGCGGATTCATCATCTGAATTATCACGCTCTATCAGATGTATAGTACGGGTGGCCGATTTTGATGTCTCTTTAAATCGGCTTTCACAGGCTAAAGCCCGCTGATGTAGCTGGGCTATTGAAAAGAACTGGGTCCCATCTAATTTGTCTCTTAAGTAGGATAGCAACCCATTAAAAGCTAACCCTGCTAGCTCTTTGTCCGCGACATGGATCCGAAAGCATCGGTTTCTAGTGTCCCAGAACCTCCGGATATAGTCATTAACCGATTCTTCGTGTCCTTAGCGGACTGAAGCTAAGTCAGCTAGCCCTAATTCATATTCCCCGGCAAAGAAATGTTCATGAAATTTACTTTCTAACTCATTCCAGGAATTAATGGAATTAGGAGGCAGGGCGGCGTACCATGCAAAAGCGGTACCAGTAAGGGATAAAGAAAATAACCGAACACGAAATGCTTCTCCATCGGCCAATTCGCCTAGGTGTGCTAGGAACTGGCCTATGTGTTTGTGTGTGCTTCTCCCATTCTCACTAGAAAACTTAGAAAATTTCGGTATCATTGCCCCTTGTGGATATGGGACAGTGTCAAATCGGTGATTATACGGCTTTTGGTATGATTGCCCTACTCTGGCTACACTAACTCCGAAGTTATCTCGAAATAGTTCAGTCATCTCTTCCCTAATTTTTTCTATTGCACCCGGTGGCAGACCACCGGATCCTGGCCTGTGGGGCTCATTTGGTCGGGCATTAGTATACTGACCTTCTTGCCGTGACCGATCGATAGTGTTGATCGGTCTGTGATTGTATGGTGCGTTATAGTTTAAATATGCAGAGGGCGAAACATACTCCTGCTGTGGTGTGTAATAATTTGGCGCATGGTGTGCGACAACAGGTTCTGTATATGTGTATCTGGTTTGTACAGTGGTACATCCGAACTGGCCGGTTGTGTTCGCCATTATTGGGGCGCCACACGGCAGTCCTGGTACGACCCCGGACTGTCCGGCATAGAAAGCCGGACGGTCCGCGTAAGGGTCGAACGGTCCGGGTAGAAGCTCGGACGGTCCGACCGCGTCCAGGGTCGCTGATCTGCCAAGCAGGGACGGCGGTGGTCCTAGGGCGACCCCAGACTGTTCGGTAGAGCAAGCCGGACGGTCCGCGTATGGGCCGGACGGTCCGGGCAGAAGCTCGGACGGTCCGACCGTGTTCAGGGGCACCGATCTGCCAAGCAGGGATGGCGGTGGTGGTACTTGCCCTGGATATGAGTTCATCGGCATACCATATAATGGTTGGGGCTGCAAATCCTCATTTGTTGCCGATGTAACTATCGGGTACCATAATTAGGGGTACTGAAAGTGTCGGTGTTTAGGGTCCGACCGCACACCCGGGGTTGCCCCTCAAGGTGTTTTTGGGAGTAGGACGGTGTCGACAACTGTAGCAAAATGGTTCGTGCCGGTCGCACGAGGGACAGTGGACAAGGTTTACAGGTTCGGGCCGCTTAGAGATGCGTAACACCCTACGTCCTGATGAGTATGCTTGGTGGATGTGATTACAAGAGAGCTCTCTGGATCGAGAATACAGAGAGTTGATGTGGGAGGCTAAGTGATGGGTCGATCGTTCTGAAGGGGTGCCCCCTAGGCCTTATATACTCGACCGTGGGGCAGTACACATGATGAGATAACAACGAGTAGCTAAAAGATAGTGAACCTCTCGAGATTATCCCCTACGTAACTCTCGCCGACTTATCCTCACGCGGCTTCGCTGCATGAAGGCCCCGACGCGGGAAAGTCGGATCTCTGTTGCGGCCAATGGCTCGGCGCTATGGGCCGTCCGGGTTTGCACCAATCCGGCCCTATGTCGCTCCGCGTTGCTGGTCGTCTTTCCCCAGGCCCACAAAAGAATAACCTTACGATTTATTGGGCCCTTGGGCCTTTCGTGAGGTCCTTTACTCTTTTGGTGGACCCGGGGGATATCTATCCCCCACAAGCCCCCGATCTTTGGGTTAATTTAGAGATAATCAACCCGAAGATCCCAGGTCCAGCTTGTAGATGATTTGAAGAAAGATGACTCCTTGCTGTTTTCTCCTGCTTTGATCACTTGTCAACCAGAACCTAGCTTCGTGCCTGTGCCTTAGAGATCGGCATTCCTGTTTGTTGGACTCTGAACCTTATTGGGTGCACCGGAGGTGCACCCAATGGGTGTAGCCCCCGAGCTTCGAGTAGATTTTAGAAAATAATCTACTCGAAGGTCTTCATTAGAAATTACTCCCATTTGTGTTTCCTTGTTCCAGTTGAAGATTGGCTTCTTAATCTTGTTTCATGCCCTTAGAAATTGGCGCTATCCTGGCTTATAGTGACGATCCATGGGGTGCACCGGAGGTGCACCCAATGGGTGTAGCCCCCGAGCTTCGAGTAGATTTTAGAAAATAATCTACTCGAAGGTCTTCATTAGAAATTACTCCCATTTGTGTTTCCTTGTTCCAGTTGAAGATTGGCTTCTTAATCTTGTTTCATGCCCTTAGAAATTGGCGCTATCCTGGCTTATAGTGACGATCCATGGGGTGCACCGGAGGTGCACCCAATGGGTGTAGCCCCCGACCTTCAAGTGGATTTTTTGGATAATTCGCTTGAAGGTCTTCTTTTTGCGTCCTATTGCTGAAGAATACTCTTTCTGCTTATAAAAAGGGTTGGCATGATGTCATCCGTGCTATGTCATCAATATTATGCTTCGGAGGTCAGCATGTGTTTTGTCTTTTGCAACTGAACTTGCAACCCTTCCATATCTTGCTGAGTAGCATAGTGTATTTGCTCTGCGACTGATTGGACGTTCGATGGACGTTCTCTGTCTAGTCTTCAAGTCATGTCTGCCGACCATATTTTGCACTCTACTGACTATATTTGGCTTCCCTTTAACTCTTGTTGATATCTCATTTTTGTCTTGAGGCCTTCACTGCATGCTCTGCACAGATGTGACCATTTTGAAAAATATACTGACAATTCCTGGGCGTCCCCCCCCCAATGGGTGTGAGCAAGGAACGTCTTGGTACGCTGAGTGTTTTTACCGGTTGCTTCTGAGTTGTAATGTGATGGGACGGCGAGTGTAATCATATCCTTTGCGCTGTTGACTGGAGTCCCAATGGGTGTAGTGCTGCATGAAACGGCGTCCGCCGCCTGACGTGTCTTTGGACGGGTTGAGGTGTATATTGAATGCTTTGCGACTGTTCAGTGACCACTGTTGGAGGTGAGCGGTTGCCTTCTTTTCCTATAAATAGTGCCTTTGCCTGTCTGATTTTTTCACGTCTCTCGCTGTTCTCCGTTTCCTGCTTTCTTTCTTCTATCTGCATTTCCACCATGGCCAAGAAACGCAAGCGTGAACCAACCCCTCCGTCTGAAGATTTCGGCGACTCGGAGTATTCAGAGGAGGAGTTCTCCTCTGAATCCGAGGGGTCTCCGGCTCCCATCCCCCTGCGTGAGTCGTCTGACGACTCAGACGACTCCCAGGGGCTCTCGGCGGAGGTCTGGTCGTACATCCGGGCCGTCGAGCGCTCCAGGCTCGAGGGCTCGGATGAGTCCGAGTACTCCTCGGAGGAGGAGGACTCGGACGACGGTGGCGAGGGCGGGGACGACGACGACGACGACGACAATGACGACGACGACGACGACGACGACGACGACGACGGCGGCTGCACCAGGGGCGGCGGCGACAGGGGCGGCACCAAGAGCAGCGGCGGCGGGGGCGGCACCAAGAGCGGTGGCGGCGGCAGGGGCAGGGCCAGTGGCTAGATGCCACTGGTCCTTTTAAATATTAGTATAGATTAGAAGTAGTATAGTTAGATAATGTAGTATTATTAGTAATGTAAAGTAGTATATTGTAGAGTAGTAGTAGTAGTAGCAGTAAAGTGTAGTTTAGTGGTAGAAATAGGGAAGTATCAACCCATAATGGGTTGATTTGTAAGTGTTATCACTTCCCTTGAATGAAAAACAAGTTTAGTTTCCTTTTGATGACTTGTTTCGTCTGACTATGAATCTGAGTTTTCTGAGGCCGTAGATGAACGGCTTGATCGTTATACTGATGCTTTCAAGCAATATTACAGTCTGTATCAATGTTTTTAGAAGTAATGCCGAGTGATCGGAAGTCGCCGTCGACATTTTAGAAGTAATGCCGAGTGGTTGGATTCCAGATCATCGTTTTAGATGCAACGCCGAGTGAGTGAAGGTCAACGTCGGCATTTTAGAAGTAATGCCGAGTGACTAAACTCGAGATCAGCGTTTTAGAGGCAACGCCGGGTGATTGAATAGTGACGTCGGCGTTTTAGAGGCAGCGCCGAGTTATCGAACTCGAAGTCAGCGTTTTAGAGGCAACGCCGAGTGACTGGATAGTGACGTCGGCGTTTTAGAGACAGCGCCGAGTTTTTGAACTCGAGGTCGGCGTTTTAGAGGTAACGCCGAGTGATGGAAGGTCAACGTCGGCATTTTAGAAGTAATGCCGAACGATTGAACTCGAGATCAGCGTTTTAGAGGCAACGCCGAGTGACCGGATAGTGACGTCGGCATTTTAGTGGCAACGCCGAGTTATTTCGAGGGTTAGCACCCGAGTAAGGAGAGGGCCCACCAGTTTTCTGGGAAATAACTGCTGAATGACCACGTGGCATGCTGGGATTTCGAAAATAACCGCCGAGTGATGACTAGGCACTTTTTGAAACGGTGTCTGGTCCGAGAATATCCCATAAGAATCGCACTTTTAGCCGCCTTTTGCTTTCCGCGTCCTAGTTTTTGCATTCCTGCTTCCAAATCTCCTCTGCGCTTGCCTCCAATTTGCTCGCTGGTGAAATCGAGATGGCTCCCAAGAGGAAAATCGCGAGTTCTTCCGCTGTGGTGATTCCCCCAATTGATCCCAACAGCCAGTTGCCTTTCGCAGGTAACCACATGTCCAACATCTCTGAAACTGAACTCCTCCACCTCGTGTCCATCGGGGTTCTTCCTCCGCGGGAACTCTGTTCTTGGCGGGTTTGCCATGGAACTACGGTTCCGACGGAGGATACCCACGAATCTGTGGTTTACGCTCCCTTTCTCCTCCGTGGCCTTGGCCTTCCTATTTCTCCCTTTTTCCGTGGTCTTCTTGATTTCTACCACATCAACTTAACCCATCTGAACCCTAATTCAATTCTGCAAATTTCTATCTTCGTCCACTTATGTGAGGCCTTTCTCGGTGTGCTGCCGCATTTTGGATTGTGGAAACACCTGTATCACTGTCGCCCTGGGATGGCCGGGGGACAGCATCAGTTGGTTGGAGGTGCCAGCTTGGAGATGCGCCGGGGACGGAAAACTGAGTATCTTGAGATCCCCCTTAAAGACAGCATTAAGGGATGGCGCCTGGAATGGTTTATAGTTGATAACTATGGAAATTCTCTCCCCCCCGGTCAGGAAGACAGCCAGATGTTCGCACCCCGAGCTGGACCGAGTCTCCCACAGACGAGGAGGTGGCTGAAGCTAGTGTGCTGTTAGCTGAAGTTGGGCTATTGAAAGAGAGGGGTTTAACCGCTGAAGCTATAGTTGCTGACTTTGTCTTCAAAAACATTCAACCACTGAAAGACAGGGTCCACCCGGCTTATCTGTATCAAGGGCTAGCCGACCCAACTCGAGTTACCAATGGAAGGATCCCTTCTGCAGATTTGGTGAGCCGGCTGGAGATGATTCTCAGAGGCAAAGTATCCAATGTTGGTGCTCCGGTGGCGTATTCAGCCTGGAATCTGCCTCCTGTCAAGGCCTTCACTCGCTTCGTGTCAAACCCGCCTTCAACTGATGGCAATTTGGGCCTTAGAACGCGGCCCTCTGATGAGGAGGTTAGTGCTTTGGTTGCTTCACTTGGGAAAATCCCTGATGATGAAAGACAGACCCATTTCGAGGTGCCTTCGGATCCTACTGATGCTGAAATAAATGCTGTGCTTGACATGTTGGCCGAGGATTCTTCTGACGCTATTCCTACTGAGACATTGGCAGTGGCGCCTCTCCCAGAGGTCGGTATAGTCGTGGATGTCCAGAGACCTGTCCGTGCTCGCTCGAAGCGTCCCCGCCGAACCAATCAGACTGATCTTTCTGTTGATGAGCAGAAAAAGAAGAAGAGACGTATCCGGCGAGTATCTAGTTTGAATCAGGGTGCTGGTCCCTCGGCTCCTGCTGATGAGGAGGTTCCTGCATCTGAATTTGCTGATGCTGATCCCAATGGGTGTGGTCCATCTGTTGCTGATCCCAATGGGTGTGGTGCCGGTGTTGCTGATGAAGATGACGAAGAGGAAGAGGATGAGGTTCCTTTGATTCGAAAGAACAGTCGGCAATTCCTCGCCAGTGGGGAAAGTAGTGGGGTTCCCTCCCCGGCCTTATCTGCTCTTGTTGGTCTGCAAAACATATCCCTGGCCGACTTTGATCAAACTCTCGAGGATATGGTCCCAGAGGACTTGTTATCAGGGCCAGTGGACGATGCTGCGACGGAAACCTGTGGTGCTCTGCCGGACGCTGGGTTGAGGTCGTCCCGTGCCTCGTCAACCTTAGAGCACGATCTTGAGGGACGGGATGTTAACTTGGATTGTCCTGATCCCATGGAAATAACCGAGGGCCCGCTAACCTTGGAGACGGTTACTGCTGAAAATTTGGACCCCAAGGATGGTGTCGATACATGTCCAGCCCCCGAGGGTGTCGTGGGGGACGACTTAGCCCAGGTGAAGAGTGCAAGCTACTGCCCAGCCCCCGAGGGTATTGCCGGGGATAACCCGGCTCAAGTGGGCAGTGCCGACTATGGCCCGGTCCCTGGGGATGCCCAGACAGGATCTCCCTCCGGCACTTCCATGAACGTTCATGCTGGGTCACCTCCACACTCTGGCTGCATGGTGGTGGCCCAAACTTCAGACCGGGGCGTCGCTTTAGAGGGCAGCGTCCCCGTTGATCGAGTATCCGGTTATGCTGAAGGAGATGAACTGATTCCCACTGTTCCATTGCATGCTGCTTCGGGTGATGACCTTGCGCCTGGTTATCATCTGATTTCTCCTGACTTGGGGATCCCTTCGTTCTTCTCCACCCTCCAGGTACTGTGCTGTTTCTTAGCTTGATTTTTACATTGCCTGAACTCTTGCCATTATGCTCATCTGCTCTCCTCATCAGACTTTTGTGGATGGGGTGGCCACCCAGCTGAAATTGCACGGTGCTCCTATTCCAGAAGTGGCTTCATCTTTTCCATGTTGGAATCCAGTGTTACTTCGTCGTCGTGTATCCGAGTTGGAGGCGATTAACGCTGGTTAGTGCCCTTTTTCTTTTCTTCGCGTTTGTTGTGGACTGCTTGACCTTCTGACCTTGTTTTGTTTGATACCCTCTTACTAGGAATGACTCGGCAGACTGCACTTCTTGAGGAGAAACATTCTCAGAATCGAGCTGAATTGACTCAGCGATGTACTGATCTTGAGGAAAAGTATTCTCAAAGTCAGATTGAACTGAGTCAGGTTTCTGCTGCCTTGGATGATGCCAATGCGTTGAGTTCTTCTCTACATGCCCAGCTTGACTCTGAAAAGGTGATATGTGAAACTGCACTTTTTTCTTGCCGTGCTCATATTGTTTGCCTGGTTTTCTGAAAGAACTGATTTGCGCTTGCAGGAGGAAAAACGCATCCTTGCCGCTTCTCGAGACAACCTTGATAGGTTGTATCGAGATTCTAGCAACTCGCTGACCATCTTGGAGAGAAGTCATCGCTTTTCCATGGAGGAGTTGAACAATCTTCGCTATAAGTTGCAGGAGTCCTTGGATGATGTGATTCGCCTTCGGGAGTTGATATCAGCTAAAGACGTTGTCATCAAGAATCTGCGTGCTTCCAAAAAATCTGTTACCCAGGAGCTAGAGGCTGCCCAGTCGGCTGTCAAGGCTGCTGAAGAAACTTCCAATACTCTGAGAGCCCAACGCGATAGGGCCATGGACAAGGCCATTCGAGCGGGACGAATTCTGATGAGGAGGCCTGGCGTAGTTGTTCCTGAAGATATAAGGGCCGACGTGAACGCCGCCCCTGACTCCTCGAGTCGTCCTTCTTCGTCAACTGTTCCTGGAAAAGACATTGCAAAATAGAGAAAACATTTCGCATGCTCCAAGCGCGCAGCTTGCATGATTGAATATTTGTCAGAGAACACCAGTTTATTTGAGTGACACAGTTATTCTATCATTGTATCAGGATTTTTTAGTTCAATGAGTTTGGTAGTAATGATGCGTGATGACTTATGAATTTTGCATGTGGGATATGGAGATCATCCCCTGAATTAAATAGGCGAGAGCATGTCGCATTGGTTTTAAGCAAGCGCCAATTGGGGTTGATTACTTCGTTAGCTGGGCATAGTGGTCGCCCTGAGTTAAGTAAAGCATGAGCATGTTGCACCGCCTTAAGTCGTTGCCGACTTAAGTCGATTGCTCCGTTAGCAGGGCATAGTGGTCACCCCGAGTTAAGTAAGCGCGAGCATGTTGCACCGCCTTAAGTCGTTGCCGACTTAAGTCGATTGCTCCGTTAGCAGGGCATAGTGGTCACCCCGAGTTAAGTAAGCGTGAGCATGTTGCACCGCCTTAAGTCGTTGCCGACTTAAGTCGATTGCTCCGTTAGCAGGGCATAGTGGTCACCCCGAGTTAAGTAAGCGTGAGCATGTTGTACCGCCTTAAGTCGTTGCCGACTTAAGTCGATTGCTCCGTTGGCAGGGCATAGTGGTCACCCCGAGTTAAGTAAGCGTGCGAGTCAATCGTAAATAAATTGAGTATCCTTGAAACCTTTTCTTTATTGATGACATATTTCCACTTTACAGAGTACATCATTGTTATCCCAGCAGTTTTGAGGTACGGCTAAGGATAAAACTTTCTCAGGTGTTCTATGTTCCAAGAGTTCCCGACTTCCGTGCCGTCCATCTGAGTGAGGCGATATGATCCAGGCCGAGTGACTTCTGCCACTATGAAAGGCCCTTCCCATAAGGGTGATAACTTGTGTCGTCCTTCTCCCGTTAGACTTCGGCGAAGGACGAGCTCCCCCACTGAAAAGGATCGTTGCCGCACAGCCTTGTCGTGATAGCGCCTTAGAGTCTGCTGGTATCTTGCTGACTGGATTACTGCACTTAGCCGTTCTTCTTCGAGTATATCTATGTCCTCTAGTCTGGTGGTCTCAGCTTCTGCTATGCTTTCAAAAATCAGCCTTGGTGCCCCAAACTTGAGATCAGCAGGCAGCACTGCTTCCGACCCATAGACCATGAAGAAAGGAGTGTTTCCATGCAAGGCTCGGCTAGGTTGGGTTCTTAGGCTCCAAACAACATAGGGTAATTCCCTTATCCACTTCCCTGCGAATTTTTCATTCTTATCAAAAATCTTTTTCCTGAGTGCATCCAATATCATCCCGTTAGCCCGCTCAACTTGCCCGTTGGCTCTCGGATGGGCTACAGATGCATACTTGATCTGAATACTTTTTTGCTCGCAGAAATCAAAGAACTCTGAACTTGTGAAGTTGGATCCTAGATCAGTTATGATGCTGTTTGGTATCCCGAATCTGAATATTATATCTTGTATGAATTCCACAGCCTTGGCAGAGGTTAAGGAGGCAATGGGCTTGAATTCTATCCATTTAGTGAATTTGTCAATTGCTACCAACACATGAGTATATCCCCCTTGAGCTTTCTTGAAAGGTCCAATCATATCCAGCCCCCAGCATGCAAAAGGCCAAGTTACTGGTATGGTCTGCAGCTGCTGTGCTGGCAAGTGTTGTTGCTTCGACAGGTATTGGCAAGCTTCGCACCTCTGGACTAACTCGGCTGCATCATTCTTTGCTGTTGGCCAATAGAATCCTGACCTGAAGACCTTCCCAACTAGTGTTCTGGAGGCTGCATGTATCCCACATTGTCCAGCGTGGACCTCTTCTAGTAGTTGATTTCCAGTGGATGGGAGAATGCACTTCATGAAGACGCCTGATGCACCCCTTCTGTATAATGTCTCCCCAATGAGTGTATAATGAGCCGACTGTTTTGCAATGCGCTCCGCCGAGTTCTTATCATCTGGTTCTTCTTCATTCTTTATGTACTTGATGATTGGCCTTCTCCAGTCATCAAGATCTGACTCGGGTTGATTTATGATGTTGCACTCTTCTTCTTGATCCGTTGAGATACTCGGCTGCAGGATTTCTTGCATGAAAACCCCAGGTGGGACCTGAGTTCGACTGGACCCCAGCTTGGATAGTACATCAGCTGCCGTATTCCGATCTCTTTCCACATGATGAAATTCTAAACCCTCGAATTTATCCTCCAGCTTTCGGACGGCGGTGCAGTATCTTCCCATCGAATCATTTGAGCAATCCCACTCCTTATTTATCTGGCTGATAACTACCAGAGAATCCCCGTACACCATTAATCTTTTGACGCCCAGTGATATGGCAATGTTCAATCCATGGATCAAAGCTTCATACTCGGCTGCATTGTTGGAGGCCGGGAATAGCAGCTGGAGGGCGTACTTGAGGTGTTCGCCCCCTGGTGCAGTGAAAAGAATCCCCGCTCCTGCTCCTTGCAGTTTGAGTGAGCCATCAAAATACATTCGCCATACCTCTGCAGTCTCCGGGTTGTCTGGTACTTGTTGTTCAGTCCACTCTGATACGAAATCGACTAGTGCTTGGGTTTTGATGGCAGTGCGAGGCCGAAACTCGATGTCATGAGATCCCAGCTCACAGGCCCACTTGGCTATTCGACCGATGGCCTCCTTGTTGTGAAGAATATCCCCTATTGGAAAACTTGTGACCACTATGACTTTGTGATCGTCAAAGTAGTGACGCAGCTTGCGGGCAGTTAGAAGTACTGCATACAATAGCTTCTGGATTTGAGAATACTTTTTCTTCGAGGGGCCAAGGACTTCACTGATGAAATACACAGGATGTTGTACTGGATAGGCGTGCCCTTCTTCTGCTCGCTCGACTACTAACGCGGTGCTTACCACGTGAGTCGTGCAAGAGATGTACAATAGCAAATCTTCAGCTGGTTGAGTTGATGTAGCTCGTCGAGGTGGTTTCAGTACTGGCGGTGTTGTCAAGAATTTTTTCAGAGCATCTAGAGCTTCTTGTGCTTCTGAAGTCCACTGAAATTTATCCACCTTCTTGAGTAATTTATAAAACGGCAAACCTTTTTCTCCCAGCCTGGATATAAATCTGCTTAAAGCTGCCATGCATCCAGTAAGTCGCTGAACCTTCTTCTGCGATCGAGGTGCTTCCATCTTCATGATAGCTTCAATCTTATCTGGATTAGCTTCAATTCCTCGGTGGCTGACGATAAATCCGAGCAACTTTCCGGCTGGTACCCCAAAAACACATTTCTCGGGATTAAGCTTCTACCTATACCGCCTCAGGCTGTTGAAAACCAGTTGCAAATCTTCGATGAAGTCCTTTGAGTTCTGTGTTTTGATCACCACGTCATCCACATAAGCCTCCACACGCTTGCCCCAGTGATCGGCTAAGCATGTTTGAATAGCTCTCTGGTAAGTCGCTCCAGCGTTCTTAAGGCCAAACGGCATGGAGGTATAACAGAAAGCGCCAAACGGAGTAATGAATGCCGTTTTTTCTTCATCTTCCTTTGCCAGGCTGATCTGATGGTATCCAGAATAACAATCCAAGAAAGACAACATAGAACATCCAGCGGTGGAGTCCACCACCTGATCTATCCTCGGGAGCCCGAAGGGATCCTTCGGACAGTGTTTGTTGAGATCAGTATAATCAACACACATGCGCCAGTCCACTTTATTCTTTTTGAGTACAAGAACAGGATTGGCTAACCATTCAGGATGTAATACTTCTCTAATGAATCCGGCCGCGACCAAGCGAGCTAACTCGGCGCGAATGGCTTCCCTCTTATCAGGCGTGAAACGACGTAATTTCTGTCGAATCGGCCTCGCCTGGGGAAAGACCTTTAGCTTGTGCTCGGCCAGTTCTCTCGGGACTCCCGGCATATCCGCAGGCTGCCATGCGAATACGTCTCGGTTATCTTGCAGAAACTGGACGAGCGCGCTTTCCTATTTGTTGTCCAAACTGGAGCTGATGATGGCCGTCTTGCGCTCATCAGCGAACCCCAGGTTGATTCTTTTAGTTTCTTCAATCGGCCGCATAGAGGTCGCGGTCTGAGCTTCATTCGCCGGTATTGCGAGGTCCTCCTCAGGCTTAGAGTTCGCCATTGCGGAGGGAGCTGTCGACGGCTTGGCGGTGAGGGCTGTTTGGATAGCCACTCGGAAACATTCTGCGGCGCCTTGGAGGTCGGCGCGCACAGTTATGATCCCTTGTGGCCCCGGCATTTTCAGTATCATGTATGTGTAATGCGGAATGGCCATGAATTTGGCCAATCCTGGCCTCCCGATGATGGCGTTGTACCCGCAGTCGAAGTTCGCCACTTCAAACCTCAGGAACTCGGTTCTGTAGTTCTCCGGAGTTCCAAAGGTGACCGGCATGTAGATGTGGCCCAGCGGGTATTCCCCTTCCGTCGGCACGATGCCGAAGAAAGGAGTGTCCGACTCGTGGAGCTCTTTGAGATGAACTCCCAAGCTTTGGAGTGTCCGGGGGAAGGTGATGTTGATGCTGCTCCCCCCGTCCACTAACACCTTTTTCACCCGGCTTTCTCGGATCACCGGATCGACGAGAAGCGGGTACTTGCCCGGATGATCAAAGTTGAGCCATTGATCCGCCCGAGTGAAGGTGATCGGGTGCTCCGACCATCGGTATGGGGCGGGAGGGCCGATGGTCGCTACCAGTATCTGGCGATCGTTGAGCTTCTGCTGTCTTCTGCTCTCCTGTGATCCGTGTCCGCCGAAGATGACGTTGACCTCCCTGTCAACGCGCGGGAAAGCTCCTCCTCCTCCTCCCTCCTCCTGCCGATGGGGTTGTCGTGGTTCATCTGGTCCTCCCCTCGGCGGAGGAGGAGGTAGAGGTTGGAAGGGTCGGCCGTGTCCGACGGAGTGCTTGAAGTCCCGGCAGTTACGAAGAGTGTGTCGCATGTCCTTGTGGTACGGGCACTGGGCGTCGAGGATGTCGTCCAGTGTGCGTTCGCCCCCACGAGGTCCTCCTCGAGCGCGGGCGGCGGGTGGTCCGACGGCGTGTACTTCTTCGCGTGGCCGTTTCTCCCATCGCTTGTCAGGTTGCTGGTTCGCGTCGCGCCGCGGTGCTGCTGGCGCGGGCTTCGCTCCTCCGATGAGGTCCTGGGCTCGCTCGTCGGCGGTGATGTAGAGGTCGGCCTCCCGGAACAGCTCCTCCGAGGTGGTCGGCGCCCTTTGTAGTATGGCTCGGACAAAAGCCGAGTCATTGGATCCTCGGTAGAAGTCCTCGATTACGGCCGCCTCCGTGACATCGGGGATGCGATTCCTCATGGTTTGAAACCTCTTGAGGTATGATCGGAGAGTCTCGTCCCCCCGGCGCTTGATAGATTTAAGGTCCCACGGCTGCGCCGGCTTGTCGGAGAGGGACTGGAAGTTGGCGGTGAAACGCCGACTGAAGTCTCCCCAGACGTCGATGCAGTGTCGGGGTAGATGTCGTAGCCATTGCAGCGCGTCTTGTCCAAGGACAATGGGCAAATACGCGGTCATCACGTCCTCGGATGCTCCGGCAGCTCGAGCAGCGGTGGTGTAGACGGCTAGCCAACCCCACGGATCCTGCTTAGGTTCATACTTGTCAACATTGGATACCTTGAAGTTGGGAGGCCATTGGATGGCCCTAAGGCGCGGAGTAAGGGCGGACACTCTGCACGTGTCCTCCTGTCGTCGGGGTCGATGCCTGTCCCGGGGAGGGGAGTTGTTGTTGTGGTTCCTCGACCGTCCCCGGGAGGTTCCGCCAGTTGAAGCCGTCGCCGACTCAGTCCTGGTAGCTTGGCTCTGAGTCGGAGCACCGTGATCCCTGTCGTACTCCTCTCGACGACGAATTTCGTTCTCATGCCGCCGTTCCCGCGAAGCGTTGATGGAGCTCCGCGCGTCTCGGCGACTGTTGATGGCGTGTCGTAGATCGTTCGGTGGGTGAGCAAGCGGTAGGAGATGGTTGGCCGCCTGGGTGAACAGTCGTCGGTAACCGTCGGCGTCAGGAGTCCGAAGAAGTCCTTCCGCTATCCGAGCCAACACTCCTCCGACTTCGCTCGGCGTGTTCATGGCTCGGGCGAAGTCAGGGTTCAGGTTACGCCCGAAGAGTGGATTCTCACGACATTGCCTTGTATCCCGCTCAGCCTGCTCCTGAGCTCGTCGGCGATCACGTCGTCGGGAGTTCCTTCGCTCTCTGAAGACGCGTTCCTCCGGGGTTTCTCCTACCTCCGAGACCTCGTCTCGCGAGACAGGTTGTTCCGGATTCCGCTCTCCGGCCGCGTGATGTCGTCGAACATTCCTGCGCCGGTTCCTCCGTCGACGGGACTCTCGCTGAGGCGGTTCTTCCCCGGGCACAGTCGGCTCGTCGTCGGAGATGGTTGGCGATTCTGCCCTTCCGATGAAAAGGACGTCGGGGTAGAACGACGCTGCCGGCGTGGTGATCTTCTTCCGGAAAGCTGGAGGTTGCGCTTCTCCGGTATTTTCGGAGTTTGTTGAGGAAGACTCCTTTTTTGGTGGATCCGCAACACGGTGCAGAATTCCTTCTTCGTCCGCTACGAACGAGATTGTTCCGAAGCAGAACATAGATCCGGGGCGCAGGGTGATCTTGTTGTAGAAGGAGATGGCCATTGAGCTAGCTTGGATTGTCAACACACCCCCTACCTGGCGCGCCAGCTGTCGGTGTTTAGGGTCCGACCGCACACCCGGGGTTGCCCCTCAAGGTGTTTTTGGGAGTAGGACGGTGTCGACAACTGTAGCAAAATGGTTCGTGCCGGTCGCACGAGGGACAGTGGACAAGGTTTACAGGTTCGGGCCGCTTAGAGATGCGTAACACCCTACGTCCTGATGAGTATGCTTGGTGGATGTGATTACAAGAGAGCTCTCTGGATCGAGAATACAGAGAGTTGATGTGGGAGGCTAAGTGATGGGTCGATCGTTCTGAAGGGGTGCCCCCTAGGCCTTATATACTCGACCGTGGGGCAGTACACATGATGAGATAACAACGAGTAGCTAAAAGATAGTGAACCTCTCGAGATTATCCCCTACGTAACTCTCGCCGACTTATCCTCACGCGGCTTCGCTGCATGAAGGCCCCGACGCGGGAAAGTCGGATCTCTGTTGCGGCCAATGGCTCGGCGCTATGGGCCGTCCGGGTTTGCACCAATCCGGCCCTATGTCGCTCCGCGTTGCTGGTCGTCTTTCCCCAGGCCCACAAAAGAATAACCTTACGATTTATTGGGCCCTTGGGCCTTTCGTGAGGTCCTTTACTCTTTTGGTGGACCCGGGGGATATCTATCCCCCACAGAAAGTCACCTAGAGGTGGGGTGAATAGGGCGAAACTGAAATTTACAAAGTTAAACATAACTACAAGCCGGATTAGCGTTAGAAATATAAACGAGTCCGAGAGAGAGGGTGGAAAATAAATCGCAAGCAAATAAAGAGTGAGGCACAAGGATTTGTTTTACCGTGGTTCGGTTCTTGCAAACCTACTCCCCATTGAGGTGGTCACAAAGACCGGGTCTCTTTCAACCCTTTCCCTCTCTCAAACGGTCACTTAGACCGAGTGAGCTTCTCTTCTCAATCACACGGGACACTAAGTCCCCGCAAGGACCACCACACAATTGGTGTCTCTTGCCTTGGTTACAATTGAGTGAATCACAAGAACGAATGAGAAAGAAAAGAAGCAATCCAAGCGCAAGAGCTCAAATGAACACAAATGTCACACTCTCTAGTCACTATTTGATTTGGAGTGTTTCCGGACTTGGGAGAGGATTTGATCTCTTTGGTTATGTCTAGAATTGAATGTTATAGCTCTTGTAATGTGTTGGAAGGTGGAAAACTTGGATGCAATGAATGGTGGGGTGGTTGGGGTAATTATAGCCCCAACCACCAAACTAGCCGTTTGGTGGAGGCTGCTGTCGACGGGCGCACCGGACACTGTCCGGTGCGCCAGCCACGTCACCCGGCCGTTAGGGTTCGACCGTTGGAGCTCTGACAGGTGGGGTCTTCTGGTTGTCCGGTGGTGCACCGGACAAGTACTGTAGACTGTCCGGTGCGCCTTCTGACGCTGCTCTGACTCTGGCGCGCACTGTAGCGCATTGAATGCGGTTGCAGTCGACCGTTGGCGCTGAAGTATCGTTGCTCCGCTGGCACACCGGACAGTCCGGTGTGCCACCGGACGGTCCGGTGAATTATAGCGGAGCGCCCTCTGATTAACCTGAAGGTGACGAGTTTGGAGCTGAGTTCTCTGGTACACCGGACACTGTCCGGTGATGCACCGGACAGTCCGGTGCGCCAGACCAGGGCACACTTCGGTTGTCTTTTGCTCTCTTTGTTTGAACCCTTTCTTGGTCTCTTTATTGGTCTATTGTGAACCTTTGGCACCTGTAAAACTTATAATCTAGAGCAAACTAGTTAGTCCAATTATTTGTGTTGGGCAATTCAACCACCAAAATCAATTAGGAAAAGGTGTAAGCCTATTTCCCTTTCAATCTCCCCCTTTTTGGTGATTGATGCCAACACAAACCAAAGCAAATATGGAAGTGCAGAATTGAACTAGTTTGCATAATGTAAGTGCAAAGGTTGCATGGAACGAAACCAATAAATATTACTTACTAGATGCGCATGGATGGATTTTCTTCTTATTAACATTTTGGACCACGCTTGCACCACATGTTTTGTTTTGCAAAATGTTTTGGAAATTCTTTTCAAAGTTCTTTTGCAAATAGTCAAAGGTAAATGAATAAGGTTTTGAGAAGCATTTTCAAGTTATGAAATTTTCTCCCCCTGTTTCAAATGCTTTTCCTTTGACTAAACAAAACTCCCCCTTAATGAAATACTCCTCTTAGTGTTTAAGAGGGTTTTAGATATTAATTTTGAAGAGGGTATACCAATTTGAAATTATATCAAAACAAGATACCAATTGAAAAGCTTCTTTTAATATCAAAAAGACTACAATTTTTGAAATTGGTGGAGGTGCGGTCCTTTTGCTTTGGGCTAATACTCTCTCTCCCTTTGGCATGAATCGCCAAAAATGGATATTTGAGTGAAATATAAGCCCTTTCAAACTACTCTCTCCCCCTTTGGATGGAAGTAAAGAAGTGAAGATTATACCAAAGTTGGAGGGTTAGTGCGGAGAGACGGCGAAGGATGAATGATTCGATGGAGCGGAGTGGAAGCCTTGTCTTCGCCGAAGACTCCTTTTCCCTTTCAATCTATGACTTAGCATGAAATGGACTTGAAACCACATTAGTCATAGCACATGAAAGAGATGATCAAAGGTATATATATAAGCTATGTGTGCAAAACATCAAAAAAATTCCTAAAATCAAGAATATTTAGTTCATGCCTAAGTCTGGTAAATGTTTGTTCATCTAATGGCTTGGTAAAGATATCAGCTAATTGTTCTTTGGTGTTAATATATGCAATCTCGATATCCCCCTTTTGTTGGTGATCCCTTGAGAAATGATACCGAAAGGCTATGTGTTTAGTGCGGCTATGCTCAACGGGATTATCCGCCATGCGGATTGCACTCTCATTATCACATAGAAGAGGAACTTTGGTTAATTTGTAACCATA
This sequence comes from Zea luxurians, assembly GCA_029449295.1. Classification (NCBI taxonomy): domain Eukaryota; kingdom Viridiplantae; phylum Streptophyta; class Magnoliopsida; order Poales; family Poaceae; genus Zea; species Zea luxurians. Next base: position 177,308,705 of record JAOPSE010000004.1, on the reverse strand, counting down.
GTCCCTGAGGGTTTGCCTCATCCAAATCAATTGCGCTCAACAATGGCCTACGGCAATATACTCGGCTTCGGCGGTTGAAAGAGCCACAGAATTTTGCTTCTTTGAAGCCCGAGACACCAGAGATCTTCCCAAGAACTGGCAAGTCCCCGATGTGCTCTTTCTATTAATTTTGCACCCTACCCAATCAGCATCGGAATAACCAATTAAATCAAATGTGGATCCCCTGGGGTACCAAAGGCCAAACTTAGGAGTAGAAACTAAATATCTCAAGATTCGTTTTACGGCCCTAAGGTGAGCTTCCTTAGGATCGGCTTGGAATCTTGCACACATGCATACGGAAAGCATAATATCCGGTCGTGAAGCACATAAATAGAGTAAAGAATCTATCATCGACCGGTATACCTTTTGATCTACGGATTTACCTCCCGTGTCGAGGTCGAGATGCCCATTGGTTCCCATGGGTGTCTTGATGGGCTTGGCGTCCTTCATCCCAAACTTGGTTAGAATGTCTTGAATGTACTTCGTTTGGCTAATGAAGGTTCCCTCTTAGAGTTGCTTGACTTGGAATCCTAGAAAATACTTCAACTCCCCCATCATTGACATCTCGAATTTTGAGTCATGATCCTACTAAACTCTTCACATGTAGATTCGTTAGTAGACCCAAATATGATATCATCAACATAAATTTGGCATACAAACAGATCATTTTCAAGTGTTTTAGTAAAGAGTGTAGGATCGGCTTTTCCGACTTTGAATCCATTAGCAATAAGAAAATCTCTTAGGCATTCATACCATGCTCTTGGGGCTTGCTTGAGCCCATAAAGCGCCTTAGAGAGTTTATAAACATGATTAGGGTACTCACTGTCTTCAAAGCCGGGAGGTTGCTCAACATAGACCTCTTCCTTGATTGGTCCATTGAGGAAGGCACTTTTCATGTCCATTTGATAAAGCTTGAAGCCATGGTAAGTAGCATAGGCAAGTAAAATGTGAATTGACTCAAGCCTAGCTACGGGTGCATAGGTTTCACCGAAATCCAAACCTTCGACTTATGAATATCCCTTGGCCACAAGTCGGGCTTTGTTCCTTGTCACCACACCATGCTCGTCTTGCTTGTTGCGGAAGACCCACTTGGTTCCTACAACATTTTGGTTAGGACGTGGAACTAACTGTCATACCTCATTCCTCATGAAGTTGTTGAGCTCCTCTTACATCGCCATCACCCAATCCGAATCTTGAAGTGCTTCCTCTCCCCTGTGTGGCTCAATAGAGGAAACAAAAGAGTAATGCTCGCAAAAATGTGCAACACGAGATCTAGTGGTTACCCCCTTATGAATGTCGCCGAGGATGGTGTTGATGGGGTGATCTCGTTGGATTGCTTGATGGACTCTTGGGTGTGGCGGCCTTGTAGCTTGCTCATCCTCCTTGTCTTGATCAATTGCATCTCCCCCTTGATTATTGCCGTCTTCTTGAGGTGTCTCATCTACTTGATCTTATTTTTCATCATCTAGAGCCTCATCCTCATCTTGAGTTGGTGGAGATGCTTGCATGGAGGAGGATGGTTGATCTTGTGCTTGAATGGGCTCTTCGGATTCCTTAGGACACACATCCCCAATGGACATGTTCCTTAGCGCGACACACGAAGCCTCTTCATCATCTAATTCATCAAGATCAACTTGCTCTACTTGAGAGCCGTTAGTCTCATCAAATACAATGTCACAAGAAACTTCAACTAGTCCAGTGGACTTGTTAAAGACTCTATATGCCCTTGTGTTTGAATCATATCCTAGTAAAAAGCCTTCTACAGCCTTATGAGCAAATTTGGACTTTCTACCTCTTTTAACAAGAATAAAACATTTGCTACCAAAGACTCTAAAATATGAAACATTTAGCTTTTTACCGGTGAGGAATTCGTAATATGTCTTCTTGAGGATTCAGTGAAGATACAACCGGTTGATGGCGTAGCAAGCGGTGTTGACCGCCTCGGCCCAAAACCGATCCAAAGTCTTGTACTCATCAAACATGGTTCTTACCATGTCCAATAGAGTTCTATTCTTCCTCTCCACTACACCATTTTGTTGTGGCATGTAGGGAGAAGAGAACTCATGCTTGATGCCCTCCTCCTCAAGGAAGCCTTCTATTTGTGAATTCTTGAACTTCGTCCCATTATCGCTTCTAATTTTCTTGATCCTTAAGCCGAACTCATTTTGAGCTCGTCTCAAGAATCCCTTTAAGGTCTCTTGGGTTTGAGATTTTTCCTGTAAAAAGAATACCCAAGTGAAGCGAGAATAGTCATCCACAATAACAAGACAGTAGTTGCTCCCGCCGATGCTTATGTAAGCGGTCGGGCCAAATAGGTCCATGTGGAGGAGCTCGAGTGGCCTGTCAGTCGTCAAGATGTTCTTATGTGGATGATGAACACCAACTTGCTTCCCTGCTTAGCATGCGCTACAGATCATGTGTTTCTCAAAATGCACATTTGTTAGTCCCAAAATGTGCTCTCCCTTTAGAAGCTTGTGAAGATTCTTCATCCCAACATGAGCTAGTCGGCGATGCTAGAGCCAACCCATGTTAGTCTTAGCAATTAAGCAAGTGTCGAGTTCAGCTCTATTGAAATCAACTAAGTATAGCTGACCCTCTAACACTCCCTTAAAAGCTACTGAATCATCACTTCTTCTAAAGACAGTAACACATGTATCCGTGAAAAGACAGTTGTAACCCATTTTACATAATTGAGATACAGAGAGCAAGTTGTAATCTAAAGAATCTATAAGAAAAACATTGGAAATAGAATGGTCAGGTGATATAGCAATTTTACCCAATCCTTTGACCAAACCTTGATTTACATCCCCGAATGTGATAGCTCGTTGGGGATCTTGGTTTTTCTCATAGGAGGAGAACATCTTTTTCTCCCCTGTCATATGGTTTGTGCACCCGCTGTCAATGATCCAACCTGAGCCCCCGGATGCATAAACCTACAAAACAAGTTTAGTTCTTGATTTTAGGTACCCAAATAGTTTTGGGTCCTTTGACATTAGACACAAGAACTTTGGGTACCCAAACACAAGTCTTTGATCCCTTGTGCTTGTCCCCAACATACTTGGCAACTACTTTGCCAGATTTGTTAGTCAAAACATAAGATGCATCAAAGGTTTTAAATGAAATACTAGGTTCATTTGATGCACTAGGAGTTCTCTTCTTAGGCAATTTAGCATGGGTTGATTGCCTAGAACTAGATGTCTCACTCTTATACATAAAAGCATGATTAGGACCAGAGTGAGACTTCCTAGAATGAATTCTCCTAATCTTATGCTCGGGATAACCGGCAGGGTACAAAATGTAACCCTCGTTATCCTGAGGCATGGGAGCCTTGCCCTTAACAAAGATAGATAATTTTTTAGGAGGGGCATTAAGTTTGACATTGTCTCCCCTTTGTAAGCCAATGTCATTCTTGATGCCAGGGCGTCTCCCACTATAAAGCATACTACGAGCAAATTTAAATTTTTCATTATCTAGCTCATGCTCGGCAATTTTAGCATCTAATTTTGCTATATGATCATTTTGTTGTTTAATTAAAGCCATATGATCATGAATAGCATCAATGTCAACATCTCTACATCTAGTACAAATAGAAACATGCTCAACGGTAGATGTAGAGGGTTTGCAAGAATTTAATTCAACAATCTTAGCATGTAATATGACATTTTCATCTCTAAGACTAGAAATGGAAGCATTGCAAACATTTAATTCACTAGCCTTAGCAATTAATTTTTCATTTTCATTTCTAAGGCTAGCAAGGGAGGTATTCAATTTTTCAATCTTAGCAAGTAAACTAGCATTATCATTTCTAAGATTGGAAATTGAATCATCACAGACATTAGCATCAACCTTAGCAATTAATCTAGCATTCTCATTCCTAAGGTTGGCAATAAAATCATGGCAAGTGCTTAGCTCACTAGTTAATTTTTTCACATTTTTCCATCTCTAGAGCATAAGCATTCTTAACCTTAACATGCTTCTTATTTCCCTTAATTAGGAAGTCCTCTTGGCTATCCAAGAGTTCATCCTTATCATGAATAGTGCTAATTAATTCATTTAACTTCTCCTTCTGTTGCATGTTAAGGTTGGCAAAAAGAGTAAACAAATTATCCTCATCATCACTAGAATTACCCTCATCACTAGAGGTGGCATATTTAGTGGAGGATTTAGATTTAACCTTCTTCTTTTTGTCGTCCTTTGCCATGAGGCACTTGTGGCCGACGTTGGGGAAGAGGAGTCCCTTGTTGACGGCGATGTTGGCGGCGTCCTCGTCGGAGGAGGAGTCGGTGGAGCTCTCGTCGGAGTCCCACTCCCGGCAAATATGGGCATCGCCACCCTTCTTCTTGTAGTATTTCTTCTTCTCCTTTCTTCTCCCCTTCTTATCGTCGCCCCTGTCACTGTCACTAGAAATAGGACATTTTGTTATAAAGTGACCGGGCTTACCACACATGTAGCAAACCTTCTTGGAGCGGGGCTTGTAGTCCTTCCCCCTCCTTTGCTTGAGGATTTGTCGAAAGCTTTTGATGATTAAAGCCATCTCCTTGTTGTCGAGCTTTGAGGCGTCGATGGGGAGCCTACTTGATGTAGACCTCTTCCTTTTTCTCCTCCGTTGCCTTGAATGCGATGGGTTGTGCCTCGGGCGTGGAGGAGGTGTCTTGCTCGATGATTTTCTTTGAGCCTTTAATCATTAGCTCAAAGCACACAAACTTTCCTATGACTTCCTTGGGAGACATTAGCTTGTATCTAGGATCACCTCGAATTAATTGAACTTGCGTAGGGTTAAGAAAAATGAGGGATCTTAGAATAACCTTGACCATCTCATGGTTATCCCATTTGGTGCTCCCGAGGTTGCGCACTTGGTTCACCAAGGTCTTCAAGCGGTTGTACATGGCTTGCGGATCCTCTTCTTGGTGAAGCACGAAGCGACCGAGCTCCCCCTCGATCGTCTCCCGCTTGGTGATCTTGGTCACCTCATCTCCTTCGTGCGCGGTCTTGAGTACGTCCCAAATTTTCTTTGCGCTCTTCAACCCTTGCACCTTATTATACTCCTCTCGACTTAGAGAGGCGAGGAGTATAGTAGTGGCTTGAGAGTTGAAGTGGTGGATTTGGGCCACTTCGTCCGAATCATAGTCTTCATCCCCTACGTATGGTACCTGTACACCAAACTCAACAACGTTCCAAATGCTAGTGTGGAGTGAGGTTAGATGATGCCTCATTTTGTCACTCCACATATTATAATCTTCACCGTCAAAAACCGGTGGTTTGCCTAGTGGAACGGAAAGTAAAGGAGTACGCTTTGAAATACGAGGGTAGCGTAGGGGAATCTTATATACTTCTTGCGCTCATGGCGCTTAGAAGTTATGGACGGCGCATCAGAGCCGGAGGTGGATGGCGATGAAGAATCGGTCTCGTAGTAGACCACTTTCCTCATCTTCTTTTTCTTGTCGCCACTCCGATGCGACTTGAGGGAAGAGGATTCCTTCTCCTTCCCTTTGTTGCGGGACTCTCCCGATGGAGCCTTCCCGTGGCTTGTAGCGGGCTTGTCGCCGGTCTCCATCTCCTTCTTGGCGTGATCTCCCGACATCACTTCGAGCGGTTAGGCTCTAATGAAGCACCGGGTTCTAATACCAATTGAAAGTCGCCTAGAGAGGGGTGAATAGGGCGAAACTGAAATTTACAAAGTTAAACACAACTACAAGCTGGGTTAGCGTTAGAAATATAAACGAGTCCGAGAGAGAGGGTGGAAAACAAATCGCAAGCAAATAAAGAGTGAGACACAAGGATTTATTTTACCGAGGTTCGGTTCTTGCAAACCTATTCCCGTTGAGGTGGTCATAAAGACTGGGTCTCTTTCAACCCTTTCCCTCTCTCAAACGGTCACTTAGACCGAGTGAGCATCTCTTCTCAATCACACGGGACACTAAGTCCCCGCAAGGACCACCACACAATTGGTGTCTCTTGCCTCAGTTACAATTGAGTGAATCACAAGAAAGAATTAGAAAGAAAAGAAGCAATCCAAGCGCAAGAGCTCAAATGAACACAAATGTCACTCTCTCTAGTCACTATTTGATTTGGAGTGATTCCGGACTTGGGAGAGGATTTGATCTCTTTGGTTGTGTCTAGAATTGAATGCTATAGCTCTTGTAATGTGTTGAAAGGTGGAAAACTTGGATGCAATGAATGGTGGGGTGGTTGGGGTATTTATAGCCCCAACCACCAAACTAGCCGTTTGGTGGAGGCTGCTGTAGACGGACGCACCGGACAGTCCGGTGCGCCACCGGACACTATCCGGTGCGCCAGCCACGTCACCCGGCCGTTAGGGTTCGACCGTTGGAGCTCTGACAGGTGGGGTCTTCTGGCTGTCCAGTGGTGCACCGGACAAGTACTGTAGACTGTCCGGTGCGCCTTCTGACGCTGCTCTGACTCTGACGCGCACTATAGCGCATTGAATGCGGTTGCAGTCGACCGTTGGCGCTGAAGTAGCCATTGCTCCGCTGGCACACCGGACAGTCCGGTGCGCCACCGGACGGTCCGGTGAATTATAGCGGAGCGCCCTCTGATTTTCCCGAAGGTGACGAGTTTGGAGCTGAGTTCCCTGGTACACCAGACACTGTCCGGTGCACCAGACCAGGGCACACTTCGGTTGTCTTTTGCTCTCTTTGTTTGAACCCTTTCTTGGTCTCTTTATTTGTCTATTGTGAACCTTTGGGACCTGTAAAACTTATAATCTAAAGCAAACTAGTTAGTCCAATTATTTGTGTTGGGCAATTCAACCACCAAAATCAATTAGGAAAAGGTGTAAGCCTATTTCCCTTTCAAGTACCCCCAACACTCCTAATCACGGCTGGTAAACACCCTCTAACCAACTGACGGGCGCGGTTCAATTCAAGGCTTCGTCTACCCAAGCGACGTGACCTCGCCCGAACCCAGACTCGGGCTGGAACAGTAGTCCTAGACGAGTTCACGCCTCGCCCGGGGGCCTCCTTAGGCAGCGGGCACCTCCTCGGCTCTCCCGAAGCCCGGCTCGGGCAGGCTTCGTTGTGAAGCAACCTTGGCCGGACCGCCTCACCAACCGACCGCTTCACAGGCGCATTCAATGCAGGGGACGTCTAACGTCGTATCCTGACACACGCGCCTCAGTCGGCCAGGACGAAGTGACCGCAGTCACTTCGCCCCTCTCTTTTACTGTCCGATATGACGGGAAAACAGCGCCGCCCGCCCCGCTCCGACTGCCGTGCCAACCACACAGGCGCAGCTGACAACAAGTCACAATCAACCACCGAGTTCGGTCTCGGGTGCAACAGGAAGCTCCGCCTCGCCCGACCTCAACTCTGGCCTCGGGAGGAGGTCTTCGCCTCGCCCGACCTTGGACTTAGCCTCGACCTCGGTCTCGGGAGCAATCGCGTCCTCGCCCAACCCCGGCCTCGGCCTCAAGAGAAGTCTCCACCTCGCCCGACCTTGGGCTCGGACAAACCGCGCCAACAGGGTAGACATCATTACTCTATCCCTAGTTAGCTCAGGCTACAAGGAACAAGACCGGCGTCCCACCTGGCTTACCCCGACGACGGGTAATGATGGTGCCCCGCATGCAACCATGACGCTGGTGGCTCTCAGCCCCTTACGGCAGCAAGGAGACGTCAGCAGGATCCTTGGCGCACTGCCAGCTGTGCTCCTACAGGGCTCAGGCGCTTCTCCAACGGCCACGCTATCATGTGTACAGGGCTCAGGCTCTCCCCTGACAGCCACGTTGGCATGTACACAGGGCTTAGGCAGTTCTCTGCCGGACACGTTAGCGTATAGCTACACCCCCCTTGTACGACTGGCCTCTCTCCTTGCGTCTATAAATGGGAGGTCTAGGACCATCCTGGGAGGGGGGTTCGCGCGGGGAAGGAGTGTCGGGGGACCATAATTAGGGGTACCCTCAAGGCTCCTAATTCTCAGCTGGTAACCCCCATCAACATAAAGCTGCAAAGGCCTGATGGGTGCGATCAAGTCAGGGATCAGTCCATTCGAGGGACTCGATCACGCCTCGCCCGAGCCTAGCCTCGGACAAGGGCAGCTGACCCCGGAGGATCTCCGCCTCGCCCGAGGACCCCCTCCAGCGGCGAACACGTTCCCGGCTCGCCCGAGGCCCTGTCTTTGCCAAGAAGCAACCCCGACCAAATCGCAGGAGCATTTAATGCAAAGGTGGCCTGACACCTTTATCCTCACGCGCGCCCCTCAGCTGACAGAGGCGAAGTGACAGCCGTCACTTCGCCGCTCCACTGGCCGGTCTGACAGAAAGACAGCGTCGCCTGCGCCGCTCCGACTGTGGTGCCACTTGACAGAGTGAGGCTGACAGGCAGTCAGGCCCGGCCGCACACCATAGGAAACTCCACTCCGCCCGACCAGGGCTCGGACTCGGGCTAAGCCCCGGAAGACGGCGAACTCCGCTCCGCCCGACCCAGGGCTCGGACTCGGGCAAAGCCCCAGAAGACGGCGAACTCCGCTCCGCCCGACCCAGGGCTCGGACTCGGGCAAAGTCCCGGAAGACGGCGAACTCCGCTCCGCCCGACCTAGGGCTCGGACTTGGGCTAAGCCCCGGAAGACGGCGAACTCCGCTCCGCCCGACCAGGGCTCGGACTCGGGCTAAGCCCCGGAAGACGGCGAACTCCACTCCGCCCGACCCAGGGCTCGGACTCGGGCAAAGCCCCGGAAGACGGCGAACTCCGCTCCGCCCGACCCAGGGCTCGGACTTGGGCTAAGCCCCAGAAGATGGTGAACTCCGCTCCGCCCAACCCAGGGCTCGGACTTGGGCTAAGCCCCGGAAGACGGCGAACTCCGCTCCGCCCGACCCAGGGCTCGGACTCGGCCTCGGCCACGGAAGACGGACTCGACCTCGACCTCGGAGGAGCCTCCACATCGCCCAACCTAGGGCGCGGACCGGTCACGTCAATATGAGGCGCCATCATTACCCTACTCCAAGCTGACTCAGGCTACGGGGAACAAGACCGACGTCCCATCTGGCTCGCTCCGCCAGATAGGCGATGATGGCACCCTGCACGTTCCCTGACGATGGCGGCTCTCGGCCCCCTTACGAAAGCAAGAGGACGTCAGCAAGGACTCGACGGCCCCGACAGCTGTCCCTCCGCCAGGCTCCAGCACTCCTCCGACGGCCACGACATCACACAAACCGGGCGCCAAAATCTCTCCAGCCGCCACGATGACGTGTACTTAGGGCACTAGCTCTCCTCCGCTAGACACGTAGCACTCTGCTACACCCCCCATTGTACACCTAGACCCTCTCCTTACGCCTATAAAAGGAAGGGCCAGGGCCCTCTTAGAGAAGGTGGGCCGCACGGGGACGAGGACGGGACGGGCGCTCGCGTAAGGCTGCTCGCTCCTTCCCCCGTGTAGACGCTTGTAACCCCCTACTGCAAGCGCACCCGACCTGGGCGCGGGACGAACACGAAGGCCGCGGGATTTCCACCTCTCTCACGCCCATCTCCGGCCACCTCACTTCCCCCCTTCGTGCTCGGCCTCGCGTCGACCCATCTGGGCTGGGGCACGCGACAACACTTCACTCGTCGGCTCAGGGACCCCCCGGTCTCGAAACGCCAACAGTTGGCGCGCCAGGTAGGGGCCTGCTGTGTGTTGACGAACAGCTTCCCGTCAAGCTCCAGATGGGTAGTCTCCAGCAACCTCTCTGGCCCGGGACGGTGCTCCGTTTCGGGAGCCTTGAGTTCATGTCCCTCGACGGCGGCTATGACATGGTACTCTTTCCACCACCGGGCGACAGCGACAGTGGCGGCCGACAGTCCGCCCGCCGGCGGCGGGATCGACGACATCTTCCCCGCGTGGTGGAAGAACAACCTTCGAGCTCGCCCCATCCTCTTCCCCGTCGACGGAGGAAGAGGAGGCGGGGCAACCAAGGCCTAGCAGGAGGCGGCGCCTCGTCGGCCGTCGAGCAAGTCGACAACGCCAGCACTCCAACGGGGGGCGCGCCGGGCATCAACCTCGCGCTTGAGACGAAGACGAGCGCTGTCTCCCCGCGACGCGTCAATCCCGAGCAAACGGACGATGCCAGCACGCTCGCGAAAGGCTTGCTAGGTGTCGCCCTCGTACCTGAGACGACGGTGCAGTCAGTCCCCGACGTGACCTCATCACCGCCCGTCGACCAAGAGGTACCGACCGATTCCCATCCCACGCCTCTCGGATTTATCCTCGACCCGCCTAGCGGCTCCGCTTTGGCGGACGCCCTCGTAGAGGCGAATCCGAACCTGAAAGTTCCCTTTGACCCGGGAACAGGATCTGGATGTCTCCTAGAGGGGGGTGAATAGGCGAATAAAACTTATCACTTTAAAACTTAAAATCTTACTCTACTCGAAGACTTAGTACGCAGTGGAGTGAGAAGACTCTTCGAGTAGGTTGCAGCGGAATAGAAGATCCTGTCTCAAATGTCCTGCACTTCAAATCAAGCTTATACCACAGATAAGTATTGAAGTGCAGATATAAAGGCGAGTAAGACAGAGAGTCAGGATACAATACAGAACAGAGCATACAGACGCAAGGATTTATCCCGAGGTTCGGCCAAGCCTGAAATGCTTGCCTAGTCCTCGTTGGAGTTAGCCACACCTGGGCTTGGAGTCTATTTCAACTCCTTCCTCCGTTTGCTCAGATCTGTCAGTATGACAGATAGAGCCTTTCACTATTAAGATGAGTTACAACAACACCGTGGCTGCTTACAAACTTCTCGGCAGCACCTCGGTAGAGTAACGATGCGCTCAAGACCTTGCTCTAGCTCTTAGCAGCACTTTTCCTCTCTCTAAAGGCTTATAGTTGTGCCTTCTACACAAACTATAGAGTTACACACAAGAGGGAGAGTGAGAATTGATTCCAGTGGAGTCTACACTTGTTGGCTGCACTTGTACTTTTGCTTGAGGCGCCTAGGGGTCCCTTATATAGGCACAAGGAGCCTAGGAGCCGTTGGACTTCATTTGGAAGGCAATATTAGCTTTCTGTCGGGTGGTGCACCGGACAGTCCGGTGCACCACCGGACACTGTCCGGTGCCTGATCTCCTTCTATAAATGGAGTAGTCGACCGTTGCAGTCCTGGAGCCGATGGCGCACCGGACACTGTCCGGTGCACACCGGACAGTCCGGTGCCCCCATCTGACCGTTGGCTTGTCCACGCGTCCCGCGCAGATTGTGCGGCCGACCGTTGGCCCAGCCGACCGTTGGCTCACCGGACAGTCCGGTGCACCACCGGACAGTCCGGTGAATTATAGCCGAACGTCGCCAGACTCCTCCCGAGAGCGGCCTGTTCATCGGGGTTCAACCTGGCGCACCGGACACTGTCCGGTGCACCAGTCCGGTGTGCCAGACTGAGCTGAGTCTTGGCTGAACACAGCCAAGCCATTTGCACCTCTTTCCTTTTCTTCTTCCTCCTTCTCTTAATTATTACATCTATAGCACTTCACATGCTTGAGCTTTGATGTTGGACTCATAAATCATCAAGTCGGCTTGACTTGATCTAGATTGATATTTTTTAGCTCCAACATCCTGCAAAGGTCACATAGAACATCTCCAAACATAGGAACAACCCAAACTAAAGATTAAGGTGAACTTAGCTCTTTTGGGCTGCTTCCAGTTCTGGTTTTGACACTTGTTCTCCTTCTAGTGACCTTGATCTCCTTCTTAGAGCTTGATCTTGAGCCTTATGACTTACACCACATAACTGTAGCTGTTTCCTCATTGGCTGTAAGTCACGTCCTTATGTAGTGATCCTTGGTGTGTTATAGCTCTTCTCAACTCGATCACCCTTGACTTTGCAAGCCTTCTTCTTCACCCTTGGCTTTGGGTTCCTCAGCCTCCTTGACCTTCTCCCGTGCACTTGGTACCTCGAAGCTTTTCTTGCCTCCGTCCTTGGCTTGATCAGTTATTTCCGAGCTACGCACCCGAGTCTCACTTTATGCAATGTTCATCTTACTTGTGATGCCCATTATCTATCATCATCTAGTCCTTGGACCATCACACTTGTTCACTTGTGTTGAACCCTGTAGGCTTTACCTTAAGCACCTGTTCAACACTTAGTACACTTGTTAGTCCTTTAATTGAGTTGTCATCCAAACAACAAAACTCACAAGAGAGCTTTCAATCTCCCCCTTTTTGGTGATTGATGGCAACACAATTAAAGCTTACATAAGAATAAGATTTGAAGCACAAATTTTGAATTCTAAGTTTATAGAATGCTCCCCCTAAATATGTGCTTACTTCAAAAACATAATTTTGGCCTCAGACACCAATTTGCACATACTTAGGCAATTCGAAACATTTCTATACCTTAGCACTTATTAGGATGCATTGTCAAGAATCAAACCATGATGCTATAACACACAAATGCACATAATCAGAGTTAAACACCATTCAATTTAGTGGATCAACCTACCACTATTCATCATTAAGATACCAATTTAAACTAATACCAATTTAAACTAATTTAAAGCAATCTTAAAGCGCCATTAACATCTTAAAGCACCATTAACCACATGACTATCTATTACACTATAGAAGCCAAATAATTCATCACAACGGAAACACTAGTCCATATGATGCAACACATATAATACTGCAAGAAGCATACACACAGCGGAAACACTAGTCCATATGATGCAACACATATAATACTGCAAGAAGCATACACACTTGGCAAAGCTCAAACTAACACATCACCCCTTAGGATAAGCTTTCCTCTCATGTTGAGATAAGCTTTAATACACAAATTCTCCCCCTTTGACATCAAACACCAAAAACCATACTCAAGCAAGAACATTGGATGATGTCAAGGGACAGCAGGGTGTCAAGGAGGTAAAACGACTATCAAAACTCCCCCTTACTTATTGAACATATGCACTATCAACATTTAGGTAAGATACATATATGCAAAAAGATTAATACTTCCTTTTGTACCTTTACCATGTTGTAGTGTACTTCCCACCTTGAAAGTATTTAATCTCTCGAGAGCTTCTCCATACTTGTGCCTGATTCTTTCTCCTAACTTTTTCTTGTTGCTAAGACACCAAACTTAGAACAAGTTATAGTATTGGGCACAAGAATAAACTTCTATTCTAATGATTATCAAAAGATGTCAATTGAAGCAAACTATCATGGCTACCAATTGAGAGATACCAATTGCAAAGTTCATTTATTATCATAGCTTTATGATATTTAAGAATAAGCATCTATTATCACCAGATATTATAGAGCATGAGCAATCTAAAAATATGTACTTACTCACGACTTGAGATACCAATTTCTAGACTTACAGAGGTACCCAAGTCCTGATTGCTCCATTTCTTGCTTATCTTCTCTTTTCCACCTAGAGACTATACAGGATTCCTCAAGAAACAGTTAGTCTCAAAAGACACAAGTTATGTGTGCTCCCCCTCAAGTTGTGCATCAATTATTTGAATGACTTGCACTTTGCACATTCTAGCTTCCTTAGAACTAGAGGGGATCACAACATACCTTGGTCAAGGCATACTATATCACTTTCATCACACAAAGATGCCAATATGAATATCAAATGAAAAACCACTTAACACCAATTGAAGGCTAAATGAAAGGTTGATTAAATACAACAATGCATGCCTCAGTGGCACCTAAGCCAATTGAATACTCACAGGAAGTATAACATTTACACGCAACTTAGACATGCTTCATACTTAACTATCATTGCATCACATATACTAATTGAAAAACAACATGATCATGTCTAAGCACATCATAGTTAAGAAGATTCTTTAGGTACACCAAAAGAAACAACATTTTAATGCATAAGTCTTCTAAGCCACGATACTACCAATGAAATGCAAGATCACAGCTATGATCACTATCAATGGAACTTCAAGATATTCAATAAAATTGCACAGTTCCATTTTCCATACCTTTGCCTTTATGAGAGCACTTGTTATCACCAATTCAGGGCTCCTTTTGCTCATGCACCTCATAGCTCAAAAAGGGCACGACATGGATTTGAAATTCACACAATACCAAACTAGGGTAATCATGTGAACATGGACTAAACAAAATGTCATATTTGCACATAGCATGACTTACAAAAAGTTACAGGTTTATCCATATTCACCAAGAGAGTTAATCGTTGTGGATATAACAAATGAAAGAGCTACCCATGAATGATTCAAAAGATATATCCTATATAGCACCAGTCATGATTAAGCAAACATCATTATGATTCGTTTAACACAGGCAATCATAAAGCATAACTACTCCAAAGACAGGTAGCACAACAAGCCAACTTAAGAGCAATACTAAATTGCAATTATGTACTTAAAATACACGGGGTACTGTCCTTTGGAGAGTAAGTTGTAGATTCTCATCAAAGTCCTTTACTTGATTCACCAATAATGATTAAGGACCTATACACCTTATTTCACTTGAGATGAACATGGGATTAGTGTCTCACAATAATTCAACCTTGGGTCAATAAACACCAAAACAATTAACAGCTTAAGCATAGAGTGTTAGATAACCGTCTTAAGCTCTCCCATGGTCTCCAGTCCATCTCAAGGCACCTGCATGGTCTAGTTAGCACAGTTTGGTACCCATCTCGGGATGGGTCCATGACGTTCACTTAAAAGTGCCTTTGGTACCCAAATTGCCTTTGTGCTAGTTCTAGGTGATCTCGTTATAGATCTAGCACAAGTGTATGATTTGGGTCTCCTACGCGAATAAACTTGAGACAAATTCACTTGCTTAGGAATCTTACCTTTATCACATACCTTTGATATATGACCCTGCTCACCACACTTGTAGCAGAAGTGTCGCTCATCCTGACATGACGCTTGTTGTTTGTCATTTTCCTTGGTGAGGGTCATCTTGGAGGATGCACATCCTTGATTCTTCATGACCGGACATGAAGTGATCGTGTGGTCCTTATTGTTGCATCCAAAACAACTCTTTGTCCCTTCATTCTTGTCTTTGTATGGACAAGATGCGATGAGGTGGCCTATCTCCTTGCATTTGAAGCACCTCCTTTTTCCTCTTCCCTTTTTGTGCTTGAATGACATGGAGAGAAGGTCAGTGCAAACAACATGATTAATTGAATCTTTACCTTTTTCCAAACTCATGTTGATTTCTTCATCTTTAGGAACATTTTTCTCATTGAGCTTGACACTTGCTACAGTTTTTCCTTTCTCAAGCTTCTTCACCACGCGCCCGTGGATATATTGAGAGAGTTGAGCAATGTGTCTTCTCCTCAGTTGTCTTTGCTTCTTGTTCCCACAGAATTTCTTTTGTAACCCTAGGACTTGTTGCTCAATCAATGATTGGCTTTCTTTTGAGCAACAGGGGTTAGCACATGGTGATATACAATTCAAATGCGCACATGTGCGAGAATGAGGTTCACATGAATTTAAGTTTGCAATTATAACCTCATGAGCAACATTAAGCATGATATGGTCATCAACTAGTTTATTATGAGAATATGACAACATATCATACTTTTCACTAAGAGCAAGCTTTTCTAAATTCATTGTTTCTTTTTGTCTCTCAAGCATGGTGTTTTCCATTTTAAGTTGAGCAACACAGGATAAGGCATCATTATTTCTTTGCTCAAATAAAATAGATTCATACCGTTGGACCAAATCATCATGAGAACACTTTAGCTCCTCATGTTCTTTGGTCATCTTCTCCAGGCTGTTGTTGGTTTTGATGAGGGACTCCTCTAGCGTGAGGAGCGTCTCGCCTTGTTCCTTGTTCCTTTTCAACAACTTAATCAAGAGAGCTTTGTCCGCTTTGTTGAGATGGTTGTAGAGACAGCGAATCTCCTCTTCTTCCACATCATTGGTCTCATTTTCCCTGTCATTAATGTCAGTGGAAGCAATATAGGAAAATGTACCTTGTGATGATGAAGATTCATCCTCGCTATCATCCTCATATTCCTCCTCATCATGGCTTTTGTCTCCACCGTCATTGTTAGCAATAAAACATTTATTACTAGTGGAGAACAAACCTGTTGACGAGGTGGATTCATCGTTTGGTGCCCATCTTTCTTGTTCTTCTCCCTTGGACAAGTTAGTATCACACGTAATATAGGGAGTGGGAGCAACACAATTTGCCACAAAATATTTTACTTTAATTCTACTCCATAAATCATGAGCATCAACAAATAAATCACTATCACTACTCATGATGGAAAAATAAGCACTTCTAGAAAGAGAGTCAACTAAGATGTTGCAAGCATGGTGATTTAGAGATAAACATCTTAGTTCTTCATTAGAAGGATTTTTACTAAAATCAGAGGGAAAATACTTCTACTAAAGATCTGTCTCAAATCAGGATCAATATTCATGAAAGCTTTGTAAATAGAGACAGACCAAGATTTGTAATTAGAACCATCGCCTAAAAGAAGTTCTACAGTTACCTCTTGTGACGACATCGTTATCTCCGGACGGCTAAGCCCACACTGGAGAGGCCTAGCTCCGATACCAATTGAAAGTTCCCTTTGACCCAGGAACAGGATCTGGATGTCACCTAGAGGGGGGGTGAATAGGCGAATAAAACTTATCACTTTAAAACTTAAAATCTTACTCTACTCGAAGACTTAGTACGCAGTGGAGTGAGAAGACTCTTCGAGTAGGTTGCAGCGGAATAGAAGATCCTGTCTCAAATGTCCTGCACTTCAAATCAAGCTTATACCACAGATAAGTATTGAAGTGTAGATATAAAGGCGAGTAAGACAGAGAGTCAGGATACAATACAGAACAGAGCACACAGACGCAAGGATTTATCCCGAGGTTCGGCCAAGCCTGAAATGCTTGCCTAGTCCTCGTTGGAGTTAGCCACACCTGGGCTTGGAGTCTATTTCAACTCCTTCCTCCGTTTGCTCAGATCTGTCAGTATGACAGATAGAGCCTTTCACTATTGAGATGAGTTACAACAACACCGTGGCTGCTTACAAACTTCTCGGCAGCACCTCGGTAGAGTAACGATAAGCTCAAGACCTTGCTCTAGCTCTTAGCAGCACTTTTCCTCTCTCTAAAGGCTTATAGTTGTGCCTTCTACACAAACTATAGAGTTACACACAAGAGGGAGAGTGAGAATTGATTCCAGTGGAGTCTACACTTGTTGGCTGCACTTGTACTTTTGCTTGAGGCGCCTAGGGATCCCTTATATAGGCACAAGGAGCCTAGGAGCCGTTGGACTTCATTTGGAAGGCAATATCAGCTTTTTGTCGGGTGGTGCACCGGACAGTCCGGTGCACCACCGGACACTGTCCGGTGCCTGATCTCCTTCCATAAATGGAGCAGTCGACCGTTGCAGTCCTGGAGCCGTTGGCGCACCGGACACTGTCCGGTGCACACCGGATAGTCCGGTGCCCCCATCTGACCGTTGGCTTGTCCACGCGTCCCGCGCAGATTGCGCGGCCGACCGTTGGCTCACCGGACAGTCCGGTGCACCACCGGACAGTCCGGTGAATTATAGCCGAACGTCGCCAGACTCCTCCCGAGAGCGGCCTGTTCACCGGGGTTCAACCTGGCGCACCGGACACTGTCCGGTGCACCACCGGACAGTCCAGTGTGCCAGACTGAGCTGAGTCTTGGCTGAACACAGCCAAGCCATTTGCACCTCTTTCCTTTTCTTCTTCCTCCTTCTCTTAATTATTACATCTATAGCACTTCACATGCTTGAGCTTTGATGTTGGACTCATAAATCATCAAGTCGGCTTGACTTGATCTAGATTGATATTTCTTAGCTCCAACATCCTGCAAAGGTCACATAGAACATCTCCAAACATAGGAACAACCCAAACTAAAGATTAAGGTGAACTTAGCTCTTTTGGGCTGCTTCCAGTTCTGGTTTTGACACTTGTTCTCCTTCTAGTGACCTTGATCTCCTTCTTAGAGCTTGATCTTGAGCCTTATGATTTACACCACATAACTGTAGCTGTTTCCTCATTGGCTGTAAGTTACGTCCTTATGTAGTGATCCTTGGTGTGTTATAGCTCTTCTCAACTCGATCACCCTTGACTTTGCAAGCCTTCTTCTTCACCCTTGGCTTTGGGTTCCTCAGCCTCCTTGACCTTCTCCCGTGCACTTGGTACCTCGAAGCTTTTCTTGCCTCCGTCCTTGGCTTGATCAATTATTTCCGAGCTACGCACCCGAGTCTCACTTTATGCAATGTTCATCTTACTTGTGATGCCCATTATCTATCATCATCTAGTCCTTGGACCATCACACTTGTTCACTTGTGTTGAACCCTGTAGGCTTTACCTTAAGCACCTGTTCAACACTTAGTACACTTGTTAGTCCTTTAATTGAGTTGTCATCCAAACACCAAAACTCACAAGAGAGCTTTCAGAACCCCCTGGGGTTTCGTATGCAATCACCTTGGGACCGGCTGACGGACGTCTCGACCTACGGGCCCTCTGGGTCCGAGGGAGACGACGAGCCCAACGTCTGTTGGGATTTCTCCGGACTTGGCAACCCCAGTGCCATGCGGGGCTTCATGACCGCATGCGACTACTGCCTTTCCGACTGTTCCGACGGTAGCCGTAGCCTCGGCGACGAGGACTGCGGCCCGAGCCGCGAATGTTTCCACGTCGATCTAGGGGGTCCCTCCGAAGGCAACCATCTCGGCTTGCCGGAGGACGATGATCTCCCTAGGCCGGTGCCTCGCGTTGACATCCCGCGGGAGCTAGCTGTGGTCCCCATTCCAGCGGGGGGTCACGACCCACAACTTGAGCAAATCTGCGGGGTGCAGGACAAGCTCGACGAGGGAGCAGGAGCGCTTGAGCCAGTCCGCCGGGACGTCGGGCAGGCATGGGCGGGCCAACCTCCGGCCGGAGAAATGTGTCATCTACCCCAGGGCTTCCAGCACCGCATCGCCGACAATGTCAGGGTCAGGTCGCCACCCGCATCCAGTGGGGTCGGCCAGAACCTGGCTGCAGCAGCGATGCTCCTCCGCGCGATGCCGGAGCCATCAACCACCGAAGGGCGGCGAATCCAGGGAGAGCTCAAGGATCTCCTGGAAGGCGCCGCGGTCCGACGGGCCGAGAGCTCCGCCTCCCGAAGGCAGGGGTACTGATGCGTCACGATGCCCGATCTTCACGACGTAGGATCAATCTTCAGATAACTAGCTTCAAAGAAGCCAAGATAACTTGCTGCAAGCAGCGATAACTAGTGCAACCTGACAAATAAAACTCGAAGCCAACCACCGTCTTTAACCGGCAGCCTGAATCGAGGATTCGCCCAACCACACTCTCAAAGAACCAACCAACACAGCCTACAATCAATCGAGGAGACCTCGAAGGGAGTAGGAGCACCAATTGGGAGCGGATGAAGCCGCCGCTTCTGCAATCCCGCGAAGGAATTCACAGGAGCAAAGGGGTAGAGATCACTCTCAATATTTGTTAGCACACAGCTGAACAAAGGGGTTCTGTTTTAGATTATCATAAGCTGCCTTACATCATAGACATAGGGGGGTATTTATACTAGTAACAACCAGCCTTAGCGAGGTATAAACACAAAACAAAAGTATTTTCACGAGCTAATGTGAAGGAGCCTCTTCGGGAGATCTGCAAAGCTGATTTCCGTGTGGCTGTTTGACTTCTGCGCAGCCTTCAGTATTTTGACAATAACTTCTTCTAGGAATCTTCAAATGACGTGGGACTGGTTGCATTGGAAAGCTAACTTGATAAGCTTTCTCACCATATATAGCATGCTTAATGAAACTTCGTAGAATGATGCAGTTTAATACGAAAACTTGGTCATCAAGCAGACTGTTGACCTTCTGACCAGTCAGCACTAAAGTAGGTCGGCTGCCTTTCTGGTAGATGTGGTTAAGTCGGCTTTAGAATCATTGGAAACTAGACTTCAAGAGCTTTCCAAAAAGTACTTATGGGCCTTCATAGCTTTTGGGAATCAAAAGATATGACTGTTTCTTCTGGACGGTTCTGTAGCGCTGGACTCACTCGGACATAGCTCTTCTTGCTGATTTGCCCTTGATATGTTTTGTCCTTCCTCTTTGGTGAACCTAAGTAATATCAACATACACGACTTAGGTAGCATAAAGTTCTCATTAGTATTTAATTGAAATTCATAAAGTAGCGCGTGCACCTCTTGCTGTAGCTTCTTAGCTCGGCTACGTGTAATTGGTCCATCAAAGACTAGCGCGTGCACCTCTTGCTGTATCTTCTTAGCTCGGCTACGTGTAATTGGTCCATCAAAGACTCGGGTTGGTGATGATATTGGTTGTACTTGAGTTGATGTAGTATAACTTGGGGGTTGTAATGTGTTGCTTAATGGCGTGGTCATATCATCCTCCTCCCCTTGAAAAGGAGTCGTCCTCGACTCTGAAGTGTCTTCACTTGTAAATGGTAAGAGGTCAGCAACATTGAACGTGTTGCTCACGCCATAGCTCGGTGGAAGATCTATCTTGTATGTATTATCATTGATCTTGGCAAGAACACGAAATGGACCATTCCCTCGTGGCTCCTGCAATAAAAGCAATCTAACCGAAGAATTTGGTACACAAAGTTTGTTAGCTCTAAACAAAAATCCATCATGTATATGATATTTCTCCCAACCTTTTCCATCTTTACAACGAATGTATGGTTCTGAAAATTCAGGATCATCATTATACATTTCTTTCAAATTTTCAAGACCCAAAACTTTTATCTCTAGTTGATTCAACAACACATTCCTTCGAGATAAGGCATCAGTGACCACATTGTCCTTACCTTTCTTATATTTCACAATGTATGGAAATGTTTTGATAAACTCAACCCATTTGGCATGGCGACGGTTTAGTTTGGCTTGCCCTTTCAAATACTTCAAGGCTTCATGTTCGAAATGAATAACAAATTCTTTTGGCCATAAGTAGTGCTGCCATGTTTCAAGCGTTCGGACCAAAGCATACAATTCTTTGTCATACACAGAATAATTTAATTGAGCACCTCCCAATTTTTCACTAAAATATGCTATAGGTTTTCCTTGTTGCATTAAAACTCCTCCTATCCCAATCCCACTAGCATCACATTCTACTTCAAAAGTTTTAGTGAAATCAGGAAGAATAAGTACAGGTTCTTCAGTCAAACGTTTCTTCAATTCTTGAAAAGCATCTTCTTGTGAGTTTCCCCATTTAAATTCAACACCTTTCTTTGTCAATTCATTTAAAGGAGAAGCGATGGTACTGAAATCTCGCACAAATCTTCTATAAAAACCAGCAAGACCATGAAAACTTCTTACTTGACTTACATTCGTTGGAGCTGGCCAATCCTTGATGGCTTTCACCTTGGATTCATCCACCTCTATTCCTTTTGCTGAAACAACAAAGCCAAGAAACACAACATGGTCTGTGCAAAAACTGCACTTCTCAAGATTAGCAAATAATTTCTCCTTTCTAAGCTCATCTAAAACTTGTCGAATGTGTTTCACATGTTCATCAAAAGACTTGCTGTAAATTAGAATATCATCGAAGTAGACAACAACAAATTTTCCAATGAAAGTTCTTAAGACATGGTTCATTAATCTCATAAAAGTACTAGGAGCATTAGTCAACCCAAAGGGCATTACTAACCATTCATACAACCCAAATTTTGTTTTAAATGCAGTCTTCCATTCATCTCTAGTTTTCATTCTTATTTGATGGTATCCACTTCTCAAATCAACTTTAGTAAAAATTGTGGAACCACTTAATTCATCAAGCATATCATCTAGTCGTGGAATAGGATGGCGATAGCGAACGGTAATATTATTTATCGCTCTACAATCAACACACATCCTCCAAGATCCATCTTTCTTAGGTACTAAAATCACAGGAACAGCACAAGGGCTTAAGCTTTCACGAACAAAACCTTTATCAAGAAGTTCTTGTACTTGCCTTTGTATTTCCTTAGTTTCTTCGGGATTGGTTCGATATGGTGGACGGTTAGGAAGTGTAGCCCCTGGAATAAGATCGATTTGATGCTCAATCCCTCGAATTGGAGGTAGTCCAGCCGGTGTTTCTTGTGGAAATACGTCTTCATAGTCCTGCAAAAGATCAGCCACAACACTAGGAAGAGATGTTATGTCGTTAGGAGAAATCAAAACATCTTTGTTCACAAGTACAAAGAGCACTTGATATGGGTTGTTCCTCACTTCTCTCAGCTCGGATTTTGTGGCTAGCATAACTAGGTGTTCTCCCTCTTCCTTCCTTTTATCTTTGGAATTTGGCTTGTAGCACTCACTCACCGAATTGTGGATGGCACTCAATTTCTTTTGCTCTTCTCCTCCTCTACTTGCTGTACTAATTTCAGTTTTCTTTTGTAAGTGTTCAGCCATGATTTGTTGAGGGGTCATAGGCTTGAGTACAAACTTTCTCCCTTTCAGATCTAGCGTGTATTGATTCGTTCTTCCACAATGTTGAGAATATCGGTCATATTGCCAAGGTATTCCTAGCAGCATGTGACACACAGACATGGGTGCAACATCACACTCCACTATGTCAACATACTCTCCAATTTTGAACGGAACTTTCACTTTATAGCCAATCTTGATATCTCCCGATTCATTCAGCCATTGGACATGATATGGATGAGGGTGTCGCTGCAACTTCAAACCAAGCTTTTCAACCATCTCACGACTTGCAAGATTATGACAGCTCCCTCCATCAATGATCACCTTTACTACTTTGTCTTGCACTTTTGCTCGTGTTTGAAAAAGATTATGTCGCTGTCCAATTTCAGCTTCTTTCATTTGAACACTCAAGATTTGTGTAACCACAAGAGTAGTACCATGCTCAAATTCACATCCCGTATGTTCTTCAGATTTATCAATGACATCTTCATTTCCTGCTTCAGCTTCCTCTTCACTAGCTGATGTATATTCTCCATCATCAGTCACAAGGATCACACGATTATTTGGACACTCCTTTATGACATGACCACGACCTCCACACTTGAAGCACTGAATACCACTACTCTTGGCTGTTGAACCCACTGACGTTGAAGTGGAGGCTGCTGGTTTATAACTCGTGTTTGGAGCAGCACCGTTCTTTCCACTAGAATTGCCTTGAATATTGGATCGCAAGCCTCCAGTTGAACCTTTTGTTGCTGAGGATGCAACAGTAAACCTTGAGATCGATTTGCTTCCTCCAGTCATGGTTCGTGCACCATATGACAAGGGCTTGCTGCTCTTAGCATCTTGTTGCAGCTGGCGTTCAGCTTTGGTGGCTTGATGTACCAAATCAATAAGACTTTGGTACGGCTGAAACTCAACAATACGCTGAATGTTGCGGTGTAACCCAGCCATGAAACGTGCAATGGTTTGCTCTTCGTCTTCATACACATTGGCTCTAATCATGGCCTTCTCCATCTCCTTATAATACTCCTCAACAGAGAAACTTCCTTGCCTCAAATTCTGCAATTTATCAAAAAGATCATGCCGATAATGCTTCGGCACAAAACGAATTCTCATTTCTCGCTTCATCTCTTGCCAAGTAATAATAGGGTCCTCTCCATCTTCTTCACGATCACGAAGAAGTTGCTCCCACCAAATCAGAGCATATCCCTCAAACTCAAGAGATGCCATTGCGAGTTTCTTCTCCTCTGAATAATTATGTAGGCGGAAGATTTTCTCCACCTTCAATTCCCATGTGAAATAATCTTCAGGATCAGATCTACCATCAAATTTTGGCATGGTAAACTTAAGTTTCCCAAATCTCTCTTCTTGGTTGACACCTCTATGATGACGACGACCATAGCGATGTTGAGACTGATCATCCCCAAATTCAGATTCTTCATTGTCATTATTTCTTCGATTTCGGCCTCTTCCTCTACCATATGCAGCACCTTGATTTCTCCTCCCATGTTCACTTGCTCTTCTAGAATAATTTCCTTCATCTTTTTCCCCATCTTCATCATGGTTCCTTACACCATCGGGGAGTCGACGACGACCTCTGATTTCAGCCATAAGTGTCTGAAGATCTTGTGCCAACAAATCTTGCTTGACTTCTATGCTTTGTTTGAGCTCATTGAATTGTATCAGGGTGACACATTCTTCAATCTCAACGTTGGGATCCATCTTCCTGCGAAGTTAGTGGCAACAAGGCAACAAATATAGGTGGAATATGAAGCTATATAGAATCTCACAACCTCTCCACTCTTACCAACCAAAGCTCTTATGAGTTCCCTGCGGGTTGCAAAAAAAATGTGTGGTGGTAACAAGAAAGTGGTGGTTAAGCGAATACAAGACCAGAGTACCGATTACGATGGCTTATATGTGGAGCTTGGTGGGGATTAATAAACAAGGGATACAATCTGAATTCTAGTTGTTGTTAAGTTAAATAACCATCCGACTAGAAGTTCCCTGCCTAGTGCTGACCACAAGATACGAGTGATGTAAATAGATCAAACACACGCGCAAGAAATTTTAGATTTGATGCAGACAAGGAGTATGATTGGAATGCAAGTGTTGCAATAAGATCCAACCAAAATTTTGCACCAATTGACAATAGCAAACTGGTTGAACTACTTGATAGAATTTTCAGCACTTGTGCACATAAACAAACTGATTGTTCTACTTTTCTTTCACAATCTTGTTCAACACTTTTTTTGGTACTTTTCTTTCTTCTCTTTTTTTCGATACTCTTTTTTTTTATCGAACTAAACACAGAGATCTGATATGATATTGCACACTTTATAATACTTAACAAAGAACTCAACCAGCAGCTATAACTTAAATAGGATCAAAGTTAACGCGAAGGAAATGATGAGAGTTTTCAGATTTTTCTTTTTGTGGATATTTTCAGATATATATAAGAGGCTCAAAGGGAACACAAAGGATAGAGTGACCAGCAACTAAACAAAGACTCTAAGGACTGAAACTTAACAAAACTCACTAGAACAACAGATTGAAACAAAGGGCTATGACAAAATATTTTATGGCTTTTTGGTGGATAGGACGAACACAAAATATATGTATCTAAGGGTAAAGAATCCTACCGTGGCAACTGAGGCTTTGATACCAGATGATGCGTCACGATGCCCGATCTTCACGACGTAGGATCAATCTTCAGA
The DNA here is from genome assembly GCA_029449295.1 of Zea luxurians. Taxonomy (NCBI): domain Eukaryota; kingdom Viridiplantae; phylum Streptophyta; class Magnoliopsida; order Poales; family Poaceae; genus Zea; species Zea luxurians. Next base: position 177,283,612 of record JAOPSE010000004.1, on the reverse strand, counting down.
TAACTAGCTTCAAAGAAGCCAAGATAACTTGCTGCAAGCAGCGATAACTAGTGCAACCTGACAAATAAAACTCGAAGCCAACCACCGTCTTTAACCGGCAGCCTGAATCGAGGATTCGCCCAACCACACTCTCAAAGAACCAACCAACACAGCCTACAATCAATCGAGGAGACCTCGAAGGGAGTAGGAGCACCAATTGGGAGCGGATGAAGCCGCCGCTTCTGCAATCCCGCGAAGGAATTCACAGGAGCAAAGGGGTAGAGATCACTCTCAATATTTGTTAGCACACAGCTGAACAAAGGGGTTCTGTTTTAGATTATCATAAGCTGCCTTACATCATAGACATAGGGGGGTATTTATACTAGTAACAACCAGCCTTAGCGAGGTATAAACACAAAACAAAAGTATTTTCACGAGCTAATGTGAAGGAGCCTCTTCGGGAGATCTGCAAAGCTGATTTCCGTGTGGCTGTTTGACTTCTGCGCAGCCTTCAGTATTTTGACAATAACTTCTTCTAGGAATCTTCAAATGACGTGGGACTGGTTGCATTGGAAAGCTAACTTGATAAGCTTTCTCACCATATATAGCATGCTTAATGAAACTTCGTAGAATGATGCAGTTTAATACGAAAACTTGGTCATCAAGCAGACTGTTGACCTTCTGACCAGTCAGCACTAAAGTAGGTCGGCTGCCTTTCTGGTAGATATGGTTAAGTCGGCTTTAGAATCATTGGAAACTAGACTTCAAGAGCTTTCCAAAAAGTACTTATGGGCCTTCATAGCTTTTGGGAATCAAAAGATATGACTGTTTCTTCTGGACGGTTCTGTAGCGCTGGACTCACTCGGACATAGCTCTTCTTGCTGATTTGCCCTTGATATGTTTTGTCCTTCCTCTTTGGTGAACCTAAGTAATATCAACATACACGACTTAGGTAGCATAAAGTTCTCATTAGTATTTAATTGAAATTCATAAAGTAGCGCGTGCACCTCTTGCTGTAGCTTCTTAGCTCGGCTACGTGTAATTGGTCCATCAAAGACTAGCGCGTGCACCTCTTGCTGTAGCTTCTTAGCTCGGCTACGTGTAATTGGTCCATCAAAGACTCGGGTTGGTGATGATATTGGTTGTACTTGAGTTGATGTAGTATAACTTGGGGGTTGTAATGTGTTGCTTAATGGCGTGGTCATATCAGGTACCCCTCGGAACATCGTGCCGTGACTTCCCGATTCATGCGAGAAGCCTCGGTCTGCACCGGGCGCACGCGCAACACAGCGCCTGCGGCCCCGGGTCGCCTCGGCAACGAGCACCATCACCGCGATCGTCGGGCCCACCTCGACGAGAGGGTGCGCCGAGGCTACCACCCCAGGCGTGGGGGACGCTACGACAGCGGGGAGGATCGGAGTCCCTCGCCCGAACCACCCGGTCCGCAGGCCTTCAGCCGGGCCATACGACGGGCGCCGTTCCCGACCTGGTTCCGACCTCTGACTACTATCACAAAGTACTCGGGGGAGACGAGACCGGAACTGTGGCTCGCGGACTACCGTTTGGCATGCCAACTGGGTGGAACGGACGATGACAACCTCATCATCCGCAACCTCCCCCTGTTCCTCTCCGACATCGCTCGCGCCTGGTTGGAGCACCTGCCTCCGGGGCAGATCTCCGACTGGGATGACCTAGTCCAAGCTTTCGCCAGCAATTTCCAGGGCATGTACGTGCGCCCCGGGAATTCCTGGGACCTCCGAAGTTGCCGACAACAGCCGGGAGAGTCTCTCCGGGACTACATCCGGCGATTCTCGAAGCAGCGCACCGAGCTACCCAACATCACCGACTCGGATGTCATTGGCGCGTTCCTCGCCGGCACCACCTGCCGCGACCTGGTTAGCAAGCTGGGTCGCAAGACCCCCACCAGGGCGAGCGAGCTGATGGACATCGCCACCAAGTTCGCCTCCGGCCAGGAGGCGGTCGAGGCTATCTTCTAGAAGGACAAGTAGCCCCAGGGCCACCCATCGGAAGATGCCCCCGAGGCGTCAGCTCAGCGCGGCGCCAAGAAGAAGGGCAAGAAGAAGTCGCAAGCGAAACGCGACGCCGCCGACGCGGACCTTGTCGCCGCCGCCGAGTACAAGAACCCTCGGAAACCCCCCGGAGGTCCCAACCTCTTCGACAAGATGCTCAAGGAGTCGTGCCCCTATCACCAGGGGCCCGTCAAGCACACCCTTGAGGAGTGCGTCATGCTTCGGCGCCACTTCCACAGGGCCGGGCCACCCGCGGAGGGTGGCAGGGCCCGCGACGATGACAAGAAGGAAGATCACCAGGCAGGAGAGTTCCCCGAGGTCCGCGACTGCTTCATGATCTACGGCGGGCAAGCGGCGAACGCCTCGGCTCGGCACCGCAAGCAAGAGCGCCGGGAGGTCTGTTCGGTGAAGGTGGCGGCGCCAGTCTACCTAGACTGGTCCGACAAGCCCATCACCTTCGACCAAGCCGACCACCCCGACCATATGTCGAGCCTGGGGAAGTACCCGCTCGTCGTCGACCCCATCATCGGCGACGTCAGGCTCACCAAGGTCCTCATGGACGGAGGCAGCAGCCTCAACATCATCTACGCCGAGACCCTCGGGCTTCTGCGTATCGATCTGTCCTCGGTCCGGGCGGGCGCTGCGCCTTTCCATGGGATCATCTTCGAGAAGCGCGTCCAGCCCCTCGGACAACTCGATCTTCCCGTCTACTTCGGAACACCCTCCAACTTCCGAAGGGAGACCCTGACGTTCGAGGTGGTCGGGTTCCAAGGAACCTACCACGCGGTGTTGGGGAGGCCCTGCTACGCGAAGTTCATGGCCGTCCCCAACTACACCTACCTCAAGCTCAAGATGTCGGGCCCCAACGGGGTCATCACCGTCGGCCCCACGTACAAACACGCGTTCGAATGCGACATGGAGTGCGTGGAGTACGCCGAGGCCCTCGCCGAGACTGAGGCCCTCATCGCCGATCTGGAGAGCCTCTCTAAGGAGGTGCCAGACGTGAAGCGTCATGCCGGCAACTTCAAGCCAGCGGAGACGGTTAAGTCCGTCCCCCTTGACCCCAACAGCGACGCCTCCAAGCAAGTCCGGATCGGCTCCGGGCTCGGTCCCAAATAGGAAGCAGTGCTTGTCGACTTTCTCCGCGCGAACACCAACGTCTTTGCGTGGAGTCCCTCGGACATGCCCGACATACCGAGGGGTGTCGCCGAGCACTCGCTGGACATCCGAGCCGGAGCCCGACCTGTCAAGCAGCCTCTACGCCGATTCGACGAGGAGAAGCGCAGAGCCATAGGCGAGGAGATCCACAAGCTAATGGCGACAGGGTTCATCAAAGAGGTATTCCATCCCGAATGGCTTGCCAACCCTGTGCTTGTGAGAAAGAAAGGGGGAAATGGCGGATGTGTTTAGACTACACTGGTCTGAACAAAGCATGTCCGAAGGTTCCCTACCCTCTGCCTCGCATCGATCAGATCGTGGATTCCACTGCTGGGTGCGAAACCCTGTCTTTCCTCGATGCCTACTCAGGGTATCACCAAATCCGGATGAAAGAGTCCGACCAGCTCGCGACTTCTTTCATCACACCCTTCGGCATGTACTGCTATGTCACCATGCCGTTCGGCTTGAGGAATGCGGGCGCGACGTACCAGCGGTGCATGAACCATGTGTTCGGCGAACACATTGGCCGCACGGTCGAGGCCTACGTCGATGATATCGTAGTCAAGACGAGGAAAGCCTCTGACCTCCTTTCCGACCTTGAAGTGACATTCTGATGTCTCAAGGCGAAAGGCGTCAAGCTCAATCCCGAAAAGTGTGTCTTCGGGGTGCCCCGAGGCATGCTCTTGGGTTTCATCATCTCCGAGCGGGGCATCGAAGCCAACCCGGAGAAGATCGCAGCCATCACCAGCATGGGGCCCATCAAGGACTTGAAAGGCGTACAGAGGGTCATGGGATGTCTCGCGGCTCTGAGCTGCTTCATCTCACGCCTCGGCGAAAGAGGTCTACCTCTGTACCGCCTCTTAAGGAAGGCCGAGTGCTTCACTTGGACCCCTGAGGCCGAGGAAGCCCTCGGAAACCTGAAGGCGCTCCTCACGAAGGCACCTATCCTGGTGCCCCCTGCTGCCGGAGAAGCCCTCTTGGTCTACGTCGCCGCGACCGCTCAAGTGGTTAGCGCCGCGATTGTGGTCGAGAGGCAAGAAGAGGGACACGCATTGCCCGTTCAAAGGCCAGTCTACTTCGTCAGCGAGGTACTGTCCGAAACCAAAATCTGCTACCCACAAGTTCAGAAGCTGCTGTACACGGTGATCCTGACACGGCGGAAGTTGCGACACTACTTCGAGTCTCATCCGGTAACTGTGGTGTCATCCTTCCCCCTGGGGGAGATCATCCATTGCCGAGAGGCCTCGGGTAGGATTGCAAAGTGGGTGGTGGAAATCATGGGCGAAACAATCTCGTTCGCCCCTCGGAAGGCCATCAAATCCCAGGTCTTGGCGGACTTCGTGGCTGAATGGGTCGACACCCAGCTACCAACAGCTCCGATCCAACCGGAGCTCTGGACCATGTTCTTCGATGGGTCGTTGATAAAGACAGGAGCTGGCGCAGGCCTACTCTTCATCTCGCCCCTCGGGAAGCACCTACGCTACGTGCTACGCCTCCACTTCCCGGCGTCCAACAATGTAGCTGAGTACGAGGCTCTGGTCAACGGGCTACGGATTGTCGTCGAGCTAGGGGTCCGATGCCTCGACGCTCGCGGTGACTCGCAGCTCGTCATCGACCAAGTCATGAAGAACTCCCACTGCTGCGACCCGAAGATGGAGGCCTACTGCGATGAGGTTCGGCGCCTGGAAGACAAGTTCTACGGGCTTGAGCTCAACCACATCGCTCGGCGCTACAACGAGACTGCGGACGAGCTGGCTAAAATAGCCTCGGGGCGAACGACGGTTCCCTCGGACGTCTTCTCCCGAGATCTGCATCAACCCTCCGTCAAGATCGACGATGCGCCCGAGCCTGAGGCACTGTAATACTCAAAAGTGTAATAGAAGAGGATAGAGATAATCTCAATAGTTTGTGGTCTCTACTATTCATTACATGTGATCAACACTAGTTAAAAGAGGATAATTAGAACCAAGAACACATAAATAACCTGTGCATCATGCTGGACTTTATTTGGTGTGCATTTTGTGACAATAAAAATAAATAAATAATAACATGAAAACATAATAATGAGAAGAGAATTGGATTTAATCCCAAAAGTGCAAATTGGGGGAAGATTGGAAATAATAAATACTATACAAGACAAAATATATGGATCAATAAAAGACTACAGTACTAGCATGTTTATTTGGTATATTTAACTTATGTACAAAGTTCACATTCATATTTGAATTCAATTGGAAATTTAAAAATGAAAGGAAAAAGAGGCACATAAAAGAAAAGAGAAAGGAAAATGAATAAATAAAAAGAAAAAGATAAAACCTCAGATGGGCCAGCAACTACCCCATTCCGGCCCAGCTAGCACTTTCCTCTCCCCACAGCCCACACTTCCGCCTACTGACCGGGTGGGCCCGCTTCGTCAGGCGCCCTCGCGCACGGACCGCGCTCGACCATTCTCTCGCCCGCGCTCCTTCTCACTGCCGGGTAGGCCCCAGCTGTCAGCGCTTCTTCTCCTTCAACCGAGCCGCGAAGATGACGCCGCTGTGACCGGAACCACTTCTCCTCGGATCTTCCGGCCTCAGCTGGCTAACAGCCGTTCCGCGCCTCCATAAGAAGCCGGCCGCAACCTCTCTCTCCTCCCTCCTCCTCAATTTCGCGTGCGCCGCCGCCACACCCTCTCGCAGCTCGCCATCGCCGAAAGGACAGAGCACCGCCGCGAACGACCATCTGCATACCGTCGACCCGGTCCTCGGGGGAGTGACCCTGGGATCCATCTGGTTGGAAGGAAGGTGGCCGTGGCGGCCCTGCTCGGGAACCCGGGACCAACGCGGCGGAATTGCTCGCCGTGGCTCAGGTTCCGTGGCGGAGAGGCGACATCACGTGGAACGCCGCCCCTGCGCTGCCATCCTTCGGTAAAAGCACCTCCGAAGCTCCGCCTTCATCTCTAAATTGCGTAGCCGTGGTCAATTGGGGGTTAGGGACCGGCGTGGTGTGTTCCGGTCATGGGCGCCGCCGTGTTGCCGCCAGGTGCTGCGGCCGGTGCTCTGTGTGCGAAATCCTGTGAAGAAAGGGTCGTAATCAAGTTAGAAGTTGATAGGGCTACGCATATAAGTCATCCGGATCACGTTTTGAAGCCTGGTGGGCGTTAATGGCGAACTCCGGCCATGGTCGCCGCCGTATCTGCGGGCGGCGCCGCCGTGCGCGGATTTCAGATGGGGGATGAGGTGTACGTCGTCGGATCTCGAGCGAACGGCCTGGATTAGAACACCAGCGTACCCCTTCGCTCAGTTGAATCGCGGCCGTCGATGTTCGATCGGGCGGTTGTGGTTGATTTGGGTTTCATAAAATCGGTGCCATCAGATCTCGATCTAATGGCTCATAGCGCTTACCGTTTCAGTTGGCAGGAAATCTAATCCTGGCGGCCGATTTCCGATCGGACGATCGTAATACCCCGATACCCCTTCGGCTGGTGGTTTTATAAAAGAGACCCCGCTCATTATAGGAATCAACCCGCAGTCCACCCTGTGCAGTCCACTGAGTCTTAGAAATTTTTACACGTCAGCCCCTGCACTTCTCTGTATTTGAGGCCCGATCCAGAGACTTGGGAAAAAAAGAAATAATCACAGAAATTGATTCATAATGCATAAATAAATGGTAAAAACTTGTTTAATCTATAGTAAATCCATATGAACTCCAAATTAGTTCATTCCAGTTTCTAAATTTTCATAATATTATTGTCTAACCATTTGTGCCTCTGTTTTGGCATGAAAGACTCATTAAAATTTATCTAACACTTAATCTTGTATTAAATACATAAAACATGAGAAAATCCATAACTTAAAATATATAACTCCAAATTTAGTGATTCCAGTTCCTATGATCTCATTTTAATGTATATATTTTTACTGTATATTTTGTTTACATGTTTGGTGCAATGTTAATTTTTGCTATACTATGTATGTATTGTGTTGATACGAGTAGACGAGCAAGCCACTGTGGAATCTGAGGTTCCTCAAGTTGAAGTAGCTGAGCAGGAGCTCGTGGAAGGCAAGTTGTGCCCTTGACCACTTCTGTTACCCATTCATGTTCTTATTAATCATAATGATCTGCATAGGTAAATTTTGATGGGACCCAATAGGATACCCTAGATTTTGACTATCTTTATACCTTGTTACACCACTGGTTTTACTACTAAGTTTTTGGGTAGTACATGCTATTGCTTTATGTGGATTTGGGTATAGAGATATTCATCACTCATTGTTATACTTTTATTATCTGTTCTATTCTTTAATGTTCATGTTAAGATCATTATGTTAATGGGAACATGGAGAACCACCCGGGAAAACAGTGCTACCACAAGGGTTTAATGGGACGCCCTTGGCTGATTAACTAGGAAAGCTAGTGGAGGGATACCTTACCCGAAAGGGGCAAGGGCAGTAGGAGAGTGGTCAGTGTAGGGAGGTCCTTGGTTGATTTTGCTGCGATGGCGGTCAGGCAAGAACCCTGCACTGGAGCTTCCTATAAACTGTAGCGGGTAGTCTGAAGCTAGTGGAACTTTGTAAAGGCCTCGTAGTGGTACCCTGCCTCGCTTCCTAGGTAGAGGTGTATGGAGTCTGATCAACTCCGTGGCAAATGGGTAACACGACTTGTGGGTAAAGATGCGCAACCTCTGCAGAGTGTAAAACTGGTATACTAGCCGTGCTCACGGTCATGAGCGGTTCGGACACTCACATGATTAAATTATGGAACTTAAACTTAACCTGTCATTTCATTGCATTTGGGATTATTTTATTATTACTTTTACTTATTATTACTATGGTTTGGTATTTACTTACACTTAGTAACTGCTAATAAAATTTTGACCAACTTATAAAAGCAATGCTCAGCTTCAGCCTTTATTTCATTGATCAGCCTTACACTTCATGAACTCCCACCTTTGGTGAGTTCATGCCACATTATTCCCCACGACTTGTTGAGCTATGAACGTATGTGAGCTCACTCTTGCTGTCTCACACCCCCCCACAGGAGCAGAACAGGTGGTCGAAGAGGAGCTGCCTAACACTGAGGCATTCGACTTGATCTAGGTGGCGTTTCTCAGTTGACATTGGCGCCGACGATCCTTAGTTCGTTTTACATTTATCTTTATTTTGTAATAAGTCTTCCGCTATGTAATAAATACTCTGATGTTTTATGACATTTATCTCTATACACTCTGTTATTATATATGTTGTCTTCTTTGGCGCATGTATGAGATGCACCCGGCTTTGTCCTTTAAAACCGGGTGTTACAGAAGTGGTATCAGAGGAAATGTTGACTGTAGGACGAAACCTAGATAGAAATGGACAGACCCTTTCCTACTTACCTTACTCTGATTCTCTCTATACTTATCTTGATTCTGTCTCACCTTCTACTGTTCTACTCTGATCATTCTTACCTTTTCTAATCTAAGACAAGATAGATTTCACACCTTGGAATCCCTACCCCTATGACATTTTTAAGAGATAGGAAGCCTAAGACAAAATTAAAACTATTTTCTCTATTAAAAATATTGGTTGATTGTTCTGATGATCAATGTCTGATTTGCTTCTTTGATTGATTGAAATATTACATGGACATCTTAGCATGTGCTAGCATAAGGTAATAAATTAGCTATGGTAGGTAAAACATTAAACTGCTTAGCTAATAAATCCCCCAAAATAACCTGATTTGTAATTACTGCCTTGTCTACTATTCTCTTACCATATGTGTCTAACTCAGATGGTCAATACCAGGAGGGGTGGTGGAATTGATCTGCCTCCTAATCAACACACTCGAAGGATATATAGACAACCTCAGCCACAGCCAGCAGAGATGAATCCTCCTAATCCTCCACCAGGCGGAGTTGACCCACTGGTTGCTGCTCAGATGGCGGTGATGCAGCAAATGGCGGACACTATGGCTGATATGCGTGCCCAGATGCAGCAAGAACGCCAAGAGATGCGTCAGGAAAGAGAAGACATACGCCAGGAGTTGCGCCAGGAGAGAGATGAGATACGCCAAGAAAGGAGGGCGCAACAACAGCAGCTGCAACAACAACTTCAACAACAGCAACAACAGCAACAAGTGCCATTGCCTCCACCACCACCACCAGTTCCACCTCGTGATAAGCACCGGGAGTTTATGAGTCATAAGCCACCGACCTTCGCCAGTTCGCCAGATCCACTTGATGCAGATGATTGGCTGAAAGCAATTGAGAAGATGCTGAATATTGCACAATGTACTGACCGGGAGAAGGTTTTATATGCTTCTGGACGTCTGACTGGTCCTGCTGCTGATTGGTGGGATTCTTATACTGCTGCCCATGATGCTGCTGATACTATTACTTGGGCAGAGTTCAGTATGCAGTTCAGGAACTACCATATTCCAGCTGGGATGATAAAGATCAAGAAGAAGGAGTTTCTGTCATTGAAGCAAGGCAACATGTCAGTCAGCGAGTACAGAGACAAATTTATTCAGCTGTCGAGGTATGCTCCGGAGGAAGTTGCTGAGGATGAAAGAAAGCAGGAGCACTTCATTGAAGGACTGAATGGACCCTTGCAGTATGCACTGGTTGCACACACCTTTCCATCCTTTCAGAGGCTACTGGATAAGGCTCTTGCTATTGAACACAAGCGTGTTCAACTGGGTGATTTGAAGAGAAAGGCTATCTCGCAAGGACAGGGTAGCAGCAGTGTTCGTCCTCGCTACAGTTCACCACAGGGTACACCGACTCGACCAGGAGGACCGCGCCCAGTTCAGCAATCACCACTAAGGACTCCACCTCCTCGACAGGCTACTCCCACTGGCACCCCGACGAAGTTTGCAGGACAGAGTCCGGGCACTACGTGTTTCAAGTGTGGGAAGACTGGTCATTATGCAAATGTCTGCCCACAGAGGATTGCTACTACTCCAGCTCAGAACAAGCAACAGACCCCTGGCAAGGGATATTCTATAGCCAGGGTGAATCAAGTCAGCGTTGATGATACTCCTGATGGTGGGGACCTCGTAATTGGTATGTTTTATGTTAATGCAATTCCTGCAACAATATTATTTGATTCTGGTGCTACACATTCATTCATGTCTGCTCGTTATGCCAACACAAATGAAATACCACTGCTAAATATGAGAAAACCCCTGATAGTAATTACACCTAAAGGGCCTGTTGAGGCGAATCAAATGACACGTAGATTGACATTAACCATTATGGGTAGAGATTTTGGAGCTACTGCTATAATATTAGAGTCAAGCAGTATAGATCTGATCCTTGGTATGTCGTGGCTAAGAAAGGCAAAGGCCGTTATAGCATGTGGTAGAGGTACCGTGGAACTCACTACCACTAAAGGAGAAAGATTTCAAGTTAATATTGCAGTAACCTCCTCATCCATGCGTGCAATGTTCTTTATGCCTGAGGAGTTTGTTGGTGACAACATCCGGGTGGTTAGAGATTTTCCGGATGTCTTTCCAGAGGAGTTACCAGGGATGCCACCTGATAGAGAAGTTGAGTTTGTTATTGATCTCTTACCTGGAACCGCCCCTATTTCTAAACGGCCATATAGAATGTCCGTAGAGGAGTTGAAGGAACTGAAGAAGCAGTTAACTGAGTTACAAGAGGCTGGGTACATTCGTCCGAGTTCCTCACCTTGGGGAGCACCGGTACTGTTTGTACAGAAGAAGGATGGATCCCAAAGAATGTGTGTGGATTATAGATCTCTTAATGATGTTACGGTGAAGAACAAGTATCCATTACCCCGTATTGAGGATTTGTTTGATCAGATGCGAGGTGCTAGAGTATTCTCGAAGATTGATCTCCGATCCGGTTACCATCAGATGAGGATTAGACCATCGGATATTCCCAAGACGGCTTTCTCGACTCGATATGGATTATATGAGTTTACTGTTATGTCATTTGGACTAACCAATGCACCAGCTTACTTCATGAATTTGATGAATAAGGTGTTTATGGAGTATTTGGACAGATTCGTCGTGGTATTCATCGACGATATTCTTATCTATTCTAAGAATGAAAGTGATCATGAACTACATCTAAGGTTGGTGCTACAGAAGTTACGAGATAATCAACTCTACGCTAAGTTCAGCAAGTGCGAGTTTTGGATTGACAAGGTGCCATTCCTTGGTCATATCATTTCTAATGGAGGAATAGCAGTGGATCCTGCTAAAGTGAAGGAGATAATGGAGTGGAGAGTACCCACTACAGTTACTGAGATTCGGAGTTTCTTGGGACTAGCAGGATATTATCGGAGATTTATTGAAGGGTTCTCTAAGATTGCCAAGCCTATGACATCGCTTTTGGAGAAAGGAAAAGAATTTAAGTGGGATGAGAAATGTCAAGAGAGCTTTGACCAATTGAAGGAGAGACTAATGTCACCACCAGTATTGGTTATGTCAGACCTACAGAAAGGATTTGACATTTATTGTGATGCATGTGGTCAAGGCTTAGGATGTGTGCTCATGCAAGAAGGACATGTGATTGCCTATGCTTCTCGTCAGTTGCGGAAACATGAGTTAAACTACCCCACCCATGACTTGGAATTGGCTGTCGTTGTGCATGCACTTAAGATTTGGAGACACTACATTATGGGAACTAAGTGCCAAGTATACACGGATCATAAGAGTTTGAAGTATATATTCACTTAGAAGGATCTCAACCTTAGACAACGCCGTTGGTTGGAGCTCATTAAGGATTATGATTTGGAGATTCACTATCACCCAGGCAAGGCGAATTTGGTTGCTGATGCCTTGAGTCGAAAGGAGCATGTTCACTCCGCTTTTGTTGTCCAGTTACCCGATGAATTAGCAAAAGATTTTGAGAGACTCAATTTGGGAATTGTTACTCACACTGAAGGAGTCACCATTGAATTGGAACCTACCTTGGAGCAAGAGATTCGTAAAGGTCAGGTTGGTGATGCTAAGATTCAAGAGATTAAAGATCTGATTACGGAAGGTCGAGTTCCGGAATTCACGGAGGATGAGCAAGGTACTATATGGTTCAAAGATCGGATATGTGTTCCAGAGATTGGTAGCCTCCGTGAGGCTATATTGAAAGAAGCTCATGATTCTGATTACTCCATCCACCCTGGAAGCACTAAGATGTATCAAGATTTGAAGCAAAAGTATTAGTGGTACGGACTGAAAAGAGATGTGGCTGCTCATGTGGCTAAGTGTGATGTATGTCAAAGAGTCAAGGCCGAACATCAAAGACCCGCTGGATTATTGCACCCATTGAAGATACCTGAGTGGAAATGGGAAGAAATTGGTATGGATTTTATTGTTGGACTACCCCGCACTCCAGCAGGATATGACTCTATTTGGGTGATTGTAGACAGATTGACAAAAGTGGCTCATTTCATACCTGTGAGGACTAATTACACGGGAGCCAAGCTAGCAGAATTATATATGACTCGGATAGTTTGTCTACATGGAGTGCCTAAGAAGATCGTGTCTGATCGAGGATCGCAGTTTACTTCTCGGTTTTGGAAGAAGTTGCATGAGAGTTTGGATACAAAGTTGAATTTTAGTTCAGCCTACCATCCCCAGACTGATGGACAGACAGAGAGGACAAATCAAGTACTGGAGGATATGTTAAGAGCTTGTGCTCTTAAACATGGTGGCAGTTGGGAGAAGAGTTTACCATATGCTGAGTTTTCTTATAATAATAGCTATCAGGCCAGTTTGAAGATGTCACCATTTGAGGCTTTGTATGGCAGGAAATGCAGGACTCCCCTGTATTGGGATCAAACTGGAGAAAGACAGTTCTTTGGGCCTGAGCTTATTCAAGAGGCAGAAGAACAAGTTCGAATGATAAGAGAAAATTTGAGAATTGCACAATCCAGGCAAAAGAGCTATGCTGATAATAGGAGAAGACTACTGGAATTTAAGGAGGGTGATCATGTCTATTTGAAGGTGTCACCACTCAGGGGTATGAGAAGATTTAAAGTCAAGGGAAAGTTGTCCCCTCGCTTTATTGGACCCTTTGTAATTTTAAAGCGAGTGGGAGAGGTTGCCTATCAATTGGAGTTACCGGATCATCTCGCGGATGTTCATGATGTATTTCATGTATCTCAGCTGAAGAAATGTCTCAGGGTGCCCGAAGAACAATTACCAATGGAAGACCTTAATGTTCAAGATGACCTGACTTATGCTGAGTACCCCATCAAGATTCTTGATACATTGACTCGAGTTACAAGAAATAAGGTTATAAAGATGTGCAAAGTTCAATGGAGTCACCACGGTGAAGATGAAGCAACTTGGGAAAGAGAAGAAGAGCTTCGCATAGATTTTCCCCACCTTTTCCCTAGATCTTCTTAAATCTCGAGGGCGAGATTCTTTTTTAAGGGGGTAGGATTTGTAATACTCAAAAGTGTAATAGAAGAGGATAGAGATAATCTCAATAGTTTGTGGTCTCTACTATTCATTACATGTGATCAACACTAGTTAAAAGAGGATAATTAGAACCAAGAACACATAAATAACCTGTGCATCATGCTGGACTTTATTTGGTGTGCATTTTGTGACAATAAAAATAAATAAATAATAACATGAAAACATAATAATGAGAAGAGAATTGGATTTAATCCCAAAAGTGCAAATTGGGGGAAGATTGGAAATAATAAATACTATACAAGACAAAATATATGGATCAATAAAAGACTACAGTACTAGCATGTTTATTTGGTATATTTAACTTATGTACAAAGTTCACATTCATATTTGAATTCAATTGGAAATTTAAAAATGAAAGGAAAAAGAGGCACATAAAAGAAAAGAGAAAGGAAAATGAATAAATAAAAAGAAAAAGATAAAACCTCAGATGGGCCAGCAACTACCCCATTCCGGCCCAGCTAGCACTTTCCTCTCCCCACAGCCCACACTTCCGCCTACTGACCGGGTGGGCCCGCTTCGTCAGGCGCCCTCGCGCACGGACCGCGCTCGACCATTCTCTCGCCCGCGCTCCTTCTCACTGCCGGGTAGGCCCCAGCTGTCAGCGCTTCTTCTCCTTCAACCGAGCCGCGAAGATGACGCCGCTGTGACCGGAACCACTTCTCCTCGGATCTTCCGGCCTCAGCTGGCTAACAGCCGTTCCGCGCCTCCATAAGAAGCCGGCCGCAACCTCTCTCCTCCCTCCTCCTCAATTTCGCGTGCGCCGCCGCCACACCCTCTCGCAGCTCGCCATCGCCGAAAGGACAGAGCACCGCCGCGAACGACCATCTGCATACCGTCGACCCGGTCCTCGGGGGAGTGACCCTGGGATCCATCTGGTTGGAAGGAAGGTGGCCGTGGCGGCCCTGCTCGGGAACCCGGGACCAACGCGGCGGAATTGCTCGCCGTGGCTCAGGTTCCGTGGCGGAGAGGCGACATCACGTGGAACGCCGCCCCTGCGCTGCCATCCTTCGGTAAAAGCACCTCCGAAGCTCCGCCTTCATCTCTAAATTGCGTAGCCGTGGTCAATTGGGGGTTAGGGACCGGCGTGGTGTGTTCCGGTCATGGGCGCCGCCGTGTTGCCGCCAGGTGCTGCGGCCGGTGCTCTGTGTGCGAAATCCTGTGAAGAAAGGGTCGTAATCAAGTTAGAAGTTGATAGGGCTACGCATATAAGTCATCCGGATCACGTTTTGAAGCCTGGTGGGCGTTAATGGCGAACTCCGGCCATGGTCGCCGCCGTATCTGCGGGCGGCGCCGCCGTGCGCGGATTTCAGATGGGGGATGAGGTGTACGTCGTTGGATCTCGAGCGAACGGCCTGGATTAGAACACCAGCGTACCCCTTCGCTCAGTTGAATCGCGGTCGTCGATGTTCGATCGGGCGGTTGTGGTTGATTTGGGTTTCATAAAATCGGTGCCATCAGATCTCGATCTAATGGCTCATAGCGCTTACCGTTTCAGTTGGCAGGAAATCTAATCCTGGCGGCCGATTTCCGATCGGACGATCGTAATACCCCGATACCCCTTCGGCTGGTGGTTTTATAAAAGAGACCCCGCTCATTATAGGAATCAACCCGCAGTCCACCCTGTGCAGTCCACTGAGTCTTAGAAATTTTTACAGGTCAGCCCCTGCACTTCTCTGTATTTGAGGCCCGATCCAGAGACTTGGGAAAAAAAGAAATAATCACAGAAATTGATTCATAATGCATAAATAAATGGTAAAAACTTGTTTAATCTATAGTAAATCCATATGAACTCCAAATTAGTTCATTCCAGTTTCTAAATTTTCATAATATTATTGTCTAACCATTTGTGCCTCTGTTTTGGCATGAAAGACTCATTAAAATTTATCTAACACTTAATCTTGTATTAAATACATAAAACATGAGAAAATCCATAACTTAAAATATATAACTCCAAATTTAGTGATTCCAGTTCCTATGATCTCATTTTAATGTATATATTTTTACTGTATATTTTGTTTACATGTTTGGTGCAATGTTAATTTTTGCTATACTATGTATTTATTGTGTTGATACGAGTAGACGAGCAAGCCACTGTGGAATCTGAGGTTCCTCAAGTTGAAGTAGCTGAGCAGGAGCTCGTGGAAGGCAAGTTGTGCCCTTGACCACTTCTGTTACCCATTCATGTTCTTATTAATCATAATGATCTGCATAGGTAAATTTTGATGGGACCCAATAGGATACCCTAGATTTTGACTATCTTTATACCTTGTTACACCACTGGTTTTACTACTAAGTTTTTGGGTAGTACATGCTATTGCTTTATGTGGATTTGGGTATAGAGATATTCATCACTCATTGTTATACTTTTATTATCTGTTCTATTCTTTAATGTTCATGTTAAGATCATTATGTTAATGGGAACATGGAGAACCACCCGGGAAAACAGTGCTACCACAAGGGTTTAATGGGACGCCCTTGGCTGATTAACTAGGAAAGCTAGTGGAGGGCTACCTTACCCGAAAGGGGCAAGGGCAGTAGGGGAGTGGTCAGTGTAGGGAGGTCCTTGGTTGATTTTGCTGCGATGGCGGTCAGGCAAGAACCCAGCACTGGAGCTTCCTATAAACTGTAGCGGGTAGTCTGAAGCTAGTGGAACTTTGTAAAGGCCTCGTAGTGGTACCCTGCCTCGCTTCCTAGGTAGAGGTGTATGGAGTCTGATCAACTCTGTGGCAAATGGGTAACACGACTTGTGGGTAAAGATGCGCAACCTCTGCAGAGTGTAAAACTGGTATACTAGCCGTGCTCACGGTCATGAGCGGCTCGGACACTCACATGATTAAATTATGGAACTTAAACTTAACCTGTCATTTCATTGCATTTGGGATTATTTTATTATTACTTTTACTTATTATTACTATGGTTTGGTATTTACTTACACTTAGTAACTGCTAATAAAATTTTGACCAACTTATAAAAGCAATGCTCAGCTTCAGCCTTTATTTCATTGATCAGCCTTACACTTCATGAACTCCCACCTTTGGTGAGTTCATGCCACATTATTCCCCACGACTTGTTGAGCTATGAACGTATGTGAGCTCACTCTTGCTGTCTCACACCCCCCCACAGGAGCAGAACAGGTGGTCGAAGAGGAGCTGCCTAACACTGAGGCATTCGACTTGATCTAGGTGGCGTTTCTCAGTTGACATTGGCGCCGACGATCCTTAGTTCGTTTTACATTTATCTTTATTTTGTAATAAGTCTTCCGCTATGTAATAAATACTCTGATGTTTTATGACATTTATCTCTATACACTCTGTTATTATATATGTTGTCTTCTTTGGCGCATGTATGAGATGCACCCGGCTTTGTCCTTTAAAACCGGGTGTTACAGGCACCCTCGGCCCAGCTCGAGGTACCCTCGGCACAGTCCGAGGCACCCAGGGCTCGGCCTGAGGCACCCTCGGTTCGGCCCGAGGTACCCTCGGCCCCCGAGGGCGAAACGCTGCGCGTCGAGGGGGAGCAAAGCGGGGTCACGCCTGATCAAAACTAGTAGACCCCGTACCTGCAATATCTCCACCAAGGAGAGCTACCCCTTGACCGAGCCGAAGCTCGGTGGTTGGCACGGCGCGCCAAGTCGTTCGTCTTGCTGGGAGAAGGGAAGGAGCTCTACCACCGCAACCCTTCAGGCATCCTCCAGCGATGCATCTCCACCACCGAAGGTCAGGAACTCCTCCGAGAAATACACTCGGGGGCTTGCGGCCACCACGCAGCACCTCGAGCCCTTGTCGGAAATGCTTTCCGACAAGGTTTCTACTGGCCAACGGCGGTGGCCGACACCACTAGAATTGTCCGCGCCTGCGAAGGGTGTCAGTTCTATGCAAGGCAGACCCACCTGCCCGCTCAGGCTCTGCATACGATACCCATCACATGGCCTTTTGCTGTGTGGGGTCTGGACCTCGTCGGCCCCTTGCAGAAGGCACCCGGGGGCTACACGCACCTGTTGGTTGCCATCGACAAATTTTCCAAGTGGATCGAGGTCCGACCCCTGAACAGCATCAGGTCCGAGCAGGCGGTGGCGTTCTTCACCAACATCATCCATCGTTTTGGGGTCCCGAACTCCATCATCACTGACAACGGCACCCAGTTCACCGGCAGAAAGTTCCTGGACTTCTGCGAGGATCACCACATCCGGGTGGACTGGGCCGCCGTGGCTCATCCCATGACGAATGGGCAAGTAGAGCGTGCCAATGGCATGATTCTACAAGGACTCAAGCCTCGGATTTACAACGACCTCAACAAGTTCGGCAAGCGATGGATGAAGGAACTCCCCTCGGTGGTCTGGAGCCAGAGAACGACACCGAGCCGAGCCACGGGCTTCACGCCGTTCTTTCTAGTCTATGGGGCCGAGGCCATTTTGCCCACAGACCTGGAATACGGTTCTCCGAGGACGAGGGCCTATGACGACCAAAGCAAACAAGCTAGTCGAGAAGACTCGCTGGACCAGCTGGAAGAGGCTCGGGACAGGGCTTTACTACACTCGGCGCGGTACCAGCAGTCCATGCGACGCTACCACGCCCGAGGGGTCCGGTCCCGAGACCTCCAGGTGGGCGACCTGGTGCTTCGGCTGCGACAAGACGCCCGAGGTCGACACAAGCTCACGCCCCCCTGGGAGGGGCCGTTCGTCATCGCCAAAGTTCTAAAACCCGGAACATACAAGCTAGCCAACTGTCAAGGCGAGGTCTACAGCAACGTTTGGAACATCCAACAGCTACGTCGCTTCTACCCTTAAGATGTGTTCAAGTTGTTCATATACCTCGCTCCCACACAAAGTTTAGTCATCAAGGAAGGGTCAGCCTTGCCTCGGCAAAGCCCGACCCTCCCTCGGGGGCTAAAAGGGGGTAACCCCCTCTGCGTCGAAATTTTCCTCGAAAAAAGATCTTTTCTGCCAGAATGTCTTTCGTGCTTTTCGACTACTTCGAAAGTGGATCCTGAAAACGACAGAGTACACGTAAGCAGCCAAGGCTGACCGAGCCGAGGGACTCATACGCCTTCGGGATACGGATACCTCACTCATCACCTTCTGCCATAAGTAACTCACGTTCGGATAAGTGATTCCGCGGACCGAACAAGTCTTCACGCTCGGAAGCTCTTCTGCCGGAGCGATTCTTCGAGCCTTCTCGACTGCGTCGGTGACAGAACCCCATGGACGGGTAAGAGTGCGCGTAAGCGGCAAGGCCGACCGAGCCGAGGGACTCCTACGCCTCCGGGATACGGATACCTCACTCATCACCTTCCGTGAGAAGCAACTCTCGCTCGCACAAACAGTTCTGTTACCGACAAAAAAGTCCAGATACTCGAAACAAGAGGAAAGGAGACGCGGCTTTACAATACGGCGAGGGTGTGTTTCGTCCTCGGCGGCCGCAGAAAACACACACTACAAGATAATCCGATCCTGCAGGCTCGGATCTTGACGGCTAAAGGGAGCAGCAGCACCCTCGGCGTCAACAACACCTCTAGCGAGGTCCGACCTAGCCTCGGACGGCGACGCGGTTTAAGGGTCTCCGCTCTGAAGGACAACGTCATCACCAGGCCCGGGCCATCGCCACCAGGGTCTTCTCCAAGAATCCGGCCCGAGCAGGCGGCTCGGCCGGTCACCCCGAGGCCTCGGCAGGTCAATTCCGGCGTCGGTCCCGTTAACGGACGACCCAGCCAGGCTCTGGCCGATCTGGTCTTCTTTTCGAGCCAACTCTGCCTCTGTTCGCGCTGGCACCGCTACCCCTGGCCTCGGCTCATCAAAGAGCGGCTGAGGGTTTTCCTCTAACTAAGCAAGGGAAGCCTCGGACAACAAGGCTGACCGAGCCGAGGGACTCCTACGCCTCCGGGATACGGATACCTCACTCGTCACCTTTATACGGGGCGACTCACGCTTGGTGAAGCGGTTCAGACAACCAACAGGCGAGTCTTAGTGCTCGAAAATGGGGAAAAGACACGGCTCCGTGCCAAATTTACATACACGTTCAAGCCTCGACAGCCACAATGAACAAAAACACTGGCATTCGGAGTGCCATTACAAACGGAACTCCGGTTCCACCTCCGCAGGTATGAACAACCCCACTCGATGGGGGAGGGCCTGCGGAGCAACAGAAGACCGACGAACGGCTCGCCGTCGCCCGCCGCAGCAGCGGCGACGATGAAGACTTCTGCTCCAGGGGGCCGAACAGCAGCAGCGATGACCTCAGGGCGGATGCTGCTGCCAGGAGGCCCCCCGCCCGTGCCCAAACTCGCGAGGCAAGGACGGGCAGAAGGCCGTAGAGTTGGAGGTCGGTCCGCAGGGTGGCGCCGGCGAGCTCGTCGGCGGCGGAACTTCTTCCAGCTGCCGTAGCGGGAGGCGGCACCGGGAGCGGCTCCGAAGCCGCTCGGCTCAGAGAGCCGAGCATGATGCAGCTGCCAGCGCCACGGACGACTACCGCCCTTCCCCCCGATCACTGAGGGAAGGAGCGGGCCACCGCCCACGTAGGGGGCGACCCCAACTCGGCACACTCCCTTCCCCAGCCTTGGTGATGAAAGTCCTTGAGGCTGAGGGAGGGGCAAAGGCCACGGCCCGGTTCGCTCTCCCCCGCCATCGAACTGGAGGTCACCTCCTTGGGTGACCGCCGGCGGAGGGGTGCAGCCGGGCTGCATGATGAAAATCCTTGAAGCCGAACGACGGCTGAAAGGTACCAACTCCCGTAGAGTTGCGTTCCTCCAACGACGAAGCGGAAATACGGCGGATATCCCCCATCCGGGGGCTTGGAAGGTGGAAAGACACGATGCATAAGGGAGCGCGAAGACACGGTCGCCTTCCAAGAGGGTCACCCTCCGTTTAAAGGCGACTCTTCCTACTTGCGTCCCCAGCCGTCGTGGGCTGAGTCTTCTCCAACACGCTCCAAGGTCCTCCCCCACGACGCGGGGGCTGGGTCCCACACGTCATGCAAGCCGGCCCAGAGCAGAAGAGGCCAAACCGCCGTGCGCGGTGCATGCAACCGCCCAGCGGTTACAAGCGGCTCTCCACTTTTTCCCAGACCAGCGGGCGAAAGGGCGGGCAGCCATGCAGGCGGCATGCAACCGCGCCAAGTGGGCGCACTTCTCCGACTCCCAACACGCCCAGCATGGAGGCCCAGGCCCACGCGTCATGCAACCGGCGCACCGAATGCTTCGTGCATGCAACTGCACCGCCACTTGCGCCACCACCGCGCCTCCTCGACTGTGGACCAATACCGCGACTCGAGGCGACCCAGCGAACGACCCAGCGGCGCCAGCTTGGCGTGACGGTCAATGCGGCCAAAAATGGGCCGGTAGTAATGGCGGTGGCAGGCGGGTAGGAGCAGCGGTCACGTCATCAGCCAAGCTTACGTCCCATCCGGGGGCAGCGAGAGAACCCTCTCTCACGGCGTGAAGACAACGCGCCCGTGTTCCGTTCCTCGAACGGCTCGCGCACGCGCAACGGCTGCCCTGCGAACCACTCGCCTCGTCGCATTAACTCCACGGCGGGACAGGCGGCACCTCTGGCAGGAGAAGCGAGCGACGCTTCGCCTTCGCCATAATGATCGCGTCAAAAAAGGTACGCCGCGTCGTTCGATTTCGTATCCTTTTCCTTTTTTCCTCTTTCTCTCTCTTGAAACAGGGACCGAGAAAGGGGGATACCCCGAAAGGGATCCTTCCCTGTGAAGGAACCAGGCTCCGAGCCTCCCTACTGATCAGAGGTTCGAAGGCTGGCCCCTCGGAAGGGTTCAACAGCCGCCTCAGAGCACGTGGGCTCCACACCCACTACTGGTCAGAGGTTCAAAGGCCGGCCCCTCGGAAGGGTTCGACAGCCGCCTCAGGCTACTCGGGCTCTGCGCCCACTACTGATCAGGGGTTCGAAGGCTGGCCCCCGAAGGGTTCACAGCCGCCTCAGACACAGAGCGAGGGATGACCATGGGTACGTTTGATACATAACCAAGGCTCGGGCTGCGCTCCCGAGGTACCCTAGGACATTTCCGAGACCAGCGGGAACGATCTTGTAACGGAATCCCATCGGAGGGAGGCATCGAGCCCTCGGACCCCGTCACCAGGGGACCGGGTCCGGCAGATCACCCGCAGGTACTTTTGGGCGTGCCTCTGGGCCCCTAGCCGACCCCTAACGAATGGGGCACGGGCGTCCGCTCGGATCACCCGCCTGCAGCTCACCGGAGACACCATGTTCGGCGCCCACCGAGGGCAACATGGCGCTCTCCCCCCCTCTTGCTTGCGGAAAGGCGACGCAGGGGCGTATGTAAAAAAGTCGAGTCTGTCCCTGATCGCCCTCTCGCCCTGTGCAGAGGCTCGGGGGCTGCTCTCGCAAACCCGGCTCTGGCCAAACCGTTGACAGCGTCAACATACCAGCCCGAGAACTTGGGACCCGACCGTACACCCGGGCTACGGCCAGCTCGCATGAGGGAACGACCAGACCAGCCGAAGCATTGCGCAAGGCGTTAAGACCTCGGAGGAGTCAAACCACTCCTCCGAGGCCTCGAGGGCTACACCCGGCGGGTGCGCTCGCGCGCACCCACCGGAACAAAACGCAACCGAGAAAGGATGGTCCCCTTGCAAAAAAGTGCGACGAAAGCCTCCAAGCGAGTGCTAACACTCCCTTCGAGGCTCGGGGGCTACTGTCGGGGACCATAATTAGGGGTACCCTCAAGGCTCCTAATTCTCAGCTGGTAACCCCCATCAGCATAAAGTTGCAAAGGCCTGATGGGTGCGATCAAGTCAGGGATCAGTCCATTCGAGGGACTCGATCACGCCTCGCCCGAGCCTAGCCTCGGACAAGGGCAGCCGACCCCGGAGGATCTCCGCCTCGCCCGAGGACCCCCTCCAGCGTCGAACACGTTCCCGGCTCGCCCGAGGCCCTGTCTTCGCCAAGAAGCAACCCCGACCAAATCGCAGGAGCATTTAATGCAAAGGTGGCCTGACACCTTTATCCTGACGCGCGCCCCTCAGCTGACAGAGCCGAAGTGACCGCCGTCACTTCGCCGCTCCACTGGCCGGTCTGACAGAAAGACAGCGCCGCCTGCGCCGCTCCGACTGCGGTGCCACTTGACAGAGTGAGGCTGACAGGCAGTCAGGCTCGGCCGCACACCATAGGAAACTCCGCTCTGCCCGACCAGGGCTCGGACTCGGGCTAAGCCCCGGAAGACGGCGAACTCCGCTCCGCCCGACCCAGGGCTCGGACTCGGGCAAAGCCCCGGAAGACGGTGAACTCCGCTCCGCCCGACCCAGGGCTCGGACTCGGGCAAAGCCCCAGAAGACGGCGAACTCCGCTCCGCCCGACTCAGGGCTCGGACTCGGGCAAAGCCCCGGAAGACGGCGAACTCCGCTCCGCCCGACCCAGGGCTCGGACTTGGGCTAAGCCCCGGAAGACGGTGAACTCCGCTCCGCCCGACCAGGGCTCGGACTCGGGCTAAGCCCCGGAAGACGGCGAACTCCGCTCCGCCCGACCCAGGGCTCGGACTCGGGCAAAGCCCCGGAAGACGGCGAACTCCGCTCCGCCCGACCAGGGCTCGGACTCGGGCTAAGCCCCGGAAGACGGCGAACTTCGCTCCGCCCGACCCAGGGCTCGGACTCGGGCAAAGCCCTGGAAGACGGCGAACTCCGCTCCGCCCAACCCAGGGCTCGGACTTGGGCTAAGCCCCGGAAGACGGCGAACTCCGCTCCGCCCGACCCAGGGCTCGGACTTGGGCTAAGCCCCGAAAGACGGCGAACTCCGCTCCGCCCTACCCAGGGCTCAGACTCGGCCTCGGCCACGGAAGACGGACTCGACCTCGACCTCGGAGGAGCCTCCACATCGCCCAACCTAGGGCGCGGACCGGCCACGTCAACAGGAGGCGCCATCATTACCCTACTCCAAGCTGACTCAGGCTACGAGGAACAAGACCGACGTCCCATCTGGCTCGCTCCGCCAAATAGGCGATGATGGCGCCCCGCACGTTCCCTGACGATGGCGGCTCTCGGCCCCCTTACGAAAGCAAGAGGACGTCAGCAAGGACTCGATGGCCCCGATAGTTGTCCCTCCGCCAGGCTCCAGCACTCCTCCGACGGCCACGACATCACACAAACCGGGCGCCAAAATCTCTCCGGCCGCCACGATGGCGTGTATTTAGGGCAGTAGCTCTCCTCCGCTAGACACGTAGCACTCTGCTACACCCCCCATTGTACACCTGGACCCTCTCCTTACGCCTATAAAAGGAAGGGCCAGGGCCCTCTTAGAGATGGTGGGTCGCACGGGGACGAGGACGGGACGGGTGCTCGCGTAAGGCCGCTCGCTCCTTCCCCCGTGTGGACGCTTGTAACCCCCTACTGCAAGCGCACCCGACCTGGGCGCGGGACGAACATGAAGGCCGCGGGATTTCCACCTCTCTCACGCCCATCTCCGGCCACCTCACTTCCCCCCTTCGCGCTCGGCCTCGCGTCGACCCATCTGGGCTGGGGCACGCGGCAACACTTCACTCGTCGGCTCAGGGACCCCCCGGTCTCGAAACGCCGACAAGGAGCGAACGAACAGGCTCTCTCTCTTTCTCTCCCTCTCGCGACGTGCTTGTAACTCCTACTACGAGCGGCACCCCTGGTGCAGGATAATACAAGGCTTGCCCCACCTCTTGTGTTCCATCCC
The DNA here is from genome assembly GCA_029449295.1 of Zea luxurians. Classification (NCBI taxonomy): domain Eukaryota; kingdom Viridiplantae; phylum Streptophyta; class Magnoliopsida; order Poales; family Poaceae; genus Zea; species Zea luxurians. The sequence continues at coordinate 177,259,366 of JAOPSE010000004.1, read as the reverse complement.
GCGCCAACCCATCTGGGCAGGGGCACGCAGCGACAATCTCACTCGTCGGTCCAGGGACCCCCCCGGGTCCGAAACGCCGACAGTATTAGACATAGATATCCTGTTACTAGTCTCATATGATGGAAAACTAGGAGCAACAGACTTCTCTAACGTACGCGTTAATTTTCTAATTGATTCTTCTAACCCTACAATCTGTTGTTTCATTTGATCCTGCTGCTGATCTACATAATATTTAATAGATTGGATATCGTCGGGTTTACTTACGTTGGGGACTTGAAGCGAAGATAGAAGAGATGCAACGTCGGTCTCTCCATGTTTGATAACCTTCTGGTGGCGGTCCACCGTGTATTGCGACAAGAATTTTTCCTTCGCTTGGCGCATGTAGTCCTCGTATTGCTGTTGCTCATCGGCTGTTAGATTTTCGACAGCCGTCTTCAGGATATTATCTGGGGAGATATCGGTGTGATCTTTAGAACCGGCCATTTGAAGGCCTGATTTTTAGTAGATCTAAACACCTTTCCCCAGCGGAGTCGCCAAAAGTATGTCGACAACTTTTTCGGGCGCCAAACACTCAACAAGAACCGGCGGCGGTGCTCTCTGCACAGGCGCGGACGGTCCGTGGCCAGGGGTCTGACGGTCTGTGACCTGGCGCAGGGCTCGAGTTCCCTGCCTGACGGTCGGACGGTCCGCGCCCTGGGGCCGGACGGTCCGCGCGTGCGCAGGGGTGGCGAAAGGTCGCCGGCGGCGCCTGGATCTCGCTCCCGGGAGGGACCCTGTCGGGAGGAGAGATCCTAGGGGTTGTCTAGGCTCGGCAAGCTGACCTACACTCCTCTAATCGACGTAGAGTCGAAGAGAAGCGGAGAATTTAGGGATTGGAATACTAAACTAGGGCTAAACTAAAACTAGACTAGAACTACTCCTAGGGATGAAAGTGGTAATCCGAACTGTTAGAACAAATTTAATATTTTAAAATAGATATGTATAAAATTTGATGTTGATCTTTTCTTATGTTATCAAGCATATTAGTACAAATATGAATAAAATATTATATAAGTTGTTTTATGTATTATTTGCTTCCTACAACACAAAAAGTTGAAAAAATTACCGAATTTGTTTCCGAATCTATACCGAAGTTTATATCTATTATTTGAGAAAATGTAAGATGAATTTGAGGTTTACCTTTTATGAATCTTAACAAGCTGGATGTTAAAAATAAGAATATAAATTTGTATTGTATATTCTATATCCTATTTATTCGCAATCAAAGAAAAAACTGATTACCGAATAAATACCGTTTCCGACCGTTTTCATCCCTAACTACTCCTAATGCATAAGGTAAAAAAACGAGTAATAGACTGGATTTGATCGATTGTTGGGGGTTCAATCGGCCGTAGCCCTTCATCTATATAAAGGGGAGGTCTGGATCCGCTTCAAACTGATTTCCGAGTTATTCTCGTGGTTTTAGGTAACCAATCCCGCAAGAAACTAGGAACTCTAACTAATTCTGCGCACGCGCGGACCTTCCGCGCCACCACCATGGACAGTTCGGACCGCCCGCGAGACACGTTTGGTCTCCAACAACTTGCAAAAGCAGCCGTAGCTCATCCACGCCCGTAGCTGCTGCCACTACGCCTCAAAGCAAAGCAACAAGAAAAAGCACGTATGGAGCACGCACACTAGGCGCTCGCATTGCACGGCCACAGATCCACGGTGATTCCATTGTGGCCAAACGGAGCACTTGGAAATGGAGCATGAGTGCAAAAAGAGTAAAGAGATGAGGGAGGGACGCCGGGCCGGCAGTGTTCCAGCACGAACGAACAGCGGGATGAGACGGCGATATCCCCACAAGGATTGTGTCGTGCTCGTGCTCGTGCCCGTGACTGACTTTACCGGCCGTGGCCCTCGGCGAGACTGGAGCCGGGCCGGGCGGTGCCGGTGCCGGACGGGTGCGCGTCAGGTCAGTGGGAGGGCAGAGCAGCAGACCCCTTCCAAAGCAAAAGCGAAGGCCGCTTTCGCTGTCGCATGGCCGAGCACCGCGCATCATGGTGGCTCACTGGCTCTTGCACTTGCGCGCGCAAAAGGAAAACTGGAAAAGGCACCCCGCCGCTAGTTTGCTCGGTGCTCTGCTCCTCCAGACCGTCGTCGGCTCTTCTGCTCACCTCTTCTTGGAGGGTCCCGTGTCCAAACGTTCGAAGAAGCTCTGCGTGCCTAATGGCCTGACCTGAGACGTTGAAATGGAGGCCTGGTGCGTCCTGCCTCGATCGGTGTCTAGTCTAGCTATGGCGCGAGAAACGACAGCAGCCTGAGGTCAGACAGAATCGGAATGATGATGGAAGTGGAAGGCAAACGAAACGATCTCAATCGCGCGCGAACAATCCATTGGAATCACACTACACGCTTTGCTTACGACTCCTAGGGCACCAACCAGGAATGCCGCCAAGCACGAAAGAAACAACCAATGCCCAAGAGTTGAGACTCAGACGGCGGCCTCCATTCTCGGCTCGAACGAGAGCGCGGCCACGAATCCCGTGGAGCCGTCCCCGTCCCCGCCTTGGCGCCGCGGGAGCTCCTCCCACCGGTTGGTCCTGACGTCGCACATGAAGCAGCCGCTGGCGGAGCTGGAGCTGGAGCTGACGCAGACCATGACGCGGCCGCCGTGGCCGACGCAGTTGACGTCCGCCTTGGCGCCGCGGAAGGCGTGCGCCATGGCGGGCGGCATCGCGGCCACCTGCCGCCACGCGCCGCGCGCGAACTCCCACACGCGGAGGCTCGCCGCGTCGAGGAACTCCGAGAGCACCACGGCGTAGGCGGCGCCGCCGCAGGCCGCCACGTCGACGGAGTGCTCGTGGTGCGCGGGCAGGATCCGGGGCAGCTCCGCGAACGCGCGGCGCGCCAGGTCGCAGGCCACCACCGTGCCCGACCGGCTCAGGAAGTACGCCACGGCGTCGGCGCCGGCGCCGGCGCCGCACGCCACGGCGGACGAGTACTGCCGCGCCGCGCTCCGCTGCGTGGTGGCGGCCACCACGTCGCCGGACTTGCTCAGGAAGTAGACAGTGCCGCCGCCGCCGCCGCCGCCGTCCTCCTCCTCCGGCTTCCGGGACAGCGCCGCCTCCTCGCCCCACGCGTCCGTGGACGAGTCGTACGCCACCGTGGACAGGTCCCGGAGCTCGCCCAGGATGAGCACCACGCGGTACGGCGCGCCGTACATGGCGACGGCCTGGAGCGCGCGCGTCGGTGCCGCCGCCGGCGGCGGCGGCGGGAGCGCGTGGGCCGCGCCCGTGAGCGGGTTGACCACGGTGAGGTCACCCGTGCCCGGGTCGCGGTACAGCAAGAGCCCTTCCGCGGCGGCCACCGGCTGCTGGGGCCCCGGCGCGCCGCGCCACCGCGCCCAGGCGCGCTCGGCGGCGTCGAAGACGGCGGCGGCGGTGGAGCGTGGCCGTTGCTCGTCCTGGTGGTCGGGGTCGTCGAGCATGAGGAACCATGGGTCCCGCGCCGTGACGCGCGCGCAGGCGGCGCGGAAGGTGCTGGACTCCGCCGCGGCGCGCCACCGGCGGGAGACGCCCCGGAGGCGCAAGTAGCTGGCCGGCGGGAGGCGCGCCAGCACGCGCTCTAGCATGTCGTCGTGGAGGTCGGCGAGGCCCGGCGGCACGCGCTTGCGCTTCTTGCCTCCGGCAGCAGCTCCGTCCAACGTGGGCCCCATGCCCGACGGGCAGAGCTTGCTAGGCAGCAGAGACGGAGGCCGGAGGCGGAGCGGAGGGAATCCAAGCAGGACAAAATAGTGGATGGATGTGGAGTAGTGGTGCGACTTTGCGAGGGGCGCTGGCTTTATACGAGCGGGAGCGGCGAACCTTCGGTGTGTGGCAGGCAGAGTAGCGGTGGTGGAGGGAGTCCTTTTTGTTCGCGTGGCGTTGACATGCGGAGCACGGATCGGAGGAGAGAAAGAGAAAGGCGCCGCCGCTGCTTTGGGCGTGAGGTGGTGGTGGTGATGGGGACGAGGCGGCCGTGGGATCGTCGCGTCAGGACTCAGGAGCGAGCGTGGTAGGCACCAGCACCACCTTGCCGGTTGTTTGTTCCCCGTATCTGTCCGGCGGAGCCACAATTGCTGTGTGGTAAGGAAATGACAATCCAGATGCAGCCGTTTCGATAGAAATGGATGACCCACAGGCCACAGGGAGAAAACGCAACGGAGAGGTGGACTTGCACAGGCAGCAGGACGCCGAATCGGAATCACCCTCGTCCTGCGTGCGTGCCACTGCTCCAGTGCTCCTGGCACAGAGCGGCGAACCGCGAACACCACGGGCGGCCGCAGGGTCCGTCCTTGGCACGGCACAGGTACTGCAGAAGCACCCAAGGCCACGCGAACAAGCTACTAGGCGAAGGAAAAACAAGAGAGCGAGGAGGGGCCCGGCGCGAGCGCCGCGACGGTCCTCCGAGCTCTGAAGCCGAAATAAACAGAAGCAGCAGCAGGCGGCAAGAGTACTCAGGGCACACACGAACTCAGGCTCCGCTGCTGGATGGTGCACGTCTCGTCTCGTCGTGCCCTGCGTGCACCTCCCCTCCTCGTAGTAGGCCGCAGGGGCAGCGGGAATCTCTTCTTTTCTGTACAGGAGTATATCCTCGTGTGGCCCGGCCGGCCGGGCAGTTTGCATGTGCGGTGGTGTGGTCTCGACTCTCGACTCTCCACTCGACATGGATGGGTGAGCTTTTGCTTTTGCGCAAGTCAAATGCATGGGCGGGCCCCTAGGCGCTGGGGCCTCGGCAACCGAATACGAGGTGTATAGGTGTACATTTGGGCCGGGACTGATGGGCCGGCCCGAAGCACGGAAAAAAAAGCACGGCCCAGGCACGGCACGGCCCGAAATAATTTAGTGCCGGGCCGGCACGGCCCGTTATATCGGGCCGGGTTTGGGCCGAGGTTACGGCCCATGGGCGGGCACGAGCACGGCCCGTTTAAGGCAGGCACGAAAAGGCCCATATAGAGGCACGAAAAGGCCCATATATTTATTAAAACCACACTTCATTTCGCACTTTCATATACTTGATAAAGAACACAAAGCTAGAGATAATGCTAGTTAGATGTTTTTTTGTATCTTTGAATTAGATTGTGTGATGTAATTTTACTTTTGTTATGAACATTAGACAATAAACTGAACTTACGAACTTTGTATACAGCTGATTATACTCTTTTTCCTTCTAACAAAATGCAAGGTAGTCATTGCATAGCTGTGGTAACTTTAATACAAATATTAAGTTTGATTTTGTACAAATTTATTTGTCTTATCTTTTATTTGTTTTATTATTTTTTTTGAATTTAGGGCTCTAATATGAATTTTGGGCGAAAAACTGAATTTCGGGCCAAAAATTGAATTTCGGGCCCTAATGTGAATTTCGGGCTTTTATAATTTTGGGCCGCCCGAAATAAGCCCGGCACGTTTAAGCAATTACGGGCCGGGCCGTGGGCCGAGGGCTAGGCCCATGGGCCGGCCCAGCACGGCCCGAAATTCAAACGGGCCGGGCCGGCCCGAAATTCAAACAATACGGGCCTTTTCGGGCTTGGGCCGGGCCGGGCGGCCCGAATGTACACCTATAACGAGGTGGGCCTATCTGTTCCTGATTTTTTTTATTTTAGTTCTTTCATCGCGGGGGCGGCCTGGGTCCTTATTAGAGATGACAATGGGGACCAGATGCTCAATTCTTCGCAGTGAATTCCTCTATTAGGAGATGAAGATAGGGAAGAAACTTTTCTACGGGGATATAAACGAGAAAAATTTATCCTCCAACGGGTAAACAAGGATGGGAAAGGGGAAAATACTATTCATCCCCGTTCTCTGCGGGGACCCGTTAAACTTGCACGTGACGTTTTTTCGTGCACTAGTTAACGATAAAAATAAATAATTATCTTGTCAAGATACCACTAATAGTATAAATATGTTCATTTTGATGTATGCATAATATTTTTTTACATCCGACAATGTATATTAGTGACGATGTTTTACAATAATAACAAAAGAACATGTTCTAATTATAATTTAAATGAGGATGGAGATCCCTCTTGTGGATTTTATCGTCGCGGGGACGGGGATGGGGAGCTATTCCCCGTTACCATCCCTAATCCTTAGTGCCATCTTTCTCGGTATGCCGATCCCTTGCTTCTGTAGCCTAGGGCTCTCGGTACGACCCGTTGTGTAGTGCCCTGTGAAAGGTCTATGTGGAACCTGAGTGTACATACCTTCCGCAAGGCACTACACGACGGACTGCACCAAGCCTCATACTACAAAAGCCAGGGTCGACGTAGTTGGAATGATAGCGTTTGGAACTATCTCTGCCCTGCGATAAATATGCGGCAGCCATGTAGCCTCGGGCCCCATGAGTACACGTGGACTCGCCCGAGGCAAAGTACTGATTTTACGCTTGCCTTGCGGCTCCATCCTAGGGAAGTCATCGCTGGCTACCCCCTGTGCTGGCCTATTAAATGAAGAGGCTGGTCTCAAGGCAAGGAGGATTGACAGACGAGTCAATAGACAGAGATGAGCCCACAAGGACGGACAGGAGGAGTAGTTCCGACGAGTACCAGGAGACCGGAGCCCTGCTAAGCCAAAACTTAGCTGGGATTTCACCTTATAGCTTCTAAACTCCACTTCCACCCGATAAGAGATCTGGGAGCCTCTCCTCCCTCTCTCGACGGCTTGTAAACCCTACTACGAGTTTGATCATAATCGATGACTGAATGTAGCGACGTTCTGTCTATAAATCTTGTGGCCTCCTGAGCTCATAACGTGCATAATAAATTTACTTGTTGGAGCGAGGTATGAAACACAGACAAGAAGATTGAGAGTTTTTTTCCTAATAAATATATTTAAAACTGATAACTTTGATATAACTCTTCATTACAAAGATTAGAAATATAACATAGTTACATGCCCAGTTTATATTAATGACACCATCTTTAGATTAACAAATTACGAGTTTTATAAAAGAAAACTAAAGAAATAATGACTCATGAGTTCGAGTAGGAATATTATATCTGACATCCACATCCATGCCAACACCACAATAAGGCCATGTTTGGTTCAGGGCTCATGTTCAGAATCTAATTATAGAATCTCATTGTTAACTAAACAATTCGTGTATTCTGTGTTGGATTTTGTGACTAGAATCTCAGTATCTCTTCTTAGGTTGATAAACAGACTTGTCTTGAATTTTGTGTAGACTCTGAATTTTAAGAATCCATGGAACCAAACGCTGCCTAAGCAGCGAGTATGAGTGGTTTCTAGTGATTGATGAAAAGAGGGTGGCACTAATAACTCGCTCACCCTGAAGCAAACATAGGACATGATTAGTTACCTAGCTAAAGTTTATTCGGTATCATTTCGAACATCGGAGTACCTAATTAATCCACAATTAATAAATATTTAATGTAACATCACATGAGTGAATCAAAGAGCAGTTAGATTTAATAGACTCGTCTTACCATCTAGTCCTTAATAAGTTTTGTTATTAAAATATATGTGATACTTAATAGTATTCAAACACGGGTCCTTAAGTCCTTTATCAAACGAGCCCAAAGACTGATCGTCGAAAGGCTCGCATTTGAGACTTTGAGTTGAGAGCTTGAGCCGGCGTCTATACCCGTTGCATGCAATGCGGCAGCATTGAGGCCATGGTCCGATGAGTTTTACAGTGAAAACCCCCACCGTCCACCCCATATTGTTGGAGAGAAGAAACTTCCCCCACATATGTGTCGGCGTCTCGGACCCGAGGGTCCTTTGGATCGACCAGTGAAATCGCTGCGTATCCCTGCCCAGATGGGTTGGCGCGGGATAAAACACAAGAGGTGGGACAAGCCTTATATTATCCTGCACTAGGGGTGTCGCTCGCAGTAGGGGTTACAAGCGCGTCGCGTGAGAGAGGGAGGGACACAGAGTTCGTCCGCCGCTTCCCTCGCGTGAACCCCCCTCAGGGTGGCCCTGGACCTCCCTTTTATAGAGGCAAGGAGAGAGTCCAGACGTACAACGGGGGGCGTAGCTATGCGCTAATGTGTCCGGCAGTGGAGTGCCTAAGCCCTGTGTACATGCCAACGTGGCCGTTGGGGGAGAGCTTGGGCCCTGTACATGTGATGGCGTGGCCGCCGGAGGAGCGCCTGAGTCCTGTAGGAGCACAGCTGGCAGCGCGGCGAGGATCCTGCTGACGTCTCCTTACTATCGTAAGGGGCTGAGAGCCACCGACGTCATGGTGCACGCGGGGCACCATCATTACCCGTCGCCGGGGTAAGCCAGATGGGACGTCGGTCTTGTTCCTTGTAGCCTGAGCAGGCTAGGAATAGGGAAATGATGTATCCTCTATTAGCGCGGTCAGTCCGAGCCCAGGGTCGGTCGAGACGGAGACTTCTCTTGAGGTCGAGGCCGGGGTCGGGCGAGGACGCAATTCCTCCCGAGACCGGGGTCGAGGCCGAGTCCGGGGGTCGGGCGAGGCGGAGACCTCCTCCCGAGGCCGGAGCCTGAGGTCGGGCGAGGCAGAGACCTCCTCCCGAGGCCGGAGCATGAGGTCGGGCGAGACGGAGCTTCCGGTTGCGTCCGAGGCTGAACTCGGTGGTTGATCGTGACTTGTTGTCAGTCGTTGCCGGGGTGGCTGACACGACAGTCGGAGCGGAGCGAGCGGCACTATTTTCGTCTCATATCGGACAGTAAAGAACAGGGGCGAAGTGACTGCGGTCACTTCGGCCTGCCCGTCTGAGGCACGTGTGTCAGGATACGGCGTCAGGCATCCCCTGCATTTAATGCGCCTGCGAAGCGGTCGGTTGGTGAGGCGGTCTGGCCAAGGTTGCTTCACAACGAAGCCTGCCCGAGTCGAGCCTCGGGAGAGCCGAGGGGGTGCCCGCTGCCTGAGGAGGCCCTCGGGCGAGGCGTGAACTTGTCTGGGACTACTGTTCCTACCCGAGGCTGGGCTCGGGTGAGATCGCGTCCCTCGGGTAGACGAAGTCTTGGCTTGAACCGCACCCGTCAGTTGGTCTGAGGGTGTTTACCAGCCATGATTAGGAGCATTGGGGGTACCCCTAATTATGGTACCCGACAGTAGCCCCCGAGCCTCGAAGAGAGTAATGGTACTCGCTTGGAGGCTTTTGTCGCGTTTTCGGTGAGGGGACCGGCCTTTCTCGGTTTTTGCCTTGTTCTGGTGGGTGCGCGCGAGCGCACCCGCCGGGTGTAGCCCCCGAGGCCTCGGAGGAGTGGTTTGACTCCTCTGAGGTTTGAACGCTTTTCGTGGTGCTTCGGCCGGTCTGATCGTTCCCTCATGCGGCCCGGCCGTAGCCCGGGTGCGTGGTCGGGTTCCAAGTTATCAAGCTGGTTTGTTGACGCTGTCAACAGTTTTGGCCGTAGCCGGGTGCGAGAGCATGCCCCGAGCCTCTGCATGGAGCAAGAGGACGATCAAGGACTTTCCTGACTTTTATTATACGCCCCTGTGTCGCCTTTCCGCAAGGAGGAGGGGGGAAAGCGCCATGTTGCCCTCGGAGGGCGCCGAACATGGTGTTTCCAGTGAGCTGCTAACGGGTGATCCGAGTGGACGCCCGTGCCCCCGTTAGGGGTCGGCTGGTGGCCCAGAGGCGCGCTCCAAAAGTACCTGCGGGTGATTCGCCGGACCCAAACCCCTTCGGCAGGGTCCGAGTGCTCGATGCCTCCCTCCGGTGGGATTCCGTTACAAATCGTTCCCGCCGGTCTCGGAAATGTCCTAGGGTACCTCGGGAGTGTAGCCCGAGCCTTGGCTATGTATCGAACATACCCAGAGTCATCCCTCACTCTGCTTGCTCTGGGGCGACTATCGAACCCTTCCGAGGGGCCAGCCTACGAACCCCTCATCAGTAGTGGGCACGGATCCCGAGCGCTCTAGGCGGCTGTCGAACCCTTCCGAGGGGCCAGCCTTCGAACCCCTGATCAGTAATGGGCTTGAAGTCCGAGTGCTCTGGGGCGGTTGTCGAAACCCTTCTAAGGGGCCACCTTCGAACCCCTGATCAGTAGGAGGGCTCGGGGCCCGCTTCCTTCGTCGGGAAGGATCCTTTCCACAACATCCCCTTTCCCGGTCCCTGTAGCAAGAGAGAGAGAGAGAGAGAGGAGGAGGGGAAGGATATGAATTTAAATAAGGTGGCACACCATTTTTGACGCGGTCATTATGGCGAAGGCGAAGCGACGCCCGCCTCGCCTGCCAGAGGTGTTGCCTGCTCCGTTGGGGAGTTAATGCGACGGGACAGGCGATTCGCGTGGCGCCCGTTGCGCGTGCGAGCCGTTCGAGGAACGGGGCACGAGCGCGTCGTCTTCACGCCGTGGGAGAGGGCTCTCCCGTCGCTTAAGGAGGGGTCGCGAGCCTGCAGGCGACTTGACCGCTGCCTCCGCTCGTCTGCCGTTGCAGTTACTACTGGCCTGCTTTTGACCATGCCAACCGTCGTGCCTACCCCGCGGCTGACTGGCCCGTGGCCGTCACCTTTAACTGGCACTGTTGGGTCCTGCGTAGGGCTACCTCGAGTCGCGGTACCGGTTCCGCAGTCGAGGAGGTGCAGCATTGGCGCGTGCGGCGGTGTAACTTCTCGCACGTCGTAACCGGCGCGCCGGTCACATGACATGCGGGCCCGCTTCCTTTGCGCTGGTCCGCCGGATGTGGACGGAGCCGAAGGGGCGCACAGCTGCGGTGCAGCTGGATGCCTGTCGCGTGGCAGTCCACCCTTTCGACCACCGGTTTCTGTGAAGATAGGAGAGCGCTTGTAACCGCGGGACGGTTACATGTCTCGCGTGCGGCGGTTCGCCTTCTTCGTGCTTCAGATCAGCACGTATGACGTGTGGGTCCTAGCCCCCGTGTCGTAGGGGGAGAACCCTGGAGGATGTCAGTGGGGATTTCGCCCGTGACGCTAAGGGGTGCAAGTGAGGAGGTCTGCCTATAAAAGGGGAATCGATCCCCTGGGCAGTGGCCATGCCTTCGTTCTCCCCTCATGCATCGTGCCCTTCCGCCTTTTGAGCCCCGGATGGGGTGCTCCAGCGCCGCCTTGCTCTTGCTGTCGTTGGAGGAGCGCGGCCTCGTGGAGATCGGCACCTTTCAGCCATTGCTCGGCTTCAAGGATTTTCGTCGTGCAGCCTGGCTACATTCCCTCACCAATGGGTAGTTTGGTGGGGAGATGCTGATAGGGAAATAGGCTTTAAACCTTTTCCTAAATGATTTTGGTGGTTGAATGCCTAACACAAATAATTGGACTAACTAGTTTGCTCTAGATTATACATTCTACAGGTGCCAAAGGTTCTAAAAGTCGCCTAGAGGGGGGGGGTGAATAGGGCAAAACTGAAATTTGCAATGTTAATCACAACTACAAGCCGGGTTAGCGTTAGAAATATAATGCGAGTCCGAGAGAGGGCGTAAAAACAAATCGCAAGCGAATAAAGAAGTGAGACACAAGGATTTGTTTTACCAAGGTTCGGTTCTCTCAAACCTACTCCCCGTTGAGGTGGTCACAAAGACCGGGTCTCTTTCAACCCTTTCCCTCTCTCAAACGGTCCCTTGGACCGAGTGAGCTTCTCTTCTCAATCAATCGGAAACCAAACTTCCCCGCAAAGGCCACCACACAATTGGTGTCTCTTGCCTTGATTACAATTGAGATGATCGCAAGAAAGAATGAGAAAGAAGAAGTAATCCAAGCGCAAGAGCTCAAATGAACACAACAATCACTCTCTCTAATCACTAAAGCTTTGAGTGGAATTGGGAGAGGATTTGATCTCTTTGGTGTGTCTAGAATTGTATACTAGAGCTCTTGTAAGTAGTTGGAAGGTGGAAAACTTGGATGCCTTGAATGTGGGGTGGTTGGGGTATTTATAGCCCCAACCACCACAAAGTGGCCGTTGAAAGGCTGCAGTCGCATGGCGCACCGGACAGTCCGGTGCGCCACTGGACACTGTCCGGTGCGCCAGCCACATCAGCAGACCGTTGGGGTTCGACCGTTGGAGATCTGTCTTGTGGGCCCTCCTGGCTGTCCGGTGGTGCACCGGATAGTCCCTGTAGGCTGTCCGGTGTGCCACCCGTGCGTGCTCTGCTCCTCTGCGCGCGCAGGCGCGCATTTAATGCGTTGCAGTTGACCGTTGCATGCGAAGTAGCCGTTGCTCTGTTGTCACACCGGACAGTCCGGTTTGCGCCGGACACTTTCCGGTGACTCACCGAACAGTCCGATGAATTATAGCGGAGCGGATTCCCGAAGCTGGCGAGTTCAGAGTCGCTCTTCCTTGGGGCACCGGACACTGTCCGGTGGTTCACCAGACAGTCCGGTGAATTTTAGCGAAGCGCCTCTGAGATTTCCCGAAGGTGAAGAGTTCAGCTTGGAGTCCCCTAGTGCACCAGACACTGTCCGGTGGCACACCGGACAGTCCGGTGCGCCAGACCAGGGCACACTTCGGTTATCCCTTGCTCTCTTTGTTTGAACCCATTCTTGGTCTTTTTATTAACTTTTTGTGAACCTTTGGCACCTGTAGAACTTATAGACTAGAGCAAACTAGTTAGTCCAATTATTTGTGTTGGGCAATTCAACCACCAAAATCAATTAGGAAATATGTGTAAGCCTAATTCCCTTTCAGGTTCAACACAAACCAATAAAAAGAACAAGCCAGGGCTCAAAAGAAAGGAGCAAAAGGAAACCGAAGTGCTCCCTGGTCTGGCGCACCGGACTGTCCGGTGTGCCACCGGATAGTGTCCGGTGCACCAGGGAAGAAAGACTTCAAACTCTTCACCTTCGGGTTTCCCAGGCGCACCTCCGCTATAATTCACCGGACTGTCCGGTGTGCCACCGGACTGTCCGGGGCACCAGCGGAGCAACGGCTATCTGCGCGCAACGGTCGACTCTGGAAAGTGAACAGTGGAATTCAGATGTCAGAGCAGCAAGTCAGAGGGGCACCGGACTGTCCGGTGCGACACCGGACTGTCCGGTGCCACATGAGGACAAAGCCTCCAACGGTCGACCAGCTCCAACCCTGACGAACACGCTGACGTGGCGGCTCACCGGACTGTCCGGTGCGCCCATCGCCAGCAGACTTCTCCAACGGCTACAATTTGGTTGGTGGCTATAAATACCACCCCAACCGGCCACTTCAAGTGGTGGGAGTCCAAACAACATTCCAAGTCATCTAGTTGACATACTCAAGCCCTCCCAACCACATACATTCATTGATACATCCTATACACAAGATTTAGGCCACTACAACCAACACAAGTGCCACAAAAGAGAAAGCAAGCAAGAGAGAGCTTCTCATTTGAGTTTAGCACTAGTGCCTTGTGAGATTCATTGAGAGATAGTGTGCGCTACATCTTTGTGTTCATTTGTGCGTGGAGTTTTGACTCCCATCGAACTTCCTCCAAAGTTTTGGAGGCTTGTAAAAGCTAGCAAGAGACACCAAAGAGTGTGGTGGTCCTTACGGGATCGTGAGTGATCCTTGAGAAGAAGAAGAGCTCGCCGATCCTTGGGTGATCGGTGGAGAGAGGGAAAGGGTTGAAAAAGACCCGTCCTTAGTGGACTCCTCAACGGGGACTAGGCCTTCGAGGGCCGAACCTCGGTAAAACAAATCACTCGTGTCTCGTGTGCTTATTGCTTGTGATTTGTTTGTCTTTTCCCTTTCTAGGTTCCTCTTGCACTACTTGTCGGTGTTTCGAAACCCGGGGGGTCCCTGGACCGACGAGTGAATTGTCGCCGCGTGCCCCAGCCCAGATGGGTTGGCGCGAGGCAGAACACGAAGGGGGGAGAGAGCAGCCGGAGGGAGACAGGCGTGGGAGGTGGAACCCGTGGCCTTTGTGTTAGCCCCGCGCCCAGGTCGGGTGCGCTTGTAGTAGGGGGTTACAAGCGTCCACGCGGGAGGGAGCGAGCGGCCTTGCGCGAGCGCCGTCCCGTCCTTCCCCGCGTGGCCAACCCTCTGTAAGAGGGCCCTGGACCTCCCTTTTACAGGCGTAAGGAGAGGATCCGGGTGTACAATGGGGAGTGTAGCAATGTGCTAACGTGTCTAGCGGGGGAGAGCTAGCGCCCTAAGTACATGCCATCGTGGCAGCCGAAGAGGTTTTGGCACCCAGTTCGCGTGGTGTCGTGGCCGTCGGAGGAGCGCTGGAGCCTGGCGGAAGGACAACTGTCGAGTCCTTGCTGACGTCCTCTTGCTTCCGTAAGGGGGCTGAGAGCCGCCGTCGTCACAGGGCATGCGGGGCGCCATCATTACTCGTATAGTAGAGCAAGCCAGATGGGACACCGGTCTTGTTCCCCGTAGCCTGAGTCAGCTCGGGGTAGGGTAATGATGGCGCTTCCTGTTGACGTGGTCGGTTCGTGCCCTAGGTTGGGCGAGTGGAGGCTCCTCCGAGGTCGAGGTTGAGTCTGTCTTCCAAGGTCGAGGTCGAGTCCGAGCCCCCGGGTCGGACGAGGCGGAGACCGTTGGCTGAGGCTAGGGCTGAGTCCGAGCCCTGGGGTCGGGCGAGGCGGACTTCGTCGTCCTTCGGGGCTGAGCCCGAGTCCGAGCCCTAGGGTCGGGCGAAGCGGAGTTCGTCGTCTTCCGGGGCTGAGCCCGAGTCCGAGCCCTGGGGTTGGGCGAAGCGGAGTTCGTCGTCTTCCGGGGCTGAGCCCGAGTCCGAGCCCTGGGGTCGGGCGAAAAGGAGTTCGTCGTCTTCCGGGGCTGAGCCCAAGTCTGAGCCCTGGGGTCGGGCGAAGCGGAGTTCGTCGTCTTCCAGGGCTGAGCCCGAGTCCGAGCCCTGAGGTCGGGCGAAGCGGAGTTCGTCGTCTTCCAGGGCTGAGCCCGAGTCCGATCCCTGGGGTCGGGCGAAGCGGAGTTCGTCGTCTTCCGGGGCTGAGCCCGAGTCCGAGCCCTGGGGTCGGGCGAAGCGGAGTTTCCTATGACGCCTGAGGCCGGACTTGGCTGCTGACAGCCTCACTCTGTCGAGTGGCTCAGCAGTCGGAGCGGCACAGGCGACGCTGTCCTCTTGTCAGACCGGTCAGTGGAGCGGCGAAGTGACTGCGGTCACTTCGGCTCTGTCGACTGGAGGGCGTGCTTCAGGATAAAGGTGTCAGGCCACCTTTGCATTAAATGCCCCTGCGATTTGGTCGGTTGGCGTGGCGATTTGGCCAAGGTTGCTTCTTGGTGAAGATTGGGCCTCGGGCGAGCCGAAGTTGTGTCTGTTGCTGGAGGGGGTCCTCGGGTGAGACGTAGATCCTCCGGGGTCGGCTGCCCTTGCCCGAGGCTGGGCTCGGGCGAGGCGTGATCGCGTCCCTCGAATGGACCGATCCTTGACTTAATCGCACCCATCAGGCCTTTGCAGCTTTGTGCTGATGGGGGTTACCAGCTGAGATTTTGGAGCCTTGAGGGTACCCCTAATTATGGTCCCCAACAGTAGCCCCCGAGCCTCGAAGGGAGTGTTAATACTCGCTTGGAGGCTTTTGCCACACTTTTTTGCAAGGGGACCAGCCTTTTTTGGTTGCATTTTGTTCCAGTGGGTGCACGCGAGCGCACCCGCCAGGTGTAGCCCCCGAGGCCTCGGAGGTGTAGTTTAACTCCTTCGAGGTCTTAGTGCGTTTCGCAACACTTCGGCTGGTCTGGTTGTTCCCTCATGCGAGCTGGCCGTAGCCCGGGTGCATGGTCGGGTCCCAAGTTCTTGGGCTGGTATGTTGACGCTGTCAACGGTTTGGCCGGAGCCGGGTTTGCGAGAGCAGCCCCCGAGCCTCTGCACAGGGCGAGAAGGACGGTCAAGGACAGACTCGACTTTTTTTACTTACGCCCCTGCGTCGCCTTTCCGCAAGGAGGAGGGGGGGGGGGAAAGCGCCATGTTGCCCTCGGAGGGCGCCAAACATGGTGTCTCCGGTGAGCTGCTGGCGGGTAATCCGAGTGGACGCCCGTGCCCCATTTGTTAGGGGTCGGCTAGAGGCCCGGAGGCGCGCTCCAAAAGTACCTGTGGGTGATCTGCCGGACCCGGTCCCCTTTTGATGGGGTCCGAGGGCTCGATGCCTCCCTCTGATGGGACTCCGTTACAAGATCATTCCCGCTGGTCTCAGAAATGTCCTAGGGTACCTCAGGAGCGTAGCCCGAGCCTTGGTTATGTATCGAACGTACCCAGGGTCATCCCTCGCTCTGTGTCTGAGGCGACTGTGAACCCTTCGAGGGCCAGCCTACGAACCCCTGATCAGTAGTGGGTGCGGAGCCCGAGTGGCCTGAGGCGGCCGTTGAACCCTTCCGAGGGGCCGGCCATCGAACCTCTGACCAGTAGTGGGCGTAGAACCCAAGCGCTCTGAGGCGGCCGTTGAACCCCCTCGAGGGGCCAGCCTTTGAACCTCTGATCAGTTGGGAGGCTCGGGGCCTGTTTCCTTCACGGAGAAGGATCCTTTTCGGGGTATCCCCCTTTCCCGGTCCCTGTTGTAAGAGAGAGAAAGAGGAAAAGGAAAAGGATACAAAATCGAATGACGTGGCGTACCTTTTTCGACGCGGTCATTATGGCGAAGGCGAAGCGTCGCTTGCTTCTCCTGCCTGAGGCGCCGCCTGTCCCGCCGCGGAGTTAATGCGACAGGGCGAGTGGTTCGCGAGGCGGCCGTTGCGCGTGCGCGAGCCGTTCGAGGAACGGAACACGGGCGCGCCGTCTTCACGCCGTGAGAGAGGATTCTCTCGCTGCCCCTGGATGGGACGTAAGCTTGGCTGACGACGTGACCGCTGCTCCTACCCGCCTGCCACCGCCATCACTGCCGGCCCATTTTTGGCCGTATTGACCGTCGCGCCTGGCTGGCACTGCCTGGTCATACGCCGGGTTGCCTCGAGTCACGGTACTGGTTCCGCAGTCGAGGAGGCACGGTAGTGGTGCGAGTGGCGGTGCAGTTGCTCGCACGTAGCAACCGGCGCGCCGGTTGCATGACGCGTGGGCCTGGACCTCCATGCTGGGCGCGTTGGAGTCGATGGGGCGCACCCACTTGGCGCGGTTGCATGCCGACTGCACGGCTGTCCACCCTTTCACCCGTTGGTCTGGGCGAAAGTGGAGGAATGCTTGTAACCGCTGGGCAGTTGCATGCCCTGCGCGCGGCGGTTTGGCTCCTTCTACCCTGGACCAGCTTACATGACGCGTGGGGCCCAGCCCCCGTGTCGTAGGGGGAGGACCTTGGAGCGTGTTGGAGAAGACTCAGCCCGCGACGACTGGGGACGCAAGTAGGGAGAGTCGCCTTTAAAAGGAGGGTGACCTCCTTGAAAGGCGGCCATGTCTTCGCGCTCCCTTATGCACCGTGTCTTTCCACCTTTCGAGCCCCCAGATGGGGGACGCCCGCAATCCTTCCGCCTTGTCGTTAGAGGAACGCAACTTCGTGGAAGTTGGTACCTTTAAGCCATCGTTCGGCTTCAAGGATTTTCATCATGCAGCCCGGCTGCATCCCCTCACCGGTGGTCACCCAAGACGGTGACCTCCAGCTTGATGGCGGGGAGAAGCGAACCGGGCTGCGGCCTCTGCCCCTCCCTCAGCTTCAAGGATGTTCATCATCAGTGCTGGGGAGGGGAGTGTGCCGAGTTGGGGTCGGTCCTTGCGCGGAAGGCGGCCCGCTCCTTCCCTCAGTGATCGGGGGGAAGGGCGTTCGCCGTTCGTGGCGCTGGCAGCTGCCGCGTGCCTGGCTCTCTGAGCCGAGTGGCTTCGGAGCCGCTCCCGGTGCCGCCTTCCGCCACGGCAGCCGGAAGAGGTTTCTCCGCCGACGAGCTAGCCGGTGCCGCCCACGGACTGACCTCCAACTCTACGGCCTTCTGCCCGTTCTTGCCTCTCGAGTGAGGGCATGCGTGAGGGCCTCATGGCAGCAGCATCCGCCCTGAGGTCATCGCTGCTGCTGTTCGGCCCCTCAGAGCAGAAGTCGTCGTCGTCGCCGCTGCTGGAGCGGGCGACGGCGAGCCGTTCGTCGGTCTTCTGTTGCTCCGGAGGCCCCCCTATCGTGTGGGGTTGTTCGTACCTGCGGAGGTGGAACCGGAGTTCCGTTTGTAATGGCACTTTGAGTGCCGGTGTCTTGTTCATTACGGCTGTCGAGGCCTGAACATGCATGTATTTTTGGCACGGAGCCGTGTTTTTCCCTCATTTTCGAGCACTAAGACTCGCCTGTTGGTTATCTGAACCGCTTCACCAAGCGTGAGTCGCCTCGTGCGAAGGTGACGAGTGAGGTATCCGTATCCCGGAGGCGCAGGAGTCCCTCGGCTCGGTCGGCCTTGCTGTCCGAGGCTTCTCTTGCTTAGTTAAGGGAACCCCTCGGCCGCTCTTCGATGAGCCGAAGCCAGAGGTAGCGGTGTCAGCACGGACAGAGGCAGAGTTGGCTCGAAAAGAAGATTTGGTCGGCCGGAGCCTGGCCGGGTCGTCCACTGGCGGGACCAACGCCGGAGTTGAGCTGCCGAGGCCACAAGCCAGGCTGTAGCATCCCAAAAATTCAAATCCTGTAATTTTCTCAAACTCCCTCTAAATTCAAAATGAATTTCAAATTTCATTTCAAAATGTTTGTTTGCGAGTTGATATCAGCAAATAAAATATAGTGGTCTATATTCTCTCCAAAATCCTCCTCAAATATCCTACAAATATTTCCCAGTGATCACCCTCAATTTGTTTCCAGAAATACCGCCCAGATATTTCCCGAGTAATCCCCTTCAAGTTCTTTCCAGAAATACTGCCCAAATATTCCACCGATATATCTCCAGGTATTTTCCTCTTGAGAAATACCTTCAGAATCATTTTTCAAGTCCCTACAAATATTTTCTTCATAACTTTCCTCATGCTCATACGTATACGTATGCCTCCAGTGTCATACGGTGAGCTCTACAAGCAAATCTCACTTATACAAGACAAATACATGCTAACCTCCCACTAATCATCTCATCCTCCCACTAATCCTCTCATCCCTCCCACTAATCCTCTCATCCCTCCCCCTAATCCCCCCACCATGGCTATAAATAGAGGGGCAAGGGCCTCCTCCCATCCCACCCCAAGCCATTTCATGGCAACTCTCTCCCCCCCACACACACACCCACTCCATATTCCACACAAGCACACACTAGCACAAGGATCGTTCGATCGTTCTTCGATCGTTCGTCCCCTGTTCTTAGTTTGTTCGTTCGTTCGTCCGATCGTTCGATCGTTCGTCCGATCGTTCATGGTTCGTTCGTCCGTTCGTCCGATCGTTCGATCGTTCGTCCGTTCGTTCGTCCAAATAATCTTTTTCCTACCGTTATGCTGCCGAAATTCCGATCGTTCGTTCGTTCGATCATTCGATCGTTCATCGTTCGTTCATAGTTCCTATTCATCGTTCATCGTTCGTTCATAGTCCCTATTCATCGTTCGTTCATAGTTCCCTATTCATCGTTCATCGTTCGTTCATAGTCCCTATTCATCTTTCTTCCAGATAATCTTTATCCTGCCGTTATGCTGCCGAAATTCCGATCGTTCGTTCGTCCGATCATTCGATCGTTCGTCCGTTCGTTCGTCCAAATAATCTTTTCCTGCCGTTATGCTGCCAAAATTCCAATCGTTCGTTCGTCCGATCATTCGATCGTTCGTCCGTTCGTTCATAGTTCCTATTCATCGTTCATCGTTCGTTCATACGAACTATTCACTGTCACTATTCACCATTACTATTCACCGTTGCTATTCATCGTTACTATTCACATACACTATTCATCATCGTTACTATTTATCATTACTATTCATCATCGTTACTATTCATAGATGATATCTATAATTACTTTTCCATCGCCACTATTCATCGTTACTATTCATCGATTAGCCGATCACCCCAAATTTCAACTACTCATACATCATGCTGTCCAGTCCACCTAAGACCAGCCAGACCCATATTCCAGTCATACGAACTCCGGTGACTGTGATTTTCCTTCCAGTAGGGAACTTCCCATCTGGTCACCCATCCCAGGTTTCTCCGAGTTGAGCATGCTTAACTTTGAGATTACTTCGAACCAGGCTCCCAAACTCAAATTCCAATAATTCTCGTTTCTAAATTTTTATCAAACTATTCCCTATCCAGCCATGTCACCCCTTAAGCATGGTTCATGTTCCAGAAAACTCCCAAAATACTCTTGTCCCATATTCTGCCTATAACTCTCATGTTCATACCAAGTCAGACGATTCATTCGTCATTATTCTCACCAACAGTGAACTTCACTGTGCTACACCACCTACACTCAGCTATAAATACACCCAGCTACCCTCTCCCTCTCCACACACACTCAACACCCTCAGCCAAGGCAAACACCCCACCCACTCAGTTACTCCGCTCTGCCGGCTACACGCATACTGTCGCTTTGCCTCCAGTCCACCCTCCTGGTAAGCACCTCTGCTCCACCACCAGTAATATCACAACACCACATGACATAGATTCTACTCAAGACTCTACCCATCCATATATCGCTTTTCTGACCACTATACTAAATATTTGTTGGTATACTTGCTGGTTTGTATGTTTGCTTGTTCATGTTGCATAGTTATCGGAGCGTTCGTGCCATCTCGTGGAGGCCAGATCTGCATGTCTACGCCAGGCGGTGGAGCAAGAAGCCAGTTCCGCGAGCTCTCCTTCCCCCTTCGCCGAATAAGCACGACAAGCTCACTGGATCCCTTTGATGCATAAATTACCTATGATTTTTCAACCACAACCCTTAGCCTATTATTTTATGCATGATATGATTTTGAGATAAGTTATTATGGCCACCCAGCCGCTTGCCGCAATCAATCCCTGATATATATGTTCCAAATGATTTGAGAACAGGTGTGAGTTTTCAAAAGAAAATGCTTTTCAAAATGTGTGTGATGAAGGGTTTTCACCCTTATCACCTTGTGAGCGGGATAATCAGGGACTCCCTGGTTTAGGGGAGGGCCTAAGGTGTTGGCTCAGCTGGTTTAGGCGTGAGCAGAAGGATTGTCCCCTCATATAAGGACCGGTTTGTCATCTTCACTACCTGTACTCTTTAATAGTACAACCACTCGAGACTGTGTGGGCAGTCACTCAATCTGAACTCGTACGGTCCAACCCTAGGGTTATGAAGGCTGGGGAGCACCGGGAGGATAAGGAGGGGGAAAGTTTTGTCCGGTTTGGACATGGTGGTGGCCTGACTCCTTCCGGATAACCGTTAAGGTTAGGACGTGCGGGGAAAGAAAGAGATTCGGATTCGGATCTCATTGATCATGAGATCGCAGAGCCGGACTAGTGGGTAAAGTGTACACCTCTGCGCAGAGTTTGAAAACCTATTCGAATAGTCTGTGTCCACAGGAATGGACGAGTCTGGTATGGTATGGCAATTAATGTTTTGTTTTCCAAAAAAAAGAGATGGTTTTGAGAAAAGTGGTTTTTAAAAAGGTTCAGCGGTTGAGCCGTGAGCTATGGTGGACGGGAAGTCCAGTAGCGGTTTTTGAAAAGGAAAACCAGTGGGAAATTGCTGAGATGCCTGGATGGTTTAGTCCAGGGGATTTTGTTATAATACTGAAAAACTTCATGCTCCTTTTGGAGAGGATGCGCTTTGCAAAAATACAAAATGTTTTTCAAAACAACTCTGCATTAAATATTGCTGTTTCTGCAAAATATCCCGAGCTCCACATATTCCATGCATTATATCTGATTTCCCCATTCCGCGGGTGAAGGTGGGCTGCTGAGTACGTTTGTACTCACCCTTGCTTATTTGTTGTTTTTTCAGAAAAAGGAGATCGGGTAAGAGTTACGACTGTTCCCAACCTTGCCTGTGGCTGTTGGACCACTGACTTGCTTCGCTGCGTATATCGGGCTGCTTCAGCCCCACTCTGATGATATGTCTCGAGTTGTGGACCAACTCTTAAAGTTGACCGCCACCTTTATAGGTTTGTCTCGTTTAAGCAGATTTGGTATCATCTGATGTATAAATGTGTTTGCTAGCCTCCTGGGACTAGTAATTGTATCACATTTGAGTCCCAGAGGATTGGGGATGCTTCACAGGCTGATGTCTTCGGGGGTCAGCTGGCCGAGGCCTCGGGGTGGCCGGCCGAGCCGTCTGCTCGAACCGGATTCCTGGTGAAGACCCTGGCGGCGATGGCCCGGGTGTGGTGCTGATGTCGCCCTTCAGAGTGGAGATCCTCCGACCGTGTCGCCGTTCGAGGCTAGGTCGGACCTCACCGAAGGTGTAGTTGACGCCGAGGGTGCTGCTGCCCCCTTCAACTGTCGACGTCCGAGCCTGCAGGATCGGGTTGTCTTGTAGTGTGTGTATGCTTTCTGCGGCCGCCGAGGCCCAAACACACTGTCGTCGTGTTGTGAAGTTGTGTCCCTTTTCCTCTTGTTTCGAGTATCCGGACTTATTTGTCGGTAACAGAATTGTTTGTGCGGGCGAGAGTTGCTTTTCACGGAAGGTGATGAGTGAGGTATCCGTATCCCGGAGGCGTAGGAATCCCTTGGCTCGGTCGGCCTTGCCGCTTACGCGCACTCTTACTCGTCCATAGGGTTCTGTCACCGCCGCAGTCGAGAAGGCCCGAAAAATCGTTCCGGCAGAGGAGCTTTCGAGCGTGAAGACTTGTTCGGTCCGTGGAATCACTTATTCGAGCGCGAGTTACTTATCGCAGAAGGTGATGAGTGAGGTATCTGTATCCCGGAGGCGTAGGAGTCCCTCGGCTCGGTCAGCCTTGGCTGCTTACGTGTACTCCGTCGTTTTCAGGATCCACTTTCGAAGTAGTCGAAAAGCAGGAAAGGCATTCTGGCAGGAAAGTTTTTTTTCTTTTTTCGAGGAAAATTTCAACGCAGAGGGGGTTCCCCCCCTTCTAGCCCCTGAGGGAGGGTCGGGCTTTGCCGAGGCAAGGCTGACCCTTCCTTGACGACCAGACTTTGTGTGTGAACGGGGTGTACGAATAACTTGGAAGCATCTTAAGGGTAGAAGCGACGTAGCTGTTGGATGTTCCAAGCGTTGCTGTAGACCTCGCCTCGACTGTTGGCCAGCTTGTATGTTCCGGGCTTCGGAACCTTGGCGATGACGAATGGCCCTTCCCAGGGAGGCGTGAGTTTGTGCCGCCCTCGGGCGTCTTGTCGCAGCCGAAGCACCAGGTCGCCCACCTGGAGGTCTCGGGACCGAACCCCTCGGGCGTGGTAGCATCGCAGGGACTGCTGGTACCGCGTCGAGTGTAGTAAGGCCATGTCCCGAGCCTCTTCCAGCTGGTCCAGTGAGTCTTCTCGATTGGCTCGATTGCTTTGGTCGGCGTAGGCCCTCGTCCTCGGGGAACCGTATTCTAAGTCTGTGAGCAAGATGGCCTCGGCCCCATAGACTAGAAAGAACGGTGTGAAGCCCGTGGCTCGGCTTGGCGTCGTCCTCAGACTCCAGACCACCAAGGGGAGTTCCTTCATCCACCGCTTGCCGAACTTGTTGAGGACGTTGTAGATTCACAGCTTGAGCCCTTGCAGGATCATGCCGTTAGCGCGCTCTACTTGCCCATTCGTCATGGGGTGAGCCACGGCGGCCCAGTCCACCCGGATGTGGTAATCCTCGCAGAAGTCCTGGAACTTTCTGCCGGTGAACTGGGTGCCGTTGTCGGTGATGATGGAGTTTGGGACCCCAAAGCGATGGATGATGTTGGTGAAGAACGCCACCGCCTGCTCGGACCTGATGCTGTTTAGGGGTCGGACCTCGATCCACTTGGAGAATTTGTCGATGGCGACCAACAGGTGCGTGTAGCCCCCGGGTGCCTTCTGCAAGGGGCCGACGAGGTCCAGGCCCCACACAGCAAACGACCAGGTGATGGGTATGGTCTGCAGAGCCTGAGCGGGCAGGTGGGTCTGCCTCGCGTAGAACTGACACCCTTCACAGGTGCGGACAATTCTAGTGGCGTCGGCCACCGCTGTCGGCCAGTAAAAACCTTGTCGGAAGGCGTTTCCGGCAAGGGTTCGAGGTGCTGCGTGATGGCCGCAAGCCCCCGAGTGTATCTCTTGTAAGAGCTCCTGACCTTCGGCGATGGAAATGCATCGCTGGAGGATGCCCGAGGGGCTGCGGTGGTAGAGCTCCTTCTCATCTCCCAGCAAGACGAACGACTTGGCGCGCCGCGCCACTCGCCGAGCTTCGGCTTGGTCGAGGGGTAGTTCTTCTCGGTGGAGATATTGCAGGTACGGGGTCTGCCAGTTTCGATCAGGCGTGACCTCGCTCCGCTCCCCCTCGATGCGTAGTGCCTCACCCTCGAGGGCCGAGGGTACCTCAGGCTGAGCCGAGGGTGCCTCGGGCTGAGTCGAGGGTACCTCGGACCGTGCCGAGGGTGCCTCGGGCTGGGCCGAGGCCTTCTCGGGCTCGGGCGTGTCGTCGGTCATGACGGAGGGTTGATGTAGGTCTCGGGAGAATACGTCTGGGGGAACCGTTGTTCGCCCCGAGGCTATTTTAGCCAGCTCGTCCACAGTCTCGTTGTGGCGTCGGGCGATGTGGTTGAGCTCGAGCCCGTAGAACTTGTCTTCCAGGCGCCGAACCTCATCGCAGTAGGCTTCCATCTTTGGGTCGCGGCAGTGGGAGTTCTTCATGACTTGGTCGATGACGAGCTGCGAGTCACCACGAGCGTCGAGGCGTCGGACCCCTAGCTCGATGGCGATTCGCAACCCGTTTACCAGAGCCTCGTACTCAGCCACATTGTTGGACGTCGGGAAGTGGAGGCGTAGCACGTAGCGTAGGTGCTTCCCGAGGGGCGAGAAGAAGAGCAGGCCCGCGCCGGCCCCCGTCTTCATCAGCGACCCGTCGAAAAACATGGTCCAGAGCTCCGGTTGGATCGGAGCTGTCGGGAGCTGGGTGTCGACCCATTCAGCCACGAAGTCCGCCAAGACCTGGGACATGATGGCCTTCCGGGGGGCGAACGAGATCGTCTCGCCCATGATCTCCACGCCCACTTTGCAATTCTACCCGAGGCCTCTCGGGACTGGATGATCTCCCCCAGGGGGAAGGATGACACCACAGTCACCGGATGAGACTCGAAGTAGTGTCGCAACTTCCGCCGCGTCAGGATCACCGCGTACAGCAGCTTCTGAATTTGTGGGTAGCGGGTCTTGGTCTCGGACAGTACCTCACTGATGAAGTAGACTGGCCTCTGGACGGGCAATGCATGCTTTTCTTCTCGTCTCTCAACCACAATCGCGGCGCTAACCACCTGAGTGGTCGCGGCGACGTAGATCAAGAGGGCTTCTCCGGCAGTGGGGGGCACCAAGATGGGCGCGTTCGTGAGGAGCGCCTTCAGGTTCCCGAGGGCTTCCTCGGCCTCAGGGGTCCAAGCGAAGCACTCGGCCTTCCTTAAGAGGCGGTACAGAGGCAGGCCTCTTTCGCCGAGGCACGAGATGAAACGGCTCAGAGCCACGAGGCATCCCATGACCCTCTGTACGCCTTTCAAGTCCTTGATGGGCCCCATGCTGGTGATGGCTGCGATCTTCTCCGGGTTGGCCTCGATGCCCCGCTCGGAGAAGATGAACCCCAAGAGCATGCCTCGAGGAACCCCGAAGACACACTTTTCGGGATTGAGCTTCACGCCTTTCGCCTTGAGACATCGGAATGTCACTTCAAGGTCGGAAAGGAGGTCGGAGGCTTTCCTCGTCTTGACTACGATGTCATCGACGTAGGCCTCGATCGTTCGGCCGATGTGTTCACCGAACACATGGTTCATGAATCGCTGGTACGTTGCACCCGCATTCCTCAAGCCGAACGACATGGTAACATAGCAGTACATGCCGAAGGGTGTGATGAAAGAAGTCGCGAGCTGGTCGGACTCTTTCATCCTGATCTGGTGATACCCTGAGTAGGCATCGAGGAAAGACAGGGTTTCGCACCCAGCAGTGGAATCCACGATTTAATCAATGCAAGGCAGAGGGTAGGGAACTTTCGGACATGCTTTGTTTAGACCAGTTTAGTCTACACACATCCGCCATTTCCCCCCTTTCTTTCTCACAAGCACAGGGTTGGCAAGCCATTCGGGATGGAATACCTCTTTGATGAACCCTACCGCCATTAGCTTGTGGATCTCCTCGCCTATGGCTCTGTGCTTTTCTTCGTCGAATCGGCGCAGAGGCTGCTTCACGGGTCGGGCTCTAGCTCGGATATCCAGCGAGTGCTCGACGACTTCCCTCGGTATGCCGGGCATGTCCGAGGGACTCCACGCGAAAACGTCGGTGTTTGCGTGGAGAAAGTCGACGAGCACTGCTTCCTATTTGGGGTCGAGCTCGGAGCCGATTCGGATCTGCTTGGAGGCGTCGCTGCAGGGGTCGAGAGGAACGGACTTAACCGTCTCCGCTGGCTCGAAGTTGCCGGTGTGGCGCTTCACGTCTGGCGCCTCCCTAGAGAGGTTCTCCAGGTCGGCGATGAGGGCCTCGGCGTACTCCACGCACTCCACGTCGCATTCGTACGCGTGTCGGTACGTGGGCCCGACGGTGATGACCCCGTTGGGGCCCGACATCTTGAGCTTGAGGTAGGTGTAGTTGGGGATGACCATGAACTTGGCGTAGCATGGTCTCCCCAGCACTGCGTGGTAGGTTCCTCGAAACCCGACCACTTCGAACGTGAGGGTCTCCCTTCGAAAGTTGGAGGGCGTCCCAAAGCAGATGGGTAGATCGAGTTGTCCGAGGGGTTGGACGCGCTTCCCAGGGATGATCCCGTGGAAAGGCGCAGCGCCCGTCCAGACCGAGGACAGATCGATCCGCAGGAGCCCGAGGGTCTCGACGTAGATGATGTTGAGGCTGCTGCCTCCGTCCATGAGGACCTTGGTGAGCCTGACGTTGCCGATGATGGGGTCGACAACGAGCGGGTATTTCCCCGGGCTCGGCACACGGTCGGGATGGTCGGCCTAGTCGAAGGTGATGGGCTTGTCGGACCAGTCTAGGTAGACTGGCGCCGCCACCTTTACCGAGTAGACCTCCTGACGCTCTTGCTTGCGGTGCCGAGCCGAGGCGTTTGCCACTTGCCCACCGTAGATCATGAAGCAGTCACGGACCTCGGGGAACTCTCCCGCCTTGTGATCTTCCTTCTTAGCGTCGTCGAGGGCCTTGCCACCCTCCGCGGGTGGCCCAGCCTTGTGGAAGTGGCGTCGAAGCATGGCACACTCCTCAAGGGTGTGCTTGACGGGCCCCTGATGATAGGGGCACAGCTCCTTGAGCATCTTGTCGAAGAGGTTGGCACCTCCGGGAGGTTTCCGAGGGTTCTTGTACTCGGCGGCGGCGACAAGGTCCGCGTCGGCGGCGTCGCGTTTCGCTTGCGACTTCTTCTTGCCTTTCTTCTTGGCGCCGCGCTAAGTTGATGCCTCGGGAACATCTTCCGGTGGGTGGCCTAGGGCTGCTTGTCCTTCCGGAAGATAGCCTCAACCGCCTCCTGGCCAGAGGCGAACTTGGTGGCGATGTCCATCAGCTCGCTCGCCCTGGTGGGGGTCTTGCGACCCAGCTTGCTTACCAGGTCGCGGCAGGTGGTGCCGGCGAGGAACGCGCCGATGGCATCCGAATCAGTGACGTTGGGCAGCTCGGTGCGCTGCTTCGAGAATCGCCGGATGTAGTCCCGAAGAGACTCTCACGGCTGCTGGCGGCAGCCTCAGAGATCCCAGGAGTTTCCAGGGCGCACGTACGTGCCTTGGAAATTGCCGGCGAAGGCTTGGACCAGGTCGTCCCAGTTGGAGATCTGCCCCGGAGGCAGGTGCTCCAGCCAGGCTCGAGCGGTGTCGGAGAGGAACAGGGGGAGGTTGCGGATGATGAGATTATCATCGTCTGTTCCACCCAGTTGACAGGCCAGCCGATAGTCCGCGAGCCACAGTTCCGGTCTCGTCTCCCCCGAGTACTTTGTGATAGTAGTCAGGGTTCGGAACCAGGTCGGGAACGGCGCCCGTCGTATGCCGCGGCTGAAAGCCTGCGGACCGGGTGGTTCGGGCAAAGGACTCCGATCCTCCCCGCTGTCGTAGCGTCCCCCACGCCTGGGGTGGTAGCCTCGGCGCACCCTCTCGTCGAGGTGGGCCCGACGACTGTGGTGATGGTGCTCGTTGCCGAGGCGACCCGGGGCCACAGGCGCTGTGTTGCGCGTGCGCCCGGTGTGGACCGAGGCTTCCCGCATGAATCGGGAAGTCACGACGCGATGTTCCGAGGGGTACCCCTGTCTTCGGGAGGCGGAGCTTTCGGCCCGTCGGACCGCGACGTCCTCCAGAAGATTCTTGAGCTCTCCCTGGATACGCCGCCCCTTGGTGGTTGATGGCTCCGGCATCGCGGGGAGAAGTATTGCCGCTGCAGCCAGGTTCAGGCCGACTCCACTGGAAACCGGTGGCGGCCTTACCCTGACGTTGTCGGCAATGCGGTGCTGGATGCCCTGGGGGAGATGACGCGCTTCTCCGGCCGGAGGTTGGCCCGCCCATTCCTGCCCGATGTCCCGGCGGATCGGCTCAAGCATTCCTGCTCCCTCGTCGAGCCTGGCCTGCATCTCGCGGATTTGCTCGAGCTATGGGTCATGACCCCCCGCCAGAACGGGGACCACAGCTAGCTCCCGAAGGATGTTGACGCGAGGCACGGGCCTAGGGGGATCACCATTCTCCGGTATACCAAGATGGTTGCCTTTGCCGGGACCCCCTAAATCGACGTGGAAACATTCGCGACTTGGACCGCAGTCCTCGTCGCCGGGGCTGCGGCTACCGTTGGAACAGTCGGAAAGGCAGTAGTCGCATGCGGTCATAAAGTCCCGCACGACACTGGGGTTACCAAGTCCGGAGAAATCCCAACACAGGTCGGGCTCGCCATCTTCCTTGGACCCCGAGGGCCCGTAGGTCGAGACGGCCGTCAGCCGGTCCCAGGGTGACCGCACACGATACCCCAGAGGGTTTGGAATCGCCTCTATGAGAGTGTCCACCGAAGCGGAGTTGCTTGGCGGGTCGAGGCCGAATCCAAAAGGCGCGAGATGGGAATCTGTCAATACCTTTTTGTCGACTGGCGGTAACGAAGTCACGTCAGGGACTGACTGCACCGTCTTCTCTGGTACGAGGGTGACGCCCAGCAAGTCCTTCGCGAGCGTGCCGGCGTCGTCCGTTTGCTCGAGGTTGGTGTGTTGCGGGGAGATGGCGCTCGTCTTCGTCTCAGACGCGAGGCCAATGCCCGACGCGCTCTCCGTTGGGGCGCCGGCACCGTCGACTCGCTCGACAGCCAACGAGGTGCCGCCTCCTGCTTGGCCTTGGTTGCCCCGCCGCCTCCTCCGTCGGCGGGGGAGGGGACGGGACAAGCCCGAATGTCGTCCTTCCACCACGTGGGGAAGGCATCATCGATTTCCCCGCCGGCGGGCGGGTTGTCGACCGCCATTGTCGCTGTCGCGCGGCGGGGGAAGGAGTATCATGTCGTAGCTGCCGTCGAGGGACATGAACTCAAGACTCCTGAAACGGAGCACCGTCCCGGGCTGGAGAGGTTGCTGGAGACCGCCCATCTGGAGCTTAACGGGAAGCTGTTCGTCAACACGCAGCAGGCTCCTACCTGGCGCGCCAACTGTCGGTGTTTCGAAACCCGGGGGGTCCCTGGACCGACGAGTGAATTGTCGCCGCGTGCCCCAGCCCAGATGGGTCAGCGCGAGGCAGAACGCGAAGGGGGGAGAGAGC
This sequence comes from Zea luxurians, assembly GCA_029449295.1. Classification (NCBI taxonomy): domain Eukaryota; kingdom Viridiplantae; phylum Streptophyta; class Magnoliopsida; order Poales; family Poaceae; genus Zea; species Zea luxurians. The sequence continues at coordinate 177,229,813 of JAOPSE010000004.1, read as the reverse complement.
AGCCGGAGGGAGACAGGCGTGGGAGGTGGAACCCGCGGCCTTCGTGTTAGCCCCGTGCCCAGGTCGAGTGCGCTTGCAGTAGGGGGTTACAAGCGTCCACGCAGGAGGGAGCGAGCGGCCTTGCGCGAGCGCTGTCCCGTCCTTCCCCGCGCGGCCAACCCTCTGTAAGAGGGCCCTGGACCTCCCTTCTATAGGCGTAAGGAGAGGATCTGGGTGTACAATGGGGAGTGTGGCAATGTGCTAACGTGTCTAGCGGGGGAGAGCTAGCGCCCTAAGTACATGCCATCGTGGCTGCCGGAGAGGTTTTGACACCCAGTTCGCGTGGTGTCGTGGCCGTCGGAGGAGCGCTGGAGCCTGGCGGAAGGACAGCTGTCGGGGCTGTCGAGTCCTTGCTGACGTCCTCTTACTTCTGTAAGGGGGCTGAGAGCCGCCGTCGTCACAGGGCATGCGGGGCGCCATCATTACTCCTATAGTAGAGCGAGCCAGATGGGACGCCGGTCTTGTTCCCCGTAGCCTGAGTCAGCTCGGGGTAGGGTAATGATGGCGCTTCCTGTTGACGTGGTCGGTCCGTGCCCTAGGTTGGGTGAGGTGGAGGCTCCTCCGAGGTCGAGGTCGAGTCTGTCTTCCAAGGTCGAGGTCGAGTCCGAGCCCCCGGGTCGGACGAGGCGGAGACCGTCGGCTGAGGCCAGGGCTGAGTCCGAGCCCTGGGGTCGGGCGAGGCGGACTTCGTCGTCCTTTGGGGCTGAGCCCGAGTCCGAGCCCTAGGGTCGGGCGAAGCAGAGTTCGTCGTCTTCCGGGGCTGAGCCTGAGTCCGAGCCCTGGGGTCGGGCGAAGCGGAGTTCGTCGTCTTCCGGGGCTGAGCCCGAGTACGAGCCCTGGGGTCGGGCGAAGCGGAGTTCGTCGTCTTCTGGGGCTGAGCCCGAGTCTGAGCCGTGGGGTTGGGCGAAGCGGAGTTCGTCGTCTTCCGGGGCTGAGCCTGAGTCCGAGCCCTGGGGTTGGGCGAAGCGGAGTTCGTCGTCTTCCGGGGCTGAGCTCGAGTCCGAGCCCTGGGGTCGGGCGAAGCGGAGTTCGTCGTCTTCCGGGACTGAGCCCGAGTCCGAGCCCTAGGGTCGGGCGAAGCGGAGTTTCCTATGACGCCTGAGGCCGGACTTGGCTGCTGACAGCCTCACTCTGTCGAGTGGCTCAGCAGTCGGACCGGCGCAGGCGGCGCTGTCCTCTTGTCAGACCGGTCAGTGGAGCGGCGAAGTGACTGCGGTCACTTTGGCTCTGTCGACTGGAGGGCGTGCGTCAGGATAAAGGTGTCAGGCCACCTTTGCATTAAATGCCCCTGCGATTTGGTCGGTTGGCGTGGCGATTTGGCCAAGGTTGCTTCTTGGTGAAGACTGGGCCTCGGGCGAGCCGAAGGTGTGTCTGTTGCTGGAGGGGGTCCTCGGGCGAGACGTAGATCCTCCGGGTCGGCTGCCCTTGCCCGAGGCTGGGCTCAGGCGAGGCGTGATCGCGTCCCTCGAATGGACCGATCCTTGACTTAATCGCACCCATCAGGCCTTTGCAGCTTTGTGCTGATGGGGGTTACCAGCTGAGATTTAGGAGCCTTGAGGGTACCCCTAATTATGGTCCCCGACACTACTCTTTGCTAATTCTATTTGGTGTTGCTTTAAGTTAAATTCTCATTTAGTGAAGCAACACATTGCAAGAGAGAACTTGTGTTATTGCTCTTCTTATCTAAGCCTTCTTGCTTTATTCTCAAAAACGTGTTAGTAGTATTGATTTATCACTTCCGCATTATTTAAGTGCAATACTCTTTACAAGCAAGAACTTAGTTTTTATACTCCGATATTTGTATATCTTGTTCTAACCACTAATAAAGGGATCTAGTTGGGGGATAAAATTTTAATTTTCAGGTTTCGCCTATCCACCCCCTCTTCTAGGCGACTTTCAATTGCAAGCCGGGCTGCGGCCTCCGCCCCGCCCTCAGCTTCAAGGATCTTCGTCATCCGGGCTGAGGCGGAGGAGCACACCTGTCGGGGACCATAATTAGGGGTACCCTCAAGACGCCTAATTCTCAGCTGGTAACCCCCATCAGCATAAAGCTGCAGAGGCCTGATGGGTTTGATTAAGTCAGGGATCAGTCCATACGAGCGACTTGATCACGCCACGCCCGAGCCTAGCCTCGGGCGAGGGCAGCCGACCCTAAGATGGTTCCGTCTCGCCTGAGGCCTCCTCTTTCACGGCAGACGCATCTCCGGCTCGCCCGAGGCCATGCCTTCGATAAGAAGTAACCCTGACTAAATCACCGCACCGACCGACCAAATCACTGGGGCCTTTAACGCAAAAGGTAAGACTGACGGGTAGCCAGGCTTGGCCGAAAGCGCCAGAGGAGGCTCCGCCCGACCCAGGGCTCGGACTCGGGCTAAGGCCCCGGAAGACGGCGAACTCCGCTCCGCCCGACCCAGGGCTCGGACTCGGGCTAAAGCCCCGGAAGACGGCGAACTCCGCTCCGCCCGACCCAGGGCTCGGACTCGGGCTAAGGCCCCGGAAGACGGCGAACTCCGCTCCGCCCGACCCAGGGCTCGGACTCGGGCTAAGGCCCCGGAAGAACGGCGAACTCCGCTCCGCCCGACCCAGGGCTCGGACTCGGGCTAAGGCCTCGGAAGACGATGAACTCCGCTTCGCCCGACCCAGGGCTCGGACTCCACCCCGACCTCCGCCTCGCCCGACCCGGGTGCTCAGGTTCGGCCTCGGCCATGCAGGACAGACTCGACCTCGGCCTCGGAAGAGACTCCACGTCGCCCGACCTAGTGCACAAGTCCGCCACGTCGACAGGAAGCGCCATCATCACCCTACCCCGAGACGACTCGGGCCGCAGAGAACAGGACCGACGTCCCATCTGGCTAGCTCCGCCAGATAGGCAATGATGGCGCCCCGCTGGACCCATGACGACGGCGGCTCTCAGCTCTCTTACGAAAGCAGGGGGACGTCAGCAAGGGCCCAACCACTCCGACAGCTGTCCCTCCGCCAAGCTCCATCGCTTCTCCGACAGCCACGACGCCACACTAGCTGGGTGCCAAGATCTCTCCGGCTGCCACCTTGGCATGTACTTAGGGCACTAGCACTCCCCCGCTAGACACGTAGCACCTTGCTACACCCCCATTTGTACACCTGGATCCTCTCCTTACGCCTATAAAAGGAAGGACCAGGGCCTTCTTAGAGAGGTTTGGCCTCGCGGGGACGAAGGGCAGAGGCAGGCGCTCTCTCGGGGCCGCTCGCTCCCCTCACCTCGCGCGGACGCTTGTAACCCCCTACTGCAAGCGCACCCGACCTGGGCGCGGGACGAACACGAAGGCCGCGGGATTCTCCGACTCCCTCACGACCAGGCTCCGGCCACCTCGCACTCGCTCTCTCCCCCCTTCGCGCTCGCCCACGCGCTCGACCCATCTGGGCTGGGGCACGCGGCACACTCACTCGTCGGCTCGGGGACCCCCCGGTCTCGGAACGCCGACAGTTGGCGCGCCAGGTAGGGGCCTGCTGCGTGTTGACGAGTAGATTCCCGTCAAGCTCCAGATGGGCAGTCTCCAACGACCTCTTCAACCCGGAACGGTGCTCCGTTTCGGGAGTCTCGAGTTCATGTCTTTCGACGGCAGCTAAGACATGATACTCCTTCCACCGCCGCGCGACAGCGATAATGGTGGCGGACAGCCCGCCCGCCGGCGGCGGAATCGACGACGCCTTTCCCGCATGGGGGAAGGACAACTTTCGAGTTCACCCCGTCCTCTCCCTCGCCATCGGAGGAGGAGGCGGGGGAACCAAAACCAAGCGGGAGGCTGCGCTCCGTCGACTGTCGAGCAAATCGACATCCCCAGCGCCCCAACGGAGGACGCGTCGGGCATCACCCGCGCGTTTGAGGCGAAGGCGAGCGCCGCCCCCCCGCGACACGCCGATCCCGAGCAAGTGGGCGACGCCAGCACGCTCACGGAGGGCCTGCAGGACGTCGCCCTCACACCCAGGACGACAACACGATCAGCCCCCGATGCAACTTCGTCGATCCTCGTCGACCAAAAGGTACGGGCTGATTCCCATCCTTTGTCATTTCGACTCGGCCTCAACCCGCCTAGCAACCTCGCTTTGGCGGGCGCTCACACTGAGGCGAGTGCAACCTCTCTGGGGTTTCGTGTGCGGTCGCCTTGGGACCGATTGACGGGTGTCTCGACCTATGGACCCTCTGGGTCCGAGGAAGATGACGACCCTAGCATCTGCTGGGATTTCTCTGGATCTGGCAACCCCAGTGCCATGCGGGATTTCATGACCGCATGTAACTACTGCCTCTCCGACTGTTCCGACGGCAGCCGCAGCCTTGGCGACAAGGACTGCGGCCCGAGCCGCGAATGTTTCCATGTCGAGCTGGGGGATCCCTCCGGAGGTGGCTGTCTCGGCATGCCGGAGGATGGTGATCCCCCTAGGCCAGCGCCTCGCGCCGACATCCCGCGGGAGCTAGCTGTGGTCCCCGTTCCGGCGGGGGGTCACGACCCACAGCTCGAGCAAGTCCGCGGGGCGCAGGCCGGGCTCGATGAGGGAGCAGGAGCGCTCGAGGCAATCCGCCAGAACATCGGGCAGGTATGGGCAAGCCAGCCCCCGGCCGGAGGAATACGTCACCTGCCCCAAGGTCTCCAGCACCGCATCGCCAACGATGCCAGGGACAGACCGCCACCCGCATCCGGCGGAACCGGTCAGGACCTGGCAGCCGCAACGATGCTCCTCCGCGCGATGCCGGAGTCATCAACCACCGAGGGTCGGCGAATCCAAGGAGAGCTCAAGCATCTCCTGGAAGGCGCTGCGGCCCGGCGGGCCGAGAGCTCTGCCTCCCGAAGGCAGGGGTACCCCTCGGAACCTCGTGCCGCGACTTCCCGACTCACGCGGGAAGCCTCGGTCTTCACCGGGCGCACGCGCAACACCGCGCCTGCGGCCCCGGGCCACCTTGGCGACGAGCACCCTCATCGCGACCGTCGGGCCCGCCTCGACGAAAGGGTGCGCCGAGGTTATCACCCCAGGCGTGGGGGACGCTACGACAGCGGGGAGGATCGGAGTCCCTCGCCCGAACCACCCGGTCCACAGGTCTTCAGCCGAGCCATTCGGCGGGCGCCGTTTCCGCCCCGATTCCGACCCCCGACTACTATCACCAAGTACTCGGGGGAAACGAGACCGGAATTGTGGCTTGCGGACTACCGCCTGGCCTGTCAACTGGGTGGGACGGACGACGACAACCTCATCATCCGCAACCTCCCCCTGTTCCTCTCCGACACCGCTCGTGCTTGGTTGGAGCACCTGCCTCCGGGGCAGATTTCCAACTGGGAGGATCTGGTCCAGGCTTTCGCCGGCAACTTCCAGGGCACGTATGTGCGCCCCGGGAATTCTTGGGACCTCCGAAGCTGCCGGCAGCAGTCGGGAGAGTCCCTTCGGGACTACATCCGGCGATTCTCGAAGCAGCGCACCGAGCTGCCCAACATCACCGACTCTGATGTCATCGGCGCGTTCCTTGCCGGCACCACCTGCCGGGACCTGGTGAGCAAGTTGGGTCGCAAGACCCCCACCAGGGCGAGCGAGCTGATGGACATCGCCACCAAGTTCGCCTCTAGTCAGGAGGCGGTCGAGGCCATCTTCCGAAAGGACAAGCAGCCCCAGGGCCGCCTGTCGGAAGATGCTCCCGAGGCGTCTACTCCACTCGGCGCCAAGAAGAAAGGCAGGAGGAAGTCGCAAGCGAAACGCGACGCCGCCAGCATGGACCTTGTCGCCGCCGCCGAGTACAAGAACCCTCGGAAGCCCCCCAGAGGCGCCAACCTCTTCGACAAGGCACTCAAGGAGACGTGCCCCTACCATCAGGGGCCCGTCAAGCACACCCTCGAGGAGTGCGTCATGCTTCGGCGCCACTTCCACCGGGCCGGGCCACCCGCAGAGGGTGACAAGGCCCGCGCCGACGGCAAGAAGGAAGATCACCAAGCGGGGGAGTTCCCCGAGGTCCGCGACTGCTTCATGATCTACGGAGGGCATGCGGCGAACGCCTCGGCTCGGCATCGTAAGCAGGAGCGCCGGGAGGTCTGCTCGGTGAAGGTGGCGGCGCCAGTCTACCTAGACTGGTCCGACAAGCCCATCACCTTCGACCAAGATGACCACCCCGACCACGTGCCGAGCCCAGGGAAGTACCCGCTCGTCGTCGATCCCGTCATCGGCGACGTCAGGCTCACCAAGGTCCTGATGGATGGAGGCAGCTGCCTCAACATCATCTACGCTGAGACCCTCAGGCTCCTGCGCGTCGATCTGTCATCCGTCCGAGCAGGCGCTGCGCCCTTCCACGGGATCATTCCCGGGAAGCGCGTCCAGCCCCTCGGACGGCTCGACCTTCCTGTCTGCTTCGGAACACCCTCCAACTTCCGAAGGGAAACTTTGACGTTCGAGGTGGTCGGGTTCCGAGGAACCTACCACGCAGTGTTGGGAAGGCCATGCTACGCGAAGTTCATGGCCATCCCCAACTACACCTACCTGAAGCTCAAGATGCCGGGCCCCAACGGGGTCATCACCGTCGGCCCCACGTACAAACACGCATTCGAATGCGATGTGGAGTGCGTGGAGTACGCCGAGGCCCTCGCCGAGTCCGAGGCCCTCATTGCCGACCTGGAAAGCCTCTCCCGAGAGGTGCCGGACGTGAAGCGACATGCCGGCAACTTCGAGCCAGCAGAGACGGTTAAGGCCGTCCCTCTCGACCCCAGTGGCGACACCTCCAAGCAGATTCGGATCGGTTCCGGGCTCGACCCCAAATAGGAAGCAGTGCTCGTCGACTTTCTCCGCGCAAACGCCGACGTCTTTGCGTGGAGTCCCTCGGACATGCCCGGCATACCGAGGGATGTCGCCGAGCACTCGCTGGATATTCAGGCCGGAGCCCGACCGGTCAGACAGCCTCTGCGCCGATTCGACGAGGAAAGGCGCAGGGTGATAGGCGAGGAGATCCACAAGCTGATGGCAGCAGGGTTCATCAAAGAGGTATTCCACCCTGAGTGGCTTGCCAACCCTGTGCTTGTGAGGAAGAAAGGGGGGAAATGGCGGATGTGTGTAGACTACACTGGGCTCAACAAAGCATGTCCGAAAGTCCCCTACCCTCTACCTCGCATCGATCAAATTGTGGACTCCACTGCAGGGTGCGAAACCCTGTCTTTCCTCGATGCCTACTCAGGGTATCATCAAATCAAGATGAAAGAGTCCGACCAGCTCGCGACTTCTTTCATCACGCCCTTCGGCATGTACTGTTATGTCACAATGCCTTTCGGTCTGAGGAACGTGGGTGCAACGTACCAGCGGTGCATGAACCATGTGTTCGGCCAACACATCGGTCGCACGGTCGAGGCCTACGTCGATGACATCGTAGTCAAGACGAGGAAAGCCTCCGACCTTCTCTCCGACCTTGAGCTGACATTCCGGTGTCTCAAGGCGAAGGGCGTCAAGCTCAATCCCGAGAAGTGCGTCTTCGGGGTGCCCCGAGGCATGCTTTTGGGATTCATCGTCTCCGAGCGGGGCATCGAAGCCAACCCGGAGAAGATCGCAGCCATCACAAACATGGGGCCCATCAAGGACTTAAAAGGCGTACAGAGGGTCATGGGATGCCTCGCGGCCTTGAGCCGTTTCATCTCGCGCCTCGGTGAAAGAGGCCTGCCCCTGTACCGTCTCTTAAGGAAGGCCGAGTGCTTCACTTGGACTCCCGAGGCCGAGGAAGCCCTCGGGAACCTAAAGGCGCTCCTCACCAAGGCGCCCGTCTTGGTACCCCCCGCTGATGGAGAAACCCTCTTGGTCTACGTCGCCGCAACCACTTAGATGGTCAGCGCCGCGATCGTGGTCGAAAGGCAGGAAGAGGGGCATGCTTTGCCCATTCAGAGGCCAGTTTACTTCGTCAGCGAAGTGCTGTCTGAGACCAAGATCCGCTACCCGCAAGTCCAGAAGCTGCTGTATGCAGTGATCCTGACGAGGCGAAAGCTGCGACATTACTTCGAGTCTCATCCGGTGACTGTGGTGTCATCCTTCCCCCTGGGGGAGATCATCCAGTGCCGGGAAGCCTCGGGACGGATCGCGAAGTGGGCGGTGGAAATCATGGGCGAGGCAATCTCGTTCGCCCCTCGGAAGGCCATCAAGTCCCAGGTACTGGCGGACTTCGTAGCCGAATGGGTCGACACCCAGTTACCGACGGCTCCGATCCAACCGGAGCTCTGGACCATGTTTTTTTTGATGGGTCGCTGATGAAGACGGGAGCCGGCGCGGGCCTGCTCTTCGTCTCGCCCCTCGGGAAACACCTGCGCTACGTGCTCCGCCTCCATTTCCCGGCGTCCAACAATGTGGCTGAGTACGAGGCTCTGATCAACGGATTGCGAATCGCCATCGAGCTAGGGGTCCGACGCCTCGATGCACGCGGCGACTCGCAGCTCGTCATCGACCAAGTCATGAAGAACTCCCACTGCCGCGACCCGAAGATGGAGGCCTACTGTGACGAGGTTCGACGCCTGGAAGACAAGTTCTACGGGCTCGAGCTTAACCACATCGCCCGGCGCTACAACGAGACAGCGGACGAGCTGGCGAAGATGGCCTCGGGGCGAACGATGGTTCCCCCGGACGTCTTCTCCCGGGATCTGCACCAACCCTCCGTCAAGATAGGCGACACGCCCGAGCCCGAGGTGCCCTCGGCCCCGTCCGAGGCGACCTCGGCCCGGCCCGAGCTATCCTCGGTTCAACCCGAGGAGCCCTCGGCCCCCGAGGGCGAAGCACTGCACGTCGAGGAGGAGCAGAGCGGGGTCATGCCAGAGCAGGATTGGCAGACCCCGTACCTGCAATATCTCCGCCAAGGAGAGCTGCCCCTCGGCCGAGCCGAGGCTCGGCAGGTAGCGCGACGCGCCAAGTCGTTCGTCTTGCTGGGCGATGAGAAGGATCTCTACCACCGTAGCCCCTCGGGCATCCTCCAGCGATGCATCTCCATCGCCGAGGGTCAGGAACTCCTGCAGGAAATACACTCGGGGGCTTGCGACCATCATGCAGCACCTCGAACCCTCGTCGGGAACGCTTTCCGCTAAGGCTTCTACTGGCCGACGGCGGTGGCTGACGCCACTAGAATTGTCCGCGCCTGCGAAGGGTGCCAATTCTACGCGAAGCAGACCCACCTGCCCGCTCAGGCTCTACAGACGATACCCATCACCTGGCCCTTCGCTGTGTGGGGTCTGGACCTCGTCGGCCCTCTGCAGAAGGCGCCCGGGGGCTACACGCACCTGCTGGTCGCCGTCGACAAATTCTCCAAGTGGATTGAGGTCCGACCCCTGAACAGCATCAGATCCGAGCAGGCGGTGGCGTTCTTCACCAACATCATCCATCGCTTCGGGGTCCCGAACTCCATCATCACCGACAACGGCACCCAGTTCACCGGCAAAAAATTCTTGGATTTTTGCGAGGACCACAACATCCGGGTAAACTGGGCCGCCGTAGCTCACCCCATGTCGAATGGGCAAGTAGAACGTGCCAATGGCATGATTCTACAAGGGCTCAAGCCTCGGATTTACAATGATCTCAACAAGTTCGGCAAGCGATGGATGAAGGAACTCCCCTCGGTGGTCTGGAGCCTGAGGACGACGCCAAGCCGAGCCACAGGTTTCACGCCGTTCTTCCTGGTCTACGGGGCCGAGGCTGTCCTGCCCACTGACCTGGAATATGGCTCCCCGAGGACGAGGGCCTACAACGAAGAAAGCAACCAAGCTAGCCGAGAAGACTCACTGGACCAGCTGGATGAGGCTCGGGACAGGGCCTTACTACACTCGGCGCGGTATCAGCAGTCCCTGCGACGCTACCACGCCCGAGGGGTCCGACCCCGAGACCTCCAGGTGGGCGATCTGGTGCTTCGGCTGCGGCAAGACACCCGAGGGAGGCACAAGCTTACGCCCCCCTAGGAGGGGCCGTTCGTTATCGCCAAAGTTCTGAAGCCCGGAACGTACAAGCTGGCCAACAGTCAAGGCGAGGTCTACGGCAACGCTTGGAACATCCAACAGCTACGTCGCTTCTACCCTTGAGATACTTCCAAATTGTTCATATACCTCGCACCCACGCAAAGTTTAGTCAATAAGGAAGGGTCGGCCTCGCCTCGGCAAAGCCCGACCCTCCCTCGGGGGCTAAAAGGGGGGAAACCCCCTCTGCGTCAAAATTTTCCTCGAACAAAAAATCTCTTTCATCAGAATATCTTTCGTGCTTTTTGACTACTTCGAAAAGTGGGTCCTGGAAACGACGGAGTACACGTAAGCAGCCAAGGCTGACCGAGCCGAGGGACTCCTACGCCTCCGGGATACGGATACCTCACTCATCACCTTCTGCGATAAGTAACTCGAGTTCGGATAAGGTGACTCCGCGGATCGAACAAGTCTCTACGTTCGGAAGCTCTTCTGTCGAAGTGATTCTTCGAGTTTTCTCGACTAAGTCAGTGATAGGGCCTCATGGACGGGTAAAAAGTGCGCGTAAGCGGCAAGGCCGACCGAGCCTAGGGATTCCCACGCCTCCGGGATACGGATACCTCACTCCTCACCTTCCGCGAGAAGCAACTTTCGCTCGCACAAACATCCCTGTTACCGACAAAAAGTCCAGATGCTTGGAACAAGAGGAAAAGGGACGCAGCTTTACAACACAGCAAGGGCGTGTGTTCTGGCCTCAGCGGCCGCACAAAACACACGCTACAAGACAAGCTGATCCTGCAGGCTCAAGTCTTGACGCTGGAAGGGGGCGGCGACACCCTCGGCATCGACAGCACCTTCGGCAAGGCCCGAACTAGCCTCGGACGGCGACGCGATCCGAGGGCCTCCGCTCCAAAGGACGGCGTCATCGCCACGCCCTGGCGATCGTTGTCAGGGACTTCTCCGGGAATCCGGCCCGAGCAGGCGGCTCGGCCAGCCACCTCCGGGGCCTCGGCCAACCACCTTCCGAGGGCACGAGCCCGGTCCGAAGCCTCGGCTGACCGACCCCGGTGTCGATCCTGCCAACAGACAACCCGGCTAGGCTCCGGCCAACCAGGTTTCATTCCCGAGCTAACTCTGCCTCTGCCCATGCTGATATCGCTACCCCCGGCCTCGGCTCGTCGAAGAGCGGCCGAGGGGTCTCTTTAACTAAGCTAGAGGAGCCTCGGACAACAGGGTCGACCGAGCCGAGGGACTCCTACGCCTCCGGGATACGGATACCTCACTCGTCACCTTGACACGGGGCAACTCATGCTTAGTGAAGCGGTTCAGACAATCAGCAAGGGAGTCTTAGTGCTCGGAAATGAGGAAAAAACACGGCTCCGTGCCGTAGTTACATACATGTTCAGGCCCCGAAAGCCGGAATGAACAAAAAACCCGGCACTCGAAGTGCCATTACAAACGGAACTCCGGTTCCCCCCCGCAGGTACGAACAACCACACTCGATAGGGGTGGGCCTGCGGGGCAACAGAAGACCGACGAACGGCATGTCGCCGCCCGCCCCAGCAGCGGCGATGATGAGGACTTCTGCCCCGGGGGGCCGAACAGCAGCAGTGATGACCTCAGGGCGGATGCTGCTGCTAGGAGGCCCCCGCCCTTGCCCAAACTCGAGAGGCAAGGACGGGCAGAAGACCGTAGAGTTGGAGGTCGGTCCGTGGCCAGCCTCGGCTGTCGCGCCGGCGGAAGAACCTCTTCCAGTTGCCGTGGCAAACGCCGGCGCCGCGAGCGGCTGCGAAGCCACTCGCGTCCGAAGGCCAGGCACGCTGCAGCTGTTGGTGCCACGGACGACTCCCGCCCTTCCCCCCGATCACTGAGGGAAGGAGCGGGCCACCGCCCGCGCAGGAGCCGACCCCAACTCGGCACACTCCCCTCCTCAGCCCTGGTGATGAAAATCCTTGAGGCTGAGGGAGGGGTAGAGGCCGCAGCCCGGCTCGCTTTCCCCCACCATCAAGCCGGAGGTCGCCCTCGTGGGTGACCGCCGGTGGAGGGGTGCAGCCGGGCTGCATGATGAAAATCCTTGAAGCCGAACGATGGCCGAAAGGTACCCGCTCCCACGGAGTGGTGTCCCCCGACGATGGGGCACGGAGACGGCGGTTTCCCCCATCCGGGGGCTTGAAAGGCGGAAAGACACGATGCATAAGGGAGGAAGAAGACATGGTCGCCTTACGAAAGGGGTCGCCCCCCTTTTAAAGGCAACTCTCCGTGCTTGCGCCCCCAACCGTCATGGGCTGAGTCTTCTCCAACACGCCTCCAAAGCCCTCCCCTGCGGCGCGGGGGCTGGGACCCACCTGTCATGCAGACCGGCTCCGAGCAGAAGAAGCCGAACCGCCGCGCACGGCGCGCGCAACCACCCAGCGGTCACAAGTGACCCTCCACTTTTGCCCCGACCAACGGGCGAAGGGGGTGGGCAGCCATGCGGGCGGCATGCAACCGCGCCAAGTGGACGCACCTCTCCGACTCCTGACAGGCCAGCATGAAGGCTCAAGCCCACGCGTCGCACAACCGGCGCGCCGGATGCTGCATGTAAGCCACTATGCCACTTGCGCCACCACCGCACCTCCTCGGTTGCGGAACCAATACCGCGACCCGAGGCGACCCAGCGCGCGACCCAGCTGCGCCAACCTGACGCAGCGGTCAAACACGGTCAAAAGTGGGCCGGCAGTAATGACAGTGGCAGGCACGCAAGAGCAGCGATCACGCCATCAGCTAGGCTCACGTCCCATCCGGAGGCAGCAAGAGAGCCCTCTCTCTCCCTCACGGTATTAAGACGACACGCCCGTGACCCGTTCCTCGAACGGTTCGCGCACGCGCAACGGCGGCTTCGCCAACTACTCGCCCCAGCGCATTAACTCCGCGGCTCAACGGGCAGCGCTACTGGCAGGAGCAGCTGGCGACGTTTCGCCTTCGCTAAAACAACCACACCGAAAAAGGTACGCCACGACGTTCAGTTTCGTATCCTTTTTCCCTTTTCCTTCTTTCTCTATCTCTTGCAACAGGGACCGGGAAAGGGGGATAACCCCAAAGGTATCCTTCCCCGCGAAGGAACTAGGCTCCGAGCCTCCTTACTGATCAGGGGTTCGAAGGCTGGCCCCCCGAAGGGTTCAACAGCCGCCTCAGATCGCGTGGGCCCGACACCCACTACTGGTCAGGGGTTCGAAGGTCGGCCCCCGAAAGGTCCCGCGACCGCCTCAGGCTACTCGGGCTCCATGCCCCTTACTGATCAGGGGTTCGAAGGCTGGCCCCCCGAAGGGTTCACAGTCGCCTCAGACACCGAGCGAGGGATGACCAGGGGTACGTTCGATACATAACCAAGGCTCGGGCTGCGCTCCCGAGGTACCCTAGGACATTTCCGAGACCAGCGGGAACAACTCTGTAACGGAATCCCATCGGAGGGAGGCAACGAGCCCTCGGACCCCGTCGCCAGGGGACCGGGTCCGGCAGATCACCCACAGGTACTTTTGGGCGTGCCTCCGGGCCCCTAGCCGACCCCCAACGAACGGGGCACGGACGTCCACTCGGATTACCCGATTGCAGCTCACCGGAGACACCATGTTCGGTGCCCATCGAGGGTAACATGGCGCTCTCCCCCCCTCCTCCTTGCGGAAAGGCGACGTAGGGGCGTATGTAAAAAAGCCGAGTCTGTCCCTGATCGTCCTCTCGCTCTGTGCGGAGGCTCGGGGGCTGCTCTCGCAAACCCGGCTCCGGCCGAACCGTTGACAGCGTCAACATACCAGCCCGAGAACTTGGGCCCCGACAGTGCACCTGGGCTACGGCCTGTTCGCATGAGGGAACCACCAGACCAGCCGAAGCATTACGCAAGGCATTAAGACCTCGAAGGAGTGAAACCACTCCTCCGAGGCCTCGGGGGCTACACCCGGCGGGTGCGCTCGCGCGCACCCACCGGAACAAAGTACAACCGAGAAAGGCTGGTCCCCTTGCAAAAAAGTGCGACAAAAGCCTCCAAGCGAGTGTTAACACTCCCTTCAAGGCTCGGGGGCTACTGTCGGGGACCATAATTAGGGGTACCCTCAAGACGCCTAATTCTCAGCTGGTAACCCCCATCAGCATAAAGCTGCAGAGGCCTGATGGGTTTGATTAAGTCAGGGATCAGTCCATACGAGCGACTTGATCACGCCACGCCCGAGCCTAGCCTCGGGCGAGGGCAGCCGACCCTGAGATGGTTCCGTCTCGCCTGAGGCCTCCTCTTTCACGGCAGACGCATCTCCGGCTCGCCCGAGGCCATGCCTTCGATAAGAAGTAACCCTGACTAAATCACCGCACCGACCGACCAAATCACTGGGGCCTTTAACGCAAAAGGTAAGACTGACGGGTAGCCAGGCTTGGCCGAAAGCGCCAGAGGAGGCTCCGCCCGACCCAGGGCTCGGACTCGGGCTAAGGCCCCGGAAGACGGCGAACTCCGCTCCGCCCGACCCAGGGCTCGGACTCGGGCTAAAGCCCCAGAAGACGGCGAACTCCGCTCCGCCCGACCCAGGGCTCGGACTCGGGCTAAGGCCCCGGAAGACGGCGAACTCCGCTCCGCCCGACCCAGGGCTCGGACTCGGGCTAAGGCCCCGGAAGAACGGCGAACTCCGCTCCGCCCGACCCAGGGCTCGGACTCGGGCTAAGGCCTCGGAAGACGATGAACTCCGCTTCGCCCGACCCAGGGCTCGGACTCCACCCCGACCTCCGCCTCGCCCGACCTGGGTGCTCAGGTTCGGCCTCGGCCATGCAGGACAGACTCGACCTCGGCCTCGGAAGAGACTCCACGTCGCCCGACCTAGGGCACAAGTCCGCCACGTCGACAGGAAGCGCCATCATCACCCTACCCCGAGACGACTCGGGCCGCAGAGAACAGGACCGACGTCCCATCTGGCTAGCTCCGCCAGATAGGCAATGATGGCGCCCCGCTGGACCCATGACGACAGCGGCTCTCAGCTCTCTTACGAAAGCAGGGGGACGTCAGCAAGGGCCCAACCACTCCGACAGCTGTCCCTCCGCCAAGCTCCATCGCTTCTCCTACAGCCACGACGCCACACTAGCTGGGTGCCAAGATCTCTCCGGCTGCCACCTTGGCATGTACTTAGGGCACTAGCACTCCCCCGCTAGACACGTAGCACCTTGCTACACCCCCATTTGTACACCTGGATCCTCTCCTTACGCCTATAAAAGGAAGGACCAGGGCCTTCTTAGAGAGGTTTGGCCTCGCGGGGACGAAGGGCAGGGGCAGGCGCTCTCTCGGGGCCGCTCGCTCCCCTCACCTCGCGCGGACGCTTGTAACCCCCTACTGCAAGCGCACCCGACCTGGGCGCGGGACGAACACGAAGGCCGCGGGATTCTCCGACTCCCTCACGACCAGGCTCCGGCCACCTCGCACTCGCTCTCTCCCCCCTTCGCGCTCGCCCACGCGCTCGACCCATCTGGGCTGGGGCACGCGGCACACTCACTCGTCGGCTCGGGGACCCCCCGGTCTCGGAACGCCGACAACACCGAGTGGGGGGTTGCCTCCACGTGGGCCGCTGACCCATTTCTTCCCCCCAGCGTTTGGGGGATAAAGGCATCCTCCAGCCCTGTGGAGGCGTCCTCCAGCCATACGGGGGAAGGCGAACTGCTGCTCCCTGGACAGGGTGCAGCTTTCCGTCCTTCGTCCGGGCGACGGTCGTGCCGCGCGCGGGCCAGCCACGTCCAGGTCCTCCTCGCACCGTCAGCCACACCGGAGGGTCGCCCAGCACGTCATACACCGTGAGGGCGGTGCTCGTGTTCTGGGGCGACCTCGGCGAGGATGGGTGTGAGGACCTGACGGTGCGCTTTGGGGCGACCGCTGTTCGCCGACGCGATGTCGGTGGGTTCGAACTGTAACACTCAAGTTGTATACCAAAAGTAATAAAGAGAGTTCCTCATTTTGTGTGCCTTATTTGCATCATAAAAAGAGCACCTATGTAATTGAGGATTGACTAAATAAAACAATTATTCTAAAATAAAGAAAAAGTGCATTTGTTGGAGTTTTATGTGTTGTGCATTAAATAAAACCATAATGATAAAAATGAAAAGGGTAATAACTATTTGAAGCTTGATTAAGCCACATTGAAAACTAGGGTTTAAAGGAAGAAGAGAAATGTTATGAAAATAAAGAAAATAATATAAATATATTCCAAAAATTTGTATTTCATATTCCAGAATATGATTTGATAACAAATGTGCACAAGGGTTGAAAACTAAATTCAAATTCAAATTTAAACCTAGAAGAAAGAAAACAGAAAAATAAAAAGAAAAAGAAGAAAAGCTTACCTGGGCCGCCAGATGGTAATTCGGCCCACTCGGTCTCGCCCTCCGCGCAGCCCAGGCGGGAGTATGACTTGCCTGCGGGCTCTGCTGACGCGTGGGACCCACTCGACAGACCCTCCCTCGCGCCCGCGCCTCGCTCCCTCACTGCTGCACGGGTCCCACCGTCCTGGCGTATTGCGCGTGTGCTCGGTCTCTCTGAGCCGCGGGACCCGCATGTCAGCCGCGTAACCACCTTCCCTTTTCCTTCGCTCGCCGTTGCGCGATGTCCGCCGCGAAGAACGCCGGCGTTGACCGCCCTCGGACGTTGCCGCGCTGAATAAAAGCACACTCGTACCTCTCTATCCTCTCGCACGAGCCTCGTTTCCCCTGAGCGAACCGCCACCATCACCGCTGCGCCGCCGAGAGATACCCGCCGCGGGCAAATCCGGGCTCGCCGACGACCGGGCTCGAATTGGGGAACCCAGGGGCTCCCTTCGGCTGCATTGAAGGCAACCGCGACTGAATTACCGAAGATTGTCCACCGGCGGCTCCGGAATTCGTCACCGTCGACTCAGCTCCGCCGCGAATCCGCCTTCGTCGTCGCCGGACCCTCTGCGCGCCGAGACTACCGGTAAGAACTACTCCAGTGAGTTCGCCATCCCCTAAGCACCGTGTAGCAGCCTTTAATTGAGCTCTAGGGCCACTGGAACGTGTGATTGGGTTTTCTCCGGCGATGGTTCGCCGTGTGGCTTGGGCGGCGCCGCCGTCCCGAGCTGGAGGTTGGGGGGAAACGCGGTGGCCGTTAGATCTCCATTGTGCGGCTCGGATTAGATAGAGGAATACCCTTTCGCGTTGAGTGATTCGGACCGTTCATTCGGATCGGACGGGTGGAAACGAATCTAGGTTAATAAAATCCTACCCGTCGTGATTGCATCCAACGGCTCTCTGCGCGTACCGCTTCGCGACCGCGCAGATCTAATCCCTACCGCCCGTGTGTGATCCAACGGTCAGATTCAGCCCATACCCCTTCGCGGGTCATTTTGTTAAAGAGTCCTCGGGTTTCCGGGAAATAAACCCGCCGTCCATGTGTTACTATTCTCTGTGTCTAGGATATCTTGCGCAGAGACCCCTGAGCTTTCTGGAATTTGACGCCCAGTCCCGAGAGTATTAAAAACAGAGAAATTAATATTAGAAATTCATTTTTAATACAAAAACAAATCTAGAAACTTGTAAAATGCATAGAAAATTCATTTTAATTCCAAATTGAGTCATTCCAATTTCTAAAATTTTGTAATATTATTCTCTATCACTTAGAATCACTGTTTTGACATGAACTCTGTTAGAAAATTAATTTATCATCTAATCCTATTATAATCACCTTAAATCTTAGGAAATTCATAACTTAAATTCTATAACTCCAAATTCAGTGATTCCAGTTCCTATGATTTCATTTTAATGTGTAGATTTTTACTGTATATTTCATTCATCTGTTTGGTGTGATGTTGATTTTGGCTATACTATGTATGTATTGTGTTGATGCGAGTAGACGAGCAAGCCACTGTGGAAACTGAGGTTCAGCAAGTAGAGATAGCTGAGCAGGAGCTCATTACAGGCAAGTTGTGCCCTTGATCACTTACTTTTCCCAGCCATGTTCTTATTAATTTTAATGATCTGCGTAGGTTAATTTTGATGGGATCCTTTATGTACCCCAGTTTTGATTACCTCTATACCTTGTTCACCCCTGGAATATTTTTGGGTAGTACTTGCTATTGCTTTATGTGGATTGGGTATGGAGATTCATTATTCATGATTATTCTGTTATTATCTTGTTATTATTGTTGTTCATGTTAAGATCATTAAATTAATGGGAACATGGAGCGACCACCCGGGAAAACAGTGCTACCACAAGGGTTTAATGGGACGCCCTTGGCTGACTAATTAGGAAAGCTAGTGGAAGACTACCTTACCCGAAAGGGGCAAGGGCAGTAGGGGAGAGGTTAGTGTAGGGAGGTCCCTGGTTGATTTTGCTGCGATGGCTGTCAGCCAGGAACCCTGTACTGGATCTTCCTATAAACTGTAGCGGGTTTTCGGAAGCTAGTGGAACTTTGTAAAGGCCTCGTAGTGGATCCCTAGCCATTCACCTCGGTAGTGTCTAAGGGCCTTGCAAACCCTGGCGACATGGGATACACGACTTGTGGGTAAAGATGCGCAACCTCTGCAGAGTGTAAAACTAGTATACTAGCCGTGCTCACGGTCAAGAGCGGC
Organism: Zea luxurians; assembly: GCA_029449295.1. Lineage (NCBI taxonomy): Eukaryota > Viridiplantae > Streptophyta > Magnoliopsida > Poales > Poaceae > Zea > Zea luxurians. The sequence continues at coordinate 177,211,274 of JAOPSE010000004.1, read as the reverse complement.
TCGGACCCTCACATGATTAATTATGGAACTTAAGTTTAATTTGACATTTGCATCGCATTTGGGATTATTTTACTATTACTGTTCTTTATTATTATTAAGGTTTGGTATTTACTTACACTTAGTAATTGCTAATAAAATTTTGACCAACTTATAAAAGCAATGCTCAGCCTCAGCCTTTATTTCATTGATCAGCCTTACACTACATGAACTCCCACCTTTGGTGAGTTCATGCCACATTATTCCCCACGACTTGTTGAGCTATGAACGTATGTGAGCTCACTCTTGCTGTCTCACACCCCCCCCCACAGGAGAAGAGCAGGTGGTCGAAGAGGAGCCGCCTAACACTGAGGAGTTCGATCTGATCTAGGTGGCGTTTCTCAGTCGACATTGGCGCCGTCGATCCTTAGTTCGTTTTATCTTTATTATTTTATTTTGTAATAAGACTTCCGCTATGTAATAAGTACTCTGATGTTTTATGACATTTATCTCTATACACTCTGTTATTATATATGTTGTCTTCTTGGCGCATGTATGAGATGCACCCGGCTTTGTCCTTTAAAACCGGGTGTTACAGAAGTGGTATCAGAGCAAATGTTGACTGTAGGACGAAACCTAGATAGACTGGACAAACCCTTACCTACTTATCTCATTCTGATTCATTCTACACTCACCTTACTCTGATTCTTTCTACACTTATCTTGATCCTGTCTCACCTTCTACTGTTCTACTCTGATCATTCTTACCTTTTCTACTCTGAGACAAGATGGATTTCACACCTTGGAATCCCTACCCCTATGACATTTTTAAGAGATAGGAAGCCTAAGACAAAATTAAAACTATTTTCTCTATTTAAAAATGTTGTTGGATTGTGCTGATGCTAAATGCCTGATTTGCTTCTTTGATTGATTGAACTATGGACATCTCAGTATGTACCACCATAAGGTATTGAATTAGCTAGGATATGTAAAATATTAATCTGCTTAGCTAAAAAGTCCCCCAAAGTAACCTGATTTGTAAATACCTGCCTTGTCTATTATCTTCTTACCATATGTATCTAACTCAGATGGTCAATACCAGGCGGGGTGGTGGAATTGACTTGCCTCCTAACCAACACACTCGAAGACAACCTCAGCCACAACCTGCGGGGATGAATCCTCCCAATCCTCCACCAGGCGGAGTTGACCCATTGGTTGCTGCTCAGATGGCGGTGATGCAGCAAATGGCGGACACCATGGTTGATATGCGTGCTCAGATGCAGCAAGAACGCCAGGAGATGCGTCAAGAAAGAGACGATATACGCCAGGAGTTGCGCCAGGAGAGAGATGAGATACGTCAAGAAAGAAGGGCGCAACAACAGCAGCTACAACAGCAACTTCAACAGCAGCAGCAACAGCAACAAGTGCCATTACCTCCACCACCACCACCAGTTCCACCCCGAGACAAGCATAGAGAGTTCATGAGTCATAAGCCACCTACATTCGCCAGCTCACCTGATCCACTGGACGCGGATGATTGGTTGAAGTCAATTGAGAAGATGCTGAATATTGCACAATGCACTGATCGGGAGAAGGTTCTATATGCTTCTGGACGTCTGACTGGTCCTGCTGCTGACTGGTGGGATTCTTACACTGCTGCCCATGATGCTGCGGATACTATCACTTGGGAGGAGTTCAGTACACAGTTCAGGAACTACCATATTCCAGCTGGGATGATAAAGATCAAGAAGAAGGAGTTTCTGTCGCTGAAGCAAGGAAGTATGTCAGTCAGCGAGTACCGCGACAAGTTTATTCAGCTATCCAGATATGCCCCTGAAGAAGTTGCTGAGGATGAGAGGAAGCAGGAGCATTTCATTGAAGGACTTAATGGACCACTGCAGTATGCTTTAGTGGCACACACATTTCCATCATTTCAGAGACTGTTGGATAAGGCCCTGGCTATTGAACACAAGCGTGTTCAGTTGGGAGATTTGAAGAGGAAGGCTATCTCACAGGGACAGGGTAGCAGCAGTGTTCGTCCTCGCTACAGTTCACCACAGGGTACACCGACTCGATCAGGAGGACCACGCCCAGTTCAGCAATCACCACTGAGGACTCCACCTCCTCGACAGGCTACCCCTACTGGCACCCCGACGAAGTTTGCAGGACAGAGTCCGGGCACTCAATGTTTCAAGTGTGGGAAGATTGGTCATTATGCAAATGTCTGCCCACAGAGGATTGCTACTACTCCAGCTCAGAACAAGCAACAGACCCCTGGCAAGGGATATTCTATAGCCAGGGTGAATCAAGTCAGTGTTGATGATACTCCGGATGGAGGGGACCTCGTGATTGGTATGTTTTATGTTAATGCAATTCCTGCAACAATATTATTTGATTCTGGTGCTACACATTCATTCATGTCTGCTAGATATGCCAACACAAATGAAATACCACTGCTAAATATGAGAAAACCCCTGATAGTAATTACACCTAAAGGGCCTGTTGAGGCGAATCAAATGACACGTAGATTGACATTAACCATTATGGGTAGAGAATTTGGAGCTACTGCTATAATATTAGAGTCAAGCAGTATAGATCTGATCCTTGGTATGTCATGGCTAAGAAAGGCAAAGGCCGTTATAGCATGTGGTAGAGGTACCATAGAACTCACTACCACTAAAGGAGAAAGGTTTCAAGTTAATATTGCAGTAACCTCCTCATCCATGCGTGCAATGTTCTTTATGCCTGAGGAGTTTGTTGGTGACAACATCCGGGTGGTTAGAGATTTTCCGGATGTCTTTCCAGAGGAGTTACCAGGGATGCCACCTGATAGAGAAGTTGAGTTTGTTATTGATCTCTTACCTGGAACCGCCCCTATTTCTAAACGGCCATATAGAATGTCCGTAGAGGAGTTGAAGGAACTGAAGAAGCAGTTAACGGAGTTACAAGAGGCTGGTTACATTCGTCCAAGTTCCTCACCTTGGGGAGCACCGGTGCTATTTGTGCAGAAGAAGGATGGATCGCAACGGATGTGTGTGGATTATAGATCTCTTAATGATGTCACGGTGAAGAACAAGTATCTGTTGCCCCGTATTGAGGATTTATTTGATCAGATGCGAGGTGCTAGAGTATTCTCGAAGATTGATCTCCGATCCGGTTACCATCAGATGAGGATTAGACCATCGGATATTCCCAAGACGGCTTTCTCGACTCGATATGGATTATATGAGTTTACTGTTATGTCATTTGGATTAACCAATGCACCAGCTTATTTCATGAATTTGATGAACAAAGTGTTTATGGAGTATTTGGACAGATTCGTCGTGGTGTTTATCGACGATATTCTTATCTATTCTAAGAATGAAAGTGATCATGAACAACATTTAAGGTTGGTGCTACAGAAGTTACGAGATAATCAACTCTACGCTAAGTTCAGCAAGTGCGAGTTTTGGATTGACAAGGTGCCATTCCTTGGTCATATTATTTCTAATGGAGGAATAGCAGTGGATCCTGCTAAAGTGAAGGAGATTATGGAGTGGAGAGTGCCCACTACAGTTACGGAGATTCGGAGTTTCTTGGGACTCGCAGGATATTATCGGAGATTCATTGAAGGATTCTCTAAGATTGCTAAGCCCATGACATCGCTTTTGGAGAAAGGAAGAGAATTCAAGTGGGATGAGAAGTGTCAAGAAAGCTTTGATCAGTTGAAGGAGAGATTGATGTCACCTCCAGTATTGATTATGCCAGATCTGCAGAAGGGATTTGACATTTATTGTGATGCATGTGGCCAAGGACTTGGATGTGTGCTTATGCAAGATGGACATGTGATTGCCTATGCATCTCGTCAGTTGAGGAAGCATGAATTGAATTACCCCACTCATGACTTAGAGCTGGCAGCAGTTGTGCATGCACTGAAGATTTGGAGACACTACATTATGGGAACTAAGTGCCAAGTATACACGGATCATAAGAGTTTGAAGTATATATTCACTCAGAAGGATCTCAACCTGAGGCAACGCCGTTGGTTGGAGCTCATTAAGGATTATGACTTGGAGATTCACTATCACCCAGGCAAGGCGAATTTGGTTGCAGATGCCTTGAGTCGGAAGGAGCATGTTCACTCCGCTTTCGTTGTTCAGCTACCTGATGAATTAGCAAAGGATTTTGAGAGGCTCAACCTGGGAATTGTTACACATACGGAAGGAGTGACTATTGAATTGGAACCTACCTTGGAGCAAGAGATTCGTAAGGGACAGGTTGGCGATGCTAAGATTCAAGAGATTAAGGATCTTATTACTGAAGGAAGAGGCCCAGAGTTCACGGAGGATGAGCAAGGCACGATATGGTTCAAGAATCGGATCTGTGTTCCCGATATTGATAGTCTTCGGGAAACCATATTGAAGGAAGCACATGATTCAGTTTATTCAATCCACCCTGGGAGCACTAAGATGTATCAGGATTTAAAGCAAAAATATTGGTGGTATGGATTGAAGAGAGATGTGGCTGCACATGTGGCTATGTGCGATGTATGCCAAAGAGTTAAAGCTGAACACCAGAGGCCAGCCGGACTACTGCATCCACTGAAGATACCAGAGTGGAAATGGGAAGAGATTGGCATGGACTTCATTGTTGGATTACCCCGCACGTCTGCTGGATATGATTCTATATGGGTGATTGTGGACAGGCTAACCAAGGTAGCCCACTTTATTCCAGTGAAGACCACTTATTCAGGAGCTAAGTTGGCAGAGTTGTACATGGCACAGATTGTATGCCTGCATGGTGTGCCAAAGAAGATTGTGTCAGATCGAGGATCACAGTTTACCTCTCGATATTGGAAGCAGTTGCACGAGTCATTGGATACAAGATTGAATTTTAGTTCGGCTTACCATCCCCAGACTGATGGGCAGACTGAGAGGACTAACCAAGTACTGGAAGATATGTTAAGAGCTTGTGCTCTTAAGCATGGTGGAAGTTGGGATAAGAGTCTACCGTATGCGGAGTTCTCGTATAATAATAGCTATCAGGCCAGTTTGAAGATGTCACCGTTTGAGGCTTTGTATGGCAGAAAGTGCAGGACTCCCTTGTATTGGAATCAAACTGGTGAAAGGCAGTTGTTTGGGCCTGAGATTATACAAGAAGCAGAGGAACAAGTTCAGCAAATAAGGGAGAATTTGAGAACTGCACAGTCCAGGCAGAAAAGCTATGCTGACACCCGGAGAAGACTACTTGAGTTTAAGGAGGGTGATTATGTCTATTTGAAGGTGTCACCACTCCGGGGTATGAGAAGGTTCAAAGTCAAAGGAAAGTTGTCCCCTCGCTTTATTGGACCCTTTTTAATCTTAAAGCGAGTGGGAGAGGTTGCATATCAATTGGAGTTACCGGATCATCTCGCGGATGTTCATGATGTCTTTCATGTATCTCAGCTGAAGAAATGCCTCAGGGTACCTGAGGAACAGCTACCAATGGAGGACCTTAGTGTTCAAGAAGATTTGACTTATGCTGAGTACCCCATTAAGATTCTGGATACATTGACTCGAGTTACGAGGAATAAGGTTATAAAGATGTGCAAAGTGCAATGGAGCCACCACGGAGAAGATGAGGCAACTTGGGAAAGAGAAGAAGAGCTTCGTATAGATTTTCCTCACCTTTTCCCTAGATCTTCTTAAATCTCGAGGACGAGATTATTTTTAAGGGGGGTAGGATTTGTAACACTCAAGTTGTATACCAAAAGTAATAAAGAGAGTTCCTCATTTTGTGTGCCTTATTTGCATCATAAAAAGAGCACCTATGTAATTGAGGATTGACTAAATAAAACAATTATTCTAAAATAAAGAAAAAGTGCATTTGTTGGAGTTTTATGTGTTGTGCATTAAATAAAACCATAATGATAAAAATGAAAAGGGTAATAACTATTTGAAGCTTGATTAAGCCACATTGAAAACTAGGGTTTAAAGGAAGAAGAGAAATGTTATGAAAATAAAGAAAATAATATAAATATATTCCAAAAATTTGTATTTCATATTCCAGAATATGATTTGATAACAAATGTGCACAAGGGTTGAAAACTAAATTCAAATTCAAATTTAAACCTAGAAGAAAGAAAACAGAAAAATAAAAAGAAAAAGAAGAAAAGCTTACCTGGGCCGCCAGATGGTAATTCGGCCCACTCGGTCTCGCCCTCCGCGCAGCCCAGGCGGGAGTATGACTTGCCTGCGGGCTCTGCTGACGCGTGGGACCCACTCGACAGACCCTCCCTCGCGCCCGCGCCTCGCTCCCTCACTGCTGCACGGGTCCCACCGTCCTGGCGTATTGCGCGTGTGCTCGGTCTCTCTGAGCCGCGGGACCCGCATGTCAGCCGCGTAACCACCTTCCCTTTTCCTTCGCTCGCCGTTGCGCGATGTCCGCCGCGAAGAACGCCGGCGTTGACCGCCCTCGGACGTTGCCGCGCTGAATAAAAGCACACTCGTACCTCTCTATCCTCTCGCACGAGCCTCGTTTCCCCTGAGCGAACCGCCACCATCACCGCTGCGCCGCCGAGAGATACCCGCCGCGGGCAAATCCGGGCTCGCCGACGACCGGGCTCGAATTGGGGAACCCAGGGGCTCCCTTCGGCTGCATTGAAGGCAACCGCGACTGAATTACCGAAGATTGTCCACCGGCGGCTCCGGAATTCGTCACCGTCGACTCAGCTCCGCCGCGAATCCGCCTTCGTCGTCGCCGGACCCTCTGCGCGCCGAGACTGCCGGTAAGAACTACTCCAGTGAGTTCGCCATCCCCTAAGCACCGTGTAGCAGCCTTTAATTGAGCTCTAGGGCCACTGGAACGTGTGATTGGGTTTTCTCCGGCGATGGTTCGCCGTGTGGCTTGGGCGGCGCCGCCGTCCCGAGCTGGAGGTTGGGGGGAAACGCGGTGGCCGTTAGATCTCCATTGTGCGGCTCAGATTAGATAGAGGAATACCCTTTCGCGTTGAGTGATTCGGACCGTTCATTCGGATCGGACGGGTGGAAACGAATCTAGGTTAATAAAATCCTACCCGTCGTGATTGCATCCAACGGCTCTCTGCGCGTACCGCTTCGCGACCGCGCAGATCTAATCCCTACCGCCCGTGTGTGATCCAACGGTCAGATTCAGCCCATACCCCTTCGCGGGTCATTTTGTTAAAGAGTCCTCGGGTTTCCGGGAAATAAACCCGCCGTCCATGTGTTACTATTCTCTGTGTCTAGGATATCTTGCTCAGAGACCCCTGAGCTTTCTGGAATTTGACGCCCAGTCCCGAGAGTATTAAAAACAGAGAAATTAATATTAGAAATTCATTTTTAATACAAAAACAAATCTAGAAACTTGTAAAATGCATAGAAAATTCATTTTAATTCCAAATTGAGTCATTCCAATTTCTAAAATTTTGTAATATTATTCTCTATCACTTAGAATCACTGTTTTGACATGAACTCTGTTAGAAAATTAATTTATCATCTAATCCTATTATAATCACCTTAAATCTTAGGAAATTCATAACTTAAATTCTATAACTCCAAATTCAGTGATTCCAGTTCCTATGATTTCATTTTAATGTGTAGATTTTTACTGTATATTTCATTCATCTGTTTGGTGTGATGTTGATTTTGGCTATACTATGTATGTATTGTGTTGATGCGAGTAGACGAGCAAGCCACTGTGGAAACTGAGGTTCAGCAAGTAGAGATAGCTGAGCAGGAGCTCATTACAGGCAAGTTGTGCCCTTGATCACTTACTTTTCCCAGCCATGTTCTTATTAATTTTAATGATCTGCATAGGTTAATTTTGATGGGATCCTTTATGTACCCCAGTTTTGATTACCTCTATACCTTGTTCACCCCTGGAATATTTTTGGGTAGTACTTGCTATTGCTTTATGTGGATTGGGTATGGAGATTCATTATTCATGATTATTCTGTTATTATCTTGTTATTATTGTTGTTCATGTTAAGATCATTAAATTAATGGGAACATGGAGCGACCACCCGGGAAAACAGTGCTACCACAAGGGTTTAATGGGACGCCCTTGGCTGACTAATTAGGAAAGCTAGTGGAAGACTACCTTACCCGAAAGGGGCAAGGGCAGTAGGGGAGAGGTCAGTGTAGGGAGGTCCCTGGTTGATTTTGCTGCGATGGCTGTCAGCCAGGAACCCTGTACTGGATCTTCCTATAAACTGTAGCGGGTTTTCGGAAGCTAGTGGAACTTTGTAAAGGCCTCGTAGTGGATCCCTAGCCATTCACCTCGGTAGTGTCTAAGGGCCTTGCAAACCCTGGCGACATGGGATACACGACTTGTGGGTAAAGATGCGCAACCTCTGCAGAGTGTAAAACTAGTATACTAGCCGTGCTCACGGTCAAGAGCGGCTCGGACCCTCACATGATTAATTATGGAACTTAAGTTTAATTGGACATTTGCATCGCATTTGGGATTATTTTACTATTACTGTTCTTTATTATTATTAAGGTTTGGTATTTACTTACACTTAGTAATTGCTAATAAAATTTTGACCAACTTATAAAAGCAATGCTCAGCCTCAGCCTTTATTTCATTGATCAGCCTTACACTACATGAACTCCCACCTTTGGTGAGTTCATGCCACATTATTCCCCACGACTTGTTGAGTTATGAACGTATGTGAGCTCACTCTTGCTGTCTCACACCCCCCCCACAGGAGAAGAGCAGGTGGTCGAAGAGGAGCCGCCTAACACTGAGGAGTTCGATCTGATCTAGGTGGCGTTTCTCAGTCGACATTGGCACCGTCGATCCTTAGTTCGTTTTATCTTTATTATTTTATTTTGTAATAAGACTTCCGCTATGTAATAAGTACTCTGATGTTTTATGACATTTATCTCTATACACTCTGTTATTATATATGTTGTCTTCTTGGCGCATGTATGAGATGCACCCGGCTTTGTCCTTTAAAACCGGGTGTTACACGAACCCACGGTCGGCGCCCTCCGACTCTTCGGCCTTAGCGGCTTGTCCTCGCCCCTCGTGTGGGGACGTGGGCGAGGGCCTCTTCACAACAGCGTTTGTCCTAAGGTCATCAGTGCTGCTGTTTAGTCGCCCAAGGTGGAGGTCGTTGTCTCTGCTGCTGCAGAGGTCGCCGGCGAGCCGCTTGGAGTTCGTCATCCCGCGGGCCCCTTGGTGTGGAGGTTCATTCCCGCGAGAGTGGAACCGGAGTCCCGTTTGTAAGGAGATATACCGGGTTTTTGCCGGAGCAAAATGTAATCGCTTCAAGTACTTAGACACTTGTCGTAGGTCGGGAGAACCTCCAAGGGTTCTGCCGACGTCTAAGTCTGTGTAGCATAGTTACCCCAGGTATATGTGTTTGTTCTTTGTGGCTGTCGAGGCCTGAACATTTGGGTATTCGAGAATGAAGTTGTGTGTCTTCCTCATCTGAGCGCGGGGACTTGTCTGTTGGCTAGCCGAACCACTTAACCGAGCGTCGGTTGCCTTTCGCGAAAGGTGACGAGTGAGGTGTCCGTATCCCGGAGGCATAGGAGTCCCTTGGCTCTATCGGCCTTGCCGCTCTAGGCTTCCCTTACTCAGTTTTTGGAAACCTCGGCTGCTCTACGATGAGCCGGAGCCGAAGGCAGCGGTGTTAGCGCGGACAGACGCGGAGTCGGCTCGGAAAGAGATTTCGTTGGCCCGAGAGATGGCGGCTTCCCAGGCCGAGGAAGATGTGGTAGCACTCGCTGGAGCATGGCCAAGACATCTGCTAGCGCGATGCTGGCGTCCTCCCTTAGGTGGAGGTCCTTTTGCCCGGGTCACCGTCCGAGGCCAGGCCAGGTTCCGCCGAGGGTGGAAACAACGCCGAGGGTGCTGCTGCTCCCCCTGCCGATGCCCGAACCTACAGGAATACTTTGTCTGTAGCATGCGCATGCTTTTTCGCGGCCGCCGAGGCCTAAACACTTTATCGTCGTGTTTAAAAAGCTTTGTCTTCTCTCCTCTTGTTTCGAGCATCACGACTCGTCTATCAATAGCAGAATCGTTTATCCGAACGAGAGTTACTTTTCGCGGAAGGTGATGAGTGAGGTATCCGTATCCCGGAGGCGTAGGAGTCCCTCGGCTCGGTCGGCCTTGCCGCTTACATGCGCTCTCATTTGGTCAAAGGATTCCATTGTTGATACAGTCGAGAAGGCGCGAAAGTCATTTTCTACCCGAGTGTTAGGACTTGTTCGGTAGCAGGATCGCTTATCCGAGCGTGAGTTACTTCTCGCGGAAGGTGATGAGTGAGGTATCCGTATCCCGGAGGCGTAGGAGTTCCTCGGCTCGGTCGGCCTTGCCGCTTACGTGTACTCTCGTCGTTCTCAGGATCCCGCTCTCGATATGGAAGTCGAAAGCACAAAGGTTGTTTTGGTAGAAAATTTTTTCGAGGAAAATTTTGACGCAGAGGGGGTTCCCCCCCTTCTAGCCCCCGAGGGAGGGTCGGGTTTTGCTGAGGCAAGGCCGACCCTTCCTTGACGGTTAGACTTTGTGTGTGTAAACGAGGTACATGAACGACTTAAAACATCTTAAGGGTAGAAGTGACGTAGCTGTTGGATGTTCCAAGCATTGCTGTAGACCTTGCCTTGGTCGTTGGCCAGCTTGTATGTTCCGGGCTTCAAGATCTTGGTGATGATGAAGGGCCCTTCCCAGGGAGGAGTGAGCTTGTGGCGCCCTCGGGCGTCCTGTCGCAGGCGAAGCACCAAGTCTCCCACTTGGAAGCCTCGGGACAGAACGCTTCGGGCGTGGTAGCGCTGCAGCGACTGCTGGTACCGTGCCGAATATAGTAAGGCGGCGTCCCGAGCCTCCTCGAGTTGGTCCAGCGAGTCTTCTCGGCTGGTCTGGTTGCTTCGGTCGTCGTACGCCTTGGTCCTCGGGGACCCGTATTCTAAGTCCGTGGGGAGGACGGCCTCGGCCCCATAGACTAGAAAGAACGGCGTAAAACCCGTGGCGCGGCTCGGCGTCGTCCTCAGACTCCAGACTACCGAGGGTAGCTCTTTCATCCACCGCTTGCCGAACTTGTTGAGGTCATTGTAGATCCTTGGTTTGAGCCCCTGCAAAATCATACCGTTGGCATGCTCCACCTGCCCATTCGTCATGGGATGAGCTACGGCGGCCCAGTCCACACGGATGTGGTGGTCGTCGCAGAAGTCTAGGAACTTTTTTCTAGTGAACTGCGTGCCATTGTTGGTGATGATTGAGTTTGGGACCCCGAAGCGATGGATGATGTTGGTGAAGAACGCCACCGCCTGCTCGGACCTGATGCTGTTTAGGGGTCGGACCTCGATCCACTTGGAGAATTTGTCGATAGCGACCAGCAGGTGCGTGAAGCCCCCGGGTGCCTTCTGCAAGGGACTGATGAGGTCTAGACCCCACACAGCAAATGGACAGGTGATGGGTATCATCTGCAAGGCCTGAGCGGGCAGATGCGTCTGCTTTGCGTAGAATTGACACCCCCGGTAGGAGCGCACAATCCTAGTGGCGTCGGCCACCGCGGTTGGCCAGTAGAAACCTTATCGGAAGGCATTCCCCACGAGGGCTCGAGGTGCTTGAGAGCACCTAGAGGGGGTGAATAGGTGATCCTGTAAAACTTGAGACTTAATGCCACAAAACTTGGTTAGGAGTTAGCACAATAATCGCCAAGTGGCTAGAGAGAAGTTCTTGTAAGACACGATAACCACAAAGATATTGTCGGCGTTCCGAGACCGGGGGGTCCCTGAGCCGACGAGTGAATGTCGCCGCATGCCCTAGCCCAGATGGGTCGAGCGCGAGGGCGAGCGCGAAGGGGGGAGAGCGAGGCGGCCGGAGACCGGCGTGAGAGAGGTGGGAATCCTGCGGCCTTCGTGTTCGTCCCGCGCCCAGGTCGGGTGCGCTTGCAGTAGGGGGTTACAAGCGTCCACGCGGGAGAGGGAGCGAGCGGCTTCAAGCGAGCGCCTGTCTCGTCCTCGTCCCCGCGCGGCCAACCCTCTCTAAGAGGGCCCTGGTCCTTCCTTTTATAGGTGTAAGGAGAGGATCCAGGTGTACAACGGGGGTATAGCAGAGTGCTACGTGTCTAGCGGAGGAGAGCTAGCGCCCTAAGTACATGCCGTCGTGGCAGCCGGAGAGATTTTGGCACCCTTCTGGTGTGATGTCGTGGCCGTCGGAGGAGTGCTGGAGCCTGATGGAGGAACAGCTGTCGGAGCGGTTGGGTCCTTGCTGACGTCCTCTTGCTTCCGTAAGGGGGCTGAGAGCCGCCGTCGTCACAGAGTATGCGGGGCGCCATCATTGCCTATCTGGCGGAGCGAGCCAGATGGGACGCCGGTCTTGTTCCCTGCGGCCCGAGTCAGCTCGGGGTAGGGTGATGATGGCGCCTCCTGTTGACATGGCTGGTCTGCGCCCTAGGTTGGGCGATGTGGAAGCTCCTCCGAAGCCGAGGTCGAGTCTGTCTTCCGTGGCCGAGGTCGGGTCCGAGCCCCTGGGTCGGGCGAGGCGGAGACCGTCGGCTGAGGTCGGGGCGTAGTCCGAGCCCTGGGGTCGGGCGGAGCGGAGTTCGTCGTGTTCTGGGGCTGAGGCCGAGTCTGAGCCCTGCGTTGGGCGGAGCGGAGTTTGCCGTCTTCCGGGGCTGAGCCCGAGTCCGAGCCCTGGGTCGGGCGGAGTGGAGTTCGCCGTCTTCCGGGACTTAGCCCGAGTCCGAGCCCGGGGTCGGGCGGAGCGGAGTTCGCCGTCTTCCGGGACTTAGCCCGAGTCCGAGCCCTGGGTCGGGCGGAGCGGAGTTCGCCGTCTTCCGGGACTTAGCCCGAGTCCGAGCCCTGGGTCGGGCGGAGTTCGCCGTCTTCCGGGACTTAGCCCGAGTTCGAGCCCTGGGTCGGGCGGAGTTTGCCGTCTTCTGGGACTTAGCCCGAGTCCGAGCCCTGGGTCGGGCGGAGTTCACCGTCTTCCGGGACTTAGCCCGAGTCCGAGCCCTAGGTCGGGCGAAGCGGAGCTTCCTATGGTACCTTTGGCCGGGCCTGACTGCCTGTCAGTCTCACTCTGTCAAGTGGCACCGCAGTCGGAGTGGCGCAGGCGGCGCTGTCCTTCTGTCAGGCCAGTCAGTGGAGCGGCGAAGTGACGGCGGTCACTTCGGCTCTGCCGGCTGGGGGGCGCGTGTCAGGATAAAGGTGTCAGGCCACCTTTGCATTAAATGCTCCTGCGATTTGGTCGGTCGGTGCGGCGATTTGGTCAGGGTTGCTTCTTGGCGAAGGCAGGGCCTCGGGCGAGTCGGAAATATGTTCGCCGCCGGAGGGGTCCTCGGGCGAGACGGAAATCCTCCGGGGTCGGCTGCCCTTGTCCGAGGCTAGGCTCGGGCGAGGCCTGATCGAGTCTCTCGAATGGACTGATCCCTGACTTAATCGCACCCATCAGGCCTTTGCAGCTTTGTGCTGATGGGGGTTACCAGCTGAGAATTAGGAGCCTTGAGGGTACCCCTAATTATGGTCCCCGACAGTAGCCCCCGAGCCTCGAAGGGAGTGTTAGCACTCGCTTGGAGGCTTTCATCGCACTTTTTTGCAAGGGGACCAGCCTTTCTCGGTTGCGTTTTGTTCCGGTGGGTGCGCGCGAGCGCACCCGCCGGGTGTAGCCCCCGGGCCTCGGAGGAGTGGTTTCACTCCTTCGAGGTCTTAATGCCTCGTGTAATGCTTCGGCTGGTCTGGTCGTTCCCTCATGCGAGCTGGCCGTAGCCCGGGTGTACGGTCGGGTCCCAAGTTCTTGGGCTGGTATGTTGACGCTGTCAACGGTTCGGCCGGAGCCGGGTTTGCGAGAGCAGCCCCCGAGCCTCTGCACAGAGCGAGAGGGCGATCAGGGACAGACTCGGCTTTTTTACATACGCCCCTGCGTCGCCTTTCCGCAAGGAGGAGGGGGGGAAGCGCCATGTTGCCCTCGATGGGCGCCGAACATGGTGTCTCCGGTGAGCTGCAAGCGGGTAATCCGAGTGGATGTCCGTGCCCCGTTCGTTAGGGGTTGGCTAGGGGCCCAGAGGCACGCCCAAAAGTACCCGCGGGTGATCTGCCGGACCCGGTCCCCTGGCGACGGGGTCCGAGGGCTCGATGCCTCCCTCTGATGGGATTCCGTTACAAGATCGTTCCCGCTGGTCTCGGAAATGTCCTAGGGTACCTCGGGAGCGCAGCCTGAGCCTTGGTTATGTATCGAACGTACCCATGGTCATCCCTCGCTCGGCGTCTGAGGCGGCTGTGAACCCTTCGGGGGCCAGCCTTCGAACCCCTGATCAGTAATGGGCGCGGAGCCCGAGTAGCCTGAGGCGGCCGTGGAACCCTTCCGAGGGGCCAGCCTTCGAACCTCTGACCAGTAGTGGGTGTAGGGCCCACGCGATCTGAGACGGCTGTCGAACCCTTCCGGGGGGCCAGCCTTCGAAACTCTGATCAGTAGGGGGGCTCGGAGCCTGGTTCCTTCTCGGGGAAGGATCCTTTTCGGGGTATCCCCCTTTCCCGGTCCCTGTTGCAAGAGAGAGAAAGAGGAAAAAAGGAAAAGGATACGAAATCGAACGACGTGGCGAACCTTTTTTGACGCGGTCATTATGGCGAAGGCGAAGCGTCGCCCGCTTCTCCTGCCAGAGGCGCCGCCTGTCCCGCCGCGGAGTTGATGCGACGGGACGAGTGGTTGGCGGGGCGGCCATTGTGCGTGCGCGAGCCGTTCGAGGAACGGATCACGGGCGCGTTGTCTTCACGCCGTGAGAGAGGGTTCTCTCGCTGCCCCTGGACGGGACGTGAGCTTGGCTGACGACGTGACCGCTGCTCCTGCCCGCCTGCCACCGCCATTACTGCCGGCCCATTCTTGGCCGCATTGACCGTCGCGCCAGGCTGGCGCTGCTGGGTCGTGCACTGGGTCGCCTCGAGTCGCGGCATTGGTTCCGCAGTCGAGGAGGCGCTGTGGTGGCGCAAGTGGCGGTGCAGTTGCATGCACGAAGCATTCGGCGCGCCGGTTGCACGACGCGTGGGCCTGGGCCTCCATGCCGGGTGTGTTGGGAGTCAGAGAAGTGCGCCCACTTGGCGCGGTTGCATGCCGCCTGCATGGCTGCCCACCCTTTCGCCCGCTGGTCTGGGCAAACGTGGAGGGTCACTTGTAACCGCTGGGCGATTGTACACACCGCGCGCGGTGGTTTGGCTTCTTCTGCTCTGAGTCGGCTTGCATGACGTGTGGGACCTAGCCCCCGCGCCGTAGGGGAGGACCTTGGAGTGTGTTGGAGAAGACTCAGCCCATGACGGCTGGGGACGCAAGTAGGGAGAGCCGCCTTTAAAAGGAGGGTGACCCCCTTGGAAGGCGAACATGTCTTCGCGCTCCCTTGTGCATCGTGTCTTTCCACCTTCCAAGCTCCCGGATGGGGGATATCCGCTGTCTTTCCGCCTCGTCGTTGGAGGAACACAACTCCGTGGGAGTTGGTACCTTTCAGCCATCGTTCGGCTTCAAGGATTTTCATCATGCAGCCCGGCTGCACCCCCCCGCCGGCGGTCACCCAATACGGTGACCTCTAGTTTGATGGTGGGGGAAAGCGAGCCGGGCTGCGGCCTCTGCCCCTCCCTCAGCCTCAAGGATTTTCATCACCAGGGCTGGGGAGGGGAGTGTGCCGAGTTGGGGTCGGCCCCCGCGTGGGCGGTGGCCCGCTCCTTCCCTCAGTGATCGGGGGGAAGGACGGTTGTCGTCCGTGGCGCCGGCAGCTGCAGCTTGCCTGGCTCTCGGACCCGAGTGGCTTCGGAGCCGCTCTCGGCGCCGGCTTCCGCCACGGCAGCTGGAAGAGGTTCTTCCGCCGACGAGATAGCCAGGACCGCCCATGGGCCGACCTCCAACTCTACGGCCTTCTGCCCGTCCTTGCCTCACGAGTTTTGGGCATGGGCGGGGGCCTCCTGGCAGCAGCACCCGCCCTGAGGTCATCGCTGCCGCTGTTCGGCCCCCCGGAGCAGAAGTCGTCGTCGTCGCCACTGCTGGAGCGGGCGACGGCGCGCCGTTCGTCGGTCTTCTATTGCTTCGCAGGCCCCCCATCGAGTGGGGTTGTTCGTACCTGCGGAGGTGGAACCGGAGTTCCGTTTGTAATGGCACTTTGAATGCCAGTGTTTTTGTTCATTGTGGCTGTCGAGGGCTGAACATGTATGTATTTTTCGGCACGGAGCCATGTTTTTTCCTCATTTTCGAGCACTAAGACTCGCTTGTTGGTTGTCTGAACCGCTTCACCAAGCGTGAGTCGCCCCGTGTAAAGGTGACGAGTGAGGTATCCGTATCTCGGAGGCGTAGGAGTCCCTCGGCTCGGTCGGCCTTGTTGTCCGAGGCTTCTCTAGCTTAGTTAAAGGAAACCCCTCGGCCGCTCTCCGATGAGCCGAGGCTAGGGGTAGCGGTGTCAACATGAACAGAGGCAGAGTTGGCTCGAAAAGAAAACCTGGTTGGCCGGAGCCTGGCCGGGTCGTCCGTTAGCGGGACCGACGCCGGAATTGACCAGCCGAGGCCTCGGGTCGGGCTGACGTCCTTGGAGGACAGCTGGCTGAGGCCCCGGGGTGACCGGCCGAGCTGCCTGCTCGGGCCGGATTCCCAGAGAAGACCCTGGCAACGATGGCCCGGGCGTGGCGATGACGTCGTCCTTCAGAGTAGAGATCTTCGGACCGCGTCGCTGTCCGAGGCTAGGTCGGACCTCGCCGAAGGTGTTGTCGATGCCGAGGGTGCTGCTGCTCCCTTCCAGCGTTAAGACCCGAGCCTGCAGGATCGGATTGTCTTGTAGCGTGTGTTCCCTGCGGCCGCCGAGGCCAAAACACACCCTCGCCGTGTTGTAAAGCCGCGTCTCTTTTCCTCTTGTTTCGAGTATCTGGGCTTTTTTGTTGGTAACAGAAATGTTTGTGCGAGCGAGAGTTGCTTCTCGTGGAGGGTGATGAGTGAGTTATCCATATCCCGGAGGCGTAGGAGTCCCTCGGCTCGGTCGGCCTTGCCGCTTACGCGCACTCTTACCCGTCCATGGGGCTCTGTCACCGATGCAGTCGAGAAGGCTCGAAGGATCGCTTCGGCAGAAGAGCTTCCGAACGTGTAGACTTGTTCGGTCCGCGGAATCACTTATCGTGAGTTACTTATCGCAGAAGGTGATGAGTGAGGTATCCGTATCCCGGAGGCGTAGGAGTCCCTCGGCTCGGTCCGCCTTGGCTGCTTACGTGTACTCCGTCGTTTTCAGGATCCACTTTCAAAGTAGTCAAACAGCCCGAAAGACCTTCTGGCAGAAAAGATCTTTTTTCGAGGAAAATTTCGACGCAGAGGGGGTTCCCCCCCTTTTAGCCCCCGAGGGAGGGTCGGGCTTCGCCGAGGCGAGGCCGACCCTTCCTTGACGACTAAACTTTTGCTGGGCGCGAGGTATATGAACAACTTGAAAACATCTTAAGGGTAGAAGCGACGTAGCTGTTGGATGTTCCAAGCGTTGTCGTAGACCTCGCCTTGACTGTTGGCCAGCTTGTACGTTCCGGGCTTCAGAACTTTGGCGATGACGAACGGCCCCTCCCAGGGGGGCGTGAGCTTGTGCCGCCCTCGGGCGTCTTGTCGCAGCCGAAGCACCAGGTCGCCCACCTGGAGGTCTCGGGACCGGACCCCTCGGGCGTGGTAGCGTCGCAGGGACTGCTAGTACCGCGCCGAGTGTAGTAAGGCCTTGTCCCGAGCCTCCTCCAGCTGGTCCAGCGAGTCTTCTCGGCTAGCTTGGTTGCTTTGGTCGGTGTAGGCCCTCGTCCTCGGGGAACCGTATTCTAAGTCTGTGGGCAAGATGGCCTCGGCCCCGTAGACTAGGAAGAACGGCGTGAAGCCCGTGGCTCGGCTCGGCTTTGTCCTCAGACTCCAGACCACCGAGGGGAGTTCCTTCATCCATCGCTTGCCGAACTTGTTGAGGTCGTTGTAGATCCGAGGCTTGAGCCCTTGTAGAATCATGTCGTTGGCACACTCTACTTGCCCATTTGACATGGGGTGAGCCACGGTGGCCCAGTCCACCCGGATGTGGTGGTCCTCGCAGAAGTCCAAGAACTTTCTGCCGGTGAACTGGGTGCCGTTATCAGTGATGATGGAGTTCGGGACCCCGAAGCGATGGATGATGTTGGTGAAGAACGCCACCGCCTGCTCGGACCTGATGCTGTTTAGGGGTCGGACCTCGATCCACTTGGAGAATTTGTCGATGGCGACCAGCAGGTGCGTGTAGCCCCCGGGTGCCTTCTGCAAGGGGCCGATGAGATCCAGACCCCACACAGCAAAAGGCCAGGTGATGGGTATCGTCTGCAGAGCCTGAGCGGGCAGGTGGGTCTGCCTTGCGTAGAACTGACACCCTTCGCAGGTGCGGACAATTCTAGTGGCGTCGGCCACCGCCGTCGGCCAGTAGAAGCCTTGTCAGAAAGCATTCCCGACAAGGGCTCAAGGCGCTGCGTGATGGCCGCAAGCCCCCGAGTGTATCTCTCGCAGGAGTTCCTGACCTTCGGCGATGGAGATGCATCGCTGGAGGATGCCGGAGGGGCTGCGGTGGTAGAGCTCCTTCTCATCACCCAGCAAGACGAACGACTTGGCGCGCCGCGCCACCCGCCGAGCCTTGGCTCGGTCGAGGGGTAGCTCTCCTCGGTGGAGATATTGCAGGTACGGGGTCTGCCAGTTTTGATCAGGCGTGACCCTGCTTTGCTTCCCCTCGACGTGCAGCGTCTCGCCCTTGGGGGCCGAGGGTACCTCGGGTTGAACCGAGGATGCCTCGGGTCGAGCCGAGGGTGCCTCGGAATGGGCCGAGGGTGCCTCGGGCTGGGCCGAGGGTGCCTCGGGCTCGGGCGTGTCGTCGATCTTGACGGAGGGTTGATGCAGATCCCGGGAGAAGACGTCCGGGGGAACCGTCATTCGCCCCGAGGCTATTTTAGCCAGCTCGTCCGCAGTCTCGTTGTAGCGCCGAGCGATGTGGTTGAGCTCGAGCCCGTAGAACTTGTCTTCCAGGCGCCAAACCTCATTGCAGTAGGCCTCCATCTTCGGGTCGCGGCAGTGGGAGTTCTTCATGACTTGGTCGATGACGAGCTACGAGTCACGGCGAGCGTCGAGGCGTCGGACCCCTAGCTCGATGGCGATCCGCAACCCGTTGACCAGAGCTTCGTACTCAGCCACATTGTTGGATGCCGGGAAATGGAGGCGTAGCACGTAGCGTAGGTGCTTCCCGAGGGGCGAGATGAAGAGTAGGCCTGCGCCGGCTCCTGTCTTCATCAGCGACCCATCGAAGAACATGGTCCAGAGCTCCGGTTGGATCAGAGCCGTCGGTAGCTGGGTGTCGACCCATTCAGCTACGAAGTCCGCCAAGTCCTGGGACTTGATGGCCTTCCGAGGAGCGAACGAGATTGTCTCGCCCATGATTTCCGCCGCCCACTTTGCAATCCTACCTGAGGCTTGTCGGCACTCGCTGACGAAGTAGACTGGCCTCTGAACGGGCAATGCATGCCCCTCTTCTTGCCTCTCAACCACAATCGCGGCGCTAACCACCTGAGTGGTCGCGGCGACGTAGACCAAGAGGGCTTCTCCGGCAGCTGGGGGCACCAAGATAGGCGCCTTTGTGAGGAGCGCCTTCAGCTTCCCGAGGGCTTCCTCGGCCTCGGGGGTCCAAGTGAAGCACTCGGCCTTCCTCAAGAGGCGGTACAGAGGTAGACCTCTTTCGCCGAGGCGTGAGATGAAGCGGCTCAGAGCCGCGAGACATCCCATGACCCTCTGTACGCCTTTCAAGTCCTTGATGGGCCCCATGCTGGTGATGGCTGCGATCTTCTCCGGGTTGGCTTCGATGCCCCGCTCGGAGACGATGAATCCCAAGAGCATGCCTCGGGGTACCCCGAAAACACACTTTTCGAGATTGAGCTTGACGCCTTTCGCCTTGAGACATCGGAATGTCGCTTCAAGGTCGGAAAGGAGGTCGGAGGCTTTCCTCGTCTTGACTACGATGTCATCGACGTAGGCCTCGACCGTGCGGCCAATGTGTTCGCCGAACACATGGTTCATGCACCGCTGGTACGTCGCGCCCACATTCCTCAAGCCGAACGGCATGGTGACATAGCAGTACATGCCGAAGGGTGTGATGAAAGAAGTCGCGAGCTGGTCGGACTCTTTCATCCTGATTTGATGATACCCTAAGTAGGCATCGAGGAAAGACAGGGTTTCGCACCCAGCAGTGGAATCCATGATTTGGTCGATGCGAGGCAGAGGGTAGGGAACCTTCGGACATGCTTTATTGAGACCAGTGTAGTCTACACACATCCGCCGTTTCCCCCCTTTCTTTCTCACAAGCACAGGGTTGGCAAGCCATTCAGGATGGAATACCTCTTTGATGAACCCTGCCGCCATTAGCTTGTGGATCTCCTCGCCTATGGCTCTGCGCTTCTCCTCGTCGAATTGGCGCAGAGGCTGCTTGACGGGTCGGGCTCCGGCTCGGATGTCCAGCGAGTGCTCGGCGACATCCCTCGGTATGTCAGGCATGTCCGAGGGACTCCACGCGAAGACGTCGGCGTTCGCGCGGAGAAAGTCGACGAGCACTGCTTCCTATTTGGGATCGAGCCCGGAGCCGATCTGGATTTGCTTGGAGGCGTCGCCGCTGGGGTCGAGGGGGACGGACTTAACCGTCTCCGCTGGCTCAAAGTTGCAGGCATGACGCTTCACGTCTGGCACCTCCTTAGAGAGGCTCTCCAGGTCGGCGATGAGGGCCTCGGACTCGGCGAGGGCCTCGGCGTACTCCATGCACTCCACGTCGCATTCGAACGCGTGTTTGTACGTGGGGCCGACGGTGATGACCCCGTTGGGGCCCGGCATCTTGAGCTTCAGGTAGGTGTAGTTGGGGACGGCCATGAACTTCGCATAGCATGGCCTCCCCAGTACCGCGTGGTAGGTTCCTCGGAACCCAACCACCTCGAACGTCAGGGTCTCCCTTCAGAAGTTGGAGGGTGTTCCGAAGCAGACGGGAAGGTCGAGCCGTCCGAGGGGCTGGACGCGCTTCCCGGGAATGATCCCATGGAAGGGCGCAGCGCCTGCCCGGATGGAGGACAGATCGACACGCAGGAGCCCGAGGGTGTCGGCGTAGATGATGTTGAGGCTGCTGCCTCCGTCCATGAGGACCTTGGTGAGCCTGACGTCGCCGATGACGGGGCCGACGACGAGCGGGTATTTCCCCGGGCTCGGCACATGGTCGGGGTGATCGTCTCGGTCGAAGGTGATGGGCTTGTCGGACCAGTCTAGATAGACTGGCGCCGCCACCTTCACCGAGCAGACCTCCCGGTGCTCTTGCTTGCGGTGCCGAGCTGAGGCGTTTGCCGCTTGCCCACCATAGATCATGAAGCAGTCGCGGACCTCGGGGAACTCTCCTGCCTGGTGATCTTCCTTCTTGTCGTCGTCGCGGGCCTTGCCACCCTCCGCGGGTGGCCCGGCCCTGTGGAAGTGGCACCGAAGCATGACGCACTCCTCAAGGGTGTGCTTGACGGGCCCCTGGTGATAGGGGCACGGCTCCTTGAGCATCTTGTCGAAGAGGTTGGCACCTCCGGGGGGCTTCCGAGGGTTCTTGTACTCGGCGGCGGCGACAAGGTCCGCGTCGGCGGCGTCGCGTTTTGCTTGCGACTTCTTCTTGCCCTTCTTCTTGGCGCCGCACTGGGTTGACGCCTCGGGAGCATCTTCCAAAGGGTGGCCCTGGGGCTGCTTGTCCTTCCGGAAGATAGCCTCGACCGCCTCCTGGCCGGAGGTGAACTTGGTGGCGACGTCCATCAGCTCGCTCGCCCTGGTGGGGGTTTTGCGACCCAGCTTGCTCACCAGGTCGCGGCAGGTGGTGCCAGCGAGGAACGCGCCGATGACATCCGAGTCGGTGATGTTGGGCAGCTCGGTGCGCTGCTTCGAGAATCGCCGGATGTAGTCCCGGAGAGACTCTCCCGGCTGCTGTCGGCAGCCTCGGAGGTCCCAGGAATTCCCGGGGCGCACGTACGTGCCCTGGAAATTGCCGGCGAAAGCTTGGACTAGGTCGTCCCAGTTGGAGATCTGCCCCGGAGGCAGGTGCTCCAACCAGGCGCGAGCGGTGTCGGAGAGGAACGGGGGGAGGTTGCGGATGATGAGGTTGTCATCGTCCGTTCCACCCAGTTGGCAGGCCAGACGGTAGTCCGCGAGCCACAGTTCCAGTCTCGTCTCCCCCGAGTACTTTGTGATAGTAGTCGGGGGTCGGAACTGGGTCGGGAACGGCGCCCGTCGGATGGCTCGGCTGAAGGCTTGCGGACCAGGTGGTTCGGGCGAGGGACTCCGATCCTCCCCGCTGTCGTAGCGTCCCCCACGCCTGGGGTGGTAGCCTCGGCGCACCCTCTCATCGAGGAGGGCCCGACGGTCGCGGTGATGGTGCTCGTTGCCGAGGCGACCCGGGGCTGCAGGCGCGGTGTTGCGCGTGCGCCCGGTGTAGACCGAGGCTTCCCGCATGAATCGGGAAGTCGCGGCATGAGGTTCCGAGGGGTACCCCTGCCTTCGGGAGGCGGAGCTCTCGGCCCGTCGGACCGCGGCGCCTTCCAGGAGATTCTTGAGCTCTCCCTGGATTCGCCGCCCCTCGATGGTTGAATGCTCCGGCATCGCGTGAAGAAGCATTGCTGCTGCCGCCAGGTTCTGGCCGACCCCACTGGATGCGGGTGGTGGCCTGACCCTGACGTCGTCGGTGATGCGGTGCTGGAAGCCCTGGGGTAGATGACGTATTTCTCCGGCCGGAGGTTGGCCCGCCCATGCCTGCCCGACGTCCCGACGGATCGGCTCAAGCGCTCCTGCTCCCTCGTCGAGCCTGGCCTGCACCCCGTGGATTTGCTCGAGCTGTGGGTCATGGCCCCCCGCCTGAACGGGGACCACAGCTAGCTCCCGTGGGATGTCAATGCGAGGCACCGGCCTAGGGAGATCACCGTCCTCTGGCATGCCGAGATGGTTGCCTTCGGAGGGACCCCCTAGATCGACGTGGAAGCATTCGCGACTTGGGCCGCAGTCCTCATCGCCGAGGCTATGGCTACCGTCGGAACAGTCGGAAAGGCAGTAGTCGCATGCGGTCATGAAGTCCCGCATGGCACTAGGGTTACCAAGTCCAGAGAAATCCCAACAGATGTTGGGCTTGTCGTCTTCCTCGGACCCAGAGGGCCCGTAGGTCGAGACGTCCGTCAGCCGGTCCCAAGGTGACCGCATACGAAACCCCAGAGGGTTTGGACTCGCCTCTACAAGAGCGCCCGCCAAAGCGGGGCCGCTAGGCGGGTCGAGGCTGAATCCGAAAGACGCGGGATGGGAATCGATCGGTACCTTTTGGTCAACGGGCGGCGATGAGGTCACGTCGGGGACTGACTGCGCCGTCGTCTCAGGTACGAGGGTGACGTCCAGCAAGCTTTTCGCGAGCGTGCTGGCGTCGTTTGCTTGCTCGGGATTGGCGTGTCGCGGGGAGACGACGCTCGCCTTCGTCTCAAATGCGAGGTCGACGCCCGGTGCGCCCCCCGTTGGGGCGCTGGGGCCATCGACTCGCTCGACAGTCGACGAGGCACTGCCTCCTGCTTGGCCTTGGTTGCCCCGCCTCCTCCTCCGTCGGCGGGGGAGAGGACGGGGTGAGCTCGAAGGTTGTTCTTCCACCATGCGGGGAAGACGTCGCCGATTCCGCCGCCGGCGGGCGGGTTGTCGGCCGCCATTATCGTTGTCGCACGGCGGTGGAAGGAGTATCATGTCGTAGCTGCCGTCGAGGGACATGAACTCAAGGCTCCCGAAACGGAGCACCGTCCCGGGTTGGAGAGGTTGCTAGAGACTGCCCATCTGGAGCTTGACGGGAAGCTGTTCGTCAACACGCAGCAGGCCCCTACCTAGCGCGCCAACTGTCGGCGTTCCGAGACCAGGGGGTCCCTGAGCCGACGAGTGAATGTCGCCGCGTGCCCCAGCTCAGATGGGTCGAGCGCGAGGGCGAGCGCGAAGGGGGGAGAGCGAGGCGGCCGGAGACCGGCGTGAGAGAGGTGGAAATCCCGCGGCCTTCGTGTTCGTCCCGCGCCCAGGTCGGGTGCGCTTGCAGTAGGGGGTTACAAGCGTCCACGCGGGAGAGGGGGCGAGCGGCTTCAAGCGAGCGCCTGTCTCGTCCTCGTCCCCGCGCGGCCAACCCTCTCTAAGAGGGCCCTGGTCCTTCCTTTTATAGGCGTAAGGAGAGGATCCAGGTGTACAACGGGGGTATAGCAGAGTGCTACGTGTCTAGCGGAGGAGAGCTAGCGCCCTAAGTACATGCCGTCGTGGCATCCGAAGAGATTTTGGCACCCTGCTGGTGTGATGTCGTGGCCATCGGAGGAGTGCTGGAGCCTGATGGAGGGACAGCTGTCGGAGCGGTTGGGTCCTTGCTGACGTCCTCTTGCTTCCGTAAGGGGGCTGAGAGCCGCCGTCATCACAGAGTATGCGGGGTGCCATCATTGCCTATCTGGCGGAGCGAGCCAGATGGGAAGCCGGTCTTGTTCCCTGTGGCCCGAGTCAGCTCGGGGTAGGGTGACGATGGCGCCTCCTGTTGACGTGGCTGGTCTGCGCCCTAGGTTGGGCGATGTGGAAGCTCCTCCGAAGCCGAGGTCGAGTCTATCTTCCGTGGCCGAGGTCGGGTCCGAGCCCCTGGGTCGGGCGAGGCGGAGACCGTCGGCTGAGGTCGGGGCGTAGTCCGAGCCCTGGGGTCGGGCGGAGCGGAGTTCGTCGTCTTCTGGGGCTGAGCCCGAGTCCGAGCCCTGGGTTGGGCGGAGCGGAGTTCGCCGTCTTCTGGGGCTGAGCCCGAGTCCGAGCCCTGGGTCGGGCGGAGTGGAGTTCGTCGTCTTCTGGGACTTAGCCCGAGTCCGAGCCCGGGGTCGGGCGGAGCGGAGTTCGCCGTCTTCCGGGACTTAGCCCGAGTCCGAGCCCTGGGTCGGGCGGAGCGGAGTTCGCCATCTTCCGGGACTTAGCCCGAGTCCGAGCCCTGGGTCGGGCGGAGTTCGCCGTCTTCCAGGACTTAGCCCGAGTCCGAGCCCTGGGTCGGGCGGAGTTTGCCGTCTTCCGGGACTTAGCCCGAGTCTGAGCCCTAGGTCGGGCGGAGTTCGCCGTCTTCCGGGACTTAGCCCTAGTCCGAGCCCTGGGTCGGGCGAAGCGGAGCTTCCTATGGTACCTTTGGCCGGGCCTGACTGCCTGTCAGTCTCACTCTGTCAAGTGACACCGCAGTGGCGCAGGCGGCGCTGTCCTTCTGTCAGGCCGGTCAGTGGAGCGGCGAAGTGACGGCGGTCACTTCGGCTCTGCCGGCTGGGGGGCGCATGTCAGGATAAAGGTGTCAGGCCACCTTTGCATTAAATGCTCCTGCGCTTTGGTCGGTCGGTGCGGCGATTTGGTCAGGGTTGCTTCTTGGCGAAGGCAGGGGCTCGGGCGAGCCAGAAATATGTTCGCCGCCGGAGGGGGGCCTCGGGCGAGACGGAAATCCTCCGGGGTCGGCTGCCCTTGTCCGAGGCTAGGCTCGGGCGAGGCATGATCGAGTCCCTCGAATGGACTGATCCCTGACTTAATCGCACCCATCAGGCCTTTACAGCTTTGTGCTGATGGGGGTTACCAGCTGAGAATTAGGAGCCTTGAGGGTACCCCTAATTATGGTCCCCGACAGATATCAACACAAAGATGGCACAGTGGTTTATCTCGTGGTTCGGCCAAGACCAACGCTTGCCTACTCCACATTGTGGCGTCCCAACGGACGAGGGTTGCAATCAACCCCTCTCAAGCGGTCCAAAGACCCACTTGAATACCACGGTGTTTTGCTTTGCTTTTCTTTATCCCGTTTGCGAGGAATCTCCACAACTTGGAGCCTCTCGCCCTTACACTTTGAAGTTCACAAAGAAGCACGGAGTAAGGGAGGGATGAGCAACGCACACAAGACACAAAATCAGAATGTCAACACGCACACAAGTCGCAACAAGAGCTCGCAACACAACCCGATGAGTTCATAACTCAACTAGAGCTCTAGATGCTATCACGAAGAAACAAATGCGCGGAATCGAAGTCTTGGTGCTTAGGAATGTTGTGAGTATGCTTGGTGTACTCCTCCATGCGCCTAGGGGTCCCTTTTATAGCCCAAGGCAGCTAGGAGCCGTTGAGAGCATTCCAGGAAGGCAGATCTTGCCTTCTGTCGCCTGGCGCACCGGACAGTCCGGTGCACCACCGGACACTGTCCGGTGCGGATTTGTTTCCTTATTTGGCGAAGCCGACCGTAGCTGATTGAGAGCCGTTGGCGCATCGGACATTGTCCGGTGCACACCGGACAGTCCGGTGCCCCAATGTAACCGTTGGCTCGGCCACGCGTCACGCGCGGAATCCTCGGCCGACCGTTGGCCCGGCTGACCGTTGGCTCACCGGACAATCCGGTGAATTATAGTCGTATGCCGTTGATCATCTCCCGAGAGCGACGAGTTCGCCTGTGAACGGCTCACCGGACAGTCCGGTGCACCACCGGACTGTCCGGTGATTTATAGCCGTACACCGTCGTCGAACTCCTGAGAGCAGCAAGTTCGCCAGAGCCAGCCTGGTGCACCGGACACTGTCCGGTGCACCGCCGGACAGTCCGGTGCACCCAGACTGAGCAGACTTTGGTTGAACAAAGCCATCTCATTTCCAACTCGATTTTTCCTGTTTCCAGCACTTAGACACAATACATTAGTCCATAAAACAATGTACTAAGTCTAGAAACATACCTTTTGACATGATTTGCACTTTGTCCACCACTTTGCATAGATTAACACAAAAGCACTTGTGTTGGCACTCAATCACCAAAATACTTAGAAATGGCCCAAGGGCACATTTCCCTTTCAATCTCCCCATTTTTGGTGATTTATGCCAACACAACATAAAGCAACTAGAACAAGTGCAATATCAATGCAAATGAAAACTCAAAATTGTTTTGATTCAGATTTGGCATATATGGATCACTCTTTGCCACCACTTGGTTTTGTTTTTGCAAATTAACCTCAATTTCTTACCTCTAAGTCAATCACACTTGTAGAGACATAAAAAGAGGTATTCCAAGAAAAATTGATCAAGGATTTCAAAAACTCCCCCTTTTCCCATAATCAACCATTCTCCCCACAAGAGACCAACTTTTGACAAAAAAGCCAATAAGAGTATTTTGACAAAACAAAAGCTCTATTCTATTATTTTCAAAATTCTCAAGTGGTAGCTGATCCATTTATTGCTTTGGTCTTATTTTCTCCCCCTTTGGCATCAAGCACCAAAACGGGATCAACCTTGGCCCTTGAACCCCATTGCCTCACCAAAGTCTTCAAATAAGAATACAGAGGTAATAAGAGTACATGAGATGAACTTGGAATAAGTTACCCTCTCATCGGAGTGCAGTTGTAGCATCCCAAAAATTCAAATCCTGAAATTTTCTCAAACTCCCTCTAAATTCAAAATGAATTTCAAATGTCATTTCAAAATGTTTGTTTGCGAGTTGATATCAGCAAATAAAATATAGTGGTCTATATTCTCTCCAAAATCCTCCTCAAATATCCTACAAATATTTCCCAGTGATCACCCTCAATTTGTTTCCAGAAATACCGCCCAGATATTTCCCGAGTAATCCCCTTCAAGTTCTTTCCAGAAATACTGCCCAAATATTCCACCGATATATCTCCAGGTATTTTCCTCTTGAGAAATACCTTCAGAATCATTTTTCAAGTCCCTACAAATATTTTCTTCATAACTTTCCTCATGCTCATACGTATACGTATGCCTCCAGTGTCATACGGTGAGCTCTACAAGCAAATCTCACTTATACAAGACAAATACATGCTAACCTCCCACTAATCATCTCATCCTCCCACTAATCCTATCATCCCTCCCACTAATCCTCTCATCCCTCCCCCTAATCCCCCCACCATGGCTATAAATAGAGGGGCAAGGGCCTCCTCCCATCCCACCCCAAGCCATTTCATGGCAACTCTCTCCCCCCCCCACACACCCACTCCATGTTCCACACAAGCACACACTAGCACAAGGATCGTTCGATCGTTCTTCGATCGTTCGTCCCCTGTTCTTAGTTTGTTCATTCGTTCGTCCGATCGTTCGTCCGATCGTTCATGGTTCGTTCGTCCGTTCGTCCGATCGTTCGATCGTTCGTCCGTTCGTTCGTCCAAATAATCTTTTTCCTACCGTTATGCTGCCGAAATTCCGATCGTTCGTTCGTTCGATCATTTGATCGTTCATCGTTCGTTCATAGTTCCTATTCATCGTTCATCGTTCGTTCATAGTCCCTATTCATCGTTCGTTCATAGTTCCCTATTCATCGTTCATCATTCGTTCATAGTCCCTATTCATCGTTCTTCCAGATAATCTTTATCCTGCCGTTATGCTGCCGAAATTCCGATCGTTCGTTCGTCCGATCATTCGATCGTTCGTCCGTTCGTTCGTCCAAATAATCTTTTCCTGCCGTTATGCTGCCGAAATTCCAATCGTTCGTTCGTCCGATCATTCGATCGTTCGTCCATTCGTTCATAGTTCCTATTCATCGTTCATCGTTCGTTCATACGAACTATTCACTGTCACTATTCACCATTACTATTCACCGTTACTATTCATCGTTACTATTCACATACACTATTCATCATCGTTACTATTTATCATTACTATTCATCATCGTTACTATTCATAGATGATATCTATAATTACTTTTCCATCACCACTATTCATCGTTACTATTCATCGATTAGCCGATCACCCCAAATTTCAACTACTCATACATCATGCTGTCCAGTCCACCTAAGACCAGCCAGACCCATATTCCAGTCATACGAACTCTGGTGACTGTGATTTTCCTTCCAGTAGGGAACTTCCCATCTGGTCACCCATCCCAGGTTTCTCTGAGTTGAGCACGCTTAACTTTGAGATTCCTTCGAACCAGGCTCCCAAACTCAGATTCCAATAATTCTCGTTTCTAAATTTTTATCAAACTATTCCCTATCCAGCCATGTCACCCCTTAAGCATGGTTCATGTTCCAGAAAACTCCCAAAATACTCTTGTCCCATATTCTGCCTATAACTCTCATGTTCATACCAAGTCAGATGATTCATTCGTCATTATTCTCACCAACAGTGAACTTCACTGTGCTACACCACCTACACTCAGCTATAAATACACCCAGCTACCCTCTCCCTCTCCACACACACTCAACACCCTCAGCCAAGGCAAACACCCCACCCACTCAGTTACTCCGCTCTGCCGGCTACACGCATAGTGTCGCTTTGCCTCCAGTCCACCCTCCTGGTAAGCACCTCCGCTCCACCACCAGTAATATCACAACACCACATGACATAGATTCTACTCAAGACTCTACCCATCCATATATCGCTTTTCTGACCACTATACTAAATATTTGTTGGTATACTTGCTGGTTTGTATGTTTGCTTGTTCATATTGCATAGTTATCGGAGCGTTCGTGCCATCTCGTGGAGGCCAGATCTGCAAGTCTACGCCAGGCGGTGGAGCCAGAAGCCAGTTCCGCGAGCTCTCCTTCCCCCTTCGCTGAATAAGCACGGCAAGCTCACTGGATCCCTTTGATGCATAAATTACCTATGATTTTTCAACCACAACCCTTAGCCTGTTATTTTATGCATGATATGATTTTGAGATAAGTTATTATGGCCACCCAACCGCTTGCCGCAATCAATCCCTGATATATATGTTCCAAATGATTTGAGAACAGGTGTGAGTTTTCAAAAGAAAATGCTTTTCAAAATGTGTGTGATGAAGGGTTTTCACCCTTATCACCTTGTGAGCGGGATAATCAGGGACTCCCTGGTTTAGGGGAGGGCCTAAGGTGTTGGCTCAGCTGGTTTAGGCGTGAGCAGAAGGATTGTCCCCTCATATAAGGACCGGTTTGTCATCTTCACTACCTGTACTCTTTAATAGTACAACCACTCGAGACTGTGTGGGCAGTCACTCAATCTGAACTTGTACGGTCCAACCCCAGGGTTATGAAGGCTGGGGAGCACCGGGAGGATAAGGAGGGGGAAAGTTTTGTCCGGTTTGGACATGGTGGTGGCCTGACTCCTTCCGGATAACCGTTAAGGTTAGGACGTGCGGGGAAAGAAAGAGATTCGGATTCGGATCTCATTGATCATGAGATCGCAGAGCCGGACTAGTGGGTAAAGTGTACACCTCTGCGCAGAGTTTGAAAACCTATTCGAATAGTCTGTGTCCACAGGAATGGACGAGTCTGGTATGGTATGGCAATTAATGTTTTGTTTTCCAAAAAAAAGAGATGGTTTTGAGAAAAGTGGTTTTTAAAAAGGTTCGGCGGTTGAGCCGTGAGCTATGGTGGACGGGAAGTCCAGTAGCGGTTTTTGAAAAGGAAAACCAGTGGGAAACTGCTGAGATGCCTGGATGGTTTAGTCCAGGGGATTTTGTTATAATACTGAAAAACTTCCTGCTCCTTTTGGAGAGGATGCGCTTTGCAAAAATACAAAATGTTTTTCAAAACAACTCTGCATTAAATATTGCTGTTTCTGCAAAATATCCCGAGCTCCACATATTCCATGCATTATATCTGATTTCCCCATTCCGCGGGTGAAGGTGGGCTGCTGAGTACGTTTGTACTCACCCTTGCTTATTTGTTGTTTTTTCAGAAAAAGGAGATCGGGTAAGAGTTACGACTGTTCCCAACCTTGCCTGTGGATGTTGGACCACTGACTTGCTTCGCTGCGTATATCGGGCTGCTTCAGCCCCACTCTGATGATATGTCTCGAGTTGTGGACCAACTTTTAAAGTTGACCGCCACCTTTATAGGTTTGTCTCGTTTAAGCAGATTTGGTATCATCTGATGTATAAATGTGTTTGCTAGCCTCCTGGGACTAGTAATTGTATCACATTTGAGTCCCAGAGGATTGGGGACGCTTCACAGGCTGATGTCTTTGGGGGTCAGCTGGCCGAGGCCTCGGGGTGGCCGGCCGAGCCGTCTGCTCGAACCGGATTCCTGGTGAAGACCCTGGCGGCGATGGCCCGGGTGTGGTGCTGATGTCGCCCTTCAGAGTGGAGATCCTCCGACCATGTCGCCGTTCGAGGCTAGGTCGGACCTCGCCGAAGGTGTAGTTGACGCCGAGGGTGCTGCTGCCCCCCTTCAACTGTCGACGTCCGAGCCTGCAGGATCGGGTTGTCTTGTAGTGTGTGTATGCTTTCTGCGGCCGCCGAGGCCCAAACACACTGTCGTCGTGTTGTGAAGTTGTGTCCCTTTTCCTCTTGTTTCGAGTATCCGGACTTATTTGTCGGTAACAGAATTGTTTGTGCGGGCGAGAGTTGCTTTTCACGGAAGGTGATGAGTGAGGTATCCGTATCCCGGAGGAGTAGGAATCCCTTGGCTCGGTCGGCCTTGCCGCTTACGCGCACTCTTACTCGTCCATAGGGTTCTGTCACTGCCGCAGTCGAGAAGGCCCGAAAAATCGTTCCGGCAGAGGAGCTTTCGAGCGTGAAGACTTGTTCGGTCCGTGGAATCACTTATCCGAGCGCGAGTTACTTATCGTAGAAGGTGATGAGTGAGGTATCTGTATCCCGGAGGCGTAGGAGTCCCTCGGCTCGGTCAGCCTTGGCTGCTTACGTGTACTCCGTCGTTTTCAGGATCCACTTTCGAAGTAGTCGAAAAGCACGAAAGGCATTCTGGCAGGAAAGTTTTTTTTCTTTTTTCGAGGAAAATTTCAACGCAGAGGGGGTTCCCCCCTTCTAGCCCCCGAGGGAGGGTCGGGCTTTACCGAGGCAAGGCTGACCCTTCCTTGACGACCAGACTTTGTGTGTGAACGGGGTGTACGAATAACTTGGAAGCATCTTAAGGGTAGAAGCGACGTAGCTGTTGGATGTTCCAAGCGTTGCTGTAGACCTCGCCTCGACTGTTGGCCAGCTTGTATGTTCCGGGCTTCAGAACCTTGGCGATGACGAACGACCCTTCCCAGGGAGGCGTGAGTTTGTGCCGCCCTCGGGCGTCTTGTCGCAGCCGAAGCACCAGGTCGCCCACCTGGAGGTCTCGGGACCGAACCCCTCGGGCGTGGTAGCGTCGCAGGGACTGCTGGTACCGCGTCGAGTGTAGTAAGGCTATGTCCCGAGCCTCTTCCAGCTGGTCCAGTGAGTCTTCTCGATTGGCTCGATTGCTTTGGTCGGCGTAGGCCCTCGTCCTCGGGGAACCGTATTCTAAGTCTGTGAGCAAGATGGCCTCGGCCCCATAGACTAGAAAGAACGGTGTGAAGCCCGTGGCTCGGCTTGGCGTCGTCCTCAGACTCCAGACCACTGAGGGGAGTTCCTTCATCCACCGCTTGCCGAACTTGTTGAGGACGTTGTAGATTCGTAGCTTGAGCCCTTGCAGGATCATGCCGTTAGCGCGCTCTACTTGCCCATTCGTCATGGGGTGAGCCACGGCGGCCCAGTCCACCCGGATGTGGTAATCCTCGCAGAAGTCCAGGAACTTTCTGCCGGTGAACTGGGTGTCGTTGTCGGTGATGATGGAGTTTGGGACCCCAAAGCGATGGATGATGTTGGTGAAGAACGCCACCGCCTGCTCGGACCTGATGCTGTTTAGGGGTCGGACCTCGATCCACTTGGAGAATTTGTCGATGGCGACCAACAGGTGCGTGTAGCCCCCGGGTGCCTTCTGCAAGGGGCCGACGAGGTCCAGGCCCCACACAGCAAACGACTAGGTGATGGGTATGGTCTGCAGAGCCTGAGCGGGCAGGTGGGTCTGCCTCGTGTAGAACTGACACCCTTCGCAGGTGCGGACAATTCTAGTGGCGTCGGCCACCGCCGTCGGCCAGTAAAAACCTTGTCGGAATGCGTTTCCGGCAAGGGTTCGATGTGCTGCGTGATGGCCGCAAGCCCCCGAGTGTATCTCTTGTAAGAGCTCCTGACCTTCGGCGATGGAAATGCATCGCTGGAGGATGCCCGAGGGGCTGCGGTGGTAGAGCTCCTTCTCATCTCCCAGCAAGACGAACGACTTGGCGCGCCGCGCCACTCACCGAGCTTCGGCTTGGTCGAGGGGTAGTTCTCCTCGGTGGAGATATTGCAGGTACGGGGTCTGCCAGTTTCGATCAGGCGTGACCTCGCTCCGCTCCCCCTCGATGCGTAGTGCCTCACCCTCGAGGGCCGAGGGTACCTCAGGCTGAGCCGAGGGTGCCTCGGGCTGAGCCGATGGTACCTCGGACCGTGCCGAGGGTGCCTCGGGCTGGGCCGAGGCCTTCTCGGGTTCGGGCGTGTCGTCGGTCATGACGGAGGGTTGATGTAGGTCTCGGGAGAATACGTCTGGGGGAACCGTTGTTCGCCCCGAGGCTATTTTAGCCAGCTCGTCCGCAGTCTCGTTGTGGCGTCGGGTGATGTGGTTGAGCTCGAGCCCGTAGAACTTGTCTTCCAGGCGCCGAACCTCATCGCAGTAGGCTTCCATCTTCGGGTCGCGACAGTGGGAGTTCTTCATGACTTGGTCGATGACGAGCTGCGAGTCACCACGAGCGTCGAGGCGTCGGACCCCTAGCTCGATGGCGATTCGCAACCCGTTTACCAGAGCCTCGTACTCAGCCACATTGTTGGACGCCGGGAAGTGGAGGCGTAGCACGTAGCGTAGGTGCTTCCCGAGGGGCGAGAAGAAGAGCAGGCCCGCGCCGGCCCCCGTCTTCATTAGCGACTCATCGAAAAACATGGTCCAGAGCTCCGGTTGGATCGGAGCTGTCGGGAGCTGGGTGTCGACCCATTCAGCCATGAAGTCTGCCAAGACCTGGGACATGATGGCCTTCCGGGGGGCGAACGAGATCGTCTCGCCCATGATCTCCACTGCCCACTTTGCAATTCTACCCGAGGCCTCTCGGGACTGGATGATCTCCCCCAGGGGGAAGGATGACACCACAGTCACCGGATGAGACTCGAAGTAGTGTCGCAACTTCCGCCGCGTCAGGATCACCGCGTACAGCAGCTTCTGAATTTGTGGGTAGCGGGTCTTGGTCTCGGACAGTACCTCACTGATGAAGTAGACTGGCCTCTGGACGGGCAATGCATGCCCTTCTTCTCGTCTCTCAACCACAATCGCGGCGCTAACCACCTGAGTGGTCGCGGCGACGTAGATCAAGAGGGCTTCTCCGGCAGCGGGGGGCACCAAGATGGGCGCGTTCGTGAGGAGCGCCTTCAGGTTCCCGAGGGCTTCCTCGGCCTCAGGGGTCCAAGCGAAGCACTCGGCCTTCCTTAAGAGGCGGTACAGAGGCAGGCCTCTTTCGCCGAGGCACGAGATGAAACGGCTCAGAGCCACGAGGCATCCCATGACCCTCTGTACGCCTTTCAAGTCCTTGATGGGCCCCATGCTGGTGATGGCTGTGATCTTCTCCGGGTTGGCCTCGATGCCCCGCTCGGAGAAGATGAACCCCAAGAGCATGCCTCGGGGAACCCCGAAGACACACTTTTCGGGATTGAGCTTCACGCCTTTCGCCTTGAGACATCGGAATGTCACTTCAAGGTCGGAAAGGAGGTCGGAGGCTTTCCTCGTCTTGACTACGATGTCATCGACGTAGGCCTCGATCGTTCGGCCGATGTGTTCACCGAACACATGGTTCATGCATCGCTGGTACGTTGCACCCGCATTCCTCAAGCCGAACGGCATGGTAACATAGCAGTACATGCCGAAGGGTGTGATGAAAGAAGTCGCGAGCTGGTCGGACTCTTTCATCCTGATCTGGTGATACCCTGAGTAGGCATCGAGGAAAGACAGGGTTTCGCACCCAGCAGTGGAATCCACGATTTAATCGATGCAAGGCAGAGGGTAGGGAACTTTCAGACATGCTTTGTTTAGACCAGTTTAGTCTACACACATCCGCCATTTCCCCCCTTTCTTTCTCACAAGCACAGGGTTGGCAAGCCATTCGGGATGGAATACCTCTTTGATGAACCCTACTGCCATTAGCTTGTGGATCTCCTCGCTATGGCTCTGTGCTTTTCTTCGTCGAATCGGCGCAGAGGCTGCTTCACGGGTCGGGCTCCAGCTCAGATATCCAGCGAGTGCTCGGCGACTTCCCTCGGTATGCCGGGCATGTCCGAGGGACTCCACGCGAAAACGTCGGCGTTTGCGTGGAGAAAGTCGACGAGCACTGCTTCCTATTTGGGGTCGAGCTCGGAGCCGATTCGGATCTGCTTGGAGGCGTCGCTGCAGGGGTCGAGAGGAACGGACTTAACCGTCTCCGCTGGCTCGAAGTTGCCGGTGTGGCGCTTCACGTCTGGCGCCTCCCTAGAGAGGTTCTCCAGGTCGGCGATGAGGGCCTCGGCGTACTCCACGCACTCCACGTCGCATTCGTACGCGTGTCGGTACGTGGGCCCGACGGTGATGACCCCGTTGGGGCCCGACATCTTGAGCTTGAGGTAGGTGTAGTTGGGGACAGCCATGAACTTGGCGTAGCATGGTCTCCCCAGCACTGCGTGGTAGGTTCCTCGAAACCCGACCACTTCGAACGTGAGGGTCTCCCTTCGAAAGTTGGAGGGCGTCCCAAAGCAGACGGGTAGATCGAGTTGTCCGAGGGGTTGGACGCGCTTCCTTGGGATGATCCCGTGGAAAGGCGCAGCGCCCGTCCGGACCGAGGACAGATCGATCCGCAGGAGCCCGAGGGTCTCGACGTAGATGATGTTGAGGCTGCTGCCTCCGTCCATGAGGACCTTGGTGAGCCTGACGTTGCCGATGATGGGGTCGACAACGAGCGGGTATTTCCCCGGGCTCGGCACACGGTCGGGATGGTCGGCCTAGTCGAAGGTGATGGGCTTGTCGGACCAGTCTAGGTAGACTGGCGCCGCCACCTTTACCGAGCAGACCTCCTAACGCTCTTGCTTGCGGTGCCGAGCCGAGGCGTTTGCCACTTGCCCACCGTACATCATGAAGCAGTCACGGACCTCGGGGAACTCTCCCGCCTTGTGATCTTCCTTCTTAGCGTCGTCAAGGGCCTTGCCACCCTCCGCGGGTGGCCCAGCCTTGTGGAAGTGGCGTCGAAGCATGGCACACTCCTCAAGGGTGTGCTTGACGGGCCCCTGATGATAGGGGCACAGCTCCTTGAGCATCTTGTCGAAGAGGTTGGCACCTCCGGGAGGTTTCCGAGGGTTCTTGTACTCGGCGGCGGCGACAAGGTCCGCGTCGGCGGCGTCGCGTTTCGCTTGCGACTTCTTCTTGCCTTTCTTCTTGGCGCCGCGCTGTCACACCCGGCTTTAAGGAACAAAGCCAGGTGCATCTCATACATGCGCCAAGAAGACAACATATATAATAACAGAGTGCATAGAGATAAATGTCACAATATAATCAGAGTACATATTACATAGCGGAAGACTTACAAAATAAAAGAATAAATATAAAACGAACTAAGGATCGTTGGCGCCAATGTCAACTGAGAAACGCCACCTAGATCGGATCAAACTCCTCGCCTTGTGGCTCCTCCTGAACCACCTGTTCTTCTCCTGTGGGGGGGGGTGTGAGACAGCAAGGGTGAGCTCACATATGTTCATCGCTCAACAAGTTGTGGGGAATAATGTGACATGAACTCACCAAAGGTGGGAGCTCATGAAGTGTAAGGCTTACCAAAGAGAATGGTTAAAGCTGGGCATTGCTTTTAAATAGTTGGTCAAATTTTATTAGCAGTTACTAAGTGTAAGTAAATACCAAACCATAATAAAATAATAGAACAAAATTA
The DNA here is from genome assembly GCA_029449295.1 of Zea luxurians. Taxonomy (NCBI): domain Eukaryota; kingdom Viridiplantae; phylum Streptophyta; class Magnoliopsida; order Poales; family Poaceae; genus Zea; species Zea luxurians. The sequence continues at coordinate 177,174,636 of JAOPSE010000004.1, read as the reverse complement.
ATAATAAACCCATGCAAATGCAAATGACAAATTGAGTTTAGGTTCCATAATTTAATCATCGGAGAGTCCTGAGCCGCTCATGACCGTGAGCTCGGCTAGTATACCAGTTTTACACTCTGCAGAGGTTGTACCCTTTACCCACAAGTCGTGTTTCCCATGTCGCCAGGGTTAGCTAGGCCCTTAGACACTACCAAGGTGAATGGCTAGGGATCCACTACGAGGCCTTTACAAAGTTCCACTAGCTTCCGAAAACCCGCTACAGTTTGTAGGAAGTTCCAATGCAGGGTTCCTGGCTGACCGCCATCGCAGCAAAATCAACCAGGGACCTCCCTACACTGACCACTCCCCTACTGCCCTTGCCCCTTTCGGGTAAGGTAGTCTTCCACTAGCTTTCCTAATTAGTCAGCCAAGGGGTCCCATTCCTCCCTTGTGGTGGCACGTGGTTCTCAAGTTAAGCTCCATGTTCCAATTAACAATAACATAATGATCTTGACATGAACATAAATAGAATAACAAAATAACTGGAACATGGATATAATGAAATATTAACCCAAAAACCACGTAAAGCAATAGCATAACTACCCATATGATTCAGGGGTAAACAAGGAGAAATGGATAAACAGACTAGGGTGATCTATTGGGTCCCATCAAAATTAAACCTATGCATGGTAAATGATTATAAAGAACATTATTGGGTAACAAAAGTGAATCAAGGGCACAACTTGTCTGGCACTTGAGAATCCAGGTACCAACTTGCTTTTCAGATGACACGTGTCCTCGCGCTAGTCGTAGCAATACAAGCAAACATGGTATAGATAAAATTAACATCACACCAAACATAATAATATACTGCATTATAATGATCTACACGTTTCTACGAGACTAACGCAACTTGAACGGATCAAATCGGAGTTAAAACGGAGGAGATACGAATTTCCTAAGGTTTTATGTATTTGATACGAGATTAGCTAAGAAATAAATTTTAACACTATTTTCATGTTAAAACAGAGACACTAAGTATTAAACAATATTAATACAAAATTATAGGAACTGGAATGGACTAAAAAGGAGTTAGTATGAATTTTCTATGATTTAAACAAGATTCTGGAATTAATTTTATATTAAAAATCATTTTCTATCGCAGTTTCTTTGATTTACTCAGTGTAAGGACTGCGCGCGCTAATAATAGATAACTCAGGGTTTAATATGTGAATGCTCCCAAGACTCAGGACCTACCCGCGACGGACTACGAGTTATTTTAATCAAAAACCGAGGGCCTATGTGCATGGTGGCGCAACTGAAGGGGTATCCTAAGATCCCAACCGTTGGATCGGATCCGATGGCCGCAAGGCATCCACGCCACAAACTACCCATCACCGCCCGATCCTGATCTGATGGTTCAGATCAAATACGCGAAAGGGTATGCCCAGGACTTAATCATACCCGTCCATCTCAAAACCTACGGTTCACAGTGTCTCTTTCTAACTTCTAATCACAACCCTACACTACCATCCGACGGTAATGGAGTTATCTCCTACCTTCGGCATGGCTGGAAATGACACCACGCCATCCCAGGGCCGCGACCAACCAGAATCTCGAAAACCTAGCCTAAGGAGAATTACCGGTATGGAGGAGTAACGTGAAAGAGAGGGCAGTGCTCACTAGGGATCCTGGCGTAGGCCACCGTTTGACGTTGAAGTTTCAGCCCCGATCGATCCCTTCGCGCGCACGGTAAACCCTCCCTGAGTACGCCGGTGCATCCCGCCTCACTGCCACCCCACGCCGATTGGCATGCGCCGCCGCGACCCCATGGACAGGTCATCCACCGCGCGCCGGGAACGTGAGGGCAACGAGACGGCCCACCCACGCACTCGGTGCTCGCACGTCGCTAAGCGACCCTGGGGCCTGGATTCTGGTTCTATGGAACGCACGACGCGACAATCTTGGGAGCCAGGTACCCTTGTTTATAACCTCAACTGTGGCAGGGTGTTGGTCAGGCGAGCGCGACCTTCGGCGCCCACGACCACCAGAACGGCGAAGGATTCGCCAAGTCTGGTATTGCGTAGGAGCTAAGTCTGACATCTAGGCCCAGTGTCAGCGCCCTGGGGCACCCACGTAACAGAGAGCAAATCGAGCTCGCGCGCGCGAGCACATCCAGTTGAATCTAGCTGGTAAATGGGGCCCATATGCCAGAGTAACAGTGACACGGAAGCGGGCAGGCTGTAGCTGATGCGTGGGATCGGGCGCGGTCCGTGTGGGGCCTACATGTCAGTGCGGGTCGGGCTGGCGGCTAGGGTTTGGCACGGTAGAAGCGCGCATGCGAGGCATTTCTTGTGGGCTGAGCGCGAGCAAGAAAATTGAAGTGGGCCGAACTGGTTGATAGGAGCCCAGCCAAGTGTTTTTTTTCGTTTTTCTTTTATCTTTTCCTTTTCTTTTCTCTTCCATTTCATTTTCAAAATTCCAATTTTTTTTAAAAACTTAAACTTGTTTCACAACTTGAATACAAATGCAAAAATACAAGAACTTCAGCATGAAATGCATATTTTAGTTCTTTTTTTTATTTGTTATTTGATCAATATGTTTCCATTAACTGAATATGCACAAAGGAAAGGAAATCAAATAATTCCCAAAACACTTTTATACACATATTTATTTATTTTATTATTTTTACCTTATATAGATTTTAGGGCTTTACAAATCCTACCCCCCTTAACAAGAATCTCGTCCTCGAGATTTTAGGAGGATCCAGGGAACAGGTGGGGGAAAACCTATGCGAAGCTATTTTTCTCTCTTCCAAGTAGTTTCATCTTCTCCATGATGGCTCCATTGCACTTTGCACATCTTTATCACCTCATTTCTTGTAACTCAGGTCAATGTTTCAAGAATCTTGACTGGATACTCCGTGTAAGTCAAATCACTCTGAACACTGAGCTCTTCCATTGGTAACTGTTCCTCGGGGACACGGAGACACTTACTAAGTTGTGACACATAAAATACATTGTGCACATCAGATAGATTATCAGGTAGCTCGAGTTGATAGGTCATCTCTCCAACTTGCCTAAAAACTCAGAATGGTCCAATATAGCGAGGGGACAATTTGCCCTTAACTTTAAATCTCCTCATTCCACGAAGTGGTGACATCTTGAGGTACACAAAATCTCCTTCCTCAAACTCAAGTGGTCTTCTTCTATTATCAGCATAGCTCTTTTTGTCTAGTTTGTGCTACTCTCAAATTCTCTCGAATTATACAAACTTGTTCTTCTGCCTCTTGAGTAAGTTCAAGTCCAAAGAACTGTCTTCCTCTAGTCTGGTCCAAAAATAGAGGAGTTCTGCATTTCCTGTCATACAGAGTCTCGAACGGTGACATCTTTTAGACTGGTCTGGTAACTATTATTATATGAGAACTCAACATAAGGTAGACTCTTGTCCCAACTGCTACCATGCTGAAGGGCACAAGCTCTCAACATGTCTTCCAATACTTGATTAGTCCTTTCAGTCTGTCCATCATTCTGAGGTAGGCTAAACTAAAATTCAACTTCGCATCCATATTCTCATGAAAACTTTTCCAAAATCTGGGGGTAAACTGTGATCCTCTATCCGAAATGATCTTCTTCGGTACTCCATGTAAACACACAATCCGAGCCATATATAACTCTGCTAGTTGAGAACCTTTATAAGTAGTCTTCACAGGAATAAAGTGAGCCACTTTAGTCAATCTATCCACAATCACCCATATAGCATCATATCCTTTCTGGGTGCGAGGCAATCCAGTGATGAAATCCATACCAATCTCTTCCCACTCCTACTCGGGTATCTTTAATGGGTATAATAGTCCAGCTTGTCTTTGGTGTTCGGCCTTAACTCTTTGACACACCTCGCACATAGCCACATGTGTAGCCACATCTCTCTTCAATCCAGACCACCAATACTTCTGCTTCAAATCCTGATACATCTTGGTACTATCATGATGAATAGAATAATCCGAGTCATGGGCTTTCTTCAGTATAGTATCACGAAGGCTTTTAATATCAGGAACACATATCCTGTCCTTGATCCATACTGTGCCTTGCTCATCTTCCGTGAATTTCCGGACCTCGACCTTTAGTAATCAGATCCTTAATCTCTTGTATTTTAGCATCACCAATTTGTCCTTTGTGGATTTTTTTGCTCCAAGGTTGGTTCCACATCAATAGTAACTCCTTCAGTGTGAGCAACTATCCCCAGGTTAAGTCTCCTGAAATCCTCAACAATCTCCTCGGGTAGCTAGGCAACAACAGCTGAATAAACATGCTCCTTTCGACTTAAGGCATCTGCAACCAAATTTGCCTTGCCCGGGTGATAGTGAATCTCCAAATCATAATTCTTAATAAGCTCCAACCAAGGATGTTGCCTAAGGTTGAGATCCTTCCGAGTGAATACGTACTTCAAACTCTTATGATCCGTGTATACTTGACACTTGATTCCAATATTATAATGTCTCCAAATCTCAAGCGCATGCACAACGGCTACCAGTTCTAAGTCATGCGTGGGGTAGTTCAACTCTTGTTTCCGCAACTGACGAGACGCGTAGGCGATCACATGTCCTTCTTGCATGAGCACATATCCCAATCCTTGGCCACATGCATCACAATAAACATCAAATCCCTTCTGTAGATCGGGCATAACCAACACTGGTGGTGACAGTAACCTCTCTTTTAATTGATCGAAGCTATCTTGGCACTTCTCGTCCCACTTGAACTCTCTTCCCTTCTCTAGAAGCGAGACTGCGAGGTCATGGCTTAGCAATCTTAGAAAATCCTTCAATAAATCTCCGATAATATCCTGCAAGTCCCAAGAATCTTCGGACTTTAGTAACTGTAGTGGGTATGCTTCACACCACTATCTCCTTGACTTTAGCAGGATCCACTAATATTCCTCCATTAGAAATGATATGTCCAAGAAATGGCACCTCGCCAATCCAAAACTCGCATTTGCTAAACTTGGCTTAGAGTTGATTATCTTGTAGCTTCTTGTAGTACCAATCTCAGATGTTCCTCATGATCACTATCACTCTTGGAATAAATAATAATATCTTCGATTAAAACCACGACGAATCTATCCAGATCATGAACACCTTATTCTTCAGATCCATAAAATAGGTTGGTGCATTATTTAGTCCAAATGACATAACGATGAACTCATATAAACCATATCGGTCGAGGAATCCGTCTTAGGGATATCCGATGGCCTAATCTTCATTTGATGGTAACCCGATTAGAGATCAATCTTCAAGAATACCCTTGCACCTCTCATCTGATCAAATAAATCCTCAATGCAGGGTAATAGACACTTGTTCTTCACAGTGACATCGTTAAGGGTCCTATAATCCACGCACATCCCTTGCGATCCTTCTTTCTTCTGTACAAATAGAACCGGCGTTCCACTAGGTGAAGAATTCGAACGAATATACCCAACCCCTTGTAACTCTTGTTAACTGCTTCTTAAGTTCCTTTAACTCTTCTACAAACATCCTGTATGACCATTTAGAAATAGGAGCAGTCTCAGGTAAGAGATCAATGACCAACTCAACTTCAAATCTTTGTCCTTTGGAACTGGTGAGTTCTACGGTTCCCTTAGCACAGTGTATAAAGTGCCTTTGCCTTTCTTAACCATGACCTACCAAGGATCACGTCTATAGTGCTCTCTTCTAACACTATAGGGGTAGTCCATCTGGGTTAGAAATACAGGGTAGAAAGGAAGAATTGTAGACAAGGCGAGTCATTACAAGAAATGTTACTGCGGGGGATTTATTAGCTAAGGGGATTAGTGTGTCACCTACTAAAGCTAATTCATTACCTTATGGTGGTACATGCTAAGATGCCCAACTATAATGTTGCAATCAATCAAAGAAGCAAATCAAGCATTTATCATCAGAACGATCAACCAACATTTTTTTAATAGAGAAAATAGTTTTGGTTTGGTCTTAGGCCTCCTATCTCTTAAAAATGTCATAGGGGTAGGGATTCCAAGATTTGAAATCCATCTTGTCTTAGAGTAGTAAAGGTAAGAATAATCAAAGTAGAATAGCAAAAGGTGAGACAGGATCAAGACAAGATGAGTATAGAAAGAATCAGAGTAAGATAAGTAGGTAAGGGTTTGTCCATTTCTATCTAGGTTTCGTCCTACAGTCAACATTTCCTCTGATACCACTTCTGTCACACCCGGCTTTAAGGAACAAAGCCAGGTGCATCTCATACATGCGCCAAGTAGACAACATATATAATAACAGAGTGCATAGAGATAAATGTCACAATATAATCAGAGTACATATTACATAGCGGAAGACTTACAAAATAAAAGAATAAATATAAAACGAACTAAGGATCATTGGCGCCAATGTCAACTGAGAAACGCCACCTAGATCGGATCAAACTCCTCGCCTTGTGGCTCCTCCTGAACCACCTGTTCTTCTCCTGTGGGGGGGGTGTGAGACAGCAAGGGTGAGCTCACATATGTTCATCGCTCAATAAGTTGTGGGGAATAATGTGACATGAACTCACCAAAGGTGGGAGCTCATGAAGTGTAAGGCTTACCAAAGAGAATGGTTAAAGCTGGGCATTGCTTTTAAATAGTTGGTCAAATTTTATTAGCAGTTACTAAGTGTAAGTAAATACCAAACCATAATAAAATAATAGAACAAAATTAATAATAAACCCATGCAAATGCAAATGACAAATTGAGTTTAGGTTCCATAATTTAATCATCGGAGAGTCCTGAGCCGCTCATGACCGTGAGCTCGGCTAGTATACCAGTTTTACACTCTGCAGAGGTTGTACCCTTTACCCACAAGTCGTGTTTCCCATGTCACCAGGGTTAGCTAGGCCCTTAGACACTACCAAGGTGAATGGCTAGGGATCCACTACGAGGCCTTTACAAAGTTCCACTAGCTTCCGAAAACCCGCTACAGTTTATAGGAAGTTCCAATGCAGGGTTCCTGGCTGACCGCCATCGCAGCAAAATCAACCAGGGACCTCCCTACACTGACCACTCCCCTACTGCCCTTGCCCCTTTCGGGTAAGGTAGTCTTCCACTAGCTTTCCTAATTAGTCAGCCAAGGGGTCCCATTCCTCCCTTGTGGTGGCACGTGGTTCTCAAGTTAAGCTCCATGTTCCAATTAACAATAACATAATGATCTTGACATGAACATAAATAGAATAACAAAATAACTGGAACATGGATATAATGAAATATTAACCCAAAAACCACGTAAAGCAATAGCATAACTACCCATATGATTCAGGGGTAAACAAGGAGAAATGGATAAACAGACTAGGGTGATCTATTGGGTCCCATCAAAATTAAACCTATGCATGGTAAATGATTATAAAGAACATTATTGGGTAACAAAAGTTAATCAAGGGCACAACTTGCCTGGCACTTGAGAATCCAGGTACCAACTTGCTTTTCAGATGACACGTGTCCTCGCGCTAGTCGTAGCAATACAAGCAAACATGGTATCGATAAAATTAACATCACACCAAACATAATAATATACTGCATTATAATGATCTACACGTTTCTACGAGACTAACGCAACTTGAACGGATCAAATCGGAGTTAAAACGGAGGAGATACGAATTTCCTAAGGTTTTATGTATTTGATACGAGATTAGCTAAGAAATAAATTTTAACACTATTTTCATGTTAAAACAGAGACACTAAGTATTAAACAATATTAATACAAAATTATAGGAACTGGAATGGACTAAAAAGGAGTTAGTATGAATTTTCTATGATTTAAACAAGATTCTGGAATTAATTTTATATTAAAAATCATTTTCTATCGCAGTTTCTTTGATTTACTCAGTGTAAGGACTGCGCGCGCTAATAATAGATAACTCAGGGTTTAATATGTGAATGCTCCCAAGACTCAGGACCTACCCGCGACGGACTACGAGTTATTTTAATCAAAAACCGAGGGCCTATGTGCATGGTGGCGCAACTGAAGGGGTATCCTAAGATCCCAACCGTTGGATCGGATCCGATGGCCGCGAGGCATCCACGCCACAAACTACCCATCACCGCCCGATCCTGATCTGATGGTTCAGATCAAATACGCGAAAGGGTATGCCCAGGACTTAATCATACCCGTCCATCTCAAAACCTACGGTTCACAGTGTCTCTTTCTAACTTCTAATCACAACCCTACACTACCATCCGACGGTAATGGAGTTATCTCCTACCTCCGGCATGGCTGGAAATGACACCACGCCATCCCAGGGCCGCGACCAACCAGAATCTCGAAAACCTAGCCTAAGGAGAATTACCGGTATGGAGGAGTAACGTGAAAGAGAGGGCAGTGCTCACTAGGGATCCTTGCGTAGGCCACCGTTTGACGTTGAAGTTTCAGCCCCGATCGATCCCTTCGCGCGCACGGTAAACCCTCCCTGAGTACGCCGGTGCATCCCGCCTCACTGCCACCCCACGCCGATTGGCATGCGCCACCGCGACCCCATGGACAGGTCATCCACCGCGCGCCGGGAACGTGAGGGCAACGAGACGGCCCACCCACGCACTCGGTGCTCGCACGTCGCTAAGCGACCCTGGGGCCTGGATTCTGGTTCTATGGAACGCGCGACGCGACAATCTTGGGAGCCAGGTACCCTTGTTTATAACCTCAACTGTGGCAGGGTGTTGGTCAGGCGAGCGCGACCTTCGGCGCCCACGACCACCAGAACGGCGAAGGATTCGCCAAGTCTGGTATTGCGTAGGAGCTAAGTCTGACATCTAGGCCCAGTGTCAGCGCCCTGGGGCACCCACGTAACAGAGAGCAAATCGAGCTCGCGCGCGCGAGCACATCCAGTTGAATCTAGCTGGTAAATGGGGCCCATATGCCAGAGTAACAGTGACACGGAAGCGGGCAGGCTGTAGCTGATGCGTGGGATCGGGCGCGGTCCGTGTGGGGCCTACATGTCAGTGCGGGTCGGGCTGGCGGCTAGGGTTTGGCACGGTAGAAGCGCGCATGCGAGGCATTTCTTGTGGGCTGAGCGCGAGCAAGAAAATTGAAGTGGGCCGAACTGGTTGATAGGAGCCCAGCCAAGTGTTTTTTTCCTTTTTCTTTTATCTTTTCCTTTTCTTTTCTCTTCCATTTCATTTTCAAAATTCCAATTTTTTTTAAAAACTTAAACTTGTTTCACAACTTGAATACAAATGCAAAAATACAAGAACTTCAGCATGAAATGCATATTTTAGTTCTTTTTTTATTTGTTATTTGATCAATATGTTTCCATTAACTGAATATGCACAAAGGAAAGGAAATCAAATAATTCCCAAAACACTTTTATACACATATTTATTTATTTTATTATTTTTACCTTATATAAATTTTAGGGCTTTACACGCGCTGAGTTGATGCCTCGGGAACATCTTCCGGTGGGTGGCCCTAGGGCTGCTTGTCCTTCCGGAAGATAGCCTCAACCACCTCCTGGCCAGAGGCGAACTTGGTGGCGATGTCCATCAGCTCGCTCGCCCTGGTGGGGGTCTTGCGACCCAGCTTGCTTACCAGGTCGCGGCAGGTGGTGCCGGCGAGGAACGCGCCGATGGCATCCGAATCAGTGACGTTGGGCAGCTCGGTGCGCTGCTTCGAGAATCGCCGAATGTAGTCCCGAAGAGACTCTCACGGTTGCTGGCGGCAGCCTCGGAGATCCCAGGAGTTTCCAGGGCGCACGTACGTGCCTTGGAAATTGCCGGCGAAGGCTTGGACCAGGTCGTCCCAGTTGGAGATCTGCCCCGGAGGCAGGTGCTCCAGCCAGGCTCGAGCGGTGTCGGAGAGGAACAGGGGGAGGTTGCGGATGATGAGATTATCATCGTCTGTTCCACCCAGTTGACAGGCCAGCCGATAGTCCGCGAGCCACAGTTCCGGTCTCGTCTCCCCCGAGTACTTTGTGATAGTAGTCAGGGTTCGGAACCGGGTCGGGAACGGCACCCGTCGTATGGCGCGGCTGAAAGCCTGCGGACCGGGTGGTTTGGGCAAAGGACTCCGATCCTCCCCGCTGTCGTAGCGTCCCCCACGCCTAGGGTGGTAGCCTCGGCGCACCCTCTCGTCGAGGTGGGCCCGACGGCTGTGGTGATGGTGCTCGTTGCCGAGGCGACCCGGGGCCGCAGGCGCTGTGTTGCGCGTGCGCCCGGTGTGGACCGAGGCTTCCCGCATGAATCGGGAAGTCGCGGCGCGATGTTCCGAGGGGTACCCCTGTCTTCGGGAGGCGGAGCTTTCGGCCCGTCGGACCACGGCGTCCTCCAGGAGATTCTTGAGCTCTCCCTGGATACGCCGCCCCTTGGTGGTTGATGGCTCCGGCATCGCGGGGAGAAGTATTGCCGCTGCAGCCAGGTTCTGGCCGACTCCACTGGAAACCGGTGGTGGCCTTACCCTTACGTCGTCGGCAATGCGGTGCTGGATGCCCTGGGGGAGATGACGCGCTTCTCCGGCCGGAGGTTGGCCCGCCCATTCCTGCCCGATGTCCCGGTGGATCGGCTCAAGCGTTCCTGCTCCCTCGTCGAGCCTGGCCTGCATCTCGCGGATTTGCTCGAGCTGTGGGTCATGACCCCCCGCCAGAATGGGGACCACAGCTAGCTCCCGAAGGATGTCGATGCGAGGCACGGGCCTAGGGGGATCACCATTCTCCGGTATACCAAGATGGTTGCCTTTGCCGGGACCCCCTAAATCGACGTGGAAACATTCGCGACTTGGACCGCAGTCCTCGTCGCCGGGGCTGTGGCTACCGTTGGAACAGTCGGAAAGGCAGTAGTCGCATGCGGTCATGAAGTCCCGCACGACACTGGGGTTACCAAGTCCGGAGAAATCCCAACACAGGTCGGGCTCGCCATCTTCCTTGGACCCCGAGGGCCCGTAGGTCGAGACGGCCGTCAGCCGGTCCCAGGGTGACCACACACGATACCCCAGAGGGTTTGGACTCGCCTCTATGAGAGTGTCCACCGAAGCGGAGTTGCTTGGCGGGTCGAGGCCGAATCCAAAAGGCGCGAGATGGGAATCTGTCAATACCTTTTTGTCGACGGGCGGTAACGAAGTCACGTCAGGGACTGACTGCACCGTCTTCTCAGGTACGAGGGTGACGCCCAGCAAGTCCTTCGCGAGCGTGCCGGCGTCGTCCGTTTGCTCGAGGTTGGTGTGTTGCGGGGAGATGGCGCTCGTCTTCGTCTCAGACGCGAGGCCAATGCCCGACGCGCTCTCCGTTGGGGCGCCAGCGCCATCGACTCGCTCGACAGCCAACGAGGTGCCGCCTCCTGCTTGGCCTTGGTTGCCCCGCCGCCTCCTCCGTCGGCGGGGGAGGGGACGGGACAAGCCCGAATGTCGTCCTTCCACCACGTGGGGAAGGCATCATCGATTTCCCCGCCGGCGGGCGGGTTGTCGACCGCCATTGTCGCTGTCGCGCGACGGGGGAAGGAGTATCATGTCGTAGCTGCCGTCGAGCGACATGAACTCAAGACTCCCGAAACGGAGCACCGTCCCGGGCTGGAGAGGTTGCTGGAGACTGCCCATCTGGAGCTTAACGGGAAGCTGTTCGTCAACACGCAGCAGGCTCCTACCTGGCGCGCCAACTGTCGGTGTTTCAAAACCCGGGGGGTCCCTGGACCGACGAGTGAATTGTCGCCGCGTGCCCCAGCCCAGATGGGTCAGCGCGAGGCGGAACGCGAAGGGGGGAGAGAGCAGCCGGAGGGAGACAGGCGTGGGAGGTGGAACCCGCGGCCTTCGTGTTAGCCCCGCGCCTAGGTCGGGTGCGCTTGCAGTAGGGGGTTACAAGCGTCCACGCGGGAGGGAACGAGCGGCCTTGCGCGAGCGCTGTCCCGTCCTTCCCCGCGCGGCCAACCCTCTGTAAGAGGGCCCTGGACCTCCCTTTTATAGGCGTAAGGAGAGGATCTGGGTGTACAATGGGGAGTGTGGCAATGTGCTAACGTGTCTAGCGGGGGAGAGCTAGCGCCCTAAGTACATGCCATCGTGGCTGCCGGAGAGGTTTTGACACCCAGTTCGCGTGGTGTCGTGGCCGTCGGAGGAGCGCTGGAGCCTGGCGGAAGGACAGCTGTCGGGGCTGTCGAGTCCTTGCTGACGTCCTCTTACTTCCGTAAGGGGGCTGAGAGCCGCCGTCGTCACAGGGCATGCGGGGCGCCATCATTACTCCTATAGTAGAGCGAGCCAGATGGGACGCCGGTCTTGTTCCCCGTAGCCTGAGTCAGCTCGGGGTAGGGTAATGATGGCGCTTCCTGTTGACGTGGTCGGTCCGTGCCCTAGGTTGGGTGAGGTGGAGGCTCCTCCGAGGTCGAGGTCGAGTCTGTCTTCCAAGGTCGAGGTCGAGTCCGAGCCCCCGGGTCGGACGAGGCGGAGACCGTCGGCTGAGGCCAGGGCTGAGTCCGAGCCCTGGGGTCGGGCGAGGCGGACTTCGTCGTCCTTCGGGGCTGAGCCCGAGTCCGAGCCCTAGGGTCGGGCGAAGCAGAGTTCGTCGTCTTCCGGGGCTGAGCCTGAGTCCGAGCCCTGGGGTCGGGCGAAGCGGAGTTCGTCGTCTTCCGGGGCTGAGCCCGAGTACGAGCCCTGGGGTCGGGCGAAGCGGAGTTCGTCGTCTTCCGGGGCTGACCCCGAGTCTGAGCCGTGGGGTTGGGCGAAGCGGAGTTCGTCGTCTTCCGGGGCTGAGCCCGAGTCCGAGCCCTGGGGTTGGGCGAAGCTGAGTTCGTCGTCTTCCGGGGCTGAGCTCGAGTCCGAGCCCTGGGGTCGGGCGAAGCGGAGTTCGTCGTCTTCCGGGACTGAGCCCGAGTCCGAGCCCTAGGGTCGGGCGAAGCGGAGTTTCCTATGACGCCTGAGGCCGGACTTGGCTACTGACAGCCTCACTCTGTCGAGTGGCTCAGCAGTCGGACCGGCGTAGGCGGCGCTGTCCTCTTGTCAGACCGGTCAGTGGAGCGGCGAAGTGACTGCGGTCACTTTGGCTCTGTCGACTGGAGGGCGTGCGTCAGGATAAAGGTGTCAGGCCACCTTTGCATTAAATGCCCCTGCGATTTGGTCGGTTGGCGTGGCGATTTGGCCAAGGTTGCTTCTTGGTGAAGACTGGGCCTCGGGCGAGCCGAAGGTGTGTCTGTTGCTGGAGGGGGTCCTCGGGCGAGATGTAGATCCTCCGGGTCGGCTGCCCTTGCCCGAGGCTGGGCTCGGGCGAGGCGTGATCGCGTCCCTCGAATGGACCGATCCTTGACTTAATCGCACCCATCAGGCCTTTGCAGCTTTGTGCTGATGGGGGTTACTAGCTGAGATTTAGGAGCCTTGAGGGTACCCCTAATTATGGTCCCCGACACTATTCTTTGCTAATTCTATTTGGTGTTGCTTTAAGTTAAATTCTCATTTAGTGAAGCAACACATTGCAAGAGAGAACTTGTGTTATTGCTCTTCTTATCTAAGCCTTCTAGCTTTATTCTCAAAAACGTGTTAGTAGTATTGATTTATCACTTCCGCATTATTTAAGTGCAATACTCTTTACAAGCAAGAACTTAGTTTTTATACTCCGATATTTGTATATCTTGTTCTAACCACTAATAAAGGGATCTAGTTGGGGGATAAAATTTTAATTTTCAGGTTTCGCCTATCCACCCCCTCTTCTAGGCGACTTTCAATTGCAAGCCGGGCTGCGGCCTCCGCCCCGCCCTCAGCTTCAAGGATCTTCGTCATCCGGGCTGAGGCGGAGGAGCACACCGAGTGGGGGGTTGCCTCCACGTGGGCCGCTGACCCATTTCTTCCCCCCAGCGTTTGGGGGATAAAGGCATCCTCCAGCCCTGTGGAGGCGTCCTCCAGCCATACGGGGGAAGGCGAACTGCTGCTCCCTGGACAGGGTGCAGCTTTCCGTCCTTCGTCCGGGCGGCGGTCGTGCCGCGCGTGGGCCAGCCACGTCCAGGTCCTCCTCGCACCGTCAGCCACACCGGAGGGTCGCCCAACACGTCATACACCGTGAGGGCGGTGCTCGTGTTCTGGGGCGACCTCGGCGAGGATGGGTGTGAGGACCTGACAGTGCGCTTTGGGGCGGCCGCTGTTCGCCGACGCGATGTCGGTGGGTTCGAACCCACGGTCGGCGCCCTCCGACTCTTCGGCCTTAGCGGCTTGTCCTCGCCCCTCGTGTGGGGACGTGGGCGAGGGCCTCTTCACAACAGCGTTTGTCCTAAGGTCATCAGTGCTGCTGTTTAGTCGCCCAAGGTGGAGGTCGTTGTCTCTGCTGCTGCAGAGGTCGCCGGCGAGCCGCTTGGAGTTCGTCTTCCCGCGGGCCCCTTGGTGTGGAGGTTCATTCCCGCGGGAGCGGAACCGGAGTCCCGTTTGTAAGGAGATATACCGGGTTTTTGCCGGAGCAAAATGTAATCGCTTCAAGTACTTAGACACTTGTCGTAGGTCGGGAGAACCTCCAAGGGTTCTGCCGACGTCTAAGTCTGTGTAGCATAGTTACCCCAGGTATATGTGTTTGTTCTTTGTGGCTGTCGAGGCCTGAACATTTGGGTATTCGAGAATGAAGTTGTGTGTCTTCCTCATTCCGAGCGCGGGGACTTGTCTGTTGGCTAGCCGAACCACTTAACCGAGCGTCGGTTGCCTTTCGCGGAAGGTGACGAGTGAGGTGTCCATATCCCGGAGGCATAGGAGTCCCTCGGCTCTGTCGGCCTTGCCGCTCTAGGCTTCCCTTACTCAGTTTTTGGAAACCTCGGCTGCTCTACGATGAGCCGGAGCCGAAGGCAGCGGTGTTAGCGCGGACAGACGCGGAGTCGGCTCGGAAAGAGATTTCGTCGGCCCGAGAGATGGCGGCTTCCCAGGCCGAGGAAGATGTGGTAGCACTCGCTGGAGCATGGCCAAGACATCTGCTAGCGCGATGCTGGCGTCCTCCCTTAGGTGGAGGTCCTTTTGCCCGGGTCGCCGTCCGAGGCTAGGCCAGGTTCCGCCGAGGGTGGAAACAACGCCGAGGGTGCTGCTGCTCCCCCTGCCGATGCCCGAACCTACAGGAATAGTTTGTCTGTAGCATGCGCATGCTTTTTCGCGGCCGCCGAGGCCTAAACACTTTATCGTCGTGTTTAAAAAGCTTTGTCTTCTCTCCTCTTGTTTCGAGCATCACGACTCGTCTATCAATAGCAGAATCGTTTATCCGAACGAGAGTTACTTTTCGCGGAAGATGATGAGTGAGGTATCCGTATCCCGGATGCGTAGGAGTCCCTCGGCTCGGTCGGCCTTGCCGCTTACGTGCGCTCTCATTTGGTCAAAGGATTCCATTATTGATACAGTCGAGAAGGCGCGAAAGTCATTTTCTACCCGAGTGTTAGGACTTGTTCGGTAGCAGGATCGCTTATCCGAGCGTGAGTTACTTCTCGCGGAAGGTGATGAGTGAGGTATCCGTATCCCGGAGGCGTAGGAGTTCCTCGGCTCGGTCGGCCTTGCCGCTTACGTGTACTCTCGTCGTTCTCAGGATCCCGCTCTCGATATGGAAGTCGAAAGCACAAAGGTTGTTTTGGTAGAAAATTTTTTCGAGGAAAATTTTGACGCAGAGGGGGTTCCCCCCCTTCTAGCCCCCGAGGGAGGGTCGGGCTTTGCTGAGGCAAGGCCGACCCTTCCTTGATGGTTAGACTTTGTGTGTGTAAACGAGGTACATGAACGACTTAAAACATCTTAAGGGTAGAAGTGAAGTAGCTGTTGGATGTTCCAAGCATTGCTGTAGACCTCGCCTTGGTCGTTGGCCAGCTTGTATGTTCCGGGCTTCAAGATCTTGGTGATGATGAAGGGCCCTTCCCAGGGAGGAGTGAGCTTGTGGCGCCCTCGGGCGTCCTGTCGCAGGCGAAGCACCAAGTCTCCCACTTGGAAGCCTCGGGATAGAACGCTTCGGGCGTGGTAGCGCCGCAGCGACTGCTGGTACCGTGCCGAATATAGTAAGGCGGCGTCCCGAGCCTCCTCGAGTTGGTCCAGCGAGTCTTCTCGGCTGGTCTGGTTGCTTCGGTCGTCGTACGCCTTGGTCCTCGGGGACCCGTATTCTAAGTCCGTGGGGAGGACGGCCTCGGCCCCATAGACTAGAAAGAACGGCGTAAAACCCGTGGCGCGGCTCGGCGTCGTCCTCAGACTCCAGACTACCGAGGGTAGCTCTTTCATCCACCGCTTGCCGAACTTGTTGAGGTCATTGTAGATCCTTGGTTTGAGCCCCTGCAAAATCATACCGTTGGCATGCTCCACCTGCCCATTCGTCATGGGATGAGCTACGGCGGTCCAGTCCACACGGATGTGGTGGTCGTCGCAGAAGTCTAGGAACTTTTTTCTAGTGAACTGCGTGCCATTGTTGGTGATGATTGAGTTTGGGACCCCGAAGCGATGGATGATGTTGGTGAAGAACGCCACCGCCTGCTCGGACCTGATGCTGTTTAGGGGTCGGACCTCGATCCACTTGGAGAATTTGTCGATAGCGACCAGCAGGTGCGTGAAGCCCCCGGGTGCCTTCTGCAAGGGACCGATGAGGTCTAGACCCCACACAGCAAATGGACAGGTGATGGGTATCATCTGCAAGGCCTGAGCGAGCAGATGCGTCTGCTTTGCGTAGAATTGACACCCCCGGTAGGAGCGCACAATCCTAGTGGCGTCGGCCACCGCGGTTGGCCAGTAGAAACCTTATCGGAAGGCATTCCCCACGAGGGCTCGAGGTGCTTGAGAGCACCTAGAGGGGGTGAATAGGTGATCCTGTAAAACTTGAGACTTAATGCCACAAAACTTGGTTAGGAGTTAGCACAATAATCATCAAGTGGCTAGAGAGAAGTTCTTGTAAGACACGATAACCACAAAGATATTGTCGGCGTTCCGAGACCGGGGGGTCCCTGAGCCGACGAGTGAATGTCGCCGCGTGCCCCAGCCCAGATGGGTCGAGCGCGAGGGCAAGCGCGAAGGGGGGAGAGCGAGGCGGCCGGAGACCGGCGTGAGAGAGGTGGAAATCCCGCGGCCTTCGTGTTCGTCCCGCGCCCAGGTCGGGTGCGCTTGCAGTAGGGGGTTACAAGCGTCCACGCGGGAGAGGGGGCGAGCGGCTTCAAGCGAGCGCCTGTCTCGTCCTCGTCCCCGCGCGGCCAACCCTCTCTAAGAGGGCCCTGGTCCTTCCTTTTATAGGCATAAGGAGAGGATCCAGGTGTACAACGGGGGTATAGCAGAGTGCTACGTGTCTAGCGGAGGAGAGCTAGCGCCCTAAGTACATGCCGTCGTGGCAGCCGGAGAGATTTTGGCACCCTGCTGGTGTGATGTCGTGGCCGTCGGAGGAGCGCTGGAGCCTGATGGAGGAACAGCTGTCGGAGCGGTTGGGTCCTTGCTGACGTCCTCTTGCTTCCGTAAGGGGGCTGAGAGCCGCCGTCGTCACAGAGTATGCGGGGTGCCATCATTGCCTATCTGGCGGAGCGAGCCAGATGGGACGCCGGTCTTGTTCCCTGCGGCCCGAGTCAGCTCGGGGTAGGGTGACGATGGCGCCTCCTGTTGACGTGGCTGGTCTGCGCCCTAGGTTGGGCGATGTGGAAGCTCCTCCGAAGCCGAGGTCGAGTCTGTCTTCCGTGGCCGAGGTCGGGTCCGAGCCCCTGGGTCGGGCGAGGCGGAGACCGTCGGCTGAGGTCGGGGCGTAGTCCGAGCCCTGGTGTCGGGCGGAGCGGAGTTCGTCGTCTTCTGGGGCTGAGGCCGAGTCTGAGCCCTGCGTTGGGCGGAGCGGAGTTCGCCGTCTTCCGGGGCTGAGCCCGAGTCCGAGCCCTGGGTCGGGCGGAGTGGAGTTCGTCGTCTTCCGGGACTTAGCCCGAGTCCGAGCCCGGGGTCGGGCGGAGCGGAGTTCGCCGTCTTCCGGGACTTAGCCCGAGTCCGAGCCCTGGGTCGGGCGGAGCGGAGTTCGCCGTCTTCCGGGACTTAGCCCGAGTCCGAGCCCTGGGTCGGGCGGAGCGGAGTTTGCCGTCTTCTGGGACTTAGCCCGAGTCCGAGCCCTGGGTCGGGCGGAGTTCGCCGTCTTCCGGGACTTAGCCCGAGTCCGAGCCCTAGGTCGGGCGAAGCGGAGCTTCCTATGGTACCTTTGGCCGGGCCTGACTGCCTGTCAGTCTCACTCTGTCAAGTGGCACCGCAGTGGCGCAGGCGGCGCTGTCCTTCTGTCAGGCCGGTCAGTGGAGCGGCGAAGTGACGGCGGTCACTTCGGCTCTGCCGGCTGGGGGGCGCGTGTCAGGATAAAGGTGTCAGGCCACCTTTGCATTAAATGCTCCTGCGATTTGGTCGGTCGGTGCGGCGATTTGGTCAGGGTTGCTTCTTGGCGAAGGCAGGGGCTCGGGCGAGCCAGAAATATGTTCGCCGCCGGAGGGGGGCCTCGGGCGAGACGGAAATCCTCCGGGGTCGGCTGCCCTTGTCCGAGGCTAGGCTCGGGCGAGGCGTGATCGAGTCCCTCGAATGGACTGATCCCTGACTTAATCACACCCATCAGGCCTTTGCAGCTTTGTGCTGATGGGGGTTACCAGCTGAGAATTAGGAGCCTTGAGGGTACCCCTAATTATGGTCCTCGATAGATATCAACACAAAGATGGCACAGTGGTTTATCTCGTGGTTCGGCCAAGACCAACGCTTGCCTACTCCACATTGTGGCGTCCCAACGGACGAGGGTTGCAATCAACCCCTCTCAAGCGGTCCAAAGACCCACTTGAATACCACGGTGTTTTGCTTTGCTTTTCTTTATCCCGTTTGCGAGGAATCTCCACAACTTGGAGCCTCTCGCCCTTACACTTTGAAGTTCACAAAGAAGCACGGAGTAAGGGAGGGATGAGCAACGCACATAAGACACAAAATCAGAATGTCAACACGCACACAAGTCGCAACAAGAGCTCGCAACACAACCCGACGAGTTCATAACTCAACTAGAGCTCTAGATGCTATCACGAAGAAACAAATGCGCGGAATCGAAGTCTTGGTGCTTAGGAATGTTGTGAGTATGCTTGGTGTACTCCTCCATGCGCCTAGGGGTCCCTTTTATAGCCCAAGGCAGCTAGGAGCCGTTGAGAGCATTCCAGGAAGGCAGATCTTGCCTTCTGTCGCCTGGCGCACCGGACAGTCCGGTGCACCACCGGACACTGTCCGGTGCGGATTTGTTTCCTTATTTGGCGAAGCCGACCGTAGCTGATTGAGAGCCGTTGGCGCACCGGACACTGTCCGGTGCACACCGGACAGTCCGGTGCCCCAATGTGACCGTTGGCTCGGCCACGCGTCACGCGCGGAATCCTCGGCCGACCGTTGGCCCGGCTGACCGTTGGCTCACCGGACAATCCGGTGAATTATAGTCGTATGCCGTTGATCATCTCCCGAGAGCGACGAGTTCACCTGTGAACGGCTCACCGGACAGTCTGGTGCACGACCGGACTGTCCGGTGATTTATAGCCGTACACCGTCGTCGAACTCCTGAGAGCAGCAAGTTCGCCAGAGCCAGCCTGGCGCACCGGACACTGTCCGGTGCACCACCAGACACTGTCCGGTGCACCCAGACTGAGCAGACTTTGGCTGAACAAAGCCATCTCATTTCCAACTCGATTTTTCCTGTTTCCAGCACTTAGACACAATACATTAGTCCATAAAACAATGTACTAAGTCTAGAAACATACCTTTTGACATGATTTGCACTTTGTCCACCACTTTGCATAGATTAACACAAAAGCACTTGTGTTGGCACTCAATCACCAAAATACTTAGAAATGGCCCAAGGGCACATTTCCCTTTCAATCTCCCCATTTTTGGTGATTTATGCCAACACAACATAAAGCAACTAGAACAAGTGCAATATCAATGCAAATGAAAACTCAAAATTGTTTTGATTCAGATTTGGCATATATGGATCACTCTTTGCCACCACTTGGTTTTGTTTTTGCAAATTAACCTCAATTTCTTACCTCTAAGTCAATCACACTTGTAGAGACATAAAAAGAGGTATTCCAAAAAAAATTGATCAAGGATTTCAAAAACTCCCCCTTTTCCCATAATCAACCATTCTCCCCACAAGAGACCAACTTTTGACAAAAAGAGCCAATAAGAGTATTTTGACAAAACAAAAGCTCTATTCTATTATTTTCAAAATTCTCAAGTGGTAGCTGATCCATTTATTGCTTTGGTCTTATTTTCTCCCCCTTTGGCATCAAGCACCAAAACAGGATCAACCTTGGCCCTTGAACCCCATTGCCTCACCAAAGTCTTCAAATAAGAATACAGAGGCAATAAGAGTACATGAGATGAACTTGGAATAAGTTACCCTCTCATCGGAGTGCAGTTGTAGCATCCCAAAAATTCAA
Source organism: Zea luxurians (assembly GCA_029449295.1). NCBI lineage: Eukaryota > Viridiplantae > Streptophyta > Magnoliopsida > Poales > Poaceae > Zea > Zea luxurians. The sequence continues at coordinate 177,154,326 of JAOPSE010000004.1, read as the reverse complement.
ATCCTGAAATTTTCTCAAACTCCCTCTAAATTCAAAATGAATTTCAAATTTCATTTCAAAATGTTTGTTTGCGAGTTGATATCAGCAAATAAAATATAGTGGTCTATATTCTCTCCAAAATCCTCCTCAAATATCCTACAAATATTTCCCAGTGATCACCCTCAATTTGTTTCCAGAAATACCGCCCAGATATTTCTCGAGTAATCCCCTTCAAGTTCTTTCCAGAAATACTGCCCAAATATTCCACCGATATATCTCCAGGTATTTTCCTCTTGAGAAATACCTTCAGAATCATTTTTCAAGTCCCTACAAATATTTTTGTCACACCCGGTTTTGGAAGGAAAACCAAGTGCGAACTATGTACGTGCCAGGATCAGAACTCACGTACACAGCGATTACATAAATGAACATCAATGCACATTGCTCGAATAATAACTTAAAAGAGTATTAACTTATTACATCACAGAGTCATAGACATCCACATAGTCATCAAGTTAACAGTTAAATCAAAGTGCTAGCGAAACGCAGTAAAGATAAGGCCTTCACAGGCAGCTGACTGGGGGTTGCCGCCAACCCACACCTAGAATTCGTCGTAGTCTTGGAACTCCTGGAAGTCTCCTTCCACGGCTTCGCCTTCTCCTGAGCAGTGGTTACAATGCGGACAACCTGGTGTTTGGTGGTAAAGCAAGGATGAGTACACATCAACGTACTCAGCAAATGTCCCGTTTGGCTGAAGTGGACTAGCTTTATGTGGGGTTAGGCTCAAGCAGTTGCTTTTAGTTGGTCAGGTATTTATCATTAGTAGAAGCCAGATTTTAGCATTAACCAACCCATGAACCATTTCCTCATCGAGGAACAACATCATCATCATATTCGAACCAAAACCATAACATAAACCTTGTATCTCGAACCATCTGTATCTCTAATCAAAGAGGATCCCAAGGCTGCTCTTAACCGTGAGCACGGCTGATATATCAGTTTCACTACCCTCTGCAGAGGTCGCACACTTTACCCATGAGCCGTGATTCCCTTTCTGCCCGGGGAGAGCTAATCCCCATTGACCACTACCTAGGTGGTCCGGCAGGGTATCACTACGTAGCTTTTACAAAGATTCCCTAGAGGTCATAGCTGCCCGTTAGGTTTCTCCAGTTTGATAAACACAGTACTCCTCCCCGCAGGAGAGTGACTAACAAAAGCAAAACGAAAGAACCTCGGCACTCAGCCTCGGCAGAGCAAGCACTGTGCCTAGACCCCATTGACGGCACGACGGCGAAGCAACTACACCTCTAGTTCCTCTAATTAATTAGCTAAGGGCACCCCATTTCACCCTCATGGTTGCACTGTTATCCCGGGTGGTCTCTCAACGAACAGGTCCTTACGGAGAGGTACTCAGGAAACAGCCTGAGCCCCCTAGAGTATCACAAGATCATCAACATAATCAGGATAGCAGCATCGTATCATAAATGTTCACATCATGTTCATTGATTAAGTTAAGGCAATAGCAGAATGCTAACCATATAACCCAAAAGGTAATCAAGGATAAAGTAAAGTGTAAAGCTAGTCAATCCTTAGGTTTCAAGTAAGTCATGCGGGATAGTAAGTTATAAGTGAATAGGACATAATAGGTCAGAGGACACTTGCCTTCACCAAACTGTTGATCAGGAACTTCCTCTGCAACTTCCTCGGGGAACACAGACTGCTCGTTGTCTACGTAAAGTAATCATTCACACTATGCACTTGGGAAGATAACAAACAAAAGCAACATACCAAACATATGCAGCAGAGAGATCACAAGTTCATAATAGAAAAGGGATAGGCACTCTGGTATTCCCTAGGTCTAGGGTAGAGGACTATACAAAATGATTCATTATCCACTAATCAGGTTTAAGTCAGTGGTGGGGTTTAATCATTACATAGTGTTAAGTCCATAAACTTAAGTGCTCCAACTTTTATTAAAGTCTACTATTTTTTTATTTATCTCAAATAGGGTTCCCATAACATTAATTTTACCCTAATGATCAACTATTAATTGGGACATAGAAACAGCAGGGAAACATTGCTTAAACAGATAGATAATAATATTATGAACATTTTGCAATTTGAAGCACCTAATTTGGAGTTCATATGGCAAAGTTATGAATTTTACAAGTTTAGGGGTTAAAAATATACCCTAAGGACCTATTTTGAATTAAATAAAAGGTCCGAGGACCCAACTGCAAGAAACCAGGGACGGCGGGTTCAAATTCCAGAAAACAGGGGGGCTCTTTAAGAAAACGCGCGGGCGAAGGGGTATCGGACTCCTACGGCCGCCGGATCTCAGACGGACGGCCAGGATTAGATCCTGCGGGCGGGCGCGCGGGCGCGCGGCGGCCTGGGTGGCTGACAGGCGGGACCGGCGGGCAGCGCGAGCGCGCGGGCGGGCTGACAGGCGGGACCGGCGGGCAGCGCGAGCGCGTGGGCGGGCTGACAGGCGGGGCCCAAACGGCAGGGAGACAGGGTGTGGGGGAAGCGGGCCTGGGCCGCTGGATCTCCGGCGGACGGCCAGGATCAGGTTTAGCCTAATTAAAACGGGACCGCCCGATCTGGGACGGACGGTGGGGATTGGGTGGCCGGCCTGGGCTTCTCCTACGGCTAGCTGGGGCGGCGGCGCTCGTCCCCACGGCGGAGGACTCGCCGGAGACGAGGGGCGCGGGCGCTTGGCGGGTCTCTGGGGCGACCTGAGTGGCCGGGAAGGTTGGGAAGGGCACGGGGAATCCTTTGGTGGGGTCTGGGTCGGGGCAGGGGCACCGGAGGGGGGCGGTTCACAGCGAAGCGGCTCGGCGGCGGCGTTGAACAACTCCGGCGAGGAATCAAACGCGATAGAGTGCAATAGAGGGGAAGGGAGAGGGCCTGGGAGGTTCCTTACCTCAAGGCGAACTCCGGAGACTCCTCGGTGGCGGCAATGGCGCGACGACGGCCCGGGTCGACGGTGGCGGACCCCGGCGGCTGCACGGTGGACGGCGGGTGAGCGCGGGCAGAGGGAAATAGGGAGGGGAAGGGGAAATTGGAGCGCGTCCCGGGTTGTGGACGTCGGGGCGGAGCTCACCGTGGCAAAAGGCACGGCGGAGCTCCAACGACGACGGGGAAACGAGCTCGGGACGGCGGCGGTTCGCGGCGATGGCGCTCTGGCGTGCGCGCAGCGAGGGGGAGGTGAGAGAGGGGTCGGCAGGTGCGCAAATGAGGGAGGGGGAGAGGGCGAGTGGGGCTCTGGGCTCTAGTGGCCGAGGGCGAGGTAGTTGCGAGCTCCACGCGCGACGTGGGCGCGGAGTCCGCGGCACGCGCGGCTCGGGGCGGCGGTTACGCGGGGACGACGGGGCTGACAACCGGGGCCCGCGGGCAGAGAGAGAGGGGAAAGCGGGCGCGGGGAAAGCGGCTGCGCCGACGAGTGGGGCCGGGCGAGCAGAGAGAGAAAGGGGGGGGAAGGCGCGCGCGGGATTGGGCCTGGTGGGCCGAAAGGCCGAGGGGGCGGGGGAGTGGGCTTCTTTTCCTTTTTCTTTTATTCTGGTTTTTGTTTTCTCTTTTTCTTTTTATTTTCTCCATTTGATTCAAATTCAAATAAGCCACAAATTCAAATTAGACTTTCTAAGAATTATGCACCAAACAAAAGTGAAATCTAGGGTTCAACATGATGCAACAATTCATACTCCCTTGGAGTTTGAGCCCATAGACTATAGTTACAAATAAAATAACCACTTTTCTCCTATAGAAATGAGAAAGAGAAGATTGGGGAAGGATGAGAAAAGGGAAGTAACACCTGAATTTGTGAATATGAGCAAAGAAATTTTATACCCCCAAATTCAGGGTGTTACAATTTTCTTCATAACTTTCCTCATGCTCATACGTATACGTATGCCTCCAGTGTCATACGGTGAGCTCTACAAGCAAATCTCACTTATACAAGACAAATACATGCTAACCTCCCACTAATCATCTCATCCTCCCACTAATCCTCTCATCCCTCCCACTAATCCTCTCATCCCTCCCCCTAATCCCCCCACCATGGCTATAAATAGAGGGGCAAGGGCCTCCTCCCATCCCACCCCAAGCCATTTCATGGCAACTCTCTCCCCCCCCCCACACACACCCACTCCATGTTCCACACAAGCACACACTAGCACAAGGATCGTTCGATCGTTCTTCGATCGTTCGTCCCCTGTTCTTAGTTTGTTCGTTCGTTCGTCCGATCGTTCGATCGTTCGTCCGATCGTTCATGGTTCGTTCGTCCGTTCGTCCGATCGTTCGATCGTTCGTCCGTTCGTTCGTCCAAATAATCTTTTTCCTACCGTTATGCTGCCGAAATTCCGATCGTTCGTTCGTTCGATCATTCGATCGTTCATCGTTCGTTCATAGTTCCTATTCATCGTTCATCGTTCGTTCATAGTCCCTATTCATCGTTCGTTCATAGTTCCCTATTCATCGTTCATCGTTCGTTCATAGTCCCTATTCATCGTTCTTCCAGATAATCTTTATCCTGCCGTTATGCTGCCGAAATTCCGATCGTTCGTTCGTCCGATCATTCGATCGTTCGTCCGTTCGTTCGTCCAAATAATCTTTTCCTGCCGTTATGCTGCCGAAATTCCAATCGTTCGTTCGTCTGATCATTCGATCGTTCGTCCGTTCGTTCATAGTTCCTATTCATCGTTCATCGTTCGTTCATACGAACTATTCACTGTCACTATTCACCATTACTATTCACCGTTACTATTCATCGTTACTATTCACATACACTATTCATTATCGTTACTATTTATCATTACTATTCATCATCGTTACTATTCATAGATGATATCTATAATTACTTTTCCATCGCCACTATTCATCGTTACTATTCATCGATTAGCTGATCACCCCAAATTTCAACTACTCATACATCATGCTGTCCAGTCCACCTAAGACCAGCCAGACCCATATTCCAGTCATACGAACTCCGGTGACTGTGATTTTCCTTCCAGTAGGGAACTTCCCATCTGGTCACCCATCCCAGGTTTCTCCGAGTTGAGCACGCTTAACTTTGAGATTCCTTCGAACCAGGCTCCCAAACTCAGATTCCAATAATTCTCGTTTCTAAATTTTTATCAAACTATTCCCTATCCAGCCATGTCACCCCTTAAGCATGGTTCATGTTCCAGAAAACTCCCAAAATACTCTTGTCCCATATTCTGCCTATAACTCTCATGTTCATACCAAGTCAGACGATTCATTCGTCATTATTCTCACCAACAGTGAACTTCACTGTGCTACACCACCTACACTCAGCTATAAATACACCCAGCTACCCTCTCCCTCTCCACACACACTCAACACCCTCAGCCAAGGCAAACACCCCACCCACTCAGTTACTCCGCTCTGCCGGCTACACGCATAGTGTCGCTTTGCCTCCAGTCCACCCTCCAGGTAAGCACCTCCGCTCCACCACCAGTAATATCACAACACCACATGACATAGATTCTACTCAAGACTCTACCCATCCATATATCGCTTTTCTGACCACTATACTAAATATTTGTTGGTATACTTGCTGGTTTGTATGTTTGCTTGTTCATATTGCATAGTTATCGAAGCGTTCGTGCCATCTCGTGGAGGCCAGATCTGCAAGTCTACGCCAGGCGGTGGAGCCAGAAGCCAGTTCCGCGAGCTCTCCTTCCCCCTTCGCCGAATAAGCACGGCAAGCTCACTGGATCCCTTTGATGCATAAATTACCTATGATTTTTCAACCACAACCCTTAGCCTGTTATTTTATGCATGATATGATTTTGAGATAAGTTATTATGGCCACCCAGCCGCTTGCCGCAATCAATCCCTGATATATATGTTCCAAATGATTTGAGAACAGGTGTGAGTTTTCAAAAGAAAATGATTTTCAAAATGTGTGTGATGAAGGGTTTTCACCCTTATCACCTTGTGAGCGGGATAATCAGGGACTCCCTGGTTTAGGGGAGGGCCTAAGGTGTTGGCTCAGCTGGTTTAGGCATGAGCAGAAGGATTGTCCCCTCATATAAGGACCGGTTTGTCATCTTCACTACCTGTACTCTTTAATAGTGCAACCACTCGAGACTGTGTGGGCAGTCACTCAATCTGAACTCGTACGGTCCAACCCCAGGGTTATGAAGGCTGGGGTGCACCGGGAGGATAAGGAGGGGGAAAGTTTTGTCCGGTTTGGACATGGTGGTGGCCTGACTCCTTCCGGATAACCGTTAAGGTTAGGACATGCGGGGAAAGAAAGAGATTCGGATTCGGATCTCATTGATCATGAGATCGCAGAGCCGGACTAGTGGGTAAAGTGTACACCTCTGCGCAGAGTTTGAAAACCTATTCGAATAGTCTGTGTCCACAGGAATGGACGAGTCTGGTATGGTATGGCAATTAATGTTTTGTTTTCCAAAAAAAAGAGATGGTTTTGAGAAAAGTGGTTTTTAAAAAGGTTCGGCGGTTGAGCCGTGAGCTATGGTGGACGGGAAGTCCAGTAGCGGTTTTTGAAAAGGAAAACCAGTGGGAAACTGCTGAGATGCCTGGATGGTTTAGTCCAGGGGATTTTGTTATAATACTGAAAAACTTCCTGCTCCTTTTGGAGAGGATGCGCTTTGCAAAAATACAAAATGTTTTTCAAAACAACTCTGCATTAAATATTGCTGTTTCTGCAAAATATCCCGAGCTCCACATATTCCATGCATTATATCTGATTTCCCCATTCCGCGGGTGAAGGTGGGCTGCTGAGTACGTTTGTACTCACCCTTGCTTATTTGTTGTTTTTTCAGAAAAAGGAGATCGGGTAAGAGTTACGACTGTTCCCAACCTTGCCTGTGGCTGTTGGACCACTGACTTGCTTCGCTGCGTATATCGGGCTGCTTCAGCCCCACTCTGATGATATGTCTCGAGTTGTGGACCAACTCTTAAAGTTGACCGCCACCTTTATAGGTTTGTCTCGTTTAAGCAGATTTGGTATCATCTGATGTATAAATGTGTTTGCTAGCCTCCTGGGACTAGTAATTGTATCACATTTGAGTCCCAGAGGATTGGGGACGCTTCAGCAGTGGAAGTCTTTCATGGTCCAAGTCCACCTTTTCCCTTTCAAACCTCCTTTGAGACTAAATTAAGAACACTCAAGCACACGGTTAGTCTCAAAGGGTCAAGTTGTAGCACATCTCCCCCTAAATATGTGCATCACGTGCAAAGAACTTGTGAGGTCCGGGGAGTGCTTGTACAACTTGAGCACCATACATAAGCAACTAAATGCATAAGGAACATGATCAAAGGCATAAACACATGTATGCTATAAATCAATCCAAGTTCCGCGAATCTAAGACATTGAGCTCACTACGCAGCCTGCAAAAGGTCTTCTCATCTAGAGGCTTGGTAAAGATATCAGCTAGCTGGTTCTCGGTGCTAACATAAAACACTTCGATATCTCCCTTTTGCTGGTGGTCTCTCAAAAAGTGATGCCGGATGTCAATGTGCTTTGTGCGGCTGTGCTCAACAGGATTTTCCGCTATGCGGATAGCACTCTCGTTGTCACATAGGAGTGGGACTTTGCTCAGGTTGTAGCCAAAGTCCCGGAGGGTTTGCCTCATCCAAAGTAGTTGCGCGCAACAATGTCCTGTGGCAACATACTCGGCCTCAGCGGTGGATAGGGCAACAGAGGTTTGTTTCTTAGAATTCCATGACACCAGGGACCTTCCTAAGAATTGGCACGTCCCCGATGTACTCTTCCTATCGACCTTACATCCAGCATAGTCAGAATCTGAATATCCAATCAAGTCAAAGGTAGACCCCTTTGGATACTAGATCCCGAAGCAAGGCGTAGCAACTAAATATCTAAGAATTCGCTTCACGGCCACTAAGTGACACTCCCATGGATCGGATTGAAATCTAGCACACATGCATACGCTAAGCATAATATCCGGTCTACTAGCACATAAGTAAAGCAAAGAACCTATCATGGACCGGTATGCTTTTTGATCAACGGACTTACCTCCTTTGTTGAGGTCGGTGTGTCCGTCAGTTCCCATCGGCGTCTTCGCGGGCTTGGCGTCCTTCATCCCAAACCGCTTTACCAAGTCTTGCGTGTACTTCGTTTGGGAGATGAAAGTGTCGTCCTTGAGTTGCTTCACTTGGAACCCAAGGAAGTAGTTCAACTCGCCCATCATTGACATCTCGAATTTCTGTGTCATCACCCTGCTAAACTTTTCACAAGACTTTTGATTAGTAGAACCAAATATTATGTCATCGACATAAATTTGGCACACAAAAAGATCACCATCGCAAGTCTTAGTAAAAAGAGTTGGATCGGCTTTCCCAACCTTGAAATCATTAGCAATTAAAAAGTCTCTAAGGCATTCATACCATGCTCTTGGGGCTTGCTTAAGTCCATAGAGCGCCTTAGAGAGCTTACACACGTGGTCGGGGTACCGTTCATCCTCGAAGCCAGGGGGTTGCTCCACGTACACCTCCTCCTTGATCGGCCCGTTGAGGAAAGCGCTCTTCACATCCATTTGGTACAACCTGAAAGAATGGTGAGCGGCATATGCTAGCAAAATACGAATTGATTCTAGCCTAGCCACAGGAGCAAAAGTCTCCTCAAAGTCCAAACCTGCGACTTGGGCATAACCTTTTGCCACAAGTCGAGCCTTGTTCGTCGTCACCACCCCGTGCTCGTCCTGTTTGTTGCGGAACACCCACTTGGTTCCCACAACGTTTTGCTTGGGACGAGGCACCAATGTCCAAACTTCATTCCGCTTGAAGTTGTTGAGCTCTTCCTGCATGGCCAACACCCAGTCCGGATCTAGCAAGGCCTCTTTGTAACACCCTAAAGTTCAATCTTGTAAAGACAAAGAAAAATTCTCAAAGATTTTAAATCAAAACACCTTTGCTTAAAGATAATCATAATTTAGGAGTTTCCACTCATGAATGTGTTAAAAATACATAATTAAAGATACTTAGATAATCTAAATTGCCTTTGGGTTAGGATATATAAAAGAATTATGGTTAAACTATTTCTTAACATATATAAGTCTACAATATAAATTTGATTTCCCTAGAACTAATAAGGTAGGGATTATTCTACTATATGATTAAAAGCTTGTTTAAAAGAACTAAAATAAATAAAGAAATATATATAAAATATGTTTTTGCACATTATGCTGAAGTTCTATATGTGTATCCAAATTAAGTGTTTGAACTTTAAACTTGTGTTGATTTGAAATTCAAATGGAAAGGAAAATAGAAAATAAGAAATAAAAGAAGGGAAGAACTAAGAAAAATACTACATAAAATAGAATAAAAATCAGAATAAACACCCTTCACACTAATATTAATAAATTATACCTTTCAAACTGAGGGCAAGATATTCACAAAGTTTAAACTCAAACTTGAATTCAAATTGGATTTGAAATTAGAGAAAAGAAAATACAAAATAAAAAGAAAAAGGAGAAAAAAACCCTAACTGGGCCGGCTACCTTCATTCTGGCCCAATTACGTTTTCACCACGCGCAGCCCAAACCTCCCCGCGGCGCCGACAGGTGGGCCCGCCCCGTCAGCCGTTCCCTCTGCTGCTGCGCTCTTGTGCTCAGTCACTGCGGGGTGGGACCGGTGCGTCGGCTGCTTCTCGCGCGCTCGCCTGCTTTCCCTCTCTATGATTCGCGGGCCCCGCTTGCCAGGTCGTCTCCTCCCTCCGCGCGGACTCGTTCGCCTCTGTCTCTGTCGTATGGGCCCCTTTTGTCAGCATGTTCTCTCCACGATTCCGAAGTCCGCTCGCGGCGGGGAGACAACAGCTCCTCCGCACCCGCCGCCGGGGATCTCGGGCAACGGAGTCCGCAACCCGACCGCCAAGACTTCAACCCCGCCGTGATCGTCGCGGGACTGACTATAAGACCAGCCGCCACCGCTCGTGCATAGCATCGAACGAAGAACACCGGGGAGCGCCGCCGTGACTGAGATCCGCCCCTGCTGCCGCTGTGGTCTCGGTTGGGGGCCGTGTGGCTTCCCTGCGACACCGGGAAGACGACCCCGACAAAGCCCGGCCGTATTATTCGGCGGGGTGGCGCCGATTCCTCGCCGTAGTTGGGGCTTCGCCGCGGATCCGCCCTGTGCCGTGGACGGGTGTACTCCCCGACCTAATCGCTGGTATGTAGCCCTCCATCGAGTTCGCCTTGATCTCCTTTATAAGTAGCATCTGTCGAAATAGGGTTTGGGGCACTGGAACGATGAATCGCGGGCGCGCCGGCGATGGTCCGCCGCGGGCGCGGGGCGGCGCTGCCGTGCGTCAGCTCGGTTGGGAAGACACGTTCGCGACCGTCGATCAGGGCTTGGACGGTTGAGATTAGAGCACAAGATAACGGTTCGGTGGATTGGATCCGGACCGTCCATCTAGGATCGAGCGAACCTGTGTGATCCCCGCGTTTTAAAATCTGTGCCGTTGATCTCGGATCCAACGGGACGCGCGGCATACCGCTTCAGAGTGAGTTAGATCTAATCTGGGCCCTCGGCGTTTAATCCAACGGCTCAGATCGCTCGATACCCCTTCGTCGAGCCTATTTTGTAAAAGAACCCCTGATCTTCACAGTAATGAACCCGCCGTCCACCGCGGGTGAAGTCTGAGTCTTAGGGAAACTTACCCCGAGCCCCCTGCAGTTTCTTATAATTGAGGCCCAGTCCAGCACAGTTATAAATTGAATAAATGATTAGGAAATTGAATTTTTAATACAAAAATAATTCCTAGAACTTCATTAATTCATAACTAATTCATTTTAGTTCCAAATTGAGTCATTCCAATTCTTAAAATTTTGTAATAATATTCTCTACCATTTAGAATCACTGTTTTGACATGAACTCTGTCAGAAAATTTATTTATCATTTAATCATATTTTAATCACATTAAACCTTTGAAAATTCATAACTTAAAATCTATAACTCCAAAATTAATGATTTCTGTTCCTAGAACCTTATTTTAATGTGTAGATTATTATTATGTATTTTGTTTATATGTTTGGTGTAATGTTAATTTTGCCTATACACTGTTTGTTTGTATTGCTACGACTAGTGCAAGGTCACGAGTCATCTGAAGAATCATCCTGGTACCTGGATTCTCAAGGCCCAGGCAAGTTGTGCCCTTGATCACTTCTTTTTACCCAGCCATGTTCTGATTAAGCATAATGATCTGCATAGGTTAATTTTGATGGGACCCAATAGGTTACCCTAGTTTGACTATCTTTATACCTTGTTCACCACTGAATCTTTGGGTAGTACTTGCTAGTGCTATATGTGGCTTTGGGTATAGAGATACACATTACTATTCATGATTCGACTTTTTGTTATCAGTTGTTATTTATGGTTCATGTTGAGATCATTATGTTAATTGGAACATGGAGAACCACCCGGGAAAACAGTGCTACCACAAGGGTAGTATGGGATGCCCTTGGCTGATTAATTAGGAAAGCTAGTGAAAGACTACCTTACCCGAAAGGGGCAAGGGCAGTAGGGGAGAGGTCAGTGCGGGAAGTGCCCTCGGGAGGATTTTGCTGCGATGGCGGTCCTGCAAGGGATTCCTGTACTGGATCTTCCTATAAACTGTAGCGGGTTTTCGGAAGCTAGTGGAACTTTGTAAAGGCCTCGTAGTGCTACCCTGCCTCACTTCCTTGGTAGAGGTGTATGGGATTCATGACCCCTTGGCAGATGGGTAACACGACTTGTGGGTAAAGATGCGCAACCTCTGCAGAGTGTAAAACTGGTATACTAGCCGTGCTCACGGTCATGAGCAGCTCGGACACTCACATGATTAATTTATGGAACTAAATTCAATTTGTCATATGCATTGCATTGCAGGTGAAGTTGTTAACTTATGTTCTACTATTTAATTGGGTTGGTATTTACTTATACTTAGTAATTGCTAATAAAATTTTGACCAACTTTAAAAGCAATGCTCAGCTCTAACCATCTTCTTTGGTAAGCCTTACACTTTATGAGCTCCCACCTTTGGTGAGTTCATGCACATTATTCCCCACAACTTGTTGAGCGATGAACGTATGTGAGCTCACTCTTGCTGTCTCACATACACCACAGGTCAAGACCAGGTACTGCAGGATGATGCTCATGGAGGATGCTGCGATGAGTTCGTGAGAGGTCTAGGTCGTCGTCTCCCAGTCAACTTTGGGTTGCTGGACCGTTGTCTCCTTATAATGTAATTATTTAATTTGTATAGAACTCCTGTTAAATATATAAAGATGTGACATTCGATCCTGTGCCACTATACATCATATGTATGAGACTTGGTCCCAGCATACCTGGTGTTTATGTTAACCCCGGGTTTTGGACCCCTAAAATCCGGGTGTTACAGAAGTGGTATCAGAGGAATGTTGACTGTAGGACGAAACCTAGATAGAACTGGACAACCATTATTTACTTACCTTGGCTACTCTGATTCTTTCTAAACTTATCTTAATCTTTTCTTATCTATTTCCGCTTACTCTGATCATTCTTACCTTATTTTTCTAAAGACAAATGTGGATTTCACACTTTGAAATCCTGTGCCTAAAGTGACCTTTAGGAGTAGGAGACCTAGTCTTAGGAACAAAAGCAAAACTAATTTTGTAAATATTTATATGCTTGAATGTTTGTTCTTATGATACTTGTCTGATTTGGATCTTTGATTGAGTGTGATGGGTTGTGGAGTAATGTCCACAATTGCATCCACATATACACATAGGTATAAAAATATATTTACAAAATAACTAGACAACCTAGATTATCCCCATTGGAACATATCTAGCTTAAGAGATTTATCTTATCCTAAAAAGCTCTCATTCTAACCAATTCATCTTATCTTAAAAAGATTCTCCCTTATCTTAATAGATCCATCTTATCTTAAAGATACTCATCCTATCTTGAAAAGATTGTATCTCATCCTAATAGGTCTAACTGGTCTTAAAAGATTCTATCTTATCTTTATGGATCCCTCTTAAGCATACTTATCCACCCTAGTTTAACAACCATGATCTAATGCAAATTAACTAGATCTTATCTAGTCAAACAAGTCACACCAATCTAACCCAGATCTGATCAAATTTAAAGTGACTTATCAAACATGTTAGATAATACTGATGAAATAATCTAGACTCTACCCCTATAGAACAGGTCTTAACTTAGTTCACCCTGCCCTAAATTAAGAATGACAGATTGACTTGGTCATATGCAACTACCTTAACCATCTGATAGTTGCATAACCTCTCAATTATAAACCAGCAAGAGACTCTATCTTATCATAACATACTAATCTCCAAACACCCTAACATATTCTACCCTGTTGGACCTATCTAAGCCTAAACTAGTCTAATCTAGTCATATCCAATTCTTATCCTACCTAATGTGACCTGATCTATTGTGGTCTAATGTTATCTAACTTAATGTGGTCCACTTAAACAGATTAATGACACTAGTAGAAGAGATTAGACCCCACTAACCATGTATTAACTTATCTTAGCACATTGGATCAATTCAACCATGAGCTAACCCAACCCATAGTGCCATAATGAATAGTATGACCTTTCTATTCCCACCTAATAACAAACAAACTTTTAACCTACATCTTGTAGCCTATCTCACCCATGTATATCTCTCATCTTGACAAGATTCTATCTTACCCTTGGATATTCACCTTATATGATTGGTTACCCCAATCTGGACATAAATTAAGCCCTACCAAAGAATCTATAGATTATAACCAACTACTAGCTTATCCATTCCGCTTAGTAACTTCCTTTGCAAAACTATTATCACATGCTTCTAACTTTCACGGTCAATACCAGGAAAGGAAAGATTATCACGTAACAACAAACAGAAAATGAATCCTCCAAATCCTCCACCTGTTGACCTCAATCAAGTGGTTGCTACCCAAAGACTGGTAATACAACAGTTAACAGACATGGTGACCGAGATGCAGAATCAGATAAGACAACAACGCGAGGAAATACGTCAGGCCCGCCAAGAAATAAGACAAGCACGGTTGGAGAGACAACAACAACAACCTCCACCACCACCACCAACTTCACCAAGCTACATAGATATAGATTATGATGATTTATAAGACCTAGATGTTACTTTAGTTAGTAGATGATATGATATTACTCTAGAAGGAACAATAAGGTCTATTGACCCTATGTTTTGTTAAAGAATTATACCTCATGCTGAGATTTCTTTGTTTGTGCATATGTTTCGAGAACAATATGAGTATACATCCCTTTTCTTACAAATCTCGAGGACGAGATTATTTTTAAGGGGGGTAGGATTTGTAACACCCTAAAGTTCAATCTTGTAAAGACAAAGAAAAATTCTCAAAGATTTTAAATCAAAACACCTTTGCTTAAAGATAATCATAATTTAGGAGTTTCCACTCATGAATGTGTTAAAAATACATAATTAAAGATACTTAGATAATCTAAATTGCCTTTGGGTTAGGATATATAAAAGAATTATGGTTAAACTATTTCTTAACATATATAAGTCTACAATATAAATTTGATTTCCCTAGAACTAATAAGGTAGGGATTATTCTACTATATGATTAAAAGCTTGTTTAAAAGAACTAAAATAAATAAAGAAATATATATAAAATATGTTTTTGCACATTATGCTGAAGTTCTATATGTGTATCCAAATTAAGTGTTTGAACTTTAAACTTGTGTTGATTTGAAATTCAAATGGAAAGGAAAATAGAAAATAAGAAATAAAAGAAGGGAAGAACTAAGAAAAATACTACATAAAATAGAATAAAAATCAGAATAAACACCCTTCACACTAATATTAATAAATTATACCTTTCAAACTGAGGGCAAGATATTCACAAAGTTTAAACTCAAACTTGAATTCAAATTGGATTTGAAATTAGAGAAAAGAAAATACAAAATAAAAAGAAAAAGGAGAAAAAAACCCTAACTGGGCCGGCTACCTTCATTCTGGCCCAATTACGTTTTCACCACGCGCAGCCCAAACCTCCCCGCGGCGCCGACAGGTGGGCCCGCCCCGTCAGCCGTTCCCTCTGCTGCTGCGCTCTTGTGCTCAGTCACTGCGGGGTGGGACCGGTGCGTCGGCTGCTTCTCGCGCGCTCGCCTGCTTTCCCTCTCTATGATTCGCGGGCCCCGCTTGCCAGGTCGTCTCCTCCCTCCGCGCGGACTCGTTCGCCTCTGTCTCTGTCGTATGGGCCCCTTTTGTCAGCATGTTCTCTCCACGATTCCGAAGTCCGCTCGCGGCGGGGAGACAACAGCTCCTCCGCACCCGCCGCCGGGGATCTCGGGCAACGGAGTCCGCAACCCGACCGCCAAGACTTCAACCCCGCCGTGATCGTCGCGGGACTGACTATAAGACCAGCCGCCACCGCTCGTGCATAGCATCGAACGAAGAACACCGGGGAGCGCCGCCGTGACTGAGATCCGCCCCTGCTGCCGCTGTGGTCTCGGTTGGGGGCCGTGTGGCTTCCCTGCGACACCGGGAAGACGACCCCGACAAAGCCCGGCCGTATTATTCGGCGGGGTGGCGCCGATTCCTCGCCGTAGTTGGGGCTTCGCCGCGGATCCGCCCTGTGCCGTGGACGGGTGTACTCCCCAACCTAATCGCTGGTATGTAGCCCTCCATCGAGTTCGCCTTGATCTCCTTTATAAGTAGCATCTGTCGAAATAGGGTTTGGGGCACTGGAACGATGAATCGCGGGCGCGCCGGCGATGGTCCGCCGCGGGCGCGGGGCGGCGCTGCCGTGCGTCAGCTCGGTTGGGAAGACACGTTCGCGACCGTCGATCAGGGCTTGGACGGTTGAGATTAGAGCACAAGATAACGGTTCGGTGGATTGGATCCGGACCGTCCATCTAGGATCGAGCGAACCTGTGTGATCCCCGCGTTTTAAAATCTGTGCCGTTGATCTCGGATCCAACGGGACGCGCGGCATACCGCTTCAGAGTGAGTTAGATCTAATCTGGGCCCTCGGCGTTTAATCCAACGGCTCAGATCGCTCGATACCCCTTCGTCGAGCCTATTTTGTAAAAGAACCCCTGATCTTCACAGTAATGAACCCGCCGTCCACCGCGGGTGAAGTCTGAGTCTTAGGGAAACTTACCCCGAGCCCCCTGCAGTTTCTTATAATTGAGGCCCAGTCCAGCACAGTTATAAATTGAATAAATGATTAGGAAATTGAATTTTTAATACAAAAATAATTCCTAGAACTTCATTAATTCATAACTAATTCATTTTAGTTCCAAATTGAGTCATTCCAATTCTTAAAATTTTGTAATAATATTCTCTACCATTTAGAATCACTGTTTTGACATGAACTCTGTCAGAAAATTTATTTATCATTTAATCATATTTTAATCACATTAAACCTTTGAAAATTCATAACTTAAAATCTATAACTCCAAAATTAATGATTTCTGTTCCTAGAACCTTATTTTAATGTGTAGATTATTATTATGTATTTTGTTTATATGTTTGGTGTAATGTTAATTTTGCCTATACACTGTTTGTTTGTATTGCTACGACTAGTGCAAGGTCACGAGTCATCTGAAGAATCATCCTGGTACCTGGATTCTCAAGGCCCAGGCAAGTTGTGCCCTTGATCACTTCTTTTTACCCAGCCATGTTCTGATTAAGCATAATGATCTGCATAGGTTAATTTTGATGGGACCCAATAGGTTACCCTAGTTTGACTATCTTTATACCTTGTTCACCACTGAATCTTTGGGTAGTACTTGCTAGTGCTATATGTGGCTTTGGGTATAGAGATACACATTACTATTCATGATTCGACTTTTTGTTATCAGTTGTTATTTATGGTTCATGTTGAGATCATTATGTTAATTGGAACATGGAGAACCACCCGGGAAAACAGTGCTACCACAAGGGTAGTATGGGATGCCCTTGGCTGATTAATTAGGAAAGCTAGTGAAAGACTACCTTACCCGAAAGGGGCAAGGGCAGTAGGGGAGAGGTCAGTGCGGGAAGTGCCCTCGGGAGGATTTTGCTGCGATGGCGGTCCTGCAAGGGATTCCTGTACTGGATCTTCCTATAAACTGTAGCGGGTTTTCGGAAGCTAGTGGAACTTTGTAAAGGCCTCGTAGTGCTACCCTGCCTCACTTCCTTGGTAGAGGTGTATGGGATTCATGACCCCTTGGCAGATGGGTAACACGACTTGTGGGTAAAGATGCGCAACCTCTGCAGAGTGTAAAACTGGTATACTAGCCGTGCTCACGGTCATGAGCAGCTCGGACACTCACATGATTAATTTATGGAACTAAATTCAATTTGTCATATGCATTGCATTGCAGGTGAAGTTGTTAACTTATGTTCTACTATTTAATTGGGTTGGTATTTACTTATACTTAGTAATTGCTAATAAAATTTTGACCAACTTTAAAAGCAATGCTCAGCTCTAACCATCTTCTTTGGTAAGCCTTACACTTTATGAGCTCCCACCTTTGGTGAGTTCATGCACATTATTCCCCACAACTTGTTGAGCGATGAACGTATGTGAGCTCACTCTTGCTGTCTCACATACACCACAGGTCAAGACCAGGTACTGCAGGATGATGCTCATGGAGGATGCTGCGATGAGTTCGTGAGAGGTCTAGGTCGTCGTCTCCCAGTCAACTTTGGGTTGCTGGACCGTTGTCTCCTTATAATGTAATTATTTAATTTGTATAGAACTCCTGTTAAATATATAAAGATGTGACATTCGATCCTGTGCCACTATACATCATATGTATGAGACTTGGTCCCAGCATACCTGGTGTTTATGTTAACCCCGGGTTTTGGACCCCTAAAATCCGGGTGTTACACTCTTCTACCCTGAAAGGCTCAATAGAAGAGACAAAAGAGTAGTGCTCACAAAAATTAACTAATCTAGAACGAGTAGTTACTCCCTTGCTAATGTCACCCAAAATTTGGTTGACGGGATGATTCCTTTGAATCGTCGCTCGAACTTGGGTTGGAGGTGCCGGTTGTTCTTCTTCCTCCATCACATGATCATTTTGTGCTCCCCCTTGATCACACGCCTCCTTTTGATGAACCTGTTCATCATCTTGAGTTGGGGGATGCACCATTGTTGAGGAAGACGGTTGATCTTGCTCCTTTTGTTCCAGTGGCCTCACATCTCCAATCGCCATGGTGCGCATTGCGGTCGTTGGAACGTCTTCTTCATCTACATCATCAAGATCAACAAGTTGCTCTCTTGGAGAGCCATTAGTCTCATCAAATACAACGTCGCTAGAGACTTCAACCAAACCCGATGATTTGTTGAAGACCCTATATGCCTTTGTATTTGAATCATAACCTAACAAAAACCCTTCTACAGCTTTGGGAGCAAATTTAGAATTCCTACCCTTCTTCACTAGAATGTAGCATTTACTCCCAAAAACTCGAAAATATGAAACATTGGGTTTGTTACCGGTTAGTAGCTCATACGAAGTCTTCTTGAGGAGGCAATGAAGGTAGACCCTGTTGATGGCGTGGCAAGCCGTGTTTACGGCTTCCGACCAAAAACGCTCGGGGGTCTTGAACTCTCCAAGCATCGTCCTCGCCATATCGATGAGCGTCCTGTTCTTCCTCTCTACCACACCATTTTGTTGTGGTGTGTAGGGAGCAGAGAACTCGTGCTTGATCCCTTCCTCCTCAAGGTACTCCTCCACTTGAAGGTTCTTGAACTCGGACCCGTTGTCGCTCCTTATCTTCTTCACCTTGAGCTCAAACTCATTTTGAGCTCTCCTTAGGAAGCGCTTGAGGGTCCCTTAGGTTTCAGATTTATCCTGCAAAAAGAATACCCAAGTGAAGCGGGAAAAATCATCAACTATAACAAGACCATACTTACTTCTCCTATACTTAGATAGGCGACGGGTCCGAAGAGGTCCATATGAAGCATCTCCAAAGGTCTTGATGTGGTCATCACATTTTTGGTGTGATGAGAGCTTCCCACCTGTTTGCCTGCTTGACAAGCTGCACAAGGTCTATCTTTTTCGAAATGCACATTAGTTAAACCTATCACGTGTTCTCCCTTTAGAAGCTTGTGAAGGTTCTTCATCCCCACATGTGCTAAACGGCGATGCCACAGCCAGCCCATGCAAGTCTTAGCAATTAAGCATGCATCTAGACCGGCCTCCTCTTTAGCAAAATCAACTAAATAAAGTTTGCCGCCTAGTACACCCTTAAAAGCTAGTGAACCATCACACCTTCTAAAGACAGACACATCTACATTTGTGAATAAACAATTATATCCCATTTTACAAAGTTGACTAACGGATAACAGATTATATCCAAGCGACTCAACTAAAAACACATTAGAAATAGAGTGCTCGGATGAAATAGCAATTTTACCTAACCCTTTTACCTTGCCTTGGTTCCCATCACCGAATATTATTGAATCTTGGGGATCCTTGTTCTTGACGTAGGAAGAGAACATCCTCTTCTCTCCCGTCATGTGTTTTGTGCATCCGCTGTCGATAATCCAGCTTGAGCCCCCGGTTGCATAAACCTGCAAGGCAAATTTAGGCTTGGGTCTTAGGTACCCAACTCTTGTTGGGTCCTACAAGGTTAGTCACAATTGTCTTAGGGACCCAAATGCAAGTTTTGTCTCCCTTGCATCTTGCCCCTAACTTCCTAGCAATCACCTTCTTATTCTTTCTACAAATGGCAAACGAAGCATTGCAAGCATGGTATATTGTAGAAGGTTCATTAACTTTCCTATTAACAACATTTCTCCTAGGCATATGATGAACAACATTTCTCCTAGACATGTCTCTACCATGCATATAGGAAGAACTAGAAGCAAACATGGCATGAGAATCAAAAGCATCATAAGCATTACAACTCCTATAAGCATTTCTAGACTGTCTCCTATCATGGTACATAAAAGCATGGTTCTTTTTAGCACTATTAGCCATAGGGGCCTTCCCTTTCTCCTTGGCGGAGATGGGAGCCTTATGTCTTGTCAAGTTCTTGGCTTCCCTCTTGAAGCCAAGTCCATCCTTAATTGAGGGGTGTCTACTAATCGTGTAGGCATCCCTTGCAAATTTTAGCTTATCGAATTCACTTTTGCTAGTCTTAAGTTGGGCATTAAGACTAGCCAATTCATCATTTAATTTGGAAATTGAAACTAGGTGTTCACTACAAGCATCAATGTCAAAATCTTTACACCTATTGCAAATCATAACATGTTCTACACAAGAGTTAGATTTACTTGCTACTTCTAGTTTAGCATTTAAATTATCATTAACACCTTTTAAAGTAGAAATGGTTTCATGACAAGTAGATAGTTCACAAGAAAGCATTTCATTCCATTTAACTTCTAAAGCAAGGGATTTTTGAGCCTCTACAAACTTATCATGTTCTTCGTACAAAAGATCCTCTTGTTTTTCTAATAATTTATTCTTATCATTTAAAGCATCAATCAGTTCATTGATTTTATCAATTTTATTTCTATCTAAACCTTTAAATAAACTGGAATAGTCTATTTCATCGTCATCACTAGACTCCTCATCACTTGAAGAAGTATAAGTGGTATTCCGAGTGCATACCTTCTTCTCCTTCGCCATGAGGCACGTGTGATGCTCGTTTGGGAAGAGGGATGACTTGTTGAAGGCGGTGGCGGCGAGTCCTTCATTGTCGGAGTCGGAGGAGGAGCAATCCGAATCCCACTCCTTTCCGAGATGTGCCTCGCCCTTGGCCTTCTTGTAATTCTTCTTCTTTTCCCTTTTGTTCCCTTTTTCCTGGTCACTATCATTATCGGGACAGTTAGCAATAAAATGACCAATCTTACCACATTTGAAGCATGAGTGCTTCCCTTTGTATTGGTCTTGCTTGGCTGTCCCTTGCGACCCTTTAGCGTCGTCTTGAAGCGCTTGATGATGAGGGCCATCTCTTCATCATTAAGCCCGGCCGCCTCTACTTGCTCCACATTGCTAGGTAGCGCCTCCTTGCTCCTTGTTGCCTTGAGAGCAATAGTTTGAGGCTCTTGGATTGGTCCATTTAGTGCATCGTCGACGTATCTCGCCTCCTTGATCATCATTCACCCGCTTACGAACTTCCCAAGAACTTCTTCGGGCGACATCTTGGTGTACCTAGGATTTTCACGAATATTGTTCACCAGATGTGGATCAAGTACAGTAAAGGACCTTAGCATTAGACAAACGACGTCGTGGTCCGTCCATCGCGTGCTTCTGTAGCTCCTTATTTTATTGATGAGGGTCTTGAGCCGGTTGTATGTTTGGGTTGGCTCCTCGCCCCTTATCATCGCGAATCTTCCAAGCTCGCCCTCCACCAACTCCATTTTGGTGAGCAAGGTGACGTCGTTCCCCTCATGGGAGATCTTGAGGGTGTCCCAGATCTGCTTGGCATTGTCCAAGCCGCTCACCTTATGGTACTCGTCCCTGCACAAAGAGGCTAACAACACAGTAGTAGCTTGTGCATTTTTATGAATCTGTTCATTAATAAATATAGGACTATCCGAGCTATCAAATTTCATTCCATTCTCAACAATCTCCCATATGCTTGGATGGAGAGAGAACAAGTGACTACGCATTTCGTGGCTCCAAAATCCATAGTCCTCCCCATCAAAGTGTGGAGGCTTGCCGAGGGGAATGGAAAGCAAATGAGCATTTGAACTCTGAGGAATACGAGAGTAATCGAAAGAAAAATTCGAATTAACCGTCTTTCTTTTCTCGTAGTCGTTGTCGTCGTCCTTGTGGGAAGAAGTAGACTCGTCGCTGTCGTCGTAGTAGACGATCTCCTTGATGCGTCTCGTCTTCTTCTTCTTCCCATCTTTGCGTTTGTAGCCTGAGTCGGTAGGCTTGTCATCCTTCGGCTCGTTGACGAAGGACTCCTTCTCCTTATCGTTGATCACGATTCCCTTCCCCTTAGGATCCATCTCTTCGGGCGATTAGTCCCTTCGTGAAGAGAATGACTCCGATACCAATTGAGAGCACCTAGAGGGGGGTGAATAGGTGATCCTGTAAAACTTGAGACTTAATGCCACAAAACTTGGTTAGGAGTTAGCACAATAATCGCCAAGTGGCTAGAGAGAAGTTCTTGTAAGACACGATAACCACAAAGATATCAACACAGAGATGGCATAGTGGTTTATCTCGTGGTTCGGCCAAGACCAACGCTTGCCTACTCCACGTTGTGGCGTCCCAACAGACGAGGGTTGCAATCAACCCCTCTCAAGCGGTCCAAAGACCCACTTGAATACCACGGTGTTTTGCTTTGCTTTTCTTTATCCCATTTGCGAGGAATCTCCACAACTTGGAGCCTCTCGCCCTTACACTTTGAAGTTCACACAGAAGCACAGAGTAAGGGAGGGATGAGCAATGCACACAAGACACAAAATCAGAATGTCAACACGCACACAAGTCGCAACAAGAGCTCGCAACACAACCCGACGAGTTCACAACTCAACTAGAGCTCTAGATGCTATCACGAAGAAACAAATACGCGGAATCGAAGTCTTGGTGCTTAGGAATGTTGTGAGTATGCTTGGTGTACTCCTCCATGCGCCTAGGGGTCCCTTTTATAGCCCCAAGGCAGCTAGGAGCCGTTGAGAGCATTCCAGGAAGGCAGATCTTGCCTTCTGTCGCCTGGCGCACCGGGCAGTCCGGTGCACCACCGGACACTGTCCGGTGCGGATTTGTTTCCTTATTTGGCGAAGCCGATCGTTGCTGATTGAGAGCCGTTGGCGCACCGGACACTGTCCGGTGCACACCGGACAGTCCAGTGCCCCAATGTGACCGTTGGCTCGGCCACGCGTCACGCGCGGAATCCTCGGCCGACCGTTGGCCCGGCTGACCGTTGGCTCACCGGACAGTCCGGTGCACACCAGACAGTCCGGTGAATTATAGTCGTACGCCGTTGATCATCTCCCGAGAGCGATGAGTTCGCTTGTGAACGGCTCACCGGACAGTCCGGTGCACCACCGGACAGTCCGGTGATTTATAGCCGTACACCGTCGTCGAACTCCTGAGAGCAGCAAGTTCGCCAGAGCCAGCCTGGCGCACCGGACACTGTCCGGTGCACCACCAGACACTGTCCGGTGCACCCAGACTGAGCAGACTTTGGCTGAACAAAGCCATCTCATTTCCAACTCGATTTTTCCTGTTTCCAGCACTTAGACACAATACATTAGTCCATAAAACAATGTACTAAGTCTAGAAACATACCTTTTGACATGATTTGCACTTTGTCCACCACTTTGCATAGATTAACACAAAAGCACTTGTGTTGGCACTCAATCACCAAAATACTTAGAAATGGCCCAAGGGCACATTTCCCTTTCAGTGCTGCATGGTGGCCGCAAGCCCCCAAGTGTATTTCTTGCAACAGCTCTTGTCCTTGGGTGATAGATATGCATCGTTGGAGGATGCCCGAGGGGCTGCGGTGATAGAGCTCTTTTTCATCACCTAGCAAGATGAATGACTTGGCGCGCCGAGCCAGCCGCCGAGCTTTGGTCTTGTCGATGGGAAGCTCTCCTCGGAGGAGATATTCTAGGTACGGGGTCTGCCAGTTCGGATCTGGCGTGACCCCATTCTGTTCCTCCTCGATGGGCAAGGCCTCTTCCTCGATGGCTCAGGGTGCCTCGGGTTCGGCCGAGGGTACCTCGAGCTGGGCCAAGGCTTCCTCAGGCTCGAGAGCGTCATCGATCTTGACGGATGGTTGATGTAGGTCTCTGGAGAAGACGTCCGGGGGAACCGTCGTTCGCCCCGAGGCTATTTTTGCCAGCTCGTCCGCAGTCTCATTGTACCGTCGGGCGATGTGGTTGAGCTCCAGCCCGTAGAACTTGTTTTCTAGGCGCCGGACTTCGTCGCAGTAGGCTTCCATCCTCCGGTCACGGCAGTGGGAGTTCTTCATGACTTGGTCGATGACAAGCTGCGAGTCGCCTCGAGCGTCGAGGCGTCGGACCCCTAGCTCGATGGCGATGCGTAGCCCGTTAACCAGTGCCTTGTACTCGGCCACGTTGTTTGATGCTGGAAAATGGAGGCGAATGACGTAGCGGAGATGCTTTCCGAGGGGTGAAACGAAGAGCAGGACAGCGCCTGCTCCTGTTTTCATGAGTGATCCATCGAAGTACATGGCCTAGAGCTCGGGCTGGATTGGAGTTGTTGGTAACTGGGTGTCAGTCCACTCAGCCAGGAAGTCTGCCAAGACCTGGGATTTTATGGCCTTCCGAGGAGCGAATGATAGTGTTTCGCCCATAAGCTCCACCGCCCACTTTGCTATCCTACCCAAGGCCTCGCGGCACTGGATGATCTCCCCCAGGGGGAAGGATGACACCACAGTCATCGGATGAGACTCGAAGTAGTGTCGCAACTTTCGTCGTGTCAGGATCACTGCGTAGAGCAGCTTCTGGATCTGTGGGTAGCGGACTTTGGTCTCGGAAAGCACTTCGCTGATGAAGTAGACTGGCCTCTGGACGGGCAGTGCATGCCCTTCTTCTCGTCTCTCGACTACGATCGCGGCGCTGACCACCTGAGTAGTCGTGGCTACGTAGATCAAGAGGGCTTCTCCTGCAGCGGGGGGCACCAGGATGGGTGTGTTCGTAAGGAGCTGTAATGCCTAAATTTGTAACTCATATGAAGTGAGAGTATTTTCTTTATCTATATGTGTGTACCATCTCTAGTTAATGTCACATGTGAATAAACACCATCAAAAGGGGATTGAATAACCAATAACACCTAAATAAATCATGCATCATGCTGAGTTTTACTTGATTGTGCATTTGTGGCTAATAAAATAAAGGCAATGTTAATATATTAATGGACACATGGATTTAAATTCTATTTTTGGAAAGCAAAATTTTAAAGAAATGTGGAGAAGGGGGGGGGGGGAAAGCATTATCCATCACTAAATAAAAATTTCTTTAAAATAAATTAATTTATCCCATGTCATATTCAAGTGGGATAATTAATTTGGAGACAAGTTTGCTGTGGAATTCGAATTCAAATTCAAAATTGGAGTTTGAATTGGAAAAAGAAGAAAAGAAAATAGAAAATAAAATGGAAAAAGATTAAAACCCTGCCTGGGCCTCGGATTCTCCTTTCGGCCCACCAGAAGAAACCACGCGCGCGGCCCACGAAGCCACTTATAGCGCGCCCACGCTTCCCGACCGGCTTATAGGCGGGCCCGGTCTGGCAGCCCTTGCACGGTGGCTATCCCGCGTCCCGGTGTCTCTGCCGCGCGGGCCCCATACGTCAGTGGCCGTGGGTGCTCGTGATCGTGTTACGCTGCCTTGTGGGTCCCCGGGGTCAGCCGCTGAACCGTCTTCCTCATCCTTCGCCGCGCGAATCGCGCGTGCTCGGTCATGGCGGGCGCTGCGGACTCTGTTGCTGACCGACCCCTACGCATAAAATGAATCGCGCCGCAGCTCCTTCTTTCCCTATTCCCCCTCGAAACGCAACCGGCAGCACCGTTGCATCGCCGTGGGACCTCGGGGCGCGACGACTTCGCCGCTGCCGCTGACTTGGTCCTGCGCCACCGTTCCGGGGTCGATTGGGGGCTTGGGTGGTTCGCCTGGGACTGTGAAACACGTCCGTGGCGGATTGGGGCCCGGAAAGCCTCGGTCATCGACGGAATCGTTCATCGGAGTCGAAGGAACACCGCCGAGCCGCCCCGACCCGTGAACAACTCGTCTACACGCCCGATTCTCGGTAATCTTCACCTCCTTCGTGTTCGCCGTAGTCATATCTTCGTGTGGTAGGGATTAATTAAGGTTTGGGTCATCCGCGCGCCCGGGGCGATGTCGCCGGCGTTCGGCCGTCGTAGGTGTGGGCGGCGCCGCCGCGCATGCCTGCCTAGTTGGGGCGGTGAACGTGCACCGTCGGATCGTTGACGGACGATCCCGATTAGATCAGGCATACCCCTTCGCTCGATCGAACTGAGACCGTAGATGCGAGATCCAGTGGCGCGGAGTGGATCCGCGACTCATTAAACCGAGCCGTTCACTGTTGATCCAACGACTTCGCGCGCGTTAGATTTCATAAAGACTTAGATTCAATCTGATACATCCACGTCTGATCCAACGGCCCATCGTGGCCGATACCGCTTCGCAGCGCCATTTTGCGTAAGAACCCTCGGGGTTCTGAAGAATAGAACACGCCGTCCTTGCCTGGGGTTTTCTGAGTCTTGGGAATGTTGCACCGTAGCCCCTGCACTTTCCATAATTTGAGGCCTAGTCCAGACAGTGGGAAAACTTATAAAATAAATTAAGAAATAGATTTTTATGTGTAAAAATAATCCTAGAACTTGTATAATTCATAGAAAATGCATAGGAACTCCAAATTGGTCCATTCCAGTTCCTAAATTTTTGTAATAATATTGTCTACCCATTAGTGCCTCTGTTCTGACATGACAAACACATTAAAATTATTCTTTCACTTAATCTTGTATTAAATGCATAAAACCTTAGAAAATCCATAACTTAAAATATATAACTCCAAATTTAATGATTCCAATTCCTGTGATCTTATTTTAATGTCTAGTTTATTACTGTATATTCTATTTGCATGTTTGATGTGATGTTAATTTATGCTATGCTATGTATGTATTGTATTGATGCGAGTAGACGAGCAAGCCACTGTGGAATCTGAGGTTCAACAAGTCGAGATAGCTGAGCAGGAGCTCGTTGAAGGCAAGTTGTGCCCTTGATCACTTCTTTTACCCATTCATGTTCTTATTATTCATAATGATCTGCATAGGTTAATTTTGATGGGACCCAATAGAATACCCTAGATTTGACTATCTTTATACCTTGTTTCACCACTGGTTTTACTACTAAAGTTTTGGGTAGTTCATGCTATTGCTTTATGTGGATTTGGGTATAGCGATATCCATTACTCATTTTTATACTTGTTATTATCTGTTCATTATTTAATGTTCATGTTAAGATCATTATGTTAATGGGAACATGGAGAACCACCCGGGAAAACAGTGCTACCACAAGGGTTTAATGGGACGCCCTTGGCTGATTAACTAGGGAAGCTAGTGGAGGGCTACCTTACCCGAAAGGGGCAAGGGCAGTAGGGGAGTGGTCAGTGTAGGGAGGTCCTTGGGTTGATTTTGCTGCGATGGCGGTCAGACAAGAACCCTGCACTGGAGCTTCCTATAAACTGTAGCGGGTAGTCTGAAGCTAGTGGAACTTTATAAAGGCCTCGTAGTGGTACCCTGCCTCGCTTCCTTGGTAGAGGTGTATGGAGTCTGATCAACTCCATGGCAAATGGGTAACACGACTTGTGGGTAAAGATGCGCAACCTCTGCAGAGTGTAAAACTGGTATACTAGCCGTGCTCACGGTCATGAGCGGCTCGGACACTCACATGATTAATTTATGGAACTTAAACTTAATTTGTCATATCATTGCATTTGGGATTATTTTACTATTACTGTTCTTTATTATTATTAAGGTTTGGTATTTACTTACACTTAGTAATTGCTAATAAAATTTTGACCAACTTATAAAAGCAATGCTCAGCTTCAGCCTTTATTTCATTGATCAGCCTTACACTTCATGAACTCCCACCTTTGGTGAGTTCATGCCACATTATTCCCCACGACTTGTTGAGCTATGATCGTATGTGAGCTCACCCTTGCTGTCTCACACCCCCCACAGGAGAAGAGCAGGTGGTCGAAGAGGAGCCGCCTAACACTGAGGAGTTCGATCTGATCTAGGTGGCGTTTCTCAGTCGACATTGGCGCCGACGATCCTTAGTTCGTTTTATATTTATCTTTATTTTGTAATAAGTCTTCCGCTATGTAATAAATACTCTGATGTTTTGTGACATTTATCTCTATACACTCTGTTATTATATATGTTGTCTTCTTTGGCGCATGTATGAGATGCACCTGGCTTTGTTCCTTAAAGCCGGGTGTTACAGAAGTGGTATCAGAGGAAATGTTGACTGTAGGACGAAACCTAGATAGAAATGGACAAAACCCTTACCTACTTACCTTACTCTGATTATTTCTTATCTTATCTTGATCCTGTCTCACCTTCTACTGTTCTACTCTGATCATTCTTACCTTTTCTACTCCAAGACAAGACGGATTTCACACCTTGGAATCCCTACCCCTATGACATTTTAAGAGATAGGAGGCCTAAGACCAAATCAAAACTACTTTCTATATTTAAAAAAATGTTGGTTGATTGTTCTGATGAAAAATGTCTGATTTGCTTCTTTGATTGATTGAAGTATTATATATGGACATCTTAGTATGTGCCAGCATAAGATAATAAATTAGCTATGGTAGGTAAAACATTAAACTGCTTAGCTAATAAATCCCCCAAAGTAACATGATTTGTAATTACTGCCTTGTCTACTATTTTCTTACCTTATGTATCTAACTCAGATGGTCAATACCAGGAGGGGTGGTGGAATTGATTTGCCTCCTAATCGACACACTCGGAGAATATACAGACAACCTCAGCCACAGCCAGCAGAGATGAATCCTCCTAATCCTCCACCAGGCGGAGTTGACCCACTGATTGCTGCTCAGATGGCGGTGATGCAGCAAATGGCGGACACTATGGCTGATATGCGTGCCCAGATGCAGCAAGAACGCCAGGAAATGCGTCAGGAAAGAGAAGATATACGCCAGGAGTTGCGCCAGGAGAGAGATGAGATACGCCAAGAAAGGAGGGCGCAACAACAGCAGCTACAACAACAACTTCAACAGCAGCAGCAACAGCAGCAAGTGCCATTGCCTCCACCACCACCACCAGTTCCACCTCGTGATAAGCACCGGGAGTTTATGAGTCATAAGCCACCGACCTTCGCCAGTTCGCCAGATCCACTTGATGCAGACGATTGGTTGAAGTCAATTGAGAAGATGCTGAATATTGCACAATGCACTAACCGGGAGAAGGTTTTATATGCTTCTGGACGTCTGACTGGTCCTGCTGCTGACTGGTGGGATTCTTATACTGCTGCCCATGACGCTGCTGATACTATTACCTGGGCAGAGTTCAGTACGCAGTTCAGGAACTACCATATTCCAGCTGGGATGATAAAGATCAAGAAAAAGGAGTTTCTGTCATTGAAGTAAAATAGCATATATAAACGGTTATGCATAAAACCGGGGCTTGCCTTCAGTTGCTGGGGCTGCGAGGAGATCCTCAATGGCAGTCTCTGAAGCCTGCTCCTGGTCCTCCTCTTGGACAGGTCCTTGCTCGGGGATGAGCACGTACTCTCCGTCGGCAAGATTACAATCTAATGAATGCAATGCGTAAGATATATGCATGATATGATATGTGCTTCTAGAAATCACAACTTAAAAGGTGTATGATCTTTCTTGAGTTAAACAAAGTTAACTTTACTTATGCAAGACCCTTGGGTGGTATACTTGGTAAACTAGTTCAAATTTAGCTAAGGTAAATGGTAGGTTTACTTTTGGGGTTCCACTGAATTCTTTTTAAGTCTTTTAGGGACAAATGATAAGTACTCAAGTTAGACTTATTGAAGTGGGGTTTATTTCTTCTTTCCTTTTCTTTTATTCTCATTAATGTTTTGGAGTAGGTTTGAACTACAAGTTGCTTTTATAAAATTCTAAAAATTCTGTAAAAATTACAGTGGCTTGCTACTGGTGTGTGTTTCTCTTTCTTAAAATTTGGGGATCAGAAAGTGAATAGTTTTCTCTTCACAAAATTGCTAAATTCTAAGGTAGAAGGGGTGCTTTGAACTACAACTACTATTTAACAGTGGGTAATTCTTCAGAACTTATTTTTGCTGGCTTTTAGGTGTTATAACATGACTTGACACAAATTTCTAGTTATCAATACCTCTTAATTATTTTCCTATGGTTTTCTCAAGTTTCTAGCCAAATAGGTGCTTTCTACTACCACTATATTTGAAAAATATCAAACAACAGAGTTCTTATTTTTCTTAGTTATTGTTTTGTGCAAGAGCAATCATTCTGAAGTTTGGCATCTTTTTGCTTAAGGGAAGGGGGTGGTATGCATTATCTGAATTAAATGGCTTTTCTCTTAAATCATTAGCAATTGGTAAGAGTTTGCCTCCTTTTCATGGGTTTGCATTTTTCTCTGGTAGTTCACCTCCTTATGGACTTAGCTAATTTTTGGTTGCCCATTATCACAATATTTGAGGTTGTTCAAGAATTATTGGGAAAATTCCTTATTTTCATCATGTATTTATTTCCCTTACTTAAAAAGTTGGGCTGAGGTGCTCTGTATTTTTGTAGTGGGGTTCTGGTGGTTATAAGTCCACTGGATTTTTGTTAAGCATTTTGGTTATAGTTTTGTCTCTTTAATAATTGATTTTCAGTCTCATGTAGGCTAAACAAATCATTTTAATTTAACCTTGATTCGAATTAATGATCTCTGTATTTTTTCTAAGTTCTCTGTTACATAAGTAAACTAGGAAAAATAATATTAATCACTGTTCATTAATTTCTGATACCCTTCTGATTTTCTCTAAGTTTTGGACAAAAC
Organism: Zea luxurians; assembly: GCA_029449295.1. Taxonomy (NCBI): domain Eukaryota; kingdom Viridiplantae; phylum Streptophyta; class Magnoliopsida; order Poales; family Poaceae; genus Zea; species Zea luxurians. The sequence goes on along the minus strand of JAOPSE010000004.1, from coordinate 177,123,834 downwards.
ATCATTAAATGAGGAACTACATCATAATTTCTAAGGCTGGGGTTCCTATTATTTTTAAACAGTGTCTAAATAGGGTATAAACATCTACAAATTTTCTTAAGTCTAGCACAGAAGAAAAACTAATTTTCCTTGATTAAATAAGGTTTAGTGGGTTTCTGTTTTTAATTTTAAACTCTAAAATTTTGAACAGAAGGCATAGGGTTTACTATTTTTAAATGATAGATTATAATATACAGAGGCTAGCAAAATTGGTTTGACATTTTTTGATTAAGAATTTATCAAGTTGTGAATTTTACAAGTTCCCTGGTTATTTAAAAAGAATATCAGAATCAGTTTAAATGAAAATCTACTTTGCACTGGGGTCCCTGGCGGTTTTCTAAGTTTTTCCTCGCGAATCAGTCCTTAGGCTACTATTCACCAGAGTCTCTGACATTACAGAAAACCCCTCGGGTTCTTCATCTCCTAACCCGAGGTCCTTAGTTTAACGTAAAACAGTAGCCGCGGCGGGGAAAAGGGCGGAGGGGCTTACCGGCGGCGAGACTGGTCCGGTGAAGGGGTCGAGGATGAAGGGGAGGTCCTGGGGATCACAACGGTGTGCGGAACACCGTCGGAGATGGCCGGAGTCGGTCGGTCCACGCGCGCAGGCGGGGATGCTCGTCGGCGGCGAGGAGACCGGCCTAGTCACGGCGAGATAGTTCAATCAAATGGGTCAGGGAGGTCCACGGGATGCCAGAGAAGACATGAGCGAGAGGAATTGGGCGGAGACTCACTGGATAGCCCGGTCCACGCGCGGCGGCGGAAGACCGAAGTCCGGTGAAGTCGATCTCGGGCCTCAGGTGAAGTCCGGCTGGGTCCGAGGGCTTGGCAAGCTTCACGGGCTACTGGTGGAGCTAGCCGAAGCACTGGCTTGACTTGAGGATGGCTGGAGGGAGCTGGCCACGGTGGCCGAAGCTCGGGCGGCAATGGCGGGCGGAAATCAAGCTCGCCGGAGCTAAGGAAAGCGGCTGGCCGACGAGGGTGAGTGCGGGGCGAAGTGAGGCGCGCCTGGGAAGGCTTTATAGGCGCGGGCGGGCACGGCCGAGGGCGTGAGCGCGCGGCGGACTTGACCGAACGCCGGGGAGCGCGCGCGCACGGGTTGGGCGAGCTCTGGCGTGCCGACCAGGGTCGAACACGTGTGAGCACGCGTTCTGCCCAAGCTCTGGCGCGTGTAGTCGCTCATCCGAGCCTGCTCTCGCCTTGGTCAATGCACAAAACCTCTTCCCCTCCCTACAAGCTACCAATCTTGTGTGGAGGTCATAGGATTTTGCCTACTGGTTGCAGAGATATGGAGCCAGGAAATCTGGTCTGTCTCCCTGCGCAAATCCGAGGCAAATCCAAGGTTTAGTCGTGTCTTGGGCTCGCGTCCCAATGCCATCTTCTGGCACACGACAGAGGGGTTAGTTAGGCACATTTTTGTCAATGGGGCCATTAGGATTTGAGTTAGGGATCAAGGTGAACATCCCTGATCTTTGGCTCAAGGTCTGAATTTCAGAAATCTGAATTTCAGAATTCTCATTAAGTCCACACATGGAAAGCTTGATTTGGGGTTTTATTTGAGTTATTTTGGCTAAGCTTTCTCAACCTTTCTTGTTGCCCATTAAATATACTTCAATTTTTATAATTGGCTCAACTCAAAATTTTAAACTTTTCACTCCCTTTTTCTCATTGTTTTGAATTTTGCTCATGGGGCTCATTTAGGATTTTTTTAAACTAGGGTTGCATAATCTTATCTTTTAAAGGACTCAATTGCTTTGATCATGACACTTTTAAGTATATACTTGGTGACTTCATCATTACTTAAGTTATTTTGATGCTCATGCTTACTTTGGTTCACATAAAATGATGGCTCTTGGTTTGGCTTTTTGAGAAAAACCCTGAGTGACACTGGGGTGTCACAGCCTTCCCCCCTTAAAGGAATCTCGTCCCGAGATTCGGGCCAGAGTCCTCCCGGGGTAAAGCGAAGGGTTAGACTGATAGGAAAAAGGGTGATGATTGCTATTATTAGGATAAACTGCTCTTCGAATGTCATTCTCTTTGCAACTTCAGAAGGAAGTCCTCTTAAGTTTTACTTTTTAGTTACTTCATTCTGAATTAAGATCATATTTTTGGAAATTAGATTCGAAAGGCAGGAGGAGGGGTTTGGGGGTGATTACGTACCGGCTTCCTTAGGTAGGCAATCGGGAAAGTTGGATCTCAGGAATTCCTCGGTTTCCTAAGTAGCTTCCTCCTCTGAATGATTACTCCACTGGACCTTGAACATCTTGATCGATTTAGCCCGAGTTGATCTTTCCTTGCAATCCAGAATCTTGGAGGGGTACCCTTGGTACGATAGAACTGGCTCTATCTCCAATTCTGGCTCTGCTAAGATTTCAGTCGACAATCGAACACACTTCTTCAGTTGAGATACATGAAAAACATTGTGAATGGCAGACATCCCCGAAGGTAACTTCAGCTTGTATGCCACGGGTCCACATGCTTCTATGATCTCATAAGGTCCAATGTAACGAGGGGCTAGCTTGCCTTTGATCCCAAACCTCTGCATTCCCTTGGTGGGTGATACCTTGAGGTATACAAAACTTCCCACCTCGAACTGGAGAGGTTTCCTTCTTCTATCATGATAACTCTTCTGTCTGGCCTGAGCAGCTTCTAGATTCTTCCTGATTAGCTTGACCTTCCTTTCGGCTTCAGTCACTAAATCAGGTCCAAAAACTTCTCTTTCACCAGACTGAGACCAATTGAGTGGTGTCCTGCACCTTCTTCCATAGAGAGCTTCAAAAGGTGCCATCTTTAGGCTGGATTGATAACTATTGTTATAAGCAAACTCTGCCAAGGAGAGGTGCTTATCCCAGTTCTTGCCACAATCGATCGCACAAGCTCTCAGCATATCTTCCAGAATCTGGTTTACCCTTTCCGTCTGACCATCAGTCTGTGGGTGGTAAGCTGAACTCCTGATTAGCTTGGTTCCCAAAGACTTTTGCAATTGTTCCCAAAATCTGGCAACAAATTGGGCTCCTCGGTCAGAAACAATGGTCCGAGGTAATCCGTGCAAACACACGATCCGGTCGATATACAATTCTGCATATTTTTGAGCCTTATCAGTGGTGTGCACAGGAAGAAAATGTGCCACTTTCGTCAATCGGTCCACAATAACCCAAATTGAATCATGATGACGAGAGGTGTTGGGCAGACCCACAATGAAATCCATGCTGATGTCGTCCCACTTCCACGAAGGTACGGAGAGTGGTTGCAAAGCTCCAGCTGACTTCAAGTGGCTTGCCTTTACCCTCTGACAGGTGTCACATTCTGATACGTACTGGGCTATCTCCCTCTTCATTCTGGTCCACCAGTACAAAGGCTTCAAATCATGGTACATCTTGGTGCTTCCCGGATGCATAGAGAATTTGGAGAGATGAGCTTCATCCAAAATTTTCCTCTTGAGATCCTGGTCTTTAGGAATTACCAATCTGCTTTTGAACCATAACACACCCTTCTCATCCTGGCGGAAACAATTATACTTCTCAACCTTCTGATGGAGATTCTTCTTGATAATTTGCACTCCCTTGTCACTGAGCTGGGCCATGATAATCTGGTCTTGCAAAGCTGGCTCAATAGGAATATGAGACACAGAACCAGAAGAAATCACTTCAATTTGCATCTTGCTCAACTCATCACACAAGGTGTTAATGCGAGAATCCATCAGAACACAGTTGCACTGCAACTTCCGACTCAAGGCATCAGCTACCACATTAGCCTTCCCTAGGTGATAATGTACCTCCAGGTCATAATCCTTGATCAGCTCTAGCCATCTTCTCTGCCTCATGTTAAGATCAGCCTGAGTAAAAATGTACTTAAGGCTCTTATGATCAGTGAAGATGTTGCAGTGGGTTCCCATTAGATAGTGCCTCCACATCTTCAATGCATGAACCACTGCTGCTAACTCAAGGTCATGAGTGGGGTAATTTTGCTCGTGAGGCCTGAGTGCTCTTGAAGCATAAGCAATGACTCGGTTGTCATGCATCAAGACACAACCTAGCCCGGTGCCCGAGGCATCACAATATACATCAAAAGGTTTGCTGCTATCGGGTTGCGCCAATACTGGTGCCGTGGTCAGATGCTGCCTTAATGCATGGAAAGCATCTTCGCACTTCTGACTCCACACAAATTTGACTTCTTTCTTCAACAACTCAGTAATAGGCTTCGCAATTCGAGAGAAGTCCGGAATAAATCTTCGGTAATAACCAGCTAATCCCAGAAAACTCCGAATCTGACGAACAGTCGTTGGTGGCTTCCAGTTCATCACCTCTTGCACTTTATCAGGATCAACAGCTATTCCAGCTTGAGAGATAGTGTGACCCAAGAATTTGATTTCCTTTAGCCAAAAATCACACTTGGATAACTTGGCATAAAGGCGGTGCTCTCGCAGACGTTGAAGTACTACATGCAAATGCCCGGCATGTTCTTCTTCGTTCTTTGAGTACACCAGAATATCATCGATGAAAACCACCACGAACTTATCCAATTCCGGCATAAAAACAGAATTCATCAGATACATGAAATATGCTGGTGCATTTGTCAGCCCGAATGACATCACCAAGAATTCATATAGCCCATATCTGGTTGAGAATGCCGTCTTCGGAATATCACTCGCTCGTATTTTGATCTGATGGTAGCCAGAGCGAAGGTCTATCTTGGAGAATACCTTGGCCCCGACCAACTGGTCAAAGAGAACATCAATACGAGGCAAAGGATACTTGTTCTTGATAGTTACCGCATTAAGAGGGCGGTAATCTATACACAGCCTCAAGCTTTCATCCTTCTTCTTCACAAACAGTGCTGGACATCCCCAAGGCGAAGTGCTTGGGCGAATAAAACCCTTATCCAGCAACTCTTGCAATTGCTTCTTCAACTCTGCCAACTCAGCGGGTGGCATTCGGTAGGGCCTCTTGGAAATTGGGGACGTTCCCGGTTGCAACTCGATGGCGAATTCAATATCCCGGTCCGGTGGCATTCCTGGCAATTCATCAGGAAAGATATCTGCATACTCACAGACCACTGGGATCTTCTTCAGGGGTATCTCCGTCATAGAGAAAGCACATGACTGAGAAGAACCCTGACTAGGCAAAATCAAGGTGAAGTTCCCGCAGAAAGGAGAATTAACTTCCACGGTACGGCTGGCTACATCAAGCACAACTTGGTGCAAGGTCATCCAATTTGCCCCTAGAATAATGTCCACATTTTCCAATCCCAACACAAGAAGAGTGGTTTTGATAATGTGGCTTCCCAGTTGAATAGGCACACTTTGGTTTAATTGATTAGTTGCAATTTTACCCCCAGGTGTGACTATCATGAATGACCCTTTTGAGTGAGAGAATGGCAGTTTGCATTTAGCACTGAACTTTTGGCTAATGAAACTATGGGATGCACCAGAATCAAATAGAATTAAAGCAGGTTGATTATAAACTGAAAAGGTACCAGTCATGATAGGAGCTCCGTCTGGCACTTCCTCAAGAGCAGTGAAGTTGAGCTTCCCTTGCCTGACTTGCACCTTCTGCTTTCTTCCCTTGTCTTGATTCGGTGCTGGCATCTGCCTCTGCTGGTTCCTGGGACAATTCTTGGCATAGTGGCCCACATTGCCACAAGTGAAACACTTGTTCCCATTGCCCTGGCGGAACTGCTGCTGCTGCGGAGGCTGATTGCTCCTTGGGGCGGGAGCTGGGTAGCGGTTGGGTGCCGGCTGCTGCTGCTGCTGAGGTGGCCTGATCACCCATCTGCCTGCCTGCTGCTGGAAACCCCTGCTCTGATTGTGAGAAACAATCCGGAACCTCTGAGCCTGAGCAGATGGCGCTGCCATTGGTGCCTTTCTCTTCTTCTCTGCCCGGTGAGCAACAATGCAATCCTCCTGGGAGATGGCCATATTGACCAACTCATTGAAGCTATCAGCCCGGACAGTGTTGAGTCGTTCCCGCAGTTTGGTATTGAGACCCCTGCGGAAGCGATCCCTCTTCTTCTCATCAGAATCAGCATGATACCCTGCATACTGGCATAAGTCATTGAAGGCTTGCGCATACTGCAGTACCGTGCGGGTTCCTTGATTGAGGGCCAGAAATTCATTCAGCTTCCGATCAAGAATGCCAGCTGGAATGTGGTGTCCTCTGAAGGCAGTCTTGAATTCCTCCCAAGATACCTCACGATCATCAGGGAGCATAGCACGGAAGTGATCCCACCAAGTCCGAGCAGATCCGCGAAGCTGCTGCGCGGCGAAGCGGGTCTTGGTAGCATCAGGGCAGTCTCCCGTGAGGAGGGGAAACTTGGACTCGACGACGCGAAGCCACACGTCGGCGTCCAACGGATCCTCTGCCTTGGCGAACAAGGGCGGCTGCGTGCTCAGAAACTCCTGGTATGTTGTAATACTCAAAATTTTAAATAAAAAAAAATATAGAGAGATCTTCTCATTTATGTGCCTTATTTGCATCATAAAAAGAGCACACATCTAATTGAGAGTGATTAATTAAAACCAATAATACCAAAATAAAAGAAAATGCATCATGTGGAGTTTACATGTTTGTGCATTAAATAAAACAATAAGGATAATAATAATAAGTTAATAATTTTTCAAAGTTGGATTAAACCCTAAATTTAAATTAGGGTTTGGAAATAAGAAAAGATAAAGGAGATGAATAATAAATAATATATATATATATAACTATCCATAGAATTTGTACCTCTAATATCACCAATATAATTTGTAATGATGAGCCACAAAAGTTTGAATTAAACTTGAATTCAAATTGGATTTGAAAATGGAGAAAAGAAATGGAAAAGAAAAGAATAAAACAAAACTAACCTAACTGGGCCACGACTCCATTTTTGGCCCATCTCCACTTTCTTTCTACTCCCCCACGGCCCACTTTTCTTTTTCCTGTCGCCGTGTCCCGCGCACTCATTCACTGACGAATGGGCCCTGGTGGCCAGTCCCCTTCCCTTTACCGTAGCGCTCGCATCACACTGGGTTGTAGGGCCATGCTGTCAGTTCGCCCCTTCCTTAACAACTTCGCCGTGCATGGCGGATGCACGCCGTTGACGCGGAATCCGGGGCGGGCGTCCCAACCGATCTTGTGGCGAGCATATGAGGCGGTGCTGAATCCCGTCCCTTCCTTCCCTTAGCCGTGCGACACCAAGTCACCGTGCAGAGTTAGGGAAGGGACCCGCCGCGACCACCATGGGGAGGGAGGAGAGAAAGGAATGTCGTCGGGGAGTTTGGCGCATACGGCCATTCAGGGTGCAAAGGCAGAGCTATGTGCTTCGCCGTGCGTCGTGGGGCAAGTTTGTTGCGGCGCCCAGAGTAAAGATCGACGGATAAGTGAGGAATTTCGTGTCGTCGTGCAAGCTCCGCCGCGCTGCGTGGACATCCACTTCTCCGTCCCGAATCACGGTAATAACCCCTCTAGTTGTTTCACTCTCTTCTAGGCCGCAAGTAGATTCCCTCGGATTCGTCTAGGAGGGCGCGGGGGTGTGGATCTGCGGGCGCCGGCGGTCTACGCCGCCGCGGGCAGGCTGTCCCGCCGTGGCCTGGGTCTTAAGGTTGAAGAAGTGCGCAGAGCCATTGATCAATAGATGAGCGGCTGGGATTAGAACACGGGGATACCGGTTCGCGGGGGCATTGCGGGCCGTCGGATGGAGATCGGACGATCGTGGTGAGGGGCGCAGTATACGTTGAGCGCGTTTTAATCTGAGCCATCCGCTCAGATCTGACGGCCAGTAGTTCACAATACCCCTTCGCGGGTCAATTTTTCTAAAGAGACCCCGAAGAAATCGCAAATCAACCCGCAATCCATATGGATGGTAGCCTGAGTCTGCGGGGTTTTTGTGTCGAGGTCCCTGCACTCTTTAGATATCTGTGTACAGTCCAGAGCCGTGTGATAATGGGAAAAAGGAATTTAAGAGATAGTTTTTAATATGAAAATAATTCCAGAATGGTATTTAATTCATAGAAAATTCATACTAAAACCTTTTTAATCCATTTCAGTCGTATTAATTTTGTTTTAATATTGTTCATCTCTTAGTAACACTGTTTTAGCATGAAACTCATAATAGAATTGCTCTCTTATTTAATCTTGTACAAAACACATAAAACCTTAGGAAATTCATAACTCCTCCGTTTTAACTCCGATTTGATCCGTTCAAGTTGCGTTAGTCTCGTAGCAACGTGTAGATCATTATTATGCAGTATATTCTTATGTTTGGTGTAATGTTAATTTTGTATATACCATGTTTGCTGGTATTGCTACGTCTAGCGCGAGGACACGTGTCATCTGAAAAGCAAGTTGGTACCTGGATTCTCAAGTGCCAGGCAAGTTGTGCCCTTGATCACTTCTTTTACCCATTCATGTTCTTATTATTCATAATGATCTGCATAGGATAATTTTGCTGGGACCCAATAGGATACCCTAGATTTGACTATCTTTATACCTTGCATCACCACTGGTTTTACTACTAAAGTTTTGGGTAGTACATGCTATTGCTTTATGTGGATTTGGGTATAGAGATATTCATCACTCATTGTTATACTATTTATTGTTATCTGTTTTATTATTCCTTGTTCATGTTAAGATCATTATGATAATGGGAACATGGAGAACCACCCGGGAAAACAGTGCTACCACAAGGGTGGAATGGGACGCCCTTGGCTGATTAACTAGGAAAGCTAGGGGAGGGCTACCTTACCCGAAAGGGGCAAGGGCAGTAGGGGAGAGGTCAGTGCGGGGAGGTCCCTGGTTGATTTTGCTGCGATGGCTATCAGCCAGGAACCCTTTACTGGATCTTCCCATAAACTGTAGCGGGTAGTCTGAAGCTAGTGGAACTTTGTAAAGGCCTCGTAGTGTTACCCTGCCTCGCCTCCTCGGTAGAGGTGTATGGGATTGGCCATCTCTTGGCAGATGGGTAACATGACTTGTGGGTAAAGATGCGCAACCTCTGCAGAGTGTAAAACTAGTATACTAGCCGTGCTCACGGTCATGAGCGGCTCGGACCCTCACATGATTAATTTATGGAACTTAAACTTAACCTGTCATTTCATTGCATTTGGGATTATTTTGTTATTACTTTTACTTATTATTACTATGGTTTGGTATTTACTTACACTTAGTAACTGCTAATAAAATTTTGACCAACTTATAAAAGCAATGCTCAGCCACAGCCTTTATTTTATTGATCAGCCTTACACTTCATGAACTCCCACCTTTGGTGAGTTCATGCCACATTATTCCCCACGACTTGTTGAGCTATGATCGTATGTGAGCTCACTCTTGCTGTCTCACACCCCCCCCCCACAGGAGAAGAACAGGTGGTTTCAAGTGGAGTCAAGTATCGAGGAGTTTGATCTGATCTAGGTGGCGTTTCTCAGTCGACATTGGCGCCGACGATCCTTAGTTCGATTTATGGTTATACTTTTATTTTGTAATAAGTCTTCCGCTATGTAACAATTACTCTGATGTTTTATGACATTTATCTCAATACACTCTGTTATTGTATATGTTGTCTTCTTGGCGCATGTATGAGATGCACCCGGCTTTGTTCTTTAAAACCGGGCGTTACAGAAGTGGTATCAGAGGAATGTTGACTGTAGGACGAAACCTAGATAGAAATGGACAAAACCCTTACCTACTTATCTTACTCTGATTCATTCTATACTTACCTTACTCTGATTCTTCCTATACTTATCTCATCTTGATCCTGTCTCACCTTTTGCTACTCTACTCTGATTATTCTTATCTTTTCTACTCTTAGACAAGATGGATTTCACACCTTGGAATCCCTACCCCTATGACATTTTTAAGAGATAGGGAACCTAAGACAAAAAAATGAAAACTATTTTCTCTATTAAAAATGTTGGTTGATTGTTCTGATGATCAATGCTTGATTTGCTTCTTTGATTGAATGAAACATTATAGACGGGCATCTTAGCATGTACCACCATAAGGTATTGTATTAGCTTTAGTAGGCGACACACTAATCTACTTAGCTAATAAATCCCCCGCAATAACATTCCTCGTAATTACTCGCCTTGTCTACAATTCTTCCTTTCTTACCCTGTATTTCTAACCTAGATTGGCTACCCCTATAGTGTTAGAAGAGAGCACTATAGACGTGATCCTTGGTATGTCATGGTTAAGAAAGGTAAAGGCAGTTTATACACTGTGCTAAAGGAACCGTAGAACTCACCAGTTCCAAAGGAGAAAGATTTGAAGTTGGAATTGCAGTAACTACTGCCACCAGACTAGCGACATTTTTAATAAATGGGAAGTTTGTTGGTGACAACATTCATGTGGTTAGAGATTTTTCGGATGCCTGTAGAAGAGTTAAAGGGACTGAAGAATCAGTGAACGGAATTACAAGAGGCTAGTTACTTACGTCCGAGTTCCTCACCTTGGGGAGCACCGGTGTTATTTGCGCAGAAGAAAGATGGATTGTAAGGGATGTGCGTGGATTAAAGGTCCCTTAATGATGTCACTGCGAAGAACAAGTTTCTGTTACCCCGCACTAAGGATTTATTTAATCGGATGAGAGGAGCCAGGGTACTCTCGAAGATCGACCTCCGATCGGGTTACCATCAGATGAAGATTGGACCATCAGATATTCCTAAGACGGCTTTTACGACTCGATATGGATTAAATGAGTTCATCGTTATGTCGTTTGGATTAACTAATGCACCAGCTTATTTTATGGATTTGATGAATAAGATGTTTTGGAGTATTTGGACAAATTCGTCGTGGTGTTCATCGACGATATTCTTATCTATTCTAAGAATGAGAGTGACCATGAAGAACATCTAAGGTTGGTGCTACAGAAGCTTTAAGATAATCAACTCTACGCTAAGTTTAGCAAGTGCGAGTTTTGGATGGACAAGGTGCCATTCCTTGGTCATATTATTTCTAATGGAGGAATAGCAGTGGATCCTGCTAAAGTGAAGGAGATTATGGAGTGGAGAGTGCCCACTATGGTTACGGAGGACCGAAGTTTCTTGGGACTTGCAGGATATTAATGGAGATTTATTGAAGGATTTTCTAAGATTGCTAAGCTTATGACCTCACTTTTGGAGAAGTAAAGAGAATTCAAGTGGGACGAGAAGTGCCAAGTATATACGGATCATAAGAGTTTGAAGTATATATTCACTCAGAAGGATCTCAACTTTAGGCAACGCTGTTGGTTGGAGCTTATTAAGGATTATGATTTGGAAATTCATTATCACCCGGGCAAGGCAAATTTGGTTACAGATGCCTTGAGTCGAAAGGAGCATGTTCATTTAGCTGTTGTTGCCCAGCTACTCGATGAGATTGTTGAGAGTTTCAGGAGACTTAACCTGGGGATAGTTACTCACGCTAAAGGAGTTATTATTGATGTGGAAACTAATTTGGAGCAAGAGATCCGCAAAGGACAAACTGGTGATGCTAAGATAAAAGAGATTAAGGATCTAATTACTGAAGGTCGAGTTCCGGAATTCACGGAAGATGAGCAGGGCACTGTATGGTTCAAGGACAGGATGTGTGTCCATGATATTGAAAGCCTCCGTGAGACTATTTTAAAGGAAGCCCATGACTCGGATTGTGTGTTTACATGGAGTACCAAAGAAGATCGTTTTGGATAAGAGGATCACAGTTTACCCCCAGAATTTTGGAAAAGTTTTCATGAGAATACGGATGCGAAGTTGAATTTTAGTTTGGCCTACCTCAGACTGATGGACTGACCGAAAGGACTAACCAAGTACTGGAAGATATGTTGAGAGCTTGTGCCCTTCAGCATGGTAGTAGTTGGGACAAGAGTCTACCTTATGCTGAGTTCTCATATAATAATAGTTATCAGGCCAGTCTGAAGATGTCACCTTTTGAAGCTTTATATGGGAGGAAGTGCAGGACTCCTCTATATTGGGATCAGACTGGAGAGAGACAGTTCTTTGGGCCTGAACTGATTCAAGAAGCAGAAGAACAAGTTCGTATAATTCGAGAAAATTTGAGAGTGGCTCGAACCAGGCAAAAGAGCTACGCAGATAACAGAATAAGATCACTGGAATTTGAGGAAAGAAACCATGTGTACCTCAAGGTGTCACCACTTCGTGGAATGAGGAGATTTAAAGTCAAGGGCAAGTAGTCCCCTCACTTTATTGGACCATTCAGAATTTGTAGGCAAGTTGGAGAGATGGTCTATCAACTCGATCTACCTGATAATCTATCGGATGTACATAATGTATTCCATGTGTCTCAACTTAAGAAGTGTCTCCGAGTCCCTGAAGAACAGTTACCAATGGAAGACCTTAGTGCTCAAGAGGATTTGACTTACACAGAGTATCCGATCAAGATTCTTGACACGTTGACTCGAGTTACAAGAAATAAGGTGATAAAGATGTGTAAAATACAATGGAGACACTATGGAGAAGATGAAGCAACTTGGGAAAGAGAAGAAGGGCTTCGCATAGATTTTCCCCACCTTTTCCCTCGTTCTTCTTAAATCTCGAGGACGAGATTATTTTAAGGGGGGTAGGATTTGTAATACTCAAAATTTTAAATAAAAAAAAATATAGAGAGATCTTCTCATTTATGTGCCTTATTTGCATCATAAAAAGAGCACACATCTAATTGAGAGTGATTAATTAAAACCAATAATACCAAAATAAAAGAAAATGCATCATGTGGAGTTTACATGTTTGTGCATTAAATAAAACAATAAGGATAATAATAATAAGTTAATAATTTTTCAAAGTTGGATTAAACCCTAAATTTAAATTAGGGTTTGGAAATAAGAAAAGATAAAGGAGATGAATAATAAATAATATATATATATATAACTATCCATAGAATTTGTACCTCTAATATCACCAATATAATTTGTAATGATGAGCCACAAAAGTTTGAATTAAACTTGAATTCAAATTGGATTTGAAAATGGAGAAAAGAAATGGAAAAGAAAAGAATAAAACAAAACTAACCTAACTGGGCCACGACTCCATTTTTGGCCCATCTCCACTTTCTTTCTACTCCCCCACGGCCCACTTTTCTTTTTCCTGTCGCCGTGTCCCGCGCACTCATTCACTGACGAATGGGCCCTGGTGGCCAGTCCCCTTCCCTTTACCGTAGCGCTCGCATCACACTGGGTTGTAGGGCCATGCTGTCAGTTCGCCCCTTCCTTAACAACTTCGCCGTGCATGGCGGATGCACGCCGTTGACGCGGAATCCGGGGCGGGCGTCCCAACCGATCTTGTGGCGAGCATATGAGGCGGTGCTGAATCCCGTCCCTTCCTTCCCTTAGCCGTGCGACACCAAGTCACCGTGCAGAGTTAGGGAAGGGACCCGCCGCGACCACCATGGGGAGGGAGGAGAGAAAGGAATGTCGTCGGGGAGTTTGGCGCATACGGCCATTCAGGGTGCAAAGGCAGAGCTATGTGCTTCGCCGTGCGTCGTGGGGCAAGTTTGTTGCGGCGCCCAGAGTAAAGATCGACGGATAAGTGAGGAATTTCGTGTCGTCGTGCAAGCTCCGCCGCGCTGCGTGGACATCCACTTCTCCGTCCCGAATCACGGTAATAACCCCTCTAGTTGTTTCACTCTCTTCTAGGCCGCAAGTAGATTCCCTCGGATTCGTCTAGGAGGGCGCGGGGGTGTGGATCTGCGGGCGCCGGCGGTCTACGCCGCCGCGGGCAGGCTGTCCCGCCGTGGCCTGGGTCTTAAGGTTGAAGAAGTGCGCAGAGCCATTGATCAATAGATGAGCGGCTGGGATTAGAACACGGGGATACCGGTTCGCGGGGGCATTGCGGGCCGTCGGATGGAGATCGGACGATCGTGGTGAGGGGCGCAGTATACGTTGAGCGCGTTTTAATCTGAGCCATCCGCTCAGATCTGACGGCCAGTAGTTCACAATACCCCTTCGCGGGTCAATTTTTCTAAAGAGACCCCGAAGAAATCGCAAATCAACCCGCAATCCATATGGATGGTAGCCTGAGTCTGCGGGGTTTTTGTGTCGAGGTCCCTGCACTCTTTAGATATCTGTGTACAGTCCAGAGCCGTGTGATAATGGGAAAAAGGAATTTAAGAGATAGTTTTTAATATGAAAATAATTCCAGAATGGTATTTAATTCATAGAAAATTCATACTAAAACCTTTTTAATCCATTTCAGTCGTATTAATTTTGTTTTAATATTGTTCATCTCTTAGTAACACTGTTTTAGCATGAAACTCATAATAGAATTGCTCTCTTATTTAATCTTGTACAAAACACATAAAACCTTAGGAAATTCATAACTCCTCCGTTTTAACTCCGATTTGATCCGTTCAAGTTGCGTTAGTCTCGTAGCAACGTGTAGATCATTATTATGCAGTATATTCTTATGTTTGGTGTAATGTTAATTTTGTATATACCATGTTTGCTGGTATTGCTACGTCTAGCGCGAGGACACGTGTCATCTGAAAAGCAAGTTGGTACCTGGATTCTCAAGTGCCAGGCAAGTTGTGCCCTTGATCACTTCTTTTACCCATTCATGTTCTTATTATTCATAATGATCTGCATAGGATAATTTTGCTGGGACCCAATAGGATACCCTAGATTTGACTATCTTTATACCTTGCATCACCACTGGTTTTACTACTAAAGTTTTGGGTAGTACATGCTATTGCTTTATGTGGATTTGGGTATAGAGATATTCATCACTCATTGTTATACTATTTATTGTTATCTGTTTTATTATTCCTTGTTCATGTTAAGATCATTATGATAATGGGAACATGGAGAACCACCCGGGAAAACAGTGCTACCACAAGGGTGGAATGGGACGCCCTTGGCTGATTAACTAGGAAAGCTAGGGGAGGGCTACCTTACCCGAAAGGGGCAAGGGCAGTAGGGGAGAGGTCAGTGCGGGGAGGTCCCTGGTTGATTTTGCTGCGATGGCTATCAGCCAGGAACCCTTTACTGGATCTTCCCATAAACTGTAGCGGGTAGTCTGAAGCTAGTGGAACTTTGTAAAGGCCTCGTAGTGTTACCCTGCCTCGCCTCCTCGGTAGAGGTGTATGGGATTGGCCATCTCTTGGCAGATGGGTAACATGACTTGTGGGTAAAGATGCGCAACCTCTGCAGAGTGTAAAACTAGTATACTAGCCGTGCTCACGGTCATGAGCGGCTCGGACCCTCACATGATTAATTTATGGAACTTAAACTTAACCTGTCATTTCATTGCATTTGGGATTATTTTGTTATTACTTTTACTTATTATTACTATGGTTTGGTATTTACTTACACTTAGTAACTGCTAATAAAATTTTGACCAACTTATAAAAGCAATGCTCAGCCACAGCCTTTATTTTATTGATCAGCCTTACACTTCATGAACTCCCACCTTTGGTGAGTTCATGCCACATTATTCCCCACGACTTGTTGAGCTATGATCGTATGTGAGCTCACTCTTGCTGTCTCACACCCCCCCCCCACAGGAGAAGAACAGGTGGTTTCAAGTGGAGTCAAGTATCGAGGAGTTTGATCTGATCTAGGTGGCGTTTCTCAGTCGACATTGGCGCCGACGATCCTTAGTTCGATTTATGGTTATACTTTTATTTTGTAATAAGTCTTCCGCTATGTAACAATTACTCTGATGTTTTATGACATTTATCTCAATACACTCTGTTATTGTATATGTTGTCTTCTTGGCGCATGTATGAGATGCACCCGGCTTTGTTCTTTAAAACCGGGCGTTACAGAAGTGGTATCAGAGGAATGTTGACTGTAGGACGAAACCTAGATAGAAATGGACAAAACCCTTACCTACTTATCTTACTCTGATTCATTCTATACTTACCTTACTCTGATTCTTCCTATACTTATCTCATCTTGATCCTGTCTCACCTTTTGCTACTCTACTCTGATTATTCTTATCTTTTCTACTCTTAGACAAGATGGATTTCACACCTTGGAATCCCTACCCCTATGACATTTTTAAGAGATAGGGAACCTAAGACAAAAAAATGAAAACTATTTTCTCTATTAAAAATGTTGGTTGATTGTTCTGATGATCAATGCTTGATTTGCTTCTTTGATTGAATGAAACATTATAGACGGGCATCTTAGCATGTACCACCATAAGGTATTGTATTAGCTTTAGTAGGCGACACACTAATCTACTTAGCTAATAAATCCCCCGCAATAACATTCCTCGTAATTACTCGCCTTGTCTACAATTCTTCCTTTCTTACCCTGTATTTCTAACCTAGATTGGCTACCCCTATAGTGTTAGAAGAGAGCACTATAGACGTGATCCTTGGTATGTCATGGTTAAGAAAGGTAAAGGCAGTTTATACACTGTGCTAAAGGAACCGTAGAACTCACCAGTTCCAAAGGAGAAAGATTTGAAGTTGGAATTGCAGTAACTACTGCCACCAGACTAGCGACATTTTTAATAAATGGGAAGTTTGTTGGTGACAACATTCATGTGGTTAGAGATTTTTCGGATGCCTGTAGAAGAGTTAAAGGGACTGAAGAATCAGTGAACGGAATTACAAGAGGCTAGTTACTTACGTCCGAGTTCCTCACCTTGGGGAGCACCGGTGTTATTTGCGCAGAAGAAAGATGGATTGTAAGGGATGTGCGTGGATTAAAGGTCCCTTAATGATGTCACTGCGAAGAACAAGTTTCTGTTACCCCGCACTAAGGATTTATTTAATCGGATGAGAGGAGCCAGGGTACTCTCGAAGATCGACCTCCGATCGGGTTACCATCAGATGAAGATTGGACCATCAGATATTCCTAAGACGGCTTTTACGACTCGATATGGATTAAATGAGTTCATCGTTATGTCGTTTGGATTAACTAATGCACCAGCTTATTTTATGGATTTGATGAATAAGATGTTTTGGAGTATTTGGACAAATTCGTCGTGGTGTTCATCGACGATATTCTTATCTATTCTAAGAATGAGAGTGACCATGAAGAACATCTAAGGTTGGTGCTACAGAAGCTTTAAGATAATCAACTCTACGCTAAGTTTAGCAAGTGCGAGTTTTGGATGGACAAGGTGCCATTCCTTGGTCATATTATTTCTAATGGAGGAATAGCAGTGGATCCTGCTAAAGTGAAGGAGATTATGGAGTGGAGAGTGCCCACTATGGTTACGGAGGACCGAAGTTTCTTGGGACTTGCAGGATATTAATGGAGATTTATTGAAGGATTTTCTAAGATTGCTAAGCTTATGACCTCACTTTTGGAGAAGTAAAGAGAATTCAAGTGGGACGAGAAGTGCCAAGTATATACGGATCATAAGAGTTTGAAGTATATATTCACTCAGAAGGATCTCAACTTTAGGCAACGCTGTTGGTTGGAGCTTATTAAGGATTATGATTTGGAAATTCATTATCACCCGGGCAAGGCAAATTTGGTTACAGATGCCTTGAGTCGAAAGGAGCATGTTCATTTAGCTGTTGTTGCCCAGCTACTCGATGAGATTGTTGAGAGTTTCAGGAGACTTAACCTGGGGATAGTTACTCACGCTAAAGGAGTTATTATTGATGTGGAAACTAATTTGGAGCAAGAGATCCGCAAAGGACAAACTGGTGATGCTAAGATAAAAGAGATTAAGGATCTAATTACTGAAGGTCGAGTTCCGGAATTCACGGAAGATGAGCAGGGCACTGTATGGTTCAAGGACAGGATGTGTGTCCATGATATTGAAAGCCTCCGTGAGACTATTTTAAAGGAAGCCCATGACTCGGATTGTGTGTTTACATGGAGTACCAAAGAAGATCGTTTTGGATAAGAGGATCACAGTTTACCCCCAGAATTTTGGAAAAGTTTTCATGAGAATACGGATGCGAAGTTGAATTTTAGTTTGGCCTACCTCAGACTGATGGACTGACCGAAAGGACTAACCAAGTACTGGAAGATATGTTGAGAGCTTGTGCCCTTCAGCATGGTAGTAGTTGGGACAAGAGTCTACCTTATGCTGAGTTCTCATATAATAATAGTTATCAGGCCAGTCTGAAGATGTCACCTTTTGAAGCTTTATATGGGAGGAAGTGCAGGACTCCTCTATATTGGGATCAGACTGGAGAGAGACAGTTCTTTGGGCCTGAACTGATTCAAGAAGCAGAAGAACAAGTTCGTATAATTCGAGAAAATTTGAGAGTGGCTCAAACCAGGCAAAAGAGCTACGCAGATAACAGAATAAGATCACTGGAATTTGAGGAAAGAAACCATGTGTACCTCAAGGTGTCACCACTTCGTGGAATGAGGAGATTTAAAGTCAAGGGCAAGTAGTCCCCTCACTTTATTGGACCATTCAGAATTTGTAGGCAAGTTGGAGAGATGGTCTATCAACTCGATCTACCTGATAATCTATCGGATGTACATAATGTATTCCATGTGTCTCAACTTAAGAAGTGTCTCCGAGTCCCTGAAGAACAGTTACCAATGGAAGACCTTAGTGCTCAAGAGGATTTGACTTACACAGAGTATCCGATCAAGATTCTTGACACGTTGACTCGAGTTACAAGAAATAAGGTGATAAAGATGTGTAAAATACAATGGAGACACTATGGAGAAGATGAAGCAACTTGGGAAAGAGAAGAAGGGCTTCGCATAGATTTTCCCCACCTTTTCCCTCGTTCTTCTTAAATCTCGAGGACGAGATTATTTTAAGGGGGGTAGGATTTGTAATACTCAAAATTTTAAATAAAAAAAAATATAGAGAGATCTTCTCATTTATGTGCCTTATTTGCATCATAAAAAGAGCACACATCTAATTGAGAGTGATTAATTAAAACCAATAATACCAAAATAAAAGAAAATGCATCATGTGGAGTTTACATGTTTGTGCATTAAATAAAACAATAAGGATAATAATAATAAGTTAATAATTTTTCAAAGTTGGATTAAACCCTAAATTTAAATTAGGGTTTGGAAATAAGAAAAGATAAAGGAGATGAATAATAAATAATATATATATATATAACTATCCATAGAATTTGTACCTCTAATATCACCAATATAATTTGTAATGATGAGCCACAAAAGTTTGAATTAAACTTGAATTCAAATTGGATTTGAAAATGGAGAAAAGAAATGGAAAAGAAAAGAATAAAACAAAACTAACCTAACTGGGCCACGACTCCATTTTTGGCCCATCTCCACTTTCTTTCTACTCCCCCACGGCCCACTTTTCTTTTTCCTGTCGCCGTGTCCCGCGCACTCATTCACTGACGAATGGGCCCTGGTGGCCAGTCCCCTTCCCTTTACCGTAGCGCTCGCATCACACTGGGTTGTAGGGCCATGCTGTCAGTTCGCCCCTTCCTTAACAACTTCGCCGTGCATGGCGGATGCACGCCGTTGACGCGGAATCCGGGGCGGGCGTCCCAACCGATCTTGTGGCGAGCATATGAGGCGGTGCTGAATCCCGTCCCTTCCTTCCCTTAGCCGTGCGACACCAAGTCACCGTGCAGAGTTAGGGAAGGGACCCGCCGCGACCACCATGGGGAGGGAGGAGAGAAAGGAATGTCGTCGGGGAGTTTGGCGCATACGGCCATTCAGGGTGCAAAGGCAGAGCTATGTGCTTCGCCGTGCGTCGTGGGGCAAGTTTGTTGCGGCGCCCAGAGTAAAGATCGACGGATAAGTGAGGAATTTCGTGTCGTCGTGCAAGCTCCGCCGCGCTGCGTGGACATCCACTTCTCCGTCCCGAATCACGGTAATAACCCCTCTAGTTGTTTCACTCTCTTCTAGGCCGCAAGTAGATTCCCTCGGATTCGTCTAGGAGGGCGCGGGGGTGTGGATCTGCGGGCGCCGGCGGTCTACGCCGCCGCGGGCAGGCTGTCCCGCCGTGGCCTGGGTCTTAAGGTTGAAGAAGTGCGCAGAGCCATTGATCAATAGATGAGCGGCTGGGATTAGAACACGGGGATACCGGTTCGCGGGGGCATTGCGGGCCGTCGGATGGAGATCGGACGATCGTGGTGAGGGGCGCAGTATACGTTGAGCGCGTTTTAATCTGAGCCATCCGCTCAGATCTGACGGCCAGTAGTTCACAATACCCCTTCGCGGGTCAATTTTTCTAAAGAGACCCCGAAGAAATCGCAAATCAACCCGCAATCCATATGGATGGTAGCCTGAGTCTGCGGGGTTTTTGTGTCGAGGTCCCTGCACTCTTTAGATATCTGTGTACAGTCCAGAGCCGTGTGATAATGGGAAAAAGGAATTTAAGAGATAGTTTTTAATATGAAAATAATTCCAGAATGGTATTTAATTCATAGAAAATTCATACTAAAACCTTTTTAATCCATTTCAGTCGTATTAATTTTGTTTTAATATTGTTCATCTCTTAGTAACACTGTTTTAGCATGAAACTCATAATAGAATTGCTCTCTTATTTAATCTTGTACAAAACACATAAAACCTTAGGAAATTCATAACTCCTCCGTTTTAACTCCGATTTGATCCGTTCAAGTTGCGTTAGTCTCGTAGCAACGTGTAGATCATTATTATGCAGTATATTCTTATGTTTGGTGTAATGTTAATTTTGTATATACCATGTTTGCTGGTATTGCTACGTCTAGCGCGAGGACACGTGTCATCTGAAAAGCAAGTTGGTACCTGGATTCTCAAGTGCCAGGCAAGTTGTGCCCTTGATCACTTCTTTTACCCATTCATGTTCTTATTATTCATAATGATCTGCATAGGATAATTTTGCTGGGACCCAATAGGATACCCTAGATTTGACTATCTTTATACCTTGCATCACCACTGGTTTTACTACTAAAGTTTTGGGTAGTACATGCTATTGCTTTATGTGGATTTGGGTATAGAGATATTCATCACTCATTGTTATACTATTTATTGTTATCTGTTTTATTATTCCTTGTTCATGTTAAGATCATTATGATAATGGGAACATGGAGAACCACCCGGGAAAACAGTGCTACCACAAGGGTGGAATGGGACGCCCTTGGCTGATTAACTAGGAAAGCTAGGGGAGGGCTACCTTACCCGAAAGGGGCAAGGGCAGTAGGGGAGAGGTCAGTGCGGGGAGGTCCCTGGTTGATTTTGCTGCGATGGCTATCAGCCAGGAACCCTTTACTGGATCTTCCCATAAACTGTAGCGGGTAGTCTGAAGCTAGTGGAACTTTGTAAAGGCCTCGTAGTGTTACCCTGCCTCGCCTCCTCGGTAGAGGTGTATGGGATTGGCCATCTCTTGGCAGATGGGTAACATGACTTGTGGGTAAAGATGCGCAACCTCTGCAGAGTGTAAAACTAGTATACTAGCCGTGCTCACGGTCATGAGCGGCTCGGACCCTCACATGATTAATTTATGGAACTTAAACTTAACCTGTCATTTCATTGCATTTGGGATTATTTTGTTATTACTTTTACTTATTATTACTATGGTTTGGTATTTACTTACACTTAGTAACTGCTAATAAAATTTTGACCAACTTATAAAAGCAATGCTCAGCCACAGCCTTTATTTTATTGATCAGCCTTACACTTCATGAACTCCCACCTTTGGTGAGTTCATGCCACATTATTCCCCACGACTTGTTGAGCTATGATCGTATGTGAGCTCACTCTTGCTGTCTCACACCCCCCCCCACAGGAGAAGAACAGGTGGTTTCAAGTGGAGTCAAGTATCGAGGAGTTTGATCTGATCTAGGTGGCGTTTCTCAGTCGACATTGGCGCCGACGATCCTTAGTTCGATTTATGGTTATACTTTTATTTTGTAATAAGTCTTCCGCTATGTAACAATTACTCTGATGTTTTATGACATTTATCTCAATACACTCTGTTATTGTATATGTTGTCTTCTTGGCGCATGTATGAGATGCACCCGGCTTTGTTCTTTAAAACCGGGCGTTACATATGTTGCCATAGCCGGAGGTCGCTGAGGCTGGCCTCCACCATGCTGCTGGGGGTGGGGCTGGCGCTGCAAGAGCTGTCGCTGAATCTCATTCTGCTGGGCCATCAGCTCCTGCACTGTGGGAGCTGGGGGAGGTGGCGGGGGAACCTGCTCGTTCTGCCCGCGACGCTGCCTAGTTGCCATCTGAAAACAGAGATTGTCGCCATTGTTATCCCAACTCACAATTTCGAACGGCAAAATATCATTTCATATGGAAGGAAAAATGCCATAATCATAATATTAGGTTCGAAATGAAGATAACATGGTGACAAATATCCCACAGATTTCAAAAGTTCACAGGGTTACATTAATCAGGGGAAGGTACCCACAAGCCTAGTCCAAAATGTGATACTACTAAGCTCGCATAGGTTTCTATCCACCTAAAAATGTCGAAGCGACTGCTTAACCCTGAGCGGTGGAAGCGACACTGGATACGGGTGAAGGGGGCATCGCGGAGGTAGTCCCATTGGCACCAGGGGCTGGTCCTAGCTCCTCGGGAGCCTCTTCTCCCTCGCTTCCTGCTTCATTGGCCTCCATCTCCAGGTGGTGCATGTCCAAGTGGTCATTTGCTTCCTCGAGTTCCCTCTGCACATCGTGAAGTTGGTTCTCCAAGACATCAATAGTGTTGTCTCGGATCTCCACTTGCTGCTCCAGGGTAGCGATACGCTGGTTCAGCCTCTCCACCTGCAGATCCTTCTCCACCAACTCTGTGGATAGGTCAACCACAAAATCCTCCCGACTGTCGAGAGTGAGCTTGGCAGTCCGAGCGGTGTTAGCAAGAAGTGTCATAGCATCGCTCTGAAGGGCCTGAAGGCGGTACAGCGCACTCATGCACTGAACAGTGACCCTCCCAACCAAGTCAGGATACATGGCCCACACGTCCTTCACATGGCTCACGCGGTTACACCACATGGGATCATCCTTCCTCTCAGCAGGGAAGAGCCCCAAAGGGTGCATCACCATCTCCAGGGGATGGTAGCCACAGAAAGTCGTCAGAGCCTTCATGGCTGCTGCCTCCACGGTGTCGTCCGTCCTGAGTCCAATCGTCTCAGAGTCAAGAGAACGCCAACCCGGCTGAAGGGGATGAGCCTCCAAAGTCAGCCAGACCCGACAACGAGGTACCCGATGCTCCTCATACAACTGCACTGTGTACAAAGGGGGCGTAGGGTAACCGGCGGAGTTAAGCATTTCCCACAAGATGGAAGGAAAGCCATCGCGAGAAAGGAAGTCAGAACTGAAACGAGAGTCTCCTCCACTAGCGGGGGTGGGTGAATTCATCTGCGGAAGGGAATCAAAGATAAAGATTATGGTGGAAGAAAAAGAAAAAGAGAGCCCGAATGGTTTTAAGGAAAAAGGGGTTAGCTCAAATTTTAATTCCTCTTCATGTTTTATAATGCATGCATGCTGGAAGAAACGTTGCCTCTCAAAAAGAAAATAGGGTGCCTATTTAGGGCATCCTAAAATATAAATATTGGCCCACGGGGCCTAATTAATTAGCCACCTATTTCCCTCTATGCCTAAGGCCTTTCGTCCTAGGTCTAGCGGTCTAGTCCTGACGATCCTTAGCAGTTTCTAAGCAAGTTTTAGGTTTTGAAAATTGGTATTCATGGTTTATTGTCCTTCTCTGTGGTGGAATTTGCTCCGATACCAGCTGTGGCAGAACCACCCGAATTATTCCAGCTTAAGTGCCTAAGTCATGCCTCAAGGGCCGTGACACACTTAAATCGGAATAACCCGTCGGTCCTTCAGATCTAGTCTGATAGAGCCACTTAACCAGGATCAAATTCCACAATCTCACTCGAAGGTGAGTCACAGAAGAATTACAATAAAACAGGAATCCTCAAATTAAGTACTGAATTATTACATAAATCGGAGTTTTGGAGTAGCAAATAAAGTTCATAATGTAAAGTGCAGCGGATAATCGATGTCGTCGGTAATGAGGAAATGGGCAAGGCCTAGCCCACTACTCCTCATGCTCCTCTCCTGCCGGAGCAACATCCCACTCGACCGTCCAACCCGGTGGCAGGGTGGTAGGCCAAGTCACACCATCAATTAAATCCTGCATGGTACCTGCAAAAATGGTGCCACAAGCAAGGCTGAGTATACTAATACTCAGCTAGACTTACCCGGTGTGAGGAGTCTACTCCTCTACCTCTAGACTATGCAGCTGTTTGGCTGAGGGGTTTGGTTTGCCAAAAGCACTAGCTGTTTCTAAAATCATCTTTTAGCTTTTCAATTTCTACCATCATTATCTTAACTAGATTTGCTCCTTCTAAGCATACATGGTAACGATCAATTAATTCAATCAACAAGTTATCTCATGTAACCACATTTCACTTCTTACTCGATGCAGTACAAGGAATCAAGCAGTCTCATTAGCTGCGAGAAGCAGACGATTCGAATCGAGTTTTTAAACCTTGCAAGGTAAACCTAAACACACGGCATGTCAGGGTACTCCGACCCTACACATGACAACTGTCCCCATTGATTCCCCGTTCGCGTCCAGGCCTCACCGCCCTGGCATACAATGCTCCACTGACCCCGGCTGCCGCCGTGCAGTGACCGCGCTTGTACCCACCATAGCTAGCATGGGAGAACCAGTCTCAGGTCGCATGAGGGATAAAGTCCGCGCCCGGCTTCACTCAGGTACTAGGTTTACCGGTTACCATTTTTCCCGGCATGTGTTTAGTACGTTCAAAAGCTTGACTCAGGTATCCACACATTAATCCTTAATTCATTTTTCCCGTCTCATGGACAAGGCATCCTCCCTGGATCCAAGTCCATAGACCAACATATATCCCATTATCAAGATGAATACAATCAATTCCTGACCTCGCGCGAGTGCTAGAAAAATCACTCGACTTCTACCGAGATCCTGATTAGCAAGCAGCTACTCGGCCTAACATACTAGTATTCATCTCAAAAGGAATCCTAAGTTCATGCAACTAGAGGTTTCAAGCAACTCCTACACTTAAGTGCACATTACAAACCTACAAACATTAAGTGTAGTAAAATAGCATATATAAACGGTTATGCATAAAACCGGGGCTTGCCTTCAGTTGCTGGGGCTGCGGGGAGATCCTCAATGGCAGTCTCTGAAGCCTGCTCCTGGTCCTCCTCTTGGACAGGTCCTTGCTCGGGGATGAGCACGTACTCTCCGTCGGCAAGATTACAATCTAATGAATGCAATGCGTAAGATATATGCATGATATGATATGTGCTTCTAGAAATCACAACTTAAAAGGTGTATGATCTTTCTTGAGTTAAACAAAGTTAACTTTACTTATGCAAGACCCTTGGGTGGTATACTTGGTAAACTAGTTCAAATTTAGCTAAGGTAAATGGTAGGTTTACTTTTGGGGTTCCACTGAATTCTTTTTAAGTCTTTTAGGGACAAATGATAAGTACTCAAGTTAGACTTATTGAAGTGGGGTTTATTTCTTCTTTCCTTTTCTTTTATTCTCATTAATGTTTTGGAGTAGGTTTGAACTACAAGTTGCTTTTATAAAATTCTAAAAATTCTGTAAAAATTACAGTGGCTTGCTACTGGTGTGTGTTTCTCTTTCTTAAAATTTGGGGATCAGAAAGTGAATAGTTTTCTCTTCACAAAATTGCTAAATTCTAAGGTAGAAGGGGTGCTTTGAACTACAACTACTATTTAACAGTGGGTAATTCTTCAGAACTTATTTTTGCTGGCTTTTAGGTGTTATAACATGACTTGACACAAATTTCTAGTTATCAATACCTCTTAATTATTTTCCTATGGTTTTCTCAAGTTTCTAGCCAAATAGGTGCTTGCTACTACCACTATATTTGAAAATATCAAACAACAGAGTTCTTATTTTTCTTAGTTATTGTTTTGTGCAAGAGCAATCATTCTGAAGTTTGGCATCTTTTTGCTTAAGGGAAGGGGGTGGTATGCATTATCTGAATTAAATGGCTTTTCTCTTAAATCATTAGCAATTGGTAAGAGTTTGCCTCCTTTTCATGGGTTTGCATTTTTCTCTGGTAGTTCACCTCCTTATAGACTTAGCTAATTTTTGGTTGCCCATTATCACAATATTTGAGGTTGTTCAAGAATTATTGGGAAAATGCCTTATTTTCATCATGTATTTATTTCCCTTACTTAAAAAGTTGGGCTGAGGTGCTCTGTATTTTTGTAGTGGGGTTCTGGTGGTTATAAGTCCACTGGATTTTTGTTAAGCATTTTGGTTATAGTTTTGTCTCTTTAATAATTGATTTTCAGTCTCATGTAGGCTAAACAAATCATTTTAATTTAACCTTGATTCGAATTAATGATCTCTGTATTTTTCCTAAGTTCTCTGTTACATAAGTAAACTAGGAAAAATAATATTAATCACTGTTCATTAATTTCTGATACCCTTCTGATTTTCTCTAAGTTTTGGACAAAACATCATTAAATGAAGAACTACATCATAATTTCTAAGGCTGGGGTTCCTATTATTTTTAAACAGTGTCTAAATAGGGTATAAACATCTACAAATTTTCTTAAGTCTAGCACAGAAGAAAAACTAATTTTCCTTGATTAAATAAGGTTTAGTGGGTTTCTGTTTTTAATTTTAAACTCTAAAATTTTGAACAGAAGGCATAGGGTTTACTATTTTTAAATGATAGATTATAATATACAGAGGCTAGCAAAATTGGTTTGACATTTTTTGATTAAGAATTTATCAAGTTGTGAATTTTACAAGTTCCCTGGTTATTTAAAAAGAATATCAGAATCAGTTTAAATGAAAATCTACTTTGCACTGGGGTCCCTGGCGGTTTTCTAAGTTTTTCCTCGCAAATCAGTCCTTAGGCTACTATTCACCAGAGTCTCTGACATTACAGAAAACCCCTCGGGTTCTTCATCTCCTAACCCGAGGTCCTTAGTTTAACGTAAAACAGTAGCCGCGGCGGGGAAAAGGGCGGAGGGGCTTACCGGCGGCGAGACTGGT
Organism: Zea luxurians; assembly: GCA_029449295.1. NCBI lineage: Eukaryota > Viridiplantae > Streptophyta > Magnoliopsida > Poales > Poaceae > Zea > Zea luxurians. The sequence continues at coordinate 177,096,935 of JAOPSE010000004.1, read as the reverse complement.
CCGGTGAAGGGGTCGAGGATGAAGGGGAGGTCCTGGGGATCACAACGGTGTGCGGAACGCCGTCGGAGATGGTCGGAGTCGGTCGGTCCACGCGCGCAGGCGGGGATGCTCGTCGGCGGCGAGGAGACCGGCCTAGTCACGGCGAGATAGTTCAATCAAATGGGTCAGGGAGGTCCACGGGATGCCAGAGAAGACATGAGCGAGAGGAATTGGGCGGAGACTCACTGGATAGCCCGGTCCACGCGCGGCGGCGGAAGACCGAAGTCCGGTGAAGTCGATCTCGGGCCTCCGGTGAAGTCCGGCTGGGTCCGAGGGCTTGGCAAGCTTCACGGGCTACTGGTGGAGCTAGCCGAAGCACTGGCTTGACTTGAGGATGGCTGGAGGGAGCTGGCCACGGTGGCCGAAGCTCGGGCGGCAATGGCGGGCGGAAATCAAGCTCGCCGGAGCTAAGGAAAGCGGCTGGCCGACGAGGGTGAGTGCGGGGCGAAGTGAGGCGCGCCTGGGAAGGCTTTATAGGCGCGGGCGGGCACGGCCGAGGGCGTGAGCGCGCGGTGGACTTGACCGAACGCCGGGGAGCGCGCGCGCGGGGGTTGGGCGAGCTCTGGCGTGCCGACCAGGGTCGAACACGTGTGAGCACGCGTTCTGCCCAAGCTCTGGCGCGTGTAGTCGCTCATCCGAGCCTGCTCTCGCCTTGGTCAATGCACAAAACCTCTTCCCCTCCCTACAAGCTACCAATCTTGTGTGGAGGTCATAGGATTTTGCCTACTGGTTGCAGAGATATGGAGCCAGGAAATCTGGTCTGTCTCCCTGCGCAAATCCGAGGCAAATCCAAGGTTTAGTCATGTCTTGGGCTCGCGTCCCAATGCCATCTTCTGGCACACGACAGAGGGGTTAGTTAGGCACATTTTTGTCAATGGGGCCATTAGGATTTGAGTTAGGGATCAAGGTGAACATCCCTGATCTTTGGCTCAAGGTCTGAATTTCAGAAATCTGAATTTCAGAATTCTCATTAAGTCCACACATGGAAAGCTTGATTTGGGGTTTTATTTGAGTTATTTTGGCTAAGCTTTCTCAACCTTTCTTGTTGCCCATTAAATATACTTCAATTTTTATAATTGGCTCAACTCAAAATTTTAAACTTTTCACTCCCTTTTTCTCATTGTTTTGAATTTTGCTCATGGGGCTCATTTAGGATTTTTTTAAACTAGGGTTGCATAATCTTATCTTTTAAAGGACTCAATTGCTTTGATCATGACACTTTTAAGTATATACTTGGTGACTTCATCATTACTTAAGTTATTTTGATGCTCATGCTTACTTTGGTTCACATAAAATGATGGCTCTTGGTTTGGCTTTTTGAGAAAAACCCTGAGTGACACTGGGGTGTCACAGCGGCGGGCTGACAGGCGGGGCCCAATTGGCAGGGAGGCGGGGCGCGGGGGAAACGGCTCTGGGCCGTTGGATCTCAGGCGAACGGCTAGGGTTGGGCTCGGCCTAATTGAAACGGGGCCGTGCGATCTGGGATGGACGGCGGGGATCGGGTGGCCGGCCTTGGCCTTTCCTACGGCTAGCAGAGGCGGCGGCGCTCGTCTCCACGGCGGAGAACTCGCCGGAGACGAGGGGCGCGGGCGCTCTGCGGGTCTTTGGGGTGACCTGAGCGGCCGGGAAGGTTGGGGAGGGCGCGGGGAATCGTCCGGTGGGGGCTAGGTCGGGGTAGGGGCACCGGAGGGGGGCGGTCCACGGCGAGGCGGCTCGGCGGCGGCGCTATGGGACTCCGGCGAGCAATTAAGCACAGCAGGGAGCAATACAAAGGTCGGGAGGGGGCGGGAGAGGTTCCTTACCTCAAGGCGGGCTCCGGCGACTCCTCGGTGGCGGCAATGGCGCGACGACGGCCCGGGTCGGCGGTGGCGGACCTCCGCGGCTGCACGGAGGACGGCGGGTGAGCGCGGGCAGAGGGAAATAGGGAGGGGGAGGGGAAATTGGAGCGCGTCCCGGGTTGCGGACGTCGGGGCGGAGCTCACCGTGGCTGAGGGCACGGCGGAGCTCCAACGGCGACGGGAAACGAGCTCGGGACGGTGGCGGTTCGTGGCGACGGCGCTCTAGCGTGCGCGCAGCAAGGGGGAGGTGTGGGAGGGGTCTGTTGGTGCGCAAATGAGGGAGGGAGAGAGAGCGAGTGGGGTTCTGGGCCCAAGTGGCTGGGGCGGGGCGGTTGCGAGCTCCACGCGCGACGTGGGCACGGAGATCGCGGCAACGCGCAGCTCGGGCGGCGGTTACGCGGGGAAGACGGGGCTGACAGGCCGGGCCCGCGAGCAGAGAGAGAGGGGAAAGCGGGTGCGGGCGCGGGGAAGATGGCCACGCTGACGGGCGGGCCCGCTAGGGCAGAGAGAGCGGGGGGGAGAGGCGCGCGCGCGGGATTGGGCCGGCTGGGCCGAAAGGCCGAGGGGGGGCAGGGTTGGGCTTCTTTCCCTTTTTCTTTTATTCTGGTATTTGTTTTCTCTTTTCTTTTTATTTTCTCTATTTGATTCAAATTCAAATAAGCCACAAATTCAAATTAGACTTTCTAAGAATTATGCACCAAACAAAAGTGAAATCTAGGGTTCAACATGATGCAACAATTCATACTCCCTTGGAGTTTGAGCTAATAGACTATAATTACAAATAAAATAACCACTTTTCTCCTATAGAAATGAGAAAGAGAAGATTGGGGAAGGATGAGAAAAGGGAAGTAACACCTGAATTTGTGAATATGAGCAAAGAAATTTTATACCCCCAAATTCAGGGTGTTACAAACCTATCCCCCTTAAAAGAATCTCGCCCCGAGATTCAGGGTTGGTCAGCAAAGAGTTCAGGGTATTTGGCCTTCAGATCATCTTCTCGTTCCTAGGTTGCTTCTTCCTCGGAGTGGTGACCCCATCTGACTTTGCACATTCTGATGGTGTTCCTCCGGGTGACTCTGTCTGCAAACTCCAGAATCTGCGTTGGCTTCTCTATGTATGTCAGATCCTCCTGGACTTCCAAACCCTCCACTGGCAACTGTTCTTCTGGTACTCGCAGACACTTCTTTAATTGCGACACGTGGAACACATTGTGCACCGCTGACAAGCTCTCTGGTAGGTTGAGTTGGTAAGCCACTTCTCCACGCTTTGCTTGAATCTGATATGGTCCAACGTACCGGGGTGCTAACTTGCCTTTAACTCCGAACCTTCTGACTCCCCTGATAGGTGACACCTTCAGATAGACGAAATCCCCCACTTCGAAACTCAGTTCTCTTCTCCTTCGGTCCGCATAGCTTCGCTTTCTTGACTGGGCTATCTTCAGGTTCTCCCGAACCATTTTGATATTCTCTTCGGCTTCAAGCAGGATGTCGGGGCCAAACACCTGTCTCTCTCCAGGCTGGTCCCAATGCAGCGGAGTCCTACAATTCCGCCCATAGAGTGCCTGAAACGGCGACATCTTCAAGCTGGCCTGGTAACTATTGTTATAGGAGAATTCTGCATAAGGTAACCTTTTGTCCCATCCTGACTTGTCTTGCAACGCACAGGCTCTCAGCATATCTTCTAGGATCTGGTTAGTTCTTTCAGTCTGACCGTCTGTCTACGGGTGATAAGCCGAGCTGAAGTTCAAATGGGTGCCCAAAGCTTCTTGTAGCTGCTGCCAAAAATGAGAGGTGAACTGCGTTCCTCGATCTGACACTATTTTCTTCGGCACACCATGAAGGCAGACTATCCGTGACATGTATAACTCAGCTAACGTTGCTCCGGTGTATGTTGTCTTCACAGGTATGAAATGGGCCACCTTTGTTAAGCGGTCCACAACAACCCAGATGGAATCATAGCCGGCCCGGGTACGAGGTAGGCCAACTATAAAATCCATCCTGATCTCATCCCACTTCCACTGAGGAATCCGCAATGGCTGCAACAATCCGGCAGGCCTCTGGTGCTCTGCTTTGGTTCTCTGACAGCTATCACAGATGGCGACATATTCTGCGATCTCTCTTTTCATGCCATACCACCAAAACCTCCTTTTTAAATCCTGATACATCTTTTCACTTCCCGGGTGTATGGAGTAGGCTGTCTCATGAGCTTCCTTGAGGATCAGTTCCCGAATAGGTTTGAGGTCGGGGACACACAATCGGTCCTTGAACCATATTACCCCCTCTTTATCCTCTCGAAAGTCTTTGCCTCTTCCTTCTAAGATTAGCTGCCGGATCTTGTTGATGCTTTCATCATCCTTCTGCCCTTCTTTGATCTCCCGCTCTAGGGTGGGCTCTAATTCCACTGTTACTCCTTACGTACTGTTCAGGAAACCGAGACTCAGTCTGTCGAACTCCTTGGCTAACTCATACGGCATCGGATACGTGGCCAACATATTGACTTGACTCTTCCTGCTCAGAGCATCTGCAACAACATTGGCTTTGCCTGGATGGTAATGTATCTCCAACTCATAGTCCTTGATCAATTCCAACCATCTTCGCTGTCTCATGTTTAACTCTGACTGGGTGAATATGTATTTCAGACTTTTATGATCTGTGTAGATGTCGCACTTCTGTCCATACAGGTAATGTCTCCATGTCTTTAGAGCATGAACCACTGCTGCCAACTCTAGGTCGTGTGTGGGGTAATTTTTCTCATGAATCTTCAGCTGCCGAGATGAATATGCTACAACTCTTCCTTCTTGCATTAGCACACATCCCAATCCGGTGTAAGAAGCATCGCAATACACTGAGAATGGCTTGTGAACATCAGGCAGGACTAACACCGGAGCTGTAGTCAATCTATTTTTCAGTTCTTCAAATGCTTCCTGACACTTTTGGGTCCACTTAAACTCAACTTTCTTCGCTAGTAACGTTGTCATTGGTCTAGCAATCTTTGAGAAGCCTTCAATGAAACGCCTGTAATACCCAGCCATTCCAATGAAGCTCTTGATCCCACGAACATCCTTTGGTGCTTTCCAGTTCAGGATATCTGCCACTTTCTTTGGATCCACTGCCAACCCATCTTGATTTATGATGTGACCCAGAAACAGGACTTCATGAATCCAGAACTCGCATTTGCCCAGCTTGGCATACAACTGATGCTCTCGAAGTCTTTGCAATACCATCTTCAAATGCTCTACATGATCTTCCTCACTTTGAGAGTATATGAGAATATCATCGATGAACACTACCACAAACTTGTCTAAATAGTCCATGAACACGCTGTTCATCAGATACATAAAGAAGGCTGGCGCATTTGTCAAACCAAAGGACATAACTGTGAATTCATATAACCCGTACTTGGTGATGAATGTCGTCTTCGGTATGTCCGAGGGTCGGATTCTGAGTTGATGGTAGCCTGACCTCAGATCTATCTTCGAGAATACGCTGGCACCTCTGAGCTGGTCGAACAAATCTTCTATCCTTGGCAGGGGGTACTTGTTCTTGACAGTGACTTCATTCATGGCCCTGTAGTCTATGCACATCCTTTTGGTACCGTCTTTCTTCTCTACAAACAACACCGGAGCGGCCCAAGGCGAGGTACTTGGTCTGATGTAACCCTTCTCTAACATCTCATCTATCTGCTTCTTGAGTTCCACCAATTCTGGTCCAGACACTCGGTAGGCTCTTTTGGAAATGGGGGCGGTACCAGGGATAAGCTCTATGGCAAATTCGACTTTTCTCTCGGGTGGCATGCCCGTTAGCTCCTCGGGAAACACGTCCGGAAAGTCCGACACAACCTTGATAGCCTCGAGCGGGTTGGGCTCCTTACTATCAACTGAAATTTGGTGACAGACACCCTCCGCTGATTTAGGCATCCTTAGCTCGGCCACTACCTCTTCTCCTGACGGGGACTTCAATGTTACGGTCCTCTTGTCACAACTAACATTTGCTTCATACTTAATTAACCAATTCATCCCTAGAATAACATCTATCCCAGGGGTGTCTATTACTATTAAGTCACTGGGGAATCCTATCCCCCTTATTTCCACCATTATATTTGAGCATATTTTATCTGTTTGCACCTTGCCACCAACCGAATTAATCCTCATGGGCGGCATCATTGCCTCTACTGAGATGTTATGCAATTCTACCCAGGTTGCAGTGACAAATGAATGAGTTGCACCAGTATCAAATAGCACTTTCGTGGGATGAGATTCGACTGAGAACATACCTACTGCCACATCTGGTGCGTCCTGGATCGCTTCGGCCTCCAAGTGGTTCACCTTTCCACGGTTGTATGCTTGGTTACGATTGCCTGCTGTCGGCTGCAGTACACCTTGCCTTGTTGGAGTATTGGGGTTGGTCTGCTGCTGCGCCATCTTCTTCGGGCATTGCATCGCCCAGTGGCCTTGTTCTCCACAGTGGAAACACCCTCTGCCTCCTCCTTGTGCTGGGGCTGCTTGGTTGCTCTGGTTTGCTGCTGGGGCAGGAAGGCGAGGTGCCTGGTTGTTCTGCTTCTGATACTGATTACCTCCCTGTTGGCTGTTCTGACGATACTGCTGCTGTTGTGGGTACTGTCTCTGAAATTGCTGCTGATGCGGACGCTGATTCTGATTTTGATATCCCTGTGGGTGACCAGGCCTGCCTTGCTGAGATGAACTGCCTGAGAAACGTGGACGGCTGATGCTTCCGGACTGGGGTCCACTCATCTTACGCTTCCGATCTTCCATATCCTTACGCTTCTTCTCAGTCATAACTGCCCTATCGATCAGGTGCTGGAAGGTGGGGAAGGTGTGATTCATCAGCTGGTAATGCAGGGGATCCACCAAACCCCTCATGAACATGTACTGCCTTTTAGCATCAGTGTTGACATCCTCAGGTGCATAACGAGATAGCTGCAGGAACTTGTCTCTGTATTCACTAACAGACAGGGGTCCCTGCTTCAGAGCTAGAAACTCCTCCTTCTTCACGATCATCAGTCCCTCTGGCACATGGTACCTGCGGAAACTCTCGCTGAATTCTGTTAGCACACGGATCACAGGTAGATTGGAGAAGAGAAAGAGGTAGGCGAGAGAGATAGCTTGGGTTGGGAATGAGACAATAGAGAGCTTCTCTGTATTCAGTTTCTCAGTAATTTCATGCGTCTTGCCCAAAGCAGCTATCATACTTATACTACAACATATGGTCCACGGACCAGTGACTCAGGGACGCAGCTCCACATACCAGATACTCATTCACCTTTCCTAACATTCCCCTCTTCTTAAAATTCGGCTTGCCCTCAAGCCGATATGTAGCATTACTTCCATCCGGATCCCAGGAAAATTGCAAGCACCGACCAAAAGTAACAGAAACTTGTGCTGTGTTGTTTGCCGCTGCAGCCTCCTCATCAATGGCCTGTGTAACTCGTTCTGTCTCTTTAGTATTCTGCCTTGAGCCCCTGTATGAGTATATCACAAAGCCAGTTGCTGTGCCAGCAAAAGAAACGAAGTACATCACATCAACCTTCTCTTGGTAAGCGATTGTACGTATTAGAACAGCCCACATATCAGCAGTCCAGTGAGTCGATCTGAGCTCTTTTTGTTTGAATATGCTTATCTGTATACCATTTATAATTGCTCTAAAAACATCTAGCATTGCCATCACCTCAACTCTGGTGCTTTCGTGGACAAAGTACTCCTTGGTAATCCTGCTGAAGGCATGAAGCATGGAGCCTCCAATGACAAGCAAATCACCTGTTAAGGAGTTGAGTCCTTTTTCTCGATCGAAAGCATGTACATCCGAAAATATGACCAAAATTAGCCCAGCCACGCAAACTCCCACACCCAATAAATTCCTCAGCCCATACTTCGCCTTCAGGAAGATCCAACTGCACACAATGACACATGGAACCGACCAGCAATCCCGCGGCATCACACTGGTTAAGGACGTGTACTGATAAGCCGACACAACGATGTAAGGAGCTTCCACATCAATGATGCCTAGGATCCAGTAGTAGTACCATTTGATCGTCATAGGTTGCTGTTTGTATAGCCGTGTTTCACCATAAACGAGTGCAAGAAGGATGTAATTCAGCAATGATTGTTTGTAGCTGTGCACTTCATTGGATTCAGACAAAAGGAGATTGATGAACCATACACAGCATTCTACAAGAAGATCCTGGGCATCTTGTGCCACTCGTACAACAGGACGCATTTGTGTAAACTGTGCCTGTAGCTTTGCCTTCCTGTCACCTATACCTGAACAACAAATCATTGCCAGAAGGATCTCCTGCTGAGTTGCAAAAGGCAGTGTCAGGATTGTGTTTGCCAGTCCGTCCTCAACTCCACTGACAGGTACATCCAGCTCAGCCACATGCTCCCCAAGCTGCTCTCCATCATCTGCAACTTCATGGAAGGTCGACGAATCAAGTCGTACAGCAACTTCGACCACACCAACAAACATACTGCTGCCACATTGATAAGCTAATACTGCCCATGGAAGCTCAGGTAACAAACAGAAATACCTCACTGTAGGTAACTCAACGAAGATGAAGGATGGCCATGGAATTGGTCTTAACCTGAGGATATTGCCTCTGTAGCTTCTTAGTTTTTGTGACTGCATGCACCCAATCCAATCAAGAATTTTAGTAGCAGGAGCATATACCTTGAGCAGGTAACACACACTATGAGCACCATGGTCGAGGACCATCATCAAACACTTGTTGGGCGTGTCGATGGTTACATCCTGCTCTACGCTTAAGGTAGCTGGTCGGAAATAAGAGATACCACTCAGTGTAGTCCGTTTCTTCCCATTGATGATAACATGTGGTTCATTCCCCAGCTTGTAAACCTGGCTCAGATTGATAGATCCATATTGAAACGAGCCTTGAGGATTCAAACGAGCAACACTTGTGTTCACGTTCATCCTTGGCTGCATTTCATCGAACACCACTTGAGCATAAATCAAGGTGGAAGAAGGTGTGCTTGCAATTGTCACCATGGCTACCAGATTGGGATTGACACTGTTGTGCAGCGCCTGGATGAACTTCGTCTCGTCGAGGAGCTCCCGCACGAGGGCGTGGAGGTACTGGTCGTCGTGCTTGGGCCCCAACAGCGTCGGGAACAGCCCCAAAAGATCGCCGCCGCTGCTGGGCGGAAGGATCCTAGGATTGTGCTCGAGGAGGAAGTCGTTGATGTCCTTGGCGGCGAACTGCTGTAGCTTCTCCACGAGGAAGCCGAGGATGGTGCCGGGAATGATCCCGCGCACGCCACAACTATCGATGATGAACACGGTGATGATGCTCTCGTACGCCTGCGGTGGCATGGACGTGACGTGGAGGATGATCGCTCGGCGCGCCACCTGGCTCAAGGTCGGATCGAAGCCACCATTGGTGCTATGGTCCACAGCAGCATAGAGGGGATTGATCTGCTTGGTGGTGTCGAAGAAGAGGAGGTCGCTCTCGCGGGGCATGTCCCGGGCGGAGCGGATCTGCTGCTCAACGCCATCGGACTTTACGCGGACCACCACGGGGTCAAAGCTCGGCTCGGTGGAGGGATCCACGTCGTCGGTGAAGGAGAAGGCAGCACCAGACGCGGGCGCGACCGCGAAGGGAAGAGCGGCAGAGAAATCGAAGTCGCGCTCCTCCAGAAGGTGAGCAGGCTGCTTGAATAGCCCACCCCAATCGTCGGTGACCACCTCAGCATCAAACTGTGCCGCAGGGATCTCCTCGGAGGTGTCGAGCAGCGCCTTATCCGAGTGGGAGGTGTTGAACTCCTCGGTGCAGTCGGTGCCGCTGTTGTTGAGGATGTTGTCGACGTTGCAGGAGGAGGAAGTGCTTCCGCGTGTGGGCTGCTGCAGCCTGGCGAAGAGCCGGTCGAAGCGAGCGTCGGCCTCGTCAAACTTTTTGCCGATCTCGTCGAGGAGGAACTTGACGGCAGCGGGATCCATGGAGTAGACCGAGAATCGACTGCTTTGATACCAATTGTTAGCACACGGATCACAGGTAGATTGGAGAAGAGAAAGAGGTAGGCGAGAGAGATAGCTTGGGTTGGGAATGAGACAATAGAGAGCTTCTCTGTATTCAGTTTCTCAGTAATTTCATGCGTCTTGCCCAAAGCAGCTATCATACTTATACTACAACATATGGTCCACGGACCAGTGACTCAGGGACGCAGCTCCACATACCAGATACTCATTCACCTTTCCTAACAAATTCTTCCCAGGTGATGGCTTCGGGGTCAGCATGGGTGGCGAGGTAGGACTCCCACCAGGACTGGGCTGCTCCCCTTAGCTGACGGGGACCATACAGAACCTTCTCCCTGTCGTTACATTGGGCGGTGCGCAGTTCTCTTTCCACTGCGCGCAGCCAGTCTTCTGCATCCATGGGGTCAGCAGAATGGGCGAAGGTAGGAGGGTGCCCTCTCATGAACTCACCACGCTTATCCCGTGGCATCTGGGACATCTGCACTTGCAATTGGGGTTGGGGTTGCTGTTGAGCCTGCTGCATGGCTGCCAGAGTCTGCCCAATGGCCTGCACTGCCTGAGTCTGCATCAAGAACATCTGCTCCACTGACATCGGGGGTGGTGGGGGAGGCTGCCTCTGTTGTTCCTCCTGTTGGTCATGCTGCTCTTGCTGAGCACGCCTGTTGCATCGGCGCCTGTTGTCAGACATCTGTGGGAGACATTCATACATCAGCGTTGATCTTACAACCCTTCAGCATAAGAAAAGAGAATACGGAATTCTTCATGACACTGAGTGAACAAAGAGCTTCACTGATCCTCATTATGATTCAACACAGCTTCTCAGATAAGAAGGAAAGTAGAAGTAAATGGTTTCCCAACTAAGCAACTGACTTCATTAACATTACTAGCTAGGCCAAACTGCAGGGGAAATCCACAGGTTGGCAACAGTCATTACAAAGATTCGAATCCAGCACAAGTTCATCATAACAAGCATGAAAGCAACTGATAAGTAAACTAAACTAAATGGAAGCAACTGATAAGCAAACTAAACTAACTATCTAAGACTGAGACATCTGACTTAAGAATTATTACAAACTTCGACGCTAACGATCTAAGGATCCAGATCTATCCTGGTCTTACAGGCAGGGGAACCATAAGTGTGGTGACCTCGTGGCGGTGAGCGGTATGGGTGCTGAGTCCCAACAGGAGCGGGAGAACCACCCTCCTGGTGATGGCGCTCTGCCAGCTCAGCACGCAACTCCGCAATCTCTGTTCGAGCCCTGCTCAGCTCGTCCAGAGAGTGATCCAGCTCAGTGTTAAGCACTGCGACTAGGTTGACTGTCCTGCTCAACCTAGGGTTAGCCTCACCAACAGGTGAGACAACCACACTCTTTGTGCTGCCAGTAGGGCGGCGGGGGTAGTACCGAAGGTTAAGACCGTCGGCCACCCCACCGAACAAAGAACAGTACTGGGAGAGTGCACGTCGTGCTGCATCCTGCATAGCCGCCTCTGCAGTGTCCCTCTCGGAGATGGAATAGTGCTCCGAAACGGCCTCCGCACCCCGGAGGTCATCCTCCAGACGGCGAACTAGGCAGGTAGCCTCCCAGCGGTCCGAGTACCTCCCGCGGCTGTGCTGGTAGACTACACAACGATACTCGATCGACCAGGTGTGCCGGTCGAAAGCCTGGCGCAGCAAGGTGTCGAGTGCGTCTTGGAAGTGACAACCGCGAGTGGCGTCACGGGTGATGGGTTGGGCGACCCATCCTTCCGCCTCCTGCGGCTCAGAGGACTCCGTGCTGTGGTCTGAGTCGTCGTCGTCGGGGTCTCCTCCAGGACTTCCTCCGGTAGCTCCTCCAACAGCCGAGGCGTCCCGCGGTGGTGCAGGGGGCGCCTCTAGCTAGGCAATAGAGGAACGGGGCCTCACGGACTCCACCTCCTGCTGGGGTGGGGAGGAAGAGCCCTGCTGCTCTCTGTGCTGGCGCCAGCGTTCCTGCTCCTCACGCAGGCGGTGGTGCAGTCTCTCCAGGTGACTCGACTGACCGGACACGGTGCGGCGCAGAGGACGCTCCGCAAGTCGAGATGGCAGGAAAGGAATCACCGACTTACGTGCAGTGTGTCTAAGACGAGCCATCTACAAAAGACACCGTAAGCATAAGAGTAAGAGCAGAACTAATATGACAAGCGAATAAACCATAGACAGAATAAGATAAAAATTTTAACAAGGTATAATATAGTATATATATATGTAGTAAAACATAGGGTTGGTCGAGGTGACCGACTTTTGAAGTAACATCAGAGGTCAAGGTGAGAGGGAAGGTCAATAGTCCTTAGTACGACCAGTGCTACTCTAGGTCAGCGGTCCTACAGTCAGCACGGCTTTGATACCACTTATGTCACACCCGGTTTTGGAAGGCAAACCAAGTGCGAACTATGTACGTGCCAGGATCAGAACTCACGTACACAGCGATTACATAAATGAACATCAATGCACATTGCTCGAATAATAACTTAAAAGAGTATTAACTTATTACATCACAGAGTCATAGACATCCACATAGTCATCGTCTTAACAGGTAAATCAAAGTGCTAGCGAAACGCAGTAAAGATAAGGCCTTCACAGGCATCTGGCACGGGGGTTGCCGCCAACCCACACCTAGAATTCGTCGTAGTCTTGGAACTCCTGGAAGTCTCCTTCCACGGCTTCATCTTCTCCTGAGCAGTGGTTGCAATGTGGACAACCTGGTGTTTTGTGGTAAAGCAAGGGTGAGTACACATCAACGTACTCAGCAAATGTCCTGTTTGGCTGAAGTGGACTAGCTTTATGTGGGGTTAAGCTCAAGCAGTTGCTTTTAGTTGGTCAGGTATTTATCATTAGTAGAAGCCAGATTTTAGCATTAACCAACCCATGAACCATTTCCTCATCGAGGAACAACATCATCATATTCGAACCAAAACCATAACATAATCCTTGTATCTCGAACCATCTGTATCTCTAATCAAAGAGGATCCCAAGGCTGCTCTTAACCGTGAGCACGGCTGATATATCAGTTTCACTACCCTCTGCAGAGGCCGCACACTTTACCCATGAGTCATGATTCCCTTTCTACCAGGGGAGAGCTAATCCCCATTGACCACTACCTAGGTGGTCCGGCAGGGCATCACTACATAGCTTTTACAAAGATTCCCTAGAGATCATAGCTGCCCGTTAGGTTTCTCCAGTTTGATAAACACAGTACCCCTCCCCGCAGGAGAGTGACTAACAAAAAGCAAAACGAAAGAACCTCGGCACTCAGCCTCGGCAGAGCAAGCACTGTGCCTGGACCCCATTGACGGCACGACGGCTAAGCAACTACACCTCTAGTTCCTCTAATTAATTAGCTAAGGGCATCCCATTTCACCCTCATGGCTGCACTGTTATCCTGGGTGGTCTCTCAACGAACAGGTCCTTACGGAGAGGTACTCAGGAAACAGCCTGAGCCCCCTAGAGTATCACAAGATCATCAACATCATCAGGGTAACAGTATCATAAATAGTCACATCATGTTCATTGATTAAGTTAAGGCAATAGCAGAATGCTAACCATAAGGTCATCAAGGATAAAGTAAAGTGTAAAGCTAGTCAATCCTTAGGTTTCAAGTAAGTAATGCGGGATAGTAAGTTATAAGTGAATAGGACATAATGGGTCAGAGGACACTTGCCTTCACCAAACTGTTGATCAGGAACTTCCTCTGCAACTTCCTCGGGAAACACAGACTGCTCGTTGTCTACGTAAAGTAATCATTCACACTATGCACTTGGGAAATAACAAACAAAAGCCATATACCAAACATATGCAGCAGAGGGATCACAAGTTCATAATAGAAAAGGATAGGCACTCTGGTGTTCCCTAGGTCTAGGGTAGAGGACTATACAAAATGATTCATTATCCACTAATCAGGTCTAAGTTAGTGGTGGGGTTAAATCATTACATGACTTTAAGTCCATAAACTTAGGTGCTCCCACTTTTATTAAAGTCTTCTATCTTTTATTTATCTCAAATAGGGGTTCCAATAACCCTAATCTTATCCTAATGATCAACTATTAATTGGGACATAAAAACAGCAGGGAAACATGGGTTAAATAGGTAGACAAAAATACTATGAGCATTTTGCAATTTGAAGCACCTAATTTGGAGTTCATATGACAAAGTTATGAATTTTACAAGTTTAGGGATTAAAAATATACCCTAAATACTTATTTTGAATTAAATAAAAGGTCCGAGGACCTAACTGCGAGAATCCAGGGACGGCGGGTTAAATTTCAGAAAACCGGGGGTCTCTTTAAGAAGTTGCGCGGGCGAAGGGGTATCGGGCTCCTACGACCGTTGGATCTCGGATCGACGCCTGAGATTAAATCCGCGGGCGGGCGCGCGAGCGCGCGGCGGCCTGAGCGGCTGACAAGCGGGGCCGGGTGAGCAGAGCGGACGCGGGCGGCTGGCTGACAGGCGGGGCCAGGCGGGCAGCGCGGGGCAGCGGGCTGACAGGCGGGGCCCAATTGGCAGGGAGGCGGGGCGCGGGGAAACGGCTCTGGGCCGTTGGATCTCAGGCGAACGGCTAGGGTTGGGCTCGGCCTAATTGAAACGGGGCCGTGCGATCTGGGATGGGCGGGGATCGGGTGGCCGGCCTTGGCCTTTCCTACGGCTAGCAGAGGCGGCGGCGCTCGTCTCCGCGGCAGAGAACTCGCCGGAGACGAGGGGCGCGGGCGCTCTGCGGGTCTTTGGGGTGACCTGAGCGGCCGGGAAGGTTGGGGAGGGCGCGGGGAATCGTCCGGTGGGGGCTAGGTCGGGGCAGGGACACCGGAGGGGGGCGGTCCACGGCGAGGCGGCTCGGCGGCGGCGCTATGGGACTCCGGCGAGCAATTAAGCACAGCAGGGAGCAATACAAAGGTCGGGAGGGGGCGGGAGAGGTTCCTTACCTCAAGGCGGGCTCCGGCGACTCCTCGATGGCGGCAATGGCGCGACGACGGCCCGGGTCGGCGGTGGCGGACCTCCGCGGCTGCACGGAGGACGGCGGGTGAGCGCGGGCAGAGGGAAATAGGGAGGGGGAGGGGAAATTGGAGCGCGTCCCGGGTTGCGGACGTCGGGGCGGAGCTCACCGTGACTGAGGGCACGGCGGAGCTCCAACGGCGACGGGGAAACGAGCTCGGGACGGCGGCGGTTCGTGGCGACGGCGCTCTGGCGTGCGCGCAGCGAGGGGGAGGTGAGGGAGGGGTCTGTTGGTGCGCAAATGAGGGAGGGAGAGAGAGCGAGTGGGGTTCTGGGCCCAAGTGGCCGGGGGCGGGGCGGTTGCGAGCTCCACGCGCGACGTGGGCGCGGAGACCGCGGCAACGCGCAGCTCGGGCGGCGGTTACGCGGGGAAGACGGGGCTGACAGGCCGGGCCCGCGAGCAGAGAGAGAGGGGAAAGCGGGTGCGGGCGCGGGGAAGACGGCCGCGCTGACGGGCGGGCCCGCCAGGGCAGAGAGAGCGGGGGGGGGAGAGGCGCGCGCGCGGGATTGGGCCGGCTGGGCCGAAAGGCCGAGGGGGGGGCAGGGTTGGGCTTCTTTCCCTTTTTCTTTTATTCTGGTATTTGTTTTCTCTTTTCTTTTTATTTTCTCTATTTGATTCAAATTCAAATAAGCCACAAATTCAAATTAGACTTTCTAAGAATTATGCACCAAACAAAAGTGAAATCTAGGGTTCAACATGATGCAACAATTCATACTCCCTTGGAGTTTGAGCTAATAGACTATAATTACAAATAAAATAACCACTTTTCTCCTATAGAAATGAGAAAGAGAAGATTGGGGAAGGATGAGAAAAGGGAAGTAACACCTGAATTTGTGAATATGAGCAAAGAAATTTTATACCCCCAAATTCAGGGTGTTACAGCAGCAGTTGTGCATGCACTTAAGATTTGGAGACACTACATCATGGGAACTAAGTGCCAAGTATACACGGATCATAAAAGTTTGAAGTATATATTCACACAGAAGGATCTCAACCTTAGGCAACGCCGTTGGTTGGAGCTCATTAAGGATTATGATTTGGAGATTCACTATCACCCGGGCAAGGCGAATTTGGTCGCAGATGCCTTGAGTCGGAAAGAACATGTTCACTCCGCTTTTGTTGTCCAGCTACCCGATGAATTAGCAAAAGACTTTGAGAGACTCAATTTGGGAATTGTTACTCACACTGAAGGAGTTACCATTGAGTTGGAACCTACCTTGGAGCAAGAGATTCGTAAAGGTCAGGTTGGTGATGCTAAGATTCAAGAGATTAAGGGTCTGATTACGGAAGGTCGAGTTCCAGAATTCACGGAGGATGAGCAAGGTACCATATGGTTCAAAGATCGGATATGTGTTCCAGAGATTGATAGCCTCCGGGAGACTATATTGAAGGAAGCCCATGATTCTGATTATTCTATCCACCCTGGTAGCACTAAGATGTATCAAGATGTGAAGCAAAAGTATTGGTGGTATGGACTGAAAAGAGATGTTGCTGCTCATGTGGCTAAGTGTGATGTGTGTCAAAGAGTCAAGGCCGAACATCAAAGACCAGCTGGACTATTGCACCCTCTTAAGATTCCTGAGTGGAAATGGGAAGAAATTGGTATGGATTTTATTGTTGGACTACCCCGCACTCCAGCAGGATATGACTCTATTTGGGTAATTGTAGACAGATTGACAAAAGTGGCTCATTTCATACCTGTAAGGACTAATTATACGGGAGCCAAGCTAGCAGAATTGTATATGACTCGGATAGTTTGCCTACATGGAGTACCTAAGAAGATCGTGTCTGATCGAGGATCGCAGTTTACTTCTCGATTTTGGAAGAAGTTGCATGAGAGCTTGGATACAAAGTTGAATTTTAGTTCAGCCTACCATCCCCAGACTGATGGACAGACAGAGAGGACTAATCAAGTGCTGGAAGATATGTTAAGAGCTTGTGCTCTCAAGCATGGTGGCAGTTGGGAGAAGAGCTTACCCTATGCTGAGTTTTCTTATAATAATAGCTACCAGGCCAGTTTGAAGATGTCACCATTTGAGGCTCTATATGGCAGAAAGTGTAGGACTCCTCTATATTGGGATCAGACTGGAGAAAGACAGTTCTTTGGGCCTGAGCTTATTCAAGAGGCAGAAGAACAAGTTCGAATGATAAGAGAAAATTTGAGAATTGCACAATCCAGGCAAAAGAGCTATGCTGATAATAGGAGAAGACTACTGGAGTTTAAGGAGGGTGATCATGTCTATTTGAAGGTGTCACCACTTCGGGGTATGAGGAGATTTAAAGTTAAAGGAAAGTTGTCCCCTCGCTTCATTGGACCTTTCTTGATCTTAAAGCGAGTGGGAGAAGTTGCATATCAACTGAAGTTACCCGATCATCTGTCAGATGTACATGATGTGTTCCATGTATCTCAGCTAAAGAAGTGCCTTAGGGTACCTGAGGAGCAGTTACCAATGGAGGACCTTAGTGTTCAAGATGACCTGACTTATGCTGAGTACCCAATCAAGATTCTGGACACTTTGACTCGAGTTACAAGAAATAAGGTGATAAAAATGTGCAAGGTACAATGGAGTCACCATGGAGAGGATGAAGCTACTTGGGAAAGAGAAGAAGTGCTTCGTATAGATTTTCCCCATCTTTTCCCTTATCCTTCCTAAATCTCGAGGACGAGATTATTTTTAAGGGGGGTAGGATTTGTAATGCCTAAATTTGTAACTCATATGAAGTGAGAGTATTTTCTTTATCTATATGTGTGTACCATCTCTAGTTAATATCACATGTGAATAAACACCATCAAAAGGGGATTGAATAACCAATAACACCTAAATAAATCATGCATCATGCTGAGTTTTACTTGATTGTGCATTTGTGGCTAATAAAATAAAGGAAATG
The DNA here is from genome assembly GCA_029449295.1 of Zea luxurians. Lineage (NCBI taxonomy): Eukaryota > Viridiplantae > Streptophyta > Magnoliopsida > Poales > Poaceae > Zea > Zea luxurians. Next base: position 177,079,163 of record JAOPSE010000004.1, on the reverse strand, counting down.
TTAATATATTAATGGACACATGGATTTAAATTCTATTTTTGGAAAGCAAAATTTTAAAGAAATGTGGAGAAGGGGGGGAAAAGCATTATCCATCACTAAATAAAAATTTCTTAAAAATAAATTAATTTATCCCATGTCATATTCAAGTGGGATAATTAATTTGGAGACAAGTTTGCTGTGGAATTCGAATTCAAATTCAACATTGGAGTTTGAATTGGAAAAAGAAGAAAAGAAAATAGAAAATAAAATGGAAAAAGATTAAAACCCTGCCTGGGCCTCGGATTCTCCTTTCGGCCCACCAGAAGAAACCACGCGCGCGGCCCACGAAGCCACTTATAGCACGCCCACGCTTCCCGACCGGCTTACAGGCGGGCCCGGTCTGGCAGCCCTTGCACGGTGGCTATCCCGCGTCCCGGTGTCTCTGCCGCGCGGGCCCCATACGTCAGTGGCCGTGGGTGCTCGCGATCGTGTTACGCTGCCTTGTGGGTCCCCTGGGTCAGCCGCTGAACCGTCTTCCTCATCCTTCGCCGCGCGAATCGCGCGTGCTCGATCATGGCGGGCGCTGCGAACTCCGTTGCTGACCGACCCCTACGCATAAAATGAATCGCGCCGCAGCTCCCTCTTTCCCTATTCCCCCTCGAAACGCAACCGGCAGCACCGTTGCATCGCCGTGGGACCTCGGGGCGCGACGACTTCGCCGTCGCCGCTGACTTGGCCCTGCGCCACCGTTCCGGGGTCGATTGGGGGCTTGGGTGGTTCGCCTGGGACTGTGAAACACGTCCGTGGCGGATTGGGGCCCGGAAAGCCTCGGTCATCGACGGAATCGTTCGTCGGAGTCGAAGGAACACCGCCGAGCCGCCCCGACCCGTGAACAACTCGTCTACACGCTCGATTCTCGGTAATCTTCACCTCCTTCGTGTTCGCCGTAGTCATATCTTCGTGTGGTAGGGATTAATTAAGGTTTGGGTCATCCGCGCGCCCGGGGCGATGTCGCCGGCGTTCGGCCGCCGTAGGTGTGGGCGGCGCCGCCGCGCATGCCTGCCTAGTTGGGGCGGTGAACGTGCACCGTCGGATCGTTGACGGACGATCCCGATTAGATCAGGCATACCCCTTCGCTCGATCGAACTGAGACCGTAGATGCGAGATCCAGTGGCGCGGAGTGGATCCGCGACTCATTAAATCCGGGTCGTTCACTGTTGATCCAACGACTTCGCGCGCGTTAGATTTCATAAAGACTTAGATTCAATCTGATACATCCACGTCTGATCCAACGGCCCATCGTGGCCGATACCGCTTCGCAGCGCCATTTTGCGTAAGAACCCTCGGGGTTCTGAAGAATAGAACCCGCTGTCCTTGCCTGGGGTTTTCTGAGTCTTGGGAATGTTGCACCGTAGCCCCTGCACTTTCCATAATTTGAGGCCTAGTCCAGACAGTGGGAAAACTTATAAAATAAATTAAGAAATAGATTTTTATGTGTAAAAATAATCCTAGAACTTGTATAATTCATAGAAAATGCATAGGAACTCCAAATTGGTCCATTCCAGTTCCTAAATTTTTGTAATAATATTGTCTACCCATTAGTGCCTCTGTTCTGACATGAAAAACACATTAAAATTATTCTTTCACTTAATCTTGTATTAAATGCATAAAACCTTAGAAAATCCATAACTTAAAATATATAACTCCAAATTTAATGATTCCAATTCCTGTGATCTTATTTTAATGTCTAGTTTATTACTGTATATTCTATTTGCATGTTTGATGTGATGTTAATTTATGCTATGCTATGTATGTATTGTATTGATGCGAGTAGACGAGCAAGCCACTGTGGAATCTGAGGTTCAACAAGTCGAGATAGCTGAGCAGGAGCTCGTTGAAGGCAAGTTGTGCCCTTGATCACTTCTTTTACCCATTCATGTTCTTATTATTCATAATGATCTGCATAGGTTAATTTTGATGGGACCCAATAGGATACCCTAGATTTGACTATCTTTATACCTTATTTCACCACTGGTTTTACTACTAAAGTTTTGGGTAGTTCATGCTATTGCTTTATGTGGATTTGGGTATAGAGATATCCATTACTCATTTTTATACTTGTTATTATCTGTTCATTATTTAATGTTCATGTTAAGATCATTATGTTAATGGGAACATGGAGAACCACTCGGGAAAACAGTGCTACCACAAGGGTTTAATGGGACGCCCTTGGCTGATTAACTAGGGAAGCTAGTGGAGGGCTACCTTACCCGAAAGGGGCAAGGGCAGTAGGGGAGTGGTCAGTGTAGGGAGGTCCTTGGGTTGATTTTGCTGCAATGGCGGTCAGACAAGAACCCTGCACTGGAGCTTCCTATAAACTGTAGCGGGTAGTCTGAAGCTAGTGGAACTTTGTAAAGGCCTCATAGTGGTACCCTGCCTCGCTTCCTTGGTAGAGGTGTATGGAGTCTGATCAACTCCGTGGCAAATGGGTAACACGACTTGTGGGTAAAGATGCGCAACCTCTGCAGAGTGTAAAACTGATATACTAGCCGTGCTCACGGTCATGAGCGGCTCGGACACTCACATGATTAATTTATGGAACTTAAACTTAATTTGTCATATCATTGCATTTGGGATTATTTTACTATTACTGTTCTTTATTATTATTAAGGTTTGGTATTTACTTACACTTAGTAATTGCTAATAAAATTTTGACCAACTTATAAAAGCAATGCTCAGCTTCAGCCTTTATTTCATTGATCAGCCTTACACTTCATGAACTCCCACCTTTGGTGAGTTCATGCCACATTATTCCCCACGACTTGTTGAGCTATGATCGTATGTGAGCTCACCCTTGCTGTCTCACACCCCCCCACAGGAGAAGAGCAGGTGGTCGAAGAGGAGCCGCCTAACACTGAGGAGTTCGATCTGATCTAGGTGGCGTTTCTCAGTCGACATTGGCGCCGACGATCCTTAGTTCGTTTTATATTTATCTTTATTTTGTAATAAGTCTTCCGCTATGTAATAAATACTCTGATGTTTTGTGACATTTATCTCTATACACTCTGTTATTATATATGTTGTCTTCTTTGGCGCATGTATGAGATGCACCTGGCTTTGTTCCTTAAAGCCGGGTGTTACAGGAGCACCTTAAGGTTTCCGAGGGCTTCCTCGGCCTCGGAGGTCCAAGTGAAGCACTCGGCCTTCCTTAAGAGGCGGTACAGAGGCAAGCCTTTCTCGCCAAGGCGTGAGATGAAGCGGCTCAGAGCTGCAAGGCATCTCATGACCCTCTGTACTCCTTTCAAATCTTTGATCGGTCCCATGTTGGTGATGGCCGCGATTTTCTCCAGGTTGGCCTCGATGCCCCGCTCGGAGACGATGAATCCAAGGAGCATGCCTTGGGGACTCCGAAGACACACTTCTCGGGATTGAGTTTCACGCCTTTCGCTCTCAGACACTTGAATGTCGTTTCAAGGTCAGAGAGGAGGTCGGAGGCTCTCTTCGTCTTGACAACGATGTCGTCGACGTAAGCCTCGACCGTTCTGCCGATGTGTTCTCCGAACACGTGGTTCATGCACCTCTGGTAAGTGGCACCTACATTCCTCAACCCAAATGGCATTGTAGTGTAACAGTACATGCCAAAAGGTGTGATGAAAGAAGTCGCGAGCTGGTCGGACTCTTTCATCTTGATTTGGTGATAGCCTGAGTAGGCATTGAGGAATGACAGGGTTTTGCACCCAGCAGGCCCTTTGCGAGGGTGCTGGCGTCATCAGTCCACTTGGGGCTGACACGTCGTGGGGAAGTGACACCCGCCGTCGTCTCAGGTGCGAGGACAATGTCCGACATGTCCCCCGGGGGAGTGCCGGCATCATCGACTTGCTCTGGTGCGACAGCCGACAAGGTGCCGCTTCCTGCGTGGCCACGGTTGCCTCGTCTCCGCCTCCTCCGACGAGGAGGGTGGTGGGGACGACCGGAGTGCTCCTCTTCTGCCGCGGGGAGATGCTGTCGTAGAGCTCGCCGCCGCCGCGCGAGTCGGAGACCGTTGTTGTCGTCACGCCGCGGGTGGAGGAGTACCATGTCGTAGCTGCCGTCGAGGGACATGAACTCGAGACTCCCGAAGCGGAGCATCGTCCCGGGCTGGAGAGGTTGCTGAAGACTCCCCATCTGGATCTCAATGGGAAGATGTTCGTTAACACGCAGCAGGCCCCTACCTGGCGCGCCAACTGTCGGCGTCTCGGACCCGGGGGGTCCCTTGGACCGACCAGTGAAATCGCTGTGTGTCCCTGCCCAGATGGGTTGGCGCGGGATGAAACACAAGAGGTGGGACAAGCCTTGTATTATCCTGCACCAGGGGTGCCGCTCGCAGTAGGGGTTACAAGCGCGTCGCATGAGAGAGGGAGGGACACAGAGTTTGTCCGCCGCTTCCCTCGCGTGAACCCCCCTCAGGGTGGCCCTGGACCTCCCTTTTATAGAGGCAAGGAGAGAGTCCAGACGTACAACGGGGGGCGTAGCTATGCGCTAACGTGTCCGGCAGTGGAGTGCCTAAGCCCTGTGTACATGCCAACGTGGCCGTTGGGGGAGAGCTTGGGTCCTGTACATGTGATGGCGTGGCTGCCGGAGGAGCGCCTGAGTCCTATAGGAGCACAGCTGACAGCGCGACGAGGATCCTGCTGACGTCTCCTTGATGTCGTAAGGGGCTGAGAGCCACCGGCGTCATGGTGCACGCAGGGCACCATCATTACCCGTCGCCGGGGTAAGCCAGATGGGACGCCGGTCTTGTTCCTTGTAGCCTGAGCAGGCTAGGAATAGGGAAATGATGCATCCCCTATTAGCGCGGTCAATCCGAGCCCAGGGTCGGTCGAGGCGGAGACTTCTCTTAAGGCCGAGACCAGGGTCGGGCGAGGACGCGATTCCTCCCAAGACTGGGGTCGAGGCCGAGTCCGGGGGTCGGGCGAGGCGGAGACCTCCTCCCGAGGCCGGAGCCTAAGGTTGGGCGAGGCGGAGACCTCCTCCCGAGGCCGGAGCATGAGGTCGGGCGAGGCAGAGCTTCCTGTTGCGCCCGAGGCTGAACTCGGTGGTTGATCGTGACTTGTTGTCAGTCGTTGCCGGGGTGGCTGACACGGCAGTCGGAGCGGAGCGAGCGGCGCTGTTTTCCTGTCATATCGGACAGTAAAGAAGAGGGGCTTCGGCCTGTCCGTCTGAGGCGCGTGTGTCAGGATACGACGTCAGGCATCCCCTGCATTTAATGCGCCTGCGAAGCGGTCGGTTGGTGAGGCGGTCTGGCCAAGGTTGCTTCACAACGAAGCCTGCCCGAGCCGGGCCTCGGGAGAGCCGAGGGGGCGCCCGCTGCTTGAGGAGGCCCTCGGGCGAGGCATGAACTCGTCTGGGACTACTGTTCCTACCCGAGGCTGGGCTCGGGTGAGATCGCGTCCCTCGGGTAGACGAAGTCTTGGCTTGAACCGCACCCGTCAGTTGGTCTGAGGGTGTTTACCAGCCATGATTAGGAGCGTTGGGGGTACCCCTAATTATGGTACCCGACAATATGGGACGAGTTCTAATCTCCGTCATAGCTTATTCACTTTATTTCTTTGTGATATTAATAACACTTTTTAAGTACGTTAACCTGAAAACAATGTGTATTATGGTAGTACATATAGTATATGAATTTTTTCAAACTTCAAAAACCAATGAAAAAATGTCAAATAATTGAATTATAGTATATAAGGGGGTAAATAGGGCGAATAGTTGGTGGAGTTCTAACCGTAGGAGGAATATCTTTTAGAGCGACATAGTAAAATATGTGGAATGAATGGTTGGACATGATCTGAGTGCGACAGTTAGGGTTGAAAACGGACGGATAAAATCTCATCCTAACCCGTACCGTTTTCTATTTGAACCGACGGTTTCCGTATTTACGAAAAAATATGGAAACGGGACAAAAATAGGAGTGCTTATTCCATCCGTTTTTACGGGATCCCGTTTTTTTTTCGAATTGAACCCATATTTATTCCGTATTTCACAAATATGAGACGAGCCTAATATGCATTAGTATATAAACTAAAGGTTTATGTATTTAGGTGACAAATTATAGCACAATTGGTCATTGTAACCACTAGCTCTTTTTAATGACAAGTTATTTAAAGTCTTAAACAACATCGGATGTAGCTAAATGTAAACATTTAGCAACCAAACAACAATAGAATGTTGCCTCTCTATATCTATTCGTTTTATGTTATTGTCCTACCAATCAATCACTAGTTAAACATCAATATCATTTTTATTTATATTAAATTATGAGTTTTCGTTAGTATTTCTGTTTCCGTTCGTTTCTGCAATTCCGTTTATCCCGCTTCCGTTTCCGTTCGTGACTATTCCGGACCCATCCCATTTTTGATGATAAAATGCGGATATGAAAACGGGAGAGCCATTTTTCCGTCCGTTTTTATCCCTAACGACGGTGAAGCTCAGGTGAGGCCTGCCCTCGCACCGGTGATCAGGCTGGGGCTTGCGGGGGGCGGGGGTTGAGTGGTGGACCCGCAGCATCCGATGCGTTCGTATGGTTCGGATTCAGAGGCGGCGACGGCAGGCGAAGAGCGCTGCGCCGCTGCCAATGCCAATGCCGCTGCGGCGCCTGCGCCCTGCGCGTGTGTGGACTGTGGATCGCTCCACGCTCCTGGGGTCCTGCCACTTTGACTGTGCGTCGGAGTCGGAGCGCAGTAGCGCACACCGCGCGTCTGTCTAGCAGGGCAGGCAGACGACGGCACGTCTCAGATTCTGATGCCCTGGGCCCCCCTGGCTAAAGTTTTCAACGCCATAATCATGCCACGCTTGGACGGACCTCCCTCCACTGCCACAGGCCGCTGGCGCAGCAGTACAATAACTACTGTTTGTTGCAGCCAGAGCCAGCACTGCTGCAGGGTGCCATTCGTCACTGTAATCCACTGGACTGGAGTATCTTTCTTCCTTTCGATGATAAATAAAATCTGTTAGCACTTGAAAGCATATTCCTTTTAGTATTTATTTGTTTATTACACAGAAATGGCCTCCAGCCCTCCAGAGCCGTCGTCTTGTCTTGTTTGTTTCTCTTCGACACCACACCAGCGACTTCCAAGATCCTTTTTTTTATATTTTTTCTTCTTCACACTGAAACCAGTTGCAAAAGACAAACAAGACAGTAACGCCAAGGCAGAATAATACTCCCGTTCTGCAACGACAAGCTTGGCCTGGAAACCCGCGCGAGTGCAAAAATGATAATCAGGCAGGCGTCATGTGCATGCAAATGCAACAGCGAACGCCAGCAGGATATCGTTCCAAAACTTGCCGGGAACCAAGAAAGATGCTGTTGTCCGTACGACGTACACTACGACGTACTATACAAACGTTGGAGAGAGTAGGCACAAGCACAACACACACATATATATATATATATATATATCCAGCTCGGAGGCACCGACGAAAGATAAAACAGGTGAAACCAAACAAACACCTGCCCCTCCTTTTTTTAAAAAAAAACCAACGGCCACAACTCTGACTTTCCAATCAAGAAATAAATAAATAAATAAATATGTTCTACATATAAAATAAAAAAAATCAACCAAAATGGATGATATCAAGCAATGCTTGCTGGCCGCGATCAGCAGGCAGGGGCAGGCTCTGCGCCGCACAGGTGCTCGACGGGGCTATCTACGTGCCCGGCCGTGCAGCGCAGCTCTGTGTTTACTGTTTAGGTCGATCGTGCCTCGGCCGACGTGACTGCACGAGACGACGTCCTCTCCTCGCCTCTTGTCCGCATCCTGTCGCCCGTCCATTGCTTAATTCTTTTTAAGAAATCAGCAATCCATTTTAAATGTAGGACGCCCGGTAGCCACGTCTGCTGCCTGGGCATGGGATTCTCGGCCTTCTTAACTACCTCAGCTCATCGTCGCAATCAAATCAAATCGCACGTACACGGCTTCACCTGAATCAACTTAAGTGTTCTCCAGCTCGAGTTCACCGAGAAATGATTTGGTCGCGCTACTTGGGATGTCCATGTTCTTCAACCAAATGTCATCAACAAATGAAGACCGGGTGTGTACGTCACAACAAATATATATTGCCTATTGGTTTTATTATTGCATCTGCTGAAGAAAACAAAAAAAAAGTAACTTTATGTTTCTGCCGAGCCCGAGATGGGGCGCACGCGATGTATAGCTGGCGTCACACGCGAGACAAAGGACGGAATCCGGCCTCTTCTTCCTCTGCTAGGCAGTGTAGATGCAAAAGCCAAAACCAAAGCAAGCTGAGGTCCTTTATTACCCCGTGCTGGTCTGCAAACATCCACACATCACACTCTCAGTAACGACAGCACTGCTCCCCCAGCTCCTCTAATACGAACAACAGCGCAAAAAACACGCGCCTTTTGAGAGGCGAAGCGCTGAAGCTGCAGGGACGCATCAGTTGCGCGCATGAGCCAGAGCGGGACGACGCAGCAGGCGACATGCTCATGCTGCGCACACGTGGACGGTTAAGCCTTTGAGGCCAGGCCAGCCGAGCGAGCGCAACTATATAACCCTAATCACGCTGTCCAAACTTTCGTCTCTCCAGCGCCTGACGAACACGCTCTCTAGTTTGTACGTAGTTTCTACTTTCTACTACCTGCTGCAGTGCCTAGCTTTGATAAAGTTTCAGAGGTTTCCAATGCATAATTAAGAGCGAGTAGTGCGTATAGGCTAGCTGCGCTTTAATTTGTCATTTGCGCTAACTACTGTAATTATGTATGTGGTTCTGTCATGTGCAGAGTAGAAGCCACAATCATGGCACCGGCCTAGAAAAAGCGCTTTAGGGGGTGTTTGGTTGCTCCTGCTAAAGTTTAGTCCGGATCACATCAAGCGTTTGACTTTTAAATAGGAGTATGAAATATAGACCCAACCAATTGGACTAGATTCGTCTCGTCTTTTAATCTTTGGCTGACAAATTAGTTTTATAATCCGACTACATTTAATACCCGGAACGAAGGTTCAAACATTCGATGGGACAAGAGCTAAATTTTAGCGTTTGTAACCAAACACCCCCTTAGTAGTTTCTCCACAGTCCACACCACAGACCTACCACTGGTGCATGCAGTAGCTCCTAGCTAGCTTTGCGTTGCGTGTATCGGCGCCCTTGTCGACATTGGCAAGGCGAGCAGCGCCGTAGGATACGAGATCATCGAGTGAGGCGAGTACGGGCCGGGGTGGAGTGGACTGGTCGCTGCTGCCGGTGGCGGCGACGGAACGACGAGAGCGATGCTCATCCCTGCTGCTGCCATTGTCGTGGATGTATGCACGGGCGCCATGACTGACGACCTAGCGGAAGCTAGTAGCTACAAAAGCTCTCTTGCGATGCGATCGAGAGCGAAAAGGACGGAAGGAGGAGGAGGCGGAGGAGGAGCGGCGGCGGCGGTGTCGTCAGGGCCGGCGACTTTTGCTGATACACATAAGGACACGGACACGGCCGAGCAGAGCTCGTCGCTTTTGCTTTTTTCTCCTTCCCCGAGGCCGGCCGGTGGGCGGTGGGCCGCGCCGGCCGCCTGTTCCGGTCAGCCTTGCACGCACAGATTAGATTGTCCTTGTCTGCGGCTGTCCCGTGGATGCTGGACCATGGTCCATGTGTCATGTGCATGGATAACGCGCGGAGCTCTTCTTTTGTAGCTTGCTTTTGCCAGCATCCTAGAGGCTCGCGTGGTCAAGTGAATTTCGAGCTGCCGGGTAGCTGGCCCTCCTGCAGTCCTGCTTCACCGAGGAGCCTCGAACAGATAATTTGGCAAGGCAGAGCCTTAATCAATGGCCTAATTCAAAGATTACTAGGTATATGCCCGTGTGTTGCTACGGAAGTAAAAAATTAGCGTAAAAATTAGATACGAAACGACAAACATCACTATGATATGCAAAATCCGTGTGGTAAAATATTACCGTAACACTAATATTTTATTACCGATATAAATATGTAATATATGGAAAATTATATGAACCAAAGGCTTCTTCAGACCACAAATGAGGATGTTAATAAGCTAGCTCCACTATGTATGTTCTTCGTTCGACCATGTAAAACATGAATCAGAAAAATGAAAGCTACGAATTTAATTCAACTAATTACCGGATCCAGTTTTTGCAGCTAACAAGGATACGATGATAGCAAAATGCATATATATATTACGTGATGTCAGCAACATAATCAATCATACATCAGGTAATATTTATACAAAAGAATTATAGTCTGCATGTTTTATGTTACGCCTAGGAAGATAAGGCAAAATGCAAATGGATGATTTGGACAATTGTCATATCAATGCACAGAGGTGCTGAAGCCAGGAACATAGTTGAATCTGTTGAGCACCCAGCACAATAACAGATACCCTTCAAAGGAGACTCGCTGCCTTTTGTAATTACTCACACTCAAGGTTAAAACATGCCTCTTTCCATCATTGTCAGACACTTTGTACCCCGTTGTAGCTTCTATCTTCTGCCTCCTTGCCATGTAACCATTAAACATGCCCTCGGCTCCACCAAATTCTTGCAAAGCAGACAATGATGTAGGAAGGTCAAATTTATGCAGCACATTCGATTCTGTTCCTAGATCCACTGGTACATTAGTATCGATGAGCTTCTCGGCGTCAGCTACTACCACTTGAGTTGTTTTGGCTGCTGTACCAGTTTGAGCCTTGCTCTTTATATCTTCATTGCTAGGCTCTACAATACTACTGGACTTGTTGGTAGTTTCTTCAACATTATCTCCTCCTGCCTTTGATGCATAATAGTTTCTTGATCTTGTCCACCTCCTCGAGAAAGGGTCGTAACCAGACTCTCCTGCCTTCAAAGATATATTTACAAGTTTCAGTTCCGAAGCGTTCTTGAAGTTATCAGCACGATTCTTCCAGTTCATAGTCTCCAAATTTGCAGCCTTATTATCTTTTGACATCGGTTGTGGCCTGCTTTGCAGATTTTTCAGCTTCGCACGAATCCTCTCTGCTTCAGCTTCGTTCCTACGACTTATAGCCATCGATAACTCACTCGTCAACCGATCCTTCTCAACAGCAATATTGATAGGGCGTCTCACAACTGATCTCTCTCTCAACATCTGTTGTACAGTTACAGATGAATACACAAAATTATAGGCCTCCTGAATGGCTTCTTTCTTGTCCAGCACTTCATGCTGAGTCGGTATCCTGTCTTCCTTTTGCAGCCATTCCATGAACTCTTCTTCGTTGGGTGGGGAGTCCAATACCTGAGTCATCTGCCACCGTGCAGCATTAGCCTCACTATCCCACACAACATTGGGATATTTGCATGTCAAGTAGCTTTCTAGTTTGTAATTCCGATCTAGATCGCTTGCATCCACGCTCCTCACTATGCACATCCTGTAACTCGAGGCCCCAAACTCTGTCTTGCTAATACCTAGCCACATAAAACACCTAGAAATTAACATGTGACTAAACAAAAAGAAACAGAGACATATTCCAAAAACATTATCTATATACCATTGCAGATTAAAATGTGGGGCGAGAGAACTAGTCAGGGCAGTTGCTACCAGATCTCTTAATGATCCCACGAGACAACCCTTTGTTTTCTCATCTCCTAAATCAAAGTTTGCAACTAATACAACACAAGAAGACAGTTTTACGTGCCTAATACATAGTTTACAACTGATAACAAAAGCACTTAAACCATTGTGTAAACACTATTATATTTTGGACATAATAGTAAGTACATACATGAAAGTACAGTTCTAATCTCCCAGTAGTATTTTCTCTATTGTTTTTCCTCTGAAAACAATGACAAGACGATTACCAGGCCATGGTTGAGAACTATGATAAACAACTTGTCCAACTTTAATACCAGTTTCCTCCCATGTTTCTCATCTCGCTGCCTCTTGTTCATACTCATAGAGAAGATAATGATCTTATTAGCTAAAGCTATAGCCAAAGAGGATGATGGCCTTGCAATGGCAAGTGAGGAGTTCTTAGCTTTTGATGGCCTTGCAAGAGGTTTTTACATCTACAGTAAGAACAGTAGAGTTGTGAGGTATAGTTAGTACCTCTGTTCCTGCTATGCCCATTGCAAGCCCAATATCTACTTCATGCAAAGCTGGAGCGTCATTGGTACCATCGCCTGTCACAGCAACCACCTCCCTGAACATACCTCACAGGTTTTTCACAAGGGTATGCTTGTCAAGCGGCAGAGAACGAGCCATAACCTGCCAGTGTCGAAAGGTACATACAATTGAGAGAATTGATGGTAGATATGAGAAAACTGATGAAAATCGAATTGGACCTGGATCTTAGGTATCAGGTCCCTCATCTCCTCTGGGCTTTTGTTTCTGAACTCTGGCCCTTCTATCGCTACGCCGCCGTTAGTCAGTATGCCACACTCTTTGGCTATAGCTTTAGCTGTATTGATGTTATCACCAGTCACCATCCGTACCACGCTACTTGCATCTGGAAGTCTCTTGCTACACTGTGTTTGGCATGCCTCAAAAGGTTTACCTTAGTTAGTTTGCTTAGCTGTATTAAATACTTCTCATAATCCTCAATCTAAAAAATAAGATCAGGGATACATTTGGTTTCTCTTCTAATTTTGGCGAGGTTTCCCTTTATGGGTATTTGCTGATTCTGCAACACAAGATGAAAGGAAAACAGAAAAAAAAGTTAAAACCACAGTTATAGAAGCCATGCGCATCAATGATGTATGTAGAAAATGAAAAGGACCTATTGAAACACAAAGTCATAAAGGGGAGCGGTGAGCATTTTGCAAGTTACTTCTGCCAGTTTCTGAAACTTGAGGCTTGGAATGGATTGTCTGTAGCCTTTAGGTGCAATCTGGGACTTTGACATGCGAGTTAAAAGCTTGTAGAACTTGACAGTCAATTTCAGAAAATGTTCTGCTTGAGTATCTGAGAATGCAAAGCTCAAATCAGGACACAAATAAAAACAGAACCAAATGGACATATTATATGCTGTTTCATGTAGTTGATTTATAGAAAGTAGTCGTCCCTGGGTGCCGGCCAAAGATACCGTCCTCGTCGCGCCTCACCGATGCACATGACAGCAGCCGCCGCGGCACTTCCACACTGTTCCTCCGCCTCTGTGGGGTCCCCAAGTGCGAAGGTAGCCCCACCACGCTGCGTCGGCCGGATCGAGGGCGAGGCTGGCGTGGTGTTGGGTGCGGGGGCATCGTGTCTAGTCGTCCCCCGTGGCGATGATTTTGGTGTTACCGAGCTCCCGCATCGTGAGTGCCTCCTGTGACGCGAGGATAGCGGCGTGTTAGTAACAACAGTGATTATGAAGAGCATCGTGAGTTACAACACAGTAAACAATGATTATGGATCAAGCTAGTAGATATATAGGGTGAACCAAGAACCGTCAAGTATGAGCATGTTTCCAGGGATAGCCAAATGTTATCAAATCCTTGTACAATAAAAAACATACAGATCAAACGAGTAGATATTATGTGCGAACCTGTATGGCATACTTTTTGGTGTTCTCTGACTCACGCTTGTTGTGGCAAGGCCATGCTTGTTGTAGGACTTTATCCTTCATATCTTTAAACACTTTATCTTTAGAGTTCAATGATCCGTCTTTCTCAAGAAGCAGCTTCACAAGGTCCTCCTTTGATAGGTCTAGGTCTTCTGAATCTGAATCAGAAAATGCAATTCGTTTAGTTCTCCTCTTCCTGTTAGACTTGGATACATAATCAAGTGAACCTGCTTCCTATGCCTTCTCGGTTCTAGGCACATTATTGGCTTCACTTGAAGCTTCAGTACTTGCTCCAACACTTCTATTAACCTCATCATATGTGTGTTTGTTTGTAAAATGCATAGTTAAGTTTACTCTAAATTAAACATATATTTGCAAAATGCATACAGAAACAGATGGATGAAACAAAAAATCATAGCTAAAATGAGAAGGTTGCCATTTACTGCTACCCAGCATATTTCAAATGCCTCAAGGTCAGGCTCACCTCACCTGTCAGTGACAAAAGTCAGCATGACTTCGACTGCAGAGAAATCGATCCCTACTCACCCAAGAAGCTGAGTACTACCGATTTTAGGTTGGTCTGCATGAAGATAGAAGGAGGTTGTGCAAAACAAAATATATATCCATAATTTAATTTAGCAAACATTGTTACTAAGCTCTATGTAGATTGTGCATAGAGCTGACGAATGTACAGCTAGGGCAACAACATGAGAGAAGACACCGGCTGTTCATCCACCATGAAAAGACCATCATAAAATCATCCCCTTAAATCATCCTTCGCCTCAAGAATCAAGAAATTATTACGCACCATCTCTATTCCATCGGTATGGCATGTACCGATGATCTTTAGAAGCATTCTTACTCCACCGTCTTTCCATGAAGGCGTCAAGCTTTCCTGCCTCCTACGAGTAATGAACACAAATTGTAAGAACCAAGACAAATATCCAGCATTCAAAAAGAACCCCTAATAAACCTTGTAAGCTTTACCTTGAGCTCATTGTACTTGTTCATCAGCTTGCTTTCACGAAGTTCAGCTGGTTAAAGAAAGAAAAGGGGAGTAACGATCAGGTTGAGGAACAAGTAGTAACCATTTGATCAAATATAGACAGTAAAAGATAGAATGGACAATGGCAAATAGTTTTTATTGGCGCAAGCGTGCACAGAAAAGTGATTACCCCTATCTTCAAAACTTGGTCTATGTCTCTTATCACGAAACGAACGATGCCTGGTATCTCTTATAGGGGAATACCTCCCATGGGGTGTGTGTCTTCTCTCAGACCTAACTCTAAAGTCATGATATCTATAATAACCCCTTCTCGCTACAAACAGGAAGGTGGAAGATTTACCCAAAAACATTATGCCATTAAAGAACAAAAGTTAGATGGAGCTGCATAGATACAAGGCAACAGAGAAACACATTAAGCTTACCACAATCTTGAGCCATATGGTTATTCAATTAGCTACAAGAATTAGAGGGTCCACAATAACACTAAACCATAGACCATAAACATAGATGAGCCATTGAAGGTGGAAGGGTCGTCAGGGCGGTGGTGTCCCGACGTGGGTCACATGGTGGGCTCCTAGCGCTTGCGGCATCCCCTCTGCCACCGGCTATCCCGGCGCCGTCCATCGTCCCCAGCACCGAGAAGCACGCCGAGAGAGGAGGGCCAAGAAGAGGTCGCTGCCGCGTCAGACTCCGTCGCAGATCTTCATGACGTACCGCACCGGTGCCACGGCAAGGGCAAGCAACAGATAAGGAGGGATCAAGAATTGGAGCACCCATCGAGAAAGCAGAGTAAGAGGAGTAGACGAGCAACAATAAAGGGGAAATTGTCACCTCTTGCGCTCGACCTTGTGGGGGATGAGGTAGGCAGAGCTGTAGGCACCCGGTCGATCTGCTCCACCACCTCGGTGTCCATCGCTCCATCGCTCGTTCGGGGTCGATCTGCTCCACAACCTCGTACTTCTTTGGCGGCGACGACCCCATCTAGGAGGTGAGGAAAGAGGAGTGGGAGACGGCAATGTTGGTGGTGGCATCGATGAAGGCGGGGCGGTTGGGGAGCAGAGCGAGCTGGCGGTGATGCTCTGCTTTGGGGGAGGGGGGAGCGCCTGCCTGTCTAGGGTTTCGAGAGCCCGTGCTGTGGAGAAGCAGGCAGTCACACGGAGGACGGGTCACCACCGTCGTGGTCGCCTCAACCATGCGAGGCGACAAACCTCCTCCCTCCGTGGCGTGGCCCGATGCCACCGGCCCCATACCAGCAGCGCCATCGACGGCACCACGACGAGCGCCACCAGTACCAGCAAAAGGGCCACCGTCGAGGACGACTCTACCTCCTTCTCCATTGGCGCACGGGTGACTCCGATGGGTAGGGCTAGGGCAGGGATACGGATCTGGCGGCGCAACAAGGGGGAGAGTAGGAGGTGGCGTAGGGACGCGGACGCGCGGTGCGAGATTAGGGGCGCGGACGCGCGGAGGCAGAACACTCTCCTGTGGACGCCTACACTCCTTTCTTAAGGAGTAGTAGAGATGTTGCAAGGAAAATGACCATTTAAGACATAAGTACAAAATGATATTTTCGCATATGGCATTGCACTTGGGTAGATGGCATATCTCTGTTAGAAATATAGTCATTTTTATGTTATTTTAATTCCATAAATTAACATTATGATGATGACATATAAAAGATGATTAATCATGATATCAAATATATCCATAACAATATGGATCATGAGAACATAAAACATATGAATCATATAAATCATATAAATATAATAAGCATATAAACTAACAGAACAATTAAAAATAAACAGATAGCAATATAAACAACATGACTGTAAAATTAAAACAACCAGATATAACATATTACTAGCATGAACATACAACAAACATGTCATGATATCATATGATAGAACAGATGAGATAAATTCATGGTTATATATAAAACAACAGAGATGCACAACATATATAATCTGCAGAGCGTAAAACAGTAAGAAGATGAATTGATCATACCCTCCCATGTGCTCCGAGGATCTAGATCCTTGTCGAACTTCACTTGTCATGTCGTACGAGATGAAGACGCCAGGAACCAGTGATGAAGACAACGACAGATGTTTGGGCAGTCGTGTAGACGCTCCCCAAAAACCTAATTGCCGATCCCTCGTGTAAGGTCTCGAACGGCAAGGGCTTCGGAGGCACCTGCCCTCTCGCTCCTCTATGCGCGCAGAGTTACGAGATGGAAATACGCACTCTTGTGGCTGGACAGTGATTCTGAGATGGTTCTGTTCGTGTGTACCAAATGACAGGGGTTCTCCCCTACTTATCCTTTCGTGGAAGGAAGCTGAAGGAGAAAGGTCGCATGCGGCACGCCAAGAGACGGGCAGCTGAAGGATTCGCATGCAGCTGACGAAGAGACGGGCAACTAAAAGGTTTAACCCAGAGTTGAAACTCCTGCGGTTAATGAGTGCTAAAAATTAACACAACCACACCACGCCCGCTCGCCGCCTGCCTGCCTCGCCTCGCCATGCCACGCCCGGCCCAAGCCCGGCTCGGGCGGCAGCGGCGCGCGCGCGTGTGGCATGCCCCTGTCCATTTCTTGACTTCTCAAATTAAGTGGAATAATTCCCACCATATAAGTCAAGCCAAAAGACCCTTGGACTTCTAATATGGTACTATTAGTATTCCCCACCATTACACACCATAGAGTTTACTGAATAAATGGGCCAAGCCCATAAAAGCTCCAACAATCCCCACCAAACTCTAGGGTTTGTAATGATGAAGTATCAGAATCACAATCCTTTGATATACCAGTGTTTCGATGGAGACTGTTAAGTTGAACATCCATCTAGAATAAGAGTTTTACTCATTCACAACTGAACAATGGACTAAGCCTTGAATTGACAGTTTTATGCGAAATGAGATTCACTCAAATCCTTTGCTGATACTAGGCTGCAAAAGGGCATTTCCGCTGTTTAGAAGCATATAAGTCACACTTCAGTGCCTTTCATGAGTATTTAGGGATTACCCAAGTCTCATAGACTGTGACCAACAGTCTGACTCATATTGGTGTACTCCTTAGAAGATGTTCTGTAGGACAACATCTCACATTTATAAGACTCTTGGTGTAACACTCCTGGTGTTACTATAACTAAAACTTGAGCATGACATCATAGCATTGGTATTGCATATGTTTGATACACTTAGAGTGCATTCACTAGGTAAAAATTTCAAACAAGTTGGATTGTTTTAATGTTTTGCAAATAGGACCCTGGATAGGAAGCTTTAACCCTAAATAGGCATTAAAAAGGTAAAACTTAACCCAAGTTGAGAAAATCTAAATACTTTAGGGGAAAGAGTTATAAATGTCCCCAAAAACAAAGTTGAGTCACATTTATACCCCTGGATACCAAAAATCTCAAATAGAACCCTGGGAAACCCTAAAACTAAACCCTAGGGGCCTATATGCAAAATTGGTCCACTTTTGGGCTAAAGTGCAAAAACCAAGTCAAATAGGTTTCTTAAGTCCTTTGGTTCACAAATGTGTGGACTTGTAAGCCAAATATTGAGTTTTGGACTTAAATGCAAAATGGACCTCAATTAGGTTCTATTCTAAGTCTGAAATTCAGTGTTGAGGGCTCAACTTTGGAGCATTGTATCTTGCAAACTCTAGGGTTTTTGCCCTAGGTCACCACATCAAAATTGTAGCCCAATTATAGGAGCATAACTTTGCTTAAGAGTGTCAGCAGAGTTGTTAAGAAAATATTGGAGATAATTAAGCCTAAAGATTGGCTGTCAGGCTAATTCAGTCTGAAATTCAGCTATTCAGTGTAGCAGAGCCAACTTTGAGTATGAATTCCACCTTGATTTAGTACTCAAATGTGTTCAAGTCCTATAGTCGAATTGTAGCTGGTTTGTAACTCTGCAACTTTGGTACAGAGGTTTAATGAAGTTCACATGCAAATTTCAAAGAAAATCGAGCCTAAACCTTGTCTGTCAGACGGACTGAATACCAAGCGCCATGGTACAGTAGCGTTTGGGGATCAGACCGCCAGCACGGCTTGCTCACCGCCGGCGACCTACCTGCGCTAGGATTCGTGCCGCCGCCGATAGGATTTGCGCTCGCTGGTAACCGGATAACGCTGCGAGGTAAAAAGATCGCCGTCGCCGTCGAGCTGGAAGTCACCCCGATCGGCCACGGCACATCTCCCCTGGCTCACTGCCCGCGGTAAAGTGCTCACCGTCGACCGTCGTCTCTCGGCCGTGTGCCGCGTGGCTCCACTCTTTCACCGTGTCGCCGTGACCTCCTCTGAACTCTCCGTGGCTCACCGGAGTTAATGCCACGCCGTTGGCCACAAACTCACGCGGCCAGTGCTTCTTCCTCACCTCCGACCGCCGCGTGTCTCGTCCAAATTCGCGGCCACCGCCCATCCTCCCTATAAATTGAGCCCGTGTCCAGCTCCGTGAGGTAGTCAGCTAGCTAACCACCGCTAATCGGCCACAATCGTCCTCTCGTGTGCTCGAATTCGGAGTTTCCCCCAAATCCGATTTCCGCCACCGTGAAACCGAGCTCACCGTCGCCAACCCAACTCCGATCAGTTCCCGCCCTCTGCTCCCTTGTTTGAGCATTCTCATGCATCTGCGATGCTCCCTGACCCCTTTAATTGGATTAGACCGCCACCCATCGCCGGGAACACGGCTGTCTCGCCGTGATGCTCACGGCCACCGTGGCCAGAGTTCCATAGTTGATTAATAGCCAAATTAGTTTGGGGAAAAGGCTTAGGGTCGATCCAATTCGGTGACTGTTGCTCGGAGAACTCAGCCGTTGCTCCGTTCGGCCGGTGTAGGTGCTCGCCGGAGCGTGGCCGTGCGTGAACGACGTCAAGGACGTGTCGGGTGAAGGAATAGAAGTTGGAGGGCGTTTCTGTAAACCGTCAGCGACTCAGTAAATAGTGCTACGGATTTGCTTCGGGTTGTTCTGAAACGCGAGGTCCTTTTTGCAAAACCGCCAGGGCGCGGACGCGCGCGGGCGCGTTTTGCCCTAGACCTGGGCCGTCTGGGCCAGAATCGGCCCAGTTCTATTTAATCCTTTTTCTTTTTCTTTTTCCAGCAGAGCCAAAATAATTATAGAAAAATGTAGAAAAATGCTAAAATTGTGAAACTAATTTTCCTAGGCTTGTTATTTTCTCTAATATTTAGTAAAAATAGTTTTGT
The DNA here is from genome assembly GCA_029449295.1 of Zea luxurians. NCBI lineage: Eukaryota > Viridiplantae > Streptophyta > Magnoliopsida > Poales > Poaceae > Zea > Zea luxurians. The sequence goes on along the minus strand of JAOPSE010000004.1, from coordinate 177,059,487 downwards.
GATTTTTAATGGAAATAAGAAATTTTAGGGTATTCAAAGTAATTAAAAGTATTAGTTATGGATTTTTAGAAAATAAATGGTAAGTCCAAAAATGTCCAAACTTTTTATGGGCACTTAAACCAATATTTAGAAGCCTTGGGTAGAATTTGGGTTGATTTGGACCTTGTTTGATCACTAAACCCAAAACCAACCCCCCCTGCCCTATGAACTCCTTTACTGACTCCGGAAACCCTAGGTTCTCGGAGTACCGTGAAGGAAAGTTGTACTCAAGACTTAGATAATAAGTTTATATTATCTTCACATCCTCATGAGCATCCCATGGCATCCATTCTTATGCATATATATGGTTATGTTAGAACACGAAGAAGAAGAAGAACTCACTGAAGAGGGGACTCCACCAACCTCAGATCCTCAAGCAGGCAACTGCTTTTATTTCGATATTTGTGGATCCGAGCAGGACTCACCTGATAACAAAGGCAAGCCCCGGTGCATTTGCCACCTCCCTTGATGTTTTTAAAATCTTTCTCACTTGATTGATGCATTAGGTGATAGGAGTTGAATGCTTAAACAATTCCTGCATGTGGGGGATAGATATCCCCCGGGTCCACTAAAAGAGTAAAGGACCTCACGAAAGGCCCAAGGGCCCAATAAATCGTAAGGTTATTCTTTCGTGGGCCTGGGGAAAAACAACCAGCAACGCAGGGCGACATGAGGCCGGATTGGGGCAAACCCGGACGGCCCAGAGCGTCGAGCGAGTGGCTGCAACAGAGATCCGACTTTCCCGCGTCGGGGCCTCCATGCAACGAAGCCACGTGAGGATAAGTCGGCGAGGGTTACGTAAAGGATAACCTCGAGAGGTTCACTATCTTTTAGCCATTTGTTGTTATCTTATCCATGTGTACTGCCCCACGGTCGAGTATATAAGGCCTAGGGGGCACCCCTTCAGAACGATCGACCCATTACTTAGCCATCCACATCAACTCTCTGTATTCTCGATCCAGAGAGCTCTCTTGTAACCATATCCACCAAGCATACCCATCAGGACGTAGGGTGTTACGCATCACTAAGCGGCCCGAACCTGTAAATCTTGTCCACCGTCCCTCGTGCGATCGGCACGAACCATTCTGCTACAGTTGTCGACACCTTCCTACTCCTAAAACACCTTGAGGGGCAACCCCGGGTGTGCGGTCGGACCCTAAACACCGACAGCTGGCGCGCCAGGTAGGGGGTGTGTCGACAATCCAAGCTAGCTCAATGGCCATCTCCTTCTACAGCAAGATCGCCCTACGCCCCGGATCTATGTTCTGCTTTGGAACAATCTCATTCATAGCGGACGAAGAAGGAATTCTGCACCGTATCGCGGATCCGCCGGAAAAGGAGTCTTCCTCAACAAACTCCGAAAATACCGGAGAAGTGCAACCTCCGGCTCCCCGAAAGAAGATCACCACGACGGCAGCACCGTTCTACCCCGACGTCCTCTTCGTCGGAAGGGCGGAATCGCCCGCCATCTCCGACGACGAGCCGACTATACCCGGGGAGGAACCGCCTCAGCGAGAGTCCCGTCGATGAAGGAACCGGCGCAGGAATGTTCGACGACATCACGCAGCCGGAGAGCGGAATCCGGAACAACCTGTCTCGCGAGACGAGGTCTCGGAGGTAGGAGAAACCCCGGAAGAACGCGTCTTCAGAGAGCAAAGGAACTCCCGACGACGTGATCGCCGACGAGCTCAGGAACAGGCTGAGCAGGATGCAAGGCAACGTCGAGAGAATCCACTCTTCGGGCGCAATCTGAACCCCGACTTCGCCCGAGCCATGAACACGCCGAGCGAAGTCGGAGGGGTGCTGGCTCGGATAGCGGAAGGACTTCCTCGGACTCCGGACGCCGACGGCTACCGACGACTGTTCACCCAGGCGGCTAACCATCTTCTACCGCTCGCTCACCCGCCGAACGATCTACGACACGCCATCAACAGTCGCCGAGACGCGCGGAGCTCCATCAATGCTTCGCGGGAACGGCGGCATGAGAACGAAATTCGTCGTCGAGAGGAGTACGACAGGGATCATGGCGCCCCGACTCAGAGCCAAGCTACCAGGACTGAGTCGGCAACGGCTTCAACTGGCGGAACCTCCCGGGGACGGTCGAGGAATCACAACCACAACTCCCCTCCCCGGGACAGACATCGACCCCGGCGACAGGAGGACACGTGCGGAGTGTCCGCCCTTACTCCGCGCCTTAGGGCCATCCAGTGGCCTCCCAACTTCAAGGTATCCAATGTTGACAAGTATGAACCTAAGCAGGATCCATGGGGTTGGCTAGCCGTCTACACCACCGCTGCTCGAGTTGCCGGAGCATCCGAAGACGTGATGACCGCGTACTTGCCCATTGTCCTTGGACAAGACGCGCTGCAATGGCTGCGACATCTACCCCGACACTGCATCGACGTCTGGGGAGACTTCGGTCGGCGTTTCACCGCCAACTTCCAGTCCCTCTCCGACAAGCCGGCGCAGCCGTGGGACCTTAAATCTATCAAGCGCCGGGGGGACGAAACTCTCCGGTCATACCTCAAGAGGTTTCAAACCATGAGGAATCGTATCCCCGATGTCACGGAGGCGGCCGTGATCGAGGACTTCTACCGAGGATCTAACGATTCGGTTTTCGTCCGAGCCATACTACAAAGGGCGCCGACCACCTCGGAGGAGCTGTTCCAGGAAGCCGACCTCTACATCACCGCCGACGAGCGAGCCCAGGATCTCATCGGAGGAGCGAAGCCCGCACCGGCAGCACCACGACGCGACACGAACCAGCAACCTGACAAGCGGTGGGAGAAGAGGCCACGCGAAGAAGTGCACGCCGCCGGACCACCTGCCTCTCGCGCTCGAGGAGGACCTCGTGGAGGCGAGCGAACGCTGGACGACATCCTCGACGCCCAGTGCCCGTACCACAAGGACATGCGCCACACTCTTCGTAACTGCCAAGACTTCAAGCACTCCGTTGGACACGGCCGACCCTTCCAACCTCTGCCTCCTCCTCCGCCGAGGGGAGGACCAGATGAACCGCGACAACCCCATCGGCAGGAGGAGGGAGGAGGAGGAGGAGCTTTTCCACGCGTTGACAGGGAGGTCAACGTCATCTTCGGCGGACACGGATCGCAGGAGAGCAGAAGACAGCAAAAGCTCAATGATCGCCAGATACTGGTGGCGACCATCGGCCCTCCCGCTCCATACCGATGGTCGGAGCACCCGATCACCTTCACTCGGGCGGATCAATGGCTCAACTTCGACCACCCGGGCAAGTACCCGCTTCTCGTCGATCCGGTGATCCGAGAGAGCTGGGTGAAAAAGGTGTTAGTGGACGGGGGGAGCAGCATCAACATCACCTTCCCCCGGACACTCCAAAGCTTGGGAGTTCATCTCAAAGAGCTCCACGAGTCGGACACTCCTTTCTTCGGCATCGTGCCGACGGAAGGGGAATACCCGCTGGGCCACATCTACATGCCGGTCACCTTTGGAACTCCGGAGAACTACAGAACCGAGTTCCTAAGGTTTGAAGTGGCAAACTTCGACTGCGGGTACAACGCCATCATCGGGAGGCCAGGATTGGCCAAGTTCATGGCCATTCCGCATTACACATACATGATACTGAAGATGCCAGGGCCACAAGGGATCATAACTGTGCGCGCCGACCTCCAAGGCGCCGCAGAATGTTTCCGAGTGGCTATTCAAGCAGCCCTCACCGCCAAGCCATCGACAGCTCCCTCCGCAATGGCGAACTCTAAGCCTGAGGAGGACCTCGCAATACCAGCAAATGAAGCTCAGACCGCAACCTCTATGCGGCCGACTGAAGAAACCAAGAGAATCAACCTGGGGTTCGCTGATGAGCGCAAGACGGCCATCATCAGCTCCAGTTTGGATGACAAATAGGAAAGCGCGCTCGTCCGGTTTCTGCAAGATAACCGAGATGTATTCGCATGGCAACCTGCGGATATGCCGGGAGTCCCGAGAGAACTGGCCGAGCACAAACTGAAGGTTTTTCCCCAGGCGAGGCCGATTCGACAGAAATTACGTCGTTTCACGCCTGATAAGAGGGAAGCCATTCGCGCCGAGTTAGCTCGCTTGGTCGCGGCTGGATTTATTAGAGAAGTATTACATCCTGAGTGGTTAGCCAATCCTGTTCTTGTACTCAAAAAGAATAAAGTGGACTGGCGCATGTGTGTTGATTATACTGATCTCAACAAACACTGTCCAAAGGATCCTTTCGGGCTCTCGAGGATAGATCAGGTGGTGGACTCCACCGCTGGATGTTCTATGTTGTCTTTCCTGGATTGTTATTCTGGATATCATCAGATTAGTCTGGCGAAGGAAGATGAAGAAAAAACGGCATTCATTACTCCGTTTGGCGCTTTCTGTTATACCTCCATGCCGTTTGGCCTCAAAAACGCTGGAGCGACTTACCAGAGAGCTATTCAAACATGCTTAGCCGATCACTGGGGCAAGCGTGTGGAGGCTTATGTGGATGACGTGGTGATCAAAACACAAGACTCAAAAGACTTCATCGAAGATTTGCAACTGGTTTTCAACAGCCTGAGGCGGTATAGATGGAAGCTTAATCCCGAGAAATGTGTTTTTGGGGTACCAGCCGGAAAGTTGCTCGGATTTATTGTCAGCCACCGAGGAATTGAGGCTAATCCGGATAAGATTGAAGCTATTATGAAGATGGAAGCACCTCGATCGCAGAAGAAGGTTCAGCGACTTACTGGATGCATGGCAGCTTTAAGCAGATTTATATCCAGGCTGGGGGAAAAAGGTTTGCCGTTTTACAAGTTACTCAAGAAGGTGGATAAATTCCAGTGGACTTCAGAAGCGCAAGAAGCTCTGGATGCTCTGAAAAAATTCTTAACAACACCACCAGTACTGAAACCACCTCGGCGAGCTACGTCAACTCAACCAGCTGAAGATTTGCTATTGTACATCTCTTGCACGACTCACGTGGTGAGCACCGCGTTGGTAGTCGAGCGAGTAGAAGAAGGGCATGCCTATCCAATACAACATCCTGTCTACTTCATTAGTGAAGTCCTCGGCCCCTCAAAGAAAAAGTATCCTCAAGTTCAGAAACTATTGTATGCAGTACTTCTAACTGCCCGCAAGCTGCGTCACTACTTTGACGACCACAAAGTCATAGTAGTCACAAGTTTTCCAATAGGGGATATTCTTCACAACAAGGAAGCCATCGGTCGAATAGCCAAGTGGGCCTGTGAGCTGGGATCTCATGACATCGAGTTTCGGCCTCGCACTGCCATCAAAACCCAAGCACTGGTTGATTTCGTATCAGAGTGGACTGAACAACAAGTACCAGACAACCCGGAGACTGCAGAAGTATGGCGAATGTATTTTGATGGCTCACTCAAGCTGCAGGGAGCAGGAGCGGGGATTCTTTTCACTGCACCAGGAGGCGAACACCTCAAGTACGCCCTCCAGCTGCTATTCCCGGCCTCCAACAATGCAGCCGAGTATGAAGCCTTGATCCATGGATTGAACATTGCCATATCATTGGGCATCAAAAGATTAATGGTATATGGGGATTCTCTGGTAGTCATCAGCCAGATAAATAAGGAGTGGGATTGCTCAAACGATTCGATGGGAAGATACTGCACCGCCGTCCGAAAACTGGAGGATAAATTCGAGGGTCTAGAATTTCATCATGTGGAGAGAGATCGGAACGCGGCAGCCGATGTACTGTCCAAGCTAGGGTCCAGTCGAGCTCAGGTCCCACCCGGGGTTTTTGTGCAAGAAATTCTGCAGCCAAGTATCTCATTGGGTCAAATGGAAGAATGCAACATCATAGATCAACCCGAGTCAGATCCCGATGACTGGAGAAAGCCAATCATTAAGTACATAAGGAATGAAGAAGAACTAGATGATAAGAACTCGACAGAGCGCATTGCAAGACAGTCAGCTCACTATACACTTATTGGGGAAACATTATACAGAAGGGGTGCATCAGGCGTCTTCATGAAGTGCATTCTCCCATCCACTGGAAAGCAACTCTTAGAAGAGGTCCACGCTGGACAATGTGGGATACATGCAGCCTCCAGAACACTAGTTGGGAAGGTCTTCAGGTCAGGATTCTATTGGCCAACAGCAAAGAATGATGCGGCCGAGTTAGTTCAGAGGTGCGAAGCCTGCCAATACTTGTCAAAGCAACAACACCTGCCATCACAGCAGCTGCAGACCATACCAGTGACCTGGCCTTTTGCATGTTGGGGGCTGGATATGATTGGACCTTTCAAGAAAGCTCAAGGGGGATATACTCATGTGTTGGTAGCAATTGACAAGTTCACTAAATGGATAGAATTCAAGCCCATTGCCTCCTTAACTTCTGCTAAGGCCGTGGAATTCATACAAGACATAATATTCAGATTCGGGATACCAAACAGCATCATAACTGATTTAGGATCCAATTTCACGAGTTCAGAATTCTTTGACTTCTGCGAGCAAAAAAGCATTCAGATCAAGTATGCATCTGTAGCCCATCCAAGAGCCAACGGGCAAGTTGAGCGAGCCAACGGGATGATATTGGATGCACTCAGGAAAAAGATTTTCGATAAGAACGAAAAATTCGCAGGAAAGTGGATAAGGGAATTACCCTATGTTGTTTGGAGCCTAAGAACCCAACCTAGCCGAGCTTTGCATGGAAACACTCCTTTCTTCATGGTCTATGGGTCGGAGGCAGTGCTGCCCGCTGATCTCAAGTTTGGGGCGCCAAGGCTGATTTTTGAAAGCATAGCAGAAGCTGAGACCACCAGGCTGGAGGACATAGACGTACTCGAGGAAGAACGGCTAAGCGCAGTAATCCAGTCAGCAAGATACCAGCAGACTCTAAGGCGCTATCACGATAAGGCTGTGCGGCAACGATCCTTTTCAGTAGGGGAGCTCGTCCTTCGCCGAATTCTAACGGGAGAAGGACGACACAAGTTATCACCCTTATGGGAAGGACCCTTCATAGTAGCAGAAGTCACTCGGCCCGGATCATATCGCCTTACTCAGATGGATGGCACGGAAGTTGGGAACTCCTGGAACATAGAACACCTGAGAAAGTTTTATCCTTAGCCGTACCTCAAAACTGCTGGGATAACGATGATGTACTCTGTAAAGTGGAAATATGTCATCAATAAAGAAAAGGTTTCAAGGATACTCAATTTATTTACGATTGACTTGCATTCTTACTTAAACTCGGGGTGACCACTATGCCCTGCTAACGGAGCAATCGACTTAAGTCGGCAACGACTTAAGGCGGTGCGACATGCTCACGCTTACTTAACTCGGGGTGACCACTATGCCCTGCTAACGGAGCAATCGACTTAAGTCGGCAACGACTTAAGGCGGTGTGACATGCTCACGCTTACTTAACTCAGGGTGACCACTATACCCTGCTAATGGAGCAATCGACTTAAGTCGGCAACGACTTAAGGCGGTGCAACATGCTCACGCTTTACTTAACTCAGGGCGACCACTATGCCCAGCTAACGAAGCAATCAACTCCAGTTGGCGCCTACTTAAGACCAATGCAACATGCTCTCGCCTATTTAATTCAGGGGATGATTTCCATATCCCACAGGCAAAATTCATAGTCATCATGCGTCATAACTACCAAACTCATTAACTAAAAAATTCTAATACAATGAGTGAATAACTATGCTATTCAAATAAACCGGTGTCCTCTAACAAATGTTCAATCATGCAAGCTGCGCGCTTGGAGCACGCGAAATGTTTTCTCTATTTTGCAATGTCTTTTCCAGGAGCAGTTGACGAAGAAGGACGACTCGAGGAATCAGGGGCAGCGTTCACGTCAGCCCTTATATCTTCAGGAACGACTACGCCAGGTCTCCTCATCAGAATTCGTCCCGCTCGAATGGCCTTATCCATGGCCCTATCGCGCTGGGCTCTCAGAGTATTGGAAGTCTCTTCAGCAACCTTGACAGCCAACTGGGCAGCCTCTAGCTCCTGGGTAACAGATTTCTTGGAAGCACGCAGATTCTTGATGACAACGTCTTTAGCCGATATCAACTCCCGAAGGCGAATCACATCATCCAAGGACTCCTGCAGCTTATAGCGAAGATTGTTCAACTCCTCCATGGAAAAGCGATGACTCCTCTCCAGAATAGTCAACGAGTTGCTAGAATCTCGATACAACCTATCAAGATTGTCACGAGAAGCAGCAAGGATACGTTTTTCTTCCTGCAAGCACAAATCAGTTCCTTCAGAAAACCAGGCAAATAATAGGAGTGCAGCAAGACAAAAGCGCAGTTTCGTATATCACCTTTTCACAGTCAAGCTGAGCATGCAGGGAAGAACTTAACGCATTGGCATCATCCAAGGCGGCAGAGACCTGACTCAGCTCAATCTGACCTTGAGAGTACTTTTCCTCAAGATCAGTGCATCGCTGAGACAGTTCAGCCCGATCTTGAGAATGTTTTTCCTCAAGAAGCACAATCTGTCGAGTCATTCCTAGCAAAAGATAACCAAACAAAACGAGGTCAGAAGGTAAAACAGTCCACAGCAAGCGCGAAGAAAAGAAAAAAGGGCACTAACCAGCGTTAGTCGCCTCCAACTCGGATACACGGCGATGAAGGGACACCGGATTCCAACACGAAAAGGATGAAGCTACTTCTGGGATAGGAGCACCATGCAATTTCAGCTGGCTGGTCATCCCATCCACCAAAACCTGATGAGAAGAGCAGATGAGCATAATGGCAAGAATTCATGTAAAAGTCAAGCTAAGAAACAGCACGGTACCTGGAGGTTGGAGAAGAACGAAGGGATCCCCAAGTCAGGAGAAATCAGATGATAACCAGGCGCAAGGTCATCACCCGAAGCGGCATGCAATGGAACAGTGGGAATCAGTTCATCTCCTTCAACAGAGCCGGATACCCGATCAACGGGGACGCTGCCCTCCAAAGCGACGCCCCGGTCTGAAGTTTGGGCCACCACCATGCAGCCAGAGTGAGGAGGTGACCCAGCGTGAACGTCCATGGAAGTGCCGGAAGGAGACCCTGTTTGGGTACCCTCGGGGACTGGGCCATAGTTGGCACTGCCCACTCGAGCTGGATTATCCCCGGCAGCACCCTCGGGGGCTGGGCAGTAGCTCGCACTCTTCGCCCGGGCTAAGTCATCCCCGACGACACCCTCGGGGGCTGGACATGTGTCAACACCATCCTTGGGGTCCAAACTTTCAGCAGTAACCATCTCTAAGGTTGATGGGCCCTCGGCTACTTCCATGGAATCAGGACAATCCAAGTTAACATCCCGTCCCTCAAGATCGCACTCTAAGGTTGATGAGGCACGGGATGACCTCAACCCAGCGTCCGGCACGGCACCACAAGCTTCCGTCACATCATCATCCACTGGCCCTGATAACAAGTCCTCTGGGACCATATCCTCGAGAGTTTGATCAAAGTCGGCCAGGGATATGTTTTGCAGACCAACAAGAGCAGATAAAGCCGGAGAAGGAACCCCGCTACTTTCCCCACTGGCAAGGAATTGCCGACTGTTCTTCCGAGTCAGAGGAACCTCATTCTCTTCCTCTTCGTCGTCTTCATCAGCAACACTGGCAACACCCCCATTGGGATCAGCGATGGATAGGGTACACCCATTGGGATCAGCAACAGTCATACCACACCCATTGGGATCAGCATCAGCAAATTCAGGCGCAGGAACCTCCTCATCGGCAGGAACCGAGGGACCAGCACCCTGATCCAAACTAGATACTCGCCGAATACGTCTCTTCTTCTTTTTCTGCTCATCAACAGAAAGATCAATCTGATTGGTACGGCGGGGACGCCTCGAGCGAGCACGGACAGGTCTCTGAATATCCAAGATTATACCGACCTCTGGGAGAGGTGCCACTGCCAATGTCTCAGCAGGAGTAGCGTCAGAAGAATCTTCAGCCAACATGTCAAGCACGGCATTCATTTCAGCATCAGTAGGATTCAAAGGCACCTCGAAATGGATCTGTCGTTCATCATCAGGGATTTTCCCAAGTGAGGCAACCAAAGCACTAACCTCCTCATCAGAGGGCCGCGTTCTAAGGCCCAAATTGCCATCAGTCGCAGGCGGGTTTGACACGAAACAAGTGAAGGCCTTGGCAGGAGGCAGATTCCAGGCTGAATACGCCACCGGAGCACCAACATTGGATACTTTGCCTCTGAGAATCATCTCCAGTCGGCTCACCAAATCTGCAGAAGGGATTCTTCTATTGGTAACTCGAGTTGGGTCGGCTAGCCCTTGATACAGATAAGCCGGGTGGACCCTATCTTTCAGTGGCTGAATGTTTTTGAAAACGAAGTCAGCAACTATAGCTTCAGCAGTTAAACCCCTCTCTTTCAATAGCCCAACTTCAGCTAGCAGCACACTGGCCTCAGCCACCTCCTCGTCTGTAGGAGACTTGGTCCAGCTCGGGGTGCGAACATCTGGCTGTCTTCCTGACCGGGGGGGGAGAGAATTTCCATAGTTATCAACTATAAACCACTCCAGGCGCCATCCCTTAATGCTGTCTTTAAGGGGGATCTCAAGATATTCAGTTTTTCGTCCCCGGCGCATCTCCAAGCTGGCACCTCCAACCAACTGATGTTGTCCCCCGGCCATCCCAGGGCGACAATGATACAGGTGTTTCCACAAGCCAAAATGCGGCAATACGCCAAGAAAGGCCTCACATAAGTGGACGAAGATAGAAATTTGCAGAATTGAATTAGGGTTCAAATGGGTTAGGTTGATGTGGTAGAAATCAAGAAGACCACGGAAAAAGGGAGAAATAGGAAGGCCAAGGTCGCGGAGAAGAAAGGGAGCGTAAACCACGGACTCGTGGGTGTCCTCCGTCGGGACCGTAGTCCCGTGGCAAATCCGCCAAGAACAGAGTTCCCGTGGAGGAAGAACCCCGATGGACACGAGGTGGAGGAGTTCGGTTTCAGAGATGATGGACATGTGGTTACCTGCGAAAGGCAACTGGCTGTTGGGATCAATTGGGGGAATCACCACAGCGGAAGAACTCGCGATTTTCCTCTTGGGAGCCATCTCGATTTCACCAGTGAGCAAATTGGAGGCAAGCGCAGAGAGGATTTGGGAGCAGGAATGCAAGAACTAGGGCGCGGAAAGCAAAGGCGGCTAAAAGTGCAACTCTTATGGGATATTCTCGGACCAGATACCGTTTCAAAAAGTGCCCAGTCATCACTCGGCAGTTATTTTCGAAATCCCAGCAGGCCACGTGGTCATTCGGCAGTTATTTCCCAAAAAACTGGTGGGCCCTCTCCTTACTCGGGTGTTAATCCTCAAAATAACTCGGCGTTGCCTCTAAAATGCCGACGTCACTATTCAGTCACTCGGCGTTGCCTCTAAAACGCTGGTCTCGAGTTCAATCGTTCGGCATTACTTCTAAAATGCCAACGTTGACCTTCAATCACTCGGCGTTGCCTCTAAAACGCTGATCTCGAGTTCAATAACTCGGCGTTGCCTCTAAAATGCCGACGTCACTATTCAGTCACTCGGCGTTGCCTCTAAAACGCTGATCTCGAGTTCAATCGTTCGGCATTACTTCTAAAATGCCAACGTCGACCTTCAATAACTTGGCGTTGCCTCTAAAACGCTGACCTCGAGTTCAATAACTCGGCGTTGCCTCTAAAATGCCGATGTCACTACTCAGTCACTCGGCGTTGCCTCTAAAACGTCGATCTTGAGCTCAATCGCTCGGCATTACTTCTAAAATGCCGACAACGACCCTTAATAACTTGGCGTTGCCTCTAAAACGCTGACCTCGAGTTCAATAACTCGGCGTTGCCTCTAAAACGCCGACGTCACTACTCAATCACTCGGCGTACCTCTAAAACACTGATTTCTAGTTCAATCGTTCGGCATTACTTCTAAAATGCCAACGTCGACCTTTAATTACTCGGCGTTGCCTCTAAAACGTTGATCTCGAATTCAATCGTTCGGCATTACTTCTAAAATGCCAACGTTGACCTTCAATCGCCCAGCATTACTTCTAAAAACATTGATACAGACTGCAATATTGCTCGGAAGCGTCAGCATAATGATCAAGCTGTTCGTCTATGGCCTCAAAAGACTCAGATTTATAGTCAAACGAAACGAGTCATCAAAAGGAAACCAAATTCGTTCTTCATTTAAGGGAAGTGGCAATATTTACAAATCAACTTATTATAAGTTGATACTTCCCTATTTCTACCACTATACTACTCTACATTACTAATACTACTACATTATCTAACTATACTACTTCTAATCTATACTAATATTTAAAAAGACCAGTGGCATCTAGCCACTGGCCCTGCCCCTGCCGCCACCGCCGCTCTTGGTGCCGCCCCCGCCGCCGCCGCTCTTGGTGCCGCCCCTGCTGCCGCCGCCCCTGGTGCCGCCCCAGCCGCCGCCCCTGGTGCCGCCCCAGCCGCCACCGCTCTTGGTGCTGCCCTTGCTGCTGCCGTTGCCGCCGCCCCCACCACTGCCGCTGCTGCCGTCGTCGTCGTCGTCGTCATCATCATCGTCGTCGTCGTCCCCGCCCTCGCCGCCGCCGTCCGAGTCCTCCTCATCCGAGGAGTACTCAGACTCATCCGAGCCCTCGAGCCCGGAGCGCTCGACGGCCCGGATGTACGACCAGACCTCCGCGGCTATCCCCTGGGAGTCGTCCGAGTCATCGGACGACGCCGGGGGAGAGACGGGAGCCGGGGACCTCTCGGACTCGGAGGAGAACTCCTCCTCCGAGTATTCCGAGTCGCCGAAGTCCTCCGATGGAGGAGTCGGCTCGCGCTTGCGCTTGTTGTTTTTTCCCATGGAGGCAAGAAGAAGAGAAGAGAAGGAAGCAGTAAGGAATAGCGAAGGGATGTGAAGAAACCAGAGGGGCAACAGCGTTATTTATAGAAGAGAAAGGCAACCGCTCACTTCCAACCGCGGTCACTGAACAGTCGCTAGGCATTCAATATACACCTCCACCCGTCCAAAGACACGTCAGGCGGCTGACGCCGTTTCATGCAGCACTACACCCATTGGGACTCCAGTCAACAGCGCAAAGGATATGATTACACTCGCCGTCCCATCACATTACAACTCAGAAGCAGCCGGTTAAAACACTCAGCGTACCAAGCCGTCCCTTGCCCACACCCATTGGGGGGGGGACGCCCAGGAATTGTCAGTATATTTTTCAAAATGGTCACATCTGTACAGAGCATGCAGTGAATGCCTCAAGACAAAAATGAGATATCAACAAGAGTTAAAGGGAAGCCAAGTATAGCCAGCAGAGTGCAAAATATGGTCGACAGACATGACTTGAAGACTAGACAGAGAACGTCCATCGAATGTCCAATCAAGTGCAGAGCAAATACACTATGCTACCTAGCAAGATATGGAAGGATTGCAAATTCAGCTGCAAAAGACAAAACACATGCTGACCTCTGAAGCATAATGTTGATGACATAGCACGGATGACATCATGCCAACTTTTTTATAAGCAGAAAGAGTAATTTTCAGCAAAAGGACACAAAAAGAAGACCTTCAAGCGAATTATCCTCAAAAAATCCACCTGAAGGTCGGGGGCTACACCCATTGGGTGCACCTTCGGTGCACCCCATGGATTGTCATTCTAAGCCAGGATAGCACCAATTTCTAAGGGCATGGGACAAGATTAAGAAGCCAATCCTCAACTGGAATAAAGGAACACAAATGGAAGTAATCTCTGCTGAAGACCTTCGAGTAGATTATTTTCTAAAATCTACTCGAAGCTCGGGGGCTACACCCATTGGGTGCACCTCCGGTGCACCCAATAAGGTTCAGAATCCTACAAACAGGAATGCCGATTTCTAAGGCACAGGCACGAAGCTAGATTTTGGTCAACAAGTGATCGAAGCAGGAGAGAACAACAGGAAGCCAGCTTTCTTCAAATCACCTACAAGCTGGACCTGAGATCTTCGGGTTGATTACCTCTAAATTAACCCAAAGATCGGGGGCTTGTGGGGGATAGATATCCCCCGGGTCCACTAAAAGAGTAAATGACCTCACGAAAGGCCCAAGGGCCCAATAAATCGTAAGGTTATTCTTTCGTGGGCCTAGGGAAAAACAACCAGCAACGCAGGGCGACATGAGGCCGGATTGGGGCAAACCCGGACGGCCTAGAGCGTCGAGCGAGTGGCTGCAACAGAGATCCGACTTTCCCGCGTCGGGGCCTCCATGCAACGAAGCCACGTGAGGATAAGTCGGCGAGGGTTACGTAAAGGATAACCTCGAGAGGTTCACTATCTTTTAGCCATTTGTTGTTATCTTATCCATGTGTACTGCCCCACGGTCGAGTATATAAGGCCTAGGGGGCACCCCTTCAGAACGATCGACCCATTACTTAGCCATCCACATCAACTCTCTGTATTCTCGATCCAGAGAGCTCTCTTGTAACCATATCCACCAAGCATACCCATCAGGACGTAGGGTGTTACGCATCACTAAGCGGCCCGAACCTGTAAATCTTGTCCACCGTCCCTCGTGCGATCGGCACGAACCATTCTGCTACAGTTGTCGACACCTTCCTACTAAAACACCTTGAGGGGCAACCCCGGGTGTGCGGTCGGACCCTAAACACCGACACTACATTACCTTCCTTGATCTTTGATTACCTTCCTTGATACCCTGCTTTACAAAAGGTTTTTACTATGCTTAGTATTGCTTTAGCAAAACAAAAGGTTTTGTTTTACAAAAGATGATTGGCAAAAGTGGGTGGGATGTTTTCAAAAATAAAACTTGATGGTGGATCCATCATGGCCGTGATGGATTCAACATCGGAAAAGATGTACCTCTGCCAGGTACCAAGTTTTGGGTTAAATGATTAAGCTAAGACCGGGCGGGTGACTTGCACGAGAAGAGAGTCTCGGTGTAGTGTCTCCGTCTGAGTCGATTAAGGACCTTGTCGATGTAGGCCTGCTGACCGAGGACCCTTTAACTGGTCACATGCCTCGTCATGGGTAAGCCTTGCCTCGGGCAGACTAAGGCCAGAATAAGATACCACGAAATGGGCGTGGAGCGGTGGCGAGAGTAGCGTGTACCCTCCGTGGCAAGAGGCTGGACGGTGGTGTATCTGTGCTCTCGGTTTGCGTGAACCTGATCCGGTCTTAAGAACCTCGGTGGCAGGTTGACATATGCAAGGGTTAAGTGCTACATATGTCGTCTGATTAGAGATCCTCAGCTGAGTATAATCGATTCGGATCGCCGTACCTCCGCGGTTATGGGAGACTTGGCCACTGACTTACACGTAGCATTCCACTAAAGATAAGGGACTTTTGTTAAGAAATTGGCTAGTGCAGGACCAGTGATTGAACTAGGGTAGAAAGAACTCTAGTACAGGTAACTTTACTTAACTTGATAAATAAAATTGGATTTTTAAGGATCCACTTTAGTAAGCATTTCTGCAAAACAGAGTCTTTGATTATTGAAAAGCCTTATCTTGACTCCCATATAACCGGCATACCCTTGAGAGTCTTTTCTTTAGTCGGGTAAGACTTGTTGAGTAATTCCGTACTCAGGGTTTTATTCCCTGTTGTTTTTAGGTGAGGAAGTAGCAGACTTTTGCTGCTTCTGTGCCAAGGTGGTTCCCAAAGAAGAAAAACAAGACTGAAGTGCGGGAGGACTCGGTCCTCCACATAGGATCTTTTGCTTATAGTTTATCGGGAGAAGTTTGTGCCTCCCTTGGTTTGTATAATATTACTACTCTGCACTCACTTTTAGTCTGGTCTGTAATAAAATAACTCGAGCTTACTTTTGAAATAAATGTAAGTTTATGTAATTCGCTTCTGCATTTCTTTATCTCCGATGTTCTGTAATATCTGCAAGACGGGTGAAACGTTCCTGGTGAGGTAGGGAAAGATACCGAGCTTGTCAAGTGACTTAGGAACATCTACAGGGTGTCTGATGTCCGTTAGACAAGGACAACTGTAGGTGGGCCTAACTACTTGGGAGGTTCCGTCACAGCTGGTATCGGAGCGTAGCCCTTCTTTGCAGATATTATGAGGCATCTTCAAAACGATTTTCGAAAATCTTACCTAAAAACTCTTTTCTCTTCTTATCTAAGTACTCTGAAGAGTTTATCTTAAAGACCAGATAGGAAGAGTGCAATGTTTAGAAGGTTGAATCGACTAAGATTGATTCTGTACTTATTCATGCATCATGCTAAGAATTATACTAATAACATTTTCCCCCTTAGAAAGATGCTGCCACGCACAAGGCTAACGGCACGTAAGTCAACGGGACCAATTGGAGTACCCCGGCATCAACTAGCCCCTCGACACGAAAGCAGTAGCAGCGGAAGTAATGATCCCATAGGAGACCTTGAAGCCCAAGTGAGTCGACTTCAAGCAACGCTGCAACACAGGACCAATGCTTGGATCGCAGACGGAGATAGAATCAATGAACTAAGAAGGGATATCCGTCACCTGCAGGATCAGCTTGCTGATCGGGACTTAGCACTTGACTGGGCAGTACAGTCTCATATGTTGGCATGTGCTAAGGAAGCGAGGGCTCAGGCCCGAATTAAAGAACTTAGCTCAGCTGTCGACAACCTGCAGGTCTACTGCAATACGTTGCATGAGGAAGTCCATGTACTATACTCACAATTACACCCTAGTGTGCCTACACCCTCTGCTGAGGCGGAAGCCGGACCCTCTCACGTTGCGGGGCGCGCGCTGGGTGGGGAATTAGACCTTTTTGAACCCCCTCCTTCTTTGAGGTTGGTGGACGTCTGGACTCCCACACCTGATGATGAGGCCGCTAAAAGTAACGGAAAGCAGGACTAATGGGGTAATAAAAGTAGAGTAGTGTATTGAAGGGTGTACTGTTGTATAATAGGGTGAACTTTTGTATAATGGGTAATGTATCCTGTTATGTAATATCGAGTCTGTATCATTACTCTTTATAGTAATGTAAAATGGAAGGTTTTCTTTGGCACATTATGTTTATTCAAATGTTTTTGCCTCAGATGCCGACCAGGACTTGCGGACAGGACGCAGCCGGAACCTCTGGGGGTCGGGATGTCACCCCAAATCCACCTCCGGTTCCACCCACATTAGCCGAGGCGATTGCCGCCTTGGTGAATGCCACCGCAGACAATACCCGCTTCCTTAGGGAAATGGCGGGTCAGCAGCAGTTCCAGCAGCAGGCAGGAAGAGGTTTTCAGCAAGGTCCCCGTGAAACTACTTATCTGGATTTCTCCGAAACTCGTCCACCTCTATTCACCAAAGCAGAAGACCCGCTAGAAGCCGACGAGTGGATACGAGTTATTGAACAAAAGTTTGGCCTTCTTCGTTGTTCTGAAACACAGAAGCCATTGTTCGCGGCACAGCAACTACGTGGCCCTGCCAGTACTTGGTGGGGAAACTTTGTGGCTATCCAACCTGACCACCATCAAATCACTTGGGAAGAATTTAAAGCAGCCTTCCGTGAGCACTACATACCTGAAGGGGTGCTGCATATGAAACAAGAGGAATTCATGAAGCTGAAACAAGGAGGAGACACCATCAATCAGTATCTTAACAAGTTTAATCACCTATCGCAGTATGCCATCGACCAGGTGAATACTGATTTGAAGAAAAAGAACTGTTTTATGAGAGGTCTAAATGACCGGTTGCAGCGAAAGATGGCCACATGTATTGATCTCACATATGGAAAGGCTGTCAGTACAGCCTTATCTGTGGAAGCAAAATACGCAAGTTCTAGGAAGAATAAGGGATTCGGTGGTGAGAGGCCTAATCAGGGCCAGGCGAAGAGGCAACGGTTCGTCATCCGACCTTCTAGCCAAAACCGTACTTTTTTCTGTCCACCACCATTCCCTTTCAAACAGCCCATTATTATCCGCCCCAACAATACCTCCACTTCCCCAAATCAGCCGGGTGCCCCAGGCACTCGATTCCCCGCCTTGCCCAGCTCTTCAACTGGGTGTTTCAACTGCGGCAAATCAGGACATTTTATCAAAGACTGCCCGTACCCCAAGCAAAATCAATCCAATGCTCAGCAAGGAACTGGGAAGTCCACTCAGCCCAAGGGAAATGCTGTGGGGAGAAATACCAAGAAAACAGGGCGTGTATATTACACCCAAGTGGCCACTACACCGGAAGGAGAGCCGGTGATGATGGGTACGTTTCCCGTGGCCAGTCACCCTGCAATTATTCTTTTTGATTCTGGTGCTTCGCATACCTTCATTAGCAAGAAATTTGTGGAGCAACATCACATTGCATGTCATGAATCAAAAGAGGGATTTAAAATTCATTCACCTGGGGGACATATTTTTACTAAAGAAGTGGCCTATGAAGTGCCAGTAACAATGGCCGGACGGAACTTTCCTGCTAACATGATTGTTCTAAGAGGCCAGGATATAGATGTAATTTTGGGTATGAATTGGTTAACCCAACACAAGGCAATTCTCAACACTGAACTCAGAACCGTCAGGTTGAGCTATAATCAAGAAGAAATTCTTTTGTCTCTCCCCGTGACCAATCCAGCCAAAGCTTCTGGTAGGATATATGAAGCTATTGTACCGGAGATCAAGAACATTCCGGTA
Source organism: Zea luxurians (assembly GCA_029449295.1). Taxonomy (NCBI): domain Eukaryota; kingdom Viridiplantae; phylum Streptophyta; class Magnoliopsida; order Poales; family Poaceae; genus Zea; species Zea luxurians. The sequence continues at coordinate 177,040,898 of JAOPSE010000004.1, read as the reverse complement.
GTATGTGAGTTTCCAGATGTATTTCCGGAAGATTTGCCTGGACTACCCCCTGAGAGAGATGTAGAATTCGTAATTGAGCTAAAGCCCGGTACGGCTCCCATCTCTCGAAGATCGTACCGTATGCCCCCTAATGAGTTGGCAGAATTGAAGATTCAATTACAATATCTACTGAATAAGGGATTTATCCGGCCAAGCTCGTCCCCATGGGGTTGTCCCGCCATTTTTGTTAAGAAGAAGGATCAAACCCTGCGAATGTGCGTGGATTATCGACCCCTGAATGAGGTCACCATTAAGAATAAGTACCCTCTTCCAAGGATCGACATATTATTTGATCAACTGACTGGGGCGAGGGTATTTTCCAAAATTGATCTCAGGTCGGGCTATCACCAAATCCGTATTCGGCCCGAGGATATACCGAAGACCGCGTTTACTACGCGGTATGGATTGTTCGAATACCTGGTAATGTCTTTCGGGCTCACAAATGCTCCTGCCCACTTCACTTATTTGATGAACTCGGTGTTCATGCCCGAGTTGGACAAGTTTGTGGTGGTCTTCATCGACGATATCTTGATATATTCTAAGAATGAAGAGGACCATGCTCAGCATTTACGGATTGTATTGACGCGCCTGAGAGAACATCAGCTATATGCCAAGTTCAGCAAGTGCGCATTCTGGCTAGAGGAAATTCAATTTTTGGGGCACGTGTTATCAGCTAAAGGAATTGCGGTAGATCCTAGCAAGGTCAAAGATATTCTGGAGTGGAAACCCCCAACAACTGTTCACCAAGTCCGGAGTTTTCTTGGACTAGCTGGATATTATCGCAGATTCATACCAGATTTTTCTAAGCTTGTGAAGCCAATCACAAGTTTATTGAAGAATGATATTAAGTTCAATTGGTCTTCTAAGTGTAATGAAGCCTTTGAGCAATTGAAGACATTATTAACCACTGCTTCGGTATTGGCTCAACCGGACATCACTAAGCCTTTTGATGTATATTGTGATGCATCTGGCAGTGGACTCGGCTGTGTACTGATGCAAGAGGGCCGAGTAATTGCATATGCTTCAAGGCAGTTGCGCCGACATGAGGAGCATTATCCAACTCATGATCTGGAGCTAGCTGTTGTGGTTCATGCCCTGAAAATATGGCGTCACTATCTGCTGGGAAATATCTGTCACATATATACAGATCATAAAAGTTTGAAGTATATCTTTACCCAGTCAGAGTTAAATATGAGGCAAAGACGATGGCTTGAGCTCATTAAAGACTATGAACTGGAGATCCATTATCACCCAGGCAAGGCCAATGTGGTGGCAGATGCATTGAGTCGTAAGACTTCCTGCCATTGTCTTATGGCAAAGACCTCCGAAAACACTTTATGTCAAGAAATGGAGAAGCTAAACCTGGGGATAATCCAACAAGGGACTCTGAATCAGCTAAAGCTTGAGTCAACCATTTTGCAAAGGATAATTGATGCTCAAAAGGATAATCTGGGCATGAAGCACATACGAGAGAAGATAAGGGCTGGTACAGCCAAATGTTTCAAGGAAGACGATCAAGGTGTGTTATGGTTTAACAACCGCATAGTAGTGCCAAAGAATGAAGAACTCCGCCAGCAAATCTTAGATGAAGCGCATCTTAGTCGCTATTCTATTCATCCGGGAAGCACTAAGATGTATCATGATCTAAAACAACACTACTGGTGGACGAAGATGAAAATTGAAATTGCACGCTATGTGGCTAAGTGTGACACTTGTAGACGTGTCAAGGCCATACACATGAAAATTGCCGGTCCATTGCAGTCATTACCAATACCAACGTGGAAATGGGAAGACATCAGCATGGACTTCATTGTGGGACTGCCTAGGACGATAAAAGGGTATGACTCTATTTGGGTTATAATTGATCGGCTTACAAAGATTGCTCACTTTCTGCCGGTCAAGACAAATTCCCCGGTTACTGTCTACGCCCAATTGTACATTGCTCGTATTCTTAGTCTGCATGGTGTTCCAAAGACCATAGTGTCGGATCGTGGACCTCAATTTGTAGCCAAGTTTTGGGAAGCACTTCACAAATCCTTGGGTACTAAGTTACTCCACAGTTCGGCCTATCATCCTCAAACCAGTGGACAGACTGAGAGAGTGAACCAAATACTGGAAGATATGCTACGGGCATGTGTCCTAGATTTCTCACCAAAATGGGATGAATGTTTACCTTTGGCGGAGTTTTCATATAATAACAGTTATCAAGAAAGTATCAAGATGGCACCCTTTGAAGCTTTATATGGACGTCGGTGTCGAACTCCGCTAAATTGGTCTGAACCTGGTGAAAGATGCTTCTTTAGGCCTGATATGGTGAAAGAGGCCGAGGATAAGGTTCAGAAAATTATTTATAATATGAAGAAGGAACAAGCTCATCAGAAGAGTTACGCAGACAAACGGCGAAGGCTCTTATATTTCCTGGAAGGAGACTATGTTTACCTGAAGGTCTCACCAATGAAGGGTGTATCGCGTTTCGGGGTTAAAGGGAAACTTGCACCCAGGTACATTGGTCCATTCCTGGTACTTGAGCAATGTGGACCAGTGGCATACCGACTTCAGCTCCCCGAAACATTGTCTGCTGTACATAATGTGTTCCATGTATCACAATTGAAGAAGTGTCTACGGGTTCCCGATCGAACCATTGAAGTGACAGATGTTGTCCTGGAACCAGACTTAACGTACTCGGAACATCCTATTCGAGTTCTGGATCAAAAGGACAGGGTTACCCGGAGAAAGACTCTCAAGTTCTACAAGATACAATGGAACCAGCATTCTGAAGAAGAGGCTACGTGGGAAACTCAAGACTTCTTGAATAAGAATTTCCTAGGCTTTCTAGCCTCATGTAACTTGTAAAGTGTATATAGTTATGGCAATAAAGGAATGAACCCCACACCACCCTGCCTTGTACCAGAAATAAGGAAATAAAAATGTGACACATTTCCTTTTCCATTACTCACCCTAGGACTTTAAATCTCGGGACGAGATTCTTTTATGGGGGGAAGGATGTAACACTCCTGGTGTTACTATAACTAAAACTTGAGCATGACATCATAGCATTGGTATTGCATATGTTTGATACACTTAGAGTGCATTCACTAGGTAAAAATTTCAAACAAGTTGGATTGTTTTAATGTTTTGCAAATAGGACCCTGGATAGGAAGCTTTAACCCTAAATAGGCATTAAAAAGGTAAAACTTAACCCAAGTTGAGAAAATCTAAATACTTTAGGGGAAAGAGTTATAAATGTCCCCAAAAACAAAGTTGAGTCACATTTATACCCCTGGATACCAAAAATCTCAAATAGAACCCTGGGAAACCCTAAAACTAAACCCTAGGGGCCTATGTGCAAAATTGGTCCACTTTTGGGCTAAAGTGCAAAAACCAAGTCAAATAGGTTTCTTAAGTCCTTTGGTTCACAAATGTGTGGACTTGTAAGCCAAATATTGAGTTTTGGACTTAAATGCAAAATGGACCTCAATTAGGTTCTATTCTAAGTCTGAAATTCAGTGTTGAGGGCTCAACTTTGGAGCATTGTATCTTGCAAACTCTAGGGTTTTTGCCCTAGGTCACCACATCAAAATTGTAGCCCAATTATAGGAGCATAACTTTGCTTAAGAGTGTCAGCAGAGTTGTTAAGAAAATATTGGAGATAATTAAGCCTAAAGATTGGCTGTCAGGCTAATTCAGTCTGAAATTCAGCTATTCAGTGTAGCAGAGCCAACTTTGAGTATGAATTCCACCTTGATTTAGTACTCAAATGTGTTCAAGTCCTATAGTCGAATTGTAGCTGGTTTGTAACTCTGCAACTTTGGTACAGAGGTTTAATGAAGTTCACATGCAAATTTCAAAGAAAATCTAGCCTAAACCTTGTCTGTCAGACGGACTGAATACCAAGCGCCATGGTACAGTAGCGTTTGGGGATCAGACCGCCAGCACGGCTTGCTCACCGCCGGCGACCTACCTGCGCTAGGATTCGTGCCGCCGCCGATAGGATTTGCGCTCGCTGGTAACCGGATAACGCTGCGAGGTAAAAAGATCGCCGTCGTCGTCGAGCTGGAAGTCACCCCGATCGGCCACGGCACATCTCCCCTGGCTCACTGCCCGCGGTAAAGTGCTCACCGTCGACCGCCGCCTCTCGGTCGTGTGCCGCGTGGCTCCACTCTTTCACCGTGTCGCCGTGACCTCCTCTGAACTCTCCGTGGCTCACCGGAGTTAATGCCACGCCGTTGGCCACAAACTCACGCGGCCAGTGCTTCTTCCTCACCTCCGACCGCCGCGTGTCTCGTCCAAATTCGCGGCCACCGCCCATCCTCCCTATAAATTGAGCCCGTGTCCAGCTCCGTGAGGTAGTCAGCTAGCTAACCACCGCTAATCGGCCACAATCGTCCTCTCGTGTGCTCGAATTCGGAGTTTCCCCCAAATCCGATTTCCGCCACCGTGAAACCGAGCTCACCGTCGCCAACCCAACTCCGGTCAGTTCCCGCCCTCTGCTCCCTTGTTTGAGCATTCTCATGCATCTGCGATGCTCCCTGACCCCTTTAATTGGATTAGACCGCCACCCATCGCCGGGAACACGGCTGTCTCGCCGTGATGCTCACGGCCACCGTGGCCAGAGTTCCATAGTTGATTAATAGCCAAATTAGTTTGGGGAAAAGGCTTAGGGTCGATCCAATTCGGTGACTGTTGCTCGGAGAACTCAGCCGTTGCTCCGTTCGGCCGGTGTAGGTGCTCGCCGGAGCGTGGCCGTGCGTGAACGACGTCAAGGACGTGTCGGGTGAAGGAATAGAAGTTGGAGGGCGTTTCTGTAAACCGTCAGCGACTCAGTAAATAGTGCTACGGATTTGCTTCGGGTTGTTCTGAAACGCGAGGTCCTTTTTGCAAAACCGCCAGGGCGCGGACGCGCGCGGGCGCGTTTTGCCCTGGACCTGGGCCGTCTGGGCCAGAATCGGCCCAGTTCTATTTAATCCTTTTTCTTTTTCTTTTTCCAGCAGAGCCAAAATAATTATAGAAAAATGTAGAAAAATGCTAAAATTGTGAAACTAATTTTCCTAGGCTTGTTATTTTCTCTAATATTTAGTAAAAATAGTTTTGTGGTTTTTAATGGAAATAAGAAATTTTAGGGTATTCAAAGTAATTAAAAGTATTAGTTATGGATTTTTAGAAAATAAATGGTAAGTCCAAAAATGTCCAAACTTTTTATGGGCACTTAAACCAATATTTAGAAGCCTTGGGTAGAATTTGGGTTGATTTGGACCTTGTTTGATCACTAAACCCAAAACCAACCCCCCCTGCCCTATGAACTCCTTTACTGACTCCGGAAACCCTAGGTTCTCGGAGTACCGTGAAGGAAAGTTGTACTCAAGACTTAGATAATAAGTTTATATTATCTTCACATCCTCATGAGCATCCCATGGCATCCATTCTTATGCATATATATGGTTATGTTAGAACACGAAGAAGAAGAAGAACTCACTGAAGAGGGGACTCCACCAACCTCAGATCCTCAAGCAGGCAACTGCTTTTATTTCGATATTTGTGGATCCGAGCAGGACTCACCTGATAACAAAGGCAAGCCCCGGTGCATTTGCCACCTCCCTTGATGTTTTTAAAATCTTTCTCACTTGATTGATGCATTAGGTGATAGGAGTTGAATGCTTAAACAATTCCTGCATTACCTTCCTTGATCTTTGATTACCTTCCTTGATACCCTGCTTTACAAAAGGTTTTTACTATGCTTAGTATTGCTTTAGCAAAACAAAAGGTTTTGTTTTACAAAAGATGATTGGCAAAAGTGGGTGGGATGTTTTCAAAAATAAAACTTGATGGTGGATCCATCATGGCCGTGATGGATTCAACATCGGAAAAGATGTACCTCTGCCAGGTATCAAGTTTTGGGTTAAATGATTAAGCTAAGACCGGGCGGGTGACTTGCACGAGAAGAGAGTCTCGGTGTAGTGTCTCCGTCTGAGTCGATTAAGGACCTTGTCGATGTAGGCCTGCTGACCGAGGACCCTTTAACTGGTCACATGCCTCGTCATGGGTAAGCCTTGCCTCGGGCAGACTAAGGCCAGAATAAGATACCACGAAATGGGCGTGGAGCGGTGGCGAGAGTAGCGTGTACCCTCCGTGGCAAGAGGCTGGACGGTGGTGTATCTGTGCTCTCGGTTTGCGTGAACCTGATCCGGTCTTAAGAACCTCGGTGGCAGGTTGACATATGCAAGGGTTAAGTGCTACATATGTCGTGTGATTAGAGATCCTCAGCTGAGTATAATCGATTCGGATCGCCGTACCTCCGCGGTTATGGGAGACTTGGCCACTGACTTACACGTAGCATTCCACTAAAGATAAGGGACTTTTGTTAAGAAATTGGCTAGTGCAGGACCAGTGATTGAACTAGGGTAGAAAGAACTCTAGTACAGGTAACTTTACTTAACTTGATAAATAAAATTGGATTTTTAAGGATCCACTTTAGTAAGCATTTCTGCAAAACAGAGTCTTTGATTATTGAAAAGCCTTATCTTGACTCCCATATAACCGGCATACCCTTGAGAGTCTTTTCTTTAGTCGGGTAAGACTTGTTGAGTAATTCCGTACTCAGGGTTTTATTCCCTGTTGTTTTTAGGTGAGGAAGTAGCAGACTTTTGCTGCTTCTGTGCCAAGGTGGTTCCCAAAGAAGAAAAACAAGACTGAAGTGCGGGAGGACTCGGTCCTCCACATAGGATCTTTTGCTTATAGTTTATCGGGAGAAGTTTGTGCCTCCCTTGGTTTGTATAATATTACTACTCTGCACTCACTTTTAGTCTGGTCTGTAATAAAATAACTCGAGCTTACTTTTGAAATAAATGTAAGTTTATGTAATTCGCTTCCGCATTTCTTTATCTCCGATGTTCTGTAATATCTGCAAGACGGGTGAAACGTTCCTGGTGAGGTAGGGAAAGATACCGAGCTTGTCAAGTGACTTAGGAACATCTACAGGGTGTCTGATGTCCGTTAGACAAGGACAACTGTAGGTGGGCCTAACTACTTGGGAGGTTCCGTCACAGCTGGTATCGGAGCGTAGCCCTTCTTTGCAGATATTATGAGGCATCTTCAAAACGATTTTCGAAAATCTTACCTAAAAACTCTTTTCTCTTCTTATCTAAGTACTCTGAAGAGTTTATCTTAAAGACCAGATAGGAAGAGTGCAATGTTTAGAAGGTTGAATCGACTAAGATTGATTCTGTACTTATTCATGCATCATGCTAAGAATTATACTAATAACATTTTCCCCCTTAGAAAGATGCTGCCACGCACAAGGCTAACGGCACGTAAGTCAACGGGACCAATTGGAGTACCCCGGCATCAACTAGCCCCTCGACACGAAAGCAGTAGCAGCGGAAGTAATGATCCCATAGGAGACCTTGAAGCCCAAGTGAGTCGACTTCAAGCAACGCTGCAACACAGGACCAATGCTTGGATCGCAGACGGAGATAGAATCAATGAACTAAGAAGGGATATCCGTCACCTGCAGGATCAGCTTGCTGATCGGGACTTAGCACTTGACTGGGCAGTACAGTCTCATATGTTGGCATGTGCTAAGGAAGCGAGGGCTCAGGCCCGAATTAAAGAACTTAGCTCAGCTGTCGACAACCTGCAGGTCTACTGCAATACGTTGCATGAGGAAGTCCATGTACTATACTCACAATTACACCCTAGTGTGCCTACACCTTCTGCTGAGGCGGAAGCCGGACCCTCTCACGTTGCGGGACGCGCGCTGGGTGGGGAATTAGACCTTTTTGAACCCCCTCCTTCTTTGAGGTTGGTGGACGTCTGGACTCCCACACCTGATGATGAGGCCGCTAAAAGTAACGGAAAGCAGGACTAATGGGGTAATAAAAGTAGAGTAGTGTATTGAAGGGTGTACTGTTGTATAATAGGGTGAACTTTTGTATAATGGGTAATGTATCCTGTTATGTAATATCGAGTCTGTATCATTACTCTTTATAGTAATGTAAAATGGAAGGTTTTCTTTGGCACATTATGTTTATTCAAATGTTTTTGCCTCAGATGCCGACCAGGACTTGCGGACAGGACGCAGCCGGAACCTCTGGGGGTCGGGATGTCACCCCAAATCCACCTCCGGTTCCACCCACATTAGCCGAGGCGATTGCCGCCTTGGTGAATGCCACCGCAGACAATACCCGCTTCCTTAGGGAAATGGCGGGTCAGCAGCAGTTCCAGCAGCAGGCAGGAAGAGGTTTTCAGCAAGGTCCCCGTGAAACTACTTATCTGGATTTCTCCGAAACTCGTCCACCTCTATTCACCAAAGCAGAAGACCCGCTAGAAGCCGACGAGTGGATACGAGTTATTGAACAAAAGTTTGGCCTTCTTCGTTGTTCTGAAACACAGAAGCCATTGTTCGCGGCACAGCAACTACGTGGCCCTGCCAGTACTTGGTGGGGAAACTTTGTGGCTATCCAACCTGACCACCATCAAATCACTTGGGAAGAATTTAAAGCAGCCTTCCGTGAGCACTACATACCTGAAGGGGTGCTGCATATGAAACAAGAGGAATTCATGAAGCTGAAACAAGGAGGAGACACCATCAATCAGTATCTTAACAAGTTTAATCACCTATCGCAGTATGCCATCGACCAGGTGAATACTGATTTGAAGAAAAAGAACTGTTTTATGAGAGGTCTAAATGACCGGTTGCAGCGAAAGATGGCCACATGTATTGATCTCACATATGGAAAGGCTGTCAGTACAGCCTTATCTGTGGAAGCAAAATACGCAAGTTCTAGGAAGAATAAGGGATTCGGTGGTGAGAGGCCTAATCAGGGCCAGGCGAAGAGGCAACGGTTCGTCATCCGACCTTCTAGCCAAAACCGTACTTTTTTCCGTCCACCACCATTCCCTTTCAAACAGCCCATTATTATCCGCCCCAACAATACCTCCACTTCCCCAAATCAGCCGGGTGCCCCAGGCACTCGATTCCCCGCCTTGCCCAGCTCTTCAACTGGGTGTTTCAACTGCGGCAAATCAGGACATTTTATCAAAGACTGCCCGTACCCCAAGCAAAATCAATCCAATGCTCAACAAGGAACTGGGAAGTCCACTCAGCCCAAGGGAAATGCTGTGGGGAGAAATACCAAGAAAACAGGGCGTGTATATTACACCCAAGTGGCCACTACACCGGAAGGAGAGCCGGTGATGATGGGTACGTTTCCCGTGGCCAGTCACCCTGCAATTATTCTTTTTGATTCTGGTGCTTCGCATACCTTCATTAGCAAGAAATTTGTGGAGCAACATCACATTGCATGTCATGAATCAAAAGAGGGATTTAAAATTCATTCACCTGGGGGACATATTTTTACTAAAGAAGTGGCCTATGAAGTGCCAGTAACAATGGCCGGACGGAACTTTCCTGCTAACATGATTGTTCTAAGAGGCCAGGATATAGATGTAATTTTGGGTATGAATTGGTTAACCCAACACAAGGCAATTCTCAACACTGAACTCAGAACCGTCAGGTTGAGCTATAATCAAGAAGAAATTCTTTTGTCTCTCCCCGTGACCAATCCAGCCAAAGCTTCTGGTAGGATATATGAAGCTATTGTACCGGAGATCAAGAACATTCCGGTAGTATGTGAGTTTCCAGATGTATTTCCGGAAGATTTGCCTGGACTACCCCCTGAGAGAGATGTAGAATTCGTAATTGAGCTAAAGCCCGGTACGGCTCCCATCTCTCGAAGATCGTACCGTATGCCCCCTAATGAGTTGGCAGAATTGAAGATTCAATTACAATATCTACTGAATAAGGGATTTATCCGGCCAAGCTCGTCCCCATGGGGTTGTCCCGCCATTTTTGTTAAGAAGAAGGATCAAACCCTGCGAATGTGCGTGGATTATCGACCCCTGAATGAGGTCACCATTAAGAATAAGTACCCTCTTCCAAGGATCGACATATTATTTGATCAACTGACTGGGGCGAGGGTATTTTCCAAAATTGATCTCAGGTCGGGCTATCACCAAATCCGTATTCGGCCCGAGGATATACCGAAGACCGCGTTTACTACGCGGTATGGATTGTTCGAATACCTGGTAATGTCTTTCGGGCTCACAAATGCTCCTGCCCACTTCACTTATTTGATGAACTCGGTGTTCATGCCCGAGTTGGACAAGTTTGTGGTGGTCTTCATCGACGATATCTTGATATATTCTAAGAATGAAGAGGACCATGCTCAGCATTTACGGATTGTATTGACGCGCCTGAGAGAACATCAGCTATATGCCAAGTTCAGCAAGTGCGCATTCTGGCTAGAGGAAATTCAATTTTTGGGGCACGTGTTATCAGCTAAAGGAATTGCGGTAGATCCTAGCAAGGTCAAAGATATTCTGGAGTGGAAACCCCCAACAACTGTTCACCAAGTCCGGAGTTTTCTTGGACTAGCTGGATATTATCGCAGATTCATACCAGATTTTTCTAAGCTTGTGAAGCCAATCACAAGTTTATTGAAGAATGATATTAAGTTCAATTGGTCTTCTAAGTGTAATGAAGCCTTTGAGCAATTGAAGACATTATTAACCACTGCTTCGGTATTGGCTCAACCGGACATCACTAAGCCTTTTGATGTATATTGTGATGCATCTGGCAGTGGACTCGGCTGTGTACTGATGCAAGAGGGCCGAGTAATTGCATATGCTTCAAGGCAGTTGCGCCGACATGAGGAGCATTATCCAACTCATGATCTGGAGCTAGCTGTTGTGGTTCATGCCCTGAAAATATGGCGTCACTATCTGCTGGGAAATATCTGTCACATATATACAGATCATAAAAGTTTGAAGTATATCTTTACCCAGTCAGAGTTAAATATGAGGCAAAGACGATGGCTTGAGCTCATTAAAGACTATGAACTGGAGATCCATTATCACCCAGGCAAGGCCAATGTGGTGGCAGATGCATTGAGTCGTAAGACTTCCTGCCATTGTCTTATGGCAAAGACCTCCGAAAACACTTTATGTCAAGAAATGGAGAAGCTAAACCTGGGGATAATCCAACAAGGGACTCTGAATCAGCTAAAGCTTGAGTCAACCATTTTGCAAAGGATAATTGATGCTCAAAAGGATAATCTGGGCATGAAGCACATACGAGAGAAGATAAGGGCTGGTACAGCCAAATGTTTCAAGGAAGACGATCAAGGTGTGTTATGGTTTAACAACCGCATAGTAGTGCCAAAGAATGAAGAACTCCGCCAGCAAATCTTAGATGAAGCGCATCTTAGTCGCTATTCTATTCATCCGGGAAGCACTAAGATGTATCATGATCTAAAACAACACTACTGGTGGACGAAGATGAAAATTGAAATTGCACGCTATGTGGCTAAGTGTGACACTTGTAGACGTGTCAAGGCCATACACATGAAAATTGCCGGTCCATTGCAGTCATTACCAATACCAACGTGGAAATGGGAAGACATCAGCATGGACTTCATTGTGGGACTGCCTAGGACGATAAAAGGGTATGACTCTATTTGGGTTATAATTGATCGGCTTACAAAGATTGCTCACTTTCTGCCGGTCAAGACAAATTCCCCGGTTACTGTCTACGCCCAATTGTACATTGCTCGTATTCTTAGTCTGCATGGTGTTCCAAAGACCATAGTGTCGGATCGTGGACCTCAATTTGTAGCCAAGTTTTGGGAAGCACTTCACAAATCCTTGGGTACTAAGTTACTCCACAGTTCGGCCTATCATCCTCAAACCAGTGGACAGACTGAGAGAGTGAACCAAATACTGGAAGATATGCTACGGGCATGTGTCCTAGATTTTTCACCAAAATGGGATGAATGTTTACCTTTGGCGGAGTTTTCATATAATAACAGTTATCAAGAAAGTATCAAGATGGCACCCTTTGAAGCTTTATATGGACGTCGGTGTCGAACTCCGCTAAATTGGTCTGAACCTGGTGAAAGATGCTTCTTTAGGCCTGATATGGTGAAAGAGGCCGAGGATAAGGTTCAGAAAATTATTTATAATATGAAGAAGGAACAAGCTCATCAGAAGAGTTACGCAGACAAACGGCGAAGGCTCTTATATTTCCTGGAAGGAGACTATGTTTACCTGAAGGTCTCACCAATGAAGGGTGTATCGCGTTTCGGGGTTAAAGGGAAACTTGCACCCAGGTACATTGGTCCATTCCTGGTACTTGAGCAATGTGGACCAGTGGCATACCGACTTCAGCTCCCCGAAACATTGTCTGCTGTACATAATGTGTTCCATGTATCACAATTGAAGAAGTGTCTACGGGTTCCCGATCGAACCATTGAAGTGACAGATGTTGTCCTGGAACCAGACTTAACGTACTCGGAACATCCTATTCGAGTTCTGGATCAAAAGGACAGGGTTACCCGGAGAAAGACTCTCAAGTTCTACAAGATACAATGGAACCAGCATTCTGAAGAAGAGGCTACGTGGGAAACTCAAGACTTCTTGAATAAGAATTTCCCAGGCTTTCTAGCCTCATGTAACTTGTAAAGTGTATATAGTTATGGCAATAAAGGAATGAACCCCACACCACCCTGCCTTGTACCAGAAATAAGGAAATAAAAATGTGACACATTTCCTTTTCCATTACTCACCCTAGGACTTTAAATCTCGGGACGAGATTCTTTTATGGGGGGAAGGATGTAACACTCCTGGTGTTACTATAACTAAAACTTGAGCATGACATCATAGCATTGGTATTGCATATGTTTGATACACTTAGAGTGCATTCACTAGGTAAAAATTTCAAACAAGTTGGATTGTTTTAATGTTTTGCAAATAGGACCCTGGATAGGAAGCTTTAACCCTAAATAGGCATTAAAAAGGTAAAACTTAACCCAAGTTGAGAAAATCTAAATACTTTAGGGGAAAGAGTTATAAATGTCCCCAAAAACAAAGTTGAGTCACATTTATACCCCTGGATACCAATTCGGAGTTTCCCCCAAATCTGATTTCCGCCACCGTGAAACCGAGTTCACCGTCGCCAGCCCAACTCCGGTCAGTTCCCGCCCTCTGCTCCCTTGTTTGAGCATTCTCATGCATCTGCGATGCTCCCCGACCCCTTTAATTGGATTAGACCGCCACCCATCGCCGGGAACACGGCTGTCTCGCCGTGATGCTCACGGCCACCGTGGCCAGAGTTCCATAGTTGATTAATAGCTAAATTAGTTTGGGGAAAAGGCTTAGGGTCGATCCAATTCGGTGACTGTTGCTCGGAGAACTCAGCCGTTGCTCCGTTCGGCCGGTGTAGGTGCTCGCCGGAGCGCGGCCGTGCGTGAACGACGTCAAGGACGTGTCGGGTGAAGGAATAGAAGTTGGATGGCGTTTCTGTAAACCGTCAGCGACTCAGTAAATAGTGCTACGGATTTGCTTCAGGTTGTTCTGAAACGCGAGGTCCTTTTTGCAAAACCGCTAGGGCGTGGACGCGCGCGGGCGCGTTTTGCCCTGGACCTGGGCCGTCTGGGCCAGAATCGGCCCAGTTCTATTTAATCCTTTTTCTTTTTCTTTTTCCAGCAGAGCCAAAATAATTATAGAAAAATGTAGAAAAATGCTAAAATTGTGAAACTAATTTTCCTAGGCTTGTTATTTTCTCTAATATTTAGTAAAAATATTTTAGTAAAAATAGTTTTGTGATTTTTAATGGAAATAAGAAATTTTAGGGTATTCAAAGTAATTAAAAGTATTAGTTATGGATTTTTAGAAAATAAATGGTAAGTCCAAAAATGTCCAAACTTTTTATGGGCACTTAAACCAATATTTAGAAGCCTTGGGTAGAATTTGGGTTGATTTGGACCTTGTTTGATCACTAAACCCAAAACCAACCCCCCTGCCCTATGAACTCCTTTACTGACTCCGGAAACCCTAGGTTCTTGTCGGGGACCATAATTAGGGGTACCCTCAAGACGCCTAATTCTCAGCTGGTAACCCCCATCAGCATAAAGCTGCAGAGGCCTGATGGGTTTGATTAAGTCAGGGATCAGTCCATACGAGCGACTCGATCACGCCACGCCCGAGCCTAGCCTCGGGCAAGGGCAGCCGACCCTGAGATGTTTCCGTCTCGCCCGAGGCCTCCTCTTTCACGGCAGACGCGTCTCCGGCTCGCCCGAGGCCTTGCCTTCGTTAAGAAGTAACCCTGACTAAATCACCGCGCCGACCGACCAAGTCACTGGGGCCTTTAACGCAAAGAGTAAGACGGACGGGCGGCCAGGCTTGGCCAAAAGCGCCAGAGGAAGCTCCGCCCGACCCAGGGCTCGGACTCGGGCTAAGGCCCCGGAAGACGGCGAACTCCGCTCCGCCCGACCCAGGGCTCGGACTCGGGCTAAGGCCCCGGAAGACGGCGAACTCCGCTCCGCCCGACCCAGGGCTCGGACTCGGGCTAAGGCCCCGGAAGACGGCGAACTCCGCTCCGCCCGACCCAGGGCTCGGACTCGGGCTAAGGCCCCGGAAGACGGTGAACTCTGCTCCGCCCGACCCAGGGCTCGGACTCGGGCTAAGGCCCCAGAAGACGGCGAACTCTACTCCGCCCGACCCAGGGCTCGGACTCGGGCTAAGGCCCCGGAAGACAACGACCTCCGCCTCGCCCGACCCGGGAGCTCAGGTTCGGCCTCGGCCATGCAGGACAGACTCGACCTCGGCCTCGGAGGAGCCTCCACGTCGCCCGACCTAGGGCACAAGTCCGCCACGTCGACAGGAAGCGCCATCATCACCCTACCCCGAGCCGACTTGGGCCGCAGGAAACAGGACCGACGTCCCATCTGGCTAGCTCCGCCAGATAGGCAATGATGGCACCCCGCTGGACCCATGACGACGGCAGCTCTCAGCTCTCTTACGAAAGCAGGGGGACGTCAGCAAGGGCCCAACCACTCCGACAGCTGTCCCTCCGTCAAGCTCCATTGCTTCTCCGACAGCCACGACGCCACACTAGCCGGGTGCCAAGATCTCTCCGGCTGCCACCTTGGCATGTACTTAGGGTACTAGCTCTCCCCCGCTAGACACGTAGCACCTTGCTACACCCCCATTTGTACACCTGGATCCTCTCCTTACGCCTATAAAAGGAAGGACCAGGGCCTTCTTAGAGAAGGTTGGCCTCGCGGGAACGAAGGGCAGGGGCAGGCGCTCTCTCGGGGCCGCTCGCTCCCCTCACCCGCGCGGACGCTTGTAACCCCCTACTGCAAGCGCACCCGACCTGGGCGCGGGACGAACACGAAGGCCGCGGGAATCTCCGACTCCCTCATGACCCGGCTCCGGCCACCTCGCTCTCGCTCTCTCCCCCCTTCGCGCTCGCCCACGCGCTCGACCCATCTGGGCTGGGGCACGCGGCACACTCACTCGTCGGCTCGGGGACCCCCCGGTCTCGGAACGCCGACAGTTCTCGGAGTACCGTGAAGGAAAGTTGTACTCAAGACTTAGATAATAAGTTTATATTATCTTCACATCCTCATGAGCATCCCATGGCATCCATTCTTATGCATATATATGGTTATGTTAGAACACGAAGAAGAAGAAGAACTCACTGAAGAGGGGACTCCACCAACCTCAGATCCTCAAGCAGGCAACTGCTTTTATTTCGATATTTGTGGATCCGAGCAGGACTCACCTGATAACAAAGGCAAGCCCCGGTGCATTTGCCACCTCCCTTGATGTTTTTAAAATCTTTCTCACTTGATTGATGCATTAGGTGATAGGAGTTGAATGCTTAAACAATTCCTGCATTACCTTCCTTGATCTTTGATTACCTTCCTTGATACCCTGCTTTACAAAAGGTTTTTACTATGCTTAGTATTGCTTTAGCAAAACAAAAGGTTTTGTTTTACAAAAGATGATTGGCAAAAGTGGGTGGGATGTTTTCAAAAATAAAACTTGATGGTGGATCCATCATGGCCGTGATGGATTCAACATCGGAAAAGATGTACCTCTGCCAGGTACCAAGTTTTGGGTTAAATGATTAAGCTGAGACCGGGCGGGTGACTTGCACGAGAAGAGAGTCTCGGTGTAGTGTCTCCGTCTGAGTCGATTAAGGACCTTGTCGATGTAGGCCTGCTGACCGAGGACCCTTTAACTGGTCACATGCCTCGTCATGGGTAAGCCTTGCCTCGGGCAGACTAAGGCCGAAATAAGATACCACGAAATGGGCGTGGAGCGGTGGCGAGAGTAGCGTGTACCCTCCGTGGCAAGAGGCTGGACGGTGGTCTATCTGTGCTCTCGGTTTGCGTGAACCTGATCCGGTCTTAAGAACCTCGGTGGCGGGTTGACATATGCAAGGGTTAAGTGCTACATATGTCGTGTGATTGGAGATCCTCAGCTGAGTATAATCGATTCGGATCGCCGTACCTCCGCGGTTATGGAGACTTGGCCACTGACTTACACGTAGCATTCCACTAAAGATAAGGGACTTTTGTTAAGAAATTGGCTAGTGCAGGACCAGTGATTGAACTAGGGTAGAAAGAACTCTAGTACAGGTAACTTTACTTAACTTGATAAATAAAATTGGATTTTTAAGGATCCACTTTAGTAAGCATTTCTGCAAAATAGAGTCTTTGATTATTGAAAAGCCTTATCTTGACTCCCATATAACCGGCATACCCTTGAGAGTCTTGGGAGGGCCTAACTACTTGGGAGGTTCCGTCACACTTGGAATACATTAAGGTAAATACAATCCTGCCTTACAAATAGGAAAGGTGTGCATCAGAAATGAGTTAAAGAAGGGATCTTTCCTCACAATCTACTCCTAGCTTGTTTCTCCACTCTACTTCACGGGATCTCCGATCACATAGAGTAGGTTACCACTAGAGTAGATTTCACATGGGTCTCATACCCATTTCTCTCGATGCACTTTCCATCACATTGCGTGACAGATCCTTAGTGAATTGATCTGCCAGATTATTTGATGTGTGGACATAATCCACTGTTATAACTCCGGTGTTTTTCAACTTTCTGACAGATTTTAATCTCCTCTTAACATGCCTTGTAGACTTCATGTTATTCCTAGAACTGTTGACCTTTGTAATCACCGTTTGGTTGTCACAGTTCATGGAAATAGCCGGTATCGGTTTTTCAACTACCGGTAAATCCAATAGGAAATCACGGAGCCACTCGGCCTTAGCCCCAGCAGTGTCTAATGCTGCAAGTTCTACTTCCATTGTAGACTTCGTTAAGATAGTCTGCTTGCAAGACTTCCAGGAAACAGCGCCACCTCCAAACAGAAACACATATCCGCTTGTGGCATAAAGCTCATCAGCATCAGAAATCCAGTTGGCATCACAATATCCTTCCAGCACTTTTGGGTTTCCAGTATAATGAATACCGTATGTCATAGTACCTTTCAAATACCGCAACACTCTCTCAAGAGCACGCCAGTGATCATCTCTTGGTTTCGACACAAACCGACTTAGCTTACTCACAGCATATGAGATGTCTGGCCTTGTTGCACTTGCAAGGTACATGAGCGAGCCAATGATCTGAGAGTATGTCAATTGATCCC
This sequence comes from Zea luxurians, assembly GCA_029449295.1. Taxonomy (NCBI): domain Eukaryota; kingdom Viridiplantae; phylum Streptophyta; class Magnoliopsida; order Poales; family Poaceae; genus Zea; species Zea luxurians. The sequence continues at coordinate 177,023,353 of JAOPSE010000004.1, read as the reverse complement.
TTGCTATTCTCCGATTCTTTCTCAATAGCACGCTAGGGTCATAAGGTGTTGGAGCAGGATCACAGTCACTAAAACCAAAGCGACTCAATATGTTTTCTACATAATGGGATTGTAACAAAGCTACCCCACCATCAGCTTCTCTAACAAGCTTGATGTTTAGAATAACGTCAGCTTCTCCCAAATCTTTCATTTCAAAATTGCTCGATAGAAGATTTTTAACTTCCTCAATCACATTGAGATTTGATCCAAAGATCAAGATGTCATCAACATAAAGGCACAGCATAACAGACTCACCCCCACCATACCGATAATATACACATGTGTCAGATTCATTTACAGCAAAACCAGCGGCTGTAAGAGTATTATCAAACTTTTCATGCCATTGCTTAGGTGCTTGTTTTAGGCCATACAATGATTTTATCAACCTGCACACCTTGTTCTCTCGACCATCCGCAATGAACCCTTCTGGCTGATTCATGTAGATCTCCTCATCCAACTCTCCATTTAGGAAAACTGTCTTAACATCCATCTCATGAATGATAAGACCATAAGAGGCTACCACAGCTATTAATGTGCGAATCGTAGTCAATCGAGCCACTGGTGAGTAGGTATCAAAGAAATCTTCACCCTCTTTTTGGGTATATCCTTTGGCCACAAGCCTTGCCTTGTACCTCTCGATTATACCATTAGGCCTAAGCTTTTTCTTGAAGATCCATTTGCAGCCTATAGGTTGACAACCATAAGGACGATCAACGACCTCCCAAGTTCCATTAGACATAATAGATTCCATCTCACTCCTTACTGCTTCCTTCTATAAGTCAGCATCAGGAGAGGAATATGCCTCACTAATGGTAGTTGGTGTGTCTTCCACAAGGTACACTATGAAGTCATTACCAAAGGATTTTGCAACCCTCTGTCTCTTGCTCTTTCGAGTGACTATAGTGTCATCCTCCTCAGGGATGTGCACTTGAGAATCCTCAGCATGATCTATAGGAATAGACAGTTCGTGCTCATGGGGAATTATAGTCTCATGACTTGTATTACTAGGTGTATTCTTCATGGGAAACTCATTCTCAAAAAATGTTGCGTCTCTTGATTCCATGATAGTATCAACATACATCTCAGGCACATCAGATTTTATAATTAAGAACCTATACCCAGTGTTGTGAAAAGAGTACCCAAGGAATATACAATCAACAGTTTTAGGTCCAAGTTTACGCTTTTTGTTGATTGGCACATTCACTTTGGCCAAGCAACCCCAGGAGCGCAAATATGAGAGATTTAATCTTCTCTTTTCTCATTCCTCGAATGGTGTGATCTCTTTGTTCTTTGTTGGAACTCTACTCAGGACATGACACGCTGTCAAAATCGCCTCACCCCACCATGCCTTGGATAATCCTGCTGTACTCAACATGGCATTCACCAAATCTGTTAGAGTGCGGTTTTTCCTTTCAGCAATCCCATTGGATTATTGTGAGAATGGCGGTGTCCTCTCATGAATAATACCATGTTCCACGCAGAACTCATCGAACACATTAGAGAAATATTCTCCACCTCGATCAGACCTTAACCGTTTTATTTTCCTCTCAAGTTGGTTCTCAACTTCAGCTTTGTAGGTCTTAAAATAATTAAACGCTTCATCTTTTGTTTTTAAGAGATACACATAGCAAAATCTGGTGGAGTCATCTATAAAAGTGAGAAAGTATCTTTTACCACCTTTGGTCAAAATTCCATTCATCTCACACAGATCAGAATGAACAAGTTCTGAGGTGCCAAATTCCTTGCCTCAGCAGCCTTGTGAGGCTTGCGGGGTTGTTTTGATTCAACACACACATGGCACTTAGACTTTTTGACCAAGTTAAATTTAGGAATTAGATTTAGATTTGCTAACCGCATAAGACAGCCAAAGCTTGCATGACAAAAACGTGAATGCCATAAATCTGACTCATCAGAAATATTAACAGAATTCACCAGTTTATTACACACATCATGCAGTGATAAGCAGAACAAGCCTCCGCAGTCATATCCTTTACCAACAAAAGTACCATGTTTCGACACAACATATTTATTTGACTCAAGAACAACTTTGTATCCATCTCGACATAGCATCGAAGCACTAACGAGATCCTTCATGATAGAGGGCACATGTTGCACGTTCTTTAATAGCACCGTCTTTCCCAAAGTAAACTTCAGAATGACCGTACCAACACCAAGAACATGAGCACGCGACCCATTTCCAATTAACAAGGTGCTAGACCTCCCGACCTGGTAGGAAGAGAACATAGAGACATCAGCACACACATGAATGTTTACACCACTATCCATCCACCACTCAGGTGAATTACAAACTGAAAGAACAAATGGTAAAGAATTACCATACCCAGATGTTCCATCTCCAGTTTCAGTGGTTACAACATTAGCTAATTTCTTGTCCTGTGTGAACTTGCGATCCGGGCACTCTCTAGCCCAATGTTGATCACTGCCACAGACAAAGCATCCTCCCTTTCTCTTGTTGTTGTTCTTCTTCTTTTTAAACTGTGTTGTTTGAACATGTTTATTTGTGTTCTCTTGTTTGTTCTGGTTTTTCTTCTTGTTAAACTTGCGGAAGTTTCTCTTCTGCACCACATTAGCAGTAGAGATCTCAACACCTTTTCCATTGTCCTTTGTTCTAGCTCTTTCCTCAACATCAAGAGTACCAATGAGCTCTTCCACATTGAACTCTTGTCTCTTATGTTTGAGAGAGGTAGCAAAGTCCTTCCAAGAAGGTGGCAACTTGGCAATTATACCGCCAGCCACAAACTTGTTAGGCAAAGGACAAGGAAAAGTTCAAGTTCCTTAGCTAGTGCCTGAAACTCATGAGCCTGTTCCACTACAGATTGGTTCTCAACCATGTTGTAGTCATACAGCTGCTCCATGAGATACAGCTCGCTACAAGCGTCAGCAACTCCAAACTTTCCAACAAGTGCATCCCACAGCTCTTTTCCTGTAGGAAGTATGATATAGATTTTCTAGAATTTTGTATCAAGTGCGCTAATCACTGCTCCTCGAAAGAGGTTGTCATCAGCCTTGAACTTAGCCTCATCCTCAGGAGGTAAGTTGGCAGGCTTGCCCTCAGCGGCATGATAACAAGATATTGCAGTTAGCCACAATTCCATCTTAGCTTTCCAAATCAAGAAGTTTTTACCATCAAAAGGATCAGGCTTTAGCACAGCAGCAAAACCTCTGACAGAAAAATGCCTAATATTAGGTTTTTGGATTGTTAGAAATATAGACATTTTCCATGTTATTTTAATTCCATAAATTAACATTATGATGATGACATATAAAAGATGATTAATCATGATATCAAATATATCCATAACAATATGGATCATGAGAACATAAAACATATGAATCATATAAATCATATAAATATAATAAGCATATAAACTGACGGAACAATTGAAAATAAACAGATAGCAATATAAACAGCATGACTGTAAAATTAAAACAAATAGATATAACATATTACTAGCATGAACATATAGCAGACATGTCATGATATCATATGATAGAACTGAAAGGGAAATGTGCCCTTGGGCCATTTCTAGTATATTTTGGTGATTAAGTGTCCAACACATATTGAGTGAGTTATTACATGCCAAATTGAGAATGAAGTGCAAATCAACAAGAAGGTATGTTTCTAGACTTAGTACATTTGTTTTTGTGTACTAATGAAGTTATCTAAGTGCTAGAAATAGGAAAAGAAAGGATTGGAAAAGAGTGTCTGTGTGCAGCCAAGACTCAACTCGGCTTGGCGCACCGGACTATCCGGTGCGCCAGGTCAGCTCTAGCGAACTGGCCACTCTCGGGAAAACTTCGGCGGCGTACGACTATAATTCATCGGACTGTCCGGTGGTGCACCGGGCTGTCCAGTGAGCCAACGGCCGTCAGCGCAACGGTCGGCCGCCAAATCCGCGGGCGACGCGTGGCCCGCTCCAACGGTCGACAGTGGGCACCGGACAGTGTCCGGTGCGCCAACTGCTACAAATCTGCAACGGTCGGCTGCGCCAAATTAGGAAGGGAATCGCGCACCAGACATGAACAGTGGCTGTCCGGTGGCGCACCGGACTGTCCGGTGCGCCACCCGACAGAAGGCAAGATTAGCCTTCCAAGAATGACTCCATCGGCTCCTAGCTGCCTTGGGGCTATAAAAGGGACCCCTAGGCGCATGGAGGAGTCATCTAAGCATACTTTGAGCATTCTAAGTCTTTCACACTCTGTCTCCTCGCACTTGATTGACTTTGTTAGTGATTTGAGCTCCGTTCTAGTGGTGAACTTGTTGCGCTTCATTTGAGCTCAAGTCTTGGCTTGTGTGTGTGTGCGTATTGCTGCGGATTTGTGTGTGTTGCTTCCCACCCTTACTCTTGTGCTTTCACTTTAATATTTGTTGTAAGGGCGAGAGACTCCAACTTGTGGAGATTCCTCGCAAACGGGAAAAGGGATAAGCAAAGAAGAACGTCGTGGTATTCAAGTTGATCATCGGATCACTTGAAAGGGGTAGAATGCAACCCTCGTCCATTGGGACACCACAACGTGGAGGTAGGCAAGTGTTATACTTGCCGAACCACGGGATAAACTTGTGTGTCTTATGTGATTGTTTTTCTGTGATACGTGTGTTCGCAAGAGCTCGCTACTTAGCCGTACCAATACTTAACAAAGTTTTGTGGCTATTTAGTTGTTGATTTTTATAGGATCACCTATTCACCCCCCTCTAGGTGCTCTCAATTGGTATCAGAGCCGTTCTCTTCACGTAAGGGACTAATCGCCCGAAGAGATGGATCCTAAGGGAAAGGGGATGGTGGTCAACGATAAGGAGAAGGAGTCCATCTTCAACGAGCCAAGGGACGACAAGCCCACTGACTCTGGGTCGAGTCATAAGAAGAAGGATGGGAAGAAGAAGAGATGCATCAAGAAGATCGTCTACTACGACAGCGACGAGTCTTCTTCTTCCCCAAGAGACGACGACTACGACGAGAAAAAGAAACCGGTTAACTCAAATTTTTCATTTGATTATTCTTATATTCCGTATAATTCCAATGCCCATTTGCTTTCTATTCCTCTTGGTAAACCTCCACACTTTGATGGAGAGGACTACGCTTTTTGGAGTCACAAAATGCGTAGTCACCTTTTCTCTCTCCATCCTAGTATTTGGGAGATAGTTGAGAATGGAATGCAATTTGATAGTACGGATAACCCTGTATTCATTAACAAACAAATTCATAAGAATGCATAAGCTACCACTGTTTTGTTAGCATCGTTGTTGAAAGTTGCCTAGAGGGGGTGAATAGGGCGAATCTGAAATTTACAAAGTTTAAGCACAACTACAAGTTGGGGTTAGCGTTAGAATTAAAATCGAGTCCGAGAGAGAGGGCGAAAACAAATCACAAGCAAATAAGGAGTGTGACACGATGATTTGTTTTACCGAGGTCCAGTTCTTGCAAACCTACTCCCCATTGAGGTGGTCACAAAGACCGGGTCTCTTTCAACCCTTTCCCTCTCTCAAACGGTCACTTAGACCGAGTGAGCTTCTCTTCTCAATCAAACGGGACACTAAGTCCCCGCAAGGACCACCACACAATTGATGTCTCTTGCCTCGGTTACAATTGAGTTGATCACAAGAAAGAATGAGAAATAAAAAGCAATCCAAGCGCAAGAGCTCAAATGAACACAAGTCACTCTCTCACTAGTCACTATTTGATTGGAATGATCTTTGGACTTAGGAGAGGATTTGATCTCTTTGGTGTGTCTTGTATTGAATGCTATAGCTCTTGTAAGGTGTAGGAAGTCTGAAAACTTGGATTAAATGAATGTGGGGTGGTTGGGGGTATTTATAGCCCCACCCATCAAAAGTGGCCGTTGGGAGGCTGTCTGTTGCATGGCGCACCGGACAGTCCGGTGCGCCACCGGACACTGTCCGATGCGCCAGCCATGTCACCCGACCGTTAGGGTTCGACCGTTGGAGCTTCTGTCTTCTAGGTCACCAGACAGTCCGGTGGTGCACCGGACAGTCACTGTACACTGTCCGGTGCGCCTTCTGGCGCTGCTCTGACTCTGACGCGCACTGTAGCGCATTGAATGCGTTTTGCAGACGACCGTTGGCGTGAAGTAGCCGTTGCTCCGCTGGCACACCGGACAGTCCGGTGCTACACCAGACAGTCCGGTGAATTATAGCGGAGCGGCTCCCAGAATTCCCGAAGGTGGCAAGTTCGGAGTTGGATTCCCTGGTGCACCGGACACTGTTCGGTGGTACACCGGACAGTCCGGTGCGCCAGACCAGGGCACACTTCGGTTGTCTTTTGCTCCCTTTGTTTGAACCCTTTCTTTTGACTTGTATTGGTTTGTTGTGAACCTTTGGCACCTATAGAACTCATAATCTAGAGCAAACTAGTTAGTCCAATAATTTGTGTTGCGCAATTCAACCACCAAAATTCATATTGGAAAAGGTTTGACCCTATTTCCCTTTCAATCTCCCCCTTTTTGGTGATTGATGCCAACACAAACCAAAGCAAATATAAAAGTGCAGAATTGAACTAGTTTGCATAATGTAAGTGCAAAGGTTGCTTGGAATTGAAACCAAATATACTTATTTCAATAGATATGCATGGATGGTTTTTCTTCTTATTTAAAATTTTGGACCTCATTTGCACCATAGGTTTTGTTTTGCAAATCCTTTGTAAAATTCTTTTCAAAATCATTTTGCAAATAGTCAAAGGTATATGAATAAGATTGAAGAAAGCATTTCCAAGATTTGAAATTTTCTCCCCCTGTCTCAAATGCTCTTCCTTTGACTTAAACAAAAACTCCTCCTATATAAAATTCTTCTCTTAGTGTTCAAGAGGGTTTTGCAAATTTTGAAAATACTACTTTCTCCCCTTTTGAACACAATAAGATATCAAATTTAGAACTTCATTTTTAAATTGGTGGTGGTGCGGTCCTTTTTCTTTGGGCTCATACTTTCTCCCCCTTTGGCATGAATCGCTAAAAACGGATACTTGTGAGTGAGATATAAGCCCTTTTCTCCCACTTTGGTAAATAAAGACATGAGTGAAGATTATACCAAAGTTGGAGAGGTGTGCGGAGCGACGGCGAAGGATGAATGATTCGATGGAGTGGAGTGGAAGCCTTGTCTTCACCGAACACACCATTTCCCCTTTAAATCTATGACTTAGCATAAGGTGCACTTGAAAAACACATTAGTCATAGCACATGAAAGAGATGATCAAGGGTATATATATGGGCTATGTGTGCAAAGTATCAATCAAAATTCCTAGAATCAAGAATATTTAGCTCATGCCTAAGTTTGGTAAATGTTTGCTCATCTAATGGCTTGGTAAAGATATCGGCTAATTGTTCTTTGGTGTTAACATATGCAATCTCGATATCCCCCTTTTGTTGGTGATCCCTTAGAAAATGATACCGAATGGCTATGTGTTTAGTGCGGCTATGCTCAACGGGATTATCCGCCATTGAGGATTGCACTCTCATTATCACATAGAAGAGGAACTTTGGTTAATTTGTAACCATAGTCCCTAAGGGTTTGCCTCATCCAAAGCAATTGCACACAACAATGGCCTGCGGCAATATACTCGGCTTCGGCGGTAGAAAGAGCGACAGAATTTTGCTTCTTTGAAGCCCAAGACACCAGAGATCTTCCCAAGAACTGGCAAGTCCCTAATGTGCTCTTTCTACTAATTTTACACCCTGCCCAATCAGCATCGGAATAACCAATTAAATCAAATGTGGATCCCCTGGGGTACCAAAGGCCAAACTTAGGAGTATAAACTAAATATCTCAAGATTCGTTTTACGGCCCTAAGGTGCACTTCCTTAGGATCGGCTTGGAATCTTGCACACATGCATACGGAAAGCATAATGTCCGGTCGTGAAGCACATAAATAGAGTAAGGAACCTATCATCGACCGGTATACCTTTTGATCGACGGATTTACCTCCCGTGTCGAGGTCGAGATGCCCATTTGTTCCCATAGGTGTCTTGATGGGCTTGGCATCCTTCATCCCAAACTTTGTGAGTATGTCTTGAATGTACTTCGTTTGGCTAATAAAGGTGCCCTCTTGGAGTTGCTTGACTTGAAATCCTAAGAAATATTTGAACTCCCCCATCATAGACATCTCGAATTTTTGTGTCATGATCCTACTAAACTCTTCACATGTAGATTTGTTAGTAGACCCAAATATGATATCATCAACATAAATTTGGCATACAAACAAATCATTTGCAAGTGTTTTAGTAAAGAGAGTAGGATCGGCTTTTCTGACTTTGAAGCCATTAGCGATAAGAAAGTCTCTTAGGCATTCATACCATGCTCTTGGGGCTTGCTTGAGCCCATAAAGCGCCTTAGAGAGTCTATAAACATGGTTAGGATACTCACTATCTTCAAAGCCAGGAGGTTGCTCAACATAGACCTCTTCCTTGATTGGTCCATTGAGGAAGGCACTTTTCACGTCCATTTGATAAAGCTTAAAGCCATGGTAAGTAGCATAGGCAAGTAAAATGTGAATTGACTCGAGCCTAGCTACGGGTGCATAGGTTTCACCGAAATCCAAACCTTCGACTTGTGAGTATCCCTTGGCCAGAAGTCAGGCTTTGTTCCTTGTCACCACACCATGCTCATCTTGTTTGTTGCAGAAGACCCACTTGGTTCCTACAACATTTTGGTTAGGACATGGAACTAAATGCCATACCTCATTCCTTGTGAAGTTGTTGAGCTCCTCTTGCATCGCCATCACCCAATACGAATCTTGAAGTGCTTTGTCTACCCTGTGTGGTTCAATAGAGGAAACAAAAGAGTAATATTCACAAAAATGAGCAACACGAGATTGAGTAGTTACCCCCTTATGAATGTCGCCGAGGATGGTGTTCATGGGGTGATCTCGTTGGATTGCTTGGTGGACTCTTGGGTGTGGCAGCCTTGGAACCTGCTCATCCTCTTTATCTTGATCATTTGCATCTCCCCTTGATCATTGCCCTCCTCTTGAGGTGGCTCATCTTCTTGATCTTCTTCTTCATTATCTTGAGCCTCATCCTCATCTTGAGTTGGTGGAGATGCTTGCATAAAGGAAGATGGTTGATCTTGTGCTTGAATGGGCTCTTCGAATTCCTTAGGACACACATCCCCAATGGACATGTTCCTTAGCGCGACACACGGAGCCTCTTCATCATCTAATTCATCAAGATCAACTTGCTCTACTTGAGAGCCGTTAGTCTCATCAAACACAATGTCACAAGAAACTTCAACTAGTCCAGTGGACTTGTTAAAGACTCTATATGCCCTTGTGTTTGAATCATATCCTAGTAAAAGGCCTTCTACAGCCTTAGGAGCAAATTTTGATTTTCTACCTCTTTTAACAAGAATAAAACATTTGCTACCAAAGACTCTAAAATATGAAACATTTGGCTTTTTACCGGTGAGGAGTTCATATGATGTCTTCTTGAGGATTCGGTGTAGATACAATCGGTTGATGGCGTAGCAAGCGGTGTTGACCGCCTCGGCCCAAAACCGATCCGAGGTCTTGTACTCATCAAGCATGGTCCTTGCCATGTCCAATAGAGTTCTATTCTTCCTCTCCACTACACCATTTTATTGTGGCCTATAGGGAGAAGAGAACTCATGCTTGATTCCTTCCTCCTTAAGAAAATCTTCTAGTTGAGAGTTATTGAACTCCGTCCCATTATCGCTTCTAATTTTCTTGATCCTCAAGCCGAACTCATTTTGAGCCCGTCTCAAGAATCCGTTTAAGGTCTCTTGGGTTTGAGATTTTTCCTGTAAAAGAATACCCAAGTGAAGCGAGAATAGTCATCCACAATAACTAGACAGTACTTACTCCTGCCGATGTTTATGTAAGCTATCGAGCCGAATAAATCCATGTGGAGTAACTCCAGTGGCCTGTCAGTCATCATGATGTTCTTGTGTGGATGATGAACACCAACTTGCTTCCCTGCTTGGCATGCGCTACAAATCCTGTCTTTCTCAAAATGCACATTTGTTAGTCCTAAAATGTGTTCTCCCTTTAGAAGCTTGTGAAGATTCTTCATCCCAACATGGGCTAGTCGGCGATGCCAGAGCCAACCCATGTTAGTCTTAGCGATTAAGCAAGTATCGAGTTCAGCTCTATTAAAATCAACTAAGTATAGCTGACCCTCTAATACTCCCTTAAAAGCTACTGAATCATCACTTCTTCTAAAGATAGTGACACCTGTATCCATAAAAAGACAGTTGTAGCCCATTTTACATAATTGAGAAACAGAAAGTAAGTTGTAGTCTAAAGAATCTACAAGAAAAACATTAGAAATAAAATGGTCAGGTGATATAGCAATTTTACCCAATCCTTTGACCAAACCTTGATTTCCATCCTCGAATGTGATAGCTCGTTGGGGATCTTGGTTTTTCTCATAGGAGGAGAACATCTTTTTCTCCCCAGTCATATGGTTCGTGCATCCGCTGTCGATGATCTAACATGAGCCCCCGGATGCATAAACCTACAAAACAAATTTAGTTCTTGATTTTAGGTACCCAAACGGTTTTAGGTCCTTTGACATTAGACACAAGAACTTTGGGTACCCAAACACAAGTTTTTGATCCCTTGTGTTTGCCCCCAACATACTTGGCAACTACCTTGCCTGATTTGTTGGTTAGCACATAAGAAGCATCAAAAGTTCTAAATGAAACATTATGATCATTTGATGCTTTAGGAGTTTTCTTTTTAGGCAATTTAGCATGGGTTGATTGCCTAGAACTAGATGTCTCACTCTTATACATAAAAGCATGATTAGGGCCAGAGTGAGACTTTCTAGAGTGAATTCTCCTAATTTTGTGTTCGGGATAACCAGCAGGATATAAAATCTAACCCTCGTTATCCTAAACCATGGGAGCCTTGCCCTTAATAAAATTGGACAATCTTTTAAGTGGGGCATTAAGCTTGACATTGTCTTCTTGTTGGAAGCCAATGCCATCCTTAATGCCAGGGCGTCTCCCACTATAGAGCATGCTTCTAGCAAATTTAAATTTTTCATTTTCTAAGTCATGTTCATTGATTTTGGCATTAAGTTGAGCTATATGATCATTTTGTTGTTTAATTAAAGCTAGATGATCGTGAATGGCATCAACATTAATATCTCTACATCTAGTGCAAATAGTAACATGCTCAACGGAAGATGTAGAGGGTTTGCAAGTATAAAATTCAACAATCTTAGCATGCAATATATCATTCTCATCTCTAAGATTGGAAATAGAAGCATTGCAAACATCTAGTTCCTTAGCCTTAACAATTAATTTTTCATTTTCAATTTTAAGGCTAGAAAGAGAAGCATTCGATTTGTCAATCTTAGCAATTAAATTGGCATTGTCATTTCTAAGACTAACAATTGAATCATCACACACATCAAGCTTTTCAACCTTAGCAATTAGTTTTGCATTTTCATTTCTAAGGTTGGAAACAATGTCATGGCAAGTGCTTAGCTCACTAGTTAATTTTTCACATTTTTCTACTTCTAGACCATAAGCATTTTTCACTTTAACATGCTTTTTGTTTTCTTTAATTAGGAAGTCCTCTTGGCTATCCAAGAGTTCATCCTTATTATGAATAGTGCTAATCAATTCATTTAACTTTTCCTTTTGTTGCATGTTTAAGTTGGCAAAGAGAGTAAACAAGTCATCCTCATTATCACTAGAATTAGCCTCATCGCTAGATGTTGCATATTTAGTTGAGGATTTTGATTTTACCTTCTTCTTTTTGTCGTCCTTTGCCATGAGGCACTTGTGGCCGACGTTGGGGAAGAGGATCCCTTTGTTGACGGCGATGTTGGCGGCGTCCTCGTCGGAGGAGGAGTCGGTGGAGCTCTCGTCGGAGTCCCACTCCTGGCAAACATGGGCATCGCCGCCCTTCTTCTTGTAGTACTTCTTCTTTTCTCTCCTCTTTCCCTTCTTGTCGTCGCCCTTATCACTATCACTAGATAATGGACATTTTGCAATAAAATGACCGGGCTTACCACACTTGTAGCACACTTTCTTGGAATGGGGCTTGTAATCTTTCCCCTTCCTTTGTTTGAGGATTTGACGGAAGCTCTTGATGATGAGAGTCATCTCCTCATTGTCGAGCTTGGAGGCGTTGATGGAGATTCTACTTGGAGTAGAATCTTCTTTCTTCTCCTCCGTTGCTTTGAATGCAACGGGTTGTGCTTCGGGTACGGAGGAGGATGCGCCTTGCTCGATGATCTTTTTGGAGCCTTTGATCATAAGCTCAAAGCTCACAAATTTACCTATCACTTCCTCGGGAGACATTATTTTGTATCTAGGATCACCACAAATTAATTGTACTTGAGTAGGATTAAGAAAAACTAGTGATCTTAGAATAACCTTGACCATCTCATGGTCATCCCATTTGGTGCTCCCGAGGTTGCGCACTTGGTTCACCAAGGTCTTGAGCCGGTTGTACATCGCTTGTGGCTCCTCCCCATGGTGAAGCATGAATCGACCGAGCTCCCCCTCGATCATCTCCCTTTTGGTGATCTTGGTCACCTCATCTCCTTCGTGCGCCGTTTTGAGGACGTCCCAAATCTCCTTGGCGCTCTTCAATCCTTGCACCTTGTTATACTCCTCTCGACTTAGAGAGGCGAGGAGTATTGTGGTGGCTTGTGAGTTGAAGTGCCGGATTTGGGCAACTTCATCCGAATCATAGTCCTCATCCCCTACGGATGGTACCTGTACACCAAACTCAACAACGTTCCAAATGCTAGTGTGGAGTGAGGTTAGGTGATGCCTCATTTTATCACTCCACATGTTATAATCTTCACCGTCAAATACTGGTGGTTTGCCTAATGGAACGGAAAGTAATGGAGTACGTTTAGAAATACGAGGGTAGTGTAGGGGAATCTTACTAAACTTCTTGCGCTCGTGGCGCTTAGAAGTTATGGACGGCGCGTCGGAGCCGGAGGTGGATGGCGATGAAGAATCGGTCTCGTAGTAGACCACTTTCCTCATCTTCTTCTTCTTTTCGCCACTCCGATATGACTTGTGTGAAGGGGATTCCTTCTCCTTCCCCTTGTTGCAGGACTCTCCCGATGGAGCCTTCCCGTGGCTTGTAACGGGCTTGTCGCCGGTCACCATCTCCTTCTTGGCGTGATCTCCCGACATCACTTCAAGCGGTTAGGCTCTAATGAAGCATCGGGCTTTGATACCAATTTAAAGTCGCCTAGAGGGGGGGGTGAATAGGGCGAATCTGAAATTTACAAAGTTTGAGCACAACTACAAGCCGGGGTTGGCATTAGAATTAAAATCGAGTCCGAGAGAGAGGGCGAAAATAAATCACAAGCAAATAAGGAGTGTGACACGATGATTTATTTTACCGAGGTTCGGTTCTTGCAAACCTACTCCCCGATGAGGTGGTCACAAAGACCGGGTCTCTTTCAACCCTTTCCCTCTCTCAAACGGTCACTTAGACCAAGTGAGCTTCTCTTCTCAATCAAACGGGACACTAAGTCCCCCGCAAGGACCACCACACAATTGATGTCTCTTGCCTCGGTTACAATTGAGTTGACCACAAGAAAGAATGAGAAAGAAAAAGCAATCCAAGCGCAAGAGCTCAAATGAACACAAGTCACTCTCTCACTAGTCACTATTTGATTGGAATGATCTTTGGACTTGGGAGAGGATTTGATCTCTTTGGTGTGTCTTGTATTGAATGCTATAGCTCTTGTAAAGTGTAGGAAGTCTGAAAACTTGGATTAAATGAATGTGGGGTGGTTGGGGGTATTTATAGCCCCACCCACCAAAAGTGGCTGTTGGGAGGTTGTCCGTTGCATGGCGCATCGGGCAGTTCGGTGCGCCACCGGACACTGTCCGGTGCGCTAGCCACGTCACCCGACTGTTAGGGTTCGACCGTTGGAGCTTCTGTTTTCTGGGTCATCGGACAGTTTGGTGGTGCACCGGACAGTCACTGTACACTGTCCGGTGCGCCTTCTGGCGCTGCTCTGACTCTGACACGCACTGTAGCACATTGAATGCGTTTTGTAGACGACCGTTGGCGCGAAGTAGCCGTTGCTCTGCTGGCACATCGGACAGTCCGGTGCTACACCGGACAGTTCGGTGAATTATAGCGGAGCGGCTCCTAGAATTCCCGAAGGTGGCAAGTTCGGAGTTGGATTCCCTGATGCACCCAACACTGTCCGGTGGTGCACCGGACACTGTCTGGTGGTGCACCGGACAGTCTGGTGCGCCAGACCAGGGCACACTTCGGTTGTCTTTTGCTCCCTTTGTTTGAACCCTTTCTTTTGACTTGTATTGGTTTGTTGTGAACCTTTGGCACCTGTAGAACTCATAATCTAGAGCAAACTAGTTAGTCCAATAATTTGTGTTGGGCAATTCAACCACCAAATTTCATATTGGAAAAGGTTTGACCCTATTTCCCTTTCAGTTGTGCAGGGATGAATACAACAAGGTGAGCGGCTTGGACAACGCCAAGCAAATATGGGACACCCTCAAGATCTCGCATGAGGGGAATGATGCCACCATGATCACCAAAATGGAGTTGGTGGAAGGCGAGCTAGGAAGGTTTGCCATGATCAGAGGAGAAGAGCCAACGCAAACGTACAACAAGCTCAAGACCCTGGTCAACAAGATCAGGAGCTATGGAAGCACGAGATGGACGGACCACGATGTCGTCCGACTTATGCTCAGGTCTTTTACTGTCATTGACCCTCATCTTGTGAACTTAATCCGTGAGAATCCCAGGTACACAAAGATGACGCTCGAGGAGATACTCGGAAAGTTTGTGAGTGGGTGTATGATGGTCAAGGAAGCAAGATATGTTGATGATGCATTGAACGGCCCAATGCCCATCTATGAGCCTCAACCTGTTGCACTCAAGGCAACAAGCAGCAGCAGGGAGGCGCTACCTAGTAAGGTGGCACAAGTTGAGGCTGCCGGGCTAAATGAAGATGAAATGGCCCTCATCATCAAGCGCTTCAAGATGACGCTAAAAGGACGCAAGGAGCATCCCAACAAGAGCAAAGCAAAGGGAAAACGCTCCTGTTTTAAATGTGGCAAGACTGGTCATTTCATAGCAAATTGTCCCGATAATGCTAATGACCAGGAACAAGAAAAGAGCGAGAAGAGGGAGAAGAAGAAGGCCTACAAGAAGGCAAAGGGTGAGGCGCACCTTGGCAAAGAGTGGGATTCGGATTGCTCTTCATCCGACTCCGACGACGAAGGACTCGCCGCCTCGGCCTTTAACAAGTCATCTCTCTTCCCCAACGAGCGCCACACCTGCCTCATGGCAAAGGAGAAAAAAGTAAGCGCTCAAGATACCCCCAAGTATACTACTTCAAGTGATGATGACTCTAGTGATGATGAAGTAGATTACACAAGTTTATTCAAAGGTTTAGATAGAACTAAAGTTGATAAGATCAATGAATTGATTGATGCTTTAAATTAAAAGAATAGACTCTTAGAAAAGCAAGAGGATATTTTGTATGAAGAGCATGATAAGTTTGTTAGTGTACAAAAATCTCTTGCTTTAGAGGTTAAAAGAAATGAAGTGCTTTCTTCTGAATTATCTGCTTGTCATGAAACTATGTCTAATTTAAAGAGCGTTAATGATGATTTAAATGCTAAGTTAGAAGAAGAAAATAAGTCTAGTTCATATGTAGAGCATGTTAGTATTTGTAATAGATGTAAGGATTTTGATGTTGATGCTTGTGTTGAACACCTTACTTCTATTACAAAATTAAATGGTGAAGTGGCAAGTCTTAATGCCCAACTTAAGACTTGTAAAAATGACATCCCTCAATTAAGGATGGACTTGGCTTTCGAAAGGAAGCCAAGAACTTAACAAGTCAAAGGGCTCCCATTTCCTACAAGGAGAAAGGGAAGGCCCCTATGGCTAGTAGTAGTCAAAAGAACCATGCTTTCATGTACAATGATAGAAAATTTTCTAGAAATTCTCATTATAATAGGAGTTATAATGCTTTTGACTTACATGCCATGGTTGCTTCAAGTTCTAACTTTAATGGTAGGCCTAGGAGAAATTTTGTGTCTCATGCTCCTAGGAAAATGTTTAATAAACCTACCACTGTCTTTCATGCTTGCAACACTAAGTATGTACTTTCATGTAAAAATGAAAAAGTGGTTGCTAGAAAGATGGGGTCCAAATGCAAGGGAGACAAGACTTGCATTTGGGTCCCAAAGACTATTGTAACTAACCTTGTAGGACCCAACAAGAGTTGCGTACCTAAAACCCAAGCCTAATTTGCCTTGCAGGTTTATGCATCCGGGGGCTCAAGCTGGATTATCGACAGCGGATGCACAAACCACATGACGGGGGGGGAAGAAGATATTCACCTCCTACGTCAAGAACAAAGATTCCCAAGATTCGATCATCTTTGGAGATGGGAACCAAGGCAAGGTTAAAGGACTAGGAAAGATAGCCATTTCATCCGAGCATTCCATATCTAATGTGTTTTTAGTTGAATCGCTCGGATACAATTTATTATCTGTCAGTAAACTATGTAATATGGGATACAATTGTCTATTTACCAATGTAGATGTGTATGTCTTTAGAAGGAGTGATGGTTCATTAGCTTTTAAGGGTGTACTAGACGACAAACTCTACTTAGTTGATTTTTCGAAAGAGGAGGCCGATCTAGATGCATGCTTAATTGCTAAGACTAGCATGGGCTGGCTGTGGCATCGCCGTCTAGCACATGTTGGGATGAAGAACCTTCATAAACTTCTAAAGGGAGAACATGTGTTAGGTCTAACCAATGTATTTTTTTGAAAAAGATAGACCTTATGCAGCTTGTCAAGCAGGCAAACAGGTGGTAAGTACTCATCACAGCAAGAATGTGATGACCACGTCAAGACCTCTGGAGCTACTTCATATGGATCTCTTCGGACCCGTCGCCTACCTCAGCATCGGGGGAAGTAGGTATGGTCATGTTATTGTTGATGATTTTTCCCACTTCACTTGGGTATTCTTTTTGCAGGATAAATCAGAAACCTAAGGGACCCTAAAGCTCTTTCTAAGGAGAGCTCAAAACGAATTTGAGCTCAAGGTGAAAAAGATAAGAAGCGACAACGGGTCCGAGTTCAAGAACTTACAAGTGGAGGAGTACCTTGAGGAGGAAGGAATCAAGCACGAGTTCTCCGCTCCCTACACACCACAGCAAAACGGTGTGGTAGAGAGGAAGAATAGGACGCTTATAGACATGGCGAGGACGATGCTTGGCAGTATCAAGACGCCCGAGCGGTTTTAGTCGGAAGCTGTGAACACAGCTTGCCACGCCATAAACCGGGTCTACCGTCATTGCCTCCTCAAGAAGACCTCATATGAACTTCTAACTGGTAACAAACCCAACGTGTCATACTTTCGTGTATTTGGGAGTAAATGTTACATTCTAGTAAAGAAAGGTAGAAATTCCAAATTTGCTCCCAAAGCTGTAGAAGGGTTTTTGCTAGGTTATGACTCAAATACAAAGGCGTATAGAGTCTTCAACAAATCATCAGGTTTGGTTGAAGTCTCTAGCGACGTTGTATTTGATGAAACTAATGGCTCTCCAAGAGAGCAAGTTGATCTTGATGATGTAGATGAGGATGATGTTCCAACGGACGCTATTCGCACCATGGCGATTGGAGATGTGCGACCACAGGAACACCAAGAATAAGATCAACCTTCTTCCTCAACAATGGTGCACCCCCCAACTCAAGATGATGAACAGGTTCCTCAAGAGGAGGCGTGTGATCAAGGGGGAGCACAAGAAGAACCCGCTTTGGAGGAAGAAGCACCACATGCCCCTTCAACTCAAGTTCGAGCGACGATTCAAAGGAATCATCCCGTCGACCAGATTCTGGGTGATATAAGCAAGGGAGTAACCACTCGCTCAAGATTAGCTAATTTTTGTGAGCATTACTCGTTTGTCTCTTCTATTGAGCCTTTCAGGGTAGAAGAGGCCTTGCTAGATCCGGACTGGGTGTTGGCCATGCAGGAAGAGCTCAACAACTTCAAGCGAAATGAAGTTTGGACCCTGGTGCCACGTCCCAATCAAAACGTTGTGGGAACCAAGTGGGTGTTCTGCAACAAGCAAGACAAGCACGGGGTGGTGACATGAAATAAGGCTCGACTTGTGGCAAAAGGTTATGCCCAAGTCGCAGGTTTGGATTTCGAGGAGACTTTTGCTCCTGTGGCTAGGCTAGAGTCTATTCGCATTCTATTAGCCTATGCCGCTCACCACTCTTTTAGGTTGTTCAAAATGGATGTGAAGAGCGCTGTTGGGGTCGTGCTTCGGTGCGCCGAAGGTCTCACACGAAGAAGCAGCTTCGGCTGAAGTCGTCTCCAAGAGATAGCCGAAGGTTCCTTTTCATGGAGCTTCGGCGTTTTAAACCGACATAGAGATAGAATGACCTTTTTATTCATATAGGTCTGAGTCAATGTTGTAAACATTTGTAAGGGGCATAATTGTAATTTGTCACAGGCTGCGACCTGTGCCTATAAATAGATGAACAGTACCTCTGCACTGTTCACGCGAACCTGTCATTTGCCTTCGCATCACACTTGTACTCCTGCCTTCCTCAAGACCGAAGGTACATCTGTCATTTATATTCATTCGTATTAATAGAAATGGAAATGATTCTATGTTAACATTTGAATGTCCATTTTATACCTCATGATTTATATGAATGCTTCATTCTACGTTATTATGTTTACGAAGGTGCGTTCTTCGTAACCTTCGTCCGAAGTTCCTTATGTCCCGAAGGGATATAATGAAATGGAGGACGAAGGACCTTAATATTTAACATTTTCTGTGTTGCCCTGTTCTTAACTCTTAGCATTTGAGAACAAGCCCCCAACATTGGCGCCCACCTCCGGTGAACTCACTTCCACTTTTCTGAGCTGATGGCTTCGTTCAACAACCAAGCTGGAGCTGCTTCGGCTTCGAAGCTGGTGCTCCCGATAACAGGCGGTTCTTGCTCAGAGCCGGCTAACAAGAAGCAGAAGAAGGAGGCTCAGAGAAGGGTGCAGCATGTTGGAGTGCAGGGACCCTTCATCAAGTCAAAATGGTCCCATATTCCAGTTACCTTCTCTCAGGAAGACCTTCAGCTTAAGGATTATCCCCACAATGATGCCATGGTTATCTCTTGCGTGATCAAAGGATTTCTGGTCCACAATGTCCTAGTTGACACAGGCAGTGCAGCTGACATTATATTTGCTAAAGCCTTCAGACAAATGCAAGAGCCCGAAGACAAGATTCATGATGCTACGCACCCTCTTTGTGGCTTCGGAGGGCGGCAGATTGTGGCACTTGGGAAGATTACCATGCCGGTAACCTTCGGGTTTGTTAACAACACAAGGACTGAGCAAATTGTGTTTGATATTGTTGACATGGAATATCCTTATAATGCTATCATTGGTCGCGGAACTCTTAATGCTTTCGAAGCAATTCTTCACCCAGCTTATCTCTGCATGAAGATACCTTCGGACCAAGGACCTATTGCTATTCATGGAAGCCAGGAAGCTGCTAGAAGGGCCGAAGGAAGCTGGACCGACTCTAAGGCAATCCATAACATAGATGGAGCTGAAGCTTGTGAACAGTACAAATTCAGGAGGGAGAAGGCAGCTTCAGCAGACCAGCCGAAGCCCATGTTATTGTGTGAAGACATAGCAGAGCAGAAGGTGCTGTTGGGCTCGCAACTATCTGAAGACCAGGAGAAAACCTTGATAAGGTTTTTATTCAACAACAAAGATGTTTTTGCATGGTCAGCCAATGATCTTTGTGGAGTGAATCGGGATGTTATTGAACATTCGCTCAATGTTGACCCATCCTTCAGACCCCGAAAGCAGAGGCTTCGGAAAATGTCTGATGACAAGGCCGAAGGGGCTCGCAATGAAGTAAAAAGACTCCTCAGTGCAGGAGTTATCAGAGAAGTGAAGTATCCAGAGTGGTTAGCTAACACCGTTATGGTGAAGAAGGCCAATGGCAAGTGGAGAATGTGTATTGATTTCACAGATCTCAACAAGGCTTGTCCGAAGGATGAATTCCCGCTGCCAAGGATAGATTCTTTAGTTGACGCAGCAGCTTCTTCGGAGCTCATGAGTCTCCTGGACTGCTACTCAGGCTATCATCAAATCTGGATGAAGAAGGAAGATGAGCCGAAGACTAGTTTCATCACCCCAAGTGGTACATATTGCTATCTTCGGATGCCTGAGGGGCTCAAGAATGCTGGAGGGAGTTTCAGCAGAATGACTGCGAAGGTTCTCCAATCTCAGATAGGCAGAAATGTGCTGACTTATGTCGATGACATCATTGTAAAAAGCACGAAGCAAGAAAATCATATTGCTGATCTGCAGGAGACCTTCGCCAGCTTCAGACAGGCTGGTCTGAAGCTGAATCCAGAAAAATGTGTCTTCGGAGTGAAGAAGGGCAAATTTCTTGGATGCTTGGTTTCAACAAAGGGAATCGAAGCTAATCCAAATAAAATCGAAGCTATACTTCGAATGGAGCCACCAACCACAAGAAAGGGGGCCCAAAGATTGACAGGAAGGCTGGCATCTCTCAACAGATTTATATCCAGATCAGCAGAAAGAAACTTACCATTCTTCGAGGTGCTGAAGTCAGCTGAAGTCTTTCAATGGGGCCCAAGTCAACAAAAAGCCTTCGAAGAGCTGAAGCAATACTTAATAGATCTCACAACATTAACTCCACCAATGCCAGGGGCTCCTCTGTTGTTGTATGTGGCAGCTTCGCACTCAGCAGTAAGTGCGGCGCTTGTCCAGGAGAAGTTTGATGGACAAGTCAAGAAGCAGGTCCCAGTATATTTTGTGTCTGAGGTCCTCAGTGTCTCAAAGAAAAATTATACAGAGCTGGAGAAGGTGTTGTATGCCGTTTTAATGGCATCCAGGAAGCTTCGGCATTACTTTCAGGCATTCAACATTATTGTTCCTTCTTCGCAGCCGTTGAAGGACATCATGAGGAATAGAGAAGCTACCGGGCGTATTGGAAAATGGGCTGCGGAACTCAATGAATTTTACATTGATTATGTGCATAGATCCTCAATTCAGTCTCAAGCATTGGCAGATTTCATTGCCGACTGGACGCCAGGGGCTCAGGACGAAGAAGCGAATAAAGATGCCGAAGCATGGACAGTGTTTTGTGATGGCTCTTGGGGAACCTTCGGAGCAGGTGCAGCTGCTGTGTTGGTCTCTCCATCAAAAGTTAAAACTTGCTATGCAGCAAGACTTGACTTCAGCTGCACAAATAATATCGCTGAGTACGAAGCCTTGCTCCTGGGTCTTCGGAAACTAAAGGCAATGGGGATCAGAAGGGCGATCCTTAAAACTGATTCTCAGGTTGTTTCGGGTCATATTGACAAAAGTTGCAAGGCTAAAGACCCGAAGCTTGAAAAATACCTAGACACGGTCCGGAGGATCGAAGCTTCCTTCGAAGGATTTTCTGTTAAGAATATCCCTCGAGGACAAAATGAGCATGCTGATTTGTTGGCCAAGTCTGCAGCACAGGGGCTGCCGCTACCTTCGGATGTGTTCTTCGAAACAATAAAGGCACCTTCAGTGGAGCTACTTGAAAGAGCAGTCCTTAACATTTCTCCTGTGTACAGTGAAGATTGGAGAACTGAAATAATCTCTTACCTTCAGGGTAACTTCTTATCAGATGACGAAGCTTATAATAAAAGGATAGAGGCAAGAGCTCGTCCTTATGTCATGATAGAAGGGGAATTATACAAGCATGGAGTTTGTGCCCCGCTGCTCAAGTGCTTGTCTAGGGCCGAAGGTATAGAGTTGATGAAGGAGATACATGCAGGCCTGTGCGGATCCCACATCGGATCCAGGCCGTTACTTGGAAAAGTGTTCCGCCAAGGATTTTATTGGCCGAAGGCAGCTTCGGATGCAGCGGAGTTAGTTCAAAAGTGCGAAGGTTGTCAAAAATGTGCAAGAGATCAAAAGCAACCTTCGTCTTTGACACAGCTGATACAACCAATCTGGCCATTGCAAAGGTGGGGCCTCGATTTGCTGGGTCCATTACCACCGGCTCAAGGCAATCTGAAATATGTTATAGTGGCTGTGGAGTATTTTTCCAAGTGGATTGAGGCGAAGCCATTAGCCACAATAACTTCGGCCACTGTCCAAAAATTTTTCTGGCAGAATATTGTCTGTCGCTTCGGAGTGCCGAAGGCCATCACTGTAGATAATGGAACACAGTTCGACTCCGAAGATTTCAGAAATTTCTGTGACCAAATTGGCACGAAGATCCACTTTGCATCAGTCAGGCATCCGGAGTCGAATGGGCTTGTTGAAAGGGCCAACGGCATCATAATGACAGGAATAATGAAGCTAATTTTTAATCAACCAAGGGGAAAATGGCCAGATCAGTTGACCAAAGTGGTGTGGAGCCACAATACAACAACATCAAGGTCTACAGGCTTTACCCCATTCAAGTTGTTATTCGGTGACGAAGCGATAACTCCAGAAGAAGCTAAAGCTGGATCAATAAGAGTGGTAGCTTCGGCAGAATCAGGTGCCGAAGATACTTGTCTTGTGGAAAAAGATGCCTTAGAAGGGATCAGGCTTCAGGCCGTGGAAAATATCAACAAATACCAGGCTGAAACAATCAAATGGCGAGATAGAAAAGTCCGGCTAAAAAATATTGAGCCAGGACATTTGGTGCTTCGGAGAGTGGCCAACCCGGATACAGTAGGCAAGTTGCAACTGAAATGGGAAGGGCCTTTCTTAGTAGCATCTTCGTCAAGGCCTGGTTCGTACAGACTGAAGGACATGGATGGCAATGAAATTCCAAGATCTTGGAATGCGGATGAGCTTCGGCGGTTTTATGTATAACTTGATGTAATTTTGTCTTTTCTTTTCTTTTTCATGGCACCCTTTTCCTTTCTAAAGGGGGAGAAAGGTTTTTAATGGGGCCATCATATGTAATTTTCCTTTTTTAGTTTTATAAGAGCAAAATCCCCCAAAGAATGTAAATGTAAAAGCTGAGAGCGCACCATCGAGTGCCGAAACTGAAAAAGAGAAAAAAGCTCCGAAGACGTCCCTAAGGGGATGCAGAGCTTACAGCGAAAAGTCAACGCTGATTCCGCCGAAAGTAAAAGGCGAAGAAGCTCCAAAGACGTCCCTAAGGGGATGCAGAGCTTACAGCGAAAAGTCAACGCTGATACTGCCTAAGTAAAAGGCGAAGAGGCTCCAAAGTCGTTCCTAAGGGAATGCAGAGCTAATGTGTGGTTGTTTCTAAGTAATGGCTGACAATGTGGCTTCGGACATATGCTTCGGACATTCATTCGTGCATTACATTACATCATAACATTTGCATGCATAAGCATTCATTCATAGCATTTGTGTTCCCAAGTGGCTGCTTCGGCAAAAAGCTTCGGAGAAGTGGTTTTTTATGATTCGTTATGTAAAAGAAAAGCTTCGGAGAAGTGCGTTTTTATGATTTGTTATGCTATGTTGTGTACAAAAGAGAAAAGTTTCGTTGCTCGGCAAAAAGAAGAATTGTTTTTATGCTTCGTTGTGTACGAAAAGAAGGGAAGGTGTTTTTTCGCCTTCGGCTCAAAATACTGATTTCGTCCACATCAAAGCGCCTCAATCGAAGGGTAAGAATATATTACAAGGTATGTACAAAGTTCCTTGAAGAACAGTTTAATTCTATTTACAAGAGTTGTTACAAAAATATCCTGAGTTTTTCTATAGCACACTTCTACTAATCTTCATTAAGCTTCAGCTTCGGCGACAGCTTCGGCGACATATCTTAGGCATCATCTTCACCTTCGTCATCCTGCATGAATCAAGGAATCGTAAGTAAAAATCAAGCCCAAAGGAAAAGGTAAGTACGAAATATCATTTCTTACTGGTTCAAGATGACTTCGGGCTTCGTCTCCAGCCTTCTCCCGCCCGCCTTTTGTCCATATCATTTTTATAAATCTATTGGAGATACTTCGGGCGAGGTCAGGCATATCATCCAGGATTGATGGAGATAAGGTGAAGTTGGGCCTGTTGACAATTTTTCCATGTTCGCAGCCGGCCTTCAGAAATGCAGCAGCGGTACCCCGAGAAGCTACCCAGGCACAGAAGTCGCCGTGCCCGGCTATAACTTCGTCAAGCTCTTCGATTTCAGCTTCGATATGATCGAAGGCCTGGGGTAAATTTTCTGCTGAAGGGTTAAATTTCCCGCTGCTGGCTCCAACAGAGTGAAATATCTTCTTTAATCGTCCAATGCAATTATTGCCAAAGTTCAAGCATTTGTCTTGAAGGCTTGTTAATGTTTTCTTCAACTCTGAGCTGGTCTGGACTTCGGCTTTAAGCTTCGAATTCAGTTCTAGCTTCTCCTGGTCGAATTGTTTTGATTGATTGATAAGCTTCGAATTCAACTCTGATAATTTAGCCTCAGTCTCAGCCAGTAAGCCTTCGGTCGATTGGAGCTCGAAGTCTTTCTTTTCAATGATGGCAGATTGCTCTTTTATTTTGCTTTCTAAGTTTTCAATTACAGCTTCGTGCTTTTTGTCCTCCAAGTCTTGTTGCATCTTCAGAGCTTTGCTCAGTAGCATGCTCTGAACAGAAACAACTTATGTTAGTAATATTTTCATTATTAACAGCAATAAAAACCAGAGAAAAGGTTGTTTACCTTGAAGTTGGAGTAAAATAAGCTGCCGACGATATGCTGTCGTCGGTAGCGGCTGATGTCTGTCTCTAGCTTCGGAAAACCGATACTCTTTGATAGAGTACCGATTACCTTAGCACCAGTCTGGTCTCGAATGCAGCCTAGTTTTTCATCGTCTACACCTCCAAATAGGAGGGCACCTGACTTGTAGCCGCAAGATTTGGCATAGTCTTTAAGTTCTTCTATTTCGTCCTTCGTCAGTTTTTGTCCAATTAAATTCTGAAAGGAGTAGGCTTCGTCATCCGAAGTATCTTCGGCTATTTCTTTTCCTTTTTCAGGCACTGTGGCCATGGATTTTTCAGTAGCAACACCAGCTTCTTCTGCATCTATGTCTTTCAAAATTTTGTTAATATCCTCAATGGTTGTTTCTAAATTGACACCTTCGGCTGTAGCGGCTTCGGTAGCCGCGACCTCCGAAGGTGCGACTTCGACGTTTTTGGTGCTTTCGGCAGCTGCTGTTTTCTGAACTGACGCCCTTGGCGGCGTCTTATCGATAACTTCAGTTACCGTAATGATTCTTTGCCGCTTGGGTTTGCTTATCTTCGTCTGATCCGGCTCGTCCACCTTTTGAAAAAGCTTCGTCAGATGGAGCCCTAATGGACTTAGCTTCGCGGGCATGGGTTCAGTCATTACCTTTAAAATTTCTTCCACGTCGCTGGTAGAAGGTGGTGTGGGTGTCCCCTCTTCTTCGGATATTTTCCGTTTCGGAGTTGATATTTTCCTTTTCTTGGGAATCTTCTTCTCTGCTGCTGGTTGCTCTTCATCCTTGGTCAGACTTTCGGCCACTCTTTTTCTTTTGTGGCCCTCGGCACCCTTGTTCAACTGCTCATAGTCTGGGTACTCGAAGCCCAGGGCATCGAATACTCGGTTCAGCCTTCGCTTCGGTCGGGCGCCGAAGGCCGCTGTCATTAATTGATCCTCTTTTTTGGAGTAATTCCCCAAGATTTCATTGCACATTGTCTCAACTGTGTCTAACCACTCTTTGCAGGGTTTCTTAAAGTACTTCTTGAATTTAAAGTGATAGGGCAGACGGACAAGCTCCCCCTTCTTCTTTTCTCCCTTCAGCTTCGGCATTTCCCACTCTTTTAGAGTAGGGAAAACTCTGAATGCCAAAAATTCCTGAACTAAATCCCTGGTGCCAATATGTTTTGAAATGATTTCAAATTCACCCAGAGCAGCCCAGGTGGGACCTTTTAGATCGCCGATGCGGCATCGTGGCCTCGTCTCTCCGAAGATTAACTCCAAAGGGCTTTGTACCAATTTTTCTCTGTCTTCGTCAACTTTCACATAAAACCACTCAGATTTCCAGCCTGCTGGCCATTTGCTTCGGTAGCTGATGACAGGACATTTTGTTGTCTTCCGGTAGGCAAAATTATAGCAACCGAAATTATCATGTAGCCCATCTTTTCTGGCCTTTGTTTGGTAGTGTAATTCGTGAACTCGGCAGAAGCTGTCAGCAAACGGTTCCACGGCCTGGCTTCGAAGGGCCCAGATATAAACATTGAGCCTAACGATGGCGTTAGGAGTCAATTGATGAAAGTAGATACCAAACCTCCTCAATATCTCTGCAATAATATTGTGCAGAGGAAATCTCAGCCCAGCCTTTAAAAAGCTTTTGAAGATAACAATCTCATCCTTCCCTGGCTTCGGGGTGGTTTCTTCTCCCCCGAAGCGGAGTACCTTCTTCTGATCTTCATTGAAATAACCTGCTTTCACCATCTTCGAAAGATCAGCTTTTGAGACAGTTGATTTCCCAAAATCCAGGTGACTGGGCTTGCTGGGCATGGCAATGTGGTAGTCATCTTCGGAGTCAGTCCCATCAATGTTTTCTTCTTCTTCTTCGGCTGTTGTCGGGTTTGCTTCGGCAGCAGGCCTTTCTTCCGCAGTCACTAGACCGGAGCGCTGCATCGCTTCGGAGATGGGCACAGTGTCCGAACCTTCGGCTTCGTCTCCCTCACGTACAACTTTGGCAGTAGATCGCACTCGTGCCATGTGATTCTGAGTTTGGGGAGGTCAGAAACGTTTTTCTTTTTTCTTTTCTCCGAAGCTCTCCTTTCTGACGAAGCAAGCGTCGAGACGGACCTTCGTTCGATTCTGAGAGTCAAGCTTCGGCTATGGTGGAAAATTTTGGCAGCAAAACAGTGCAAATAGCAATGAATGCTGTGGTAACTTCACACCTACCCGTTTGTTTATATAGTGCTGCAGGTAAGAAGGCGAAGCGGCAAGATTTTTACACCAGACGGGCGGTCACTTGTACTCGCTGTGCAGTGGACCGCAAAGATCAAACAGTACTCTGCAAGGTGGGCCTGGTACGTGCTCGGAAGCCGGATCGTTTCTCCGCAACGAGCTCAGGGAAGGTGTTTTTTGGACCTTCGGCTTCCCGAAGCTGAAGAGGCTCTTTTTTCACGGGTCAAGCTCGTTACGAAAAACGATCTAGCACCGCGAAAGGGGCTACTGTTGGGGTCGTGCTTCGGTGCGCCGAAGGTCTCACACGAAGAAGCAGCTTCGGCTGAAGTCGTCTCCAAGAGATAGCCGAAGGTTCCTTTTCATGGAGCTTCGGCGTTTTAAACCGACATAGAGATAGAATGACCTTTTTATTCATATAGGTCTGAGTCAATGTTGTAAACATTTGTAAGGGGCATAATTGTAATTTGTCACAGGCTGCGACCTGTGCCTATAAATAGATGAACAGTACCTCTGCACTGTTCACGCGAACCTGTCATTTGCCTTCGCATCACACTTGTACTCCTGCCTTCCTCAAGACCGAAGGTACATCTGTCATTTATATTCATTCGTATTAATAGAAATGGAAATGATTCTATGTTAACATTTGAATGTCCATTTTATACCTCATGATTTATATGAATGCTTCATTCTACGTTATTATGTTTACGAAGGTGCGTTCTTCGTAACCTTCGTCCGAAGTTCCTTATGTCCCGAAGGGATATAATGAAATGGAGGACGAAGGACCTTAATATTTAACATTTTCTGTGTTGCCCTGTTCTTAACTCTTAGCATTTGAGAACAAGCCCCCAACAAGCGCTTTCCTTAACGGGCCAATCAAGGAGGAGGTGTACGTGGAGCAACCCCCTGGCTTTGAGGATGAACGGTACCTCGACCATGTCTGTAAGCTCTCTAAGGCGCTCTATGGACTTAAGCAAGCTCCAAGAGCATGGTATGAATGCCTTAGAGATTTCCTAATTGCTAATGCTTTCGAGGTTGGGAAAGCCAATCCAACTCTTTTCACAAAGACTTGTGATGGTGACCTATTTGTGTGCCAAATTTATGTTGATGCCATAATATTTGGTTCTACTAACCAAAAGTCTTGTGAGGAGTTTAGCAGGGTGATGACACAGAAATTTGAGATGTCAATGATGGTCAAGTTGAACTACTTCCTTGGGTTCCAAGTGAAGCAACTCAAGGACGGCACCTTCATCTCAGAAATGAAGTACACGCAAGACTTGCTCAAGCGGTTCGGGATGAAGGACGCCAAGCCCGCAAAGACACCAATGGGAACCGATGGACATGTCGACCTCAACAAAGGAGGTAAGTCCGTTGATCAAAAGGCATACCAGTCTATGATAGGTTCTTTGCTTTACTTATGTGCTAGTAGACCGGATATTATGCTTAGCGTATGCATGTGTGCTAGATATCAATCCGTCCCAAGGGAATGTCACCTTGTGGCCGTTAAGCAGATTCTTAGATATTTAGTTGCTACGCCTTGCTTCGGGATCTGGTATCCAAAGGGGTCTACCTTTGACTTAATTGGATATTCAGACTCTGATTATGCCGGGTGCAAGGTTGATAGGAAGAGTACATCAGGGACATGCCAATTCCTAGGAAGGTCCCTAGTGTCATGGAGCTCAAAGAAACAAACTTCCGTTGCCCTATCCACCGCTGAGGCCGAGTATGTTGCCGCAGGACAGTGTTGCGCGCAACTACTTTGGATGAGGCAAACCCTCCGAGACTTTGGCTACAATCTGAGCAAAGTCTCACTCCTATGTGATAATGAGAGTGCAATCCACATGGCAGATAATCCTGTTGAACACAGCCGCACTAAGCACATAGACATCCGACATCACTTCCTGAGAGACCACCAGCAAAAGGGGGACATCGAGGTGTACCATATTAACACCAAAAACCAGCTAGCCGATATCTTCACCAAGCCTTTAGATGAGAAAAGGTTTTGCAGGTTGCGTAGTGAGCTAAATGTCTTAGATTCGTGTAACTTGGATTGATCTATAGCATACATGCGTTTTATGCCTTTGATCATGTAATTTATGCATTTCAATCTTGTTTTGTTCATTTGTGGTGCTCAAGTTGTACACATGATCCTTGGACCTTATAAGTCCATTTGCAAATGATGCACTTATTTCGGGGGAGGCATGCTACAACTTGACCCTTGAGACTAACCTTGTGTTTGAGTTTACTTGTTTTAGTCTCAAAAGTGAATTGAAAGGGAAAGGTGAACTTGGACCATGCAAAGACTTCCACTGCACTCCGGTATTAACTCCAAGTTCATTTCTATGCTCTTATTGCCTTTTTGCTCTTAATTGACAATTTTGGTGAGGCAATGGGGTTAAAGGGCCAAGAATGATCCCGTTTTGGTGCTTAATGCCAAAGGGGGAGAAATTAAAGTCCAAAGCAAATGGATCAGCTACCACTTGAGAAATTTGAAAATAGTAGAGTTAGCACTTTTGATTTGTCAAAATACTCTTATTTGCAAAATTTGGTCTCTTGTGGGGAGAATATTTGATTATGGGAAAAGGGGGAGTTTTTGGCTCTTGATCAATTTTTCTCTTGGAATACCTCTCTTTATGCCAAAACAAGTGTGTTTGACTTAGAGATAGGAAAATGAGTTTGATTTCAAAAACAAACCAAGTGGTGGCAAAGAATGATCCAAATATGCCAAATTTGAATCAAAAACAATTTTTGTTCTCAATTGCATTGATGTTGCACTTCTATTGGTTGCTTTTTGATGTGTTGGCATAAATCACCAAAAAGGGGGGAGATTGAAAGGGAAATGTGCCCTTGGGCCATTTCTAGTATATTTTGGTGATTAAGTGTCCAACACATATTGAGTGAGTTATTACATGCCAAATTGAGAATGAAGTGCAAATCAACAAGAAGGTATGTTTCTAGACTTAGTACATTTGTTTTTGTGTACTAATGAAGTTATCTAAGTGCTAGAAATAGGAAAAGAAAGGATTGGAAAAGAGTGTCTGTGTGCAACCAAGACTCAGCTCGGCTTGGCACACCGGACTGTCCGGTGGCGCACCGTGTCCGGTGCGCCAGGCCAGCTCCGGCGAACTGGCCACTCTCGGGAAAACTTCGACGGCGTACGGCTATAAATCACACCGGACTGTCCGGTGAGCCAACGGCCGTCAGCGCAACGGTTGGCCGCCAAATCCGCGGGCGACGCGTGGCCAACTCCAACGGTCGGCAGGGTGCATCGGACTGTCCGGTGTGCACCAGATAGTGTCTGGTGCGCCAACTGCTACAAACCTGCAACCGTCGGCTGCGCCAAATTAGGAAGGGAATCGCGCACCGGACATGAACAGTGGCTGTCCGGTGGCGCACCGGACTGTCCGGTGCGCCACCCGATAGAATGCAAGATTAGCCTTCCAAGAATGACTCCAACGGCTCCTAGCTGCCTTGGGGCTATAAAAGGGACCCCTAGGTGCATGGAGGAGTCATCTAAGCATACTTTGAGCATTCTAAGTCTTCCACACTCCGTCTCCATGCACTTGATTGACTTTGTTAGTGATTTGAGCTCCGTTCTAGTGGTGAACTTGTTGCGCTTCATTTGAGCTCAAGTCTTGGCTTGTGTGTGTGTGTGCGTATTGCTGCGGATTTGTGTGTGTTGCTTCCCACCCTTACTCTTGTGCTTTCACTTTGATATTTGTTGTAAGGGCGAGAGACTCCAACTTGTGGAGATTCCTTGCAAACGGGAAAAGAGATAAGCAAAGAAGAATACCGTGGTATTCAAGTTGATCATCGGATCACTTGAAAGGGGTTGAGTGCAACCCTCGTCCATTGGGACGCCACAACGTGGAGGTAGGCAAGTGTTATACTTGACAAACCACGGGATAAACTCGCGTGTCTTGTGTGATTGTTTTTCTGTGATACGTGTGTTCGCAAGAGCTCGCTACTTAGCCGTACTAACACTTAACAAAGTTTTGTGGCTATTTAGTTGTTGATTTTTACAGGATCACCTATTCACCCCCCTCTAGGTGTTCTCAAGAACAGATGAGATAAATTCATGGTTATATATAAAAAAGCAGAGATGCACAACATATATAATCTGCAGAACATAAAACAGTAAGAAGTTGAATTGATCATACCCTCTTATGCGCTCCGATGATCTAGATCCTTGTCCAACTTCACTTGTCATGTCGAACGAGATGAAGACGGCAGGAACCAGTGATGAAGACAACGACAGACGTTTGGGCAGTCGCGTAGACGCTCCCCAAAAACCTAATTGTCGATCCCCCGTGTAAGGTCTCGAACGGCATGGGCTTCGGAGGCACCTGCACTCTCGCTCCTCTGTGCACGCAGTGTTATGAGATGAAAATACCTACTCTTGCGGCTGGATAGTGATTCTGAGATGGTTCTGTTCGCGTGTACCAAATAACAGGGGTTCTCCCCTACTTATCCTTTCGCGGAAGGAAACTGAAGGAGAAGGGTCGCATGCGGCATGCCAAGAGACGGGCAGATGAAGGATTCGCATGCAGCTGACGAAGAGACGGGCAACTGAAAGGTTTAACCCGGGGTTGAAACTCTCGCGGTTAATGAGTGCTAAAAATTAACACAACCACACACGCACGCACGCCCGCCCGCCACGGCCGGCGGCGGCGCGCGCGTGTGGCACGGCCCTGTCCATTTCTTGACTTCTCAAATTAAGTGGAATAATTCTCACCATATAAGTCAAGCCAAAAGACCCTTGGACTTTCAATATGGTACTATTGATATTCTCCACCATTATACACCATATAGAGTTTATTGAATAAATGAGTCAAGCCCATAAAAGATCCAACAATCTCTAGTTTATCAAAAAAATAAATAAATGGACATGGTTAAGTATAAAACGATATGACATCGCACTTGGGTAGATGAAATAATAATAATATTCAGAGAACATTCAAGACCATATATGGACGTATCAACATCAGATACTACTTCAGATCATATGACCTCGATATTTTGGCTCTTTAGGCTGTGTCCAACAAGGAACTGTAAATGAGTTTGTACCCTATATGTAGCGGAATTTACCATCCTGGAAGCCTCCAACAACGTCCGCTAAAACAAACGCTAAAATAGAGGTCAGCTTCCGGAGCCGCTAAACCTGGAAGGCTACTGTGCGTCCGCTGTCCGTGTTCGTCGACCCTGTGCTGTCGCACGCGTGGCAAATCTCCGGCGAGGAGGACGACCGTGCGACCACCGACGAGGAGGACGGGCGCGCAGCCACCGGGGACACAGGCACGACAGCTCATCGAAAGGAGGAGAAGAGCACACGCGTCTGCTGCTGGCTGGACGGACGACCGCGTGACCACCAACGAGGAGGACGGCCGCGCAGCCACCAGGGACGATGCGGCTCGAACGACGACGGCTAGGTGGACCTCACGGTGCTCGGCGACGGTGGCAGGTTCGTCTCGGTCGTCTTGCTCGCCGTGCTCCTAGTCATCCTCGCATCCCCCACCATGGTGCACGGCCATCTACAGGAGCACGGCAAGGAAGACAAATGCTCCTGGAGGAGACATACACGCAGGAGCACCATCCCCATCTAGTGCATATCACATGTTTGACGTAATGTCTATGTAGAAGAATACAGACATAATCGATGCCCAATACAAGTTATTTTACAAAACATGATCAGATAGCAAAACAATTACAATAATGTGTCACTGGTCGGGTGTGCTGTTGATGTCTGCTCTAGGTGTTGATTATGCTGTTAATCGGAGTACTTTTTTTGCCATATTGTTGAAATAGTTGAACATATGCAATAATTCGTAAAATGCTAACGATCAATTTATTTGATCCAATAAAAATGATGAAGATAATTTCTGTTAATATGGTTGCAAAGAATATGGAGGATGAGATATAGAGGACGAAATTTAGAGAACGTTGCTGGAGATGGAGAAGATATAGAGGATGAAATTTTTTAGAGTGTGCTGTAAAGGACAGAGAATATTCCTTTAGGGGATGAAATTTAGGGGACGTTGCTGGAGACAGCCTTACAGCGTAACCAGGTATTTGTTTGGACAAGAAAATGTAGGTAAAGGAAGTATTCGGAGAATTTCAAGGATCGTGTCTATTGCATTACATTAATTCGGTGTTTTGGTTACATACTCTTAAATCAAATTCTTTGCATACTATTGACACCTTTTTGGAGGCGCCAATCACTTCAAAAGAACCAGCGGCGGTGCCCTCTGCACGGGGGCGGACGGTCCATGCGCAGGGGCCGGACGGTCTGCGGCCTGGTGCGAGGCGCGGCGGTGCTCTCTGCACAGGGGCGGACGGCCCGCGGCCTGGGGCCGGACGGTCCGCTGCCTGGCGCAGAGGCTCGGGATCCCTGCCTGACGGCCGGACGGTATGCGCCTTGGGGCCGGATGGTCCGCGCATACGCAGGGGCGGTGGAAGATCGCCGGCGGCGCCTGGATCTCGCTCCCGAGAGGGACCCCGTCGAGGAGGAGAGATCCTAGGAGTTGTCTAGGCTCGGGCCGACCGACCTAGACTCCTCTAATCGACGTAGAGTCGAAAAGAAGCGGAGAATTTGGGGATCGAGAGGCTAAACTAGAACTAGACTAGAACTACTCCTAATTGTACTAGAAATAAATGCGAAATAGAAGCTATATTGATTCGATTGATTATTCCAAATCGGCTGTATACCTCTCTATTTATAGAGGAGGGGGGCTGGACCCTTTACACAACTGATTTTCAAGCTAATTCCGCGAATCTAGATAACAACCATAGCACAAAACTCGGAACCCTAATCTGCTCTGCGCACGCGCGGACCGTCCGGCCCACAGGCGCGGACTGTCCGGACCGCGGACCGTCCGGCCTCTCTTTTTGGTGTCGAACATATGCCCCCTGCCTTTTGGTGGAGCTGAGCGAACCAAAAGCAATTAACTCGATGTGATGACATCGGTTCTTTTAGGCATCTTGCCACATACTAGGATGGTACTGTTTGAGGAAACGCCCATTCAAAGCCTTAGGTAAATCCTTGCCTTGTAATGTTTGTAGTAAATAAGCGTTACCAGACATCACATGTTTTACTTTATAAGGACCCTCCTAGCTTGACGACCATTTCTCGAACTTCCGATCTTTATTCCTTAGAGGCAGGATGGTCTTCCACACCAGGTCCTCTATTTGAAATGGTTTTGCTTTGACCTTCTTGTTGTAGGCCCTGGCTACCATAATCTTGTCCTTTTCTATTGCTCCCAAAGCTATCACCCTCTTGTCGGTCACCTCATCAATATTATCCATCATTGAATTATAATAATCAGTGACACTTAGATCATATTGTCTGGCGAACCTGACAGCATTCAAACTTATTTCCATAGGCATCACTGCTTCCAGCCCATAGACAAGCTCAAAAGGAGATACTTTAGTAGCACTATGTTTAGATATTCTATGAGCCCATAAAGCTTCGGACAAAATCTTATGCCAATATTTAGGATTATCAGATATCTTATTTTTTATCAAATTAATCAATGTCCTATTACTAGACTCGGCCTGTCCATTGGCCTGGGCATAATATGGAGATGAATTAAGCAACTTAATTCTATATAATTCAGCAAATTCACGTACCTCCTTTGACATGAAAGAAGTCCCTTGATCTGTAGTCAAGGTCTGGGGAATGCCGAATCTATGAATGATATGTTCAGTTATGAAGTCAATTACCTCCTTGTGTGTCATGTTCTTCAGAGCAACGGTTTCAGTCCATTTGGTAAAGTAGTCAGTGGCAACCAACACGAACCGATGCCCCTTTGATGATGAAGGATAAATTTCTCCAATAAAGTCTAATCCCCATCCTCTGAAAGGCCAAGGCTTGATGATAGGATGTAATTCGGCTGCAGGGACCAACTGTAGGTCACTGAATTTTTGACACACTTGGCAACCCTTGTAGTACTTGAAACAATCAGCTATCATGTTAGGCCAATAAAAACCAGACCTTCGCAACAACCATTTCATCTTTGGAGCCGATTGATGGGTACCACAAATTCCCTCATGCACTTCGGCCATGGATAATATAGCATCATCTAGGCCCAAGCACTTAAGCAGGACGTCGTTGACTGTTCGGCGGTAGAGTTCATTACTCATCAAAACATATTTGAAAGCTGTACGCCGAATGTTCTTATCTGTCCTGACATTGGGATTTCGTAAATAATTAAGTATAGGTGTCCTCCTGTCGGGGACCATAATTAGGGGTACCCTCAAGACGCCTAATTCTCAGCTGGTAACCCCCATCAGCATAAAGCTGCAGAGGCCTGATGGGTTTGATTAAGTCAGGGATCAGTCCGTACGAGCGACTCGATCACGCCACGCCCGAGCCTAGCCTCGGGCAAGGGCAGCCGACCCTGAGATGTTTCCGTCTCGCCCGAGGCCTCCTCTTTCACGGCAGACGCATCTCCGGCTCGCCCGAGGCCTTGCCTTCGTTAAGAAGCAACCCTGACTAAATCACCGCACCGACCGACCAAGTCACTGGGGTCTTTTAACGCAAAGAGTAAGACTGACGGGCAGCCAGGCTTGGCCAAAAGCGCCAGAGGAAGCTCCGCCCGACCCAGGGCTCGGACTCGGGCTAAGGCCCCGGAAGACGGCGAACAATGCTCCGCCTGACCCAGGGCTCGGACTCGGGCTGAGGCCCCAGAAGACGGCGAACTCCGCTCCGCCCGACCCAGGGCTCGGACTCGGGCTAAGGCCCCGGAAGACGGCGAACTCCGCTCCGCCCGACCCAGGGCTCGGACTCGGGCTAAGGCCCCGGAAGACGGCGAACTCTGCTCCGCCCGACCCAGGGCTCGGACTCGGGCTAAGGCCCCGGAAGACGGCGAACTCCGCTTCGCCCGACCCAGGGCTCGGACTCCACCCCGACCTCTGCCGAACGACCTCCGCCTCGCCCGATCCAGGGGCTCGGGCTCGGCCTCGGCCTCGGCCATGCAGGACAGACTTGACCTCGGCTTCGGAGGAGCCCCCACGTCGCCCGACCTAGGGCACGAGTCCGCCACGTCGACAGGAAGCGCCATCATCACCCTACCCCGAGCCGACTCGGGCCGCAGGGAACAGGACCGACGTCCCATCTGGCTAGCTCCGCCAGATAGGCAATGATGGCACCCCGCTGGACCCATGACGACGGCGGCTCTCAGCTCTCTTACGAAAGCAGGGGGACGTCAGCAAGGGCCCAACCACTCCGACAGCTGTCCCTCCGTCAAGCTCCATTGCTTCTCCGACAGCCACGACGCCACACTAGCCGGGTGCCAAGATCTCTCCGGCTGCCACCTTGGCATGTACTTAGGGTACTAGCTCTCCCCCGCTAGACACGTAGCACCTTGCTACACCCCCATTTGTACACCTGGATCCTCTCCTTACGCCTATAAAAGGAAGGACCAGGGCCTTCTTAGAGAAGGTTGGCCTCGCGGGAACGAAGGGCAGGGGCAGGCGCTCTCTCGGGGCCGCTCGCTCCCCTCACCCGCACGGACGCTTGTAACCCCCTACTGCAAGCGCACCCGACCTGGGCGCGGGACGAACACGAAGGCCGCGGGATCTCCGACTCCCTCACGACCCGGCTCCGGCCACCTCGCTCTCACTCTCTCCCCCCTTCGCGCTCGCCCACGCGCTCGACCCATCTGGGCTGGGGCACGCGGCACACTCACTCGTCGGCTCGGGGACCCCCCGGTCCCGGAACGCCGACAGTTGGCGCGCCAGGTAGGGGCCTGCTGCGTGTTGACGAGTAGTTTCCCGTCAAGCTCCAGATGGGCAGTCTCCAACGACCTCTTCAACCCGGGACGGTGCTCCGTTTCGGGAGTCTCGAGTTCATGTCTTTCGACGGCAGCTACGACATGATACTCCTTCCACCGCCGCGCGACAGCGACAATGGTGGCGGACAGCCCGCCCGCCGGCGGCGGAATCGACGACGTCTTTCCCGCGTGGGGGAAGGACAACTTTCGAGCTCACCCCATCCTCTCCCTCGCCATCGGAGGAGGAGGCGGGGCAACCAAGGCCAAGCGGGAGGTTACGCTCAGTCGGCTGTCGAGCAAATCGACATCCCCAGCGCCCCAACGGAGGACGCGTCGGGCATCACCCACGCGTTTGAGGCGAAGGCGAGCGCCGTCCCCCCGCGACACGCCGACCCCGAGCAAGTGGACGATGCCAGCGCGCTCACGGAGGGCCTGCAGGACGTCGCCCTCGCACCTAGGACGACAGCACGATCAGCCCCCGACGCGACTTCGTCGATCCTCGTCGACCAAAAGGTACCGGCTGATTCCCATCCTTTGTCATTTCGACTCGGCCTCAACCCGCCTAGCGACCTCGCTTTGGCGGGCGCTCACATTGAGGCGAGTGCAACCCCCCTGGGGTTTCGTGTGCAGTCGCCTTGGGACCGATTGACGGGTGTCTCGACCTACGGACCCTCTGGGTCTGAGGAAGATGACGACCCCAGCATCTGCTGGGATTTCTCTGGATCTGGCAACCCCAGTGCCATGTGGGACTTCATGACCGCATGCAACTACTGCCTCTCCGACTGTTCTGACGGCAGCCGCAGCCTTGACGACAAGGACTGCGGCCCGAGCCGCGAATGTTTCCACGTCGAGCTAGGGGATCCCTCCGGAGGCAGCTGTCTCGGCATGCCGGAGGATGGTGATCCCCCTAGGCCAGCGCCTCACGCCGACATCCCGCGGGAGCTAGCTGTGGTCCCGTTCCGGCGGGGGGTCACGACCCACAGCTCGAGCAAGTCCGCGGGGCGCGGGCCGGGCTCGATGAGGGAGCAGGAGCGCTCGAGGCAATCCGCCGGGACGTCGGGCAGGTATGGGCGGGCCAGCCCCCGGCCGGAGAAATACGTCACCTGCCCCAAGGTCTCTAGCACCGCATCGCTAACGATGCCAGGGACAGACCGCCACCCGCATCCGGCGGGACCGGTCAGGACCTGGCCGCCGCAGTGATGCTCCTCCGCGCGATGCCGGAGTCATCAACCACCGAGGGTCGGCGAATCCAGGGAGAGCTCAAGCATCTCCTGGAAGGCGCTGCGGCCCGGCGGGCCGAGAGCTCTGCCTCCCGAAGGCAGGGGTACCCCTCGGAACCTCGCGCCGCGACTCCTCGACTTATGCGGGAAGCCTCGGTCTACACCGGGCGCACGCGCAACACCGCGCCGGTGGCCCCGGGCCACCTCGGTGATGAGCACCCTCATCGCGACCGTCGGGCCCGCCTCGACGAAAGGGTGCGCCGAGGTTATCACCCCAGGCGTGGGGGACGCTACGACAGCGGGGAGGATCGGAGTCCCTCGCCCGAACCACCCGGTCCGCAGGTCTTCAGCCGGGCCATTCGGCGGGCGCCGTTTCCGCCCCGATTCCGACCCCCGACTACTATCACAAAGTACTCGGGGGAAACGAGACCGGAATTGTGGCTTGCGGACTACCGCCTGGCCTATCAACTGGGTGGGACGGACGACGACAACCTCATCATCCGCAACCTCCCCCTGTTCCTCTCCGACACCGCTCGCGCTTGGTTGGAGCACCTGCCTCCGGGGCAGATTTCCAACTGGGAGGATCTGGTCCAGGCTTTCGCCGGCAACTTCCAGGGCACGTACGTGCGCGCCGGGAATTCCTGGGACCTCCGAAGCTGCCGGCAACAGCCGGGAGAGTCCCTTCGGGACTATATCCGGCGATTCTCGAAGCAGCGCACCGAGCTGCCCAACATCACCGACTCCGATGTCATCGGCGCGTTCCTTGCCGGCACCACCTGCCGTGACCTGGTGAGCAAGTTGGGTCGCAAGACCCCCACCAGGGCGAGCGAGCTGATGGACATCGCCACCAAGTTCGCCTCTGGTCAGGAGGCGGTCGAGGCCATCTTCCGAAAGGACAAGCAGCCCCAGGGCCGCCCGTCGGAAGATGCTCCCGAGGCGTCTACTCCGCTCGGCGCCAAGAAGAAAGGCAGGAGGAAGTCGCAAGCGAAACGCGACGCCGCTAGCACGGACCTTGTCGCCGCCGCCGAGTACAAGAACCCTCGGAAGCCCCCCGGAGGCGCCAACCTCTTCGACAAGGCACTCAAGGAGACGTGCCCCTACCATCAGGGGCCCGTCAAGCACACCCTCGAGGAGTGCGTCATGCTTCGGCGCCACTTCCACCGGGCCGGGCCACCCACAGAGGGTGACAGGGCCCGCGACGATGGTAAAAAGGAAGATCACCAAGCAGGAGAGTTCCCCGAGGTCCACGACTGCTTCATGATCTACGGAGGGCATGCGGCGAATGCCTCGGCTCGGCATCGTAAGCAGGAGCGTCGGGAGGTCTGCTCGGTGAAGGTGGCGGCGCCAGTCTACCTAGACTGGTCCGACAAGCCCATCACCTTCGACCAGGATGACCACCCCGACCACGTGCCGAGCCCAGGGAAGTACCCGCTCGTCGTCGATCCCGTCATCGGCGACGTCAGGCTCACCAAGGTCCTGATGGATGGGGGCAGCTGCCTCAACATCATCTACGCTGAGACCCTCAGGCTCCTGCGCGTCGATCTGTCATCCGTCCGAGCAGGCGCTGCGCCCTTCCACGGGATCATTCCCGGGAAGCGCGTCCAGCCCCTCGGATAGCTCGACCTTCCTGTCTGCTTCGGAACACCCTCCAACTTCCGAAGGGAGACTTTGACGTTCGAGGTGGTCGGGTTCCGAGGGACCTACCACGCAGTGTTGGGAAGGCCATGCTACGCGAAGTTCATGGCCATCCCCAACTACACCTACCTGAAGCTCAAGATGCCGGGCCCCAACGGGGTCATCACCGTCGGCCCCACGTACAAACACGCATTCGAATGCGATGTGGAGTGCGTGGAGTACGCCGAGGCCCTCGCCGAGTCTGAGGCCCTCATTGCCGACCTGGAAAGCCCCTCCCGAGAGGTGCCGGACGTAAAGCGACATACCGGCAACTTCGAGCCAGCAGAGACGGTTAAGGCCGTCCCTCTCGACCCCAGCGGCGATACCTCCAAGCAGATCCGGATCAGTTCCGGGCTCGACCCCAAATAGGGAGCAGTACTCATCGACTTTCCCCGCGCAAACGCCGACATTTTTGCGTGGGGTCTCTCGGACAGGCCTGGCATACCGAGGGATGTCACCGAGCACTCGCCGGATATTCGGGCAGGAGCCCGACTCGTCAAACGGCCTCTGCACGGACGACGCTCGGGGGCTACGCCCTTCCCCCACTCACACATGAGAATCAGTCATCAAGGAAGGGTCGGCCTCGCCCCGGCGGAGCCCGACCCTCCCTCGGGGGCTAAAAAGGGGGAACCCCTCTCGTCGAGTTTGGATGCGCCTCTCCGCGTCAAAAAAAAATCTTTTTTCGATCAAGAAGGGGTTTTTGCGTTCTCCCGGATACGTCAGAAGCAGGGTCCCGAGGAGCGAACTTGGGTACAAATAAGTGGCGAGACCGACTGAGCCGAGGAACACCTATGCCTCCGGGCTAGGGACACCTCACTCATCGCCTGCCACGAAAAAGGACCCAGCTCGGGAAATCACCCTGTTGTTGACAAGTCGGGCCAGGCGCGCAAATTGAAACAGAAAAGAGTATGACTTCACGCAAGAGAAGTAAAGTGTCCAGGCCTCGGCGGCCGCGGCAAATCGCACATCCAACAGAAATTGTCCCAACAAAAGTCAGGCGTCGCCTTGGGAAGGCGCCGCGCCCTCAGCTCCACTCCCGCCGTCGGTAAGGTCCACCTCCGCTTCCGGCGGCGGCAC
Source organism: Zea luxurians (assembly GCA_029449295.1). Classification (NCBI taxonomy): domain Eukaryota; kingdom Viridiplantae; phylum Streptophyta; class Magnoliopsida; order Poales; family Poaceae; genus Zea; species Zea luxurians. The sequence goes on along the minus strand of JAOPSE010000004.1, from coordinate 176,982,697 downwards.
AGGAGGAAGAATCTCCGCCTCGAAGATGGTCGCCAGCGCCGCGCTCGGACCCGCAGCGACCGCGTCGAGCCGCTGAACTTCCGCCAGGGCGGCCTCGTCTTCGTCAGGAAGGCAATACCCCTCACTGACCCGCTCCAGGTCCACGACGTAGTGGGAAGCGAGCACGGCGAAGGCCCGCCTGACGCCGTGGTGTAGCGCCCCGTGGACTTTACCGCGCGCATAACCACCTAGGGCTTGAAGACGGCTTTGGGGGGAGCTTCCTGAAGGGACGTCGCCGGGACCAAGGGTCCGATAGGCATCCGAGACGGCCTCGGACATGGCCGCGAGATCGGCCTCCCTCTGCTCAGCAGCCCCAGCAAGTGCCTCGGCGAGCGCTTTGGCCGACTCGTCGAGGGCAGACTCGAGCTCTGCGAACAACCAGAAGAGAGACCTCAAACACAAGCGGAAGAAACGGACAAGAACGAGAACCGAGGACGGTCGAGCCATACCTCCGGCTCGGACGCGCTGCTCCGAGGCCGCGACTTGGGCTGCGGCCAGATCGGCCGCGATGGTCTTGGCCCGGCTTTCGGCCTCGGCAGCCTGGCCCCGGGATTGGTCCCGCTCCTCGGCAACCTGGACGAGCTCCGACCGCTGCCGCAGCGCCTCCGCGCGCGCCGCCGTCGCCTCGGCCCTCAGGTCAGCGCAGAGCAACTGGAGGTCCGCTATCTTAGCATCCTGCTGAGAAAGGCACGCGGTAGCCCCGGCGAGCGAAGTCCTCAGGGACCGCAGCGAGCCCCAGACGTCGGCCTCGCGGCGGATGAACGACGACTTGGCGGCGCTCCGGTCCGTCAGATCCTGGAAAGGAAAACAAGGCATCACGACGGACGCCTCGCTCGCAGAAGGGAGAAGGTATGCCTGAAACCATTACCTGGAGAATTTTGGGGACATCCCCGCAGAGAACCTCCAGCGACGATCGGAGCGACCCCACAGTTGCTTCCGCACGCTTGCGGAGCTCATCCCAGGACTGGTCCTCCTGTTCGTCGTCAAGAACGAAGATAGGGTCCGAAGCCTCGCGGGTCCGGAATCGGAGCAACTGGCCTCGGGCCTCGAGGCTCCGCCGCACGGCGACAAGGCTGCCGCCCGCCTGGATGAGTTGCGCGTCCACGCCCACCTCTTCCGAGGCCCTAGGCGCCGACGCTGTGGCCGACTCAACGTCGGCAGCGACCATATGCTCTCCGACTGGGACGGTGCCAACTGCGGTGGCGGCAGGCGCCGGCATGGCCGACACGGCAGGCAGGCTCGGAACCGCGTCGGCACCGGTCGCCTCCCCGATCACGATGGCCGCCTCGGCAGAGGAGCCCGCCTCGGGGACCTGCTCCCCCGGGACATGCGACGCCTGAGCCCCATGCGGCAAAGCGCCCTGCGAAAGGGTCGGCTGAGCGGCGGGGCCCGGGATGGCGCCAGGCGCCTGGACCGACGCCGTCTTAAGGGCCTTCCGGGGCACCAGGTCAGTAGGGCCATGGCTCCGCTTGCTGGAAAAAAGAAGAAAGGGAAAATCACGGCCAAGACGTATGAATGAAGCGCCGGGACGGAGACATTCCAAGGTACTTACCCGCTCCGGGCCATGATCCACTGTGCCTGGGGGGAGGTCTCTTGGCTCCCGCTCCCTGGAACCACCACCGAGGTCCGCCTCGCCGACAGCCCTGGCACCGCCCTCGCCTTGGGCGCCCCTGACGCCTGGGAGGCGGACTGCCCAGGCGCCGCCATGGCAACCCGAGGACCGCTCCCCCGCGCCGCCGGCGCGGGGGACGGCCCTAGAGGGACGAACCCCTCGGCCCGGCTCCCTGGAGTCACGTCAGCTCCTCCAGCCGGGGGGTCAAGTACCCTCTCGGGTTGCCCCCGCCCCTCAGGTCGGGGATCCGGCATCTCGGCCCCGGGAACCGACGATATCGGCCCGCTCGGGGGCTGACTCGACAGCTCCCGGCCACACCCCAAGCTGGGGCTGAGGCCGAGACGGGCGGCCATGTCGTCCTCCTCCTCTTCATCATCGTCGTCGTCGTCGTCGGATGTCTCCGGCGACAGCTCCCTGGGGAGTCCTTCCCTCTCCTGCTGGCGACGGCGTTTCTCCAGGGCGTCCCGAGCCCGCCTCCGCTTGCGGGCCCGGGCCTTCTCCGCGTCCTTTTTCTTTTTCTCCTCCTCCGCGGCGACCCGCCGCGCTGCCCGACCCACCGTGTCCTCCGGGACCCGCGGCAAGGAGGGTTTGTGCCGCCCCACCTCCTAAAAAAGGGGGGGAGGGGGAAAGGAACCCAATCATGAGAACCAGGAGCAACCCGGTATATGAGGAAGGAAGGAGCGAACACTCACCAGAGCGACGCACCCCTGGTCGGGGCACATTCGAGGCTGGGAGAAGGCGTGGGGGTCCGGCTTCCCCATCGCGGCCGACACCCGCCATTGGAGGGCGTCATGGGGAAGGGGATCAGGGGACATCCGTGACCCCTCCCAGTCGGCCTCCAGGGTCATCTCCCAAAGCGACAGCCGCCGTTCCGCCAGGGGGAGCACCCTCCGACGGTGGATGGCGGCAACCACTCCTGCGGCGGTGAGACCTTCCTCCCGCAACGCCTTCAGGGCCTGGAGAAGAGGTTCGAGGTTCTTCTGCCTCTCGTGTGGAGTCCCGTGGCGCCAGGCGTCGGGAGCGGCGGTGACAACCCGCTGAGAGAACGGCGGGAGCGACTCTCCGTCATTCCGGAGGTAGAACCACCGACGCTGCCAACCCTTGTTTGAGGATGCGAGGACGGCGGGGATATACTGCGACGACCGCGACTGCCTCAACAAAAGGGTGCAGCCGCCGGCCCGCACCGCTGCGCGGACCTTCCTCTCCCCCGTCGGTGAGGCAAAAAGCTCGGCGAAGAAGAGATGGGTCCACAAATCCCAATGGGGGGCGATCCCCAAATACCCCTCGCACACCGCTACGAAAATAGCGGCCTGCGCGATGGAGTTGGGGGTAAGGTTGTGCAGCTCCACCCCGTAATGGAACAGGATGGCCCGCATAAAGCGGCTCGTCGGCACACCAAATCCCCGCTCATGGAAGGAGATGAAGCTCACGACGTACCCCGGCGGAGGGGAGGGAGTGACTCCACCCGCGGGAGGAATCCATTCCGGCCGCTGCTCATCGGTGAGAGGGCGGAGCAAACCCTCGCCGACGAGGTCCTCCAAATCACCCGCCGTCACCGTGGAGAAGGGCCACGGGTCGCGCGGCGGGATGATGGTCACCCGGTCAGCCATCGCCGAAGCAGAAAGGGTGGCGGCGCGAAGAACAGGGGAGGACGGTTTTCTTTTCCCTGGCTAGATCTCTCAGACTGCAAAAAGCCTAAGAGGGAGACAAGAAGCGGAGTCGAGAACCGTCACCGGACCCTCTCCGGGGTATATAAAGGCCAAGGTGAAGACGGTCCCGGCGTACCGCCCGAACCGGACGCGGGGTTCAAAAAGCGCAAAGCAAAACAGCCGTTCCTCGAACGGCTCGCGCACGCAACGGCAGCCTCGCCAACTACTCACCCCGGCGCATTAACTCCGCGGCTCGACGGGCAGCGCTACTGGCGGGAGCAACTGGCGACGTTTCGCCTTCGCCAAAACGGCCACACCAAAAAAGGTACGCCACGTCGTTCAAATTTCGTATCCTTTTTTCCCTTTTCCTTCTTTCTCTATCTCTTGCAACAGGGACCGGGAAAGGGGATACCCCCAAAGGGATCCTTCCCCGTGAAGGAACTAGGCTCCGAGCCTCCTTACTGATCAGGGGTTCGAAGGCTGGCCCCCCGAAGGGTCCAACAGCCGCCTCAGATCGCGTGGGCCCGACACCCACTACTGGTCAGAGGTTCGAAGGTCGGCCCCCCGAAAGGTTCCACGACCGCCTCAGGCTACTCGGGCTCCGCGCCCATTACTGATCAGGGGTTCGAAGGCTGGCCCCCCGAAGGGTTCACAGTCGCCTCAGACACCGAGCGAGGGATGACCAGGGGTACGTTCGATACATAACCAAGGCTCGGGCTGCGCTCCCGAGGTACCCTAGGACATTTCCGAGACCAGCGGGAACGACTCTGTAACGGAATCCCATCGGAGGGAGGCAACGAGCCCTCGGACCCCGTCGCCAGGGGACCGGGTCCGGCAGATCACCCGCAGGTACTTTTGGGCGTGCCTCCGGGCCCCTAGCCGACCCCCAACGAACGGGGCACGGACGTCCACTCGGATTACCCGATTGCAGCTCACCGGAGACACCATGTTCGGTGCCCATCGAGGGTAACATGGCGCTCTCCCCCCTCCTCCTTGCGGAAAGGCGACGTAGGGGCGTATATAAAAAAGCCGAGTCTGTCCCTGATCGTCCTCTCGCTCTGTGCGGAGGCTCGGGGGCTGCTCTCGCAAACCCGGCTCCGGCCGAACCGTTGACAGCGTCAACATACCAGCCCGAGAACTTGGACCCCGACAGTGCACCCGGGCTACGGCCTGTTCGCATGAGGGAACCGCCAGACCAGCCGAAGCATTACGCGAGGCATTAAGACCTCGAAGGAGTGAAACCACTCCTCCGAGGCCTCGGGGGCTACACGCAGCGGGTGCGCTCGCGCGCACCCACCGGAACAAAGTGCAACCGAGAAAGGCTGGTCCCCTTGCAAAAAAGTGCGACGAAAGCCTCCAAGCGAGTGTTAACACTCCCTTCGAGGCTCGGGGGCTACTGTCGGGGACCATAATTAGGGGTACCCTCAAGACGCCTAATTCTCAGCTGGTAACCCCCATCAGCATAAAGCTGCAGAGGCCTGATGTGTTTGATTAAGTCAGGGATCAGTCCGTACGAGCGACTCGATCACGCCACGCCCGAGCCTAGCCTCGGGCAAGGGCAGCCGACCCTGAGATGTTTCCGTCTCGCCCGAGGCCTCCTCTTTCACGGCAGACGCATCTCCGGCTCGCCCGAGGCCTTGCCTTCGTTAAGAAGCAACCCTGACTAAATCACCGCACCGACCGACCAAGTCACTGGGGTCTTTTAACGCAAAGAGTAAGACTGACGGGCAGCCAGGCTTGGCCAAAAGCGCCAGAGGAAGCTCCGCCCGACCCAGGGCTCGGACTCGGGCTAAGGCCCCGGAAGACGGCGAACTCTGCTCCGCCCGACCCAGGGCTCGGACTCGGGCTGAGGCCCCGGAAGACGGCGAACTACGCTCCGCCCGACCCAGGGCTCGGACTCGGGCTAAGGCCCCGGAAGACGGCGAACTCCGCTCCGCCCGACCCAGGGCTCGGACTCGGGCTAAGGCCCCGGAAGACGGCGAACTCTGCTCCGCCCGACCCAGGGCTCGGACTCGGGCTAAGGCCCCGGAAGACGGCGAACTCCGCTTCGCCCGACCCAGGGCTCGGACTCCACCCCGACCTCTGTCGAACGACCTCCGCCTCGCCCGATCCAGGGGCTCGGGCTCGGCCTCGGCCTCGGCCATGCAGGACAGACTCGACCTCGGCTTCGGAGGAGCCCCCACGTCGCCCGACCTAGAGCACGAGTCCGCCACGTCGACAGGAAGCGCCATCATCACCCTACCCCGAGCCGACTCGGGCCGCAGGGAACAGGACCGACGTCCCATCTGGCTAGCTCCGCCAGATAGGCAATGATGTCACCCCGCTGGACCCATGACGACGGCGGCTCTCAGCTCTCTTACGAAAGCAGGGGGACGTCAGCAAGGGCCCAACCACTCCGACAGCTGTCCCTCCGTCAAGCTCCATTGCTTCTCTGACAGCCACGACGCCACACTAGCCGGGTGCCAAGATCTCTCCGGCTGCCACCTTGGCATGTACTTAGGGTACTAGCTCTCCCCCGCTAGACACGTAGCACCTTGCTACACCCCCATTTGTACACCTGGATCCTCTCCTTACGCCTATAAAAGGAAGGACCAGGGCCTTCTTAGAGAAGGTTGGCCTCGCGGGAACGAAGGGCAGGGGCAGGCGCTCTCTCGGGGCCGCTCGCTCCCCTCACCCGCGCGGACGCTTGTAACCCCCTACTGCAAGCGCACCCGACCTGGGCGCGGGACGAACACGAAGGTCGCGGGATCTCCGACTCCCTCACGACCCGGCTCCGGCCACCTCGCTCTCGCTCTCTCCCCCCTTCGCGCTCGCCCACGCGCTCGACCCATCTGGGCTGGGGCACGCGGCACACTCACTCGTCGGCTCGGGGACCCCCCGGTCCCGGAACGCCGACACCTCCAATCACTTGCATCGGCTTCATTATCAGGCGATTCAATTAAGAGAACATTTCTGGTAACCCCGGACGGTCTGGTGTCTCGACGCGGACAGTCCGTGACCTGGGAAATTGGCCCTACACCGGTTATTAGATTTTCAGTGCTGTGAAATCTCCCTCGCTTTATCCGATAACCTGATGCATCTTGTGCCAAATTGTTAGCTCTATGATTCTCAACTCTTGAAATATGCCGAATACTGAATTCGTCAAAAGAATGGATTATGCTCCAACATTTTTCAAGGTAGCTATTTAAAGTACCATCAAAACATTGATATTCTTCTAACACCTGTTGGACGACCAGCTGAGAATCACCAAATGCCTTCACATGTTTTACTCCCATACAATTTAAGAGTTCCAAACCGAATAAGAGGGCCTCATATTCGGCTTGATTATTAGTGCAATAAGTTTTCAATCGGCTAGAGAAGTCGAAGGAGACATCACTTGGTGAAACAAGTACAATGCCAATGCCTTGCCCATCATTGCAAACTGATCCATCAAAATATAAAGTCCAAGGAGTAATAGTGAGGTATGTCATGTCTAGTTTATGAATATCATTAATCCGATGTTCTACAATAAAATCCGCTACGACCTGGCCTTTCATAGATTTCAATGGTTCATAGGCCAAATCATATTCTATAAGTGCATAAGCCCACTTACCAATTCTACCACTCATAATTAGGTTATGCAACATGTATTTGATTACATCGCTTGACCAGAAACAGTGCAACGACTAGACAGTAAATAACATCTACACTTGGTGCATGCATAAAACAAGCATAAGCATAACTTTTCAATAAAAGTGTACCTTGTTTCAGCATCCACCAACCTCCGACTTAGATATGTCACCACATGCTCCTTTCCTTTAGTTTCTTGTGTCAGAACAGCCCCAATAACCTTATCTTCAGCTGCAATGTATAATCTGAATGGTGCTCCTACTTGTGGTGCCTTTAACACGGGAGCCGAAGACAAGTATTTTTTTAATGAGATCAAATACTTCCTGCTGCTCTGCCCCCCAATTGAATTCGGCATCATTCTTAAGCCGAAGGATAGGGGTGAAGGCATCAATCTTCCCTGCTAGGTTAGAAATAAACCTTCATAAATAATTTACCTTACCGAGAAACTTCTGCACTTCGACTTTACAAGTCGGAGGCCCCACATTCCGAATAGACTTGATTCGGTCAGGGTCTATTTCTATACCATGTTCATGGATGACAAATCCTAAAAACTTACCAGCCGACACTCCAAAAGCACATTTACGTGGGTTCATTTTCAAACCATACCAACGCATTTTATCAAAGGCTTTGCGCAAATTAGCTATATGAGAACTAAACTCAGCCGATTTGACTACAATATCATCAATGTAGACTTCCACAGTGTTTCCTAACAACACATGGAAGATCATATTCATAGCCCTCTGATAACTAGCACCAGCATTTTTAAGACCGAATGTCATGACAACCCATTCAAATAAACCAATGAAGCTTGGACATATTGAAAGCTCTCTTGTGAGTTTTGGTGTTTGGATGACAACTCAATTAAAGGACTAACAAGTGTACTAAGTGTTGAACAGGTGCTTAAGGTAAAGTCTACAAGGTTCAACACAAGTGAACAAATGTGATGGTCCAAGAACTGGATTATGGATACATGATGGACATCACAAGTAAGATGGACATTGCATAAAGTGAGACTCGGGTGCGTAGCTCAGAGACAACTGATCAAGCCAAGGACGGAGGCAAGAAGAGCTTCGAGGTACCAAGTGCACGGGAGAAGGTCAAGGAGGCTGAGGAACCCAAAGCCAAGGGTGAAGAAGGAGGCTTGCAAAGTCAAGGGTGATCGAGTTGAGAACAGCTATGGCACATCAAGGATCACTACATAAGGACGTGACTTACAGCCAATGAGGTAACAGCTACAGTTATGTGGTGTAAGTCATAAGGCTCAAGATCAAGCTCTAAGAAGGAGATCAAGGTCACTAGAAGGAGAACAAGTGTCAAAACCAGAACTAGAAGCAGCCCAAAAGAACTAAGTTCACCTTAATATTTAGTTTGGGTTGTTCCTATGTTTGGAGATGTTCTATGTGACCTTTACAGGATGTTGGAGCCAAGTAATGTCAATCTAGATCAAGACAAGCCGACTTGATGATTTATGAGTCCAACATCAAAGCTCAAGCATGTGGAATGCTATAGATTTAATGATTAAGAGAAGGTATGTTTCTATATTTAGTACATTGGTTTTGTGGACTAATATACTTGTCTAAGTGTTAGAAACAGAAAGAAGAAGAAAAGAAAGAGAGGTGCAAAGGGCTTGGCTATGTACAGCCAAGGCAGCTCAGTCTGGCACACCGGACTGTCCGGTGGTGCACCGGACAGTGTCCGGTGCGCCAGGCTGAACTCTGGCGAACTGGCCGCTCTCGGGAATTCGCCGGCGACGTACGGCTATAAATCATCGGACTGTCCGGTGTGCACCGGACTGTCCGGTGAGCCAACGGTCGGCCGGGCCAACGGTCAGCCGCGCGATCTGCGCGGGACACGTGGCCGAGCCAACGGCTAGATGGAGGCACCGGACTGTCCGGTGTGCACCGAACATGTCCGGTGCGCCAACGGCTCCAAGACTGCCAACGGTCGGCTTCGCCATAGAAGGAAAGAAATCGGGCACCGGACAGTGTCCGGTGTGCACCGGACTGTCCGGTGCGCCACCCGACAGAAGGCAAGATTTGCCTTCCTGGATTGCTTCCAACGGCTCCTAGGCCCCTTGTGCCTATAAAAGGGACCCCTAGGCGCCTCAAGCAAAAGACAAGAGCAGCTAACAAGTGTAGACTTAACTCGAATCAATTCTCACTCTCCCTCTTGTGTGTAACTCTATAGTTTGTGTAGAAGGCACAGCTATAAGCCTTAAGAGAGAAGAGAAGTGCTGCTTAGAGCTAGAGCAAGGTCTTGAGCGTATCGTTACTCTGCCGGGGTGCTGCCAAGAAGTTTGTAAGCAGCCGCGGTTCTGTTGTAACCACACTCAATAGTGAAAGGCTCTATTTGTCATACTGACAGATCTGAGCAAACGGAGGAAGGAGTTGAAATAGACTCCAAGCCCAGGTGTGGCTAACTCCAACGAGGACTAGGCAAGCATTTCAGGCTTGGCCGAACCTCGGGATAAATCCTTGCGTCTGTGTGCTCTGTTCTGTATTGTACTCTGACTCTCTGTCTTACTCGCTTATATATCTGCACTTCACTACTTACTTGTGGTACTAGCTTTCCTTGAAGTGCAGGATATTCGTAAGACAGGAACTTCAATTCCACTGCAACCTACTCGAAGGATTCTTCACTCCACTGCGATCCTGTCTTCGAGTAGAGTAAGATTTAAGTTTTAAAGTGATAATTTTTATTCGCCTATTCACCCCCCCCCTCTAGGCGACATCTAGATCCTGTTCCCGGGCCAAAGGGAACTCTCAATTGGTATCAGAGCTAGGCCTCTCCAGTGTGGGCTTAGCCGTCCGGAGATAACGATGTCGTCACAAGAGGTAACTGTAGAAATTCTTTTAGGCGATGGCTCTAATTACAAATCTTGGTCTGTCTCTATTTATAATGCTTTCATGAGTGTTGATTCTGATTTGAGACAGATCTTTAGTAGAAGTATTTTTCCATCTGATATTAGTAAGAATCCCTCTAATGATGAACTAAGATGTTTATCTCTCAATCACCGTGCTTGCAACATCTTAGTTGAGTCTCTTTCTAGAAGTGCCTATTTTGCCATCATGAATAGTGATAATGATTTGTTTGTTGATGCTCATGATTTATGGAATAGAATTAAAGTAAAATATTTTGTGGCAAATTGTACTACTTCTACTCCCTATATTGCTTATGATACTAACCATTCAAAGGGAGAAGAACAAGAACGATGGCACCCAAACGATGAATCCACCTCACCGACAGGTTTGTCTTCCACTAGTTATAAATGTCTTATTGCTAACAATGATAGTGGAGACGAAAGCGATGATGAGAAGGAATATGAGGATGATAGCGAGGATGAGTCTTCATCACCACTAGGTACATTTTCCTGTATTGCTTCCACTAATAATAATGGTAGGGAAAATGAGACCGGTGATGTGGAAGAAGAGGAGATTCGCCGGTTCTACACCCATCTCAACAAAGAAGACAAAGTGCTCTTGGTTAAGTTGTTGAGGAGGAACAAGGAACAAGGCGAGACGCTTCTCAGGCTAGAGGAGACTCTCATCAAAACCAACGACAGCCTAGAGAAGATGACCAAAGAACATGAGGAGCTAAAGTGCTCTCATGATAATTTGGTCCAACGGTATGAATCTATTTTATTTGAGCAAAGAAATAATCATGATGTATTATCTGATGTTGCTCAACTTAAAACTGAGAATTCTATGCTTAAGAGTCAAGTAGAAATGATAAATTTAGAAAAACTTGCTCTAAGTGAAAAATATGATATGCTATCTTATTCTCATAATGAATTAGTTGATGACCATATCATGCTTAATGTTGCTCATGAGGTTGTAATTTCAAACTTAAATTCATGTGAACCTCATTCTCGCACGTGTGCGCATTTGAATTGTATATCATCATGTGCTAACCCCTGTTGCTCAAAAGAAAGCCAATCATTGATTGAGCAACAAGTTTTAGGATCAAAAAGAAAATTGCGTGGGAACAAGAAGCAAAGACAGCTAAGGAGAAGACACATTGCTCAACTCTCTCAAGATATCCACGGGCGCGTGGTGAAGAAGCTTGAGAAAGGAAAAACTGCAGCAAGTGTTAAGCTCAATAAGAAGAATGTTCCCAAAGCTATAAATGAAGAAATCAACATGAACGAGGAAAAAGGTAAAAATTCAATTAGTCATGTTGTTTGTACTAATCATCTCTCCATGTCCTTCAAGTACAAAAAGGGAAAAGGAAAAAGGAAGTGTTTCAAGTGCAAGAAGTTAGGCCACCTCATCGCGTCTTGTCCGTACAAAGACAAGAATGAAGGGACAAGGAGTTGTTTTGGATGCAACAAAAAGGACCACACGATCACTTCATGTCCGGTCATGAAGAATCAAGGATGTGCATCCTCCAAGGTGACCTTCACCAAGGAAAATGACAAACAGCAAGCGTCATGTCAGGTTGAGCGACGCTTCTGCTATAAGTGTGGTGAGCAGGGTCATATATCAAAGGTATGTTATAAAGGTAAGATTCCTAAAGAAATGAATGTGTGTCAATCTCATTCACTTAGGAGACCCAAACCATACACTTGTGCTAGATCTATAATGAGATCACCTAGAACTAGCACAAAGGCCATTTGGGTACCAAAGGCACATTTAGATGATCATTATGGACCCATCCCGAGGTGGGTACCAAACTGTGCTAACTAGACCATGCAGGTGCCTTGAGATGGACTGGAGACCATGGGAGAGCTTAAGACGGTTATCTTAAACTCTATGCTTAAGCTGTTAATTGTTTTGGTGCCTTTATTGTGAAACACTAATCCCATGTTCATCTCAAGTGAAATAAGGTGTGTAGGTCCTGAATCATTATTGGTGAATCAAGTAAAGGACCTTGATGAGAATCTAAAACCTGCTCTCCAAAGGAAGGTACCCATGTATTTTAAGTACATCATTGCAATTTAGTATTGCTCTTAAGTTGGCTTGATGTGCTACCTGTCCTTAGAGTAGTTATGCTTTATGATTGCCTGTGTTAAATGGATCATAATGATGGTTGCTTAATCATGGCTGGTGCTCTATAGGATATATCTTTTGAATCATTCATTGGTAGCTCTTTCATTTGTTATATCCACAACGATTAACTCTCTTGGTGTATATGGATACACCTGTAACTTTTTGTAAGTAATGCTATATGACATTTTGTTTAGTGCATATTCACATGATTACCCTAGTTTAGTATTGTGTGAATTTCAAATCCATGTCGTGCCCTTTTGAGCTATGAGGTGTGTGAGCAAAAGGAGTCCTGAATTGGTGATAACAAGTGCTCTCATAAAGGCAAAGGTATGGAAAATGGAGCTATGCAATTTCATTAAATATTCTTGAAATTCCATTCATTGTGATCATAGCTATGTTCTTGTCTTTCAATTGGAAATATCTTGGCTTAGGTAATTTATGCCTTTAAAATGTTGTTTCTTTTGTGCACCTAAGAAACCTTCTTAATTATGACATGCTTAGATATTTCGCTTTATATACATGATTGTGTTGATCTTCAATTGGAATGATAGCTAAGTATGAAGCATGTACAAGTTGCGTGTAAATGTTATACTTCCTTGAGTATTGAATTGGCTTAGGTACCACTGAGGCATGCATTGTTGAATTTAGTCAACCTTTCATTTAGCCTTCAATTGGTGTTAAGTGGTTTTTCATTTGATATGCAAATTGGCATCTTTGGGTGATGAAAATGATAGAGTATGCCTTGACCAAGGTATGTTGTGATCCCCTCTAGTTCTAAGGAAGCTAGAATGTGCAAAGTGCAAGTCATTCAAATACTTGATGCACAACTTGAGGGGGAGCACACATAACTTGTGTCTTTCGAGACTAACTGTTTCTTGAGCAATCTTGTATAGTCTCTAGGTGAAAAAGAGAAGATAAGCAAGAAATGGAGCAATTAGGACTTGGGTACCTCTGTAAGTCAAGAAATTGGTATCTCAAGTTGTGAGTAAGTGCATATTTTTAGATTGCTCATGCTCTATAATATCTGGTGATAATAGATGCTTATTCTTAAATATCATGGAGCCATGATAATAAATGAACTTTGCAATTGGTATCTTTAAATTGGTATCTTTCAATTGGTAGCCATAATAGTTCGCTTCAATTGACATCTTTTGATAATCATGAGAATAGAAGTCTTCTTGTGCCCAATACTATAACTTGTTCTAAGTTTGGTGTCTTAGCAACAAGAAAAAGTTAGGAGAGAGAATCAGGCACAAGTGTGGAGAAGCTCTCGAGAGATTAACTACTTTCAAGATAGGAAGTACACTACAACATGGTAAAGGTACAAAGGGAGTATTAATTTTTTTGCATATATGTATCTTGCCTAAATGTTGATCGGGCATATGCTCAATAAGTAAGGGGGAGTTTTGATAATCGTTTTCCTCCTTAACACCCTGCTGTCCCTTGACATCATCATATGTTCTTGCTTGAGTATGGTTTTTGGTGTTTGATGTCAAAGGGGGAGAATTTGTGTATTAAAGCTTATCTCAACCTGAGAGGAAAGCTTATCCTAATGGGTGATGTGTTAGTTTGAGCTTTGCCAAGTGTGATATTCATATGTTTCTTGCAATGTTGCTCATATGGACTAGTGTTTCCGCTGCGATGGATTATTTGGCTTCTATAGTGTAATAGATAGCCATGTGGTTAATGGTGCTTTAAGATTGTCTTAAATTAGTGTCTTAGTTTAAATTGGTATTAGTTTGAATTGGTATCTTAATGGTGAATAGTGGTAGGTTGATATTCCTGTGATATATCCACTAATTTGAATGGTGTTTAACTCTGATTATGTGCATTTGTGTGTTTGATTATGTGCATTTGTGAGTATCATGGTTTGATTCTTGACACAATGCATCCTAAAAAGTGCTAAGGTGTAGAAATGTTTCAAATTGCCTAAGTATGTGCAAATTGGCGTCTGAGGTCAAGATTATGTTTTTGAAGTAAGCACTTATTTAGGGGAGCATTCTATAATCTTAGAATTCAAAATTTGTGCTTCAAATCTTATTCTTATATAAGCTTTAATTGTGTTGCCATCAATCACCAAAAAGGGGGAGATTGAAAGCTCTCTTGTGAGTTTTGGTGTTTGGATGACAACTCAATTAAAGGACTAACAAGTGTACTAAGTGTTGAACAGGTGCTTAAGGTAAAGTCTACAAGGTTCAACACAAGTGAACAAATGTGATGGTCCAAGAACTGGATTATGGATACATGATGGACATCACAGGTAAGATGGACATTGCATAAAGTGAGACTCGGGTGCGTAGCTCGGAGACAACTGATCAAGCCAAGGACGGAGGCAAGAAGAGCTTCGAGGTACCAAGTGCACGGGAGAAGGTCAAGGAGGCTGAGGAACCCAAAGCCAAGGGTGAAGAAGGAGGCTTGCAAAGTCAAGGGTGATCGAGTTGAGAACAGCTATGGCACATCAAGGATCACTACATAAGGACGTGACTTACAGCCAATGAGGTAACAGCTACAGTTATGTGGTGTAAGTCATAAGGCTCAAGATCAAGCTCTAAGAAGGAGATCAAGGTCACTAGAAGGAGAACAAGTGTCAAAACCAGAACTAGAAGCAGCCCAAAAGAGCTAAGTTCACATTAATCTTTAGTTTGGGTTGTTCCTATGTTTGGAGATGTTCTATGTGACCTTTACAGGATGTTGGAGCCAAGTAATGTCAATCTAGATCAAGACAAGCCGACTTGATGATTTATGAGTCCAACATCAAAGCTCAAGCATGTGGAATGCTATAGATTTAATGATTAAGAGAAGGTATGTTTCTATATTTAGTACATTGGTTTTGTGGACTAATATACTTGTCTAAGTGTTAGAAACAGAAAGAAGAAGAAAAGAAAGAGAGGTGCAAAGGGCTTGGCTATGTACAGCCAAGGCAGCTCAGTCTGGCACACCGGACTGTCCGGTGGTGCACCGGACAGTGTCCGGTGCGCCAGGCTGAACTCTGGCGAACTGGCCGCTCTCGGGAATTCGCCGGCGACGTACGGCTATAAATCATCGGACTGTCCGGTGTGCACCGGACTGTCCGGTGAGCCAACGGTCGGCCGCGCGATCTGCGCGGGACACGTGGCCGAGCCAACGGCTAGATGGAGGCACCGGACTGTCCGGTGTGCACTGGACATGTCCGGTGCGCCAACGGCTCCAAGACTGCCAACGGTCGGCTTCGCCATAGAAGGAAAGAAATCGGGCACCGGACAGTGTCCGGTGTGCACCGGACTGTCCGGTGCGCCACCCGACAGAAGGCAAGATTTGCCTTCCTGGATTGCTTCCAACGGCTCCTAGGCCCCTTGTGCCTATAAAAGGGACCCCTAGGCGCCTCAAGCAAAAGACAAGAGCAGCTAACAAGTGTAGACTTAACTCGAATCAATTCTCACTCTCCCTCTTGTGTGTAACTCTATAGTTTGTGTAGAAGGCACAGCTATAAGCCTTAAGAGAGAAGAGAAGTGCTGCTTAGAGCTAGAGCAAGGTCTTGAGCGTATCGTTACTCTGCCGGGGTGCTGCCAAGAAGTTTGTAAGCAGCCGCGGTTCTGTTGTAACCACACTCAATAGTGAAAGGCTCTATCTGTCATACTAACAGATCTGAGCAAACGGAGGAAGGAGTTGAAATAGACTCCAAGCCCAGGTGTGGCTAACTCCAACGAGGACTAGGCAAGCATTTCAGGCTTGGCCGAACCTCGGGATAAATCCTTGCGTCTGTGTGCTCTGTTCTGTATTGTACTCTGACTCTCTGTCTTACTCGCTTATATATCTGCACTTCACTACTTACTTGTGGTACTAGCTTTCCTTGAAGTGCAGGATATTCGTAAGACAGGAACTTCAATTCCACTGCAACCTACTCGAAGGATTCTTCACTCCACTGCGATCCTGTCTTCGAGTAGAGTAAGATTTAAGTTTTAAAGTGATAATTTTTATTCGCCTATTCACCCCCCCTCTAGGCGACATCTAGATCCTGTTCCCGGGCCAAAGGGAACTCTCACATATAAAGGCCGTTTTAGATGCATCCACTTCGGCCATGAAAATCTGGTTATATCCGGCATTACCATCAAGAAAGCTAATAATTCTATTTCCTGATGCATTATTGATTAATGTGTCGGCTATGTGCATGGGATATTCATCTTTAGGAGTTGCTCTATTTAAATTGCGAAAATCAATGCATACTCTAAGTTTACGTGACTCCTTCTTCTCCACCGGCACAATATTAGAGACCCACTCTGCGTATCTGCAAGGTCTAATAAAATCAGCTTATAGTAGCCGGTGGATTTCGTCCTTGATGCGTGGGAGAAGATCTAGACGAAATGTTCTAGCTCTCTGCGTAAAAGGTCTAAAACCAGACTTAATAGGCACCCGATGTTCGACGATCTCTCGGCTTAGTCCAGGCATCTCAGTGTAATTCCAAGCAAAACAATCTGAATATTCTTTCAATAGACCGATCATCTCATTTCTAGGATTGGTCTCCAGGATCTTGTTTACAAAAGTTGGCCTTGGAGTTTTACCATCTCCTATGTCAATCTCCTCCAAAGGATCGAACCGATGTAAACCCCTGTCCTAGTTTATCAAGATCTCTGAATTCCTCTATCATATCCCCCACAGAGGAATCAGATGGTCTTTGTGTGATGGCGGACTTTCCGGTCTCGGGGACCAGATCATCCGTAATACTGTCTTTTCGCTGCGGTAGATGTTCGATCTTAAAGTCCGAACTGTTTTGTGAAAGACCAGACCATCCGGCTTTGGGAGCCGAACTGTCCGTGACCAACGACTCATAAACTTTGTGTGTATTCACCATTTAAACTTTATTTAGGATTTAGCCGATTCTCCATCGGCTCTAGCAATACAGGAATGAAACATTTCTTATCTATACTTATGAACTGATAATCAGAAAAATCTACTCCTGTGAGACATATAGCAGTCTCATAAGTCCAGAGTAAAGGGGCATCGGCCACAGCGATGCAGGCCGATACATCAACATGTACTTGTTCTATATCATCGCCTACCCATTGTATTAGCATTTGATGTAATGTAGAAGGTATACATTGATTGGCATGAATCCAATCTATGCCTAGGATTAAAATGTAATTTCCTTCTACATCAGCGACGAAGAATGCAGCAGCAAGGGTCTTAGTCCCGATGGTTAATTCAACGGATGTGACTCCCTTGGCTTTAATCGAACTATCCCCAATATCGCTGAGGGTCATGTTGGTCTTGACAAGTTCGTCATCTTGTTTACCTAATTTTCTGTATAATGAATAAGGCATTAGATTTACATCCGCCCCTCCATCTACCAACATCTTAGCAATCGGTATTCCATCAATGTGACCGCGCACGAAGAGCGGTTTTAAATGATTTACCGATTCCTTTGGTTTAGTAAAGGCGGCTTCTTTAGGACCAAAATCGAACTGGGCAACAACAGGTTCATCGTCGCCGATAATCGTACAATCGGCAGAAAATGTAATAACATTTACATCTATACCTGGGCGTTCTGGAGAAGCCCGTAGTCAACCAAGTCTTCTCCCAGCAGGTCGTCTTCTTCCATTGATGTTGGCGTGTCGTTGGAGGCTTCCTGGTGTGGTGCGGACGGTCCGGATTCCGGAGGCGGACGGTCCGCGCCTGGTTCAGATTGCCCAGTCTTGCTGGCCAGGCTACCTGTCATGCCTGCAGGGTGTTGTACAAGTGTTGTTTCATTTTCTATCTTTGTGGTCGTTTGTTTTTCTTCAACGGCCTTTGGTCTCCATTTCTTTTGCGGTGGCGGGTACTGTGGATGTGTGTCATTGAATATCTTTTCCGCCTCCTTTTCCTGGTTTTCTTTTGCTCTTAGGCGTTGTAATTTTCGCTTTTGGGATCGTGTCAATCCCGCTGGGCACCATCGAGGCATGGAGTATTTTGGATCGGCTGTTTTGATGGTAGCCGTATCTTCTTTTTTGGTTGTGTTGAACGATTCACCAAAAATTATCGGCCCTTTATTATCTTCCTGTATGACAACATCTGCAGTACCTATTTTGATGACGTCCTTCTTTGTTGTCCTTTCGGTTGCTGCAGGTACATGCCCCCCTGCCGGATTGGTCGGCCTTTGAGGCCGAGTACTCCGGCACTCTTGTTGGGCCTGTGCTTGGTGACCGGATTGAGCGGCGCTCAATCGGTCTTGTGTTGGAGGTGCCAACCTGTCGAATACAGATGTTTGGGGTGCCCCCCAAGCAGGGTACTGTAGCATCCCAAATGAATATGGTGGCATGCCCCACATTTGGTTTGGGACATATGGTGGAGGTAAATATGTGTATGGATATGGCATAGGCGGATAAGGTGGAGGTGTCCATGTAGGTATGTTAGGTCTCAGTTGCATAGTATGACCTTTCATTTCTTCCGATTGGTGAGGTGGTCTAATCGGCCTTACCTGACGTTGCTCATGGATGGGTGAGCGGGGTCGCTTTGCTGGCCGGTCACTGGGGCCAGCCTTCTTTTTTACATATTTAGACAATAATTGATCAAAAGTTGGGCCAGCTTTGACCAACCGACCAACTGCCTTAAATGTATTTGTTTTCCACGTATCTATCTCTGGTCGTCGTGGTTTGAAAGTACGCAGCCGTTGTGAGTCCTGAGCACGGTCGGACCGTCCGGCGGGGTCCCGGACCGTCCGCGCCTGTGTGCCGGACCGTCCGGGGTGCGCAGCATGGGTTCCTGCTCCTTAGTCCGTGTTTGCCCCCCAGCGTCGTAGGCCGTGATGGTCACCTTAAGAGTTTCCCCTCCGTCAGGAGTCGTTTCTGTCACCACTTTCCTGCAAGAAACTTTATGATTTTCATCGGCATCTCTTGCATTATCGATGACTATCTCTTTGCCTTTGTCTTTATCGGCTGCGTTTGGCCGAACCAGGACTTTCTTGCCCTCGAAGTCGATCATGTTCATCGGAAAGGGCTCTGTATCCACCTGCATTTCCTGAAATTTCAATCGTCCCTCATTAATGGCCGATTGAATCTGTCGACGGAATACATTACAATCATTTGTGGCATGAGAAAATGAGTTATGCCACTTGCAGTATGCATGACGTTTTAGCTCGTCGGAGGATGGAATAGTGTGATTTATTTTAATGTTGCCATTTTTGAGTAATTCATCAAATATTTTATCATACTTACCAACATTAAACGTAAACTTAACTTCCTCTTGCCGTTTCTTTTGAACCGGCTATAAGGAGGAACAAGCTGAAGATTTGGCCTCTGCTTTGGCCAAACCATTTCAGCAGCATACACTTCTGCTGATTCGTCATCTGAGCTACTTTGGTCGCACTCTACTACATGTACGTTGTGACGAACTGTTTTAGCAGTTTATTTGCTTCGGCTTTCACAAGCCAAAGCTCTCTGATGTAACTGTGCTAGTATAAAAAATTGGATGCCTTCTAATCTTTCTTTTAAATAATATCGTAGACCATTAAAGGCTAATCCTGCTAGCTGTTTTTCAGCTAAATGAATTTGGAAGCATCGGTTTCTTGTATCTCGAAACCTCCGGATGTAATCATTAACTGATTCATCTTTTGCTTGTCGCAATGACACTAAATCTACCAAATCCAACTCATAGTCACCGGAGAAAAAATGATCATGAAATTTTTGTTCTAGATCCCCCCATGATGAAATGGAATTAGGAGGTAAAGTTGCGTACCATGCAAACGCGGTTCCTATTAGAGATAATGAAAATAAACGTACGCGAAATGCCTCTGTGTCGGCTAACTCTCCTAACTATGCTAAAAACTGGCCTATGTGTTCGCGTGTGTTCTTTCCTTGACCACCCGAAAATTTTGCGAATTCGGGTATCCTAGTTCCCTGTGGGTATGGGTGGTGATCAAATCGGCTGTCATAAGGTTTCTGATATGATTGCCCCCCAGGGACCATGCTTACTCCGAGCTTATCTCGGAACGCCCCGGCTATTTCTTCCCTTACTATATCAATGGCAGCCGGTGCGAGACCACCGGCTCTCTGGTCAAACATAGGTGGGGTTGGCTGGATATTAGCAATGTTGTCTTTCCCCCATTGGTTTGAGCTACGTGGTCCATTGCCACTTGTCCTATATGGTTCATATGTTTGATCGTTCCTTTCCAGCCTTCTAGGTGGGGCCGAAAAGCTTTCCTGGGCTCTATACCTCAAATTAATGGGTTGATGCATTGCATAGTGCGATGGGAAGTGTTGCTGGGATGGGTGAGGATTCAGGTAACAATCCTCCTCAAAAAGGTCATGTGCGGACTGTCCGGACATTGGCCCGGACCGTCCGTGATTATATGCGGACCGTCCGTCGTTGTATGCGGACCGTCCGACTGGGTAGTTTAGATTCTGTGCCGTATGTAGTGGCTCGGGTGCATATCTAGGTAACTCATTAAAAATAGGCTCGACCGTTGCTGGCCCGGACGGTCCGGGCATGTGCAGATCGGCTGATTTGCTGCCGATTTGTGGTTGCTCAGGGTACATGTCCATCGGCATCCCATAAAGGGGTTGTGACTGGTCGTGACAACCTCTAGCCGATGTATTACGTGTGTTATCCCCTAATTCAACCTCGTGTGAAGGAAAATTTGCTATACTAGATTTATCAAATGCACGTACTATTCTCCTGTAATCTTTTTGCATATCCCCTATGATATTTTGCATTTGCTCACGTTGTTCATCTACATAATTTCTAAGAGATTGTAGCTCGTTTGTATTACTTACATTGGGGATTTCTGGTGTGGGTCGGAGCGAAGCCGGATCCGTCGCCCGATGTCGGACGACCTTGTTGTTCCTGTCCACTTTGAAGTTGGCCAAGAACTTTGCTTTTGCCTCCTGGATCATCTGCTCCTTGTGCTCCTCGAATTGGAGCTGTTCGTCAGCCGGCAAGGTCTCCCAAGTCGGCTCTATGATGTTGCTTGGGGAAATATTAGAGCTATCTCTTGAACCGGCCATTGAGGGCCGATTTGATAGGTCTATATGTGTTATCCCCAGTGGAGTCGCCAAAAAGTATGTTGACACCATTTTTGGAGGCGCCAATCACTTCAAAAGAACCAGCGGCGGTGCCCTCTGCACAGGGGCGGACAGTCCGCGCGCAGGGGCCGGACGGTCCGCGGCCTCGTGCGAGGCGCGGCGGTGCTCTCTGCACAGGGGCGGACGGTCCGCGGCCTGGCGCAGAGGCTCGGGATCCCTGCCTGACGGCCGGACGGTCCGCGCGTACGCAGAAGCGGCAGAAGATCGCCGGCGACGCCTGGATCTCGCTCCCGGGAGGGACCCCGTCGGGGAGGAGAGATCCTAGGAGTTGTCTAGGCTCGGGCCGACCGACCTAGACTCTTCTAATCGACGTAGAGTTGAAGAGAAGCGGAGAATTTGGGGATCGAGAGGCTAAACTAGAACTAGACTAGAACTACTCCTAATTGTACTAGAAATAAATGCGAAATAGAAGTTGTATTGGTTCGATTGATTATTCCAAATCGGCCGTATACCTCTCTATTTATAGAGGAGGGGGGCTGGACCCTTTACACAACTGATTTCCGAGCTAATTCCGCAAATCTAGCTAATAACCGTAGCACAAAACTCGGAACCCTAATCTGCTCTGCGCACGCACGGACCGTCCGGCCTACAGGCACGGACTGTCCGGACCGCGGATCGTCCGCTCTCTCTTTTTTATGTCGAACACATACAGTAACAAAAATTGCCATGAAACTATAGTTCACGAACTTGTCATCACATAAGCTATTTTCAAGCTACCGATGGACAGCATGCTGTCAAGTACAAGTGTCAGGCAAATTCCTTCCTGTTCAGTAGCGTAGAGGAGGGACAGGGACACACGCTCGGATCGGCTGGCTTCTTTCCGTGGGCTGCTTTGGATGGGCCTGCAGTACATTGGTGAGGATAGCAGCTTAATGGGCTGCAATTGGGTGTAGGAGGGTCAAGAAGGAACCACCGTGTCTGTGTCAAGTGATCAGGTTATAGATGGCCATTTAGCACTAACACGATGGATCAGCCCAGGCACAGCACGAAAAAGCACGGTTCAGGCACGACCCGGCCCGGTTAGTATAGTGCTAGTGCCTGGCACGGCACGGCTATAGTGTCGTGCCTGGGCCACTATCTCGACCCGTAGTGCTGGCACGGGCACGACACGGTTACATTTTTTATTTTAAAAATAATAGTTTACATATATTAAGTATAAGAATTCAATATATAACACAAAAAAACTACAGCTGCACTGGTTAGATAGATGTGTTTAAGCCTCTTATGCACTAGATTGTGAGTTTGAACCCCCACAACTACATATTTTTTGCTAAATTATACCATATACTCAGATGGGCCATAGTGTCACCGGGCCGACCCGGCACGACTACCAGGCTGACGGGCCATGCCTGGGCCGCGGCAGCGGCACGCCGGCCCATCTGGCACGGCATGCTTCGCTAGCCGAGCCTGGCGGGCCGTGCCGACCACGGGTCGTGCCGATCACGGGCCAGGCCGTGCCGGGCCGGGCCGGCCCGTTTGGCCATCTATAGATCAGGTTACTTACAATTCATACTCAACTCATGGCACATTCTCACCGTCACTAGTGATGGATCTATATACTCGCATTCATGCCAAAGAACCTCACCTAATAATCTCAATTATTTGTAAAATCTGGACACCATGCATATCATGTCGCGACGAGGGAACGCACACGAACAGCAAATTGTGTGATAGAGATCAAAACGTGGCACGCTCTGCACAGTGCTCTCAGTGTTATTAGCTAAGCTAGTATCGGTGGCCGCGGGGCGTGAAGACGACGAGGTCAAGCTGGAAGACGGCGGCCTCCGGCGGGGCGCTGGCGACCTGGAGCAGCGAGAACCCGCGCGCCATCCTGAAGCCGCCGGTGCCGCCCACGACGGCGCGCTCGAGGGCGCCGTCGGCGGAGAAGCTGTACCGGCCCTGCAGGGACAGCGTGCTGCCGCGGTGCTCGCCGGCGGCGAACACGAGCGTGATGGCCGAGAAGTAGCCGCCGCCGCTGTCGTCCGCGAGGTCCGCGCCGGCGAACAGGCCCTGGTACCGCCCCACCTCCTGGGAGGACGCGCGGGGCCCGGCGCGCAGCACGTCGTCGACCACGCCCACCTCGCCGAACGTCGAGTTGCCGCCGCGCAGGGACGGCGCCACGGACCCCACCGTCGCGTTGCGGCCGGTGAACCGCTCGTGCACGTACACCCGGATGCGCGTGCGCTTCTCTCCTCCGCCGCCGCCGCCGGAGCCGGACGCGGCGAGGGCGCTGGGAGCCAGCAGCAAGGCCAGGAGCACCAGCGGTAGCGGCGGCGAGGAGGCCATACCTGACGCCGGCACGGTGAGGCGGCGGGAGAGCGTCGGCTGGCGAATGCCTCGACGCTTGGTTGCAATGGGCATGCGCCGCGCCTTGCGTGTTTATATTAGCAGCCGTGGTTTGGCATCTTGGCCTACGCGCTCGTCGGAGCGGCCATGCCCATGAACCGGTCGACGAGGGAGGGACAAGCGGACAGGACGTGGAGCATCGCGTGCGTTCAAAGCTGCTAGCTAGCATCTGCAGCTTAGTCTACACTGATACTTGTAACCAAGTGCAAGTAATAAATAAAAGCAGCCAAGAATTGTTCCGAGCAATCTTGATCGATCCGCCCAGATCGACGCTGCTTCTTCACTGGGCTTGGCGTCTATTGTAGTTTGCGGCGGCAGTGGCTTGCCTGCTAGCGGAGCGGGTCAGCGGAACAGATTACAGAACAGAGCAGAGAAATGTCATGCTGGCTGATGCTAATCTCTAGAAGACCACAAAACCAATCGACCGCAAGTAGCATGTGAGAACGAGAACGGCGCCTGGTTGTCCTAGGTCGGCCAGGAAGACTAGTAGAGTGTCATTCTAGTTGTCAAATTAAGGACAGCAGGAACGTTAAAAGAGATTACGATAAAAGAAAGCATTAGATATATAAAAAAGGATCAATTGTGTGCGTTGGATCTCTCAACCAATCATGATCTTCTAATTATATATAAAATTATTTCATTTAGAAACAAGTATAAATCGTAATTTCTAGAATAATCTAACACTAAATACTGTGCTAATATTTAATGTGTGGACTGGTGTCAGTAGTGAAACCATCCAATAATCTAAAGCATGGATCGGTTGCATGCGGATAGAAAAGGATTGAGGGGGATTAACTCTCTTTCTATTTAATTTGACTATCAATCGATTTAATCCTCTCCAATCATCTTCAATCCACTCTTAAGAAGCCCTAAATCGGCTAGTAAACCATTTTGGAGAGCATATCGTCTAGGGCTGAGTACAAGGGCTGGGCAGCTCGGGGCCGCTCCACCCTCCCAAACAGGATATCGGTTGCTGTCTGGTATGCCGTATGCATCACCGTAGAAGCGGAGATTGGTTTCCATTCTAGTTGTCACCACATTTCCTTCCAGTGAAACACCAACGAAGGCACCTGTTTACAAGTTTTCATGACATCAAGTAGTGAGGATATCTTGTACCAAGCGCAAGCTACAAAGATCTTGTGATATCTCAATGTGAGTAGTATGAATTGGCAATTCAGAATGTTTGGTGAGCAAAATGCACATATCTTCTTTAATTATTGCCAGACGATAAATAGGAACCTAAGTGACACTACTAAAAGAACACTGCCGTGACCTTTTACGATCAAATTATCACTTACTAATTTCTATCTCAAAAGAACGTAGGAGCGTTGTTAAGAGCCAATGTTCAAATTTCTACCTTTGCTGCAGCTGTAAGTGTAGCATATCCCAGATCCCTTTTCACTGGTCCGAACGTCTGCCTCAAAGGCTCTGCCAATGGGCCCTGCTGCAGCACTCAATCCTGCCCCAAGTGAAAAATGAATGCGACTGCTGAATGCCTTGACAGCTTTGGGGTCACCAAGCACAACGATGAAGTCTGTCAGTTCTCCTCCAATCTGGAACATACAAAGAAAGGCCACCATGAAATGGAGATTAAGGACTCTACTTAAGCACCTACATTTTTACACTGCTCCAACATCTACTATCACCCACACCTTGCAAACCGCCAAGCAACATCTACTATCTCCTTATGCTTTCTGTACAACCAACCTTTTATTGAGTAGCACACAAGTTCTTGTATTTTCTCATGAAAAACAGATCATTTGTATATACATGTTGAGGATATATTAAGATGATGAGATTAGTGAATAAATACCTGCACTCCCCATCCCAGGCCAACAGATAAAATTGCAGAGGGGGCAGACCATGATCCATCTGATCTGCGAGCAACCACAAGACCAGTGCCAACTTTGTACGTAAGAACTGAACCTGCCTTAGCAACTGTTAGAATTGCAAGTCCCTTCGCTCCCTTGAGAATAGATGATGGGATGGACTTCTCAGGGTTTCTAGCAACCTACACATTTCCAAAATAGAAACATTCTTAGCTCTGGACGATAAGGTCACATATCTTTGATGGGTAAAACATCACACACACCTGACAGTATTTCTTCATTGTGTTTGTAGCCTTGTATATCTCGTACTCCATTGATACACCTACGGGCATGTTCAACCAGCTTCTAGTGCTTGTCCAATCCATGACATCATGTTTTGCTGGCTGTATAGAATTACTATTGTAGTTGATCAATAGGTCCTGAAGTGGATCGAGCCTCTCATAGCAAGCATCACAAACTCTCTGAGGATCACGAATCCTGAATTTCATGGGCATCAAACATCTTCCTTTGGAACAGTTTTTGCAGAATATACCACCACAGAACCGACAATGGTGCCTTCCACGAGTCAGAGCCATGAAAGGCAAGCTGCACTGCAGGCACGCATTGGCTGAGCTATCTGGCAACCACTCTGGTGGATCTACTAGCAACACCTCCCTGTATGCAGTATATTGTAAAGCATTCGCTTCAAGTAGTGGTGGGGCACTTGGAAAACAGACAGAAGGGTGCACATTGACATCACCATTCTTTTCAGATCCAAGGAATGATATGTCCATGCTGAAACTTTCCTGCTGCGATACATCATCCTCGCTCTTGTTTACACCCGTGACAATCGAAACCAGCGCACCTAGAACAGTCTTCAGATTGACTTTTGAACTAGCTCGTGTTGGAGCAAACGGGCTGTCCCTTGGATCATACTCTGGGAAGTCTGGTTCTAATGTGGGCTCGTAAAGATAAGTCTGAACCGGACGGTTGTTTCCAGCAACTATATTGGACAGAGCAGCTCCCTGGTTCTGGCCGCTGTCCATTTCGGACAGAGAAGAGTATGCAGACATTTTGTTTGGAGTTCCGGTTATAGTAGGAACATGGGACTACCTGCAAGTAATTGCAGGTAATTTGTCAAAACGAGATGCAAAGCAGGCGGAAATGGTTTGAAGCAGCGCAACCATATGAGCTATCGAAAAACGATTATTCTTGAATTATGCACAATATAATGTGATGGGGTGAAGGAAAACATTTTCAGCAGCGCAAGTGTTAGTATATGCTTGCTGGATCCATGAACCGTACTTCTAGATTAGTTTAATCAATTAGTGTTGGGTCGTTTGCTTCCGTGAATGCATGCATCCATGAGGACTCAAGGCCACCTCTCAATCACATTATATAATTTATATCGTGCATACTTCAAGAATAATCGTTTTTGACAAAGTGCAACAGTATTTCATGTCCAACCTAAGCATCAGAACCAACCCATGAACTACCAGTGCTACATGTATGTGCCATGGACAAAAAAAACATCCACGAGCTGAAACTAATCCCAGATGCGCCACATGACCGAGCCACAACATCCATTACCGAGATAGCTCCCCAAACAAACAGATATGACATATGAGTGCGGACGTGCACGTGCTCCCCAGACGTGCGTGGATAGCGGACCCTAACCTCGAGTCCTCGACACACAGGCGCGCGATTCAGGCGACAGCAAATGCGGAACCCTAGATTAGATGGGGCAGGAAAGTGGGCTGGCCGATCAACCGAGCCAACAGAACAGCGATTATTTAAGCGTACCGCGGAGACGATGAATCAGCGACCGGACGGAGCGGCAGGGGAGCTACGAGCTAGCTAGCAGCCTAGCACCCCTTCACACAGGACTACAGGAGAAACGTGAGATATGAGCAGTGAGGCTTACTCGTGGATCGGAGTGACCGCGCAGACGATGCAGCTCCCGGAGGCGGGGATTGCGTTGATTGGTTTCTTCCGCCGCCAACCGCAGCGGGGAAGAGAGAACATAGAAGGTTTGATTAAGAGGTTATATAGACCGTCATTCTGTTACAGTGTTACCGGCTAGTTTGGGGATAAGTTCTCAAGGGGCTTTGGGTTGTTTCTTTCCCACCGCCGTGAGAGGAACGAGGAAGGCTCCTCCGAGCTGGCGCCTCGCGCCGTCGCGCGGCCCAGCTCAGACGCGGACGCAGTGGCACAGGCACGTGATAGGACGCGAGTGCATGCTGCCGCGATGGCCCAGCAATAAGCGGTTAGCTTATTTGGGCTCGCAACGGTGATCGGTGGGCTTCTTTTCTGCATACAAACTGTTCATCTCATCCCCTCCTCTAGCTGCGATGATAGTATTTTTTACCATTTTTTTATTCACTAAAAAAATTTAGTTGAAGGTTCTGGGCAGCTAGACGTCCCAATATACTGTTGCACAAAAACCTGCACGGTCACACATCCACCACCAAATAAGGTGTAAAATCGTGCTCTAGTCGTACCTCCCACTACATATAAAAGCTGCAACATGAAAACGGTTGAGAACTACGTTACCATAGATCACCAGATCAAAGTGCATTCATCCCTTTTGTGAGTTTTGGTGATTTGGATAACAACACATTTAAAAGACTAATAAGTTTGCTAAGTGTTGAACAAGAAATTCAGTATGATGAACATACTTGAATAGTGTATAATGACAGTGAACAAAGGTTCAACACAAGTTTAAATAACCAGTGAGACAATGCAAATGGATATAATATGATCTCTATATTGGTTTGAATATATGGACAAGACCTGAGAAATCACTACATACATATGATCAGAATAGACGATGAAGTGATTAAGAGGATTGGTCAAGCCAAAGTGAATAAGATATGAGGAATCGTGAATTGGCTTGACCATATTACTATCAGTCCATATATGCTTCTATGAGAATCAAACTAGAGCTTGATTGATCTTAACGGTTATATCTAGAAGACATTCAAGCAAGGTTCACAATACTGAAGAAATAATTCTCTCAATGGATGCTTAATATGATGTGACTCAATAATGGCTTGATAGGGTGACGATAGCAAGGAAAGTGCTTCGAGGAACTAAGCGAAGGTAAAGGCCAAGCGACGGCTTGTGGACCGAGGTACCATAGCTAAGGTGAAGAAGAGAGTACTTGCACTAAGTCGATGAACTAATTAGCTATAAAGAGTTATAACATGTTGATGCATCAGTACGGTGACTTGACGCCATGATTTGAACTCATATATGGTGATATGATACAAGTCACAGGATTTGATTTGTGTTTGCTTCAAGAGGTGAGACAAAGATGTTTGTGATCCTTATGAAGCAACGCCATAGAGAAATCACACATGAGACACCAATGACTCAAGAAGTTTACTTAATTATATTTTATTTAACTTGAGTATAGGAATCGTCGTACTATCAAGGGGGATCCAAAAAGAAGGTTGGTGTTTGCCAAAGCTCAAGCCTCTATATTCAAAAGCTATTTTTTGAAAAACCAAAAATCTCTTTAAAATTCTATGGTTGACCATGGTTAGGTTTGAGAAACCTAGAGTGTTCTTGTTGAAAAGCAGCTGAACTTCTTCAACTGCAGCTGAGCTGAACTTCAGCTGAGTTGAGCTTCTTCAGCTGCAGCTGAGCTTTTCAGCTGAGCTAAACTTCAGCTGAGTTGAGCTTTCTCAACTCCAGCTAAACTCAACTTCAGTTGTGAACCTCTTTGACCATACACCAGCTGAACTTGTCTCCGGACAGTTGAGCTGGGGTTTTCTCTCCTAAACTCTCTGGTCAAGACCGGTTGAACTGGTCCTGAGGGGCAGTTCAGCTGGTATCTGACCCCTATGACCTCTGACCAACAGTCTGCCAGTCAGACTGGCAGACATGCTGCCAGGCCTGCCAAGGGCGGTTCAACCGCCCTAGGGGCGGTTCCACCGGTCTCAGGCAAAAAAATCTGCCCAACGGCTAGTTTTGAGCTCCACCTATATATACTCACTCCTACCTCTCTCCTCTATACAAGAGCACTACCCAAACTCCATTTCTAACTTGAAGAACACCTCCCACTCTCTCTCACACATCTCTTGCCTCTCCCATTTTAAATCTTTGGAGAGAAATCTTTGAGTGAGTTTGAGAGCTACGGTTTTTGTGCTTCATCTCCAAATCTCTCTTGCTCTTCTTCA
Organism: Zea luxurians; assembly: GCA_029449295.1. Lineage (NCBI taxonomy): Eukaryota > Viridiplantae > Streptophyta > Magnoliopsida > Poales > Poaceae > Zea > Zea luxurians. Next base: position 176,953,430 of record JAOPSE010000004.1, on the reverse strand, counting down.
TTCGAGCTTTGGTACTTGTCAGCGTTTCAACCCCGGGGGGTCCCTGGACCGATGAGTGAATTGTCGCTGCGTGTCCCTGCCCAGATGGGTTGGCGCGGGATGGAACACAAGATGTGGGACAAGCCTTGTATTATCCTGCACCAGGGGTGCCGCTCGCAGTAGGGGTTACAAGCGCGTCGCGTGAGAGAGAGAGAGAGGGACACAGAGCTCGTCCGCCGCTTCCCTCGCGCGAACCCCCCTCAAGGTGGCCCTAGACCTCCCTTTTATAGAGGCAAGGAGAGAGTCCAGGCGTACAACAGGGGACGCAGCTATCCGCTAACATGTTCGGCAGTAGAGTGCCTAAGCCCTGTGTACATGCCAGCGTGGCCGTTGGGGGAGAGCTTGGGCCCTGTACATGTGATGGCGTGGCCGCCGGAGGAGCGCCTGAGTCCTGTAGGAGCACAGCTGGCAGCGCGGCGAGGATCCTGCTGACGTCTCCTTGCTGTCGTAAGGGGTTGAGAGCCACCGGCGTCATGGCGCATGCGGGGCACCATCATTACCCGTCGCCGGGGTAAGCCAGATGGGACGCTGTTCTTGTTCCTTGTAGCCTGAGCAGGCTAGGAATAGGGAAATGATGCATCCCCTATTAGCGCGGTCAGTCCGAGCCCAGGGTCGGTCGAGGCGAAGACTTCTTTTGAGGTCGAGGCCGGGGTCGGGCGAGGACGCGATTCCTCCCGAGACCGGGGTCGAGGCCGAGTTCGGGGGTCGAGCGAGGCGGAGATCTCCTCCTGAGGCCGGAGCGTGAGGTCGGGCGAGGCGGAAACCTCCTCCAAGGCCGGAGCGTGAGGTCGGGCGAGGCGGAGCTTCCTGTTGCGCCCGAGGCTTGAACTCGGTGGTTGATCGTGACTTGTTGTCAGTCGTTGCCGGGGTGGCTGACACGGCAGTCGGAGCGGAGCGAGCGACGCTGTTTTCCTGTCATATCGGACAGTAAAGAAGAGGGGCGAAGTGACTGCGGTCACTTCGGCCTGGCCGACTGAGGCGCGTGTGTCAGGATACGGCGTCAGGCATCCCCTGCATTTAATGCGCCTGCGAAGCGGTCGGTTGGGGAGGCGGTATGGCCAAGGTTGCTTCACAATGAAGCCTGCCCGAGTCGGGCCTCGGGAGAGCCGAGGGGGCGCCCGCTGTCTGAGGAGGCCCTCGGGCGAGGCGTGAACTTGTCTGGGACTACTGTTTCAACCCGAGGCTGGGCTCGGGTGAGATCGCGTCCCTCGGGTAGACGAAGTCTTGGCTTGAACCACACCCGTCAGTTGGTCTGAGGGTGTTTACCAGCCATGATTAGGAGTGTTGGGGGTACCCCTAATTATGGTACCCGACAGTAGCCCCCGAGCCTCGAAGGGAGTGATGGTACTCGCTTGGAGACTTTTGCCGCATTTTCGGTGAGGGGACCGGCCTTTCTTGGTTTTTGCCTTGTTCTGGTGGGTGCGCGTGAGCGCACCCACCGGGTGTAGCCCTCGAGGCCTCAGAGGAGTGGTTTGACTCCTCTGAGGTCTGAATGCTTTTCGTGGTGCTTCGGCCGGTCTGATCGTTCCCTCATGCGGCCCGACAGTAGGCCGGGTGCGTGGTCGGATTCCAAGTTATCAAGCTGGTTTGTTGACGCTGTCAACAGTTTTGGCCGTAGCCGGGTGCAAGAGCAGCCCCCGAGCCTCTGCATGGAGCGAGAGGACGATCAAGGACATTCCCGACTTTTATTATACGCCCCTACGTCGCCTTTTCGCAAGGAGGAGGGGGGAAGCGCCATGTTGCCCTCGGAGGGCGCCGAACATGGTGTTTCCAGTGAGCTGCTAACGGGTGATCCGAGTGGACGCCCGTGCCCCATTCGTTAGGGGTCGGCTGGTGGCCCAGAGGCGCGCTCTAAAAGTACCTGCGGGTGATTCGCCGGACCCAGACCCCTTCTACAGGGTCCGAGGGCTCGATGCCTCCCTCCGGTGGGATTCCGTTACAAACCGTTCCCGTCGGTCTCAGAAATGTCCAAGGGTACCTCGGGAGCGTAGCCCGAGCCTCGGCTATGTATCGAACGTACCCAGAGTCATCCCTCACTCTGTGTGCTCTGGGGTGACTGTCGAACCCTTCCGAGGGGCCAGCCTACGAACCCCTGATCAGTAGTGGGCACGGAGCCCGAGCGCTCTAGGGCGGCTGTTGAACCCTTTCGAGGGGCCAGCCTTCAAACCCCTGATCAGTAATGGGCTTGAAGTCCGAGTGCTCTGGGGCGGCTGTCGAAACCCTTCTGAGGGGCTAGCCTTTGAACCTCTGATCAGTAGGAGGGCTCGGGGCCCGCTTCCTTCGCCGAGAAGGATCCTTTCCACAATATCCCCATTCCCGGTCCCTGTAGCAAGAGAGAGAGAGGAGGAGGAGGGGAAGGATATGAATTTAAATAAGGTGGCGCACCTTTTTTGACGCGGTCATTATGGCGAAGGCGAAGCGATGCCCGCCTCGCCTGCCAGAGGTGTCGCCTGCTCCGTCGGGGAGTTAATGCAACGAGACGGGCGATTCGCGTGGTGCCCGTTGCGCGTGCGAGCCGTTTGAGGAACGGGGCACGGGCGCGTCTGAAAGTCGCCTAGAGGGGGGGTGAATAGGGTGAAACTGAAATTCTCAAAAATAAACACAACTACGAGATGGGTTAGCGTTAGAAATATAATTGAGTCCGCGAGAGAGGGTGCAAAACAAATCGCAAGCGAATGAAGAGTGAGACACGTGGATTTGTTTTACCGAGGTTCGGTTCTCGCAAACCTACTCCCCGTTGAGGAGGCCACAAAGGCCGGGTCTTTTTCAACCCTTTCCCTCTCTCAAACGGTCCCTCGGGCCGAGTGAGCTTCTCTTTCTCAAATCACTTGGGAAACAAACTTCCCGCAAGGACCACCACACGATTGGTGTCTCTTGCCTCAATTACAAGTGAGTGTTTGATCACAAGAAAGAATGCCAAAGAAAAAGAAGCGATCCAAGCGCAAGAGCTCAAATGAACACTACAAATCACTCTCTCTAGTCACTAAGGCTTCGTGTGGAGTTGGGAGAGGATTTGATCTCTTTTGGTGTGCTTTACAATGAATGCTAGCTCTTGTATATTGGTTGAAAGCTGGAAAACTTGGATAAAATGAATGGTGGGTGGTTGGGGGTATTTATAGTCCCAACCACCAAACTAGCTGTTTGGTGGAGCTGTCTGTTCGATGGTGCACCGGATAGTCCGGTGCACACCGGACATGTCCGGTGCGACAGCCACGTCACCAAAAGCCATTGGGGTCGACCGTTGGAGCTCTGTCTTCTGGGCCCACCTGGATGTCCGGTGGCGCACTGGACATGTACTGTAGAGTGTCCGGTGCGCTAGTATGGGCGTGCCTGACCTCTGCGCGCGCAGCGCGCGCATTTAATGCGTCGCAGGTAGCCGTTGGCGCCGAAATAGCCATTGCCCCGCTGTCACACCGGACAGTCCGGTGCACACCGGACATGTCCGGTGAATTATAGCGGAGCAGTCGAATTAAATTCTCGAGGCTGGCGAGTTCTGGAGGCCATTCTTCATTGGAGCACCGGACATGTCCGGTGTACACCAGACAGTCCGGTGAATTATAGCGGAGCTGCCTCTGGAAATTCCCGAAGGCGACAAGTTGGAGTTTGGAACCCTCTGGTGCACCGGACATGTCCGGTGGCACACCGGACAGTCCGGTGCGCCAGACCAGAGGTGCCTTCGGTAGTCCCTTTGCTCTTTTGTCGAACACAAAACTTGGTCTTTTTATTGGCTAAGTGTGAACCTTTGGCACCTGTATAACTTATACACTAGAGCAAACTAGTTAGTCCATTTATTTGTGTTGGTCAATTCAACCACCAAAACTATTTAGGAACTAGGTGTAAGCCTAATTCCCTTTCAATCTCCCCCTTTTTGGTGATTGATGCCAACACAAACCAAAGCAAATGTAAAAGTGCATAATTGTACTAGTTTGCATAATGTAAGTGCAAAGGTTGCTTGGAATTGAGCCAATATAAATACTTACAGGATATGCATGAATTGTTTCTTCATTTTTATCATATTGGACCACGCTTGCACCACATGTTTTGTTTTTGCAAATTCTTTTGTCAATTCTTTTCAAAGTCTTTTTGCAAGATAGTCAAAGGTAAATGAATAAGATTTTGAGAAGCATTTTCAAGATTTGAAATTTTCTCCTTTTGTTTGAAATGCTTTCCTTTGACTAAACAAAACTCCCCCTAAATGAGATCTTCCTCTTAGTGTTCAAGAGGGTTTTAAGATATTAAGTTTTGAAAATACTACTTGCTCCCCCTTTAGAACACAAAGAGATGCCAATTTGAAATTTATCAATTGAAAATCATTAATTTTAAAAATTAGGGTGGTGGTGCGGTCCTTTTGCTTTGGGCCAATACTTTCTCCCCCTTTGGCATGAATCGCCAAAAACGGATACTTGGAATGAAATATAGGCCCTTTAAGTACTTTCTCCCCCTTTGGTCATGAATAAATGAGTGAACATTATACCAAAGTTGGAGAGTGATGCGGAGCGATGACGAAGGATGAGTAGTAGAGTGGAGTGGAAGCCTTTGTCTTCGCCGAAGACTCCAATTCCCTTTCAATATACCTATGACTTGGTTTGAAATACACTTGAAAACATATTAGTCATAGCATATATAAAAAGAGACATGATCAAAGGTATACTTGTGTGCTATGTGTGCAAGTTGAGCAAAATAAATTTCTAGAATCAAGAATATTGAGCTCATGCCTAAGTTTGGTAAAGGTTTGTTCATCTAGTGGCTTGGTAAAGATATCGGCTAATTGATCTTTAGTATTAATGTATGAAATCTCGATATCCCCCTTTTGTTGGTGATCCCGAAGAAAATGATACCGAATAACCAATCAAATCAAATGTGGATCCTCGAGGGTACCAAAGCCCAAACTTAGGAGTATAAGCCAAATATCTCAAGATTCGTTTTACGGTCGTAAGGTGTGATTCCTTAGGGTCGGCTTGGAATCTTGCACACATGCAAACGGAAAGCATAATGTCCGGTCGAGATGCACATAGATAAAGCAATGAACCAATCATCGACCGGTATACCTTTTGATCCACGGACTTACCTCCCGTGTCGAGGTCGAGATGCCCATTTGTTCCCATGGGTGTCTTGATGGGCTTGGCATCCTTCATTCCAAACTTGGTTAGAATGTCTTGAGTGTACTTCGTTTGAGAAATGAAGGTGCCCTCTTGGAGTTGCTTGACTTGGAATCCTAGGAAATACTTCAACTCCCCCATCATAGACATCTCGAATTTTTGTGTCATGATCCTACTAAATTCTTCACATGTAGATTCATTAGTAGACCCAAATATAATATCATCAACATAAATTTGGCATACAAACAAATCATTGTCAAGAGTTTTAGTGAATAAAGTAGGATCGGCTTTGCCGACTTTGAAGCCATTTGTAATAAGGAAATCTCTAAGGCATTCATACCATGCTCTTGGGGCTTGCTTGAGCCCATAAAGCGCCTTAGAGAGCCTACAGACATGGTTAGGATACTCACTGTCTTCAAAGCCGGGAGGTTGCTCAACGTAGACCTCTTCCTTGATTGGTCCGTTGAGGAAAGCACTCTTCACGTCCATTTGATAAAGCTTGAAGCCATGGTAAGTAGCATAGGCTAATAATATACGAATTGACTCAAGCCTAGCTACGGGTGCATAGGTTTCACCGAAATCCAAACCTTCGACTTGGGAGTATCCCTTTGCCACAAGTCGAGCTTTGTTCCTTGTCACCACACCATGCTCATCTTGCTTGTTGCGGAAGACCCACTTGGTTCCTACAACATTTTGGTTAGGACATGGAACTAAATGCCATACCTCGTTCCTCGTGAAATTGTTGAGCTCCTCTTGCATTGCCATCACCCAATCCGAATCTTGTAGTGCTTCCTCTACCCCGTGTGGCTCAATAGAGGAAACAAAGGAGTAATGCTCACAAAAATGTGCAACCCGAGATCGAGTAGTTACCCCCTTATGAATGTCGCCGAGGATGGTGTCGACGGGGTGATCTCGTTGGATTGCTTGGTGGACTCTTGGGTGTGGCGGCCTTGGTTGTTCATCCTCCTTGTCTTGATCATTTGCATCTCCCCCTTGATCATTGCCATCATCTTGAGGTGGCTCATTTCTTTGATCTTCTTCTTCATCAACTTGAGCCTCGTCCTCATTTTGAGTTGGTGGAGATGCTTGCGTGGAGGAGGATGGTTGATCTTGTGTATGTGGAGGCTCTTCGGATTCCTTAGGACACACATCCCCAATGGACATGTTCCTTAGCGATATGCATGGAGCCTGTTCTTCACCTATTTCATCAAGATCAACTTGCTCTACTTGAGAGCCATTAGTTTCATCAAACACAACGTCACAAGAAACTTCAACAAGTCCTGAGGACTTGTTAAAGACTCTATATGCCCTTGTGTTTGAGTCATATCCTAGTAAAAAGCCTTCTACAGTCTTAGGAGCAAATTTAGATTTTCTACCTCTTTTAATAAGAATAAAGCATTTGCTACCAAAGACTCTAAAATATGAAATGTTGGGCTTTTTACCGGTGAGGAGTTCGTATGATGTCTTCTTGAGGATTCGGTGTAGATATAACCGGTTGATGGAGTAGCAAGCGGTGTTGACCGCCTCGGCCCAAAACCGATCCGGTGTCTTGTACTCATCAAGCATGGTTCTTGCCATGTCCAATAGAGTTCGATTCTTCCTCTCCACTACACCATTTTGTTGTGGAGTCTAGGGAGAAGAGAACTCATGCTTGATGCCCTCCTCCTCAAGGAAGCCTTCGATTTGAGAGTTCTTGAACTCCGTTCCGTTGTCGCTTCTGATTTTCTTGATCCTTAAGCCAAACTCATTTTGAGCCCGTCTCAAGAATCCCTTTAAGGTTTCTTGGGTTTGAGATTTTTCCTGCAAAAAGAACACCCAAGTGAAGCGAGAATAATCATCCACTATTACAAGACAATACTTACTCCCGCCGATGCTTATGTAAGCGATCGGGCCGAATAGATCCATGTGGAGTAGCTCAAGCGGCCTGTCGGTCGACATGATGTTCTTGTGTGGATGATTGGCACCAACTTGCTTTCCTGCTTGGCATGCGCTACAAATCCTGTCTTTCTCAAAATGAACATTTGTTAGTCCTAAAATGTGTTCTCCCTTTAGAAGCTTATGAAGATTCTTCATCCCAACATGGGCTAGTCGGCGGTGCCAGAGCCAACCCATGTTAGTCTTAGCAATTAAGCATGTGTCGAGTTCAGCTCTATCAAAATCTACCAAGTATAGCTGACCCTCTAGCACACCCTTAAATGCTATTGAATCATCACTTCTTCTAAAGACAGTGACACCTACATCAGTAAAGAGACAGTTGTAGCCCATTTTGCATAAATGAGATACATAAAGCAAATTGTAATCTAATGAATCAACGAGAAAAACATTGGAAATGGAATGGTCAGGAGATATAGCTATTTTACCAAGACCTTTGACCAAACCTTGATTTCCATCCCCGAATGTAATAGCTCGTTGGGGATCTTGGTTTTTCTCATAGGAGGAGAACATCTTCTTCTCCCCTGTCATGTGGTTTGTGCACCCGCTGTCGATAATCCAACTTGAGCCCCCGGATGCATAAACCTACAAAACAAGTTTAGTTCTTGGCTTTAGGTACCCAAACGGTTTTGGGTCCTTTGGCATTAGAAACAAGAACTTTGGGTACCCAAACACAAGTCTTGGAGCCCTTGTGTTTGCCCCCAACAATCTTGGCAACTACCTTGCCGGATTTGTTAGTAAGCACATAAGAGGCATCAAAAGTTTTAAATGAAATAGCATGATCATTTGATGCATTAGGAGTTTTCTTTCTAGGCAACTTGGCACGGGTTGGTTGCCTAGAGCTAGATGTCTCACCCTTATACATAAAAGCATGGTTAGGGCCAGAGTGAGACTTCCTAGAATGAGTTCTCCTGATTTTGCTCTCGGGATAACCGGCAGGGTACAAAATGTAACCTTCGTTATCCTGAGGCATGGGTGCCTTGCCCTTAACAAAGTTAGATAAATTTTTTGGAGGGGCATTAAGTTTGACATTGTCTCCCCTTTGGAAGCCAATCCCATCCTTGATGCCAGGGCGTCTCCCATTGTAGAGCATACTTCTAGCAAATTTAAACTTTTCATTCTCTAAGTTATGCTCGGCAATTTTGGCATCTAATAATGCTATATGATCATTTTGTTGTTTAATTAAAGCCATGTGATCATGAATAGCATTGATATCAACATCTCTACATCTAGTACAAATAGACACATGCTCAATATTAGATGTAGAGGGTTTGCAAGAATTAAGTTCAACAATCTTAGCATGCAAAATATCATTGTTATCTCTAAGATTGGAAATTGTAACATTGCAAACATCTAATTCTTTAGCCTTAGCAATCAATTTCTCATTTTCATTTCTAAGGCTAGCAAGAGAATCATTCAATTCCTTAATCTTAGCAAGCAAATCATCATTATCATTTCTAAGACTGGGAATTGAAGCATTACAAACATGAGAATCAACCTTAGCAATTAATTTAGCATTTTAATTTCTAAGGTTGTTAATGGTCTCATGGCAAGTGCTTAGCTCACTAGACAATTTTTCACATTTTTCAACTTGTAGAGCATAAGCATTTTTGACCTTAACATGCTTTTTGTTTTCCTTAATAAGGAAGTCCTCTTGAGAGTCCAAGAGATCATCCTTCTCATGAATAGCACTAATCAATTCATTTAATTTTTCTTTTTGTTCCATGTTTAGATCGGCAAAAAGAATGCGCAAGTTATCCTCCTCATTGCTAGCATCATCCTCATCACTAGAGGTTTCGTATTTTATGGAGGATCTTGATTTTACCTTCTTCCTTTTGCCCTCCTTGGCCATGAGGCACTTGTGGTCGACGTTGGGGAAGAGAAGTCCCTTGGTGACGGTGATGTTGGCGGCGTCCTCGTCGGAGGAGGAGTCGGTGGAGCTCTCGTCGGAGTCCCACTCCCGGCAAATATGGGCATCGCCGCCCCTCTTCTTGTAGTGCCTCTTCTTCTCCTTTCTTCTTCCCTTCTTGTCATCGCCCCTGTCACTATCACTGGATAATGGACATTTAGCAATAAAATGACCGGGCTTACCACATTTGTAGCATACTTTCTTGGAGCGGGGTTTGTAGTCTTTCCCCCTCCTTTGCTTGAGGATTTGGCGGAAGCTCTTGATGATGAGCGCCATTTCCTCGTTGTCGAGCTTGGAGGCATCGATGGGTGTTCGACTTGGAGTAGCCTCCTCCTTCTTTTCTTCCATCGCCTTGAAAGCGACCGGTTGTGCCTCGGGCGTGGAGGAGGTGCCTTGCTCGATGATTTTATTTGAGCCCTTAATCATTAGCTCAAAGCTCACAAATTTTCCTATGACTTCCTCGGGAGACATTAGCTTATATCTAGGATCACCTCGAATTAATTGAACTTGTGTAGGGTTAAGAAATACGAGGGATCTAAGAATAACCTTGACCATCTCATGGTCATCCCATTTTTCGCTCCCGAGGTTGCGCACTTGGTTCACCAAGGTCTTCAAGCGGTTGTACATTGCTTGTGGATCCTCCCCTTGGTGAAGCATGAAACGACCGAGCTCCCCCTCGATCGTCTCCCGCTTGGTGATTTTTGTCACCTCGTCTCCTTCGTGCGCGGTCTTGAGTACGTCCCAAATTTCCTTCGCACTTTTTAACCCTTGCACCTTGTTATACTCCTCTCGACTTAGAGAGGCGAGGAGTATAGTGGTTGCTTGGGAGTTAAAGTGGTGGATTTGGGCCACCTCGTCCGAGTCGTAGTCTTCATCCCCTACGGATGGTACCTGTACACCAAACTTAACAACATTCCATATGCTTGTGTGGAGTGAGGTTAGATGGTGCCTCATTTTGTCACTCCACATATTATAATCTTCACCGTCAAAAACCGGTGGTTTGCCTAATGGAACGGAGAGTAAAGGAGTACGCTTTGAAATGTGGGGGTAGCATAGGGGTATCTTACTATACTTCTTGCGCTCTTGGCGCTTAGAAGTCACAGACGGCGCATCGGAGTCGGAGGTTGATGGTGATGAAGAGTCGGTCTCGTAGTAGACCACTTTTCTCATCCTCTTGTGCTTGTCGCCTCTCCGATGTGACTAGTGGGAAGAGGAGTTTGTTTCCTTCCCCTTCCCTTTGTTGGAGGAGCTCTTCTTCTTCCCCTTCCTCTTGGTGCGGGACTCTTCCGATGAAGTGCTCCCGTGACTCGTAGTGGGCTTGTCGCCGGTCTCCATCTCCCTCTTGGTGTGATCTCCCGACATCACTTCGAGCGGTTAAGCTCTAATGAAGCACCGGGCTCTGATACCAATTGAAAGTCGCCTAGAGGGGGGTGAATAGGGCGAAACTGAAATTCTCAAAAATAAACACAACTACGAGATGGGTTAGCGTTAGAAATATAATTGAGTCCGCGAGAGAGGGTGCAAAACAAATCGCAAGCAAATGAAGAGTGAGACACGTGGATTTGTTTTACCGAGGTTCGGTTCTCGCAAACCTACTCCCCGTTGAGGAGGCCACAAAGGCCGGGTCTTTTTCAACCCTTTCCCTCTCTCAAACGGTCCCTCGGACCGAGTGAGCTTCTCTTTCTCAAATCACTTGGGAAACAAACTTCCCGCAAGGACCACCACACGATTGGTGTCTCTTGCCTCAATTACAAGTGAGTGTTTGATCACAAGAAAGAATGCCAAAGAAAAAGAAGCGATCCAAGCGCAAGAGCTCAAATGAACACTACAAATCACTCTCTCTAGTCACTAAGGCTTCGTGTGGAGTTGGGAGAGGATTTGATCTCTTTTGGTGTGCTTTGCAATGAATGCTAGCTCTTGTATATTGGTTGAAAGCTGGAAAACTTGGATACAATGAATGGTGGGTGGTTGGGGGTATTTATAGTCCCAACCACCAAACTAGCCGTTTGGTGGAGCTGTCTGTTTGATGGTGCACCGGACAGTCCGGTGCACACCGGACATGTCCGGTGCGACAGCCACGTCACCAAAAGCCGTTGGGGTCGACCGTTGGAGCTCTGTCTTCTGGGCCCACCTGGATGTCCGGTGGCGCACCGGACATGTACTGTAGAGTGTCCAGTGCGCCAGTATGGGCGTTCCTGACCTCTGCGCGCGCAGCACGCGCATTTAATGCGTCGCAGGTAGCCGTTGGCGCCGAAATAGCCGTTGCCCCGCTGTCACACCGGATAGTCTGGTGCACACCGGACATGTCCGGTGAATTATAGCGGAGCAGTCGAATTAAATTCCCGAGGCTGGCGAGTTCCGGAGGCCGTTCTTCGTTGGAGCACCGGACATGTCCGGTGTACACCGGACAGTCCGGTGAATTATAGTGGAGCTGCCTCTGGAAATTCCCGAAGGCGACGAGTTGGAGTTTGGAACCCTCTGGTGCACCGGACATGTCCGGTGGCACACCGGACAGTCCGGTGCGCCAGACCAGAGGTGCCTTCGGTAGTCCCTTTGCTCTTTTGTCGAACCCAAAACTTGGTCTTTTTATTGGCTAAGTGTGAACCTTTGGCACCTGTATAACTTATACACTAGAGCAAACTAGTTAGTCCATTTATTTGTGTTGGTCAATTCAACCACCAAAACTATTTAGGAACTAGGTGTAAGCCTAATTCCCTTTCAGCGTCGTCTTCACGCCATGGGAGAGAGCTCTCCCGTCGCTTCAGGAGGGGACGCGAGCCTATAGGCGATTTGATCGCTGCTTCCGCTCGTCGGCCGCTGCAGTTACTGCCAGCCCACTTTTGACCATGCTAACTGTCGTGCCTACCCCGCGGCTGACTGACCTGTGGTCGTCGCCTTTAATTGGCACTGTTGGGTCATGCACAGGGCTACCTCGAGTCGCGGTACTGGTTCCGCAGTCGAGGAGGCGCAGCATTGGCGCGAGTGGCGGTGTAGCTTCTTGCACGTCGTAACCGGCGCGCCGGTTACATGACATGCGGGCTCGCTTCCTTTGCGCTGGTCCACCGGATGTGGATAGAGCCGAAGGGGCGCATGGTTGCGGTGCAGTTGGATGCTTGTCGCGTGGCAGTCCACCCTTTCGACCACCGATTTCTGCGAAGATGGGAGAGCACTTGTAACCGCGGGACGGTTACATGCCTCGCGTGCGGCGGTTCGCCTTCTTCGTGCTTCGGATCGGCTTGTATGACGTGTGGGTCCTAGCCCCCGTGTCGTGGGGGAGAACCCTGGAGGATGTCAGTGGGGATTTTGCCCGTGACGCTAAGGGGTGCAAGCGAGGAGGTCTGCCTATAAAAGGGGGATCGATCCCCTGGGCAGTGGCCATGCCTTCGTCCTCCCCTCATGCCTTGCGCCCTTCCACCTTTTGAGCCCCCGGATGGGGTGCTCCAGCGCCGCCTTGCTCTTGCTGTCGTTGGAGGAGCGCGGCCTCGTGGAGATCGGCACCTTTTAGCCATCGCTCGGCTTCAAGGATTTTCGTCGTGCATCCCGGCTGCACTCCCTCGCCAATGGGTAGTTTGGTGGGGAGAAGCAAGCCGGGTTGCGGCCTCCGCCCCGCCCTCAGCTTCAAGGATTTTCGTCATCCGGGCTGAGGCGGAGGAGCGCACCGAGTGGGGGGTTGCCTCCTGGGCCGGTAACCCTTTTCTTCCCCCAGCGTTTGGGGGAGAAAGGCATCCTCCAGCCCTGCGGAGGCTTCCTCCAGCCATGCGGGGGAAGGCGAACCGCTGCTTCCTGGACAGGGTGCAGCTTTCCGTCCTTCGTCCGGGCAGCGATCGTGCCGCGCACGGGCCGGCCACGTCCAGGGCTTCCTCACGCCGTCAGCCATGCCAGAGGATTGCCCAGCACGTCGTACGCCGCGAGGGCGGTGCTCGTGTTCTAGGCGGCCTCGGCGAGGACGGGAGTGAGGACCTGTCGGTGCGCTTTGGGGTGGCCGCTGTTCGCCGGCGCGGTGTCGGTGGGTTCAAACCCACGGTCGGCGCCCTCCGATTCTTCGGGCTTAGCGGCTTGTCCTCGCCCCTCATGTGGGGACGTGGGCGAGGGCCTCTTCACAATAGCGTTTGTCCTGAGGTCATCGCTGCTGCTATTTAGCCGCCCAAGGTGGAGGTCGTTGTCTCTGCTGCTGCAGAGGTCGCCGGCAAGCCGCTTGGAGTTTGTCATCCCGCGGGCCCCCTAGTATGGAGGTTGTTCATACCCGCGGGAGCGGAACCAGAGTCCCGTTTGTAAGGAGACATACCGGGTTTTTGCCGGAGCAAAATGTAACCGCTTCAAGTACTTAGACATTTATCGTAGGTCGGGAGAACCGCCGAGGGTTCTGCCGACGTCTAAGTCTGTGTAGCATAGTTACCCCAGGTATATGTGTTTGTTCTTTGTGGCTGTCGAGGCCTGAACATTTGGGTATTCGAGACCAAAGTTGTGTGTCTTCCTCATTCCGAGCGCTGGGACTTGTCTGTTGGCTAGCCGAACCACTTAACCGAGCGTCGGTTGCCTTTCGCGGAAGGTGACGAGTGAGGTGTCCGTATCCCGGAGGCATAGGAGTCCCTTGGCTCTGTCGGCCTTGTCGCTCTAGGCTTCCCTTGCTCAGTTTTCGGAACCCTCGGCTGCTCTGCGGTGAGCCGGAGCCAGAGGAAGTGGTGTTAGCGCGGACAGACGCGGAGTTGGCTCGAAAAGAGACTTCGTCGGCCCGGGAGATGGCGGCTTCCCAGGCCGAAGAAGATGTGGTAGCAGCCGCTGGAGCTTGGCCAAGACATCTGCTGGCGCGGTGCTGGCGTCCTCCCTTAGGTGGAGGTCCTTTTGCCCAGGCCACCGTCCGAGGCCGGGCCTAGTTCCGCCGAGGGTGGAATCAACGCCGAGGGTGCTGCTGCTCCCCCTGTCGATGCCCAAACCTGCAGGAACAATTTGTCTGTAGCATGCGCATGCTTTTTCGTGGCCACCGAGGCCTAAACACTTTATCGTCGTGTTTAAAAAGCTGCGTCTTCTCTCCTCTTGTTTCGAGCATCACGACTTGTCTGTCAATAGCAGAATCGTTTATCCGAACGAGAGTTACTTTTCGGGAAGGTGATGAGTGAGGTATCCGTATCCCAGAGGCATAGGAGTCCCTTGGCTCGGTCGGCCTTGTCGCTTACGTGCGCTCTCATTTGGTCGAAGGATTCCATTATTGGTACAGTCGAGAAGGCGCAAAAGTCGTTTTCTACCCGAGTGTTTGGACTTGTTCGGTAGCAGGATCGCTTATCCGAGCGTGAGTTACTTCTCGCGGAAGGTAATGAGTGAGGTATCCGTATCCCGGAGGCGTAGGAGTTCCTCGGTCGGCCTTGCCGCTTACGTGTACTCTCGTCATTCTCAGGATCCCGCTATCAATACGGAAGTCAAAAGCACAAATGTTGTTTTGGTAGAAAAATTTTCCGAGGAAAATTTTGACACAGAGGGGTTCCCCCCTTCTAGCCCCCGAGGGAGGGTCGGGTCTTGCTGAGGCAAGGCCGACCCTTCCTTGACGATTAGACTTTGTGTATGTAAACGAGGTACATGAACGACTTAAAACATCTTAAGGGTAGAAGCGACGTAGTTGTTGGATGTTCCAAGCGTTGCTGTAGACCTCGCCTTGGTCGTTGGCCAACTTGTATGTTCCGGGCTTCAAGATCTTGGCGATGATAAAGGGCCCTTCCCAGGGAGGAGTGAGCTTGTGGCGCCCTCGGGCGTCCTGTCGCAGGCGAAGCACCAAGTCTCCCACTTGGAAGCCTCGGGACCGAACGCTTAGGGCGTGGTAGCGCCACAGCGACTGCTGGTACCATGCCGAATGTAGTAAGGCAACGTCTCGAGCCTCCTCGAGTTGGTCCAGCGAGTCTTCTCGGATGGTCTGGTTGCTTTGGTCATCGTACGCCTTGGTCCTCGGGGAGCCATATTCTAAGTCCATGGGGAGGACGGCCTCGGCCCCATAGACTAGAAAGAACGGCGTAAAACCCATGGCGCGGCTCGGCGTCGTCCTCAGACTCCAGACTACCAAGGGTAGCTCTTTCATCCACCGCTTGCCGAACTTGTTGAGGTCGTTGTAGATCCTTGGTTTGAGCCCCTGCAGAATCATACCATTGGCACGCTCCACCTGTCCATTCGTCATGGGATGGGCTACGGCGGCCCAGTCCACACAGATGTGGTGGTCGTCGCAGAAGTCAAAAAACTTTTTTCGGTGAACTGCGTGCCATTGTCGGTGACGATTGAGTTTGGGACCCCGAACCGATGGATGATGTTGGTGAAGAATGCCACCTGAAAGGGAATTAGGCTTACACCTATTTCCTAAACTAATTTTGGTGGTTGAATTGCCCAACACAAATAATTGGACTAACTAGTTTGCCCTAGTTTATAAGTTCTACAGGTGGCAAAGGTACACAATAAGCCAATAAAAAGATCAAGAGAGAGGATTCAAACAAAGGAGCAAAGGGACAACCGAAGGCTGCCCTGGTCGGGCACACCGGACTGTCCGGTGTGCCACCGGACAGTGTCCGGTGCACCAGAGAACTACAAGATGAACTTCACACCCTCGGGAATTCTCAGGGCCGGCGCGCTATAATTCACCGGACTGTCCGGTGTACACCGGACAGTGTCCGGTGCTCCAAGGAGGCGTGGCTCCGAACTCGCCAGCCTCGGGAATTCGCAACGGCTGCTCCGCTATAATTCATCGGACATGTCCGGTGTACACCGGACTGTCCGGTGTAACTGCGGGGCAACGGCTACTTCAGGCGCCAACGGCTACCTGCAAGCGCATTAAATGCGCGCCAGCGCGCGCAGAGGTCAGGCACGCCCATGCTGGCGCACCGGACACCCTACAGTTCATGTCCGGTGCGCCACCAGACATCCAGGCGGGCCCAGCGTCAGAGCTCCAACGGTCGGAACCCTAACGGCCTGGTGACGTGGCTGTCGCACCGGACATGTCCGGTGTGCACCGGACTGTCCGGTGCACCATTCGACAGACAACTTCCACCAAACGGCTAGTTTGGTGGTTGGGGCTATAAATACCCCAACCACCCCACATTCAAGTTATCCAAGTTTTCCACTTCTCAACCACTTACAAGAGCTAGACATTCAATTCTAGACACACCCAAGTGATCAAATCCTCTCCAATTCCACACAAGGCTTTAGTGACTAGCGAGAGAGATTTGCCGTGTTCTTTTGAGCTCTTGCGCTTGGATTGCTTCTTTTCTTTCTCACTTGTTCTTGTGATCAAAACACATTTGTAACCGAGGCAAGAGACACCAATTGTGTGGTGGTCCTTGCGGGGAAGTTTTGTTCCTGGTTTTGATTTGAGAAGAGAAGCTCACTCGGTCCGCGGGACCGTTTGAGAGAGGAAAAGGGTTGAAAAAGACCCGGCCTTTGTGGCCTCCTCAACGGGGAGTAGGTTTGCAAGAACCGAACCTCGGTAAAACAAATCCGCGTGTCACACTCTTCATTCGCTTGCGATTTGTTTGCGCCCTCTCTCTCGGACTCGTGTTTATTTCTAACGCTAACCCGTCTCGTAGTTGTGTTTATATTTGTAAATTTCAGTTTCGCCCTATTCACCCCCCCTCTAGGCGACTTTCAATTGGTATCAGAGCCCGATGCTTCATTAGAGCCTAACCGCTCGAAGTGATGTCGGGAGATCACACCAAGAGGGAGATGGAGACCGACGACAAGCCCACTACGAGTCACGAGAGCACTTCATTGGAAGAGTCCCGCACCAAGAGGAAGGAGAAGAAGAAGAACTCCTCCAACAAAGGGAAGGGGAAGGAGAAGAAATCCTCTTCCCACAAGTCGCATCGGAAAGGCGACAAGCACAAGAGGATGAGGAAAGTGGTCTACTACGAGACCGACTCTTCATCACCATCGACGTCCGACTCCGATGCGCCGTCTGTAACTTCTAAGCGCCAAGAGCGCAAGAAGTATAGTAAGATCCCCCTACGCTACCCCCACATTTCAAAACGTACTCCTTTACTCTCTGTTCCATTAGGCAAACCACCGGTTTTTGACGGTGAAGATTATAATATGTGGAGTGACAAAATGAGGCATCATCTAACCTCACTCCACACAAGAATATGGAATGTTGTTGAGTTTGGTGTACAGGTACCATCCGTAGGGGATGAAGACTACGACTCGGACGAGGTGGCCCGAATTCACCACTTTAACTCCCAAGCCACCACTATACTCCTCGCCTCTCTAAGTCGAGAGGAGTATAATAAGGTGCAAGGGTTAAAAAGTGCGAAGGAAATTTGGGACGTACTCAAGACCGCGCACGAGGGAGACGAGGTGACAAAGATCACCAAGCGGGAGACGATCGAGGGGGAGCTCGGTCGCTTCATGCTTCACCAAGGGGAGGATCCACAAGCTATGTACAACCGCTTGAAGACCTTGGTGAACCAAGTGCGCAACCTCGGGAGCGAAAAATGGGATGACCATGAGATGGTCAAGGTTATTCTTAGATCCCTCGTATTTCTTAACCCTACACAAGTGCAATTAATTCGAGGTGATCCTAGATATAAGCTAATGTCTCCCGAGGAAGTTATTGGAAAATTTGTGAGCTTTGAGCTAATGATTAAAGGATCAAATAAAATCATCGAGCAAGGCACCTCCTCCACGCCTGAGGCAAAACCGGCTGCTTTTAAGGCGACGGAAGAAAAGAAGGAGGAGGCTACTCCAAG
This sequence comes from Zea luxurians, assembly GCA_029449295.1. Lineage (NCBI taxonomy): Eukaryota > Viridiplantae > Streptophyta > Magnoliopsida > Poales > Poaceae > Zea > Zea luxurians. The sequence goes on along the minus strand of JAOPSE010000004.1, from coordinate 176,935,740 downwards.
TCGAACACCCATCGACGCCTCCAAGCTCGACAACGAGGAGGTGGCGCTCATCATCAAGAGCTTCCACCAAATCCTCAAGCAAATGAGGGGGAAAGACTACAAACCCCGCTCCAAGAAAGTATGCTACAAATGTGGTAAGCCCGGTCATTTTATTGCTAAATGTCCATTATCCAGTGATAGTGACAGGGGCGACGACAAGAAAGGGAGAAGAAAGGAGAAGAAGAGACACTACAAAAAGAAGGGCGGCGATGCCCACGTGTGCCGCGAGTGGGACTCCGACGAGAGCTCCACCGACTTCTCCTCCGACGAGGACGCCGCCAACATCGCCGTCACCAAGGGACTTCTCTTCCCCAACGTCGGCCACAAATGTCTCATGGCAAAGGACGGCAAAAGGAAGAAGGTTAAATCCAAATCCTCCACTAAATATGAGTCCTCTAGTGATGATAATGCTAGTGATGAGGAAGATAATTTACGTACTCTTTTTGCCGACCTCAACATGCAACAAAAGGAAAAATTAAATGAATTGATTAGTTCTATTCATGAGAAGGATGATCTCTTGGACTCTCAAGAGGACTTCCTTATTAAGGAGAACAAAAAGCATGTTAAGGTTAAAAATGCCTATGCTCTACAAGTTGAAAAATGTGAAAAATTGTCTAGTGAGCTAAGCACTTGCCATGAGACTATTGACAACCTTAGAAATGAGAATGCTAAATTGTTAGCTAAGGTTGATTCACATGTTTGTAATATTACAACTTCCAATCCTAGAGATGATAATGTAGATTCACTTGCTAGGATTGATGAGTTGAATATCTCTTTTGCTAGCCTTAGGATTGAAAATGAACAATTAATTGCTAAGGCTAAAGATTTTAATGTTTGCAATGTTACAATTTCCGATCTTAGAGATAAAAATGACATATTGCGTGCTAAGATTGTTGAACTTAATTCTTGCAAACCCTCTACATCTACCATCGAGCATGTTACTATTTGTACTAGATGTAGAGATGTTGATATCAATGCTATTCATGATCACATGGTCTTAATTAAATAACAAAATGATCATATAGCAAAATTAGATGCTAAAATTGCCAAGCATAACCTAGAGAATGAAAAATTTAAATTTGCTAGAAGTATGCTCTATAGTGGGAGACGCCCTGGCATCAAGGATGGCATTGGCTACCAAAGGGGAGACAATGTCAAACTTAGTGCCCCTCCTAAAAGATTGTCTAATTTTGTTAAGGGCAAGGCTCCCATGCCTCAGGATAACGAGGGTTACATTTTGTACCCTGTCGGTTATCCCGAGAGCAAAATTAAAAGAATTCATTATAGGAAGTCTCACTCTGGCCCTAATCATGCTTTTATGTATAAGGGTGAGACATCTAGCTCTAGGCAACCAACCCGTGCTAAGTTGCCTAAGAAGAGAACTCCTAATGCATCAAATGATCATGACATTTCATTCAAAACTTTTGATGCATTTTATGTTTTGACTAACAAATCCGGCAAGTTAGTTGCTAAGTTTGTTGGGGGCAAACACAAGGGCTCTAAGACTTGTGTTTGGGTACCCAAAGTTCTTGTGTCTAATGCCAAAGGACCCAAAACTGTTTGGGTACCTAAAGTCAAGAACTAAACTTGTTTTGTAGGTTTATGCATCCGGGGGCTCAAGTTGGATCATCGATAGCGGGTGCACAAACCACATGACGGGGGAGAAGAAGATGTTCTCCTCCTACGAGAAAAACCAAGATCCCCAACGAGCTATCACATTCAGGGATGGAAACCAAGGTTTGGTCAAAGGGTTGGGTAAAATTGCTATCTCTCCTGACCTTTCCATTTCCAATGTTTTTCTTGTTGATTCATTAGATTACAATTTGCTTTCTGTTTCTCAATTATGTCAAATGGTCTACAACTGTCTATTCACTGATGTAGGTGTCACTGTCTTTAGAAGAAGTGATGATTCAATAGCCTTTAAGGGAGTGTTAGAGGGTCAGCTATACTTGGTAGATTTTGATAGAGCTGAACTCGACACTTGCTTAATTGCTAAGACTAACATGGGTTGGCTCTGGCACCGCCGACTAGCCCATGTTGGAATGAAGAATCTTCATAAGCTTCTAAAGGGTGAACACATTTTAGGATTAACAAATGTTCATTTTGAGAAAGACAGGATTTGTAGCGCATGCCAAGCCGGGAAGCAAGTTGGCACTCATCATCCACACAAGAACATCATGACGTCTGACAGGCCACTGGAGCTCCTACACATGGATCTATTCGGCCCGATAGCTTACACAAGCATTGGCGGGAGTAAGTACTGTCTAGTTATTGTGGATGATTATTCTCGCTTCACTTGGGTGTTCTTTTTGCAGGAAAAATCCCATACCCAAGAGACCTTAAAGGGATTCTTGAGACGGGCTCAAAATGAGTTCGGCTTAAGGATCAAGAAAATTAGAAGCGACAACGGGACGGAGTTCAAGAACTCTCAAATTGAAGGCTTCTTTGAGGAGGAGGGCATCAAGCATGAGTTCTCTTCTCCCTATACCCCACAACAAAATGGTGTAGTGGATAGGAAGAATCGAACTCTCTTAGACATGGCAAGAACCATGCTTGATGAGTACAAGACACCGGATCGGTTTTGGGCCGAGGCGGTCAACACCGCTTGCTACGCCATCAACCGGTTATATCTACACCGAATCCTCAAGAAGACATCCTATGAACTCCTAACCGGTAAAAAGCCCAATATTTCATATTTTAGAGTTTTTGGTAGCAAATGCTTTATTCTTGTTAAGAGAGGTAGAAGATCTAAATTTGCTCCTAAAACTGTAGAAGGCTTTTTACTAGGATATGACTCAAACACAAGGGCATATAGAGTCTTTAACAAGTCCTCAGGACTTGTTGAAGTTTCTTGTGACGTTGTGTTTGATGAAACTAACGGCTCTCAAGTGGAGCAAGTTGATCTTGATGAGATAGGTGAAGGACAGGCTCCGTGCATCGCGCTAAGGAACATGTCCATTGGGGATGTGTGCCCTAAGGAATCCGAAGAGCCTCCACATGCACAAGATCAACCATCCTCCTCCACACAAGCATCTCCACCAACCCAAAATGAGGACGAGGCTCAAGTTGATGGAGATGATGAGCCACCTCAAGATGACGGCAATGATCAAGGGGAAGATGCCAATGATCAAAACAAGGAGGATGAAGAGCCAAGGCCGCCACACCCAAGAGTCCACCAAGCAATCCAACGAGATCACCCCGTCGACACCATCCTCGGCGACATTCATAAGGGGTAACTACTCGATCTCGTGTTGCACATTTTTGTGAGCATTACTCTTTTGTTTCCTCTATTGAGCCACACAGGGTTGAGGAAGCACTACAAGATTTGGATTGGGTGATGGTGATGCAAGAGGAGCTCAACAATTTCACTAGGAATGAGGTATGGCATTTAGTTCCACGTCCTAATCAAAATGTTGTAGGAACCAAGTGGGTCTTCCGCAACAAGCAAGACGAGCATGGTGTGGTGACAAGGAACAAAGCTCAACTTGTGGCCAAGGGATATTCCCAAGTCGAAGGTTTGGATTTCGGTGAAACCTATGCACCCGTAGCTAGGCTTGAGTCAATTCGCATATTATTAGCCTATGCTACTTACCATGGCTTGAAGCTTTATCAAATGGACATGAAGAGTGCCTTCCTCAATGGACCAATCAAGGAAGAGGTCTACGTTGAGCAACCTCCCGGCTTTGAAGACAGTGAGTACCCTAACCATGTCTATAGGCTCTCTAAGGCGCTTTATGGGCTCAAGCAAGCCCCAAGAGCATGGTATGAATGTCTTATAGATTTCCTTATTGCAAATGGCTTCAAAGTCGGCAAGGCCGATCCTACTTTATTCACTAAAACTCTTGACAATGATTTGTTTGTATGCCAAATTTATGTTGATGATATCATATTTGGGTCTACTAACGAATCTACATGTGAGGAATTTAGTAGGATCATGACACAGAAATTCGAGATGTCTATGATGGGGGAGTTGAAGTATTTTCTAGGATTCCAAGTCAAGCAACTCCAAGAGGGCACCTTCATTAGCCAAACAAAGTATACTCAAGACATTCTAACCAAGTTTGGAATGAAGGATGCCAAGCCCATCAAGACACCCATGGGAACCAATGGGCATCTCGACCTCGACACGGGAGGTAAATCCGTCGATCAAAAGGTATACAGGTCGATGATTGTTTCATTGCTTTATTTATGTGCATCTCAACCGGACATTATGCTTTCCGTATGCATGTGTGCAAGATTCCAAGCCGACCCTAAGTAATCACACCTTACGGTCATAAAACGAATCTTGAGATATTTGGCTTATACTCCTAAGTTTGGGCTTTGGTACTCTCAGGGATCCACATTTGATTTAATTGGTTATCCGGATGCCGATTGGGCAGGGTGTAAAATTAATAGAAAGAGCACATCGGGGACTTGCCAGTTCTTGGGAAGATCCTTGGTGTCTTGGGCTTCAAAGAAGCAAAATTCGGTCGCTCTTTCTACCGCCGAAGCCGAGTACATTGCCGCAGGCCATTGTTGCGCGCAATTGCTTTGGATGAGGCAAACTCTGCGGGACTATGGTTACAAATTAACCAAAGTTCCTCTTCTATGTGATAATGACAGTGCAATCCGCATGGCGGATAATCCCGTTGAGCATAGCCGCACTAAACACATAGCCATTCGGTATCATTTTCTTAGGGATCACCAACAAAAGGGGGATATCGAGATTGCATACATTAATACTAAAGATCAATTAGCCGATATCTTTACCAAGCCACTCGATGAACAAACTTTTACCAAACTTAGGCATGAGCTCAATATTCTTGATTCCAGGAACTTCTTTTGCTAATTTGCACACATAGCTCATAAGTATACCTTTGATCATGTCTCTTTTATATATGCTATGACTAATGTGTTTTCAAGTGAATTTCAAACCAAGTCATAGGTATATTGAAAGGGAATTGGAGTCTTCGACGAAAACAAAGGCTTCCACTCCACTCTACTACTCATCCTTCGCCGTCGCTCCGCTTCACTCTCCGTCTTTGGTATAATCTTCACTCATATGTTTTATTTGCCAAAGGGGAGAAAGTAGCTAAACAGGGCCTATATTTCATTCCAAGTATCCGTTTTTGGCGATTCATGCCAAAGGGGGAGAAAGTATTGGCCCAAAGCAAAAGGACCGCACCACCACCCTAATTTTAAAATTAATGATTTTCAATTGGCAAATTTCAAATTGGTATCTCTTTGTGTTCTAAAGGGGCAGAAAGTAGTATTTTCAAAATTGATATCTTAAAATCCTCTTGAACACTAAGAGGAGAATTTATTAAGGGGGAGTTTTGTTTAGTCAAAGGAAAAGCATTTGAAACAAGGGGACAAAATTTTAAATCTTAAAAATGCTTCGCAAAATCTTATTCAATTGCCTTTGACTATTTGCAAAAAGACTTTGAAAAGGATTTACAAAAAGAATTTGCAAAAACAAAACATGTGATGCAAGCGTGGTCCAAAATATTAAAAATAAAGAAACAATCCATGCATACCTAGTAAGTAATATTTATTGGCTCAATTCTAAGTAACCTTTACACCTACACTTTGCAAACTAGTTCAATTATGCACTTCTATACTTGCTTTGGTTTGTGTTGGCATCAATCACCAAAAAGGGGGAGATTGAAAGGGAATTAGGCTTACACCTATTTCCTAAACTAATTTTGGTGGTTGAATTGCCCAACACAAATAATTGGACTAACTAGTTTGCCCTAGTTTATAAGTTCTACAGGAGGCAAAGGTACACAATAAGCCAATAAAAAGATCAAGAGAAAGGATTCAAACAAAGGAGCAAAGGGACAACCGAAGGCTGCCCCGACCCACCGGACTGTCCGGTGTGCCACCGGACAGTGTCCGGTGCACGAGGGAACTACAAGATGAACTTCGCACCCTCAGGAATTATCAGGGCCGGCGCGCTATAATTCACCGGACTGTCCGGTGTACACCGGACAATGTCCGGTGCTCCAAGGAGGCGCGGCTCCGAACTCGCCAGCCTCGGGAATTCACAACGGCTGCTCCGCTATAATTCACCGGACATGTCCAGTGTACACCGGACTGTTCGGTGTAACTACGGGGCAACGGCTACTTCAGGCGCCAATGGCTACCTGCAAGCGCATTAAATGCGCGCCAGCGCGCGCAGAGGTCAGGCACGCCCATGCTGGCGCACCAGACACCCTATAGTTCATGTCCGGTGCGCCACCAGACATCCAGGCGGGCCCAGCGTCAGAGCTCCAACGGTCGGAACCCTAACGGCCTGGTGACGTGGCTGTCGCACCGGACATGTCCGGTGCACCATTCGACAGACAGCTTCCACCAAACGGCTAGTTTGGTGGTTAGGGCTATAAATACCCCAACCACCCCACATTCAAGTTATCCAAGTTTTCCACTTCTCAACCACTTACAAGAGCTAGGCATTCAATTCTAGACACACCCAAGTGATCAAATCCTCTCCAATTCCACACAAGGCTTTAGTGACTAGCGAGAGAGATTTGTCGTGTTCTTTTGAGCTCTTGCGCTTGGATTGCTTCTTTTCTTTCTCACTTGTTTTTGTGATCAAAACACATTTGTAACCGAGTCAAGAGACACCAATTGTGTGGTGGTCCTTGCGGGGAAGTTTTGTTCCCGGTTTTGATTTGAGAAGAGAAGCTCACTCGGTCCGCGGGACCGTTTGAGAGAGGGAAAGGGTTGAAAAAGACCCGGCCTTTGTGGCCTCCTCAACGGGGAGTAGGTTTGCAAGAACCGAACCTCGGTAAAACAAATTCGCGTGTCACACTCTTCATTCGCTTGCGATTTGTTTGCGCCCTCTCTCTCGGACTCGTGTTTATTTCTAACGCTAACCCGTCTCGTAGTTGTGTTTATATTTGTAAATTTTAGTTTCGCCCTATTCACCCCCCCTCTAGGCGACTTTCACCACCGCCTGCTCGGACCTGATGCTGTTTAGGGGTCGGACCTCGATCCACTTGGAGAATTTGTCGATAGCGACCAGCAGGTGCGTGAAGCCCCCGGGCGCCTTCTGCAAGGGACCGACGAGGTCCAGACCCCACACAACAAATGGCCAGGTGATGGGTATCGTCTGTAAGGCCTGAGCGGACAGATGCATCTGCTTTGTGTAGAATTGACACCCCTGGCAGGAGCGCACAATCCTAGTAGCGTCGGCCACCACGGTTGGCCAGTAGAAACCTTGTCGGAAGGCATTCCCCACGAGGGCTCGAGGTGCTGCATGGTGGCTGCAAGCCCCCGAGTGTATTTCTTGCAATAGCTCTTGTCCTTGGGCGATAGATATGCATCGTTGAAGGATGCCCGAGGGGCTGTGGTGATAGAGCTCTTTTTCATCACACAGCAAGACAAATGACTAGGCACGCCGAGCCAGCCGCCGAGCTTTGGTCTTGTCGATGGGAAGCTCTCCTCGGAAGAGATATTCCAGGTACAGGGTCTGCCAGTTCGGATCTGGCGTGACCCCATTCTGTTCCTCCTCGATGGGCAAGGCCTCTTCCTCGATGGCCGAGGGTGCCTCGGGTGCGGCCAAGGGTACCTTGGGCTGGGTCGAGGCTTCCTCAGGCTCAGGCGCGTTGTCGGTCTTGACGGATGGTTGATGTAGGTCTCTGGAGAAGACGTCCGGGGGAACCGTCGTTCGCCCCGAGGCTATTTTCGCCAGCTCGTCCGCAGTCTCGTTGTACCGTCGGGCGATGTGGTTGAGCTCCAGCCCGTAGAACTTATTTTCCAGGTGCTAGACTTCGTCACAGTAGGCTTCCATCCTCTGGTCACGATAGTGGGAGTTCTTCATGAGTTGGTCAATGACAAGCTGCGAGTCGCCTCGAGTGTCGAGGCGTCGGACCCCTAGCTCGACGGTGATGCGTAGCCCATTAACCAGTGCTTCGTACTCAGCCACGTTGTTTGATGCCGGAAAATGGAGGCGAATGACGTAGCGGAGATGCTTTCCGAGGGGTGAAACGAAGAGCAGGCCAGCGCCCGCTCCTGTTTTCATGAGTGACCCATCGAAGTACATGGTCCAGAGCTCGGGCTGGATTGGAGTTATCGGTAACTAGATGTTAGTCCACTCAGCCAGGAAGTCTGCCAAGACCTGGGATTTTATGGTCTTCCGAGGAGCGAACGATAGCGTTTCGCCCATAAGCTCCACCGCCCACTTTGCTATCCTACCCGAGGCCTCGCGGCACTGGATGATCCCCCCTAGGGGGAAGGATGACACCACAGTCACCAGATGAGACTCGAAGTAGTGTCGCAACTTCCGTCGTGTCAGAATCACTGCATAGAGCAGCTTCTGGATCTGTGGGTAGCGGACTTTGGTCTCAGAAAGCACTTCGCTGATGAAGTAGACTGGCCTCTGGACGGGCAGTGCATGCCCTTCTTCTCGTCTCTCGACTACGATCGCGGCGCTGACCACCTGACTAGTCGCGGCGCTGACCACCTGACTAGTCGCGGCGACGTAGATCAAGAGGGCTTCTCCTGCAGCGAGGGGCACCAGGATGGGTGTGTTCGTAAGGAGTGCCTTAAGGTTTCCGAGAGCTTCCTCGGCCTCGGGGGTCCAAGTGAAGCACTCGACCTTCCTTAAGAGGCGGTACAGAGGCAAGCCTTTCTAGCCAAGGCGTGAGATGAAGCGGCTTAGAGCCGCAAGGCATCCCATGACCCTCTATACTCCTTTCAAATCTTTGATCGGTCCCATGTTGGTGATGGCCATGATTTTTTCCGGGTTGGCCTCGATGCCCCGCTCGGAGACGATGAATCCAAGGAGCATGCCTCGGGGGACTCCGAAGACACACTTCTCGGGATTGAGTTTCACGCCTTTTGCTCTCAGACACTTGAATGTCGTTTCAAGGTCAGAGAGGAGGTCGGAGGCTCTCTTCATCTTGACAACGATGTCGTCGACGTAAGCCTTGACCATTCTGCCGATGTGTCCTCCGAACACGTGGTTCATGCACCTCTGGTAAGTGGCGCCTGCATTCCTCAACCCAAATGGCATTGTGGTGTAACAGTACATGCCAAAAGGTGTGATGAAAGAAGTCGCGAGCTGGTCAGACTCTTTCATCTTAATTTGGTGATAGCCTGAGTAGGCATCAAGGAATGACAGAGTTTCGCACCCAGCAGTGGAGTCCATGATTTGATCGATGCGAGGTAGAGGGTAGGGAACTTTCGGACATGCTTTGTTTAGACCAGTGTAGTCTACACACATCCTCCATTCCCCATCCTTCTTCCTTACAAGAACAGGGTTAGCTAACCATTCGGGATGGAATACCTCTTTGATAAACCCTGCCGCGAGTAGCTTGTGGATCTCCTCACCTATGGCCCTGCGCTTTTCTTCGTCGAAACGGCGTAGGGTTTGCTTCACGGGTCGGGCTCTAGCTCTGATGTCCAGTGAGTGCTCAGCGACATCCCTCGGTATGCCGGGCATGTCCGAGGGACTCCACGCAAAGACTTCGGCGTTCGCGCGGAGAAAGTCGACGAGCACTGCTTCCTATTTGGGGTCGAGCTCGGAGCCGATCCGATCTTGCTTGCTGGCGTCGTTGCTGGGGTCGAGAGAGACGGACTTGACCGCCTCAACTGGTTCGAAGTTGCCAGCGTGCCGCTTCGTGTCGGGTGCCTCCTTGGAGAGGCGTTCCAGGTCGGCGATGAGGGCCTCAGACTCGGCGAGAGCCTCAGCGTACTCCACGCACTCCATGTCACATTCGTACGCGTGGCGGTACGTGGATCCGACGGTGATGATCCCATTCGGGCCCGACATCTTGAGCTTGAGGTAGGTGTAGTTGGGGATGGCCATGAACTTGGCGTAGCATGGTCTTCCCAACACCGCATGGTAGGTTCCTCGGAACCCGACGGCCTCAAAGGTGAGATCTTCCTTTCGGAAGTTAGAGGGAGTTTCGAAGCAGACGGGTAAGTCGATCCGTCTGAGGGGTAGGATTCGCTTCCCGAGCATGATCCCGTGGAAGGGTGCCGCACCGGCCCAGACTTCGGACCGATCAACCCCTAAGAGTTCCAGGGTCTCGGTGTAGATGATGTTAAGGCTGCTGCCTCCGTCCATGAGGACCTTGGAGAGCCTAACATTGCCGATGATCAGATCGACGATGAGCGGGTACCTTCCCGGGCTTGGCACAAAGTTGGGGTGGTCACCTTGGTCGAAGGTGATAGGCTTGTCGGACCAGTCTAGGTAGACTGGCGCCGCCACCTTCACCAAGCAGACTTCTCGGCGCTCCTACTTGCGGTGCCGAGCCGAGGCGTTCGCCGCCTGCCCGCCGTAGATCATGAAGTAGTTATGGACTTCTAGGAATCCCTCTTCCTTGCTGCCCTCCTTCTTGTCGTTGTCATGGCCCTTGCCATCCTCCACCGGGGGCCCGGTCTTATGGAAGTAGCGTTGGAGCATGACACATTCTTTGAGGGTGTGCTTGACGGGCCCCTGGTGATAGGGGCATGGCTCTTTGAGCATCTTGTCGAACGCGCCGGCCCCTCCAGGAGGTTTCCGAGGATTCCTGTGCTCGGCCACAGCGACGAGATTCACGTATGTGGTGTCACGCTTCGCTCGTGACATGTTTTTAGCCTTCTTCTTCGTGCCCCGCTGGGCAGACGCCTCAGGGGCGTCTGTCTTCGGCTGCCCCTGAGGCTGCCTGTCCTTCCGGAAGATGGCTTCGACCGCCTCTTGACCCGAGGCGAACTTGGTGGCGACGTCCATCAGTTCGCTCGCACGGGTGGGAGTCTTGCGCCCTAGTTTGCTCACTAGGTCTCGGCAAGTGGTGCCGGCAAGGAAAGCCCCGATGACATCCGAGTCAGTAACGTTGGGCAGCTCGGTGCGCTGCTTTGAAAACCGCTGGATGTACTCTCGGAGGGACTCCCCTGGCTGCTGGCGGCAGCTTCGGAGGTCCCACGAGTTCCTAGGGCGCACGTACGTGCCTTGGAAGTTCCCAGCGAAAGCTTTGACCAGATCATCCCAGTTGGAGATCTGCGCAGGAGGCAGATGCTCCAGCCAGGCTCAGGCGGCGTCGGAGAGGAAAAGGGGTAGATTACGGATGATGAGGTTGTCATCATCCGCCCCTCCCAACTGGCATGCCAGTCGGTAGTCCGCGAGCCACAGCTCCGGCCTCGTCTCCCCTGAGTACTTGGTGATAGTAGTCGGGGCTCGGAAACAGGCAGGGAACGGTGCTCGTCATATGGCCCGGCTGAAGACTTGCGGACCGGGTGGTTCGGGCGAAGGACTGCGATCCTCCTCGCAGTTGCAGCGTCCCCCGCGCCTAGGATGGTAGCCTCGGCGCACCTTCTCGTCAAGGCGGGCTCGGTGGTCGAGATGCTGGTGCTCGTTGCTGAGGCGTTCCCAGGCGGCGGGCGCCTCGTCCCATGTACGCTCGGGATGGACCGAGGCTTTCCGAACACGCCGCAAGGACACCACGTGATGCTCCGAGGGGTCAGCTCGCCTGCGGGAGGCGGGGCTCTCGGCTCGCCGAACCGCGACGCCTTCTAGGAGATTCTTGAGTTCGCCCTGAATACGCCGTTCCTTGGTGGTGGATGGCTCCGGCATGGCCCGAAGCAGCATCGCCGCTGCAGCTAGGTCCTGGCTGGACCCGCTGACGGCCGGAGGCAGCGCTGCCCTGACATTGTCGATGATGCGGTGCCAGATGTCTTGGGCCCGATGACAGGCTTCTCCGATGAGTGATCGGCCTGCCCACTCCTGTTTGATGCTCTGTCGGAGCTGTACAAGCCGGCCTGATTCCCCGTCGACCCGGGCCTGCATCTCACGGATTTGCTCGAGCTGTATGTCCTGACCCCCCGCAGGGACTGGGACCATAGCTAGCTCCCGCGGGAGGTCAACGCGAGATGCAGGCCCAGGGGGATCGTCAACCTCTGGCATACCGAGGTGGTTGCCTTCGTTGTGATCTCCCAGATCAACGTGGAAACATTCGCGACTTGGGCCATAACCCTCGTCGTCAAGGTCATGGCTATTATTAGAACAACCGGAGAGGAAGTGGTCACATGCGCACATAAACCCCTGCATGGCACTGAGGTTATTGAGGGCAAAGAAATCCCAACCGGAGTCGGGGTCGTCCTCTTCCTTAGAACCCGCCGGTCCGAAGGTTGAGATGGCTGTCAGTCGATCCCAGATCGACCACATGTGGTACCCCGGAAGGTTTGGATACGCCTTTGCGAAGGCGCTCACCATAGCGGGGTCACTAGGTGGATCGAAGCTGAACCGAAAAGGTATAGGATGGAAAACGGACAGTACCTCTTGGTCGTTAGACGGTGGTGAAGTCACGTCGGGGGCGGAGCACACCGTCATCTCAAGTACGATGGTAACGCCCAGCAGGTCCTTTGCGAGGGTGCTGGCGTCATCAGTCCGCTTGGGGCTGACACATCGCGGGGAAGTGACACCCGCCGTCGCCTCAGGTGCGAGGGCAATGTCCGACATGTCCCCCGAGGGAGTGCCGGCGTCGTCGACTCGCTCTGGTGCGACAGCCGACAAGGTGCCGCCTCCTGCGTGGCCATGGTTGCCTCGTCTCCGCCTCCTCTGACGAGGAGGGTGGCGGGGACGACTGGAGTGCTCCTCTTCTGCCGCGGGGAGATGCTATCGTAGAGCTCGCCGCCGCTGGGCGAGTCGAAGACCGTTGTTGTCGTCACGCCGCGGGGGGGAGGAGTACCATGTCGTAGCTGCCGTTGAGGGACATGAACTCGAGACTCCCGAAGTGGAGCACCGTCCCGGGCTGGAGAGGTTGCTGAAGACTTCCCATCTGGAACTCAACGGAAAGGTGTTCGTTAACACGCAGTAGGCCCCTACCTGGCACGCCAACTGTCGGCGTTTCGACCCCGGGGGGTCCCTGGACCGACGAGTGAATTGTCGCTGCGTGTCCCTGCCTAGATGGGTTGGCGCGGGATGGAACACAAGATGTGGGACAAGCCTTGTATTATCCTGCACCAGGGGTGCCGCTCGCAGTAGGGGTTACAAGCGCGTCGCGTGAGAGAGAGAGGGACACAGAGCTCGTCCGCCGCTTCCCTCGCGCGAACCCCCCTCAGGGTGGCCCTGGACCTCCCTTTTATAGAGGCAAGGAGAGAGTCCAGGCGTACAACGGGGGGCGCAGCTATGCGCTAACGTGTCCGGCAGTGGAGTGCCTAAGCCCTGTGTACATGCCAACATGGCCGTTGGGGGAGAGCTTGGGCCCTGTACATGTGATGGCGTGGCCGCCGGAGGAGCGCTTGAGTCCTGTAGGAGCACAGCTGGCAGCGCGGCGAGGATCCTGCTGACGTCTCCTTGCTGTCGTAAGGGGTTGAGAGCCACCAGCGTCATGGCGCACGCGGGGCACCATCATTACCCGTCGCCGAGGTAAGCCAGATGGGACGTCGGTCTTGTTCCTTGTAGCCTGAGCAGGCTAGGAATAGGGAAATGATGCATCCCCTATTAGCACGGTCAGTCCGAGCCCAGGGTCAGTCGAGGCGGAGACTTCTCTTGAGGTCGAGGCCGGGGTCGGGCGAGGACGCGATTCCTCTCGAGACCTGGGGTCGAGGCCGAGTCCGGGGGTCGGGCGAGGCAGAGATCTCCTCCCGAGGTCGGAGCGTGAGGTCGGGCAAGGCAGAAACCTCCTCCCGAGGCCGGAGCGTGAGGTCGGGCGAGGCGGAGCTTCCTGTTGCGCCCGAGGCTTGAACTCGGTGGTTGATCGTGACTTGTTGTCAGTCGTTGTCGGGGTGGCTGACACGGCAGTCGGAGCGGAGCGAGCGGCGCTGTTTTCCTGTCATATCGGACAGTAAAGAAGAGGGGCGAAGTGACTGCGGTCACTTCGGCCTGGCCGACTGAGGCGCGTGTGTCAGGATACGACGCCAGGCATCTCCTGCATTTAATGCGCCTGCAAAGCGGTCGGTTGGTGAGGCGGTATGGCCAAGGTTGCTTCACAACGAAGCCTGCCCGAGCCGGGCCTCGAGAGAGCCGAGGGGCGCCCGCTGTCTGAGGAGGTCCTCGGGCGAGGCGTGAACTTGTCTAGGACTACTGTTCCAACCCGAGGCTGGGCTCGGGTGAGATCGCGTCCCTCGGGTAAACGAAGTCTTGGCTTGAACCGCACCCGTCAGTTGGTCTGAGGGTGTTTACCAGCCATGATTAGGAGCGTTGGGGGTACCCCTAATTATGGTACCCGACAGTACTACATCGAGTTCTTTGTGGATTCATTACTCTTGGAGCTTCTAGCTCCTAGACGACTAGGTGTCTCTTGTGAGTCTTCAAATCTTGTGGAAGACCACAAGAAAGTTTGTATTGCCCGCTCGTTTGAGCAAAGATTAGTGTGTGAGCTTGACCTTTGTGGTCGGCAAAGGGAGGATTAGGATTGAAAGAGACCCGGCTCTTTGTGGGCGCCTCAACGAGGAAGTAGGGCACCTTGGTGGTGTGACCGAACCTCGGGATAAATCTTGTGTCTCTTGTGTTCTTGTTCATTGTTCTTATTCGTGTTATTCATTCTCTCACCATTCCGTGGAAGATTTGTTCATATCTCTTTGGTGTGTGGATTTTGAGAAGTGCCCTTCTCAGATCTACTACTTTGAACACCATGGATCATTTAGAAACATCTCATTTCCAAAGTTAACTGGGTGAATTTCGAGATCAATTCGGTTTTATTTCTCATTATTTAGTTGAGCTTGTTCAAACTGGTTGCACCGGTTTTGACACCGGACGGTTTTACCTAGTTTCTTTCTAGTTTTTGTTGAAAAAGTTTTTAACTTGCCTATTCACCCCCCTCTAGGCAACTTTCAGCCTTTGGCCTCTTTCTCTTCTCTGATTATGAGGGGGTGTACAGATTTCTTATATAGAGATGTGAGACCCCTCAGGGGCAAAGCAGATATTTACCCACATAACCCTAACTAGGGTTACTTAACACTCCCCCTTGGGCGAATACCGCGACCAACACATGCCTCGTTAAAACTCCGAAAAACCCAATGGGAAAATGTGGAGAAATAGTGCATGGTGATACAAATTGCATTTGCACATTGTTGCCTCGTTAAAAACCTCATGTGAGAAACTTCAAGAAAACTCACCAAGGGAAAAAGAGTACAACAGTTATCATCGGGACATATTTCGATCCTCTGGGATCAAGATTCTATCGAATCTTCTACAAGGGCTAACTTTAGAAATGTGCTCCCCCAGATCCTTGCAAAATTGTATCAATAAAGCAAAACATCTTCTTCTGGAAGTATATGCACATAAAGATTTAGCAAACAGATTGCATATCCTTGCAAGGACTATTTCAGAAACTTTGACTGATGGTGTTCGATCGACTGGATCTATATATTTGATAGAAAGTTCCATAAAGATTCACATATTAATCATCAAGCTCACACCTTCAGGGCATAAAATATGGCATTTATTGTCTCACGATTATGAACAATATAAGTATTTGCTCCCCCTAACGATGACATCTGTCAAAGTCGTTATCCCTCATAACTCAAGCATATTCTTCAAGATTTATGTCTCATTGTTCATCTGGAATAATGAGAATGGATGAGGTTGGAGTGCTATCATTTTCTATCTTACACCACAATTTATACATAGCTATGCAAAGCAAATAACATGTCCTTCAATAGGACTTAGGGGATAATATAGTTGCAATAGTACATATTCTAAATATGACACATCGCTCCAGGCATTCATCCATTGCAACATCTATGATGGTGTAACAAAAGTCCATCAAAGATCGTAATCCATCAGGGATTTTTCATCGATCAGATACATCGTTATAGTCTGTCATTCTGGCACAATAGGGATACTTTGCTAGTAACACCTAAACCTTATAGGTTTCTGCCATCAAGGCTTTAGAGGATACCGTAATTCCACATCTAGTGGAAATTACCATGAGTAAAACTCATGGAATGCACATGTGCTTATTCGGTGAACTTCAAGTTCTTTGGTACCTCATCTTATTTCTTTTCGGGTCTGTATGGGTCTTTATCCCTTTATAGGGATTATCAAACTTTGATGTTTAACATAGACTTTATTTCTTCTAGAAAGGTTCCATTAAGGAACTATAATCTCATCTAAGAGATATTCTCTCTACATAGGAGAGTGTTCATTCGTCAGGAATGTATTATTCGGTACGAGATTTATATGTTGCATATTTATAATTCAAAGATATGGGTCCTCCTAGGATCTCATGACGGATCTTCAGAATCCTATTAACTGCATATTTTAATTCATGCCATTTGCCAAATATATTACATAGCGGAACAATGTTTATTCAACACATATGTGGGATGGGACTCTCACAAGACCACTTGAACCATCGCATTCACCACACATTATTTCAATAGTGCCCATAAATGTCCGAATTCAAGCTCGTGACTTTTATTTTGCGATTATTGGTTCAGCCTCGATTGCATTTATCAATGACCCGATAAGAGAGCTTAAAGCACTCATGCCTAGGACTCTGTTTTGGATCCATTTGCAATCTAGAGGGGCGAGATAGGTGTCAACATATTTGTCTCCCACGTTTAATAATGATCTCCGTCATTTCCCAAAATGAAAGATTCATTGTTCCGTATTCCCAGCACAATGATATTGCACGCATTGCTAGGAATTTCATCATCAAGATGAACCTCTTCTTGAGGCAGATCACCATCAGGGTGAATTAATCGGAGGAAAGTTATCACAAACCACGTGAATCTGCAATCAGAACATATGCTTTGACTAAGGCTGATGGATCATATTCGCAGGCGTCCCCGAGAATAGATCAAATACCAATAAGTCAAATGTGGATATGGTATTAATCTCGGGTATATCCACATCTACATCAGGTAGAAGCATTCAGACCAATATGGTTACTCCTCAACGATTTCTGGCAAACTCCATATACATAGGAGTACACACTGAACGACATGTTCAATTTGGCTTTTGTGCGTTTAATAGAATATTGAGACATTACACTATATGGGCATTCCTCCCCTAATGTCGAGATGTTCTAAAAGCATACAGATAAAATCCCCAACCACAATCATCCACTTGTGGCCATTGTATGCTATTGTGGTGATTTATTTGGGAAATCTTACGCACATTACAGATTGGAGTTTTATACAGTGAGCTTTGGACTTAGATTAATGTAGTGGCATGAATACTACATATTTTTCCTTCAACATGAAGGGTTAGTCTCAACATCCAGCGAGACACGCAACAACAAGTTGCTTCGTGGTTACAATTCTGCAAACTTACTCTTATTATTACCCAATGCACAGTCAATCATTAAGATTTAGACTAACTTGCACAACACTATTTTATCCATAAGGGTCCTTCAGGGGCTCATGAATGCCATTTGTCGTTTGGAGCCATTAGTTGACTTCAGATCAACAAGTAAAATGACCAACAGGGTCTAATGCTCACAAAGACATTCACCAGATCCGCACCCTTCCCTCCCGTCAGCAGATTAGGCGTGAGAAGTCGTAGAATACTTGATAGTCGCCTAGAGGGGGGGTGAATAGGGCGAAACTGAAATTTACAAAAATAATCACAACTACAAGCCGGGTTAGCGTTAGTAATAAAGAAACGAGTCCGCGAGAGAGGGCGCAAAACAAATCGCAAGCAAATAAGAGTGTGACACGAGGATTTGTTTTACCGAGGTTCGGTTCTCGCAAACCTACTCCCCGTTGAGGAGGCCACAAAGGCCGGGTCTCTTTCAACCCTTCCCTCTCTCAAACGATCCCACGGATCGAGTGAGCTATCTCTTCTTCTCAATCAACCGGGAACAAAACTTCCCCGCAAGGGCCACCACACAATTGGTGCCTCTTGCCTTGGTTACAATTGAGTGATGATCTCAAGAACAAGTGAGAAAGAAAAGAATGCGATCCAAGCGCAAGAGCTCGAAAGAACACAAGTAAATCACTCTCTCTAGTCACTATGGAATTGTGTGGAATTTGGAGAGGACTTGATCTATTTGGTGTGTCTAGAATTGAATGCTAGAGCTCTTGTAGTAGTTGAGAAGTGGAAAACTTGGATGGCAATGAATGTGGGGTGGTTGGGGTATTTATAGCCCCAACCACCAAAAGTGACCGTTGCTGGAAGCTGTCTGTTCGATGGCGCACCAGACAGTCCGGTGCACACCGGACAGTCCGGTGCCCCTGCCACGTCACCATTGCCGTTGGATTCTGACCGTTGGAGCTTCTGACTTCTGGGCCCTCCTGGGTGTCCGGTGCACACCGGACATGTACTGTTTGATGTCCGGTGCACCGGTATGGGCGTGCCTGACGTCTGCGCGCGCTGCGCGCGCATTAAATGCTCCGCAGGGAGCCGTTGGCGCCGCAGGGAGCCGTTGCTCCGCTGGCACACCGGACAGTCCGGTGCACACCGGACAGTCCGGTGAATTTTAGCGGAGCGGCTGCCGCGCGAACCCGAGGCTGGCTAGTTCCGGAGACCGCGCTTCCTTGGAGCACCGGACATGTCCGGTGCACACCGGACAGTCCGGTGAATTATAGCGCGCCGGCCTCCGAGAATTCCCGAGAGCGAAGAGTTGACGTCGGAGTCCTCTGGGCGCACCGGACACTGTCCGGTGCACACCGGACAGTCCGGTGCCTCCAGCCAGAGGTGCCCTCGGTTGCCTCGTTGCTCCTTCGTTGAATCCAACACTTGATCTTTTTATTGACTGAATGTGAACCTTTTGCACCTGTATAACTTATGCACTAGAGTAAACTAGTTAGTCCAATATTTGTGTTGGACAATTCAACCACCAAAATTATTTGGGAACTAGGTGTAAGCCTAATTCCCTTTCAATCTCCCCCTTTTTGGTGATTGATGCCAACACAAACCAAAGCAAATATAGAAGTGCATAATTGAACTAGTTTACATAAAGTAAGTGCAAAGGTTGCTTGGAATTAAGCCAATATAGATACTTATGTGATGCGCATGGATGGTTTCTTTGTTTTTGACATATTGGACCACATTTGCACCATAAGTTTTGTTTTTGCAAACCCTTTTGTAAATTCTTTTCAAAGTCATTTTGCAAGATAGTCAAAGGTAAATGAATAAGATTTTGCAAAGCATTTTCAAGATTTGAAATTTTCTTCCTTTGTTCAAATGCTTTTCCTTTGACTAAACAAAACTCCCCCTAAATGAGATCCTCCTCTTAGTGTTCAAGAGGGTTTTGATTTATCATTTTGAAATACTATTTCCTCCCCCTTTAGAACATAAAGAGATACCAATTTTGAAATTTACCAATGAAAATCATCAAATAAAAAAAATTAGGTGGTGGTGCGGTCCTTTTGCTTTGGGCTCATATATTCTCCCCCTTTGGCATGAATCGCCAAAAACGGAATCATGAGAGCCTAATGAAATACTTTCTCCCCCTTTGGTCATGAAATGAATGAGTAAAGGTTATACCAAAGTTGGAGAGTGATGCGGAGCGACGGCGAAGGATGAGTAGAGTGGAGTGGAAGCCTTGTCTTCGCCGAAGACTCCAAATCCCTTTCAATATACCTATGACTTGGTTTGAAAATACACTTGAAAACACATTAGTCATAGCATATATAAAAGAGACATGATCAAAGGTATATTTATGAGCTATGTGTGCAAGACTAGCAAAAGAAATTCCTAGAATCAAGAATATTAAGCTCATGCCTAAGTCGGGTAAAAGATTGTTCATCAAGTGGCTTGGTAAAGATATCGGCTAATTGATCTTTAGTGTTAATGTAAGAAATCTCGATATCCCCCTTTTGTTGGTGATCCCGAAGAAAATGATACCGAATGGCTATGTGCTTAGTGCGGCTATGCTCGACGGGATTGTCGGCCATTTTGATTGCACTCTCATTGTCACATAGCAAAGGGACTTTGGTTAGTTTGTAACCGTAGTCCCGCAGGGTTTGCCTCATCCAAAGCAATTGCGCGCAACAATGACCTGCGGCAATATACTCGGCTTCGGCGGTGGAAAGAGCGACCGAATTTTGCTTCTTTGAAGCCCAAGACACCAAGGATCTTCCCAAGAACTGGCAAGTCCCCGATGTGCTCTTCCTATTAATCCTACACCCCGCCCAATCGGCATCCGAATAACCAATCAAATCAAAAGTGGATCCCCGAGGGTACCAAAGCCCAAACTTAGGAGTAAAAGCCAAATATCTCAAGATTCGTTTCACGGCCGTAAGGTGTGATTCCTTAGGGTCGGCTTGGAATCTTGCACACATGCAAACGGAAAGCATAATATCCGGTCGAGATGCACATAAATAAAGCAATGAACCAATCATCGACCGGTATACCTTTTGATCCACGGACTTACCTCCCGTGTCGAGGTCGAGATGCCCATTTGTTCCCATGGGTGTCTTGATGGGTTTGGCATCCTTCATTTCAAACTTGCTTAGAATATCTTGAGTATACTTCGTTTGGCTAATGAAGGTGCCTTCTTGGAGTTGCTTGACTTGGAATCCTAGGAAATACTTCAACTCTCCCATCATCGACATCTCGAATTTCTGTGTCATGATCCTACTAAATTCTTCACATGTAGATTTGTTAGTAGACCCAAATATAATATCATCCACATAAATTTGGCATACAAACAAATCATTGTCAAGAGTCTTAGTGAATAGAGTAGGATCGGCCTTGCCGACTTTGAAGCCATTTGCAATAAGGAAATCTCTAAGGCATTCATACCATGCTCTTGGGGCTTGCTTGAGCCCATAAAGCGCCTTAGAGAGCCTATAAACATGGTTAGGGTACTCACTGTCTTCAAAGCCGGGAGGTTGCTCAACGTAGACCTCCTCCTTGATTGGTCCATTGAGGAAGGCACTCTTCACGTCCATTTGATAAAGCTTGAAGCCATGGTAAGTAGCATAGGCCAATAATATACGAATTGACTCAAGCCTAGCTACGGGTGCATAGGTTTCACCAAAATCCAAACCTTCGACTTGTGAATACCCCTTGGCCACGAGTCGAGCTTTGTTCCTAGTCACCACACCATGCTCGTCTTGCTTGTTGCGGAAGACCCACTTGGTTCCTACAACATTTTGATTAGGACGTGGAACTAAGTGCCATACCTCGTTCCTCGTAAAATTGTTGAGCTCCTCTTGCATCGCCATCACCCAATCCGAATCTTGAAGTGCTTCCTCTACCCTGTGTGGCTCAATAGAGGAAACAAAGGAGTAATGTTCACAAAAATGCGCAACACGAGATCGAGTAGTTACCCCCTTATGAATGTCGCCGAGGATGGTGTCGACGGGGTGATCTCGTTGTATTGCTTGGTGGACTCTGGGGTGTGGCGGCTTTGGTTGTTCATCCTCCTTGTCTTCATCATTTGAATCTCCCCCTTGATTGTTGCCGTCATTTTGAGGTGGCTCATCTTCTTGATCTTCTTGTTCAACATCTTGAGCCTCATCCTCAACTTGAGTCGGTGGAGATACTTGCGTGGAGGAGGATGGTTGATCTTGTGCATTTGGAGGCTCTTCGGATTCCTTAGGACACACATCCCCGATGGACATGTTCCTTAGTGCTATGCATGGAGCCTGTTCTTCTCCTACATCATCAAGATCAACTTGCTCTACTTGAGAGCCGTTAGTCTCATCAAACACAACGTCACAAGAAACTTCAACAAGTCCTGAGGACTTGTTAAAGATTCTATATGCCCTTGTGTTTGAGTCATATCCTAGTAAAAAGCCTTCTACAGTTTTAGGAGCAAATTTAGATTTTCTACCTCTTTTGACAAGAATAAAACATTTGCTACCAAAAACTCTAAAATATGAAATATTGGGCTTTTTACCGGTTAGGAGTTCATAAGATGTCTTCTTGAGTATTCGGTGAAGATATAACCGGTTGATGGCGTAGCAGGCGGTGTTGACCGCCTCGGCCCAAAACCGATCCGGTGTCTTGTACTCATCAAGCATGGTTCTAGCCATGTCCAATAGAGTTCGATTCTTCCTCTCCACTACACCATTTTGTTGTGGAGTGTAGGGAGAAGAGAACTCATGCTTGATGCCCTCCTCCTCAAGGAAGCCTTCTATTTGAGAGTTCTTGAACTCCGTCCCGTTGTCGCTTCTAATTTTCTTGATCCTTAAGCCGAACTCATTTTGAGCCCGTCTCAAGAATCCCTTTAAAGTTTCTTGGGTATGAGATTTGTCCTGCAAAAAGAACACCCAAGTGAAGCGAGAATAATCATCCACAATTACAAGACAATACTTACTACCGCCGATGCTTATGTAAGCGATCGGGCCGAATAAATCCATGTGTAGGAGCTCCAGTGGCCTGTCGGTAGTCATGATGTTTTTGTGTGGATGATGAACACCAACTTGCTTCCCGGCTTGGCATGCGCTACAGATCCTGTCTTTCTCAAAATGAACATTGGTTAGTCCTAAAATGTGTTCTCCCTTTAGAAGCTTGTGAAGATTCTTCATTCCAACATGGGCTAGTCGGCGGTGCCAGAGCCAACCCAAGTTAGTCTTAGCAACTAAGCAAGTGTTGAGTTCAGCTCTATCAAAATCTACCAAGTATAGCTGACCCTCTAACACTCCCTTAAATGCTACTGAATCATCACTTCTTCTAAAGACAGTAACACCTGTATCAGTAAAAAGACAGTTGTAGCCCATTTTACATAATTGGGATACGGAAAGCAAATTGTAATCTAAAGAGTCTACAAGAAAAACATTGGAAATAGAATGGTCAGGAGATATAGCAATTTTACCCAAACCTTTGACCAAACCTTGATTTCCATCCCCGAATGTGATAGCTCGTTGGGGATCTTGGTTTTTCTCATAGGAGGAGAACATCCTTTTCTCCCCTGTCATATGGTTTGTGCACCCACTGTCGAGTATCCAACTTGAGCCCCCGGATGCATAAACCTACAAAACAAATTTAGTTCTTTGTTTTAGGTACCCAAACGGTTTTGGGTCCTTTAGCATTAGATACAAGAACTTTGGGTACCCAAACACAAGTCTTGGAGCCCTTGTGTTTGCCCCCAACAATTTTGGCAACTACCTTGCCGGATTTGCTAGTCAAAACATAAGATGCATCAAAAGTTTTAAATGAAATGGCATGATCATTTGATGCATTAGTAGTTTTCTTTCTAGGCAACTTGGCATGGGTTGGTTGCCTAGATCTAGATGTCTCACCCTTATACATAAAAGCATAATTAGGGCCAGAGTGAGACTTCCTAGAATGAATTTTCTTAATTTTACTCTCAGGATACCCGGCAGGGTACAAAATGTAACCCTCGTTATCCTGAGGCATGGGAGCCTTGCCCTTAACAAAGTTAGACAAGTTCTTAGGAGGGGCATTAATTTTGACATTGTCTCCCCTTTGGAAGCCAATGCCGTCCTTAATGCCAGGGCGTCTCCCATTATAGAGCATGCTTCTAGCAAGTTTAAATTTTTCATTTTCTAAGTCATGCTCTCTAATCTTAGCATTAAGTTGTGCTATGTGATCATTTTGTTTTTTGATTAAGGCTAGGTGATCATGGATAGCATCAACATCAATATCTCTACATCTAGTACAAATAGAAACATGTCCAACATTAGATGTAGAGGGTTTGCAAGATTTAAGTTCAACAACCTTAGCATGCAACATATCATTTTTAGTTCTAAGGTCGGAAATAGTAGCATTGCAAACATCAAAATCCTTAGCCTTAGCAATTAGTTTCTCATTCTCATTTCTAAGGCTAGCAATGGAAACATTCAACTCATCAATCCTAGCAAGTAAATCAACATTATCATTTCTAGGATCAATGCAAACATGAGAATCAACCTTAGCTAACAAATTAGCATTTTCATTTCTAAGGTTGTCTAAGGTCTCATGACAAGTGCTTAGCTCACTAGACAATTTTTCACATTTTTCTCTTTCTAGAGCATAAGCATTTTTAACCTTAACATGTTTCTTGTTTTCCTTGATTAGGAAGTCCTCTTGGGAATCCAAGAGATCATCCTTTTCATGGATGGCACTAATTAGCTCATTTAATTTTTCTTTTTGTTCCATGTTAAGGTTGGCAAAAAGAGTACGCAAGTTTTCCTCCTCATTTTTATCATCCTCATCACTAGATGTTTCATACTTAGTGGAGGACTTTGATTTTACCTTCTTTTTGCCGTCCTTGGCCATGAGACACTTGTGGCCGATGTTGGGGAAGAGGAGGCCCTTGGTGACGGCGATGTTGGCAGCGTCCTCGTCGTTGGAGGAGTCGCTTGAGCTTTCGTCGGAGTCCCACTCCCGACAAACATGGGCATCGCCGCCCTTCTTCTTGTAGTATCTCTTCTTCTCCTTCCTCTTGCCCTTCTTGTCGTCGCCCCTGTCACTATCACTTGATAATGGACATTTAGCAATAAAGTGACCGGGCTTACCACACTTGTAGCAAACCTTCTTGGAACGGGATTTGTAGTCCTTCCCCTTCCGTTGCTTGAGGATTTGCCTAAAGCTTTTGATGATTAGGGCCATCTCCTCGTTGTCGAGCTTGGAGGCGTCAATCGGTTGTCTACTTGGTGTAGACTCCTCCTTCTTTTCTTCCGTTGCCTTGAAGGCCACGGGTTGCGCCTCGGATGTGGAGGGTTCATCAAGCTCGTTGATCTTCTTGGAGCCCTTAATCATGCATTCAAAACTAACAAAATTCCCGATGACTTCCTCGGGGGTCATTAGTGGATATCTAGGATTACCACGAATTAATTGAACTTGTGTGGGGTTAAGGAAAATAAGAGCTCTTAGAATAACCTTAACCACTTCGTGGTCATCCCATTTTGCGCTCCCGAGGTTGCGCACTTGGTTCACCAAGGTCTTGAGCCGGTTGTACATGTCTTGTGGCTCCTCCCCTTGGCGAAGACGGAAGCGACCGAGCTCCCCCTCGATCGTTTCCCGCTTGGTGATCTTGGTGAGTTCATCACCCTCGTGCGCCGTCTTGAGTAGGTCCCAAATCTCCTTGGCGTTCTTCAACCCTTGTACTTTGTTGTATTCCTCCTTGCTTAGAGAGCCAAGGATGATGGTTGCGGCTTGGGAGTTGAAGTGCTCGATTTGGGCCACTTCGTCCGTGTCGTAGTCTTCATCCCCTACGGATGGTACCTGTACACCATACTCAACAACATCCCATAATCTTTTGTGGAGAGAGGTTAGATGAAATCGCATCAAATTACTCCACATAGCATAATCTTCACCATTAAAAGTTGGTGGTTTGCCTAATGGGACAGAAAGTAAAGGTGTATGTTTAGGAATGCGAGGGTAGCGTAGGGGAATCTTACTATACTTCTTACGCTCTTGGCGTTTAGAAGTGACGGACGCCGCGTCGGAGCCGGAGGTGGATGTCGATGAAGTGTCGGTCTCGTAATAGACCACTTTCCTCATCCTTTTGTGTTTGTCCCCACTCTGATGCGGCTTGTGAGAAGAAGATTTTTCTTTCTTCTCCTTGTGGTGAAAAGAGGAAGATCTTTTCTCCTTCCGCTTGGAGGAGTTCTTCTTCTTCTCTCTTCTCTTGGTGCGGGACTCTTCCGATGAGGATGAAGTGCTCCCTTGGCTTGTAGTGGGCTTGTCGCCGGTCTCCATCTCCTTCTTGGCGTGATCTCCCGACATCACTTCGAGCGGTTAGGCTCTAATGAAGTACCGGGCTCTGATACCAATTGATAGTCGCCTAGAGGGGGGGTGAATAGGGCGAAACTGAAATTTACAAAAATAATCACAACTACAAGCCGGGTTAGCGTTAGTAATAAAGAAACGAGTCCGCGAGAGAGGGCGCAAAACAAATCGCAAGCAAATAAGAGTGTGACACGAGGATTTGTTTTACCGAGGTTCGGTTCTCGCAAACCTACTCCCCGTTGAGGAGGCCACAAAGGCCGGGTCTCTTTCAACCCTTCCCTCTCTCAAACGATCCCACGGATCGAGTGAGCTATCTCTTCTTCTCAATCAACCGGGAACAAAACTTCCCCGCAAGGGCCACCACACAATTGGTGCCTCTTGCCTTGGTTACAATTGAGTGATGATCTCAAGAACAAGTGAGAAAGAAAAGAATGCGATCCAAGCGCAAGAGCTCGAAAGAACACAAGCAAATCACTCTCTCTAGTCACTATGGAATTGTGTGGAATTTGGAGAGGACTTGATCTATTTGGTGTGTCTAGAATTGAATGCTAGAGCTCTTGTAGTAGTTGAGAAGTGGAAAACTTGGATGGCAATGAATGTGGGGTGGTTGGGGTATTTATAGCCCCAACCACCAAAAGTGACCGTTGCTGGAAGCTGTCTGTTCGATGGCGCACCGGACAGTCCGGTGCACACCGGACAGTCCGGTGCCCCTGCCACGTCACCATTGCCGTTGGATTCTGACCGTTGGAGCTTCTGACTTCTGGGCCCTCCTGGGTGTCCGGTGCACACCGGACATGTACTGTTTGATGTCCGGTGCACCGGTATGGGCGTGCCTGACGTCTGCGCGCGCTGCGCGCGCATTAAATGCTCCACAGGGAGCCGTTGGCGCCGCAGGGAGCCGTTGCTCCGCTGGCACACCGGACAGTCCGGTGCACACCGGACAGTCCGGTGAATTTTAGCGGAGCGGCTGCCGCGCGAACCCGAGGCTGGCTAGTTCCGGAGACCGCGCTTCCTTGGAGCACCGGACATGTCCGGTGCACACCGGACAGTCCGGTGAATTATAGCGCGCCGGCCTCCGAGAATTCCCGAGAGCGAAGAGTTGACGTCGGAGTCCTCTGGGCGCACCGGACACTGTCCGGTGCACACCGGACAGTCCGGTGCCTCCAGCCAGAGGTGCCCTCGGTTGCCTCGTTGCTCCTTCGTTGAATCCAACACTTGATCTTTTTATTGACTGAATGTGAACCTTTTGCACCTGTATAACTTATGCACTAGAGTAAACTAGTTAGTCCAATATTTGTGTTGGACAATTCAACCACCAAAATTATTTGGGAACTAGGTGTAAGCCTAATTCCCTTTCAATACTCGTATCCCTTTCCAGAAGCACCACAGAAAGCACACAAGACACATGATATAAGGTTGGGTCTTTGGTCTCTTTCTCTTCTCTGTATTATGAGGGGGTGTACAGATTCTTTATATAGAGATGTGAGACCACTCAGAGGCAAAGCAAATATTTGCCCACATAACCCTAACTAGGGTTACTTAACAAACAACTGAACTTTTTCAATCTACTTTGGCTACTCCAAAAACCAAAAACCATCCAAAAGAGTTGACTTTCACTCAACCGCCTGCAACATAAATATCTTTTAACTAGTACAATTTTTACATAACTTTCACATATTGTACCTTTTGAGCTTTCGTAAAAATTTCTACCGACGGTTACATATCTAAAGGTTTTTTTTTCTTACAGCTCTTTTGGTAACTCTATTTTTCAAGGGTTTTTTCATTTTTCTAAGGATAATTAGTTTATTTTTCTTTAAAAAATAAGAATCAATTGGAAAAATAGATATGCCAAACTAGCCCTTAAATATTTTTTTCTTATCCACGAAATCTTTCGCTCACAACGGGTTAGGTTCCTATCCACGAAATATTAGCACTTGAATACCAAAACATGAGTACTAAAATGTGCTAAAAGTGAACGTTAGCATCTTTTTATCACAAATGTTTGATATAAAAGTGCAAAAGTTTAACTAAAAGTGATATGCTAAATTTTAGCATCATAGATCTAAACAGATCCTAAGAAGAGAGCTAGATCGTGAGGCTAACGAGCGGATACCCCTAAGACATTATTTGACTGTACAGGAGTTGAAGGGGATTTACAAGATTAAAACACTTTCTACTCAATTTTAACTAGCAAGTGATTTAATTCCTCTAAATCTATACTACTCTTTTAAAAATATAATGTGGACTTCTGGTGCTAGCACCACTTCACCTTTCATGTTGACACTTTAGGTCCGCCTCACACACAACGTCAGGCAACGCTCTCTTAGCTATTATCGTATGAAACCCCAGCGAGCCAGCTAATGTGCCTGCCCAGCACTCGATCTCACCCGCTCAGCTATCGCACCATGCAAAAAAAGTACAGAGCCCTCCAACCCATTTGTCTTGCTCCAAAAATTTAGGACTAACCATCAGACCATACATACTTTAGTGTTTGAATAAATATCTCAATATATATTTATATGTTATATAACAACTGTAACAAAACATGGTCAATTAGATAGTAAACTACTAAGTGAGGGGGAAGTTGGGAGGACTATGGATGAGACGTGGATTCCGCTCGTAAGAGAGACTTACAACAGGTTTATCAAAAATCAAATGTTTAATTAAATACATTTTTAACTTTCTCTCATAGCTTAGACTTCAAAACAATTTTTAAAAGTCTATAATGCACACCAATATTTTCATAAAGGCTATCTCTAGCAGACTTTCTATCCCACCTACCACCACACCACCTATTTCAAACTTCATTTTTTTTAAACAGAGTAATCTACAGTGCAATGACCATATAAACGATCTACCAAGCACAACCTATCCTATAGCTCAGCCAAACATGTTCCGTAGAGCATGTACAACTTAATTACTATGTTATAGTTCTCCAAATACTAGATACATCTAAGAAACTCTTCATACAACCTAATGTATCTAAATCTTTTATCTTATTCACTAGAATCACTTAAAAGATAACTCATTTATTTGAATTGTATAAGTAAAAGTGTAGAACCGTACCTTAGACTTAGAAAACTGTGACATAGACATTCCTTAACCAAGATACGTTTCTTTTTTTTCATTTACACCCTCATATATCATTCTTTTTTTCATTTACACCCTCATATATCCCTTAAGATACAGTGTGGATTGTACATGCCCTTAGCATCGGTTCTCATTTGTGGAGAATAGAGGCAAAAGAGAGAAAATGATGGGTCGTACAACTGAAACAAAAGTGCTGTGTTGCACTTCCAAGGAACCGAGGGAGTCATGTGAAAAAACTAGAATATACAACATTTTATTTAGCATGATAACAGAAATACTTCCTAGATTTCAAATTATAAGTTATTTTAGAGTTGTGGTGGAGCTATATTTTCAGCAGCCAGAGTTTTTACTCGTGTTCTGGTAAATGAACTGCGGATGAACGTTCTTGAATCCATCTTGGCAATACCTCAATCAAAATAAAACAAACGGACGAAGGAATCCTATAAACAAAATTCTTAACTTGAGAGCTAGCAAATATCGCAGTGCCGAAACTGCTTCCACCATATCAAAGTGTGGTGCAGAACTGCACATCATTTATCCATCTCCCAGATAATAGCACTATCCTCTGCATGAAAGAAGCACAGCTATTCAGAATCAGAGCCTGTGCAAAATACACAAGCAATGCAAGGTTTCCAGGCACCATGGTGCTGTAAATCCTCAAGAAAATAGAGTGAGTGATTTGATGATTTCCCCTGCCATGTACCTTTGATCTTTTTGTTTATCCACACCTCGATCAGCATTCCTGCACCAACTCCAGCAGCACACACGGCACCATAGATTGCCAGTGCAGAAGGCAAAGATCGCCGAGGCAGAAAATAGCACTCAGGGACTTGTCTGATCTTCTTCGGAAGGCGTTTCTTGACAACTGGCTGGCTAGATTCAGTAGTCACAGCACCGCCCACGGTCTTCCAGTCCACGTTCTTCAGCATATCTTTCGAGTCCTCACTAGCCATTTGGAAGCTGTGCATGCACAAAGGTTATGACAGACAGCAAGAACACACCATCTCTCTCAAAATTAGCTCCATACTCCATTCGTTCCAAAATATTAGTCGTTTTAGCATTTTAATAGATTCATATAATACTTAGTGTATGTGTTATATATATATGTCTAGGTTTATTGTCATCCATTTGAATATTGACATAAAATTCAAGATCTAAAGCGACTAATATTTTGGGACGGAGGGAGTACAATCTAATAAGATCCTAATTTCTATATATTAATAAAGGAGGATGCAAAGCGCGCATCTCGTGAGGCCACACCATCGTATTATATTGTAGCCATCGGATCATGCTTCAACGATCACAAATGCATCTGAGGCAGCTCCTCCAATCGACGGAGTCACACACTCTTCTAGACACCGCACGAAAAGACGGAGTGAGAATAACAGGGCTGCTCTAGCTTCGTCGCGAGGCCATCAAGCTCGACGAAAACGACTTCGGTCTACGACTCCGCGTGTACGGTCCTCCCTCCATCTGCCTCCCTCCCCGCGTGCTCCTTTGCCTTAGGGTTCAGTGCCCGCCTCACATGCCGCCTCGCCGCCACCCATGTCTTGCCTTGCCACTGCCAATGTCTCGCACAAAGCACCATCCACATCGTCAGGGCCCTGTCATGGGTGGCAGCGTGTAGTCCGACCACCACTGCTCGAGGCACCGCCACCGCCCCCACTAAACCAACTGGAAGATAAGCGACTGCAGTCTGCATGTACAGCCATCTCTCCACCGTCTCCCTCCCCGCGCCCTCCTTTTCCTTGGGGTCCAGTGCCCGCCTCGCCGTCGCCCACGTCTCGCCATCGCGGGCGCGGGCGCGTCGCTCGACCACCACTGCTCGAGTAAGCCGCTCGAGAACCGCTACCGCCCGCACTAAACCAACTGGAAGATAAGGTTGCACAGACTGCTACGCAGACTACGACAGAACATGGTGGTGCTGCTTCAACTGAGTATGCATAGAAGATTGTGGGTCTCATTATTAATGTGATATAGGCAATCTGGACGACGATGTTGATGGTATGAATAAGGAGTGGAGCACCAAGAATCACAACCTCTCTCTTCAGCTAAACAGTGTCGTTCTTCCATTTGGTTTGCTTTGGCTTTGGCTACCATGATACAGATCACTGCTATTTAAGGTTAGTGACTTAACATCTTGCACCATGTTTATGATTAATCTGATAATTATCTTATAATATTAGCTAGCAAAAGAGTATGGGGAAGGATGCTAATAATTTCCATTATGTCATATGATTATATCCGGAACATTAACATATGATGTTGTACAATAATTTGGTGCTTCATGCACAACTATTATTGTTCCTATACATTCAGTCATTCCAATCTTTTAGCTTACCTACAAAGCAAAGGAATAGAACTTTAACTGTGATTTAAGAAACTTTCAATTGGTTTCTCGGAAATTTCAATCAACCCTTTTTTATATCAATGCTAAACATTGTCCAACTCATGCTTAGAACTTACAATTTGAGTGTAATCTTTTCAGATGAGATTGCATATAACTGCCACTCAAACTTTGGGATTAAGAATCTAAATAATAGGCGGACAATGTTTTTTCAAAACAATGTTATATCCCAGGGTATGTAACTTCAAACTGTGGCTGTTGACTGCTCTTTGGTCAGTGATGGTGGACTGATATGATAAGGACACAATGGCTGTGTAAGTGTGTTAAATTATTATAATTGTTGGCATTGATATTTGTGACCTAACATGAGTGCATACAAGAGAAGATGTTTGAGAATGAGAAAGTCGAAGAAGGGTGCTTTTATATGTTATTCATGTCATTCTGTAACCATGCCATGCGACCATCTTTAAGGTGCATTTCACCAACATTGTTGTATTTTTTTCTTTCGGATTGCAAAAACAAGAAAGGATTAACATATCCACGATTAAGATTTAAAATAGATACTTCATACTTTTTGTAACAATAAAATGCAAGTGTATACTTTACCAGCGGGACAACACGTACATAGTACTACTTCAATCCTGCTATTCTAGAAGCTACTCCCTATTATCAAAGGTGTGTACTCATACTAACTAAGTAATCTATCACACTATTCCACTTTACTGTCGATTGTTCCCAAAATTACTTGCTCAGATAATATACATGCTCAAAAACATAATTTCTTTTGGAACATTACACAACGTTATTTACCAAAAACAATTCACAACATTATAGAAGAAGGCCCACCTACACCAAACAGAACATTTACTCTCAAGTTGCTAAAAGAATCACCTTCTACTGATATGGAGAAATGTGGTTTCGAACCTTGGTTTTAAGAAATGGTTTGGACTGGTTCGATCTCAATAATTCTTGTGGCATGGTTCAGTTTAGATTTGTAGAAAAATAAAGATGGGGATGGAGCGGGGTGCGTTGATATCTAATCATCAAAAAGTTTAGCCTAGTTCCACTGTGGTTTCTAGACCATTATCAGGTTTACCTGTTGTCCTGTATAAGAATCATGGACAACGAATACCATAAGTGCCGTTCGGTTCTTCCTAAATGCTTTACTGGATTGATTCCGGATTGGAATAGTTCGCAAATTTGTATTAGCTTGATGAGTTGGAATGGTTCCGGCCTCCAATCTGGACTAAACAAACAGAGCCTAAGAGTTTTAAGGCTGATGGTTACAACATTATGTTTCAAGGATAAGAAACAATGCACAGAGGGCACGTGCTATTAACTGTTATCTTCTAGAATTTCTTTTCAGTAAGGTACATGTGTACATATCACTAATTTTGTTAAACCTGACAGATATCCAGTGTTCTGATCACTAATCATCAACTTTTTTTGTTTATATATACAATATGTTCTTTTGAGGGGTTTTTTTAGTACAGTCAGACAGGTTCCCGTGATCAGGGCAATGATATGAGGTTATTATTCCGAGTTTTGCTTTGCATTGAATAAAAGGACCAAAATTGGTTGTTTCCATATGTAGGTTCTGTGTGCAGGTGTTGTGGGTCAAGTTTAGCATTCATCAACGTGTTGTCATATATGGGATGTGAGAATTTGCATACACCCTTTATGCCCTGTTGGATTCTTGGAGGGGACTTTGTTGGTGAAGCAAGGTAAGCACACTGCAATTGGTGTCTGCAGTTCTACTTTCAGTTTTTGAAGAAAGCAAGCAACTTTCCTGAAGTTGCCATTCTTACTTCTGCAGTTCTGCCCTTATATTAGTGTAATTCAGCAACTGTAGTTTTATTTGGTGATTTGGAATTTAAAAAAGCCCTATTGAATTGGTTTTGACAGGATTCAGAAAGGAGTATTCCACCAACACTCTATAATGTTGTGAAAGATGAAAAATACTGCAGGGAAATCAAAGTTGGTCTCACATTCACTCCTGAGGAGTTTCTAGAAATCTGCCTCTGTGCTTACATATATATGAAGCATGTAAGTATCCATGAAATGGAAACAGTGACGAATTACTGCCAGCTTGAACAATCTTCAAAAGGTCTAACAGGTAGATTCTATTTTATTTTTCTAATCTGTAAATTCAAAATGTGGCTGAAGCTTTTAGACATACATAACTTGCTTTTATCATTTTAATAATTACAGTCTTGCTACCAAATTAAAACAAAAGATGCAATGCTTTTAGTATTTATTGCAACTATGTAATAAATGAAACAAAAGAAACATCGTTGATCTATAACTTTGAATGTTGTCTCTGCATATACATATATGTGCATACACATCATTGCATTTCTTTGTTCCCACTCCTCGTGAAAATAAATATCACAAATTTGATTTGATCCTTCTTAGTTGTGTAGATTCAGAAATTCATTGCAAACTTTTTTTGAACACATCATTATTTTGTTGTAATTGAGACCAATAATTTATTATTTGGTACATGTAAATATTCACTTACTTCTATGTGTACATATTAATCTATATATATTACTGTTTCTATATATGTGTATATCCACAACCACGATCTTCTAACTGTATAGATGCAACGTTCGAGGACTCGCGCTGGGCGCAAGCCAGTTACTAGTAGACAACTAAACTTGGACAGTTTGGTTCCTAGCCAAACCACAAAAGATGTGGGTAGAAAATTTATAGCCACAATTTACCATGTCTAAGCGAATATCCCTATACATTTTTACTCTTTGATACTTGATACATGGAGTCCCGAATAATCTTGCCTAAGTTAAGACCAAATGATGCAAGGGCAAAAGCACTAACCTGGACTGGACCGCTGGGCGCTGGCCGTAGAACTGTAGAAGTAGTGTGCTGTGTGCCTAGGCGGCCTGGCGGACGGCAGCAAGCCAGCAGGCAGCAACTGCCTGGGCCCTGGGCGGACAGCCGGACGCGGACCGCGGAGGCGCGGACAGCGCTCGAGGGAGAGGCGGGGCGGGGCGGGGCGGGGCGGCGCGCTCAGGTCGGAGATGAGGGGCGGAGTGGCGGTCCGGCGGATCCAGAGTCCAGACGGGCCTCGGTCGCCCTGTGTTTCCTCGCAGCTTCCGGGATCTGCTGGAGCAGTGGAGCACAGGAGCCTGGCGGCTAGGGTTAGGAGGAGTTGAGGTCTCTGGATTTGCTGCTCGCTGGATGCCGGATAGAAGAGGCTGGGACTAGGGGTGTAATCGGATCGAATACGGACGGATATCAATGAAATCATATTTATTTTCATATTTTTAGTCGGATTCGAATTCAAATACGGGTAGCTTCGAATACGAATACAAATATGGATGTTCTCGAATACAAATACGGATAGTCGTGGATCGAATACGGAGCTAATCGGACACGGATAGCGTCGGTAACGAATATTTTTGTCGGATATCGTGTAATACACCATTCCACACATATCATAGTTGTAATCATTTAGCCCTTTTTTAGTCCAAACATTTTTTAGGATTATATGTGCACATATGCTACACCTCCGTAAAATTCCATGGATTTTTAAGGCTATTTTGAGTATTATTAATTTCTTTATGTAAAAAATCATTAAAATGCAATTAAATTCATAAAATATTGATAATTATGATATGTGGTTTCGTGTGTTATTATGATATGTGGTTTCACTTATTATTATGGTGGTTTCACATGTAATCATTACGAGTTTCACAAATAAGTGGAAATAAAATGAAATAATTGATGACATCTTGTGGTTTTTATGGTTCAAATATTTTTTAGGATGCTATATGGACATATGTTACTCATATGCCAAATTTCGTGAATTTCTAAGACTATTTGTGTATTATTAATTTCTTTTTGCAGAAAATCATCAAAATGCATTTAAATCCATAAAATATTATAGTATCGACCAAAAATTGCAAATAAGTTATCAAGACTAATAAACATTCCATAACAAGATAACCTCAAGTCCCTACATAAAAATGAGAAAGTGAAGTAAAGGTTATGTTGAAACTTGGATACTTAAGCTGATTTCACGTGTAACTCACACAACAAGTGTAATAAAATGAAAAGAATCACTGGCAGCTTATGGACTTTATGACCCAAACATTTTTTAGAATTTTATGTAGACAAATGTTAACCCTTCGTCAAATTTTATGAATTTCTAAGGCTATTTGTGTATTATTAATTTCTTTCTACAAAAAATCATCAAAACGTAATTAAAATCATAAAATAATCTAGTGTCTACCAAAAATTGCAAATAAGTTACCAGGACCAATAAACATTCTATTAAAGATAATATGAAGTCCCTATGTGAAAATGATAAAGTGAAGTATTGATTATATCGAAACTTGGATAACTATGGTGATTTTACATGTAACTCACGCAATAAGTGGAAGTAAAATGAAATGAAAGAATCCCTAACACATTATGGAAATTATGGTCCAAACATTTTTTAGAATTCAATGTGTACATATGTTACCCCTCTGTCAAATTTCATGATTTTTTAAGGCTATTTGTGTATTATTATTTTCTTTCTGTAGAAAATCATTAAAATGCAACTAAATCCATAAAATATTATAATGTCGACCGAAAATGGCAAATAATTACCAAAACTAATAAACATCATATAAAAAGATAACCTCAAATCCTCGTGTGAAAATGATAAAGTGAAGTGTTGATTATGTTAAAATTTGGATAGTTAAGGTGATATCACATGTAACTCACGTAACAAGTGAAAGTGAATTGAAAGAAACGCTAGCAACCTTTAGATTTTATGGCCCAAACATTTTTTAGGATGCTATATATGCATATATTGCTCCTCCGTCAAATTTCATGATTTTTTGAGACTATTTGTGTATTATTATAATTTTTTCTATAGAAATTATCAAAATACATTTAAATTCATAAAATATTCCACTATCGACCGAAAATTGCAAATATGTTACCAAGATCAATAAAAATTATATAAGAACATAACCTCAAATCCCCATATGAAAATGATAAAGTGAAGTATTGATTATGTTGAAACTTGGATATTTAGGGCGATTCCACGTGTAACTATCCGAATATCTGAAATATGAAATCTGGTAAGATATCTGGGTAGATGTCCGGATATCCGAAATATGAAATCCGGACAGTTATCCGAGAAGATATCCGGATATCCGAAATCCGACGGATATCAGTCATCTCATATCCGTATCCGATATCCGAACTGTACTATCCGAATTCGAATCCGAAATCCGAAAATTCTGCGGATATCTGAAAAAACTATCCAGCCGAATAATTTGTCTCTCCGGACGGTCGGATGGTCGGATAATATCCATACCGTTTATACCCCTAGCTGGGACGGGGACTGGGAGCCTGGGTCCTGGGACGCTGGGTCACGGACTCACGGCCCACGGGGCTGGTCGGCTGGCACATGGGAGAATAGTATCTGGGTCTACATGTCATATGTTTAACGGGTAACATATATGAATATTTATACCCACGAAATTATTAACTGTGGATACTATATAGTATTTATACCCGTACTCGTACCCGCGGATATGAAAATCCACTATATCCGTACCCTACGGGTAAATTTATTTACCCATATCTGTAACCACTGCCATCCATATTTATATATATGTCTAGGTTTATTGTCATCCATTTGAATATTGATATAAAATTTAAGATCTAAAGCGACTAATATTTTGAGACGGAAGGAGTACAATCTAATAAGATCCTAATAGACAACTAAACTTGGATAATTTGGTTCCTAGCCAAATCACGAAAGATGTGGCTAGAAAATTTATAGCCACAATTTACCATGTCTAAGCGAATATCCCTATACATTTTTACTCTTTGATACTTGATACATGGAGTCCCGAAGAATCTTGCTTAAGTTTAGTTGCTAACCAAACACTTGTCAATTTGGTCAAGACATGCCTAAGATAAAGTTTGGCAAAGTGTGACTAAACGACTAAATATGCACATATGGAAAACCACAGTGATTTGATGTTTTCCCCGTCCCAGCATCTCTTCTATTAAAACCTGAAGGAGATTCAGCAGCTATCCGCATTCCATGGGCCTCTAGCCACTGTCCTCCTGACACGTGCCACTAGAGAAAAGGTGAACAACAAAACTAACGAGTGCGCATGCGGACGCGAAAACTCCCTCACGGACGCGAATACTCCTCACCAGCCGGCCCCGTCCCCCACTGACCAGCAACCCGCGCCGCCGCCACCGCTGCCATAGGCCCACCATCCCTTCAGCTTCACTGACGTGGCTATAGGGCCCGCCAGCGCCGGCTCCTTCACGCAGGCAGGAGAGCAGCTAACATATGCCGATTGCGGCGACCCAGTGCACCATGCCAAGTGGTGCTAGGAACAAATGCGCTACAGTGCTGAAGATTTGGGTTGCGGTGAGTTAGATTCAGCTAGGGTGGAATAGCACCAGGGTACCTTTATGTTATCCTACTGTTAATCAATCTCCATTGATGTTTTCGCTGGTTGACAATTTTGCACCTCCGCAGTCAGCACCATCTTTCTCTCGCTAGCAGCCTTGTCAGATTTGTTTCATCGCTTCGTGCCTTGGAGATCGACTATATTGGTGCAAGTGGCCATGCCAAGGCCCCTGCTTGTGGAGCTATCGATATGCTCCCGTCGCTCTTGATTTTGTCAGGATTATTTGGGTTGTTGTAAAATCTATCCTAAGCATGGTTGCATCAAAATTCACTCGTGCGGTGTTAGAGCAGGTAAAGTCAGCGATCCTGTTTGATTTTCTGTCTATAATCCTTATTTTGACTAATCACAGATTCTTTTGCGAGCACCATTGCAAGTCAATGTGGAATAACAGCTGGATCTTAGGAGAATACTTTGTGTAATGTTCTTTTTGGTTGCCTAGGCGCTACTAGCCTACTACACAAGGGGTATGACCACTTCCCTTGTTTTGAGTTGTAACATGTAATTTACGTCCAATAACAAATTGTTGTTTGATGAGAGCTACTACCTACTGACATGTTATGCATCCTTTGTACATCAGCCTTTCATGTAGGACCATTCGTTCACATTATGTAAAATAGACTACATCAATTTTGTGTAGGTATTTAATCGATAAAGTGAATGTAGCATGCAAGTAGTGCTATCTCTTCTTTAACTGCACCGCTTATTGCCTGTCTGAATGTAGTCATTCCATATACCTCATTTGAAACTTTTTAGATTAGTGAAGGCCATTGGTAAATGAATTCTTATATTCACCGATTAAGATGATCCTTTTGGTACTATTACAGGAGCAATGAAAACTGATACGATTAGGACAACAGTTTGAGATGTACTATTACAGGAGGCTGACATGAAAATTAATTGCCTATCACGTATGCAGAGAAAAAGTAGTCAAATGAGAGGTGTCTTCGTGTTTTGGATTCTTGTGTGCACATATGATTGTACAGTTTTATAATACAGATTTCTGATTCCACAATATTTATGGCTCACATATGACTGGGCAAATTTGGATTGTGCATATATTAGTGTATAGTTTTTACGAATAGAGTGGATGAATGGCTACATGTAAATCAAATAGGTTGTTACATTGTTGGTTGAATAATCAGTGTAGACTACTGGTTAATTAGCCAATCCACTATTAAGGTTCAAAGCTAGCCATTAATGGACAAGACATTTTGATAAAGCTTTCATTCGTTGTCTCTTTTAATTGACATAATTTTTTTAGAATTTTCTGCTGTTCGAAAGAGGAAATGAGTACCGAAGCACTGAACAAGAACGATCCATTAAAAGGTTATTCTGGTTTGTTTTGTCTATGGTGTGTGAGGAACATGTTTCTAGGGATAACAACTATTGTCTATCCATTTATTTATTTATTTCTTCTTTGGTAGAGACAAATATCGGTGGTTTAAATAGAGCATGCAGAGACCATGGAGAGGGGAAACTGCAGACCGATGGACACAATAACCCTCAGTTGGGAAATTATTTGTTGCAATGCTCAGGCCACTCAGCGTTCTGGAAGACCTATTGAATCAATTTGCAGCAGACTGAAAGCTATAGAAGGTTGCATTAGAGGAAACTTGATAGGCAAGTATGTTCATTTCTCGCCCTGTACAATTTACACACTAGATCCAAACATAAACATTGATGAGTTTGGCGTACCATGTAGTACTGCTTTGAACCTGACATATCCTGAAACTATCAATCCATATAATATTGAGAGGTTAACCAATTTTCTTATTGATAAATGTTATTTACTTAGTGTGCTTTTGATGGTCATTTGCAGCTAAATCCAATGATTTTAGGTTGAAGGAACCCTTCGTATATGTGCCTCCCCCTCCCCTAGGGAAGACCGGTGCAAAATATATTATCATGGACGATGGTCAGAGGATATGTGAAGAAAAGAAATGATCAACAGCTAGAGCTTGGTTACAAGGTGAGTATCAACTTCACTTTGGTTGTAGAAGCTGTTGTTTTTCTAGACAATGTCATTGGAAATTTTTATGTCTTCGATTCATTTTGTGTCGGATTTCCCTAGGTGGAGAGGCATCTCAATGATGGGGATTTTGTTCTTTTCGATCGGCAACAAAGTCTTCATAGATTGTCTATCATGGGGCATCTCATCAAAACTATGCACTACTCAACTTTCCAGTTGAACTTAATTCACGATACAATGATGGCTTCTTCGATGTCGATGAGATGAATATGCATGTAAATGTGAATTGAACTCTGTTTTCTTCTCTCCATGCGTGGCCGTACATGACAGTTAGTAGTTTCTAGATTGACACTTTATAGTGGATGCAGGTATGTCGAGAGTGTGTTAGAGGTTAAGAAGAATCCTAACTGGATATGTCCAGTTTGCTGTGACATTTGCAATTGCAGTTTATTGAAGAACTAAGGAAGGATGGTTCCCTACTGGTTCTGTGTAACACCCGGATTTTAGGGATCCAAAACCCGGGCGTAAACATAATCACCAGGTGTGCTGGGACCAAGTCTCACACATATGATGAATAGTGGCACAGGATCGAATGTCACAACTTTATATATAACAGGAGTTCTATACAAAATAAATAATTACATTATAGGGAGACAACGGTCCAGCAACCCAAAGTTGACTGGGAGACGACGACCTAGACCTCTCACGAGCTCATCGCAGCATCCTCCAAGCGCCTCATCCTGCGGTACCTGTTCTTGACCTGTGGTGTATGTGAGACAGCAAGAGTGAGCTCACATACGTTCATCGCTCAACAAGTTGTGGGGAATAATGTGCATGAACTCGCCAAAGGTGGGAGCTCACGTGAAGTGTAAGGCTTACCAAAGAAGATGGTTAGAGCTGAGCATTGCTTTTAAAGTTGGTCAAAATTTTATTAGCAGTTACTAAGTATAAGTAAATACCAACCCAGTTAAATAGTAGAACAAAAGTAACAACATCACCTGCGATGCAATGCATATGACAAAATTGAATTTAGTTCCATAAATTAATCATGTGAGGGTCCGAGCTGCTCATGACCGTGAGCACGGCTAGTATACCAGTTTTACACTCTGCAGAGGTTGCGCATCTTTACCCACAAGTCGTGTATCCCATGTCGCCAGGGTTTGCAAGGCCCTTAGACACTTCCGAGGTGAATGGCTAGGGATCCACTACGAGGCCTTTACAAAGTTCCACTAGCTTCCGAAAACCCGCTACAGTTTATAGGAAGATCCAGTGCACGAATCCCTTGCAGGACCGCCATCGCAGCAAAATCCTCCCGAGGGCCTCCCTACACTGACCTCTCCCCT
This sequence comes from Zea luxurians, assembly GCA_029449295.1. Lineage (NCBI taxonomy): Eukaryota > Viridiplantae > Streptophyta > Magnoliopsida > Poales > Poaceae > Zea > Zea luxurians. The sequence continues at coordinate 176,895,011 of JAOPSE010000004.1, read as the reverse complement.
ACTGCCCTTGCCCCTTTCGGGTAAGGTAGTCTTCCACTAGCTTTCCTAATTAATCAGCCAAGGGCGTCCCATTCCACCCTCGTGGTAGCACTGTTTTCCCGGGTGGTTCTCCATGTTCCAATTAACATAATGATCTTAACATGAACCATAAATAACAACTGATAACAAAAGTATGATCATGAATAGTGTAATCTTCATACCCAAAACTACATATAGCAGTAGCAAGTACTACCCAGAAAGTTCAGTGGTAAACAAGGTATAAAGATAGACAAACTAGGGTAACCTATTGGGTCCCATCAAAATTAACCTATGCAGATCATTATGATTAATCAGAACATGGCTGGGTAAAAAGAAGTGATCAAGGGCACAACTTGCCTGAGCCTTGAGATTCCAGGTACCAGGATGATCTTCAGATGACTCGTGACCTCACTGCTAGTCGTAGCAATTCAAACAAACATGGTATAGGCAAAATTAACATTACACCAAACATAAGAACAAAATACACATTATTAATATACTTATTAAAATAAGATCATAGGAACAGGAATCATTAATTTTGGAGTTATAGATTTTAAGTTATGGATTTCCAAAGATTTAAGGTGATTATAATAGGATTAGATGATAAATTTATTTTCAAACAGAGTTCATGTCAAAACAGTGATTCTAAATGACAGAGAATATTATTACAAAATTTTAGAAATTGGAATGACTCAATTTGGAACTAAAATGAATTTTCTATGCATTTTACAAGTTTCTAGATTTGTTTTTGTATTAAAAATGAATTTCTAATATTAATTTCTCTGTTTTTAATACTCTCTGGACTGGGCGTCAAATACTGAAAACTACAGGGGTCTCTGCGCAATATATCCTAGACACAGAGAATAGTGACACATGGACGGCGGGTTGGTTTTATGATTCTGCGGGGGCTCTTTAGCAAAATGTCCACTGCGAAAGGGTATGGGCGAGTCTCGGCCGTTGGATCAACGACGTGCGGCAGAGATTAGATCATGCGCGCAGTGAACCGGTACGCTATCTAAACCTTTAGATCCAGATCTAACAGCCACGAGTTCAAAACTACGTGATCCCATTACGATCGTCCATCCACAATCGGACGGCTGCGATCAAACTGAGCGAAGGGGTATCTCTCTTCTAATCAGAGCCGTTCAACAAAAGATCAACGGCTCACAACATTCTCCTACCTCCCGACTCCCCTCCGGTGGCTCACCGCGCCCCGCCGCGGCAAGACCATGGCCGGAGCGACCCAAATCGCCCGCCCGACGAGTTGATTTGCCAAATCAGTTGGTGCAGAATGAAATTAGGAAGACGGCGAACACAGCGGTGGAAATTTTACCGAGGATTAGGTCGCCGGGAGGCCTGCCCACGGCGCACGGTGGAGATCTTCACTACGGCGATGAATTCGCGGTTAGCCGAGGCCTTGCTCACCCCGATTGTCCCCCGAGCGCAGTCCGCATACCCCAGCGAATGATCGAGCCCCGGTTATGGGCACCGAACGGCGGGGATGGTGGAACCAAGCGACGGCGGTCGTGAGCTACGGCCGCGGAGGTGTTAGCGGTGAAGCCGGCGATCTTCGGGTGGGATGAGGATTAGGCGCTCATCATATGGCCTTAAATACCCAGAAGGTCGGCCCGAGCGCCCGCAACAACCTCCCCGTGCCCCGGATTCCGCGCGCGGTCACCGCCGAGCTCGGAGGGATCCGTTGAGGAGAACGAGCTGACATGCGGGTCCCGCGGAGCAAAGAGACCGAGCGCACGCGAATGCGACTGACGAGTGTGGCCCGCGCGGAAGTGACGAGAACGCGAGGGAGAGGCTGGCCAGTGGGCCCACGATGTCGGTGACGGGTGACACTTGCGCGCGGGTGGGAATGAAGATGGGCCGCGAGCGTAAGGTAGAGGAGGTGGGCCAGAATGAAGGTAGCCGGCCCAGGTAAGGTTTTTAATCTTTTTCTTTTTATTTTCTTTCCTATTTTCCATTCCAATTATCCAACTCATTTCAAATTTAAATTCCAGTTTAAATCCAAAGTTTGTGGCGAATTTGTCTTCATTTAAATGTTCAATGTGAACATAGCATGGATAAATTTTATTTATTTATAGATTTATTTTGCTTTGCATAGTATTTTCTCTTGCCTTATATATATTATTTCCCTTTTCCTAAAGTGCACCCCTTTTGGGTTAACTTCAAATTCTCAATTCCATTATTATATTTTATTATTATTTTAAATGCACATATAATTAAAACTCCATCATGAGTGCCAAATATGGTTCTATTTATTATTTTATTCACTTAAGCAAATGCTTTTAAATAGGGAGATGAGTCTTCAAATGTTATGAGAGTTCTAAAGAGAGAGAAAAAGAAAGTTTCTAATGCAAGATCTTTGAAAATTTTTACTATATTCTCCAAAATAAGATTTAGGGTGTTACATTCTGCATGAAGGTATGCTTTATTGGATAATGTTCCATTTTACATTTAGAAGGCACAAACTGCTATTGGAATTAGGACAATATATACTTTGTTTCTGGATCATGCATCTCTTATTAGCCACAAGAATATGAGCTTTTACTTAGCTTACGGTGGCTTAACTAGATATGTCGTTGCTGAATTCGTTTAGTAGTCGAGACAATGTACATCATTTTTACTTGTTAAACCTTGTTGGTCCATGATCATTGTGGCTTTCTTTGCCTAATTTTATGGCCGCATTAAAATGTGTCCTATAAGGTGTAATGTATGTTTAATTTATTTTCCTACTGCATGAAGTGTTTAGCGCCCGATAGGGCGCTTCCTTTTTCTAGTTCTCTTTTACAACTAGTAGCACATTTGATACCACCAGGCAGACAGGTATAGTAGATCTAGGATGTAGGAACAATAATGTCAGATACAGCACCTTCAGAAACAAAACATTTCATAATCCTCAAGCATCCATTCAAATTTGTAAGTTCATAACTGGGACCACGATTCCAGATTGAAGGAAAGCACATACAGAGGCAGCACAACACATGGTTGGCCCAACCCTTTGTAATTTCTTCACAAGCGAGCAAAACGAACGAGCACGAAACTGATTCCTTATCCGACTGAAACACGCATGTCCACGCAGCTAATGCCATGACTATGAGAAAAAAGCGAGGCCAGGCCAAACGAGATGGCGGCGTCGGCGGGCAGTGACATGGCGCCTAGAATCAGTCAGCTATTAGGGTCGCAACCCGCGAGCCCGTAGGGCGAACAGAGGGGCTGATCGTACGGCGAGCGATGCGTGCGGAGTCGCCGTGGGATGGACAGCCCGGTGTCAGACGACGGCGAGTGCTCCGTGATTTGTCGCGGCGGCTGAGCGTCGGGGAATTGGGGATTGCGGAATCGACCAGAACGGACACGAGAGTGTCACACGTGCATGGGCCAGGAGAGTGGTGGGCCTACAATACATTCTAGAATGTCCATCGACCACCCCCAAAAAGGCCCAGAAGGCCTGAAAAGCAAAATCGTAGAAGATCACTACTTCACTAGCTAGGGTTTTCATCCGTGACGAACTGGTCTATATAAAAGGTCAGAACCGAAACCGAAACCTTAAACTTCTGCGGCGACTATGGCGGCGGCACCGGCAGGCGGCGGCCCTCGGGCATTGTCCCAGCTGGAGCAGGACATCCAGATGATGCTCGCCGCCGATGTCCACCTCGGCACCAAGAACTGCGACTTCCAGATGGAGCGCTACGTGTACAAGCGCCGCACTGATGGTACCAGTCCAAATCTTTCGAGACTAACGAAATGTTTACCTCCAATGCTTGTTGTATTTGATATCTAGTTTTAGATCTGCTCGTGTTGACTTCTATTGGAACTTGCTATGCGCTTGCGTATATTAAGATGCGATGTATAGATCAACTGAGAAATATTGGCGCGTAGTTTCATTCGAGAAATAGTGATTCGTAGGCATGTAATTCTAGTTAAATTTACCGTTGATAGAAGCGTTAGCTACTTTAATATCGTTTCTCCAGTATGGTCTTGTGGATCTGTCTAGCATAAAGAGCTGAAGAATCTAAATGTGAGCTGTGATACACATGTGTACAATCTAAATGTGACAACACAAATGGTATTCGTCTCAATTTCATACCATAAATATGAGCTGTGCAATTGGTTTATACTAGATTCTATAAAAAATAAAGGATCAATTGATTGATACCAAACATCTTTTTGTCTGTGTTGCTGTGATTGTTCACTGGAATCAATGGGAAGAATGGCTCGTAGTTCAGTGCTAACTCGAGTTGCTTATGCTGGCAATTTCTTATACCTAACAGTAGTGCTTTTGTATATTATTATCATCATTATCTTTCAGGTATCTACATTATTAACCTTGGAAAGACCTGGGACAAGCTTCAGTTGGCCGCCAGGGTCATCGTTGCCATTGAGAATCCGCAGGACATTATCGTGCAGTCTGCTAGGCCCTATGGCCAGAGGGCTGTCCTCAAGTTTGCGCAGTACACAGGTGCCCATGCCATTGCTGGTAGGCACACTCCTGGTACATTCACCAACCAGTTGCAAACCTCCTTCAGTGAGCCACGCCTTCTTATCCTGACTGACCCGAGGACTGATCATCAGGTAAAACTTATATCTGTCGAAAGGAAAACTAGAGCGTGCAACTCGGTTTGCTGATTCAGAGAACTTTAAAATCTTCTTTATCCAAACTTTGTACAGCCCATTAAGGAGTCTGCGCTTGGAAACATTCCCACCATCGCATTCTGTGATACTGACTCCCCTATGCGCTACGTTGATATTGGCATTCCCGCCAATAACAAGGGGAAACAGAGCATTGGTTGTCTGTTCTGGCTGCTCGCCCGAATGGTCCTCCAGATGCGCGGTACAATTCTTCCAGGACACAAGTGGGACATCATGGTAAACCGATATAATCTAAACTAGTTCCTTCCCTAACAATGTCTAACGTTTATAAACAAAACAAATACTTTTTTTCACTTGTTGAATCATGCTCGTTTCCCATTTGCAGGTAGATCTTTTCTTCTACAGAGACCCAGAGGAAGCGAAGCAGCTGGAGGAAGAAGAGGCTCTGGTTGCACCTGACTATGGCGCGGTTGCAGAATACACTGCACCAGGCGCTGACAACTGGGGTGGTGAATGGGGTGCTGGCGAAGCTGCAGCTCCAGCTGCTAGCATTCCAGCTGCTGGCGCAGACTGGGCTGCTGCTCCAGGTCCAGTTACTCTTCTCATAATAACATGGATCTTCCTGCTAGTGTTTTGTTTACACGTGCTTAGTTTGTCTAGGATACAGTGCTTAATTGATTGATAGTTGATGCTTTGTTTCACCATTTGTGTGCCTAGAAAAGTAGGTTTAAATCTCCCAAGTATTTTTCTGTCTATACATGCTTGGTTTGTCTTCTCATAATAACATGGATCTTCCTGCTAGTGTTTTGTTTACACGTGCTTAGTTTGTCTAGGATACAATGCTTAATTGATTGATAGTTGATGCTCTGTTTCACCATTTGTGTGCCTAGAAAAGTAGGTTTAATTTAAATCTCCCAAGTATTTTTCTGTCTATACATGCTTGGTTTGTCTAGGGTACAATGTTTAATTGATTGATAGTTGATGATCTACTGTCCTTTTTGTCTGCCTAGCAGTTGTGCCTAAAGCTGCAAGGTGACTTTAGCTGAAGCTTTGATACGTTTTTCTAGTGTGGCTCAAAATCAATTGACATTGTTTTTTAGAGTATACTAAATGTTCACATTTGCTTGTTTTGTTTCGTACACCTGTGGCTCTTACATTTCGGCATGCGGATTTCAGCTCCTCCTGCTGACGGTGTCTGGGACGCAGCTGCGGCTCCACCTCCAGCAGCAGCCCCCGGATGGGAACAAGGCGTGGCCCCCGTCACGACGTCGACCCCTACCTGGGAGTAATTAATAAAGAGTAAATGAGCATGGTGGATGGCTTTTACTAGTCATCAGCGGATCTTGTTGGTAGACACTTGCTGGAGTAGTTGCTTCGAACTTCTTTTTACGTGTTAGATGAGGTAAAAAAACAATTTTGTGTTATTGACTCTGCTGTGAGCGAGTGAACCTTGCGCATTTTCGTTATCTCAAATGGATAGATCTGTTTTACGCTTGTTTTGTGAACTGTAATAGTTGTTCGTTTCGGCAAGTGTCTCGCCTGGCAGCCGGTTTTGCGCACTCTGATTCTTTCTAGCAGTGGCAGTGGCAATGAAGTGATATCGCCACCGTCCTCGGTGCCGATGAGGATGCCCTTGAGCAGGATGGGCAGCCATTCCACGTTCTGCAACCAACCACACGAACCATCAACCACCGCGTAATTGCCCAGCCGTTCGGCAAGACTACTGCGCCCAGCCATGGGCCATCGGTGCATTGATTCAAGGCCGCAGCAGGCAGCCAAGGTCAGTGTTCTAAATTCTAATGGCAGGATGACACACTGCTCTAATGGCAGCATGTTGTCTATTATATGCTCTCGTCAGTACCTGCTGCGGCGACCTGTTGGTGCATGTTTCTGTTTGTACTGCGCATGGCGGAGCACGCACATGCTAGGGCATTGAAGGTCCAAATATATATATATATATATATACTATATGTATTTAGAGCCCTGGGCTCTATTTAGCTAGAGGAAGCCCCAGCCAAATATGAACGCACGTGCATTTCACAGCCGACTGACCTTTCGGTTTCCATATAAATACCTACGTGATCCCGCGATTAGCTCCTTTGCTCCCGGCTCAGTTTCCATAACCGCAAAACCCCAACCCCCGCACGACTCCAGGAATCTCCGGCGATTCTTCCATCCCGGCGTCTCCGCTCCCCTTTCCGACGACTCTTCCAACCCCTCGCCGCTCGCTGTCGATCCAGTCGCAAGCGGCATTTGAGCGGCGCGCCCTCGGTTTCCACAATCGTCGCTCCAATATTCGTGCCGCTGCGTCCGGCGACCGGCGAAAACCGTACCTTCTTCGGCGACGGTTCTGCTCCTTCGCTCTCCGCCGACCCGACTGCTTCCACGTTCTCCGCCATCCTCAACACTCGCCGCCGCCAACTGGTACCGCTCCAATCGGTGTGTTCTTCCCAACCCTAGCTCGCGCGCATTTCATTGGATCGAGTTTACCGTCAACAAACTAGTTGTTTTTTGTTCATTTTGCATTGTGTGGATTACGGCTAGGGTTGACATTAGTTATGCAGTTGATGTATTACATTTACGCACATTTACACAGTTGGTTACGCACACTTACACGGTCGGTTACGCTCATGTACACAGTTGGTTATGCACAGTAGGTTACATGTTTATGCACATTAGTTAAATTTTTTTGCATCATATTATGTTCAATTGGTAATTGGGTGGTCATCTAGTTGTTTTTGTGACTGCATACAATTATTTATTCCATTATTGTTATAGTTAATACATTGTGTGACAGCATGTATTGTTTTATTGGATCATATCCAGTTTTTTATTATTTTAAAACAGACATTATTTATTAAACCAGTTCACAGTTAATACAGATTGTTTATAGCAATTTTTGTTTTGCTCAAACATATCAGGTTGCAGGCAAATTGTGTTTTATGTTTGCAACTGTATGCAATGGTATGTAACATATTCAGATTTTTTATGAACGTATAACAGCACAGAACATATATGCTAATGTGTTTCATGTATGCATCTGTATGCAACATATTCAGTTTGTTATGCTGGTATATCAGTTCAGAATATGTATGCATCTGTGTATAGTAAATGATCAGCCAACTAGTTGTTTTTCATAGAGTATATGTTTTATATAAAATTTCATTTCTGTTTAGTGCATACATTTATGTATTTTCAGATGATTACAGCTAATACATTATTTTGGTTACAGCAAGGTTTGTTATTCACTTTTTTTTTGAACAGTTCAGTACATGTTTTATTGAATCATATACAGTTTTGTATTATTACAAAACAGACATTATTTATTACACTAGGTCACAGACAATACAGTTTGGTTATAGCAAGTTTTGTTTTGCTCAAACATATTCAGATTTTTTATGCAAATGTGTTTAGTAAATGAGCAGTCAACTAGTTGTTATTCGTAGAGTATATTTTTTATTTAAAATTTCATATCTGTTTAGTGCATACATCAATGTGTTTCAGAGCATTACAGCTAACACATTATTTGGTCACAGCAAGGGTTGTTTTTATTGAAACATATTTAGTTTTCCTAATAATTGAAACAGTTCAGTATGTGTATGCAAATGTAAATAGAGAACAGTATATTCAGATGTTTTAGGTTTGGTATTTAAAACAATTAGGTTAATTGATTCAATCATACCACACCATAAATACATTTGCATATATAACCTTTTATTTTTTACAACATTGTATATCATGTATGCAGCTTTTAATTTAAAAAAATGAAGCAAGTCGACCGTCCTCCAAATAACCCCAAGCGTATAACAATCCAGTCAAGCCAGGAGTGCTTCAGTGTAGACATTCCATCTGCAGAACATCCTAATCCATGTCCAGAAGTTGAAAATCCTTCAAATGCTGACAGTCAAAATGTGACCAACGAAACAGTTCAGATTGATTCTGATGAAGATGACTTCATGCCAGCTATGAAGAAGCGCAATGTTTCTGAAAGCCACACAAGAGTGTTAAGAAAAGTCGTGACAAAGAGGGTCAAACATGAGGAGCTACCCCGACAGGTTAATGTTATGCATACCCAACAAACAATTTCATATTTGTAATGTTCTGATTATTTTTTTCATAATAACAAAATTATTTCATGTTGTATATTGTTTAACAGAAGCTTAATGTGAGGTGCAACCCTCAAGATGTCATTGCAAGCATTAACATTTTGAATGAAAGACAACGTGAGGCTATAAGACGTAAAGGCTTCTCTTCCATTCTTGATATGACAGTAGATGCGCTGTGCAGTAGATCACACCTCCAATGGTTGATGGACAAGCTAGACCCCAAGGATATGACAATACGTCCTGGTCCAGGAAAGGAACTCAAGATCACAAAGGATATTGTTCATCTTATTCTTGGCGTGCCAAATCATGGAGGTGGTAAACCTTTGGGTATTGATGAAGCAGTTGCAGCAAGCAACTTGAGGGCAGAGCTTGGTGTGGCCAAAGATGAGTTCAATGTGGCATTTCTACAGGATCGATTAAGGAAAGGCGAGGATGATGACTTGTCAATCAGATGTTTCTTCCTGATTCTATTCAACCGTTTGCTGTTTCCAACTGCTAGCTGGGGCATCACATATCATGAGGTGCTTCTCACAGAAGAAATGCACCGTTTCCATGAGATCGACTGGTGCCAGTTGATTTTTAATGATCTATGTGAAGCTGCCAAGAAGTGGCACAACCGGATCACCACAAATGTCTCCGTGACTATATATGGATGCTCCATTGTTGTCCTTGTAAGTATAGTGTTTTTCCGTATGCACATTTATTTCATTATTGGTTCCTAACTTTTGGTAGTTATGTAACATGTTTTACGATGTTGGTTATGTCTACTTACATTGCTATTGAACATTGCAATTCTTTTTAATGTAGTTGTACTACTTGGATCACCTGCATACAGCCGCTGCCCCCCATAATAAGAGTGGCACACCTCGCATCAAATTTTTTGATAAGAATAGCATAAAAGCTTTGACCAAAGCTGACAAGAGGAAGGTTCGCCATGGGGCTGAATCTTTCGGACACTGTGAAGTAAGTTATTCATATTTTCACAGTTGGTTATGCACAGTTACACAGTTGGTTACTCACAGTCACTAGAATTTTATTTATAGTTCCGAAGCTCGACGGAGACATGCTATGCAGTGGGACATAAGATCGATCGCCAATCTGAGGCAAGTTTATGATGTATTATATCCATTGTTTATGATTATTTATTGAACAAATAGAATACGAAGGTGGACATGGATTCTTACTATTTTTTGCTGAACAACCAGCCGGAGTGCAGGACCAATATTTTTGATGCACCGCGCCCTGGCCCCATGCCTCGGCCAACTTTTAACATCAAACTTCCATCTATCAAAGAGATGATGTCAAGTAAGATCAACGATCTCCCACATCGTCATCGATCTAAATTCACAGATATTCTTGCTGCATATGACTTGGAGGTTGACAAGTCATGCGTAGCCATAAAAGACAGCATCGACAAAATTATTGTCAAGCAATATGACATAGCAGACAAGTTTATAGAATTGATAGACGAGGTACTACGTGCCGAGTCTGAAAATTTGGAAAACGAGACGGATGAGCCACAGCAACCGGGGAATTCGGCTGATTCAGCAGGTATTCCTTATTCAGAACATTTTATCTTTTGACATGTGCATACGTTTTTTGTTATAAGTACAGTTAACAGCTTATGTTTTTGTCAAGTATACTCAGCAACATTTGATTTATAATTCAAATTTTGACATATATTATTTTCAATATAATTGTGTACAAGGACACACAGTTGATGCCACAAAGCCCAAACCCGATATGCCATCCCAAGCTTCGCAGCTTGAGACCCAACTGGGTGCTACTCAGTTTGAAGAAATTCACGAAAGACAACAGCATATCCGTACAGTCCTTGAGACCTTTCCCGACGAATCGGATGTGGTTTCAGATCAACAGGTAATTTGTCCAATGACAATACTATTTTTACCCATTATACGTACATGTATGCACACTTCTTTTCAGCAGTATACGAACCACACTTTTTTTGTCAACAGGATTTCTGTTTTGATGTTCGAAACATAAGTTTGAGGAACACAAATATCACACCTCAAACCACATCAGCTTGCACCTGCTTGCCCAAATTTGACGTGACACCGGAAAAAAATGTTTGTTAGCAGTCCATGTCCCATGTTATAATTACATTTTACTATACATACAACACAGTTATACTAATTATATATCTTTGTGTAGAGAGGTGCAATGGCAACAGAGGAAATGGAACAAAATGACAGTGGGCCAGTTTTTGACCAGACCCCAACTCCTCATGTCAGTATGATAACATGCATATTACATAATGCTTTTTATGATATTAAACTGATTTTTTTAATGTTCAACCACTTACAACCATGTTGCATTTCAGGTTGATACACTCAAAGGTACTACAAACTCTGGATCTGATCCACCACTTACAGAGCAAGAGTGTATCCGTTCTCTGTGGGATTTAATTTGTTCCAAGGACATTGACCAAAGCAGGTACATGTAACCCAAATTACGAATAACGTATTTATAAGTTGGTTCATTTATGAAATAAGAATCTATACCTTTGTTCATCATACAGGGTAGTTATTGATTACGGTGATTACAGTGCAAACTGTATGGATATTTATGAATCTTTCGCGGAGGGTAAATGTCTTGAGGATGTCTTCATGCAGTGTTTCATAGAGTGTGTTCGTGATGATTCTAAAAATCATCGTCGAACTCTGACATCTAACAGATTAATACTTGATGTCAACGTTGGGGTAGGTTCTTCTTCACAGTTATTGTAACTATACACATAATATACTTACACACTCTATTTTTTTATAGGCTCTGTTAAATTTTGAAGAACAGGAACGTCACAGCAAGAATCCTCTGCCGTTTGATCAAAATGTCCTACAGAATTGCTTGCACAACACATTGCCTGCTTTTGTGAATCTGGATAAATGCAAGTCGGTAAGTCCCATTAACATTTTGTTCACAGTTTCATCAGCTCATTAACTGTACATTTTAATTATCATGACTTTACAACAGCAACATGTAACCTATATTTACTTTTCTCATCAACAGATAATGGTACCTATGCTTAGCAGGGGTCACTGGACACTGTATGTGATCAATCTACACCACCGGGTTATACACATTTTAGATTCGAATCCCTATGGTATACAACTTGGTGGCACCGAATGGAAGGACTATCATTATGATCCAATTTATTTAGGTGGCAGGAAATTCCCATGGGCTAGGGTGATAATGAGTAGGCTGAGCAAAGCGTTACAACACGTTTGCCCCAACGCAGAATTTCCTAAGTTTGGTAATTTTCCATTGGATATGCCACCTAACTGCCCAACAATGAGGACAGGGTCAAATGACTGTGGATTTTTTGTGATGAGTTACATGAAATCTTATGATCACAATGCAGGTGTCATATCTTCTTTCAATCAACCAGTAAGTGTCTGTGCTAACTGTTTCTATAATCCGGTTGACATCAGTTGTTCATGTTAGCTATAGACGTGTCTAATGCAAGCTATGCTTTTATTGCAGGACAATTCCCGAGACCTACGTGCTCATGCCCTTCATCAACTCACATTCCATAGCATCAACAAGGCGTTGCCACTTCCATTAGATATCCAGAGATTTATGTTTGCGCGCAATTAGTGAACTATGTCAGATCGAAGCAATTGTGGGCAATGTACCGTACTGTGGTATTTTGGCCATTTTGTTCAGTTAACAATTGTAGGAAGCTTCCTTATATGTGCTGTTTTCAGAACAATTGTCATGCTACTTTGTGTTAGGGGTGTTACCCAGGTTATTTCTGTGAACTTTTAGTTGGCTGGATACTTATGGTTATGTCGCGAACATGTGAACATCAGATGTTTTCACTTCTGTGTGCTTTAAATATGATCTGTTTTTATGTTCTGAAGATGTTATATGTATACCTCATTCCTTAATATTACCATCTGTTTATATGCGAGTATCATCCAGGCCATATACGATGTTTCCTACTTCAAATTATGCAACATTAGTAAGCAATATACGCTCTATTTATCAGATTTCAACAACTTTATATTTTAGATTATTCATATCAGATACAACAGACTACTCGCGCGCCTGACTCACTGCTGTCGTTTATCAACAGTACTGGTATATAGTTTACAAATTATACGATCATCCCACAAGTTATATACGATGTTTTGTATTTCCAGTTACGCAACATTATTAAGCAATATACGCACCATTTATTAGATTTCAATATCCACCTCTATATAAATCAGTTGTCAAACAAGCAAGGTTTATTGTAAAAACATTCTAATCACTGTCTGACTCATACAACATTCTAATCACTGTCTGACTCACTACTATCGAACTCATTTGCGTGTTTTTTATATGTTGTTGTCTCATTCCAATCAGGAGCTTTACTGCCACCTTTGTTCCTAGATCCTGGAGGTCGTCCTCTCTTACGTCCAGCAAGGCTTGCCAGCCTCTGTCTATTTTCCTCCATTGACAAACATGTCCTACTGTTGTGACCATCAGCAATTCCACACTTCTGACATTTCCTGGTCATTTTCTTTGTACCTTTTGCTCCCAATTTAATAACCCTTTCTTCACTCGCCTTTATTGTTCTTCCTTTGGGTCTTGAGTTATTTGGTCTTGCCATGCTTATCCCATCAACTGCAAATTCCAGTTTCTGCAATTCAAAAGTAAATACTTCTCAGCATATAATATTATGTAGACCAACATACAGTATTTATACCATTATTACCTTTCTGGCATTATCATTTTGTTCACTGACACCACTAACATTCATTATTGCGTGATCATGCAAATTAACCTGTAATTGACAACTCATTTTGTTAAGCTCAATCATAACCCAATAACTCAAACGTATAAATCATGTATATGTATAACTGCAAATCAGTAAAGTTGTTAAAGATATTACCTCTTCTAATGGACGTACTGGTATATGTATTTGATCATTGGTCACACCTTGTTCAAGTATAATAGATACGTCTTGAATTTCCTGAAAATTTGGATGAAAGATCATTATACATCATTTACAAATAAACATTAACAACAGTACGATTCAAACCTTGTTATTCCTTTCGTCAAATTCATCATCCTTTTCGTTGTCTCTATTGGCTTCATCATCGTCCTGAGATTTTATTGTTTCACACCTCATCAATATAATATGATTAATAATATGTTACAACATACATATTAAAACATTACATACCTGTATACCATCTCCTCCACTAGTTCCACAAGTTTCCTCAACGTCTATATCTGTTTCCAAACGCGAAAGTACTTCGAGAAGCTCATCCATTACTGTTAGGGCTTTATCATTTCCTGCTTTGGATAAACTAGCATGATGCACTACTTTCATTGCCTTTTTAAGCAATATCTTCTGTCTATATGATTTAGTTTCTCCATCCTTCCCCTTCAAATTCCTATCATCTCTTGAAAACGGAACATCTTGCCTTGCATAGGTGGTGTATCTTTGTAAAATATATTCTTTCGGTATCCGTTCAATCTGAAGATGCATAAACGCGCGTAGTACATGTACACAGAATAGCCCTATAAAACAATAATGATCTTAAGATTTTGTTCATATGTTTTCAATGTATATATTTACTTTTTAGTACTCCATACCTGTATGTTCCCAATGTTTGCATTCACAAGCATACTTTCCTGCATCTTCATCAGCTGTGACTTTGAATTGGTGCTGTCCCCAAACAATTTTATTCGATCTAGTTGTATGTTGCACTACCCAATCATTTGCACCCCCTTCTTCGTCGTGCATTATCTTGAATGCGGTTGCATATTTCAAAGATTCCTGGAATCTACACATCACAGCCCTTGTGTATGCTCTTGCAACCCTTATCTCAAACATGTATAGCGTGTTCGTTTCCTTTTGACCCTGTGGCATATATAATGCAAATTAGTTTACACTTATATTAAAGTATCAATATACGACATAACAATTTTATCCTCACCATGCTTCCCACTGCTTCTTTTGACTCTTTCATCTTTCTACTGTGTAGAAGTTTCATCATTTGCTTGGCGAATTGATGAAGCGGAGTATTTGCATCAACATGTGCACTTTTGACAAGCCTGTTCATGCTTTCGCTACGCTGTGTAGACAACATTAGACCACAATAATGATTTTTAAAAAAAGCAGGCACCCAATCCTTACGTATTCCATACAGCTTATCCAGAGTACTGTTATTGTGCAGATCAAAATCTTCAAGTAGCATTGACCATGCAGTCTCAAACTCCAACTCAGTCAAAGGATGATGTATTATAGATTGAAACCGTGTCTTAAAGTCCATTTCCTCAAATCTTGCATACAACTCGTTTAGAAAAGGCATATACCTATTTTGCACATGCCATAGACATAAACGATGTATTGTGTGTGGGAAAACCCTCTTGAGGGCTACTGGCATTGCAGGATCTTGATCTGCAAACATATATGACACAATTGTACGAATCTTATTCCATGTTATATAAAGAAAATAATATCTAATTCAAGCCATAGTTGATGTATATACATTTAATTCATTATTATCAGTCGTACCTGTCAGCATCACTCGTGGCCCTTCGGTTCCCATGCATGTTTTGAAGGCGTTGAATACCCATTCAAATGTATCAACAGTTTCATCCCCCAACAATGCGAAAGCAAATATAGTGCAATGTAGGTGGTGATTTGAACCAACAAACATACCTAGTGGTTTTTCATACAGGTTAGTCTTATGTGTTGTGTCAAATGTAACCGCATCACCAAAATCAATGTAATCCCCTTGCTGGCTTGCATGTGACCAAAATATGCTTAAAATCTTGCCTTCTTTATCCAATTGGAAGTCAGAGAAAAATTGTGGATTATCCTTTTTGCAGGATGCAAAAAAGGATAGTAGCTTTGCCACATCATTTGCATTTCTTTCTCGTTGCTTTGCCTTTTTCCTGAAATTATTGTGAAAATTTAGCATTAGGCAGAAACAACAACCAGCATATATCATTTATGTATTTCAATCGGAACATATCATAAACTTACAGGTTATACATGTCCTGTGCTGTTACAGGCACACTCTCAGGACCACCGTGCATTTCTGATACATAATCTATAATACAATGTTGTGGGATTCGACTCTCTTGCATTGAACTTATGAACTCCATGTATTCAGGATCATGCGTCTTGTTGCATTGTAATTGATTCTTTTCGGTATCCTTTTTAAAAAATTCATGATTATGATCCAAGTGCAACAGATCAATACGCACTGATATAACTGTCTCTTTTGCATCATCATAAATTTTTTTAAGTTTCATACCGGCCTTGCATTGTGTCCGTTTCGAACTGGTACTACGTACCTTTGGGTTTGATATTCCCCTTACTGATCTTTTGCCTTCCATCGAGCAATTCAACCACTTACAATTTTTCCGTTCCCTATACTTTTTCAATGGAAATCCAACTTCATATGCATACCTACTATAAAATTTATATGCTTCATCCACCCCACTGAATGTCATACCAACTTTAGGTACTAATCTCGGATCAATTGTAACTTCCTGTGCAAAAAATATAAATTGTATCATCTATGGTACCCTACATATTTTTATGTTGTATGTAGATCATAACAATTTTCAGCCAAAAGTTTCACAGTGTATGCACAATATAAATACTGAATGTCACACCATCTCTAGCTGCCTTATACTGTATACAATTCAACGTAGAATACTGAAAATTCAAATCAGTTCAATATTACTTACATGTCTCTGCAGAATCACTGGTGTGTCCTGTTCATGATCACCAATAGTACGCATAGTATTAAGGTGCTGTCCTCCTTCAGTTACTGTCAGCCTTGATGCATCAAATATGGTCTGTTCATCAACCCCTGGGGCCCTCAAAGCTGCCGGTGGAGTAATTGCGTCTACAGCAGTAGCTGATTCTGTATGCGTAATTCCATCTGACGCTAACTGGTACCCTCCTTGTTCTTCTTCCTGCACCATTGTTACGATATCCAAGCATTGATTTTGTCTACGAACAGACGTCGGCGTCGCATACTCACTTATGGTCTTGTTTCCCCATGGCGCCGCCATCTTCCAGATCAAAATCGCCCTTCACCCAGCAGCGGACTATCAAATGATGCGTACTCTCCACTTTTCTGGAAGATTATGATTTTTTTCCCTGTACCAAGCGTATATCCAATAACGTGGACGCATATTTCACGGCGCATATCCATTACCCGCTTAATTTTAGGATCGTGGCCGCGCTGATCGTGGGCGATCTGATCGGGGGAGTAACAGTCATATATGCAATGTTATGAATACTTTTACGGTGTCGTAACTGTCTGTTTAAATGCGCTTCCCCCTTTTACGGGTTACACGTCACCGATCCACGTACGAACACGTGGCCCACGTTGGTTTACGCATTATTGTACAATCTATTATACTTGCATAACTGTACTGCATTAAAACGGGCCGCCTGGATCGATCCATTCGGTTCGACCACGTTCGGCTCGTCTGGCTGGGGCTCCGCGCACCTATATGAAGCCCAGGGCTTCCATTACCAAATATATATATATATATATATTTATGGCACGGATACCAGTTGCGTTGTAGGCCTGCAAGTCTGCAACGTACCGTACCTTCGACGACGAAGGATCCAACGCCTCGCGTAGTCGCGTGCCTGCCGCTCCAGTTACAAAGATGAGAGTGGTTTAGTCATTCGGAAACGAAAAAAAGAGGGCCCGACGCCCGCTATGAAGTATGAACAAAGCTTTTGTACCTCTGAACTACGTACTCCTATGGAGCGAATGTTTCAGTCACAGTGCTAAGATCGCTGTCGAACAACATGTCATCCCGCATGAGCAACCAGCTCAGGAACACCGTTCGTGCACTGAAACACAAATAGAAGAGGAAGGATTTTCCTGTTTCTTTTTGCAACATTGTGATGTTCGAGCTATTGAGATTCTCTACATAAAATGATAACGGTTGACGCCCTGGATGTCGCCCCATCCTCCCCCAACCCTACCCCCTCTCCTTCCAAACCCTAGCCGCACCGCCTCCCGCGCCACCGTCGCCAACTTTGCAACAACCTCCAAATCCGCCGCGGCCGCTAACCCTGCCACCGTCGCCACCAGCAAACCCTCTGCCCACTTCAACCTCACCGCTCCCATCCATCACAACATCCGCGCAAAAAGCCGCCACACTCCCACGACCCCTCTTAACGCTCCCACTTAGGGATGACAATGGAAAATTTTCCGTTGGAGAATAACTCCACATACTCGTTCCCGCGTTGAAAACATTTCCTTGCAGGAATCCCCACGAACGCTTGCGTTGGAAATTTCTTCCCTATCATCGTTCCCTGCGGCGATAAATCCCTGACGGGAACCCCCGTCCCCATTTAAATTATAATTCAGACCTACATCTATTGTTATTAATGCAAAATATTTTCACTTACACATATTGTTAGATGTAAGAAATCATTATATGTACATTAAAATTAACACATGTGTACAATGATTAATCTCTTGACAAAGCAATTATTTATTTTATTATTAACTAGTACACGAAAACATCGTCATGTGTAGATTCAACGGGTCCCCGCACAAAACAGGGATGGGGAATGCTTCCTCGACCCTATCCCCGAATTTTCCCCGTTTATATCCCCATGGGGGAAGAAATTTCCCCATTCCCATCCCCTAATGGAGGAATTCCCCGCGGGGAATCAAGGATCAGAGCCCATTGCCATCTCTACTCCCTCCTCCTCCCTCTTCCCGAGTGGCCATCGTCCTCCTCTCCAAGGCCGCGTTTATGTACATATGCATGGTTTAGGGTTTTACACACACATATGTATATGTATATGTATGTATATGTATATATATTTATATGTGTGTATATATGTATATGTTCTTGATTAAATTATTGGATATGTGTGTATATATGTATATATATTTATAGATATATCTTTAATCGATTTTTTTGTTCTGTTATTCTAAAAAGGTTTGGACTAAATGAGTGACTAAATGGTTATAACACTCGTAACATAATATGTGTGGAATTGTGTCTAACACAGTATGCGAGACAAAAAATTGCTACCAACACTATCCATGTCTGTCTAGATCTGTATTCGATACACGGCTATCCGTATTTGCATCAAGAATATCCGTATTTATATTTGTATTCGAAGATATTCATATTCGAATCAAAACAAAAATATGAAAACAAATATGATTTTTGTAATATTCGTACGTATTCGATCTGATTACATGTAGATAATATTCTTTATGTGCCTAGCGCTTAGAACAATCTGCTTGTCTCTGTCTATCGTCTTGCCTCCAATTCATCAGCAGCACCGGTACGGCCCCCTGCACCGCGTTAACCACCTGTAGTGCAGCGCAGGACACCCCGACCCGGGCCCCCGCGGTCCTTTGTCAGTCTACGGCCGCTACCGCCGTCCGCCGCAGGTCGCAATAGCAGCACGCCCCGACTGCGTCCCACCCCACCCACATGGAGCGGTTGGGTCAGGAGGATAAATGCGGTCGGCCGGGCGGCAGCCAGTTACTTGTTCGCCGAGGGCCGAGCTGGTACGGTGGCCGCCACCGCTGACTGCGCGCAGGACGCCGTGGTTGAACACGATCACGCCGGACGCCCCCGCCTCCACGACCTTCCGCGCTGCCCACCGCCGCGGCCGCCGGTCATTAGAGTGCATTATCGGCATCGGCGGTGACGATGCCCTTTGAGCAGGATCCCCGCGCAGGCAGGCGATGGCCGGCTTGAGCCACTCCACGTCCTGCACTCCACGCACAAATTCAGCAAAACAACACAGCATCAACGCACTGCTAGCCGTCTAGTAAGTGCCAGCAAGATGGCCCGTCACGGCATGGTGGACTGGACCGTACAGTGATCCAAAGCCACAGTAGCCAAGTACGGCGACGCATGCAATTCAAGGATCACAGCCTCACATGAGAAAGTTGCCAGTGCGTAGGCCACCACCGGTCCCTATACCAACATGTGTCATACGGACAGGCTTTCAGTATCCAGTGTCAGTACAGCGCCATGTTGATGCGTCCATGCCCCCTATGCTTTGCCCAGTCCAGTGCCGTGGATGCCGGACCACTCATCTTTTATACCTACACTGTTTTTACTGTATATCTAGACAAAATGTATACCTAGGTATGTAGCTTAGAAAATTTTGGAACGGACGGAGTAGCAGAAAAAAATTTAACCTTCAGTGCTTGTTCGTTTTGCTCTCAATCCATATGGATTGAGTGAGATTAGATGAGTTTTAATCCCAAACAAGTCAAAATCTTTCATATTTTTTTTTCTAATCCCATCTAATCCATAGAGGATAGAAATAACCGAACAAGCCCTTAGGTGGTTTTGTAAAGAACATAATTTCACTGAACTTCAGGAGGTTTCAACAAAGATAGCAAGCACTGTACTTGTTTCTGATAGCAGCTTCGCGCCTGCCAAGCACAGGCCTGTCAACTGTCAAAGCAGCTGAATTGAACCCTAAACTCTCATACTATCTTCAGTGGACACAGTAAAATAGGAAACATGAAATTGTAGATAACATTGTTTACAGATTGAAATTTTAAAACAGAGGATGAGATAGTGGACGGGACGAAGGATCAGCTGAAGATGGCCTCAACCCGCCATACCAATGTTGCTGAAACAGCTCTTCTCTTGCACACCTAAGGTACACAACGAAAGCTTCAGAAATCAGCTAGCAGCAGCACTAAGGGCTAAGGTAAACATAACGGTTGTCCCACTGAATTCAAGAGAAAAAACCTCATACATGGCTACATGAGTGAATTGAAGAAGGAACAGTGAGCTGCAGCGCCATACGGCCCAGTATACCTCTAGGCTATAGGGACTTGGAGGAGGAAGGACTGCAATCAAGGACGGTAGAAAGATGAGTGGAGCTGTGGAAGGCAGCAGGTTCAGAGGTCAGTGCCTGCCTCCCAGGTGTGATGTCGGAAACTCAGTGCTGGCCACATCCTGATCCTGGAATCAAAATTGGCAATAATGATCCATCTACCACTCCTTACCCTTTTCCCTAACAGTGAACTGAAATAATAACTCTCCTGCTTGCTCGTCTTTTTTTTTTGGTAGGTACCGTGCTTGGATGGTGGTAACATCACTCTCCAAGGATATGGTTTTGTTATGTGCAGGTTGTCTCAGTTCTGTTAGCTCCGAGTCATATTTTAGCTGAATAACCATCAATTTCATCTGACCAGGCTGTGTGTAATTATTTTTGAATTGGTGATCCAAATTTTGGATAAGAGACCGTGTTGGCAAGCGAAGCGGAGATCCGGATTAGGGTTTCATCGCGTCATCTTTATTACTCCTCTTGCCGCCGTCTAAGAACGACGTTCCGTAAACACTTCACAATCTTAGACGTTCCGTAAACACTTCACATTATAGTGAAAGTTTCGTCTGGCTGATGCCCTTGATTTTTTTCCCTTCCTGTTGAAGTGTTTTTTCATGTAAATCTATGTGTCATGCTCTGTGGTTTATTGGTCGATCTACTTCGTTTTGCCTGTCGATTCTGCTAACAATTATTTAAGCAACACGTAGTGTGTCAGTATATAAGAAACAACACAAGAAGGTATAAAAGTATGAATACATTTTGTTCGGCTGACAAGATTCCTGTGAAGCTAAAAGTGTAAGCGCAAGAAACTATAAATATATTTTTCGTATGCCTGCCTTACGATAGTAGACTTTAAGGCACATGTGTCCTTTGAACAGACGGATTTACGGAACTGCAGTGCATTTAAAACGCCGTGGTCGTCCTGTCCTCGTGCCTATATCATTGTGAAATCATCTTCATGGTCTGGGACTGCAGAGGACAACAGTGACTAGGCAGGTACTGTCTGCGGTCCAGCAAAAAAAAATGACATGCGAAAGAAACCAAACTTTGGTTTATTACTCTCTCTCTCTCTCTAGCTGAACTTGTACAGATGTAACAGATCTGAAGAAGCGGTGAAAATTCCTTCAGCGCCATTGATTTCTATACTCTTGTGTTTTGTGGAATGGAAGATTATATAGACTTCCTTCATTGTCGTCGGTTTGTAATTTGGGTTCATTATTATTGTCGCTTTGCCACGCATGAACGCCGTTAAATCTCACTTAGCAAGGAAAATGCAATGCAAACACCTTCTCTGTGCGTAGAAAACAAATGGGGGTCACATTTAACCATATATCTTGTCACCAGCCAATAGCTCAAACCTTAACCGAAGCAGCGCAAGCACCATTCAGCTGAAGCGGCCTTTACGGTGGTGTAGGTGCGGGCGACGGGGGCGGCACCAAACGACATGCGGACGGCGTCCAGCTTCTCCCGGAGTGCCGGACGATCTTGTACGTTACGGGCTTCTTCGTTGAAGGGGATTCAGGGTGATTGAGCTCTTGACTTCAGGCCTTAATGATGGGCAGTCAAATGGCTACATGTGACTCCAACAAATGCTATATAGATGGACACCATTGGATGTTCCCTTTAGCATTCAGTCTATTTGATTTAGATAATCACTGAAAGCATAGTCCAGCCCAGGCTCTGGCAATAGTAAGCTTATCTGTGTGGAGGCAACAATCGATCACATGCCCTCACGTATCATATAAATCATATCGCAACCCTGACAGCACGGTGGTCGGCCTCGGATATGGTCGCTTATTTATAAGTCACAGCAGGGCCCTGATCCGGTCGCCCTCGGTCTGGACGTGCGCCCTGGTGACCTCCGCGACGCTACGGCAGCCGCAGAGCGCCATGGCCAACTCCAGCTCCTTGTTCAGCATCTCGATCACGTGCCTCGCGCCGGCTTCCCCGCGCGCCGCCAGCCCGAAGAACACCGGCCTGCCCACCTGCAAACGCACGCCACGCGCTCATCCTCGTCACAACGTCCACGGCTCGGTTCCTCTCCCGAAACTGCCCGTACTACATGCCCACCAAGCCCTTGCTCGGCGATAGGAGTAGGAGAGGAGCTAGCGGCGTGCGTGCGTACGTACGTACCATGACTACCTTGGCGCCGAGCGCCAGCGCCTTCAACACGTCGGTGCCGCGCCGGACGCCGCCGTCCACCAGCACCGGCACAGCCCCCGCCACCGCCTTAACCACCTGCAACGCAACGCACGACACCCCGACCCCCGGCGGTCCTAGTCAGTTCACGGCCGCCGCACGTCGCAATAACAGCAGCACGGCCGACTGCATGCGTCCCGCACAGGGAGCGATCGGGTCGTCCGTTGCGTTTTGCATGTGTGGCCCTGCAGGCCAGGAGAATAAATGTGGCTGGCCGGCCGCCCGGCCGGCGGTCAGTTACCTTACCTCTTCGAGCGCCGAGATGGTGGCCGGCGCATAGTCCAGCTGCCGGGCGCCGTGGTTGGACACGATCACGCCGGCCGCCCCCGCCTCCACGGCCTTCCTCGCTGCTCGACGCCGCCACAGAGTCGTCACAGTTCAGTGAGACAAGACAGTGACCATACAGGTAACCAGTTCTCCGGTTCAGCACCAAGCATGCCAGTGATCCAACCGCTGGTAGAGTACATTTTGTGCTAGTTATTCATTACCGTCTTCCGCGGTGACGATGCCCTTGAGCAGGATCGGCAGGCTGGTGATGGACTTGAGCCACTCCACGTCCTGCACGCACAAATTCAGCAAAACAACACACCCTATCAGGCCATCACCAACCACTCGCCTGATTCCAAGAGAGTTGAAACCGGATTTTTCATTCTATTATCTAAAAATAATGCTGGCAACGAACGGCAGGTACAGTGATCCAAGGCCGCTGTATCCAAGGTTTTTTTTTTGAGAAACTACTGTAGCCAATACTGCGACGCATGCAATTCAAAGGCCAGTAACGTGTCCTTGGGACAGGATCGCAGGAGAGACGATGCCGGTAGGCCACCGTCGCTATACCAGCATGCTGTTATATTAAGTGCCATACGGCCGTTCAAAGAAAAGTCTTTCAGTATCCAGCATACAGCCCTGATGCCCGATGTTGATGCGTCCTTGCATATGCTTGCCCAGTACTGTGGATGCTGGACCACGTGCTATGTAATTCAAGATTCAAGAAAATTTATGGGACGGCTACCAGCTGCTCTGTGTTATCTACCTTCCATGACAATGATGGATCCAGCGTCTCCCGTGAGAATCGTTCCAGCTTGGAGCCGCCTTCCTAACAACAAGATCAAGATTGCAAGACGATAATGGTTCAGTTTTTCAGAAAGGAAAGAAGTTCATCCACTATTTTTTTTGGAGTTTTAAATGAGTGGTTTATCGAGCAAATGTTTCACTCACAGCATCGTCAAAGTCGTCTAATGACATTAAACCTTCAAGGTTTGACAGAGGTGGAGCAATCATCCTGCATGAACAATCAGCTCAGTTACAGAACATCTCAAGATAAAAGAAAAGGGGATTGTTTTTTTTGCAACATTCTGATGTTGAAGCTACGGCAATGCTCCACATAAATGTATCGACGATCTACGATATGGTATAAGATAGTAGCTTAAAATTTTAACCTTCAGTAGCAACGGGTTAGGAAACTGGAATTATGAATTTTGTAAATGAACATAATTTCCCTCAATTTTAGGAGATTTCATTAACGATACAAGCGCTGTACTTATTTCTGATATCAGCTTCACGCCTGCCAAGCACAGGCGTGTCAACTGTCAAAACAATTGCCCTGAATCCTAAACTTTCAGCCCGCCGTACCAATGTTGCCGAAACATCCCTTCTCTTGTACACCTAAGGTACACGATGAAAACTTCCAGAAATCAGGTAACACCAGAAAGTGGAATTTACTAAAAAAAATCAATGGCAAGGCATCATACATATAACTGATAAAAGCGAATAGCGTCGCAACTGGAGGCAACCTCCTCGATCCTGCAGCTTGATGAGAAGGAAAGCACCTGCATGACATATATGAACACGTGTAACAATCTACAGAGGGCCTAAAGTTGAGTACATCACCAGAAGACACCCCCTCAACACACACATAAAAATCAGAAAGTTACCATTATGGTGTTACATGCTGCGGCAGCTCTTGCTGTGGCCACCTCCCCTGAGATGAACATTTAAACAAGGGTTGTGGAGATAGATAGAAGGTTTTATCATTTAAAACTTGGATGAATTGATTTTGTACCTTCGGGATTGGCTAATTTGTGTGCCCCTGTAGGTGCGACAATTATTGGCGATGGCATATTATATCCTAATAAGCTTGTTGACATGTCTATCTTGCTCACATCTATAAGGACTCGTGGCCGTAACCTGTGTAATCCACAACAAAAAAGTAAGGACCCACTTCTTAATGAGGTTTAAAAGTATTGATGAGGCGAACAGTACAGAATTCTTCCATATGCTGCAATATTCTCCCTCAGTGTATATTCATCTTCTGCTCCTCCGTTGATATAATCATAGTGCATCTTTGGTAGTGCTTTCTTAGCAAGTTCTTGATATTCCCGGACATTAACTGGTAGATTATCCTCCATTCTGCTTCATTAAATTGTTAAAAAGGTCATTCATATGTTGCAAACATATCTATTACAGTCATAAATTAGGTTCAAAATTTTAGAAAAATAGCATACAAAATGTTCCTTTTTCAGTGCAGGCACTAAGTCATTTCAATTTGGAGTTTTGGACACATATAAAAAACTTTAGGATACTTAAATGCTTCAAAAATAACAACTAGAGTAATATAGTCATTTTACTTCTTGCCTTCTATTTGGAATGGAAGATTACCACTCTAGATTGTTCCTCAATTTTGGAATAGAAAATTACCACTTCACATTGTTCCTCAACTGTTCAAACTAGTCCAAAACTAGTAGATGCTAGAGTTAAGCAAAGTAGATTGACCTGAAGTTGTACAGTATATGTTTTCTCTAAGAGTTCCCAATAGATAAGCAGGAATATCTACATACTGGGTATCAGAAGAAGATTTAAGATAACCAAACATGTGTGGACAAACTACAATTTTTGGTATCCATCCACAGCCCTAGATTAAAGAAAATTACTGCTGCCTCGTCTTTGCCAACCATGCCCCCTCACAACCCTTTTAGAGCATGTTTGGGAGCAAGGGTATTGGAGGGGCGAAATCCCTTGCTATTCAAATTTGAATAGCAAGGAGATTTCAACCCCTTCAATCCCCTCCAATAACCTTTCTCCCAAACAATCCCTTAAGAAACACTGCTCCCTCCATTCCAAAATAGTTATCGTTTTAAGTTTGGACACGAGAATTTAGACGAAGTAAATAGGTGTGGTTCACAAAAACCGAGGAGAGAGATGGAAAGAAATAGAGATAGAGATATGTTGGTAAAAGAAAACGGTATATCAAAAGAAGAGAAAGATGCATTGGAAAGCAAGAATGATAACTATTTATGGACAAAATTTGAATCCTATAACATCAGATATTTGGGGACTGAGAGAGTAGGACATGT
Organism: Zea luxurians; assembly: GCA_029449295.1. Lineage (NCBI taxonomy): Eukaryota > Viridiplantae > Streptophyta > Magnoliopsida > Poales > Poaceae > Zea > Zea luxurians. Next base: position 176,868,909 of record JAOPSE010000004.1, on the reverse strand, counting down.
TCATTTAACCAAAACAATTGAGCCCTCCTAGAAATGCAAATGCAAGATAAAACCAAGCTACCAGATGTACACGGAATATAGCAATAAATACCATGTGACAAAACTAGCATCTACATATTGAAGTGAACTCAAAATTTGTGAATTAGTTTCGATGAAGCCAGCAGATTGTAGTATTGCAACTGAAAATTTCAACCATCAGATGGAAAAGGACATACTGTCTAATTGAACTACATATGTTTTCACTTCTCAGTGAAGACATTGGGTTCCAACTTGCAGTTTTAGGTGTAGTAGTTATGTACTGCAAATTAACTACTGCAGATCATACCTTTGTAGCGACTCTGGCTAGAGCAGACACAACAATGCACAAACAATAAAAGGCAGCAAAGTGGATTTCTACTCTTGGTCTGTAATCAGCAGTGAGCAATGAAGGTGAAACGAGAAATCTAAAATGATTCTGAAATCACTGTTCAGATTTAGTCTCGGTCCTACTCATCACGACTGAAACAGAACTGAATCTGTTCAGCTATCACACTTCATTCTTCAGAAGTGCGCTGGCATGCTAAATACATGTAAATGCATGATGCCCTTTGGTGTATTTATGTATACAACTCCTATGTCACGATCATACAGACTTTGTAAGAGAATATTCCAATTTTCAACAGAGATGTACCCCACATAAATGATAAGACGCACCCACAGCACTTATTCTTTCTGAACTCTGAATTAATCTCTTCTCTGTCTTAAAGGCGAGAAGACTGCTATAGCTGAAACCCATGTTGTTACTGAGGCTTCTAGACACCTTCTCTTCAAAAAATACTTAAGCTTTCAGATATATATATACATATCTAAGTTAGGACCAAACATACTGCTATCTTCTGCTGCAAAGGTTAAATAAACTGAGATAGTTAGAATACATGAGCATCTGCAGCACTAGAAAGCACAGGGAAGTCGAGATTGTCCTACTTGAGCGCTCGTCGTAACAAGTAGTCAGGTCTGAAGTGAAGTGACGCTTATTAGAAGGTCAACACAACTGAAAGATATTTTTCTGAAGAAAAACAACCGAACGAGTGCCCCACTGAATTCAAGACAACTGCCATATCTGGGTGAACGCCGGATATAGGCGCGGACTGTACAAAATTGACCGGCCCTCTAGTATGGCGATACCTTTTATTGCTTGCAGTTGGGCAGCATTCAAGATTTGTAGCAGCATCTAACATAATCATCTACCTAGGGTTCGGCGGAAATCAAGAAGATGCAAATAGGCTTTTGCTACATGATTGGAACCCAAAACCGAGAGGAAACTCATGCATGAGTGAAATGAAGAATGAACAGTGAGCCGCAGCCTCCATACCTCTATGGACTTGGGGGAGGAATGACTGCAATCAAGGACGGCAGAAAGATGAGTGGATGGCAGCAGCTTCACAGGTTATTCCTTTGCCTCCTCGCCCTCGGTGCGATGTGATGATGTCAGAAACTAAGGTAGAGGACAAAGCCAGTGCCGGCCGCAGCCTGATATTTGCACCTAGAGTCAAATTGACAGCAATGCTTCACCTACCACTCTTACCTTTTCCTTAACATGCCATTAAAATAATAAATCTCCCGCTTGTTCATCCAAAGTCCTCATTTTTTAGGTACCGAGCCTGGTTTTGTTGTGTCCAGGTACTCTGATTTTTTTAACTCTAAATCATGTTGCTGGGGTTGGGCAGATGAATTTCCTCGAACACCGAAGTCGCGAGAGTAAGCATAATTGGATTGGACTTTGACTATTGTATGATCTCAACATATGCTATATTGTCATCGATAGTGTTGGGAATTGGGCTGGTTTCGAGCCTATCGTGCTTCGGTTAAACGGCCTCGGGCCAAGAATGTCAAAAAAAAAAACTTTTGTTCATACCGTATCAGCCAGGGTAGAAACAACGCTCTAGTCCGATTCTAAAGCACGTCGTACCCACTAAGCCTAGCCCATACATTTAAACCATATAAAATCCAAATATTGCAACCAAATAAGGTCCATAGTTTACTAAATTAAAGATATTAAACAATGATAACATCATTTGACCATATAATATAAAGTATAAATATTACAACAATATAAATTATATATTTTACTAAATTAAAAAAATTAAATAATATGAGCTTTATTGGGCCATGCTGATCCAAGCTCGGTCCATGTGTGTGGGTCGTGTCGGGGGCTCGACGGGTCAGAATTTATGGCCCGACCTAGGCCCACCTTCAGACCGTACTAGCCTGGTTCATATTATTTCGTACCGAACCGTGTTTTGGGCTCATGTTTTTGGGTCGTGCTCGTGCTGGTCCAAAAAGCTCGACCCGTATTCCTAGCACTATTATGCAATGCTCGCGGTGTAACTTTCTTATGTGTGAACTGAATTATAGTGAATAACTAGTCGGTTACCCGTGCGTTGCGACGGGTCAAAACAATACCATATAAATTATCCACAAAAAATCTCAAGATTTTTTATTGGTTGTCTCCACTCTTCGCATAATATTTTTATGAACGCACGGGTATCATAGGCAGCAAATCAGAGACCCTCATCCCTCGCTTTCCCCACTTCCAAGGTTTCGTAGAGCAGGAGGGAAAGGGAAGAGACGGGCATATCTGTTCGTTGCCGGAGAAGGACACGACGAAGACCTGGGCATCTGGAGGCGATATAGATAGTATACCGCTAGATATAGAGAGAGAGCACGCAAACGGAGAAAGAAGCCCAGCCGGATCAGCTTCAAACCAAGAGGCACCTGCACCAGGCGTCAGTCCGAGAAGGGCGAGAGAATGCGAGTGTTTTCCCAGCCCTGGATCCGTCAGCTCCGTAGAATATGCCGACTACTGCCACGCTACGGGCCTTAGTTGTCCAATATCGCAGACCTAGACTCCTCATCGCTAAGATAACCTAAGCGTGGCAGGCGCCACCATGTCCTCCTCGATGACACGCACAGAGAAAGGCCAGGAGCATGACCGACTCGCCTCGTACCCGTGTCGACGAGCGGCGGTCGACTCATGGCTGCGGCCGTGGGTGAGGGCAGCAGGTTGGGGAGTAAGAACTGGGCGAAGGACGGGAAGACGAACGGGACGTCCGACGATGGCGAAAACGATGGTGCGTGCATGATGTGAAACATCCTCGTGGACGTGCAATAGCCACTGTGCGTGTCGGTGTCGGACGAATACGGGGAGGAGGCGTCTGCTCCTACGCCCTTTGCCGAGAATGAGGTGGCGCGGAGGTGGAGGTATGAGGAGAGAGAGAAAAGTAGAATGGCGAACGAGGTGGTGGCAACTGAAGCGAGGACCATCATTATCGTGCGGATGTATAGATGGCCAAATGGGTCATGTCTGGCGAGCCGGTCTGAGACACGACCCATTTAATAGTGTCTGGACCAACCCGGCACGAGCACCATGCGGTGCTTGGGCCATAGCCTCAGCCCGACATGATTATTTTTTTATTTTATAAAAAAGTCATATATATATAATGTATGTTTAATATTATAAACACTTTAGTATGTACTGGTTAGATAGTTTCACCCTGTGTCCTACACCCTTCTTTCATCATGGTGTTGATTCAAACCCCATCTCCTACACCGCCTTTTATCATATTCCACCTGCTGCACCGTTTTTTAATATTTTACACTGAGTTGATTTGGGAGAAATGTAGAGATTTTTTTTTAAAAAAAAATTGATGTAGGATGACCGTTGAAACTGATACTTTAAGTATAGTAGAGATAAATAATTCATGCATTATCTGACAATTATTCAGTATCCGTATGTATTTGACCAAATTAATGTCCTTATCCGTCACTACACCCGAATAAATATCTAGTCTCTCACTCTCTGTATCTGTTATTCTGTTTAATTTCTAATTATCTGCATCTTGTCCCAAATCCATTTAAATATATAAGGGTAGAACATCAGATGATCTAATCCATCTATATCTGTTTCTTGTTTCCACTCCTACTGCCGATTGCCTCTGGAAGCATTAACAAGGATCGTTTGTTAGAGACGGTCGATCGATCTGCCCGCCTCTAAAAACTCGAAAACGCTCAGGTCGTCTCCATCTCCAGTTTGCTATGGAAGTGCTCTATGTAGGAGTTGTCCTGGCACTTCTTACAACCAATCCAGGTATCCGGCCGCTTCGGAAGAATGTTGACGAGCACAGTATAATGCTAGGCTGATTACTCGTCGATCCTGCTCGTAAACATCAACTCAATTATCAGAGGGGTTCTCTTAGGCCTTATGCTCAGGATTCAGGAACAGTGGATATGAAGAAGAAAGAGGGAGGAGTTAAACATAGCCTGTCATACACGCCAAACAAATCAAAGTTCCAGTGCAGTGCATCATGCAACTCTCTGCTCTGTCTCTTTGATTGTTCTCTCATGCATGCACGCAAAGTTGCCAGCACCCAACGATGTATGGATGGATCATGGATGCACATACAAACTCTACAGAGGAGAGCCCCATGCATGCATGGATGGATGGGTATCGATCGACAGAACTTCTGCGCTCGAATTGACGACGCAACCCCCAATTATATGGCGGCCGGGCGCATCATCAATGGCGACGGTACCGTTGCATCGCAGCAGGAGCTAGCATGTGGCCTGCTGCTGGAGTCTGCTGCAATGGCAGGAGAGGATGTCGATGGATGGATCACCATTCATGCGAAGCAATTACTATGGCTGTGTGACAGATGCACTCCTCCCCTGTACGCTGCTTCTCGCAGAAAGCAAGGGGCACAGCCTTGTGCCCTCCCTCAGTACAAGCCCAAAGGCTTCGATCTCTTGCATATGGTTACTGTTGCCACCTCTCGAGCACCCTAGCGCATGCTTGGTCCATAAATGGGTGCACACACACTCTCGATCAATGCTGCTCGTGGAAACACGCAGGCTTAATGCTTTGTTAGGTATGTTATGTATCTATCTATGATCAAGAGTCAAGACAGGCAGGGTACAACATATACAGTGCACAATGCTTTTAATTTCTTTCTTTCTTTCTTTTGGAAGAATCGATTGTACTGCTAACTGCCATGATTCATTTGCTAATACGAATAGCAAATTATATACCAGCTATGTTATGTTCCTTCCCATCTTGCTTGACCACCACCACCATAGCCCATGTGAGTTGTGAACTTGTGATGATGGCATTTAGATACTGCTCCCCTTCGTCCGTCATGAAATATAAAGATATTTAAAGATTTAAAATTTTACATAGTAATTTTAAAATCTATATATCATTTTATAGTGAAGAGAAGGTTACATGTGTGATGTAACTCATCTGCATTTAGAAACGCTATGCGTATGACCAGATTAGTCCGACTGACGTACGACCAGCAGAAATCTACCATTGATTGAATGCGATCTTAAACTACCCATTTGCATTACCCTATGATGGTCTGTCCTAAAATTTGGAAGGCAGCAAACTAGCAATTACAAAATGCAAACTGTATCAGGGGAAGTCCTGTAGATTTGGTTGTAGTACTGTAACCTAAGGCCTACCGAGAAAACCTGCCCATAATCAAGTCTATCTTTGACTTTTCTCGCGTTCCAACAGTAGTAGTTTTTTTTGGGAATGATGGTTGACGTAACAGCGGCCGTATATATAATAAGGACTTCGGTTTTGGTTAGTTGTTCTTTCATTCCTTAATTAGAGCCAAGTCCTGCGGCTTAGGTTAGCGACATCACGACGTATATCATTATCACTCTTGAAGTACACTAAACCAAACAAAAATCATATTATCCATTATCCGAAAGAGAAACTCTTCCTATTTAATTTAGAGATGGTAACGGGTACAAATCCTGCAGGGTCGTCGTTTTGCAAACTCAAACCCGTGCCCGAGGTAAAATTTCTTAATAGTACTAAGAACTTCACTGCTAAATCGCTGTATAGGTTCGGAACTGACAGGGGTGTTAGAAAGAAACAGAGTGCTTAAAACTATTTGGAAGTGCAGGCTGCCGTTGAAGATTAAGATTTTTCTTATGGCAATTATATATAATAGGAAATTGTAGGCCACAACTGGTTTTTTTAAAGGGCTGGAATGGGAGTAGTCGTGTGCTCTTTGCATCTTGAGTCTATTGCCACATTTTCTTTCCGTTGCATTCTGTCGAAATTTCTTCGGAAATGCTGGAATCGTATTTTTTGAATGGGGTAATTCCCCTTCTGTGGAGGACTTGTTTTATAATCAAGAGAATTCATTAAGTTCTAGTGTTCTCAAAAAAGGAGCTTATTCCTGTTAGCGGGTATGGTTTGGGCCATTTAGAGGAGATTTTTGCAATCATGACACCGGGAAGAAGCGGCTTCAGACCTTCGGCACCGCGAACACGGCAATTGAAAAAATGACATTATAATTGCTCATGTTTTCAACATATAGCATTGGCCCAAGTTGATAGGGATTAGCGCTTGCTGAATTCCAATTGTGCCCCTCCGTCTGTCCTCTTCTTCCTCCGGCACGTTTCACTGCTGTTACCAGGGCGCTCTCCCTGCCGCCGCCGGCAGTAGGTCCAACTACAGTCGTTGTGGTTTTGAAAGAATATCATGCCAGAAATTGGCAAAACTTTTACTACAGTGGGCTATGAAATAGAAACACGGCAAGAAAATGGCACAGAAATATCATGCCAGAAATTCGATCGCATAATGAGAAATCATCATCGAAAGCAGACGCAGGAGAAACCAGATAGCCAGAAGTGACAAAGCAACATGCCAGCCTTTTGGTTTTATTTTTTTGCCATTTCACATCATCCCCTCTTCCATCCCAGTATGTTCATCCACCGTCCTCACCTTCCAAAGCACCGTCGCAAAATTATCATAACTAGGCTAAAATAAAGACATGCTAGAAAAAAGAAATACTAGTAAATAACAGCCACCACCACCACTACTCGTCACTTTGCCTCGAGAGCATTAAAGTAGAAGGAAATAATTGGGAAAAGAAAAAGGGTAAAAACAATTTGGAAAAAAAGGAGCAGGGCTGCAGTAAAATCTCCGACTTTTCGATCCAGCTGCGACAATACCCGCTTGTCTCGGCCTGCCGCCTACCCCCATTGCGATGGTGGGCCCATGCAGCGTTTCTTCGCGTCGCCGCCGTTAATCCAGTCGGTCTCCGAGGCAGAGCTGGTGCTGCGCTGGTGACTGAGCACCGTCACAGGTCGAGACATTTGGCATGCTGCAGACATGAGTGGGATTGATGGAGAAGAAAAACAGGAAACGCGCTGCAGTGAAGCGTGGCGGAGGAAAGGAGAAGACGGAGGGCACAATTGGAATTCAGCAAGCCCTAATCCCTATCAACTGGAGCCAATGCTATATGTTGAAAACGGGAACAATTATAATGTCATTTTTTCAATTGACGTCTTGGCGGTGCCGAATGTCCGAAGCCGCTTCTTGCCGGTGTCATGATTGCAAAAATCTCCATTTAGAGGTACCGTAACAAAATGCTAATGGAGAACGTTTTCCCTAACTGCACAACTATAATCTTGTATAATGTGATTTCTTACTTGCAGCATTGGGGAACGTTGGTAAAGGTAGAGGAGGTATCTGGCCTGGAAAAGACGGTGGAGTCCATGAAGATGTGGCTGCAGAAATTCAAGCCGAGGCGTGATGATGCAGTGTCGGATCAATATGGCTGTTATTTCAAAATCTGAGTGATATTTTGTTCTGTTGGTCGAGCCAGTTATTGCTGACAGTCAGGATGTTTTGTTTCCTCTTGTAAACTGGTAACCCCACTCCTGCGTAGGATTATGGTTGTTAAACTCTGTGACTTGATTTCTTAAAAGTTGAGTAAATCTTAATGCTTCGTTTGAATGTCAGTATTAGAGGCTGTGAAATTGAATTAGTTTCAATACCAAATCTGTCATGGTATTGAAATGAGATGTAATTCCAATTTTATTGTTTGAATGTCACTGAATTAGAATTTAGAATTGTGCGGTCTAATTCCATGCAATACAGAGGATGAATGCTCTGTATTGGGAGATAGTGTTTCTAGTTATAGTCCAATTTTAGAGAATTGAGTCTCTAATTTTAAATCTTAATTTCATGTGCAACAAAAAAAACAGAATTTTAGAAAACTAATTCTAATTCTCAATTCCACTCTCCAATATCTATATCCAAACTGATATAAAATTTCTTAGTTGTGAGTTAGTTAAGAAACTAGTGGAACTTCGAAAAAAATTATACTGTAAAAAGAGGGTTTCATATGATACTAAAAAAGGAAAAATGTGAAGCTCATACTTGCCGCTGAGAAACACAGAGACCGTGAATTATTGTTGGACGGACTAGGAGCAAACCGAGAGTTATTTGTCAAATCAAAGTAATAAATACATTAAAATTCTAAATAGTACGTCCATGAGACATCTCTGGTGTGTACTCTGGTGGATGTACATGCTCATCTGGTACGGTAGGCGGCCGGTAGGGACTTCGTTATGCTCTTATGCTGCACATGAAGAGTGTCAAACGTTGCACCTTTTGTACTTGAAACTCTCTTTACACTAGCAATTTAGTGATAAACAAATTGATTCTGACAATAATAAAAGAAACAACAACATATTTCACATATCTATAATCCACTAGCAGTTTATAAACTAGTGCTAATGATTGAATTAATACAAATATACACATGCTTACGGTAGGTCGGCGCTAGAATAACGCAATAGTAGATGAATCAGATCGACGTCCATGTAGAGGAAGCAGACCAGCGGTGAGCAGTCGTGACGACGCTTCCCAAAAACCTTATACGACCCCTACCCCGTGCAGGAACACGATTAGACGTAATCTTCGGAGATCTTGCTCTCGCAACCCTGATGGCACATCAGCAACGTGATAGGGAAGACGAAGGCATCACAACGATTTGGAACGAGGAGTCTATGTTCTATTCTGGAGACGATGTCTCACCACCATTATATGTACACGACGTGGCTAAGGTAAGTAATTGGTTGCGTGATCACATCACTAATATGATTGACCCATAATCAATTAAATCAATCATAATTAATGCGAGAATAATTGCTTGTTGAAATATACCAGCGCAATTTTCTCCATGCATACAAAAATATCGAGTACCAAAAGGTAGTCGTGCACCTGCAAGGGCGGAGGCAAGACATTGCCGGATCATTCACGCGCATTACGTGCGCCCGCGCCCATTGCCCGCGCCCTGCTCAGCCCGGCAAGGCGAGCGCACGCGTGTGTTCTCCCTTTTCTCCTACTCAATAGCTTCAACCAGGTGGAAATAGCTCAACTATTTAATATTTAGGCTAGGCCTGAATTCTCTAACATTCCCGGACTCGTGAAAATATCTAGTCATGAGGCACCCTCTCTACCGGTTGCGCCTTTTTCGTGCAGCGCCGCTCCCCTCTACAGCTCCGCCTTCGCCTTCTCCCCTGCATCCTTCTTTGGTGATGGTGGGAGATGATGTTTATCCTCCATTGCTGAGTGTTAACGCAGGGATCGACGCTGCTACAAGATGGGATGATAACGAGGCGGCCAAGGGTGATGCCTTCAATAGCTCTAGCTCCGAGTTCTCCTAGGATGGCTATGCACCCATTCAGTTAAGGTTTCACCTGTTCGCTTGGCTTTAATCCGTACCGGCTGGTTCTACATTATTTTACTATATGAATTGCAGGTGCAACAGTCCGAAAAGCTCTAGCTGGCTTCTATAGTATTTTGGGTCTTCCAAAAATGAGCCTCTTCACCTTCATCGACTCGCCTGTCGTTAGTCCATGTTGAGAATCTTGGGATGTCCCAATGTTCCTCTGTGCAGCGCTTGTGAGAGCACCTAGAGGGGGGGTGAATAGGTGATCCTGTGAAACTTAAAAGCTTAAGCCACAAAACTTGGTTAACCGTTAGCACAATAATTGCCAAGTGGCTAAAGAGGAATCCTCAACAAAACACAATAACCAACAAGGATCAATCACAGAGATGGCACGGTGGTTATCCCATGGTTCGGCCAAGACCAACGCTTGCCTACTCCACGTTGTGGCGTCCCAACGGACGAGGGTTGCAATCAACCCCTCTCAAGCGGTCCAAAGACCCACTTGAATACCACGGTGTTTTGTTTGCTTTACTCAATCCCGTTTGCGAGGAATCTCCACAAATTTGGAGCCTCTCGCCCTTACACTTGAAATTCACAAAGAACACGGAGCAAGGGAGGGATTAGCAACGCACTCAAGACAATAAATCACAGCAACACCACACACACAAGTCGCAACGAGAGCTCACAACACAACTCAATGAGTTCACCACTCAACTAGAGCTCTAATCGCTATTGCAAAGAATCAAAGGCGCGGAATCGATGTCTTGGTGCTTAGGAGTGCTTAGGAGATGCTTGGTGTTCTCCTCCATGCGCCTAGGGGTCCCTTTTATAGCCCCAAGGCAGCTAGGAGCCGTTGAGAGCAATCTTGGAAGGCTGATCTTGCCTTTTGTCGACTGGTGCACCGGAGAGTCCGGTGCACACCGGACACGTCCGGTGCCCGATTTCTTTCCATAAACAGCGCAGTCGACCGTTGGCAGCCTGGGAGCCGTTGGTGCACTTGACATGTCCGGTGCACACCGGACAGTCCGGTACCTTCTTCTAGCCGTTGGCTCGGCCACGTGTCCCGCGCAGATTGCGCGGCCGACCGTTGGCCCGGCCGACCGTTGGCCCGGCCGACCGTTGGCTCACCGGACAGTCCGGTGCACACCGGACAGTCCGGTGAATTTTAGCCGTACGCCGTTGATGGTTTCCCGAGAGCGACGAGTTCGCCTGTGAGCGGCCCACCGGACAGTCCGGTGCACACCGGACAGTCCGGTGAATTTTAGCCGTACACCGCCGTCGAAGTCCCGAGAACAGCCACTTTACCCAAGCCAGCCTGGCGCACCGGACACTGTCCGGTGCACCACCGGACAGTCCGGTGCTCCCAGACTGAGCATACTTTGGCTGCTCGAGCTATCTCTTCTCCATCTCGATTCTTTCTGTTTCCAGCACTTAGACACAATACATTAGTCCATAAAACAATGTACTAAGTCTAAGAAACATACCTTTATCCTTGATTTGTACTTTGTCCACCTTTTTACAATTAGGCACTTGTGTTGGACACTAAATCACCAAAATACTTAGAAATGGCCTAAGGGCACATTTCCCTTTCAGCTTGTCGCAGTAGCCCCTTTAAGGATTGTTCGGTTAGAGATGAATTGAAGGGGATTCAAACCACCTCAAACCCAACAAGCCTAAATGTGATTGGAGTTCCTCCTTAACATGATGGGTGCTATGATCTTCTGCTACGACTTGTTGGGGGAGCAAGACGCCCGCTGGGATTTTAGCTCGATTCTTCGTGAGGGTATTAAACTTGAAAGCATTTAGGCTCTAATTAGGTTTCACTAATTAATAATAACCTAAAATTATTATGACTAACATATGTTTTATAGAAGCAAAGTAAACTAGACCAAAATGATGAAAGATAATTATGCTTATATGATAGAAATCAATGATCAGTTTTTGAAAGATGACCAAGAATGTTAAAAATTAGCTAGCTATAAGTGTCAATATAATTGTTGGACACGTTTATTTTCCATTAAGCTATACTAATGGGACATAATAAAATAGATAGCCCGACCTAGGCATGTCTAATTAGGTGTGGTGATACATACTTATAAAAACCAGTACTAGGTGAATCAAAGAGAGTTCACAAAAAGTTTGAAACAAAACCAATTAAAAACATTGGAACAAATAAGTCCCGCCGTCGAAGTCCCGAGAACAGCCACTTTACCCAAGCCAGCCTGGCGCACCGGACAGTCCGGTGCACCACCGGACAGTCCGGTGCTCCCAGACTGAGCATACTTTGGCTACTCGAGCTATCTCTTCTCCATCTCGATTCTTTCTGTTTCCAGCACTTAGACACAATACATTAGTCCATAAAACAATGTACTAAGTCTGAGAAACATACCTTTATCCTTGATTTGTACTTTGTCCACCTTTTTACAATTAGGCACTTGTGTTGGACACTAAATCACCAAAATACTTAGAAATGGCCCAAGGGCACATTTCCCTTTCAATCTCCCCCTTTTTGGTGATTTATGCCAACACAACATAAAGCAAGTAAAACAAGTACAAAATCAATTCAACTAAGAGCTCAAATTGTTTTGATTCAAATTTGACATATATGGATCACTCTTTGCCACCACTTGGTTTGTTTTTGCAAATCAAACTCAAATTTCTATCTCTAAGTCAAACACACATGTTAAGACATAAAGAGAGTCATTCCAAGAGAAATTGATTCAAGATTTCAAAAACTCCCCTTTTTCCCATAATCAACACTTCTCCCCACAAGAAGCCAACTTTTGACAAGAGGGACAATAAAAGAGTTTTGACAAACCAAAAGCTCTAATCTACTATTTTCAAAATTTCTCAAGTGGTAGCTGATCCATCTATTGCTTTGGCCTTTATTTTCTCCCCCTTTGGCATCAAGCACCAAAACGGGATCAATCTTGGCCCTTTAACCCCATTGCCTCACCAAAATCATCAAAAGAGAACACAAAGGCAATAAGAGTATGAAGATGAACTTGGAAAGTTACTCTTTGCATCGGAGTGCAGTGGAAGTCTTGCATGGTCCAAGCCCACCTTTTCCCTTTCAATCCTCCTTGAAGACTAAAACAACCAAACTCAAGTACATGGTTAGTCTCAAAGGGTCAAGTTGTAGCACAGCTCCCCCTAAATATGTGCATCACTTGCAAAAAGGACTTGTGAGGTCTAGGGAGTGTTTGTACAACTTAAGCACCACAATAAGCAACAAAATGCAGAATGAACATGATCAAAGGCATAAACACATGTATGCTATAATTCAATCCAAGTTCCGTGAATCTAAGATATTGAGCTCACTACGCAGCCTGCAAAAGGTCTTCTCATCTAGAGGCTTGGTAAAGATATCGGCTAGCTGGTTCTCGGTGCTAACATGAAACACTTCGATATCCCCCTTTTGCTGGTGGTCTCTCAAAAAGTGATGCCGGATGTCAATGTGCTTTGTGCGGCTGTGCTCAACAGGATTTTCCGCTATTCGGATAGCACTCTCATTATCACATAGGAGTGGGACTTTGCTCAGATTGTAGCCAAAGTCCCGGAGGGTTTGCCTCATCCAAAGTAGTTGCGCGCAACACTGTCCTACGGCAACGTACTCGGCCTCAGCGGTGGATAGGGCAACGGAAGTTTGTTTCTTAGAGTTCCATGACACCAGGGACCTTCCTAAGAATTGGCATGTCCCCGATGTACTCTTCCTATCGACCTTACATCCAGCATAGTCGAAATCTGAGTACCCAATCAAGTCAAAGTTAGACCCCTTTGGATACCAGATCCCGAAGCAAGGCGTAGCGGCTAAATATCGAAGAATTCGCTTCACAGCCACTAAGTGACACTCCTTAGGATCGGATTGAAATCTAGCACACATGCATACGCTAAGCATAATATCCGATCTACTAGCACATAAATAAAGCAAAGAACCTATCATGGACCGGTATGCTTTTTGATCAACGGACTTACCTCCTTTGTTGAGGTCGGTGTGTCCGTCAGTTCCCATCGGCGTCTTTGCGGGCTTGGCATCCTTCATCCCAAACCGCTTTAGCAAGTCTTGCGTGTACTTCGTTTGGGAGATGAAAGTGCCGTCCTTGAGTTGCTTCACTTGGAACCCAAGGAAGTAGTTCAACTCGCCCATCATCGACATCTCGAATTTCTGCGTCATCACCCTGCTAAACTCTTCACAAGACTTTTGATTAGTAGAACCAAATATTATGTCATCGACATAAATTTGGCATACAAAAAGATCACCATCGCAAGTCTTAATAAAAAGAGTTGGATCGGCTTTCCCAACCTTGAAAGCATTAGCAATTAAAAAGTCTCTAAGGCATTCATACCATGCTCTTGGGGCTTGCTTAAGTCCATAGAGCGCCTTAGAGAGCTTACACATGTGGTCGGGGTACCGTCCATCCTCGAAGCCAGGGGGTTGCTCCACGTACACCTCCTCTTTGATCGGCCCGTTGAGGAAAGCGCTCTTCACATCCATTTGGTACAACCTGAAAGAATGGTGAGCGGCATATGCTAGCAAGATACGAATTGATTCTAGCCTAGCCACAGGAGCGAATGTCTCCTCAAAGTCCAAACCTGCGACTTGGGCATAACCTTTTGCCACAAGCCGAGCCTTGTTCCTTGTCACCACCCCGTGCTCGTCCTGTTTGTTGCGGAACACCCACTTGGTTCCCACAACATTTTGCTTGGGGCGAGGCACCAGTGTCCAAACTTCATTGCGCTTGAAATTGTTGAGTTCCTCCTGCATGGCCAACACCCAGTCCGGATCTAGCAAGACCTCTTCTACCCTGAAAGGCTCAATAGAAGAGACAAAAGAGTAATGCTCACAAAAATTTACTAATCTTGAACGAGTAGTTACTCCCTTGCTAATATCACCCAATATCTGGTCGACGGGATGATCCCTTTGGATCGTCGCTCGAACTTGGGTTGGAGGTGCCTGAGGTGCTTCTTCCTCTTCAATTTGAACATCATGTGCTCCCCCTTGATCATGCGCCTCCACTTGAGGTACCTGTTCGTCATCCTGGGTTGGGGGATGCACCATAGTTGAGGAAGACGGTTGATCTTGCTCCAAATGTTCCTGAGGCCGTACATCTCCAATCGCCATGGTGCGTATCGCGGCCGTTGGAACGTCTTCTTCATCTACATCATCAAGATCAACAACTTGCTCTCTTGGAGAGCCATTAGTCTCATCAAATACAACGTCGCTAGAGACTTCAACCAAACCCGATGATTTGTTGAAGACCCTATATGCCTTTGTATTTGAATCATAACCTAATAAAAACCCTTCTACGACTTTGGGAGCAAATTTGGAATTCCTACCCTTCTTCACTAGAATGTAGCATTTACTCCCAAATACACGAAAGTACGATACATTGGGTTTGTTACCAGTTAGCAGCTCATATGAAGTCTTCTTGAGAAGGCGGTGAAGGTAGACCCTGTTGATGGCGTGGCAAGCCGTGTTCACGGCTTCCGACCAAAAGCACTCGGGGGTCTTGAACTCTCCAAGCATAGTCCTCGCCATATCTATGACTGTCCTGTTCTTCCTCTCTACCACGCCATTTTGCTGAGGTGTGTAGGGAGCGGAGAACTCGTGCTTGATCCCCTCCTCCTCAAGGAACTCCTCCACTTGAAGATTCTTGAATTCGGACCCGTTGTCGCTCCTTATCTTCTTCACCTTGAGCTCAAACTCATTTTGAGCTCTCCTTAGGAAGCGCTTGAGGGTCCCTTGGGTTTCAGACTTATCCTGCAAAAAGAACACCCAAGTGAAGCGGGAAAAGTCATCAACAATAACTAGACCATACTTACTTCCTCCTATGCTCAGATAGGCGACGGGTCCGAAGAGGTCCATATGCAGCAGCTCCAGAGGTCTTGACGTGGTCATCACATTCTTGCTGTGATGAGCTCCCCCCACTTGTTTACCTGCTTGACAAGCTGCACAAGGTCTATCTTTTTCGAAATGAACATTGGTTAGACCTATTACGTGTTCTCCCTTTAGAAGCTTGTGGAGGTTCTTCATCCCCACATGTGCTAAGCGGCGATGCCACAACCAGCCCATGCAAGTCTTAGCCATTAAGCATGCATCTAGACCGGCCTCTTCTTTTGCAAAATCAACTAAGTAAAGTTTGCCGTCTAGTACACCCTTAAAAGCTAGTGAACCATCACATCTTCTAAAGACAGACACATCTACATTTGTAAATAAACAGTTATATCCCATATTACATAATTGACTAACAGATAGTAAATTATATCCAAGACTCTCCACTAAAAACACATTAGAGATAGAATGCTCATTTGATATTGCAATCTTGCCTAGACCTTTCACCTTGCCTTGGTTCCCATCACCGAAAATGATTGAATCTTGGGAATCCTTATTCTTGACGTAGGAGGTGAACATCTTCTTCTCCCCTGTCATATGGTTTGTGCATCCGCTGTCGATAATCCAGCTTGAACCCCCGGATGCATAAACCTGCAAGGCAAATTTAGGCTTGGGTCTTAGGTACCCAACTCTTGTTGGGTCCTACAAGGTTAGTCACAATTTCCTTAGGGACCCAAATGCAAGTTTTATCGCCCTTGCATTTTGCCCCTAATTTCCTAGCAACTATCTTCCTATCCTTTCTACAAATAGCAAAGGAAGCATTCAAAGCATGATAAATTGTAGAGGGACCATTCATAACTTTCCTAGGAGCATGAGCAAAATTCTTTCTAGGCACATGATGAATATTTTTCCTAGGCATATCTCTACAGTGCATATAGGAAGAACTAGAAGCATACATAGCATAAGAATCATAGGCATGCGAGTCAAAAGCATTACAATTCCTATGAGACTGTCTTCTATTATTGTACATAAAAGCATGGTTCTTTTTAGTACTACTTGCCATAGGGACCTTCCCTTTCTCCTTGGCGGAGATGGGAGCCTTATGGCTTGTTAAGTTCTTGGCTTCCCTCTTGAAGCCAAGTCCATCCTTAATTGAGGGGTGTCTACCAATCGTGTAGGCATCCCTTGCAAATTTTAGCTTATCGAAATCACTTTTGCTAGTCTTAAGTTGGACATTAAGACTAGCTACTTCATCATTTAATCTCGAAATTGAAACTAGGTGTCCATTACAGGCATCAATATCAAAGTCCTTACACCTAGTGCAAATCATAACATGTTCTATACAAGAATTAGATTTATTTGCTACTTCTAATTTAGCATTTAAATCATTGTTAACACTTTGTAAAGTAGAAATGGTTTCATGACACGTAGATAGTTCATAAGAGAGCATTTCATTTCTTTTAACTTCTAAAGCATAGGATTTTTGTGCCTCAACAAATTTGTCATGTTCATCATACAACAAATCCTCTTGCTTTTCTAAAAGCCTATCCTTTTCATTCAAGGCATCAATCAATTCATTGATTTTATCAATTTTATTTCTATCCAATCCCTTAAACAAGCTAGAGTAATCTATTTCCTCATCACTAGATTCGTCTTCACTTGAAGAAGCATAAATAGAGTCTCGAGTACATACCTTCTTCTCCCTTGCCATGAGGCATGTGTGACGCTCGTTGGGGAAGAGGGATGACTTGTTGAAGGCGGTGGCGGCGAGTCCTTCATTGTCGGAGTCGGATGAGGAGCAATCCGAGTCCCACTCCTTGCCAAGATGTGCCTCGCCCTTTGCCTTCTTATAGTTTTTCTTCTTCTCCCTCTTGTTCCCTTGATCCTGATCACTATCATTGTCGTTGATCACGATTCCCTTCCCCTTAGGATCCATCTCTTTGGGCGGTTAGTCCCTTTGTGAAGAGAACGGCTCTGATACCAATTGAGAGCACCTAGAGGGGGGGGGTGAATAGGTGATCCTGTGAAACTTAAAAACTTAAGCCACAAAACTTGGTTAACCGTTAGCACAATAATTGCCAAGTGGCTAAAGAGGAATCCTCAACAAAACACAATAACCAACAAGGATCAATCATAGAGATGGCACGGTGGTTATCCCGTGGTTCGGCCAAGACCAACGCTTGCCTACTCCACGTTGTGGCGTCCCAACGGACGAGGGTTGCAATCAACCCCTCTCAAGCGGTCCAAAGACCCACTTGAATACCACGGTGTTTTGTTTGCTTTACTCAATCCCGTTTGCGAGGAATCTCCACAAATTTGGAGCCTCTCGCCCTTACACTTGAAATTCACAAAGAACACGGAGCAAGGGAGGGATTAGCAACACACTCAAGAAAATAAATCACAGCAACACCACACACACAAGTCGCAACGAGAGCTCACAACACAACTCAATGAGTTCACTACTCAACTAGAGCTCTAATCGCTATTGCAAAGAATCAAAGGCGCGGAATCGATGTCTTGGTGCTTAGGAGTGCTTAGGAGATGCTTGGTGTTCTCCTCCATGCGCCTAGGGGTCCCTTTTATAGCCCCAAGGCAGCTAGAAGCCGTTGAGAGCAATCTTGGAAGGCTGATCTTGCCTTCTGTCGACTGGCGCACCGGACAGTCCGGTGCACACCGGACACGTCCGGTGCCCGATTTCTTTCCATAAACAGCGCAGTCGACCGTTGGCAGCCTGGGAGCCGTTGGTGCACTTGACATGTCCGGTGCACACCGGACAGTCCGGTGCCTTCTTCTAGCCGTTGGCTCGGCCACGTGTCCCGCGCAGATTGCGCGGCCGACCGTTGGCCCGGCCGACCGTCCGGTGAATTTTAGCCGTACGCCGTTGATGGTTTCCCGAGAGCGACGAGTTCGCCTGTGAGCGGCCCACCGGACAGTCCGGTGCACACCGGACAGTCCGGTGAATTTTAGCCGTACACCACCGTCGAAGTCCTGAGAACAGCCACTTTACCCAAGCCAGCCTGGCGCACCGGACACTGTCCGGTGCACCACCGGACAGTCCGGTGCTCCCAGACTAAGCATACTTTGGCTGCTCGAGCTATCTCTTCTCCATCTCGATTCTTTCTGTTTCCAGCACTTAGACACAATACATTAGTCCATAAAACAATGTACTAAGTCTGAGAAACATACCTTTATCCTTGATTTGTACTTTGTCCACCTTTTTACAATTAGGCACTTGTGTTGGACACTAAATCACCAAAATACTTAGAAATGGCCCAAGGGCACATTTCCCTTTCAGCTTGTCGCAGTAGCCCCTTTAAGGATTGTTCGGTTAGAGATGAATTGAAGGGGATTCAAACCACCTCAAACCCAACAAGCCTAAATGTGATTGGAGTTCCTCCTTAACATGATGGGTGCTATGATCTTCTGCTACGACTTGTTGGGGGAGCAAGACGCCCGCTGGGATTTTAGCTCGATTCTTCGTGAGGGTATCAAACTTGAAAGCATTTAGGCTCTAATTAGGTTTCACTAATTAATAATAACCTAAAATTATTATGACTAACATATGTTTTATAGAAGCAAAGTAAACTAGACCAAAATGATGAAAGATAATTATGCTTATATGATAGAAATCAATGATCAGTTTTTGAAAGATGACCAAGAATGTTAAAAATTAGCTAGCTATAAGTGTCAATATAATTGTTGGACATGTTTATTTTCCATTAAGCTATACTAATGGGACATAATAAAATAGATAGCCCGACCTAGGCATGTCTAATTAGGTGTGGTGATACATACTTATAAAAACCAGTACTAGGTGAATCAAAGAGAGTTCACAAAAAGTTTGAAACAAAACCAATTAAAAACATTGGAACAAATAAGTCCCGCCGTCGAAGTCCCGAGAACAGCCACTTTACCCAAGCCAGCCTGGCGCACCGGACACTGTCCGGTGCACCACCGGACAGTCCGGTGCTCCCAGACTGAGCATACTTTGGCTG
Source organism: Zea luxurians (assembly GCA_029449295.1). NCBI lineage: Eukaryota > Viridiplantae > Streptophyta > Magnoliopsida > Poales > Poaceae > Zea > Zea luxurians. Next base: position 176,849,566 of record JAOPSE010000004.1, on the reverse strand, counting down.
CTCGAGCTATCTCTTCTCCATCTCGATTCTTTCTGTTTCCAGCACTTAGACACAATACATTAGTCCATAAAACAATGTACTAAGTCTGAGAAACATACCTTTATCCTTGATTTGTACTTTGTCCACCTTTTTACAATTAGGCACTTGTGTTGGACACTAAATCACCAAAATACTTAGAAATGGCCCAAGGGCACATTTCCCTTTCAATCTCCCCCTTTTTGGTGATTTATGCCAACACAACATAAAGCAAGTAAAACAAGTACAAAATCAATTCAACTAAGAGCTCAAATTGTTTTGATTCAAATTTGACATATATGGATCACTCTTTGCCACCACTTGGTTTGTTTTTGCAAATCAAACTCAAATTTCTATCTCTAAGTCAAACACACATGTTAAGACATAAAGAGAGTCATTCCAAGAGAAATTGATTCAAGATTTCAAAAACTCCCCTTTTTCCCATAATCAACACTTCTCCCCACAAGAAGCCAACTTTTGACAAGAGGGACAATAAAAGAGTTTTGACAAACCAAAAGCTCTAATCTACTATTTTCAAAATTTCTCAAGTGGTAGCTGATCCATCTATTGCTTTGGCCTTTATTTTCTCCCCCTTTGGCATCAAGCACCAAAACGGGATCAATCTTGGCCCTTTAACCCCATTGCCTCACCAAAATCATCAAAAGAGAACACAAAGGCAATAAGAGTATGAAGATGAACTTGGAAAGTTACTCTTTGCATCGGAGTGCAGTGGAAGTCTTGCATGGTCCAAGCCCACCTTTTCCCTTTCAATCCTCCTTGAAGACTAAAACAACCAAACTCAAGTACATGGTTAGTCTCAAAGGGTCAAGTTGTAGCACAGCTCCCCCTAAATATGTGCATCACTTGCAAAAAGGACTTGTGAGGTCCAGGGAGTGTTTGTACAACTTGAGCACCACAATAAGCAACAAAATGCAGAATGAACATGATCAAAGGCATAAACACATGTATGCTATAATTCAATCCAAGTTCCGCGAATCTAAGATATTGAGCTCACTACGCAGCCTGCAAAAGGTCTTCTCATCTAGAGGCTTGGTAAAGATATTGGCTAGCTGGTTCTCGGTGCTAACATGAAACACTTCAATATCCCCCTTTTGCTGGTGGTCTCTCAAAAAGTGATGCCGGATGTCAATGTGCTTTGTGCGGCTGTGCTCAACAGGATTTTCCGCTATTCGGATAGCACTCTCATTATCACATAGGAGTGGGACTTTGCTCAGATTGTAGCCAAAGTCCCGGAGGGTTTGCCTCATCCAAAGTAGTTGCGTGCAACACTGTCCTGTGGCAACGTACTCGGCCTCAGCGGTGGATAGGGCAACGGAAGTTTGTTTCTTAGAGTTCCATGACACCAGGGACCTTCCTAAGAATTGGCATGTCCCCGATGTACTCTTCCTATCGACCTTACATCCAGCATAGTCGGAATCTGAGTACCCAATCAAGTCAAAGTTAGAACCCTTTGGATACCAGATCCCGAAGCAAGGCGTAGCGGCTAAATATCGAAGAATTCGCTTCACAACCACTAAGTGACACTCCTTAGGATCGGATTGAAATCTAGCACACATGCATACGCTAAGCATAATATCCGGTCTACTAGCACATAAATAAAGCAAAGAACCTATCATGGACCGGTATGCTTTTTGATCAACGGACTTACCTCCTTTGTTGAGGTCGGTGTGTCCGTCAGTTCCCATCGGCGTCTTTGCGGGCTTGGCATCCTTCATCCCAAACCGCTTTAGCAAGTCTTGCGTGTACTTCGTTTGGGAGATGAAAGTGCCATCCTTGAGTTGCTTCACTTGGAACCCAAGGAAGTAGTTCAACTCGCCCATCATCGACATCTCGAATTTCTGCGTCATCACCCTGCTAAACTCTTCACAAGACTTTTGATTAGTAGAACCAAATATTATGTCATCGACATAAATTTGGCATACAAAAAGATCACCATCACAAGTCTTAGTAAAAAGAGTTGGATCGACTTTCCCAACCTTGAAAGCATTAGCAATTAAAAAGTCTCTAAGGCATTCATACCATGCTCTTGGGGCTTGCTTAAGTCCATAGAGCGCCTTAGAGAGCTTACACATGTGGTCGGGGTACCGTCCATCCTCGAAGCCAGGGGGTTGCTCCACGTACACCTCCTCTTTGATCGGCCCGTTGAGGAAAGCGCTCTTCACATCCATTTGGTACAACCTGAAAGAATGGTGAGCGGCATATGCTAGCAAGATACGAATTGATTCTAGCCTAGCCACAGGAGCGAATGTCTCCTCAAAGTCCAAACCTGCGACTTGGGCATAACCTTTTGCCACAAGCCGAGCCTTGTTCCTTGTCACCACCCCGTGCTCGTCCTGTTTGTTGCGGAACACCCACTTGGTTCCCACAACATTTTGCTTGGGGCGAGGCACCAGTGTCCAAACTTCATTGCGCTTGAAATTGTTGAGTTCCTCCTGCATGGCCAACACCCAGTCCGGATCTAGCAAGGTCTCTTCTACCCTGAAAGGCTCAATAGAAGAGACAAAAGAGTAATGCTCACAAAAATTTACTAATCTTGAACGAGTAGTTACTCCCTTGCTAATATCACCCAATATCTGGTCGACGGGATGATCCCTTTGGATCGTCGCTCGAACTTGGGTTGGAGGTGCCTGAGGTGCTTCTTCCTCTTCAATTTGAACATCCTGTGCTCCCCCTTGATCATGCGCCTCCACTTGAGGTACCTGTTCGTCATCCTGGGTTGGGGGATGCACCATAGTTGAGGAAGACGATTGATCTTGCTCCAAATGTTCCTGAGGCCGTACATCTCCAATCACCATGGTGCGTATCGCGGCCGTTGGAACGTCTTCTTCATCTACATCATCAAGATCAACAACTTGCTCTCTTGGAGAGCCATTAGTCTCATCAAATACAACGTCGCTAGAGACTTCAACCAAACCCGATGATTTGTTGAAGACCCTATATGCCTTTGTATTTGAATCATAACCTAATAAAAACCCTTCTACGGCTTTGGGAGCAAATTTGGAATTCCTACCCTTCTTCACTAGAATGTAGCATTTACTCCCAAATACACGAAAGTACGATACATTGGGTTTGTTACCAGTTAGCAGCTCATATGAAGTCTTCTTGAGAAGGCGGTGAAGGTAGACCCTGTTGATGGCATGGCAAGCCGTGTTCACGGCTTCCGACCAAAAGCACTCGGGGGTCTTGAACTCTCCAAGCATAGTCCTCGCCATATCTATGACTGTCCTGTTCTTCCTCTCTACCACGCCATTTTGCTGAGGTGTGTAGGGAGCGGAGAACTCGTGCTTGATCCCCTCCTCCTCAAGGAACTCCTCCACTTGAAGATTCTTGAATTCGGACCCGTTGTCGCTCCTTATCTTCTTCACCTTGAGCTCAAACTCATTTTGAGCTCTCCTTAGGAAGCGCTTGAGGGTCCCTTGGGTTTCAGACTTATCCTGCAAAAAGAACACCCAAGTGAAGCGGGAAAAGTCATCAACAATAACTAGACCATACTTACTTCCTCCTATGCTCAGATAGGCGACGGGTCCGAAGAGGTCCATATGCAGCAGCTCCAGAGGTCTTGACGTGGTCATCACATTCTTGCTGTGATGAGCTCCCCCACTTGTTTACCTGCTTGACAAGCTGCACAAGGTCTATCTTTTTCGAAATGAACATTGGTTAGACCTATTACGTGTTCTCCCTTTAGAAGCTTGTGGAGGTTCTTCATCCCCACATGTGCTAAGCGGCGATGCCACAACCAGCCCATGCAAGTCTTAGCCATTAAGCATGCATCTAGACCGGCCTCTTCTTTTGCAAAATCAACTAAGTAAAGTTTGCCGTCTAGTACACCCTTAAAAGCTAGTGAACCATCACATCTTCTAAAGACAGACACATCTACATTTGTAAATAAACAGTTATATCCCATATTACATAATTGACTAACAGATAGTAAATTATATCCAAGACTCTCCACTAAAAACACATTAGAGATAGAATGCTCATTTGATATTGCAATCTTGCCTAGACCTTTCACCTTGCCTTGGTTCCCATCACCGAAAATGATTGAATCTTGGGAATCCTTATTCTTGACGTAGGAGGTGAACATCTTCTTCTCCCCTGTCATATGGTTTGTGCATCCGCTGTCGATAATCCAGCTTGAACCCCCGGATGCATAAACCTGCAAGGCAAATTTAGGCTTGGGTCTTAGGTACCCAACTCTTGTTGGGTCCTACAAGGTTAGTCACAATTTCCTTAGGGACCCAAATGCAAGTTTTATCGCCCTTGCATTTTGCCCCTAATTTCCTAGCAACTATCTTCCTATCCTTTCTACAAATAGCAAAGGAAGCATTCAAAGCATGATAAATTGTAGAGGGACCATTCATAACTTTCCTAGGAGCATGAGCAAAATTCTTTCTAGGCACATGATGAATATTTTTCCTAGGCATATCTCTACAGTGCATATAGGAAGAACTAGAAGCATACATAGCATAAGAATCATAGGCATGCGAGTCAAAAGCATTACAATTCCTATGAGACTGTCTTCTATCATTGTACATAGGGCTGGACAAAATGCTCGCGGCTCGTCGGCTCGCTCGGCTCGTGGCCAGCTCGGCTCGGCTCGGATCGGCTCGTTTGAATTTTTACACGAGCTGAGCTAGCATCCTAGCTTGGTTTCTTAACGAGCCAGCTCGGTTTGTTAACGAGCCAGCTCGTGAGCTAAACGAGCTATCACATTTCAGCAAAACAAAACTATATACATATCATGTACGTAACAATTGATGAATATGTTATATGTATGTGTGGTGTATATAACCTATAAGTTAAACTAATGATTGATGAATTATGTCTATGTATGAAATTAGTTTATGCGAATATAAGTGTGGGTTAAACTGCTGAACATGTGTGTGAATAGTGAATTGATGAGTGATGAGTGATGTTAATTTGGTGTTATATTGATGCGGTTTATGAAACTATAAGTATAATTACTATTTTATGTTGTTAAATTAGCTTAAAATTAACTAGAAATTGATTGTTATACACATATTATTTTTTTCTGCTCTGGCTCACGAGCTAAACGAGCCAGCTCGAGCTCGTAAACGAGCCGAGCCGAGCTGACTCTGTGGCTCGCTACCTTAACGAGCCGAGCCGAGCCAGCTCGTTAGCTTAACGAGCCAGCTCGAGCTCGAACGAGCCGAGCCGAGCTGGCTCGATATCCAGCCCTAATTGTACATAAAAACATGGTTCTTTTTAGTACTACTTGCCATAGGGACCTTCCCTTTCTCCTTGGCGGAGATGGGAGCCTTATGGCTTGTTAAGTTCTTGGCTTCCCTCTTGAAGCCAAGTCCATCCTTAATTGAGGGGTGTCTACCAATCGTGTAGGCATCCCTTGCAAATTTTAGCTTATCGAAATCACTTTTGCTAGTCTTAAGTTGGACATTAAGACTAGCTACTTCATCATTTAATCTCGAAATTGAAACTAGGTGTCCATTACAGGCATCAATATCAATGTCCTTACACCTAGTGCAAATCATAACATGTTCTATACAAGAATTAGATTTATTTGCTACTTCTAATTTAGCATTTAAATCATTGTTAACACTTTGTAAAGTAGAAATGGTTTCATGACACGTAGATAGTTCATAAGAGAGCATTTCATTTCTTTTAACTTCTAAAGCATAGGATTTTTGTGCCTCAACAAATTTGTCATGTTCATCATACAACAAATCCTCTTGCTTTTCTAAAAGCCTATCCTTTTCATTCAAGGCATCAATCAATTCATTGATTTTATCAATTTTATTTCTATCCAATCCCTTAAACAAGCTAGAGTAATCTATTTCCTCATCACTAGATTCGTCTTCACTTGAAGAAGCATAAATAGAGTCTCGAGTACATACCTTCTTCTCCCTTGCCATGAGGCATGTGTGACGCTCGTTGGGGAAGAGGGATGACTTGTTGAAGGCGGTGGCAGCGAGTCCTTCATTGTCGGAGTCGGATGAGGAGCAATCCGAATCCCACTCCTTGCCAAGATGTGCCTCGCCCTTTGCCTTCTTATAGTTTTTCTTCTTCTCCCTCTTGTTCCCTTGATCCTGATCACTATCATTGTCGTTGATCACGATTCCCTTCCCCTTAGGATCCATCTCTTTGGGCGGTTAGTCCCTTTGTGAAGAGAACGGCTCTGATACCAATTGAGAGCACCTAGAGGGGGGGGGGGGTGAATAGGTGATCCTGTGAAACTTAAAAACTTAAGCCACAAAACTTGGTTAACCGTTAGCACAATAATTGCCAAGTGGCTAAAGAGGAATCCTCAACAAAACACAATAACCAACAAGGATCAATCACAGAGATGGCACGGTGGTTATCCCGTGGTTCGGCCAAGACCAACGCTTGCCTACTCCACGTTGTGGCGTCCCAACGGACGAGGGTTGCAATCAACCCCTCTCAAGCGGTCCAAAGACCCACTTGAATACCACGGTGTTTTGTTTGCTTTACTCAATCCCGTTTGCGAGGAATCTCCACAAATTTGGAGCCTCTCGCCCTTACACTTGAAATTCACAAAGAACACGGAGCAAGGGAGGGATTAGCAACGCACTCAAGACAATAAATCACAGCAACACCACGCACACAAGTCGCAACGAGAGGTCACAACACAACTCAATGAGTTCACCACTCAACTAGAGCTCTAATCGCTATTGCAAAGAATCAAAGGCGCGAAATCGATGTCTTGGTGCTTAGGAGTGCTTAGGAGATGCTTGGTGTTCTCCTCCATGCGCCTAGGGGTCCCTTTTATAGCCCCAAGGCAGCTAGGAGCCGTTGAGAGCAATCTTGGAAGGCTGATCTTGCCTTCTGTCGACTGGCGCACCGGACAGTCCGGTGCACACCGGACACGTCCGGTGCCCGATTTCTTTCCATAAACAGCGCAGTCGACCGTTGGCAGCCTGGGAGCCGTTGGTGCACTTGACATGTCCGGTGCACACCGGACAGTCCGGTGCCTTCTTCTAGCCGTTGGCTCGGCCACGTGTCCCACGCAGATTACGCGGCCGACCGTTGGCCCGGCCGACCGTTGGCTCACCGGACAGTCCGGTGCACACCGGACAGTTCGGTGAATTTTAGCCGTACGCTGTTGATGGTTTCCCGAGAGCGACGAGTTCGCCTGTGAGCGGCCCACCGGACAGTCTGGTGCACACCGGACAGTCTGGTGCACACCGGACAGTCCGGTGAATTTTAGCCGTACACCACCGTCGAAGTCCCGAGAACAGCCACTTTACCCAAGCCAGCCTGGCGCACCGGACACTGTCCGGTGCACCACCGGACAGTCCGGTGCTCCCAGACTGAGCATACTTTGGCTGCTCGAGCTATCTCTTCTCCATCTCGATTCTTTCTGTTTCCAGCACTTAGACACAATACATTAGTCCATAAAACAATGTACTAAGTCTGAGAAACATACCTTTATCCTTGATTTGTACTTTGTCCACCTTTTTACAATTAGGCACTTGTGTGGGACACTAAATCACCAAAATACTTAGAAATGGCCCAAGGGCACATTTCCCTTTCAGCTTGTCGCAGTAGCCCCTTTAAGGATTGTTCGGTTAGAGATGAATTGAAGGGGATGCAAACCACCTCAAACCCAACAAGCCTAAATGTGATTGGAGTTCCTCCTTAACATGATGGGTGCTATGATCTTCTGCTACGACTTGTTGGGGGAGCAAGACGCCCGCTGGGATTTTAGCTCGATTCTTCGTGAGGGTATCAAACTTGAAAGCATTTAGGCTCTAATTAGGTTTCACTAATTAATAATAACCTAAAATTATTATGACTAACATATGTTTTATAGAAGCAAAGTAAACTAGACCAAAATGATGAAAGATAATTATGCTTATATGATAGAAATCAATGATCAGTTTTTGAAAGATGACCAAGAATGTTAAAAATTAGCTAGCTATAAGTGTCAATATAATTGTTGGACATGTTTATTTTCCATTAAGCTATACCAATGGGACATAATAAAATAGATAGCCCGACCTAGGCATGTCTAATTAGGTGTGGTGATACATACTTATAAAAACCAGTACTAGGTGAATCAAAGAGAGTTCACAAAAAGTTTGAAACAAAACCAATTAAAAACATTGGAACAAATAAGTTGGTAGTGCTGTAATAGCACCAGACATGTCTGGTGCATCACTAGATACTAGACAAGAGTGTACCCTTTTGTGTTAGAAAGAAACATCGACGTGTCTTGTGTGCACCGAATAAGATGCACTAGACAAGGCACTCAAGAGCTTGCAAGAGTGACTTAAAGACACTTGTACTCACTGTATGTGTCCAGTGTACCATCGAACATGTCACCGGATAGGGTACTCAAGGAGCATTTAAACTGTGTCTGAGTACCCTATCTGTGGTAAACTCATGTCATCACCACATTCACTTGTGAGAACAAATATGCATAGGGGTCCATCACTGCCCTCCTTTCAGTACTCTAGTTTCTTCATGTTTTCTGAACTCTGTTATTTGTGATGCCTAGTAGCAAAATTGTACTCCATGATGAAATATACTTGTATCTATTCATGTAAACGTACGACAAAATGAAATGGATTGACTAAATTATAAAGAAATTGATTACAGTTCAAGAATACACACTGGACAACACTTGTGTTTATTTAGAGTGAATTTCTTAAAGTTGATATTCTGTTACATATAATCAATTCACTTGATATTTTCATTTTTTTACTTGAAATACAACATTATGAACCAGACTGCATGTGTGCCTGATACTCTTGTGTTTTTTCCTGTTATGTGAACTGCATTTATAATCAGAGTGAAAGTCACCTAGAGGGGGGTGAATAGGCGAACCCTGAAAAATATAAACTTTGAACACGTACTTCACCCGGGGTTAGGATTAGAAATAAATAATCTTGAATTTAGAGTGTGGAAGATAGTTCCTCTTGCTATGAGTTGCTCAATCAATGCGGATAACTTTGGAGAGCAAACTCAAAACAATATGAGTAAGGGAACTTTAGTAGAGGGGAGAAACAAATCAAGTGAAGATCAACACAAGTGAACACAACGATTTGTTTTCCGAGGTTCGGTTCCAAAGAACCTAGTCCCCGTTGAGGAGGCCACAAAGGCCGGGTCTATTCCAACTATTTCCCTCTCTCAATCGGTCACTTAGACCAGTTGAGTGCTTCTCCTTAATCACACGGGTCACTAAGACCCCGCAAGAATTACCACACAATTAGGCGTCTCTTGCTAGCTTTACAAAACACTTAGAAGAATTAGAGTGAGAAGAGGAAAGCAATCCAAGCAACGAGAGCAACAAAAGAAACACAAATGACCCTCTCTCAAGTCACTAAACACTTGAGTTGATTTTGGAACTTGAAGAGGGTTTGATCCTTCGATTGTGTTTTGGAGTGTATGTCTTTGCTCTAGTATCTATACTACTTATTAAGACTGCAATAGTAGTCTGCCTCCACTGGTTCTGCCTATCTCTGGTTCTGCCTATCTGCGGTTCTGCCTTCTATCGATCCGGACCGTTCGTATCAATCTACACCGTCCGTCCGTTATGCCCACGCCGCGCGAGCCCTCCTCCCTCCGCATTTGCCCCTGCCCACTCCTGTCTCCCTCTCGTGCTGCTCCTCTTGACCCCGCTCCCTCTCTTGCTCCCATTAGGCACCCACCTCACCGACCGATACCAACCCCGACAGCACCCTCATCGACTTCGGCGTGACCACACTGACCAACACCACAGATGTCGTGTTTCCAAAACTCCAAATCTCTCCCTCAGTCACCCGGGTGAAGATCTAGGGCACGACATCGGCCATGGCGAGCTCCAGACTCACCTACCCCGACCGCTTCTACGCCACCGCGGCCTACACCCCGCACAAGGACAAGTCCATCATCGGCTCGCCATCTCCCTCCCTTCTGTGGGATGAGCCCTCCCTGTCCTCTGTGATGGCAATGGCCACGGCTGCTAGCGGCATGGGCCAGCTCCACCTGATGTGCAGCTTCGGAGGCCGAATCATCCCACGCTCAACTGGTAAGTCGCTTTGCTACCTATGCGGGGAGATCCAGATCATGGCCGTGGACCAGCACGCATCGCACGCCGACATCCACGCATGCCTCTCGCGGTTGCTGCTGGGCGGTCGCCCTGTCATGCTCAAGTATCAGCTACCCACTAGGAACTTGACTCCCTTATCTCAGTCTCTATGGACAAGGACCATGACAACCTCGTCGATGAGTATGACTACATTGTTGTGACCTCCTACGATGGTGGATCCTCACGCACCTCTTAGATCTGCCTCTTCCTCTTCCCCTCCAAGTCCTCGTTGTAAGTGCAATCAACCCTGACTGTTGGTTTTGGTGATTAAATGACAAAACAAACAGAGTTTCTAACAAGTTTGCTCCTAGTATGTATACAATTATTCTAAAGACAGGAGGAGCACATATTCTGTATGTACACAAATGAAAAGCACAGTGGATTAAAATTCTACATCATATAGCGCACTTCAGAGTGCTTATGAACAACGACAATTTACTTTTTATAATTCTTGAGTCATAGGAATCGCCGTTCACTTAAGAGGGATCCGCAATAGTTGAGTAAGTAACTGCGATGAGCTCAGTCCAAACCTCTTCTAAATCCTCTAAGAAAACATTTTATTAGATCATGAATGCTCTTGGAAAAACCACTTTCACTTCCCACTAAGGTTTCCCCATGATTCTCTTCAGTTTTCTAAAAACCTGTTCAGCCAGTTTCAAAAACCGGCTCAACCGGACGAAAAACAGGCTCAACCAGTTTTTGCACTGTTCCTTCTGCCACTTTCTGATCTGCCAGTCAGTCTTGTCAGAAAAAGTCATGTGCAGACTGTTGAAAAACCAGCTCAACCAGTTTTTGGGCCGGTTCAATCGGATTTGGAACCGGTCCACTCTCCGGCTGAGCTAGCCAGTGAACCGAGAACCACCTGAGAGCACCTAGAGGGGGGGGGGGTGAATAGGTGATCCTATAAAATCAAACACTAAATAGCCACAGACTTGGTTATTAAAGTGTTAGTGCGACTAAGTAGCTTTGAAGCGAGTTCTCGTGAACACAACAATCACAGAGAAAGCAACACAAGAGACACGCAATTTTTATCCCGTGGTTCGGCCAAGTAACACTTGCCTACTTCCACGTTGTGGCGTCCCAATGGACGAGGGTTGCACTCAACCCCTTTCAAGTGATTCGATGATCAACTTGAATACCATGATCTTTTCCTTTAGAGTGTTTTCCCATTTGCGAGGAATCTCCACAATTTGGAGCCTCTCGCCCTTACAAAGTTATGATCACAAAGAAGGCATAGAGTAAGGATGGGAGAGCAACACACGCAAGACTCAAATCCGCAGCACAACCACGCACACAAGTCAAGACTTGAGCTCGAAACACAACACACGGAGTTCGCAACTCAAATGGATCTCAAATCACTAACACAGCGAATCAAATACGTGGAGGCGAAGTCTAGAAGTCTTAGGATGTTTCTTGAAAGCTTGGTGTTCTGCTCCATACGCCTAGGGGTCCCTTTTATAGCCCCAAGGTAGCTAGGAGCCGTTGGAGATCAACATGGAAGGCTATCCTTGCCTTCTGCCGAGTGGCGCACCGGACAGTCCGGTGCGCTACCGGATAGGTCCTGTAGCTTTTCCGGTGCGCGATCTCCTTCCATATCGGGCACAGCCGACCGTTGCTACTTTGGGTCAGATGGCGCACCAGACACTGTCCGGTGCACCCAGTCGACCGTTGGAGCGAGCCACGTGTCGTGCGCTGATCGCGCGGACAACCGTTGGGCACTGGTGCCGTTGGCTCACCGGACAGTCCGGTGAATTATAGCCACGTCGCCTTTTCTTTTCCCGAGAGCGACGAGTTCATCGCGGATGACTCACCGGACAGTCCGGTGCACCACCGGACAGTTCGGTGAATTATAGCCGTACAACTCCTGAGAGCAGCTGGTTCACCGTCGACCAGCCTGGGGCACCGGACACTGTCCGGTGCACCACCGGACAGTCCGGTGTGCCAGGCTGAGCTGGAGTACTCTTTTCCAATTCGTTTCTTCTCTTCTCAGCACTGTTTCTAGCACTTAGATAACCATGTTAGTATTCAAAAACAATGTACTAAGTCTAGAAACATACCTTGTACCTTGATTTGCACTTTTCACACATTCAGCACATAAGGATTCAATTAAGATGTGTTGGTCATCTAATCACCAAAATACTTATAGAAATTGCCCAAGGGCACATTTCCCTTTCAATCTCCCCCTTTTTGGTGATTTATGCCAACACATTAAAAAGCAACAAAAGAAGTGTAACATCAATGCAATTGAAGACCAAATTGTTTTTGCTTATAATTTGGCATATTTGGATCACTCTTTGCCACCACTTGGTTTGTTTTTGCAAATCAAATTCTTTTTCCTATCTCTAAGTCAAACACACTTGTTTGGGCAAATAGAGAGATATCCCAAGAGTGAAATTGATCAAGTGTCAAAAACTCCCCCTTTCCCCATAATCAATAATTCTCCCCCATAAGAGACCAAATTTTGCAATAAGAGTATTTTGGACAAAACACAAATTCTAACTCTATTGTTTTCGAAATTCACAAGTGGTTGGCTGATCCATTTGCTTTGGCCTTAATTTCTCCCCCTTTGGCATTAAGCACCAAAACGGGATCATTTTTGGCCCTTTTAACCCCATTGCCTCACCAAAAATGTCAATTAAGAGCAAAAAGGCAATGAGAGCATAAGTATGAACTTGGAATTAAATACACTAATACCGGAGTGCAGTGGATGTCTTTGCATCGTCCAAGTTCACTTTCCCTTTCAATGTACCTTCGAGACTACATCAAGTGTACTCAACAAACAAATTAGTCTCAAAGGGATCAAGTTGTAGCACATCTCCCCCTAAACATGTGCACATCTGCATATGGACTTGTGAGGTCCAGGGAGACTTGTACAACTTGAGCACATAAATAAACAATAACTGACTTAAATGCATAAAGTAACATGATCAGAGGCATAGAACACATGTATGCTATAGATCAATCCAAGTTACACGAATCTAAGACATTTAGCTCACTACGCGACCTGTAAAACCTTTTCTCACCTAAAGGCTTAGTGAAGATATCGGCTAGCTGGTTCTCAGTGCTAATGTGATACACATCGATATCTCTCTTTTGCTAGTGGTCTCTCAGGAAGTGATGCCGGATGTCTATGAGCTTAGTGCGGCTGTGTTCAACAGGATTATACGCCAAGCGGATTGCACTCTCATTGTCACATAGGAGTGGGACTTTGCTCAGATTGTAGCCAAAGTCCCGGAGGGTTTGCCTCATCCAAAGTAGTTGCGCGCAACACTGTCGTGCGACAACATACTCGGCCTCAGCGGTGGATAGGGCAACGGATGTTTGTTTCTTCGAACTCCAGGACACCAGGGACCTTCCTAGAAATTGGCACGTCCCTGATGTGCTCTTCCTATCAACCTTGCACCCGACATAGTCGGAGTCTGAATATCCAATCAAGTCAAAGGTAGACCCCTTTGGATACTAGATCTTGAAGCAAGGCATAGAAACTAAATACCTAAGAATTCGCTTAACGACCACAAGGTGACATTCCTTGGGGTCGGATTGAAATCTAGCACACATGCATACACTAAGCATAATGTCTGGTCTACTAGCACAAAGATAAAGTAATGAACGTATCATTGACTGGTATGCCTTTTGATCAACGGACTTACCTCCTTTGTTGAGGTCAACGTGCCCGTCAGTCCCCATCGGTGTCTTCGCGGGCTTGGCGTCCTTCATCCCAAACCTCTTGAGAAGATCCTGAGTGTACTTCGTTTGGGAGATGAAAGTACCGTCCTTGAGTTGCTTCACTTGGAATCCAAGGAAGTAGGTCAACTCGCCCATCATCGACATCTCAAATTTCTGCATCATTACCCTGCTAAACTCCTCACAAGACTCTTGGTTAGTAGAACCAAATATTATATCATCAACATAAATTTGGCAAACAAAGAGATCATCGTTGCACATCTTTGTGAAAAGAGTGGGATCGGCTTTCCCAACCTTGAAAGCATTAGCAATTAAGAAATCTCTAAGGCATTCATACCATGCTCTTGGGGCTTGCTTAAGTCCATAGAGCGCCTTAGAGAGCTTATAAACATGGTCGGGATACTTGTCATCCTCAAAGCCAGGGGTTGTTCCACGTATACCTCCTCCTTAATTGGCCCGTTAAGGAAAGAGCTCTTCACGTCCATTTGGAACAACCTAAAAGAGTGGTGAGCAGCATAGGCTAATAAAATCCTAATTGACTCTAGCCTAGCAACAGGAGCAAAAGTCTCCTCGAAATCCAAACCTGTGACTTGGGCATAACCTTTTGCCACAAGTCGAGCCTTGTTTCTTGTCACCACCCCGTGCTCGTCTTGCTTGTTGTGGAACACCCACTTGGTTCCCACAATGTTTTGCTTTGGACGTGGCACTAGGCTCCAGACTTCATTTCTCTTGAAGTTGTTGAGCTCTTCCTGCATGGCCAACACCCAGTCCGGATCCTGCAAGGCCTCTTCTACCCTGAAAAGGCTCAATAGAAGAGACAAACGAGTAATGCTCACAAAAATTATCTAAACGTGAGCGAGTAGTTACTCCCTTGCTGATGTCACCCAAAATTTGATCGACGGGGTGATGTCTTTGGATCGACGCTCGGACTTGAGTTGGAGGGGCCCGTGGTGCTTCTTCCTCCATTACTTGTTCTTCATGTGCTCCCCCTAGATCCTGCCCCTCTTCTTGAGGTACCTATTCACCGTCTTGAGTTGGGGGATGCACCATTGGAGAGGAAGACGGTTGATCTTGCAGTTGTTGTGGTCGCACATCGCCTATCGCCATCGTGCGCATTGCGACCATCGGAACTTCATCCTCATCTATGTCATCAAGATCAACTTGCTCTCTTGGAGAGCCATTAGTCTCATCAAATACAACATCGCTAGAGACTTCAACTAATCCTGATGATTTGTTGAAGACCCTATACGCCTTTGTATTTGAGTCATACCCTAGTAAAAACCCTTCTACTGCCTTGGGAGCAAATTTAGAATGTCTACCTTTCTTCACCAGAATGTAGCATTTGCTCCCAAATACACGAAAGTAAGAGACATTGGGTTTGTTACCGGTAAGGAGTTCATAGGAGGTCTTCTTGAGGAGACGATGCAGATAGAGCCAGTTTATAGCGTGGCAGGCTGTGTTCACAGCTTCTGACCAAAACCGCTCGGGCGTCTTGAACTCTCCAAGCATCGTTCTCACCATGTTGATTAATGTCCTGTTCTTCCTCTCTACTACACCATTTTGTTGTGGTGTATAGGGAGCGGAGAACTCGTGCTTGATCTCGTCCTCCTCAAGATACTCCTCAACTTGCAGATTCTTGAACTCGGACCCGTTGTCGCTTCTTATCTTTTTCACCTTTAGCTCAAATTCATTTTGAGCCCTCCTTAGAAAGCGATTTAGGGTCCCTTGGGTTTCTGATTTGTCCTGCAAAAAGAACACCCAAGTGAAGCGGGAAAAATCATCAACAATTACAAGACCATAGTTACTTCCCCCGATGCTGAGGTAGGCAACGGGTCCGAAGAGGTCCATATGAAGAAGCTCCAGTGGTCTTGATGTTGTCATCACATTCTTGATGTGATGAGTGCTTCCCACCTGTTTTCCTGCCTGACATGCTGCACAAGGTCTGTCTTTCTCAAAACAGACATCAGTTAGTCCTAACACATGATCTCCCTTTAGAAGCTTATGAAGGTTCTTCATCCCAACATGTGCTAGACGGCGATGCCAGAGCCAGCCCATATTAGTCTTAGCCATTAAGCATGTATCTAGATCGACATTCTCTTTCGAAAAGTCAACTAAATAGAGCTTGTCGTCTAATACACCCTTAAAAGCTAGTGAACCATCACTCCTTCTAAAGACATATACATCTATATTTGTGAATAAACAATTATAGCCCGTGTTACATAATTGACTTACAGACAATAAGTTATACCCAAGCGATTCAACTAAAAACACATTGGAGATAGAATGCTCGGATGTGATGGCTATCTTTCCCAATCCCTTAACCTTGCCTTGGTTCCCATCTCCAAAGATAATCGCATCCTGGGAATCCTTGTTCTTGACGTAGGAGGTGAACATCTTCTTCTCCCCCCGTCATATGGTTTGTGCATCCGCTGTCGATAATCCAGCTTGAGCCCCCGGATGCATAAACCTGCAAGGCAAATTAAGCTTGGGTTTTAGGTACCCAACTCTTGTTGGGTCCTACAAGGTTAGTCACAATAACTTTTGGAACCCAAATACAAGTCTTGTCTCCCTTGCATTTGGATCCCAACTTCCTAGCAACTACTTTTGCATTCTTACATGAAAGTGCAAAAGAAGTATTGCAAACATGATAAATAGTAGAAGGTCCATTGCACATTCTCCTAGGGGTATGAGGCACAACATGATTTCTCCTAGGCTTACTTCTTCCATGAACAAAAGTGAAACTAGAGACAAACATAGCATGTGAATCATTAACAACATGATCATAACTCCTATTATAATGAGAATGACTAGCAATTTTCCTATCATAAATAAAGGCATGGTTCCTTTGGGAACTACTAGCCATAGGGGCCTTCCCTTTCTCCTTGTTGAGAACGGAAGTCCTTTGGCTTGTTAAGTTCTTAGTTTTCTTTTGAAAACCAAGTCCATCCTTAATTGAGGGATGTCTACCAACAGTGTAGGCATCCCTAGCGAATTTTAATTTATCAAAATCAACTTTGCAAGTCTTAAGTTGATCATTAAGACTTGCCACATCATTGTTCAATTTAGTAATAGAAGCAAGATGTTCATCATAGGCATCAACATCAAAATCCTTACATCTATTACAAATAATAACATGCTC
The DNA here is from genome assembly GCA_029449295.1 of Zea luxurians. Lineage (NCBI taxonomy): Eukaryota > Viridiplantae > Streptophyta > Magnoliopsida > Poales > Poaceae > Zea > Zea luxurians. Next base: position 176,832,638 of record JAOPSE010000004.1, on the reverse strand, counting down.
TTCACATGAACTAGTTTTATTAACTTCCTCTAGCTTAGCTTTTAATTCATCATTTAAATTCTTTAAACTAGAGACAAATTCATGGCAAGCAGATAACTCAGAAGATAGCATTTCATTTCTCTTAATTTCTAAAGCAAGAGATTTTTGCACACTAACAAATTTGTCATGTTCCTCATATAAAATATCCTCTTGCTTTTCTAGCAGTCTATCTTTTTCATTGATAGTATCGATTAATTCATTAATTTTGTCTACTTTAGCTCGATCTAACCCCTTAAATAAATCAGAGTAATCTACTTCATCATCAGAAGATTGCTCATCGCTAGAAGAAGTGTACTTAGGGGTATCTCAAACATGTACCTTTTTTCCTTGGCCATAAGACATGTATGGTGTTTGTTGGGGAAGAGTGAATACTTGTCGAAGGCCGAGGCAGCCAAACCTTCATCGTCGGAGTCGGATGAAGAGCAGTCAGAGTCCCATTCCTTTCCAAGGTGCGCCTCGCCCTTCGCCTTCCTATAGTTCTTCTTCTTTTCCCTCTTCCCGTGCTTTTCTTGTCCCTAGTCATTATCATTATTGGGGCATTGAGCAATAAAATGACCAGTCTTACCGCATTTGAAACAGGAGCGCTTTCCCCTTGTTTTGTTCTTGTTGGAGTGCTCTTTGCGTCCTTTGAGTGTGGTCTTGAAACGCTTGATAATAAGTGCCATTTCTTCCTCATTGAGCCCGGCAGCCTCCACTTGTGCTACCTTGCTTGGTAGCGCCTCCTTGCTGCTTGTTGCTTTGAGAGCAATGGACTGTGGCTCGTAGATGGGCGATGGACCATTTAGCACATCGTCCACGTATCGCGCTACGCCCGCTTACGAATTTTCTGAGAATCTCCTCGAGCGTCATCTTGGTGTACCTGGGATTTTCATGAATAAGGTTGACAAGATGGGGTCAATTACAGTAAATGACCTTAGCATGAGTCGGACGACATCATGATCCGTTCATCTTGTGCTTCCGTAGCTTCGGATCTTGTTGACCAGGGTCTTGAGCCTGTTGTAGGTTTGCGTTGGCTCCTCTCCCCTAATCATTGCGAACCTTCCCAACTCGCTTTCCACTAGTTCCATCTTGGTGATCATGGTGGCGTCGTTTCCCTCATGAGATATCTTGAGGGTGTCCCAGATTTGTTTGGCATTGTCCAAGCCACTCACTTTATTATATTCGTCCCTGCAAAGATATGCTAACGAAATAGTAGTAGTTTGGGCATTTTTATGAATTTGTTCATTAATAATCACAAGATTATCCGTACTATCAAAATGCATCCCATTTTCCATAATTTCCCAAATGCTAGGATGGAGAGAAAATAGATGACTATGCATTTTATGGCTCCAAAATGAGTAATCCTCTCCATCAAAGTGTGGGGATTTTCCAAGAGGAATAGAAAGTAAATGGGCATTCGAATTGTACGGAATACGGGAATAATCAAAGGAATAGTTTTGATTAACCATCTTTTTCTTGGAGGAGGAGTCGTCGTCGTCCCTTGGTGAAGAAGAAGATGCATCACTGTCGTAGTAGATGATCTTCTTGATGCATCTCTTCTTCTTCCTGTCCCTCTTCTTGTGACTTGAGCCTGAGTCGGTAGGCTTGTCGTCTCTTAGCTCGTTGAAGAGGGACTCCTTCTCCTTGTCGTTAATCACCATCCCCTTACCCTTAGGATCCATCTCTTCGGGTGGTTAGTCCCTTAAATGAAGAGTACGGCTCCGATACCAATTGAGAGCACCTAGAGGGGGGTGAATAGGTGATCCTGTAAAATCAAACACTAAATAGCCACAGACTTGGTTATTAAAGTGTTAGTGCGACTAAGTAGCTTTAAAACGAGTTCTCGTGAACACAACAATCACATAGAAAGCAACACAAGAGACACGCGAGTTTTATCCCATGGTTCGGCCAAGTAACACTTGCCTACTTCCACGTTGTGGCGTCCCAATGGACGAGGGTTGCACTCAACCCCTTTCAAGTGATCCGATGATCAACTTTAATATCACGATCTTTTCCTTTAGAGTGTTTTCCCGTTTGCGAGGAATCTCCACAATTTGGAGCCTCTCGCCCTTACAAAGTTATGATCACAAAGAAGGCACGGGAGTAAGGATGGGAGAGCAACACACGCAAGACTCAAATTCGCAGCACAACCACACACACAAGTCAAGACTTGAGCTCGAAACACAACACACGGAGTTCGCAATTCAAATGGAGCTCAAATCACTAACACAACAAATCAAATGCATGGAGGCGAAGTCTAGAAGTGTTAGGATGTTTCTTGAAAGCTTGGTGTTCTGCTCCATGCGCCTAGGGGTCCCTTTTATAGCCCCAAGGCAGCTAGGAGCCGTTGGAGATCAACATGGAAGGCTATCCTTGCCTTCTATCGAGTGGCACACCGGACAGTCCGGTGCGCCACCGGACAGGTCCTGTAGCTTGTCCGGTGCGTGATCTCCTTCCATATCGGGCAGTCCGGTGCACCACCGGACAGTCCGATGAATTATAGTCACGTCGCCTTTTCTTTTCCCGAGAGCGACGAGTTCGTCGCGGATGACACACCGTACAGTCCGGTGCACCACCGGACAGTCCGGTGAATTATAGCCGTACAACTCCGTCGTTTCCCGAGAGCAGCTGGTTCACCATCGACCAGACTACACCACCGGACACTGTCCGGTGCACCACCGGACAATCCGGTGTGCTAGGCTGAGCTGGAGTTGGCTGTACAACTCTTTTTAAATTCGTTTCTTCTCTTCTCAGCACTATTTCTAGCACTTAGATAACCATGTTAGTATTAAAAAACAATGTACTAAGTCTAGAAACATACCTTGTACCTTGATTTGCACTTTTCACACATTCAACACATAAGGATTCAATTAAGATGTGTTGGTCATCTAATCACCAAAATACTTATAGAAATTGCCCAAGGGCACATTTCTTTTTCACCACCTTGGTGGAAAGCGGTTCAACCAGTTTCGGAACCGGTTCAACCGGTTTTCAGTCAGGATTCCCCAACGGCCACCAGCTTTTGGGGGCTCCTTTATATACCCTTCACACACTCTCTCTTCATTCACTTCTGCCCTCTCCATGATTTCTTGGCTAACTTACTCTCAAACAAGAGCATTCAATCCACCTCTCACACCCGAAACCGCATCTTCTTCAATTGATTGAAGGACCCTTGGTGTGAGGTGAAGTCGGTCTAACTCGCTGTTGATTTCATCTCGATTCTCCCTTTCTATTCATCTCTCGAGCTCATCCAAACTTGAATCTTGCGCGGATTTGTTACTCTTGGAACCTTATGTTCCTTGATGGATAGAGGTTGCTTGGGAGTCTCCAAATTTGTGGATGACCCCAAGAAGTTTGTATCACCCGCTCGTTGAGCTAAATTGAGAAGAGATTGTCTTGACCTTGGTGGTCAGCTTGTGGAGGATTAGGGTTGGAAAAGACCTGGCCATTTGTGGGCTCCTCAACGAGGAGTAGGACACCTTTGTGGTGGTTGCCGAACCTCAGGTTAAATTGTGTGTTCTTGGTGTGCTCTTGAAAAGTGCTTTAAATTGTTGGTTAGTTCATATTTGATTATATTGTGTGCAAATCGTGTGAAACCGATTCACATCGATTTGTTACCCATTCGAGTGGATTTTCTCTAGGGCAAGTCTTAAGAAAGAATCTCTCATTACTTTGTCACACTTGTTTAACTATTTATCTAATCTAAGTTGAGCAGGTTCAAACTTGTTCAGCTGTAAACAAAATCAGTTGAACCAGTTTGCACCAGTGCAACTTGAATTTAACACTATCTCGAAGTTTTTAGTGAAAAATTTTAGGTGTAGCGTATTCACCCCCCTCTAGGCTACTTTCAATTGGTATCAGAGCTTCGTGCCTCATTCTACGCTTAACCGCGTGAGGTTGCGATCATGTCTACGCAAAGGGACCCTGTAGATCCTCTTCTCGAGGAAATCCCTACCACCTCCACCGGTGAGGAAGTGGACCCCAAGGTCCTCGACCTCGCCATGAAGATTGCGAAGAAAATGTTCCTCAAAATGAAATAGGAAGATGCAAAGAAAAAGGCCGAAGAAGAAGAAATAAGAAGAAAGGCCGAAGAAGATAGAGGAAAAGGCAAAATTGAATACAATGATGACTTGGTGGAACTTTTGGTGTCAAGAGTGATGAGCAAGGTAAGTCTCAACACCGAAGCATCATCGACCAAAAGTAAAGGTACCGAATTCTATAAGGTTCAATTTGATTACTCTAGAAATTTTATTCCCAACTTCTCTTCGGCTCCACTTGGAAAGTTACCAACTCTTAGTGAGTTGAACTATGATGAGTGGGCCGATAAGATGAAGTCGCATTTAATCGGTGTGCATCCTAGTCTTTGGGAGATTGTTAATATAGGTATGCATAAGCCTACCCAAGGAGAAGAGATGACATCGGAAATGATGCAAGAGGTGCATCGCAATGCTCAAGCAGTGAGCATAATCAAAGGAAGCCTATGTCCGGAAGAGTACCGGAAAGTTCAAGGAAGAGAAGATGCACGTGACATTTGGAACATATTGAAAATGTCACATGAAGGAGATCCCAAAGGTAAAAGACATAGAATTGAAGCTTTGGAAAGCGAACTTGCAAGATACAATTGGTCTAAGGGTGAATCTCTTCAATCACTCTTTGACAGGTTAATGTTATTGGTCAACAAAATATGAGTGTTGGGTAGTGAAGATTGGAGTGACTCAAAGGTCACTAGGCTATTCATGAGAGCCTATAAATAAAAGGATAAGAGTTTGGCAAGGATGATAAGAGATCGTGATGATTATGAGGAGATGACTCCTCATCAACTATTTGCCAAAATTCAACAACATGAGTCAGAAGAAGCTCTAATCAAAACAAGAGACTCACACGTCTTGTTTTCAAATGAGCAAGATTCCTCCAAGAAAAGCAAAGACCACAAGTCAAAGAAGGTGGTTGAAACATCAAGCGATGAAGAGAGTTCAAGTGATGAGGATACTGCTATGTTCATCAAGACCTTCAAAAAGTTTGTAAGGAAGAATGACAAGTATCAGAGAAAAGGAAAGAAGAGGGCATGCTATGAATGTGGCCAGACCGGTCACTTCATAATGGATTGTCCAAACAAAAATGAACAAGATGCCAAGAAGGATTACAAAAGAGACAAGTTGAAGAAGGGAGGAAAGGGCAAGGGATACTTCAAGAAGAAGAAGTATGGACAAGCCCACATAGGTGAAGAATGGAACTCCGACGAAGAGAGTTCAAGCTCGTAGGAAGAGGAAGAGGTGGCTAATGTCGCCATTCAATCCACCTCGGCCTCGCAACTCTTCACCAACCTCTTCGACGACTCCTACACTCCCACTTGCCTCATGGCAAAAGGATATAAGGTAACCTTATTTTTATGATGATTTTACTAATGACGATGATGAACAACTAGTCATGAAAAATAAAATGATTAAAGAATTTGGTTTAAATGGATACAATGTATTCACTAAATTGATGGAGAAGCTAGATAAAAGAAAAGCAACTCTTGATGCTCAAGAAGACTTGCTCATCCTTGAAAAGGAGAGAAACCTAGAGCTTCAAGAATTGCTATTCAATAAAGATGAGATGCTAGAAGCTTTGACTAAGGAAGTATCTATAGTCAAAATAACTATAGAGGATAAAGAGAAAGAAATGACCAATATAAAAACCTCTATAGTTAGTCTTGCAAATGAAAAGGATGCACTTGAATCAAGCATGTTAAGCTTGATAGTCCAAAATCAAGAACTTCAAGTGCAACTTGAAAGCTGCAAGAACTTCAATGCTTCATCTTTATTGGTTGAATCTAAGGCTAGCTCCTCAAATAATAATATTTGCAAACATTATATAAAATATCATGCTTCTTGTTGCTTGACTAACCATGCAAGGAAGGGAAGCTCATAGGTTAAAGTCAAGGAAATATTGAAAAAATGCTTTAGCAATGATGGGTTAAAGAAAGTTGAACCCAAGTACAAGTCCTTGAAGCCCAACAACGGAAGAAAGGGACTTGGGTACAACTCATACAAGGCTAACCCTAGCATAGAGCATAAGGGGTGGAGATCCCCCAAGTTCATAGAGGGAACCACCCTATATGATGCCTTGGGGAGAATTCATTCCTCAAATGATAAGTCAACTCAAGTGAAGGTAAACTTGAGTCACACAAAGGATAAGATGAAGGAAGCGGTCTCCACTAATGGAGAAAAGTTTAGAGCTCTCATTTCTCATTCTTATCTTTGTGATTATATGTTGACTTGGGATTCAGGAAAACTGGTTGTAAAATATGTGGGCACCTACACTAAGAGAAAGGTTATGAAAAGGAGTATGTGGGTACCCAAGGCGATAACTAACACTGTAGGACCCAATTCAATTTGGGTACCTAAAAGCATAGCCTAATTTTGTTTTGCAGGTCTACTCCTCTGGTGGGTCAAGCTGGGTGCTTGATAGTGGATGTACAAATCACATGACCAGGGAGAAAGACATGTTTCACTCCTTGCAACTAACTCAAGAAGCACAAGAAATTGTGTTTGGAGATAGTGGCAAGAGTGAAGTGATTGGTATTGGTAACATTCCTATTTCTGACCACCAATCACTTTCAAATGTTTTGCTAGTAGATTCTTTAAGCTACATTTTGATGTCTATTTCACAACTTTATGGAATGGGATATAACTGCTTATTTTCTGATGTGGATGTGAAGATCCTTAGAAGGGAGGATTCCTCTGTTGCTTTTACGGGTCGCTTGAAGGGTAAACTTTATCTTGTTGATTTCACAACAAATAAGGTGACGCCTGAGACTTGTTTAGTGGAAAAATCCGATAAGGGTTGGCTGTGGCATCGCCGGCTAGCTCATGTCAGCATGAGGAACTTGGCCAAACTTTAAAAGGATAGTCACATCATTGGACTAACTAATGTTGTGTTTGAGAAAGATAGGATTTGTGGCGCATGCCAGGCAGGAAAACAACATGGAGTTCCACATCAATCAAAAAATATGGTCACAACTAAGAGGCCTTTGGAGCTTCTTCATATGGACCTATTCGGTCCAGTGGCCTATGTATTGGAGGAAGTAAGTATGGATTAGTCATTGTTGATGATTTTTCTCGCTTCACCTGGGTTTTCTTTTTGAGTGACAAAGGTGAAACCCAAGAGACTTTGAAGAAATTCATGAGAAGAGCTCAAAATGAGTTTGAGCTAAAAATCAAGAAAGTGAGAAGTGACAATGGGATAGAGTTCAATAATACAGGTGTTGAAGAATTCTTAGGTGAAGAAGGAATCAAACATGAGTTCTCGATCCCCTACACTCCACAACAAAATGGTGTAGTGGAAAGGAAAAATCAAACACTAATCGAAGCCGCCAGAACCATGTTGGATGAGTACAAGACACCTGACAACTTCTGGGCTGAGACAGTCAACACCGCCTGTCATGCAATCAGCCGTCTATATCTTCATAAGATTTATAAGAAGACTGCCTATGAGCTTCTCACTGGTAACAAACCTAAGGTTGATTACTTTAGAGTCTTTGGTTGCAAATGCTTCATTCTTAACAAGAAAGTCAAGAGCTCGAAGTTTGCTCCTAGAGTGGACGAGGGTTTCTTGCTTGGTTATGCATCAAATGCGCACGGATATCGTGTTTTCAACAATACCACCGGTCTTGTTGAAATAGCGATAGACGTGACATTTTATGAATCTAATGGCTCGCAAGGGCATGTTTCTAATGGCATTGCAGGAAATGAAGAACCACCTTGTGAGGCCATAAAGAAGCTTGCAATAGGTGAAGTGAGACCACAAGAAAAGAATGATGACGAAGGAACCTTTTGGATGACAAATGAGGTCATTGATGTGGGTGCAAAGGTGGCGGGTGATAAATACTCCACCCAAGCAAACACATCAACCTCGAGTCATCCAATCCTTGAAGAAGTTCACCAACCACAAGAGTTGCCAACAATTGTGGAAGATGAACCTGAAGTTGTTGTTAATGAAGTTCCTCTTGAACAAGAGGATGATGATGAAGAGCAAATTCAAAGACAACCATCAGTGCCTCATCCTCGGGTTCACTATACCATCCAAAGAGATCATCCAGTGGACAACATTCTTGGTAGCATCAAAAGAGGGGTAACAACTAGATCCCGTTTAGCAAATTTTTGTGAATTTTACTCGTTTGTTTCCTCTCTTGAGCCACTTAAGGTTGAAGAAGCGGTGGGTGATCCTGATTGGATAATTGCAATGCAAGAGGAGTTAAATAACTTCACTCGGAATGAAGTCTGGTCCTTAGTTGAAAGACCTAAGCAAAATGTGATTGGAACCAAATGGGTCTTTAGAAATAAACAAGATGAGCATGGTGTTGTTACAAGAAACAAAGCATGGTTGGTTGCCCAAGGTTTCACTCAAGTGGAGGGACTTGACTTTGGCGAAACCTATGCGCCGGTAGCAAGGTTAGAATAAATAAGAATATTAATTGCCTATGCTACTAATGATAATTTCAAGTTGTATCAAATGGATGTCAAGAGCGCATTTCTAAATGGACGACTACAAGAGTTGGTCTATGTGGAGCAACCATTGGGGTTTGAAGATCCAAGGAAGCCCAACCATGTTTATCTACTCCACAAAGCGCCCTATGGGCTTAAACAAGCCCCTAGAGCTTGGTATGAATGTCTTAAAGATTTTCTACTTAAAATGGTTTTGAAATAGGAAAAGCTGACTCTACCTTGTTTACTCACAAAGTCGATAATGAATTATTTGTGTGCCAAATATATGTCGATGACATTATATTTGGTAGTACTAATGAGAAATTTTGTGAAGAATTTAGTAAGGTAATGACAAACAGGTTCGAGATGTCTATGATGGGCGAGCTCAAGTACTTCCTGGGATTTCAAGTAAAACAACCAAGGGAAGGAACCTTTCTGTGCCAAACCAAGTACACACAAGACATGCTCAAGAAGTTTGGCATGGAAAAGGAAAAGCACGCCAAGACACCAATGGCTTCAAATGGGCATCTCGACCTAAATGAAGAGGGTAAACCGGTAGACCAAAAGCTATATAGATCAATGATAGGGTCACTGCTTTACTTGTGTGCATCTAGACCTGATATAATGTTAAGTGTATGCATGTGTGCTCGTTTTCAAGCAAACCCAAAAGCATGTCATCTTGTAGCCGTTAAGAGAATCCTAAGATACTTAGTCCACACCCAAAATCTAGGATTGTGGTATCCTAAAGGCTCCTTTTTCGATTTACTTGGCTATTCTGACTCAGATTATGCCGGTTGCAAAGTAGATCGAAAAAGCACTACTGACACTTGCCAATTCCTTGGGCGGTCCTTAGTGTCATGGAGTTCCAAGAAATAAAACTGTGTTGCACTTTCCACTGCAGAAGCTGAGTACATAGCAGCTGGTGCATGTTGTGCACAGATGTTATGGATGAAGCAAACCCTGACAGATTTTGGTTGTGAGTTTAACAAAATTCCACTGTTGTGTGACAATGAGAGTGCTATTAAACTTGCAAACAATCCTGTGCAACACTCTAGAACTAAACATATTGATATTAGACATCATTTCTTGAGAGACCATGAAGCCAAATGAGATATCAAATTATTCCATGTAAACACCGAAAATCAACTAGCCGATATCTTCACTAAACCTCTTGATGAGACTAGGTTTTGTTTTCTAAGGAGTGAACTAAATATCTTGGATTCTCAAAACGTGTCTTAAGAAATAAAACTGAATCATGATTGATTTGTATAAAGCTGTTTTTGTGAACAAGATTAAGTTTGAAATCTTACTTTTGTTGCCTAAAATGTTTATAACATTAATATTGTTTGATACTAGGCCATATCTGGCTTCTTCTGAAATCTGGTTGAGTAAATCGGCTGAGCCAGCCACTCAACCGGTTTTTCTCTGGTGAGAACTGGTTGAACCGGTTTTCTGCATCTCGGCTCTGCGCTGTCAGTCAGTCTCGCAGTCTGCACTGTCAGTGCGTCAGTAGTCTGCGCAGTCAGACCTCTTTTTCTGCGCATTTACTATGCGCGCTGTAGCAAAACCGGTTGAACCGGTTTCTGGACCGGTTGAACCGGCTTTGGGCAGTCTGCCCAGCCGCCGCCGCCCCCTTTTCTCCCCTTTCCCCTCTAGTTTCTACCTCTCTCTCTCAGTTCTCCCCAGCCGCCGACGCCTTCATTTCTCTCTCTCTCTCTCACTCCTCCTCACCTCAAATCCTTCCAAAAACCCACTAAAATCACTCCAAAATTCGTGGAGATTGTTGTGGATTCGATCCTCTCAAGCTCCTCTCCACCCTCTCCACTTCACTTCGGGATTTTTGTGGACGGTTTCATAGATCGAGGTATTGTTACATCTTCCCTATCTTTTGACTCGATCTATGCTGTAACATCCCAAAATTTAACCCCAAGGTTAGAAACCCTAATCTCCTAGCCCCCCTTTTTGATTATTCCCTAGACTCCACCTCATAGGACATTTCATCATATGCATACACCATGATTGTTAGTAGCACCTCACATAGAATATTATTTTTTAGCACCTAAGAATATATAGCTAAATATGTGTTCAAAAGAAAAAGGAGATAAAAGAAATAGAAACGAAAAAAAGGAAAATCCCCCTCGGCTGGGCCGAATCTGGCCCAACCTTCTCTCCTCTCTCCCGTGCGCCGCGCTCCTCGCCCCCCTCGCGGCCCATGTGGCCCATCTCCGCTCGCGCACCCGCGCTCCTCCCTCCGCCGCTGTCAGCCCGGCCCCACCCGACAGCCGCGCTCGCTCTCGCTCCCTCGCAACCGCCCTCTCTCTAGCAAGCGGGCCCCGCTTGTTAGCACCTTTCTCACGCCCATGACCAAGCTAACGACGCGATCACCGTTGGCTGCCGCACGCTCCATCGCTTCGCCATTAACTCGCTCGCCAGCTCGGTTTGGCGCCTTGCGCCACCGCGCTCTGTGCCCGAGTTGTCCCTTCACCACGCCTGCCCGAGCCATCCCGTCACCACCACTGTGCGCCATCATCGCCACCGTGGCAAGCTCGCCGGTGCTCGCCACCTCTCCTCCCCTTCCTCGCCCTGGGCGCCTATAAAAAGGACCGCCCGAGCTCCCTCCTTCTTCACACCAGCCTCGACCACTCCCTCTCCCCTCCCCTGAGCCGAATCGAGCTCCACGTCGTCGCGCCCTTCCTCTACTCCAGTGAGCCCCACCCTCCTCTCTCTGTTAAATTCTAGTCCAATTAATGTAGCTCTAGAGCTTCACCGCTCCCTCATGAACACGACACACCCATTCCCTTCACCTATCGCGCCCGACAACCTCGCCGGTGATCCCACCACCACAGGCGCCCACCACCTCGCCGTGGACCGGCCGTCCCAAGCACCCTCCGGCCAAATTGGCCCCACCTCCGTAATCCCCTACCCCCGCCCGTGCCTTGCCACCACTCCGTCAAAGCAGAACCGGGACCGCGACGGAGAACCGCCGCGGAGCCTCTCCGGCGGTCGAACTCTGGCCGATTCCCCCCCTCACCCCCGAACACCGACCCCTCCCCTCCTTGCTGGCACGTGGGCCCGCACCCATGGTGCCGTCCCTGCCCCATCCCCCGCTGGTGGGCTGGCTGGGCCGTCTGCCCGCGCGCGCGCGCCCGCGCTCGGCTGGGCCGAAATCTCCCCCGATCCAGCTAGCAGAGAAAACCCTTTTCCTTTTCCTTTTTCCATTTCTTTTTCCTATTTTCACATATTTATGCATATATTGATATTTTATGCACCAAAAATAGTCTAAACAAATTATAGGGCACAAAATAATAATATCTAAAAATTGGCACACTCCACCAAGTCACCATGATTGATGTACTGTTCATTACCTATTTTTGCTAGAAGAAGAGGGATCCGATCCTCTGGAATTTGTAACTCCAGAAGAAGGGCAGGAACCCGACCTCTTCGAAATAGATCTTTCGTGTCATGAGAACTTCGACGAAGGCAAGTCCATTCTTCCCTTGATGCATAAATTACCTACTCTTTCTACCACTACCCAAGCCGGGAATAAGGGATGGGTCTTTTGCATTGTGAGAAGAAAGATAGACCGCATTAACAAACATCTTTTGAGTACAAAATGTGGGATTCGAAAAGGGCAGTGTTTTTACTAAATGATGTTTTCAAAAAGTGTATGATGAAGGGTATTCACACTTATCACCTTTTGAGTGGGATGATCAGGGACTCCATGGTTTAGAGGAGGGCCTAAGGTGATGGCTCAGCCGGGCTAGGTGTGAGTAGAAGGATTGTCCCCTCATATAAGGACTGGTTTGTTGTCCTTCACTACCTGTACTCATGACAAGTACAACCACTCGAGACTGTATGGGCAGTCACTCAATCTGAACTCGTACGGTCCAAACCCCAGGTTATGATGGCTGGGGAGCACTGGGAGGATAAGGAGGGGGAATGTTTTGTCCGGTTTGGACATGGCGGTGGCCTGACTCCTTCCGGTATAACTATTAAGATAAGGACGTGCGAGGAAAGAAAGAGATTCGGATTCGGGTCTCATTGGCCATGAGATCGCAGAGCCGGACTAGTGGGTAAAGTGTACCCCTTTGCGCAGAGTTCAAACCTATTCGAATAGTCTGTGTCCACTGGTATGGACGAGTCTAGTGTGGTATGACAATTAGTGTTTTATAACCTCCGCGATCAGGGAAATGTGTGAGTGGGTGTGTTTTTGGAAATAAAAACAATGCCACGGGAGCACGAAGCTCAGTGGTGGTTGAGTGTGAAATGTGCTACTTTCTTTGGGAAAAACCATCAAAGTATTGCCTTTCTCTGGAAAAGAAGAGTGACTTCAACTCCACCACATAAAGCATGTATTTTATAGGCCCCTTTCTCTTTACGGGCGAGATGGGCTTGCGGAATACCTAGTGTATTCACCCAGATTTATTTATGTTTTTTAGCAGCTGAAGACTTCTTTTCTTCTATGCTCGACTAGAGGGGGCTGTGTCTGCACCAGTCCTGCCTGTGGTTTGGGCTAGTTTATCTTCTACTGCGCTTTGTATTTCAGGCTCTCTTGAGCTTGTACCCTGGTATTGTAATAACTTTTATTCGAACTCTATACTATTTGAAGTAAGGAATGTGGTTACTAGCCTCCTGGGACTAGTAATTGTATCATATTTGAGTCCCAGAGGATTGGGGTGCTTCAGGTGGTATCAGAGCCATAGGACTGGTCGTAGATCGCAGCCCCAACCTTAAAAGTTTGCCTTAAAAAGAAAAGACCTCTCACCCCCTAAGAGAATCTTCTCTCCTTTCCCGATATTGACAGACCCTTCTTTTCTTCTACTAGATGGAAAGCTCCTTTGTCATTAGGACCTCCTACTGCTCAAAGGTGGAAGGATTCCCTCATCTTTTACGGAGTTGCGCGCTTCGCATGGGGATCCGCAAGAAGCCGGAGTACGTCTGGAAAGAATACCGCGAGAATGGAACTAAGAAATGCTCTATGACAGTCTACCTGGGAGAAAGCCGAAACTATCCAAACCACCCTCCCTTCCAAGTCACCTTCACTTGACACCGCTTCCCAGATACTTGCCAAAATGTTGCCCGAAAAGCCCTCCGACAGCTATGCCAAAACTACAGCAGGGAAGTCTTTGAGACCCCCTTTGTTACTTTCCACCCAACAACAAAAATACCCCTACCTGGAGGAAAAGACTTCAGGCCCTGTCAGGAAGAAATCCTATTGAAGATGACCCCACCATAGTCTACATGGCTGGATATCTCCACACACTCGATAACCACTATGACGACCTTTCCTCCCACTGTACCCACCTAAACTCCTGGGTGGAAAGCTTAGAGCAACAAGTCAAGGAACTTAAAAAGGAGAAGGCATCCCTCCAAGAAAGTCTCGAAATAGCAGAAGATGAAGAGGCCAACACTCGTGAAGCCTACCGAACCCTGAAGATGGATTACGATAAGAAGTTAAAGAAGCTCGCCCCCACTAAGAAGATCTAGAAGAGGACCAAGAGCCAAGGATGCCAGACTGAACGAAAAAAGGAAGCCCCACCAGCACTGCCTCCCTACAGGATAGAAAACTTATCAGACGTTGAGGATATGTCCCTAGCTAGCCTTGACGACCTTCTCAAGGAATTTGGGGACACTTTAGAAAGGGAGTTCGGGAGCACCTTAGAGAGCACTCGCGTGTAGTGTGACTTGTGGTAATTGTATGCTTGTAATGAACTTGTGTGATGAATAGAATACCATGGTTGAAGAAAAAAATTGGCATGTGCATAGTAGTAATTCTCTCCCCCTGGCAGATGGCTTCGGATAAAACCACGCGTACCGCCTCCAGGATTGGAGCAAGGTTTCCCCTAGGAGCTGAAGGAGAAGCCAGTGGAGAAGGGAGTGAGACCCACCTCCCCGCACCTCCGGAGCTGCCATTAGATTTAGCCCAAGTTCTGGCCAACCAAACCCGACTCATTGAAGTCCTCACCAGAAGTCTTGAGAACCAGCGCTCGAATGGTGGAAGGCCTCAGGATAGGATGGGAGATTTTCTAAGACTCAAGCCTCCCACATTCGCTGGATCCAGCAATCCGCTCGACGCTGATGACTGGCTGCGCACGATAACAAGGAAGTTAGAAGCCATCGGATGCCCTGAGAACCAGCGTGTTCATCTGGCTGCTCATCAACTTTCTGGGATGGCCCTATCCTGGTGGGATACCTTCAGCATTACCATCAGAGATGCTACCTAGGCAGAATTTGAAGCCGCTTTCCGAGAACATCATGTGCCCCAAGGGATCGTTCAGCTCAAGGAAGATGAATTTCAGGAACTAACTCAAGGTGGAAGATCTGTCAGTGAGTACGTGCACAAGTTCACAGAATTGGCTCGCTATGCGCCTGACGATATCAGCACAGAAGCCAAGAAGATGGCCTGTTTCTTGAAAGGGCTAAGACCAGAACTCAAGACTATCCTTGCCAGCCAAGATTTCCTCAGCTTCTTGCACCTCTCAAACAAGGCCATACAAGTGGAAAGGGCAAGGGAAGAAGAAAAGGGTCACCTCAAGAGGAAATTCCAAGTCCTTCGAGCTCAGCAGCAGGACAGGCACTAGAGAATTCGATCCTTTGGGTTTCCACCCAAGGGACCAAGCTTCAACAAGCCAGCTGGACCCACTCCCTCACGTTTCAGTCAGCAGGGTCAAAGCTCCTTCCAGGCCCCTCCGTTGCAAGCAACCAACCTCCAGCCAATGCCTGTTAGCACTGCGGAGACCCCAGTCATTACAAGAATAATTGTCCTCAGTTGAAGGCATCCATGCCTACTTACTCCAACTTGGTGAATGGCCCCAAGAATGCCCCAGCACCCGCCTCCAAGGCACCTTCCTCAAACAGCCAGCAAAGCAAGACCCAGTATCATGGCAGGGCACGAGTAAACCACGTCGATGCTCAAGAAGCTCAGCAAGCTCCGGGAGTAGTGCTCGGTGAGTTCCTAGTTGAATTTACTCCTGCTACTGTACTTTTTAATTCAGGAGCATCTCATTCTTTCATAGCCACTAGTTTTGTGGAAAAGCATGGCATTCCCTTTACACACCTAGAAATTCCCTTGGTCACCCGAACCCCAGGGTTAGACCTTTTATGCCAGCTCAAATGCTCCCAAGTCAGGATTCTTTTAAGTGGGGTAGTGTTCTTGGCAGACTTAGCCGTCTTGCCATCCCAATGGATCGATGTGATCTTAGGAATGGATTGGTTAACCAAGCACAAGGGCATCATAAGTTGCGCAAATAAGACCGTTCTCCTCACTGACCACCAAGGAAAGTCAGTTTCATGTCAGGCTCAGCCACCCGCCCAAGACCCAATGATGTTTAATCTAGCGGCAGAAAGCATATCTGTAGTAGAAGAATTCATGGATGTATTCCCAGAAGAATTGCCAGGAATGCCGTTAGAAAGATAAGTGGAGTTCTACATTGATCTAATTCCTGGCACTGCGCCCATCACAAAGCGACCATACCACATGGCTCCCACTGAATTAGCAGAACTAAAGCTCCAGATCATAGAACTTCAACTGAAAGGGTACATTCGTCCCAGCTCATCTCCTTGGGGAGCACCAGTCCTTTTCGTCACCAAAAAGGATGGAAGTATGAGGATGTGTATTGATTACCGATCCTTGAATGAGGTTACAATCAAAAACAAGTACCCACTACCTCGGATCGATGACCTCTTCGATCAACTTCAAGGGGCCAAGTATTTCTCCAAGATAGACCTAAGGTCAGGATATCACTAGCTAAGAATCAAGGAAGCAGACATTCAGAAGACTGCCTTTGTCACCCGGTATAGACAGTATGAGTTCACAGTAATGCCCTTCGGACTAACCAACACACCCGCCTTTTTCATGAATCTCATGAATAAGGTATTTATGGAAGATCTGGATAAGTTTGTCGTAGTCTTCATTGACGACATCCTTATCTACTCCAAGAGTTGCGAAGATCATGGGCATCACCTCTGTATTGTCCTCGGAAGACTCAGAACACATCAACTCTATGCTAAGCTCAGCAAATGTGAATTCTGGTTAGAAAAGATAGCCTTCCTCGGGCATATCTTGACTGCAGAAGGAATAGAAGTGGACCCGTCCAAGGTGGAAGCAGTATCCAAATGGAAGCAGCCATCCAACGTTAGTGAAGTTCGAAGCTTTCTGGGAATGGCAGGATATTACCGCCGTTTTATCAAAGGGTTCTCCAGTATAGCAAGACCTATGACCGAGCTCCTCAAGAAAGGCAATAAGTTTGTGTGGACCCTGAAGTGTGAGGAAAGCTTCCAAATCATAAAGAAGAAGCTCACAACCGCACCCGTTTTGACACTGCCAGACATCCATCAGGATTTCGTCGTCTTCTGTGATGCTTCAAGGCAAGGTTTAGGGTGTGTACTTATGCAAAATGACAAAGTCATTGCCTATTCATCACGCCTAATCAAGCCGCATGAGCAGAATTATCCCACACACGATTTGGAATTGGCAGCCATAGTGCACGCCCTAAAAATATGGAGGCACTACCTGATTGGGAACAAATGTCACATCTTCACAGATCACAAGAGCCTGAAGTACATTTTCAGTTAGCCAGACCTCAATTTCAGTCAACGAAGATGGCTGGAGTTGATCAAAGATTATGACCTTGAGATCCACTACCACCCCAGAAAGGCCAACGTGGTAGCAGACGCCTTCAGCCAAAAACCTTTCGGGAAGAAAGAAACCAACTTCTTGGAAGACTGGAAGAAAGAATCAGCTCAACTCAATACATGTCTGGGAGACAATGGAAGCCTAGAAGTCAAGCCAATGCTAGAAGACCTCATACGCAAGGCTCAACGTCTAGACACTAAGACAACAGGTCTTATGGAGAGAACTCGCAAAGAACAACTTTCGGACTTCAGGACAGATGAAGAAGAAGTCCTTTGGTTCAGAAACCGTCTGTTTGTACCAAAAGGAGAGGCACGAGAAGTTCTGCTTGACGAAGCTCACAACTCAGCCTACTCTATCCACCCAGGGACCACCAAGATGTACCTAGACCTCAAAACCAGATACTAGTGGAGAGGAATGAAAAAGGAGATAGCACAGTATGTGGCTCGGTGCGACACTTGCCAGCGAACTAAGGCAGAGCATCAGAAGCCTGCAGGCCTACTGCAACCCCTTCCAGTACCCAAATGGAAGTGGGAAGAAATAGGCATGGATTTTGTAACCGGACTACCTCGGACCCAAGAGACTAGGGTTTTGGGTTCTAAGTACCAAACATGGTCCAAATCATGCCAAACTTTACCCAAGGCTTCTAAATAATATTGAAAGCTTATCTAAAAAGTTTGGTGATTTTTGGGATTATTAATTAATTTCTAAAATTCTAGGGGTATAAGCTTTGGCTATTTTAATTACTCCATAATTCCCTATTTGGAATAAAAATCCTAAAACTATTTTTATTAAATACTATAGAAAATCAGGAGCCTAGCAAAATTGGTCCGGTATTTTTAGCATTTTTCTACAATTTTCTAGGAATTCTCTAGTCCTGGCAGAAAAAGAAAAAGAGAAAGGTGCTACAGTAATTGGCTCATTTCAGTCCGAGACGGCCCAGCAGAGACAAAACTCGCCCCCACGCGCGCCCACGCCCGCGCGGTCAGTTTTTGCGCGAAGACCCTTGGTTATTTAAATAATTGGTGAAGAAACCCTGGCTACTATTTACTGTCTCACTGACCTTTGCGAAAAACCCCCTTCCTTAGTTTTTATTATGATGCATGCATAATTATAGAATCAACCTTAGTTGATTCACAACCTTCTATACATTGCACTCTACTTTCTGGTCTTTAAAATAAGCACTTCAGAAGGTAGTTAGATAAGAAGAAAAGAAATTTTCTTAGATAAGTCTTTGAAAATTCTTTTTGAAAATGCCTCATAACATCTGCAGAGATGGGCTTCGCTCCGATACCAGCTGTGATGGAACCTCCCAAGTCATTAGGCCCACCTACAGTTGTGAAAGGGAAATGTGCCCTTGGGCCATTTCTAAGTATTTTGGTGGTTTAGTGTCCAACACAAGTGCCTAAGTGTAAAATGGTGGACAAAGTACAAATCAAGGATAAAGATATGTTTCTCAGACTTAGTACATTGTTTTAGAGACTAATGTATTGTGTCTAAGTGCTGGAAACAGGAAAAGACCAACTGGAAAAGCCTTGGCTCGAGCAGCCAAGACTTTGCTCAGTCTGGAGCACCGGACTGTCCGGTGGTGCACCGGACAGTGTCCGGTGCGCCAGGGTGGCTCGAGCAAAGTGGCTGCTCTCGGGACTTCGACGGCGGTGTACGACTATAATTCACCGAACTGTCCGGTGGTGCACCGGACTGTCCGGTGGGCCGTTCACAGGCGAACTCGTCGCTCTCGGGAATTCATCGGCGACGTACGGCTATAATTCACCGGACTGTCCGGTGTGCACCGGACTGTCCGGTGAGCCAACGGTCGGCAGCGCCAACGGTCGGCCGTGCGATCTGCGCGGGACACGTGGCCAAGCCAACGGCTAGTAGGAGGCACCGGACTGTCCGGTGTGCACCGGACATGTCCGGTGCGCCAACGGCTCTCTAGCTGCCAACGGTCGACTGTGCCATTTAAGGAAAGAAATCAGGCACCGGACAGTGTCCGGTGTGCACCGGACTGTCCGGTGCACCAGTCGACAGAAGGCAAGATCAGCCTTCCTAGATTGCTCTCAACGGCTCCTAGCTGCCTTGGGGCTATAAAAGGGACCCCTAGGCGCATGGAGGAGTACACCAAGCATTCCTACAACATTCCTAAGCACCAAGACATCGATTCCGCGCCTTTGATTCTTTGCGATAGCAATTAGAGCTCTAGTTGAGTGGTGAACTCATTGAGTTGTGTTGTGAGCTCTCGTTGCGACTTGTGTGCGTGGTGTTACTGTGATTTCTTGTCTTGAGTGTGTTGCTAATCCCTCCCTTGCTCTGTGCTTCTTTGTGAACTTTAAGTGTAAGGGCGAGAGGCTCCAATTTGTGGAGATTCCTCGCAAACGGGATTGAGTAAAGCAAACAAAACACCATGGTATTCAAGTGGGTCTTTGGACCGCTTGAGAGGGGTTGATTGCAACCCTCGTCCGTTGGGACGCCACAACGTGGAGTAGGCAAGTGTTGGTCTTGGCCGAACCACTGGATAACCACCGTGCCATCTCTGTGATTGATTTCTTGTGGTTATTGTGTTTTGTCTCCTCTCTAGCCACTTGGCATTTACTGTGCTAACGCTTAACCAAGTTTTTGTGGCTTAAGTTCTCAAGTTTTACAGGATCACCTATTCACCCCCCCTCTAGGTGCTCTCAAGTTGTCCTTGTCCAACGGACCTCAGACAACCCTGTAGGTGCACCTGATCACTTGTTAAGTTTGGTATCTATATTCCTTTCCTTTCTCAAGAGTGTTTCACCCGTCACGCAGATATTACAATACATAGGAGGAACGAAAATGCAGAAGCAGTTACAATAACTTACTTTACATTAAAGTATAGAAAGAGTAGTATTATTACAGACCAAAGCAAATATAAGAGTGCTAGAGTAATATTATTACATACATGGGAGGCAAAAATCCCTCCCGAGTAACATTAAATAAAAGTTTTTAACGGAGGACACTTCCTCCTGAGGCATCAGTCTTGGTTTTCTTCCTTTGGCACCACCTTGGAACAAAAGCAACAAAAATTTGCTGCTTCCTCGCCTAAAACAACATGGGACAAAGCCCTGAGTATGAAGTGTACTCTCGCAAGTCTTACCCGTCAAAATAAAAGACTCTCAAGGATATGCTGGCTTTTGGGGATCAAGGTGTGGCTTATCAAGAGTCAAAAACTCTGTTTGCAGAAATGCTTACTAATAGTGGATCCTTAAAAATCTAGTTTTACTTGTCATGTTAAGTAAAGTTACCTGTATCTAGAGTTCTTTCTACCCTAGTTCAATCACTTGACCTATACTAGTCAATTTCTTATCAACCCTTCATATTCACTGGAATGCTACGTGTAGGGCAGTGACCAAGTCTTCATGTCCGCAAAGTTACGGCGATCCGAATCGATTAATACTCAGCTGAGGATCTCCAATCACACGACATATGTAGCACTTAACCCTTGCATATGTCAACTCGTCACCGGGGTTCTTAAGACCAGATCAGGTTCACGCCAACCGAGAGCACAGATACACCACCGTCCAGCCTCTTGCCACGGAGGGTACACGCTACTCTCGCCATCTCTCCACTCCCATTGCGTGCTATCTTATTCTAGTATTAGTCTGCCCGAGGCAAAGCTTACCCATGGTAAGGCATGTGACCAGTTAAAGGGTCCTCGATCAGCAAGCCTACATCGAGAAGGTCCTTAATCGACTTAGACGGAGACACTACACCGAGACTTCCTTCTCGTGCAAGTCACCCGCCCGGTCTCAGCTTTATCATTTCAAACCCAAAGTTTGGTACCTGGTAGAGGTACATCTTTTCCGATGTTGAATCCATCACGACCATGATGGATCCACCATCAAGTTTTATTTTTGAAAACATTCCACCCACTTGAAGCATCGTCTTTTGTCAAAACAAAACATTTTGTTTTTCTAGAGCAAAGCTAAGCATAAGAAAAACCTTTTTGTAAAACATGGGATCTAGGAAAGGTAATCAAATTCTCAAGGAAGGAAATGCAGCAATTTGTTTAGCACACAACTCCTATCACCTAATGCATCAAGCAAGTGAGAAAGATTTTAAAATAGCAAGGAGGTGACAAATGCACCGGGGCTTGCCTTGTGTTATAGGTGAGTCAGGTTCTGCTCCACAGATGTCGAAATAAAAGCAGTTTCCGGCTTGGGGTTCTTTAGGTGGTGGTGGTGTAGTCCTTGCTTCTTCAACTTCTATCTCTTCTTCGTTTTCTATATATAGCCATATATAATCATGAATGCTCATGCAATGCTTATGAAAAATGCAAAGATATAAAAGTATATTATCTTAGGTCTTGAATATAACTTTCCTTCACGGATCTCTGGGAAACTAGGGTTTTTAGAGTCTATAGTGAAGTTCATAGGGCGGGAGACTAGGGTTTTGGGTTCTAAGTACCAAACATGGTCCAAATAATGCCAAACTTTACCCAAGGCTTCTAAATAATATTTAAAGCTTATCTAAAAAGTTTGGTGATTTTTGGGATTATTAATTAATTTCTAAAATTCCAAGGGTATAAGCTTTGGCTATTTTAATTACTCCATAATTCCCTATTTGGAATAAAAATCCTAAAACTATTTTTATTAAATACTATAGAAAATCAGGAGCCTAGCAAAATTGGTCTGGTATTTTTAGCATTTTTATACAATTTTCTAGGAATTCTCTAGTCCTGGCAGAAAAAGAAAAAGAGATATGTGCTACAGTAATGGGCTCATTTCAGTCTGAGACGGCCCAGCAGAGACAGAACTTGCCCCTGCGCGCGCCCACGCCCGTGCGGTCAGTTTTTGCGCGAAGACCCTTGGTTATTTAAATAATTGGTGAAGAAATCCTGGCTACTATTTACTGTCTCACTGACCTTTGCGAAAAACCCCCTTCCTTTCTGTTTCTTCACCATGCTGGGTCCATGGCGGAACCGCGTTGAGCACCAGGCCGGAGCCGCGATTCTACAGTGAGGGTGGCCTGAACAAGAGGCAATAAGTACATAGATGTAGTGTGCCAACCTATCAGGTCAAAAGCCCTCACTTAATTTGAAGGATTCAACCCTAATTGGAGCTCGTTCATGGTCACGACGACGGAATGACCCTGGTGATCGCGTTCTGAACAACTAACGACATGGATGCTAAAATTGAAGCTCGGTGAAGCTTCACGGGTTCACCAGAGGCTATGTACACGCTTGAATTTGGACTAAACAAGAATAGAAGAGTGGATCAACAGAGAGGGTGTCCGTGGCGGCGTTCTACGGGACGACTGGGTGTTTCGGAGTATGGGCTTTGGTAAAGTTCAATTGGTCGGCTTCGAGAGCAATAGAAGGCTAAAGACAGGCTAGAACAAGAAACAATTTGGTAGGTACTGACTCGAGGAGTGCTGCCCACGGAGGGGTCCTTCACGGCGGTGGAAGAGACCGATTCCAGGGAAATCCAATGATCTCTAAGGATGGTGGATAGAACAGGGTGGTTAGTGAGCCGTTAGCTTCGCAACTAAGGGACGAAGAGCAGTGCTCGGTTGATTTGGATGACGAGGTGAGAGCGCGGTGAATTTATAGGCCCGGTGAGCTACCACGACGGCCATGGTGATAACCTTCACCGGACTTTGCTGGCGACCATCGACGACGTCGGGCGCTGTCCTTTTCTAAGAATTTGCCACGTCTTGCCGCGACAGTAATGCGGTCAAATCGGCGATGTCATGGATGAACGGAGAGGAGCGGCGCCGGTGACCAGGCACGACCGTACGGATCAGTGGCCGCGTGGCGGGCGGAATAGTTACCCTCCACTGCAGCGATCTTACTCGATTCACGAGTATCGGCGCGTGGAGATGCACGCCGAGCGCTTAACTGGACCATGGCGCGAATCACGGCGCGGATCGGTGCCGGCGGCGAGGTGCTCTGCACTAGGGATATTTTGACACTATAGCATCGCAATTGATCTTTAGAATGATTGACAGAGCACAATCAGGGCAGATTTTCTCCAAATTCTATGTGACAACCTCACCACCCATCTGCATCAAAGTTATAGATCTATAAACCATCTTCACTTTTGCTATAGCATCCCTAGTCAAATTCCCACTGAATCTAACTCAAATTTGAACCTCAAGTTCGGCCAATGCCACTGGTGGCCATGTTTCAGTTTAAAAACTGACTGACAGCCCATCTTTATGCTTATTTTACTCCAATTTTTATTCAGCATTAGTGCTTAGCCACTTAATCAAATTTGTTCACCTATGATAGCTCTATCATCTTGATGTATTGATCTAGGACAGAATCTTCATGGATTGACAAATATAAAGCCCCAAAGATGGTCTAAATCACTGGAATTCAGACTTAGTCATATAAGATTCCTAGGGTACCTTTTTGCAAATAGGTCCAAATCTCATGGTTTAATTTGCAAATCCTCTTACATGTGAACCATATGATTTAAGGTACCCTAATTCCATGGTTTTTGCACTTAGGTCCAAAAGTGGGCAACATTTACATATAACCCCCTATGGTTTTAGTCCAAGGTTTTCCAGGGGTCTATTTAGGGTTTCTAGAACTTCTAGGCTTTGGATGCCACTTAGGTCCATTAATGGGACATTTTATGATCATTACTAATAAGTTTTGAAGTTTTTTTCTTAATAGACTTTGTTTACTCTTTTAAGCCCAGTTTAGGGTTAAGTACTCTACCCTAGGGTTTCACTCATGACATGTCACATCAATACAACTTTGTTTGAAATTTTTGTCTAGTGAATGCACTCTAGGTGTGACAAACACATGATATGCTAATGCTCATGATGTTATGCTCAACTTTTAGTGGCAGTAACACCAGGGGTGTTACATAGGGAACGATTCTGTCTGGGTTATAATCAATCGTCTTACCAAGGTAGCACATTTCATCCCGGTAAAAACTACCTTCGGAGGAGCCACCCTTGCCCGGATATATTTTAAGGAAATAGTCAGACTTCATGGTATTCCACGGAAGATAGTGTCAAACAGGGAAACACAGTTCACCTCAAAATTCTAGATGAGCCTTCAACAAGCTATGGGCACCAAGCTAGACTTCAACATCGCCTATCACCCCTAGTTAGATGGTCAGACAGAAAGGGTCAACAAGGTCCTCGAGGATTTGTTAAGAGCCTGTGTGTTGACATTTGACAGAAATTGGGAGTCCAGTTTGCCATATGCAGAGTTCTCGTATAACAACATTGTTGGGACCATGCTTCGTCGCTGAAGGTCCTGCAGGAAGAAACAGTTTCGGTTGAAGCTGTCTGCACGTAATGACGAAGGGTGCCGTCTATGAAGCTTCGAAGTTACAAACCGACTTAAAGATAGAATGACCTTTTAGTCCATAAGAGTTTGAGTCGATGTTGTAAACTTTTATGAGGGGTATGATTGTAATTGTTCACAGACTGTGTCCTGTGCCTATAAATAGTGAACAGTATTCCTTTACTGTTCACGCATTCCTGTAATTGCAATCGCATCACCCGGAAATTATCATTTGTCAAGGCAGAGGTATAAATGCATTTAAATATTATGTTTAAACATTTAAGATTTATATAATGTAATAAATGATGTCATTTATTTCCAATTTAACTATCTTTAATGCTTTATGTCCTGCGTTATTCCGCATTACCTTCGAGAACAAAATTACGAAGGTGATACTTTCGTAATCTTGTTATTATAACCTTCGTCCGAAGTTCATCGAATCCTTGGGGAAATAATGTTTCAGCGGACGAAGGACATCGATATTTAACATTTTATGTTGCCTTGTTCTTAATTCATAGTATTTGAGAGCAAGTCCCCAACATTGGCGCCCACCTCCGGTCAACTCACTTCCACTTTTTTGAGCTGATGGCTTCGTTCAACGATCAAGCTGGAGCTGCTTCGGCCCCGAAGCTGGTACTCCCGATAACAGGTGGTTCATGCTCAGAGCTAGCCAACAAAAAGCAGAAGAAGGAAGCACAGAGAAGGGTACATCATGTTAAGGTGCAAGGACCCTTCATCAAGTCAAGATGGTCTCACATTCCAATTACCTTCTCCCAAGAGGATCTTCAACTCAAGGATTACCCACACAATGATGCTATGGTTATCTCTTGTGTGATCAAAGGATTTCTGGTCCATAATGTTTTGGTTGACACAGGCAGTGCAGCTGATATCATATTTGCTAAAGCTTTTAGACAAATGCAAGAGCCCGAAGACAAGATCCATGATGCTACGCACCCTCTTTGTGGCTTCGGAGGACGGCAAATTGTAGCACTTGGGAAGATTACCATGCCAGTAACCTTCGGATTTGTCAACAACACAAGGACTGAACAAATTGTGTTTGATATTGTTGACATGGAGTATCCTTACAATGCTATCATTGGTCGCGGTACTCTCAATGCCTTCGAAGCAATTCTTCACCCAGCTTACCTCTGCATGAAGATACCTTCGAACCAAGGGCTTATTGCTATTCATGGAAGTCAGGAAGCTGCCAGAAGGGCAGAAGGAAATTGGACAGATTCAAAAGCAATCCATAACATAGATGGAGCGGAGGCCTGTGAGCAATACAAGTTCAGAAGGGAAAAAGCTGCTTCAGCTGACCAGCCGAAGCCCATGCTCTTATGTGAGGATATAGCAGATTAGAAGGTGCTATTGGGATCTCAATTGTCTGAAGAGCAGGAAAAAACTTTGATAAGGTTTCTGTTCAACAATAAAGATGTTTTTGCTTGGTCAGCTAATGATCTTTGTGGAGTTAACAGGGATGTTATTGAGCATTCGCTCAATGTCGATCCATCCTTTATACCCAGAAAGCAGAGGCTTCGGAAGATGTCTGATGACAAGACCGAAGGTGCTCGGAATGAAGTGAAAAGACTTCTCAGTGCCGGAGTTATTAGAGAGGTAAAATACCCAGAATGGTTGGCTAACACTGTTATGGTGAAGAAGGCCAATGGTAAATGGAGAATGTGCATTGATTTTACTAACCTCAATAAGGCTTGTCCGAAGGACGAGTTTCCATTGCCAAGGATAGATTCCTTAGTCGATGCAGTAGCTTTATCAGAGCTTATGAGTTTGCTGGATTGCTATTCAGGCTATCATCAAATCTGGATGAAGAAGGAGGATGAACCGAAAACCAGCTTCATAACCCCTAGTGGGACATATTGCTACCTTCGGATGCCTGAGGGGCTTAAAAATGCTGGAGGAAGCTTCAGCAGAATGAAAACGAAGGTTCTCCATTCTCAGATAGGCAGAATGTACTAACTTATGTTGATGATATCATTGTAAAAAGCACGAAGCAAGATAACCACATTGCTGATTTACAGGAGACCTTCGCTAATTTTAAACAGGCTGGTTTAAAGCTGAATCCTGAAAAATGTGTTTTCGGAGTAAAGAAGGGGAAATTTCTTGGTTGCCTAGTTTCAACAAAGGGAATTGAGGCTAATCCAAGTAAAATCAAAGCTATACTTCGAATGGAACCACCAAGTACAAAAAAGGGGGCTCAAAGATTGACGGGAAGGCTGGCATCTCTCAACAGATTCATATCCAGATCAGCAGAGAGAAACTTACCATTCTTCGAAGTGCTGAAGTCAGCCGAAGTCTTTCAATGGGGACCTATCCAGCAGAAAGCCTTCGAAGAGTTGAAGCAATATTTGATAGATCTAACAACATTAACTCCACCAACGCTAGGGGCTCCTTTGTTATTATATGTGGCAGCTTCGCACTCAGCGGTAAGTGCAGCACTTGTCCAGGAGAAGCTTGAAGGCCAAGTTAAGAGGCAGACCCCAATATATTTCGTATCCGAGGTTCTTAGTTTATCGAAGAAAAATTATACAGAATTGGAGAAGGTACTGTATGCTGTTTTGATGGCCTCCAGGAAGCTTCGGCATTATTTTCAAGCTTACAACATAATTGTTCCTTCTTCACAACCTCTGAAGGATATTATGAGAAACCGAGAAGCTACTCAAAGGATTGGAAAATGGGCTGCAAAGCTCAATGAATTTTGTATTGATTATGTTCATAGATCCTCGATTCAGTCCCAGGCGTTAGCAGACTTCATTGCTGACTGGATGCCAGGGGCTCAGGAGGAAGAAACAAATAAAGATGCTGAAGCATGGACAGTGTTTTGCGATGGGTCTTGGGGAACCTTCGGAGCAGGAGCGGCTGCTGTGTTGGTTTCACCTTCCAAAGTTAAAACTTGTTATGCGGCAAGACTTGATTTTAGTTGCACAAATAATATCGCTGAATATGAAGCTCTGCTCTTGGGTCTTCGGAAGTTAAAGGCAATGGGAATCAGAAGGGCCATTCTTAAAACTGATTCTCAAGTTATTTCTGGTCATGTCGACAAGAGCTATAAAGCAAGAGACCCGAAGCTTGAAAAGTATCTAGATACAGTCCGAAGGATTGAGGATTCCTTCGAAGGTTTCTCTGTCAAAAATATTCCTCGTGGAGAAAATGAATACGCTGATCTATTGGCCAAGTCAGCAGCCCAGGGGCTGCCTATACCTTCGGAAGTATTTTTCAAAACAATAAAAGCACCTTCGATCGAGCTTCTTGAAAGAGCAATCCTTAATATATCCCCTGTTTATAGCGAGGATTGGAGAACTGAGATCGTCTCTTTCCTTCAGGGTAATTTTCTTTCAGACGACGAAGCCTATAACAGGAGAATAGAAGCAAGAGCTCGACCATATGTCATAATAGAAGGGGAGTTATACAAGCATGGGGTCTGTTCCCCATTGCTCAAGTGTTTATCCAGATCCGAAGGTATAGAATTAATGAAGGAAATACATGCAGGCCTGTGTGGATCTCACATTGGATCTAGGCCCTTGCTCGGCAAAGTTTTTCGCCAAGGATTTTATTGGCCAAAGGCAGCTTCGGATGCAGCGGATATAGTCCAAAAGTGCGAAGGTTGTCAGAAATGTGCAAGAGATCAAAAACAACCTTCGTCTTTAACTCAATTAATACAACCCACTTGGCCGTTGCAGAGGTGGGGCCTTGATTTGCTAGGCCCATTACCACCAGCACAGGGGAACTTAAGATATGTGGTAGTGGCAGTGGAGTATTTTTCCAAATGGATTGAGGCAAACCCCTTAGCTACAATAACTTCATTTACTATTCAAAAGTTTTTCTGGCAGAACATTGTTTGTCGCTTCGGAGTGCCGAAGGCCATTACTGTGGACAATGGGACACAGTTTGATTCTGAAGCCTTCAGAGAATTTTGTGATCAAATTGGCACGAAGATCCATTTTGCATCAGTTCGACACCCAGAGTCAAATGGACTTGTCGAAAGAGCTAATGGGATCATAATGACAGGAATAATGAAGTCAATCTTCAACCAGCCCAGGGGAAATTGGCCTGACGAGCTAATCAAAGTGGTATGGAGCCATAATACAACCATGTCAAGGTCAACAGGTTTTACGCCCTTTAAACTATTGTTCGGTGACGAAGCAATAACCCCAGAAGAGGCCAAAGCAGGATCAATAAGGATAGTAGCTTCGGCAGAAGGCAAAGACGAAGCTGATTGCTCTGTAGAAAAAGATGCTATTGAAGGGATCAGACTTCAAGCTGTGGAAAACATCAATAAATATCAAGCTGAAACAATAAAATGGTGTGACAGAAAAGTCAAGCTGAAGAACATTGAACCAGGACACTTGGTACTTCGAAGAGTAGCCAACCCTGAGACAGCAGGCAAATTACAACTGAAGTGGGAAGGCCCTTTTTAGTAGTATCTTCGTCAAGACCCGGCTCCTACAGATTGAAGGATATGGACGGCAACGACATTCCTAGATCATGGAATGCGGATGAGCTTCGACGATATTATGTTTAGCTTGATGTAATTTTTTATATTCTTTTTCGTGGCACCCTTTTCCTTTCCAAAGGGGGAGAAAGGTTTTTAATGGGGCCACAACATGTAATTTTCCTTATTTCAATTTTATGAGAGTGATATCCCCCAAAAAATGTAAATGTAAAAGCAAAAGGAAAAAGAAAAGGAAACAGGGAGAAGCTCAAAAGTCGTTCCTAAGGGAATGCAGGGCTTACAGCGAAAAATAAGCGCTGATTCCGCTGAAAGTAAAAGGCGAAGAAGCTCCTAAGGGAGGCTTACAGCGAAAAATAAGCGCTGATTCCGCTGAAAGTAAAAGGCGAAGAAGCTCCTAAGGGAGGCTTACAGCGAAAAATAAGCGCTGATTCCGCTGAAAGTAAAAGGCGAAGAAGCTCCTAAGGGAGGCTTACAGCGAAAAGTCAACGCTGAAGGGCTATGATTCTGTATTTTGATATTCATTTGCACAATACATCTCATCATGTCATTTGCATTCATAAACATGCATTTAGACATATATAGAATCATCATTATACCGCACAAAAACACAGATGCTTCGGCGATGAAGAAAAACTCGAAGGAAAATTTTTTATGCTTCGTTGTGTACGAAAAGAAGGGAATGTGTTTTTCGCCTTCGTCTCAAAAGAGAAGTTTTGTCCACAACAAAGCAGCTTGTACGCAGATAGCAGAAATAAAATATATTACAAGGTATGTACAAATTTACATAAGTTGTTCCATAACTATATTACAAAAGTTTCTCCAGAATTTTTGCAGGAAAGTATATTGTAAACAACTATCAAGCTTCAGGCTAGGCTTCGTCAAACTTCAACTTTGTCATTCTCCAGCTTCGTCATCCTGCGTATATCAAACAGCAAAATAAGAAAGGTGCAAAACAAAAATAAGTTTCTTACCGGTTTAAGATGACTTCGAGCTTCGTCACCCGCCATTTTTCGCCCGCCACCTACCTAGATCTGGGTCATGAATCTATTTCCAATGCTTCGGGCTAGGCTTGGGATATCTATCAGATCTGATGCTGACAAGCTGAAGTTTGGTTTGTTCACAATATTTCCATGCGTGCAGCCAGCCTTCAGAAAAGCGGTGGCCGTGCCCCGAGAAGCTACCAGGGCGCAGAAGTCGGCATGCCCACCAATAACTTCGTCAAGGGCATCAACCTCGCCTTCAATATATTCTAATGTGCTGGGCAGATTATCAGCTGAAGGTGTAAATTTTGCAGAGCTGGCTCCGACAGAATGAAACACATCCTTCAGCCGTTGCACGCATCGGCTGCAGAAGCTTAGGCATTTCTCTTGAAGTTCTTTAAAGGATTTCTGCAAATTTGAATTTTTATCCACCTCAGTTTTCAGGCTTGCTTCGAGATATTTCTTTTCTTGCTCAAATTTTTCTGACTGTTGGAGCAATTCATTCTTTAAGTTGTTATTCTCGGTTTGGACTTCAGCCAAAGAACCCTCCATAGTCTGAATAACAAAATCTTTCTTTTCTAATGCACCTTCGTGCTCTTTGACCATCATTTCAAGATCTTGGATGGTGAAATCCTTCTTTTTCAAATCAGCTTCGTAGTTTTCAACTTTTTCAGCCAAATTTTGGATGACGGCTTTGTTCTTCTCTTCTTCGAGATCTTGTTGCATTTTTAGAACCTTACTTAACAGTATGCTCTGTCGAAAAGATCTTCGTTAGAAAACGACCTAAAAGATAATAATAATAATAAAATAACAAAAATATTTGTTACCTTGAAGTTAGCATAAAGCAAACTTCCGGCGATATGGTGCCGTTGGTAACGACAGAGGTCGACTTCCAGCTTCGGCAAGCCAATGTTTTTGCAGAGAGTTCTAACAATTTTAGCTTCGCTGCGGTTTCGAAGGCACCTCAGTTTTCCTTCGTTAACCCCACCAAACAGTGTAGCCCCTGGCTTATATCCGCAGGCTATGGCACATCTTTTAAGCTCTGCTTTTTCAGCGTCTGTCAGCTCTTGCCCAAGTAAATCTTTAAATTCAAAATCTTCCCCCTCCAAAATGTCTTCAGCTTGTTTTTTCCCTTTTTCAGTGCCTGTGCTCGCCGCGGCCACAGCAGATTCTTCCTCAGTCATTTTTAAGAGTATGTTATCAATAACTTCAAGTGTCTTGTCCAGGTTCAGATCTTCTGTGGCCCCAGTTTCAACTCCGGCAGCTTCGGCTGCGCCAGTTTCAGCTTCGAAGGTTTCTGCTCTGGTGGTTTCGGCTATGGCGCCTTTAGCTTCGGCAGTTCCGGCAGTCTGGTCAATAGCAATTCTTGATGCCGGTGTCGGTAACGGTGTCCCATGAATTACATCTGCTATTTGAATAATCCTTCGTTTTTTTCGGCAGCGCAGGACCTTCTTCTGCCAAAGCTGCCTTGTCCTTCTGAAAAAACTTCGTCAGTTCCAACGCCAGCGGACTTAGCTTGACAGGCAAGGGTTCAGTCATTACCTTCATAATCTCTTCTACTTCAACAGCAGAAGGCGTTACAGGAGTATCTTCTTCTTGAACCAACGTTCTTGGTTCTGGAGATGCAGTTTTCCTCTTTCCTGCAGTGGCCACCTTCGGCTCAGGATTCAACTCTTCAGGGCTAAGTTTTTCAGAATCTCCCCTTTTCTTTTTGGTTACCTTGGCGACCTCTTCGTCAGCAGCGCTGGAAATTCTTTTTTGCTTCGGGCCTCCAGCATCTCCGCCCAGGTGATCATAATCAGCATATTCAAAACCTATGGCATCAAGCACCCTGTTCAGCCTTCGCTTCGGCCGAGTGCCGAAGGCTGCTGTCATCAGCTGGTCCTCTTTTTTGGAGTAATTTCCAAGTATTTCATTACTCATTACTTCAATTGTATCGAGCCATTCTTGACAGGGTGCTTTAAAATATTTCTTAAACTTATAATAATAGGGTAGTCAGACAAGCTCCCCTTCTTTCTTTTCTCCTTTAAGCTTCGGCATAGTCCACTCCTTCATAGTCGGAAATACTCTGAAGGCCAAAAATTCCTGCACTAAATCCCTAGTGCCAACGTGTTCTGCAATAATTTTGAATTCAGCCAGTGCGGCCCAAGTTGGACCTTCAGTTGTCATTCTACAACGGGGTCTTGTTTCTCCGAAGATCAGTTCAAGAGGGCTCTGTACTAGCTTCTCTCTGTCTTTGTTAACTTTAACATAAAACCATTCTGACTTCCAGCCTGCCGGCCATTTGCTTCGGTAGCTAATCACAGGAAATTTTGTGGTCTTCCGATAGGCAAAATTGTAACAACCAAAATTTTCGTGCAACCCATCCTTTCTGGCCTTAGTCTGGTAATGCAAATCATGTACTCGACAGAAGCTGTCGGCAAACGGCTCCACCGCCTGGCTTCGGAGAGCCCAGATATAAACGCTAAGCCTAACAATGGCGTTAGGGGTCAGTTGGTGAAAATAGATCCCA
Organism: Zea luxurians; assembly: GCA_029449295.1. NCBI lineage: Eukaryota > Viridiplantae > Streptophyta > Magnoliopsida > Poales > Poaceae > Zea > Zea luxurians. The sequence continues at coordinate 176,800,293 of JAOPSE010000004.1, read as the reverse complement.
AACCTTTGCAGCACATCAGAAATCATTCTATTCAAAGGAAATCTCAACCCAGTCTTTAAAAAACTCTTGAAAATAACTATTTCATCCTTTTCTGGCTTCGGGGTAGTCTCCTCTCCCCCGAAGCGAAGTAGCTTCTTCTCATCTTCTCTGAAATAGCCCGCCTTTACCATTTTGGAGAAATCCGCCTTGGAGATAGTCGACTTCCTGAAGTACAAATGGCTAGGCTTTCTCGGTACTGCGATATGGTAATCATCGTCAGAATCAGCTTCCTCAATATCTCCTCGTTCTGCTTCGGCAGCAGCTTGTTCTGTTTCGGCAGCAGCCTGTTCTGTTTCCGCAGTAGGGATTCTTTCCGAAGTCACCAATCCGGATCGCTGCATTGCTTCAGAGATAGGGACGGTCTCTGCACCTTCGACTTCGTCTCCCTCACGCTCAACTCTAGCAGTAGAGCGCAACCTGGCCATTCATTTTTGAATTTCTTGAAAGATTTCTCGGGAACTAAATAACCTCTTCTCCCGAAGCTTTTCTTCTGACGAAGTAGACACCAAATTGGAGCTTCGTCTGAATCCGAGAGTCAAGCTTCGGTTATGGTTAAAATTTTTGGCAGCAAAACAGTGCAATAGCAATGAATGTTGTGGTAACTTCACACCTACTTGACTGTTTATATAGTGCTGCAGGTAAGAAGGTGAATCGTCAGGATTTTTACACCAGGAAAACAGCTGCTCGCACCCGCTGCGCGGTGGGCCGCAAAGACCAAACTAGTGAACCTGCATGGTGGGACCGCTACGCGCTCGGAAACTGTATCGTTTCTCGACAACGAGCTCCGGGAAGGTGTTTTTCGGACCTTTGGCTTCCTGAAGCCTAGGAGACTTTTTTCACGGATCAAGCTCGTTACGAAAAACGATCTAGCACCGTGAAGGGGCTACTGTTGGGACCATGCTTCGTCACCGAAGGTCCTGTAGGAAGAAACAGTTTAGGTTGAAGCTGTCTGCACGTAATGCCGAAGGGTGCCGTCCATGAAGCTTCGAAGTTACAAACCGACTTAAAGATAGAATGACCTTTTAGTCCATAAGAGTTTGAGTCGATGTTGTAAACTTTTATGAGGGGTATGATTGTAATTGTTCACAGGCTGTGTCCTGTGCCTATAAATAGTGAACAGTATTTCTTTACTGTTCACGCATTCCTGTAATTGCAATCGCATCACCCGGAAATTATCATTTGTCAAGGCAGAGGTATAAATGTATTTAAATATTATGTTTAAACGTTTAAGATTTATATAATGTAATAAATGATGTCATTTATTTCCAATTTAACTATCTTTAATGCTTTATGTCCTTCGTTATTCCGCATTACCTTCGAGAACAAAATTACAATGGTGATACTTTCGTAATCTTGTTATTATAACCTTCGTCCGAAGTTCATCGAATCCTTGGGGAAATAATGTTTCAGCGGACGAAGGACATCGATATTTAACATTTTATGTTGCCTTGTTCTTAATTCATAGTATTTGAGAGCAAGTCCCCAACAAACATGTACCAGGCCAGTATCAAGATGTCACCATTCGAAGCATTGTATGGATGAAAGTGCCAGACCCCTCTAATGTGGTCCAACATAGGGGAAAAGACACTAGAAGGGCCTGCCTTCGTTAAAGAGGCAGAAGAGAAAGTTGCCCTAATCCGCAAAAGATTACTTGAAGCTCAGAGTCGGCAGAAGAGTTATGCAGACAACAGGCGGAGAGAACTTAGGTTTGAGGAAGGAGACTTTGTCTACCTCAAGGTCTCCCCAATGCACGGAGTCAAAAGGTTTCAAGTGAAAGGAAAGCTAGCTCCGCGGTTCATCGGCCCCTATCCTATCTTTGGCAGAGTAGGACCCGCAGCCTACCGCCTTGAATTGCCAGAATTCATGTCAGATATCCACAATGTGTTTCACGTATCCCAGCTCCGCAAATGCCTGCAAGTGCCAGAAAGTCACATCAAAGAAGAGACAATTCAAATTCAGAAGGATCTATAGTACCGAGAAAATCCAGTAAAGATTCTTGACTCGGCAATCCGAAAGACCTGCAACTCAGAAGTAAGACTCTGTAAAGTTCAGTGGAGCAGAGAAGGAGAAGAGGAAGCTACCTGGGAGAGTGAGGACTATTTAAGGAAGCAATACCCTTACCTTTTCTCAAGCCCAGTTTAAATCTCGAGGGCAAGATTCCTTTAAGTGGGGTAGGTTTGTAACATCCCAAAATTTAACCCCAAGGTTAGAAACCCTAATCTCCTAGCCCCCCTTTTTGATTATTCCCTAGACTCCACCTCATAGGACATTTCATCATATGCATACACCATGATTGTTAGTAGCACCTCACATAGAATATTATTATTTTTAGCACCTAAGAATATATAGCTAAATATGTGTTCAAAAGAAAAAGGAGATAAAAGAAATAGAAATAGAAATAGAAAAGAAAAAAAAGGAAAATCCCCCCTCGGCTGGGCCGAATCCGGCCCAACCTTCTCTCATCTCTCCCGTGCGCCACGCTCCTCTCCCCCCCTCGCGGCCCACGCGACCCATCTCCGCTCGCGCACCCGCGCTCCTCCCTCCGCCGCTGTCAACCTAGCCCCACCCGCCAGCCGCGCTCGCTCTCGCTCCCTCGCAACCGCCCACTCTCTGGCAAGCGAGCCCCGCTTATCACCACCTTTGATAGGAATGGGGTGCCCGATCTTCTGTCAGGTGTAGGTAACTATCGATTTGGTGGAGATGTCATACAGACGATCCGACTTCCAATCAACAAGACTAGAACCCCATAATCGCAGCACCACTTCTCCTCTAGTTATCAACCGTGCGCTGCTCGATTGACCTCGCCACGAGGGCTAATCCTTGCCTGCGAATCAAAGACATAAGCAAGAACGAGAAAGAACACAATCTAAAAAATTACGGATGGATGATTAAGCTCTCGAGTTGGGGTCTCACAAACCGATCTACGGCGAACTGTTTTTTTGACAGATCTAACTTAAGCAAAACCCACCTCTAACAAGAAGGGGGCGGCTACTAATATAGACTCTAGGGTTATGCAAAACCCTGGATGTGCCCCTAATGGGTTCAACGAAGATACACGGCCTAATAGGCCAAAAGACGGCGTCGCAGCGCCGGAACAAATTCTAAACGTCAACTTGGGCCTCCATCTTGATCCCGACGTCCTAGCTGGTCCTCCCCTTCATTCCTAAGTACAATTAAATCATTAGGTAGCATACTACTCTCAAATGCACAAGAATAATTACTTAGGAACGAGATCACCTGTAAATTCAATTGTCGAGCGCGTGCGCGAGTAATTGGGTAGTCAACTTGAGGAGTGTTGTTTGTATCCATGGGAGTGATGTCCTCATCATCCTCCTCCTCTTGAAGTGGAGTCGCCCTCGACTCAAGCTCATCGTCTTCTCCCAAATATGGCTTTAAATCTGAAATATTAAAGGTGGGACTAATCCCAAACTCGGGGGGCAACTCAAGTTTATATGCATTGTCATTAATCTTCTCCAAAATTTTAAATGGTCTAGCAGCACGGGGCATTAATTTAGACTTTCTCAAATCTAGAAATCTATCCTTCCGTAAATGTAACCACACTAAATCACCCAGTTCAAGTTTTACTGCCTTTCTACCTTGACTACCAGCAAGTTTATATTTCTCGGTCATCTTTTCTATGTTCTCTTTAGTTGAAGCATGCAATTTCAAAATAAAATCAACACGCTCCTTAGCATCACTATGTACACGCTCCATAGTAGGTAGAGGCAAAAGATCAATAGGCGCACGAGGGTTAAAGCCATACACTACCTAAAAAGGACTTACCTTGGTGGTGGAGTGTTCCGCCCTATTATACGAGAATTCCACATGTGGCAGACACTCTTCCCACATCTTCAAATTGTGCTTCAATATCGCTCGCAACATTGTAGACAATGTGCGATTCACAACCTCTGTTTGTCCATCCGTTTAGGGGTGGCAAGTAGTAGAAAACAGCAACTTTGTCCCCAATTTGTTCCATAGTGTACGCCAAAAGTGACTCAAAAACTTTGCATCACGATCTGAAACAATAGTAGAAGGCATACCATGCAAGCGTACAATCTCTTTGAAAAAGAGGTTAGCAATATGAACGGCATCATCCATTTTATGACAAGGTATAAAATGTGCCATCTTAGAAAAACGATCAACCACCACAAAAACACTATCGCTCCCCCTCTTCGTTCGAGGCAATCCCAAAACAAAGTCCATCGAAATATCCACCCATGGAACCGAAGGAATAGGGAGAGGCATATACAAACCATGTGGATTCAACCGCGACTTGGCCTTTTGACATGTTGTGCATCTAGCAACAAAGCGCTCAACATCACGTCTCAAATGGGGCCAAAAGAAGTGTGTGGACAGCACTGCCTCCGTCTTCTTAGCACCAAAGTGGCCCATCAAACCACCACCATGCGCTTCCTGCAACAACAAGAGACGAACGGAATCAACTGGAATGCATAGGCGGTTAGCTCTAAATAAGTATCCATCATTAAGCATATATTTATTCCATGTACGTCCCTCTTTGCAATTTAATAACACATCTTTAAAATCATCATCTAATGCATATTGTCCTTTAATCGATTCAAGTCCAAAAATACGATAATCAAGTTGAGACAACAAGGCATAGCGTCTAGATAAAGCATCAGCAATCACATTATCATTCCCCTTTTTATGTTTAATGATGTAAGGAAAAGTTTCAAGAAATTATACCCACTTAGCATGTCTACGGTTCAGATTTGTTTGACTACGAAGATGCTTAAGTGACTCATGATCAGAATGAATAATAAATTCCTTAGACCACAAATAATATTTCCATGTTTGCAAAGATCGTATGAGAGCATATAATTCTTTATCATACGTGGATGTCGGCGTTCCGAGACCGGGGGGTCCCCGAGCCGACGAGTGAGAGTGCCGCGTGCCCCAGCCCAGATGGGTCGAGCGCGTGGGCGAGCGCGAAGGGGGGAACAGAGAGAGAGGTCGGTGGCCGGAGCCGGGTCGTGAGGGAGTCGGAGAATTCCCGCGGCCTTCGTGTTCGTCCCGCGCCCAGGTCGGGTGCGCTTGCAGTAGGGGGTTACAAGCGTCCGCGCGAGGTGAGGGGAGCGAGCGGCCCCGAGAGAGCGCCTGCCCCTGCCCTTCGTCCCCGCGAGGCCAACCTTCTCTAAGAAGGCCCTGGTCCTTCCTTTTATAGTCGTAAGGAGAGGATCCAGGTGTACAAGATGGGGGTGTAGCAAGGTGCTACGTGTCTAGCGAGGGAGAGCTAGCGCCCTATGTACATGCCAAGGTGGCAGCCGGAGAGATCTTGGCACCCTGTTGGTGTGGCGTCGTGGCTGTTGGAGGAGTAACGGAGCCGGACGGGGGGACAGCTGTCGAAGTGGCTGGGCCCTTGCTGACGTTCTCCTGCTTTCGTAAGGGAGCTGAGAGCCGCCGTCGTCATGATCTAGCGGGCCGCCATCATTGCCTATCTGGCGTAGCTGGCCAGATGGGACGCCGGTCTTGTTCTCTGCGACCCAAGTCGGCTCAGGGCAGGGTGATGATGACGCTTCCTGTTGACGTGGCGGTCTCGTGTCCTAGGTCGGGCGTCGTGGAGGCTCCTCCGAAGCCGAGGTCGAGTCCGTCCTGCAAGACAGAGGCAGAGTCCGAGCCCTGGGTCGGGCGAGGCGGAGATCGTTCGGCAGAGGCCGAGGCGGAGTCCGAGCCCTGGGTCGGGCGAGGCGGAGTTCGTCGTCTTCCGAGGCCTTAGCCCGAGTCCGAGCCCTGGGGTCGGGCGGAGCGGAGTTCGCCGTCTTCCGGGGCCTTAGCCCGAGTCCGAGCCCTTGGTCGGGCGGAGCGGAGTTCGCCGTCTTCCGGGGCCTTAGCCCGAGTCCGAGCCCTGGGGTCGGGCGGAGCGGAGTTCGCCGTCTTCCGGGGCCTTAGCCCGAGTCCGAGCCCTGGGTCGGGCGGAGCCTCCTATGGCACCTCTGGCGAAGTCTGTTCGCCCGTTGGTCTTACCTTTTGCGTTAAACGCCCCGGTGACTCGGTCGGTTGGCGCGGTGATTTAGTCAGGGTTTCTTCTTATCGAAGGCGGGGCCTAGGGCGAGCCGGAGATGCGTCTGCCGTGAAAGAGGAGGCCTCAGGCGAGACGGAGTCATCTTAGGGTCGGCTGCCCTCGCCCGAGGCTAGGCTCGGGCGTGGCGTGGTCAAGTCACTCGTATGGACTGATCCCTGACTTAATCAAACCCATCAGGCCTCTGCAGCTTTATGCTGATGGGGGTTACCAGCTGAGAATTAGGCGTCTTGAGGGTACCCCTAATTATGGTCCCCGACAGTAGCCCCCGAGCCTCGAAGAGAGTGTTAACACTCGCTTGGAGGCTTGCGTCGCACTTTTTTGCAAGGGGACCAGCCTTTCTCGGTGGTACTTTGTTCCGGTGGGTGCGCGCGAGCGCACCCGCCGGGTGTAGCCCCCGAGGCCTCGGAGGAGTGGTTTCACTCCTTCGAGGTCTTAATGCCTTGCGTAATGCCTCGGCTGGTCTGGCGGTTCCCTCATGCGAGCAGGGCGTAACCCAGGTGCACTGTCGGGGCCCAAGTTCTCGGGCTGGTATGTTGACGCTGTCAACGGTTCGGCCGGAGCCGGGTTTGCGAGAGTAGCCCCCGAGCCTTCGCACGGAGCGAGAGGACGATCAGGGACAGACTCGACTTTTTATATACGCCCCTACGTCGCCTTTCCGCAAGGAGGAGGGGGGGAGTGCGCCATGTTACCCTCGATGGGCACCGAACATGGTGTCTCCGGTGAGCTGCAATCGGGTAATCCGAGTGGACGTCCGTGCCCTGTTCGTTGGGGGTCGGCTAGGGGCCCGGAGGCACGCCCAAAAGTACCTGCGGGTGATCTGCCGGACCCGGTCCCCTAGCGACGGGGTCCGAGGGCTCGTTGCCTCCCTCCGATGGGATTCCGTTACAGAGTCGTTCCCGCTGGTCTCGGAAATGTCCTAGGGTACCTCGGGAGCGCAGCCCGAGCCTTGGTTATGTATCGAACGTACCCCTGGTCATCCCTCGCTCGGCGTCTGAGGCGACTGTGAACCTTTCGACAGGCCAGCCTTCGAACCCCTGATCAGTAGGGGGCACGGAGCCCTAGTAGCCTGAGGCGGTCATGGAACCTTTCGGGAGGCCGACCTTCGAACCCCTGACCAGTAGTGGGTGTCGGACCCACGCGATCTGAGGCGGCTGTTGAACCCCTCGGGGGGCCAGCCTTCGAACCCCTGATCAGTAGGGAGGCTCGGAGCCTAGTTCCTTCACGGGGAAGGATCCCTTTGGGGTTATCCCCCTTCTCGGTCCCTGTTGCAAGAGATAGAGAAAGAAGGAAAAGGGAAAAAGGATTCGAAATTGAACGTCGTGGCGTACCTTTTTCGGCGTGGTCGTTTTGGCGGAGGCGAAGCGTCGCTAGCTGCCCCTGCCAGAAACGTCACCTGTTCCGCCGCGGAGTTAATGCGCCGGGGTAAGCGGTCGGCGAGGCTGCCGTTGCGTGTGCGAGCCGTTCGAGGAACGGCTGTTTTGCTTCGCGTTTTTTGAACCCCGCGTCCGGTTCGGGCGGTACGTTGGAACCGTCTCGACCTTGGCCTTTATGTGCCCCGGAGAGGGTCCAGTGACGGTTCTCGTCTCCACTTCTCGCCTTCTTCTCAGGTTTTTCGCAGCCTGAGAGATCTAGCCAGGAAAAGGAAACCGCCCTCCCCTGTCCTTCACGCCGCCACCCCTTCTGCCTTGGCGATGGCTGATCGGGTGACCATCCTCTCGCCGCGCGACCCGTGGCCCTTCTCCACGGTGACGGCGGGTGACCTGGAGGACCTCGTCGGCGAGGGTTTGCTCCGCCCCCTCACCGATAAGGAGCGGCCGGAATGGATTCCTCCCGCGGGCGGAGTCGCTCCATCCCCTCCGCCGGGGTATGTCGTGAGCTTCATCTCCTTCCATGAGCGGGGATTTGGAGTGCCGTCGAGCCGCTTCATGCGGGCCATCCTGTTCCACTACGGGGTGGAACTGCACAACCTCACCCCCAACTCCATCGCGCAAGCTGCTATCTTTGTAGCGGTGTGCGAGGGGTACCTGGGGATCGCCCCCCATTGGGATTTGTGGACTCACCTCTTCTTTGCCGAGCTTTTTGCTTCGTCGACGGGGGAGAGGAAGGTCCGTGCGGCGGTGCGGGCCGGCGGCTGCACCCTCTTGCTGAGGCAGTCGCGGTCGTTGCAGTATATTCCTGCCGTCCTTTCACCCTCAAACAAGGGTTGGCAGCGCCGGTGGTTCTACCTCCGGAATGACGGAGGGTCGCTCCCGCCGTTCTCTCAGCGGGTTGTCACCGCCGCCCCCGACGCCTGGCGTCACGGGACTCCACACGAGAGGCAGAAGAAACTCGAACCTCTTCTCCAGGCCCTGAAGGCGTTGCGGGAGGAAGGGCTCACCGCCGCGGGAGTGGTTGCCGCCATCCATCGCCGGAGGGTGCTCCCCCTGGCGGAGCGGCGGTTGTCGCTTTGGGAGATGTCCCAGGAGGCCGACTGGGAGGGGTCACGGATGTCCCCTGATCCTCTTCCCCACGACACCCTCTACCGGCGGGTGTCGGTCGCGATGGGGAAGCCGGACCCCCACGCCCTCTCCCAGCCTCGAATGCGCCCCGACCAGGGGTGCGTCGCTCTGGTGAGTGTTCGTCCCTCCCTTCTTCACATACCGGGTTGCTCCTGATTCTCACTATCGGGTTTCTTTCTCCCCCCTTTTTAGGAGGTGGGGCGGCACAAACCCTCCCTGCCGCCGGTCCCGGAGGACGCGGTGGGTCGGGCGGCGCGGCGGGTCGCCGCGGAGGAGGAGAAGAAGAAAAAGGATGCGGAGAAGGCCCGGGCCCGCAGGCGGAGGCGGGCTCGGGACGCCCTGGAGAAACGCCGTCGTCAGCAGGAGAGGGAAGGACTTCCCAGGGAGCTGTCGCCGGAGACGTCCGATGATGACGACGACGACGACGACGAAGAGGAGGAGGACGACATGGCCGCCCGTCTCGGCCTCAGCCCCGGCTTGGGATGTGGCCGGGGGTCGTCGAACTAGCCCCCGAGCGGGCCTACGTCGTCGGTCCCTGGAGCCGAGGTGCCGGATTCCTGACCTGAGGAGCGGGGGCAACCCGAGAGGGTTCTTGACCCCTCGGCTGGAGGAGCTGACGCCACTCCAGGGAGCCGGGTCGAGGGGTCCGTTCCTCGGGAACCGTCGCCCGCGCCGGCAGCATGGGGGAGCGGTCCTCAGGTTGCCATGGCGGCGCCTGGGCAGTCCGCCTCCCGGGCCTCAGGGGCGTCCGAGGCGAGGGCGGCGCCGGGGCCGTTGGTGAGGCGGACCTCGGCGGTGGTTCCAGGAAGCGGGAGCCAAGAGACCTCCCCCCAGACACCGTGGATCATGATCCGGAGCGGGTAGGTACCTTGGAATGTCTCCGTCCCGGCGCTTCATTCATATGTCTGGGCCGTGATTTTCCCTTTCTTGTTTTCTCCAGCAAACGGAGCCATGGCCCTACCGATCTGGCGCCTCGGAAGGCCCTCAAGACGGCGTTGGTCCAGGCAGCTGGCGCCACCTCGGGCCCTGCCGCTCAGCCGATCCTTTCGCAGGGTGCTCCGCCGTACGGGGCTCAGGCGTCGCATGTTCTGGGGGAGCAGGTCCCCGAGGCGGGCTCCTCTGCCAAGGTGGCCATCGTGATCGGGGAGGCGGCCGGCGCCGATGCGGTCCCGAGCTCGCCAGCCATGTTGGCCATGCCGGCGTCTGCCGCTACCGCAGTTGGCACCGTCCCAGTCGGGGAGCGTACGGTTGCCGCCAAAATTGAGACGGCCGCAGCGTCGGCGCCCGGAGCCTCGGAAGAGGTGGGCGCGGACGCGCAGTGCTTCCAGGCGGGCGGCAGCCTTGTCGCTGTGCGGCGGAGCCCCGAGGCCTGGGGCCAGTTGCTCCGATTCCGGACCCGTGAGGCTTCGGGCCCTATCTTTGTTCTTGACGACGAAGAGGAGGACCAGTCCTGGGACGAGCTCCGCAAGCGTGCGGAGGCGTCAGTGGGGTTGCTCCGATCGTCGCTGGAGGTTCTCTGCGGGGACGTCCCCAAAATCCTTCAGGTAATGGCTTCAGGCATTCCTTCTTGTTTCTGCGAGTGAGGCGTTCGCCGTGATATCTTATTTTCCTTTCCAGGATCTGACGGACCGGAGCGCTGCCAAGTCGTCGTTCATTCGCCGCGAGGCCATCGTCTGGGGCTCGCTACGGTCCCTGAGGACTTCGCTCGCCGGAGCTACCGCGCGCCTTTCTCAGCAGGACGCTAAGATAGCGGACCTCCAGCTGCTCTGTGCTGATCTGAAGGCCGAGGCGGCGGCAGCGCGCATGGAGGTGCTACAACGGCGGTCGGAGCTCGCCCAGGTTGCCGAGGAGCGGGACCAATCTCGGGGCCAGGCTGCCGAGGCCGAGAGCCGGGCCAAGATCCTTGCGGCCGATCTGGCCGCAGCCCAAGTCGCAGCCTCAGAGCAGCGCGTCCGAGCCAGAGGTATGGCCCGACCGTCCTTGGTTCTCGATCTTGTCTGTTTCTTCCGCTTGTGTTTGAGGTCTTTCTTCTGGTTGCTCGCAGAGCTCGAGTCTGCCCTCGACGAGTCTGCCAAGGCGCTTGCCGAGGCGCTCGACGGGGCTGCCGAGCAAAGGGAGGCCGATCTTGCGGCCATGTCCGAGGCCGTCTCGGAGGTCTATCGGAAACTCGGTCTCGGCGACGTCCCTTCAGGAAGCTCTCCCCAAAGCCGCCTTCAAGCCCTAGGTGATTACGCGCGCGGTAAAGTCCGCGGGGCGCTGCACCACGGCGTCAGGCGGGCCTTCGCCGTGCTCGCTTCCCACTACGTTGTGGACTTGGAGCGGGTCAGCGAGGGATACTGCCTGCCCGATGAAGACGAGGCTGCCCTGGCGGAAGTTCAGCGGCTCGACGCGGTCGCTGAGGGTCCGAGCGCGGCGCTGGCGACCGTCTTCGAAGCGGAGATTCTTCCTCCTGCGCCGCCGCCGGAAGCGGAGGCGGATCTTACCGACGGCGGGGGTGGAGTTGAGGGCACGGCTCCTGCCCGAGGCGACGCCTGATTTTTTGTTGGGACAATTTCTATTAGATGTGTGATTTGCCGCGGCCACCGAGGCCTAGACATTTTACTTTTCTTCCGTGAAGTTATGCTCCTTTTCGTTTCGATTTTCGCGCCTGGCCCGTAGTGTCGACAACAGGGTGATTCCCCGAGCTGGGTCCTTTTTCGTGGCAGGCGACGAGTGAGGTGTCCCTAGCCCGGAGGCATAGGTGTTCCCTGGCTCAGTCGGACTCGCCATTTACTCGTACCCAAGTTCGCTCCTCAGGACCCTGCTTCTGACGCATCCGGGAGAACGCAAAAAACCCTTCTTGACCGAAAAAGAGTTTTTCTGACGCGGAACGGTACGTCCAAACTCGATGAGAGGGGTTCCCCCTTTTTAGCCCCCGAGGGAGGGTCGGGCTCTGCCAGGGCGAGGTCGACCCTTCCTTGATGACCGATTCTTATGTGTGAGTGGGAAAAGGGCGCAGCCCCCGGGCGTCGTTCGCGCAGAGGCCGTTTGGCGAGTCAAGCTCCTGCCCAGATATCCGGCGAGTGCTCGGTGACATCCCTCGGTATGCCGGGCATGCCCGAGGGTCCCCACGCAAAAATGTCGACATTTGCGCGAGGAAAATCGACGAGTACTGCTTCTTATTTGGGGCCGAGCCCAGAACTGATCCGGACATCTTGGAGGCGTCGCCACTGGCGTCGAGAGGGACGTCCTTGACCGTCTCCGCTGGCTCGAAGTTGCCGGCATGTCGCTTTGCGTCCGGCACCTCTCGGGAGAGGCTTTCCAGGTCGGCAATGAGGGCCTCGGACTCGGCGAGGGCCTCGGCGTACTCCACGCACTCCACATCGCATTCGAATGCGTGTTTATACGTGGGGCCGACGGTGATGACCCCGTTGGGGCCTGGCATCTTGAGCTTCAGGTAGGTGTAGTTGGGGATGGCCATGAACTTCGCGTAGCATGGCCTTCCCAACACTGCGTGGTAGGTCCCTCGAAACCCGACCACCTCGAACGTCAAAGTCTCCCTTCGGAAGTTGGAGGGTGTTCCGAAGCAGACAGGGAGGTCGAGCTGTCCGAGGGGCTGGACGCGCTTCCCGAGAATGATCCCGTGGAAGGGCGCAGCGCCTGCTCGGACGGATGACGGGTCGACGCACAGGAGCCTGAGGGTCTCGGCGTAGATGATGTTGAGGCAGCTGCCTCCATCCATCAGGACCTTGGTGAGCCTGACGTCGCCGATGACGGGGTCGACGACGAGCGGGTACTTCCCCAGGCTCGGCACGTGGTCGGGGTGGTCGTCCTGGTCGAAGGTGATGGGCTTGTCGGACCAGTCTAGGTAGACTGGCGCCGCCACCTTCACCGAGCAGACCTCCCGACGCTCTTGCTTACGATGCCGAGCCGAGGCGTTTGCCGCATGCCCTCCGTAGATCATGAAGCAATCGCGGACCTCTGGGAACTCTCCTGCTTGGCGATCCTCCCTTTTGTCGTCGTCGTGAGCCCTGCCACCCTCTGCGGGCGGCCCGGCCCTGTGGAAGTGGCGCCGAAGCATAACGCACTCTTCGAGGGTGTGCTTGACGGGCCCCTGATGGTAGGGGCACGTCTCCTTGAGTGCCTTGTCGAAGAGGTTAGCACCTCCGGGGGGCTTCCGAGGGTTCTTGTGCTCGGCGGCGGCGACAAGGTCTGCATCGGGAACGTCGCGTTTCGCTTGCGACTTCCTCCTGCCTTTCTTCTTGGCGCCCCGCGGAGTAGACACCTCGGGAGCATCTTCCGACGGGCGGCCCTGGGGCTGCTTGTCCTTTCGGAAGATGGCCTCTACCGCCTCCTGGCCGGAGGCGAACTTGGTGGCGATGTCCATCAGCTCGCTCGCCCTGGTGGGGGTCTTGCGACCCAGCTTGCTCACCAGGTCGCGGCAGGTGGTGCCGGCGAGGAACGCGCCGATGACATCGGAGTCGGTGATGTTGGGCAGCTCGGTGCGCTGCTTCGAGAACCGCCGGATGTAGTCTCGGAGAGACTCTCCCGGCAGTTGCCGACAGCTTCGGAGGTCCCAGGAATTCCCGGGGCGCACGCACGTGCCCTGGAAGTTCCCGGCGAAAGCCTGGACCAAATCTTCCCAGTTGGAAATCTGCCCCGGAGGCAGGTGCTCCAACCAGGCACGAGCGGTGTCGGAGAGAAACAGGGGAAGGTTTCGGATGATGAGGTTGTCATCGTCCGTCCCACCCAGTTGACAGGCCAGGCGGTAGTCCGCAAGCCACAATTCCGGTCTCGTCTCCCCCGAGTACTTCGTGATAGTAGTCGGGGGTCGGAATCGGGGCGGAAACGGCACCCGCCGAATGGCTCGGCTAAAGACCTGCGGACCGGGTGGTTCGGGCGAGGGACTCCGATCCTCCCCGCTGTCGTAGCGTCCCCCACGCCTGGGGTGGTAGCCTCGGCGCACCCTTTCGTCGAGGCGTGCCCGACGGTCACGATGAGGGTGCTCGTCGCCGAGGTGGCCCGGGGCCGCAGGCGCGGTGTTGCGCGTGCGCCCGGTGTAGACCGAGGCTTCCCGCGTGAGTCGGGAAGTCGCGGCACGAGGTTCCGAGGGGTATCCCTGCCTTCGGGAGGCAGAGCTCTCGGCCCGCCGGGCCGCAGCGCCTTCCAGGAGATGCTTGAGTTCTCCCTGGATTCGCCGACCCTCGGTGGTTGATGACTCCGGCATCGCGCGGAGGAGCATCGCTGCAGCGGCCAGGTCCGGACCGGTTCCGCCGGATGCGGGTGGCGGTCTGTCCCTGGCATCGTTGGCGATGCGGTGCTGGAGACCTTGGGGCAGGTGACGTATTCCTCCGGCCGGGGGCTGGCTCGCCCATACCTGCCCGATGTTCTGGCGGATTGCCTCGAGCGCTCCTGCTCCCTCATCGAGCCCGGCCTGCGCCCCGCGGACTTGCTCGAGCTGTGGGTTGTGACCCCCCGCCGGAACGGGGACCACAGCTAGCTCCCGCGGGATGTCGGCGCGAGGCGCTGGCCTAGGGGGATCACCATCCTCCGGCATGCCGAGACAGCCGCCTCCGGAGGGATCCCCTAGCTCGATGTGGAAACATTCGCGACTCGGGCCGCAGTCCTTGTCGCCAAGGCTGCGGCTGCCGTCGGAACAGTCGGAGAGGCAGTAGTCACATGCGGTCATGAAGTCCCGCATGGCACTAGGGTTGCCAGATCCGGAGAAATCCCAGCAGATGCTGGGGTCGTCATCTTCCTCGGACCCAAAGGGTCCGTAGGTCGAGACACCCATCAATCGGTCCCAAGGCGACCGCACACGAAACCCCAGAGAGGTTGCACTCGCCTCAATGTGAGCGCCCGCCAAAGCGAGGTCGCCAGGCGGGCTGAGGCCGAGTCGAAATGATGAAAGATGGGTAGCAGTCGGTACCTTTTTGTCGACGAGGGGCGATGAAGTCAAGTCGGGGGCTGACCGCGCCGTCGTCTTGGGTACGAGGGCGACGTCCTGCGGGCCCTCCGTGAGCGTGCTGGCGTCGTCCACTTGCTCGGGGTCGACGTGTCGCGGGGGGATGGCGCTCGCGTTTGCCTCGAACGCGAGGGCGACGCTTGGCGTGTCCTCCGTTGAGGAGCCGGGGATGTCGATTTGCTCGACAGCCGTCGGAGCGCGATCTCCCGCTCGGCCCCGGTTGCCCCGCCTCCTCCTCCTCCGATGGCGAGGGAGAGGATGGGGCGAGCTCGAAAGTTGTCCTTCCCTCACGCGGGAAAGACGTCGTCGATTCCGCCGCCGGCGGGCGGGCTGTCCGCCACCAATGTCGCTGTCGCGCGGCGGTGGAAGGAGTATCATGTCGTAGTTGCCGTCGAGAGACATAAACTCGAGGTTCCCGAAACGGAGCACCGTCCCGGGTTGAAGAGGTCGTTGGGGACTGCCCATCTGGAGCTTGACGGGAAATCGAACGTCAACACGCAGCAAGACCCCTACCTGGCGCGCCAACTGTCGGCGTTCCGAGACCGGGGGGTCCCCGAGCCGACGAGTGAGAGTGCCGCGTGCCCCAGCCCAGATGGGTCGAGCGCGTGGGCGAGCGCGAAGGGGGGAATAGAGAGAGAGGTCGGTGGCCGGAGCCGGGTCGTGAGGGAGTCGGAGAATTCCCGCGGCCTTCGTGTTCGTCCCGCGCCCAGGTCGGGTGCGCTTGCAGTAGGGGGTTACAAGCGTCCGCGCGAGGTGAGGGGAGCGAGCGGCCCCGAGAGAGCGCCTGCCCCTGCCCTTCGTCCCCGCGAGGCCAACCTTCTCTAAGAAGGCCCTGGTCCTTCCTTTTATAGTCGTAAGGAGAGGATCCAGGTGTACAAGATGGGGGTGTAGCAAGGTGCTACGTGTCTAGCGAGGGAGAGCTAGTGCCCTATGTACATGCCAAGGTGGCAGCCGGAGAGATCTTGGCACCCTGTTGGTGTGGCATCGTGGCTGTTGGAGGAGTAACGGAGCCGGACGGGGGGACAGCTGTCGAAGTGGCTGGGCCCTTGCTGACGTTCTCCTGCTTTCGTAAGGGAGCTGAGAGCCGCCGTCGTCATGATCTAGCGGGGCGCCATCATTGCCTATCTGGCGTAGCTGGCCAGATGGGACGCCGGTCTTGTTCTCTGCGACCCAAGTCGGCTCAGGGCAGGGTGATGATGACGCTTCCTGTTGACGTGGCGGTCTCGTGTCCTAGGTCGGGCGTCGTGGAGGCTCCTCCGAAGCCGAGGTCGAGTCCGTCCTGCAAGACAGAGGCAGAGTCCGAGCCCTGGGTCGGGCGAGGCGGAGATCGTTCGGCAGAGGCCGAGGCGGAGTCCGAGCCCTGGGTCGGGCGAGGCGGAGTTCGTCGTCTTCCGAGGCCTTAGCCCGAGTCCGAGCCCTGGGGTCGGGCGGAGCGGAGTTCGCCGTCTTCCGGGGCCTTAGCCCGAGTCCGAGCCCTTGGTCGGGCGGAGCGGAGTTCGCCGTCTTCCGGGGCCTTAGCCCGAGTCCGAGCCCTGGGGTCGGGCGGAGCGGAGTTCGCCGTCTTCCGGGGCCTTAGCCCGAGTCCGAGCCCTGGGTCGGGCGGAGCCTCCTATGGCACCTCTGGTGAAGTCTGTTCGCCCGTTGGTCTTACCTTTTGCGTTAAACGCCCCGGTGACTCGGTCGGTTGGCGCGGTGATTTAGTCAGGGTTTCTTCTTATCGAAGGCGGGGCCTAGGGCGAGCCGGAGATGCGTCTGCCGTGAAAGAGGAGGCCTCAGGCGAGACGGAGTCATCTTAGGGTCGGCTGCCCTCGCCCGAGGCTAGGCTCGGGCGTGGCGTGGTCAAGTCACTCGTATGGACTGATCCCTGACTTAATCAAACCCATCAGGCCTCTGCAGCTTTATGCTGATGGGGGTTACCAGCTGAGAATTAGGCGTCTTGAGGGTACCCCTAATTATGGTCCCCGACAGTGGAATAATTAAGAATAGGGCCATTCAATTTCTCACTAAAATATGCAACGGGTTTACCTCCTTGCATCAAAACAGCACCAATGCCAACTCCACTTGCATCACATTCGAGTTCAAAAGTGTTACCAAAGCCAGGAAGTTGGAGTAGTGGCGCGTGAGTAAGCTTCTCTTTTAAAAGAGCAAAAGAATCCTCTTGTGACTGCCCCCAATGAAATGAAACACCCTTCTTGGTCAACTCATGTAATGGGGCAGCGATGGTGCTGAAATCCTTCACGAAACGATGATAAAATCCTGCAAGTCCAAGAAAACTCCGCACTTGTGTCACCGTCGATGGCATTGGCCAACTCTGAATAGCATGCACCTTGGCCTCATCAACCTCAATACCCTGTGGAGTGACAACATAGCCAAGAAACGATACTCGTTCGGTGCAAAAGGTGCATTTCTCAAGGTTAGCAAATAAGCGCGTAGCGCGCAAAGCATCAAAAATAGCACGTAGATGGTCAAGATGTTCAGATAAACAAGTGTTGTAGATCAAGATATCATCAAAATAAACCACCACAAATTTTCCAATAAATGGGCGCAAAACCTCGTTCATCAAACACATAAAAGTACTAGGGGCATTAGTTAATCCAAAAAGGCATCACTAACCACTCATACAAGCCGAACTTGGTTTTAAAAGCAGTTTTCCATTCATCGCCTAATTTCATTCTAATTTGGTGGTACCCACTGCGCAAATCAATCTTAGAAAATATTTTAGAACCACTTAACTCATCAAGCATATCATCTAATCGAGGAATAGGATGACGGTACCGGATAGTGATGTTGTTAATGGCTCTACAATCTACACACATGCACCAACTGCCATCTTTCTTTGGAACCAAAATGACAGGAACAGAACAAGGACTAAGGCTCTCACGTACATACCCGCGGTACAAAAGGTCTTGGACTTGGTGCTAAATCTCCTTAGTCTCCTCAGGATTTGCTCGATATGCAGCACGGTTGGGCAAGCTCGCTCCAGGAATCAAATCAATCTGGTGCTCAATCCCACGAATGGGAGGAAGTCCTGGAGATAACTTCAAGGAAAAAACATCTCGAAACTGCTACAAAAGGTTAGTCACAGATGCAAGCAAAGTGCTAGGAATATCATCAATAGAAAAGAGAGCATCTTTGCAAACCAAGGCATAGCAACAAGCATCAGTAGCATGATTTTCTAGAAGATCAGATTTAGTAGCAAGCATGATAGGAGCTTTCAATTTAATTTGTTGCTGAATTTCTATCTCATTAGTTGGTTCCTTATGGGTACTTGTAGCTCTATCTTTATCAGCTTGAAGTCAAAGGAAGCAAAGTAATTTTCTTGCCCTTATGCATGAAAGTGTATGTATTACTCCGACCATGGTGAAGTGCATCATTATCATATTCCCAAGGTCTACCCAACAAAAGAGAGCATGCTTCCATAGGTACAACATCACAATCCGCATAATCAGAATATATACCAATGGAAAAATGCACGCGTACCATTTGTGTTACCTTAACCTTGCCGGTATCATTAAACCATTGAATGTGGTATGGATGCGGACGTGGGCGTGTGGACAAGCTAAGCTTCTTGACCAAATCTGAACTCACCAAATTGTTACATCTTCCTCCATCAATAATAACACGAGCACGTCGATCCTTGATGACGAAGAAAGTCTGGAACAAATTATGGCGCTGCTGCTGCCTGGAGGTCTCTGGCTGAGCACTGAGGACACGCTGCACAATGATGTTCCAGAAATTTGCTGTGGCAGCATCACCATCAATGGCATCATCATCTCTAGCATCATCACTTGTAACACCATCATCCTCCACATCCGATGCACTAATGTACCCATCGTCCGTAGCAATGTACGTCCGTTGGCTAGGACAATCCTTCTTCACGTGACCAAGCCCATGGCAGCGGTGGCATTGAATGCTCGAAGTGCGTCCACTGGAAGGCACTGCCGAATCTGGTTTCTTGGCAGGTGCCTGAAAAGTAGATGTACCTGCGGTGGGAGCGGAAGACGAAGGTCACGTGGGTGCTGGAGGAGTCGGAGGTGTGCGAGGTGTCGTCTTTGACAAGGGGGTGGCGCCAAAGGTACTTTGGGATCGATGCTATGACTGATATCATCCCTGCACTTCCTTCTCTGCAAGCATAGCAAACTGGAACAACTTGTCGACAGTGTCAAAATCTTTATAATCAAGAATATCCTGTATTTCACGTCTCAAACCCGAATAAAAACAACAAATAGCATCCTCGGTCCCCTCGACTATTTTACAACGTTGCAACCCCTTTTGAAGCTCACCATAATAATCCTGAACAGACTTATCCCCTTGATCTAAACGCATCAGTTTCTTACGCAATTCTCTATGATAAGATGGGGGAACAAATCTATCACGCATAGCATCCTTTAGGTCATCCCAAGTAGTTGGTTCTCTACCATCACCCACTAAACCAGTCCACCAAATGATAGCAAAATCTTTGAACTCACTAGTGGCTTGTCTAACCTGATGGTGTTCAGGGACAAGATGGGAGGCAAATTTTTGCTCTACTATTGTCGGTACCTTGAAACAGGGGTACCCCTTACTACAGCATGAAGACGCGGTGCCCACGCGGCTATCTCTGGTCGCATGGTGAACAACACCCGACCCCACCACGTGGACGGCTCCAGGGCCGCCACGTGGCCAGAGAAGACGATATACTCCAAGGTATTAACAGTGGGTCTGGACCCCCATGGGAAAGTGTCGGACCCCTCTATACACAGACCGGACCTCCGGGCGAGGTCCAAGACCTCCACGGGTACAAACCAGACCCCTGGGATGGGTCCTGGACCCCTCTGTGGGGGGTCCGGGCCACTCACAGCAGGGTCTTGGGGTTCCGAGGCAAAGAATACCCAGGCCTTAATCAAGGCCAGGCGAGGATCTGGAGCTGGCACGTGTCCGGACCATACCACGTACACTTCTGCTTCCTGCTCAGGCGGAGACCCGATGCTGCCACGTGGCCCACTGCCCGTGACATAAGCCAGCAGGTGGAGCCTGACATAAGGCCTCTAGGCCGCACGTCCTCTGCATTTATTGCGGATAAGGCACACCGCCTGATAAACTGGCAGGTGATGTGCCGCCTCAGCATTTAATGAGCCATGTCCACTCCACTGGCAGGTGATGTGCCGACTCAGCATTTAATGTGCCCTGTCCACTCCACTGACGGGCAGCGACCAGGCCACCCTGCGGGCGGTGTGCCTATCCATTCCATTGGTAGGCAGTACGCCTATATTGCCGCATGCTCTGCACTCATCATGACTCACGCGTTACCAAGGACGCTGCCGCGAGATATCAATACTGTATGCGCTATGGCCATTATGGCGCTCGGAGATCACCCTAGCATTAGAGGCAGTAGTTCCTTCCTTCCTCCCATTTGTCCCTGGGCCCACATGTCGGGGCTCAGTATCCTTGTATGTGCCCCCTTGAGCTATAAAAGGGAGGGCACACGACGTTACAAGGCAGACCCAACTTAGGTTCTCAACATCCCCAGACTTACACAAGCTCAAGTGCTCAGAGCACCAGCAATACAACACACAGTAGAGTAGGGTATTACGCTCCGACGGCCTGAACCACTCTAAACTCTTGTGTGCTTTTGTGTGTTCATCCACAATCTAGCAACAAGCAAAACGCTTAGGCCCCCTCCTCATCTTAGGATTTAGGGCGGGTGCATTCCGCCACTCGGCCGGAGATTTCCTCTCCGACATTTGGCGCGCCAGGTAGGGGCATAGGCTTTAGGTTTTTGCTTGTTTTTTTGCTCGACACCATGGTCCACATCGTTGAGCACCAAGATTTCGTGCATGAGGACTTCATGCTGGAGGAGGAGGCTGCCTCTTCCACACCACGGGCCACCAACCTCCCTACGCCTGGTACAGCTGCTGCTGTGCACTCTACATGGCAGCACACTCCCGCGTAGACGTCCAGAGCGTCCAGGGCTGTGCCTGGGGCGCTGTCTGTGACTAGAGAACTGTTGCGCCACCCTCCTAGCTCTACGGCCTTGCCGGGGCCATGAAGTAGTGGCGCGACAATGTCGACAGCCTACTCGGCATGGCGCACTCTGGCTCAACCAGGCCCAGGCCTCGGTCATCCTGGCGTCAACATGAGGCGTCGGCATCAGTGCGCTCACCCTCGATGAGGGCAGCGCCGATTGAGGACCTGCGGGAAGAGCTCAACCGCCGGTGTGCGGGAGAGGGCGCTCCAGTCTCTCTAGAGAGGTCTAATGACCTGCGGGCAGAACTCAACCGCAGGCGTGCGGGCGAGGATGCGCATCTCTCTGGAGAGGGCGCGAGAGCGCCGACAGAACGTCGAGGGGCGCAACCTCAACTACGACTTTGCTGTGGTTGCACTGCAGACTCCAACGGGCGCCCGGATCCAAGCGGGTGTCCCATTGGCCGGCGTGGGCTGCGCCGCACTGGCGAATCATCTTCGCGCGGTGACCTGGCCATCTAAGTTCTGGCCACATCTACCGGGAAAGTATGACGGTACGTCCAATCCGTCGGAATTCTTGTAGGTTTACGTCACCGCCATCATAGCAGCAGGTGGAGACACCACCGTGATGGCAACATACTTCCATGTTGCCTTGTCTGGGCCGACCCGGACTTGGCTCATGAACCTTGCCCCAAGATCGATCTACTCCTGGGAAGAGCTCTGCATGCGGTTCATAGCGAACTTTGCCAGTGCTTACCAGCAGCATGGCATGGAGGCCCACCTCCACACAGTGAGGCAGGAGCCCGGGGAAACTCTTCGGGTGTTCATCTCCCGCTTCACCAAGGTACGAGGCACCATACCTCATATTTCAGATGCTTCCATCATCACTGCTTTGCGCCAGGGAGTACGTGATGAAAAGATGTTGGAGAAGTTAGCCACGCACGACGTGGAGACTGTCACCACACTCTTCGTTCTGGTCGACAAGTGCGCCAGAGCCGCCGAGGGATGTGCATGGCACTCGGTGCCACAGACTGGGGCTGCCCAGACGGGTGGCTCGGGTGCCGTCGCTCAAGACAGCAAAAAGAAGAAAAAGAACCACGGCCACGAGAGGCCGCCGTCTGCTGCTCGATCGTCACAGCTGCGACTGGGGGCCAGAACGAGCGCAATAAGCGCCCACGACCATAGAGGGGTAATAGCGGCTCATGCCCTGTACACCCCAATAGTCGCCATAGCGTCGCGGAGTGTTGTGGGATCATCGAACTCGCGAAGCGCGTCAGCGAGCGGCGCGAGCAGACCTCCAGGGATGGCTCCCCACCTCATCGCCACCCTGGCATGGAAAGGGTCGACAACGGCGAGGTGGTCGCGGGAGAACGGGACCTCGGGTATCAGTCACCCGAGGGGGTCCTGAAGGATGTCTTCACCGGAGGCTCTGACTCCGGTGACGGCAACTAGTCGGGCTTCTGAGGCGACCCCGCCCTTCCCGGTCTACGGGTCCGAAGCCTGTCTTCCGCCAGAAACCCTTATGGGCTCCCCACGGGCCCAGTCTTCTGATGAGTCTATGCAGGAACGGCTGTGGTGTAAGGACGTGGACTTCATCAATGAACGCGGATGGTAAGCGGCAATCCAAAATGCACGTTACAACCAAGCGCTCGGGTGCTACCGCCAGCGGATCGTGCATAGTAGGGAGCTCGGGGTCCGGGACCTAGTCCTACGGCGAGTACTGAACCAAGAAGGGCTCTATAAACCCTCCCCTAGTCGGGAAGGACCCTTCAAGGTGACAGAAGTACGCTGACCCGGGTGTGTTTGCCTTGCCACAACTAAAGGAGTGCCTCTTCCCAACCCCTAGAACATAGAGTATCTCCATAAGTTCTATCCATAGAAAGCAAGCCTGAGGGGTTGGGGTTTCTTCTTTTTGTAACTAGGTTGTGCATACGTGTATGCCAGCCCAATGAGGTCCGCCCTCGTAAGCTCGGCCTATTGGTCTGCTCCCTTGCATATCGAGTTATGAAAAGAAAAGATTTACCCCCTCAGATGTGCTTCTGTGTTGGTTTTATTCTGTTGCAGTTTCCAGATATTATTTTTTATCTAAACCACCCATCTAGTTCCCCACCCTTGCTGGTATCATGACATCCGAATTGAGTAGCCAGGCTTGCAGTTTAGGACCCCTCTACAAAAGCAGGGGGTCCGACAGCCTCGGGGCAGGTTCTAGAGAACAGGTACCTGTTCCCTGGGGTGGTCCGGAGCTGTGTAGCCGCTTAGCTTGGTTTCGTACCCTAAGCTTGCATGCTCCACCACTCTGCGATAGGTATCCTAGTATTTGGAACTACAGCCGGTGGGTCCGGAAACCTGGGGTCCGGTCCTAGAGAATGGACGCTCGTCTCCTAGGGTGGTCCGGGGCCGTGTAGCCGCTTAGCCTAGTTCCGTACCCTAAGCCTACACGCTCCACCACTCTGCGATGGGTGTCCTAGTATCTGGAGCTGTGATTCAGGGGGTCCAGGCACACGGCTTGGCTCCCTAGGCTAAATCCTGCAGGTCATGTTGTGTGAATCAAAGGATGGCTGATACCAGACGATGGGCCTTATGGGTGTGCTACTAACACTTCCTAGATGAAGCTGTGAATAGGTCCAGGTCCTAGTCGAGGCTACCTCCTGGGGGCCGGGACAACAACTCTTTCTTAGGTATGCTGGTATCCAGCCTCGACACGTTGAGCCTACATCCCAGGGGGCCAAGCACCAGGGGAGGAGTTGGTAAACCACACATAGTGTCGGTACCCTGGGTCAAGGGTACCCCCTATTACTATAACAAGACACAGTTCCCGTACGGCTACCTCTTAGCCACGTGGTAGTGGGACTGCGACGGCGACTAAGGCGCGCCTCAGCCCAACCAAGGGCGGTTACTCAGGGCCCGCAGCGACGCCCGGCCTCACCTGGGAAGGTCCGGGTCCGCCGCGTGTCCATCATGATGGAATACTCCTAGGAATCTGTAGTAAGTCCGGACCGCCATGGGAGTCTGACTAAGTTTGCGGATAGGACTCCCAGGGGAGGTCCGAGACCCCCACGTGTGCATACTGGGCCCCCAAGGTGGGAACCAGACCCCTTCGCAAGGGGTCCGGGCCGCTCACGGCGGGGTCTCGGTGCACTAGGACAGAAAGTGCTTAAAGCCCTGGTCAAAGACCAGGCAGGGGTCCGGCACTGGCATGTGTCTAGACCCCATCATGTACGCCTCAGCTCCCCACCCAGGCGGAGACCCGATGCTGCCGCGTGGCCCTCTGCCCGTGACGTAAGCCAGCGGGCGGAGCCTGACGTAAGGACTACGTGCCGCGGGCCACGCCGCGCGTCGCAGGCTACGCTATCTCGGTATTTAATGTAGAGGATGCCCGCCACCTGACAGGTGATATGCCATCTCAGCATTTAATACGCCCCGTCCACTCCGCTGACAGGTGATGTGACTACTCGGCATTTAATGCACCCTCTCTCTACTCCTCTAGGCGGTAGCAACTGGGATATCTTGCAGACGGCGTGCCTGTCCAATCAGGTGGCAGGTGGCGTACTACCACATGTTCCGTACTCATGGCAACTTGTACATCACCGGGGAAGCTTCCCTAGCATGCCAAGGCTACGCAGATCATGGATATCAAGGCACAAGGAAGATTGCACTGGAAAAAGGTGTTAGTCGCTCCAAGTACTACACCCATTTTGTTCCTGGGCCCACATGTCGGAGCTCAGTATCCTTGTATGTGCCCCCCTTGAACTATAAAAGGGAGGGCACACTACTTTACAACACAAGCACACACACTCACTCAGACTCTTAGACCCAAGTCTTCCAAGACACAACTCAAGCTCACGAGCAATACAACACACAGTGGAGTAGGGTATTACGCTCTGGCGGCCCAAACCACTCTAAACTCTTGCGTGTTCTTGTGTTCATCCCCAAATCTCACAACAAGCAGAACGCTTAGGCCCCCTCCTCATCTTAGGATTTAGGGCGGGTGCACTCCGCCACCCGGCCGAAGATTTCCTCTCCGACATTTGGCGTGCTAGGTAGGGGCCTAAGCTTGAGGTTTTAGCTTGTTTACTTGCTCAGCATGATGGTGCAAATCGTTGAGCACCGCGCCGAGACTTCAGTGGATTTCCTGGTGGAGGAAGAAGCTGCTTCTTCCACGCCACTAGTTGCCAACCGCCCAGTGCCAGGCACTGCTGCTGTGCACGTTGCGCAGCAGCATACAGCTGCGTAGACATCCCGGACTCTACCCAGGACTGCTCTGGGGGCGTTGTCGGCAGCCAGGGAGTTGCTGCGCCATCCCCCGAGCTCCATGGCCTCACTGGGGGCCATGAGGCAGTGGCGTGAAGACGTCGACCGACTGCTTGGCATGGCGCACTCTGGCTCAACCAAGTCAAGGCCGCGGTCATTCCGGCGCCAACATGAGGCGTCGGCATCTGTGCGCTCACCCTCGATGAGGGCAGCGCCGACTGAGGACCTAAGGGCAGAGCTCAGCCACCAGCGCGTGGTGGAAGATGCTCCAGTCTCTCGGGAAAGGTCTAATGACCTGCGGGCAGAACTCAACCGCAGGCGAGCGAGCGAAGATGCCCGCGTCTCACTAGAGAGGACGCGACAGCGCTGGCACAACATCGAGGGCCGTAACCTCGATAAAGACTTCGCTGCGGTAGCACCACAAACCCCAGTGGGCGCCCGGTCCTAGGTGGGTGTCCCATTGGCTGGCGTGGGCTACGCTGCTCTCGCAGATCATCTCTGTGCGGTGTCCTGGCCATCCAAGTTCCGGCCGCACTTGCCGGAAAAGTACGACGGGAGTGCATGATGAAAAGATGTTGGAGAAACTGGCCACGCACGATGTCGAAACTGTCTCCACTCTCTTCGCTTTGGCTGACAAGTGTGCCAGGGTCGCTGAGGGCCGTGTGTGGCACTTGGCGCCACAGACCGGGGCCGCCCAGACGGGTGGCTCGGGTGCCGTCACTCAAGATGGCAAAAAGAAGAAGAAAAAGAACCGCGGCCATGAGAAGTCGCATTCCACCGCTCTGGTCGTTGCAGCTGCGACTGGGGGCCGGGGCGACCGCAACAAACACCCACGGCCGCAGAAGGGTAACAGCGGCTCATGCCCTGTGCACCCCAATGGTCGCCACAGTGCCGCGAAGTGTCGCGAGATCATTGACCTTGCGAAACGCATCAGCGCGCGGCGTGAGCAGTCTTCCGGTGATGGCTCCCCATCTCATCGCCGACCTGGTAAGGAAAGGGTCGACGACGATGAGGTGGCTGTGGCTAAACCGGACCTCGGGTATCAATCACCTGAAGGGGTCCTGAAGGATGTTTTCGTTGGAGGCTCCAACTCCGATGATGACAGCTAGACGGGCCACCAGGGGGCCCCATACTCCCTGGTCCGCGGGGCCGAAGCCTGCCTTCCCCTGAAAACCCTTTTGGACTCCTCATGGGTCCAACCTTTTGATGAGCCTATGTAGGGGCAAATGCAGCACAAGGACGAGGACTCCGCCAGCGAGCTCAGGTGTCAAGCAGCAACCCGAAATGCACTTGGTAACCCGGCGCCCATACGCTGCGGCCAACCGTTCGTGCATAGTAGGGAGCCTAGGGTCAGGACCTAGTCCTACGACCAGTACCGAACCAAGAAGGGGTCTGCAATCTCTCCCCCAGCTGGGAGGCACCCTTCAAGATGACAGGAATATGCCAGCCCAGGGGGTGCCCGCCTTGCTATAACTAAAGGAGTATCTCTTCATAACCTCTAGAGCATCCATGTAAGTTCTGCCCATAGAACCAAGTCCGAGGGGTTAAGTTTTTCTTCTTTGGTAGTTAGGCCTCGCATAAGCGTACGCCAGCCCGGTAAGGTCCGCCCTCATAAACCCGGCATGTTGGCTTACACCCGTGCATGTCGAATTATAAAAAGGAGATTTACCCCCTCAGATCTGCTTCTGTGATAACTTTATCTTCTTGCTCCATAGTTTCATCCTACAGTTTTCGGGTATTGTTTTTTACCTAACCCACCCGTACGGTTCTCGTCTGTCCTGGCATGATGACACCCGGATTGAGCAGCCAGGCTTGCAGATTAGGACCCCCTTACGAAAGCTAGGAGGTCCGATAGCCTGGGGACCGATTCTAGAGAATGGAGACTCATTCCATGGGATGGTCCGGATCAGTGTAGCCGCTTAGCTTGGTCCCGTACCGTAAGCCTGCACAGTCCACCACTCCGTGACGAGTACCCTAGTATTTGGAGCTATAGTTCTGTGGGTTCGACAACCTGGGATCCAGCTCTAGAGAATGGAAACTCGTCTCCTAGGGTGGTCCGGAGCCGAGTAGCCGCTTAGCCTGGTCCCGTACCGTAAGCCTGCACGCTCCACCACTCTGCGGCGAGGGCCCTAGTATATAGAGCCGTGATACACGGGGTCCTGGCACGCAACTTGGCCTCCCGGACAAAATACTGCAGGTCCCGAGCATATATCAAAGGATGGCTAATGTCAGACGAAGAATCCTATGAGTGTGCTACTAACGCCCCCTAGCTGAAGCTGTGTACAGGCCCAGGTCCCGGTCAGGGCTGCCTCCTAGGGGTTGTTGCCAACTCTTTCAGGAACGCTGGTATCCAACCTCGACACATCGAGCCTGCATCCTAGGGGGGCCAAGTACCAGGGAGGAGTCGACAACATCACACACAACAGGAACAGGTGGTATACAGATAAGTGCTAATACTACTTGATAAATAGTACTTAAAAAGTACATTACAAAAGTAAAAATTATTACATCTGCCTTCAAGCGGAGTCCTAGCTCCATTTCTACAGGTGTAAACTACTCAACGCCAGCAGGATCGCGCTGGAAGCTCACGGACGCTGTCCTCGAGGAATTCTCTCGAGCGACTTGCCAACAATGGTGGCCACCTCAACATGTGCGCCAAAGCAGAGAGGCCCTCGCCCCCGTCTTCCTACGGAGGTGACAACGAGGCCATTAAAGCCAAAGAGTTGGGTGCACGGCGGCTGGTGGCACTTGTGGTTTGCCCAGCAGCGGCGACCAGCTCTACACCAGCGGCTCGCTAGTGGTTCGCCAGCGGCAGCGACCACCTCTGCACCAGCGATTCGCCAGTGGCTCGCCAGCGACGGTGACCACCTCAACGCGCTCGCCATGGCAAAGAGGCCCTCGCTCCCGCCCCCCTACGGGACTGAGGACAAGACCATCCAAGCTAAGGGGCAGGAAGCCCGACGGCTGGTGGCACTTGCGGGCCGGCTGGCACCGCGTAGCCGAAGTTCGCCTCCTTCGCAAGGCTGGTGAACATCCTTCTCCTCCAAATGCTGGAGGAAGAAGCAGGTCACCAGCCCATGCGGAAGGCAGGACCCCAACTCGGCTCGCCTTCCACCCCAGCGAGGATGATGAACATTCTTGAAGCTGAGGGCAGGGGGAGGCCGCAGCCCGACTCGCTTCTCTCCACCACAAGGCTGGTGGTCATCCTTGTAGATGACCACTGGTGGGAGACCGCAGCTCGGCTGCATGATGAAAATCCTTGAAGCTGAGCGATGGCGAAAGGGCGCCAGCCACCATGAGATCGTGCTCCTCCAGCAACAGCAAGAAGAAGGCCAGATCGGCAGCGCCATTGCGCAGGAAACGAAATGAAAGTCGCCTAGAGGGGGGTGGATAGGCGAAACCTGAAAATTATAACTTTACACCTCAGCTAGACCCCTTGATTAGTGGTTAGAACAAGATACACAATTATCGGAGTATAAAAACTAAGTCCTTTGCTTGTAAAGAGTATTGCTAAATAATGCGGAATTGATAAATCAATACTACTAATAAGTCTATGAGAATAAAGCAAGAGGGCTTAGATAAGAAGATCAATAACTCAAGTTCTTTCTTGCAAGGTGTTGCTTTACTAAATGAGAATTTAACTTAAAGCAACACCAAATGGTATTAGCAAAGAATAGTGCAAGAAAAACTTAGAAAGGGAAAGAACAAACAAATCACAAGCAATAAGCACACGAGACACGGGTGATTTGTTTTACCGAGGTTCGGCCCTCGAAGGCCTAGTCCCCATTGAGGAGTCCACTAAGGATGGGTCTCTTTCAACCCTTTCCCTCTCTCCACCGATCACCAAAGACCGGCGAGCTCTTCTTCTTCTCAAGGATCACTTAAGACCCCGCAAGGATCACCACACTCTTTGGTGTCTCTTGCTAGCTTTACAAGCCTCCAAAACTTTGGAGGAAGTTCAATGGGAGTCAAAACTCCATGCGCAAATGAACACAAAGATGTAGCACACACTATCTGTCAATGAATCTCACAAGGCACTAGTGCTAAACTCAAATGAGTAGCTCTCTCTTGCTTGCTCTCTCTTTTGTGGCACTTGTGTTGGTTGTAGTGGTCTAAATCTTGTGTATAGGTTGGATCAATGAATAGAGGTGGTTGGGAGGGCTTGTATATGTCAACTAGATGACTTGGAATGTTGCTTGGGCTCCCACACATTGAAGTGGCCGGTTGGGGTGGTATTTATAGCCACCAACGAAATTGTAGCCGTTGGAGAAGGCTGCTGGCGATGGGCGCACCGGACAGTCCGGTGCGCCACCAGACAGTGTCCGGTGTGCCGCCACGTCATCCTCTCGATAGGGCTTGGAGCTGGTCGACCGTTGGAGGCTTTGTCCTCATGTGGCACCGGACATTCCGGTGCGACATCGGATAGTCCGGTGCCCTTGTGACCAATTGCTCTGACTTCTACCGCATTCACTGTGCTGCGCTGTTCACTGTCAGAATCGACCGTTGCGCACAGATAGTCATTGCTCCGCTGGCACACCGGACAGTCCGGTGAATTATAGCAGAGCTGCGCCTGAGAAACCCGAAGCTGAAGAATTTGAGTTCGATCCTCCCTGGTGCACCGGCCTCTGTCCGGTGGCACACCGGACAGTCCGATGCGCCAGACCAGGGAGCACTTCGATTTCCTTTGCTCCTTTCTTTTTGAACCCTTTTTAATTTTTGTATTGGTTTTGATTTGAACCTTTGGCACCTGTAGAACATATACTCTAGAGCAAACTAGTTAGTCCAATTATTTGTGTTGGGCAATTCAACCACCAAAATCAATTAGGAAAAGGTTTGACCCTGTTTCCCTTTCAATCTCCCCTTTTTTGGTGATTGGTGCCAACACAAACCAAAGCAAATATAAAAGTGTAGAATTGAACTAGTTTGCATAAGGTAAGTGCAAAGGTTGCTTGGGATTGAAACCAATAATTATTTCAATAGATATGCATGGATTGTTTTCTTCTTAGTTAAAATTTTGGACCACGCTTGCACCACTAGTTTTGTTTTTGCAAATCCTTTGTAAAATTGTTTTCAAAACATTTTGCAAATAGTCAAAGGTATATGAATAAGATTGAAAGAAGCATTTCCAAGATTTGAAATTTTCTCCCCCTGTTTCAAATGCTTTTCCTTTGACTTAACCAAAACTCCCCCTAAAGGAAATTCTCCTCTTAGTGTTCAAGAGGGTTTTAGAATTTTTTGAAGATACTACTTTCTCCCCCTTTTGAACACAATAAGATATCAATTTGAAAACTTCATTTTAAAATTCGGTGGTGGTGCGGTCCTTTTGCTTTGGGCTCATACTTTCTCCCCCTTTGGCATGAATCGCCAAAAATGGATACTTGTGAGTGAAATACAAACCCTTTTTACTTTCTCCCCAATGGTAAACAAATAAATATGAGTGAAGATTATACCAATGTGGAGAACAATGCGGAATACCGACAAAGCGTAGATAATACCGATGGGGTTGAGTGGAAGCGTCGTCTTTGTCGAATACTCCATTTTCCTTTCAATTATATGACTAAGCATGAGAATACACTTGAAAACACATTAGTCATAGACATAAAAGAGATATGATCAAAGGATATATCAAAATAAGCATAATCATAGTTCTATAACATAGATTGCTCTCCCTAAATATGTGCATTGAGATGAAAACATATTTTGGCCTTAAATGCCAATTGCACATAATTAGGTTACTGAGAACGATTCTATATCATAGAGAATGTGAAGTGCATTGTGTCACAGTATAAGTGTGTTGCTCATGACAGTTTATGCACTTATGAAAGCATGTTGTAAACATTTTAAACATTTTCCCTTAAGGATTCCAAAGAGGCTTAAGGACCATCCACCTTTGGAACAAAGGCAGCTTATTCTCGTTACAAGGTTAAGTTTTAAGCTCTTTGACAATAAAATTACTTCACCAAGTTTTAACAAAGATGCACTAAAGCAGGAATGAGATTTTTGAGTGGATAAACTAGGTATGAAGCAGGGATAATGCTTGGACATGCTTTCTCTTCCTTTTATACAAGATATGCAAAGAAAGTAGACAAAGGAAGATTTAGGTACATGTGTAAATGACTGGAAGAAGTTTTACCGTTTTGTACCTTCTCATAGGGATGCTCTCTTCATTGTGCTTTGTCCTTAGTCTTAGTTACTTAAGACCTATATTCAAGACAATGTATGGAAATATTTTGCACAATAGAGAGTTCTATAACTAATGATCCTTCTCCTAGTCATTGTTAGTATATATCAAATGGATCACAAATTGCATAAATGTATCATGAATTCTCCTTTTAACTTAGTGCATATCAAGAAATATCGATTTATAGTATATGCGGCACTAAGAAACATAAGTGTTCATTCAATGATCAAACAAATAATGGATGTGATCAAAAGAACAACAGATGCATTAGATAAGCTTGAAATAGGAGAATCTAGCAAATATGCTATTTTAGTAATGAAGGATAAGAATTGAAAAATAGTAGCATACTTTATGAGAAACTCATTCTCATGCAAGAGACTATATGAAATTACTAAGATAAAGCGATAGTCTCAACATAATCAAGATATAGAAAGAGGCTCCCCCTAAAGATATGCATCAAGTATTTGAATGAATTGAATGGATGAATTTACTTTAAAGACAAATAGGGAGAAGCATTATACATCTTGATCAAGGCTCATAAAATTTGCAATAAACAGCTTAAGCCTGGTATTCTCACAATGAAAAAGGTTTAGAATGCTTACAACCACACCATTGATTGTTTTGAGGATCTTACTATCAAGTAAGTGTTGTTGTTCTTGATGTCCTTCTCTTTCATGTGAGTGTCCTCCCCTTGTAGTTGTTTCTTTTTCCTTTCAAACTTATTGAAAATACTCAAGAAAGATGTTAATTGCACAAGGGAGAATTTGATGAAGGATGATTTTTTAGTTAAGAAATAAAGACAATTCATCATCCATAAGTCACATAGACATGAAGTAAAATCCTTAGTATTAGTGCATTTCATTAGAAAAGATGAATATGCACCTATTAAACATTTTGATCAATCATTGGAATTTTACTTCTTCATATTGAATTTAGTAATCATTACTTAGAAGCAAATTAATATGAGAACATATATATATATATAGCAAAGGCATGAATTGGATTCTAATGGACAAGTGCATTTGAGAGAATGAGATTGAATGCACATCTAGTTAATTTACGTCCAATAAAGAATCTATTCTTCACATGGACAGAATATGATAATTTAGAGCAAATATCCAATGATGGGAAGAGGAGTTCCCATACCTTTGCTTTTACCTTTCTCCCTTTGGGTGAAGAGCAACCCTTGAGCCTTATGCACTTTCTCTTTTGTAGATTTCCATAAGTAAGCTCAGGAGATACGTTGTTAGTAACACAAGCACTAGTTTCTATTTTTGTAATCATTTTTTATAAGGAATGAAAAGATAGATTACTAAAACATGGAAACTCCATAGCATGAACTAGATTATCCTATAGATGATGTTATGCTCAATTTTAACTCATAAAATAAGCATAAATAATTTCTTAAGATTATGGAACAACCCTAGTTCATAACATGGAGAGCGATAAATATAGAAGAATCATATCCAACTTAAGCAAGTAAAAATACATTATAAAACATTGGATTGATTTTTCTTTTTATGTTAGATTGCACACTTCCAAAGAGAAACTTATTCTCTACAAGTGAGACTACTTGGGTTACTTTAAATAAAATCATTAGTCTCACTATTCTAGTTATAGAGAGGGTTTTCCTTTTATAAGTGTCCTAAGGATTTGAATTCCTTACATGACACCTTATTCTTTTAAGAACTTGAAATATTTCTCTATATCTAGAACATGGCAATGATAGGATAAATAATGTAAAGCATGCCATGAGGTACTTGCAACAATTTAAAGCATGTAGATTGCCATGATGAGAATGCAATCTACCATATGAGAGGAATTTCTTCAAAGAATGGTGACATAACTTGAAAATATTTGAAGTGCTTTCTTTTTCTATGTGACTACACAAGACACATAAGAAATGATAATTAAGATACTTGCACTTAAAAAAATGAATGTTACCATCCTTTGGCTTTCCTCCATGTTGAAGGTCTTGATCTTTCCGCACAGGGTAATTCTTCATTTCCTACAACAATACTATCTTCCCCGAGATGATATGAGTTTTAGATATAACAATTTGAAATAACTTTGGGTCGATCTTGGATATATAGATCATTGAAGATTGATAGCTTGAGTTAATAAAAGTTGAATTGACTCTCTTAAGCACCCCAAAGCTTCATATCATCTCCTTCTCCTGCAAAGCTTGTCAAGCATATTTTGGTACCCATCTCTTGATGGGTCCATCAAGGTTAGTCAACAAAGATCTAGGAACCCAAACGTCCTTTGTGTTAGCACTAGGTAAGCTCATTACCTTTCTAGCACAAGTTGCAATTTTGGGTTGCCTAGTTACATAAGAATTAATTGACAAGCTAGGAGTGGGATTGTTACCAATGGGACAATCCTTGCATTGATGTCCCTTCTTTCGGCATATGTAGCATAGGCGATCCTCAAGTCTTGAAGATTTCTTCTTTCCTTGTTTCTTTCTTGCTACATGGTTAGTGAATATTTTATTTTCTAACACTATGCCTTTTTGTTTTAAATGGGGACAAGACCTAAACAAGTGTCCCTTCTTGAAGCATTTAAAACAAACTTTAACATCCTTGTTAATAATCAAGTCATTTTTAATATAGGGACATGACCTAATAGAGTGCCCTTTTTCAAAGCATTCACTACACTTGTTACTTCTCTTAGTGTGAAGTGTGACTTGATTATTACCTTGGATGTTACCTTTTATGGAGGCGTGGTTGAGGCTTTTGGAAGAGGTATTGATTTTCTTCTTTTGTTCCTTCTTCTTGACAATCCTCAAGTCCTTGACATTTTCTTCAAGGGATTTAGTGCATGCCACGGTTGTTCCCGTCTCAAGCTTCTTCACCATGTGATCACGGTTATCTTGAGAAGGTTGAGCAATGCACTTCCCTTTTAGTTGTGTCAAGCTCATTTTTAGCCTCTCATTTTCTTCTTTGAGCTTTTGATATGTATCATCATTTGTTCCTGCAAATTCTAGCTCAAAGGAAGATTTGCTTGTCGACGGACAACAAGCATTAGCACATGGTAATGTAGTTTCAATTTGAATACATGTGCATGAGTGATGTTGTTGGGATTTTAAGTTTTCTATCACAACCTCATGAGCAATATTTAATATGATATGATCATCCATAAGATTTTCATGAGAACATAGGAGCATATCATATTTTTCTTGAAAAGCTAGATTTTCATCTTTTAGCTTTTCTACTTGGTCCTTAAGCAAGGCATTCCTATTTACTAATTGAGCGATACAATG
This sequence comes from Zea luxurians, assembly GCA_029449295.1. Taxonomy (NCBI): domain Eukaryota; kingdom Viridiplantae; phylum Streptophyta; class Magnoliopsida; order Poales; family Poaceae; genus Zea; species Zea luxurians. Next base: position 176,766,135 of record JAOPSE010000004.1, on the reverse strand, counting down.
TAAAGCGTTATCTTTCTCAATTGAAACAGTTTCATACCTTTGGACCAAATCAACATGAGAGCACTTTAGCTCCTCATGTTCTTTAGTCAACTCGTCAAAGTGTAGCATTTTCATGGAGAGAACATTTTCTAGCCTTAGACGAGCTTCGCTTTGCTCTCTCGCTCTTTCTAGAAGTTTGAGCATGACCACCTTATCTTCTTGGCTCAGGCGAGCGTAGAGTTGCATGAAGCTTCTTTCTTCCTCCTCATCCTCGTTTGTGCTTCCGCTATCATTTTCATTAGCCACACAATATATGTGGGAATCGAAATGGGAAGACAAACCTCTTGGAGAGGTGGATTCATCGTTTGGTCTCCATCGGTCATTTTCTTCTTCTTCCTTGCACGGGTTAGTATCACAAAGACCAAAGGAAGTAGAAGCACAAAATGAACTATCATGTTTGGACTCATCAAGTTTGCTTTTAATTCTAGTCCAAATATCATGTGCATCACGAATAGATTCATTATAATTCATTATGAAGGCATGATAATCTTATTTGCTAAGAGAATTACTTAAGATGTCATAAGCTAGGTAGTTTAAGCGTATACATCTTTGATCTTCCTCGAAAGCATTTTTTTCTATCATAACTAGGAGGAATAATACTCTTGTCTAAAATTTGTTCTAATTCTGGATCTACCGTTCTAAAAGCATTTATCACCCTAGTAGACCACGAATCATAATTAGAACAATTGGAAAGTAATATCTCAAGAGTTACCTCCTTGTTCTCCTTCAGAGTTGTCTTCTCGTTCTTTTGGGATCTTCTACGAGCCATCACTTCGAGTTGTTAGACTCAATATGAAGTGCCTAGCTCTGATACCAATTGAAAGTCGCCTAGAGGGGGGTGGATAGGCGAAACTTGAAAATTATAACTTTACACCCCAGCTAGACCCCTTGATTAGTGGTTAGAACAAGATACACAATTATCGGAGTATAAAAACTAAGTCCTTTGCTTGTAAAGAGTATTGCTAAATAATGCGGAATTGATAAATTAATACTACTAGTAAGTCTATGAGAATAAAGCAAGAGGGCTTAGATCAATAACTCAAGTTCTTTCTTGCAAGGTGTTGCTTTACTAAATGAGAATTTAACTTAAAGCAACACCAAATGGTATTAGCAAAGAATAGTGCAAGAAAAACTTAGAAAGGGAAAGAACAAACAAATCACAAGCAATAAGCACACGAGACACAGGTGATTTGTTTTACCGAGGTTCAGCCCTCGAAGGCCTAGTCACCGTTGAGGAGTCCACTAAGGACGGGTCTCTTTCACCCCTTTCCCTCTCTCCACCGATCACCAAAGACCGGCGAGCTCTTCTTCTTCTCAAGGATCACTTAAGACCCCGCAAGGATCACCACACTCTTTAGTGTCTCTTGCTAGCTTTACAAGCCTCCAAAACTTTGGAGGAAGTTCAATGGGAGTCAAAACTCCACGCGCAAATGAACACAAAGATGTAGCACACACTATCTCTCAATGAATCTCACAAGGCACTAGTGCTAAACTCAAATGAGTAGCTCTCTCTTGCTTGCTCTCTCTTTTGTGGCACTTGTGTTGGTTGTAGTGGTCTAAATCTTGTGTATAGGATGGATCAATGAATAGAGGTGGTTGGGAGGGCTTGAATATATCAACTAGATGACTTGGAATGTTGCTTGGGCTCCCACACATTGAAGTGGCCGGTTGGGGTGGTATTTATAGCCACCAACCAAATTGTAGCCGTTGGAGAAGGCTGCTGGCGATGGGCGCACCAGACAGTCCAGTGCGCCACCGGACAGTCCGGTGCGCCACCGGACAGTGTCCGGTGTGCCTCCACATCATCCTCCCGATAGGGCTTGGAGCTGGTCGACCGTTGGAGGCTTTGTCCTCATGTGGCACCGGACAGTCCGGTGCGACACCGGACAGTCCGGTGCGACACCGGACAGTACGGTGCCCTTCTGACCAACTGCTCTGACTTCTGTCGCGTTCACTGTGCTGCGCTGTTCACTGTCAGAGTCGACCGTTGCGCGCAGATAGTCGTTGCTCCGCTGGCACATCGGACAGTCCGGTGGCCCACCGGACAGTTCGGTGAATTATAGCGGAGTTGCGCCTGAGAAACCCGAAGCTGAAGAGTTTGAGTTCGATCCTCCCTGGTGCACCGGACTCTGTCCGGTGGTGCACCGGACAGTCCGGTGCGCCAGACCAGGGAGCACTTCGGTTTCCTTTGCTCCTTTCTTTTTGAACCCTTTTTAATCTTTGTATTGGTTTTGAGTTGAACCTTTGGCACCTGTAGAACATATACTCTAGAGCAAACTAGTTAGTCCAATTATTTGTGTTGGGCAATTCAACCACCAAAATCAATTAGGAAAAGGTTTGACCCTATTTCCCTTTCATGAAGAGCGCGAGCCCCCCAGCGGCGAAATCGCCAAGGGGGAAGACACAAGCACGGATCCTCCCAACGAACATCGGTGTGCCCCATCTAGACAAGCGGCGCACCAGGACAAGCATCCACTCGGTCTAAAAGCGCTCGGAGCGAACCAGCAAGGCCATGGCAACTGCGGTGGCACAGAGCAAAACCTCGAAGGCGAAGGGGCACAGCGAGAGGAAGAGAAACAAGGCATGGCTGTTACCTGAGGGGTGAACCCCTTTTTAAAGGCAGATTCCTCTGATCATGCCCTGAAAGGCCTATAGAAGTCCCCCCCACGCACACCAGAGCACCCAGCCTATGATACGGGGGCCTGACCCCACAAGTCATACGGCTAGCGCAACGGCCTCATGGTGCGCAGAAGGTGAAACTTAACCTCCACCAAAGGCAGCGGTCCAGCTTCTGGCATGGGGGCCTGGGTCCAGGAGTCATACTCCTCGGACGTCGACCAACGAATGAGGAGAAGGCAAACCGCCGCGTGAGGAGTACGCCACCTGTGGAAGTGTGCCCTTTCATCTCCACCGAAACCAACAGCCCAAGCTCTGTCGCGAGGGCCTGGGCCCACGGGTCACCCTCCATGGGCGCCAGTCCCTGGGTGCAGAGAAGACGAACCGCCACTCGCACCAGTACCGTGCCTTATCAGGGCCACCGCGGAAGACAGAGAAGGTGAATTTTCACAACCATATGCAGCGGTATCAAGGCGCACCACGCATGGCCCAGTAAAAGCCATCAAGCGCGAAGATCACGGGCCAATCAGCCGCGGGAACTGAAAGTGCATTCATCCCTTTTGTGAGTTTTGGTGATTTGGATAACAACACATTTTAAGGTCTAACAAGTTTGCTAAGTGTTGAACAGGAAATTCAGTATGATGAACATACTTGAATAGTGTATAATGATCAGTGAACAAGGTTCAACACAAGGTCAAATAACCAGTGAGACAATGCAAATGGATATAATATGGTCTCTATATTGGTTTGAATATATGGACAAGACCTGAGAAATCACTATGCATAAATATGATCATAATAGATGTTGAGGTGATTAAGAGGATTGGTCAAGCCAAAGTAAATAAGATATGAGGAACCGTGAATTGGCTTGACCATATTACTATTAGTCCATATATGAATATATGAGAATCAAACTAGAGCTTGATTGATCTTAGCAGTTATATCTAGATGACATTCAAGCAAGGTTCACAATATTGAAGAAATGATTCTCTCAATGGATGCTCAATAGGATGTGACTCAAGAATGGCTTGATAGGGTGAAGATAGCAAGGAAAGGGCTTCGAGGAACTAAGCGAAGGTGAAGGCCAAGCGACGGATTGTAGACCGAGGTACCATGGCTAAGGTGAAGAAGAGAGTACTTGCACTAAGTCGATGAACTAATCAGCTATGAAGAGTTACAACATGTTGATGCATCAGTAAGGTGACTTGAAGCCATGATTTAAACTCATATAAGGTGATATGGTACAAGTCACAGGGTTTGATTTGAGTTTGCTTCAAAAGGTGAGACAAAGATGTTTGTGATCCTTATGAAGCAATGCCATGGAGAAATCACACATGAGACACCAATGACTCAAGTAGTTTTCTTAATTAATTTTATTTAACTTGAGTATAGGAATCGTCGTACTATCAAGGGGGATCCAAAAAGAAGGTTGGTGTTTGCCAAAGCTCATGCCTCTATATTCAAAAGCTATTTTTTGAAAAGCAAAAATCTCTTTAAAATTCTTTGGTTGACCATGGTTAGGTTTGAGAAACCTAGAGTGTTCTTGCTGAAAAGCAGCTGAACTTCTTCAACTGTAGCTGAGCTTTCTAGCTGAACTTAACTTCAGCTGAGCTGAGCTTCTTCAGCTGCAGCTGAGCTTTTCAGCTGAGCTGGACTTCAGCTGAGTTGAGCTTTCTCAACCTCAGTTGAACTCAACTTCAGCTGTGAACCTCTTTGACCATACACCAGCTAAACTTGCCTCCAGGCAGTTGAGCTGGGGTTTTCTCTCCTAAACTCACTGGTCAAGACCGGTTGAACTGGTCCTGAGGGGCAGTTCAGCTGGTCTCTGACCCCTCTGGCCTCTGATCTGCAGTCTGCCAGTCAGACTGGCTAACAGGTCGCCAGGAGCTGTCAGGGGCTGTTCAACCGCCCCCCCTGGGCGGTTCAACCGGTGTTGGTCAACTTTTACCTGTCTGTGGTCTGTCTGCGCGTCAGTCTGCCAGTCAGACTGGCAGACAGGCTGCCAGGCCTGCCAGGGGCGGTTCAACCGGTCTCAGGCAGAAAATCTGCCCAAACGGCTAGTTTTGAGCTCCACCTATATATACTCACTCCTACCTCTCACCCCATAGCAGTGAGCACGATTTGAACTCCATTTCTAACCCAAGAAACACCTCCCTCTCTCTCACACATCTCTTGGCTCTCCCATTTCAAATCTTTGGAGAGAAATCTTTGAGTGAGCTTGAGAGCTGCGGTTTTGTGCTTCATCTCTAAATCTCTCTTGCTCTTCTTCTTGATTCGAGCTTTGGTACTACATCGAGTTCTTTGTGGATTCATTACTCTTGGAGCTTCTAGCTCCTAGACGACTAGGTGTCTCTTGTGAGTCTCCAAATCTTGTGGAAGACCACAAGAAAGTTTGTATTACCCGCTCGTTTGAGCAAAGATTATTGTGTGGGCTTGACCTTTGTGGTCGGCGAAGGGAGGATTAGGGTTGAAAGAGACCCGGCTCTTTGTGGGAGCCTTAATGAGGAAGTAGGGCACCTTTTGTGGTGTGACCGAACCTCGGGATAAATCTTGTGTCTCTTGTGTTCTTGTTCATTGTGCTTATTCATGTTCTTCGTTCTCTCACCCTTCCGTGGAAGATTTGTTCATATCTTTTTGGTGTGTGGATTTTGAGAAGTGCCCTTCTCAGATCTACTACTTTGAACCCTGTGGATCATTTAGAACATCTCATTTCCAAAGTTAACTGGGTGAATTTCAAGATCAATTCAGTTTTACCCAGTTTGCTTCTAGTTTTTGCAGAAAAAGTTTTAACTTGCCTATTCACCCCCCCCCCTCTAGGCAACTTTCAATTGGTATCAAAGCCTAATCCTCGTTCTAACGCTTAACCGCGTGAGGAAAGATCATGTCGGGGGGATTAAGAAATGAAAGTGCTTCTAAGCTTGAAAAAGTTGAGGTTGCCTCGACTTCATCTTTTGGTGCAGATGTTGATCCTAGGGCAATAGACCTTGCCATGAGAATCGCCGAAAGGATGTTCCTCAAAATGAAGGAAGATGAGGCGAAGAACATTATTGAAGAAGAACAAAATGATCGATGGAGACCAAACGACGAATCCACCTCTTCACAAGGTTCGTCTTTCAAATCCACTTCTCATATGTGCTTTGTTGCTAATGAGAGTGACAGTGAAAGCGAAAGTGAGGATGAGGAGGAGTATGAAAGTGATAGTAAAGATGAGGATGATCTTCAAAAATTCTTCGCTCAACTAAGTAAGAAGAACCGGATGAGCTTGCTCAAACTCATGAAAAGAGCGGAAGAACAAAAGGAAATGCTTCATAAGCAAGAAGATATCCTCATCGAAAAAATCAAAGACTTGGAGAAGTTGACCAAAGAGCATGAGAAGCTAAAGTGCTCTCATGATGATTTGGTCCAAAGGTATGAAGACATTTCAATTGAGCAAATTAAAGCTATTAATCATTCATCATATATTGCTCAATTAGAAAATAAAAATGCTATGCTCAAGAACACGGTAGAAAAGCTAAACATTGAAAATCTAGCTTTGCAAGAAAAACATGATATGCTTGTATGCTCTCATAATAAATTTATGGATTCACATATCAAGTTAGAAATGGCTCATGAGGTTGTGTTAACTAATTTGAAATCATACCAACCTCACATGTGCACATGTGTTGAAATTGAAACTATATTACCATGTGCTAACAATTGTTGTTATCAAGCAAGCCAATCTTCCATTGAGCTAGAAATTTCAGGAATTAGTGATATTTCTATCACACAAGAAAATAAAGAGCTCAAGGAAGAAGTTGGAAGGCTAAGAAGGAGCTTAACTCTTTTGAAGGGAAAGTGGCATGCTCAACCTTCTCACGATAACCGTGATAACATGGTGAAGAAGCTTGAGAAGGGGACAACCGTAGCATGCACAAACCCGCTTCAAAATAATGCTAAGTTCCCTAAGAAAGGCATGAGCAAACATCAAGAGAAGAAAGCCAAAGCTCATGACAAGTGCCTCAACCATGCCTCCACATGCTCCACACAAGGTAACAAACAAGCCACTCTTCAAAATAAGAGAAGATGCACTAGAAAGTGTTATCAATGTCATGAGAAGGGACATGAGATTAAGTCATGTCCTTACATAAAAGATAGTGGTTTAACTTTGGAAAGAAAGAGGCTCACTAACCATGTAGCAAACAAGAAGTAAGGCAAGAAGGAGTCTTGCAAAATTAAAAATCATATTTGCTACACTTGCCGAAGAAAGGGACACCTTTGCAAGGATTGTCCCATGAGTAAGTATCCTAAGTCTACCATGTCAATTCATTCATATTCGCTTAGGAGACCCAAAAATGACACTTGTGCTAGAAAGGTAATTAGTTCACCTAAAACTAGCACAAAGGTCATTTGGGTGCCTAAGTACTTATTAGCTAACATTGGTGGACCCATCCAAAAATGGGTACCAAAATGTACTTAATAAGTTTTGTAGGTACCCAGAGATGATATGAAGCTTTGGGGTGCTTGAGAAGTTTAACTCGATTCTTATCTCATGCTATCAATCTTACATTGTCTATCCTTTAAGATTGACCCAAAGATGAATTGAGTTGTTATATCACTAACTTCATATTCATCTCTAGCAAGAACTTGTGTTGTAGGGAATAAGGATTAACCTTTGTGGGAATCAAGCAAAAGACCTACAACCAAGTGATATCCAAAGGATGGTAACAATTAAATCTTAAGTGCACATTACTTTTAATTAGTATATTCCTTTGTGTCTTTTGTAGCCACATAGAAAAAATGAAGCACTTGAGAATGAACTTAAAATATTTTACCTTGTCTTGGAAAAGTTCCAATCATATGGTAGATTGCAAGTTTATATTTTTATATTGTGACAATCTACATGATTTAAATTAGTTGTATGTATCTTGTGGCATATTTCTAATTTATTATCGTATTATTGCCATGACCTAGACATAAAGAGGATTATCCCATGTTCTTAAATGAATAGAGTGCTAAGTAAGAAATTCAAATTCTTAAAGCACTTACCAAAAGGGGAATTCTCTATATGACTAGACTTGTGAGACTAATGTTTCTATCTAAGTGTTTATGTAGTCTCAGAACATGAGAATGTGTTTCTCAAATGGAGTGTGCCATTCAACATTCAAAGAAGATCGAACCAATACTATGTGATGTATTCATTCTCATTTAAATTGGTTTTGAGTCTTCTACATTAATCACTCACCATGTTATGAATTAAACTTGCCATGTAAACTTAATTAAATAATCATGCTTTTTTCACCTTGTTTAATTTTGGGGTTATGTATGATGCTTGTAAGGGCAATTTAGTTCATATCATGAGGTTTTATTATTTTAGTAACCTTCTTGTCATTCATATACTAGAGGTTTCTAAATAGGAAACTATTGTTTGTGTTTCTAATGCAATCTCTTTTAAGCCATTTCATGGAAATTCATAAGTAGAGATTGTGCTCTTTCATTTGGTAAAATCACAAGCATTAAAGGTTAATCTTCACCTAAAAGAAAGATTAGAAATGCTCAAGGCAAAGGTATGGAACTAGTTGTTTCATTTGGTATGAGACCAATAATAGTTCCTTTCAAGTGACATTATTTCAATTGGTAATAATCTATTCCATGGAAAGAAATGTCAATATAAAGGGTAAAATTCCTTTTCGCTTAAATTTGTAAATTGGTGCATATTGTTAATTCACTCTTCCATGTGCATTAACTTAAAAGGAATTTAACTTATGCCTTTACGCCTCATAAATGATGATTTGTTTGCAATTCATATCTAAAGATCACTATTTATTAAATACTTCCTTGTACTACTAATATCTCTTTTCAAAGTTCTTTTTCAACTAGTATTAAAAGGAAAAGAGATAACAAGCTAAAGAAGGAAGTCTCCACAAATGATGAAAAGAAGAATACTACGATGACACCACCACAGATAGTAAGATCTTTCAAATTCGTATAACAAATGGTATCTCTACTTGGTGGTAAGTATTCTTAAAGATAAGTTAATTCATTGCAAATTTGTCATGCCTTGACCAATATATGTAATGTACTCCTCATGCGACTCTTAATTGAATTGAAAGTGCATTTGGCAAGTCATTCAAATACTTGATGCACATATCTAGTAGGAGCACATTATATATCTTGTGTCTTAGAGAATATGTTTCTCTTTAGTAAGCTATACTAACTCAATCCATAATGATAAATTTGTATCTCATTCATATGGATTGTAATCTTCGTTTTCCAAATAGCTACTCTTGATGTAGTTTAAAATTTCCTTTATATTATATCAAGTCCATAATAATCCTTTTTGCTGATATTCATAATATGCATATGCACTAACATGGATATGTTTTTTAAACTGTAAAAAAATGAAATTAGTGATCCATACTCTAAATTTTGGAAACCTACAATTTGATATCTTAGAAATCTACTTCAATCGGTATCCATATGCTTCACATTGAATTGGATCACTAAGTTGTAAATTCCATGCATAACTTGTCTTTATGATATGAATGCTTGTGCGACTAACCTTGATAAGCTAGGTGCACCCAAGGTCAAGCTAGGTTCATCATCAAGAAGGCAACACAATGATGTATCAAGAAAAGGAGAAAAGGCTCCTATTCTTAACTCTAGCTTTTATCTGTGTGATTAAATATTGACTTGAAACCATGTAAGATGGTTGTCAAGTATATTTGGGTGCCTACACAAAGAGAAAGGTCACAATAAGGATTGTGTGGGTACTCAAGGCTCTTCCTACTAATCTCAAAGGACCCAATTCAAATTGGGTACCAAGATATGAAGCTTAAACTTGTTTTGCAGGATCACACCTTCAATGGATTAAGTTGGGTGCTCGATATTGAATGTATAAATCATATTTGGAGATAGTAGCAAGGGTGGTAACAACTGAATCTCAAGTGCATATTATTTTCAAATCTTATCTTTTTTGTGACTTGAGTAGCCACTAAGGAAAAAGAAGCACTTGAGGATATACATCAGTTGTTGATTATGAAATAAAGGTCTAATTGGAAGATTAATGAATATTATCATATGGTGAACAATCCAAAATCATGTGACGTATTCTCTACCTAGTTAATTTGGATTTGATTCTTCTTTATTAGACACTCACCATAATATGGATTAAGTCAGCCCTTTAGACTTCATTGAACAACCACGCATATTATCCATGTCATTCAAAATATATTGTGCATGAGGGATCAAGGGAAATTTAGTCCATATTATGAGGTTTCTCTATTTTAGCAACTCGCTTGCCTTCCACATATAACGGGTTGCTAAATAAGAAACTAGTGCTTGTGCTACTAATGTCATCTCTTGTGTTGAGTTTATCCATAGAAAATCTATGTTAAGAGATGGTGCTTGTTTTAAATTGGATAAATCACAAGCTTAAAGGATACTATTCAACTAAAGTAAGAAGTTGATCAGAGGCCAAGGTATGAAAACTTCCTCTCCTTCAGTTGTTTTAGTATTCTATCCTTAGTGGGATGTACCATAGTATAGGTTAAATTCCTTGCAATATAAAATGTTCAATAGTGCATATAACTTTGACATCAACTATATGTGTGCACTAATTTAAAGGAATTTAGTCTATCCTTTTGGGTTTCAATAATGATGATTCATTTGCCATGCACATATAAGGATCATCATTTGTGAAACTCTCTCTTGTGTTTTTAATGCTCTCTTTTCTAAGTGTTTCAATAAGGTCCTTCCAAATTCTTTGAAGATGGATTTAGAATCTACAAATATAAGAGTCTTGGTTCTTTCAATCATTGAGTTTCAATTAACCTCATATCAAGTATGATCGAATCAAGAAAAGATGAATGAAGTTCAAGATCACTTGGTTGGATGAAATCATAATGAGAAAAGAAATCACACTGAATCAAGAAGGAAGTTGAACTATCCTGTCAACCAAATGATGAAGATGTAGTGACTTATTTATATGATATCCTTCATTATGAGGTTTGAGGTTCATATTAGCATGCTTTACCCTTCAGGATTTCAATTGATATACTTTCAGTTTTTAAATCTTCAATTGGTTTAATTTTCATCATCTATATAAAGCATGTTATGTTAAGCCAAGATATAGTACAAACATCTCCTTTAACCTCACATTGTTAATGTGCATAAGTGTACTTTGTGTACTCTTGCATGCACAAATTGAGGGAGAGTTTAGCCTATATCTTGTGAGACTAATGATTTCTTTCAAGTTCATGTTGTGTAGTCTCACACCTTGGAGAACATCAAATGAGGATGAATGGTTCCATAAAAATGAAAATGAGTTTCTCTTGAACCTATCAAGAAAATGAGTTTCTCTTGATCGTTTGAAGAGGATGAGTTTCTCTTTGAAATGTCAAGCCTATCAAAAGCTAAGATGGAAATTCATAATTATAATGGAGACCATGTGGCGTAGAACAAAGGTGTGTCACTCCATGAACTATTGTATTACATTTGTGTATCTAGGCTCTTACATGCTAGTGTGTGCATGCATATGCAATATCTTAAGTCACATCATAAGGTTGCACTTGTGGTGACGATTAAAGAATCTCTAGATATTTGATTAATACCTCTTGTGGTGATATCATAAGTTAGTCTTAAGTCATCTTAGTGAGGTATGAGTCAAACATGCTAACTTCTCAAGAATCTTGGCTTAAAATATTGCATATCATGTCTATTAGTATACCTTTTGATTATGAGTAATTCCTTAAATTGGTACAATTTCACATTTTCATACTTTATTTGTACCAAGGTTCAAATTGTAGGACTTAATCCCCTGGCCTCACAAGTCCAAGTGCATAAGCTAAACAAGTATTCATCACTTGTATGCACACATTTAGGGGGAGAATAGTCTATAATTTGAATCTTTGAGACTAACTTCATTTCCAAGTCTATTATGTGTGTAGTCTCGAATTAGAAGGGAATCTTCGGGCAAAGACAAACGCTTCCACTGCAAATTTTGATGGGTATCAAAAATTCTTTGCTCCAATAAATGTATCTTTTATACATTTCATAAGGGAATGAGTTTCTCTTTTATATGCTACTTCCACATCATCTAAAATTGGTAAACATGTATCATATCCTTTTGGATTGCAAATGTCTAAAGTAGCATAGCTTATAAATTCTCCTGTCTAGAACTTAATTGATTAAATAGTGCACATGTTTCTTATGTTGCATGATTATGTTCAATTGATACTCCTTTTATGCCAATGGTACATTAAGTTGCAAATAAGTACTCTCAACAAGTATCAATTTGAATTTATATATATGTGCGCACTAAAACTTGAGGAGAACTTAGTGTAATATGCTATTAGTGATCTGCTTATCTATCAAATTGTATCAATTGGTGTTTTTCAATTGATATTTTTCATACATGATCACTAGTTGCATAATCCATACTTGTGCAATTTTCATGTTGACTCTTGTTGTGTTAAGAAAATGCTAGGTAACATCTAGACTCCAGGTATCAAGATTTATCTTTCAATTAGTATGACAATATTCATTTGTGTTGGAATATAATATAAGTGAATTGTCCACCTCTTCCTATCAGCTTAAGCTTTTAGGTTCAACTGGTTGGTGCATGCAACTTAATATGGTATCAGAGCCAGAGGTCTTGAGTTCGAATCCTGGTTAGCACAATTAAATAAAATAATTGTTGCTCACTCCTATATTCCACGTCAGAGACCCAAAAGAGGCTCGACGTGAGGGGGAGTGTTGGAATATAATATAAGTGAATTGTCCACCTCTTCCTATCAGCTTAAGCTTTTAGGTTGAACTGGTTGGTGCATGCAACTTAATAATTTGATATCTTGGACCTATGTCACAATTATGCCAACAAGAGCTTGCAAATGAATTCTAAATCCAACACAAGTCTGGAAACCCCTTAAAAAGGTAAAATGCAAAGGTACATCACTTCATGTCACTTCTCCATTACCTTTGTGCCATCAAAGGATCCTTTTCATGATAGTGTGTTCACATCTTGCTTAAATCATAATTTCTACCCTTTATATTCTTTGTATCCTTTTTGGAGATTTATGACAAATGGGAGAAATTTTGCATTAAAGCTTATCTTTATTTTTGAAAAGGGGAGAAATAATTAACAAAAAGGGGGTTGAATCATAAGTAAAACATAAGATGAAGGAAATTGATGAGTGCATAATATGTCATGAGCATCACGTTTATTTTATGACACACTGCACCCAATGAATAGTATGATATAAGTTGTCTCCATACTTTGACCCAAATATGTGGTTTCGGCATTTGAGTACAAAAGTGTTATTTCCTGAAATGCACATATTTAGGGGGAGGAAACTATATCATAGGATTCAAAATCTTATTTATCAAATCTTATGTAAGCTTTAAATGTGTTGTCATCAATCACCAAAAAGGGGGAGATTGAAAGTGCATTCATCCCTTTTGTGAGTTTTGGTGATTTGGATAACAACACATTTAAAGGTCTAACAAGTTTGCTAAGTGTTGAACAGGAAATTTAGTATGATGAACATACTTGAATAGTGTATAATGATCAGTGAACAATGTTCAACACAAGGTCAAATAACCAGTGAGACAATGCAAATGGATATAATATGGTCTCTATATTGGTTTGAATATTGGCTTGACCATATTACTATTAGTCCATATATGAATATATGAGAATCAAACTAGAGCTTGATTGATCTTAGCAGTTATATCTAGATGACATTCAAGCAAGGTTCACAATATTGAAGAAATGATTCTCTCAATGGATGCTCAATAGGATGTGACTCAAGAATGGCTTGATAGGGTGAAGATAGCAAGGAAAGGGCTTCGAGGAACTAAGCGAAGGTGAAGGCCAAGCGACGGCTTGTAGACCGAGGTACCATGGCTAAGGTGAAGAAGAGAGTACTTGCACTAAGTCGATGAACTAATCAGCTATGAAGAGTTACAACATGTTGATGCATCAGTAAGGTGACTTGAAGCCATGATTTAAACTCATATAAGGTGATATGGTACAAGTCACAGGGTTTGATTTGAGTTTGCTTCAAAAGGTGAGACAAAGATGTTTGTGATCCTTATGAAGCAATGCCATGGAGAAATCACACATGAGACACCAATGACTCAAGGAGTTTTCTTAATTAATTTTATTTAACTTGAGTATAGGAATCGTCGTACTATCAAGGGGGATCCAAAAAGAAGGTTGGTGTTTGCCAAAGCTCATGCCTCTATATTCAAAAGCTATTTTTTGAAAAGCAAAAATCTCTTTAAAATTCTTTGGTTGACCATGGTTAGGTTTGAGAAACCTAGAGTGTTCTTGCTGAAAAGCAGCTGAACTTCTTCAACTGCAGCTGAGCTTTCCAGCTGAACTTAACTTCAGCTCAGCTGAGCTTCTTCAGCTGCAGCTGAGCTTTTCAGCTGAGCTGGACTTCAGCTGAGTTGAGCTTTCTCAACCTCAGCTGAACTCAACTTCAGCTGTGAACCTCTTTGACCATACACCAGCTGAACTTGCCTCCGGGCAGTTGAGCTGGGGTTTTCTCTCCTAAACTCACTGGTCAAGACCGGTTGAACTGGTCTTGAGGGGCAGTTCAGCTGGTCTCTGACCCCTCTGGCCTCTGATCTGCAGTCTGCCAGTCAGACTGGCTAACAGGTTGCCAGGAGCTGTCAGGGGCTGTTCAACCGCCCCTCTGGGCGGTTCAACCAGTGTTGGTCAACTTTGACCTGTCTGCGGTCAGTCTGCGCGTCAGTCTGCCAGTCAGACTGGCAGACAGGCTGCCAGGCCTGCTAGGGGTGGTTCACCGCCCTAGGGGGCGGTTCAACCGGTCTCAGGCAAAAAAATCTGCCCAAACGGCTAGTTTTGAGCTCCACCTATATATACTCACTCCTACCTCTCACCCCATAGCAGTGAGCACGATTTGAACTCCATTTCTAACCCAAGAAACACCTCCCTCTCTCTCTCACACACATCTCTTGGCTCTCCCATTTCAAATCTTTGGAGAGAAATCTTTGAGTGAGCTTGAGAGCTGCGGTTTTGTGCTTCATCTCTAAATCTCTCTTGCTCTTCTTCTTGATTCGAGCTTTGGTACTACATCGAGTTCTTTGTGGATTCATTACTCTTGGAGCTTCTAGCTCCTAGACGACTAGGTGTCTCTTGTGAGTCTCCAAATCTTGTGGAAGACCACAAGAAAGTTTGTATTACCCACTCGTTTGAGCAAAGATTATTGTGTGGGCTTGACCTTTGTGGTCGGCGAAGGGAGGATTAAGGTTGAAAGAGACCCGGCTCTTTGTGGGCGCCTCAACGAGGAAGTAGGGCACCTTTTGTGGTGTGACCGAACCTCGGGATAAATCTTGTGTCTCTTGTGTTCTTGTTCATTGTGCTTATTCATGTTCTTCGTTCTCTCACCCTTCCGTGGAAGATTTGTTCATATCTTTTTGGTGTGTGGATTTTGAGAAGTGCCCTTCTCAGATCTACTACTTTGAACCCTGTGGATCATTTAGAACATCTCATTTCCAAAGTTAACTGGGTGAATTTCAAGATCAATTCAGTTTTACCCAGTTTGCTTCTAGTTTTTGCAGAAAAAGTTTTAACTTGCCTATTCACCCCCCTCTAGGCAACTTTCAGGAACAGGCATGCCGGTCGATATGACCAATGGTAGGCTGGTAGCGCAAGCGCGCCGAGTTAATGCAGCGCGCGCAGAGGAGGTGCCCCAATTGCTGGTCATGCCAAGTTGACGCAAGTTACAAGCTTTGGCCCCACCTGCAGGCTCGTAGCCTCCCCTAAGGCGGGCCCGGGGGCCACTGTCGGTACCCTGGGTCAAGGGTACCCCCTACTACTATATCAAGGCGCAGTTCCCGTACGGCTACCTCTTAGCCATGTGGTAGTGGGACTGCAACGGCGACTAAGGCATGCCTCAGCCCAACCAAGGGCAGTTGCTCAGGGCCCGCAGCGGCGCCCGACCTCACCTGGGAAGGTCCGGGTCTGCCGCGTGTCCATCATGATGGAATACTCCTGGGCATCTGCAGTAAGTCGGGACCCCCATGGGAGTCCGACTAAGTTTGCGGACAGGACTCCCAGGGGAGGTCCGAGACCCCCACGTGTGCATACTGGGCCCCCCAAGGTGGGAACCAGACCCCTTCGCAAGGGGTCCGGGCTGCTCACGGCGGGGTCCCGGTGCACCAGGATGGAAAGTGCTTAAAGCCCTGGTCAAAGACCAGGCAGGGGTCCGGCGCTGGCACGTGTCTAGACCCCATCATGTATACCTCAGCTCCTCGCCCAGGCGGAGACCCAATGCTGCCGCGTGGCCCTCTGCCCGTGACGTAAGCCAGCGGGCGGAGCCTGACGTAAGGACTACGTGCCGCGGGCCGCGCCGTGCGTCGCAGGCTACGCTATCTCGGTATTTAAGGTAGAGGATGCCCCGCACCTGACAGGCGATAGGCCATCTCAGTATTTAATACGCCCCGTCCACTCCGCTGACAGACGATGTGACTACTCGGCATTTAATGCACCCTCTCTCTACTCCTCTAGGCGGCAGCAACTAGGCTATCTTACAAACGGCATGCCTGTCCAATCAGGTGGCAGGTGGCATACTGCCACATGTACCGTACTCATGGCAACTTGTACATCACCAGTGAAGCTTCCCTAGCACGCCAAGGCTACGCAGATCGCGGATATCAGGGCACAAGGAAGATTGCACTGGAAAAAGGCATTAGTTGCTCCAAGTACTACACCCATTTTGTTCCTGGGCCCACATGTCGGAGCTCAGTATCCTTGTATGTGCCCCCCTTGAACTATAAAAGGGAGGGCACACTACGTTACAACACAAGCACACACACTCACTCAGACAATCAGACCCAAGTCTTCCAATACACAACTCAAGCTCACGAGCAATACAACACACAGTGGAGTAGGGTATTACGCTCTGGCGGCCCAAACCACTCTAAACTCTTGCGTGTTCTTGTGTTCATCCCCAAATCTCACAACAAGCAGAACGCTTAGGCCCCCTCCTCATCTTAGGATTTAGGGCGGGTGCACTCCGCCACCCGGCCGGAGATTTCCTCTCCGACACACAGCAAGAACAAATGTTGCACAGATAAGAGCTGTTTAATTGATAGTTCCCAAAAGTATCTTACAAAAACAAAAGTCATTACATCTGTGCCTTCAAGCGGAATCCTAGCCTCATTTCTATAGGTATGAACTACTCGACATCAGCAGGGTCGCGCTGGAAGTGCGCGGCCGTCGTCTCCACGACATCTCGTACGTCCTCCCGGGTGGCGTCTCCAGTATCGACCGCTGGGCGCAGGCCTATCGCTCACCCTAAACACGGTGGCGGCCACTGGGAACAATGGCACTGGCGGCTTGCCAGCGGCTGCGGCCTCCTCGATGCGTGCGCCAAGGCGAAGGAGCCCTCATCATTGGAGGCAGCGTCGAGGCCTTTAAAGCCAAAGAGATGGAAGCACGAAAGATGGAGCCACAGCTCAGCTCGCTTTCCACCTTATGGAGATGGAGCTAGACCAGTTCATGGAGGTGTACCATGGGATGCTGGTGAAGATGGAGTCGTAGCTCAGCTTGCTCTCTGTTGGGACCACGCTTCATCGCCGAAGGTCCTGCAGAAAGAAACAGCTTCGGCTGAAGCTGCTTGTACGTGACGCCGAAGGCATCATTCATGAAGTTTCGGTATTATAACATATCTGAAGATGAAGGGTCGAACCGACTTAAAGATGGAATGACCTTTTAGCTCATAGGGGTCTGAGTCATTGTTGTAAACTTTTATGAGGGGCATGATTGTAATTCTTCACAGGCTGTGTCCTGTGCCTATAAATAGTGAACAGTATTCCTTTACTGTTCACGGATTCCTGTAATTGCAATCAGATCACTCGAAAATTGTCATTTGTCAAGG
The DNA here is from genome assembly GCA_029449295.1 of Zea luxurians. NCBI lineage: Eukaryota > Viridiplantae > Streptophyta > Magnoliopsida > Poales > Poaceae > Zea > Zea luxurians. The sequence goes on along the minus strand of JAOPSE010000004.1, from coordinate 176,748,592 downwards.
CAGAGGTATAAATGTATTTAAATATTATGTTCAAACATCTAAGATTTACAAAATGTATAAATGATGTCATTTATTTTCAATTTACTTATCTTTAATACTTTATATCCTGCGTTATCTCGTATTACTTTTAAGAGTTTAATTACGAAGGTAGTACCTTCGTAATTCCATCATTGTAACCTTCGTCCGAAGTTCATTAAATCCTTGGGGAAATAATGCTTCAGCGGACGAAGGACATTGATATTTAACATTTTATGTTGCCTTGTTCTTAATTCATAGCATTTGAGAACAAGTCCCCAACATTGGCGCCCACCTCCGGTCAACACACTTCCACTTTTTTGAGCTGATGGCTTCGTTCAACGATCAAGCTGGAGCTGCTTCGGCCCCGAAGCTGGTACTCCCGATAACAGGCGGTTCATGCTCAGAGCTAGCCAACAAGAAGCAGAAGAAGGAAGCACAGAGAAGGGTACAGCACGTCGGGGTGCAAGGACCCTTCATCAAGTCAAGATGGTCTCACATTCCAATTACCTTCTCCCAAGAGGATCTTCAACTCAAGAATTACCCACACAATGATGCTATGGTTATCCCTTGTGTGATCAAAGGATTTCTGGTCCATAATGTTTTGGTTGATACAGGCAGCGCAGCTGATATCATATTTGCTAAAGCTTTCAGACAAATGCAAGAGCCTGAAGACAAGATCCATGATGCTATGCACCCTCTTTGTGGCTTCGGAGGACGGCAAATTGTAGCACTTAGGAAGATCACCATGCCAGTAACCTTCGGATTTGTTAACAATACAAGGACTGAGCAAATTGTGTTTGACATTGTTGACATGGAGTATCCTTACAATGCTATCATTGGTCGTGGTACTCTCAATGCCTTCGAAGCAATTCTTCATCCAGCTTACCTTTGCATGAAGATACCTTCGGACCAAGGGCCCATCGCTATTCATGGAAGTCAGGAAGCTGCCAGAAGGGCCGAAGGAAATTGGACAGATTCAAAAGCGATCCATAACATAGATGGAGCTGAAGCTTGTGAGCAGTACAAATTCAGAAGGGAAAAAGCTGCTTCGGCTGATCAGCCGAAACCCATGCTCTTATGTGAGGACAAAGCAGAGCAGAAGGTGCTATTGGGATCTCCACTACAGGAAACGCCTAAATTTTCATGGGCCAAAAACCCACGAAAATAAGCTTAAACCGACGAAAATAGATTATTTTCGTCGGCATACCGACGAAAATAGCCGCCGAAAATATGTTAGACGAAAATAAGCAACTATTTTCATCGGCACCGACGAAAATAACATATTTTCGTCGGTTTGTCCAAGGCCGACGAAAATACAGCAGCTATTTACGTGGGCCCCTTTGGCCGACAAAAATACAAGCTATTTTCGTGGGCCTCTTTGGCCGACGAAAATACAGCTGCTGTATTTTCGTCGGCCTCTTTGGCCGACGAAAATAGCTGTTTTATTTTCGTCGGCCTCCGAACAGGCCGACGAAAATTAATGATACCCCCCCAAAACAGATTTTTCTGCACCTTTTAATTCACAGCAAAATACATATAATCCACAATGACATATACAGATTTCACAAGCAATACAGATTTCACAAACCATATTCACAAGCAATACCATAATTGTTTCAAACATAGTCCATACATAGTTCATACAGTTCATACAGTTTCAATACCATAATCACATCTATAATAAAGTGTATACATAGTCCATACATAGTCTATAATCAAACTCACTCCTGCGGGCTGTGGGAGTTTTGGCCACTCCCTCCTCCGCCACCAGGAAGGTGGCCACTCCCTCCAGAACCATGGAAGCCTTGGACGTTGGCAGCACCCTCCGATCCCTGAGCATTTGACACTGAACCCTGCAATTCATCAAGCATTCAAATAAGGTTGTGTATTGCTATCCCTAATGTTTGGTCACGATTTGCATAAAATTAAACATGGAACGTCACCTGTGATCCTGCATGCATCCACGGGTACTGTTGTGCTGGCCACCCCAGAGGAAGGTGGCCACTCCCTCCAGAAACATGGAACGTCACCTGTGATCCCTAATGTTTCGTCCATCCTATCATGATCATCATCAAGTTCCACCTCTGCGTCAACGTGTCTAATACACTCTCCATGCCAGTACCATACAAGGTAGTTCGGCATAAACCCACTTTTGCAAAGGTGTTTCTCCATTTCTTCCTTCTTCTGAGGCCACTTGTTCTCGCAACGATTGCAAGGACACTTCACTAGACGACCAGTTGCGTCTTTGAAAGCATGCTCAAGAAAAGCCTTTGTTACAACCATCCATTCATTCGAATGTGCCCCATCCTTTCTCCACCCGTCATACATCACCCTCCGATCACCGTCCATTTCAAAGGCTAATTAAACAAAAGACAAATAACATCAACGATCGTCCGTGGCTTAGGTGAACTCCCTATTAGGTAAAGGCCCTAAACCCACCCAAGAGTGTAGGCCGATGCTTGTGATTTGTGACGTGTAGCCTACGATTGCCGTGAAATTTCGGCAGCATAACCCCGCTGCTCTCCAAGCACACGCCTGAACACGGTGTGTTGGAGAACAACTGGGTTACACAACCGAAATTCCCCGTCAATCGTAAGGCACATGTCACAAATCACAAGCATCGGCCTACACTCTCAGGCTGTCCAAAATACGTGGACAATTCCGGAACGGCAAACCTCACAAGCCAGTGTGACGTTCGCCGTTCCCGAACGGGTGACACATACGGTTCGCTACGGTTAACGATTAAAACTAAACTCTAAACATTAAAAAATAACTCGGAGACAAATATGAATTTGAATTAAAGCAAACAACAGTTAAACTAATCACAACACGACAAGATGACTAATATAAATTAATGACTTTCAACATAAAAAGTGACTTTGGCTTGTTCCCACATAAAAAGTGACTTTAAGTGACTTTGACTTGAAGCCTATATGATGGTGAACAAGTTTCTTTAAGTGACTTTGTCTTGTTCCCACATAAAAAGTGGAGAAAAATGCCCCCAAAGATCAGCTGCTAGGCATTTCTGTAACTGAATTTGGAAGCACTGAGCGTAAAAGTACTCCCAAATACTCCCAAATACCCTACCTAGCTACTACCAGCATAGATTTTTTTCATCACCAAGGTACCAGATCAGTGGCACCACCAATGTAGCAGCAGATCCAGCAATGTAGGCCACATCCTTCATGGTCATAATATGAGTTTACCAAACGGAGAATCATGAGGCAAGGCAATGCGCTGCGCCCACTGACTCTACAACCGAAAAAGGAAGCAGGAAATCAATGGCTGGACCTGGCGTGCTCATATCCTTCGCAACATGCAGCGGCTATGTCCTATCCTATGTGCTAGGATAGGAACGCAAAATCTGCAGCTTTGCAGACGTTTGTTTATGTTTTATACTGGAGTATGAACCCATCTACGCGACGTAACGGCCGGCAAAATGTGAGAAGTTGATGGCAGAATAAAAGAGAAAAACAAAGGATAACACATGCATGCTCTCGAGACTCGAGCTCAACTGGACACATCACACATCGCAGGCTAAACAAAAGCTGCACAGGTCTGGTTGTTTTCTTTTGCTTTTGGTTTAGGGTCATTTCTTGGGCCGTTGCGCAACCAACCTGTGAGAATTTAGAATAGCGGAGACAAGAACTGGGTCAGATCTTAAAGGTACCTGCCCACCGGTTCCCTCGAGCTCGAGGCGGATATCAACTTATTGAGCTTCCTCCACTTCCCAACAGACAGCAAGCACAGCAGCCTTGTTATCTATCTATCTTCCCAAAGCTGAAGAAGGAGGCCCAGAAGTTAACAGTCGGGCCTTGTAATTAACCGGAGAGAAATACGAAAACTAGTAGCGAAAGGAAAACAAAGAAGTGAACTGGATGGACTGAGCTGAAGAATCCATATATATCACATGCATGATATCCACTGCGGAAACAGAGATTTTCGGTTGAGCGCAGGGCAGGGCAGGATTGCGTAGAGAGTAGAATGGACAATGCATCGGACTAGCAAGCGGTGGCTTCCTTACCGGTGTCGGAGTAGGTCGATCCAGATCCGTCCGGTTGGATCTCCGCCGCGCCGTGGCGGGTTCGGAGGCGGCGGCGAGAGGTGGGGCGGCGGCGGAATGGTGATGAGAGACGGACGGAGTGCGGAGGAGGGGGAGAGCCTACACGCGATGAGGCCGAGATGGATCCGGAGATGGATCCTGGACTTGGGGTTGGGAGCAGGCCGGCGGCTGTGGTCGGGTGGTAGGCTAGCTGTGGCTGAGTGCGCCAGACACGAGCGAGAAGGTCGGGCTGAGTGCGGCGCTGCGAGATTGGGACGAACGAGCGAGTGCGGCAGGCCGAGATGGACGATTTAGGGCACTATTTTCGTCGGCCTCAGTGAGGCCGACGAAAATACGCCACATTTTCGTCGGTCCAGAGGCCCACGAAAATAACTTCCGTATTTTCGTGGGCCTGCCCACGAAAATATACCCCGGCCCACGAAAATACGCCACATTTTCGTCGGTCACGAGGCCGACGAAAATAACAACCGTATTTTCGTGGGCCGGCCGACGAAAATAACACGGCCCACGAAAATTTATGCGTTTCTTGTAGTGCTCAATTGTCTGAAGAATAGGAGAAAACCTTGATACGGTTTTTGTTCAACAATAAAGATGTTTTTGCTTGGTCAGCTAATGATCTTTGCGGAGTTAACAGGGATGTTATTGAGCACTCGCTCAATGTTGACCCATCTTTCAGACCCAGAAAGCAGAGACTTCGGAAGATGTCTGATGACAAGGCCGAAGGTGCTCGGAATGAAGTGAAAAGACTCCTCAGTGCTGGAGTTATTAGAGAGGTAAAATACCCAGAATGGTTGGCTAACACTGTTATGGTGAAGAAGGCTAATGGTAAATGGAGAATGTGTATCGATTTTACTGATCTCAATAAGGCCTGCCCGAAGGACGAGTTTCCATTGCCAAGGATAGATTCCTTGGTTGACGCAGCAGCTTCTTCAGAGCTTATGAGTCTGCTGGATTGTTATTCAGGCTATCATCAAATCTGGATGAAGAAGGAGGATGAACCGAAGACCAGCTTCATAACCCCTAGTGGAACATATTGTTACCTTCGGATGCCTGAGGGGCTTAAGAATGCTGGAGGAAGCTTCAGCAGAATGACAACGAAGGTTCTCCATTCTCAGATAGGCAGGAATGTGCTAACTTATGTTGATGATATCATTGTAAAAAGCACGAAGCAAGATAATCACATTGCTGATCTGCAGGAGACCTTCGCTAATTTTAGACAGGCTGGTTTAAAGCTAAACCCAGAAAAATGTGTCTTTGGAGTGAAGAAGGGGAAATTTCTTGGTTGCCTAGTTTCAACAAAAGGAATTGAGGCTAATCCAAACAAAATCTAAGCTATCCTTCGAATGGAACCACCAAGTACAAAGAAAGGGGCTCAAAGATTGACAGGAAGACTGACATCTCTCAACAGATTCATATCCAGATCAGCAGAGAGAAATTTGCCATTTTTCGAAGTGCTGAAGTCAGCCGAAGTTTTTCAGTGGGGACCAGTCCAGCAGAAAGCCTTCGAAGAGCTGAAGCAATATTTAATAGATCTAACAACACTAACTCCACCAACGCCAGGGGCTCCTTTGTTATTATATGTGGCAGCTTCGCACTCAGCGTTAAGTGCAGCACTTGTTCAGGAGAAGCTTGAAGGCCAAGTCAAAAAGCAGGCCCCAATATACTTTGTGTCCGAAGTTCTTAGTTTATCAAAGAAAAATTATACAGAATTGGAGAAGGTACTGTATGCTGTTTTGATGGCTTCCAGGAAGCTTCGGCATTATTTTCAAGCTTACAACATAATTGTTCCTTCTTCACAACCTTTGAAGGATATTATAAGAAACCGAGAAGCTACTAGAAGGATTGGAAAATGGGCTGCAGAGCTCAATGAATTTTGTATTGATTATGTCCATAGATCTTCGATTCAGTCCCAAGCGTTGGCAGACTTCATTGCTGACTGGACGCCAGGGGCTCAGGAAGAAGAAATGAATAAAGATGCCGAAGCATGGACAGTGTTCTACGATGGGTCTTGGGGAACCTTCGAAGCAGGAGCAGCTGCTGTGTTGGTTTCACCTTCCAAAGTTAGAACTTGTTATGCGGCAAGACTTGATTTCAGTTGCACAAATAATATTGCTGAGTACGAAGCTCTGCTCTTGGGTCTTCGGAAATTAAAGGCAATGAGAATCAGAAGGGCTATTCTTAAAACTGACTCCCAAGTTATTTCTGGTCATATTGACAAGAGCTATAAAGCAAGAGATCCGAAGCTTGAAAAATATCTAGATATAGTCCGAAGGATTGAGGCTTCCTTTGAAGGATTCTCTGTCAAAAATATTCCTCGCGGAGAAAATGAATATGCTGATCTATTAGCCAAGTCAGCGGCACAGGGGCTGCCTTTACCTTCGGATGTATTTTTTGAAACAATTAAAGCACCTTCGGTTGAGCTTCTTGAAAGAGCGGTCCTCAACATATCCCCTGTCTATAGTGAAGATTGGAGAACTGAAATCATCTCTTTCCTTCAGGGTAATTTTCTTTCAGATGACGAAGCTTACAACAGAAGGATAAAAGCAAGAGCTCGACCATATGTTATTATAGAAGGGGAATTATACAAGCGTGGGGTCTGTTCCCCGTTGCTCAAGTGTTTGTCCAGAGCTGAAGGTATAGAATTGATGAAGGAAATACATGCAGGCCTGTGTGGATCTCATATCGGATCTAGGCCTTTGTTGGGAAAAGTTTTTCGCCAAGGATTTTATTGGCCAAAAGCAGCTTCGGATGCAGCAGAACTAGTGCAAAAGTGCGAAGGTTGTCAGAAATGTGCAAGAGATCAAAAACAACCTTCGTCTCTAACTTAGTTAATACAACCCACTTGGCCGTTACAAAGGTGGGGCCTTGATTTGTTAGGTCCGCTACCACCAGCACAAGGAAATTTAAGATATGTTGTAGTGGCAGTGGAATATTTTTCTAAGTGGATTGAGGCAAAGCCTTTAGCCACAATAACTTCGGTCACCGTCCAAAAGTTTTTCTGGCAAAACATTGTTTGTCGCTTCGGAGTGCCGAAGGCCATTAATGTGGACAATGGAACGCAGTTTGACTCCGAAGTTTTCAAAGAGTTTTGTGACCAAATTGGCACGAAGATCCATTTTGCGTCAGTTCGGCATCCAGAATCAAATGGACTAGTCGAAAGAGCCAATGGGATCATAATGACAGGAATAATGAAGTCAATCTTCAATCAGCCCAGGGGAAAGTGGCCAGAAGAATTAATCAAAGTGGTGTGGAGCCATAACACAACAGCGTCAAGATCAACAGGCTTTACGCCATTTAAACTATTGTTCGGTGACGAAGCAATAACACCGGAAGAAGCCAAAGCAGGATCTATAAGAACAATAGCTTCGGCAGAAGGCGAAGATGAAGCTGATTGCTCTGTGGAAAAGGATGCTATAGAGGGGATCAGGCTTCAGGCTGTGGAAAACATTAATAAATACCAAGCCGAAATAATAAAATGGTGTGACAGAAAGGTTCGGTTGAAGAACATTAAGCCAGGACATTTGGTGCTTCGGAGAGTGGCCAACCCAGACACAGTAGGCAAACTACAGCTGAAGTGGGAAGGCCCTTTCTTGGTAGTATCTTCCTCAAGACCCGGTTCCTACAGATTAAAGGATATGGACGGCAACGACATCCCTAGATCGTGGAACGCGGATGAGCTTCGGCGATATTATGTTTAGCTTGATGTAATTTTCTCTATTCCTTTTTTCTGGCACCCTTTTCCTTTCCAAAGGGGGAGAAAGGTTTTTAATGGGGCCACAACATGTAATTTTCCTTATTTCAAGTCTATAAGAATGATATCCCCCAAAAATGTAAATGTAAATGCAAAGGAAAAAGAAAAGAAAACAGGGAAAAGCTCAAAAGTCGTTCCTAAGGGAATGCAGAGCTTATAGCGAAAAGTCAACGCTGATTCCGCCGAAAGTAAAAGGCGAAGAAGCTCCTAAGGGAGGCTTACAGCGAAAAATAAACGCTGATTCCGCTGAAAGTAAAAGGCGAAGAAGCTCCTAAGGGAGGCTTACAGCGAAAAATAAACGCTGATTCCGCTGAAAGTAAAAGGCGAAGAAGCTCCTAAGGGAGGCTTACAGCGAAAAATAAACGCTGATTCCGCTGAAAGTAAAAGGCGAAGAAGCTCCCAAGGGAGGCTTACAGCGAAAAGTCAACGCTGATACACCGAAAAGTAAACGGTGAAGCCGAAAAGTAAACGGCAAAAAGATTTGAATCGTTCTTAACGGGATGAAAGGGCTGTAATCATGATTTTTGAACATGTGTCTCAATATTCATTTGCACAATACATTCCATCATGTCATTTGCATTCATAAACATTCATTTAGACATCTATAGAATCATCATCATACCACACGAAAAAGACAGGTGCTTCGGCAATGAGAAAAGACTTCGAAGGAAAAAATTTTTATGCTTCGTTGTGTACGAAAAGAAGGGAAGGTGTTTTTCGCCTTCGACTCAAAAGAGGAGTTTCGTCCACAGCAAAGCAGATTGGATGAAGATAACGGAAACAAAGTATATTACAAGGTATGTACAAATTTACATGAGTTGTTCCATAATTATATTACAAAAGTCTCTCCAGAATTTTTGCAGGAAAGTATGGTGAAGCAACTATCAAGCTTCAGGCTATATTTCGTCAAAACTTCAGCTTCGTCATACTTCAGCTTCGTCATCCTGTGTATATCAAAGATCAGAATAAGAAAGGTGCAAATTTCAAGGAGAAGGTAAAAGTAACAAATATAAGTTTCTTACCGGCTTAAGATGACTTCGAGCTTCGTCACCTGCCATTTTTCGCCCCCCATTTACTTAGATCTGTGTCATGAATCTATTTCCAATGCTTCGGGCCAGGCTTGGGATATCTATCAGATCTGACGCTGATAAGCTGAAGTTTGGTCTATTCACAATATTTCCATGCGTACAGCCGGCCTTCAGAAAAGCGGCAGCTGTGCCCCGAGAAGCTACCATGGCGCAGAAGTCGGCGTGCCCACCAATAACTTCGTCAAGAGCATCAACCTCGCCTTCAATATATTCTAATGTGCTGGGCAGGTTTGCAGCTGAAGGTGTAAATTTTTCAGAGCTGGCTCCGATAGAATGAAACACATCCTTCAGCCGTTGCACGCATCGGCTACCGAAGCTTAGGCATTTCTCTTGGAGTTCTTTCAAGGATGTTTGCAGATTTGAATTTTTATCCATCTCAGTTTTAAGACTTGTTTCAAGGTGTTTCTTTTCCTGCTCAAATTTTTCTGATTGTTTAAGCAATTCATTCTTTAAGCTATCATTCTTGGCTTGGACTTCAGCCAGGGAGCCTTCCATAGACTGAATAACAAAGTCCTTCTTTTCCAATGCACCTTCGTGCTCTTTAGCCATGATTTCAAAATCTTGGATGGCGAAGTCCTTCTTTTTCAGAGTAGCTTCATAGTTTTCAACTTTTTCTTCCAAATCTTTGATGATAATCTTGTTCTTCTCCTCTTCGAGATCTTGTTGCATTTTTAGAACCTTACTTAATAGTATACTCTGTCAAAACAGTCTTCATTAGAAAACGACCTAAAAAATTAATAATAATAATAAAATGGTAATAATGTCTTTTACCTTAAAATTAGCATAAAGCAAGCTTCCAGCGATATGGTGTCGCTGGTAGCGACAGAGGTCCGCTTCTAGCTTCGGCAGGCCAATGCTTTTCGAGAGGGTTTTAATAATTTTAGCCTCGCTGCGGTTTCGAAGACATCTCAGTTTCCCTTCGTTAACTCCACCAAATAGCATAGCCCCAGGCTTATATCCACAGGATACAGCATATTTTTTAAGCTCTTCTTTTTCAGCATCTGTTAATTCTTGTCCAAGTAAATCTTGAAATTTAAAATCTCCTTCTTCCAAAACGTCTTCAACTTGCTTTTTCTCCTTTTCAGTAGTTGCGCTTGCTGCGACCGTAGTAGCTTCTTCTTCAGCCATTTTCAGGAGTATATTATCAATAACTTCAAGTGTGTCTTCCAGGTTCGGATCTTCTGTGGCCCCGGCTTCGGCCCCAGCAGTTTCGGCTCCGCCGGTTTCAGCTTCGGGGGTTTCCACTCTAGTGGCTTTGGCTGCGGCACCTTTGGCAGTTTCGGCGGTCTTAGCAACAACAATTTTTGATACCGATGTCGGTGACGGTGTCCCATGGATCACATCTGTCACTTGAATGATTCTTCGTTTTTTCGGCTTCGCAGGACTTTCTACTGCCGAAGTCTCTTTGTCCTTCTGAAAAACTTTGTCAGTTCCGGTGCCAGCGGACTTAGCTTGACAGGCAAAGATTCAGTCATTACCTTCAAAATTTCTTCCACTTCGGCAGCAGAAGGTGCCACAGACACTTCTTCATCTCGGGCCAATATCTCTGGTTCTGGAGATGCTGGCTTCGGAGATGCAGGCTTCGGAGACGCAGCTTTTCTCTTTCTTGGAGCAATTACTTTCGGCCCAAGTTTTTCTTTCTTCTTTTCTGGTTGATCTTCGTCGTCTTTAGTTAAAACGCTGGCCACTCGTTTTCTTTTTTGCCCTTCGGCACCCTTGTCTAGCCGCTCGTAGTCAGGGTATTCAAAACCTATAGCATCAAGCACTCTATTTAGCCTTCGTTTCGGCCGGGTGCCAAAGGCTGCTGTCATCAATTGATCTTCTTTTTTAGAATAATTTCCAAGAATTTCAGTACTCATTACTTCAATTGTTTCGAACCATTTTTGGCAGGGTTCTTTAAAATATTTCTTGAACTTGTAATGGTAGGGCAGGCGGACAAGTTCTCCTTCTTTCTTCTCTTTTTTGAGCTTCGGCATAGCCCATTCCTTCATAGTTGGAAATATTTTGAACGACAGAAATTCCTGCACAAGATCTCTAGTGCCAATGTGCTCAGCAATAATCCTGAATTCGGCCAACGAGATTTGAGTTGGACCTTCTGGTGTCATATTGCAGTGGCGTCTGGTCTCTCTGAATATCAATTCAAGCGGGCTCTGTACTAGCTTCTCCTTGTCATCGTCAACTTTGATGTAGAACTATTCTGACTTCCAGCCCACCGGCCACTTGCTTCGATAGCTGATTAGAGGAAACTTCGTAGTCTTCCGATAGGCAAAATTATAACAACCAAAATTTTCATGTAACCCATCTTTTCTGGCCTTAGTTTGATAATGTAGCTCGTGTACCCGACAGAAACCTTCGGCAAATGGCTCCACCCCCTGGCTTCGGAGAGCCCAAATATAAACACTAAGCCTAACAATAGCATTAGGAGTTAATTGATGAAAATAGATACCAAACTTTTTTAGCACATCAGCAATCATCCTATTCAAAGGAAATCTCAAACCAGCTTTGAGGAAACTCTTGAAAATCACTATTTCATCCTTCTCTGGCTTCGGGGTAGTTTCCTCTCCTCTGAAGCGAATCAGCTTCTTCCCATCTTCGCTAAAGTAGCCCGATTTTACCATCTTCGGGAAATCGGCCTTGGAGATTGTTGACTTTCCGAAGTCTAGGTGGCTAGGCTTGCTTGGTATTGCGATAGTGTGATCATCTTCAGAATCAGTCTCTTCAATATCTGCTTGTTCTGCTTCGGCAGCATGGGTGATCTTCGATGTCACCAATCCACTTCGCCTCATCGCTTCCGAGATAGGGATAGTTTCCGCAACTTCGGCTTCGTCTCCTTCGCGCTCAGCCCTAGCAGTAGAGCGCACTCTGGCCATTTGATTTTGAGTATCTTGAAAATTGCTCAGAAATTAATAACCTCTTTCTCGAAGCCCTTCTTCTGACGAAGCAGACGCCAAACTAGAGCTTCGTTCGAATGCGAAAGTCAAGCTTCGGCTATGGTTAAAAATTTTGGCAGCAAAACAGTGCAGTAACAATGAATGCTGTGGTAACTTCACACCTACCCGTCTATTTATATAGTCTTGCAGGAAGGAAGGTGAATCGTCAGGATTTTTACACCAAGCAAACGATTGCTCGCACCCGCTGAACGGTGGACCGCAAAAACCAGAATAGTGAACCCGCATGGTGGAGTCACTACGCGCTCGAAAATTGTATCGTTTCTCGGCAACGAGCTCAGGGAAGGTGTTTTTCGGACCTTCGGCTTCCTGAAGCCTAAGAGACTTTTTTTTCACGGATCAAGCTCGTTACGAAAAACGATCTAGCACCGTGAAGGGGCTACTGTTGGGACCACGCTTCGTCGCCGAAGGTCCTGCAGAAAGAAACAGCTTCGGCTGAAGCTGCTTGTACGTGACGTCGAAGGCATCATTCATGAAGTTTTGGTATTATAACATATCCGAAGATGAAGGGTCGAACCGACTTAAAGATGGAATGACCTTTTAGCTCATAGGGGTCTGAGTCATTGTTGTAAACTTTTATGAGGGGCATGATTGTAATTCTTCACAGGCTGTGTCCTGTGCCTATAAATAGTGAACAGTATTCCTTTACTGTTCACGGATTCCTGTAATTGCAATCAGATCACTCGGAAATTGTCATTTGTCAAGGCAGAGGTATAAATGTATTTAAATATTATGTTCAAACATCTAAGATTTACAAAATGTATAAATGATGTCATTTATTTTCAATTTACTTATCTTTAATACTTTATATCCTGCGTTATCTCGTATTACTTTTAAGAGTTTAATTACGAAGGTAGTACCTTCGTAATTCCATCATTGTAACCTTCGTCCGAAGTTCATTAAATCCTTGGGGAAATAATGCTTCAGCGGACGAAGGACATCGATATTTAACATTTTATGTTGCCTTGTTCTTAATTCATAGCATTTGAGAACAAGTCCCCAACACTCTCCACCTCCGGAAGGCCGCTGCATGACACCCTTTCGCCCGGGCGCTGACGGAAGAAGCACCACCCCCACGAACATCTCCCAGAGGTGAGCAAAGATGGCCGCCTGGAGGATGGAGCAGGGCGTGAGGTGCTGAAGTTGGAGGCCGAGCTCCTCTAGCAGCAGCAGGAATAAAGGCAAAATCGACAGCGCCAACCCACAGGAGAGGTTGGAGATGAAGAGCACGAACTCCCCGGCGGCGAGATCGCCGAGGGGAGAGGCGCCGGCGCGGATCCTTCCGGCGAACACCGGCGCACCCCATCCGGGCAGACTATGCACCAAGTTGAGTGCCACCTCGGGCTAGAAGCACTCGGGATGGACTAGCAAGGCCATGGCAACTACGGTGGCAGAAAGAGGAGCGCTAATGCAAAGGGGCGCGAAGAGCTCAAAGGCGAAAGGGCGCAGCAGTTGGGAGAAAATGCGAAAGAGTACCCGCTGCAGGCGGGGTGAATCCCTTTTCAAGGAAGACTCCCTTACTCGCGCCCCGAGATGCCGTAGAAAATCTCGCCCGACGCGCACCGAAGCAACCCAGTCTATGACACAGGGGCCCGGGTCCACAAGTCATACAACTGGTGTGCGGGTCTCCGAGTGCGAAGAAGGCGAACCGCCACGCGAGGAGTGAACCACCGCGCCTCTTCATCTCCACCGCGTAAGGAGCGAGCCGCCACCAGCGGTAGTATGCCTCTTCATCCCTGCCAAAAGCAGCGACCCAACCTCTAACACGGGGGCCCGGGCCCACGAGTCATACTCCTTGGGCGTCGGTCTCCGAGTGCGAGGAAGACGAACCGCCGCGTGAGGAGCGAGCCGCCGCCCGTGGTAGTGCGCCTCTTCACCTCCACCGAAACCAATGGCCCAGTCTCTAACACAGGGGCCCGAGCCCACAAGTCATTCTCCTTGGGCGCTGGTTCCTAGGTGCAGAGAAGTTGAACTGCCGCTCGTGCCAGTACTGCGCCGCCTCGGGGCCACCGCAGAAGACAGATTTTTCAAACCAATGCGCGGTATCGAGGCGCCTCGCTCGTGGCCTGGCGAAACAATCATGTGTGGGGGCCACGGGTCAATCAGCCGCAGGGACAGGCGTGGTAGTTGGCGTGACCGAAGGCGGACTGGCAGTGATTACATCAGCAAACGTACAAAAGCGATGCGCCAATCGCCAATCAAGCTTTGGCCCCACCTGCAGGCTCGTATCCTCCCCTGAGGTGGGCCTGGGGGCCACTGGTGGTACCCTAAAACAGGGGTACCCCTTACTACAGCATGAAGACGCGGTGCTCACACGGCTATCTCTGGTCGCATGGTGAACAGCACCCGACCCCACCATGTGGACGGCTCCAGGGCCACCACGTGGCCAGAGAAGACGATATACTCCAAGGTATCAACAGTGGGTCTGGACCCCACGGGAAAGTGTCGGACCCCTGTATACATAGACCGGACCTCCGGGCGAGGTCCAGGACCTCCACGGGTACAAACTGGACCCCTAGGACGGGTCCCAGACCCTCTGTGGGGGGTCCGGGCCACTCACAGCAGGGTCCCGGGGTTCCGAGGCAAAGAATACCTAGGCCTTAATCAAGGCCAGGCGGGGGTCCAGAGCTAGCACGTGTCCGAACCATACCACGTACACTTCTTCTTCCTGCTCAGGCGGAGACCTGATGCTACCACGTGGCCCACTACCCGTGACGTAAGCCAACAGGCGGAGCCTGACATAAGGCCTCTGGGCCACGCGTCCTATGCATTTATTATGGATAAGGTGCGCCGCCTAACAAACTGGTAGGTGATGTGTCGCCTCAGCATTTAATGAGCCCTGCCCACTCCACTGGCAGGCGATGTGCCGCCTCAGCATTTAATGTGCCCTGTCCACTTCGCTGACAGGCGGCGACCAAGCCACCCTACGGGCGGCGTGCCTGTCCATTCCGTTGGCAAGCAGTACGCCCATACTACCACATGCGCTGCACTCATCATGACTCACGCGTTACCAAGGATGCTGCCACGAGATATCAATATTGTATGCGCTACGGCCATTATGGCGCTCGGAGATCACCTTGGCGTTAGAGGCAGTAGTTCCTTCCTTCCTCCCATTTGTCCCTGGGCCCACATGTCGGGGCTCAGTATCCTTGTATGTGCCCCCTTAAGCTATAAAAGGGAGGGCACACGACGTTACAAGGCAGACCCAGCTTAGGTTCTCAACATCCTCAGACTTACACAAGCTCAAGTGCTCAGAGCACCAGCAATACAACGCACAGTGGAGTAGGGTATTACGTTCCGGCGGCCCGAACCACTCTAAACTCTTGTGTGCTTTCGTGTGTTCATCCATAATCTAGCAACAAGCAAAACGCTTAGGCCCCCTCCTCATCTTAGGATTTAGGGCAGGTGCATTCCGCCACCAGGTCGGAGATTTCCTCTCCGACAACTATCATTTCCCAATCATAATGACCCAAAAAGAAGGAATGGTGAACTTAATCTTAGCAAAAGGGTCATCAAGAATACGATTGTTATTACCTCGCTGGTTGTCACCCATACCTGCCCTGTTTCGACGAAGACGGCGTCGTAGGCGGGCGTCTCTGGTAGCTGCCTCATCAAAATTGCCACGTGCATCGAAAATGGCATCATCTTGAGCCTATGGTGGAGGTTGCTGATGTCGTGGTGGATGCTGCTGGGGTTATGGTGGTGGAGGAGGCTGCTGATGTAGTGGACGTGTCTCCAACGTGGCAACCCGATCAACAAGCTCGGTTATCCGTCTCTCCACTCTATCTAGCACTTTGCCAAGATCCATTGCAATAATCGCATCATGGACAGACTTGTGGACCATTTCCTCCATATTTTCTTCCATACGCTTGCAAATAACATCGAAGTCTTCGTGGCTGACACAATCAGAAAATTGTGTGGGAATGACTACCTCAATCTCGTCATCGGATCCTGCCATTGGAAACACCAAAAAAGGAACAAACAGTAAAGGTTATCCCTAATAAGCAACTACGCGCTCTCTAGGTGAATAGGAACACACACTACCGTGTCTTACCAAGTTCTTACTAGTATCTAATGAAAACACAATGCAAAGGATGGTACAATCGGAGGCTGGTTTGTGATACTTACCAAGAGGTAGTGAAACCGCGATTGCAAGGTCAAATCTGTATTGATGAGAAGATATAATATGTGGAGCTGTAGGACAGGCACAATATGTATATGAGCGTGGAATAAAATCGAGTGCAGATGAGCGAAGTTCAATAAATATCCAAAGCACAAGTCACAATTGCTGGCTAAGAGATGTATCCAAGGCGTAGCACAACAAGTTGGAACAAAGAACAATGGAACTAGCAGAATGACAATACCGTAAATATTGTACTAGCGAGGCCAAAAAGGCACTAGTAGGAATCACTAGTGATTTTGTTTTTCTTTTTTGTATGATTTTTTGATATTTTTCACAGCACAAGAATCAACAAAATAGGAGCTACACCAAGTTTCACCTAAAACAGAGATCGGATGTGGTCTACAGAAAATCAGCAAGTTCTCTGAAAAGCGTGCAAGAGCTTTGACATTTTTTTCTTTATTTTCCTGAATTTTTTTTGACAATTTTATCGAAACCAAACAGGCCAAAGGCGAGTTTGGTTGGCCTCAGAATGGCATCACCAAGCTCCTGTAAAAAATTCATATTTTTTGGACAAACGAGCGAAAAGTTATGCCCGGTTTAAGGAAGGTACCTTAAGTTATGTTGTTGGGAGGTATGACTAGAAAGCGGCGGTTAGGGCAAAACTTCCCTATCTGCAATCTATCTAGGGCTGGCAGGGTGGCGGCTAGCGAGGGCAGGTCGATAGTGTAAGCGTGCTGATCTTTCATTCTGCTATGCTCCACTAGAGGGGGTTGTGTCTGCACCCAGTTCTGCCTATGACTTGGGCTAGTTTATCTTCTATTGCGCTTTGTATTTCAGGCTCTCTTGAGCTTGTACCCTGGTATTTAATAACTTTTATTCGAACTCTGTACTATTTGAAGTAAGGAATGTGGTCACTAGCCTCCTGGGACTAGTAATTGTATCACATTTGAGTCCCAGAGGATTAGGGCGCTTCATATACATTTCTTGAATATCTTGTGATTATCTTCAAGGAAATTGTGTAGTTTTAGGTGTATGACACACTTAATCGTTTCTCATTGTCTCGAACATTGTTTTGAGTTAAGTAGGTTGATATTGTTCATTGTAGCTAGACCGCTCATATGAACGGTTGAAGTGCATGACCAATATTATACTTGTCTTTCCTCAAACATGTTCGTTGAACTCCTTGAACATCAATATCACTCTCACCATATGTATTTTGTTTGATCTTAAGGATGGTTCATCGTTGGAATCCATCCGTCATTGAATCCGATTCAGATGACAGTTCCCCAAAAATTCATGAGGAGACTCCCTCTCGGTCCAGATCCAAGCGTGGGCGAGGATCTGGCAATGTCATGATGGGTGGTGAGGCCTCTGGGTCTCAAGGAACTCGCGGACGAACGGCTTGAAACCCTTCTAGTCGTTCTCGTCCCGCGACAAATCCTCAGGCCTAAGAGTCTACAAGTGATGATGAAGGAGGCAAAGATGATGTTGTTGACCTCCCTCCTGCTCATGCCCTCATCATCAAGGATTGGTTCTCCACAAAGCTCAGGCTCGGCGTTCCGCCAACGAAGAAATTATTGATATCTTGATCCTTCTTCACGTGTTTATTTTTTGGGGCTCTAAGTGTTTGATGTAATCACCCTATAGGTGTGCACATTCAGCTTGATACTAAAGAACATCGCGTCGTTGCTCACGAATAAGGATTCCCTCATGTTGAAGCTGATACTAGGCTTGGGGAGCTCATAAAGTATGTTTATAGCTAGCTAGCATCACGTGAGACTCACAGAATTATTGGTTGTTCTATTGAGTAAACTTCGGCTCGATGACCTTGCCTTCTACAGGTCATTCTTTGAACTAGGAACTCTGGTGGAAAACAGTTATTTTGAGCTCGCACATCATAGATGAGTAGTGCCAGCAAACATACTTTTTCTTTATTTAAATCTTGGGTATGAGATACATGCGCGACCTATTAATATTTATATCGATGTTGACATGCTCACCAGTCTAAAGAATAGTTAAGCCCACAAAAGCTTTCGTGGTAGCAATTTGGTTTTATTCCTTGTTATAGATATATCTTCTCTGATTTAATTGATTTACACCTGCAATTATATGATGCAATTGTTTTTAGTTTTGTGGTACAAACAATTAAAATGTGTAATTACAACTTATCATATATATCACTAATAAAATGATTGAATTTTCCAACACGTAACGTGAAGGATCAGTAGGATCAGTTCCTTTTGGATGACATATTGACATGAACACCTGTAGGATCAGGGATGCTAGAAACATGCATTCCATCATCCTTGATGGCCCATGTTTGGTATTGGTATTTGATTGTTTTGTGGTCGCAGGAAGATGATCGGGATGGAGTACCTTCTAAGCGAAGTGATGGAGTCACACCTGTTTGTGATCCGGAAGCAAAAGCAGGAGAGCCTCGAGAAATCAAGCCCCATGCTCGCCTACTACATCCTTGATGGCTATATCTACCAGGCACCACAGCTCTGCAACGTCTTCGCCTCACTCATAGTGTATCCTCTCCTTTTTTCTTATGTTTTGCAGTGGGATTCTAGGCTACACATTTTTCTGATTGGTAATGCAGTGAAAATGGTCTGCACACATTTTTTTGTTAGATTAGCCTTTCATTCTTTGGACATTTTAATTAGACTATTGTTGGGACCATGCTTCGTCGCCGAAGGTCCTGAAGGAAGAAACAGTTTCGGTTGAAGCTGTCTGTACGTAATGCCGAAGGGTGTCGCCCATGAAGCTTCGGAGTTACAAACCGACTTAAAGATAGAATGACCTTTTAGTCCATAAGAGTTTGAGTCGATGTTGTAAACTTTTATGAGGGGTATGATTGTAATTGTTCACAGGCTGTGTCCTGTGCCTATAAATACTGAACAGTATTCCTTTACTGTTCACGCATTCCTGTAATTGCGAAAGCATCATTCGGAAATTATTGCTTATCAAGGCGAAGGTATAATCATACCTTAAACATTGTATTAAAAATAAAGGTGCTAATGATATCATTTATATCCAACACATCTATCTTTAATGTTTTGCATTTTACATCGTTTTATGTTATTTTTATCACCTTCGTAATATTATGTTCACACCCTTCGTCCGAAGTTCATTAAACCCTTGAGGAGATAATGCTTCAGCGGACGAAGGGTATTTAATGTTTAACATCATCGTGTTGCCTTGTTCTTGATTCATAGCATTTGAGAACAAGTCCCCAACCACATTGCTGATTTACAGGAGACCTTCGCTAATTTTAGACAGGCTGGTTTAAAGCTCAATCCAGAAAAATGTGTCTTCGGAGTAAAAAAGGGGAAATTTCTTGGTTGCCTAGTTTCAACAAAGGGAATTGAGGCTAATCCAAGTAAAATCGAAGCTATACTTCGAATGGAACCACCAAGCACAAAAAAGGGGGCTCAAAGATTGACGGGAAGGCTGGCATCTCTCAACAGATTCATATCCAGATCGGCAGAGAGAAACTTACCATTCTTCGAAGTGCTGAAGTCAGCCGAAGTCTTTCAATGGGGTCCAATCCAGCAGAAAGCCTTCGAAAAGCTGAAGCAATATTTGATAGATCTAACAACATTAACTCCACCAACGCCAGGGGCTCCTTTGTTATTATATGTGGCAGCTTCGCACTCAGCGGTAAGTGTGGCACTTGTCCAGGAGAAGCTTGAAGGCCAAGTTAAGAAGCAGGCCCCAATATATTTCGTATCCGAGGTTCTTAGTTTATCAAAGAAAAATTATACAGAGTTGGAGAAGGTAATGTATGCTGTTTTGATGGCCTCCAGGAAGCTTCGGCATTATTTTCAAGCTTACAACATAATTGTTCCTTCTTCACAACCTCTGAAGGATATTATGAGAAACCGAGAAGCTACTGGAAGGATTGGAAAATGGGCTGCAGAGCTCAATGAATTTTGTATTGATTATGTTCATAGGTCCTCGATTCAGTCCCAGGCGTTAGCAGACTTCATGGCTGACTGGACGCCAGGGGCTCAAGAGCAAGAAACAAATAAAGATGCCGAAGCATGGACAGTGTTTTGCGATGGGTCTTGGGGAACCTTCGGAGCAGGAGCGGCTGCTGTGTTGGTTTCACCTTCCAAAGTTGTCACACCCGGCTTTAAGGAACAAAGCCAGGTGCATCTCATACATGCGCCAAGAAGACAACATATATAATAACAGAGTGTATAGAGATAAATGTCATAAAACATCAGAGTATTTATTACATAGCGGAAGACTTATTACAAAATAAAATAATAAAGATAAAACGAACTAAGGATCGTCGGCGCCAATGTCAACTGAGAAACGCCACCTAGATCAGATCAAACTCCTCGCCTCGTGGCTCCTCCTGAACCACCTGTTCTTCTCCTGTGGGGGGGGTGTGAGACAGCAAGGGTGAGCTCACACATGTTCATCGCTCAACAAGTTGTGGGGAATAATGTGACATGAACTCACCAAAGGTGGGAGTTCATGAAGTGTAAGGCTGATCAACAATAGGGGTTAAAGCTGAGCATTGCTTTTAAGTAGTTGGTCAAACTTTTATTAGCGGTTACTAAGTGTAAGTGAATACCAAACCATAATAAAATAATAGAACAAAATTAATAATAATCCCATGCATATGCAAATGACAAATTGAGTTTAGGTTCCATAATTTAATCATCGGAGAGTCCTGAGCCGCTCATGACCGTGAGCTCGGCTAGTATACCAGTTTTACACTCTGCAGAGGTTGTACCCTTTACCCACAAGTCGTGTTTCCCATGTCGCCAGGGTTAGCTAGGCCCTTAGACACTACCAAGGTGAATGGCTAGGGATCCACTACGAGGCCTTTACAAAGTTCCACTAGCTTCCGAAAACCCGCTACAGTTTATAGGAAGTTCCAATGCAGGGTTCTTGTCTGACCGCCATCGCAGCAAAATCATCGAAGGACCTCCCTACACTGACCACTCCCCTACTGCCCTTGCCCCTTTCGGGTAAGGTAGTCTTCCACTAGCTTTCCTAATTAGTCAGCCAAGGGGTCCCATTCCTCCCTTGTGGTGGCACGTGGTTCTCAAGTTAAGCTCCATGTTCCAATTAACAATAACATAATGATCTTGACATGAACATAAATAGAATAACAAAATAACTGGAACATGGATATAATGAAATATTAACCCAAAAACCACGTAAAGCAATAGCATAAACTACCCAAGTGATTCAGGGGTAATCAAGGTAATGAGATAAACAATCTAGGGTGACCTATTGGGTCCCATCAAAATTAAACCTATGCATGGTAAATGATTATAAAGAACATTATTGGGTAACAAAAGTGAATCAAGGGCGCAACTTGCCTGGCACTTGAGGTTCCAGGTACCAACTTGCTCTTCAAGTAACTCGTAACCTCGCTGCTAGTTGTAGCAATACACACAAACATGGTATAAACAAAATTAACATCACACCAAACATAAGAATACACTGCGTAAAAATAATCTACGTGTTGCTACGAGACTAACGGAACTTGAACGGATCAAATCGGAGTTAAAACGGAGGAGATACGAATTTCCTAAGGTTTTATGTATTTGATACGAGATTAGTTAAGAAATAAATTTTAATACCATTTTCATGTTAAAACAGAGGTGCTATGTAATAAACAACATTATTACAAAATTATAGGAACTGGAATGAACTGAAAAGGAGCTAAAATAAATTTTATATGGATTTTACAAGTTCTAGGATTATTTTTACACTTAAAAATTCATTTCTTAAATAGATTTCCTGATTAATTATCTGTCTGGACTGCGCGCCAAATAAAGAGAAACTCAGGGGCCACACCGCAAGGTTTACTAGACTCAGCGCGCATGATCTGTGGACTGCGGGTTAATTCTAAACTAATCGAGGGGCTCTTTTGAAAAACGCGCTGACCGAAGGGGTACGCAGAGGTCTCAACCGTTCGATTGGCGTTTGAGGCCTAGGATTAGAAAGACACATCCCCAACCGGTATACTCTGCCCACCGTAGGATCCGAGATCCACGGATGGCAGCTTCCCACGCCCAGGCCCCATCAGATTCATCCGCGGGCCGATCAACGGCATGGATTCACTCTCATAAAAGGGTATGCACTCATCTAACTGTAACCGTGGATTTCCATATCAACGACCTAGATTCTACATCCGCCCATTTTAATCCTAATCGTCCGTCAAGAGTCTAACGGCCGAGACACAACTAAGAACCAGTATTAGCATCTTCGAAACTGTACCGTTCACAGGGAATTCAATGGCACACATCCATCTCCACAATCTACGGTGACTCAGGCAGCAGCGCCGCCACCAGACGACGGCGAACACGCTGGAGCGGTGTGCCCCTACCCCTTTTCTCCCAGCCTATTTCTTAATCGAAAGACTACACGGACGGGTGACAACGACGAAATTTGGAAAGGAAAATCACACTGGTGATTGTGCAACATTATGGTCTGGCCACGATCGTATGGAGCTCCGCGGCGGCGCCATAAATCCGGCAACAAATTCCAAATCCAGGGGCGCACAAATATATACAATACTCGATGCTAAGCTACGATGGGACGGAGGTGAAGGCGCAGAGAGATTCTCACCCGAGGAAGGCAGCGCAAGGCTCGGGTCCACGCGATGGCGCCTTCTCCGCCATGGTTCCAGGAATCCGGTGAGAAATCAACGGCGCTCCAATTCATCTTGAGCTCGAAGCTTCCCCCCGCACGACTTCCCAGTGGTTCGGTGATCACCACTGACGCACTAATCCGGCCTTGGGCGGTGGTGGATTCAGCGGAAAGAAAACAGAGGGATGCAAGGGGAGACGACGCTAACAGGGGGGAAATGAGTCCACGGCTCCACGGATTTATATTCAGCATGCCCGGTTGCGTCGAGAGGGCGAGATTCGCGCGATGGCGACGGCGTTCGTTGCGGCAACAGCGAGAATTGCGGTGATTTGAAGCAGCGGCGAGCCGGTGGTTGTTGAGAAGGGCCCACCCGCAGACAGTGGCGCGAGCGGGTTTGAGAGCTGAGAGGGGGCGCGCGCGCTAGAGATTACGCCAGCGCGCCGAGCTGCAGAAGAAGCGCGCCAGCCATATCTCGCCGATGGATGCGCGGTGCTCTCGTTCCTATTTGAAGCAGAGATAGGGGATGGGTATGACAGGGAGGTCCCACCTGTCACCGACCTATGCGATGCATAGAGACACAGCAACGGCCAGACGGGGCCCAGGGGTCGGCTATGCTGAGGAGCACGCCAGTAGCGCCAGTTGGGCCGCACGGGTTTGAGAAGTGGGCCGACTAGTTTAGGGAAAATGGCCCAAGCGCTGGTTTTCTTTATCTTTCTCTTTTCCATTTCAATTTTGCAATTCTTTCCTAATTTTCAACTTTGGTTTTAAAATTTAAATTTGTTGATGAGTTTCACACACAAATTAAGTGCACAAATAAGAGTGTCCACATGAAGGAATATAATTATTCGTGTATATTTCCGTTATAGTGCATATTCTTTCTTTTCTCCTTTCTCTTCCAAATTTAGGTTTAGATACCTATTTCACCATTTGTATATTCCTATTATTATTATTATTTTTAAATTCACAATCAAATAAACTCCAACATGATGCACATTCTTTTAATTTGGTATCATTTGTTTTACTTAATCACTCTCAATTATATGCATGCTCTTGTTTGTGATAAATATATGGCACACAAAATAGGGAGACCTCTATATCTTCCTTGCATAAAATTTTTGAGTATTACAAATCCTACCCCCCTTAAAAAGAATCTCGTCCTCGAGATTTAGGAAGGTCTAGTGAAAAGATGGAGAAAAATTATATGTGGAGTTCTTCTTCTCTCTCCCAAGTAGCTTCATCTTCATGATGGCTCCATTGTACTTTGCACATCTTTATAACCCTATTTCTTGTAACTCGAGCCAAAGTATCCAAAATCTTGATCGGGTACTCCGTGTAAGTCAAATCACCTTGAACACTGAGCTCATCCATGGGTAACTGTTCCTCGGGAACACGGAGACACTTATTAAGTTGAGACACATGAAATACATTATGCATATCAGATAGATTATCAGGTAGCTCGAGTTGATAGGCCATCTCTCCAACTTGCCTAAAAACTCAGAATGGTCCAATATAGCGAGGGGACAATTTGCCCTTAACTTTAAATCTCCTCATTCCACGAAGTGGTGACATCTTGAGGTACACATGATCACCTTCCTCAAACTCCAGTGGTCTTCTTCTATTATCAGCATAGCATCTTTTGCCTGGTTTGAGCTACTCTCAAATTCTCCTGAATTATACAAACTTGTTCTTTTGCCTCTTGAATAAATTCAGGTCCAAAGAACTGTCTTCCTCTAGTCTGGTCCAAAAATAGAGGAGTCCTGCATTTCCTGTCATACAGAGTCTCGAACGGTGACATCTTCAGACTGGCCTGATAACTATTATTATATGAGAACTCAGCATAAGTGTAATACCCAATTCTTAGGCAATAAGAAAATAGGGTTAAAATGTGTAAATAGGGGTGCTCATCCTTTATGAACAAGATAAAATAGATAAATGCATGGCATGATGTTGTCTTTTTGTAATAAGTGCATAATAATGGGAATCTGAATATTTAAACCCAACTGGAATTCAAAATTTAACATGAAGAAGTGGGAAATTTGGGATGTAAATAAAAAAAACAGAAAAGAAGAAATCCCTGCGTTATGGGCCGAATTCCCCTCGGCCCAACTCGGCCTCCACTGCGCGCCCTTGGGTTTGGCGTCACTGACGCGTGGGCCTACTTATGCATCGATGCCGCATCCTCCGCTCAAACTCACTGGCAGCCGGACCGGAAGACCAGGAACGTCTTCTCCTTCCTCGAGTTGGACTCGCCGCTAAAACAGAATCCGCGGAATCCAGAAACCACCTAGGAGAAATTGTCGTTAAATTTCTGGGATCCTGTAACAACCTGGGCGCGCGCGTGGGTCGGATTCTTCTCTGGTATAAATCTGGTCGCGACCCCCATCGTTGTGCGGTCAGCTGTGAACGGAAGAAGAGACCGTGAGGAAGAAGTCGCTGGTGAACTGCGCTCACGGAATCAAGCTCGGCTGCAACGCATGACCTCTGGGTCGTCGTTGGGAGTCTCACTGCATCACTAGTGGTGTGCGCACGACTGTGGGGGGGAAATCGTCTACTGGAGCAACGATGACCGTGGAGGACGGCACATCTCCGCGGTCGGGGTGCGTCTTCGCTTCCCTCACCGGTAATCTACCACTGAACCCGACGCCTGTACACTCCCAATGTGTTACATCGGTGGATTAGAAGAATAGAGTTGTTAGGGGAGGGGAATTTCTCATCGGCATGCTGCCGTCGCTGCTGCTCCGCCGTATCGCGTCGATAGCTTATTTCTCATCGCCACCGACGTTGTGAACGCCTCCGTATGGCTCACCTTCTTCTCTGCTCCATCCACCGCCCCTTGGATTTGGGGATTCGCGCTCAGATCGGCGAACGGCCGCGCGCCGGCAATGGCTCCGCCGTAGGGTGCGGGCGGTGCCGCTGCGGCCCGGTGGCTTGGGGTAGGAGGCCGTTGGGCCGTCCGATCTTAGCCAACGGATAAGATTAGATCTGGGGGAGGTGTAACGCACGGCCGTTGGATCTTCACTGTAGGTTCTAGATTATATGCGCGAATCGATCGGATGTGGGTTGTTAATGACCGTTAGATCTGCAATAGACGGTAGAGATCGCGTACCGGTTGGAATGCATGGTGCATCTAATCTGGGCCGGTAGTATTTGATCGGATGACTAGGAATTGCTCATACCCCTTCGCGGTGTGCATTTTGCATATGAAACCCTACAGTCCTGGGTAATGAACCCGCAGTCCATAGCCTGGGTTCTCTGTGTCTTAGATTATTATGTCCCAGGGCCCCTGCATTTCTTTGTTTTTAATGCCGAGTCCAGAGAACAATGGAAATAGGAAATTAATTATAGAAAATGATTTTCAAACAAAAATAATCCCAGAAACTTGTTTAATTCGTAGAAAATTCATATTAAGTCTAAATTAGTCCATTCCAGTTCCTATAATTTTGTAATATAATTGTTTATCATTTTGTGTCACTGTTTTGACATGAAAGCCATATTAAAATTGATATCCTAATTAATTTTGTAGCAAGCACATAAAATCTTTGGAAATTCATAACTCCTCCGTTTTAAATCTGAATTAACTCGTTCAAGTTGCGTTAGTCTCATATAAATATTTACTATGCAATAACGATATTTATTATACCATATATCATTATTTTATGACTAGATCTTTATTTAACTTATGCGGTTTAGTCTTGTTAATCTACTTACCATTATAATCTACTAGAATATGATCTAAGGTCAATTTATAACTTAGATTAAAGTTGAGATAATTATTTATAGAACAACCTCTTATATTATTTATATTAACCAATTTATAATATAGTTTAATATTTTAATCACATAAATCTTCTATACATCATAACTCCTTAACCATAACTCCGATTTTAGTGGATCTCGTTCCCACGATCTCGTAGCGACGCGTAGATCATTATTACGTAGTTTATTATTATGTTTGGTGTGATGTTAATTTTTCCTATCCCATGTTTGTTTGTATTGCTACGACTAGTGCGAGGTTACGAGTCACCTGAAGAGCAAGTTGGTACCTGGAATCTCAAGTCCCAGGCAAGTTGTGCCCTTGATCACTTCTTTTTACCCACTCATGTTCTGATTAATCATAATGATCTGCATAGGTTAATTTTGATGGGACCCAATAGGTTACCCCAGTTTGTCTATCTTTATACCTTGTTTACCACTGAACCTTCTGGGTAGTACTTGCTAGTGCTATATGTGGTTTTGGGTATGGAGATACATTATTCATGATTGCACTTTTGTTATCAGTTGTTATTTACTGTTCATGATAAGATCATTATGTTAATTGGAACATGGAGAACCACCCGGGAAAACAGTGCTACCACAAGGGTGGAATGGGACGCCCTTGGCCGATTAATTAGGAAAGCTAGTGGAAGACTACCTTACCCGAAAGGGGCAAGGGCAGTAGGGGAGTGGTCAGTGTAGGGAGGCCCTCGGGAGGATTTTGCTGCGATGGCGGTCCTGCAAGGGATTCCTGCACTGGAACTTCCTATAAACTGTAGCGGGTTTTCTGAAGCTAGTGGAACTTTGTAAAGGCCTCGTAGTGTTACCCTGCCTCGCCTCCTCGGTAGAGGTGTATGGGATTGGCCGTCTCTTGGCAGATGGGTAACATGACTTGTGGGTAAAGATGCGCAACCTCTGCAGAGTGTAAAACTGGTATACTAGCCGTGCTCACGGTCATGAGCGGCTCGGACACTCACATGATTAATTTATGGAACTAAATTCAATTTATCATATGCATTGCATCGCAGGTGATGTTGTTACTATTGTTCTATTACTTAATTGGATTTGGTATTTACTTATACTTAGTAATTGCTAATAAAATTTTGACCAACTTTAAAAGCAATGCTCAGCTCTAACCATCTCCTTTGGTAAGCCTTACACTTCACGTGAGCTCCCACCTTTGGCGAGTTCATGCACATTATTCCCCACAACTTGTTGAGCGATGAACGTATGTGAGCTCACTCTTGCTGTCTCACACACCCCACAGGTCAAGAACAGGTACCGCAGGATGATGCTCATGGAGGATGCTGCGATGAGTTCGTGAGAGGTCTAGGTCGTTGTCTCCCAGTCAACTTTGGGTTGCTGGACCGTTGTCTCCTTATAATGTAATTATTTATTTTGTATAGAACTCCTGTTATATATAAAGATGTGACATTCGATCCTGTGCCATGATTCATCATATGTGTGAGACTTGGTCCCAGCACACCTGGTGATTATGTTTACGCCCGGGTTTTGGACCCCTAAAATCCGGGTGTTACAGAAGTGGTATCAGAGCAATGTTGACTGTAGGACGAAACCTAGATAGAACTGGACAACCATTCTTTACTTACCTTACTCTGATTCTTTTCTAAACTTATCTTAAACTTTTCTCATCTATTTCCGCCTTACTCTGATTATTCTTACCTTTTCCTTCTAAAGACAAATGGGGATTTCACACTTTGAAATCCCGTACCTAAAGTGACCTTTAGGAATAGGAGACCTAATCTTAGGATCAAAAACAAAACTATTTTTTTTTATTTATATGCTTGAATGCTTGTTCTTATGATATTTTCCTGATTTGGATCTTTGATTGAGTGTGATGGGTTGTGGATCAATTACATCTGCATATACATATAGGTATAAATATAAATAAATAAAATTCATAAGATAATTAACAACCTGGTTTATCCTCCATTAAAGTCTATCTATTTTATATAGATCCCTCATATCTTAAAAGACCCTCTCTTATCTTAATTGGTCCATCTTATCTTAAAAGATACTCTATTACCTTAATAGATACATTTTATCTAGAAAAGATTTTATCCTTATCCTAATAGATCTAACTGACCTCAAAAGATTCTACCTTATCCTTATGGATTCACCTTGCCCTAATTAGCATATTTATCCCTCTTTAGAATAACAAACCATGAGCTAATCTAGAATTTATTTAGATCTTATTGAGTCTAAAATAACCATATCAATCTATTCTAGATCTGATCCAATCTAAAGTAAGTTACTTAATACTGGTACAAGGATTAAGCCATACTCTTAAGTCACTTAAGCCTAAGTTAGTGTCATAGATCAACTCAGTCATACACTCCCAATAAGTTGCACAATCCATTTATGTGAACCTATTGATTAAAAAAAAATCTCCTACTCATAGACCCAACTATCTTAACTATATCTCCCTAGCTCAGATGAAGACACCAAGATTGGAGACCAAAGATGATCAACCTCATTAAGAAAGGATAAACACCAACTCAAGTCTTCAAGGATCAAGCAGGATCACCAGATGAGTCAAAATCCACAATCTAGGATGGAACCTTTTCTTACCCTACACTTTCTTAACCAAACCTATATATGCCCTAAAAGACATCTTCTATCCTACATAATAAAGTGGACATACATATATTACCCATGCTCTCCTAATCACTTACTAATAATAAAAAGAGAGACTCTTGAT
Organism: Zea luxurians; assembly: GCA_029449295.1. Classification (NCBI taxonomy): domain Eukaryota; kingdom Viridiplantae; phylum Streptophyta; class Magnoliopsida; order Poales; family Poaceae; genus Zea; species Zea luxurians. The sequence continues at coordinate 176,719,505 of JAOPSE010000004.1, read as the reverse complement.
TTTGAACTAATTAGAAACTAAAAACTAAATTTCAAATCACTATTCCTATATCCCTTTCTTACTAATCTCGAGGACGAGATTTCTGTTAAGGGGGGTAGGATTTGTAATACCCAATTCTTAGGCAATAAGAAAGTAGGGTTAAAATGTGTAAATAGGGGTGCTCATCCTTTATGAACAAGATAAAATAGATAAATGCATGGCATGATGTTGTCTTTTTGTAATAAGTGCATAATAATGGGAATCTGAATATTTAAACCCAACTGGAATTCAAAATTTAACATGAAGAAGTGGGAAATTTGGGATGTAAATAAAAAAAACAGAAAAGAAGAAATCCCTGCGTTATGGGCCGAATTCCCCTCGGCCCAACTCGGCCTCCACTGCGCGCCCTTGGGTTTGGCGTCACTGACGCGTGGGCCTACTTATGCATCGATGCCGCATCCTCCGCTCAAACTCACTGGCAGCCGGACCGGAAGACCAGGAACGTCTTCTCCTTCCTCGAGTTGGACTCGCCGCTAAAACAGAATCCGCGGAATCCAGAAACCACCTAGGAGAAATTGTCGTGAAATTTCTGGGATCCTGTAACAACCTGGGCGCGCGTGTGGGTCGGATTCTTCTCTGGTATAAATCTGGTCGCGACCCCCATCGTTGTGCGGTCAGCTGTGAACGGAAGAAGAGACCGTGAGGAAGAAGTCGCTGGTGAACTGCGCTCACGGAATCAAGCTCGGCTGCAACGCATGACCTCTGGGTCGTCGTTGGGAGTCTCACTGCATCACTAGTGGTGTGCGCACGACTGTGGGGGGGAAATCGTCTACTGGAGCAACGATGACCGTGGAGGACGGCACATCTCCGCGGTCGGGGTGCGTCTTCGCTTCCCTCACCGGTAATCTACCACTGAACCCGACGCCTGTACACTCCCAATGTGTTACATCGGTGGATTAGAAGAATAGAGTTGTTAGGGGAGGGGAATTTCTCATCGGCATGCTGCCGTCGCTGCTGCTCCGCCGTATCGCGTCGATAGCTTATTTCTCATCGCCACCGACGTTGTGAACGCCTCCGTATGGCTCACCTTCTTCTCTGCTCCATCCACCGCCCCTTGGATTTGGGGATTCGCGCTCAGATCGGCGAACGGCGCGCGCCGGCAATGGCTCCGCCGTAGGGTGCGGGCGGTGCCGCTGCGGCCCGGTGGCTTGGGGTAGGAGGTCGTTGGGCCGTCCGATCTTAGCCAACGGATAAGATTAGATCTGGGGGAGGTGTAACGCACGGCCGTTGGATCTTCACTGTAGGTTCTAGATTATATGCGCGAATCGATCGGATGTGGGTTGTTAATGACCGTTAGATCTGCAATAGACGGTAGAGATCGCGTACCGGTTGGAATGCATGGTGCATCTAATCTGGGCCGGTAGTATTTGATCGGATGACTAGGAATTGCTCATACCCCTTCGCGGTGTGCATTTTGCATATGAAACCCTACAGTCCTGGGTAATGAACCCGCAGTCCATAGCCTGGGTTCTCTGTGTCTTAGATTATTATGTCCCAGGGCCCCTGCATTTCTTTGTTTTTAATGCCGAGTCCAGAGAACAATGGAAATAGGAAATTAATTATAGAAAATGATTTTCAAACAAAAATAATCCCAGAAACTTGTTTAATTCGTAGAAAATTCATATTAAGTCTAAATTAGTCCATTCCAGTTCCTATAATTTTGTAATATAATTGTTTATCATTTTGTGTCACTGTTTTGACATGAAAGCCATATTAAAATTGATATCCTAATTAATTTTGTAGCAAGCACATAAAATCTTTGGAAATTCATAACTCCTCCGTTTTAAATCCGAATTAACTCGTTCAAGTTGCGTTAGTCTCGTATAAATATTTACTATGCAATAACGATATTTATTATACCATATATCATTATTTTATGACTAGATCTTTATTTAACTTATGCGGTTTAGTCTTGTTAATCTACTTACCATTATAATCTACTAGAATATGATCTAAGGTCAATTTATAACTTAGATTAAAGTTGAGATAATTATTTATAGAACAACCTCTTATATTATTTATATTAACCAATTTATAATATAGTTTAATATTTTAATCACATAAATCTTCTATACATCATAACTCCTTAACCATAACTCCGATTTTAGTGGATCTCGTTCCCACGATCTCGTAGCGACGCGTAGATCATTATTACGTAGTTTATTATTATGTTTGGTGTGATGTTAATTTTTCCTATCCCATGTTTGTTTGTATTGCTACGACTAGTGCGAGGTTACGAGTCACCTGAAGAGCAAGTTGGTACCTGGAATCTCAAGTCCCAGGCAAGTTGTGCCCTTGATCACTTCTTTTTACCCACTCATGTTCTGATTAATCATAATGATCTGCATAGGTTAATTTTGATGGGACCCAATAGGTTACCCCAGTTTGTCTATCTTTATACCTTGTTTACCACTGAACCTTCTGGGTAGTACTTGCTAGTGCTATATGTGGTTTTGGGTATGGAGATACATTATTCATGATTACACTTTTGTTATCAGTTGTTATTTACTGTTCATGATAAGATCATTATGTTAATTGGAACATGGAGAACCACCCGGGAAAACAGTGCTACCACAAGGGTGGAATGGGACGCCCTTGGCCGATTAATTAGGAAAGCTAGTGGAAGACTACCTTACCCGAAAGGGGCAAGGGCAGTAGGGGAGTGGTCAGTGTAGGGAGGCCCTCGGGAGGATTTTGCTGCGATGGCGGTCCTGCAAGGGATTCCTGCACTGGAACTTCCTATAAACTGTAGCGGGTTTTCTGAAGCTAGTGGAACTTTGTAAAGGCCTCGTAGTGTTACCCTGCCTCGCCTCCTCGGTAGAGGTGTATGGGATTGGCCGTCTCTTGGTAGATGGGTAACATGACTTGTGGGTAAAGATGCGCAACCTCTGCAGAGTGTAAAACTGGTATACTAGCCGTGCTCACGGTCATGAGCGGCTCGGACACTCACATGATTAATTTATGGAACTAAATTCAATTTGTCATATGCATTGCATCGCAGGTGATGTTGTTACTATTGTTCTATTACTTAATTGGATTTGGTATTTACTTATACTTAGTAATTGCTAATAAAATTTTGACCAACTTTAAAAGCAATGCTCAGCTCTAACCATCTCCTTTGGTAAGCCTTACACTTCACGTGAGCTCCCACCTTTGGCGAGTTCATGCACATTATTCCCCACAACTTGTTGAGCGATGAACGTATGTGAGCTCACTCTTGCTGTCTCACACACCCCACAGGTCAAGAACAGGTACCGCAGGATGATGCTCATGGAGGATGCTGCGATGAGTTCGTGAGAGGTCTAGGTCGTCGTCTCCCAGTCAACTTTGGGTTGCTGGACCGTTGTCTCCTTATAATGTAATTATTTATTTTGTATAGAACTCCTGTTATATATAAAGATGTGACATTCGATCCTGTGCCATGATTCATCATATGTGTGAGACTTGGTCCCAGCACACCTGGTGATTATGTTTACGCCCGGGTTTTGGACCCCTAAAATCCGGGTGTTACAATAAGGTAGACTCTTGTCCCAACTACTACCATGCTGAAGGGTTCAAGCTCTCAACATGTATTCCAATACTCGGTTAGCCCTTTCAGTCTGTCCATCAGTCTGAGGTAGGCCGAACTAAAATTCAACTTTGCATCCATATTCTCATGAAAACTTTTCCAAAATCTGGGGGTAAATTGTGATCCTCTATCCGAAATGATCTTCTTCGGTACACCATGTAGAGACACAATCCGAGCCATATATCACTCTACCAATTAAGACACCTTATAAGTAGTCTTGACCGGAATGAAATGAGCCACTTTGGTCAGTCTATCCATAATAACCCATACAGAATCATATCCTTTCGAGGTGCGAGGCAATCCAACAACAAAGTCCATAACAATCTTTCCCCACTTCCACTCGGGTATCTTCAGTGGATGCAGTAGTCTAGCTAGCCTCTAGTGTTCAGCCTTAACTCTTTGACATACATCGCACCTAGCCACATGTGCAACCACATCTCTCTTCAATCCATACCATCAATACTTCCGCTTCAAATCCTGATACATCTTGGTACTACCAGGATGAATAGAATAATCCAAGTCATGGGCTCCTTTAAAATAGTCTCCCGAAGGCTTTCAATATCAGGAACACATATCCTATCCTTGAACCACACGGTGCCTTGCTCATCTTCCGGACCTCGTCCTTCAGTAATCAGATCCTTAATCTCTTGTCTTTTAGCATCACTAATTTGTCCTTTGCAGATTTCTTGCTCCAAAATAGGTTCCACATCAATAGTAACTCCTTCAGTGTGAGCAACTATCCCCAGGTTAAGTCTCCTGAAATCCTCAACAATCTCATCGGGTAGCTGGGTAACAACAGCTGAATGAACATGCTCCTTTCGACTCGAGGCATCTGCAACCAAATTTGCCTTGCCCGGGTGATAGTGAATCTCCAAATCATAATCCTTAATAAGCTCCAACCAACGGTGTTGCCTAAGGTTGAGATCCTTCTGAGTGAATATGTACTTCAAACTCTTATGATTCGTGTATACTTGACACTTGGTCCCCATGATATAATGTCTCCAAATCTTAAGCGCATGCACAACGGCTGACAGTTCTAAGTCATGAGTGGGGTAGTTCACTCGTGTTTCCATAATTGACGAGACGCATAGGCAATCACATGTCCTTCTTGTATGAGCACACATCCCAAGCCTTGGCCACATGCATCATAATAGATATCAAATCCCTTCTGTAGATCTGGCATAACCAACACTGGTGGCAACATTAACCTCTTCTTTAATCGATCAAAGCTATCTTGGCACTTCTCATTCCACTTGAACTCTCTTCCTTTCTCCAAAAGCGAAGTCATAGGCTTAGCAATCTTAGAAAATCCTTCAATAAATCTCCGATAATATCCTGCTAGTCCCAAGAAACTCCAAATCTCTGTAACTGTAGTGAGTATGCTCCACGCCACTATTTCCTTGACTTTAGCAGGATCCACTGATATTCCTCCATTAGAAATGATATGTCCAAGAAAGGGCACCTCGCCAATCCAAAACTTGCATTTGCTCGTAGCTTCTGTAGCACCAATCTCAGATATTTCTCATGATCACTATCACTCTTGGAATAAATAAGAGTATCGTCAATGAAAACCACGACGGATCTGTCCAAATCATGAACACCTTATTCTTTAGATCCATAAAATATGTTGGTGCATTAGTTGATCCAAATGACATAACGGTAAACTCATATAAACCATATCGGGTCGAGAAATTCGTCTTGGGAATATCCGATGGCCTAATCTTCATTTGGTGATAACCCGGTCGGAGATCAATCTTCGACACCTCTCATCTGATCAAATATATCCTTAATGCAAGGTAATAGACACTTGTTCTTCACAGTGACATCCTTAAGGGACCTATAATCCACACACATCCCTTGCGATCCATCCTTCTTCTGTACAAATAGAACCGACGCTCCACAAGGTGAAGAATTCGGACGAATGTATCCAACTTCTTGTAATTCTGTTAATTGCTTCTTAAGTTCCTTTAACTCTTCTATAGACATCCTATATGGCCGCTTAGAAATAGGGGCAGTTCTAGGTAAGAGATCAATAACAAACTCAACTTCCCTATCTGGAGGCATCTCTAATAACTCCTCTAGAAAGATATCCGGAAAATCTCTAACTGCACGGATGTTGTCACCCACCAACTTCTCATCTACTAAGAATACCGAGTCTGATGGTGGTAGTTACTGCAACTTCAACTTCAAATCTTTGTCCTTTGGAACTAGTGAGTTCTATGGTTCCTTTAGCATAGTGTATAAACTGCATTTGCCTTTCTTAACCATGACATACCAAGGATCACATCTATAGTGCTTTCTTCTAACACTATAGGGGTAGTCCATCTGGGTTAGAAACACAGGGTAAGGAAGGAAGATTTGTAGACAAGGCGAGTAATTACGAGGAATGTTACTTTGGGGGATTTATTAGCTAAGTAGATTAGTGTGTTATCCACTAAAGCTAATACATTACCTTATGGTGGTACATGCTAAGATGCCCAACTATAATGTTTCAATCAATCAAAGAAGCAAATCAAGCATTTATCATCAGAACAATCAACCAACATTTTTTTTAAATAGAGAAAATAGTTTTAATTTTGTCTTAGGTTCCCTATCTCTTAGAAAGATCATAGTTGTAGGATTCCAAGGTGTGAAATCCATCTTGTCTTAGAGTAGAAAAGATAAGAGTAATCAGAGTATGACATCAAAAGGTGAGACAGGATCAAGATAAGATAAGTATAGAATGAATCAGAGTAAGGTAAGTAGATAAGGGTTTTGTCCATTTCTATCTAGGTTTCGTCCTACAGTCAACATTTCCTCTGATACCACTTCTGTCACACCCGGCTTTAAGGAACAAAGCCAGGTGCATCTCATACATGCGCCAAGAAGACAACATATATAATAACAGAGTGTATAGAGATAAATGTCATAAAACATCAGAGTATTTATTACATAGCGGAAGACTTATTACAAAATAAAATAATAAAGATAAAACGAACTAAGGATCGTCGGCGCCAATGTCAACTGAGAAACGCCACCTAGATCAGATCAAACTCCTCGCCTCGTGGCTCCTCCTGAACCACCTGTTCTTCTCCTGTGGGGGGGTGTGAGACAGCAAGGGTGAGCTCACACATGTTCATCGCTCAACAAGTTGTGGGGAATAATGTGACATGAACTCACCAAAGGTGGGAGTTCATGAAGTGTAAGGCTGATCAACAATAGGGGTTAAAGCTGAGCATTGCTTTTAAGTAGTTGGTCAAACTTTTATTAGCGGTTACTAAGTGTAAGTGAATACCAAACCATAATAAAATAATAGAACAAAATTAATAATAATCCCATGCATATGCAAATGACAAGTTGAGTTTAGGTTCCATAATTTAATCATCGGAGAGTCCTGAGCCGCTCATGACCGTGAGCTCGGCTAGTATACCAGTTTTACACTCTGCAGAGGTTGTACCCTTTACCCACAAGTCGTGTTTCCCATGTCGCCAGGGTTAGCTAGGCCCTTAGACACTACCAAGGTGAATGGCTAGGGATCCACTACGAGGCCTTTACAAAGTTCCACTAGCTTCCGAAAACCCGCTACAGTTTATAGGAAGTTCCAATGCAGGGTTCTTGTCTGACCGCCATCGCAGCAAAATCATCGAAGGACCTCCCTACACTGACCACTCCCCTACTGCCCTTGCCCCTTTCGGGTAAGGTAGTCTTCCACTAGCTTTCCTAATTAGTCAGCCAAGGGGTCCCATTCCTCCCTTGTGGTGGCACGTAGTTCTCAAGTTAAGCTCCATGTTCCAATTAACAATAACATAATGATCTTGACATGAACATAAATAGAATAACAAAATAACTGGAACATGGATATAATGAAATATTAACCCAAAAACCACGTAAAGCAATAGCATAAACTACCCAAGTGATTCAGGGGTAATCAAGGTAATGAGATAAACAATCTAGGGTGACCTATTGGGTCCCATCAAAATTAAACCTATGCATGGTAAATGATTATAAAGAACATTATTGGGTAACAAAAGTGAATCAAGGGCGCAACTTGCCTGGCACTTGAGGTTCCAGGTACCAACTTGCTCTTCAAGTAACTCGTAACCTCGCTGCTAGTCGTAGCAATACACACAAACATGGTATAAACAAAATTAACATCACACCAAACATAAGAATACACTGCGTAAAAATAATCTACGTGTTGCTACGAGACTAACGGAACTTGAACGGATCAAATCGGAGTTAAAACAGAGGAGATACGAATTTCCTAAGGTTTTATGTATTTGATACGAGATTAGTTAAGAAATAAATTTTAATACCATTTTCATGTTAAAACAGAGGTGCTATGTAATAAACAACATTATTACAAAATTATAGGAACTGGAATGAACTGAAAAGGAGCTAAAATAAATTTTATATGGATTTTACAAGTTCTAGTATTATTTTTACACTTAAAAATTCATTTCTTAAATAGATTTCCTGATTAATTATCTGTCTGGACTGCGCGCCAAATAAAGAGAAACTCAGGGGCCACACCGCAAGGTTTACTAGACTCAGCGCGCATGATCTGTGGACTGCGGGTTAATTCTAAACTAATCGAGGGGCTCTTTTGAAAAACGCGCTGACCGAAGGGGTACGCAGAGGTCTCAACCGTTCGATTGGCGTTTGAGGCCTAGGATTAGAAAGACACATCCCCAACCGGTATACTCTGCCCACCGTAGGATCCGAGATCCACGGATGGCAGCTTCCCACGCCCAAGCCCCATCAGATTCATCCGCGGGCCGATCAACGGCATGGATTCACTCTCATAAAAGGGTATGCACTCATCTAACTGTAACCGTGGATTTCCATATCAACGACCTAGATTCTACATCCGCCCATTTTAATCCTAATCGTCCGTCAAGAGTCTAACGGCCGAGACACAACTAAGAACCAGTATTAGCATCTTCGAATCTGTACCGTTCACAGGGAATTCAATGGCACACATCCATCTCCACAATCTACGGTGACTCAGGCAGCAGCGCCGCCACCAGACGACGGCGAACACGCTGGAGCGGTGTGCCCCTACCCCTTTTCTCCCAGCCTATTTCTTAATCGAAAGACTACACGGACGGGTGACAACGACGAAATTTGGAAAGGAAAATCACACTAGTGATTGTGCAACATTATGGTCTGGCCATGATCGTACGGAGCTCCGCGGCGGCGCCATAAATCCGGCAACAAATTCCAAATCCAGGGGCGCACAAATATATACAATACTCGATGCTAAGCTACGATGGGACGGAGGTGAAGGCGCAGAGAGATTCTCACCCGAGGAAGGCAGCGCAAGGCTCCGGTCCACGCGATGGCGCCTTCTCCGCCATGGTTCCAGGAATCCGGTGAGAAATCAACGGCGCTCCAATTCATCTTGAGCTTGAAGCTTCCCCCCGCACGACTTCCCAGTGGTTCGGTGATCACCACTGACGCACTAATCCGGCCTTGAGCGGTGGTGGATTCAGCGGAAAGAAAACAGAGGGATGCAAGGGGAGACGACACTAACAGGGGGGAAATGAGTCCACGGCTCCACGGATTTATATTCAGCATGCCCGGTTGCGTCAAGAGGGCGAGATTCGCGCGATGGCGACGGCGTTCGTTGCGGCAACAGCGAGAATTGCGGTGATTTGAAGCAGCGGCGAGCCGGTGGTTGTTGAGAAGGGCCCACCCGCAGACAGTGGCGCGAGCGGGTTTGAGAGCTGAGAGGGGGCGCGCGCGCTAGAGATTACGCCAGCGCGCCGAGCTGCAGAAGAAGCGCGCCAGCCATATCTCGCCGATGGATGCGCGGTGCTCTCGTTCCTATTTGAAGCAGAGATAGGGGATGGGTATGACAGGGAGGTCCCACCTGTCACCGACCTATGCGATGCATAGAGACACAGCAACGGCCAGACGGGGCCCAGGGGTCGGCTATGCTGAGGAGCACGCCAGTAGCGCCAGTTGGGCCGCACGGGTTTGAGAAGTGGGCCGACTAGTTTAGGGAAAATGGCCCAAGCGCTGGTTTTCTTTATCTTTCTCTTTTCCATTTCAGTTTTGCAATTCTTTCCTAATTTTCAACTTTGGTTTTAAAATTTAAATTTGTTGATGAGTTTCACACACAAATTAAGTGCACAAATAAGAGTGTCCACATGAAGGAATATAATTATTCGTGTATATTTCCGTTATAGTGCATATTCTTTCTTTTCTCCTTTCTCTTCCAAATTTAGGTTTAGATACCTATTTCACCATTTGTATATTCCTATTATTATTATTATTATTATTATTATTAAATTCACAATCAAATAAACTCCAACATGATGCACATTCTTTTAATTTGGTATCATTTGTTTTACTTAATCACTCTCAATTATATGCATGCTCTTGTTTGTGATAAATATATGGCACACAAAATAGGGAGACCTCTATATCTTCCTTGCATAAAATTTTTGAGTATTACAAAAGTTCAAACTTGTTACGCGGCACGACTTGATTTTAGTTGCACAAATAATATCGCTGAGTATGAAGCTCTGCTTTTGGGTCTTCAGAAGTTGAAGGCAATGGGAATCAGAAGGGCCATTCTTAAAACTGACTCTCAAGTTATTTCTGGTCATGTTGACAAGAGCTATAAAGCAAGAGACCCGAAGCTTGAAAAGTATCTAGATACAGTCCGGAGGATTGAGGCTTCCTTCGAAGGTTTCTCTGTTAAAAACATTCCTCGTGGAGAAAATGAATACGCTGATTTATTGGCCAAGTCAGCAGCCCAGGGGCTGCCCATACCTTTGGAAGTATTTTTCGAAACAATAAAAGCACCTTCGGTCGAGCTTCTTAATAGAGCAATCCTTAATATATCCCCTATTTATAGCGAGGATTGGAGAACTGAGATTGTTTCTTTCCTTCAGGGTAATTTTCTTTCAGACGACGAAGCTTATAACAGGAGAATGGAGGCAAGAGCTCGACCATATGTCATGATAGAAGGGGAGTTATACAAGCGTGGGGTTTGTTCCCCATTGCTCAAGTGTTTATCCAGATCCGAAGGTATAGAATTAATGAAGGAAATACATGCAGGCCTGTGTGGATCTCACATTGGGTCTAGGCCCTTGCTGGGGAAAGTTTTTCGACAAGGATTTTATTGGCCAAAGGCAGCTTCGGATGCAGCGGATATAGTCCAAAAGTGCGAAGGTTGTCAGAAATGTGCAAGAGATAAAAAACAACCTTCGTCTTTAACTCAATTAATACAACCCACTTGGCCATTGCAGAGGTGGGGCCTTGATTTGCTAGGCCCATTACCACCAGCACAGGGGAACTTAAGATATGTGGTAGTGGCAGTGGAGTATTTTTCCAAATGGATTGAGGCAAAGCCCTTAGCCACAATAACTTCATTCACTATTCAAAAGTTTTTCTGGCAGAACATTGTTTGTCGCTTCGGAGTGCCAAAGGCCATTACTGTGGACAATGGGACACAGTTTGATTCTGAAGCCTTCAGAGAATTTTGCGATCGAATTGGCACGAAGATTCATTTTGCATTAGTTCGACACCCAGAGTCAAATGGACTTGTCGAAAGAGCCAATGGGATCATAATGACAGAAATAATGAAGTCAATCTTCAACCAGCCTAGGGGAAAATGGCCTGACGAGCTAATCAAAGTGGTATTGAGCCATAATACAACCATGTCAAGGTCAACAGGTTTTACGCCCTTTAAACTATTGTTCGGTGACGAAGCTATAACCCCAGAAGAGGCCAAAGCAGGATCAATAAGGATAGTAGCTTCGGCAGAAGGCAAAGACGAAGCTGATTGTTCTGTAGAAAAAGATGCTATTGAAGGTATCAGACTTCAAGTTGTGGAAAACATCAACAAATATCAAGCTGAAACAATAAAATGGCGTGACAGAAAAGTCAAGTTGAAGAACATTGAACCAGGACACTTGGTACTTCGAAGAGTAGCCAACCCTGAGACAGCAGGCAAATTACAGCTAAAGTGGGAAGGCCCCTTTTTGGTAGTATCTTCATCAAGACCCGGTTCCTACAGATTGAAGGATATGGCCGGCAACGACATTCCCAGATCATGGAATGCGGATGAGCTTCGACGATATTATGTTTAGCTTGATGTAATTTTTTATATTCTTTTTCGTGGCACCCTTTTCCTTTCCAAAGGGGGAGAAAGGTTTTTAATGGGGCCACAACATGTAATTTTCAATTTTATGAGAGTAATATCCCCCAAAAAATGTAAATGTAAATGCAAAAGGAAAAAAGAAAAGGAAACAAGAAGAAGCTCAAAAGTCGTTCCTAAGGGAATGCAGAGCTTACAGCGAAAAGTCAACGCTGATTCCGCTGAAAGTAAAAGGCGAAGAAGCTCCTAAGGGAGGCTTACAGCGAAAAGTCAACGCTGATTCCGCTAAAAGTAAAAGGCGAAGAAGCTCCTAAGGGAGGCTTACAGCGAAAAGTCAATGCTGAAGGACTATGATTATGTATCTTGATATTCATTTGCACAATGCATCTCATCATGTCATTTGCATTCATAAACATGCATTTAGACATACATAGAATCATCATTGTACCGCATAAAAACACAGATGCTTCGGCAATGAGGAAAAACTCGAAGGAAAATTTTTATGCTTCGTTGTGTACGAAAAGAAGGGAAGGTGTTTTTCGCCTTCGGCTCAAAAGAGAAGTTTCATCCACAGCAAAGCAGATTGTACGTGGACAGCAGAAACAAAATATATTATAAGGTATGTACAAATTTACATAAGTTGTTCCATAACTATATTACAAAAGTTTCTCCAGAATTTTTGCAGGACAGTACATTGCAAAACAATTATCAAGCTTCGGGCTAGGCTTCGTCAAACTTCAACTTTGTCAAACTTCAGCTTCGTCATCCTGCGTACATCAAACAGTAGAATAAGAAAGGTGCAAATTTCAAGGAGAAGGTAAAAGTAACAAAAAATAAGTTTCTTACCGGCTTAAGATGACTTCGTGCTTCGTCACCCACCATCTTTCGCCTGCCACTTACCCAGATCTGGGTCATGAATCTATTCCCGATGCTTCGGGCTAGGCTTGGGATATTTATCAGATCTGATGCTGACAAGCTGAAGTTTGGTCTGTTCACAATATTTCCATGCGTGCAGCCAGCCTTCAGAAAAGCGGTGGCTGTGCCCCGAGAAGCTACCAGGGCGCAGAAGTCGGCGTGCCCACCAATAACTTCGTCAAGGGCATCAACCTCGCCTTCAATATATTCTAACGTGCTGGGCAGATTATCAGCTGAAGGTGTAAATTTTGCAGAGCTAGCTCCAACAGAATGGAACACATCCTTCAGCCGTTGCACGCATCGGCTGCCGAAGCTAAGGCATTTCTCTTGAAGTTCTTTAAAGGATTTCTGCAAAATCGAATTTTTATCCATCTCAGATTTCAGCCTTGCTTCGAGATATCTCTTTTCTTGCTCAAATTTTTCTGATTGTTGGAGCAGTTCATTCTTCAAGTTGTCATTCTCAGTTTGGACTTCAGCCAAAGAACCCTCCATAGTCTGAATAACAAAATCTTTCTTTTCTAATGCACCTTCATGCTCTTTAACCATCATTTCAAGATCTTGGATGGTGAAGTCCTTCTTCTTCAAATCATCTTCGTAGTTTTCAACCTTTTCAGCCAAACTTTGGATGACGGCTTTGTTTTTCTCTTCTTCGAGATCTTGTTGCATTTTTAGAACTTTACTTAATAGTATGCTCTGTCGAAACGATCTTCGTTAGATAACAACCTAATAATAATAATAATAATAAAATAACAAAAATATTTGTTACCTTGAAGTTAGCATAAAGCAAACTTCCGGCGATATGGTGCCGTTGGTAGCGACAGAGGTCTACCTCCAGCTTCGGCAAACCAATGTTTTTGCAGAGAGTTCTAACAATTTTAGCTTCGACGCGGTTTCGAAGGCACCTCAGCTTTCCTTCGTTAACCCCACCAAACAGTGTAGCCCCTGGCTTATATGCGCAGGCTACGGCGCATCTTTTAAGCTCTGCTTTTTCAGTATCTGTCAGCTCTTGCCCAAGTAAATCTTGAAATTCAAAATCTTCCTCCTCCAAAATGTCTTCAGCTTGTTTTTTCCCTTTTTCAGTGCCTGTGCTCGCCGCGGCCACAGCAGATTCTTCCTCAGTCATTTTTAAGAGTATGTTATCAATAACTTCAAGTGTTTCGTCCAGGTTCAGATCTTCTGCGGCTTCAGTTTCAACTCCGGCAGCTTCGGCTGCGCCAGTTTTACCTTCGGAAGTTTCCGCCCTGGTGCTGGTTTCGGTTGTGGCACCCTTAGCTTCGGCAGTCTGCTCAATAGCAATTCTTGATGCCGGTGTCGGCATTGGTGTCCCATGAATTACATCTGCTATTTGAATAATCTTTCGTTTTTTCGGCAGTGCAGGACCTTCTTCTGCCGAAGCTGCCTTGTCCTTCTCAAAAAACTCCGTCAGTTTCAACGCCAGCGGACTTAGCTTCACAGGCAAGGGTTCAGTCATTACCTTCATAATCTCTTCTACTTCAACAGCAGAAGGCGTTGCGGGAGTATCTTCTTCTCGAACCAACGATTTTGGTTCTGGAGATACAGTTTTCCTCTTTCCCCCAGTGGCCACCTTCAGCTCAGGATTCAATTCTTCAGGGATAAGTTTTTCAGAATCTCCCCTTTTCTTTTTGATCACCTTGGCGACCTCTTCGTCAGCAGCCCTGGAAATTCTTTTTCGCTTTGGGCCTCCGGCATCTCCGCTCAGGTGATCATAATCAGCATATTCAAAACCAATGGCATCGAGCACCCTGTTCAGCCTTCGCTTCGGCCGAGTGCCGAAGGCTGCTATCATTAGCTGGTCTTCTTTTTTGGAGTAATTACCAAGGATTTCATTGCTCATTACTTCAATTGTATCAAGCCATTCTTGACAAGGCGTTTTAAAGAATTTCTTAAATTTATAATGATAGGGTAGTCGGACAAGCTCCCCTTCTTTCTTTTCTCCTTTAAGCTTCGGCATAGTCCACTCCTTCATGGTCGGAAATACTCTGAAGGCCAGAAATTCCTGCACTAGATCTCTAGTGCCAATGTGTTCTGCAGTAATCTTGAATTCGGCCAGTGCGGCCCAAGTTGGACCTTCGGTTGTCATTCTGCAGCGGGGTCTTGTTTCTCCGAAGATTAGTTCAAGAGGGCTCTGTACTAGCTTCTCTTTGTCTTCGTCAACTTTGACATAAAACCACTCTGACTTCTAGCCTGCCGACCATTTGCTCCGGTAGCTGATCACAGGAAATTTTGTGGTTTTCCGATAGGCAAAATTGTAGCAACCAAAATTTTCGTGCAACCCATCCTTTCTGGCCTTAGTCTGGTAATGCAGCTCGTGTACTCGACAGAAGCTGTCGGCAAATGGCTCCACCGCCTGGCTTCGGAGAGCCCAGATATAAACGCTAAGTGTTGGGGGCCTTTGTCCTCCGAAGGTCCTCAAAAACATAATTTGACAATGTTTTCCAAGTGGATTATGTGAACAGGTGTCTTCGGACTCAGAATTATGAACATAAAGCACGGTCAGGACGAAGCCTGAACCAGACGAAGAACGAGCTGACTACCAAGCTCTACGAAGGGTGGTGCACAGCCGAAGCTGTGCGCAGGAAAGCTTCGTCGCGATAGTGGAAAGGGGAACCGACTTAAAAATGAAAAGACTACGTGGGCCTTGATAGATTTCCATAAGCCATTAACAAATGTAATGGACATGGATGTAATTTTACGTGGGCTGCGTCCCGCGTCTATAAATAGATGAACAGTACTCCCGTACTGTTCACGCTGACTTGGCATTGACTTTCGCGTCACGCTTGTACTTTTTACCTTCTCTCAGGACTGAAGGTACATTTGTAATTTGAAATCATTTCTATTTCTCCATGTTAATAAAATAGAAATGATTATATGTTGATGTTTATATTTCACACTTTATATGAATCCTTCGTCATTACTTATTATACTTACGAAGGTACGTTTCTTATGACCTTCGTCCTAAAATAATTATTTCCCGAAGGGGCATAATGTTTCGAAGGACGAAGGACTTTAGCATTTAACACTTTTTATGTTGCCTTGTTCTTAATCCGAAGCATTTGAGAACAAGTCACCAACATTGGCGCCCACCTCCGGTGAACTCACTTCCACTTCGAGTTTTTTGAACACCTTCGGAAGCTGTAGACCTTCGCTATGGCACCGAAGAAAGCTTCAGCGGCTGGGGCTGCAGCACTGCAACCGCTGGACCACAACCAGGAGACCGTCTCTCTTTGGGACGCCCGAAGCCAGAAGAGAAAGGCCATCAGCCCGACGCTTCAGGAGGAAGAGCTAGACCAAGAAATCAGGGATATGGAGATCCTACATCAACAGGTGCAAAGGAAGAAGGAGAAGATGGCCCGGCTAGCTGAGTTGCAACGGCAGATAGACGAAGCCTCTGAGGAAGTCCGCCATCTTACCCATGATGAGCAAAACAGAAGGCCTCAGCAGAAAGACCTTCATCAGGAGGGCTTCGTCAACGAAGATGACTGGTATGACAATTTCCATCAGGGAAATTTTGTTTTCGATGATGCTTCTCCTCTGTCTGCTGAGCTGCAGGCTACACCTTGGCCTTCGTCCTATAAGCCACCCCAGCTTCCCATGTTCGATGGCCATTCGGACCCGAAGCAGTTCTTGATGAGTTACGAAGCAACAGTGTCTTCGTATGGTGGCAATGCTGCAGTAATGGCAAAGTCTTTCGTTATAGCCGTCAGGAGTGTTGCTCAGACCTGGTATTCCTCCCTTCGGCCAGGAACGATCACCTCATGGCAGAAGCTGAAGGATATGTTGTTAACCAGCTTTCAAGGAATTCAGACGAAGCCGGTCACTGCTCAAGCCTTGTTCCAGTGCACTCAGGACCATGAAGAATACCTTCAGGCGTACGTCAGAAGGTTCTTGCGTTTGAGGGCGCAGGCTCCAACGGTGCCCAATGAAATTGTCATCGAAGCCATGATCAAGGGGCTTCGTCCCGGACCTGCAGCTCAATACTTTGCTAGGAAGCCTCCTCAGACTTTGGAGAAGCTGCTCCAAAAGATGGACGAGTACATTCGTGCTGATAATGACTTTCGCCAAAGAAGGGAGGAGGCCTTCAGATTTTCTGAGATGACCAGGGGCTTCGGGGGAAGATTTTATCCGAGGCATGTCAGGTCCATTCACAACTCCACTCAAAATGATGACAAGGGGAGTCAGCAGAACAGGCCGCAGTGCTCCTCACAGGCTTCGGGGCAGCAGCAAACTTTCTTTCGGCCACCAGCTCCAAGAGGCAGAGGCGCCAGGGGCTTCGGCGGGAGATTTGGAGATCAACCAAGGAGGACATTTTGCTTATTCTGCGGTGAGAACAAGGGCCATACCACCAGGATGTGCCATGTTACCATCCAGAAACAAAAGGAGCTAGCAGAAGCTGCAGCGCAACAGGGACAGCCGAAGCAGGTCATGCATACTGCTTCGTACCATCAGCCTTACATCCCGGAGTACGTGGGCAACCACCCTGCAGTCTCCATAGCTTCGGCAAGTCAACCTCAAGCTTCATGGCAACAGCCCCCGCCTCCACCGCCGCTGCAACAAGGCCAGCAGCCGGAAGGGAGCCAATATGTTCCGCACCAAAGGGACCTCAGAGAGCAATCTGAAGCCCGTACAGTCAACAGTACTGTGCCGGAGTCGAAGCACATTTATTGACAAAATATCCTACTTTGATAGCAGTCTTTTCCGTTTAAGTTCTGTTTTCGGTGTAATAAAAAACATTTCAGTTTTCATATAATAGTTTCGTCGTTGGTTATCAGAAAAACCTATCTTTTCTACAGGCTTAAGTTGCTGAAGCTTAAAAATTTGCGGTAACAAGGAGGACCTTCGGAGTATTAAAAATCCTTCGAAGCAACAAAAAGTCGCTCTAAGGAGCGCAGAGTAAGTTGCCGAAGTTACAAAAAGTCGTTCCAAAGGGAGCGCAGTGTAAGTTTTCTGCTCAAAAGTCGTTCCTAAAGGAATGCAGAGCATACAGCGAAAAGTCAACGCTGATACCGCCTAAGTAAAAGGCGAAGAAGCTCCAAAGACGTTCCTAAGGGAATGCAGAGCTTATACCGTCTAAGTAAAAGGCGAAGAAGCTCCAAAGACGTTCCTAAGGGAATGCAGAGCTTACGAATGTATTTTGTGTGTATCTTCGGAACAGACGTCATTTGCATAACATAACATCATCACATCATTTCGCATAGCATAAGCATCATACATCATGTTGCATACGGCAAAAGAAGGGCACACAGTATTAACCTTCGAAAGAATGATTTGAGAAAGTGCAAATTGTGCAAAGTCACGAGGGAATACAATGATAATCTTCGGAAAATAGCTTCGGAGGCTGTTTTTACGAAGCATGTATGAGCTTCATCAGATCAATATCAAAATTGTTTAGCTTCGGAGAATGCTTTCACGAAGCATGGATGTGATTTATCAGAACAGTTTTAACGGAGAATGTTTTCTTCACGAAGCATGAAAAGAAGGGAAGGTGTTTTTTCGCCGAAGGCTCAAAAAGGTATGTATGTAGAGTTTCATGCATCGTAAAGAATTGAATAATGAAAAGAAACTTGTATATTACATTCAAATGTACAAAATGTTACATAGATCACAATTTAAATGTTTTTTCTAATAGCATCTAGTCTTCTCTTAATACTGCTTCGGCGGCTTCATTTAGAAGTTGATCAACAACTTTGTCCATGATAGCTTCGGCCATTTGTTTAATTTCGTCATCCCCTTTTGTGTGGGGGTCGGCAGTCGATCCAACAGCTTCTGAGGGAAGAGAACATTTCTTCATTACTATTACAAACCGTGAGCAAAGTTTGAAACAAAAATTACAACACAATAAGAACGATTAATTAATACCTAATTGCCTTTCGGGCTCTGTACTTCTTTCGGCAGCTTCTGCCACTTTCCTAGCATCATGGATGCCTTTTTCGCTCCTTTGGATGATTTCTTGCGCCATTCCTCGGCCGCCGTCGTTCCAGATATCAGTAAAAAATTTGCCACCAACCACGCTTGCTTCGGCCGAGGGGTCCTTGATGTCTTCGGAAGATAAGGCAGCTTCGGACTGAGCTAAAAATTTTACATGCCCGCAACCTTTCTTCTCTAAGACAGAAGCAATTCCTCTGGCGCCCGAAAAAGCGCAGATGTCGCCACGGCTGCTCAGGATCTCCTCGAAGGCCTCTGCTTCGTGACTGATCCATTCCAGTGGACCTTCGGGATTGCCTCGAGAGAAATTCTCTTCGCTGGAAAAGGCGCCCACACTGGCGAAGCTGTTTTTAATTTTATTCACGCATTCTACAGATTTAACATAACAGTTCCTCTGAGAAGCACGAAGCTCTTTAACACTTAACTCCAATTTATTGACCATATGATCACTGAGTTCTCGTTTTGTTTCCTCAAGCACACGTTCCTCTTTAGCTCTAGCCAGCTGTTTTTGAAGATCTTTAATTTCACGTCTTTGGGCTTCGGCCTGGGTTTTTGAAACAGCTTCGTCTTTCTTTACTTTATCGACCAGTGTAAGCAGAATCTTATCCTTTTCCAAAGCTTCGTTTCTCAGTTTGATAACTTCGGAGCGTAAATTGTTAAACGCAATGTCATAGCTTTCATCTTCGGCGCTTTTTTGGGCTCTTAATGCGTTGCTCAGAATCAAGCCCTATATGAAAAAGAATCCATATAAGAATAAAGGAATGAATTACGCATTAAAAAGTTTTTTCAAACGCTTAATTCCCAAACCTTTAGGCTATTGTATGCAAGACTGTCTGCGAGATCCTCTTTCGTCATGGCGCTTAATCCAGTTTCGAGCTTCGGGAAGCCTATACTCCTGGCCATCTCTCGGCAGACAGATAGTTCTTTATTATCAGGTAGGCAGTATAGGAAGTCATCTTCATTTGTCCCATTGAATATTACTGCCCCCTTTGGATATTTTAACTCTTTCGCATAATGGTTGGCTTCATAAGTTTCTTCTGCAGATAGTTTCTTCCCCGAAGCGTGTCGTATAATGTAATCGCATATGCTGGCAGGAGCTTCGGGGATGGCAGTGTCAATTTCTTCAACTAAAACTGGTTCTGATATTTTTATTGCCTCGGCTTCCAAAGGTTGCTTCTTGTAGGGCTCTGAAGGCCCAGCTTCAGCTTCAGCTTGTTGCGTCGAAGCTTCAGTAGAAGCTTCAGCAACTTCAACACTCTTTTTTGGAGTTGTGCTTGAAGACTTAATTGTCTCCAAGACATCTAGTACGTTTACCATTCTTTTCCTTTTTGGGGTCACCGATGGCCCCTTTTGGTTTTTTATTGCTTCAACATTTACCGAAGGACTTAAGATTTCGGACATTTTTGGCTCGTCTACCTTCGGTTTCTCTGATTTTTCCGCTGAAGGCGCTTCAATCTTTTCTTCCATCTTCGGCACTGAAGCTGGTTCGGTAGCTTCAGAGGCCAAAGGGACTTCACCAATGAATTCTGGCACTGTGGCCGGCTCAATAAAGCGTGTCCGATGGGTGAGCACCTTCATCTTTTTTCTTTGAGGCGCTGGCTCACTTGGGGCACTCGTGGTAGCTTCTGTCGCAGGAGAAGTATTTTTCCTTTTGCGACCCAACACCGGATAGTGATAGTCAGGGTACATAAACCCGACCGCGTCAAACACACGGTTGAGTCTTTTCTTCTTTCGGCCTCCGAAGGCTGCTGATAGCGCAGTATTTTCGGCCTTCGAATATGCCCCGAGTAGTTCATCACTTAATGTTTCAATGCTTTTCAGCCAGTCATCATCAGGTTCAACAAATTTATCTGCATATTTGAATGTGTATTTCAGTCTGACCAGTCCGCCTTCGTCGGACTCTTTGATGGTCTCCTTCGGCATTTCCCATTTTTCTGCAAGTGGCCATACCCTGAAGGCAATGTGCTCTTGGACCAAGTCCCTTGTCCCAATGAAAGAGCAGACTATGCCGAAGGCTCTTTGGCATTCCTCGGCTGCTTCGTCCATTTCAACCTTCGGCCTTCGAAGTCCGAAGCGTTGCCAGATGGGGCGCATAATGATACTCTTGACATTTTCTTGCGCTGTTAAGTCACTCTTTACATAGAACCATTCAGTCATCCAGGCTCCGGGCCATCTCTTCCGAAAGGTTGGCACAGGGCGGCTTGACCCGGAGCGGGCACCGAAGCTGTAACACCCAAAATTATTGTGATATTGTTCTTTTCCCCAGGGCTTCGTTTCATATAACAATTCGTGAATGTTGCAGAAGCTTTCAGCATTTGGTTCTAAACCTTGGCTTCTTGCAGCCCAGACAAAAATCCCCATTCTTATGATAGCTTCGGGAGTAAGTTGATGAAGGTAGACTTGAAATGTTTTCAGTACCTCAACAACAAAGTTGCTCAGGGGGAATCGAAGCCCAGCCTTGAGAAAGCTTCGGAAGATTACAACTTCATCTTCTTCGGGGGTGGGAGAAGTCTTTTCTCCAGCGTCAGCCCTCACAATAGATATATCCCGAAAATACCTCCCCCTCATATTATCAATGTGATTCTGCTTGATAGTGGTCTTCCCAAAAACCGTGTGACTTGGCCGCCATGGTCGATCTTCGGCCTCTTCTCCACCACTTTCTACATCATAGCTGTCGCTGTCATCAGTATCTTCGGACAAACCTTCGAGAATCTCTTTGGTGATTTTCTCTGTATTGGTCTCCGCCATCGCAATCAGGAACCCCAGATTCTTCTCTTCCTCGAGACTCAGCTTCGTATCAGCAGGAATCTTCTTGCCTTCAGACATCTTCGGAAACGCTAAAAAATTATTTTCAGGGCCGAAGCTTCGAAATCAAAAAGGTCACCAATCTTAATGCACAAGAGCTAAAAATTTAGTGGACCGAAGCAGATGGCAAGTGTGCGTACCAAATGAGTTGGCGGTATGACCTTATTTATACGCTCAGGGCGTTGAAAGTTGAAAGACCCCGCTTGTCAGTGAATGTTGCTATTCTAGCAAAGGGAAGGTGTTTTTTCGGACCTTCGGCTCAAGGCCTTCGTCCATATCGCAATCTGAATTTATTGTTAACAAATTAATATTGCGAGGGGCTACTGTTGGGGGCCTTCGTCCTCCGAAGGTCCTCAAAAACATAATTTGACAATGTTTTCCAAGTGGATTATGTGAACAGGTGTCTTCGGACTCAGAATTATGAACATAAAGCACGGTCAGGATGAAGCCTGAACCAGACGAAGGACGAGCTGACTACCAAGCTCTACGAAGGGTGGTGCACAGCCGAAGCTGTGCGCAGGAAAGCTTCGTCGCGATAGTGGAAAGGGGAACCGACTTAAAAATGAAAAGACTACGTGGGCCTTGACAGATTTCCATAAGCCATTAACAAATGTAATGGACATGGATGTAATTTTACGTGGGCTGCGTCCCGCGTCTATAAATAGATGAACAGTACTCCCGTACTGTTCACGCTGACTTGGCATTGACTTTCGCGTCACGCTTGTACTTTTTACCTTCTCTCAGGACCGAAGGTACATTTGTAATTTGAAATCATTTCTATTTCTCCATGTTAATAAAATAGAAATGATTATATGTTGATGTTTATATTTCACACTTTATATGAATCCTTCGTCATTACTTATTATACTTACGAAGGTACGTTTCTTATGACCTTCGTCCTAAAATAATTATTTCCCGAAGGGGCATAATGTTTCGAAGGACGAAGGACTTTAGCATTTAACACTTTTTATGTTGCCTTGTTCTTAATCCGAAGCATTTGAGAACAAGTCACCAACACTAAGCCTGACGATGGCGTTGGGGGTCAACTGGTGGAAATAGATCCCAAACCTTTGCAGTACATCAGAAATCATCCTATTCAAAGGAAATCTTAACCCAGCCTTCAAAAAACTCTTGAAAATAACTATTTCATCCTTTTCTGGCCTCGGGGTAGTCTCCTCTCCCCCGAACCGAAGTAGCTTCTTCTCATCTTCTCTGAAATAGCCCGCCTTCACCATCTTGGAGAAATCCGCCTTGGAAATAGTCGACTTCCCGAAGTCCAAATGACTAGGCTTGCTTGGTACTGCGATATGGTAATCATCGTCAGAACCAGCTTCCTCAATATCCCCTTGTTCTGCTTCGGCAGCAGCTTGTTCTGTTTCGGTAGTAGGCATTCTTTCCGAAGTCACCAATCCGGATCGTTGCATTGCTTCGGAGATAGGGACAGTCTCTGCACCTTCGACTTCGCCTCCTTCACGCTCAACTCTAGCAGTAGAGCGCAACCTGGCCATTTCAATTTTGAATTTCTTGAAAGATTTCTCGGGAATTAAAAAAAACCTCTTCTTCTGACGAAGCTTCTTTTCTGACGAAGCAGACACCGAATTGGAGCTTCGTCTGAATCCGAGAGTCGAGCTTCGGCTATGGTTAAAAATTTTGGCAGCACAACAGTGTAATAGCAATGAATGTTGTGGTAACTTTACACCTACCAGTCTGTTTATATAGTGTTGCAGGAAGGAAGGTGAATCGTCGGGAATTTTTACACCAGGCAGGCGGTTGCTCGCACCCGCTGAACGGTGGACCGCAAAAACAAGAACAGTGAACACGCATGGTGGAATCGCTACGCGCTCGAAAGATGTATCGTTTCTCGACAACGAGCTCAGGGAAGGTGTTTTTTCGGACCTTCGGCTTCCTGAAGCCTGAGAGACTTTTTTCACGGATCAAGCTCGTTACGAAAAACGATCTAGCACCGCGAAGGGGCTACTGTTGGGACCATGCTTCGTTGCCGAAGGTCCTGAAGGAAGAAACAGTTTCGGTTGAAGCTGTCTGTACGTAATGCCGAAGGGTGTCGCCCATGAAGCTTCGGAGTTACAAACCGACTTAAAGATAGAATGACCTTTTAGTCCATAAGAGTTTGAGTCGATGTTGTAAACTTTTATGAGGGGTATGATTGTAATTGTTCACAGGTTGTGTCCTGTGCCTATAAATACTGAACAGTATTCCTTTACTATTCACGCATTCCTGTAATTGCGAAAGCATCATTCGGAAATTATTGCTTGTCAAGGCGAAGGTATAATCATACCTTAAACATTGTATTAAAAATAAAGGTGCTAATGATATCATTTATATCCAACACATCTATCTTTAATGTTTTGCATTTTACATCGTTTTATGTTATTTTTATCACCTTCGTAATATTATGTTCACACCCTTCGTCCGAAGTTCATTAAACCCTTGAGGAGATAATGCTTCAGCGGACGAAGGGTATTTAATGTTTAACATCATCGTGTTGCCTTGTTCTTGATTCATAGCATTTGAGAACAAGTCCCCAACAACTATACTATCAGAAATAATCATGTGTCTAGGTGTAAGTTAGAGTCTAGATTCATAACATTTACTCTAGCTAATTTTAGCATGGAGTATAGGCTGATTAGTTGGGTAATATTCTGCATTTATTTGGGGTTTTCACAATTTGATTTGTAGCTCACACTGGCTATATTAGGACAGATCCAGCGTCGGGGCTAATATCAGAAATTTGTACAAAATGATTTTTTTGCAGATTTGAGTATCTTAAACCTTTGTGCTATTCTTACTATCCTGTGTGCGGCAACTTCATGATGTGCGAGAGTAAAAATTATGAGAGATTTATTTCTCTTTTTTACTAATTTGGGTTCCGATCTTTATTTTGTTGTTTACATGAACCTACAGGTATGTTCTTATGTGCATCAACTTCTTGCAGCTATGCGAGCCAAAGATTCTACCATGCGTGTATGCCACCACGAGGATCATGTGCCAGCAGATCTAAATATATACAAAAGGTTTAAGTTCCTAATGCTAACTTTGTTTGAGCAATATCCTCCCTATTGACGTAGTGGATGCTATTTGTTTGTCAGATTTGATTTTTGACACACTGGTTTGGTGTATTGCAATGGTTTCAAAAGATGTAGACAACGATGCCACTTGCTTCCTTTCTTGCCACCAGAACTACCACCACTTCTTTAGTTTTTTTGTAATTGCAGACTAGAGCTAAAGTTAGCCATGTAAATCCAGTTCGATTTTTTTCCAAACATCCTGTGCAAAGGTTTAAAAAATACATTGATATGTAAAAAACACTAATGGTTATTGTATACTTTTGTTAGGATTACTAAAAGTGAATGTTTAGATACCTTAAAAGATATATAAGGTTGTACATGTGCTTTGTCAATGATAAAAAAATAAACAATAATAAATATGTAGCGAATACTAATCAACATCTCAAATAAAACACGTTAATCACAAGCGGTAATTAAGGCGTCGAAGCAAAAGAAAGTACAGTGCAAACAACAAAGTTTGGATGTCTTGAAAGAAGCAGACTACACAATTTCGAGTAGCGGCATCCTTAAAGATAGGTGGATACACATATACATAATATGCTCTCTTCCTATGAAGGCAAAAGGTTATTCATCTCCTGTGACTAAGCTCCATCATCGTTGGATCTGTAACAAAGAAATACCAAAACTAAAAAAGTGTCATTCCCACCGATAACAAGTTAAACGCTAAAACAGAATAGACCAAATTTACTAAATTAGCGCATAGTGTAGTTTAACCAATTTGATCACTTTGAGAAAAAACAACACACATTTTTTCATAATTATGCATTCAAAGGGTTGTCTGGTATTAAACTGTCATCACCACTTCTCATCTGATAGCTTCTACACTCCCGAACTATCTTTTTCTTGTTATGAATATTAAAATTACTGGTGTTAAAAGGACCATAAATTCAATGGTCTATGTTTGCTTTATACATTTCGCAGGACATCCATTACCAAGGGATGGAGCTCAAGGACACGCCTGCACTGCTAGAGAAGTTTTTTTTGCAATTGTGAGTACTATTGTCAAATGTTTCTTATTCTGTGAAAAATGGAATTGAACCAACATAGGATTCTTTTGTGGTAACAGGCGAAGGGAAAGTACTAATGTTGAGGACATGTTTCTTGCTCATATCTTCAAAATGGACACTCTGGCCCATGGCCTCCACAACGTTGTCAAGCTGATTGAGGTAATCAAAAAAATATTAAGACCCACAAAACTTTTTCCATGCAAAGGTTTTTAAACTGGAAGTGTTGTTCTGTATTGTTGGGATGGTTCCCTAGATGATCTTTCCTGCAAGCAGTACCAGAGTTTTGATAGTGAGATTGGTGCCTTGATCGAGGTACATCACTTTCAAGTTTGGAGTTTGATTTCTTGATCGCAAAGAATTAGATTCAAATTTGCACTTTATAGAATTATACTGGCAGAAAATAATAGTTCTCTTTTTCATAGCAATTTCCCAGTACATATTGTCCTCTCAAACTGACCAATTTATATGTTCACTGTTCAGTGATTTTGTTGCAAATCTGTACCAGTACTGTGTTATATCTCATGTGTATTTATACGTTATAATGTTATACAATCTCGCACAAGCAGAACTATAGTAAACATCTGCCTGCTGCTGATTTTATTAGCCAGCTTTAAAAACTGGTTTACTAATTTTTTATGCATACTCATGTTACCTTGGTAGATTACTGGGTTAACGAACAACTCATACTTTGATGGAGCACATGAGGTTCGACATTATGTCAGGAAGCATTCGGATCTTGGTCGTATTGTGCTTGAAGTTGCTAAGGTATATAATGAATGTCATGAAGGATTGTTTTCTCTTAATCCCATATTGTGTGAGATACTAAATATGTGTCCTGAAAACAACTTACATCCAGGACTCGCAAATTCCCCGCCAAGCAAACTGCTAGAAAACTTTTCAGAGGTGGACATGATGAAGATGATAGTGCTGATGCCGACACAAATGATGCTGATGTACCTCGGTAACTCCACTTTCTTCCTAGCCCTTTACAGATGATATGACCATCTTCGTTCGGCTATTTTCCTAGCACTGGTCTATACCGCAGATCGATGCATAAACAGCTGCCTTAGAAAAACATAGTTTCGAAGGATAAAACTCAAGATTATCAATGACAACTTAAATAGTCATCATAGCTAATGAACATCTTAGCTACCAAAAAACATGTTTATCCATCTAGAAACCTTTTCCCCTGCTCAGTGCTCGCTGCCCTATGATTACCAGGTTTGAGAATTCTTTTTCCAATAGAATTTGTAGGCTACAATAACCTGGCTCAAAGAATGTGAATTCATTTCCCTCTGTACTAAAGAATCACAAGTAGCTGTCTGTACTCCTAAACATGAATAAGTGCAGTCATTTTGTAGAAATTAAATCACGTGTCATTCTGTGCAGAAGATACTAATAGTACTACCACTATCGTGTTCTACTTCAACAGCAAACTTCAGAAAAGATTAAGAGGTCAACATTTTAAAATGAATGGACCTTTTTATATACTATTTGCAAATGCAGGTATGTAGAAACTCTGAATTGTATGTGCATTAGCTTCCACATGGTTCAGAAAACAATAACTATATTGATCAAATCAGGCATATGTCTCAACTGTACAAGCCAATAATTATCCAATCACTTGCACGCAATGGCATCCTGACGTAATTTAGTTGTAGCTGTTTCAGGAATTCCACATTTAGTGTTCTTATTGGTTCTTCCTTTTCTCTTGTGCACTGTATTTATTCCTAGATTATATTCACAACATATCAAATTGTGGCCACTCACCAAATACAAGTGGCTTTATGCCACAATAAAACTGTCCTCATTTGATGCAGAAAGCCATTTTTGAGTGGAGGAAACCAATGATCCCACACAGCGAAGATGCAGTACAGGTTACTCAACATTTTGCCAATCATTTTATCAGGTTTGTTGTTGTAGGCTTTAACCTCTATTATTATACAATTCAAGTTGGCAGTACTTCATGTTGGTTTAAGCATATGCAAGAAAGGACCTTGCTTTGATGAAACTTGCAAGAGTGGTGAAAGAAAAATGGAGTTCATGCTTACCTAGCTCACCCTTTCGTGTCGTGGAATAGCCAAGCACGCAAGTCTCCAAACAGGCCTCCTACCGATAAAGTGCTGGATAACTTAATTTACAACTACAATCCAACATTTACCAGAAAAAATCGTGAGTCTCTGTATCTTTACCCCCTAACAAATGTACTTACAATCCATTGATCAGCTAGACTAATGCGTGTATTTTTGGTAGGAAATCGTTTGAGGAGGTCTACATCTTCTCCTGAGACTAGATTGAACGCCTGAGTGTCTTCAGGAATCTGCAGTTCTACACTGCGTTACTATTGTAGTGTAACCGTGCATTAGTATTACCCGTCGTACCAGAAGATGTATTTGTATAGATTCCTTGGACTGCCTGTATTGCAGTAACCTTTCCATCGTATGGGTGGCTCTATAGAATGCGTATAAGCAGAAATGATAATGATAATGTAATAGACTGAAAAAATACTTGTATGGAGATTTTCTGAATTTAAAAGTTTCTCCAAATCAGGTGAAGGTCGAATGTTCCTAGACCTGATTCATGAAATCCATTGAATCCAATGTGTTTGGAGTGACGTCTCTGCTATGGCTTGGCTCAAGCATCTTGCGCCCAGAACGTCGTCGTGTTACCTAATCGGCCGAATTACGGATCCCAAGGGTCAAGAAGAAGTGAAGAACACGGCAAGGTAGGAAGTACGGAGGAATGCTTAATTTGGAGAGATCACTCGAGTTTTATATCCATATGACGTAATCGCATTCGCCCTCCACCCTTTTGATTTCAAAAACATGATAACCTGGTAATCCCTACTATTAAGCATTACTATACTATTAAGCGTGGAAGGGATGCGTCCATAGGGGCAAGGACATGCCCCCGTCGCTGTCCTCCTATGATGACCCCTGTGCCCGCTGCTACCGCCATCAAGGCGCGATGTCGATGCTCCCATCCAAGATAGGTTGTTCGCTTCAGATTAAAGCCATCTGTTCAGACTGTTGCAGCTGCAATCCATAGAGACAAAACATTGTACAAGCAGTAGATGCTAGTACCAATTAAAGCCTCTCCCTACGGCAGCGCGGAGCTACGCCGGGCACCGGCCCCGACGCGGCTCTGCCAGCCGCTGCGCCGTCCCTCCGACGGCTCCCACGCGCACCTTCTCGACCACACACCATTGTCGCCAAGGCCTCCACCCCCGTGATCGTGCGCCGCCACTCCACCATTGTCCCCTAGACCTTGCTCCCTTCACGATACTACCTTGCCCTTCTCCTCGAGTGCCTCACAAACGGGTGGCCTCTCGTGCGTCACAGGCCTGAGTTTCTCTTCGACGTCATCCCGGACGGCTCGTGGATGTCGTCCTCTAACTCATAACAGTATAACACACATATATATAAGTTATCGAGGTATTATATGTTCCCATTGCAATGTACGGGCACTGACCTAGTTGAATGTGAAGGTATGAAAACTTGGATGACTTGAATGGAGGTGGTTGGGGGTATTTATAGCCTCCAACCACTTCATAGCCGTTAGCTGACTCTGCTGTCGACGGGCACACCAGACAGTCCGGTGGTGCACTAGATATGACACTGTTCATTGTCTGGTGTGTGCCATGTCAGCAACTGTTGGGGTTTGGAGCTGTTGACTGTTGAAGTCCTTTGTCCTCTTATGACACCGGACAGTCTGGTGGCACACCGGATAATCCAGTGCGTTCTGACTTTGCAGTTCTGACTTCTGCACTGTTCACTGTTCCTCCTGTCAGCGCAGTCGACCGTTGGCGAAGTTGACCGTTGCTCCGTTGGCTCACCGGACAGTCCGGTGGCACACGGGGCAGTCCGGTGAATTTTAGTTGAGTGGCTCTGAGAAAACCTGAGAGCGGCTAGTTTGCGAGGTGCCTCGCCCTGGGCACCGGACAGTGTCCGGTGCGCCACTAGCTACACCAATACTTGTTTTTTCTCCAAACTTTGTAGAGTTCTCTAACTCACTTTCTTTATTGGTTTATGTTGAACTTTATGCACCTAAGATAAATTACAACTAGACAAACTAGTTAGTCCACGTGGTTTGTAATGGACGTCAAACAACAAAATCGATTATAGAAAATATTTAAGCTCATTTCCCTTTCACAGAGCCTGTGCCGTTGTCTGCTATGTGTGTCACAAATAATAAAGCTAGCCGTTGAAGCTACCAATTTGTTCATGTGTGCTCTAAATTCTAAATGGTAAATAATTAAGCTAGCAATTTGTACCTATATGTTCTGAATATTGACCTGACCATTTTTTACTTGTGTTCAAGCGAGCAGTTCAACAACACATTCTGAATAATACCTGTGTTCAAGCGAGCAGTATGTGCGTTTTGAATAATAAACCTAGCACATTTGTGGGAGCGGATGACATGACAGGTAACAAACTCGTGGCAGATTTGTAAACCGGTCAAACAGGTTTGACGCAAACTATTTGGAGCTGTTAGAGTACTACTCCCTCCATTTTTATTTAATTGTCGTTGTATAGTTGAATTTTACACTAACAAATGACAAATAAAAAAGATTAGAGGTAGTACTTTTTATTGGCCTAAATATTTTTAAGGAGATCCCTATATATATATTTTGTTCTGGGAGCTATTTTTTGTATTTGTTTGAGCTCTTAGCCTGGTGATTCATATCAAATCGGCCAGGTATAAAGGTAAATTTGTGGACATAGAAAATGGACGCATATTTATACTACTATATAATCCATATCAGTTTAAAATTTTGTAAAATCCAACCAACCATCTAAATTATCTTATATCTATAGCCTCCACTAAATCTACTAAACAAATTACATCTAGAATTAACACATCATCAAAACCAACGGTTTAGATCACCAGATAACTCTCTTTATTACTCAAATTCAATGAACAATATTATTTAGATCATCAATCATCCTTCTTCCTCTCTCCGTGGCCTCTCCTTTCCCCTCGCGACCCTGCCACCCCCTTCCCTCTTACTTGTGTCGCCGTCTTCTCTCACTCAATCATAGCGTTAGCACGGTCTATAAACTAGTATACTATGGATTAACCTTCGTTTTTTCATACAAATTGTTCCGTAATTTCATACATTCAAAAATAAGTACTACCTCTATCCTCGAATATTAGTCACCCACTAATCTGTTTTTAAACTAAAACACGCGGTCCCACCCGAGGATCAAGCGTATTGGTGAATGGTGCCTTTACTTTTGCTGCCTGGAATTCTCATATCTCTCGCGCTAGACTAGTCAAAATACTTTGGTAACAAATTCCGAAAGTAACTATCCGTCACCTTTCAGGGTCTACGTATACTCTCTAGATTATATAATCCAATTTAAATAAATCAACAAATTATTAAAATGAATTATATGATCTAGATACTTAGATTATGATAATTCATAAGTAAATCATTAGACACTTATTTTAAATTATTGTTTGTGTTAGAATAGGAACTCATGCCCCTAACCAGGGATGGGGAGTAGTATTAGTAGACTTAGTAACTGGGCCAGGCCCATTACAGTGAGGGGTGAGACGGTAATTACATGGGGAATACCCCAAACCCTAGAATCCTAGACGGGTAGTCTAACACCCCCCGCAGTCACAACTCTATCCTGTACAGATGTTGAGACTGGAACGAAAGTCTAAGAATACACTCGACGGTAGTCCCTTGGTGAAGATGTCGGCGAACTGTAGCGTGGTGGGGACGCTGAGAACCCGAACGTCACCGGCAGCGACACGCTCGCGGACGAAGTGCAGGTCGATCTCCACATGCTTTGTGCGCTGATGCTGCACGGGGTTGGTGGAGAGGTAGACCGCGCTGACGTTGTCGCAGTAGACGAGGGTGGCGCGTTGGAGGGGACTGTGGAGCTCGTGGAGGAGCTGGCGCAGCCAGGAGGCCTCTGCCACGCCGTTGGCCACGGCACGGTACTCGGCCTCAGCGCTGGAGCGAGAGACGACGGGCTGACGCTTGGCGGCCCAAGAGACGAGGTTGGCGCCCAGGAACACGACGTAACCGGAGGTGGACCGGCGCGTGTCGGGACAGCCAGCCCAGTCAGCGTCGGTGTAGACCACGAGCTCTGACGTTGGTGATGGTCGGAGAAGGAGGCCGTAGTCGAGGGAGCCGCGGAGGTAGCGCAGAATCCACTTGAGCGCAGTGAGATGGGGCTCCCGCGGAGTGTGCATATGCAGGCACACCTGCTGGACGGCGTATGCGATGTCGGGCCTGGAGAAGGTGAGGTACTGGAGCGCGCCGGTCAGGCTCCGGTAGGACGTCGCGTCGGCGACCGGAGGCCCATCGTCCTCAGAGAGCTTGGCCTGAGTGTCGACAGGCGTGGAGCAGGGCTTGCAGTCAGACATGCCAGCCCGCTCCAGGATGTCGATGGCGTACTGGCGCTGGTGGAGGAAAAGACCCTGGGGCCGGCGCTCGGCGGTGATGCCGAGGAAGTGGTGTAGGGGCCCCAGGTCCTTCATCGCGAACTCCCGCTGAAGGGCGACGATCGTGCGGTGTAGAAGATCGGCGGTGGATGCCGTGAGCACAATGTCGTCGACATAGAGCAGGAGGTAGACGGTGTCGTCGCCGCGCCGGTAGATGAACAGGGACGTGTCCGACTTGGCCTCGACGAAGCCGATGGAAGCCAGGTAGGAGGCGAAGCGACTGTACCATGCCCGTGGCGCCTGCTTGAGGCCGTACAGGGACCGGTTCAGCCGGCAGACCAGATCCGGACGGTCAGCGTCGACGAAGCCGGTGGGCTGGCTGCAGTAGACAGTCTCCGTCAGAGTACCATGCAGGAAGGCATTCTTGACATCGAGCTGATGGATCGCCCAGTCGCGGGAGAGGGCGAGGGAGAGGACGGCGCGAACAGTGGCGAACTTGACGACGGGGCTGAAGGTCTCGTCGTAGTCCACTCCGGGGCGCTGGGTGAAACCCCGAAGGACCCAACAGGCCTTGTAGCGGTCGAGGGAGCCATCCGAGGTCAGCTTGTGGCGAAATAGCCACTTGCCGGTGACCACGTTGGTGCCTGGTGGACACGGCACCAGGTCCCAGGTGTGGTTGGCCAAGAGGGCCGCGTACTCCTCCTCCATAGCACGACGCCAATGTGGGTCGGCGAGGGCAGTGCGAACGGAGGAGGGCACCGGGGAAGCGCCGGGTGGAGTGCTGGACGTATCAGCTGCCAGGATCAGCCGGTCGACGGGGCGGAGAACGCCAGCAGCGCGCCGAGTCACCATCGGGTGGACATGCCCGGGGTCGCGATGGATGGCGACCGGGTGGTATACGGCCGGCTCGGAGTGAGCCGCCAGAACGTCGGGAGCGGCTGGTGGGGCCGGCTCACGGCGGTGATAGACGACGGCGGGGTCGGCGAATCGGGCCGCGCTCGTCGACGGGCCCGAGTCGGGGGGCGCCGAGGTAGTGGCGTGGCCGCGGCGATGGTAGACGAGGGCTGGGTTGGCGAATCGAGCCGGAGTCGACGGGGCCGCGCGTGGCGCAGGCGGGGTCGACGGGGCCGCGCGTGGTGCAGGCGGGGTTGACGGGGCCGCGCGTGGCGCAGGCGGGGTCGACGGGGCCGCGCGTGGCGCAGGCAGGACCGACGGGGCCGCGCGAGGCGCAGGCGGGGTCGACGGGGCCGCGCGTGGCGCAGGCAGGAGCGACGGGGCCGCGCGTGGCGCAGGCGGGGTCGAAGGGGCCGCGCGTGGCGCAGGCAGGACCGACGGGGCCGCGCGAGGAGCAGGTAACGGCGCAAGACGGGGAGCCGAAGGTGGGGGAGGAATCGGGTCGGACTCGAGGAGGGAGTCAAGATCGGTGGGTGGGGTGGAGCCAGCAAGGGGAAACACATCTTCGTCAAAGATGACATGACGAGAGATGATGATGCGGTGGAAGGTGAGGTCCAGACACCGGTACCCCTTGTGGTCAGGGGAGTAGCCAAGGAAGAGGCAGCGAGTGGAGCGAGGAGAAAGCTTGTGAGGGGCGGTAGCGGAAGTGTTAGGGTAGCAGGCACAGCCGAACACGCGCAGGTGGTCGTAGGAAGGGGATGTGCCGTACAGGGCGAAGTGAGGTGTAGGGTGGCTCACCGCCTTCGAGGGAAGACGGTTGAGGAGATGCGTGGCGGTATGAAGGGCCTCGGCCCAGTAGGTGGCAGGGAGAGACGCCTGAAAGAGAAGGCAGCGGATCATGTTGGTGGTGGTGCGAATCATGCGCTCGGCCCGGCCGTTCTGAGCAGAGGTGTAGGGACACGAGAGACGCAACTGGACGCCGTGAGTGAGGAAGAAGGAGCGGGAGGCGTTGTTGTCGAACTCGCGGCCATTGTCGCACTGCAGGGCACGGACCGGGCGCCGGAACTGGGTGGATACCCAGGCGAAGAAGTGAGTAAGGGTGGTGAACGTATCGGACTTCAGCCGAAGGGGGAAAGTCCAAAGGAAATGGGAGTAGTCATCCAGAATGACCAGGTAGTATTTGTAGCCGGAGAGACTAAGGACAGGAGATGTCCAGAGATCACAGTGGACAAGATCAAAGGCCTGAACAGCCCTGGATGTGGAAGTGGAAAAGGGAAGACGGGAGTGACGGCCGAGCTGACAAGCATGACAGAGGCGCTCAGAAGAGCCCCGAGTATATGATATGTCGGAGTGGCCGGAAAGCTGGGACATGACGTCAGGTCCAGGGTGCCCGAGGCGACGGTGCCAAATGGCGGAGGAGGTGGTGGTGGTAGCAAGAGCATGTGATGTGGTGGTAGTATGAAGTACAGGAGAAGAGGCTCCTCTGGTGTGGGGAGTGGAGGGCAAGTGAAGAGAATAGAGGGGGCCGGAGCTGTTACAGCGAGCGAGCACAGCATGTGTGGGAAGGTGGCGTATGGTGAGGCCCCAGGGGTCGAACTCCATAGAGCACTGGTTGTCACTAGTGAAGCGACGAACCGAGAGGAGGGGATGAGTTAGTCCGGGAGCAACAAGGACGTCGTTAAGGCAGAATGGTCCTGGAAGAGCCGATGTACCTACTGAGGTGACCGGGAGGGTGGAACCGTTGCCGACGACGATGGAGGTAGGATGTGAGGGGTGGGGAGGATGGGAGTGGAGTAACGAAGTAGTGGTGGGGGTAGTGTGGAAGGAGGCCCCGGAGTCAACCACCCAATCGGTGGTAGTCTGGGGAGGCGGAAGTGGTGGAGGTACGGTGTGAGCGGAGAGGGCCAAAGAAGGTGCCCCGACAGAGGCACTAGGAAGGGAGGGAGATGACACGGGCTCAACCGCTAGGGAGGCGATCGCAGCACGTGGGAAGACAAGCGGTCCAGGCACGTGACGGCCCGTCTGAGGGTGGACCTCGACGCAGTCCCGAAGAATAGGGTTCCAGACTGGATCGAAGGACACGAACATGCCCCGGATGAGCTGGCCGTCGTGGAGGAGGACACGCACAGTCACGAGAGCGGCGGGCGAGGTAAAGCTCATGGCGACTGGTGCAGGCCGACGCAGGGAGGCGCGGACTGGACAGCCGGGCGCGGAACAGCAGGGGCGCGGGTCCTCCGAGCGGGTGCACCAGGTCGGATGAAGCAGGGAGGAGAAGGCTGCCGAGCAGCGGGGACGCCAGCAGGAGCGGTGAGGGCCGGGCGGCTGCGGCTGCAGCACGGCCGTGGTCGCGGGCACTGGCACGGCTGCGCGGTGCTTGAGGACGCCCGGCGCCGGTCGGCTAGGTCGCGCCCTGGCGGCTGGAGGAAGGAGCGCGGCCGGCGGCGGGAGGAGCGCAGATCCTGAGTCGGGAGGCGAGGCGGTCGCCTGGCGCGGGCGGACTGGCGCGGGATGGCCGCGGGCTGAGCCGCTGAGGGGCAGCCGGAGTGCCGGCGGCCGGCCAGCCGGGACCGGGCAGTAGCTGCAGGCGCGCGCGACCTCGCCGGTTGCGACGTGCGGCTGGAAGAGGCCGGGGCTCCACGCGCGCGGGTCCCGGGGTGGTGTCGCCGGCCAGCCGGGCGGGCGGCTGACGGGGCGGATCCGCTCGGCTGCGTATGGCGCGGGCGAGGCAGCTCCGCTGGCGCACCTCGGCGACGCGTCGGGACGAAGCAGAGGGAGGGCGGCGCGTCGGGACGAAGCAGGGAGTACCCGAGCGGCGGCGGCCTGGCGCGGGCGCGGCAGGGTCCTGCGGCCTGGCGCGGCCGCGGCTGGCACCTGGCGGCCTGGGCGCGGTCGAGGACGCGGCCGGAGAGAGGGAGCAGGGGGCCGGCGGCGGCTGCGCAGGGGCAGGCGCGCGAAGAACCGGCGGCGCAGCAGAGAGGGAGGGAGAGGAGAGGTCGGCGCAGGGAGCTCCGGCGGCTGGGGAAGAAGGCCCTGGCGGCGGCGGGGCTGGGGGCCGGCGGCGGCAGGGAGAAGCCCCTGGCGGCTGGGCAGGGAGAGGACCTAAACCTAAACCAAAGCTGATACCATGTTAGAATAGGAACCCATGCCCCTAACCAGGGATGGGGAGTAGTATTAGTAGACTTAGTAACTGGGCCAGGCCCATTACAGTGAGGGGTGAGACGGTAATTACATGGGGAATACCCCAAACCCTAGAATCCTAGACGGGTAGTCTAACAGTTTGGCTTTTAATCCAGTAAACAAAACAACAACTAATATACAATCAGAGCAAGCGTGCAAGCGAGTCCC
Source organism: Zea luxurians (assembly GCA_029449295.1). Taxonomy (NCBI): domain Eukaryota; kingdom Viridiplantae; phylum Streptophyta; class Magnoliopsida; order Poales; family Poaceae; genus Zea; species Zea luxurians. The sequence continues at coordinate 176,683,409 of JAOPSE010000004.1, read as the reverse complement.
TTGATTCGTTAGATTATGTTCTAATAGACATTATCGTGATTTGTTAAGAGGTTTTCTATAAATCTACATAAGCTGGTGGTAGAAGGGTTTACGTATTAAACGTGATATATGGTTGGATCATACTCTAACGAATCAGAAACCTCGCTTGCATATAAAACCTGATTGTATATTAGTTGTCGCCAGTAAATAAACATCTCTAATAGAATTATGTAAATTGGATAATATAATCTATATAAATAAGGGTTTGTTTGGATACTTGTGGTAAACAATTTGCTGGCTAATTTTAGCACTTTAATCTCCAAACATGCTGACTAACTGTTAGCCGGAGGGCTAACAAACTGTTTTCTCGTTAGCAATTTGACCTTGCTAATATGTGCTAATAGATTGTATAAAGAAGAAAAGACATCTATTAGCCAAGTCTCCAAACATACACTGACTAATTTTTGCTAGCTATTAGCCGACTAATTATTAGCCACTGGCAAATAATAAGCCATGAGTATTAAACAAGACCTAAATTTTATTATATAAAACAAATAGGTTCCTAGATTCTAAGATCTTAAAGTTACTATTGGCTATTATGATTCTCTGGTTTAGCGTGTAAGTTTAATGAATAAAATTTTAGATCATTTTAATTTAGTTACCTGATATAAAACTAGACAAGGCTCTAGATTTTCTATTTAGAACTTCAAGAGCTAAATGATGAGCCTCTCCAACAAGAAGTCTTATATTTGAGTCATCAAAATTAAAGTAGGACCTCATTTAAAATGTTTAATACCATAAAAACATTTGCAGCTTCAATAGTTGAGCCCTATATCATATTATTAGGAAATAGATCATGTTATTAGGAAATACATTGTTAGGAATAGTGTACGGAACGAGGATAGGCTCCGGTATATAGAGTATTATTTAGGACCTGGGAGACTGAGCACTATAATCATTTGATGATTTTTTTATAAAATAGGACCTCTGTTAGAGCATATTTTTGCTTTTTGCCATTAAAGTCCTATATTTCAAAATTAGACCCTAGGGCTCCTGTTGTTGATCTCTAAAATTTAGTAAACTTTAAGACTAGAATATAAAAAACGGGGCCTCAAGTCACACACCCTCTAAAATCTCTACTACTATTAAGGCTGTAAGAGTAGTTGGCCATTCCCGTGTTCTGCCACCATTCCTGTTCTGCCATTCCCGTTCTGCCACCATTCCCATTCCCATGTCTGTCATTCCCATTTTTTATTCTGTCTTTCTCGTTCCCTCCTCCCGCAAAGCTCATTCCTATTCCCATTCCCCCGTACAGCCCACATCTAGCTAAAATTAAAAAAACACATGTCCTAAAGGGATTTAAACCCGTGACCTCTCAAGCAAAGGCTAAGAGTAGCTACCGCTACACCACATATGTGTTTATGTCTACATTTATGACAGGAAACACATCTACTACATCTCTCACCAAGCTCACTTGCTACCCTTGCACAATGCGTAGTAGTAGATAAGTATCACCGAGATTCTTGAATTAGATTTTTGAATGGAGGTAATATTATTTAAAGAAGAGCTTTGCTGCAATTTCTTTTGTTTGAATAATGTATTATACTTAAATTCTCTTTTTTACATGCATGACATTTTTCTTCGTAATATTTTTTTCCATAGATCAGACTTGTGAGTCATTTTCATAAACCAACGCCAAGCATGAATCCATGTTTCTTACTTGAAACCCTGAACAAACACCATGAGCAGGAGGAACTCACGTTGGCATCGCTCATCGATGACGAGAAGAAGCTTGGCGACTATCAGTTCGACCTCTAGAAGCAGTCCTACGTGGTCGCATACGCCGCTGTGTGCGACAAGCTCCCGCGAAGCCACCACTTGGACGCGGTCCAGAGCAACTGCACCGCGCTGTCCATCGTTAAGCAGGGGGCCTCATGGTTGTCGCCAACATCGACGACTTTTGGGTTGTTCTGGACACCGCATCCGACGACGACGCCATCACGTCGTCTAGCTCGTCGTCCACCTGAAGCCCAACCTACCACGTAAGTCGCTACTGACCCGACATGAATTCTTGTGCGCTGGGACGATGGACGTTGCTGACGTTGTGTGAGTGTCCTTGAACATGATGTATGTAGTGGAGTAGCGCATCTGATGGTGCAACGGCCAGGGGTACTACCTCGCTGATGAGCCCGAGGTGCACTTCGTTTGACAGCCCAACCAAGAGTCATCGGTACTCGTCATGTCGCGCGCGTTCGACGACTACTATATCGAGGATTGTGGCGTCATCTTAGCGTCGGAGGTGACGCAGAGGAGGATCGACAACAGTGACCAGTTCGTCATCCTCGCCACCGTCAGGGTAGCTTTTGTGCCGACCTATCTTTAATTCTCTTCGCTAACACACACTTACCTTTTTGTTTAAGCAAGAGCGTATGGTGGTGCGTGTCTGATGACTAACGATGTACGAGGAAATTTCTTCCAGCATGTGTGGAACGTGCTCTCCAATGATGAGACCATATAAATCGTGGCATATATCGAAGTCTGCATGATACTGATGGTTGCAATGTAGTGGTGAAACAACTAGATTAAAATAACAAAATTTATGTATGACTAAGATCACAAATTGATTATGAGACATTTTCTCATAACAATATAACACACATTTTGTATATATGTTATTGTAGTATACTGGTATTATATATTACCGTTGCAACGCACGGACACTCAGCTAGTGACTACTTAAAAAACAAAGGAAAACAAGGAGGTTCCGATCTCTCTCCTACACATGCACGTCCACAATTCTACTTTCTCTCTGTAGTCTCACCAACCAAACCCAAACCAAAAACACTAAAAATAAAGAATTTAGTCAAGAGCAAACAAACCCTCAAGCCCCCTAGAACCTTATCATTCTGTTTTATAAGCCCATCCCCACTGGCATGAGTTGAGTAACTAGTCTCTCCGATTCTATACACCTCAAATCCAAAGCAAATGGGGCCCATCTTAGGTATAAGAACAATAGGTTTCAAAAATGACAAAAATGGTGAGAGAAGCAGTGGAAAAGGATCCACAAGAAAATATATATTTAAAAATCCACCAAAAATCTCCCAATTTTCTCCTCCTCCTATATTAAACTCCCCAACCTCCTCCAGTCGTCCCCGTCCCTCCACTCCTCCCGTCGAGCACTTGGCACTGCCAATGGCGGCAGCCGCCCACACCCCTTCGATGCGCGCAAGCCGCCTCCTTTCCTCCTGAGATCGACGCACCTCCTCCTATCGTACTCCATTCCCGCTCCAAGTTCGTTTCTTCGGCACCGAGCCATCGCACGGCCGCCCCCGCATCTCGTCCTGCTCTCAGGTCCTTGGCCTCCGCCGTTATTCGACAGGGGCGCGCCCCGGTGCCCACTCCGCGAAATCCGAGTCCCTCGCGCAGCTCCGTAGGGTGGGAGAGATCCATCAGGCAGTGAGCGGTAGGAGGCGCCCGCACAACTGAGGGGACGGGCAATGGCGGCCGTGGCAGGCCCACTCTGCACGTGGCTCGTCGCCGCGTGCTTGTCTGCGGCTTGCGACGCAGAAGAGTACAAGCAGAAGCATTGCTGCCCCGGCGGAAGCGGCGCTGGGGGCGGCATCATGCTCGGCCAGCGCCGCCGCCTCGGCGCGCGGCGTCGCGGCTTGGCGCGCTCTGGTGAGACGAGATACGCTCAACATTTGGTTGTCTCATGTCCTTTGTTCGCTTTGTTGGATCCTTGCATGCCCATACGTGCGAATCCTAGTGTAGTTTCCCAGCATCGGTAGTATCGCCCGGGGTGAATGTGCCATTTTTTATCCTGTTTTCGGCCGTAATATTCTGCGTCTGCGATGCGTAATGCGTCTGCAGGAGGAGGACTATTCCCTGGATTGTGCTGAGGATCTTTTGTAGTGACTAGTAGTAGTTTTCGTGGGTTTTAGGTTCACCTGCTTCTGCTTGGGATGCATTCGCTTGTGTCTGCTGCTGAACTGGTGTCTTCCACATCATTTTCTTTCATTCAGTTTAACTTGAGAATCTAGATAGAATGGTTTTTTTTTTCTCATTCCTAAAATAAAATATTGAGGGTGGTTTTGGAAGACTCCAAAACGCTCAAAACAAATCAAGAGTTTGAGGTCACATTTGTCATGGCCCATCCTGCATCAAGCAAACAATTTATTTAGTTTTGTCAGTGTGCATGTTTGTTCACCCTCTTCTGGCTGCATTTTGTTTATCACTCAACCTGACAAAGGTCCCAACAAATTGGTTGTGGTTTGCAGGAATGGCTATGGCTGTTGCCTTACAAGCTGAAAGAAGTGTCATTGAAAAGAAGAAACCCGATATCAAACAAAGGAGGGTGGTTGTCACAGGCATGGGTGTAGTGACACCATTGGGCCATGATCCTGACGTCTTTTACAACAATCTTCTTGATGGTGTTAGCGGAATAAGTGAGATAGAGAGGTTTGACTGTTCCAACTTCCCCACGGTAATATAAAGTCTTTCCGGGAGTGGTGTTTGGGCTGGTTTTGCAATCTGGTCAAATGTTACCATGTAGTGACTGATATTTGCACTTTAATACAGAGAATTGCAGGAGAGATAAAATCCTTTTCCACTGATGGTTGGGTTGTACCTAAACTTGCAAAGCGGATGGACAAGTTTATGCTATATCTGATAACTGCTGGAAAGAAAGCATTAGAAAATGGTGGACTCACTGAAGAACTGAGGAACGAGTTGGACAAAACCAGGTGCGGGGTCCTCATTGGTTCTGCAATGGGCGGCATGAAGGTCTGTATTCTCAGAGTATACTAATACTTAGCCGTATATCTCGATGATTTCCAACAATCCATGGAACATGTTTCCCGTGTCCTGATACAAGTTATGATGGACTGTCAAGCAGGTTTTTAATGATGCAATTGAAGCACTGAGGGTCTCTTACAAGAAAATGAACCCATTTTGTGTTCCTTTTGCAACTACCAATATGGGCTCTGCAATCCTTGCAATGGATCTCGTATGACATGATCCGATTCTTTTTTTATATAATTTTCTGTTTGGATAACAGTGATTACCACAGCTCAATACTTTCTGTGACTTACAGGGATGGATGGGACCAAATTATTCTATTTCCACAGCTTGTGCTACCAGTAACTTCTGTATCCTTAACGCAGCAAACCACATCAGAAGAGGCGAAGCTGTAAGTAACTTCAACCTTCCATATTCTCTTTGAAAAGTAAAGTTTCATTTGCGACCCTTATTTATAATCTTTCAGGACGTTATGCTCTGCGGTGGTTCTGATGCACCTCTTATCCCAATCGGTTTGTGGCCCCAATTCCTCTCTTCTGCCTCCAGTTTTCCACAGTTTGTCTTGGTCTTTGCATTTTCAAGTGTTTTGACCATGACATGCAGGATTGGGAGGTTTTGTGGCCTGCAGAGCACTTTCACAGAGGAACAGTGACCCAACAAAAGCTTCTCGACCTTGGGACATGGTTAGTATCTTTTATTGTGCAACCCCTGTTATGACAACATTTTGTTAGATAAGTAATTAACATAATCTAGTACAAGCACATCAGCGCCTTGTTGGTTTAATTAACTTACCAGCTTGGTCCATTTGTTGTGCTAGAGTGAGATATTTGATTTTTATCTTTTATGTTACAGGGCCGTGATGGTTTTGTTATGGGGGAAGGGGCTGGTGTCCTCGTATTGGAAGAACTTGAGCACGCCAAGGTTTTAAACATGCAATTTCAGTTGCCCCTCTTTATAGATCTTTCAGCTGCTCGTGTCCAGTTCAATGGCTTATGATTATGTTTAAACATTACTGCCTCCTGATATCTGTGCACCTTCTCCAGGAAAGAGGTGCAACAATATATGCTGAATTTCTTGGTGGAAGCTTCACATGTGATGCTTACCATATGACTGAGCCACATCCTGAAGGTGAAGTGTATATCTTTACTCTGCCATGCCCTTTCCTGTTCTTTTCCTACCTAAATCTAATGAGACCTTCTGATGTAGCCTTTTTCACTAATTAAATATCAGGAAGAGGGATTACTCTCTGCATAGAAAAGGCACTAGCTGATGCAGGGGTAGCAAGGGAAGAAATCAACTACGTGAATGCCCATGCAACTTCTACACAAGCAGGTGACCTGAAGGAGTATGAGGCTATCGTGCGCTGTTTTCGCCAGAACCCTCAAGTATGCCACGTGATGCAAGCAATTGTACAGCAAATTTATATTGAAAAGTGAAAACCATCATATTGTGAACCATCTAAATCCCTTTTTTCTGTTACGAAGCTGAGAGTGAACTCGACCAAATCAATGACTGGGCATCTTATAGGAGCAGCTGGTGGAATAGAAGCAGTTGCTTCTATACAAGTAAGGAATTCTTAGTACCCTTACAGGGAACATATTTACTTGGAATTATTCTATTAATATTACAAAATTTACTTCATTGAATATGAACTATGCATTTATGGCATTGAATTCTGTATGTTCATTGTATCTTTCTGCATGTTCATTATAGTGAATTTCCAGTGCAATTAGTAATTTATTGGAAGACATGGACTCTGTAACTGAAAAATTCAGCACATAACCTATTACTTTTATTTTGAAAAATAACCACATCACACAGTATTACCCTTCAACGTCTCACTGAAATATTTGTTGAACATATTGGCACTGAAGCTAAGTTATTCTAAAATGAAATTTAGCTACATCTGACATTTTTCTAGATTATATTGTGGTCGTCTGGCTGAAATTATTTACGGATACATATATCTTTTACTTTCATTCATTTATTCATCTTCAAGCAGCAGATTTTGCATCGCGCAGTTTACTGGAAGATTAATTATCACTTTTCGTTTGGACATAACTCTAATTATCCTTGCAAAGGAAAAACTCCAATTATCCTAGACAACTGTAGTCAATATGATATTGCAGACAGTTATCCTTTTGCAATGAACATTGGCATTTGGGTTTCATTTTCATGCAGCCATGAACTATCTCATTCTTTGTTACATTTACCACAACTCTCACTGTTTTGGGCGTTTTGGCTTCAGTCAGCATGAATTGAAATCATACCAGAGCATGTGTTTTGCTATCTGTTTCAATGTGAAACCGGCTCCTCATGGGAATATTCTTCTTTGTTCATTGCAGGCTATAAGAACTGGTTGGGTCCATCCAAATTTGAATTTAGAAAATCCTGAGGACACTGTGGTAAGCTCCTTGGCTTGTGTAGTCTGTGTGGCGAGTATTCTCGTGGTGTTTTGCCCCGCAAGGAGTTGTAAGAGTCGTCTAGACTCCTTTTTCTTTCTTCTTAATATAATGATGCGTAGTTCTCCTGTGTGTTCGGGAAAAAAAAATCTTCTTTCTACTTCTACTAAATAAGCTAGATATGAATGAAAGAGCAAAATCTATATGTTGAATGGTGTTTTAAATTTTTAATGTTGGTCTTGATGCAGGATGTGGGCATCTTGGTAGGATCACAGAAGGAGAGATGTGAGGTGAAGGTGGCGTTATCCAACTCATTCGGCTTCGGTGGGCACAACTCATCAATTCTCTTTGCCCCCTTTAAGTGAACATGACCGACGAACTGCCATCTTCCTCATCGTCCAAATAGATTCATATATCTGGATCTCCACATAGAAGACAAGTGGACTCTGCAACTTCCTCGGTGCCATAGATATTACAGGGAGGTCCAAACTGAGCGTATCTGAGCGAACAAAACATCAGCCCCCCTACATGTTTCATCTATATCACGAAGTTGCAGATATGTGGTAACTATCAAAAGGATTTACCGTACCTGGGCCAGTGTTTTCGCCTTCACCATACCTGCCCATTGTCAGTACTATTTCCTAGATTTGGAGTAGTCCCGTAGCTAATCCTCTTCCCTGCGGAGGTGATGGGATTTTATGTTGTATTGATGTTGTCAACAATGTCGTTCTTAGCCATGAATTGCTGGTTCCACTGTAAGCACCGCTGGATGTTTATCGCTTTGGCTGTTTTTCTGCTGTTCATAACTGAGTTAAAGATTTGTAAATGGCGACGCTGTTCGGCCTTTGATCATCTGTGAAACTTGAGCGGAGGGAGCAACAAGTATGGCCTAGCCTAGCAGTACGCTAGTGCCTTTGAAGAAGGCAGGCTAGCTGCTGCTCCTCAAAGTTTAGCACCTAGCCGACCATAGTCTCTTTCTCTTTTACAGTCTTCTCTAAAAAATCACTTTTCTATATCTTATTCCTCTCCAACAGCATTCTCTATATTTTCTTCTCTATATGTTAAATATCCATATTAAAGACATACTTTGTTCTATTTTTTACATATTAAAGACATACTTTGTTCTATTTTTTTACATACGTACATATTTTAATTTTGCTTAATATATCATTTAAAATAAAAATAAATAGTGGAGAGGGGAGAGTCTCTATATATAGAGAGGATGGATGAGCCTCTTATTTTTATAAGACACTTTAGAGGAGATCGCTAGATGAAATATATGTAGAGGATAGTTTACATTAGTGGAGTCAGTCTTAGGTTGACACTATTATATAGTGTGGTAATGTTTGACACGTGAAGAGAACACTTATCACATTCAGTCTTGTCAGACACTATCGTAGAAGGTCAGTAACCGTGACCTCATACTTGCTCTTGTATTATTTACTCTCATACCGTAAACCTAAGCAAGTTATCCTAACTAGTCAAATAAGTTGTTATCTCATCTACCTCAACGACAATTTCAACGGAGGAAAGTAATACCTCAGAAGTAGAGTTATCGTCGTTGTCCTCGCCGTCAAACACTACCGCAAGGGCGAGATCGACGGCGGCATGTTCATCGTTGAATAGAGAGGGGGGGGGGGTCGGGAATAACATGTGGGTCCCGCATGTTAGAGATAGAAAGAGAGCGGGGATGCGGCGGACCGGTTAACCCCGCTTGTTAACGAGCGCGGGCACGAGGAGGCGGGGCACGGGTGCGCACGGCATGGGCCAAATGTCGGTTGGGCCACCCGTGGCCCTATTTTCTCTTTTTCCATTTTCAGAATTAGATTTTAAGTTTGATTTTCAATTCAAATTAAATGAAGTTAAAAAATTTCAGAAAATCATAAATAAATAGAGAAACACTTAGCAAAGTTTAGGCTCATTTCATGGTGGGAATTTTTATACAAAAATAATTTTATCTATTCATTATTTAGGAAAAATATGTAAACTTATGTTTGAAAGGAAAAGAATTCAAATTCATTTCAAAACTTGTGACACGTGTTTGTGTATTCATAGTGGTTTTGTGCTATAAAAAATAGGGTGTTCCACTAAAACCTTTCGGGAGACATTCAAAGATGTACTTAGTACACATGCAATTCTTTTTCCCTCAAACAATATTGTATAGAGATGGGTGATCAATTTTGAGGGTCTGTTTGGCAATATTGTTTCTTAAAATTATGGTTTTATAATACTATACTTTGCGATTGTCATGACAATATAATACTTTAGTTTTGACCAGCTCTAAAAATACTATGATACCTAGAATACCATGGCTTTAAAAACATAGTTTTTAGGATTACAACCAAACACTTTATAATATAAAATACTATGGTATTACTAAAAACCATGGTATTGCCTAAAAAACTGTGAAAATACTTTATTTCCAAACGGGGTCTGAGGCATTTGTCGCAGATCTATGCGTCTTCCAAAATCAAACTTTAATGACACTATATATTTAGAAAAATCCTCTTGCCAAGAATTGGCCTTTGACTTTCATAAGTCTGGACCAAAAATAAGAATCTCAATGATAAGGTTTTATATGAGGGTCCATTTAGATCTATTCATTTAGGAAGAATTAGAATTTATTTAATAAAGTAGTCTATTTTATTTGGAATTTAACATTCCATCACTTTCCAAGCTCAGATATAAGCCTATCTGAAAGGGAAATATGCTCTTGGGCCATTTCTAAGTATTTTGGTGATTGAGTGCCAACACAAGTGCTTAAGTGTCAATCTATGCCAATTGATGGACAAAGTGCAAATCAAGAGTAAAGGTATGTTTCTAAGACTTAGTACATTGTTTTAGAGACTAATGTATTGTGTCTAAGTGCTAGAAACAGGAAAAGACCAATTTGGATAAGACTTGGCTATGCAGCCAAGACTCTGCGCAGTCTGGGTGCACCAGACTGTCCGGTGGTGCACCGGACAGTGTCCGGTGTGCCAGGCTGGCGACTGTCAACTGGCTGCTCTCGGGAAGCGATTAACAGCGTACGACTATAAATCACCGGATTGTCCGGTGGTGCACCGGACTGTCCGGTGAGTCATTCACAGGCGAAGTCGTCGCTCTCGAGAAGCGATTAACGGCGTACGGCTATAATTCACCGGACTGTCCGGTGAGGCACCAGACTGTCCAGTGAGCCAACGGTCAGCCAGGCCAACGGTGGGCCGAGGATTCCGCGCGTGACGCGTGGCCGAGCCAACGGTCACAAGGGGGCACTAGACTGTCCGGTGTGCACCGGACAGTGTCCGGTGCGCCAACGGCTCTGGATCTTCAACGGTCGATTGCGCCACAAAAGGAAAGAAATCCGCACCGGGCAGTGTCCGGTGGTGCACTGGACTGTCCGGTGCGCCAGTCGACTGAAGGTAAGAATTGCCTTCCTGGAATGCTCTCAACGACTTCTAGCTGCCTTGGGGCTATAAAAGGGACCCCTAGGCGCATGGAGGAGTATACCAAGCATTCTCTAAGCATTCCTAAGCACCAAGACTTCAATTCCGCGCATTCGATTCTTTGTGATAGCGATTAGAGCTCCATTTGAGTAGAGAACTCTTTGAGTTGTGTTGAGAGCTCGATTTGTGACTTGTGTGCGTGTGTTGCTCTGATTTTGTGTCTTGTGTGCGTTGCTCATCCCATCCTTACTTCTGTGCTTCTTTGTGAACATCAAATTGTAAGGGCGAGAGGCTCCAAGTTGTGGAGATTCCTCGCAAGCGGGATATAGTAAACAAAGCAAAACACCGTGGTATTCAAGTGGGTCTTTGGACCGCTTGAGAGGGGTTGAGTGCAACCCTCATCCGTTGGGACGCCACAACGTGGAGTAGGCAAGTATTGGACTTGGCCGAACCACGGGATAAACCACTGTGCCATCTCTGTGTTGATCTCTTTGTGGTTATTGTGTTTTGCAAGAACTCCTCTCTAGCCACTTGGCTTTATTGTGCTAACATCTAATCAAGTTTTGTGGCATTAAGTTTCAAGTTTTACAGGATCACCTATTCACCCCCCTCCCTCTAGGTGCTCTCAATTGGTATCGGAGCCGTTCTCTTCAAGAAAGGGACTAATTGCCCGAAGAGATGGATCCTAAGGGCAAGGGGATGGTGGTCAATGATAAGGAGAAGGAGTCCTTCATCAATGATCCAAAGGATGACAAGCCTACTGACTCGGGGTCGGGCCACAAAAGAAAAGATGGGAAGAAGAAGAAAACGAGGCGCATCAAGGAGATCATCTACTACGACGAAAGCGACGAGTCCTCTTCTTCCCAAAAGGACAACGACGACAACGACTACAAGAAAAAGAAAACGGTCAATTTGAACTTTTCTTTTGATTACTCTCGGATTCCGCAAAGTACCAATGCTCATTTACTCTCCATTCCACTTGGTAAACCTTCTCACTTTGATGGAGAGGACTACGAATTTTGGAGTCACAAAATGCGTAGTCACTTGTTCTCTCTCCATCCAAGCATATGGGAGATAGTAGAGAGTGGAATGAAATTTGATAGTACTGATAGTCCCATGTTCATTAATGAGCAAATTCACAAAAATGCACAAGCTACTACTGTTCTTCTAGCTTCATTGTGCAGGGACGAATATCATAAGGTGAGCGGCTTGGATAACGCCAAGCAGATTTGGGACACCCTCAAGATCTCACATGAGGGGAACGACGTCACCATGCTCACCAAGATGAAGTTGGTGGAGGGCGAACTCGGGAGATTCGCAATGATCAGGGGCGAGGAGCCAACCCAAACGTACAACCGGCTCAAGACCCTCGTCAACAAAATAAGGAGCTATGGAAGCACGCGATGGATGGACCACGACGTCGTCCGCCTAATGCTAAGGTCTTTTACTGTCCTTGATCCACATCTTGTGAACAATATTCGTGAGAATCCTAGGTACACCAAGATGACGCCCGAGGAGATACTTGGAAAGTTTGTAAGCGGGCGGATGATGATCAAGGAGGCAAGATACGTTGACGATGCGTTGAACGGCCCTATCCACGAGCCTCAAACCGTTGCTCTCAAAGCAACGAGGAGCAAGGAAGTACTACCTAGCAAAGTGGCACAAGTTGAGGCGGCAGGACTCAATGAGGAAGAGATGGCCCTCATCATCAAGCGTTTCAAGACGGCGCTAAGGGGTCGCAAGGAGCATCCCAACAAGACTAAGACGAAGGGGAAGCGCTCATGCTTCAAATGTGGTAAGATTGGTCATTTTATCGCTAATTGTCCCGATAATGATAGTGACCAGGAACAAGGAAACAAGAGGGAAAAGAAAAAGGCGTACAAGAAGGCTAAGGGCGAGGCACACCTTGGCAAGGAGTAGGACTCGGATTGTTCGTCGTCCGACTCCGACAACGAAGGACTCGCCGCCACCGCCTTCAACAAGTCATCCCTCTTCCTCAACGAGCATCACACTTGCCTCATGGCAAGGGAAAAGAAGGTAAGCACTCGTAATACTAGTACTTACGCTTCCTCAAGTGATGAAGAATCTAGCGATGATGAAGTAGACTATTCATGTTTATTCAAGGGCCTAGATAGAACTAAGGTTGATAAGATTAATGAATTAATTGATGCCTTGAATGATAAGAATAGGTTATTAGAAAAGCAAGAGGATCTTTTGTATGAAGAACATGATAAGTTTGTAGAGGCACAAAAATCCCTTGCTTTAGAAATTAAAAGGAATGAAATGCTCTCTTGTGAATTGTCTACATGCCATGACTCTATTTCTAGCTTAAAGAGCATAAATGATGATTTGAAAGCTAAGTTAGAAATAGCTAATAAATCAACATCTTGTGTAGAACATGTTGCAATTTGCTATAGGTGTAAAGATTTTAATGTTGATGCTTGTAGTGAACACCTAGTTTCAATTTCTAAATTGAATGATGAAGTGGCTAGTCTTAATGCCCAACTTAAGACTAGCAAGATTGAATTTGACAAAATAAAATTTGCAAGGGATGCCTACACGATTGGTAGACATCCCTCAATTAAGGATGGTCTTGGCTTCAAGAAGGAAGTCAAGAACTTAACAAGCCATAAGGCTTCCATCTCCGCCAAGGAGAAAGGGAAGGCCCCTATGGCCGGTAGTACTCAAAAGAACCATGCTTTCATGTATCATGATAGGAGACATTCTAGGAATGCTTATAGAAATTATGATGCTCATGCCATGTTTGCTTCTAGTTCTTCTATTATGCATGATAGAAATTTGGCTAGGAAAAATGCTATGCCTAGAAGAAATGTTGTTCATGTTCCTAGAAAAGTAAACAATGAACCTTCTACAATTTTTCATACTTGCAATGCTTCCTTTGCTATTTGTAGAAAGGATAAGAAGGTGATTGCTAGGAAGTTAGGGGCAAGATGCAAGGGAGACAAAACTTGCATTTGGGTCCCTAAGACCATTGTGACTAACCTTGTAGGACCCAACAAGAGTTGGGTACCTAAAACCCAAGCCTAAATTTGCCTTGCAGGTTTATGCATCCGGGGGTTCAAGCTGGATTATCGACAGCGGATGCACAAACCACATGACGGGGGAGAAGAAGATGTTCACCTCCTATGTCAAGAACAAAGATTCCCAAGACTCAATCATATTCGGTGACGGGAATCAAGGCAAGGTGAAAGGGTTAGGAAAAATAGCTATTTCATCCGAGCACTCCATTTCCAATGTGTTTTTAGTTGAGTCGCTTGGATATAACTTGTTTTCTGTGAGTCAGCTTTTTAACATGGGATATAACTGCTTATTCACAAATGTAGATGTGTCTGTCTTTAGAAGAAGTGATGGTTCATTAGCTTTTAAGGGTGTATTAGACGGCAAACTCTATTTAGTTGATTTTGCAAAAGAGGAGGCCGGTCTAGATGCATGCTTAATTGCTAAGACTAGCATGGGCTGGCTGTGGCATCGCCGTTTAGCTCATGTGGGGATGAAGAACCTTCACAAGCTTCTAAAGGGAGAACACGTGATAGGTCTAACTAATGTAACTTTCGAAAAAGATAGACCTTGTGTAGCTTGTGAAAGGGAATTAGGATTACACCTAGTTCCTAAATAATTTTGGTGGTTGAATTGCCCAACACAAATAAAAGGACTAACTAGTTTGCTCTAGTGTATAAGTTATACAGGTGCCAAAGGTTCACACTTAGCCAATAAAAAGATCAAGTATTGGGTTCAACAAAAGAGCAAAGGATCAACCAAAGGCACCTATGGTCTGGCGCACCAGACTGTCCGGTGGGCCACCGGACATGTCCGGTGCACCAGAGGAACTTCGAGGCTGAACTCTTCACTCTCGGGAAATTCCAGAGGCAACTCCGCTATAATTCACCGGACTGTCCGGTGTACACCGGACATGTCCGGTGCTCCAAGGAAGAGCGGCCTCCAGAACTCGCCAGCCTCGGGAATTCATTTTAGCTGCTCTGCTATAAATCACCGGACTGTCCGGTGTACACCGGACTGTCCGGTGTAACAGCGGGGCAACGGCTACTTCTGGCGCCAACGGCTACCTGTGACGCATTAAATGCGCGCCAGCGCGCGCAGAGGTCAGGCACGCCCATGCTGGCGCACCGGACACTCTATAGTACATGTCCGGTGCGCCACCAGACATCCAGGCGGGCCCAGAAGACAGAGCTCCAACGGTCGGAACCCAACGGCTTTGGTGACGTGGCTGTCGCACCGGACTGTCCGGTGCGCCATTCGACAGACAGCCTCACCAAACGGCTAGTTTGGTGGTTGGGGCTATAAATACCCCCAACCACCCACCATTCATTGCATCCAAGTTTTCCACTTCCCAACTACTTACAAGAGCTCTAGCATTCAATTCTAGACAAACCAAAGAGATCAAATCCTCTCCAAATTCCACACAACGCCCTAGTGATTAGAGAGAGAGATTTGCTTGTGTTCTTTCGAGCTCTTGCGCTTGGATTGCTTTCTTCTTTCTTGATTCTTTCATTGCGATCAAACTCACTTGTAATTGAGGCAAGAGACACCAATCTTGTGGTGGTCCTTGTGGGAGCTTTGTGTTCCAAGTGATTGAGAAGAGAAAGCTCACTCGGTCCGAGGGACCGTTTGAGAGAGGGTAAGGGTTGAAAGAGACCCGACCTTTGTGGCCTCCTCAACGGGGAGTAGGTTTGAGAGAACCGAACCTCGGTAAAACAAATCCGCGTGTCTCACTTCATTATTCGCTTGCGATTTGTTTTGCACCCTCTCTCGCGGACTCTATTATATTTCTAACGCTAACCCGGCTTGTAGTTGTGATTATTTTTGAGAATTTCAGTTTCGCCCTATTCACCCCCCCCCTCTAGGTGACCTTCAATTGGTATCAGAGCCCGGTACTTCATTAGAGCCTAACCGCTCGAAGTGATGTCGGGAGATCACACCAAGAGGGAGATGGAGACCGGCGACAAGCCCACTACGAGCCACGGGAGCACTTCATCGGAAGAGTCCCGCACCAAGAGGAAGGAGAAGAAGAAGGACTCCTCCAAACGGAAGGAGAAAAGATCTTCTTCTTCTCACCACAAAGAGAAGAAGGAAAGATCTTCTTCCCACAAGCCGCATCGGAGTGGGGACAAGAAAAAGAGGATGAGGAAGGTGGTCTACTACGAGACCGACACTTCATCAACATCAACCTCCGACTCCGACGCGCCGTCCGTAACTTCTAAGCGCCAAGAGCGCAAGAAGTTTAGTAAGATCCCCTTACACTATCCTCGTACATCTAGACGTACTCCATTACTTTCCGTTCCATTAGGCAAACCGCCAACCTTTGATGGTGAAGATTATGCTAGGTGGAGTGATTTAATGAAATTTCATCTAACCTCACTCCACAAAAGTATATGGAATGTTGTTGAGTTTGGAGCACAGGTACCATCCGTAGGGGATGAAGACTATGATACGGACGAAGTGGCCCAAATCGAGCACTTCAACTCTCAAGCTACAACCATACTCCTAGCCTCTCTAAGCAAGGAGGAATACAACAAGGTGCAAGGGTTGAAGAATGCAAAGGAGATTTGGGACCTTCTCAAGACCGTGCACGAGGGTGATGAACTCACCAAGATCACCAAGCGGGAAACGATCGAGGGGGAGCTCGGTCGTTTTCGTCTTCGCCAAGGGGAGGAGCCACAAGATATGTACAACCGGCTCAAAACCTTGGTGAACCAAGTGCGCAACCTCAGGAGCAAGAAGTGGGATGACCACGAGGTGGTTAAGGTTATTCTAAGATCTCTTATTTTCCTTAACCCTACTCAAGTACAATTAATTCGTGGTAACCCAAGGTATACACTAATGACTCCCGAGGAAGTAATCGGGAATTTTGTGAGCTTTGAATGTATGATCAAGGGCTCAAAGAAGATCAACGAGCTTGATGAACCCTCCACGTCCGAAGCACAACCGGTGGCATTTAAGGCGACGGAGGAGAAGAAGGAGGAGTCTAGACAACCAATTGACGCCTCCAAGCTCGACAATGAGGAGATGGCTTTGATCATCAAAAGCTTTCGCCAAATCCTCAAGCAACGGAAGGGGAAGGATTACAAATCCCGTTCCAAGAAGGTTTGCTACAAATGTGGTAAGCCCGGTCATTTTATTGCAAAATGTCCTATATCTAGTGACAGTGACAGGGGCGACGACAAGAAGGGAAAGAGGAGAGAAAAGAAGAGGTACTACAAGAAGAAGGGCGGCGATGCCCATGTTTGCCGGGAGTGGGACTCCGACGAGAGCTCCACCGAGTCTTCCTCCGACGAGGACGCCGCCAACATCGCCGTCACCAAGGGACTCCTCTTCCCCAACGTCGGCCACAAGTGCCTCATGGCAAAGGACGGCAAAAGGAAGAAGGTTAAATCTAAATCCTCCACTAAATATGAGTCCTCTAGTGATGATAATGCTAGTGATGAGGAAAATAATTTGTGTACCCTTTTTGCCAACCTTAACATGGAACAAAAGGAAAAATTGAATGAGCTAATTAGTGCCATCCATGAAAAGGATGATCTCTTGGACTCCCAAGAGGACTTCCTAATCAAGGAAAATAAGAAACATGTTAAGGTTAAGAATGCTTATGCTCTAGAGGTAGAAAAATGTGACAAATTATCTAGTGAGCTAAGCACATGCCATGACACTATCGCCAACCTTAGAAATGAAAATGCTAAATTAATTGCTAAGGTTGATTCTCATGTTTGTATTGATTCAACTTCCTATCCTAGAAATGATAATGTTGATTTGCTTGCTAGGATTGATGAGTTGAATGCTTCTCTTGCTAGCCTTAGAGATGAGAATGAGAAATTGTTTGCTAAGGCTAAAGAATTAGATGTTTGCAATGTTACAATTTCCAATCTTAGAGATAACAATGATATTTTACGTGCTAAGATTGTAGAACTTAATTCTTGCAAACCCTCTACATCTACTATTGAGCATGTGTCTATTTGTGATAGATGTAGAGATGTTGATATCAATGCTATTCATGATCACATGGCTTTAATTAAACAACAAAATGATCATATAGCAATATTAGATGCTAAAATTGCCGAGCATAACTTAGAAAATGAAAAGTTTAAATTTGCTAGAAGTATGCTCTATAATGGGAGACGCCCTGGCATCAAGGATGGCATTGGCTTCCA
Organism: Zea luxurians; assembly: GCA_029449295.1. Classification (NCBI taxonomy): domain Eukaryota; kingdom Viridiplantae; phylum Streptophyta; class Magnoliopsida; order Poales; family Poaceae; genus Zea; species Zea luxurians. The sequence continues at coordinate 176,665,622 of JAOPSE010000004.1, read as the reverse complement.
AAGGGGAGACAATGTCAAACTTAATGCCCCTCCTAAAAACTTGTCTAACTTTGTTAAGGGCAAGGCTCCCATGCCTCAGGATAACGAGGGTTACATTTTGTACCCTGCCGGTTATCCCGAGAGCAAAATTAAGAAAATTCATTCTAGTAAGTCTCACTCTGGCCCTAACCATGCTTTTATGTATAAGGGTGAGACATCTAGTTCTAGGCAACCAACCCGTGCTAAGTTGTCTAGAAAGAAAACTCCTATTGCATCAAATGATCATAGCATTTCATTCAAGACCTTTGATGCATCTTATGTTTTGACTAACAAATCCGGCAAGATAGTTGCCAAGTTTGTTGGGGGCAAACACAAGGGTTCCAAGACTTGTGTTTGGGTACCCAAAGTTCTTGTTTATAATGCCAAAGGACCCAAAACCGTTTGGGTACCTAAAGTCAAGAACTAAACTTGTTTTGTAGGTTTATGCATCCGGGGGCTCAAGTTGGATACTCGACAGCGGGTGCACAAACCACATAACAGGGGAGAAGAAGATGTTCTCTTCATATGAGAAAAACCAAGATCCCCAATGAGCTATCACATTCGGGGATGGAAATCAAGGTTTGGTCAAAGGATTGGGTAAAATTGCTATATCACCTGACCATACTATTTCCAATGTTTTTCTTGTAGATTCTTTAGATTACAATTTGCTTTCCGTATCCCAATTATGTCAAATGGGCTACAACTGTCTATTTACTGATGTAGGTGTTACTGTCTTTAGAAGAAGTGATGATTCAATAGCATTTAAGGGAGTGTTAGAGGGTCAGCTATACTTGGTAGATTTTGATAGAGCTGAACTCGACACTTGCTTGGTTGCTAAGACTAACTTGGGTTGGCTCTGGCACCGCCGACTAGCCCATGTTGGAATGAAGAATCTTCATAAGCTTCTAAAGGGAGAACACATTTTAGGACTAACCAATGTTCATTTTGAGAAAGACAGGATTTGTAGCGCATGCCAAGCCGGGAAGCAAGTTGGCACTCATCATCCACACAAGAACATCATGACAAGTGACAGGCCACTGGAGCTCCTACACATGGATTTATTCGGCCCGATCGCTTACATAAGCATCGGCGAGAGTAAGTACTGTCTAGTTATTGTGGATGATTATTCTCGCTTCACTTGGGTGTTCTTTTTGCAGGAAAAATCCCATACCCAAGAGACCTTAAAGGGATTCTTGAGACGGGCTCAAAATGAGTTCGGCTTAAGGATCAAGAAAATTAGAAGCGACAACGGGACGGAGTTCAAGAACTCACAAATAGAAAGCTTGCTTGAGGAGGAGGGCATCAAGCATGAGTTCTCTTCTCCCTACACCCCACAACAAAATGGTGTAGTTGAGAGGAAGAATCGAACTCTCTTGGACATGGCAAGAACCATGCTTGATGAGTACAAGACACCGGATCGGTTTTGGGCCGAGGCGGTCAACACCGCTTGCTACGCCATCAACCGGTTATATCTACACTGAATCCTCAAGAAGACATCTTATGAACTCCTAACCGGTAAAAAGCCCAATATTTCATATTTTAGAGTTTTTGGTAGCAAATGCTTTATTCTTGTTAAAAGAGGTAGAAAATCTAAATTTGCTCCTAAAACTGTAGAAGGCTTTTTACTAGGATATGACTCAAACACAAGGGCATATAGAGTCTTTAACAAGTCCTCGGGACTAGTTGAAGTTTCTTGTGACGTTGTGTTTGATGAGACTAACGGCTCTCAAGTAGAGCAAGTTGATCTTGATGAGATAGGTGAAGAACAGGCTCCGTGCATCGCGCTAAGGAACATGTCCATTGGGGATGTGTGCCCTAAGGAACCCGAAGAGCCTCCACAAGCACAAGATCAACCATCCTCCTCCACGCAAGCATCTCCACCAACCCAAAATGAGGACGAGGCTCAAAATGATGAAGGAGAAGATCAAAGAGATGAGCCACCTCAAGATGATGGCAATGATCAAGGGGAAGATGCAAATGATGAAGACAAGGAGGATGAACAACCAAGGCCGCCACACCCAAGAGTCCACCAAGCAATCCAACGAGATCACCCCGTCGACACCATCCTCGGCGACATTCATAAGGGGGTAACCACTCGATCTCGTGTTGCACATTTTTGTGAGCATTACTCTTTTGTTTCCTCTATTGAGCCACACAGGGTAGAGGAAGCACTCCAAGATTCGGATTGGGTGATGGCGATGCAAGAGGAGCTCAACAATTTCACAAGGAACGAGGTATGGCATTTGGTTCCACGTCCTAACCAAAATGTTGTAGGAACCAAGTGGGTCTTCCGCAACAAGCAAGATGAGCATGGTGTGGTGACAAGAAACAAAGCTCGACTCGTGGCCAAGGGGTATTCACAAGTCGAAGGTTTGGATTTTGGTGAAACCTATGCACCCGTAGCTAGGCTTGAGTCAATTCGTATATTATTGGCCTATGCTACTTACCATGGCTTCAAGCTTTATCAAATGGACGTGAAGAGTGCCTTCCTCAACGGACCAATCAAGGAGGAGGTCTACGTTGAGCAACCTCCCGGCTTTGAAGTTAGTGAGTACCCTAACCATGTGTATAGGCTCTCTAAGGCGCTTTATGGGCTCAAGCAAGCCCCAAGAGCGTGGTATGAATGCCTTAGAGATTTCCTTATTGCAAATGGCTTCAAAGTTGGCAAGGCCGATCCTACTTTATTCACTAAGACTCTTGACAATGATTTGTTTGTATGCCAAATTTATGTTGATGATATCATATTTGGGTCTACTAACGAATCTACATGTGAAGAATTTAGTAGGATCATGACACAAAAATTCGAGATGTCAATGATGGGGGAGTTGAAGTATTTTCTAGGATTTCAAGTCAAGCAACTCCAAGAGGGCACCTTCATTTGTCAAACGAAGTACACTCAAGACATTCTAACCAAGTTTGGAATGAAGGATGCCAAGCCCATCAAGACTCCCATGGGAACAAATGGGCATCTCGACCTCGACACGGGAGGTAAGTCCGTGGATCAAAAGGCATACCGGTCGATGATTGGTTCATTACTCTATTTATGTGCATCTCGACCGGACATTATGCTTTCCGTATGCATGTGTGCAAGATTCCAAGCCGATCCTAAGGAATCACACCTTACGGCCGTAAAACGAATCTTGAGATATTTGGCTTATACTCCTAAGTTTGGGCTTTGGTACCCTCGGGGATCCACATTTGATTTGATTGGTTATTCGGATGCCGATTGGGCGGGGTGTAAGATTAATAGAAAGAGCACATCGGGGACTTGCCAGTTCTTGGGAAGATCCTTGGTGTCTTGGGCTTCAAAGAAGCAAAATTCGGTCGCTCTTTCTACCGTCGAAGCCGAGTATATTGCCGCAGGCCATTGTTGCGCGCAATTGCTTTGGATGAGGCAAACCCTGCGGGACTACGGTTACAAACTAACCAAAGTTCCTCTTCTATGTGATAATGAGAGTGCAATCCGCATGGCGGATAATCCCGTTGAGCATAGCCGCACTAAACACATAGCCATTCGGTATCATTTTCTTAGGGATCACCAACAAAAGGGGGATATCAAGATTTCATACATTAATACCAAAGATCAATTAGCCGATATCTTTACCAAGCCTCTTGATGAACAAACTTTTACCAAACTTAGGCATGAGCTCAATATTCTTGATTCTAGGAACTTCTTTTGCTAATTTGCACACATAGCTCATAAATATACCTTTGATCATGTCTCTTTTATATATGTTATGACTAATGTGTTTTCAAGTGTATTTCAAACCAAGTCTTAGGTATATTGAAAGGGAATTGGAGTCTTCGGCGAAGACAAAGGCTTCCACTCTACTCTACTACTCATCCTTCGCCGTCGCTCCGCATCACTCTCCATCCTTGGTATAATCTTCACTTATATGTTTTATTTGCCAAAGGGGAGAATGTAGCTAGAAAGGGCCTATATCTCATTCCAAGTATCCGTTTTTGGCGATTCATGCCAAAGGGGGAGAAAGTATTGGCCCAAAGCGAAAGGACCGCACCACCACCCTAATTTTAAAATTGGTGATTTTTCATTGGTAAATTTCAAATTGATATCTCTTTGTGTTCTAAAGGGGGAGCAAGTAGTACTTTCAAAACTTGATATCTTAAAACCCTCTTGAACACTAAGAGGAGAATTTATTTGAGGGGGAGTTTTGTTTAGTCAAAGGAAAAGCATTTGAAACAAGGGGAGAAAATTTCAAGCTTGAAAATGCTTTGCAAAAATCTTATTCATTTACCTTTGACTATCTTGCAAAAGGATTTTGAAAAGAATTTACAAAAGGATTTGCAAAAACAAAACATGTGGTGCAAATGTGGTCCAATATGTTAAAAACAGAAACAATCCATGCACATCATGTAAGTATTTATATTGGCTCAATTCCAAGCAACCTTTGCAGTTACATTATGCAAACTAGTTCAAATTATGCACTTTTATATTTGCTTTGGTTTGTGTTGGCATCAATCACCAAAAAGGGGGAGATTGAAAGGGAATTAGGATTACACCTAGTTCCTAAATAATTTTGGTGGTTGAATTGCCCAACACAAATAAAAGGACTAACTAGTTTGCTCTAGTGTATAAGTTATACAGGTGCCAAAGGTTCACACTTAGCCAATAAAAAGATCAAGTATTGGGTTCAACAAAAGAGCAAAGGATCAACCAAAGGCACCTCTGGTCTGGCGCACCGGACTGTCCGGTGGGCCACCGGACATGTCCGGTGCACCAGAGGAACTTCGAGGCTGAACTCTTCACTCTCGGGAAATTCCAGAGGCAACTCCGCTATAATTCACCGGACTGTCCGGTGTACACCGGACATGTCCGGTGCTCCAAGGAAGAGCGGCCTCCAGAACTAGCCAGCCTCGGGAATTCATTTTAGCTGCTCTGCTATAAATCACCGGACTGTCCGGTGTAACAGCGGGGCAACGGCTACTTCTGGCGCCAACGGCTACCTGTGACGCATTAAATGCGCGCCAGCGCGCGCAGAGGTCAGGCACGCCCATGCTGGCGCACCGGACACTCTACAGTACATGTCCGGTGTGCCACCGGACATCCAGGCGGGCCCAGAAGACAGAGCTCCAACGGTCGGAACCCAACGGCTTTGGTGACGTGGCTGTCACACCGGACATGTCCGATGTGCACCGGACTGTCCGGTGCGCCATTCGACAGACAGCCTCACCAAACGGCTAGTTTGGTGGTTGGGGCTATAAATACCCCCAACCACCCACCATTCATTGCATCTAAGTTTTCCACTTCCCAACTACTTACAAGAGCTCTAGCATTCAATTCTAGACACACCAAAGAGATCAAATCCTCTCCAAATTCCACACAACGCCCTAGTGATTAGAGAGAGAGATTTGCTTGTGTTCTTTCGAGCTCTTGCGCTTGGATTGCTTTCTTCTTTCTTGATTCTTTCATTGCGATCAAACTCACTTGTAATTGAGGCAAGAGACACCAATCTTGTGGTGGTCCTTGTGGGAGCTTTGTGTTCCAAGTGATTGAGAAGAGAAAGCTCACTCGGTCCGAGGGACCGTTTGAGAGAGGGTAAGGGTTGAAAGAGACCCGGCCTTTGTGGCCTCCTCAACGGGGAGTAGGTTTTAGAGAACCGAACCTCGGTAAAACAAATCCGCGTGTCTCACTTCATTATTCGCTTGCGATTTGTTTTGCACCCTCTCTCGCGGACTCTATTATATTTCTAACGCTAACCCGGCTTGTAGTTGTGATTATTTTTGAGAATTTCAGTTTTGCCCTATTCACCCCCCCTCTAGGCGACCTTCAGCTTGTCAAGCAGGTAAACAGGTGGGAAGCTCTCATCATACCAAAAATGTGATGACCACATCAAGACCTTTGGAGTTGCTGCATATGGACCTCTTCGGACCCGTCGCCTATCTAAGCATAGGAGGAAGTAAGTATGGTCTTGTTATAGTTGATGATTTTTCCCGCTTCACTTGGGTATTCTTTTTGCAGGATAAATCTGAAACCCAAGGGACCCTCAAGCGCTTCCTAAGAAGAGCTCAAAATGAGTTTGAGCTCAAGGTGAAGAAGATAAGGAGCGACAACGGGTCCGAGTTCAAGAACCTTCAAGTGGAGGAGTACCTTGAGGAGGAAGGGATCAAGCACGAGTTCTCCGCTCCCTACACACCACAGCAAAATGGTGTGGTAGAGAGGAAGAACAGGACGCTCATTGACATGGCGAGGACAATGCTTGGAGAATTCAAGACGCCCGAGCGATTTTGGTCGGAAGCCGTGAACACAGCTTGTCACGCCATAAACCGGGTGTACCTTCATCGCCTCCTCAAGAAGACTTCGTACGAGCTACTAACCGTGTTGATCTTGATGATGTAGATGAAGAAGAAGTTCCAACAGCCGCAATACGCACCATGGCGATTGGCGATGTGCGACCACAGGAACAAGTGGAGTAAGATCAACCCTCTTCCTCAACAATGGTGCATTCCCCAACTCAAGATGATGAACAGGTTCATCAAGAGGAGGTGTGTGATCAAGGGGGAGCACAAGATGATCATGTGATGGAGGAAGAAGCACAACCGGCACCTCCAACCCAAGTTCAAGCGACGATTCAAAGGAATCATCCGGTCGACCAAATTTTGGGTGACATTAGCAAGGGAGTAACTACTCGTTCTAGATTAGTTAATTTTTGTGAGCACTACTCCTTTGTCTCTTCTATTGAGCCTTTCAGGGTAGAAGAGGCCTTGCTAGATCCGGACTAGGTGTTGGCCATGCAAGAGGAGCTCAATAATTTCAAGAGAAATGAAGTTTGGACACTGGTGTGGGGGACAGATATCCCCCGGGTCTACTAAAAGTGTAAAAGACCTCACGAAAGGCCTAAGGGCCCAATAAATTGTGAGGCCATTCTTTCGTGGGCCTGGGAAGGAATAATCAGCAGGGCAGGGTGACACGAGGCCGGACCGGTGTAAACCTGGACGGTCCACAAAGTTGAGCGAGCGATCACAACAGAGATCCGACTTTCCCGTGCTGGAGCTCTCATGCAACGGAGCCACGCGAGGATAGGTCGGCAGAATCATAGGGAGATAGACCCGAGCAGTTCACTATCTTTTAGACGCACGTTGTTATCATATCCACATGTATTACCCCACGGTCGAATATATAAGGCCTAGGGGGCACCCCTTCAGATCGATCGACCCAATTACTTAGCCACCCACTTCAACTCTCTGCATTCTCAATTCGGAGAGCCCCCTTTTGTAACCTCATTCGCCAAACATACTCATCAGGACGTAGGGTATTACGCATCTCTAAGCGGCCCAAACCTGTACACATTGTCCACTGTCCCACGTGCAATTGGCACGAACCATTTTGCTACAGTCGTCGACACCGTCCTACTCCTAAAAACACCTCGAGGGGCAACCCCGGGTGTGCGGTCGGATCCAAAACACCGACAGCTGGTGCGCCAGGTAGGGGGGGGTGTCAACGATCTAAGCTAGCTCAATGGCCGTCATCATCAACAGCAGGATCACCTTCCGTCCCGGATCCATGTTCTGCTTTGGGACGATTTCATCCATAGCCGACGAAAAAAGAATTTTGCACCGCGTTGCAGATCCCCCGGGAAGGAAGCCTTCACCAACAAACTCTGAAAGAACTGAGGAAGCATTACCCTTAGCTCCCCGAAAGAAGATCGCCACGACAGCTACGCCATTCTACCCCGACGTTCTCTTCATCGGAAGAGCGGAGTCACCTCCTGTCTCTGACGACGAGCCGACCACGCCTGGGGAAGAACCACCTCAGCGGGAATCCCGTCGACGAAGAAATCGGCGCTGAAACATTCGGAGACACCACCAAGCCGGAGAACGAGATCCAGAGCAGCCTGTCTCGCGAGACGAGGTCTCGGAGATAGGAGAAACTCCGGAAGAACGCGTCTTCAGAGAACGAAGGAACTCCCGGCGACGTGATCGTCGGCGAGCTCAGGAACAGGCCGAGCAAGATGCAAGGCAACGCCGAGAAAATCCACTACTCGGCCGTAACCTGAACCCCGACTTCGCCCGAGCCATGAACACGCCGAGTGAGGTCGGAGGAGTGCTATCTCGGATAGCTGACGGACTCCCTCGGACTCCATACACCGAGGGCTACCGACGCCTGCTCACCCAGGCAGCCAACCATCTTCTACCGCTCGCTCACCCGCCGAACGACTTGCGGCACGCCATCAACAGTCGCCGGGACGCGCGGAGTTCTATCAATGCTTCGCGCGAACGACGGCATGAGAACGAGATACGCCGCCGGGAGGAATACGACAGGGATCATGGCATCCCTACTCGGAGTCAAGCCACCAGAACCGAGTCAACGACGGCCTCGACTGGTGGAACTGCCCGGGGACGGTCAAGGAACCACAACAACTACTCCCCTCCCCGGGACAGACATCATCCCCGACGACAGGAGGACACATGTGGAGTGTCAGCCCTCACTCCACGCCTTAGGGCCATTCAATGGCCCCCAAACTTCAAGGTATCCAATGTCGATAAATATGAACCTAAGCAGGACCCAGGAGGCTGGCTGGCCGTCTACACTACCGCCGCTCGAGCCGCCGGAGCATCCGAAGACGTGATGACCCCGTACTTACCCATTGTCCTTGGGCAAGACACACTGCAATGGCTGCGACATCTACCCCGACACTGCATCGACGACTGGAGCGACTTTAGTCGGCGCTTCACTGCCAATTTTCAGTCCCTCTCCGACAAACCGGCGCAACCATGGGACCTCAAATCCATCAAGCGCCGGGGGGATGAAACTCTCCGATCGTACCTCAAAAGGTTCCAGACCATGAGAAATCGTATCCCTGAGGTCACGGAGGCGGCCGTGATCGAGGACTTCTACAGAGGATCCAATGACTCGGCCTTCGTCCGAGCCATACTACAGAAGGCGCCAACTACCTCCGAGGAGCTGTTCCGGGAAGCCGACCTCTACATCACCGCCGACGAGCGAGCCCAGGACCTCATCGGAGGAGCAAAGCCCGCACCGGCAGCACCACGACGCGACACGAAACAGCAACCTGACAAACGCTGGGAGAAGAGACCACGCAAAGAGGTGCACGCCGCCGGACCACCTGCCTCTCGCGCCCGAGGAGGACCTCGCGGAGGTGAGCGCACGCTGAACGACAACCTCGACGCCCAGTGCCTGTACCACAAGGACATGCGCCACACTCTTCGGAACTGTCGGGACTTCAAGCATTCCGTTGGGCACGGCCGACCCTTCCAACCTCTACCCCCTCCTCCGCCGCGAGGAGGACCAGAAGAACCATGACAACCCCAGCAGCAGGAGGAGGGAGGAGGAGGAGCCTTCCCGCGCGTTGACAGGGAGGTCAACGTCATCTTCGGCGGACACGGATCGCAGGAGAACAAAAGACAGCAAAAGCTCAACGATCGCCAGATACTGGTGGCGACCACCAGCCCTCCCGCCCCATACCGGTGGTCAGAGCACCCGATCACCTTCACTCGGGCGGATCAATGGCTCAACTTCAACCATCCGGGCAAATACCCGCTTCTCGTCGATCCGGTGATCCGAGAGAGCCAGGTGAAGAAGGTGTTAGTGGACGGGGGGAGCAGCATCAACGTCACCTTCCCCCGGACACTCCGAGGCTTGGGAGTTCACCTCAAAGAACTCCATGAGTCAGACACTCTCTTCTTTGGCATCGTGCCAACTGAGGGAGAATACCCGTTGGGCCACATCTACATGCCTGTCACCTTCAGGACTCCGGAAAACTACAGAACCGAGTTCCTGAGGTTCGAAGTGGCGAACTTCGACTGCAGGTACAACGCAATCATCGGGAGGCCAGGACTGGCAAAATTCATGGCCATTCCACATTACACATACATGATATTGAAGATGCCGGGACCGCAAGGAATCATAACTGTGCGTGCTGACCTCCAAGGCGCCGCAGAATGTTTCCGAGTGGCCATCCAGGCGGCCCTCATTGCCAAACCGTCGGCGACTTCTTCGACCCAGGCAAACTCTAAGCCTGAGGAAGATCACACAGCACCGGCGAAGGAAGCTCAAGCCGTGACCTCTATGCGGCCGACTGAAGAAACTAAACGGATCAATCTGGGGTTTGCTGATGAACGTAAAACTGCCATCATCAGCTCTAGCCTGGGTGATAAATAGGAAAGCGCGCTCGTCCAGTTTCTGCAAGACAATCGAGATGTATTCGCATGGCAACCTGCGGATATGCCGGGAGTCCCGAGAGAGCTGGCCGAGCACAAACTGAAGGTCTATCCACAAGCAAGGCCGATCCGGCAGAAACTACGTCGTTTCACGCCCGACAAGAGAGAGGCCATTCGTGCTGAGCTGGCCCGCTTGGTCGCGGCTGGGCTCATTAGAGAAGTGTTACATCCCGAGTGGTTAGCCAACCCTGTTCTTGTACTCAAAAAGAATAAAGTGGATTGGCGCATGTGTGTTGATTATACTGATCTCAACAAACACTGTCCGAAGGATCCCTTCAGGCTCCCGAGGATAGATCAGGTGGTGGACTCCACCGCTGGATGTTCTGTGCTGTCTTTCCTGGATTGCTATTCCGGATACCACCAGATTAGTTTGGCAAAGGAAGATGAAGAAAAAAACGGCATTCATTACTCCGTTTGGTGCTTTCTGTTATACCTCCATGCCGTTTGGCCTCAAAAACGCTGGAGCAACCTACCAGAGAGCCATTCAAACATGCTTAGCCGATCACTGGGGCAAGCGTGTGGAGGCCTACGTGGATGATGTGGTAATCAAAACAGAGAACTCAGAAAACTTCATCGAAGACTTACAACTGGTTTTCAACAGTCTGAGGCGGTATAGATGGAAGCTTAATCCCGAGAAATGTGTTTTCGGGGTACCGGCAGGAAAGTTGCTCGGGTTTATTGTCAGCAACCGGGGAATTGAGGCTAATCCAGATAAGATTGAAGCTATCATGAAGATGGAAGCACCTCGATCACAAAAGAAGGTTCAGCGACTTACTGGATGTATGGCAGCTCTGAGCAGATTTATATCCAGGCTGGGGGAGAAAGGTTTACCATTTTACAAGCTACTCAAAAAGGTGGATAAGTTTCAGTGGACTTCAGAGGCACAGGAGGCTCTAGATGCACTGAAGAAATTCTTGACAACACCACCAGTACTGAAACCACCACGACGAGCCACGTCAACCCAACCGGCTGAAGATCTGTTGCTATATATCTCTTGCACGACTCACGTGGTAAGCACCACGTTGGTAGTCGAGCAAGCAGAAGAAGGACATGCCTACCCCGTGCAACATCCTATTTATTTCATCAGCGAAGTTCTGGGTCCCTCGAAGAAAAAATATCCTCAAGTGCAGAAGCTATTATATGCAGTACTTCTGACTGCCCGCAAGCTGCGTCACTACTTTGATGACCACAAAGTCATAGTAGTCACCGGTTTTCCGATAGGAGATATTCTCCACAATAAGGAAGCCATTGGCCGAATAGCCAAGTGGGCCTGTGAACTGGAATCTCATGACATTGAATTTCGACCTCATACTGCCATTAAGTCCCAAGCATTGGTTGACTTCGTATCAGAATGGACTGAACAACAAATACCAGAGAACCCGGAAACTGCAGAAGTATGGAGGATGTATTTTGATGGCTCGTTGAGACTGCAGGGAGCAGGCGCAGGAATTCTCTTCATCGCGCCTGGAGGCGAACACCTCAAATATGCCCTCCAACTGTTATTTCAAGCCTCTAACAATGCAGCTGAGTATGAAGCTCTGATCCATGGACTAAACATCGCCATATCATTGGGCATCAAGAGATTAATGGTATACGAAGATTCTCTGGTGGTCATAAGTCAGATAAACAAGGAATGGGACTGTTCGAAGGATTCAATGGGAAAATACTGCACTGCCGTCCGGAAACTAGAAGATAAGTTTGAAGGTCTATAATTTCATCATGTGGAGAGAGATCGAAACACAGCAGCTGATGTATTGTCAAAGTTAGGATCCAGCCGAACTCAGGTTCCACCCGGAGTCTTCGTGCAAGAAATACCACGACCGAGCATCTCAACAGATCAAGCAGAAGAATGTAATATCGTGGATCAACCCGGGTCAGACTCTGATGACTGGAGGAGGCCGATTATCAGATATATAAAGAATGAAGAGGAACCAGATGACAAAAATGCAGTTGAACGCATCGCCAGACAGTTAGCCCACTATACACTCATTAGAGAAACGTTATATAGAAGGGGTGCATCAGGCGTCTTCATGAAGTGCATTCTCCCATCTACTGGGAAACGACTTCTGGAGGAGGTCCATGCTGGGCAATGTGGAATACATGCGTCATCCAGAACACTAGTCGGGAAGGTCTTCAGGTCAGGATTCTATTGGCCAACAGCGAAGAGTGATGCAGCCGAGCTAGTTCAGAGGTGCGAAGCTTGCCAATACTTGTCAAAACAACAACATCTACCAGCACAGCAACTGCAGACCATACCAGTAACTTGGCCTTTCGCATGCTGGGGACTGGATATGATTGGACCTTTCAAGAAGGCTCAAGGAGGATACACTCATGTATTGGTAGCAATCGACAAGTTCACTAAATGGATAGAGTTCAAGCCCATTGCCTCTTTAACCTCAGCCAAGGCCGTGGAATTCATACAAGACATAATATTCAGATTCGGAATACCAAACAACATTATAACTGACCTGGGATCCAATTTCACAAGTTCGGAATTCTTCGATTTCTGCGAGCGAAAAGGCATTCAGATCAAGTACGCTTCGGTAGCGCACCCGAGGGCCAACGGGTAGGTTGAGCGAGCCAACGGAATGATACTAGATGCACTCAGGAAAAGGGTCTTCGAAAAAATGAGAAGTTCGCAGGGAAATGGATAAGGGAATTACCCTACGTCGTTTGGAGCCTAAGAACTCAGCCAAGCCGGGCTCTACATGGAAATACTCCTTTCTTCATGGTCTATGGGTCAGAAGCAGTATTACCCGCTGATCTCAAGTTCGGGGCCCCAAGGTTGGTCTTCGAGAGCATAGCAGAAGCTGAAGCTACTAGGATGGAGGACATCGATGTACTCGAAGAAGAACGGCTGAATGCAGTAATTCAATCGGCACGGTATCAGCAGACTCTGAGACGTTATCATGACCAGGTCGTGCGACAACGATCCTTTTCAGTAGGAGATCTCGTCCTCCGCCGAATTCTAACGGGGGAAGGACGACACAAGTTGTCGCCCTTATGGGAAGGACCATTCATAGTAGCAGAAACCACTCGGCCGGGATCATATCGTCTCACTCAGATGGATGGCACAGAAGTCGGGAATTCCTGGAACATAGAACACCTCCGGAAGTTTTATCCCTAGCTGTATTTCAAAAGCTATCGGGACGATGATGTATTCTGTAAAATGGAAATATGTCATCAATAAAGAAAGGCTTCAAAGATACTCAGTTTGTTCACGGTTGACTTGCATTCTTATTTAACTCGGGGTGACCACTATGCCCTGCTAACGGAGCAATCGGTTTAAGTCGGCGATGACTTTAGTCGGTGCAACATGCTCACGCTTACTTGACTCGGGGTGACCACTATGCCCTGCTAATGGAGCAATCGGTTTAAGTCGGCGATGACTTAAGCCGGTGCAACATGCTCACGCTTACTTAACTCGGGGTGACCATTATGCCCTGCTAACGGAGCAATCGGTTTAAGTCGGCGATGACTTAAGCCGGTGCAACATGCTCACGCTTACTTGACTCGGGGTGACCACTATGCCCTGCTAACGGAGCAATCGGTTTAAGTCGGCGATGACTTAAGCCGGTGCAACATGCTCACGCTTACTTGACTCGGGGTGACCACTATGCCCTGCCAACGGAGCAATCGGTTTAAGTTGGCAGCAGCTTAAGCCGGTGCAACATGCTCACGCTAACTTAACTCGGGGTGACCACTATACCCTGCCAAAGAGCAATCGGCTTAAGTCGGCAGCGACTTAAGCCGATGCAGCATGCTCGCGCCTACGCAACTCAGGGTGACCACTACACCCTATTAACAGAAGCAATCGACTTAAGTCGGCAGCGACTTAAGGCGATTTGGCGTGATCACAATTACTCATATAAAGATGGCTTCTACAACTCGCAAGCAAATTTCAAAACCATCGTACATCATTTTACTACTACAAATTTACGAACTGATGAATTCTGAAACAATGTGAAAATAACAATATTGTCCAAATACTGAAGTGGCGTCCTCTAGCAAATGTCTGACCATGCTAACCGCGCGTTCGAAACATGCAAAGTGTCTCTCTATTTCGTGATGTTTTTCTCAGGAGCAATCGAGGAAGAAGGACGACTCGAGGAATCAGGGGCGGCATTCACATCAGCCCTTATATCTTCGGGAACAACCACGCTGGGTCTCCTCATCAAGATCCGTCCCGCCCGAATAGCCTTGTCCATGGCTCTATCACGCTGGGCTTTGAGAGTAACAGCAGTTTCTTCGGCGACCTTGGCAGCCAGCTGAGTAGTTTCTAACTCTTGGGCGACGGATTTCTTGGAAGCTCGGAGTTCTTTGATAGTAGCGTCCTTCGTTGATATCAACTGCTTGAGCCGGGTCACTTCATCCATAGATTCCTACAGTTTACAGCGTTGGTGATCTAACTCTTCCATGGTGAAGTGATGACTTCTCTCCAAGATAGTCAGTGAGTTGCTAGAATCACGATACAATTTTTCAAGATTGTCTCGAGAAGCAGCAAGGATACGTTTCTCTTCCTGCAAACAAAAATCAACACCCTCAAACACCAAGCAAGTAATGGCAGCACAACAAGGCAAAGCGCAGTTTCATAAATCACCTTTTCAGAGTCGAGCTAAGAATGAAGAGAAGAACTCAGTGCATTGGTGTCATCTAAGGCAGCGGAGACCTGACCTAGCTCAATCTGACTTTGAGAGTACTTTTCCTCAAAATCAGTGCACCGCTGGGCTAGTTCAGCCTGATCTCGGGAATGTTTTTCTTCAAGAGTGGAAATCTGCTGAGTCATACCTAGCAGGAGACAATCAAATAAAAGAAAAAGGGGTCAGAATGTAAGGCAGTCTATATCAAAGCCAGAGAAAAGCAAAAAAGCGCTAACCAGCGTTGGTCGCTTCCAATTCAGAGACACGATGTTGAAGAGACACTGGATTCCAACATGCAAGTGACGAAGCTACTTCTGGGACAGAAGCACCCTGTAACCTCAGCTGGCCAGCCATCCCATTCACCAAAGCCTGATGAGGAGAGTAGATGAATGTAATGACAGTAGTTCATGCAACGTAAAAAGCCAAGCTAAAATACATCACAGTACCTGGAGGTTGGAAAAGAACGAAGGGATCCCCAAATCAGGAGAGATCAATTGATAACCGGGCGTAAGGTCAGCACCCGAAGCAGCTTGCAACGAACCAGCAGGAACGTCCATGGAAGTACCGGAGGGAGACCCCGCTCGGACACCCTCGGGGGTTGGGTCATAGTTTGCACTGCCCACTTGAGCCGGATCATCCCCGGCAGCACCCTCGGGGGCTGGGCAGTGGCTTACACTTCCCACCCGGATCAAGTCATCCCCGACAACATTCTCGGGGGCTGGGCACGTGTCAACACCATCCTTGGGGTCCAAGCTCTCCGCGGTAGCCACCTCTAAGGCTGATGGGCCCTCAATTACTTCCATGAGACCAGGACGACCCAAGTCAGTCTCCCGATCCTCAAGATCGCGCTCTAAGGTCGACGAGGCACGGGATGACCTCAACCCAGCATCAAGCACATCAGCGCAAACCTCCATCACACCATCATCTGCTGGCTCCGATAACAAATCCTCCGGAACCATATCCTCGAGAGTCTGATCAAAATTGGTCAGGGACAGTTCTTGCAGACCAATGAGAGCAGACAAAGCAGGAGAGGGAACTCCACTACTTTCACCGCTAGCGATGAATTGCCGACTGTTTTTCCGAGTCAAAGGAACTTCATCTTCTCCCTCCTCATCATCCACATTAGCAATACAGGCAGCACACCCATTGGGATCAGCAACTGATTCGGTACACCCATTGGGTTCAGCAACTGAATCGGCACACCCATAGAGTTCAGCGTCAGTAAATTCAGTTGCAGGCACTTCTTCAGCATCAGGAACCAAGGTACCAGCGTCCCGACCCAAACTAGGCACTTGCCGGAGGCGTCTCCTTTTCTTTTTCTGTTCATCAGCAGAAGGATCGGATGGATTGGCTCGGCAAGGGCGCCTCGGGCGAGTACCAGCAGGTTTCTGAGTATCTAAGGTCGTACCAGCCTCTAGGAGGGGCGCCACCACCAATGCCCCAGCAGGAGCAGCGTCAGAAGAGTCCTCAGCCAGCAAATCAAGCATGGCATTTATCTCCGCATCACTAGGGTTCAGGGGCACTTCAAAATAGACCTGTCGTTCATCATCAGGAATTCCCCAGAGTGTGGCAACCAAGGCACTAACTTCTTCAGCAGAGGGCCACACTCTAAGGCCCAAACTGCCGTCAGTAGCAGGAGGATTCGACACAAAAAGAGTAAAGGCTTTGGGAGGAGGCAAGTTCCAAGCTGAGAATGCCACGGGGGCACCAACATTTGACACTTTGCCTCTAAGGATCATTTCAAGTCGGCTCACCAGGTCCGTAGAGGGAATTCTTCTGTTAGTGACCCGAGTTGAGTCAGCTAGGCCTCGATACAGATAAGCTGGGTATGCTCTGTCTTTTAACGTCTGAATATTCTTGAAGACAAAATCAGCAACCACGGCTTCAGCGGTCAGACCCCTCTCTTTCAGCAGTCCAACTTCAGCAAGCAAAGCACCTGCCTCAGCTACCTCCTGATCTGTGGGAGACTCTGTCCAACTTGGGGTGCGAACATCCGGCTGTCTTCCCGACCGGGGGGGAGAGAGTTTCCACAATTCTCAACTATGAACCACTCCAAGCGCCACCCCTTGATACTGTCTTTGAGAGGGATTTCGAGATACTCCGTCTTCCTCCCGTAGCGCATCTCCAAGCTGGCACCTCCAACCAATTGATGTTGTCCCCCGGCCATTCCAGGGCGACAGTGATACAAATACTTCCACAACCCGAAATGAGGTAGCACGCCAAGAAAGGCTTCACATAAATGGACGAAAATGGAGATTTGCAGGATAGAATTGGGATTCAAATGGGTCAAGTTAATATGGTAGAAATCAAGGAGGCCGCGGAAAAAGGGAGAAATGGGAAGGCCGAGACCGCAGAGAAGGAAAGGGGCATAAACCACGGACTCATGGGTATCCTCAGTTGGGACAGTAACCCCATGGCAAATCCGCCAAGAGCAGAGTTCCCTCGGAGGGAGAACCCCGATGGATACGAGGTGGAGAAGTTCGGACTCAGAGATGACGGACATATGGTTACCTGCGAAAGGCAACTGACTGTTGGGGTCGATTGGAGGAATCACCACGGCGGACGAACTCGAGGTTTTCCTCTTGGGCGCCATCTCGATTCTACCGGCGAGCAGAGTAGGAGGCGAATTGCGGAAAGGATTCGAAAGCAAGAAAGCAAGAACTAGGGCACGGAAAGCAGAGGCGGCTAAAAGCGCAGCACTTATGGGATATTCCCGAGCCAGATACCGTTTCAAAAAGCGCCCAGTCAGCACCCGGCGGTTATTTCCAAAACACCAGCGTGCCACATCATCTCCCGGCAGTTATTTCCAAAACACCGGTGCGCCACATCATCACTCGGCTATTAACCTCAAAGTGGCCTACGTAGCCCGCTATTGCTCGGCAGTTGACTCTAGAACTCCGACATAGTCGCTCGGCATTACATCTAAAATGCTGACGTCGCCCTCAAGTCACTCGGCAGTTATCTCTAAAACTCCAACATGGCGTTCAGTCGCTCGGCAGTTAACTCTAAAACTCCAACATGGCGTTCAATCGCTCGGTAGTTATCTCTAAAACTCCGACGTCGTGTTCAGTCGCTTGGCGTTACCTCTAAAACGCCGATGATGTCTTCAGTCGCTCGGTAGTTAACTCTAAAACTCCGACATGGCGTTCAGTCGCTCGGTAGTTAACTCTAAAACTCCGACATGGCGTTCAGTCGCTCGGCAGTTAACTCTAAAACTCCGACATGGCGTTCAGTCGCTCGGCAGTTAACTCTAAAACTCCGACATGGCGTTCAGTCGCTCGACAGTTAACTCTAAAACTCCGACTTGGCGTTCAGTCGCTCGGCAGTTAACTCTAAAACTCCGACATGGCGTTCAGTCGCTCGGCAGTTAACTCTAAAACTCCGACATGGCGTTCAGTCGCTCGGCAGTTATCTTAAAAAAAACTCTGACATCATCTACAAGTCACTCGGCAACTACTTCTAAAAAGCTTCGATATGACGTCCGAGTTATTCACTTACTATTCCAAAGAAATTAACTTCACGAAAAAGGTGGGAAAAGGAATGATTCAAGAACTTTGAGTTGAGAGTATCAACGAGCAATCATCACAGAAAAGCCAATACCATTTCTTCATTAAAAGGGAAGATATCATATTTACAAATCAACTCATTATGAGTTGATACTCCCCTACTACTACTACTACTGCTACATTACATTATACTACTACTACACTACACTATACTACTCTACACTACTAAATACTACTACATTATTCTAACTATACTATACTAACATTTAAAGGACCAGTGGCATCTAGCCACTGGCCCTGTTGCTGCCGCCACTGCTGCCACCCCTGCTGCCGCCGCCGTCGTCGTCCTTGCTGCCACCGCTGCCGCCCCTGCCGCTGCCGTCACCGTCACCGCCGCCACCGCCTTCGTCGTCGTCGTCGTCGTCGCCGCCGTCCTCGTCCTCGCCGCCACCGTCCGAGTCCTCCTCATCCGAGGAGTACTCCGACTCATCCGAGCCCTCGAGCCCGGAGCGCTCGACGGCCCGGATGTACGTCCAGACCTCCGCCGCGAGCCCCTGGGAGTCGTCTGAGTCGTCAGATGACTCACGCAGGGGGATGGGAGCCGGAGACCCCACGGATTCAGAGGGGAACTCCTCCTCTGAATACTCCGAGTCACCGAAATCCTCAGACGGAGGAGTTGGTTCGCGCTTGCGTTTCTTGCCCATGGTGGAAATGCAGATAGAAGAGAGAAGGCAGGCAATGGAGAACAGCGAGAGATGTGAAAAAATCAGGCAGGCAAAGGCACTATTTATAGGAAAAAGAAAGCAACCGCTCACCTCCAACAGTGGTCACTGAACAGTCGCAAAGCATTCAATAAGCACTCCAACCCGTCTGAAGACACGTCAGGCGGCGTACGCCGTTTCACGCAACACAACACCCATTGGGACTCCAGTCAACAGCGCGAAGGATATGATTACACTCGCCGTCGCATCACATTACTACTCAGAAGCAGCCGGCTAAAACACTCAGCGTACCAAGCCGTCCCTTGCCCACACCCATTGGGGGGGGACGCCCAGGAATTACCAATATATTTTTCAAAACGGTCACATCTGTGCAGAGCTTGCAGTGAATGCCTCAAGACAAAAATGAGATATCAGTGAGGATTAGAGGAAAGCCAAATATAGCCAGTGAAGTACAAAATATGGCCGACAGAAGCGACTTGAAGACTAGACAGAGAACGTCCATCAAATGTCCAATCAGTCACAGAGCAAATAAATTACACTACCTAGCAAGATATGGATGGATTGCGAATTCGGCTGCAAAAGACAAAATACATGCTGACCTCTGAAGCATAATATTGATGACATAATGCGGATGATATCATGCCGATTTTTACAAGCAGAAAGGATAATCTTCAGCAAAAAGACACAAAAGGAAGACCTTCGAGTGGATTATCCTCGAAAATCCACTTGAAGGTCGGGGGCTACACCCATTGGGTGCACCTCCGGTGCACCCCATGAATCATCATTCCAAGCCAAGATAGTGCCGACTTCTAATGCATGGGACAAGATTAAAGACAAATCTGGCACTCAACCAAAATGCAGGAGTAAAAATGGGAATAATTTCTGGTGAAGACCTTCGAGTAGATTATTTTCTAAAAATCTACTCGAAGCTTGGGGGCTACACCCATTGGGTGCACCTCTGGTGCATCCAATGAAGTTCAGGGTCCTGCAAAGCGAAATGCCGACCTCTAAGGCACGGGCACAAAACAAAGCTTCAGTTTGTGAAAGATCAAAAGCAGGAGGAAACAGTAAGAAGTCGTTCTCTTCAAACCGCCTGCAAGCTGGACCTGGGATCTTTGGGTTGATTACTTCTAAATTAACCCAAAGATCGGGGCTTGTGGGGGACAGATATCCCCCGGGTCCACTAAAAGAGTAAAAGACCTCACGAAAGGCCTAAGGGCCCAATAAATCGTGAGGCCATTCTTTCGTGGGCCTGGGAAGGAATAATCAGCAGGGCAGGGTGACACGAGGCCGGACCGGTGTAAACCTGGACGGTCCACAAAGTTGAGCGAGCGATCACAACAGAGATCCGACTTTCCTGCGCTGGAGCTCTCATGCAATGGAGCCACGCGAGGATAGGTCGGCAGAATCATAGGGAGATAGACCCGAGCAGTTCACTATCTTTTAGGCGCACGTTGTTATCATATCCACATGTATTGCCCCACGGTCGAATATATAAGGCCTAGGGGGCACCCCTTCAGATCGATCGACCCAATTACTTAGCCACCCACTTCAACTCTCTGCATTCTCAATTCGGAGAGCCCCCTTTTGTAACCTCATTCGCCAAACATACTCATCAGGACGTAGGGTATTACGCATCTCTAAGCGGCCCGAACCTGTACACATTGTCCACTGTCCCACGTGCAATTGGCACGAACCATTTTGCTACAGTCGTCGACACCGTCCTACTCCTAAAAACACCTTGAGGGGCAACCCCGGGTGTGCGGTCGGACCCAAAACACCGACAACTGGTGCCTCGTCCCATGCAAAATGTTGTGGGAACCAAGTGGGTGTTCTGCAACAAACAAGACGAGCACGGAGTGGTGACAAGGAACAAGGCTCGACTTGTGGCAAAAGGTTATGCCCAAGTCGCAGGTTTGGACTTTGAGGAGACCTTTGCTCCTGTGGCTAGGCTAGAGTCCATTCGTATTTTGCTAGCATATGCCGCTCACCATTCTTTCAGGTTGTTCCAAATGGATGTGAAGAGCGCCTTCCTCAATGGGCCAATCAAGGAGGAGGTGTACGTGGAGCAACCCCCTGGCTTCGAGGATGAACGGTACCCCGACTACGTATGTAAGCTCTCTAAGACGCTCTATGGACTTAAGCAAGCCCCAAGAGCATGGTATGAATGCCTTAGAGACTTTTTAATTGCTAATGCTTTCAAAGTTGGGAAAGCCGATCCGACTTTATTCACTAAGACTTGTGATGGTGACTTATTTGTGTGCCAAATTTATGTCAATGACATAATATTTGGTTCTACTAACCAAAAGTCTTGTGAAGAGTTTAGCAGGGTGATGACTCAGAAATTTGAGATGTCGATGATGGGTGAGTTGAACTACTTCCTTGGTGTCGGCGTTTCGACCCCGGGGGGTCCCTGGACCGACGAGTAAATTGTCGCTGCGTGCCCCAGCCCAGATGGGTCGGCGCGAGACGGGACACAAAGGGGGGAGAACAGCGAGGGGAAACCACGGCCTTCGTGTTGTCCTGCGCCCAGGGCGGCTGGATGCGCTTGCAGTAGGGGGTTACAAGCGTTCGCGCGGGAGTGAGAGAGAGAGAGAGCGAGGGCCCTATGCGCCGGCCCGTTCTCCCGCGCGGCCAACCTTTTCGTACGAGAGCCCTGGTCCTTCCTTTTATAGACGTAAGGAGAGGGCCCAGGTGTACAATGGGGGGTGTAGCAATGTGCTAACGTGTCTAGCAGAGAGGAGCTAGAGCCCTAAGTACATGCCATCGTGGCAGTCGGAGAGGTTTTGGCATCCTGTTCATGTGATGTCGTGGTCGTCGGAGGAGCGCTGGAGCCCTGCGGAAGTACAGCTGTCGGGGCTGTCGAATCCTTGCTGACGTCTCCTTGCTTCCGTAAGGGGCAGAGAGCCACCGTCGTCATGGAGCACGCGGGGCGTCATCATTACTTGTTTATCGGGGCGAGCCAGATGGGACGCCGGTCTTGTTCCCCGTAGCCTGAGCTAGCTAGGGGTAGGGTAATGATGGCCCCCCTGGTGACATGGCAGGTCCGAACCTGAGTTTGGGCGAGGTGGCGATCCCTCCGAGGTCGAGGTTGAGTCCGAGCCCTGGGGTTGGGCGAGGCAGAGTCCATCGTCTTCCGGAGCCGAGGCCGAGGCCGAGCCCTGGGGTCGGGCGAGGCGGAGTTCGTCGTTTCCCAGAGCCGAGGCCGAGTCCGAGCCCTGGGGTCGGGCGAGGTGGAGTTCATCGTCTTCCGGTGCCGAGGCCGAGTCCGAGCCCTGGGGTCGGGCGAGGCGGAGTTCGTCGTTTCCCGGAGCCAAGGCCGAGTCCGAGCCCTGGGGTCGGGCGAGGCGGAGTTCATCGTCTTCCGGTGCCGAGGCCGAGTCCGAGCCCTGGGGTCGGGCGAGGCGGAGTTCGTCGTTTCCTGGAGTCAAGGCCGAGTCCGAGCCCTGGGGTCGGGCGAGGCGGAGTTCGTCGTCTTCCGGTGCCGAGGCCGAGTCCGAGCCCTGGGGTCGGGCGAGGCGGAGTTCGTCGTCTTCCGGAGCCGAGGCCGAGTCCGAGCCCTAGGGTCGGGCGAGGCGGAGTCCATCTTCCGAGGCCGAGACGGGGGCCGAGCCCTAGGGTTGGGCGAGGCGGAGCTTCCTATGTCGCCCGAGGCTGGACTTAGCCGCTGTCGACCTCACTCTGGCGGGTGGCACGACAGTCGGAGCAGGGCAGGCGGCGCTGTATTCCGGTCAGGTCGGTCAGTGGAGCGGCGAAGTGACTGCGGTCACTTTGGCCTTGTCGACTGGAGCACGCGTCAGGATAAGATGTCAGGCGATCCTTGCATTAAATGCTCCTGCGATCTGGTCGATTGGTGTGGCGATCTGGCCAAGGTTGCTTCTCCGCGAAGCCTGCCCGAACTGGGCCTCGGGCGAGTCGGTGGTGCGCCCGTTGCTTGAGGGGATCCTCGGGCGAGACGTGAATCCTCCGGGGTTGGCTGTCTTTGCCCGAGGCCGGGCTCGGGCGAGGCGGGATCGTGTCCCTTGGGCGGAGCCTTGGCCTGAATCGCGCCCATCAGGCCTTCACAACTTTGTGCTGATGGGGTTTACCAGCTGAGATTAGGAGTCTTGGGGGTACCCCTAATTATGGTCCCCGACAGTAGCCCCCGAGCCTCGAAGGGAGTGTTAATACTCGCTTGGAGGCTTTTGTTCACACTTTTTTGCAAGGGGACCGGCCTTTCTCGGTTGCATTTTGTTCCGGTGGGTGCGCGCGAGCGCACCCATCGGGTGTAGCCCCCGAGGCCTCGGAGGAGTGGTTTGACTCCTTCTAGGTCTTAATGCCTTTCGCGATGGCTCGGCCGGTCTGGTTGTTCCCTCATGCGAACTGGTCGTAGCCAGGGTGCATAGTCGAGTCCCAAGTTCTCGGGCTGGTATGTTGACGCTGTCAACGGTTTGGCCGGAGCCGGGTTTGCGAGAACAGCCCCCGAGCCTCCGCACAAAGCGAGAGGACGATCAAGGACAGACTCGGCTTTTTTCATACGCCCCTGCGTCGCCTTTTCGCAAGGAGGAGGGGGGGAAAGCGCCATGTTGCCCTCGGAGGGCGCCGAACATGGTGTCTCCAGTGAGTTGCTAGCGGGTAATCCGAGTGGACGCTCGTGCCCTATTCGTTAGGGGTCACCTAGTGGCCCGGAGGCGCGCTCCAAAAGTACCTGCAGGTGATTCGCCGGACCCGGTCCCCTTTTGACGGGGTCCGAGGGCTCGATGCCTCCCTCTGGTGGGATCCCGTTACGAAAATCGCTCCCGCTGGTCTCGGAAATGTCCTAGGGTACCTCGGGAGCGTAGCCCGAGCCTTGGTTATGTATCGAACGTACCCAAGGTCATCCCTCGCTCTGCGTGCTCTGAGGCGGCTGTCGAACCCTTCGGGGGCCAGCCTACGAACCCCTGATCAGTAGTGGGCG
Organism: Zea luxurians; assembly: GCA_029449295.1. Lineage (NCBI taxonomy): Eukaryota > Viridiplantae > Streptophyta > Magnoliopsida > Poales > Poaceae > Zea > Zea luxurians. Next base: position 176,641,600 of record JAOPSE010000004.1, on the reverse strand, counting down.
CGGAGCCCGAGTGGCCTGAGGCGGCTGTTGAACCCTTCCGAGGGGCCAGCCTTCGAACCTCTGACCAGTAATGGGCGTGGAGCCCGAGTGCTCTGAGGCGGCTGTCGAACCCTTCCGAGGGGCCAGCCTTCGAACCTCTGATCAGTAGGAAGGCTCGGGGCCCGTTTCCTTCATGGAGAAAGATCCCTTTCGGAGTATCCCCTTTCCCGGTCCCTGTGGCAAGAGAGAGAAAGAGGAAGTGGAAAAGGATACGAAATCGAACATCGTGGCGTACCTTTTTGACGCGGTCATTATGGCGGAGGTGAAGCGTCGCCCGCTTTGCCTGCCAAAGGTGTCGCCTGCCCTGCCGTAGAGTTAATGCGACGGGACGAGTGGTTCGCGGGGCAGCCGTTGTGCGTGCGCGAGCCGTTCGAGGAACGGAACACGGGCGCATCGTCTTCACGCCGTGGGAGAGGGTTCTCTCGCTGTTCCAGGAGGGGATGTGAGCCTGCAGATGATTTGACTGCTGCTTCCGCCCGCCTGCCATTGCCATTACTGCCGGCCCATTTTTGGCCGTATCGACCGTCGCGCCTTCTCCTGCGGCTGACTGACCCGTGACCGGCGTGCCTGGTTGGCACTGCTGGGCCGTGCACAGGGTTGCCTCGAGTTGCAACACCGGTTCTGCAGTCGAGGAGGCGCGAGACTGGCGCGAGTGGCGGTGCAGTTTCTCGCACGTAGTAACCGGCGCGCCGGTTACATGACGTGTGGGCCTGGGCCTCCAAGATGGACATGTCGAAGTCGAAAGGGTGCACCCCCTTGGTGCGGTTGCATGCCGCCTGCATGGCGGTCTGCCCTTTCACCCGCTGGTCCGGGCGATAGTGGAGGAACGCTTGTAACCGCTGGGCAGTTACGCGTACCGCGCGCGGCGGTTTGGCCTCCTTTGTCCTGGGCCAGCTTGCATGACGCATGGGACCCAGCCCCCGCGTCGCAGGGGGAGGACCTTGGAGCGTGTTGGAGAAGACTCAGTCCGCGACGGCTGAGGACGCAAGTGGGGAGAGTCGCCTTTAAAAGGAGGGTGACCCCCTTGGACGACAACCATGTCTTCGCACTTTCCTCATGCGTCGCGTCCTTCCACCTTCCGAGCCCCCGGATGGGGAGCGCTTGCGTCGCTTTCGTCTTGCTGTCGTTGGAGAAACACAACTTCACGGAAGTTGGTACCTTTCAGCCATCGCTCGGCTTCAAGGATTTTCATCAGCCAGCCCGGCTGCATCCCCTCGCTGGTGGTCACCCAAAACGGTGACCACCAGTTCGATGGTGGGGAGAAGCGAGCCGGGCTGCGGCCTCTGCCCCTCCCTCAGCTTCAAGGATGTTCATCATCAGTGCTGGGGAGGGGAGTGCGCCGAGTTGGGGCCTGTCTCCGCGCGGGCAGCGGCCCGCTCCTTCCCTCAGTGATCAGGGGGAAGGGCGTTCGCCGTTCGTGGCGCTGGCAACTGCCGCGTGCCCGGCTCCCCGGCCTGAGCGGCTCCGGCACTACTTCTGGTGCCACCTCCCACCGAGGCAGCCGGAAGAGGTTTCTCTGCCGACGGGATAGTCGGTGCCACCTGCAGACTGACCTTCGACTCTACGGCCTTGGGCTTGTCCTCGCCCCTCGAGTGGGGGCGTGGGCGAGGAGCTCGTCGCAGCAGCGTCCGCCCTGAGGTCATCGCTGCTGCTGTTTGGCCACTTCGGAGTGGGGGTCATTGTCGCTGCTGCCAGAGCGGGCGTCGGCGAGCCACCAGGGGTTTTGTCGCCCCGCAGGCCCTCCAACGTGGGGGGTTGTTCGTACCTGCGCGGGTGGAACCGGAGTTCCGTTTGTAATGGCACCTTGAGTGCCGGTGTTTGTTCATTGTGGCTGTCGAGGCCTGAACATGTAGGTATTTTTGGGTGTAATACCATGCTTTTTCCCTCATTTTTGAGCACTGAGACTCGCCTGTCGGCTAGCCGAACCGCTTAACCAAACGTGAGTTGCTCTGTGCGGAAGGTGATGAGTGAGGTATCCGTATCCCAAAGGCGTAGGAATCCCTCGGCTCGGTCGGCCTTGCCGCCCAAGGCTTCACTTGTTTAGTCAAAGAAACCCTCGGCTGCTCTGCGGTGAGCCGGGGCCGAGGGCAGCGGTGTCAGCATGGACAGAGGCGGAGTCGGCTCAAAAAAGGGAACTTCGTCGGCCGGAGCCTGGCTGGGCCGTCCACTAGCAGGACCGGCGCTGGAGTCAGGTTGCCGAAGCCATGAGCTGGGCTGGTGTCCTCGGGGGACAGCTGGCTGAGGCTTCGGGGCGGCCGGCCGAGGCGTCTGCTCGGGTCGGGTTCTTGGAGGAGACCCTGGCGGCGATGGCTCGGGCGTGGTGCTGACGTCGTTCTTGGTGTAGCCCCCGAGGCCTCGGAGATCCTTCGCCCGTGTTGCCGTCCGAGGCTCGGTCGGACTTTGCCGAAGGTGGAGTTGACGCCGAGGGTGCTGCTGCTCCCTCTCCGTCGACATCTGAGCCTGCAGCATCGGTTCACCTGTAGTATGCATATGTTTTTGCGGCCACCGAGGCCCAAACATACTGTCGTCGTGTCGTAAAGCTGCGTTTCTTTTCCCCTTGTTTCGAGTATCAAGACTTGCTTGTCGGCGGCAGAATCGTTCATCCGAGCGAGAGTTACTTCTCACGGAAGGTGATGAGTGAGGTATCCGTATCCCGGAGGCGTAGGAGTCCCTCGGCTCGGTCGGCCTTGCCGCTTACGTGTACTCTTACTCGTTCGTAGGATTCTTTTGTCGACATGGTCGAGATGGCACGAAAATCATTTCGGCAGAAGAGTCTCTGAGCGTTAAGACTTGTTCGGTCGGCGGAACCGTTTATCCGAGCGCGAGTTACTTATCGCAGAAGGTGATGAGTGAGGTATCCGTATCCCGGAGGCATAGGAGTCCCTCGGCTCAGTCAGCCTTGCCTGCTTACGTGTACTCCATCGTTTTCAAGATCCCACCATCGAAGTAGTCAAAAAACGCGAAAAATGTTCTTGCCGAAAGACTTTTTCCGAGGAAAATTTTGACGCAGAGGGGGTTCGCCCCTTCTAGCCCCTGAGGGAGGGTCGGGCTTTGCTGAGGCAAGGCCGACCCTTCCTTGATGGTTAGACTTCATATGTAAACGAGGTATATGAACGGCTTGAAAGCATCTTAAGGGTAGAAGTGACGTAGCTGTCGGATGTTCCAAGCATTGCTGTAGACCTCGCCTTGACTGTTGGCCAGCTTGTATGTCCCGGGCTTCAAAACCTTGGCGATGATGAATGGCCCTTCCCAGGGGGGCATGAGCTTGTGCCGCCCTCGGGCATCTTGTCGTAGTCGAAGCACCAAGTCACCCACCTGGAGGTCTCGGGACCGAACCCCTCGGGCGTGGTAGCGTCGCAGGAACTGCTGATACCGCGCCGAGTGTAGTATGGCCATGTCCCGAGCCTCTTCCAGCTGGTCCAGTGAGTCTTCTCGGTTGGTCTGGTTGCATCGGTCGTCATAGGCCCTCGTCCTCGGGAAACCGTATTCTAAGTCTGTGGGCAAGATGGCCTCGGCCCCATAGACTAGAAAGAACGGCGTGAAACCCGTGGCTCGACTTGGCGTTGTCCTCAGGCTCCAGACCACCAAGGGGAGTTCCTTCATCCATCGCCTGCCGAACTTGTGGAGGTCGTTGTAGATCCTCGGCTTGAGTCTTTGCAGAATCATGTCGTTGGCACGCTCTACCTGCCCATTCGTCATGGGGTGAGCCACGGCGGCCCAGTCCACCCGGATGTGGTGATCCTCATAGAAGTCTAGGAACTTTCTGCCGGTGAACTGGGTACCGTTGTCGATGATGATGGAGTTCGGGACCCCAAAGCGATGGATGATGTTGGTGAAGAACGCCACCGCCTGTTCGGACCTGATGCTGTTTAGGGGTCGGACCTCGATCCACTTGGAGAATTTGTCGATGGCGACCAGTAGGTGCGTGTAGCCCCCGGGTGCCTTCTGCAAGGGACCGACAAGGTCCAGACCCCACACAGCAAATGGCCAGGTGATGGGTATTGTTTGCAGAGCCTGAGCGGGTAGGTGCGTCTGCCTTGCGTAGAACTGACACCCTTAGCAGGTGCGGACGATTCTAGTGGCGTCGGCCACCGTGGTCGACCAGTAGAAACCTTGTCGGAAAGCGTTTCCGACAAGGGCTCGAGGCACTGTGTGGTGACCGCAAGCCCTCGAGTGTATTTCTTGTAAGAGCTCCTGGCCTTCGGCGATGGATATGCATCGTTGGAGGATGCCGGAGGGGCTGCGGTGGTAGAGCTCCTTCCCTTCACCCAGCAAGACGAATGACTTGGTGCGCCGCGCCAGTCGCTGAGCTTCGGCTCGGTCGAGGGGCAGCTCTCCTCGGTGGAGATATTGCAGGTACGGGGTCTGCTAGTCCCGATTAGGCATGACCCCATCCCGCTCCTCCTCGATGCGCAGAGCCTCACCCTCGGTAGCCGGGGGTGCCTCGGGCGGAGCCGAGGGTGCCTCAGGCTCGGTTGTGTCGCTGGTCTTGACCGAGGGTTGATGTAGGTCTCGGGAGAAGACGTCCGAGGGAACCGTTGTCCGCCCCGAAGCTATCTTCGCCAGCTCGTCCGCAGTCTCGTTGTACCGCCGGGCGACGTGGTTGACCTCGAGCCCGTAGAACTTGTCTTCCAGGCGCCGAACCTCGTCGCAGTAGGCTTCCATCTTTGGGTCGCGGCAGTGGGAGTTCTTCATGACCTTCTTCTTGTCTCCCGACCACGATCGCGGCGCTGACCACCTGAGTGGTAGCGGCGACGTAGATCAAGAGGGCTTCTCCGGCAGCGGGGGGCACAAGGACAGGTGCGTTCGTAAGGAGCGCCTTCAGGTTCTCGAGGGCTTCCTCGGCCTCGGGGGTCCAAGTGAAGCACTCGGTCTTTCTTAAGAGGCATTACAAAGGTAGGCCTCTTTTGCCGAGGCGCGAGATGAAGCGGCTTAGAGCCGCAAGGCATCCCATGACCCTCTGTACGCCTTTCAAGTCCTTGATGGGCCCCATGTTGATGATTGCCACGATTTTTTCCGGGTTGGCCTCGATGCCCCGCTTGGAGACGATGAACCCCAAGAGCATGCCTCGGGGGACTCCGAAGACGCACTTCTCGGGGTTGAGTTTTACGCCTTTTGCCTTGAGACACTTGAATGTTGTTTCAAGGTCAGAGAGGAGGTCGGAGGCTCTCTTCGTCTTGACTACGATGTAATCGATGTAAGCCTCGACTGTTCGACCAATGTGCTCTCCGAACACGTGGTTTATGCACCTTTGGTACGTCGCACCCGCATTCCTCAAACCAAATGGCATAGTAACGTAGCAGTACATGCCAAAAGGTGTGATGATAGAAGTCGCGAGCTGGTCGGACTCTTTCATCCTGATTTGGTGATACCCTGAGTAGGCATCGAGGAACGACAGGGTTTCGCACCCAGCAGTGGAATCCACGATTTGATCGATACGAGGCAGAGGGTAGGGAACCTTCGGACATGCTTTGTTTAGACCAGTGTAGTATACATACATCCGCCATTTCCCTCCTTTCTTTCTCACAAGCACAGGGTTGGCAAGCCATTCAGGATGGAATACCTCCTTGATGAACCCAGCGGCCATCAGCTTGTGGATCTCCTCGCCTATGGCTCTGCGCTTTTCTTCATCGAATCGGTGCAGAGGCTGCTTCACGGGTCGGGCTCCAGCTCGGATATCCAGTGAGTGCTCGGTGACATCCCTCGGTATGCCAGGCATGTCCGAGGGACTTCACACGAAAACGTCGGCGTTTGCATGGAGAAAGTCGACGAGCACTGCTTCCTATTTGGGGTCGAGCTCGGAGCCGATCCGGATCTGCTTGGAGGCGTAGTTGCTGGGGTTGAGAGGGACGGATTTAACCGCCTCTGCTGGTTCGAAGTTGCCGGCGTGGCGCTTCGCATCTGGAACCTCCTTGGGGAGGCTTTCCATGTCGGCGATGAGGGCCTCGGATTCGGCGAGGGCCTTGGCGTACTCCACGCACTCCACGTCGCATTCGTACGCATGTCGGTACGTGGGGCCGACGGTGATGACCCCGTTGGGGCCCGACATCTTGAGCTTGAGGTAGGTGTAGTTGGGGACGGCCATGAACTTGGCGTAACATGGTCTCCCCAGCACTGCGTGGTAGGTTCCTTGGAACCCGACCACCTCGAACGTGAGGGTTTCCCTCCGGAAGTTGGAGGGAGTCCCGAAGCAGACGGGCAGATCGAGTTGTCCGAGGGGTTGGACGCGTTTCCCAGGGATGATCCCGTGAAAAGGTGTCGTGCCTGCCCAGATCGAGGACAGATCGATCTGCAGGAGCCCGAGGGTCTCGGCGTAGATGATGTTGAGGCTGCTGCCTCCGTCCATGAGGACCTTGGTGAGTCTAACATTGCCGATGACGGGGTTGACAACGAGCGAATATTTCCCCGGGCTCGGCACGCGGTCGAGGTGGTCGCCTTGGTCAAAGGTGATGGGCTTGTCGGACCAGTCTAGGTAGACTGGTGCCGCCACCTTTACCGAGCAGACCTCCCAACGCTCTTGCTTGCGGTGCCAAGCTGAGGCGTTCACCACTTGCCCACCGTAGATCATGAAGCAGTCGTGGACCTCGGGAAACTCCTCTGCCTTGTGGTCCTCCTTCTTGTCGTTGTTGTGGGCCCTGCCACCTTCCGCCGGTGGCCCGGCCTTGTGAAAGTGGCGCTGAAGCATGACGCACTCCTCAAGGGTGTGCTTGACGGGCCCCTGATGATAGGGGCACGGCTCCTTGAGCATCTTGTCGAAGAGATTGGCACCTCCAGGAGGTTTCCAAGGGTTCTTGTACTCAGCGGCGGCGACAAGGTCTGCGTCGGTGGCGTCGCGTTTCGCTTGCGACTTCTTCTTGTTCTTCTTCTTGGTGCCGCGCTGAGCGGATGCCTCAGGGACGTCTTCCGGCTGGCGGCCCTAGGACTGCTTGTCCTTCCGGAAGATGGCCTCAGCCGCCTCCTGGCCAGAGGCGAACTTGGTGGCGATGTCCATCAGCTCGCTCGCCCTGGTGGGGGTCTTGCGACCCAGCTTGCTCACCAGGTCACGGCAGGTGGTGCCGGCGAAGAACGCGCCGATGACATCGGAATCGGTGATGTTGGGCAGCTCGGTGCGCTGCTTTGAGAATCACTGGATGTAGTCCCAGAGAGACTCTCCCGGCTGCTGGCGGCAGCTTCGGAGATCCTAGGAGTTCCCAGGGCACACGTACGTGCCCTGGAAGTTGCCGGCGAAGGCTTGGACCAGGTCGTCCTAGTTGGAGATCTGCCCTAGAGGCAGATGCTCCAGCCAGGCTCGAGCGGTGTCGGAGAGGAACAGGGGGAGGTTACGGATGATGAGGTTGTCATCATCCGTTCCACCCAGCTGGCAGGCCAGTCGGTAGTCCGCGAGCCATAGTTCCGGCCTCGTCTCCCCCGAGTACTTTGTGATGGTAGTCGGGGTTCGGAACTGGGTCGGGAACGGTGCCCGTCATATGGCCCAGCTGAAAGCCTACGGACCGGGCGGTTCGGGCGAGGGGCTCCGATCCTCCCCGCTGTCGTAGTGTCCCCCACGCCTGGGGTGGTAGCCTCGGTGCACCCTTTCATCGAGGTGGGCTCGACGGTTGCGGTGGTGGTGCTCGTTGCCGAGGCGACCCAGGGCCACAGGCTCCGTGTTGCGCGTGCGCCTGGTGTGGACCGAGGCTTCTCGCACGAATCCGAAAGTCGTGGCACGGTGCTCTGGGGGGTACCCCTGCCTTCGGGAGGCAGAGCTTTTGGCCCGTCGGACCGCGGCATCTTCCAGGAGGTTCTTGAGCTCTCCCTGGATACGCCGCCCCTCGGTGGTGGAGGGTTCTGGCATCGCTCGGAGTAGTATCGCAGCTGCCGCCAGGTTCTGGCCGACCCCACTAGAAACCGGGGGCAGCCTTGGCCTGGTATCGTCGGCGATGCGGTGCTGGACGTCCTAGGCCAGATGACGCGCTTCTCCGGCCGGAGCTCGGCCTGCCCACTCCTGTCCGAGGTTCAGCCGAGGCTGCGCAAGTGTTCCTGCCTCCTCGTCGAGTCTGGTCTGCATCTCACGGATTTGCTCGAGCTGTGCGTCCTGACCCCCCGCAGGGACTGGGACCACAGCTAGCTCCCAAAGGATGTCAACGCGAGGTGCAGGCCTAGGGGGATCATCGTTCTCCAGCATACCGAGATGGTTACCTTCGCTGAGACCCCCTAGATCGATGTGGAAACATTCATGACTTGGGCCACAGTCCTCGTCGCCGAGGCTGTGGCTACCATCGGAACAATCGGAGAGGCAGTAGTCACATGCGGTCATGAAGTCCCGCATGGTACTGGGGTTACCAAGCCCGGAGAAATCCCAACCAGAGTCGGGCTCGTAATCTTCCTCGGAACCCGAGGGCCCGTAGGTCGAGACAGCCGTCAGTTTGTCCTAGGGTGACCGCACATGGTACCCCGGAGGGTTTGACATGCCTTTGCGAAAGCCTCCACCGAAGCGGGGTCGCTTGGTGGATCGAAGCTGAATCTGAAAGGCATGGGATGGGAAACGGATGGTACCTCTTGATCGACGGGTGGTGACAAAGTCGCGTCAGGGGTAGACTGCACCGTTGTCTCAGGTACGAGGGCGACGCCTAGCAAGCCCTTCGCGAGCATGTTGGCGTCATCCGTCAGCTCGATGTTGGCGTGCTGCGGGGAAATGGCGCTCGCCTTCGTCTCCGACGCGAGGTCAACGCCCGACGTGTCCCCCGCTGGGGCGCCGGCGCCGTCGACTTGCTCGACAGCCGACGAGGTGCCGCCTCCTGCTTGGCCATGGTTGCCCTGCCTCATCTTTCGTCGGTGGGGGAGGCGACGGGACAGAACTATATGTTGCTCTTCCGCCACGTGGGGAAGACGTCGTCGATTCCGCCACCGGTGGGCGGGCTGTTGACCGCCATTGTTGCCGTCGCGCGGCGGAAGAAGGAGTAGCATGTCGTAGCTGCCGGCGAGAGACATGAACTCGAGACTCCTAAAACGGAGCGTCGTCCCGGGTTGGAAAGGTTGCTGGGGACTACCCATCTGGAGCTTGACGGGAAGCTGTTCGTCAACACGCAGCAGGCCCCTACCTGGCACGCCAACTGTCGGCGTTTCGACCCCGGGGGGTCCCTGGACCGACGAGTAAATTGTCGTTGCGTGCCCCAGCCCAGATGGGTCGGCGCGAGACGGGACACAAAGGGGGGAGAACAGCGAGGGGAAACCGCGGCCTTCGTGTTGTCCTGCGCCCAGGGCGGCTGGATGCGCTTGCAGTAGGGGGTTACAAGCGTTCGCGCGGGAGTGAGAGAGAGAGAGAGAGAGCGGGGGGCCTATGCGCCGGCCCGTTCTCCCACGCGGCCAACCTTTTCGTACGAGAGCCCTGGTCCTTCCTGGAGCTTGACATAAGGAGAGGGCCCAGGTGTACAATGGGGGGTGTAGCAATGTGCTAACGTGTCTAGCAGAGAGGAGCTAGAGCCCTAAGTACATGCCGTCGTGGCAGTCGGAGAGGTTTTGGCATCCTGTTCATGTGATGTCGTGGTCGTCGGAGGAGCGCTGGAGCCCTGCGGAAGTACAGCTGTCGGGGCTGTCGAATCCTTGCTGACGTCTCCTTGCTTCCATAAGGGGCTGAGAGCCGCCGTCGTCATGGAGCACGCGGGGCGTCATCATTACTTGTTTACCGGGGCGAGCCAGATGGGACGCCGATCTTGTTCCCCGTAGCCTGAGCTAGCTAGGGGTAGGGTAATGATGGCCCCCCTGGCGATGTGGCAGGTCCGAACCCGAGTTTGGGCGAGGTGGCGATCCCTCCGAGGTCGAGGTTGAGTCCGAGCCCTGGGGTCGGGCGAGGCGGAGTCCGTCGTCTTTCGGAGCCGAGGGTGAGTCCGAGCCCTGGGGTCGGGCGAGGCGGAGTTCGTCGTTTCCCGGAGCCGAGGCCAAGTCCGAGCCCTGGGGTCGGGCGAGGCGGAGTTCGTCGTCTTCTAGTGCCGAGGCCGAGTCCGAGCCCTGGGGTCGGGCGAGGCGGAGTTCGTCGTTTCCCGGAGCCAAGGCCGAGTCCGAGCCCTGGGGTCGGGCGAGGCGGAGTTCGTCGTCTTCCGGTGCCGAGGCCGAGTCCGAGCCCTGGGGTCGGGCGAGGCGGAGTTCGTCGTTTCCCGGAGCCAAGGCCGAGTCCGAGCCCTGGGGTCGGGCGAGGCGGAGTTCATCGTCTTCCGGTGCCGAGGCCGAGTCCGAGCCCTAGGGTCGGGCGAGGCGGAGTTCGTCGTCTTCCGGAGCCGAGGCCGAGTCCGAGCCCTAGGGTCGGGCGAGGCGGAGTCCATCTTCCGAGGTCGAGACGGGGGCCGAGCCCTGGGGTCGGGCGAGGCGGAGCTTCCTATGTCGCCCGAGGCTGGACTTAGCCGCTGTCGACCTCACTCTGGCGGGTGGCACGGCAGTCGGAGCAGGGCAGGCGGCGCTGTATTCCGGTCAGGTCGGTCAGTGGAGCGGCAAAGTGACTGCAGTCACTTCGGCCTTGTCGACTGGAGCACGCGTCAGGATAAGATCTCAGGCGATCCTTGCATTAAATGCTCCTGCGATCCGGTCGGTTGGCGTGGCGATCTGGCCAAGGTTGCTTCTCCGCGAAGCCTGCCCGAACTGGGCCTCGAGCGAGTCGGTGGTGGGCCCGTTGCTTGAGGGGATCCTCGGGCGAGACGTGAATCCTCCGGGGTCGGCTGTCTTTGCCCGAGGCCGGGCTCGGGCGAGGCGGGATCGTGTCCCTTGGGCGGAGCCTTGGCCTGAATCGCGCCCATCAGGCCTTCGCAACTTTGTGCTGATGGGGTTTACCAGCTGAGATTAGGAGTCTTGGGGGTACCCCTAATTATGGTCCCCGACACTTGGGTTCCAAGTGAAGCAACTCAAGAACGGCACCTTCATCTCCCAAACGAAGTACACGCAAGACTTGCTAAAGCGGTTTGGGATGAAGGACGCCAAGCCCGCAAAGACTCCGATGGGAACTGACGGACACGTCGACCTCAACAAAGGAGGTAAGTCCGTTGATCAAAAAGCATACCGGTCTATAATAGGTTCCTTTCTTTATTTATGTGCTAGTAGACCGGATATTATGCTTAGTGTATGCATGTGTGCTAGATTTCAATCTGATCCAAGGGAGTGTCACTTAGTGGCCGTGAAGCGAATTCTTAGATATTTAGTCGCTACGCCTTGCTTCGGGATCTGGTATCCAAAGGGGTCTATCTTTGACTTAATTGGATATTCAGACTCCGATTATGTTGGATGTAAGGTCGATAGGAAGAGTACATCAGGGACGTGCCAATTATTAGGAAGGTCCCTGGTGTCATGGAGTTCTAAGAAACAAACTTCCGTTGCCCTATCCACCGCTGAGGCCGAGTATGTTGCCGCAGGACAGTGTTGCGCGCAACTACTTTGGATGAGGCAAACCCTCCGGGACTTTGGCTACAATCTGAGCAAAGTCCCACTCCTATGTGACAATGAGAGTGCTATCCGCATAGCGGACAATCCTGTTGAGCACAGCCGCACAAAGCACATTGACATCCGACATCACTTTTTGAGAGACCACCAGCAAAAGGGAGATATCGAAGTGTTTTATATTAGCACCGAGAACCAGCTAGCCGATATCTTTACCAAGCCTTTAGATGAGAAGACCTTTTGCAGGCTGCGTAGTGAGCTAAATGTCTTAGATTCGCGGAACTTGGATTGATTTATAGCATACATGTGTTTATGCCTTTGATCATGTTCCTTATGCATATTTGTGTTTATTTATGGTGCTCAAGTTGTACAAACACTCCCCGGACCTCAAAAGTCCATGTGTGGGTGATGCACATATTTAGGGGGAGATGTGCTACAACTTGACCCTTTGAGACTAATCGTGTGCTTGAGTTTGCTTGATTTAGTTTCAAAGGTGGATTGAAAGGGAAAGATGGACTTGGACCATGCAAGACTTCCACTGCACTCCGATGAGAGGGTAACTTACTCCAAGTTCATCTCAATACCCTTATTGCCTTGGTACTCTTATTTGAAGATTTTGGTGAGGCAATGGGGTTTAAGGGCCAAGATTGATCCCGTTTTGGTGCTTGATGCCAAAGGGGGAGAAAATAAGGCCAAAGCAAGAAATGGATCAGCTACCACTTGAGAATTTTGAAAACAGTAGAATAGAGCTTTTGTTTTGTCAAAATCCTCTTATTGTCTCTCTTTGTTTGATTATGGGAAAAAGGGAGAGTTTTTGAATCTTTGATCAATTTCTCTTGGAATACCTCTCTTTATGTCTCTACAAGTGAATTTGACTTAGAGATAGGAAATTGAGTTTGATTTGCAAAAACAAACCAAGTGGTGGCAAAGAATGATCCATATATGCCAAATGTGAATCAAAACAAATTTGTTTTCTCATTTGCATTGATGTTGCACTTCTTTAGTTGCTTTTTGTTGTGTTGGCATAAATCACCAAAAAGGGGGAGATTGAAAGGGAAATGTGCCCTTGGGCCATTTCTAAGTATTTTGGTGATTGAGTGCCAACACAAGTGCTTAAGTGTCAATCTATGACAATTGATGGACAAAGTGCAAATCAAGAGTAAAGGTATGTTTCTAAGACTTAGTACATTGTTTTAGAGACTAATGTATTGTGTCTAAGTGCTAGAAACAGGAAAATACCAATTTGGATAAGACTTGGCTATGCAGCCAAGACTCTGCGCAGTCTGGGTGCACCGGACTGTCCGGTGGTGCACCGGACAGTGTCCGGTGCGCTAGGCTGGCGACTGTCAACTGGCTGCTCTCGGGAAGCGATTAACGGCGTACGGCTATAAATCACCAGACTGTCCGGTGGTGCACCGGACTGTCCGGTGAGCCATTCACAGGCGAAGTCGTCGCTCTCGGGAAGCGATTAACGGCGTACGGCTATAATTCACCGGACTGTCCGGTGAGGCACTGGACTGTCCGGTGAGCCAACGGTCAGTCGGGCCAACGGTCGGCCGAGAATTCCGCACGTGACGCGTGGCCGAGCCAACGGTCACAAGGGGGCACCAGACTGTCCGGTGTGCACCGGACAGTGTCCGGTGCGCCAACGGCTCTGGATCTTCAACGGTCGGCTGTGCCATAGAAGGAAAGAAATCTGCACCGGACAGTGTCCGGTGGTGCACCGGACTGTCCGGTGCGCCAGTCGACTGAAGGCAAGAATTACCTTCCTGGAATGCTCTCAGCGGCTTCTAGCTGCCTTGGGGCTATAAAAGGGACCCCTAGGCGCATGGAGGAGTATACCAAGCATTCTCTAAGCATTCCTAAGCACCAAGACTTCAATTCCGCGCATTCGATTCTTTGTGATAGCAATTAGAGCTCCATTTGAGTAGAGAACTCTTTGAGTTGTGTTGAGAGCTCGATTTGTGACTTGTGTGCGTGTGTTGCTCTGATTTTGTGTCTTGTGTGCGTTGCTCATCCCATCCTTACTTCTGTGCTTCTTTGTGAACATCAAATTGTAAGGGCGAGAGGCTCCAAGTTGTGGAGATTCCTCGCAAGCGGGATATAGTAAACAAAGCAAAACATCGTGGTATTCAAGTGGGTCTTTGGACCGCTTGAGAGGGGTTGAGTGCAACCCTCGTCCGTTGGGACGCCACAACGTGGAGTAGGTAAGTATTGGACTTGGCCGAACTACGGGATAAACCATTGTGCCATCTCTGTGTTGATCTCTTTGTGGTTATTGTGTTTTTCAAGAACTCCTCTCTAGCCACTTGGCTTTATTGTGCTAACATCTAATCAAGTTTTGTGGCATTAAGTTTCAAGTTTTACAGGATCATCTATTCATCCTCCCTCTAGGTGCTCTCACTATCTCAAATTTATGGATGGAGTATGGAAAATAATTTTATATATCAACGGAATATGTTTCTACTCTGCAAATTATAAGACGCTCTTCGACTCACACCTCTATAGTAAAAATGTAAACACAAATATCTCCCACATATTGCTAATAATATTATACAAATATATTTTTATATAAAACCATATTAGATTAATTAATTTTTGTTTAAATTATTATTATTAGAATGTAATTCAATTCCAAGGATCTAAACGGGCATTGATATATAGTATTTCCTTGCTAGAAGCGAAGGTATTGTCCTTGATCGTGTTTGGTTTCTAGGAACTAATTTTTAGTCTCTCCATTTTATTCCATTTTTACTTCCTAAATTATCAAATACAGAAACTAAAACATTCCATATTTAACAATTTAAGGACTTGTTCGAACCAAAAATGAGCGGCCGGACGGTCCGGCCCTGAGGCCGGACGGTCCGCGGTCCGGACAGTCCGCGCCTGTGGGCCGGACGGTCCGCGCGTGCGCAGAACAGATTAGGGTTCCGAGTTTTGTGTTACGGTTGTTAGCTAAAATCACGGGAAAAGCTCGGAAATTAGTTTGTAAAGGGTCCAGCCCCCCTCCTCTATAAATAGAGAGGTCTACGGCCGATTTGTAATCATCAACAATCGAATCAATACAACTTCTATTTCGCATTTTATCCTAGGAGTAGTTCTAGTCTAGTTTAGGTTTAGTCTTCCAATCCCCAAATTCTTCGTCTCTCTTCGGCTCTACGTCGATTAGAGGAGTCTAGGTCGGCCAGCCCGAGCCTAGACACAACCTAGGATCTCTACTCCCCGACGGGGTCCCTCCCGGGAGCGAGATCCAGGCGCCGTCGGCGATCTTCCGCCGTCCCTGCGTACGCGCGGACCGTCCGGCCCCAGGGCGCGGACCGTCCGGCCGTCAGGCAGGAGCCCTAGTCGCGCACCAGGCCGTGGACCGTCCGGCCCCAGGCCGCGGACAGTCCGCCCTTGCGCAGAGAGCACCCCCGCGCCTCGCACCAGGCCGCGGACCGTCCGGCCCCTGCGCGCGGACCGTCCGCCCCTGTGCAGAGGGCACCGCCACGGTTCTTGTTGAGTGTTTGGCGCTTCGAAAAGGCGTCAACATACTTTTTGGCGACTCCGCTGGGGACGACATATCTAAGCTCATCAAATCGGCCCTCAATGGCCGGTTCAAGGGATAGCTCTGATATTTCTCCAAGCAACATCATAGAGCCGACTTGGGAAACCTTGCCGGCTGACGAGCAGCTCCAGTTCGAGGAGCACAAGGAGCGGATGATCCAGGAGGCGAAAGCAAAGTTCTTGGCCAACTTCAAAGTGGACAGGAACAACAAGGTCGTCCGACATCGGGCGACGGATCCGGCTTCGCTCCAACCCACGCCAGATATCCCCAATGTAAGTAATACCAACGATCTGCAATCTCTTAGAAATTATGTAGAAGATCAGCGTGAACAAATGCAGAACATCATAGGGGGTATGCAAAGCGATCTTAAGAGACTAGTACGTGCATTTGATAAATCTAGTACCGCAAATTTTCCTTCGCACGAGGTTGAGTTAGGAAATAACGCGTGTAACACATCGGCTAAAGGTTGTCACGACCAGTCACAACCCCTTTATGGGATGCCGATGGACACATACCCTAAGCAACCGCAAATCGGCAGCAAACCAGCCGATCTGCACATGCCCGGACCGTCCGCACGTGAGCGCGGACCGTCCGGGCCAGCAACAGTCGGGCCCATTTTTAATGAGTTACCTAGGTATGCGCCCGAGCCACCACACACGACACAGAACCTAAACTACCCAGCCGGACGGTTCGGGTACGTATCCGGACAGTCCGTGCAGGAGTCTTTTGAGGAGGATTATTACATAAATCCTCGCCCGTCCCAGCAACACTTCCCATCACACTATACAATGCATCAACCCATTAATTCAAGATCTAGAGCCCAGGAAAGCTTTCCGGCCCCACCCAGGAGGCCGGAAAGAAACGATCAAACCTATGACCCATATAGGGCAAATGAAAATGCACCACGTAACTCAAACCAATGGGGGGAAAGACAGCATGCTAATATCCAGCCAACCCCATCTATGTTTGACCAGAGAGCCGGTGGTCTCGCACCGGCTGCCATTGATATAGTAAGGGAAGAAATAGCCGGGGCGTTCCGAGATAAGCTCGGAGTAAGCATGGTCCCTGGGGGGCAATCATATCGGAAACCTTATGACAGCCGATTTGATCACCACCCATACCCACAGGGAACCAGGATACCCGAATTCGCAAAGTTTTCGGGTGATCAAGGGAAAAACACACGCGAACATATAGGCCAGTTCTTAGCACAATTGGGAGAATTGGCCGACACAGAGGCATTTCGCGTGCGTTTATTTTCATTATCGCTAACAGGAACCGCGTTTGCATGGTATGCCACTTTACCTCCTAATTCCATTTCATCATGGGGGGATTTAGAACAATAATTTCATGATCATTTTTTCTCCGGTGACTATGAGTTGGATTTAGTAGATTTAGTGTCGTTGCGACAGACAAAAGATGAATCGGTTAATGATTACATCCGGAGATTCCGAGATACAAGAAACCGATGCTTTCAAATTCATTTAGCAGAGAAACAGCTAGTAGGATTAGCTTTTAATGGTCTGCGATATTATTTAAAAGAAAGGTTAGAAGGCATCCAATTCTTTACACTAGCACAATTACACCAGAGGGCTTTGGCTTGTGAAAGCCGAAGCAAAGAAACTGCTAAAACAACTCGTCACAACGTACATGTAGTAGAATGCGACCAAAGTAGCTCAGAAGACGAATCAGCAGAGGTGTATGCTGCTGAAATGGTTTGGCCAAAGCAGGCCAAATCTTCGGCTTGTGCTTCCTTACAGCCGATTCAAAAGAAACGGCAAGAGGAGGTTAAGTTTACATTTAATGTTGGTAAGTGTGATAGAATATTTGATGAATTACTTAAAAATGGCAACATTAAAATAAATCACACTGTTCCATCCGCCGACGAGCTAAAGCGTCGTGCATATTGCAAGTGGCATAACTCATTTTCTCATGCCACTAATGATTGTAATGTATTCCGTCGACAGATTCAATCGGCCATTAACGAAGGACGATTGAAATTTCAGGAAATGCAGGTGGATACAGAGCCTTTTCCGATGAACATGATTGACTTCGAGGGCAAGAAGGTCCTAGTTCGGCCAAATACAGCCGATAAAGACAAAGGCAAAGAGACAATCATCGGCAATGCTAAAGAGGCCGATGGAGATCGTAAAGTGTCTTGCAGGAAAGTGGTGGCCGAGAAGACTCCCGATGGAGGGGAGACCCTAAAGGTGACCATCACAGCCTCCAGTACTGGGGGGCAAGCGCAGGCAGGGAGACAAATGCAGGAGCCCGTGCTGCGTATCCCGGACGGTCCGGCACGTAGGCGCGGACGGTCCGGGACTCCACCGAACGGTCCGGAGAGCTCCGGCGGACGGTCCGGCCATACTCAAGATTCACAACGTCCACGTACTTTCAAACCACGACGACCAGAGATAGGTACGTGGAAAACAAATACATTCAAAGCAGCTGGTCGGTTGGTTAAAGCCGGCCCAACTTTTGATCAATTATTGTCTAAATACGTAAAAAAGAAGGCCGGCCCCAGTGACCGGCCAGCAAAGCGACCCCGCTCACCCATTAATGAGCAGCGTCAGGTTAGGCCGATTGGACCACCCCACCAATCGGAAGAAATGAAAGGTCATACTGTACAAGTGAGACCTAACGTACCTGCATGGACACCTCCACCTCCATATCCACCTATGCCATATCCATACACATATTTACCTCCGCCATATGTCCCAAATCAAATGTGGGGCATGCCACCATATCCATTTGGGATGCCTCAGTACCCCGCCTGGGGGGCACCCCAAACATCTGTTTTTGACAGGTTGACGCCACCAGTACAAGACCAATTGAGCACTGCTCAATCCAGTCACCAGGCACAAACCCAACAGGATTGCCGGACTACTCGGCCTTCCAGGCCGACCAATCCGGCAGGGGGGCATATGCCTGCAGCAACTCAAAAAACAACAAAAAAGGATATCATCAAAATAGGCACTGCAGATGTTGTCATACAGGGAGACAATAAAGGGCCGATGATTTTTGGCGAATCGGCCAACACAACCGAAAAAGATACGGCTACCATCAAAACAGCCGATCCAAAATACTCCATGCCTCGATGGTGCCCAGCGGGATTGACACGATCCCAAAAGAGAAAATTACAGCGCTTAAGAGCAAAGGAGAGCCAGGAGAAGGAGGCGGAAAAGACATTTAATGACACACATCCACTATACCCGCCACCACAAAAGAAATGGAGACCGAAGGCCGTTGAGAAAAAACAAACGGCCACAGAAATAGAAAGTCAATCTGCACCAGACGCGGACCGTCCGGCCCCTGCGCGCGGACCGTCCGCCGTTCACCAGGAGGACTCTAGTCAACCTGCACCAGGCGCGGACCGTCCGGCCTCTGCGCGCGGACCGTCCGCCGTTCATCAGGAAGCCTCCAACAACACGACAACATCCATGGAAGAGGACGACCTGCTAGGAGAAGACCTGGTCGACTACGAGGCTTCTCCAGAACGCCCAGGTATGGATGTAAATATTATTACATTTTCTTCTGATTGCACTATCATTGGCGACGATGAACCTGTTGCTGCCCAGTTCGATTTTGGTCCTAAAGAAGCCGCCTTTACTAAACCAAAGGAATCGGTAAACCATTTAAAGCCGCTCTTCGTGCGCGGTCACATTGATGGAATACCGATTGCTAAGATGTTGGTGGATGGAGGGGCGGCTGTAAATCTAATGCCTTATTCATTATACAGAAAATTAGGTAAACAAGATGACGAACTTGTTAAAACCAACATGACCCTCAGCGGTGTTGGGGATAGTTTGATTAAAGCCAGGGGAGTCACGTCCGTTGAATTAACCATCGGGACTAAGACCCTTGCTGCTGCATTCTTCGTCGCTGATGTAGAAGGGAATTACAGTTTGATTCTAGGCAGAGATTGGATTCATGCCAATCAATGTATACCTTCTACATTACATCAAATGCTAATACAATGGGTAGGCGATGAGGTAGAACAAGTACATGCTGATGTATCGGCCTGCATCGCTGTGGCCGATGCCCCTGTACTCTGGACTTATGAGACTGCTACATGTCTCACAGGAGTAGATTTTTCTGATTATCAGTTCATAAGTATAGATAGGAAGGGTTTCATTCCTGTAATGCTAGAGCCGATGGAGAATCGGCTGAATCCTAAATAGAGTTTAAATGATGAATACACACAAAGTTCATGAGTCTTTGATCACGGACAATTCGGCTCTCAAAGCCGGATGGTCCGATCTTTCGCAAAACAGTTCGGACTTTAAGACCGAACATCTATCACAGCAAAAAGACAGTATTACGGATGATCCGGTCCCCGAGACCGGAAAGTCCTCCATCACACAAAGATCATCTGATTCCTCTGTGGGGGACATGATAGAGGAATTCAGAGATCTTGATAAACTAGGACAGGGGTTTACATCGGCTGATCCTTTGGAGGAGATTGACATAGGAAATGGTAAAACTCCAAGGCCGACTTTTGTAAACAAGACCCTGGAGACCGATTCTAGAAATGAGATGATCGGTCTATTGAAGGAATATTCAGATTGTTTTGCTTGGAATTACACTGAAATGCCTGGACTAAGCCGAGAGATTGTCGAACATCGGCTGCCCATTAAGTCTGGTTTCAGACCTTTCAAGCAGAAAGCTAGAACATTTCGTCCAGATCTTCTCCCACGAATCAAGGACGAAATCCACCGGCTGCTAGAAGCTAATTTTATTAGACCTTGCAGATACGCAGAGTGGGTCTCCAATATTGTGCCGGTGGAGAAGAAGGAGTCAGGTAAACTTAGAGTATGCATTGATTTTCGTAATTTAAATAAAGCGACTCCTAAAGATGAATATCCCATGCCCATAGCCGACACATTAATCAATAATGCATCAGGAAATAGAATTATTAGCTTCCTTGATGGTAATGCCGGATATAATCAGATTTTCATGGCCGAAGAAGATGCGTCTAAAACGGCCTTTATATGTCCAGGCTTCATTGGTTTATTTGAATGGGTTGTCATGACATTCGGTCTTAAAAATGCTGGTGCTACTTATCAGAGGGCTATGAATCTGATCTTCCATGAGTTGTTAGGAAACACTGTGGAAGTCTACATTGATGATATTGTAGTCAAATCGGCTAAGTTTAGTTCTCATATAGCTGATTTGCGCAAAGCCTTTGATAAAATGCGTCGGTATGGTTTAAAAATGAACCCACGTAAATGTGCTTTTGGAGTGTCGGCTGGTAAGTTTTTAGGATTTGTCATCCATGAACATGGTATAGAAATAGACCCTGACCGAATCAAGTCTATTCGGAATGTGGGGCCTCCGACTTGTAAGGTCGAAGTGCAGAGGTTTCTCGGCAAGGTGAATTATTTACGAAGGTTTATTTCTAACCTAGCCGGGAAGATTGATGCCTTCACCCCTATCCTTCGGCTTAAGAATGATGCTGAATTCACTTGGGGGGCAGAACAGCAGGACGCATTTGATCTCATTAAAAAATACTTGTCTTCGGCTCCCGTGTTAAAAGCACCACAAGTAGGAGCGCCATTCAAATTATACATTGCAGCTGAAGACAAGGTTATTGGGGCTGTTCTGACACAAGAAACTGAGGGGAAGGAGCATGTGGTGACATATCTAAGCCGAAGGTTGGTGGATGCTGAAACAAGGTACACTTTTATTGAAAAGTTATGTTTATGCTTGTTTTATGCATGCACCAAATGTAGATGTTATTTACTGTCTAGTCATTGCACTGTTTCTGGTCAAGCCGATGTAATCAAATACATGTTGCATAACCCAATTATGAGTGGTAGAATTGGTAAGTGGGCTAGCTTATGCACTCATAGAATATGACTTGGCCTATGAACCATTGAAATCTATGAAAGGCCAAGTCGTAGCGGATTTTATTGTAGAACATCGGGTTAATGATATTCATGAACTAGACATGTCATACCTCACTGTTACTCCTTGGACTTTATATTTTGATGGATCGGTTTGCAGTGAAGGGCAAGGAATTGGCATTGTGCTTGTTTCACCAAGTAATGTCTCCTTTGACTTCTCTAGCCGATTGAAAACTTATTGCACTAATAATCAAGCTGAATATGAGGCCCTCCTATTCGGTTTAGAACTTTTAAATAGTATGGGAGTAAAACATGTGAAGGTATTTGGTGATTCTCAGCTGGTTATCCAACAAGTGTTAGAAGAATATCAATGTCTTGATGGTACTCTAAATAGTTATCTTGAGAAATGTTGGAGCATCATCCATTCTTTTGACGAATTCAGTATTCGACATATCTCTAGAGTTGAGAATCATAGAGCTAACGATTTGGCACAAGATGCATCAGGTTATCGGATAAAGAGAGGGAAATTTCACAAAACTGAAATTCCGATAACCAGTGCAGAGCCAAATTCCCAGGTCGCGGACCGTCCGCGTGACGACGCCGGACCGTCCGGGGTTTCCAGAAATGTTTTCTCAATCGATTCGGCTGACAATGAAGCCGATGTAAGTGATTGGAGGACACCTATACTTAATTATTTACGAAATCCCAATATTAGGACAGATAAGAACATTCGGCGAACAGCTTTCAAGTATGTTTTGATGAGTGATGAACTTTACCGCCGAACAGTCAGTGATGTCCTGCTGAAGTGCTTGGGCCCAGATGATGCTATATTAGCCATGGCCGAAGTACATGAAGGAATTTGTGGTACTCATCAATCGGCTCCAAAGATGAAGTGGTTGTTGCGAAGGTCTGGTTTTTATTGGCCTAGTATGATAGCTGATTGTTTCAAGTACTACAAGGGATGCCAAGTGTGTCAAAAATTCGGCGACCTACAGTTGGTCCCTGCAGCCGAATTGCATCCTATCATCAAGCCTTGGCCGTTCAGAGGATGGGGATTAGACTTTATTGGAGAAATTCATCCTTCATCATCAAAGGGGCATCGGTTTGTGTTAGTTGCCACTGACTATTTCACCAAATGGACTGAAGTCGTTGCTCTGAAAAACATGACGCACAAGGAGGTAATTGAGTTCATAACTGAGCATATTATTCATAGATTCGGCATTCCCCAGACCTTGACTACAGATCAAGGGACTTCTTTTATGTCAAAGAAGGTACGTGAATTTGCTGAATTATACAGAATTAAGCTGCTTAATTCATCTCCATATTATGCTCAGGCCAATGGACAGGCCGAGTCTAGTAATAGGACATTGATTAATTTAATAAAAAAGAAGATATCTGATAATCCTAAACATTGGCATAAGATTTTGTCCGAAGCTTTATGGGCTCATAGAATATCTAAACATAGTGCTACTAAAGTATCTCCTTTTGAGCTTGTCTATGGGCAGGAAGCAGTATTGCCTGTGGAAATAAGTTTGAATGCTGTCAGGTTTGCCAGACAAAATGACCTAACTGCTACTGATTATTATAATTCAATGATGGATAATATTGATGAGGTGACCGACAAGAGGATGATAGCTTTGGGAGCAATAGAAAAGGACAAGATCATGGTAGCCAGGGCCTACAACAAGAAGGTTAAAGCAAAATCATTCCAAGTAGGAGACTTGGTGTGGAAGACCATTCTACCTCTAAGGAATAAAGATCGAAAGTTCGGGAAATGGTCGCCAAGCTGGGAGGGTCCTTATAAAGTGAAGCAGGTGATGTCTGGTAACACTTATTTACTACAAACATTACAAGGCAAGGATTTACCTAAGGCTTTAAATGGGCGTTTCCTCAAACAGTACCATCCTAGTATGTGGCAAGATGCCTAAGAAAACCGATGTGATCACATCGAGTTAGTTGCTTTTGGTTCACCCAGCTCCACCAAAAGGCAGGGGGGCATATGTTCGAACCAAAAATGAGCGGCCGGACGGTCCGGCCCTGAGGCCGGACGGTCCGCGGTCCGGACAGTCCGCGCCTGTGGGCCGGACGGTCCGCGCGTGCGCAGAACAGATTAGGGTTCCGAGTTTTGTGTTACGGTTGTTAGCTAAAATCACGGGAAAAGCTCGGAAATTAGTTTGTAAAGGGTCCAGCCCCCCTCCTCTATAAATAGAGAGGTCTACGGCCGATTTGTAATCATCAACAATCGAATCAATACAACTTCTATTTCGCATTTTATCCTAGGAGTAGTTCTAGTCTAGTTTAGGTTTAGTCTTCCAATCCCCAAATTCTTCGTCTCTCTTCGGCTCTACGTCGATTAGAGGAGTCTAGGTCGGCCAGCCCGAGCCTAGACACAACCTAGGATCTCTACTCCCCGACGGGGTCCCTCCCGGGAGCGAGATCCAGGCGCCGTCGGCGATCTTCCGCCGTCCCTGCGTACGCGCGGACCGTCCGGCCCAGGGCGCGGACCGTCCGGTCGTCAGGCAGGAGCCCTAGCTGCGCACCAGGCCGCGGACCGTCCGGCCCCAGGCCGCGGACAGTCCGCTCTTGCGCAGAGAGCACCACCGCGCCTCGCACCAGGCCGCGGACCGTCCGGCCCCTGCGCGCGGACCGTCCGCCCCTGTGCAGAGGGCACCGCCACGGTTCTTGTTGAGTGTTTGGCGCTCCGAAAAGGCGTCAACAGGACTAAAATGGAATAAAATGGAGAGGCTAAAAATTATTCCCTAGAAACCAAACACCCACTTACTCATAAGTTTAAAAAAACCATTCTCTCAAGAGACACTTATTTTAGATATCTACGTTTTGGATATCTAGCCGACCAAGATCCTTAGGTATGCACAGTATGTTCTAATTAATGAATATATAGTTTTTCTTGTGTTCATCGCTTTGCCAATTGAGAGTGATACTAGTCTACTTTTTAAGGACTCCTCCAAGAACTTCAAAGAAGGAAATCATATATATGGTTAAGCTTTTCGACATTGAGTTGATCAAAACAGGCTATCCTCCTACCGAGGAGAGTTTTTTATTACTTTCCAAGTACACAGTTTTTTTTTAATTTTCCTTTGATCATAATCCATTCACTCTTCGATAATATCCTATGATGCCTATATGGTGCAACAAAAAAGGCGTGCATATTCTTGGACATTATCCTTAGCTTTATCATAATAGAAAAGCTCACTTTTGTGATCTTTAACCTAGATAATTGATTGATCTGGTTTAAACTAGGTTCCACAAAATATAGTGTCATCGGCCTACCGAATAACAGATAGTCTCTATTATTGTGGATCAAATAGGAGATGACTCCTTCAGAACTTCCACTATATTCTTCTTAGCTCTTTCAATGATGATAGCCATCACACGGGCTACTAAATTGTAAAGATAGGAGAGAGTCTTCTTGATGAACATCCTCCTTAAATTAGTTCCTATGCTTGGCATAAGTTAGGGTTTAAAACTTAGTTGTTTGCTTCACATTCTCACTCACTCACCTAACCAACGGAGAACACATATATTTTTCTGTTTTATTAAAACAAAGTCTACTCATGTGATATATAAAAATTATAGCAAACATGAGCAAGTGACTATAGTTTACCTTATTGTACGTCGTCTCAAAATCTAACTTTATACTACACCAAAAAAACAAACTCCTACAGTCTACTGACTTTCTACGGGTTTCGATCGAAACCGTAGGAAGTTAATTACTTCTGATGGTTGTAAAGCCTCTCGGATTTTTTAAAAAAAACTTTTGACGAGCACTACAAAGTTAGCTAATTTACTAGAGGACTCTAGAAAGTTAAGCTAATTTCCGACCAAATTTTTTCAAGCTTAACTTCCGACGGTATGGCTAACTTTCGAGAGTTTACTGTTAACTTTCTAGGGCTTAGGCTCTACGAAGTTAACCAGTTTGGTGTTGTGTTAGACTGCATTTATCTAATTTATTCCTATACATCTCATGAATGATCTCTTGCAAGACCACAACTCCCTTCATTATGTTTCCACCGGTCATGAAAGCAGTTTGAGAGGGTTTGATCATCTTCTAAACTACTAGAGGAACTCTGATAGTTATGACCTTGGTGAAGAACTTGAAGCTTAATAATAAATAATAAATTGGTCTAAATTGTTGTATCTGTTACCTTGCATGGTGAAAACCAGTTCTTTGGCAATTACTAGCAACCTGATTAATTTAAGTACCACGTTTTTATATCGAATCACATACATGAACATCTCGATCGAGCAGTTAATCAAGATTCAAGGGCATGAGAACCATTCCCCATCCCACCCTTGAGTGTCGTCGCCGATGTCGTCCATGCTGAAAAAAAATCAAAGAACAAGAAGCTGATGAAATGCAGGTCGCAGTTCATCATCTTATCATAGGAATGAGTGAATGACTGAATGAACTCCAATCCTCTGTACGTAGGTCTAATTACCACGGCAAGGTGACTTCGTCGCCGTCGTCGTTGCTTCTGCGACCGCCCTCGTAGTCGTAGTAGCAGCTGTAGTCGCCGTCGCCGTCGTCGACATGCACCCTCCTCCCCAGAACATCCGGCGAGGGCTTGCCTCCCGTGACCGACCCCGCTTGCTCGCCGACACCGGCATCGTCGCCACACAGCCACCACCACTCCATCGGCAAACCGGCCGCCGCCGCCACGTCCTCCGCGTTTGGGCGGGGCGCGTGCTGGCCCTGGCCGTTCTCCACGCTCTCGAAGATCTTGCTCCAGCACGCGGCCACGTCCGCGGCCGCCGCCTCGCTCCACTCCACGCCCTGCATCTCGCCGCCGACCGATGCCTGCTGCGCCATCTCCCCGTCCAGCGCCGGGACCAACGCCGCTGCTGGTGGTGCATCGATCACCGAGTGGTTCTCTGCGTTCGTTGCACTGAGCGCTGGTGACGGGGCACAGGCATGGGTGGTCGCCGCCTCCACTGCCGGAGGTGAGCACGAGTACGAGGCAGCCGGTGACGGTTGGGTCAATGGAAGAGCAAGGAGATCTTCCTTGGCACCATCGTCCACAGAGACACCAAAACCTTGGAAGCTAAGGTTCAGTCCTAGCGGCTGTGCAGGTAGGCTACGAACCAAACGCTCCAAGCCGCCTTGGTATTGGTATTGGTATTGGTCCAAGTCCAACCCCAATCCCCCCATGGCGGCAGTGGGGGGCAGTTCAGGTGGCGTGATATCACAAGGAAGACGAAGGATGGGTGGTGGTGAGCAGTAGCTACGGGCAGCAATCCAGTGCGCAGGTGGAGAGCTGCGCAACGGGTTGTTGGTGAAGGAGGCGTAACTCATCGTCGTATGCGCCAGAGATGCTTCTTCGTCAACCGCCGGTTGGCTTCGACTTCGATCCAGAAACGCCTCTTGCACGTGCTTCGGCTCTTCTTGCTGTTGCTGGAGCTGCGCAAACGGTGGTTGACGCAGCGGCGGCTCCTGATGACGCTGGTACTTGGGTTGCTGCTGCCTCCTGCTGCTGGCCCGGTGGATCTTGAGGGCGGTGACGATCTCCCGCCGCGCCTCCGCCATGTTGAGCAGATTCTCTTGGTACGGCCTGCTCGTGTGCGTCCTCCTCCTCCTAACCTGCCTCTTCACCTGTGGCTTCACAGCCAGGGCTTGCAGCTGATCCATCTCCTGACGATGATGACGATGATCGTGTGGTATGGTATTGCTGGTCATGGTGTTGATCGGTGATGGTCTTGGGATAGATCTTGCTGTGGATGAGGAGGAGGAGCTGAGATGCTTCACAAGGCTGCTAATGTAAGCCAAGCCCAAGCTCAGAGGTGTGGTTGTTGTTCTTGGTTTGTACTGGTGTGCTTGTTCCTTAAAGAGGAGGAGAAAGGAGGTCAAAGAGTTGCAGCTAGTCTAGTCTGCGAGTAGCTTGTCATCGTAAGCGCTGTGATCAGGATCGTCTCCTCAGGAGTCAGGCTTCAGCTATGCACTGCGATACTGTGGCTATATGACGAGTCCGTCAGAACTCAGAACTAGAACCGTACTTACGTCCCAGCTGATGTTTCATAGTATGATGACACGTCGTTAAAAGGAAATTGAGAGAGAGAGAGAGAGAGAGAGAGAGTTAAATTCTAGCTAGTAGAACTCGGCTGGCATGCACTGTTTGCAACCGAATGGAACTGCATTGAGAGCTTACATCCCAATGAGTTTCGGTCAATATTGTGCAACATTTATCATAAAATCATGCAACAATTAGTTGATATTGCTTCCAGTAAAGCCAAGAAATAAGACTACACTATATTGCATTGGAGGCATCTATCGATTCATAGTATAAAAGTATCGAGACATTTGGAAGAATCGTTAGATCAAGCATAGGTCTACCTTGTGCGTTACGTGTTGATTTGTTAGTAGATGAGGAATAACCCCTCGTGATGGCGTACATATATAGAAGCTAATTCTAAGAGTTTTATATACAGATTTAAACTAGATTCTAGTCTATCTCAAAACTAGAATATCCATCCGATTACAAATCCCCATCCTATACAGTATCTCTTAACAATCCTCTCAATCTTAACCTTCTTTATGTTTACATTGGGCTTAAAATTCTCTAATAATCTTATAGATAGAGTTTTAGTAGATCTGTAGGCCACCCGATCCTTTGAAGAAACAAAATCAATCTCAAGCATCTTCTAAGAACTTTTTCTCGAATAACATGATAATCAACTTCTATATGCTTTGTCCTAGCACGGAATAAAATATTATATAAAATATTATATCCCATACCCAAGAGAGCTTAAAGGGATTCTTAAGACGGGCTCAAAATGAGTTCGGCTTAAGGATCAAGAAAATTAGAAGCGACAACGGGACGGAGTTCAAAAACTCACAAATAGAAGGCTTTCTTGAGGAGGAGGGCATCAAGCATGAGTTCTCCTCTCCCTACACACCACAACAAAATGGTGTAGTGGAGAGGAAGAATCGAACTCTATTGGACATGGCAAGAACCATGCTTGATGAGTACAAGACACCAGATCGGTTTTGGGCCGAGGCGGTCAACACCGCTTGCTACGCCATCAACCGGTTATATCTACACCGAATTCTCAAGAAGACATCCTATGAACTCCTAACCGGTAAAAAGCCCAATATTTCATATTTTAGAGTTTTTGGTAGCAAATGCTTTATTCTTGTTAAGAGAGGTAGAAAATCTAAATTTGCTCCTAAAACTGTAGAAGGTTTTTTACTAGGATATGACTCAAACACAAGGGCATATAGAGTCTTTAACAAGTCCTCAGGACTTGTTGAAGTTTCTTGTGACGTTGTGTTTGATGAAACTAACGGCTCTCAAGTAGAGCAAGTTGATCTTGATGAAATAGGTGAAGAACAGGCTCCGTGCATCGCGCTAAGGAACATGTCCATTGGGGATGTGTGCCCTAAGGAATCCGAAGAGCCTCCACATGCACAAGATCAGCCATCCTCCTCCACACAAGCATCTCCACCAACCCAAAATGAGGACGAGGCTCAAGTTGATGAAGGAGAAGATCAAAGAGATGAGCCACCTCAAGATGACGGCAATGATCAAGGGGGAGATGCAAACAATCAAGACAAGGAGGATGAAGAACCAAGGCCGCCACACCCAAGAGTCCACCAAGCAATCCAACGAGATCACCCCATCGACACCATCCTCGGCGACATTCATAAGGGGGTAACCACTAGATCTCGTGTTGCACATTTTTGTGAGCATTATTCTTTTGTTTCCTCTATTGAGCCCCACAGGGTAGAGGAAGCACTTCAAGATTCGGATTGGGTGATGGCGATGCAAGAGGAGCTCAACAACTTCACTAGGAACGAGGTATGACATTTAGTTCCACGTCCTAACCAAAATGTTGTAGGAACCAAGTGGGTCTTCCGCAACAAGCAAGATGAGCATGGTGTGGTGACAAGGAACAAAGCTCGACTTGTGGCCAAGGGATACTCCCAAGTCGAAGGTTTGGATTTTGGTGAAACCTATGCACCCGTAGCTAGGCTTGAGTCAATTCGCATATTATTAGACTATGCTACTTACCATGGCTTCAAGCTTTACCAAATGGACGTGAAGAGTGCCTTCCTAAATGGACCAATAAAGGAAGAGGTCTACGTTGAGCAACCTCCCGGCTTTGAAGATAGTGAGTACCCTAACCATGTCTATAGGCTCTCTAAGGCGCTTTATGGGCTCAAGCAAGCCCCAAGAGCATGGTATGAATGCCTAAGAGATTTCCTTATAGCTAATGGCTTCAAAGTCGGCAAGGCCGATCCTACTTTATTCACTAAAACTCTTGACAATGATTTGTTTGTATGCCAAATTTATGTTGATGATATTATATTTGGGTCTACTAAAGAATCTACATGTGAGGAATTTAGTAGGATCATGACACAAAAATTCGAGATGTCGATGATGGGGGAGTTGAAGTATTTTCTAGGATTCCAAGTCAAGCAACTACAAGAAGGCACCTTCATTAGCCAAACGAAGTATACTCAAGACATTCTAACCAAATTTGGAATGAAGGATGCTAAGTCCATCAAGACACCCATGGGAACCAATGGGCATCTCGACCTCGACACGGGAGGTAAATCCGTCGATCAAAAGGTATACCGGTCGATGATTGGTTCATTACTTTATTTATGTGCATCTCGACCGGATATTATGCTTTCCGTTTGTATGTGTGCAAGATTCCAAGCCGACCCTAAGGAATCTCACCTTACGGCCATAAAACGAATCTTGAGATATTTGGCTTATACTCCTAAGTTTGGGCTTTGGTACCCTCGGGGATCCATATTTGATTTGATTGGTTATTCGGATGTCGATTGGGCGGGGTGTAAGATTAATAGAAAGAGCACATCGGGGACTTGCCAGTTCTTGGGAAGGTCCTTGGTGTCTTCGCTTCAAAGAAGCAAAATTCGGTCGCTCTTTCTACCGCCGAAGCCGAGTATATTGCCGCAGGCCATTGTTGCGCGCAATTGCTTTGGATGAGGCAAACCCTGCGGGACTATGGTTACAAATTAACCAAAGTTCCTCTTCTATGTGATAATGAGAGTGCAATCCGCATGGCGGATAATCCCGTTGAGCACAGCCGCACTAAACACATAGCCATTCGGTATCATTTTCTTAGGGATCACCAACAAAAGGGGGATATCGAGATTGCATACATTAATACTAAAGATCAATTAGCCGATATCTTTACCAAGCCACTAGATGAACAAACTTTTACCAAACTTAGGCATGAGCTCAATATTCTTGATTCTAGGAATTTCTTTTGCTAATTTGCACACATAGCTCATAAGTATACCTTTGATCATGTCTCTTTTATATATGCTATGACTAATGGGTTTTCAAGTGTATTTCAAACCAAGTCATAGGTATATTGAAAGGGAATTGGAGTCTTCGGCGAAGAAAAAGGCTTCCACTCTACTCTACTATTCATCCTTCGCCGTCGCCCCGCATCACTCTCCGTCTTTGGTATAATCTTCACTCATATGTTTTATTTGCCAAAGGGGAGAAAGTAGTTAGAAAAGGGCTTATATCTCACTCAAAGTATCCGTTTTTTGCGATTCATGCCAAAGGGGGAGAAAGTATGAGCCCAAAGTAAAAGGACCGCACCACCACCCTAATTTTAAAAATGATTTTCAAATTGGTAAATTTCAAATTAGTATATCTTTGTGTTATAAAGGGGGAGAAAGTAGTATTTTCAAAATTAATATCTTAAAACCCTCTTGAACGCTAAGAGGAGAATTTATTGAGGGGGGGTTTTGTTTAGTCAAAGGAAAAGCATTTGAAACAAGGGGACAAAATTTCAAATCTTAAAAATGCTTCGCAAAATCTTATTCACTTGCCTTTGACTATTTGCAAAAAGACTTTGAAAAGAATTTACAAAAAGAATTTGCAAAAACAAAACATGTGGTGCAAGCGTGGTCCAAAATGTTAAAAATAAAGAAACAATCCATGCATATCTAGTAAGTAATATTTATTGGCTCAAATTCTAAGTAACCTTTGTACTTATATTTTGCAAACTAGTTCAATTCTGCACTTCTATATTTGCTTTGATTTGCGTTGGCATCAATCACCAAAAAGGGGGAGATTGAAAGGGAATTAGGCTTACACCTATTTCCTAAACTAATTTTGGTGGTTGAATTGCCCAACACAAATAATTGGACTAACTAGTTTGCCCAAGTCTATAAGATCTACAGGTACCAAAGGTTCACAATAAGCCAATAAAAAGATCAAGAGAAAGGGTTCAAACAAAGGAGCAAAGGGACAACCGAAGGTACCCTGGTCGGGCGCACCGGACTGTCCGGTGTGCCACCGGACAGTGTCCGGTGTACAAGGGGACACCAAGCTGAACTTCACACCTTCGGGAATTCTCAGAGTCATCGCGCTATAATTCACCGGACTGTCCGGTGTACACCGGACAGTGTCCGGTGCTCCAAGGATGAAGAGACTCCAAACTCATCGGCTTCGGGAATTCACAACGGCTAGTCCGCTATAATTCACCGGACATGTCCGGTGTACACCGGACTGTCCGGTGTGACAACGTAGCAACGGCTACTTCAGGCGCCAACGGCTACCTGCAGCGCATTAAATGCGGGCCAGCGCGCGCAGAAGTCAGGCACGCCCATACTGGCGCACCGGACATTCTACAGTTAATGTCCGGTGCGCCACCGGACATCCAGGCGGGCCCAGCAGTCAGAGCTCCAATGGTCGGAACCCTAACGTTCGGGTGACGTGGCTGGCGCACCGGACATGTCCGGTGTGCACCGGACTGTCTGGTGCACCATGCGACAGACAGCCTCCACCCAAACGGCTAGTTTGGTGGTTGGGGCTATAAATACCCCCAACCACCCCACATTCAAGTCATCCAAGTTTTCCACTTCTCAACCACTTACAAGAGCTAGGCATTCAATTCTAGACACACTCAAGTGATCAAATCCTCTCCAATTCCACACAAGGCTTTAGTGATTAGCGAGAGAGATTTTCCGTGTTCTTTTGAGCTCTTGCACTTGGATTGCTTCTTTTCTTTCTCACTTGTTCTTGTGATCAAAACTCCATTGTAACCGAGGCAAGAGACACCAATTGTGTGGTGGTCCTTGCGGGGGAAGTTTTGTTCCCGGTTTGATTTGAGAAGAGAAGCTCACTCTGTCCGAGGGACCGTTTGAGAGAGGGTAAGGGTTGAAAGAGACCCGACCTTTGTGGCCTCCTCAATGGGGAGTAGGTTTGCGAGAACCGAACCTCGGTAAAACAAATCCGCGTGTCACACTCTTCATTCACTTGCGATTTGTTTTGCGCCCTCTCTCTCGGACTCATTATTATTTCTAACGCTAACCCGGCTTGTAGTTGTGATTAATTTTGTAAATTTCAGTTTCGCCCTATTCACCCTCCCCCCCTCTAGGCGGCTTTCAATTGGTATCAAAGCCCGGTGCTTCATTAGAGCCTAACCGCTCGAAGTGATGTCGGGAGATCACACCAAGAGGGAGATGGAGACCGGCGACAAGCCCACTACGAGCCACGGGAGCACTTCATCGGAAGAGTCCCGTACCAAGAGGAAGGAGAAGAAAAAGGACTCCTCCAACAAAGGGAAGGGGAAGGAGAAGAAATCTTCTTCCCACAAGTCACATCGGAGAGGCGACAAGCACAAGAGGATGAGGAAAGTGGTCTACTACGAGACCGACTCTTCATCACCATCGACCTCCGACTCCGATGCGCCGTCCGTAACTTCTAAGCGCCAAGAGCGCAAGAAGTATAGTAAGATCCC
The DNA here is from genome assembly GCA_029449295.1 of Zea luxurians. Taxonomy (NCBI): domain Eukaryota; kingdom Viridiplantae; phylum Streptophyta; class Magnoliopsida; order Poales; family Poaceae; genus Zea; species Zea luxurians. The sequence goes on along the minus strand of JAOPSE010000004.1, from coordinate 176,609,026 downwards.
CCTACGCTACCCCCACACTTCAAAGCGTACTCCTTTACTCTCCATTCCATTAGGCAAACCACCGGTTTTTGACGGTGAAGATTATAATATGTGGAGTGACAAAATGAGGCATCATCTAACCTCACTCCACACAAGCATATGGAATGTTGTTGAGTTTGGTGTACAGGTACCATCCGTAGGGGATGAAGACTACGACTCGGACGAGGTGGCCCAAATCCACCACTTTAACTCCCAAGCAACCACTATACTCCTCGCCTCTCTAAGTCGAGAGGAGTATAACAAGGTGCAAGGGTTAAAAAGTGCGAAGGAAATTTGGGACGTACTAAAGACCGCGCACGAAGGAGATGAGGTGACAAAAATCACCAAGCGGGAGACGATCGAGGGAGAGCTCGGTCGCTTCATGCTTCACCAAGGGGAGGATCCACAAGCAATGTACAACCGCTTGAAGACCTTGGTGAACCAAGTGCGCAACCTCGGGAGCGAAAAATGGGATGACCATGAGATGGTCAAGGTTATTCTTAGATCCCTCGTATTTCTTAACCCTACACAAGTTCAATTAATTCGAGGTGATCCTAGATATAAGCTAATGTCTCCCGAGGAAGTTATAGGAAAATTTGTGAGCTTTGAGCTAATGATTAAAGGCTCAAAGAAAATCATCGAGCAAGGCACCTCCTCCACACCCGAGGCACAACCGGTCGCATTCAAGGCGACTGAAGAAAAGAAGGAGGAGGCTACTCCAAGTCGAACACCCATCGACGCCTCCAAGCTCGACAACGAGGAGATAGCGCTCATCATCAAGAGCTTCTGTCAAATCCTCAAGCAAAGGAGGGGGAAAGACTACAAGCCCCGCTCCAAGAAAGTATGCTACAAATGTGGTAAGCCCGGTCATTTTATTGCTAAATGTCCATTATCTAGTGATAGTGATAGGGGCGACGACAAGAAGGGGAGAAGAAGAGACACTACAAGAAGAAGGGCGGCGATGCCCACGTGTGCCGTGAGTGGGACTCCGACGAGAGCTCCACCGACTCCTCCTCCGACGAGGACGCCGCCAACATCGCCGTCACCAAGGGTCTTCTCTTCCCCAACGTCGGCCACAAATGCATCATGGCCAAGGACGGCAAAAAGAAGAAGGTCAAATCCAAATCCTCCACTAAATATGAATCCTCTAGTGATGATAATGCTAGTGATGAGGAAGATAATTTGCGTACCCTTTTTGCCGACCTCAACATGCAACAAAAGGAAAAACTAAATGAGCTAATTAGTGCCATCCATGAGAAGGATGATCTCTTGGACTCCCAAGAGGACTTCCTAATCAAGGAAAATAAAAAGCATGTTAAGGTTAAAAATGCTTATGCTCTAAAAATAGAAAAATGTGAAAAATTATCTAGTGAGCTAAGCACTTGCCATGAGACTATTGACAACCTTAGAAATGAAAATGCTAGATTAACTGCTAAGGTTGATTCTCATGTTTGTGATGTTTCAATTCCCAATCTTAGAAATGATAATGTTGATTTGCATGCTAAGATTAAGGAATTGAATGATTCTCTTGCTAGCCTTAGGATTGAAAATGAAAAATTAATTGCTAAGGCTAAAGATTTTGATGTTTGCAATGTTACTATTTCTAACCTTAGAAGTGAGAATGGCATACTACATGCTAAGGTTGTAGAATTAAAATCTTGCAAACCCTCTACATCTACCGTTGAGCATGTTTCCATTTGCACTAGATGTAGATATCTTGATATTAATGCTATTCATGATCACATGGTCTTAATTATACAACAAAATGATCATATAGCAAAATTATATGCTAAAATTGCCGAGCATAACTTAGAAAATGAAAAGTTTAAATTTGTTAGAAGTATGCTCTATAATGGGAGACGCCCTGGCATCAAGGATGACATTGGCTTCCAAAGGGGAGACAATGTCAAACTTAGTGCCCCTCCTAAAAGATTGTCTAATTTTGTTAAGGGCAAGGCTCCCATGCCTCAGGATAACGAGGGCTACATTTTGTACCCTGCCGGTTATCCCGAGAGCAAAATTAGGAGAATTCATTCTAGGAAGTCTCACTCTGGCCCTAATTATGCTTTTATGTATAAGGGTGAGACATCTAGTTCTAGGCAACCAACCCGTGCTAAGTTGCCTAAGAAGAAAACTCCTAGTGCATCAAATGATCATGACATTTCATTCAAAACTTTTGATGCATCATATGTGCTTACTAACAAATCCGGCAAGGTAGTTGCCAAGTTTGTTGGGGGCAAACACAAGGGCTCCAAGACTTGTGTTTGGGTACCCAAAGTTCTTGTTTCTAATGCCAAAGGACCCAAAACCGTTTGGGTACCTAAAGTCAAGAACTAAACTTGTTTTGTAGGTTTATGCATCCGGGGGCTCAAGTTGGATCATCGACAACGGGTGCACAAACCACATGACAGGGGAGAAGAAGATGTTCTCCTCCTACGAGAAAAACCAAGATCCCCAACGAGCTATCACATTCAGGGTTGGAAACCAGGGTTTGGTCAAAGGTTTGGGTAAAATAACTATATCTCCTGACGATTCCATTTCCAATGTTTTTCTTGTAGATTCTTTAGATTACAATTTGCTTTCCGTTTCGCAATTATGTCAAATGGGCTACAACTGTCTATTTACTGATGTAGGTGTCACTGTCTTTAGAAGAAGTGATGATTCAATAGCATTTAAAGGAGTGTTAGAGGGTCAGCTATACTTGGTAGATTTTGATAGAGCTAAACTCGACACTTGCTTAATTGCTAAGACTAACATGGGTTGGCTCTGGCACCGCCGACTAGCTCATGTTGGAATGAAGAATCTTCATAAGCTTCTAAAGGGAGAGCACATTTTAGGACTAACAAATGTTCATTTTGAGAAAGACAGGATTTGTAGCGCATGTCAAGCCGGGAAGCAAGTTGGCACTCATCATCCACACAAGAACATCATGACAAGTGACAGGCCACTGGAGCTCCTACACATGGATTTATTCGGCCCGATCGCTTACATAAGCATCGGCGGGAGTAAGTACTGTCTAGTTATTGTGGATGATTATTCTCGCTTCACTTGGGTGTTCTTTTTGCAGGAAAAATCCCATACCCAAGAGACCTTAAAGGGATTCTTAAGACGGGCTCAAAATGAGTTCAGCTTAAGGATCAAGAAAATTAGAAGCGACAACGAGACGGAGTTCAAGAACTCACAAATAGAAGGCTTTCTTGAGGAGGAGGGCATCAAGCATGAGTTCTCCTCTCCCTACACACCACAACAAAATGGTGTAGTGTAGAGGAAGAATCGAACTCTATTGGACATGGCAAGAACCATGCTTGATGAGTACAAGACACCGTATCGGTTTTGGGCCGAGGCGGTCAACACCGCTTGCTACGCCATCAACCGGTTATATCTACACCGAATCCTCAAGAAGACATCCTATGAACTCCTAACCGGTAAAAAGCCCAATATTTCATATTTTAGAGTTTTTGGTAGCAAATGCTTTATTCTTGTTAAGAGAGGTAGAAAATCTAAATTTGCTCCTAAAACTGTAGAAGGCTTTTTACTAAGATATGACTCAAACACAAGGGCATATAGAGTCTTTAACAAGTCCTCAGGACTTGTTGAAGTTTCTTGTGACATTGTGTTTGATGAAACTAACGGCTCTCAAGTAGAGCAAGTTGATCTTGATGAAATAGGTGAAGAACAGGCACCGTGCATCGCGCTAAGAAACATGTCCATTGGGGATGTGTGCCCTAAGGAATCCGAAGAGCCTCCACATGCAAAAGATCAACCATCCTCCTCCACACAAGCATCTCCACCAACCCAAAATGAGGACGAGGCTCAAGTTGATGAAGGAGAAGATCAAAGAGATGAGCCACCTCAAGATGACGGCAATGATCAAGGGGGAGATGCAAACAATCAAGACAAGGAGGATGAAGAACCAAGGCCGCCACACCCAAGAGTCCACCAAGCAATCCAACAAGATCACCCCGTCGACACCATCCTCGACGACATTCATAAGGGGGTAACCACTAGATCTCGTGTTGCACATTTTTGTGAGCATTATTCTTTTGTTTCCTCTATTGAGCCCCACAGGGTAGAGGAAGCACTTAAAGATTCGGATTGGGTGATGGCGATGCAAGAGGAGCTCAACAACTTCACTATGAACGAGGTATGGCATTTAGTTCCACGTCCTAACCAAAATGTTGTAGGAACCAAGTGGGTCTTCCGCAACAAGCAAGATGAGCATGGTGTGGTGACAAGGAACAAAGCTCGACTTGTGGCCAAGGGATACTCCCAAGTCGAAGGTTTGGATTTTGGTGAAACCTATGCACCCGTAGCTAGGCTTGAGTCAATTCGCATTATTCTTTACCATGAAGAGTGCCTTCCTAAATGGACCAATAAAGGAAGAGGTCTACGTTGAGCAACCTCCCGGCTTTGAAAATAGTGAGTACCCTAACCATGTCTATAGGCTCTCTAAGGCGCTTTATGGGCTCAAGCAAGCCCCAAGAGCATGGTATGAATGTCTAAGAGATTTCCTTATAGCTAATGGCTTCAAAGTCGGCAAGGCCGATCCTACTTTATTCACTAAAACTCTTGACAATGATTTGTTTGTATGCCAAATTTATGTTGATGATATTATATTTGGGTCTACTAAAGAATCTACATGTGAGGAATTTAGTAGGATCATGACACAAAAATTCGAGATGTCGATGATGGGGGAGTTGAAGTATTTTCTAGGATTCCAAGTCAAGCAACTCCAAGAAGGCACCTTCATTAGCCAAACGAAGTATACTCAAGACATTCTAACCAAATTTGGAATGAAGGATGCTAAGCCCATCAAGACACCCATGGGAACCAATGGGCATCTCGACCTCGACACGGGAGGTAAATCCGTCGATCAAAAGGTATACCGGTCGATGATTGGTTCATTACTTTATTTATGTGCATCTCGACCGGATATTATGCTTTCCGTTTGCATGTGTGCAAGATTCCAAGCCGACCCTAAGGAATCTCACCTTACGGCCGTAAAACGAATCTTGAGATATTTGGCTTATACTCCTAAGTTTGGGCTTTGGTACCCTCGGGGATCCACATTTGATTTGATTGGTTATTCGGATGCCGATTGGGCGGGGTGTAAGATTAATAGAAAGAGCACATCGGGGACTTGCCAGTTCTTAGGAAGGTCCTTGGTGTCTTGGGCTTCAAAGAAGCAAAATTCGGTCGCTCTTTCTACCGCCGAAGCCGAGTATATTGCCGCAGGCCATTGTTGCGCGCAATTACTTTGCATGAGGCAAACCCTGCGGGACTATGGTTACAAATTAACCAAAGTTCCTCTTCTATGTGATAATGAGAGTGCAATCCGCATGGCGGATAATCCCGTTGAGCACAGCCGCACTAAACACATAGCCATTCGGTATCATTTTCTTAGGGATCACCAACAAAAGGGGGATATCGAGATTGCATACATTAATACTAAAGATCAATTAGCCGATATTTTTACCAAGCCACTAGATGAACAAACTTTTACCAAACTTAGGCATGAGCTCAATATTCTTGATTCTAGGAATTTCTTTTGCTAATTTGCACACATAGCTCATAAGTATACCTTTGATCATGTCTCTTTTATATATGCTATGACTAATGGGTTTTCAAGTGTATTTCAAACCAAGTCAAAGGTATATTGAAAGGGAATTGGAGTCTTCGGCGAAGAAAAAGGCTTCCACTCCACTCTACTACTCATCCTTCGCCGTCGCCCCGCATCACTCTCCGTCTTTGGTATAATCTTCACTCATATGTTTTATTTGCCAAAGGGGAGAAAGTAGTTAGAAAAGGGCTTATATCTCACTCAAAGTATCCAATTTTGGCGATTCATGCCAAAGGGGGAGAAAATATGAGCCCAAAGCAAAAGGACCGCACCACCACCCTAATTTTAAAAATGATTTTCAAATTGGTAAATTTCAAATTAGTATATCTTTGTGTTATAAAGGGGGAGAAAGTAGTATTTTCAAAATTAATATCTTAAAACCCTCTTGAACACTAAGAGGAGAATTTATTGAGGGGAGTTTTGTTTAGTCAAAGGAAAAGCATTTGAAACAAGGGGACAAAATTTCAAATCTTAAAAATGCTTCGCAAAATCTTATTCACTTGCCTTTGACTATTTGCAAAAAGACTTTGAAAAGAATTTACAAAAAGAATTTGCAAAAACAAAACATGTGGTGCAAGCGTGGTCCAAAATGTTAAAAATAAAGAAACAATCCATGCATATCTAGTAAGTAATATTTATTGGCTCAAATTCTAAGTAACCTTTGTACTTATATTTTGCAAACTAGTTCAATTCTGCACTTCTATATTTGCTTTGATTTGCGTTGGCATCAATCACCAAAAAGGGGGAGATTGAAAGGGAATTAGGCTTACACCTATTTCCTAAACTAATTTTGGTGGTTGAATTGCCCAACACAAATAATTGGACTAACTAGTTTGCCCAAGTCTATAAGATCTACAGGTACCAAAGGTTCACAATAAGCCAATAAAAAGATCAAGAGAAAGGGTTCAAACAAAGGAGCAAAGGGACAACCGAAGGTACCCTGGTCGGGCGCACCGGACTGTCCGGTGTGCCACCGGACAGTGTCCGGTGTACAAGGGGACACCAAGCTGAACTTCACACCTTCGGGAATTCTCAGAGTCATCGCGCTATAATTCACCGGACTGTCCGGTGTACACCGGACAGTGTCCGGTGCTCCAAGGATGAAGAGACTCCAAACTCGTCGGCTTCGGGAATTCACAACGGCTAGTCCGCTATAATTCACCGGACATGTCCGGTGTACATCGGACTGTCCGGTGTGACAACGTAGCAACGGCTACTTCAGGCGCCAACGGCTACCTGCAGCGCATTAAATGCGGGCCAGCGCGCGCAGAAGTCAGGCACGCCCATGCTGGCGCACCGGACACTCTACAGTTAATGTCCGGTGCGCCACCGGACATTCAGGCGGGCCCAGCAGTTAGAGCTCTAACGGTCGGAACCCTAACGTTCGGGTGACGTGGCTGGCGCACCGGACATGTCCGGTGTGCACCGGACTGTCCGGTGCACCATGCGACAGACAGCCTCCACCCAAACGACTAGTTTGGTGGTTGGGGCTATAAATACCCCCAACCACCCCACATTCAAGTCATCCAAGTTTTCCACTTCTCAACCACTTACAAGAGCTAGGCATTCAATTCTAGACACACTCAAGTGATCAAATCCTCTCCAATTCCGCACAAGGCTTTAGTGATTAGCGAGAGAGATTTTCCGTGTTCTTTTGAGCTCTTGCACTTGGATTGCTTCTTTTCTTTCTCACTTGTTCTTGTGATCAAAACTCCATTGTAACCGAGGCAAGAGACACCAATTGTGTGGTGGTCCTTGCGGGGGAAGTTTTGTTCCCGATTTGATTTGAGAAGAGAAGCTTACTCGGTCCGAGGGACCGTTTGAGAGAGGGTAAGGGTTGAAAGAGACCCGGCCTTTGTGGCCTTCTCAACGGGGAGTAGGTTTGCGAGAACCGAACCTCGGTAAAACAAATCCGCGTGTCACACTCTTCATTCGCTTGCGATTTGTTTTGCGCCCTCTCTCTCGGACTCATTATTATTTCTAACGCTAACCCGGCTTGTAGTTGTGATTAATTTTGTAAATTTCAGTTTCGCCCTATTCACCCCCCCCCCTCTAGGCGACTTTCACCTTCGCCCTGATCCGGCCAGGCGAGCATGCGTGTGACTCTCCACACTCTCTCCTCTCTTCCATGATTTGGTAAGTGAATGTGACTTCCATATTTAAACTAGTTTCACTCCACTAGGACTAACAATATGGTGCTATTGATTCTACCACTCCCTAGCCATACACATATATGGGTTTTTGAGATTTTTCTAGGATTTAATTGAATTTCTCAATTGGGCCTAGCCCATAAATCCTACCAGTAGTAATATATAGGGGTGGACCTAGGAAGTGTGTACTTTGTAAGAGCATCTCCAACAACGTGACCTATAAAAATGCCTTATAATTTAAAAATAAGTAAATTTTATAGAATTTAGGGCACCAACAAAACACCCCGCTCCAACAGTAAAGCCCCAAATCTAGATTATAGGGCAGCCCACTACGGTGTAGTATATTTGAGGCACTTGAGAGGGTGCCCTATAGTTTTTTGACAAAATTTGTTGAATTGAGGCACTGTTGGAGTGGTTTTTCCTGTGTAGAGCCCTATATTTCGATTTGAGGCATTAGTTTGAGGCATTAGTTTGACAAAATTAGAATCTTGTATAATAAAATCATCACTCCCATCTTGTATGACCCAATTATGAATGATACAACAAGCAACAACAATATCGACTTGTGTTGGAAAAGGGAAGAAAGGAGATGCATCATCTAAAATCTTGAATCTTCTCTTCAATGACCCGAATGCACGCTCAACTGTGACACGAAGAGATGAATGCCTTAGATTAAACAACTCTTTCTCATTTTGTACGAGATTATTGCCCCATTCGTTTAAATGGTATCTCACACCACGGAAAGGAGGCAAGAATCCCGGTTTTGCTCCATATCCCGCATCAACAAGGTAGAATTTACCTAAAATATAATAATAATATATATATTATGGTCATAATTCCATAAACATTGTCATTTACAAGCACATAAGTGAAACTATTACCTTGTGGAACGCGAAGGCCATTCACACGTTCTAAAGCATCTCGTAATACATTAGCATCATGAGCTGTTCTCTCCCAACCAGCTAACACATAAGTGAAGCGTAGATCAAAATCTACAGCCGCCATTACATTTTGAGTCGCATAGGACTTCCTACCACGAAAGGCATGCTCCATATCTCTAGGAACAGTGGCTCTTACATGTGTACCATCAATAGCTCCAATACAGTCCTAGTTTAAGGGCCATACAAGCATGAAACATTAGGGCCGTATGTGCAACATGAATATAGACCTAAAAACAAAATAGTGATGAGTTTCACACCTTAAAGTACGGATCCCATCTGTAGTTCCCTGATATTTTGGTTGGAGTGTCCAATGAAGGTGGCCTAATTAGTTCCCCCCGTAGCTCACCAATTGCACGAAGAACTTTATTGAAACAGCGACTAACTGTTTCCCCAGATCTACCAAAATTCGTGCCAATCAACCTATTTCTAAGGTTATGCCCAATTGTATTTAGAAACATGGCCACTTGTTGTTCAACACACATATGGATAGTGTCCTGAAGTAAACCACGCTCTCTAAAATGTTTAGTTAGGTGAAAGAAACAACCCCTTTTCATTCTAATCATGTTTATACATGTTGTGTCATCCCTCCAAATCTTTGTGTTGAGATATTCAATTCTAATTCTATCCCTTTCATGCATTGGTGCATAGGTAATCCCTGTCCTCCTTGCATTTCGTTTTCTTTTTCTAGAATGAATAATCATAGCCATCATTGACAGTAACTTATGTGCAGCAGCAACACAAACTATAACCTTGGTCTTCTTATCCATCTACATGTAAGCATCAAATCCAAAAAAAACAACAATCATGTAAAATTGATATATAGGTGTACAATCAAGTGTTCATGCAAACTGTCCATAATAACAAAATATAAAATAGTTCTACGCCTTTCGTGGTAGAAAGCTATTTTGGCTCAATATAAAATAGCTCCAATATCAGTTAATAGCTCCAATACAGTCAATATAAAATAGCTCCAATATCAGTTAATAGCTCCAATATCAGTTGATATTTTATAAGAACAGTTCTATGCCTTTCGTGGTTAACACATCAGATTTTCGAAAATCTGAATACAGTCAAAATAGCTCCAATATCAGTTAATATAAAATAGCTCCAATATCAGTTAATAGCTCCAATACAGTCAATGCAGATTTTCGAGTCTGTCATCCAAAAGTTCTATGCCTTGAGAAAACCAAAGACTAATATTCAGATTCTACAGCAGAGTGTTCTTCTTAAATACAAGTATTGGAGCTATTTTATATTGTGTGTTAACTGATATTGGAGCTATTTTGACTGTATTGGAACTGTTCAAGCATCAATAGTTTCCAGAAAAAATAGAAAGCTAGCTAATATTAACTGATGTGTTAACCAGATTACTATTGCCTGCAATCAACTTAAATACTAAATATATTAATTCAGATAGGTGAAGGCTGGTAGCACCGATTGAACCATAAAAGAGTAGACAACTAAAATACTCAAACCATACAACACTGTCTCTGAATCCTAAATATATTAGCTTTAAAGACAACTGAAGAGACGGATATTAATTGGGTTAAATACACAATTAATAGAGTCTTTTATGCCTGAAAATATGGCGTCTTTCCATGCCCAACAAAGGACCATACCAGATGATATAATGGCTACTGCCCTGTCTGATGTCCAGGACATTGCCTTCAACAATCAACCATATATGTTCACGAAAGCAGTCAGATACTACAGGTCCTAATGTCATCGCTATGTTTTTAACCTAATGCCTCCATTGCTATATTTTTAACCTAGGTTGAAGCATTCAAAAAGGCATGAGCCTTGTGCAAATGAATCAAGTAACCAAACTCTGAAGAACACATATCGTGGTGAAACCACCATGATGTCTTGAAAAGACTACTGATGACAAAGCCTGGCATGTAGTTTCTACTCATTCGAAGTAATAAAATACTTCAGAAGATAGGGATGCCCATGTCTTGGAAGTATGACGACATGGGTTCTAGGATGTCAAATCAAAACAGAGAGTATGTTACCAGTTCAATTTGCTCTAGACCGCTTTGGTTAAGCAGATGGGTGGGCGGCGCGCGTTCTCTTCCCAGTCTTTACGGCGCGTCGCTCGGGGTGCGGACGCTCCGCACGGCCGCCACGTCCGTCCTCCAGGGGCTTACTACCTGCCGCGCGAACGCATGCGCGCGCCCGGCGTCCGAGCAGCTCGCCGGTCAGCTGGATAAAGGAAGAGGAGAGCAGAGGGGAAGAGGAGAGTAGAGGGGAAAGGAGACTCACCGTGCTGAGGAGCTCGCCGGCCAGCGGGGTGAAGGAGGCGGCGCTAGATCTGGGATGAGAAGGGTTCGTGAGGTTCCTTGTCCCGAGGAGGACGGTCTGATCCGTCCGATTTAGAGGGATAAAACGGGACAGGATTCTAGTGATAGTATTTTTCTAGGGATGGTCCCGTCTGATCCTTGACTCCCAACCAAACAGCCTAATGTGTGGGATCGTCCTGTCCCATCCCGTCTTGACTCACAACCAAACACACCCTAAATGTCTTGGATGTGTTATCCTTTGGGCATTATGCGTTGCCACATGGGCAGACATTTGTGCAGCTAGTTTCTTAGACATTGACAAATTGTGATGTCGTTGGCTGGCTGCACACAACGTCGTCTGACGTCCGACTCATCTTTTCGGTACTCATGAGAGTAACATTTGATATTACCTTGAGATATCAATCACCCAAACGTATGCCCTAGCCAAAAGACTGGTGTTGCTGATGTGTTTTAACGTTAAAAGATAGTTGATGGAACATGTATTGCAAGACAACGTATTAATTGTGACTACACAGAAGAAAACAAAAGTCGTTCGTTCGTAACATTCGTGTGTGTTTCAAGTGTACTTCATCTTTTCTTTTTTATTTATCACGTTTTAGTTTAAAAATAAATTAGCCAGTGATAAATATTTTAAGAATGGAGGTTCATCGCATACAAGTGGATAGCTAGGCAGGCATGCAGTCCTTGACGTTCGATTTTGTTCCACTTCGTTTCGTATGGGAGAGTGATAAGTAGATGACGACACCAAGTGCCATGCTGCTGCGGCGCAGCAGCACTCCCTTCCATCCCTTGCAGTTGTAGTTGTAGGCTTGTAGCCCTAGGCTAGCCGGCCGCTAGGGCGATACCGGCATTGCAAGCAACGGTGGAGCTAGAGCGAATTCGAGACAGTGCGTTTGTTAATTTGTTTAACTTAGGTACACAGATTTACTGCATACACGGCAAAAAAAAACAAATATAATCGCTGTTTTAAAATTTTGCATATACATCGCTCCACCCCTAATTACAAGTCTCAATGTTCAGAGCTATATACCTAGTACCTACGCGCCACGTTACATTCATTCGGATCTCAGGACTCACCAAGCTAAAGGCGAGGGCCGTATTAGTGTGGAGTAGTGCTGGGAATTAGGAGTCGGGCCTGTCCCGAACTCATCGTGCTTCGTATCAAACGGGTTCAGACCATAAAAACCAAAAAAACTTTTAGGTTGTGTTGTACCAGTCCGAAGTGTAAAAATCATAGTTCAGTCCGGCTCTAAATCATATCGTGCCTTCGTTGGGTAGTGCTGGCTCAAGCCCGACCCATATATTTAACCACATAAAATCAAAATATTATAATCACATAAAGTTCATAGCTTACTGTCGGGGACCGTAATTAGGGGTACCCCCAAGGCTCCTAATCTCAGCTGGTAATCCCCATCAGCACAAAGCTGCAAAGGCCTGATGGACGCAATTCCGGTTGAGGCTCCGTCCACTCAAGGGACACGATCTCGCCTCGCCCGAGCCCAGCCTCGGGCAGGAACGAAAGACCAAGGCAGATTCACGCCTCGCCCGAGGGTCTCCTCAAGCAACGGGCGCACCTTCGACTCGCCCGAGGCCCAGCTCGGGCAGGCTTCACGAAGAAGCAGCCTTGGCTAGACCACCTCGCCAAGCCGACCGGATCGCAGGAGCATTCAATGCAAGTATCGCCTGACACCTTATCCTGACGCGCGCTTTCCAGTCGACAAGGCCGAAGTGACCGCAGTCACTTCGCCCCTCCACTGACCGACCTGACAGGAAAACAGCGCCGCCTGCGCTGCTCCGACTGCTGTGCCACCCGCCACGGTGAGGCTGACAGCAACCAAGTCCAGCCTCGGGCGCCATAGGAATCTCCGCCTCACCCGACCTCAGGGCTCGGACTCGACCTCGCCTCGGACGACGATCTCCGCCTCGTCCGACCCCAGGGCTCGGACTCGACCTCGCCTCGGACGACGATCTCCGCCTCGCCCAGCCCCAGGGCTCGGACTCGACCTCGCCTCGGACGACGATCTCCGCCTCGCCCAGCCCCAGGGCTCGGACTCGACCTCGCCTCGGACGACGATCTCTGCCTCGCCCGACCCCCGGGCTCGGACTCGACCTCGACTCCGGAAGACGGTCTCCGCCTCGCCCGACCCTAGGGTTTGGACTCGACCTCGGCTCCGGAAGAAGGTCTCCGCCTCGCCCGACCCCAGGGCTCGGACTCGACCTCGACCTCGGAGGAGTCACCACCTCGCTCGGGCCGACCACGCCACAAGGGGAGGCCATCATTACCCTACCCCTAACTAGCCCAGGCTACGGGGAACAAGACCGGCGTCTCATCTGGCTCGCCCCGGTAAAACAAGTAATGATGGCACCCCGCGTGCTCCATGACAATGGTGGTTCTCAGCCCCTTACGGAAGCAAGGATACGTCAGCAAGGATCCGACAGCCCCGACAGCTATGCTTCTACAAGGCTCAAGCGCTCCTCCGACGGCCACGACGCCACATGAACAGGGCTCCAACACCTCTCCGACAACCACGTCGGCACGTACATAGGGCTCTAGCTCCTCTCTGCTAGACACGTTAGCACACTGCTACACCCCCCGTTGTACACCTGGACCCTCTCCTTACGCCTATAAAAGGAAGGTCCAGGACTCTCAAACAAAGGAGGTGGCCGCGCGGGAGAACGGGCAGCCTCACGCCCCCTGTCTCTCTCTCTCTCCCTCGCGAACGCTTGTAACCCCCTACTGCAAGCGCATCCGCCCTGGGCGCAGGACAACACGAGGCCGCGGGTTTCCCCTCACTGTTTTCCCCCTTGTGTCTCCGTCTCGCGCCGACCCATCTGGGCTGGGACATGCAGCGACAATTTACTCGTCGGTCCAGGGACCCCCCGAGGTCGAAACGCCGACACTTACTAAATTAAAGATATTAAACAATCCTAGCATTATTTGACCAAATAAATTCTAAATATCACAACAATATAAAGTCGACAGCTTACTAAATTAAAGAAATTAAACAACTTGGGCTTCATTGAGCCGTGCCGAGGCACGATCGGCCAAAATTTGAGCCTCGGCCCAGGCCTGCTGTGCTAGCTCGGCCCATATTATTTCGTGTCAGGTCATGCTTTGGACTCCAGTTTTCGGGTCGTGCTCGTGCTGACCCAAAAGGTTCGGCCTATATTCCTAGCACTAGGCTGGAGTATCAATGACAGCCTTTACCATCCAGTTAGGGTTGATTTGTTGACCAGATAATTGGAAGGAATCCTAGGAAGAATTCCTCTTGCTGTTCAAAATTAAATAAGCAAAATTAAATAACAAGATGATTTCTCTCATATAGATCTCCTCTAATTCCCAGGCCTAATACGGTCAACTGACCTAGTTGGTATTGGCCGCCACAGTGCCAATGCCGAGTGGTACGTGGGCGGGGTCAACGGTGTTGTCAACCGAGAGCGGTCAGTTGGGTTGGTACCAGCCGCGGACCACGACGGGTTGGTACCGATCACTTAGTATCGCCCGCTGCGTTGCTGACGTGGTCGATAAGCACATGTAGGGGTGGAAACGAGCCGAGCCGAGCTCGGCTTGGCTCGCTGTGGCTCGCTCACGCAACGAGCCGGCCCATCTGGCGAGCTTGAAAATGCGGCTCGCTCCGGGCTCGCAAGCCGGCTCGCCGAGCCTAGCCATAAATGTAAATCTGCTATTTAAATTATAATATAAAATCTTAAAATATTTTGAATTAGTAAAATAGATATATCACTAATATAATATAGAAAATAGATTACTTTTGTATAGTAATCTCAAATAATATAAATTATTGTCTACTCAGTACTAATATTATATGCTAATTAAGATTTTATGTAACAAATTGTTGTTGGGTCGAGCCATGAGCCAGCTCGCGAGCTGCACCGAGCCGAGCCGAGCTGGCTCATTCTTTTCACGAGCCACAAAAACAGACTCGGCTCGGGCTCGTTCTGAGCGTCGAGCCGGTCCGAGCCGAACCGAGCTGCTGCGAGCCCGAGCCAGCTCGTCGAGCTCGAGCTTTTTTTACAGCCCTAAGCACATGTGTCGCTTCATGATTGGTTCATTTAATTATTGAATTGAAAATACTATTTAAAATCTTAAGCTGGTCTATAAATAGATAACCTTTTAAGCTTATTCACACAATCCTCATTTCAAATTTATATACCACCTCTCCTTTCTTCTCTTCAAGACATTTTATTTGAATCAACTGTTGTCCTGATGTCTTGGTCTAACTCCGATATCGATATAACTTAGGACAAACATGCGAGAAATAATACATTAAGCAGTGAAACTTGACGTTGAATCTTCCACATCAAACAGGCGACCCAAGAAGTGGAGAACGTACCTGTTGAATGAGAGACATGTATAAGTTTATCTTTTTTGTTTCTCCATGTATAAATTTAATTTTAAGTTTATATTTTTCTGAAATGAATGAGGACACCATACTAGAAAAAATATGCTAATTTTTTCATCATTATTTTTGTACCATTACAATTATTACCTTATCTAATCCTAACTTATCAAACAACAACAACAACAACAACAACAACAAAGCCTTTTTGTCCCAAGCACGTTGGGGTAGGCTAGAGATGAAACCCCGTATGAAAACCTCAGAGCTCAACCCCCAAAGAGAAAAAAAAGGAAACAAAGGCAAAGGAGAACCGAAAAACGACGAAACGGGGAAACACATAAAAGAGATAAAACCCACAAGAACCAGCAAGATCTAAATGGGCACAAGAAAAGGTCAAACGATTAAAAAGGAAAAGCGAAACTATAAATCAAGGTTCTGGCACGTGAATTGCACACTTCCACCCCTTCCTATCCACGGCGAGCTCTTTATCAATATTCCACTCCTTCAGGTCCCTCTTCACAGCCTCTGTCCACGTCAAAATAATTATAAAAATCATGATGTGTTTTTTAGACATGTGTCACTTTTTGATTGGTTCGTTTAATTTTTGAATTCGAATTTTTTTAAAAAAAAACTTGAGTTTGATCTATAAATAGAGGAGAACCTTTTAAGTTCATTCGCACAATCCTCACTTCAAATTTATATACCAGATACCACCTTCTCATTCTTCTCTTCCAGTCGTTTTATTTGAATAAACCGTTGTCCTGATGTCTTCATCTAGCTCCGATATTGATATGACTGAAGACAAACATGCGAGGAATAATGCAGTCCGCAGCAGCAGTGAAGCTTGACGTTGAGTCTTCCACGTCAAAAAGACGACCAAGAAAGTGGAGAGAACGTACCTATTGGTGAACGTACATGCTGAATGAGAATATGCATAAGTTTAACTTTTTTTCTCCGTGCATAAGTTTAACTTTAAGTTCATATTTTTTAGATGAATGAGGATACCATAACGTATGCTATAAAAACATGCTAATTTTTCATCGTTACTTTTTGTACCATTATAGTTATTACCTTATCTGATCCTAACTTATCAAAATAATTATAAAAATTATGATGTGTTTTTTAGACATGTGTCGCTTTTTGATTGGTTCGTTTAATTTTTGAATTTGAATTTTTTTAAAAAAAAACTTGAGCCTGATCTATAAATAGAGGAGAACCTTTTAAGCTCATTCGCACAACCCTCACTTCAAATTTATATACCAGATACCACATTCTCATTCTTCTCTTCCAGTCGTTTTATTTGAATAAATTGTTGTTCTGATGTCTTCGTCCAGCTCCGATATTGATATGACTGAGAACAAACATGCCAGGAATAATGCAGTTAGCAGTGAAGCTTGACGTTGAGTCTTCCACGTCAAAAAGATGACCAAGAAAGTGGAGAACGTACCTATTGGTGAACGTACATGTTGAATGAGGATATGCATAAGTTTAACTTTTTCTCTCCACGTATAAGTTTAATTTTAAATTTATATTTTCTGAGATGAATAAGAACATCATAACTTACTTTTAACTTTTTTTCGTCGTTATTTTATATTTAATTTTGTATCATTAAAGTTATTACCATATCTGATCCCTAACCTAATAAAATAATTATAAAAATCACAAATTATTTTTTAGATTAAATTATGTTATTAGCTACTCCCTCTATCCAAATATATAAGGCATAACCACTTTTAGTTCAAAGACTAAAAATATAATTAATTTTCTTTATACTACTGCAGCGATTTACGCATGTCTATAATCACAATGTAAAAAAATCAACTTTTTTCCATTCGGTCAACCATTCGAGCATACAACTATACGTTTTCTAAACCCTCATTGAACTTGCTCCGATAAATTTTAAATTTGACCATTAACAGATGCTCCAACATCAACAGGTGTACGGTGCTAGGTCAACTAGTGACGAAAAGCATTGATTTGAAACATGCCAATCCAGTGCTACGCGATCTTGTACGGCGCTAGCTCCCTTGGCTCCAATGCAAAGGCCAAACTGGGAGAGAGAGGGACACAGCAATGTGATTGGTTCCCATGGACGGTGGCAAAGTGCGGCATGATCAATCTACAGAGCCTACGATAGGGGGGCCTAGCCTCCACTGGGCTGGCCGGCTGGGGCTCAACCTAGGACGGCTACCTGAATGGATCAGAGGATGGATGGCAGCCAGGCAGGCAGGCGGCTATTGTTCACAGCAGCAGTAGCTACTGCATCCAGCTACAGGCTGCAGCATTTTAGCACCAACACAACCATCTGTTCAATGCTGGGACGGTTGCCCTGGATGAATGCAATTGCAATGCAATGCCCTCCCACGAATTTCAGATGCTGCATCGCCAGGGCCCAATGAAGATTTGGATGAATTATGATTCTGAATGCCTGGGCAAGCAAAACAATCAACAGCAGTGCAGTTTGGCTGGCAAGCCTTTTCAGAACTTCGAAGGCATTCTGTCCACATTTATAAGCTCGAGGAAAACCGAACATTCATTGCATGCTTGCATCAGAATCACAGATGAGATTCGTAGTTCAGATCCCGGGGGGGGGGGGGGGGGGGGGGGGGGGGGGGGCGCTACGAGAAGAGAGTTCACTGGTATGCAATGGCTACGACATAAGAGATCATGTAGACAGTGCCGGTCCTGACATTTTGGAGACCCAGGACAAAATTTATAAAGGAGGCCCTTTATAATAATAATTGTTACACATAAATATAGTATGTATATATATTGTCTACAACTGTGCGAGAAATAGAGATAAACGTCAAACGTCGTTGTCTCGTTGTACGCTGAGAGCCTAGATGGTTGGGTCTGAGACTATGAAGTACTACTACTAAAATATAGAAATCAAGATTGATAAGCTATACCTAATTATTCTTGCTTGTTGTCGTCGTGTTCTTGACTTATAATTAGGTATTTAAAATTTTTATAGAGCTAACAGACAAACCTATATAATATATGTATTATTATTTAGTATATGGTGTGAGGCCCCACTGATTTCGGGGCCCTGGTCGGGGGCACTGCTCGACCCCCGCCAGGACCGGCGCTGCATGTAGAACCACAGTCATTTCAAATGATGATGGTAAAGAAAGCGAGGCACAGAGGACCATCACTGGTATGCGGTCATCAGCCAAAACCAAGTACATGAGCTCCAGCTGTACTGCCATAAATACTCCAAAAAATGGCTTAAACTTACAACAAAGATATGTGTGGTGCAGTCACTAGTAAATAAGGCAAAGTTTCAAAAAAAACTCGATGAAGTTTTCTAAAATATATATATACATAGATCAAAGACAGATACACTCATCTCACTAAAACAAGTGACTTTGCGGGAGACTTGAATAAGCCCAGTTTCCATGCTACAATTGCCAAAATTACCATATATCTTGAATTTGTGATATATGTGAATGAAGAAACAAGAGGGAGATACATATATATCACAAAAACAACGAAAAAATACAGTAGTTTTGGGCCAGTTGGAAGAACAGACTGCAAAAAGATCTCTAAGTCCAACTCTACACAGGAGGTAAAAGAATATTACGGAAAAAGAATAATCAAACAGTAACAATGGGGGCTCAACTGGTAGCTTATATGAATTGCCATAGATACACAACATATATATTTATATATTTATAATCACAAGCTAGCAGCGTCCGCGTACCGCCTTGAAAATTTGATACTCATACCTAACCTCGGAAGATATTTTATACACTCCACCTCTGGTGTCTTCTGACTTTCTGAGGATCACCTGAGCCTGGCATCACCTCCCTTGCTTCGGAATGTTGACAGGGAGAAGAAAGAACGTGGCGCTGTATTTTGGGGATAACACATATTTGAGAAAATTGCGACTTTGAGAATAATAGGTAATATAATAGTTTGTGGTGAATACACCAGAATAAGTATGGAAAACCAAGATCTTCAAAGTATATGCATTTAATGAGCAACTTAACATAAGCATATACATGTTTAGAAGTTCTATACCTCTTCCAGTCAGTTGATCTTCTCTCGGTCTGAAATTTGCAGGTGGGTTTGGAATTGAGCTGCGTAGTGATTGTTCTGCAAATTGAGAATCTTCATCAAACTTTTGTGCTTGAATAAGCAAAATGTGTAGCGCGAGCTAAAGTAACCAAAGGATATACAGGCGCCTTAAGATTCAGAAGTCTATGAACTAATAAACTTCTATGAGTGCTGTTAAGGTATAATAGCCAGGGGGTATTAGTGTAATCTCTTAGTCTAGGGTTTCCTTCTTGTGTCTTTTATATATAGTCACCATTGGGCCTAAATATAATCATCATCCACGTGAGATACTGCTTCTGGGGGATTACAAATTTGACAGTTGGGCCTGGTTACTAGGGTCAATAGTTTTCAAAGGTTCTATCTACTCCTTCACAAGCCATTGCAGGGCAGATCCTCAAGCCATGACTCACAAAAAGAGGTTATTGGATTCTTTCGGCTAGCATTGTGCAGGAATTGCACAGGAAACATTACAGCTCTAGCACCTCTTTCCCTTTCTTTTTTTAAAATCCACACATTTGAAATGTGTGGATCCACTAACATGGTCTAAGGAGCGAGATAACATGTGCATGATTAATGCAGACAAGTGCATTAAAGAACGTCTATCAGGGACAATATACTGAACTACTAAAACCATAAGGCAGAACCAATACACCCAGGGTTAGTATGCATAACATGAGCCAAGAATAGTAGGTTATCCTAGGTACACCTCAGCAAGAATACGAGTAATGCTCAGAATAGTTTTTTCAATAGTTACAAATTTGTTCAGATACCTGGAGAACGGAAATCTAAAGTTATCAGATAAATATAAGCTAAATTGTTTGCCAACTTGCAGACATGGTTGGAACCTTCGGTACATTTTCGAAATTTTAGGATTATTACGATCAGTCGATCATATTGGAAAGACCTCAATTCTTTAAACTTTATCTAGTGCAAATACATTGTGGGAATAGTATTGTGAGAAGCATACTAACTAATTTAATTATTAAGTTGCATGCACCAACCAATTAAACCCAAAAGCTTAAGCTGATAGGAGGAGGAGGGCAATTCACTTATATTATATTCCAACATTAATGACAATGAAAATACAACAACAACAACAACAACAAAGCCTTTTTGTCCCAAGCACGTTGGGGTAGGCTAATGACAATGAAAATACCTTTTACAGAAAATTAGAAAGTCAAATACCTTGTTCAGCAAAAACCTCATCCTCAACAAAATCATCATATGAAGAAAGATAACCCATTCGAGACTTTTTGAAATCATCAGAAGATCCTACTACCAGATCCCGCCCATCTTCCATGTCTTCATCGTATTCTGAGGCAGTGGAAGCAGATACCCAATCATTTACTAAACCATCACCCCCTCTAGTCTTCCTACCAAATTTCCACAGTTTCTTCAATCCTTTGGAAACATCTTTGCGTGGCTGTTGAGATGCACTGACACCAACAAAAGGCATCTGTGCACTGCCCCACTTTTTCCGCATCCGAGATACATCAGCATCTGTTATTTCATCAAGTGAATGAGAATTCCATGGTGGACTTCCAGACGGTGAACCAGCGAATGTATCAGCATCTGTATTATCGTTCATGTAAGGGGACAGCTGTGGAAGACGAGAATTCCAGGGTGCTGGAACATCACTAGCTGGATCATGAACATTTCCTGTAAAAGCAGTGAACTTAGTACCACCAATTGCGGGTGCTTCACTTGAAAAGTCAGCATCGCCATTTTCTGACCCTGGGTCATCTGAATTTCCAAATTCATGACTCACTCTTGGGTTCTCACTGTCAGAATCAGCAGGAAAGTCACTTTCTCTAAAATTTTCTTCAATACTTTCATATTCTTCTTCTTCTTTGGCATCATCAGGAGAATCCTCTTGGTGATCTTCAAAATCACCACTGTCACCATTCTGGAGGGCATTCGCCATCATAGCCGCTGCAGCCTGAAATCCAGCTATACCTATAACGGGGTGAGTCCCATTGCCTTTCCTAAGAAATGGCTTTGGTGGACCCGTTCTACGGGCACTGTAAGCAAAAGCTCCCTCTGATTGATTCTTGGAAATTCTTGAGGGGGCCCAATTGTAATTATCCTCATTCCCTGATGAAATGTCCTTCAACTCATCCGGAATTTGGCTCTTCCTCATAGATTGTGACCTCCTCGATTGATCTTCTTTCAATATACTCTTTGACTCTTCAATAATGCTCTTGCTACGGGCAAAAGACTTTTGCTGAACTCTTGCAGTCGCTCTACTGAGTCCAGGTGAAGGCTTTGTATTTTCTTTTCTTACGTCAGCGAAACTGGGGACAGGCTGTGGGAGAGGATTTTCTGGTGGATTCCTGCGATTGCCATAGCCGGAGCTTGCAGTCCTTGATGAACGCTTATGGATAGGACCAACAGATGCCTTTTGGGTGGAAGCAACTTTATTTGGAAAATGCTTCCTAGAATCAGCACTCCTGGAAGAACCGTCACCAGATAGGTAGTCACTATTCAGTTCCTCTTCAACCAAGAATGAGTCAACCCCCTGCAAATGGCAAAGAAAATTAAATGCAAGAAAGTAAACTCCATATTCTGCATTATTCCATTACTCCACAACATTGTGTGTAACTATAAGATTCTAAGATTTGCAAATTGCATTTAAAGAGTGAATCATTTACACAAATACTTCATAAGGATTACTTTTAAAGATCAAAGAAAGCAACATCTGAAGTAAAATGAATATCTCATAGTTATGTACATAAGGTGCACGTTAAGCATTTTCAGTTACCAAAAAATATTTAGTCCCTTTTTAAGTGTATTAAGTTAAATATCCAATACCTGATCGTTATTTCTTCTTGCTGATCGCGAAGGAGGAATCTTATGAGAACAATGATAAACATAAGTTGAGTCAGAGACATCTCCAGACTGAGAGAATTTAGCTCGCATCTCAGCCTTGCTCCGTTCTAGGCTCTCATGCATAGCCTTTAACATTGCTTCCTTCTCCTCCCTCTGCAGTTTCCAGTCTTCCTTCAGTTTTGCATCCCTCTTCTGCATATAATGCTCATAAAACTTCCCTCTCGACTCTTCTAAGCTTAGAATGCCAAGTTTTTGTGGTGTGCTAATGTTAAATCCTTGATTACTCACCATCTTCAGAAGCTCACTGGCATCAAAATCATTGGTTGTTATACTCTCCTTTACAACTTGTTTTGTATGAATTGTCTCATGAAGAACTGTTATCGGCTTTACCTCACTCACCGTACGTGTGCTATCAACCTGAACATCTGTAGGTTTGCCTCGTCGGGAGGATATTAACTTGTGTTCAGCAAATAATTTCTCCAACTCATTAGCCTTCATTTGCAATTCGCCATGCCGATCTTGGTTCCCTTTTCCTGGTCCCATCACTCTAGCCTGCAAGTTTAGTTCCTGGTTGGTAATGGATGATTGCCTGCTCAAATTTGTTCCCTGGCGACCAGAAGAATCTGAATCAGAACCACCTGTAACCTTTCTCCC
Source organism: Zea luxurians (assembly GCA_029449295.1). Lineage (NCBI taxonomy): Eukaryota > Viridiplantae > Streptophyta > Magnoliopsida > Poales > Poaceae > Zea > Zea luxurians. The sequence continues at coordinate 176,586,097 of JAOPSE010000004.1, read as the reverse complement.
TACATCCTCTGCCTTCCGTGGTAGACGATTCCGCTGCAAACTAACATCACGGAAATCAGTTTCTGTAAAGGTAATCTCATCCCTACCAGATGAGCCTTTGACATTAGCCCTACCAGATGAGCCTTTAACATTAGCTCGGGAATTGAATGATGTTTTTGGTTTAGGATTAACACCACCAGATACCTTTCCAAATGATCGTGAAGGCTGATCCTTCCTTCCAGTCACTTCTGCTTCAGTGTGAATATCTTTTGTATGGCAACCTCTAATATCATTCTGGGGAATCTGTTCACTTGCAACTAATACTTCATGAGCAACAGCTGTTATTTCCTTATCTATCATGCGAACATGCTCCTCTAACGATGTGCTGGTTAAAATATCCTTATTTTTCAGCAAGCCTTCCTCAACTGGCTTTGCAGAAGATTTTAGACGGTTTCGAGTGGAAACATTTGAAGTAGCATGATTTGACATCCTTGTGAGTCCTTGAATAACCCCCGCTTCTTTCCCAAAGGATGACTCACTCTCAATGCTAGAGTTTATAACCATGTCGTTTCCTGCACCATCACTATGAGGAGCAAGTGTATTACTTAAAGTTGAGGGCGGGCACAAATATGTGGTAGTCGGATCCATTGGTACATTATCCTTTTGATAAGGCCAGGAGTGTGATGTGACTGAATCCTTCTGTTCATTAGAGTCCACATTAGCTTTTGCTTTAGAGTTGGCCTCCAAATCAGTAGATGTTGGAGTCACAACAGGAGTTCCATTGTCCTTTTTGTCATTTAAGTTAACGCTCTCATTGTTGCTGAGATCAATACTCATGTCGCTAACAGTGCTCCACCTTCTAACTAACTTCTCCATGGAGGCCCCAGAAGGAACCCTGCGGTGCTCACCTCTCCCTGGAACCACCCTACCAGTACCTGCTGAGTTGCTGTTACCAGAACTTGGAGTCTGCTCCTTTTTCTGGCTCTCAAACATGTTTATCCTGTCCTTCACACTCAGACGTCTTGAAAGCCCTCCTGCAGCAGGTGCGGGAGACGCATCTGTTTCTGCTTCTTGTTTATCTACAGCCTGCGGGATGGTTGGCTTGGGTTGCTCTTCTGCAGCGACTTCTAAACCTTGGCTGTTGCTTAGTCTGTGGACCTGAGAGCCACTTCCACCGACTGTAGATTTGTTGTTGGATTCACTGAGATCAACTTGTGGCTCATCTATAGACATGTCTGAACTGGAAGAACCACGAACATTCCCATCATCAAAGACCTTCCAGTGTGATGAAACTGCTGGCTGTGCGGTTTGAGGACTGATGTCATGACGCCGCTGGCAAAGTGACATGAATTTCGTGCATGCTTCGCTGAACATCACAAGTTTAAGTTGTTATACATGTTCAAATATTAGTCAACAGGAAAGACAGTAAAGGGAACAAATAAAGCAAAGTGGGCAATGAATAACTTCAGAGTTGCCATCGCAACCAGCAGTGTAACAATGGATTGAGGGTCTACAGAGATTCAACAGATTTGACAGCAGATTGGCAATTCCAATTAAAAGAACCTCCTCTAGTCCCCCTCCTTAACTAGAATTTTTAGATGTTTACTAGATGAGTGTGTTATCTGGGCAATGGCAGTAGCTAAAGAGCTGGAGAACCTAGGCATAGTTGCAGCTCTTGGCGAGGTCGGGTCAGTATGTAATTCCTTCGTGTTTGTGTTGGGCCCTTGGGGAACTTGCTCAGCAAGATCCCCTCTTTTGTAAGGCTTTTCTTTCTCTCTAATATATAACATTTTTTTCTTGAACGAGCAAGAGAACTGCGCATCATTCCATTAAAGAGAAAGGAGAAACAAAGATACAAGAAACAACACACGCCCACAACACACTCACTGCCAGAACCAACCCCACCACCCACACTAGGCACCAAAGGAAGCACCACAGTACCTCAACCTGGGTCATGAACAAAACCTGACATCATAGAAGGCCCTTTAGCCCCAGCAATACACAACAGACTATACTCATCCCCGGCTAAGGTCAAGCTCTTAGCGATACTAGGTTGTGACCCATTAAACACACACTCATTCCGGTGGCGCCAAACACTCCAAGCTCCTAAAATCACCAAAGAGTTAAACCCCCTCCGGGCATCTTCATGGATACGTTCAGCTGATCTGCTCCACCAACTGTCAAAATTAATCTCATCAAAACCCGGTGACAAGGCTGCCAGGCCCACCCTTTGCAGAAAATAAAACCAGAATTGCCTTGCGAAGACACACGACACCAGCAAGTGATGGATGGTTTCCTCCTCTTGGTCACAAAGGGGCAAGACGCTGGGTGAGGAAGACCCCTTCTAGCCAATCGATCAGCAGACCAACATCTATTGTGCATCACTAGCCAAAGAAAGAACTTGCACTTAGCTGGTGCCCAAGATTTCCAAATGCGCTCATAAGGGGCAAAGGAAGTGGACCCCACAAAGAGCAGCTCATAAGCCAATTTTGAAGAGTACTGCTGAGAACTGGATAGCCTCCAAAAGTGTCTATCAGGAACCCCGGGCTGGGTTCCAAAGCTTGAAATGGCTTCACATAAGGAAAGGAACTCAAGGATGAACTCCCAGGAGACCTCACCTCTGAAATATCTAACCCAACTGGAATTATCTAAAGCCTCGGCCACCGTCCTTTTGTTAGCAACACGTTTAGGAACCATGGCAACCACAAGAGGGGCCAAGTCCTCAAGCCGCTGCCCCATAAGCCATCTATCCTGCCAGAAAAGTGTATCCCTGCCATCTCCCACCTCCGATGCCATGGAAATAAAGATGTGCGGTTCTCCTGCGCATTCGATAAAAAAAAGAACCTCCTCTGCATGCAAACTTCCCCACTTTCCCAAAATTCAATATACTAAGTTCACGCTTTATATGTCCCCAAATCTAGACTTTTACTTTCTCAATTATGTCATACTGTTTATAAATTAATCATTTATAATTTACGACGCAATGTAATGCCTTTCAAATTTCTAAATACAAGGAAGTTGTAAAACTAAACTATCCTTTGCTATGCAACTAGAGGTTGTACATATCCTAAACGAGACTTCCCTGTTCACAAGTTCACATAACGTAGAAAATGAGTAACTTGTACACAATATTACCGTTTATGTTACAGGATATAAATTATGGAAACTTGCAGCTTCTTTAACATTCCATCAACTCTTAAAAAAAGAACAGACCTAGTGCTGACAGCTCCCACATGAGTGAGGCCTAGGGAAGGAATAACTGAGGCAAGCCTTACCCCTGCATTTTGCAGAGAGGCTGCGCCAAACCCAGGATCTTTTGGCTAAGTGGAAAGGCTTCTTGCCATTGCACTAGGACTGTCCTTCTATTCCATCAACTCTTAGAGGAACCAAAATGTGGTGCTGTGTTGCATTACAGCATTGGCTTTGTATATGATTATTGATTTCATTCGGGTACAAAAATTATTATTAGCAAAAAAAAAGCTATAACCATATACCAGAATTATGAGATTGGCAGGTTTTAAGCATTACCTCAGCCGACTGGCACCAAAATGGTTAGCGAAAAGAAGAAGCTCAGATACACTGTTCGGATTGAACCCAGCAGAGGATGCTCGAGAACAAGCTGCAGCCAGATCTTGTTTAAGGGTGCTTAGACGCACATCGATTGCCCTAAGAAGTTCTTTCCTGCACAAGAATTGAACTAGTAAATTGGCAACTATTAAATTACAAAACACAAGAGTGCAACAGCCATAAAAGGGCAGCAGACCTAACAAGAACGGCATACAGCGTGTCTTACGATGTACTACCTCCGTTCTGGAATATTTGTCGCCGGCTAGTTCATTTTTGAACTAGAACGCAACAAATAAAAAACAGAGGGAGTAACAACAAACTGATTTGATGGCTCATGCTGGACTCAGATAAATCGAGTTATATGGAAAAGAAGAAACAATTGAATAAGAACAGACATGACAGAGAGGCTTACTTTGTAATATCTGCTGCCACCGCCGCTGCTGAGCCTGTAACATTTTCAGCTGCCAATAAGCATGGCCAGAGATTACATAAATTAGATTCAGACACAGCAGATATGAAAGACCACACTAACAATGCAACATTATAACAATATTCGTTAACCCCACAAACAGTTAGCAATTAATTACAGCATTTATGTCTTTCCTGAATTAGACATAGATTGCTTCCAATGCAAATTTGGTGCTATCCAATGCATCGTTTCATAGTCACGAGCTCCTAAAATTCCATGGGGATCAATTATCCCAGTTGTGTTCCCATCTATATTTTCCTTCTTTGCTTCTGACTTTTACCATCAATTAGATATTTGATATTTCAATGTCACTCGAGTTAACATGGACTAAAATTTCCAAAATAAAAAGGCGCAGAGAAACGTTATCAGGTATGAACATAGATGGAATAAGCTAGCAATATCGAAACCCCAATTGATGATGGAATGCCAATCCAAACACTGAACAAAATCATCCTACATACCAGTTCCACCTGAGGTAGCGTCTCCAGTACCCTGAATAAGGTACAGAAATTTAGGCAATAGCTACACGAAGAAACAGAAGACGAAAAACACTCCAGCATCTGAAACAATTGCTTGGCACTTACTCCCTGCGCATATATCTTCCTAGCCCCTTCCAGCTGCGACATCTCTAAATCATAGGTGCTCGTCAACTCCAGCACCTCTGGCGTGCTCACGAAGCGCACGAACCTGGAGGCACAGGCCAACAAAACATCCATCAGAATCCAATCTTTCCGGCACCGCCAACCCATGAACCGCCGGATAAGCCACAATCAGCAGACCTCTCAAGGGTGCCCTTACTAAACCACGGGGCGGGCCGGTCCAGCTGCAGCCGGATGGCCGGCGGCGGTGGCTGAGCCGACGCCTGTTCCTCCACAGCCCGCAGGTGCGCCACGAACGGCTTCACCGACCCTGACGCGATCTTCTCCGTCCGCCCATTGCCGCACACCACCAGCTCGCACCTGCGCAGAGACCCCGAAGGGGCCGCATTTAGCGCGCAAGAACCACACGAACGCATCAAATGGGTGGAGTTTTGCTTGCTAGCCTCTCGCTTTCTCACCGCTGACGCCGAGGGGAGAGCTGGAAGAGCGCGAAGTCGAGCGGCGCGTGGGCCTCCATGGCGACCCCCGCCACTGCTACTACCGCCGACGTTCTCGGATCTGGCGGATCCCGGACACGAGCTCCCCCCCCCCCCCCCCCCCCCCCCCGCCGCAACCTCCCAAGAAACGCCGGAACGGCCGCGTGGGGCGCCAATGCAGCTCCCGCGGCGACAGGGTCGCGGCTTGCGGCGTCTGCCGGACCGTGCTGCGGCGGCCCGGATCTCGCCGGCACGCGGCCGAATCCGATGAGCAAGCGTGCGTGCGTGCGACGGGGGAAGAGCGGAGTGGAAGAAGAGAGGACTAGAGAGCACCACTGCGCTGCGTGTTTGGTAGTGGTGGTGGACTCTGCTCGTGCTCGCTCCTCAGTCCTCAGTCCTCACTACTCTGGTAGGCTGCTGCAGAGAAATGGAGAAAGCTAAAATAATGGGGGGGAAATGGGGGTATATGAGAGGGATTACTGGCTTCACTTTGGAGGTTTGGTTAAAGTACGTGTGTGATTATCAGATAAGCTCGACACTTGGAATACGGACAAAAGAAAGTGGATGTTGCTGAAGAGCAGCTACTCCTACTTTTGGTTCTCTCTGAGGTTACAATACAACACGGCAACGGCATCAAGATCAAGAGGAGCTGCTCATGTAAGACATCCGCACCTCTTTATTGTCTTTGTTTTTTTTTCTTTTCTGGAATGCATTACCTTTTATTAAAACCCGGTGGAGTTTGAGCTTCTCCCCGCGCTTCACGGGCCGTCCGCCATAGCTCGAACGACGTGTGGCTTGAGTACGCCGTCGTCAGACAGGAACCAGCTCCCGGACCCGAGTTTTTTATGCAATCGAGTTGTGAGTGGTTCCTCCCTACCTCTCCTGTTGCACCTCGCCCTCTCCCTTGCCCTGCCCTAGATCTCAGCCTCCAGTCCTTGCTGCCGCCGCGACTTGCTCGCCCCGTCTCCCTCCGGCCCCGCCTTATCGCGGCCGTGGTGGCCAACAAACACGAGCTCATTGGAAACACTCTTAAATAAAGCTTCCAATGAACAAGACAGGAGCTCGACTTCGCCTGGCTCCGAACAAGCGGTCGACGAGGCAGAGGTCTCGCGTCCTGTGTGCGTCGCGCCGTTGCCTGGCTCCGTCCTCGCCGTTCCTCTGTAGAAGCTGGCCGCTGACCCCCGCCCGCCTCCGCTTGGCCGTCTGGCCGCCCCCGCGTGGTCACCTAGATGGCTGGCCGCGCCCCTAGATTTGGGTTCCTATCTTGTTAGGACTCCCATCTTCGTTCATTTTGCTGTGTGTCCGTCGGATAGATGACTAATGCATCCTCAAAGTTCTTCAAGGTGGAGCCTTGCATCTTTGTGTGTTTGATTTGGTTGAGCTGCAACCCGTGCTGCTGTCCTTTTCAGTATAAAAAAGATTTAGATGTAGGTTGGCATTCGGATGAAAAATGGACCGTGAAAAAAAAGGAGGTCCATTCACCTTGTGTTCTGTCATTTGAGCACGGATCCTTTAGTGTATAGGAAAGCGTGATATTTCTGATAATCTTCTGCTTTTCAGAGAAAAGCTTTGAGTAATTGAGATGTATATTCCTCTACTGAAAGAAAAAGAGGGGTTTTCAAGCAATATGAAAGCCTGATGCTTTCGTTCTTCGTTTTGTTTAAGATCACTTTCCTCCCTTGTTCTTATGAAATGTGCAACTCTTTAATCAGGGATGGCAACCGGTAGTGAAGCCTCGAAGGCAGCTGAGACTGTGGTTGACTGGCATAAACAGGACAGCAAGAGGATGCTCCATGCGGTTTACTGTGTTGGGGATCTGGACCACACAATCAAGTATGCTGCTGTATTGTAAATGACATTTGCAACACCTGCAGCTATGATTATGCTTTTTCATGTGACATAATATGATTCTGGTAGGTACTACACGGAATGCTTTGGGATGAAACTGCTGAGGAAAAGGGATGTTCCTGATGAGAAGTACACCAACGCCTTCCTTGGCTTTTTGGGCCAGAGAACACCAACTTTGCAGTTGAATTGACCAACTTTGCAGAGGTCTCGCGTCCTGCGTGCGTCGCGCCGTTGCCTGGCTCCGTCCTCGCCGTTCCTCTGTAGAAGCTGGCCGCTGACCCCCGCCGTGGTGGCCGTCGCGCCGTTTTTTATTAGATGAAGAATGAATCAACCCTTGTAGAAGCTAGAGATAGAAGATAACACTACTCTGTTTTTTGAATGTCTGAAGTGTAATTTTGCAGCCTTGCAACTATAAAACAAACAGTGTATGGTTTAATTATTGCAGTTGCACAGTGTGAAGATTTAAAATTGAAGTGCTATGAAGAGATGGATAAGAGGAAGAAACTTTATAATATTGTTCAAGAGACAAAAGGTATCTATTATCCTGTGTGCATCCAGTTCTTTGTGCTCACTCTTAACATTTACCTGAGAGAATGTATTTTGTATTCTCATTCTATTTGTCTTCTCAACTATTTCAGGAAATTATCAGGGTTTTTTTTGTCGATGCCGACCCTTAAGAAAAAATGAGGTGTCATCAGGCCTGAATGCAAATGGTGGAACAACTAAAAAGACATTTAAGTTTGATAGAGTATTCACGCCGAAGGATGATCAAGGTATATTAGTGATAACTTGATGTTTGAATGAAGCTGTAGTTTATTTTACAATTGCAATCCACTGTGTTAGACACAATAGTCTACAAATTCAGTTATTTGAGTTTAACATTATAAAAACAAGATTGCTAGCTGGGTACTTGTACATGTTTGGCTAAAAAACCTTATGATCATTATGCTGTCAGCTGTCACCGTGTCAGACACAATAGTCTACACATTCAATTATTTGAGTTTAACATTATAAGGAGAAGTTTGCTAGCTGATTATTTGTGCATGTTTTTCAAAAACAGCAAAAGTGCTAAACTATTATGTTCAAACAACTTACCTTATATGACTTCTGTTGTCTAATGTGAGGTGTGGGCGTCTCCGGCAGCCCGACTATACGAAGCGAGGGCGTATCGGGGCTGAGGACACGAAAGGCCAAGCGCATAGGACGTACGGCAGTAATCCCGCCTGCACCGCACCAGACCGCCACCCGCGACACGCCCATGTCATGACGCCATGGTGGCGGCACGATGACCCATCGACGTCACCCTCTTCCTCGCTTCCGCTCGACAGCCTCCAGTTTCCTGGTCAGTCTTCGTGCCGCCTCTCTGCCACACACCGTCTCTCAGGTATGTACTGTATTGAGTAAATATATTTGTACTATAATAGGTTGCTCAGACCTTATAATTTTAGAGAAGGAAGCTGGTGATGAGCTGATCAAATTTCTCTAGAGAAGCATTAAAACAAATGGTTCCAGTGACAGTGGGGAGCTTGAAGTATTCCATATGTCTGCTCTTAAATTGGGAATTACATCTTTTAGGGCAGCACTCACTGATAGAAGAGCCCTTAAGAAGATAATTCAGAACGCCCATTTTAAGATAAAAGATGTCGGTGAAATTGTACCACTTGTTAGAAACTGGGGTTTAAGATAAAATTGCAGCTAGATATGATTGTAGTGAGTGCTTTGAGGAAATCAGGGAGGGCTAATTACAGTTACTTACAGGTACATCCTACCTGGAGCTTTAAAAATTGTGTTTCATCGCCCATTGATCAATATTATCCATCGGGTTATCAACGTCATCCGAGCCTGTCCAGTCAGGTTAACAGTGTGGCTAAGTCATATGAAAAAATATAGCTCAAAAGATAACCCCAGTTTCTTGCAATATTATCTTCCCGTGTATGTTCCAAGTATAATACCTGACTTTGGTAATACATAGTTATTCTGTTTTAACTGAAATAGTTTGTCGATTTTTGCGTGGGAACAACAAATACATGATGGTACCCCTTCCATCCAAAAAATGCAAGGCCTCTATTTGACAAACAGTCGAACTCTTAGTAGAGGCAGTCCAGAGGTCGTTAGTGGATAGTCAAGAAGAGATTCACAGTTGATGTCGAACAAATAAAGGAATCCAATGAACTTACTGCAACATTGAGAAGGGAAAATCCTACATCAGCTACATGTATAATCGAATTATTTGTATAAACAAGATAGGTATAGGCAGAGCAATTCAGTAGAGAGAAGGGAGGGTGCATGCTTGCAGCCTCATTAGATTACTCAGTTACTATTTTAGGCTGTCTTATTGCGCCTTCATAGTTGGAAGTAGTATATATTTTAATCTTCTCTGTATGAGCTTAATATACTTTTATTTAGCTTCTTGCAAGCTTGAATTTCCTGGTGCTCAAATGTCACCTGCTACTTTTGTAGTCTCTGCTCGGAACTGTGTTTTCTTACTCTAATTATACATATACGTTCATATAGAGATGGAATCACCACCCCTCACGGTTGAAGCGACCGCTTTTACCGAGAAAATGATGGACATGACTTTGGGTATGCTATTTGTCCATATATCTTTTTGTTTTGTGATGATAATTGATATTTCGGTGTTGATTTAACTCATGTATTGTTTTTGTGTTCATTGAGAGGATATAATCAAGATGTGAAAGAAAATGAATCCTGGAGGCATGAAACCCCCTAGGCGGCCGGTAAACTCTAAGGTCTAGAACTCTGGATGTGTGGTGGTGTTGAAATTAGTTTTGTGTATAACTGTTCCAACTTCAAATAGCTTCGTTTTAGGTGCTATGTTTGGGAATAAATTTTCCAGTTCAAAGTGCAGGACGTCCGCGATGGACTTTCTTGGTTTTCCAAGGCTCAGTTACATGCTGCGATATATTCCTTTGGTGAAGTTTTGTCGTGCACCATGTGTGTATCTTCAAGATTAAACTAAATTTTGCATTATTCATCGGTTTTCTTAATTCTTGTAGTTGAATAGCTTTAACCTGAAACAATACACCGGTTGCTTTCGCTGTTGTTTACTTTGGTGGATAGTTTCTATTGGGAAGTGATTTGTAGTATGAAGGTTTAGGGTTTTCATGCTCTCGACTCTGATAGCTAACTCAGGTATGTACAACATTATCTTATTTTCCTATTATTAAATTATCTATAAAGCTGCTAGGAAATTACGCAACATTTATATTTCTATATAGAGTAGCTTCTTATGTCCTTAATTGTAATTAGTTATTTAATTTGATGATTACCATCTTGTAATATTTGTATAGGAACGAACCAATGGTAACAATTTTCTTCATTTAATGGTGGATTAAATGAAACTATCTTCGGTCTTTGGTACTTGCTCAACATCTACAGTAAGTAGGTCAGTGGAACATATGTCCTGTCACCGTTAGATTGGGCGATCGAACCATGGTACATCAGTCACCTTCTTTAATGATTTTTTTGTTCTACTTACTAATCTGCTGCTTTACTCTTCCCTGGTGTTTGTACTGACCTTTCTAGAAAATCTTGCAGAACTGATATTCAATGTAAAATATTCAGTGTGATAGAAAAAAACAAGGTTAGTCGAGTATGATCTTTATTTCAATCTGCCAATGCTCTTGGTAATTCCAGTTTGCCTAATAGTCAACTTGTTTTTTGTAATGTTCGAGCATTCGCTGAAATTGCTGATCATATTCAAAATTGTTGCTAAATTGACGATTAACCCTTGTTTCCATGGATAGTGAGAGGTCTGACGTGGTATGTTTATAGCTATTGTGCAGTATACACCTTGCTTACAGGTTGCCACAACTCCGCCGGTTGGATCCACTAAACTTCCAATGTGTATTGTTTGCATTGGTGTGCTTACAGTTTTGTATTTTTGTTTCTTAAGGCCCACGCCACCATGATGTCACATTTCAATTCATTTTGTGACCTCTGATGAAGAGATTTAAACACATCTGTTCTATCCTATCCATAGTTTTAACTTCAAATATCGTTTTGTTTAATGCCACAACAACATATATCTTTACTATGTCATATTAAATATGACTTTGTTGGCTTACAACTTCTCGATAGGGTGCCCGAATGGGCGCCTCATGTTCTAGTGTTTATAAACAAGGCATCTAACACGGGATTCATCATGCGAATGATTGTTGGATATTTGGAGAACCGAACGGGGAGCTCAACAGTGATACACCCTTCCCCTGTCCATTCCAAATATAGCTTAGACTAACCTAGTCGTGCTTAATGATAGTACTAAGAGCAACTCCAGTAGATTATAAAAAAAGTCGGTCTGAAAAACCAGTTTTGAGGGATACTATAATTTTTTCATAGGCTAAAAGTATCTACGCGCACAGCAGCTCCCTAATAAACTAATAGCCCAATATTTAAAATATGCCACGTCAAGGCTATGGCCCAAATGAGTTGATGCTACGCCACCAGGAAAAAGGCGTCAAATTAGCTGATCTACGCCATGGCCCAAATTAGTACTATTTTGTCCACGTGATCGGAGAAACGACCACCACCGCTAGAAAAACTAGGGCAGATTCATTATTTGTTGTGTGCACCGCCGACAGAAAAAAGTAGGGCAATTAAAAAAAGAATAATTAATGAGTGGACAAAGCAGACTTGTTAAGCAGGTGTTGGATTCATCATCCTCAGATGACGAAGAAGAATTCTTTTTCAATGCCGTGCATTTGATCATTGATGAAGATCAGTTTGATGAAGAATCGAGACGTCGCGGTTCTGTTCATGGCCGTCAAACGGTTCAACGTAATAGAGAGGAAGGACACGTGAGGCTATATCAAGATTATTTTGCAGATTATTCAACCTATGGCCCAAGTTATTTTAGGCGACGATATGGAATCAATTATTCCACGTTGGTTATCTTGAGTTGTAATAATTTGATTTGGGTTTGATTAATATATATATATAGGTTTCGAATGCGGCGTACACTTTTTATACGCATTCTTAATGCTGTTGAACAACATGATGAATATTTTGTTCAAAAAAGAAACGCAGCGGGAAAGCTTGGGTTATCTAGTTTGCAGAAGATTATTGTTGCTTTACGGATGCTAACTTATGGAATGGCAGCTGATGCTACAGATGATTACATTCGTATTGGTGAGAGTACTGGTATTGAGAGTCTACGAAGGTTTGTCACAGCTATTGTTCAAGTTTTTGGAGATGAGTACTTGAGAGAGCCCGACGAATATGACACTGCTAGATTACTTGCAGTTAATGAGAGTAGAGGTTTTCCAAGTATGCTTGGGTCCATAGACTGCATGCACTGGAGGTGGAAAAATTGCCCGTCTGCATTGCAAGGTATGTATAGTGGACATGTTCATGAACCCACAATTATACTAGAAGCAGTGGCTTCTAAAGATCTTTGGATTTGGCATGCTTTCTTTGGAATGCCTGGGTCGCATAATGACATCAACGTATTGCAACGATCTTCAATTTTTGCAAGGCTAGCAGAAGGGCAAGCTCCAAAGGTGAATTATATTATCAATTGTCATGAGTACACAATGGGTTATTATCTTGCAGATGGTATATATCCTTCATGAGCGACGTTTGTGAATACCATACCAGAGCCACAAGGTATGAAGAAAAAATATTTTGCTGAAGTCCAAGAAGCCTGTAGGAAGGATGTGGAACATGCATTTGGTGTGCTACAATCTCGTTTTGCTATAGTTCGTGGGCCAGCTCGTTTTTGGGATGAAGAGACACTTAATAAAATCATGACATCTTGTATAATTATGCACAACATGATAGTTGAGGATGAGCGAGATGAACACGATGACTTCAATTATGACACTATGGGTGAAAATGTTAAAATTTCCCATGAATCCACACCTGAACTGGATGAGTTTATTGCAAACTACCAGACAATTAAAGATCGATCAACGCACACACAACTTCAGGATGACCTCGTTGAGCACCTATGGCAACACTATGGAGATCAGAATTGAGGGATAGACTTAGTTGTATTTAGCATTATTATTTTTATGTGAAAACAATGAAAAAACCAAATGCCTACTTGATTCAAGATATCTGCATGATCTGTTTCGGCTATTGTACTACAGCTAGCTCTCCTAAAGCTACTGTACTTCATGAGATCCATACGATTTGTTTCAGCTACTGTACTACAAAGGAAACTCTTACTCCTGTGAGAAATACAAAGGAATAGAAAATAAAAAAATGTGTGGGCGACATTTCTGTAGCAAGACGTCTAGAATTCAAGTCATGCTTTCTGCAGAGCAAGACATTGAACAATAGTTGTGATAAAAAACACCTGATGTTTGAATTCATCTGTACATTGGCCTGCTTTCCATAGAGCAAGACGTTGTTTTACAAATAATAGTACACTGGCCTGTTTTTGTTGTCTAGTATTGAGATGATTTCCCATAAGAAAATGTGAACGACTAGTATTTCTAAATGTAAACAAACACCTGATGTTTGAATTATATATGACAAGCTAGTTGTGCAGTATCCAATTACATATTGCCAAAAGAAAGAAACCTAAAATCGTAGTGATAAAAAGCAAACATTTTAGCTAAAAAATAAGCAAAGCTAGTTGTGTATTATCCAATTACATAGCGCCAAAAGAAAGAAACCTAAATCTATAGTGATAAAAAGCAAATAGTTTAGCTAAAGACTAATCAACACCTAATGTACCATGTAACATTAGGCATTTTCAGACAATATCTTAGATCGTAGTCTCATGTAATATTGCTTCTGATCAGCAGGCATGACACTAAGGTCTAGTGTCATAATCCTCTCTTCTTCCCTCTTCTTATGTTGTTCAACTTCTTGCTGTCTCAATTCTAGCTCTTTACTCCTTAACTCCATTTTTAATTTCTCATTCGCAGCCCTCTCTTGTTCAACTGCTAATGCTAATCTAAACCTCTCGTCCTTTTTCATTTCTTTAAATTCATCTATTTCTTTCTTCTTTTCAAATAATTTGTTTAAAGTTTCTGAAAGCATCTAGGCCCCTGGTTGGTTTTAGTGATTAATGACAACGTAATATTATATGTGACTAACGTATGTTTTGCAGAGACAAATGGTAAGTTAGGTCACATTACAGGTAGAAGTACTACAACGGTGAAAACAATCCCAGAGATAAGAACTCAAAGCGACGGCTAAAACAACGAAACAAAAGGTGAAGGACTAAGGAGTCCGAGTGTCAAGGAGATGTGGACACTCGTGATTTAGTTAGGTCTTTTATTCTCTTTTAGCCGTACTATAAAGAGGGGTTGTCGATGAGTAGTTTGACCAAGAGAGTTCTAGTGTAGTGTTGGTGCACAATCACACTCATATATAGTGCTAGGTGTCACTCTAGAACTTACTCACAAGTTAGAACGAAAACCGATTTGAAAATCAGCTAAAAAACAAGAGATGGGGTTTCTGGCCCTGGGCACCGGACTGTCCGGTGTGCACCGGACTGTCCGGTGCACCATCTGCCAGGTGGGCCAGGCTGGCCAGGGGAAGGCTTCCCCGAGTTGGAAAAACCCGAGAGCGACTGGTTCTGAGTTGAATTATAGTGGCGCACCGGACATCACACCGGACTGTCCGGTGTGCACCGGACAGTGACTGTTCACTGTCCGGTGTGCCATGAGTCCAACGGCTACCTGTCAGAACTAGCCGTTGGAAACGACCGTTGGCGCTCCGGTGGCGCACCGGACTGTCCGGTGCGCCATTGCGCAGTGAGATGCCTGTAACGGCTAGTTGGTGGGTGGGGGCTATTTATACCCCCTCCACCCACCATATTCAATGTCTTGCACTCCACATTTATTCCAACACATTGCTAGAGCATTGCAAGCACCAAAAGCCTAGTGAGGAGATTAGAGAATCTTAATCCGCGTTTGTTCCTCATTAGCGCTAGCGAGAGCCACCTAGAGCACACACCACTTGCATTAGGCTTCTCTTGGTCAAGCGAAAGTCTACGGCTTGTTACTCTTGGTGATCGGCATCACCTAGACGGCTTGGTGGTGTTGGGAGCTCGGTGATCACCGTGAAGATCTTGTTGGTGACCCGACTCAAGTTTGTAAGCGGTCTCGAGGGATCCACCGCGCCGGAGTGGCAAAGGATCATCTCGTAGTGAGCACTTGGTTCTTGCAAGGACCAAGGGGGAGCGATACCCTTGCGCGGGTGCTCCAACGAGGACTAGTGGAGAGTGCCGACTCTTCAATACCTCGGGAAAAATTGGAGGAGTCTTCTAAACTTTGCTTTACTTTCCGCATTTAATTCAAGTACTTTTCACTGTGTATTTGTGTAGCAAGTATTTGAAGTATTGTCTTAGCATTATTGTATTTCTAGTATTATTATCTTAGTGCTAGCTATTGGGGTGAAGTTGGGCTCTTGCATAGCTCTTAATTAGCTTTTAATTAGTGTTGATTTTTAGAAAAGCCCAATTCACCCCCCTCTTGGGCATCATGATCCTTTCAATTGGTATCAAAGCCTTGTTGCTCATAGATTAGCTTAACCGCTAGAGTTACGATGTCCGGTGGGGATGGACCTCCTCCCGTTTTTGATGGTGACGATTTTCCTTATTGGAAAATTCGTATGGAAGCATATTTAAAGGCCATAGACATTGGTGTCTATAAAGCCGCCACTCAAGGATTCCCCGAACCAAGAGATCCCACAAACCTTGTAGGTGATGAGTTCAATTATGATAAATGGAATGCTAAGGCCAAAAACACCCTTTTTAGAGGCCTTTGCAAAGATGTGTTCAATAGAGTAAGAAATCATAAAAATGCTCATGATTTGTGGATGGACATTTGTGCTCTACACGAAGGAACTAGAAGTGAGCGTGAGGAGAGATATCACATAGCCATGAGAAAGTTAAATTCGTTTGAAATGCTTGCTAATGAAAATGCAAATGCTATGTACTCACGTCTCAATATTCTTGTAGAGGAAGTTAATGGATTGGGGCTCACTCAAATCTCACAACCGGATGTTGTGAGGAAGATTCTCAGTGTCCTCCCAATAGACAAATATGGACACATTGTCACTGTGCTACATCAAATGGATCTTTCAGTTACCACTCCGACACAGATTTTGGGAAAGATCAATGCCCATGAGATGTACATGCACATCAACGACAAAGAAGAATCATCTTCCAAAAGAAAGGATTTGGCTCTCAAAGCAAATCATGAAAGAAAAGGAAAAGGAAAAATACAAATTGAGGAAGAATCCTCAAGTGATGATGACTTTGATGCAAACATCGCCTTAATGGTAAGAAAGACCACCAAGATGTTGAAGAAGCTAAATAGAGAAGGCATCAAATTTGATTCAAGAAAGAAGAAATTCTTTTCCAACAAAAGAAAGCCCATTTGAAAGGGAATTAGGCTTACACCTAGTTCCTAAATAATTTTGGTGGTTGAATTGCCCAACACAAATATTGGACTAACTAGTTTGCTCTAGTGTATAAGTTAAACAGGTGCAAAAGGTTCACACTCAGCAAATAAAAAGATCAAGTTTTGGATTCAACAAAGGAGCAAAGAGGCAACCGAAGGCACCTCTGGTCTGGAGGCACCGGACTGTCCGGTGCACCAGAGGACTCCAACTCGAACTCGCCACCTTCGGGAATTTCTCAGGCCGCACCGCTATAATTCACCGGACTGTCCGGTGTACACCGGACAGTGTCCGGTGCTCCAAGGAAGCGCAGCCTCCTCAACTCGCCAGCCTCGAGATCGGGCAGCAGCTGCTCCGCTATAATGCACCGGACTGTCCGGTGTAACCACGGAGCAACGGCTATTTCGGCGCCAACGGCTACCTGCGTCGCATTTAATGCGCGCTCTGCGCGCGCAGAAGTCAGGCGCGCCCATACTGGCGCACCGGACAATGAACAGGTGATGTCCGGTGTGCACCGGACATCCAGGTGGGCTAGCTCCAACAGTCAGAATCTAACGACATTGATGACGTGGCGGGGGCACCGGACATGTCCGGTGTGCACCGGACTGTCCGGTGCGCCATCGACAGACAGCCTCCACCAACGGTCAAGTTTGGTGGTTGGGGCTATAAATACCCCAACCACCCCACCATTCATTGCATCCAAGTTTTCCAACTTCCAACCACTATACAAGAGCTAGCATTCATTGCAAAGCACACCAAAAGAGATCAAATCCTCTCCCAACTCCACAAAAAGCCCTAGTGACTAGAGAGAGTGATTTATAGTGTTCATTTGAGCTCTTGCGCTTGGATCGCTTCTTTTTCTTTGGCATTCTTTCTTGTGATCAAACACTCACTTGTAATTGAGGCAAGAGACACCAATTGTGTGGTGGTCCTTGCGGGAAGTTTGATTCCCAAGTGATTTGAGAAGGAGAAGCTCACTCGGTCCGAGGGACCGTTTGAGAGAGGGAAGGGTTGAAAGAGACCCGACCTTTGTGGCCTCCTCAACGGGGAGTAGGTTTGAGAGAACCGAACCTCGGTAAAACAAATCCGCGTGTCTCACTTCGTTATTCGCTTGCGATTTGTTTTGCGCCCTCTCTCGCGGACTCTATTATATTTCTAACGCTAACCCGGCTTGTAGTTGTGATTATTTTTGAGATTTTTAGTTTCGCCCTATTCACCCCCCCTCTAGGCGACTTTCAATTGGTATCAGAGCCCGGTGCTTCATTAGAGCCTAACCGCTCGAAGTGATGTCGGGAGATCACACCAAGAGGGAGATGGAGACCGGCGACAAGCTCACTACAAGCCAAGGGAGCACTTCATCGGAAGAGTCCCGCACCAAGAGAAGGGAGAAGAAGAAGGACTCCTCCAAGCGGAAGGAGAAAAGATCTTCCTCTTCTCACCACAAGGAGAAGAAGGAAAAATCTTCTTCTCACAAGCCACATCGAAGTGGGGACAAGAAGAAGAGGATGAGGAAGGTGGTCTACTACGAGACCGATTCTTCATCGACATCCACCTCCGGCTCCGACGCGGCGTCCGTAACTTCTAAGCGCCAAGAGCGCAAGAAGTTTAGTAAGATTCCCTTACACTATCCTCGTACATCTAGACATACTCCATTACTTTCCGTTCCATTAGGCAAACCGCCAACTTTTGATGGCGAAGATTATGCTAGGTGGAGTGATTTAATGAAATTTCATCTAACCTCACTCCACAAAAGTATATGGAATGTTGTTGAGTTTGGAGCACAGGTACCTTCTGTAGGGGATGAGGATTATGATACGGACGAAGTGGCCCAAATCGAGCACTTCAACTCCCAAGCCACAACCATACTCCTCGCCTCTTTAAGCAAGGAGGAATACAACAAAGTGCAAGGGTTGAAGAATGCAAAGGAGATTTGGGACCTACTCAAGACCGCGCATGAGGGTGATGAACTCACCAAGATCACCAAGCGGGAAACGATCGAGGGGGAGCTCGGTCGCTTCCGTCTTCGCCAAGGGGAGGAGCCACAAGATATGTACAATCGGCTCAAGACCTTGGTGAACCATGTGCGCAACCTCGGGAGCAAAAAGTGGGATGACCACGAAGTGGTTAAGGTTATTTTAAGAGCTCTTATTTTCCTTAACCCCACTCAAGTTCAATTAATTCGTGGTAATCCTAGATATCCACTAATGACCCCCGAGGAAGTTATCGGGAATTTTGTGAGCTTTGAATGCATGATTAAGGGCTCAAAGAAGATCAACGAGCTTGACGAACCTTCCACATCCGAGGCGCAACCGGTGGCCTTCAAGGCAACAGAGGAGAAGAAGGAGGAGTCTACACCAAGTAGACAACCAATTGACGCCTCCAAGCTCGACAATGAGGAGATGTCCTTAATCATCAAAAGCTTTCGGCAAATCCTCAAGCAACGGAAGGGGAAGGATTACAAATCCCGTTCCAAGAAGGTTTGCTACAAATGTGGTAAGCCCGGTCATTTTATTGCAAAATGTCCTATGTCTAGTGACAGTGACAGGGGCGACGACAAGAAGGGAAAGAAGAAAGAAAAGAAGAAGTACTACAAGAAGAAGGGCGGCAATGCCCATGTTTGCCGGGAATGGGACTCCGACGAGAGCTCCACCGAGTCCTCCTCCGACGAGGACGCCGCCAACATCGCCGTCACCAAGGGACTCCTCTTCCCCAACGTCGGCCACAAGTGCCTCATGGCAAAGGACGGCAAAAGGAAGAAGGTTAAATCTAAATCCTCCACTAAATATGAATCTTCTAGTGATGATAATGCTAGTGGTGAGGAAGACAATTTGCATAACCTTTTTGCCAACCTTAACATGGAACAAAAAGAAAAATTAAATGAGCTAATTAGTGCTATCCATGAAAAGGATGATCTCTTGGACTCCCAAGAGGATTTTCTAATCAAGGAAAACAAGAAACATGTTAAGGTTAAAAATGCTTATGCTCTAGAGGTAGAAAAATGTGACAAATTATCTAGTGAGCTAAGCACTTGCCATGAGACCATTAACAACCTTAGAAATGAAAATGCTAGATTAACTGCTAAGGTTGATTCTCATGTTTATATTGATTCAATTCCCAATCTTAGAAATGATAATGATGATTTGCTTGCTAAGGTTAAGGAATTGAATGAGTCTCTTGCTAGCCTTAGAGTAGAAAATGAAAATTTGATTGCTAAGGCTAAAAATTTTGATGTCTGCAATACTATTATTTCCGACCTTAGAACTAAGAATGATATGTTACATGCTAAGGTTGTAGAACTAAAATCTTGCAAACCCTCTACTTCTAATGTTGAGCATGTTTCTATTTGTACTAGATGTAGAGATGTTGATATCAATGCTATTCATGATCACATGGCTTTAATTAAACAACAAAATGATCATATAGCCTTATTAGATGCCAAAATTGCCGAGCATAACTTGGAAAATGAAAAGTTTAAATTTGCTAGAAGTATGCTCTATAATGGGAGACGCCCGGGCATCAAGCATGGCATTGGCTACCAAAGGGGAGACAATGTCAAACTTAATGCCCCTCCAAAGAATTTATCTAATTTTGTTAAGGGCAAGGCTCCCATGCCTCAGGATAACGAGGGTTACATTTTGTACCCTGCCGGCTATCCTGAGAGCAAAATTAGGAGAACTCATTCTAGGAAGTCTCACTCTCGCCCTAACCATGCTCTTATGTATAAGGGTGAGACATCTAGCTCTAGGCAACCAACCCGTGCCAAGTTGCCTAGAAAGAAAACTCCTAATGCATCAAATGATCATGCTATTTCATTTAAAACTTTTGATGCTTCTTATGTGCTTACTAGCAAATCCGGCAAGGTAGTTGCCAAGATTGTTGGGGGCAAACACAAGGGCTCCAAGACTTGTGTTTGGGTACCCAAAGTTCTTGTTTCTAATGCCAAAGGACCCAAAACCATTTGGGTACCTAAAATCAAGAACTAAAATTGTTTTGTAGGTTTATGCATCCGGGGGCTCAAGTTGGATACTCGACAGCGGGTGCACAAACCACATGACTGGGGAGAAAAAGATGTTCTCCTCATATGAGAAAAACCAAGATCCCCAACGAGCTATCACATTCGGGGATGGAAATCAAGGTTTGGTCAAAGGATTGGGTAAAATTGCTATATCACCTGACCATACTATTTCCAATGTTTTTCTTGTAGATTCTTTAGATTACAATTTGCTTTCCGTATCCCAATTATGTCAAATGGGCTACAACTGTCTATTTACTGATATAGGTGTTACTGTCTTTAGAAGAAGTGATGATTCAATAGCATTCAAGGGAGTGTTAGAGGGTCAGCTATACTTGGTAGATTTTGATAGAGCTGAACTCGACACTTGCTTGGTTGCTAAGACTAACTTGAGTTGGCTCTGGCACCGCCGACTAGCCCATGTTGGAATGAAGAATCTTCACAAGCTTCTAAAGGGAGAACACATTTTAGGACTAACCAATGTTCATTTTGAGAAAGACAGGATTTGTAGCGCATGCCAAGCCGGGAAGCAAGTTGGCACTCATCATCCACACAAGAACATCATGACGAGTGACAGGCCACTGGAGCTCCTACACATGGACCTATTCGGCCTGATCGCTTACATAAGCATCGGCGGGAGTAAGTACTGTCTAGTTATTGTGGATGATTATTCTCGCTTCACTTGGGTGTTCTTTTTGCAGGACAAATCTCATACCCAAGAGACCTTAAAGGGATTCTTGAGACGGGCTCAAAATGAGTTCGGCTCAAGGATCAAGAAAATTAGAAGCGACAATGGGACGGAGTTCAAGAACTCTCAAATTGAAGGCTTCCTTGAGGAGGAGGGCATCAAGCATGAGTTCTCTTCTCCCTACACTCCACAACAAAATGGTGTAGTGGAGAGGAAGAATCGAACTCTATTGGACATGGCAAGAACCATGCTTGATGAGTACAAGACACCGGATCGGTTTTGGGCCGAAGCGGTCAACACCGCTTGCTACGCCATCAACCGGTTATATCTTCACCGAATCCTCAAGAAGACATCCTATGAACTCCTAACCGGTAAAAAGCCAAATATTTCATATTTTAGAGTTTTTGGTAGCAAATGTTTTATACTTGTTAAAAGAGGTAGAAAATCTAAATTTGCTCCTAAAACTGTAGAAGGCTTTTTACTAGGATATGACTCAAACACAAGGGCATATAGAGTCTTTAACAAGTCCTCAGGACTTGTTGAAGTTTCTTGTGACGTTGTGTTTGATGAGACTAACGGCTCTCAAGTAGAGCAAGTTGATCTTGATGAGATAGGTGAAGAACAGGCTCCATGCATAGCGCTAAGGAACATGTCCATTGGGGATGTGTGTCCTAAGGAATCCGAAGAGCCTCCACTTGCACAAGATCAACCATCCTCCTCCATGCAAGCATCTCCACCAACTCAAATTGAGGATGAGGCTCAAGATGTTGAACAAGAAGATCAAGAAGATGAGCCACCTCAAAATGACGGCAACGATCAAGGGGGAGATGCGAATGATGAAGACAAGGAGGATGAACAACCAAGGCCGCCACACCTAAGAGTCCACCAAGCAATACAACGAGATCACCCCGTCGACACCATTCTCGGCGACATTCATAAGGGGGTAACTACTCGATCTCGTGTTGCACATTTTTGTGAACATTACTCTTTTGTTTCCTCTATTGAGCCACACAGGGTAGAGGAAGCACTCCAAGATTCAGATTGGGTGATGGCGATGCAAGAGGAGCTCAACAATTTCACAAGGAATGAGGTATGGCATTTAGTTCCACGTCCTAATCAAAATGTTGTAGGAACCAAGTGGGTCTTCCGCAACAAGCAAGACGAGCATGGTGTGGTGACAAGGAACAAAGCTCGACTCGTGGCCAAGGGGTATTCATAAGTCGAAGGTTTGGATTTTGGTGAAACCTATGCACCCGTAGCTAGGCTTGAGTCAATTCGCATATTATTGGCCTATGCTACTTACCATGGCTTCAAGCTTTATCAAATGGACGTGAAGAGTGCCTTCCTCAATGGACCAATCAAGGAGGAGGTCTATGTTGAGCAACCTCCTGGCTTTGAAGACAGTGAGTACCCTAACCATGTTTATAGGCTCTCTAAGGCGCTTTATGGGCTCAAGCAAGCCCCAAGAGCATGGTATGAATGCCTTAGAGATTTCCTTATTGCAAATGGCTTCAAAGTCGGCAAAGCCGATCCTACTTTATTCACTAAAACTCTTGACAATGATTTGTTCGTATGCCAAATTTACGTTGATGATATTATATTTGGGTCTACTAACAAATCTACATGTGAAGAATTTAGTAGGATCATGACACAGAAATTCGAGATGTCTATGATGGGGGAGTTGAAGTATTTTCTAGGATTTCAAGTCAAACAACTCCAAGAGGGCACATTCATTTGCCAAACAAAGTATACTCAAGACATTCTAAGCAAGTTTGGAATGAAGGATGCCAAGCCCATCAAGACTCCCATGGGAACAAATGGGCATCTCGACCTCGACACGGAAGGTAAGTCCGTGGATCAAAAGGTATACCGGTCGATGATTGGTTCATTGCTTTATTTATGTGCATCTCGACCGGACATTATGCTTTCCGTTTGTATGTGTGCAAGATTCCAAGCCGACCCTAAGGAATCACACCTTACGGCCGTAAAACGAATCTTGAGATATTTGGCTTATACTCCTAAGTTTGGGCTTTGGTACCCTCGGGGATCCACATTTGATTTGATTGGTTATTCGGATGCCGATTGGGCGGGGTGTAAGATTAATAGGAAGAGCACATCGGGGACTTGCCAGTTCTTGGGAAGATCCTTGGTGTCATGGGCTTCAAAGAAGCAAAATTCGGTCGCTCTTTCTACCGCCGAAGCCGAGTATATTGCCGCAGGCCATTGTTGCGCGCAACTACTTTGGATGAGGCAAACCCTGCGGGACTACGGTTACAAATTAACCAAAGTTCCTCTTCTATGTGATAATGAGAGTGCAATCCGCATGGCGGATAATCCCGTTGAGCATAGCCGCACTAAACACATAGCCATTCGGTATCATTTTCTTCGGGATCACCAACAAAAGGGGGATATCGAGATTTCATACATTAACACTAAAGATCAATTAGCCGATATCTTTACCAAGCCACTTGATGAACAATCTTTTACTAGACTTAGGCATGAGCTTAATATTCTTGATTCTAGGAATTTCTTTTGCTAAACTTGCACACATAGCTCATAAGAATACCTTTGATCATGTCTCTTTTATATGCTATGACTAATGTGTTTTCAAGTGTATTCCAAACCAAGTCATAGGTATATTGAAAGGGAATTGGAGTCTTCGGCGAAGACAAAGGCTTCCACTCCGCTCTACTACTCATCCTTCGCCGTCGCTCCGCATCACTCTCCAATGTTGGTATAATCTTCACTCATTTATTTTATGACCAAAGAAGGAGAACGTACTTCTATGGGCTCTAACAATTCCGTTTTTGGCGATTCATGCCAAAGGGGGAGAAAATATGAGCTCAAAGCAAAAGGACCGCACCACCCCCCTAATTTTACAATTAATGGTTTTTAATTGGAAAATTTCAAAATTGGTATCTCTTTGTGCTCTAAAGGGGGAGCAAGTAGTATTTTCAAAATTGATGTCTTAAAACCCTCTTGAACACTAAGAGGAGACTTTATTTGAGGGGGAGTTTTGTTTAGTCAAAGGGAAAGCATTTGGAACAAAGGAAGAAAATTTCAAAACTTGAAAATGCTTTGCAAAATCTTATTCATTTACCTTTGACTATCTTGCAAAAGGACTTTGAAAAGAATTTACAAAAGAGTTTGCAAAAACAAAACTTTTGGTGCAAGTATGGTCCAATATGTTAAAAACAAAAGAAAACAATCCATGCGCATCATGTAAGTATTTATATTGGCTCAATTCCAAGCAACCCTTGCACTTACATTATGCAAACTAGTTCAATTATGCACTTCTAGATTTGCTTTGGTTTGTGTTGGCATCAATCACCAAAAAGGGGGAGATTGAAAGGGAATTAGGCTTACACCTAGTTCCTAAATAATTTTGGTGGTTGAATTGCCCAACACAAATATTGGACTAACTAGTTTGCTCTAGTGTATAAGTTAAACAGGTGCAAAAGGTTCACACTCAGCAAATAAAAAGATCAAGTTTTGGATTCAACAAAGGAGCAAAGAGGCAACCGAAGGCACCTCTGGTCTGGAGGCACCGGACTGTCCGGTGTACACCGGACAGTGTCCGGTGCGCCACCGGACAGTGTTCGGTGCACCAGAGGACTCCAACTCGAACTCGCCACCTTCGGGAATTTCTCAGGCCGCACCGCTATAATTCACCGGACTGTCCGGTGTACACCGGACAGTGTCCGGTGCTCCAAGGAAGCGCGGCCTCCTCAACTCGCCAGCCTCAGGATCGGGCAGCAGCCGCTCCGCTATAATTCACCGGACATGTCCGGTGTGCACCGGACTGTCCGGTGTAACCACGGAGCAACGGCTATTTCGGCGCCAACGGCTACCTGCGTCGCATTTAATGCGCGCTCTGCGCACGCAGAAGTCAGGCGCGCCCATACTGGCGCACCGGACAATGAACAGGTGATGTCCGGTGTGCACCGGACATCCAGGTGGGCTAGCTCCAACGGTCAGAATCTAACGGCATTGATGACGTGGCGGGGGCACCGGACATGTCCGGTGTGCACCGGACTGTCCGGTGCGCCATCGACAGACAGCCTCCACCAACGGTCAAGTTTGGTGGTTGGGGCTATAAATACCCCAACCACCCCACCATTCATTGCATCCAAGTTTTCCAACTTCCAACCACTATACAAGAGCTAGCATTCATTGCAAAGCACACCAAAAGAGATCAAATCCTCTCCCAACTCCACAAAAAGCCCTAGTGACTAGAGAGAGTGATTTGTAGTGTTCATTTGAGCTCTTGCGCTTGGATCGCTTCTTTTTCTTTGGCATTCTTTCTTGTGATCAAACACTCACTTGTAATTGAGGCAAGAGACACCAATTGTGTGGTGGTCCTTGCGGGAAGTTTGATTCCCAAGTGATTTGAGAAGGAGAAGCTCACTCGGTCCGAGGGACCGTTTGAGAGAGGGAAGGGTTGAAAGAGACCCGGCCTTTGTGGCCTCCTCAACGGGGAGTAGGTTTGAGAGAACCGAACCTCGGTAAAACAAATCCGCGTGTCTCACTTCGTTATTCGCTTGCGATTTGTTTTGCGCCCTCTCTCGCGGACTCTATTATATTTCTAACGCTAACCCGGCTTGTAGTTGTGATTATTTTTGAGATTTTCAGTTTCGCCCTATTCACCCCCCCTCTAGGCGACTTTCACCATTTCTGAGATAGATTGCTACAACTGTGGTGAGCTCGGTCATCTTGCTCATCAATGCAACAAGCCCAAGAAGAATAAGTTCAAGGGCAAGAAAGAAGATGACAGCGATGATGAAAAGAAGGAAAAGAAATTCTTCAAGAGGAAGGATGGGAAGCAAAAGAGGTTCCACAAGAAGAAGAATGGAAAGGCATATATTGTTGGTGACTGGCTCACCAACATTGAATCATCAAGTGGATCTTCCTCAAGTGAATAAGAGAATGATGAAAAAGTTGCCGCCATCGCCGGGGACTTCTCTTCACCACCACCATCGCCATCATTTACTTCTCACCTATGCCTCATGGCTAGAGGTGAACGGAAGGTACAAAATGATATTAATATTACTGATGATAGTGATAGTGATGAAGAATTTGTTTCACCTTCATATGATGAATTAGCTGACTTGCTTAAAGAATATACTCAAATTATTAGAAAGTCAAAAGCTAAATGTGATAGGTTGAAAAATGAAAATGAATCTTTAAATGCCAAATATGACATAGTTATGAAAGCTAGTGATGAAATAAAAGAAGAAAATAAAACTATGTCATCAACTGTGAATGAGCTCACAAACTCCCTAAAAGATGCTAAGGATAAATGTGACAAATTAAATGAAGCTAATAGGGAGTTGCAAAATAGATTAGTAAAAATCAAGGAAGATTATACTCAAATTAAGTTTGATCATGACAATCTTCTTGTTGAAAATGAACTTTTATCTTGCAAAACACATGAGGCTATTAACCCTGTTGTTAAGATTGATGTAGCAACCTCATGTGATGATTTGAGTCAAGAAGAGCAAACTAGTCTACATGCTGAATTGACTGAAAAAGTTGAAGTCCTGACTTTAGACAACCAAAAATTGAAGAAATACTTGACAGATGCAACTACTAGAGGAAAGGTTGCTATTGAGAACAATGATTTCAACAAAGAGTTGGCAGTGGATAATCAAAGGCTTAAAAATGAGGTCAAGAAACTAAAAAGTGAAAATGAACATCTTGCAACAAGTGTGCAAAAGTTCAACAAGGGCCAATACCTCCAAAATGAGCTGCTTATGAACACTGTCATGAAAAACAACAAGAGTGGTATTGGATACAATGCTTTTGTGCAAAAGAAAGCTACCACTCATTACAAGCCAAAGCAGACTCACAAGCCTATCAAATGCTTTGAGTGTGGAAATGAAGGTCATTTTGCCCACAACTGCAAAGCCAAACCACCAACTCCCTTGCCTAAGCACTCAAGACCATTTGCTTTCAATGCTCATTATGTTCTAAGAAAGGTTGCAAATGGAAAGGTCAAAGTTACATTCCTAGGTCCACCAAACAAGAGTAGACCTAGACAAATCTGGGTTGCAAAGTCCTTGATTGAGAGAGTTACTGGTCCTATGCAATATAGGGCCCTCAAAACTCAAGCTTGAATTGTCTGTGGATGTAGGTGAACTACAAGACCGGTGGAAGCCATTGGGTTATTGACAGTGGATGCACTCAACATATGACTGGCAACCCACGGATGTTCACCTCACTTGATGAGAATGTTGATGGACAAGATAAAATCACATTTGGAGACAATTCAAAAGGAAAAGTGCAAGGACTTGGCAAGGTGGCAATCTCAAATGATTTATCAATATCAAATGTTCTCTTAGTTGCACCTTTAAGCTTCAATTTATTATCAGTGGGTCAACTCTGTGATCTTGGACTTCAATGCTTATTCACTCCAACAGAGGTTATTGTAACAAAGATGGATGATGAATCATTGGTGTTCAAGGGATTTAGATACAATAACCTCTACTTAGTGGATTTCACTTTAGAAGATGCATACTTAAGAGCTTGTCTCTTCACCAAAGCTTCACTTGGATGGCTTTGGCATAGGAGGCTTGCACATGTTGGGATGAGTACACTCAAGAAGGTATTAAAGAAAGACATGGTTAGAGGATTAAAAGATGTGGTGTTTGAAAAAGATAAGCCATGCAGTGCTTGTCAAGCTGGAAAGCAAGTTGCTAATACACATCCTACTAAAGCTTTCATGTCAACATCAAGGCCACTGGAACTACTTCATATGGATTTATTTGGACCTACAAATTATGTAAGTGCCGGTGGCAACCTCTACTGTCTAGTGATTGTTGATGACTTCTCAAGATATACTTGGGTGTTCTTTCTCCATGACAAATCTGAAGTTGCATCTATATTCAAGAAGTTTGCCAAGAAAGCACAAAATGAATTCGATTGCAAGATAAAGAAGATCAGAAGTGATAATGGCAAAGAATTTGACAACACCAACATTCATGAATTCTGTGATGAAATTGGGATCAAGCATGAAGTATCTGCAACATACACACCTCAACAAAATGGAGTTGTTGAAAGGAAAAACAGGACCTTGATCACACTTGAAAGAACAATGATTGATGAGTATAACACACCGGAGAGGTTTTGGGCCGAAGCTATCAACACCGCTTGTTATGCATCAAACAGGCTATTTCCTCACCGGCTACTTGCGAAGACTCCCTATGAACTGCTAAATGGGAAAAAGCCAGACGTCTCCTTCTTCCGGGTGTTTGGGTGCAAATGCTACATCTTCAAGAAACGCCATCACCTAGGGAAATTTCAAAGACGTTGTGATATTGGTTTTCTTTTGGGTTATTCATTAAAGTCCAAAGCATATCGAGTATTCAACCATGCCACTGGCGTGGTAGAAGAAACATATGATGTGGAATTTGATGAGACTAATGGCTCCCAAGGAGCACTTGAAAATTTTGATGATGTAGGTGATGAACCACTTAGGGAAGCAATGAAGAACATGTCTATTGGAGCTATCAAACCAAAAGAAGATGAAAAAGAGGTGCAAATCGTTGACAGGCCTTCTTCATCAAATGTACTACAAGATGATGAAAAGATGAGAGGCATGCAAATGAAGATACATTTGTCTCTCATGAACAAGCAAGGGTACAAGCCGAAGATGTTGATGCTCCAGGATCTTCTTCCCAAGTGGTTAACAGGAGAAATTCATCACTACTTCAAGCTCATCCTCAAAACCAAATCATCGGGAGTCCTTCACAAGGGGTTATTACTCGATCCCATAGACATGCATCTTTTATTGAACATCACTCTTTTGTTTCTTGTGTTGAGCCTACTTGTATAGATGAGGCGCTACAGGATCCGGACTGGGTGAATGCCATGCATGAAGAACTTAACAACTTCATCCGTAACGAAGTTTGGACCCTGGAGAAGCCCCCACAAGATGCAAGAATCATTGGAACAAAATGGGTGTTCAGAAACAAACAAGATGATCAAGGTGTGATTGTAAGAAACAAGGCAAGACTTGTTGCAAAAGGATTCTCTCAAGTTGAAGGCTTAGATTTTGGAGAGACCTTTGCACCGGTTGCTCGACTGGAAGCCATCCGTATCCTACTTGCATATGCATCATGCTATGATATAAAACTTTATCAAATGGATGTAAAAAGTGCATTTTTAAATGGCTTCATAAATGAACTTGTATATGTTGAGCAACCACCTGGATTTGAAGACCCTAGATATCCTAACCATGCTTACAGGTTGTCCAAGGCGCTATATGGGCTAAAGCAAGCTCCAAGGGCTTGGTATGAGCGCCTTCGCGACTTCCTCATCGAAAAGGGCTTCAAGATCGGGACCGTCGACACAACTCTATTCACAAAGAAACATAACAGTGATATTTTCATTTGTCAAGTATATGTTGATGATATAATCTTTGGCTCGACAAATGATTATGATTGCAAGGAATTTGGTGAGTTGATGTCAAAGGAGTTCGAGATGTCAATGATTGGTGAGCTGACGTACTTCCTCGGCTTTCAAGTCAAGCAAATGAAAGATGGTAACTTTCTCTCACAAGAGAAGTATACCAAAGACTTGTTGAAAAGGTTCAACATGGAGAAGTGCAAACCAATCAAGACTCCCATGCCTACAAATGGACATCTCGACTTAGATGAGGGAGGTAACCCAGTTAATCAAACTCTCTACCGTTCTATGATTGGTAGTTTATTGTACCTTACCGCATCTAGGCCCGATATTATGTTTAGTGTCTGCATGTGTGCTAGATTTCAATCTAATCCTAAGAAAGCTCATCTTCGCGCTGTTAAGAGAATTCTTAGGTATCTCAGGCACACCACAAGCGTTGGATTGTGGTATCCCAAAGGAGCTACTTTTGATTTAATTGGCTATTCCGATTCGGATTATGCCGGTTGCAAAATTGATAGGAAAAGTACTTCTCGGGGATGCCATCTGCTTGGTAGATCACTAGTTTCATGGACTTCTAAAAAGCAAAAAGTGTTGCCTTGTCAACTGCCGAAGCGGAATACATTGCCGTAGGTGTTTGTTGCACACAAATTTTATATATGAAACAAACTCTTCTAGACTATGGCATAGTCCTAGAAAAGGTACCCTTGTTGTGTGATAATGAGAGTGCTGTTAAAATTGCTAATAATCCTGTACAACACTAACGCACCAAGCACATTGATATCCGTCATCACTTCCTTAGAGATCATGTTGCTAAAGGAGATATCATTTTAGAAGGAGTGAGGTCGGAAGATCAATTAGCGGATATTTTCACTAAGCCACTTGATAAGACCCGCTTTTGCATGTTGAGAAATGAACTAAATATTCTTGATCTTAGAAATTTTATGTAAAATGTCAAATGGTGTTGTCAAGCTTGCATTGCATGCTTAAATTTCTTGTATTGCATCTAGGGCTTGTCTAACCTAGTTGAGATAACCGCCAACAAAGCGAGTGAAAAAGCTTAACTCGGGTCAAACTTGACAAGTCTTAGTTTTTAAGCTTTTAGCACTTAAATTCTTACTTTTTATGCAATTGTTGGTTCTTGAAATATGCATAAGGTACTGCACTTAGGGGGAGTATTCAAAACTCAAATCACTCATGAAAATCCCTAGTGCAAGCCAAAATGCAAATTTCACCATTTGCCTATTTTCTCTAAAAATTATCTAGCCTATGGCAAAATATTTTGAAAAATATGAGAAAATATATGAGGGTGCCAATACCTGTCCCAACAAGTGTTATTTTGTGTGGTTATAAGTTGGGATTTGGTTTGTGAAAAATTGCCTAGAGGGGGGGTGAATAGGCAAGTTAAAACTTTTTCAACAAAAACTAGAAGCAAACTGGGTAAAACTGAATTGATCTCGAAATTCACCCAGTTAACTTTGGAAATGAGATGTTCTAAATGATCCGTAGGGTTCAAAGTAGTAGATCTGAGAATGGCACTTCTCAAAATCCACACACCAAAAAGATATAAACAAATCTTCCACGCAATGGTGAGAGAACGAAGAACACAAACAAACACAATGAGCAAGAATACAAGAGACACAAGATTTATCCCGAGGTTCGGTCACACCACCAAGGTGCCCTACTTCCTCGTTGAGGCGCCCACAAAGAGCCGGGTCTCTTTCAACCCTAATCCTCCCTTTGCCGACCACAAAGGTCAAGCTCACACACTAATCTTTGCTCAAACGAGCGGGTAATACAAACTTTCTTGTGGTCTTCCACAAGATTTGGAGACTCACAAGCGACACCTAGTCGTCTAGGAGCTAGAAGCTCCAAGAGTAATGAATCCACAAAGAACTCGATGTAGTACCAAAGCTCGAATGAAGAAGAAGAGCAAGAGAGATTTAGAGATGAAGCACAAAACCGCAGCTCTCAAGCTCACTCAAAGATTTCTCTCCAAAGATTTGAAATGGGAGAGGCAAGAGATGTGTGTGAGAGAGAGGGAGGTGTTTCTTGGGTTAGAAATGGAGTTCAAATCGTGCTCACTGCTGTGGGGAGAGAGGTAGGAGGGAGTATATATAGGTGGAGCTCAAAACTAGCCGTTTGGGCAGATTTTTCTGCCTGAGACCGGTTGAACCGCCCCCTAGGGCGGTTGAACCGCCCCTGGCAGGTCAGGCAGACTGTCTGCCAGTCTGACTACCAGACTGACTGGCAGACTGACCTGCAGGCGGGTCAGACAGGCCAGGACCGGTTGAACCGCCCCCCCAGGGCGGTTGAACCGCCCCTGGACACCCCTGGCGACCTGACTACCAGTCTGACTGGCAGACTACAGATCAGAGGTCAGAGGGGTCAGAGACCAGCTGAACTGCCCCTCAGGACCAGTTCAACTGGTCTTGACCAGTGAGTTTAGGAGAGAAAACCCCAGCTCAACTGCCCGGAGGCAAGTTCAGCTGGTGTATGGTCAAAGAGGTTCACAGCTGAAGTTGAGTTCAGCTGAAGTTGAGAAAGCTCAACTCAGCTGAAGTTCAGCTCAGCTGAAAAGCTCAGCTGCAGCTGAAGAAGCTCAACTCAGCTGAAGTTAAGTTCAGCTGGAAAGCTCAGCTGCAGTTGAAGAAGTTCAGCTGCTTTTCAGCAAGAACACTCTAGGTTTCTCAAACTTAACCATGGTCAACCAAAAAATGTTAAAGTGATTTTTGGTTTTCAAAAATAGCTTTTGAATAGAGAGGTTTGAGCTTTGGCAAACACCAACCTTCTTTTTGGATCCCCCTTTATAGTACGACGATTCCTATACTCAAGTTAAACAGAATATAATGAAGTAAACTCCTTGAGAAATTGGTGTCTCATGTGTGATTTCTCCATGGCATTGCTTCATAAGGATCACAAACATCTTTGTCTCACCTTTTGAAGCAAACTCAAATCAAACCCTGTGACTTGTACCATATCACCTTATATGAGTTCAAATCATGGCTTCAAGTCACCTTACTGATGCATCAACATGTTGTAACTCTTCATAGCTGATTAGTTCATCGACTTAGAGCAAGTACTCTCTTCTTCACCTTAGCCATGGTACCTCGGTCTACAAGCCGTCGCTTGGCCTTCACCTTCGCTTAGTTCCTCGAAGCCCTTTCCTTGCTATCTTCACCCTATCAAGCCATTCTTGAGTCACATCCTATTGATCATCCATTGAGAGAATCATTTCTTCAATATTGTGAACCTTGCTTGAATGTCATCTAGATATAACTGCTAAGATCAATCAAGCTCTAGTTTGATTCTCATAGAAGCATATATGGACTAATAGTAATATGGTCAAGCCAATTCACGATTCCTCATATCTTATCCACTTTGGCTTAACCAGTCCTCTTAATCACTTTATCCTCTATTCTGATCATATGTATGTAGTGATTTCTCAGGTCTTGTCCATATATATTCAAACCAATACAGAGACCATATTATATCCATTTGCATTGTCTCATTGGTTATTTAACCTCATGTTGAACCGTTGTTCATTGATCATTATACACTATTCAAGTATGTTCATCATACTGAATTTCCTGTTCAACACTTAGCAAACTCGTTAGACCTTTAAATGTGTTGTTATCCAAATCACCAAAACTCACAAAAGGGATGAATGCACTTTCAGTTTGGTTGGAAATTAGATAGAAAAATTCAAAAATTTCAAAACTTCCCTCTGTCTGGGCTCACCGGACAGTCCGGTGTGCACCGGACACTGCACTGTGCAATGTCCGGTGCACCGGCAGCCGCGCGCTAAATTTCCATTCTCCTGTGCGCTGTCCGATGGTTCACCGGACAGCTACTGTGCGCTGTCCGGTGTGCACCGGACAGGCACTGTAGACTGTCTGGTGCGCCCATATCACGTTTTAAAAAAATCGCCTCCAGCCCGAAGCCGAGCCAGAGGCTTTCTTCTTCCTCTCTGTTCTCTGTCTCTGCTCTCCGGCGATCTCATCCCTCTCCGGCGATCCTTCTCACCGGCGGCTGCCCTCCGGCGATCTCTCCCCGGTGCTCACCTCTTCCCCCCTCAGGTGAGCAGCTCTGGCTCCCTCTCCCTCCTCTCTGTTTCCTTTGATCAGTGAACTCTTCCTCCACCCTTTGTGCCAAATTCCAAATCATATGAATCCCAGTGAATCCAAGTTGTGGTATGTGTGTCTCTGTGTGCCTTGAGCATTCCTACAGGTCCCTAGCTCCTTCGGGAGGGTTTTCCCACCTCAAATAGCCATTTCCCCGAAACCCTAAAACTTCGCCCTCCACATGTTCGGTGAAATGCCCAAACCAGCCAAAAATGCTCCAATTGACCCCAACTTTTTCAGGCACCTTCACAACATTTCCAGTAACATATTTGCCAAATTTCACGCCAATCCGAGGTTCCAGGCTTTAATTTCACCAAATTCCCCGTTTCGAGCGATCATTTCCGAGCCGAGTGCCAAAATCTCATTTTCTTCGCCTAAATTCAAACCAAGCACACACTTCACTCATATTCACCCATATAAACCTATTCGTGAAGTATCGGCTCAATTCCATGTCATTTCGTGCCTCAATTCGAATTCCAAACCTCCTATGGCACGTTTTATCGTTCAAACGCCGTTTTCACGTCGTTTGCCCTCTCGATCGTCTCATCTCTTGTTTTTTGTGCCTTATTTCTCTGTGTATGTATTTATTCACATTTCATATACTTATGACTATGTGACTAATACGTGCTCACCTCTTCTGTCATTTCAGTGACCTTGATTGCACGCGTGCCGTCTCCTGTCCTGCCTGGATCGTCACCTCTCGTGTGAGCTTTCCAGGTAGTTATCTCATCCTTTGCTATTCTATCAGCTATTATCGATCTATGCTTAGTCTCTCTCTCTCATTTGCAGTCATCAGTTCAGGATGTCGCGCACGAAGAATGTGTCGGTGCCAGGGGAGGCGATGATGAGGATCCTCGTCACCCCTTCAGGCAGGTCAAAGGCAAGACAGTACACCTGGAGCAGCAGGAAGGCCGCAAGAAGCGGCGTATGGACTGTAATACCCAATTTGTGATTTGCAAGAACTAATATCAAAGGGAGAAACAAGTTCACTTTATCTATGTGGGAATTTAAACTTTGGTGCCATCACATGTGAACACCATATTTTAAAACCCATGATTATAAAATATATGTCATTGCATCATGCTGAGATTTTTATTTTGTGTGCATTTTGTGACAATATAAAATCATTTCAAAAAGGAATAGTCTGGGAATATAGTAACAAGATGAGAATTGGATTTTAACCCAAAGTTACAATGTTGGAATTGGAGAAGGAGAGGGGAAATACTATACAAAATGAAGTAAATAAATATATAAATAAATAAAATCCTGCCATACTTGTTTTTACAATTTGTACATTTGAAACTAGGTATAAAGTTCACAATTGGAATGGAATTCAAACTTGAATTCTAGAAATTTAAAAGGAAAAGAAACTAGAAAAAAAAAGGAAAAACATAAAAGAAAAGAAGAAGCCTGCGTCTGGGCCGATTCCTCCACTGCGGCCCACTTCCCTTTTTTTTCCCTCGGCCCAGCCGTCCACCGCGCCGTCCGTCTGACTTCTGGGACCCGCATCCCAGTCAAACTCTGTTCTCTCACGCTCGCCGTCACGTGGGGCCCGTAAGCCAGTCACTGCCCCGCCTTGACCGGTTGGGTCCTTCCACGGTCGCTCATCCACTGCCTCTGCGTGGTGGGCCCGGGGCTGTCAGCTCAGTCTTCCCCCTTTCAACCGAACGCGAGTTCGTCGCCGCGCGCGCCGTGGTCGCTGGGCCGTCCCAACCACCGGCCGAGATTCCCTCGCGCTAGTGGATAAAAGGGGGATCCCTCGACCTCGCTCGCCATACTCGTATCACCGCGGATTTCCCTGCCACCATTTGTGAAATTTGTGAGGATGTGGTTGAAACTCGCCGTGGCCTTCCTCGCCATGCTAAGCTCCGGCTATCACTGGAGGAACTCATCAACGACCTGGGATGCCTGCGCGGTGGTGTTCCGGTGCACCGGGCGCGGGTAATCGACCTAATTTGTCTCCAGTGGCCATCCTCTGTCGCGAGGCCGTGTCGTCAGCGTGGTTCTCTTCTCCATGCCAACAGAAATCCGCCGTCGCCATCTTGTGATTGCTGCACCGTTCGGCGTTCAGGAAGTAGTTAGGGAGCTTTGCGAGCGCTCTAGGAAGGCAGGGACACCCTCAATTTGGTGGTCGGAACCTCGGAGGATTGGCGATTTCGCACCGGCGCTGGCACTCCACCGCGTTGCCGCATGCCGTCGTGGCCGAGGACCTCCACACCATGCCATCCGGTAAGACCCCCCCAGCGTACCCGCCATCAATTCCTTATCGCGTAGATCGTCTCAGATTAGGGGTTTGGTGCTCATGTGCCCGAATCCGGTATCTCGCCGGCGGGGGCCACCGCGTGAGCTATGGGCGCCGCCGTGCTCAGCCAGCAGGGTAGGCGACGTTCTCCTGGCCACTGGATCGGTTGTGGGCGGCCACGATTAGATCTGAGGAAGGAATCGCTGCGGGCCATTGATTGACTGGTAACCGGCCCGGATTTTATGATGAGAATAACGTTTCGGTCTGGGCTTCATAAAAATCCGACCGTTGATTTGGAATCCGAGGGCCATGATCGCATACCGGTTCGGTGTTGATGCCATCTAATCAGCATCGTCCAAATCAGATCGTGCGGCCAGAAACCCTTGATACCTTTCGCCGTGGCCACTTTCTAAAAGAGACCCTGCCTTTTCTTGGAATAAACCCGCCATCCCCGTTTAACTGTTTCCTGTGTCTCGGGAATCTTGCGCCGAGCCCCCTGTGCTTCTGTTTAATTGAGGCCCAGTCCAGAGAGTTATAAAATCAGGAAAATGAATTAGAAAATGAGTTTTTAATATAAAAATAATTCCTAGAATTTATATAATTCATAGAAAATGCATATGAACTCCAAATTAATCCATTCCACTTCCTATAATTTTGTAATATTAATGTTTATCAATTAGTGCCACTGGTTTTACATAAAAGTCACATTAAAATTGTTATCTTAATTAATCTTGTACTAAGCACATAGAATCTTTAGAAATCCATAACTTAAAATCTATAACTCCAAAATTAACAATTCTTTTTCCTGTGATCTTATTTTAACATGTAGATTATTAATATGTATTTTGCATATATGTTTGGTGTAATGTTAATTCTGTCTATACACTGTTTGTTTGTAATGCTACGACTAGCAGTGAGGACACGTGTCATCTGAAGATCATCCTGGTACCTGGAATCTCAAGGCCCAGGCAAGTTGTGCCCTTGATCACTTCTTTTCACCTACTCATGTTCTAATTAATCATAATGATCTGCATAGGTTAATTTTGATGGGACCCAATAGGTTGCCCTAGTTTGTCTATCTTTATACCTTGTTTACCACTGAACTTTCTGGGTAGTACTTGCTAGTGCTATATGTGGTTTTGGGTATGAAGATTACACTATTCATGATTATACTTTTGTTATCAGTTGTTATTTATGATTCATGTTAAGATCATTATGTTAATTGGAACATGGAGAACCACCCGGGAAAACAGTGCTACCACAAGGGTGGAATGGGACGCCCTTGGCTAATTAATTAGGAAAGCTAGTGGAAGACTACCTTACCCGAAAGGGGCAAGGGCAGTAGGGGAGTGGTCAGTGTAGGGAGGCCCTCGGGAGGATTTTGCTGCGATGGCGGTCCTGCAAGGGATTCCTGCACTGGAACTTCCTATAAACTGTAGCGGGTTTTCTGAAGCTAGTGGAACTTTGTAAAGGCCTCGTAATGTTACCCTGCCTCGCCTCCTCGGTAGAGGTGTATGGGATTGGCCGTCTCTTGGCAGATGGGTAACATGACTTGTGGGTAAAGATGCGCAACCTCTGCAGAGTGTAAAACTAGTATACTAGCCGTGCTCATGGTCAAGAGCAGCTCGGACACTCACATGATTAAATTATGGAACTAAATTCAATTTGTCATATGCATTGCATTGCAGGTGAGGTTGTTACTTTTGTTCTACTATTTAACTGGGTTGGTATTTACTTATACTTAGTAATTGCTAATAAAATTTTGACCAACTTTAAAAGCAATGCTCAGCTTTAACCATCTTCTTTGGTAAGCCTTACACTTCACGTGAGCTCCCACCTTTGGCGAGTTCATGCACATTATTCCCCACAACTTGTTGAGCGATGAACGTATGTGAGCTCACTCTTGCTGTCTCACACACCCCACAGGTTAAAGAACAGGTACCGCAGGATGAGGCGCATGGAGGATGCCGTGGTGTATTCGAGAGAGGTCTAGGCCGTCGTCTCCCAGTCAACTTTGGGTTGCTGGACCGTTGTCTCCTTATAATGTAATTATTTATTTTGTATAGAACTCCTGTTATATATAAGAATGTGACATTCGATCCTGTGCCATGATTCATCATATGTGTGAGACTTGGTCCCAGCATACCTGGTGTTTATGTTAGCGCCCGGGTTTTGGACCCCTAAAATCCGGGTGTTACATGGACAGAGCCGCCCGTGCAGCAGCAGCAGCAGCCGCTGCGCAGGCCGAGCTTGGAGATCAGCCACAGACTCCGTCTGATAAGATTGCATATCGTGTTCGACGTCTCGCCTCCCGGCCTCGCTCCTCCACTCACACCACTGCTTCCACTCCACCATCCACTCTGCCTGCTCCCGTCACCCCTGTTGCGCCATCCACCACCACAGCCATACCCACTACCTCCACTACTCCAGCTTCCACTGCTCCTCCTCCCGCTCCCGCTTCAGCTCCTCCTATCCCTCCACCTCGATTCCGGGAGAGCGATGAGACTGAGGTTCGACCACTTGCTGCGAATCCCAGACTCTTTGACCTTCAGCGTGCTACAGCAGCCCGGGTATGTAGGTTCAGATACGTACCCGTGGACTCTTGGTTACCGGCTCAGAGGGACCCTGTAGTAGGTGACCTATTCAGCACCCGTATTCAGGAGTCCTTTTTCAGAGCTCAGTTGTCTGCACAGATTGCTCTGCGAGTGCACCGGCTCTTGGACCTTCCAGCTTTTCTACTTGCCGCCGATGCTGACTCTGAGGCGCACCTCACATATCTGCCTGGCCTTCAGACTCTGTTGACTACCAGCGGCAGGTATGTTGAGGAGTGGGTCCGAGTCTTCTACGCGACTGTATGGATAGACCCAGATCACCATTGGATGAGGTTTCGTTTTGAGCGAGAGGATGTCACCATTACTGCCAATCAGATTCGCCAGCTCTTTGGATTTCCTGAGTCGACGACTCGACTTCACAGCCTATGCTATGGCACCTCTGACCCTCCTCGTCGCCCTCACGGCGGTGTGGCTCCGGGTACAGCTCACGTCGCGGCTCTGTTCCGCCCGCCATTCTCAGATGGGTCGCGACGTTCACCGACAGATTTCACTACAGCAGCCAAGTACTTATTTGAGCTTATCAGGCGTACTCTTCTGCCGAGGATGGGATACAGGGAGGCTACCACTCATATCTAGCTCTGGCTCCTTGGTGCCCTGGTCTCTCACTCTGAGTTTGACGTCGTGGATTTCCTTATTT
Organism: Zea luxurians; assembly: GCA_029449295.1. NCBI lineage: Eukaryota > Viridiplantae > Streptophyta > Magnoliopsida > Poales > Poaceae > Zea > Zea luxurians. The sequence goes on along the minus strand of JAOPSE010000004.1, from coordinate 176,547,060 downwards.
GCGAGATCGAGGACACTGTTTTGGATGGTCTGCGTGCTCGACGCCAGTTGCCGTATGCTCACTACCTGTGCCACATTTTTGCACAGCTGATTCAGCCTCCACAGTATCAGGGCACACTTGAGGCCTCACGCCTGGTTTTTGGATCCTACCGTCCTGCGCCTGAGGCTCCTATGCCAGCTTCTGCTCCAGTTTTTGATTCTCAGGCAGAGGATGCTACTCTTCATCAGTTCGAAGCTCAGGGTGCAGCAGTTGATGATGATGATGATGATGATTTTGGGGTTCCTCCTCCGCCTCCTATGCCTCCACGCTCACATGATCATGAGGCTGGGAGTTCTAGTGCTGCCCCTGCTGCCCCTCCGGCTATTGACCCTGCACTTGCTACGATTCTTCAGACACTCACTCAACAGCAGGCTCACTTGGCAGCCGAGCAGTCCCGCCAGGCGGCAGCCCATCAACAGTTATCTGAGAGGATGCTCTCTATGTTCTAGACCATACAGGACAGACAGGATTCCCTTCAGCAGCAGCTTCTCCAGGATCGGGCTGAGAGCAGGGCATTCATGGCTCTTATGTTGCAGCATTCTGGTGTCTCAGTTCCCCCGGTTCAGTCTGCTCCACCACCTCCGCTTCAGGCTCCTATTGTGCCAGCGATTCAGACAGGACCCCCTCTTTATTCTGTTGGTCCTTCTTCCTCTCCGCTCCGGTCGGTCACCTTGGCTTTCACGTCACCAGCTCTCAGCTCTGTCTGCCCTCAGCCGCCAGTGCCACCAGCTTCTGCTGTTACCACTCCTGCTGTGGCAGTAGCTGTGACCACTTCAGTTCCCGCAGCTCCTGCAGCACGGCCTCAGTCCGAGTCAGTACCAGCTCCAGCTTCTACCGCAGATTCTGGATCCGAGACTGACTTCGACCCCCTGCCGGCGTTCGCTCTGCTGCCTCGACCGCGACCGAATGCGCCCCCGCCGCCTCCTCCCGCTTCAGATGTTTAGATTCGGGTACCCTTTTGGTGTTTGACGCCAAAGGGGGAGAGATATGAGTTGTGAGAGCTAGGGGGAGTTAGAGAGTTAGTAGAAAGTCATTTTGATGTAATATATGTGCTTGCTACTCTCTGTACTAGCTTGGTTTTTGGCTCACAAACTCTATATATACTCTCGTTGCTTATGATTGATTGTGTGCATTATGTTTTCACCTTATATGTTATCACCAGTCTTCTAGTTCTTGATTCATCAATTTAATTTCACTTTTATATGAACAAGAATCTTACGATGTGTATGCGCTCACTCTTATTATCACGGTACACGCTCTTTCTGTCAAAGATTACTGAGTTCAACTAACCATCCTTTCTATTGACAGAAACTTCAAAACAAACTACTCTCACAAAACTTGTAGAGTTGCCATCAATCACCAAAAAGGGGGAGATTGAAAGCATCTAGGCCCCTGGTTGGTTTTAGTGATTAATGACAACGTAATATTATATGTGACTAACGTATGTTTTGCAGAGACAAATGGTAAGTTAGGTCGCATTACAGGTAGAAGTACTACAACGGTGAAAACAATCCCAGAGATAAGAACTCAAAACGACGGCTAAAACGACGAAACAAAAGGTGAAGGACTAAGGAGTCCGAGTGTCAAGGAGATGTGGACACTCGTGATTTAGTTAGGTCTTTTATTCTCTTTTAGCCGTACTATAAAGAGGGGTTGTCGATGAGTAGTTTGACCAAGAGAGTTCTAGTGTAGTGTTGGTGCACAATCACACTCATATATAGTGCTAGGTGTCACTCTAGAACTTACTCACAAGTTAGAACGAAAACCGATTTGAAAATCAACTGAAAAACAAGAGATGGGGTTTCTGGCCCTGGGGCACCGGACTGTTCGGTGCACCATCTGCCAGGTGGGCCAGGGTGGCCAGGGGAAGGCTTCCCCGAGTTGGAAAAACCCGAGAGCGACTGGTTCTGAGTTGAATTATAGTGGCGCACCGGACATCACACCGGACTGTCCGGTGTGCCATGAGTCCAACGGCTACCTGTCAGAACTAGCCGTTGGAAACGACCGTTGGCGCTCCGGTGGCGCACCGGACTGTCCGGTGCGCCATTGCGCAGTGAGATGCCTGTAACGGCTAGTTGGTGGGTGGGGGCTATTTATACCCCCTCCACCCACCATATTCAATGTCTTGCACTCCATATTTATTCCAGCACATTGCTAGAGCATTGCAAGCACCAAAAGCCTAGTGAGTAGATTAGAGAATCTTAATCCGCGTCTGTTCCTCATTAGCGCTAGCGAGAGCCACCTAGAGCACACACCACTTGCATTAGGCTTCTCTTGGTCAAGCGAAAGTCTACGGCTTGTTACTCTTGGTGATCGGCATCACCTAGATGGCTTGGTGGTGTTGGGAGCTCGGTGATCACCGTGAAGATCTTGTTGGTGACCCGACTCAAGTTTGTAAGCGGTCTCGAGGGATCCACCACGCCGGAGTGGCAAAGGATCATCTCGTAGTGAGCACTTGGTTCTTGCGAGGACCAAGGGGGAGCGATACCCTTGCGCGGGTGCTCCAACGAGGACTAGTGGAGAGTGCCGACTCTTCGATACCTCGGGAAAAATTGGAGGAGTCTTCTAAACTTTGCTTTACTTTCCGCATTTAATTCAAATACTTTTCACTGTGTATTTGTGTAGCAAGTATTTGAAGTATTGTCTTAGCATTATTGTATTTCTAGTATTATTATCTTAGTGCTAGCTGTTGGGGTGAAGTTGGGCTCTTGCATAGCTCTTGATTAGCTTTTAATTATTGTTGATTTTTAGAAAAACCCAATTCACCCCCCTCTTGGGCATCGTGATCCTTTCAGTTTCTGTGTAGCCTTTCTTTTCAACTTGAAATGTTGCTGCTTTGGCCTTCTTCTTTCCAGGTGGTCTTGTTGTGACAGGCTCATTTGGAGTTGTAGGCTCGCTTGTTTCGGTGGCACTTGGTAAATGTGGAGGTGAGGTTTCATTTGAGTTCATCTTTTGCTTCTTATTAGATGACTTGCCAACAACCAATTCTTCAAGTTTCATCTCCCATTTACGCTGTGTCCGCAACTTATTCCAACAATGCATATATGGAAAAGCTTTGTGTTGCTTATCTTTAGACTTATATAAAGCACACGCCTGTGTAAGCTACACATAGCAAGAGGAGAATATTAATTTGTGAAGTACACATATATAGACAATATGTGAAGGTTGTGCAAAACAAATCATTACCTTGTCTTGCATTGTAGCACCACTTTGCCTTCTTCTCTCAACCTGAGCAAGGCATCCAGTAAACCTGTTTACACCTTCTTGTATGCTGGCCCAACAGTGCATAATAGAGTTCTGGCTACGGGTTGAGGAGAAGGTCTTATTGGCATGAAAGTAGTCATAAATTCTAGTCCAATATGAACTGCGAGTTTGATTATAACTAATAATTGGATCCAAACTTATGTTAAGCCATGCAGACACCAAAAGCTCGTCTTCCACGTCACTGAAATTCTTTGACCTCTTATGGTTCGGTCTAGCAGAGGGTACATAAGTGTTTACTTCGACCCTTTGTGGTTGTTCCTGAGAGCACCTAGAGGGGGGGGGGTGAATAGGTGATCCTGTAACACTTCAAAAACTTAAGCCACAAAACTTGGTTACTTGTTAGCACAGTAGTTTGCCAAGTGGCTAGAGAATGATCTCAACACAACACAATAACCAAGAGATATCAATCACAGAGATGGCACAGTGGTTATCCCGTGGTTCGGCCAAGACCAACGCTTGCCTACTCCACGTTGTGGCGTCCCAACGGACGAGGGTTGCAATCAACCCCTCTCAAGCGGTCCAAAGACCAACTTGAATACCACGGTGTTGCTTTGCTTCTCTTAATCCCGTTTGCGAGGAATCTCCACAGCTTGGAGCCTCTCGCCCTTACACAAGATGTTCACGAAGAATCACAGAGCAAGGGAGGGATTAGCAACTCACACACGACACAAAGATCATAGCGAATACGCACACGCAAAACCCAGACTTGAGCTCAAGAGACTAGCACACTAGAACGGAGCTCAAATCACTAGAATGTCAAACAAGTGCGCGAGAATGAAGTGTGAGTGATCAATAATGCTCAAAGGATGCTTGGTGTCCTTCTCCATGCGCCTAGGGGTCCCTTTTATAGCCCCAAGGCAGCTAGGAGCCGTTGAGCACAAGTTTGGAAAGCCATTCTTGCCTTCTGTCATCGGGGGCACCGGACAGTCCGGTGCACACCGGACACTGTCCGGTGCCCGATTTTCTTCCTTAAATAGCGAAGCCGACCGTTGGCAGCCTGAGAGCCGTTGGCGCACCGGACATGTCCGGTGCACACCGGACAGTCCGGTGCCGTCTTCTAGCCGTTGGCTCGGCCACGTGTCCCGCGTAGATTGCGCGGCCGACCGTTGGCCCGGCTGACCGTTGGCTCACCGGACAGTCCGGTGCACACCGGACAGTCCGGTGAATTTTAGCCGTACGTCGCCGGTGAATTCCCGAGAGCAGCCACTTCGCTCGAGCCAGCCTGACGCACCGGACACTGTTCGGTGCACCACCGGACACTGTCCGGTGCACCACCGGACAGTCCGGTGCTTGCAGACTCAGCAGATTCTTGGCTGCTCGAGCCAAGACATTTCCAATTGGATTTTTCCTGTTTCCAGCACTTAGACACAATACATTAGTCCATAAAACAATGTACTAAGTCTGAGAAACATACCTTAATTCTTGATTTGTACCTTGTCCACCTTTTTACACTTAGTAACTTGTGTTGGACACTAAATCACCAAAATACTTAGAAATGGCCCAAGGGCACATTTCCCTTTCAATCTCCCCCTTTTTGGTGATTTATGCCAACACAACATAAAGCAAGTAGAACAAGTACAAAATCAAATCAAATAAGAACTCAAAATTGTTTTGACTCAATTTTGACATATATGGATCACTCTATGCCACCACTTGGTTTGTTTTTGCAAATCAAACTCAAATTTCTATCTCTAAGTCAAACACACATGTTAAGACATAAAGAGAGTCATTCTAAGAGAAATTGATTTAAGATTTCAAAAACTCCCCCTTTTTTCATAATCAATACTTCTCCCCGCAAGAAGCCAACTTTTGACAAGAGAGACAACAAAAAGTTTTGACAAACCAAAAGCTCTATTCTACTGTTTTCAAAATCTCTCAAGTGGTAGCTGATCCATTTATCGCTTTGGCCTTTATTTTCTCCCCCTTTGGCATCAAGCACCAAAACGGGATCAATCTTGGCCCTTTAACCCCATTGCCTCACCAAAATCTTCAAATAAGAACACAAAGGCAATAAGAGTATGAAGATGAACTTGGAAAAGTTACTCTTTTCATCGGAGTGCAGTGGAAGTCTTGCATGGTCCAAGTCCACCTTTTCCCTTTCAATTTTCCTTGGAGACTAAAACAACGAAACTCAAGTACATGGTTAGTCTCAAAGGGTCAAGTTGTAGCACAGCTCCCCCTAAATATGTGCATTACTTGCAAACAGGACTTGTGAGGTCCAGGGAGTGTTTGTACAACTTGAGCACCACAATAAGCAACAAAATGCAGAATGAACATGATCAAAGGCATAAACACATGTATGCTACATTTCAATCCAGGTTCCGCGAATCTAAGATATTGAGCTCACTACGCAGCCTGGAAAAGGTCTTCTCATCTAGAGGCTTGGTAAAGATATCGGCTAGCTGGTTCTCGGTGCTAACATGAAACACTTCGATATCTCCCTTTTGCTGGTGGTCTCTCAAAAAGTGATGCCGGATGTCAATGTGCTTTGTGCGGCTGTGCTCAACAGGATTTTCCGCTATTCGGATAGCACTCTCATTGTCACATAGGAGTGGGACTTTGCTCAGATTGTAGCCAAAGTCCCTGAGGGTTTGCCTCATCCAAAGTAGTTGCGCACAACACTGTCCTGCGGCAACGTACTCGGCCTCAGCGGTGGATAGGGCAACGGAGGTTTGTTTCTTAGAGTTCCATGACACCAGGGACCTTCCTAAGAATTGGCACGTCCCCGATGTACTCTTCCTATCGACCTTACATCCAGCATAGTCGGAATCTGAGTACCCAATCAAGTCAAAGTTAGACCCCTTTGGATACCAGATCCCGAAGCAAGGCGTAGCGACTAAATATCGAAGAATTCGCTTCACAGCCACTAAGTGACACTCCTTCGGATCGGATTGAAATCTAGCACACATGCATACGCTAAGCATAATATCCGGTCTACTAGCACATAAATAAAGCAAAGAACCTATCATGGACCGGTATGCTTTTTGATCAACGGACTTACCTCCTTTGTTGAGGTCAGTGTGTCCGTCGGTTCCCATCGGCGTCTTTGCGGGCTTTGCGTCCTTCATCCCAAACCTTTTTAGCAAATCTTGTGTGTACTTCGTTTGGGAGATGAAGGTGCCGTCCTTGAGTTGCTTCACTTGAAACCCAAGGAAGTAGGTCAACTCGCCCATCATCGACATCTCGAATTTCTGCGTCATCACCCTGCTAAACTCTTCACAAGACTTTTGGTTATTAGAACCAAATATTATGTCGTCGACTGTCACACCCGGTTTTAGAAGGTAAACCGAATGCGAACCATGTACGTGCCAGGATCAGTTATTCACGTACACAGCAGTTACATAACATGGACATCATCACACAGTGCTCAAATAGTATTAAAAGGAAATAATAGTCGATTACATCATACGTCTGAGACGTCCATATAGTTCTTACAATAAATCAAAGTGCGGAAAAGAAACGTAGATAACGCGGCCTTCACAGGCAGCCGACTGGGGGTTGCCGCTAACCCACGCCTAGAACTCGTCGTAGTCTTGGAACTCCTGGAAGTCTCCTTCCACAGCTTCATCTTCTCCTGAGCAGTGGTTGCAATGCTGACAACCTGGGGGGGGGGGATTGGTGTGTAGAGCAAGGGTGAGTACACATCAACATACTCAGCAAGCATCCCGTTTGGCTGTAGTGGACTAGCTTTATGTGGGGATAAGTCAAGCAGTTGTTTTTAGTTGGTCAGGTTATTACTTACTAGTAGAAAGCCAGGTTTTAATATTAACCCAAGTTATTAGCCCAATGTATCCTTTCCAAACGGAAAGAATACCACTTACCAGCACCATAATCATAATCAGAACCATCAATCTCATTGCCACCTGTACCAAAATGTCTCTGATCAAGTATCACTAATCTCTGGAGCTCCCTTGGCCGCTCATAACCGCGAGCACGGCTGATATATCAGTTTCATAACACTCTGCAGAGGTTGCGCACTTTACCCACAAGCCGTGATTCCCTCTTGCCTCGGGCCGATCAAACCCTTAAACACTACCAAGGTGAATAGGCGGGGTCTCACTACATAGCCTTTACAAAGATTCCCCGGGGCTGTAGCCACCCGTTAGGTTTCCTAAATGTACCGCACTCCTCCCCAAGGTACAAATCAACCTTGGCAGAGCGAGCCGCATACACCGAGCCCCATTGACGGCACAACGGCTAAGCGAACTACACCCCGGTTCCTCTAATTATTCAGCTAAGGGCGTCCCATTCCACCCTCATGGTTGCACTGTTTTCCCGGGCGGTCATCCATTGAACAGGTCCTTACGGAGAGGCACTCGAGAAACCGCTCGAGTCCCCTTGAAGGTCACAAATATAATCATAAATAAGAAGGGAAAACAGCGTATCATAGATAATCACATCATGTTCATTGATTAGAGTTGAGCAATAGCATCAAACTAAGCAGTAATAATCTGACCCAAATAGGTAAACAAGGACATGAATAACAAAAGCTAGTCAATCCTTAAGTATAAATATGTAATGCGGGAGGTGAATTAAAGAATGAATAGGACAGAAATAGGTCAAAGGACACTTGCCTCCACCAACCGACTGCTGCTCAGGGGCTTCTCCTGCGAATTCCTCGGGCTCTTCGACCGGATCGTTCTCTATGCGAGCGCAAACATACATACATCCACATATTTAATACAAAAGAACGGTACACCATACAAGGGAACAAGTAAAGCGAATATGCATCAAGTATGACATTCGATATCACATTTGTTATGGTTAGAAAGAAACGGGGAAAGGTCTCGCAGGGGGGGGGGGTTAAAGCTTATGCACTAATGATTAGTTACAACTGGTTCTTCACAAAAGAATTCTGTTATATACACTAATGGAAACCTAGTCATTTTAAGTTGATCAACATTGCACTAGGTAAACAATTAACTAAATGAATCAACTAGCGCAACGAAATTCTAAATTAAGCTTCCTATTTCAATAACATGAACAATGATTAGCCTACCTAAAATAAAATAACTATGATAACAGAAAGTAAAACAAAATAAATAAATAATATAAAAAAATAAAAAAAGGGGGGGCGGTTGAACCGGCCCGGGGGGCGGTTGAACCGGCGGTTGGGCCGGCCGAGCAGGGGCGGCCGAGCGCGGGGGGGGGGGGGGGGCGGTTGAACCGGCCTGGGGGGCGGTTGAACCGGCGACTGGGCCGGCGGGCGCGCAGGGGCGGGGGGCGCGGCCAGGCGGGCGGCCAGGGCGTGGCCGGGGCGCGGCTGGGGGCGCGGCCAGGCGCGGCTGGGGGCCGGCTGGGGGCGCGGCTGGGGCCGGCCAGGGCGTGGCCAGGCGGCTGGGGCGCGGCCGGGCGGCCGGGGGGCGCGGCCAGGGAGAGAGGAGGGGAGAGGGGAGAGGGAGGGAGGAGGGGGGAGGGGGGGGCTCACCGGGGTCGGGCGGCCGAGCTGCAGGGGGCGGCGGCCGAGCTGCAGGGGCGGGGCTAGGGCAGGGGGCGGCGGCGGCTAGGGTGGGGAGAGGGAGAATGGGAGGGAGAGAGAGAGGGAGTTGGGGAGAAAAGGGGAGGTGGGCGGTTGGGCCACTTAGGCCCAAAGGGGGCGCGCAGGGGGCGGCTGGGCCGGCCAGGGACGGCCCACAGCGCGGGAGAGAGAAAAAGAGGAGGGAGAAAGAAAAATAAAAAGAAAGAAAAGGTTTTCTCCTTATTTTCGAAATCCGATCTTTCTAGATGAATGCATTTGCACTTTCAAACAATCAAAGAATGCATAGCTCGGCATGGTGCATCAAACAACATAAAACAATTTAGGGTTTTTCTTTACACGGGAATTCCAAACTGAATCCCGCTAGCTTTGGAAAAGGTCAAGGTCTAGCGAGGGGAAAAAGAAAAAGAAAAGGTAACGCCCGAATTTGGCGAGTAAAGAAAAGAAAAAATTCAACTGCAAAATTCGGGGCGTTACAAACCTATCCCCCTTAAAAGAATCTCGCCCTCGAGATTCAGGGCTGGCTAGCAAAGAGCTCTGGGTACTTGGCCATCAAATCATCTTCACGCTCCCAGGTTGCTTCTTCCTCAGAGTGGTGATTCCATCTGACTTTGCACATTCTGATGGTCTTCCTTCGGGTGACTCTGTCTGCAACCTCAAGGATCTGAGCTGGCTTCTCAACATAGGTCAAGTCCTCCTGGACTTCCAGACCTTCCACTGGCAACTGCTCTTCTGGCACACGCAAGCACTTCTTCAACTGAGACACATGAAAGACATCATGCACAGCTGACAAATTCTCTGGCAGACTGAGCTGATAGGCCACTTCTCCACACTTTGAGAGGATCTGGTACGGACCAATGTAGCGGGGTGCTAGCTTGCCTTTGATTCCGAACCTTCTGACTCCTCTGATCGGTGACACTTTCAGATAGACAAAGTCTCCGACTTCAAAACTCAGCTCTCTTCTTTTTGTGTCTGCATAGCTTCGCTGCCTCGATTGCGCTATCTTCAGATTCTCTCGGACCATCTTAATGTTCTCTTCAGCTTCAAGCAGAATGTCTGGCCCAAACACCTGCTTCTCTCCAGGCTGATCCCATTGCAACGGAGTTCTGCAACTCCTTCCATAAAGCGCTTGAAATGGTGACATCTTCAAACTGGCCTGGTAACTGTTGTTATAGGAAAACTCTGCATAAGGCAATCGCTTATCCCATCCGGACTGATCTTGCAACGCACAGGCTCTCAACATGTCTTCGAGAATTTGATTGGTTCTTTCGGTCTGGCCATCTGTCTGCGGATGATAAGCTGAACTGAAATTCAGATGTGTGCCCAAAGCTTCATGCAACTGCTGCCAGAAATGAGAGGTGAACTGCGTTCCTCTGTCTGACACTATCTTCTTTGGCACACCATGAAGACAAACGATCCGAGACATATACAGTTCTGCCAATACTGCACTGCTGTAGTTGGTCCTGACAGGTATGAAGTGGGCTGACTTGGTTAAACGGTCCACTACTACCCAAATGGAATCGTAGCCGGCTCGAGTGCGAGGCAATCCGACTATGAAATCCATACCGATTTCATCCCATTTCCACTGAGGGATCTGCAACGGTTGCAACAATCCAGCAGGTCTCTGGTGTTCTGCCTTAATTCTTCGGCAACTATCGCACATAGCCACATGCTCTGCGATTTCCCTCTTCATTCCGTACCACCAGAATTTCTTCTTCAGATCCTGATACATCTTCTCACTGCCAGGGTGAATCGAATAGGCTGTCTCATGAGCTTCCTTGAGAATCAACTCCCGAATGGACTGGACATTGGGAACACACAAGCGGTCTTTGAACCATATCACGCCTTCTGCATCTTCTCGAAAATCTTTGCCTCTGCCATCTAGAATCAGTCGCCGAATCTCACTGATCTTTTCATCATTCTTCTGCGCTTCTTTGATTTCTCGCTCCAAGGTAGGTTCCAACTCAACTATGACTCCTCGCGAATTGTTCAGAAATCCGAGACTCAACCTGTCGAACTCCTTGGCCAACTCATAAGGCATCGGACGAGCGACCATCAGATTGACTTGACTCTTTCTGCTCAAAGCATCTGCCACTACGTTTGCTTTGCCTGGATGGTAATGGATCTCCAACTCATAGTCTTTGATCAGCTCTAACCATCTTCGTTGCCTCATGTTCAATTCTGACTGAGTGAATATGTACTTCAGACTCTTGTGATCTGTGTAAACATCGCATTTCTGTCCATACAGATAGTGCCTCCATGTCTTCAGTGCGTGAACCACTGCTGCCAACTCTAGATCATGGATTGGGTAATTCTTCTCATGAACCTTCAGCTGTCGGGACGAGTAAGCCACAACTCTTCCCTCTTGCATCAACACGCATCCCAAACCTATGTAACAAGCATCACAATACACAGAGAAGGGCTTGTGCACATCAGGCAAGACTAGGACAGGCGCTGTTGTCAACTTCTCTTTCAGCGCTTCAAAGGCTTCTTGGCATTTCTGGGTCCACTTGAACTCAACCTTGTTGCCTAGCAACGCTGTCATTGGTTTCGCAATCTTCGAAAACCCTTCGATGAATCGCCGATAATATCCGGCCATTCCAATGAAGCTCTTGATTCCTCGAGCATCCGTTGGCGCTTTCCAGTTCAGAATGTCTGCCACTTTCTTCGGATCCACAGCCAATCCTTCTTTGTTGATTATGTGACCCAAGAACAGGACTTCACTGATCCAGAACTCACACTTGCTCAACTTTGCATACAACTGGTGCTCTCGCAATCTCTGCAATACCATCCTCAAATGATCTGCATGTTCTTCTTCGCTTTGAGAATAAACCAGAATGTCATCAATGAATACCACCACAAACTTATCGAGATAATCCATGAATACACTGTTCATCAAGTTCATAAAGAACGCTGGTGCATTGGTCAAACCAAAAGACATCACTGTGAACTCATACAAACCATACTTGGTAATGAATGCCGTCTTCGGAATGTCCGAAGGTCGGATCCTGAGCTGATGATAACCTGACCTCAGATCGATCTTGGAGAACACACTGGCTCCTCTCAACTGGTCAAACAGATCTTCTATTCTGGGCAAGGGATACTTGTTCTTGATCGTGACTTCATTCAAAGCTCGATAATCGATACACATCCTCTTTGTGCCATCTTTCTTCTCCACAAACAAGACAGGGGCGGCCCAAGGCGAGGTGCTTGGCCGGATGTAACCTTTCTCTGACAGCTCATCAATCTGCTTCTTAAGCTCAACCAACTCGGGTCCAGATATTCTGTAAGCTCTCTTAAAGATAGGGGCGGTTCCAGGAAGAAGCTCTATGGCAAACTCAACTTTCCGCTCTGGTGGCATACCCGGTAAGTCCTTTGGAAACACGTCTGGGAATTCAGACACAACCTTGATACTCTCAATTGGGTCTGCTTCACTGCTATCGACAGCCATCTGATAACAACTTCCTTTCTTCGGCTCAGGCGGGGCTAACTCGGTCACCACTTCCTCTCCTAGTGGGGACACCAACTTGATTGTCCTTTTATCACAACTGATAACTGCCTGATACTTATCTAGCCAATTCATCCCTAGGATGACATCTATTCCCTGAGTACCCATTACTATAAGGTTAGCGGGAAACGCTATCCCCCTTATTTCCACACTTATATTCAAACAAATGCTATCAGCTCGAATTCTACCACCAGCTGAGTCAATTTGGATGGGGGTTGACATGGTAGTAATTGGAAGATTATGTGCTTTCACCCATGATGCAGTAATAAAAGAATGCGTTGCTCCAGTATCAAATAACACTTCTGCAATGTGGGAATCGACTGGGAACATACCTACTGTCATGCCGGGGGTCTCCTGAACTGCTTCAGCCTCCAAGTGGTTCAGTCTTCCATGATTATAGCGCTGCTGAGGGCGGTTGCCTGCTCCAGACTGAGACGCATTCTACTTTGCTGGGGCATTGGGGCCTGACTGCTGCTGGGCTGCCTTCTTCGGACATTGCATCACCCAATGGCCTTGCTCTCCACAGTGGAAACATGCCCTGTTTCCGACCTGAGCTGGTGCTGCCTGATTGCTCTGCTGATTTGCTGGGGCAGGAAGATGAGGTGTCTGCTGATTCTGCCTCTGAAACTGACCTCCTGATTGATTGCTCTGACGGTTCTGGTACTGATGCTGAGGATACTGCCTTTGGAACTGCTGATACTGCTGACGCTGCTGATGCTGCTGAGGTGGACGCTGGTTCTGCCTGAACTGCTGAGGTTGATTGCCTGAAAAACGAGGACGACTGCTGCTTCCAGGCTGGGGTCCACTGATCTTGCGCTTACGATCCTCCATCTCCTTACGCTTCCTTTCTGTCATGATTGCTCTGTCAATCAGGTGCTGGAATGTCGGGAAGGTATGATTCATCAGTTGGTACTGAAGAGGGTCGACCAAGCCTCTCAAGAAACGGTACTATCGCTTGGCGTCAGTGTTGACATCCTCAGGAGCATAGCGAGACAACTGCAGAAACCTGTCTCGATACTCACTGACAGATGATGACCCTTGCTTAAGGGCTAGGAACTCCTCCTTCTTCACTGTCATCAGACCTGCAGGCACATGGTACTGACGAAAGCTACCTCTAAACTCTTCCCAGGTGATGGCATCGGGGTTGGCATGGGTGGCGAGGTAAGACTCCCACCATGATTGGGCTGCTCCTCTCAACAGACGGGGACCATACAAGACTTTCTCCCTGTCATCACACTGAGCGGTATGCAACTCCCGCTCCACAGTGCGCAGCCAATCTTCAGCATCCATGGGGTCAGAAGAGTGAGCGAACGTTGGGGGATGACCTCTCATGAATTCAGCACGCTTGTCTCTGGGCATCTGAGGCATCTGAGGCTGGGGTGGAGCCTGCTGCTGTTGTTGCTGCTGCTGCTGAATGGCGGCCAGAGTCTGACCGATGGCCTGAACTGCCTGAGTCTGCATCAGAAACATCTGCTCGATCGACATCGGGGGCGGGGGTGGCAGGTGCTGCTGCTGAGGCACCTCATCCTGCGGAGCGGCTTGCTCCTGCTGAGCACGCCTTCCTCCTCTGCGCCTGTTCTCTGACATCTGCAGAATGCAACCACACATCAGAACTGATCTGGCAAATCTTGCAGCATAAGAAAAGAGTATAGAATTCTCCAACAGCACTGAACAGATGAGCATCTTCACTGATCTCCATCGCAGACCACACAGCTTCTCAGATAAAGAGGAAAGTAGAATAAAGGGTTTCCCAACTATATAACTAACTCCATTAACATAATAGGTAAGCCAAAATGCAGGGGATACCCACACTCTGGTGACAGTCATTACAAAGATCCAAACCAAACATAGTTCATCATGACAAACTGAGAGCACCTAGAGCGGGGGGGGGTGAATAGGTGATCCTGTAAAAACTTCAAACTTAAGCCACAAAACTTGTTAAGTGTTAGCACGATTATTGCCAAGTGGCTAAGGTGAAGTCTCAACAAAACACAATACCACAAGAGATCAAGCACAGAGGTGACACAGTGGTTTATCCCGTGGTTCGGCCAAGACCAACGCTTGCCTACTCCACGTTGTGGCGTCCCAACGGACGAGGGTTGCAATCAACCCCTCTCAAGCGGTCCAAAGACCCACTTGAATACCACGGTGTTTTGTTTTTCCTTTCACTATCCCGTTTGCAAGGAATCTCCACAAATTGGAGTCTCTTGCCCTTACAAGTATATGATCACAAAGAAGCACAGAGTAAGGGAGGGAAGCAACACACACAAATCCACAGCGAAACGCGCACACACACGGCCAAGACTCGAGCTCGCAAGAGTATCACAAAGTTCTCACTAGAACGGAGCTCGAATCACTTAGAATCACAAATGAAAGCGCAAAGACTAAGTGTGGATGATCAAGAATGCTCAAAGGTTGCTTGTGTGTCGCCTCCATGCGCCTAGGGGCTCCTTTTATAGCCCCAAGGCAGCTAGGAGCCGTTGAGAACAAATCCGGAAGGCCATCCTTGCCTTCTGTCGACGGGGGCACCAGACAGTCCGGTGCACACCGGACACTGTCCGGTGCCCGATTTGTTTCCATAACTGGCGCTTCCGACCGTTGCCGACCGTTGGAGATCTGGGAGCCGTTGGCGCACCGGACATGTCCGGTGCACACCGGACAGTCCGGTGCCGTCTTCCGACCGTTGGCTCCGCCACGTGTCCCGCGCAGATTGCGCGGCCGACCGTTGGCCCGGCCGACCGTTGGCTCACCGGACAGTCCGGTGCACACCGGACAGTCCGGTGAATTTTAGCCGTACGCCGTCGGCGAATTCCCGAGAGCGGCCAGTTCGAGCCGAGTCAGCCTGGCGCACCGGACACTGTCCGGTGCACACCGGACAGTCCGGTGCTCCAGACCGAGCTGGGTCTTGGCAGCACACAACCAAGTCTTTTCTCCTCTTCTCTCTTCTTATTCTTTCTGTTTCTAACACTTAGACAAATATATTAGTACACAAAACCAATGTACTAAGGCTTAGAAACATACCTTTACTTCATGATTTGCACCTTGTTCATCCATGTACATAAATTCACAATTAAGCACATGTGTTGGCACTCAATCACCAAAATACTTAGAAGTGACCCAAGGGCACATTTCCCTTTCAATCTCCCCCTTTTTGGTGATTTATGCCAACACAACATAAAGCAGCTAGAACAAGTGCAAACTCACTTCAAATAAAACTTGAATTTATTTTGAATCAATTTTGGCATATATGGATCATCCTTTGCCACCACTTGGTTTGTTTTTGCAAATCAAACTCAAATCTCTATCTCTAAGTTAAACACACATGTTGAAGCATAAAGAGAGTCATTCCAAAAGAGATTGATCAAAGATTTCAAAAACTCCCCCTTTTTCCCATAATTACTACTTCTCCCAAAAGAAGCTATAAGAGAGACACAAGAGACACTCCCCCTTTTTCCCATAATTACTACTTCTCCCAAAAGAAGCCATAAGAGAGACACAAGAGACAACAAAAGAGTTTTAACAAACCAAAAACTCTATTCTACTATTTTCAAAATCTCTCAAGTGGTAGCTGATCCATTTATCGCTTTGGCCTTTATTTTCTCCCCCTTTGGCATCAAACACCAAAACGGGATCAATTTTGGCCCTTTAACCCCATTGCCTCACCAAAATCTTCAATTTAGAGCAAATGGCAATAAGAGTTCATGAGATGGACTTGGAATAAGTTACCCTCTCATCGGAGTGCAGTGGAAGTCTTTTATGGTCCAAGTCCACCTTTTCCCTTTCAATTCTCCTTTGTGACTAAAACAAACAAACTCAAGCATATGGTTAGTCTCAAGGGATCAAGTTGTAACACATCTCCCCCTAAACATGTGCATCACTTTGCAACGGACTTGTGAGGTCCAGGGAGTGTTTGTACAACTTGAGCACCATAATAAGCAACAAAATGCAGAATGAACATGATCAAAGGCATAAACACATGTATGCTATAATTCAATCCAAGTTCCGCGAATCTAAGACATTTAGCTCACTACGCAGCCTGCAAAAGGTCTTCTCATCTAAAGGCTTGGTAAAGATATCGGCTAGCTGGTTCTCGGTGCTAACATAAAATACTTCGATATCTCCCTTTTGCTGGTGGTCTCTCAAAAAGTGATGCCGGATGTCAATGTGCTTTGTGCGGCTGTGCTCAACAGGATTTTCCGCTATTCGGATAGCACTCTCATTATCACATAGGAGTGGGACTTTGCTCAGATTGTAGCCAAAGTCCCTGAGGGTTTTCCTCATCCAAAGTAGCTGCGCACAACATTGTCCTGCGGCAACGTACTCGGCCTCAGCGGTGGATAGGGCAACGGAGGTTTGTTTCTTAGAGTTCCATGACACCAGGGACCTTCCTAAGAATTGGCACGTCCCCGATGTACTCTTCCTATCGACCTTACATCCAGCATAGTCGGAATCTGAGTACCCAATCAAGTCAAAGTTAGACCCTTTTGGATACCAGATCCCGAAGCAAGGCGTAGCGACTAAATATCTAAGAATTCGCTTCACCGCCACCAAGTGACACTCCTTAGGATCGGATTGAAATCTAGCACACATGCATACGCTAAGCATAATATCCGGTCTACTAGCACATAAATAAAGCAAAGAACCTATCATGGACCGGTATGCTTTTTGATCAACGGACTTACCTCCTTTGTTGAGGTCGGTGTGTCCGTCGGTTCCCATCGGCGTCTTTGCGGGCTTGGCGTCCTTCATCCTAAACCTCTTTAGCAGATCGTGCGTGTACTTCGTTTGGGAGATGAAGGTGCCGTCCTTGAGTTGCTTCACTTGGAACCCAAGGAAGTAGTTCAACTCGCCCATCATCGACATCTCGAATTTCTGCGTCATCACCCTGCTAAACTCTTCACAAGACTTTTGATTAGTAGAACCAAATATTATATCATCGACATAAATTTGGCACACAAACAAATCACCATCACAAGTCTTAGTGAAAAGAGTTGGATCGGCTTTCCCAACCTTGAAAGCATTAGCAATTAAGAAATCTCTAAGGCATTCATACCATGCTCTTGGGGCTTGTTTAAGTCCATAGAGCGCCTTAGAGAGCTTACACACGTGGTCGGGGTACCGCTCATCCTCGAAGCCAGGGGGTTGCTCCACGTACACCTCCTCCTTTATTGGCCCGTTGAGGAAAGCGCTCTTCACATCCATTTGGTACAACCTGAAAGAATGGTGAGCGGCATATGCTAGCAAGATACGAATTGATTCTAGCCTAGCCACAGGAGCAAAAGTCTCCTCAAAGTCCAAACCTGCGACTTGGGCATAACCTTTTGCCACAAGTCGAGCCTTGTTCCTTGTCACCACCCCGTGCTCGTCCTGTTTGTTGCGGAAAACCCACTTGGTTCCCACAACATTTTGCTTGGGACGAGGCACCAGCGTCCAAACTTCATTGCGCTTGAAGTTGTTAAGTTCCTCCTGCATGGTCAACACCCAATCCGGATCTAGCAAGGCCTCCTCTACCCTGAAAGGCTCAATAGAGGAGACAAAAGAGTAATGTTCACAAAAATTAACTAGTCGAGACCGAGTAGTTACTCCCTTGCTAATGTCACCCAGAATTTGGTCGACGGGATGATCCCTTTGAATCATCGCTCGAACTTGGGTTGGAGGTGCCGGTTGCGCTTCTTCCTCCATCACATGATCATCTTGTGCTCCCCCTTGATCACACGCCTCCTTTTGATGAACCTGTTCATCGTCTTGAGTTGGGGGATGCACCGTTGTTGAGGAAGAAGGTTGATCTCGTTCATCTTGTTCCTGTGGCCGAACGTCTCCAATCGCCATGGTTCGTATAGCGGTCGTTGGAACATCTTCTTCATCTACATCATCACAATCAACAACTTGCTCTCTTGGAGAGCCATTAGTCTCATCAAATACAACGTCGCTAGAGACTTCAACCAAACCCGATGATTTGTTGAAGACCCTATACGCCTTTGTATTTGAATCATAACCTAATAAAAACCCTTCTACAGCTTTGGGAGCAAACTTAGAATTTCTACCCTTCTTCACTAGAATGTAGCACTTGCTCCCAAAAACACGAAAGTAAGATACATTGGGTTTGTTACCGGTTAGTAGCTCATACGAAGTCTTCTTGAGGAGTCGATGAAGGTAGACCCTGTTGATGGCGTGGCAAGCCGTGTTCACGGCTTCCGACCAAAAGCACTCGGGGGTCTTGAATTCTCCAAGCATAGTCCTCGCCATGTCTATGAGCGTCCTGTTCTTCCTCTCTACCACACCATTTTGCTGTGGTGTGTAGGGAGCGGAGAACTCGTGCTTGATCCCTTCCTCCTCAAGAAATTCCTCCACTTGAAGGTTCTTGAATTCGGACCCGTTGTCGCTCCTTATCTTCTTCACTTTGAGCTCACTCTCATTTTGAGCTCTCCTGAGGAAGCGCTTGAGGGTCCCTTGAGTTTCAGACTTATCCTGCAAAAAGAACACCCAAGTGAAGCGGGAAAAGTCATCAACAATAACTAAACCATACTTACTCCCTCCTATGCTTAGATAGGCGACGGGTCCGAAGAGGTCCATATGCAGCAGCTCCAGAGGTCTTGACGTGGTCATCACATTCTTGCTGTGATGCGCTCCTCCCACTTGTTTACCTGCTTGACAAGCTGCACAAGGTCTATCTTTTTCGAAATAAACATTGGTTAGACCTATCACATGTTCTCCCTTTAGAAGCTTGTGGAGGTTCTTCATCCCCACATGTGCTAAGCGGCGATGCCACAGCCAGCCCATGCAAGTCTTAGCCATTAAGCATGCATCTAGACCGGCCTCTTCTTTTGCAAAATCAACTAAGTAAAGCTTGCCGTCTAGTACACCCTTAAAAGCTAGTGAACCATCACATCTTCTAAAGACAGACACATCTACGTTTGTAAATAAACAGTTGTACCCCATATTGCATAATTGGCTAACAGATAGCAAATTGTAACCAAGAGACTCTACTAAAAACACATTAGAAATTGAGTGCTCATTAGAAATTGCAATTTTACCTAACCCTTTTACCTTGCCTTGATTCCCATCACCGAATATAATTGAATCTTGGGAATCCTTATTTTTGACGTAGGAGGTGAACATCTTCTTCTCCCCCGTCATATGGTTTGTGCATCCGCTGTCGATAATCCAGCTTGAACCCCCGGATGCATAAACCTGCAAGGCAAATTTAGGCTTGGGTCTTAGGTACCCAACTCATGTTGGGTCCTGCAAGGTTAGCACAAATGTCCTTAGGGACCCAAATGCAAGTCCTGTCTCCCTTGCATTTTGCCCCTAACTTCCTAGCAATTATTTTCCTATCCTTTCTACAAATAGCAAAGGAAGTGTTTAAAGCACAATAAATTATAGAGGGTTCATTCACTACTTTCCTAGGAGCATGAATAACATTCTTTCTAGGCACATGAGCAATATCTTTCCTAGGCATATGTACAACATTTCTCCTACACATATCTCTATCATGCTTATATGAAGAACTAGAAGCAAACATGGCATGAGAATCATAAACATGTAAATCAATATCATTATAAGCATTTCTAGCATGTCTCCTATCATGGTATAAGAAAGCATGGTTCTTTTTAGCACTACTAGCCATAGGGGCCTTCCCTTTCTCCTTGACAAAGATGGGAGCCTTATGGCTTGTTAAGTTCTTGGCTTCCCTCTTGAAGCCAAGCCCATCCTTAATTGAGGGGTGTCTACCAACTGTGTAGGCATCCCTTGCAAATTTTATCTTATCAACTTCACTCTTGCTAGTCTTAAGTTGGGCATTAAGACTAGCCAATTCCTCATTTAATTTGGAAATTAAAACTAGGTGTTCACTACAGGCATCAACATCGAAATCCTTACACCTAGTGCAAATCATAACATGTTCTACACAAGAATTAGATTTATTTGCTACTTCTAACTCAGCATTTAAATCATTGTTAACACCTTGTAAAGTAGAAATGGTTTCATTACAAGTAGATAGTTCATAAGAAAGCATTTCATTTCTTTTCACTTCTAAAGCATATGATTTTTGTGCCTCTACAAATTTATCATGTTCATCATACAATAAATCCTCCTGCTTTTCTAAAAGCCTATCCTTTTCATTCAATGCATCAATCAATTCATTGATTTTATCTATCTTAGATCTATCTAAGCCCTTGAACAAGCATGAATAATCTATGTCATCATCATCACTAGATTCATTATCACTAGAAGAAGCATAAGTGGAGTCTTGAGTACTCACCTTCTTCTCCCCTGCCATAAGGCATGTGAGACGCTCGTTGGGGAAGAGGGAAGACTTGTTGAAGGCAGTAGCAGCGAGTCCTTCATTGTCGGAGTCGGAGGAGGAGCAATCCGAGTCCCACTCCTTTCCTAGATGCGCCTCGCCCTTTGCCTTCTTGTATTGCTTCTTCTTCTCTCTTTTGTTCCCCCTTTCCTGGTCACTTTCATTATCGGGACAGTTAGCGATAAAATGACCAAGCTTACCGCATTTGAAGCATGAGCGCTTCCCCTTTGTCTTGGTCTTGCTTGGCTGTCCCTTGCGACCATTTAGCGCCGTCTTGAATCTCTTGATGATGAGAGCCATCTCTTCATCATTGAGTCCGGCCGCCTCAATTTGTGCCACCTTGCTAGGTAGCGCCTCCTTGCTTCGTGTTGCCTTGAGAGCAAGGGGTTGTGGCTCATTGATCGGACCATTCAAGGCGTCGTCCACATACCTTGCCTCCTTGATCATCATTCGCCCGCTAACGAATTTCCCAAGAACTTCTTCGGGCGACATCTTGGTGTACCTGGGATTTTCACGTATATTGTTTACCAAATGAGGATCAAGAACGGTAAATGACCTGAGCATTAGGCGGACGACGTCGTGGTCCGTCCATCGTGTGCTTCCGTAGCTCCTTATCTTGTTGATAAGGGTCTTGAGCCGGTTGTATGTTTGCGTCGGCTCCTCGCCCCTTATCATTGCGAACCGTCCAAGCTCACCCTCCACCAACTCCATCTTGGTGAGCAAAGTGACGTCGTTCCCCTCATGAGAAATCTTGAGGGTGTCCCAGATTTGCTTGGCGTTATCCAAGCCGCTCACTTTATGGTATTCATCCCTGCACAAGGAAGCTAGAAGAACAGTAGTAGCTTGTGCATTCTTATGAATTTGTTCATTAATGAACATGGGACTATCCGAACTATCAAAGTGCATTCCACTCTCTACAATCTCCCATATACTGGGATGGAGAGAGAATAGGTGACTACACATTTTGTGGCTCCAAAATCCGTAGTCCTCTCCATCAAAGTGTGGGGGCTTGCCGAGTGGAATGGAGAGCAAATGTGAATGTGAACTTTGCGGAATACGAGAGTAATCAAAAGAAAAGTTCGAATTAACCGGTTTCCTTCTCTCGTAGTCGTTGTGGTCTTCATCCTTTTGGGAAGAAGTAGACTCATCGCTGTCGTAGTAGACGATCTCTTTGATGCGCCTTGTCTTCTTCTTCTTCCCTTCCTTCTGTCTATGACCCGAGCCGGAGTCGGTAGGCTTGTCGTCCTTTGGCTCGTTGACGAAGGATTCCTTCTCTTTGTCGTTGATCACGATACCCTTCCCCTTAGGATCCATCTCTTCGGGCGGTTAGTCCCTTTGTGAAGAGAACGGCTCTGATACCAATTGAGAGCACCTAGAGGGGGGGGGGGTGAATAGGTGATCCTATAAAAACTTCAAACTTAAGCCACAAAACTTGTTAAGTGTTAGCACGATTATTGCCAAGTGGCTAAGGTGAAGTCTCAACAAAACACAATACCACAAGAGATCAAGCACAGAGGTGACACAGTGGTTTATCCCGTGGTTCGGCCAAGACCAACGCTTGCCTACTCCACGTTGTGGCGTCCCAACGGACGAGGGTTGCAATCAACCCCTCTCAAGCGGTCCAAAGACCCACTTGAATACCACGGTGTTTTGTTTTTCCTTTCACTATCCCGTTTGCAAGGAATCTCCACAAATTGGAGTCTCTTGCCCTTACAAGTATATGATCACAAAGAAGCACAGAGTAAGGGAGGGAAGCAACACACACAAATCCACAGCGAAACGCGCACACACACGGCCAAGACTCGAGCTCGCAAGAGTATCACAAAGTTCTCACTAGAACGGAGCTCGAATCACTTAGAATCACAAATGAAAGCGCAAAGACTAAGTGTGGATGATCAAGAATGCTCAAAGGTTGCTTGTGTGTCGCCTCCATGCGCCTAGGGGCTCCTTTTATAGCCCCAAGGCAGCTAGGAGCCGTTGAGAACAAATCCGGAAGGCCATCCTTGCCTTCTGTCGACGGGGGCACCGGACAGTCCGGTGCACACCGGACACTGTCCGGTGCCCGATTTGTTTCCATAACTGGCGCTTCCGACCGTTGCCGACCGTTGGAGATCTGGGAGCCGTTGGCGCACCGGACATGTCCGGTGCACACCGGACAGTCCGGTGCCGTCTTCCGACCGTTGGCTCCGCCACGTGTCCCGCGCAGATTGCGCGGCCGACCGTTGGCCCGGCCGACCGTTGGCTCACCGGACAGTCCGGTGCACACCGGACAGTCCGGTGAATTTTAGCCGTACGCCGTCGGCGAATTCCCGAGAGCGGCCAGTTCGAGCCGAGTCAGCCTGGCGCACCGGACACTGTCCGGTGCACACCGGACAGTCCGGTGCTCCAGACCGAGCTGGGTCTTGGCAGCACACAGCCAAGTCTTTTCTCCTCTTCTCTCTTCTTCTTCTTTCTGTTTCTAACACTTAGACAAATATATTAGTACACAAAACCAATGTACTAAGGCTTAGAAACATACCTTTACTTCATGATTTGCACCTTGTTCATCCATGTACATAAATTCACAATTAAGCACATGTGTTGGCACTCAATCACCAAAATACTTAGAAGTGACCCAAGGGCACATTTCCCTTTCACAAACATAAATGCACAGGATATAGCAAACTACCCTGTCTAACTAAGACTAACTAAAACCGAGACTAACGCTAAGACTGTAGCTTCTATGTATATATTTTGTATTAATTACAGGATCCAACTCTAACGAGCTATGGTTCTAGATTTATCTTGGTCTTGCAGTCGGGATTGCCATAAGACTGGAGTCCACGCCGAGGCGAGCGGTACGGGTGCTGAGTCCCGACGGGAGCGGGGGAACCATCATCCAAGTGACGACGTTCCGCGCGCTCAGCCCGCAGCAGGGCGATCTCAGCACGAGCCCTACTCAGCTCGTCTAATGCATGGTCCAGCTCCGTGTTTAGCACGGCGGCTAGGTTGACTGTGCTGCTCAACCTAGGATTGTCCTCACCAGCAGGTGAAACAATCACGCCTCCTGTGCTGCCAGATGGACGGCGGGGGTAATACTTCAGGTCGAGGCCGTCAGCTACCCCACCGAGAACCGAGCAGTAGTGCGAAAGCGCACGCCGTGCAGCATCCTGCATGGCT
The DNA here is from genome assembly GCA_029449295.1 of Zea luxurians. NCBI lineage: Eukaryota > Viridiplantae > Streptophyta > Magnoliopsida > Poales > Poaceae > Zea > Zea luxurians. Next base: position 176,523,312 of record JAOPSE010000004.1, on the reverse strand, counting down.
GCCTCAGCTGAGTCCCGCTCAGAGATAGAATAGTGCTCTGAGCAAGCCTCCGCGCCCTAGAGACTGTTCTCCGGACGGCGCACCAAACAGGTCGCCTCCCAGCGGTCCGGGTAGACCCCGCGACTATGCTGGTAGACCACACAGCGATACTCGATGGACCAAGTACGCCGGTCAAGTGCCCGACGTAGCAGGGTGTCGAGCGCGTCGTGGAAGTGACACCCGCGCGCAGCGTCGCGAGTGATGGGTCGAGCAACCCATCCTTCCGGCTCATGGTCAGCAGAGAAGTCGATGTCGTGGCTCAAGCTGTCGTCGCCACCTCCGTCGTCTGGGTCTCCTCCAGCAGCTACTCCAGAAGCTGGGGCGCCCAGTGGTGGTGCAGGGGGCGCCTCCAGGGGAAGCACAGGGGAGCAGCTCCTCACAGACTCTATCTCCTGCTGGAGCGAGAAGGAAGAGCCCCGCTGCTCCTGTCGTCGACGTTCCTGCTCCTCATGCAGGCGGTGGTGCAGTCTCTCCAAGTGGCTGGACTGTCCGGCCATGGGACGGTGAAGCGGACGCTCAGCAAGGCGGGAGGGTAAGAAGGGGATGACAGACTTTCGTGCAGTGTGTCTAAGTCGAGCCATCTACAAAAGACATCGCAAGCAAAAGGGTGAGAACAGAATTAATATGACCAGCAAGTAATGAATCATAAATAAATGAAGGATCAGAATAAAACATAATTTTCAGCAAGGTATAATATATAGTAGAACATAGGTTTGGTCAGTAGGACCAATTTTTGAAGGGATACCAAAGTCAAGGCAGGGACAGAGGTCTATAGTCCTTAGAACGACCATTCTACTCTAGGTTAGCGGTCCTACAGTCAGCACGGCTTTGATACCACTTATGTCACACCCGGTTTTAGAAGGTAAACCGAATGCGAACCATGTACGTGCCAGGATCAGTTATTCACGTACACAGCAGTTACATAACATGGACATCATCACACAGTGCTCAAATAGTATTAAAAGGAAATAATAGTCGATTACATCATACGTCTGAGACGTCCATATAGTTCTTACAATAAATCAAAGTGCGGAAAAGAAACGTAGATAACGCGGCCTTCACAGGCAGCCGACTGGGGGTTGCCGCTAACCCACGCCTAGAACTCGTCGTAGTCTTGGAACTCCTGGAAGTCTCCTTCCACAGCTTCATCTTCTCCTGAGCAGTGGTTGCAATGCTGACAACCTGGGGGGGGGGGATTGGTGTGTAGAGCAAGGGTGAGTACACATCAACATACTCAGCAAGCATCCCGTTTGGCTGTAGTGGACTAGCTTTATGTGGGGATAAGTCAAGCAGTTGTTTTTAGTTGGTCAGGTTATTACTTACTAGTAGAAAGCCAGGTTTTAATATTAACCCAAGTTATTAGCCCAATGTATCCTTTCCAAACGGAAAGAATACCACTTACCAGCACCATAATCATAATCAGAACCATCAATCTCATTGCCACCTGTACCAAAATGTCTCTGATCAAGTATCACTAATCTCTGGAGCTCCCTTGGCCGCTCATAACCGCGACTACGGCTGATATATCAGTTTCATAACACTCTGCAGAGGTTGCGCACTTTACCCACAAGCCGTGATTCCCTCTTGCCTCGGGCCGATCAAACCCTTAAACACTACCAAGGTGAATAGGCGGGGTCTCACTACATAGCCTTTACAAAGATTCCCCGGGGCTGTAGCCACCCGTTAGGTTTCCTAAATGTACCGCACTCCTCCCCAAGGTACAAATCAACCTTGGCAGAGCGAGCCGCATACACCGAGCCCCATTGACGGCACAACGGCTAAGCGAACTACACCCCGGTTCCTCTAATTATTCAGCTAAGGGCGTCCCATTCCACCCTCATGGTTGCACTGTTTTCCCGGGCGGTCATCCATTGAACAGGTCCTTACGGAGAGGCACTCGAGAAACCGCTCGAGTCCCCTTGAAGGTCATAAATATAATCATAAATAAGAAGGGAAAACAGCGTATCATAGATAATCACATCATGTTCATTGATTAGAGTTGAGCAATAGCATCAAACTAAGCAGTAATAATCCGACCCAAATAGGTAAACAAGGACATGAATAACAAAAGCTAGTCAATCCTTAAGTATAAATATGTAATGCGGGAGGTGAATTAAAGAATGAATAGGACAGAAATAGGTCAAAGGACACTTGCCTCCACCAACCGACTGCTGCTCAGGGGCTTCTCCTGCGAATTCCTCGGGCTCTTCGACCGGATCGTTCTCTATGCGAGCGCAAACATACATACATCCACATATTTAATACAAAAGAACGGTACACCATACAAGGGAACAAGTAAAGTGAATATGCATCAAGTATGACATTCGATATCGCATTTGTTATGGTTAGAAAGAAACGGGGAAAGGTCTCGCAGGGGGGGGTTAAAGCTTATGCACTAATGATTAGTTACAACTGGTTCTTCACAAAAGAATTCTGTTATATACACTAATGGAAACCTAGTCATTTTAAGTTGATCAACATTGCACTAGGTAAACAATTAACTAAATGAATCAACTAGCGCAACGAAATTCTAAATTAAGCTTCCTATTTCAATAACATGAACAATGATTAGCCTACCTAAAATAAAATAACTATGATAACAGAAAGTAAAACAAAATAAATAAATAATATAAAAAAATAAAAAAAGGGGGGGGCGGTTGAACCGGCCCGGGGGGCGGTTGAACCGGCGGCTGGGCCGGCCGAGCAGGGGCGGCCGAGCGCGGGGGGGGGGGGGGGGGGCTGAGCCGGGGCGGTTGAACCGGCCCGGGGGGCGGTTGAACCGGCGGCTGGGCCGGCGGGCGCGCAGGGGCGGGGGGCGCGGCCAGGCGGGCGGCCAGGGCGCGGCCGGGGCGCGGCTGGGGGCCGGCTGGGGGCGCGGCCGGGCGTGGCCAGGCGCGCGGCCAGGCGCGGCCAGGGCGCGACCGGGCGCGGCTGGGGGCCGGCTGGGGGCGCGGCTGGGGTCGGCCAGGGCGCGGCCAGGCGGCTGGGCGCGGCCGGGCGGCCGGGGGGCGCGGTCAGGGAGAGAGGAGGGGAGAGGGGAGAGGGAGGGAGGAGGGGGGAGGGGGGGCTCACCGGGGTCGGGCGGCCGAGCTGCAGGGGGCGGCGGCCGAGCTGCAGGGGCGGGGCTAGGGCAGGGGGCGGCGGCGGCTAGGGTGGGGAGAGGGAGAATGGGAGGGAGAGAGAGAGGGAGTTGGGGAGAAAAGGGGAGGGGGGCGGTTGGGCCACTTAGGCCCAAAGGGGGCGCGCAGGGGGGCGGCTGGGCCGGCCAGGGACGGCCCACGGCGCGGGAGAGAGAGAAAAAGAGGAGGGAGAAAGAAAAAGAAAAAGAAAGAAAAGGTTTTCTCCTTATTTTCGAAATCCGATCTTCCTAGATGAATGCATTTGCACTTTCAAACAATCAAAGAATGCATAGCTCGGCATGGTGCATCAAACAACATAAAACAATTTAGGGTTTTTCTTTACACGGGAATTCCAAACCGAATCCCGCTAGCTTTGGAAAAGGTCAAGGTCTAGCGAGGGGAAAAAGAAAAAGAAAAGGTAACGCCCGAATTTGGCGAGTAAAGAAAAGAAAAAATTCAACTGCAAAATTCGGGGCGTTACATCGACATAAATTTGGCACACAAAAAGATCACCATCGCAAGTCTTAGTAAAAAGAGTTGGATCGGCTTTCCCAACCTTGAAAGCATTAGCAATTAAAAAGTCTCTAAGGCATTCATACCATGCTCTTGGGGCTTGCTTAAGTCCATAGAGCGCCTTAGAGAGCTTACACACGTGGTCGGGGTACCGTTCATCCTCGAAGCCAGGGGGCTGCTCCACGTACACCTCCTCTTTGATCGGCCCGTTGAGGAAAGCGCTCTTCACATCCATTTGGTACAACCTGAAAGAATGGTGAGCGGCATATGCTAGCAAGATGCGAATTGATTCTAGCCTAGCCACAGGAGCAAAAGTCTCCTCAAAGTCCAAACCTGCGACTTGGGCATAACCTTTTGCCACAAGTCGAGCCTTGTTCCTCGTCACCACCCCGTGCTCGTCCTGTTTGTTGCGGAACACCCACTTGGTTCCCACAACATTTTGCTTGGGACGAGGCACCAGTGTCCAAACTTTGTTGCGCTTGAAGTTGTTGAGTTCCTCCTGCATGGCCAACACCCAGTCCGGATCTAGCAAGGCCTCTTCTACCTTGAAAGGCTCAATAGAAGAGACAAAAGAGTAATGCTCATAAAAATTAACTAATCTTGAGCGAGTAGTTACTCCCTTGCTAATATCACCCAATATCTGGTCGACGGGATGATCCCTTTGAATTGTCGCTCAAACTTGGGTTGGAGGTGCCTGAGGTGCTCCTTCCTGTTGAACATCCTGTGCTCCCCCTTGATCATGTGCCTCCACTTGAGGTACCTGTTCGTCATCTTGGGTTGAGGGATGCACCATAGTTGAGGAAGACGGTTGACCTTGCTCCAAATGTTCCTGAGGCCGTACATCTCCAATCGCCATGGTGCGTATCGCGGCCGTTGGAACGTCTTCTTCATCTACATCATCAAGATCAACAACTTGCTCTCTTGGAGAGCCATTAGTCTCATCAAATACAACGTCGCTAGAGACTTCAACCAAACCCGATGATTTGTTGAAGACCCTATACGCCTTTGTATTTGAATCATAACCTAATAAAAATCCTTCTACGGCTTTGGGAGCAAATTTGGAATTCCTACCCTTCTTCACTAGAATGTAGCATTTACTCCCAAAAACACGAAAATACGATACATTAGGTTTGTTACCGGTTAGCAGCTCATACGACGTCTTCTTGAGGAGGCGGTGAAGGTAGACCCTGTTGATGGCGTGGCAAGCCGTGTTCACGGCTTCCGACCAAAAGCACTCGGGGGTCTTGAATTCTCCAAGCATAGTTCTCGCCATATCTATGAGCGTCCTGTTCTTCCTCTCTACCACACCATTTTGCTGTGGTGTGTAGGGAGCGGAGAACTCGTGCTTGATCCCTTCCTCCTCAAGAAACTCCTCCACTTGAAGGTTCTTGAATTCGGACCCGTTGTCGCTCCTTATCTTCTTCACCTTGAGCTCAAACTCATTTTGAGCTCTCCTTAGGAAGCGCTTGAGGGTCCCTTGGGTTTCAGACTTATCCTGCAAAAAGAACACCCAAGTGAAGCGGGAAAAGTCATCAACGATAACTAGACCATACTTACTTCCTCCTATGCTCAGATAGGCAACGGGTCCGAAGAGGTCCATATGTAGCAGCTCTAGGGGTCTTGATGTTGTCATCACATTTTTGGTGTGATGAGAGCCTCCCACTTGTTTCCCTGCTTGACAAGCTGCACAAGGTCTATCTTTTTCGAAATGAACATTGGTTAGACCTATCACGTGTTCTCCCTTTAGAAGCTTGTGGAGGTTCTTCATCCCCACATGTGCTAAGCGGCGATGCCACAGCCAGCCCATGCAAGTCTTAGCCATTAAGCATGCATCTAGACCGGCCTCTTCTTTTGCAAAATCAACTAAGTAAAGCTTGCCGTCTAGTACACCCTTAAAAGCTAGTGAACCATCACATCTTCTAAAGACAGACACATCTACATTTGTAAACAAACAGTTATATCCCATATTGCATAATTGACTAACAGATAGCAAATTATATCTAAGAGACTCTACTAAAAACACATTAGAGATAAAGTGCTCATTTAAGATCGCAATTTTACCTAACCCTTTTACCTTGCCTTGATTCCCATCACCGAATATTATTGAATCTTGGGAATCTTTATTCTTGACGTAGGAGGTGAACATCTTCTTCTCCCCCGTCATATGGTTTGTGCATCCGCTGTCAATAATCCAGCTTGAACCCCCGGATGCATAAACCTGCAAGGCAAATTTAGGCTTGGGTCTTAGGTACCCAACTCATGTTGGGTCCTGCAAGGTTAGCACAAATATCCTTAGGGACCCAAATGCAAGTTTTGTCTCCCTTGCATCTTGCCCCTAATTTTCTAGCAACTATCTTCCTATCCTTTCTACAAATAGCAAAAGAAGCATTTAAAGCATGATATATTGTAGAAGGTTCATTAACTTTCCTAGGAACATTAACGACATTTCTCCTAGGCATATTATAAATAACATTTCTCCTACCAACATTTCTATTATGCACATAAGAAGAACTAGAAGCAACCATGGCATGAGGATCAAAGGCATTATATACATTACAACTCCTATAAGCATTTCTAGGTTGTCTTCTATCATGGTACATAAAGGCATGGTTCTTTTGCACACTACTAGCCATAGGGGCCTTCCCTTTCTCCTTGGCGGAGATGGGAGCCTTATGGCTTGTCAAGTTCTTGGCTTCCCTCTTGTAGCCAAGTCCATCCTTAATTGAGGGGTGTCTACCAATCCTGTAGGCATCCCTTGCAAATTTTAGCTTGTCAAATTCATTCTTGCTAGTCTTAAGTTGGGCATTAAGACTAGCTAATTCATCATTTAATTTGGAAATTGAAACTAAATGATCACTACAAGCATCAATGTCAAAATCTTTACACCTATTACAAGTTTCAACAATTTCTACACAAGAATTAGATTTACTAGCTACTTCTAGTTTAGCATTTAAATCATCATTAAAACTTTTTAACTTAGCAATAGTTTCATGACAAGAAGATAATTCACTAGAGAGCATTTCATTCCTCTTAATTTCTAGAGCAAGAGATTTCTGTGCTTCTACAAATTTATCATGTTCTTCATACAACAAATCCTCTTGTTTTTCTAAAAGCATATTCTTGTCATTCAAGGCATCAATTAATTCATTAATTTTGTCTACCTTGGTTCTATCTAATCCCTTGAATAAGCATGAGTAATCTATCTCATCATCATCACTAGACTCATCTTCACTCGAAGAGGCATAAGTACTAGTATGAGTGCTTACTTTCTTCTCTCTTGCCATGAGGCAAGTGTGACGCTCGTTGGGGAAGAGGGATGACTTGTTGAAGGCGGTGGCGGCGAGTCCTTCATTGTCAGAGTCGGAGGAGGTACAATCCGAATCCCACTCCTTTCCGATATGTGCCTCGCCCTTGGCCTTCTTGTAATGCTTCTTTTTCTCCTTCTTGTTCCCTTGGTCTTGATCACTATCATTGTCGGGACAGTTAGCAATAAAATGACCAAGCTTACCGCATTTGAAGCATGAGCGCTTCCCCTTGGCTTTGGTCTTGCTCGGCTGCCCCTTGCGACCTTTAAGCGCCGTCTTGAAGCGCTTAATGATGAGGGCCATCTCCTCATCATTGAGTCCGGCCGCCTCAACTTGCGCCACCTTACTTGGTAGCGCCTCCTTGCTCCTTGTTGCCTTGAGAGCAATGGGTTGAGGCTCATGACTAGGACCGTTCAACGCGTCGTCCACGTATCTTGCCTCCTTGATCATCATTCGCCCGCTTACAAACTTCCCAAGAACTTCTTCGGGCGACATCTTGGTGTACCTGGGATTTTCACGTATATTGTTCACCAAATGAGGATCAAGAACGGTAAATGACCTTAGCATTAGGCGGACGACGTCGTGGTCCGTCCATCGCGTGCTCCCGTAGCTCCTTATTTTGTTGATAAGGGTCTTGAGCCGGTTGTATGTTTGTGTCGGCTCCTCGCCCCTTATCATCGCGAACCGTCCAAGCTCACCCTCCACCAACTCCATCTTGGTGAGCAAGGTGACGTCGTTTCCCTCATGAGAGATCTTGAGGGTGTCCCAGATCTGCTTGGCATTGTCCAAGCCGCTCACCTTGTGATACTCGTCCCTGCACAAAGAGGCTAGCAACACAGTAGTAGATTGTGCATTTTTATGAATCTGTTCATTAATAAACACAGGGCTATCCGAGCTATCAAATTTCATTCCACTTTCTACAATCTCCCAAATGCTTGGATGGAGAGAAAACAGGTGAGTACGCATTTTGTGGCTCCAAAATCCGTAATCCTCTCCATCAAAGTGAGGGGGCTTGCCAAGTGGAATGGGGAGCAATTGAGCATTTGAACTATGCGGGATGCGCGAATAATCGAAAGAAAAGTTTGAGTTAACCGTCTTTCGTCTATCGTAGTCGTCGTCGTCCTTTTGGGAGGAGGAAGATTCGTCGCTGTCGTAGTAGACAATTTCCTTGATGCGCCTAGTCTTCTTCTTCCTCCCGTCTTTTCTTTTGTGGCCCGAGCCTGAGTCGGTGGGCCTGTCATCATTGAGCTCGTTGACGAAGGACTCCTTCTCCTTGTCGTTGATCACCATCCCCTTGCCTTTAGGATCCATCTCTTCGGGCGGTTAGTCCCTTTCTTGAAGAGAACGGCTCCGATACCAATTGAGAGCACCTAGAGGGGGGGGTGAATAGGTGATCCTGTAACACTTCAAAAACTTAAGCCACAAAACTTGGTTACTTGTTAGCACAGTAGTTTGCCAAGTGGCTAGAGAATGATCTCAACACAACACAATAACCAAGAGATATCAATCACAGAGATGGCACAGTGGTTATCCCGTGGTTCGGCCAAGACCAACGCTTGCCTACTCCACGTTGTGGCGTCCCAACGGACGAGGGTTGCAATCAACCCCTCTTAAGCGGTCCAAAGACCAACTTGAATACCACGGTGTTGCTTTGCTTCTCTTAATCCCGTTTGCGAGGAATCTCCACAGCTTGGAGCCTCTCGCCCTTACACAAGATGTTCACGAAGAATCACAGAGCAAGGGAGGGATTAGCAACTCACACACGACACAAAGATCACAGCGAATACGCACACGCAAAACCCAGACTTGAGCTCAAGAGACTAGCACACTAGAACGGAGCTCAAATCACTAGAATGTCAAACAAGTGCGTGAGAATGAAGTGTGAGTGATCAATAATGCTCAAAGGATGCTTGGTGTCCTTCTCCATGCGCCTAGGGGTCCCTTTTATAGCTCCAAGGCAGCTAGGAGCCGTTGAGCACAAGTTTGGAAAGCCATTCTTGCCTTCTGTCATCGGGGGCACCAGACAGTCCGGTGCACACCGGACACTGTCCGGTGCCCGATTTCCTTCCTTAAATAGCGAAGCCGACCGTTGGCAGCCTGAGAGCCGTTGGCGCACCGGACAGTCCGGTGCCGTCTTCTAGCCGTTGGCTCGGCCACGTGTCCCGCGCAGATTGCGCGGCCGACCGTTGGCCCGGCTGACCGTTGGCTCACCGGACAGTCCGGTGCACACCGGACAGTCCGGTGAATTTTAGCCGTACGTCGCCGGTGAATTCCCGAGAGCAGCCACTTCGCTCGAGCCAGCCTGACGCACCGGACACTGTCCGGTGCACCACCGGACAGTCCGGTGCTTGCAGACTCAGCAGATTCTTGGCTGCTCGAGCCAAGACATTTCCAATTGGATTTTTCCTGTTTCCAGCACTTAGACACAATACATTAGTCCATAAAACAATGTACTAAGTCTGAGAAACATACCTTAATTCTTGATTTGTACCTTGTCCACCTTTTTACACTTAGTAACTTGTGTTGGACACTAAATCACCAAAATACTTAGAAATGGCCCAAGGGCACATTTCCCTTTTAGTTCCTCAGGATACAAGTCAACTAAATCGTCATAGTCTTGTGGATTTGTGCCTTCACTTAGGAGGCTGGTATAGTATCCTGCTAATGGTACACAAACAAGCTAATAAATTAGCAGAATGTTTAGTTTCAGTCCTACTTATTATTTACTGAATGTTAAGTTTCAATCCTAATGCAACATAATGTAATATATATGTTCAAACTTCAAATAAAAGCTAATGGTTTTATCTCGCCTCTTGGGCAGCACGAAGTGAAACCTCTTGCTGTAGAAGTGCAGATCACAGGCCGACCCCAGCCTAAAAACATCATCTTGGCAGTGCTAATAGTTTTATCTAACAACTAAATAATCGATGGCATCTACTACTTAGCACTCTGCCATGTCTGAGTAGACTGAAACACCATCTGAAACATATGTAATTAAAGGCACAAATCTGAAGCAGTACCAATTCCTAATCAAAGTTTTGGAGAAACCATGGCCAGATCTAGATCCAAATACATATATATCAAGGTTTGGGGGTTTGATTTCACACTGGAAGAAGGGAATAGGTGCACGTACCTGTCGTATGTTCATCACCGACGAGATCCGCGCCAACGCTAGAGGAGGAGAGGAGTGCTGCTTGACTCGTCTTATCCATTTGCTTCTGCACGCAGGGAGGACAAGCAGTAACTGACAGCGTCAAGAGGTTGAGATGACAGATAGAAAGTAGGATGGCAGAGGAGCAAGAAGCCAGGAAAGTCACGGACCAAAATAGCAGCCCGGGAGAAGCTAGATGTGTGCGCGGGAAAAAAGATTGGGGCCTTCCCACCTCCTGCACAAATGAGGGTCGCCAAGGGATGTTTTCGGGCTGTGTTACTTTTCCAAAATATTTTGGGGAGCTGCTGAAGGAATGATTTTCCATGTAACCCTAAAAAATATTGGCTTAGAGCTTATTTTGGTCATCTACTGGAGTTGCTCTTATCCATTTGCTTCTGCACGCAGGGAGGACAAGCAGCAACTGACAGCGTCAAGAGGTTGAGATGACAGATAGAAAGTAGGATGGCAGAGGAGCAAGAAGCCAGGAAAGTCACGGACCAAAATAGCAGCCCGGGAGAAGCTAGATGTGTGCGCGGGAAAAAAGATTAGAGCCTTCCCACCTCCCGCACAAATGAGGGTCGCCAAGGGATGTTTTCGGGCTGTGCTACTTTTCCAAAATATTTTGGGGAGCTGCTGAAGGAATGATTTTCCATGTAACCCTCAAAAATATTGGCTTAGAGCTTATTTTGGTCATCTACTGGAGTTGCTCTAATAGCTGAAGAATAACTTCTTTTTATAGCATCTTCTGCCATAGTCATTTCCTAGTTTTTTTTAATAAACAAAATCCCAAAAATCTAAGCTTTGCTGTTGCCAAGGAGAGGGAAAAATATATACAGTATGTATAAAAGTGCATGTACAAGTCGTACGGAAGCTAGAAACAGTACGAGGAACCCCAGTGAATATATATCAAAAAAAAATCACAGTGAGTTACGTTGCTAATCCCCCATCTGATCTCCATTGTCGGTGAAAACAGCTCAAACAACTGTGCGAAATCCAATCCGAGCAGTGTCGTCTACCAATGGGCAATGGCGACGTGTTCATGTCAGGGTAATTATTAGTTGTCTTAATTACCTCCACTGGCATGCGGGTGTGTTGGAATCGTGTGAGCCGGCCGGAAAAGCTGAAGACGGGGTAGTTGGCCCGTTAATCTCACACACACGTATCATCCGACGCAGTCTGGGACACTAGATTCTGCCTCAAGGTTCCTAACAAACTCTGATCCATCCATTACTTTAGCCTTGTTTAATGAAAATTATGAAGAACGAAATTAGACGGAAGAGACACGCACGCCGATCGTACTGAGAATAAGAAAAGACCCAAGCGAAGAAAATACAACGAAACAATAGCCCCAAAGAGGCAAGAACTAGAACCAGAAAACAGTAGGAAATTGCCAGTTCGATAAAGGAAAAAAAAACTGTGTAGCTGACATATCATCAGATCAGATCCATCATTCTCCAATCGTAGCGGCGGCCGGCCATGTGTTGGTCCGTTCAATTGATCTCGTCCGATGTAATTACATGTCACATCGTTCTCCAATCCATCGAATCCTGACAGATGTGTTCGCATTAAAGTGGCTTGTGTTGCGATTTATATGCAAACTAGGTAGGTGCCCGTGCGATGTCATGGAACATAAATCTCGATTTGTATATCAGCTATGCTTCCTGTGAAGCAAGGAAGCGAACGCAAGCCAGCCTTTTGTATTAGTGCATTATGTTCAGTTCTTACTTGATCATCCCGTGTTCTCGTGTGTGCCATGGCCGAGTGGCAAGCTCAACACTGGTATTGTTGTCTTATCTCAAATGAAGTCCGCTTCCACAAGTTAATCGGAAATCTTCATGGGTGATAGCTGTGTCAGATTCTTCCGCGTATAGGGCAAGTAATGCAAGTGATAGCTGTGTCAGTTTACCCCATTTTCTTGGGCATCACTTGTCTCAAATGAAGTCCATTGGAGGTTCGCAATTTATGTTCCGTGGCATCGCACGGGCACCTACCTAGTAGTATAGATTAAGTAACATATGAATGTAGTTTCTATGCATGTTTATATTCATTATCATCTGAATGAATGCGGATGAAAATAAAAGTGGGCTAGAAAGAACTATATTATGGCTGGAGGGAGTATTTCTTACTACACATTGACTTCCTCTGTCTTTGCCGCCTCCCCCTCGGAAAGCAATTATTCTCACTTTCCAAAATCAAACAAATTTAAGTTGGCCTAAATATAAAAAAATACTGCTTGAAGCCAAATAACTATCTTTAGATTGTTCATAAAATATACTTTTATAGTATACTATTATGAACAAACATAAATACAAATATTATTTTATATAAATGGTCAATAAAAAAATAACGTATCTTAAACTACAATCTATATTTTTTAAACAGAGAGAGTAATTCTTAGTATTTAGTATAGGTAAATACCCGTGCGTTGCGACGGCACACAAGAATATATATTACATTTTATCTTAGCCAAAGGCCTAGAAAGTTGAGTTAAAAAGACTAACCCTGGTTACAGTTTTGCCGGTCAATATAATGAGGGGGGGGGGTTGGTGGACCACTCGAGTCCATACAAAAAAATTGAGGATCACTCATGAATAAAGAACTCCATTCGAAGATTCTTTCAAGATTGCCCAGCTCTTCTTCTTTGAAACTGTCATAATCCTAGTGAGTTATAATCATTAGGTAATTTATATTTTCTAAATGGAAGCGGTGAGAACACAGTGAAACTATCCTAGCAAATTCATCTATTTTATTCTACTCAAATAATGGACACATAATATAAAAAAACTTTCCAGAAGACAAGCAAGTGACGACATTGACCTCTAGCATCATGAGATACTCATTTACAACAAGAACACATATAAAAGAATCCAAATTATGTGCTCAACATGTACCGAGTTTTCTATATACAACAAAAATATAATTCATGATTCAGACAGACTCAAAGAGGAGTTAGGGAATTAAATTAACTGCACATTTTTTAAAAAGACTAACAGTTGCTGCGGCAGAGAAGGCTCAGGCGAAAAACAACACAGGAACCAGACAAAAAGGGCGAAGCGAAAAATCACAGAAATCAATTTAACTTATGATAGATTGCCATCTTTTGCGGTCTGGGGTACCATTACACCACATGCGGAAAAAAGTATGTTCGTCTTCAGCGTAACATCTTAAGCGGACTTCACGGTGGCCGTGTTGATGATGTCGATGAACTCAGGCTGCAGACGAGATAGGGTTGGAAACAGTCAGCAACACGGGCAGCCATTTCGTTGTTTCTTTGGTTTATAAAAAGAAAAAAAAGAAACAGGACATCAACCGTCTTTCTGGATTTTTCATTACCTTCAAAGAAGCTCCACCGACAAGAAAACCATCGACATCAGGCTGTGCTGCTAGCTCTTTGCAGTTCGCGGCAGTTACAGAGCCTGTAGCAGGAAGCACGTGTGTGATTATCAAAGATGATTTAGCAGCCAGCACATAAAACACCAAGTTGGTGGCTCCAACAAAATGTATGTACCTCCGTAGATGATCCTAGTAGATTCAGCAACCTCTTCTGCTGACGTTGGTCTTTAGCCAATCCCTCAGGGAGGCGTGCACCTAGGAACATAATACGAATCTGAGCGTTGCACAAAGAAAAGGATAATGTGTAGTAGATCAATATATTTTATAACAGTAGTGCATCACAGCCCAACACTGAAACAGATAAAAATATATGAACCAGTAGAGACTTCTAGAAAAAAACTTACTTCCTGAGCCTGAGCTGGGGTGGCAACTTTACCAGTTCCAATAGCCCAAACTGGTTCGTAGGCAACAACTACGTTGCTCCAGTCCTTGATCTTCTCTGTAAAACAAACAGCCATTTGATCCATTCAGCCTGAATTTTCATATGGCGTCAAATTTTTTAACTTGGTAAATCCAAAGTAGGGCACTAAAAAACCAGCATGTGAATTCATCCAAGCAACAGAAACACACATAAGCTGATTCCTAAACTACAGCTGTTACTGAAAAACAGTAATGGTTGAACTACACATGTAGATTACTAACCAAACTGAATGCCAAGATGTAAATTTATCACGAACAGGACAAAGCAAATTTCACCAGAATAGAACTGTTCAACAAAGATGATGTCTAGCTAGTAGCTACATTTATATAATCTTAGTATTATATGAATGGGAGCTAACTGTAGAAGCACTTGAATATAATCTTAGCCACATGGCCAAATGCAGTACTCCAGCGAGTTCCAGCGCCCTATGACGCCGCCACCGCCGGATCAGCAGTAGCAGTAGCAGATGATCCCGTTCGGAAGCAGCCAGCAGCCACGCCAAGAGTTCGTGGTGGTGGCGGCGGCGACGGCGACTCCTCTGTTCCCGCCGCAGCTCGTGGCGCCGGAGGTGCAGCAGCAAATGCTGCTGCGCTACTGGAGCGAGGCGCTGAACTTGAGCCCCCGCGGGTTCCGCGGCGAGGCCGTGGCACTGCCGCCGGCGCGGCTGTACCAGCAGCTGCTGCTGCACGCGTCGTCGTTGTAGCGATCATTTGATTAGGAGCCGACGTCGATGGCCTATTGGAGTAAACCACAGTAAATTCCTTTGTGGAAGAACCAGCTGACCATATATTTGAGAAACAATTACACTCCCTACACTAACCAGATGACACAAACAACAACAGATGATCCAGACGAAACAATAAATGTTGGACTAACACTCAATTGACTGAAAAACAACACAGACACCATCTGAAAGAACAACTGAATGGACAAAAATTGTAACATAATAGATACATGAAAGTAACAGAATAGACACATGAAAGTGCAGACCCAGTTCCTCATCCAAATGTTAAATACTGATCTGATCATCTCTATCTAAACATCTGTTTGAAAAAAATATCAATATATCCAGGGTACCTTACCACTTTTCCGTAGCTTCCAGAACCGATCTTTCCCAAGTGGACATATTGGTTGACCATCTTATTACCATTTTCATCCTTAACATGCCAAGAGTAACAACATTATTGTAATGTTCAATGCAAATTGCAAAAACTAACTTCTCTCATACAACTTGCTACCTTCATTTGGCATACAAAAGCCAGTTGTTAGAACTAAGCAGGAAATAAACCCAACCAAGCTCTTGGATTGTTAATCAGAACAGTGAAACCAATGCTGAGTTATACTTTGGAATTATTCTCAAATGTTATGTTTGTGTATGTAAATAGACCATATGAAGTGAGATTTTGCTGGGGAAGTAAAAACAGGCTTTTCCTATCATGCAACAAGAAGGATATGCACAGGTTGTTTAAGATGCCGGAAAAGACACATTACTTGTTTATAGTTTTGAACAGTTCCCAACTGTTGAGACAATTAGAATTGGGATGTATTAGCAAGAGGAAAGGTTCAATTCCCATATCTAAACATATTGCTGGTCAACTGCAAGCCTAACTTCCTTGCTGGCTTGCTTTCTTCCTCCTCATCTCTTCCTCATCCTCGTCCTCTTCTTCTTCGTCGCCACCTCATCGTCGTCATCATCACCCAAGTTAGCAAAAATCCTCACCTTGAACAGCCTCACCAGTGAACCAGGAAACAGCATGAGGGATAATCTTATCCCTTATGGTGGTCCTGAAAACCAATTTCAGTAATATATCAGTACATGAGTGGTATAACACATGAAATCATGATAACTATAAGCACGCGATGGATTCAGAATTGTTTGGAAAATGGAAACAAACTGCACTTACCCAATGTCATAATCATGCTCCATTTGACCCTGCAGCTCCTCAGCCTACAGAGAACATCAAATACAGTTCACTATGGAGCAATATGAAACATGATAACTCAAATAAAGTCAACAGCAGATCTTAGACATACAGTGTCTTCATCAATGTCCTCGTCATCTTCAGGGACCTGTGGGGGATCAAAAAAGTTGAAGAAACTCTCACAGTCCTCAGTTTTATTAATAAGCTTCGTATTCTTTGATCCTTTCTTAGGTTTCTTTTTTAGAATCTTCTGTGTTAGGTTTTTCCCAGGATACCACTCAATTTCAGTTCTGCAAACACAATGTGACTATTTTTGTCAGTTCCATTTTTGGCTGAAGTGTTACCAACCAGTAGATTTATTTTGCCAAAACAGTCACCTACCACCTTTGCAATTTTCTGGAACTCTACAATCTTAGCCAAAACACCACCTAAGGCTAAAATATAGCTCGTGTGCTAAAAAATTGCATGTACCTTGTTATCTATGGATGGAGAATTTGGTGCGAACCATGTGTACTGCAGCTCACTCTGGCAATGTCCTGCATCTCACTCTGGCAATTCTTGTGTTATTGCAGTAACCATAAAAAGAAGTTTAAATTTGTAGCAGGGAATTATATCAAATAAAAGTGTGACCTCTCTAGAGGTGTGACTTTTACCACAAATTTAATTGACTCTTGAGTTATCTAATTTCTAAAAATACTTAACCTTGTCCCTCATATCTCATAGCTATTACCCATCATCAATGAACTTAGAGTGGACTGGTTTTAACCACAAGCCTATATGCCAAAGAGTAGATACGCATGAACGTGAAATGGTGTCGGTCATTGTTCCAAAAATACGTTCTCAAACTCTATGAAAGAAACATCTAGAAAATAAACATTAATTTAGCAGAAGGCGAGTTCTAGTCAATCATCATAGCTGAAACACATTCCCAAGCATCTAAGGCGAGTTGCTATTTGTCTATACATACCTCACTGGATGTGATGGCTTCTACTACGTCATCAGAATGTTCTCTACAGTGAGCAGTGTAGCAGTGATTTGCTCCCTCGATGACATGCAACATGTGGTTTGGTATAAGCCATGCAAACTCGTACGCATCTTCCACTCGTATGATCAAGTCAGCTGAACCATGAATTGTAAAGAACCTGGGAATAAAGTCTAATAATAATTAGCATCAATATGGTGTACTGCTATAAATTGGACGCTTGGTTGGTAATTAGCATGAGGGGAAAGTTATGCCTAAATAAGCTAATACTGATAAGCTGAACTCTTTGCTGATGGAAAAGGCTCGTTGCATGCATATCATTGCTTAGTCTTTCCATCAAGCTCTCTTTACTCTATACAAAACCTTTCCTAGGTCACAACAGATAAGCATTTATTAGATGCACATGAAAGGTAAATAAGCTATAGGCAGAAGATATTATTTGTGTAGCGTAGTGTTCAATATAGGTCAGACATGTTCCCATACCTGATTTGCTTGTGACATCGATGTAGCCTTCTTTGTTTATTCTATCCATAAACTATTTGCCTAGGCGCTCTTCAATGCCTCTCTCCAAATGAAACCGACCAGACAGGCTAACCATCATGGGGACATCCTTGTAGATAGAGGCATATATAGAACCACCACGTCTCCACCTGACGAAAAAGAGATACAAAGGTAACAACCAAATTTCCAAATGGGTAACAGTTTCAGGGTAAATGGCATGAGAAGGATATCCGGGCAGCTATGGCTTGCTTTCTGTGAGACAAAGATTTTTTTCTCTTGCGTATAAGGATAACAGAGCCCCTCTTTAAAGATTTTTATCAAAGAAATTCATTAACAAAAAAGGCATATAACAACATGAAAATTAACCTGATAGATTCAATTGATTGCCAGTTGATCGCATCACAGTTTCCTATTCTGAATAGGACTCATGGCGTACATGGTTATGCATCAATGCACCAAAATACAGGAAATGTTTCTTTATGTTTGACTTGTATGTAATCGCATTGCAAGTTAATTTTGTTCAAAAACTGGACAAACTCTTTTGGACGTTGGGCTTAACATGACATGAATCTGACGGAACACGCAACGAAAACAATGCACATAATCCGCCTTTGCTGTAACCAACAATTGCTGCTACATTGTACTTGTCTTGGCGAAGATACAAGACAACAGGCAACAAAATGGGAAAGAAGAAAGGTGATTGGATTTGTTCGTACCCTTCGACTGGGCGGACACTAACAAGGTTGTCGATATCGTCGAGGGGGGCTCGCCGGTTCATGAAGTCAGCTCGCCCGGCATGGTCTTGCTCTTTCCAAGAGCGAGAGCACCTCCTAATATAGGAGACCTCAGCGGCGGCCGCACGGTCGAACGTGGTGGGCTACCTAAGGGTGAGCGCGACCTCCACGGCGTGCATGACGGCGTAGATCGCGGGGCAGCCCATGGCGAGGCGGCGAGCTCGACCTCAGCGACGGCCGCACGATCGAACATGGCAGGCCAGGATGGGGACACCCCCGCCCAGCCGACGGCGTTGAGCGCGGCGACGTCGAGCTGTAGCCCGTGCGCGACGACGCAGGCGCGGGCGAAGAGGCCCGGCTCCACATCCACACACAGGCTCGTCCAGAGACGCCAAGCCGCCAAGAGTTTCTCCATCGGTGGCCGATCTGCGCAGCGTCTCCACCAGTGGTGGCCTCATGCAACACGGATCTAGGTGCCGGATGGGCGGGGTGGCCTCGTGGAATGCAGATCTAGGCACCAGGGGGCGGGGTGGGAGGGTGGGCCACCGGCCATGGGATCTTGGTGCCACGGGGGAGGGGGTGCAGGCGGACGGACGCTGATATAGAGGTCACAATCGGCGTCGCGTGTGGGGTTGGGTGGAGGTGGAGGGCGCGGACGGTGGCGGAGGCATGTGGTAGCGGTCATCGGGCGCGTGGGTGGTTTGGGAGGGAGAGGGAGATAGAGGCAAACCTATGGCCGCTTGTCAGCGGGATCACGACCGCGGTCGTCTCACCGGCGGTAGCACTCAGGCGCGGGGGCAGTTTGGGAGGGAGAGGGAGATAGAGGTGCGGGAAGGGAGAGATAGATGAAAACATGTGGCCACTGCTTGTGCGTGGGAATGATAGCGCGGTCTAGGGGGAGGGGGAGACGGCGCCGAGGACGGTGAGCGGGGGCGCGGCGGGGATCACGGGCGGGCATCACGCGGGGGCACCGGGGCAGGGATCACGGGCGTTGTCTCAGGCCGTGCGCAGCGGGGGCGGGCGGGGGCGGGCAACGCGAGGGTGGACGCTGGGCGGGGGCATGGAACTGTGGACGCCCTCCTTACCGTCTTATAGAGTAGTAGTAGATTTAGCTTCTTAAACTCAATTCGTTGCTGATGTGGGAACATGAGTGCAAGTTCTACAGCGTTGTGCCGATCGATGTGATGCGTAAAGGCGCCAGCACTGCCCACTAATTCCAGTGCTTGATCTAGGTGCTCATGAGACGATTGCAACGTTTCACCGCCTTTTTCATATTCTTTTGTTTTCTTCCTGCCGCAGAGTAGGTGAGCACCAGGGTTTGTGATGTTGAAGACACTTGTGGCTCTATTTTCACGAGTCGACATTATTACATGTTGCTCGAAGTAGCGAACTATATACATGATCCATGCCTATATTTTCTCCAAAGTTTTATATGATTATGTATCAGCTGATATCGCTATCTAGTTCACCCGAACTTGCTAAACACGGCTATAATAATGTGCATTTATTTGTTCCTAAAACGAATCAGGTTTTGCTCCTAAAATCCATCCGTGATAACAAAAGCCCCTTCAAACAAAGTAGCACAGACTGAACATGTGTCCTCCTGCACACAGGCCAAAGTCCGAAATTAGATAACCTATTGGAAGACACATATTTTAACCTTATTTGTTCCATGATTAAAATAGGAGTGATATTGGTGTCCTCCGCTAGGCTGGGTTTGTCTAGAACATCTCTCACCCATTTTAAAATGGGGGTGGCAGTGGCACATCTTTCTGGCAGATGATTCCAAGCAGCCAAATCAATTAGAAAAAAAAAACAACAAACAAACAAATATAGATACGCAGTACCTGTTGGGAGTTGAGAACATCACAGCCCAGCAGCCCACAGTAAAATGCAGCAGCTAGGCGGTCTGCTTCCCCTGCCAAGCCCGTGTGGCCTTTCTGGGTGGCAGCTTCTCAAGTTCTTCAATCCCCACTCCTGTCACTGTCACATTATCAGATACATACAAGCCCTTGTGCATCTGGTGTTTGACTTCCTGTGCCCTAGAAAAATGCACGCATGTTTACATCTAGGCGCCTTAAACCTCGTGTATTTGCATCGCATCCTCTTTTGCAACTGTAATTCCTACCATGTCCTAAGCTGACAGACTAACCAGCCGACACTCAGACAAGATGGAGGGTGACCAGAGTGTGCTCAATTTTAGTATTTTATATTATTTCACACGGGGTTTTTTTTTATAAATAGGGAAGTTGGTGGTGGTCAGTGCCTTGCGTTGTACTCCTGCACTGCAATGCAAAGCGTGAGGGCCCATTTGTCTGGTCTCCATTTCCTTTCCCTTCCTGGAGTTCTTTTTAGATTTGAGTGATCGGTCGATGGATTAATAGATATATATAATATAATAGGCATGTTTTTCTTTCTTTTTATTTATATTGAGCTAGGAATTGATTGATTAACTGTCACTCAGTCATGCTTATTCTCTGTCAGAGATGACAGTGGTGGAGGCATACGTATGATCGTCCCGGCCCCGCCCAGTGACGACACCCGGCGTTTGTTTTCAACAATCGCCCGCGACGAGGACCGAGCAACAACCGGGACGTTTGCAACGGCGCCTTCTAGTAGAGTTGATGATGCCAAGTGATTCGCGTCAGAGATGGGTGCGTGTCGTATACGATTGATTTGATTAATAATAAAGGTGCCTGTGATCTTTTGGTTGGTCTGCTCTGCTTGTGTTGCGGAGCTGCTGACGCACTTGTCAGTGTCTCTCCTCCTCTCTCTATCTCATCATCAGAGAGAATCAGGCATATATGGGCCACAAGGCATCACCCTGCCTGGGGAAGCACGAATAGGCATCAGGCATGGACCACAAGCCCACCCAACCATCTTTTGTTCCTGATTGGTGGTCAGCTCTTATTAGAGCCCAGCCACAATCACATGCCCCCACCCCCCCAAAAAAAAAACTTTGGATTTGTTAGGATGACATGTTTGTTTTGGACTCGTCAACTATCCGAATTGCAGCAGGCCTATTCCATGTTCTAAGATGGGCCGACAACTACACCAGATACTACAATCGAAGGACATGATATAGGGGAACATATCAACCTCTCCGTGTTGGTTCAAGGGACGAAAGAGCGTGGATAATTTTGCACTTAATCGCCTGTTGCTAATTACACTTTTTCAAATCTTCCGCATGCCCTCTTGGATCACATCATATAGTTCAGATTAGAATTTTACATGGTTGCACGAAGGAATTGGTTTGCATTAGATATGTTTCTCATGATATACTACCAGTCTACCACTGTTGCCTGAACGACCAGCGGACGGTGCGCAGTTTTCCCTTCTCTTTTCCACAGAGAAATAGACAGGTTTTGGTATAAGGGCATCAAATCCGCACATGGCTCTCCCCTTTTTTTTCCGACGACTTTGCATTGCATGCATGGTTTGGTTTTGGTTGGTCATGCGCGTCACGCAAAGAAATACTATGGCTACTGCACTTGTATTAATATTATGGTTTTGCGTGCATGCATTGTGTTGCGGGGTTGGTTGGATTGTAAGCACTGAGCAGCAGCAGCAGTTGTTTAGTAAACCAGCAGAAGCAAATCATATGGCTACTGCACTTGTTATTTATATGCAGTGGTTTTAGATTCATTTTTATGTACACCTCGGCGCACTCGCGGAACCCTTTTTTTTTGGACGAAATTCAGTCAAGGAACCAATGATCAAAGGCGCAGAAACTTTCCACGAGAAACAATCAAAGGCTGGAGAGAAAAAAAAAAAGAATCCATAGAGTAGAGTATTGGTCTATTGGAGTAGTATTATATATTTGACGCGTTGCGTTAGGTGTCAGGAAGAAGAAAGACTCCATCCTCCCTATTTCTCACATGTGCTCCTGCCCTTTTTTTATCAAAGAAAAGAATCCGAGCATGAGCGACAAGTGTCATGCCCGTGTCCGTGTGTGCATCTTCCTCCTCAGCTACCTTCACTTCAACCGGACAACGCCACTCAACCTACCGCCTCTCTGATTCGTGTGCTGCTTCCTGCTATGGCTGTATCTATCTGCATGATTATTAGGCTAAAACTACCTCGTAAGCCATTTGAAGTTAACTTTTTTTACAGACTCAAATATCCATTGTGCGGGTAATGCTCTCTCTCTCCCTCTCTCTCTCTCTCCCTCTCCCTCTCTCTCTCTCTCTCTCTCTCTCTCTCTCTCTCTCTTATATTGCTCGAGTTGCTACCATAAACTATCAGAGATATTTGCTGCAGCAGGTAGGGATGAAAGTGGTAATCCGAACGGTTAGAACAAATTTAATATTTTAAAATAGATATGTATAAAATTTGATGTTGATCTTTTCTTATATTATCAAGCACATTAGTACAAATATGAATAAAATATTATATAAGTTGTTTTATGTATTATTTGCTCCGTACAACACAAAAAATTGAAAAAATTACCGAATTTGTTTCCGAATCCATACCGAAGTTTATATCTATTATTTGAGAAAATGTATGATGAATTTGAGGTTTATCTTTTATGAATCTTAACAAGCTGGATGTTAAAAACAAGAATACAAATTTATATTGTATATTCTATATCCTATTTATTCGCAATCAAAGAAAAAACTGATTACCGAATAAATACCGTTTCCGACCGTTTTCATCCCTAGCAGCAGGAATGGCAAGAACCCAAACAAACTTGGGTTGGTGAAGCAACAATAAGACGATGAGGATACTCAGAATCCATTACAATCACTTGTTCTGCATACATCAAGGCTAGAGCCAAACGATCTGGGCTTTCAGAAAAAGAAAAAGACATATACTTCTCTTTGCACTACTATCATTTTCCTTAACATGGCCAATTCAGAGTGGCCGTGTGTCAACACCCCCCCCCCAAAAAAAAACTTCTCTCGGTCATGGCTGGCTACTTATCTTTACATCCAGAACTATGTGACAAGAGGGCGTAGGACCACGGCCTAAACAGAACACTTAAACACGATAACGAGAGGATATTTATGGTTTCGGTACTCTAGTGGCAAAGCATATTTTCAGATCGTCCTGCAAAGGCTTTGGTGAGGTTTGCTGTGCCGTCTTATTTGATTGTGTCGTTGTGTGCTAGCTCAGGTTCAGGTTGGACTTGACGGCATTCGGTCCTAATCCGAGCCATGCCTGGCTCTCGGGCTCCTTCTTGACTGGTGCAGCGTCTGAAGGAGAAGTTTGGTATGGTGCATTTGCATTGAGACTGAAGAACATCAAAAGGACACAAATTAGTTCCAAACAGAACACACAGAGAGAGAGAGACAAATCGCCACACTGAAAATAACAATCACAACAACAACTTACCGGTCCTTTCTCTTCTCAAGGAAGCGGTGAAGAGAAGTCTTCCTCATAATTGGCATATCTACAAAAGAGAAGACATGTCTTGATTAATAATCGGTGTGGCAAAGTTCACCAATCACATTTTAAAACTTCAACCAAGGATAAAACACACAGAGAGAGAGGAGTATTTACCAGAGGCATTTGTGCGAGTAGGCTTCTTAGCATCAGCCTGAGCAGCAGGCAAGCTGATGACGGGGACAGGCACGGCCTTGTCGGTGACAGCAGCAGGTGCAGAGGGTTGAGGCAAAACAACGTTCTGTACCACAGGGCTGCCCTTGCTGGCCAGCTGCATCAGGTCCTTTGCCTTGTCGGCAGGGAAATCGTCAAACACCAGCACCTTCCCGCCATAGAAGATTGTGAGCTGTTTAGGCTTCTCTTTATTTTCTTGCTCTCTGACAAATATTACAGAGAAGAACACTAAGAACAGAACAGAGCATGTAGAACACTACTTAAGCTCAACAAATCAACTGTCTACTCTGTTTTCTTTTTCTGGTTAGAAGACCTCATCTCTGACATATGGATAGCAGAACTCCATCTTAGGTTAACCCTTTTCATGTTGTTACCAGCAAGGTAGTTAATGGTAAACAACTAAACATTAGGTGCAATCTAAAAACTCCGAGCATGTTGGTTGCTTTGCCTGATAAAAGGAAACGTTTTGTTGCTCCCTGCATAAGACAGTGTTTCGACAAAGGCAATAACTTCTCAAGACTACAAAGATATAGCTTTGACCAGGGAATATCAGCACAGACTGAACTACAAAGATACAGCTTTGACCGAATATCAACAAAGACTGAACTACAAGTATGCTTTACACATACTCTGTTATTTACCATCCGGCTCAAGTAGATTTTAGACCACCCTATAACACGGTCCACCTACGAACACTCATTAAACTCACATCACTATGTTTCCAAACTCAAATCGCTTGGCCTTCTGTCCATGAGACCTAAGACAGCTAGGTTCGAGCTGCGCTACTACCGAACAAGTGTTGCACAAACCAAAACCGAAATGGGATTTACATGATGTGAAGCAGCAGTACGCACCTAGGGGCAGCAGCGGGATCCTTGACACCGAACCCGGCGCTCTGCGGGAAAAGCTCCATGGTCTCCTTCCCCCTCTCGGTCTCCTGGCCGTCCGCTCCGGGGAGCAAGTTAATTGTCGCCGGCGTCCTTTGGTGCTCGACCTCGCCTGAGAAGGAAGAGAGAGAGAGAGAGAGAGAGAGAGAGAGAGAGAGAGAGAGAGAGAGAGACGGATAAGGGAGTGCGAATTCGGAGGCCGAAAACGTCGTTTCCAAACCGGACATAACAAAGGGCCCGCCCAGATCTCGCACCAGAACGAACACGCCCCCCACAGGAATCGAAACTGGACCGACCCCCACCCCCGCGCATCCAGAAGGATCCCGATCTCAACAGACAACAGGGCAGGCCTGGCCGGCGACGCCGCCACCTGATTCCGCTGCTCACCTTTGATCCCGAGGCCTAGCTGGGCGGGCGCGGCGCCGTTCTGTCGGACGAAGCGGCTGAGGAGGCTGCACGCGACGGCGAAGCTGGTCGCCCTCTCCCCGGGCCTCGCGGACGCCGCCATCGCTGGTTGTCTCTGCCTCCTACCCTCTTCCCACCGCAACCCCAGCCGGGCGAGCAAATCTCCCCGCCGCCGGCTCCACCTCCTCCGCGCTGGTCGTCGTGCGCCACTCCTCGCGGTCGCAGGTCGCAGCTGCCGCGGTGGTTAGCCTCTCCTCTCCCTTCTCTGGCTCGTGAGCGCGGGCCTCGTGTGAGCACGCCGCGCCCCCACGCGCTTAAGGTACTGTTTGGTCGAGGAGACAAGTAGAACGGAGCCGTTCCATCCCTGATTCTAGGAACGGAGCCGCTCTGTTCTATGTTTGGTAATCTGGAACGGAGCGGCTCTGTTTTTTGTTTGGTTGCAGAGTGAACGGAACGGAGCGTGACTGTGAGAGCGGGATGGGAACGGAGCGGCTCCGTCCGGTTGATTTTTTTGGAGCGGAATGGTTCCGAATCTGAGGAGAATATTCCCTAATTGGAGCCATTCCGTTCTAGTTCCTTTGTAACCAAACAGCAACAAAACTGGAACAGAACGGTTTCGTTCTACTTGGCTCTTCAACCAAACACTACCTAAAAGACCCCCGCGGTTCCCACTTCCACCCAAATCCCGCGACTAAAAAAAACTATCGCTCGAAATTGTTTATTTATCCTCGTTTTCGCTGGCGGAGGCGGAGGATGATGGGAGGATAAAAAATTAATTTAATGGTCGGGGGTGTGGGTGGGACCCGCCATGAATGCTTCGAGAGAAACATGCGCACGTGCTTCGTGTGGGGGTGGAGTGGAAGTGGGGAGGAAAAAAACGGTTTTCCTTTTGGACATTGCATCCGCCGACCGCTCGCTCGCTTCCGACGGCACGGGTGCGGCCTGCTTGCACATGTGCGCGCTTTCACGAGTTGCCGCTCGGTCAGGCCTTTTATGCACATATTAAATCATATATATATATATCTTATATTAATATTTATATTATATAATTAGTATTGTAGATAGATTATTTTTAGTCAAATATGTTTAGAGATATAAATAGTTATAATTTTTTCAAACTTCAAGAGGACATCGTCGATGAAGGTAGACTTTGTCAAAAAAAAAAGATAAGCAAAGGCTAAATTGTATGTCTGAAAGTCGTCTAGAGGGGGGTGAATAGACGGAATCTGAAAATTAAAACTTTATCCCCCAACTAGATCCCTTGATTAGTGGTTAGAACAAGATATACAAATATCGGAGAATAGAAACTAAGTTCTTGCTTGAAAAGAGTATTGCTAAATAATGCGGGAGAGATAAATCAATACAACTAATAAGTTATAGAATAACAAAGCAAGAACCCTTAGATGAGAAGAGCACTAGGACAAGATCTTTCTTGCAACGTGTTGCTTTCACTAAATGGGAATTTAACTTGAAGCAACACCAAATGATATTAGCAAATAATGGTGCAAGAAAACTTAGAGCAAGGGAAAACAAACAAATCACAAGCAATAAACACAATGGACACGGGTGATTTGTTTTACCGAGGTTCGGCCCTCGAATGCCTAGTCCCCCTTGAGGAGTCCACTTAAGGACGGGTCTTTTTCAACCCTTTCCCTCTCTCCCCCGATCACACAAGGATCGGTGAGCTCTTCTTCTTCTCAAGGATCACTCTCGATCCCGCAAGGACCACCACACTCTTTGGTGTCTCTTGCTAGCTTTTACAGGCCTCCAAAACTTTGGAGGAAGTTCAATGGGAGTCAAAACTCCACGCGCAAATAAACACAAAGATGAAGCACACACTATCTCTTGAAGGATCTCACAAGGCACTAGTGCTAAACTCAATTGAGTAGCTCTCTTTTGCTTGCTCTCTCTTTTGTGGCACTTGTGTTGGTTGTAGTGGTCTAAATCTTGTGTATAGGATGGATCAATGAATATATGTGGTTGGGAGGGCTTGAGTATGTCAACTAGATGACTTGGAATGTTGCTTGGACTCCCACACCTTGAAGTGGCCGGTTGGGGTGGTATTTATATCCCTCAACCACCCATATAGCCGTTGGAGCGCATCTGCCAGAAATTGCACTGGCGGACGGTCCGCGGCTAGGGCCCGGACGGTCCGCGATCCTCCAACGGTCGATTCTGACATCTTCAACGAATACTTCTGACAGATCAACGGTTAGATCAACGGCTATTTGCCTCGGTGACACCATGCGGACGGTCCGCTCTTGGTCCCGGACGGTCCGCGCCAGCTCTATAATTCCTTTTGCTCAACCTGTCACCTTCGGCCTTTTTGGTTTTGCACCGACCGGACGGTCCGCGCCTGAGGCCGGACGGTCCGCGCGAGATCTCGGACGGTCCTTCCTTTTCCTCCGGACAGTCCGTAGTGTAGACTTGGATTTTTGCATTGGTTCTGTCTGAGGGTCATCCTGGTGCCGCGGACGGTCCGCCGCAAGGGCCCAGACGGTCCGCGCTTAGTCTGTTTTTTTCAAAATGCTTCTCCTGTCTGGAATAATCTACGGTATTCCAGACAGTCGATTTAGTATAGTTGTAGATGAACCTTTGACACCTGTAGAACATATAATCTAGAGCAAACTAGTTAGTCCAATTATTTGTGTTGGTCAATTCAACCACCAAAATTAATTAGGAACTAGGTGTAGGCCTAATTCCCTTTCAATCTCCCCTTTTTGGTGATTGATGCCAACACAAACCAAAGCAAGTATAGAAGTGCATAATTGAACTAGTTTGCATAATGTCAGTGTAAAGGTTGCTTGGAATTGAGTCAATACAAATACCCATAAAGTATGCATGGATTGTTTCTTTATTTTTAACATTTTGGACCACGCTTGCACCGCTTGTTTTGTTTTTGCAAATTCCTTTGTAAATCCTTTTCAAAGTCCTTTTGCAAATAGTCAAAGGTAAATGAATAAGATTTTGAGAAGCATTTTCAAGATTTGAAATTCTCCCCCTGTTTCAAATGCTTTTCCCTTGACTAAACAAAACTCCCCCTTAATGAAATTCTCCTCTTAGTGTTCAAGAGGATTTTGATATACCAATTTTGAAATACTACTTTTTCTCCCCCTTTTGAACATAATAAGATACTAATTTGAAATTTATCAATTGAGAATCATACCTGTAAGGAAAATGGACCCCAGGCCTTTTGGCTAATTAAGTTTTGGTGTTTGATGAACAACACAATCAGTGAACTAATAAGTCTTCTAGTGTTTGTGTTTTGTAGTTCACAGGATGCGAAGAGAATTGGACCAAGGCAATGAAGATGCAACACCTCAAAAGAAGACATAAAAAGATGCGTAGGAGTCCAATACTCAAGAACAAAGAAGCCCAAAGAAATCAGCGAAGAATTCCAAGGAAAAGGGCTGTCAGCCAGCGCCTGGTGGCGCACCGGACATGCTACAGCGCAGTGTCCGGTGTGCACCGGACTGTCCGGTGAAGTCCCGGACAGTCTGCGCAGAGAGGCCGCAGGCAGGCGCTCTCTGGCTGTAGCACCGGACTGTCCGGTGTGCACCGGACTGTCCGGTGTGCCAACGGGCAGACGGCAACGGTCGAATCCAACGGTCGGATCCAACGGTCGACTGCTACAGGCGCCAACGGTCGGCTGATGTGGCGGCACCGGACATGCTATAGTGCAGTGTCCGGTGTGCACCGGACTGTCCGGTGCACCCGACGACAGAAAGCTGCTGCTTTCTGTCCAACGGCTAGTTGGGGGCTTGGAGGCTATAAATACCACCCCAACCGGCCATTCTCTTGTGTGAGAGCCCAAGCAACATACCAAAGCATATAGTGCACATTTCTAAGAGCTCAAACACCCAAGTGCTTAATAGAATCACTCGGTGATTAGCGTAGGTGCTTTGCGAAGTGCTTAGGTTAGTTAGACCGCTTTAGCGCTTGCTCTAGGTGAATCCTAGTTAGTTGAGTGAGTTTTGTAAAACCACACAACCCCTCGGCTCTTGCGTGAGCCGTTGTAATTGTACCGAGTGGGGCGAGAGTCTTGCGAGACCGTGACAACCGCGTTTGTGTCACGGCCGCCACCGTGTACCGGAGGGAACGAGGCCCGCGGCGTTTCGGCCGGAAGCTCGATAATGGAGACGGCGGGGAGCGTCCGAGAGGAGCCGGAAGCGGAGCACCACTTGCGCGTGGAGAAGGCCCGCGGCTCTCTACGGAGTTACTCGACCGTGGTGCTTGGCCCTCGCGTGGGCTTCCCTTTGCGTAGGGGCACCAACGAGGATTAGTCGGGACCTTGCGTGGTTCCGGATACCTCGGTAAAAATACCGGCGTCATCCACGAGAGTTTGCTTCTCTACTTAGCTCTTTACATTCCGCATTTATATTAAGCATTTAAGTTTCAATCTTGTTGTCATACTTACTTAGTGTAGATTGAAACTCAGCCTTTGCAGTAGAGATAGCAACACTTAGACAAAACCTAGTTTGCACATTCGAGTTTTGATTATTTGCATAGGTTTTGCCCTAGGGATTTATTTGTGGCCTAGTTTAGTAAAAGTTTTAGAAGTCCTAATTCACCCCCCCCTCTTAGGCGTCACCCGTTTCCTACAAGTGGTATCAAAGCCTGGTTTGGCTCATTTGAAACGCTTTAGCTTCACCGCTAAAAGAGCCGACGCTTTTTAGAGGAAGGGATGGATACCCATAGGCCACCACACTTTGACGGCACTAACTTCCCATATTATAGTGCTAGAATGGCTTGTTACCTAGAGGCCGTTGATCTAGGTGTTTGGAGAGTCACTCGTGATGGGATGAAACCCCTCAAGAATCCCGAGAAACCCACCACGAGTGAGGAAAAAGAAATTCATTTAAATGCTAGAGCCAAAAATTGCTTGTATGAATCTCTTAGCATGGATATTTTTAATCAAGTATTTACCTTGAAAACTGCTAATGAGATTTGGCTAAAATTGCATGAGCTCCATGACGGCACATCCAATGTCCGTGAGCAAAAACATTGCCTAGTCTTAAATGAGTATAATTCTTTTGCCATGAAAGATGATGAGCTTGTTAGAGACATGTATTCTCGTTTGAATCTAATAATCAATGAGCTCAACTCTATTGGCATTAATAAGCTAGGTGATGCGGACATTGTGAGGAAGATTACCTCCCTGCTACCACAACAAAGATATGGGAGCATCATCACCATTCTTCACAACATGGAGGATTTGAGCAACATGACCCCGACCATTGTGATTGGGAAAATCGCGGCATTTGAGATGTCGCGAAAAATGAGCCGGGGAGAGGAGCCAACTTCCTCAAGACCATATGCTTTTGCATGTGATGAAAGGAAGGGCAAAAAGAAGGCTCCCACTCCAAGTTCCTCAAGTGAAGAAGAGAAAGAAGAAGAAAGTGATGATGATGAAGATAATCAACCATGCACATCATCCTCCGAGGACGAAGAAACAATCCGACGCGTCGGAAAGGTAATGAGGATGATCCGCAAGATTAATCTAATGGGTGTGCCCCTGCAGGTCGAGGATCTTCTCTTTAACATTGACAGGAAAAAGCAAAGGAAGAGAGGATGCTTCGCATGTGGGGAGAAGGGCCACTTCAGGGACAACTGTCCAAATATGGCCAAACCCAAAAAGGAGAGGAGCAAAGGCAAGGCGCTCACAAGTGTTAGAACTTGGGATGATTCTTCAAGTGAAGATGAACCTCCAAGGACGCGCAGCCACCGGTCCTCGTCACGATCATCACGGTCATCACACAAATGCCTTATGGCAAGAGGTAACAAAAGCATTCCATCCTCTAGTGATGAAAGTAGTAGTGATGATGAAGGCGAGGGAAAGGCCTCTCTAGAAGAGCTTGCGGAAGCCGTAAATTTTTTCCAGGATGTTTGCACTAAGCAAAAAGCTCAACTTAAAACTTTGAAAAATAAGTTGGTTAGCTCTCAAAATGATTACAAAGGTTTGCTAGAAAAATTTGAAACTTTTGCAAACTTAAATAGTGAGCTATCAACTAAAATTGAGCTATTAGAATCTAGTGCTCCATCCACTGCTACCGATGAAAGCCTTATTAAAAAGAATGAAAAACTTAAGGCTAAGTTAGCTAGCTCCCAAGAAGCTATTGAAAATTTGCTAGAGAAAATGGAAATTCTTAGCATACACAATAATGAGCTAACTACTAAGCTAGAAAACATTGGTAGCACCCCAGCAGCATCTTTAGTTGAAATACCTGAAATAATTAAGAAAGATGCTTCTACTTCCTGCTTTGATTTAATTGATGATTCTAACCCCTGCAACCAAGTCGTTGTTGAGAATATTGTTGTAGAGACATGTTCGGATGAGGTTGCAAAGGAAAATGAACAATTAAAGCAAGAAGTGGCTCGCCTTGGCAAGGCTTTGTATGACAAGAAAGGCAAAGCCAAACAAATCCGACCTCCACAGGATAACACCACTGCGGGAGTGAACAAGCCTGTAGAGGGAGAAACTGTGATTTGTAGGCTATGCCACAAGGAAGGCCACAAGTCTTTCCAATGCAAGGCGATGACCGGGGATAAACAAAGGCAAAAGCTCAAGCAAAAGCCATCAAGCAAAATCTCCAACACCTACATCAAAAAGGTGAACAAAAAGGATGCTACACCATACTTGATCAAGAAGAAAAAGAATGGAAAGGTGATAGCAATCAAGGCCAACAAGCAAGCCAACAAAGGAAAGGGGGCCAAACGCATCTGGGTGCCAAAGGAGATAATTTCAACCATGAAAAGCACCAAGAAGGTTTGGATCCCGAAAGGGAAGTGAGTGGACCAAAGGTCATCGGGAAATTTGGAGACTTGGCAAAATTGGGATGTATATCATGGGATACATCATATTGGATCAAGCTTATTGCCAAGTGGGTTAGTGAAAATTTTGGACCCAAATTTCCCACCCATGACTAAGGTAACTAGTTTTATTGTATTCTTCGTTTTTAGATATGCGTATCTATTTATCTTTTATCTAGTTTACCTTTCTTGCCTAGTATTACATTTGTTATGTACTTTTGTTTAAAATCATGCATACTAGGTAAATCATATGGTAGGAGTGCTTGTTCTTAACTCATATACTTAAGCAAACCTACATGGCTTAAAATGTTTATTTAAGCACGGCACATAGCTTTTATATAACTCCATAGTAAATGATGCATCAATTGAAAACTTTTGATTTCTACAAAGTGTATCATTTAACTTATATGTGCCAATGTTTGGATTATGGATGATTTGCCCCTCTTGATATCAAATCAAAGTGCATGTCTCCTACAAGTATTCAAAACTTGTATGCACACCTTTAGGGGGAGGTTACTCTATAATCTAATACTTTGAGACTAACACCTTTTCAAGTCTATTTCATGTGATAGTCTCATTGTAAGGAAAATGAAGTCCCCGGAGAAAGACAACAATCTTCCACTGCAAAATCTCCAATAACTCTCATGTCTCTCAAGCTCGCCATTGATCTTCAATTGGTATCTTTTGAGACTACATTCAGTATCATTTACATGTCTTCTCCAATATTTGATCAGACTATATTTCATATCATATGCTTCCATGTTGCTAAAAATGCATAAGTAGTTAACTCATATTCTGTTACCTATGCATAAGGGAAGTTAGTCTTTTCAAATCATGTCCTGCTCCTCTAAATTTCGCATGCTTTTTCCTAAGTAGAGGATCTCTTTTAGGGGGAGTATTCCTTCATCCCTAAAAAGGGGAAGAGACTTCGTTCTAAAGAGAACACTCATTTAGGGGGAGTAATCTTTTGAGGACTCCTTCAAGTGGTATCATTCATATGGTTTATTTTAATATCCTTTTAGTGGTATCATTTGATAGATTTCTTGTTGAGGGCAAGCTTTTATTTACTTCCTACATGCTTTTAATGTCTTCCTTTTCGGTGGTTGATGCCAAAGGGGGAGAAGTTTAGGGACCAAAGCAATGAAAACTATATCAAACACCAAACACCACCAATTTAAAATTTTATATCTCCAAATGGCTTTTCAAGTGGTTTTGGTTATTTGGTCCAAAAATAGGAAGTAAGTGAATTATGGAGTTAGGGGGAGGCTTAAGTCCATAATATCACATTGTGGGGACAATCATGCATCTTAGCAAGTAGATTGCATATTTTCATTCAAATACTTGTATTATTTGCTTGCTTTGGTTGTGTTGTCATCAATCACCAAAAAGGGGGAGATTGTAAGGAAAATGGACCCCAGGCCTTTTGGCTAATTAAGTTTTGGTGTTTGATGAACAACACAATCAGTGAACTAATAAGTCTTCTAGTGTTTGTGTTTTGTAGTTCACAGGATGCGAAGAGAATTGGACCAAGGCAATGAAGATGCAACACCTCAAAAGAAGACATAAAAAGATGCGTAGGAGTCCAATACTCAAGAACAAAGAAGCCCAAAGAAATCAGCGAAGAATTCCAAGGAAAAGGGCTGTCAGCCAGCGCCTGGTGGCGCACCGGACATGCTACAGCGCAGTGTCCGGTGTGCACCGGACTGTCCGGTGAAGTCCCGGACAGTCTGCGCAGAGAGGCCGCAGGCAGGCGCTCTCTGGCTGTAGCACCGGACTGTCCGGTGTGCACCGGACTGTCCGGTGTGCCAACGGGCAGACGGCAACGGTCGAATCCAACGGTCGGATCCAACGGTCGACTACTACAGGCGCCAACGGTCGGCTGACGTGGCGGCACCGGACATGCTATAGTGCAGTGTCCGGTGTGCACCGGACTGTCCGGTGCACCCGACGACAGAAAGCTGCTGCTTTCTGTCCAACGGCTAGTTGGGGGCTTGGAGGCTATAAATACCACCCCAACCGGCCATTCTCTTGTGTGAGAGCCCAAGCAACATACCAAAGCATATAGTGCACATTTCTAAGAGCTCAAACACCCAAGTGCTTAATAGAATCACTCGGTGATTAGCGTAGGTGCTTTGCGAAGTGCTTAGGTTAGTTAGACCGCTTTAGCGCTTGCTCTAGGTGAATCCTAGTTAGTTGAGTGAGTTTTGTAAAACCACACAACCCCTCGGCTCTTGCGTGAGCCGTTGTAATTGTACCGAGTGGGGCGAGAGTCTTGCGAGACCGTGACAACCGCGTTTGTGTCACGGCCGCCACCGTGTACCGGAGGGAACGAGGCCCGCGGCGTTTCGGCCGGAAGCTCGATAGTGGAGACGGCGGGGAGCGTCCGAGAGGAGCCGGAAGCGGAGCACCACTTGCGCGTGGAGAAGGCCCGCGGCTCTCTACGGAGTTACTCGACCGTGGTGCTTGGCCCTCGCGTGGGCTTCCCTTTGCGTAGGGGCACCAACGAGGATTAGTCGGGACCTTGCGTGGTTCCGGATACCTCGGTAAAAATACCGGCGTCATCCACGAGAGTTTGCTTCTCTACTTAGCTCTTTACATTCCGCATTTATATTAAGCATTTAAGTTTCAATCTTGTTGTCATACTTACTTAGTGTAGATTGAAACTCAGCCTTTGCAGTAGAGATAGCAACACTTAGACAAAACCTAGTTTGCACATTCGAGTTTTGATTATTTGCATAGGTTTTGCCCTAGGGATTTATTTGTGGCCTAGTTTAGTAAAAGTTTTAGAAGTCCTAATTCACCCCCCCCTCTTAGGCGTCACCCGTTTCCTACAATACCAATTGAAAAACTCGTTTTTAAAATTAGGTGGTGGTGCGGTCCTTTTGCTTTGGGCTAATACTTTCTCCCCCTTTGGCATGAATCGCCAAAAACTGATACTTGGAAATAAATATAGGCCCTTTTCTTTCTCTCCCCCTTCGGCAAACAATTGAAATATTCAATTGAACTAGAGATATGAGTGAAGATTATACCAAAGTGGAGAACTATGCGGAATACCGATAAAGAGTGGATAATACCGATGGAGTTGAGTGGAAGCGTCGTCTTTGCCAAATATTCCATTTCCCTTTCAATTCTATGACTAAGTATGAGAATACACTTGAAAATCCATTAGTCATAGACATAAAGGAAATATGATCAAGAGGATATATCAAATTAAGCATGATCATAGTTCTATACAACATAGATTGCTCCCCCTAAATATGTGCATGGAGAGGAAGAACACATATTTTGGCCTAAAACGCCAATTGCACATAATTAGGTTAGTGAGAACATATCTATATCATACAGAAAGTGAAGTGCATTGTGTCATAGAATAAGTGTGATGCTCATGACAGTTTATGCACTTATGAAAGCATGTTGTAAACATTTTGAGCATTTTCCCTTAAGGTTTTCAAAGAGGCTTAAGGACCATCCACCTTTTGAACAAAGGTAGCTTATCCTCGTTACAAGGTTAAGCTTTAAGCTCTTTGACAAATAAATCACTTCATCTAGTTTCAACAAGGATGCATTAAAGCATGAATGAATTTTTGAGAAGTTAAACTAGATATGAAGCAGGGATAAGCATGGACATGCTTTCTCTTCCTTTTAAACAAGATATGTAAAGAGAGTATACAAAAGGGAGATTTAGGTACATATGTAAATGAATGGAAGTAGTTTTACCGTTTTGTACCTTCACATAGAGACGCTCCCTTCATTGTGCCTTGTCTTTGGTTTTAGATGCTTAAGACCTATACTCAATGACAATATACGGAAATATTTTGCACAATAGAGAGTTCTACAACTAGTGATCCTTTTCTAAGTCATGATTAGCATATATTAAGTGGATCACAAATTGCATAGATGAATCATGAATTCTCCTTTTAACTTAGTGCATATCAAGAGATATTGATTGATAGAATATACGGCACTAAGAAGCATGGTTGTTGATTGAAGTCATTCAATGATCAAACAAATAACAGATGTGATCAAAAGAACAACATACGCATTAGATTATCAATTAAGCTCAGAGTAGGAGAATCCAGCAAATATGCTACTTTAGAGGAAAGACAATAATTTAAAAATAGTAGCATACTTCATGAGAAACTTATTCTCATGCAAGAGACTATATGAAATTACTGAGATAAAGCAATAGTCTCAACAAAATCAAGATATAAGAATAGACTCCCCCTAAAGATATGCATCGAGTATTTGAATTGAATGGATGTATTTACTTTAAAGACAAATAGGGAGAAGCATTATACATCTTGATCAAGGCTCATAAATTTTGCAATAAACAACTTAAGCCTAGTATTCTCATAATGAAAGTATTTAGAATACTCACAACCACACCATAGATTGTTTTGTAGATCTTACTATCCAAGTAGGTGGTGTTGTTCTTGATGTCCTCCTCTTTCATTTGAGAGTCCTCCCTTTGTAGTTGTTTCCTTTTTCCTTTCAAACTTATTGAAAATACTCAAGAAAGATGTTAATAGCACAAGGGAGTATATGATGGAAGATGATTCTTTTAGATAGGATATAAGCACAATTCATCATCCATAGGTCACACAGACATGAAGTAAAATCCTTAACATTAGTGCATTTCATTTGAGACAGAGGAAAATGCACCTTTTTAAAACATTTTTGATCAATCATAGGAATTTTACTTCTTCACATTGAATTTATTATCATGACTTATAAGCGCATCAATATGAGAATGGATATAGCAAAGGCATGAATTAGATTCTAATGGACAAACGCATTTATGAAAAATGATATTGAATGCACACTTAGTTAATTTAGGTCCAATAAAGAATCTATTCCTCACAAGGGTAAAATATGATAATTTAGATTAAATAGCCATTGTGATGGGAATTGAATTTGATTAAGAAGATGAGTTTCCATACCTTTGCTTTTACCTTTGTTCTTTTGGGTGAAGAGCAACCCATGAGGCTTGTGTACTTTCTCTTTTGTAGATATGCATAAGTAAGCTCAAGAGATACGTTGTTAGTAACACAAGCACAAGTTTCCATTTTTGTAATCATTTTTGATATGGAATGAAAAACTAGATCACTAAAAGCATGGAAAATTCATAGCATGAACTAGATTATCCATAGATGATGTTATGCTTAATTTTAACTCATAAAATAAGCATAAATAATCCTTTAAGATTATGGGAATAAATTTAATTCATGATATGGAAAGCGATAAATGTGAAAGAATCAAATCCAATTTAAGCAAGTAGGAGCACATCATAAATCATTGGATTGATTTTTCTTTTCATGTTAGATTACACGCTTCCAAAGAGAAACTTATTCTCTACAAGTGAGACTACTTGGGTTATTTAAATAAGATCAATAACCTCACTAATTTAGTTATAGAGAGAGTTTTCCTTTTATAAGTGTCCTAAGGATTTGAATTCCTTACATGACACCTTATCCTTTTAAGAATATTAAATATCTCTCTATATCTAGAATCATGGCAACAATAAAACAACTTAGTGAAAAACATGCCATGAGATACTTGCAACAATTAAAAGCATGTAGATTGCCATAGGATGGAAATGATGAGTATGCAATCTACCATATGAGAGGAAATTCTTCAAAATAAAATTTGAAGATATTTGAAGTGCTATATATTTCTATGTGTAACACCCACTTTGTAATTTGCTAGAAAGAATACCAAAAGAGAAAATAATTTCTCCTTATGTGGGTTTAACCTGTGTGCATCATCCCATGTGGACACCATATTCAAAAGCAAATAATTAATAAAAGAATATATGCCATTGAAAGTATGCATCATGCTGGATATTTTTTTTGTGGAGTGCATTTTGTGGCTATACAAAAAAAATAATAAAATAAAATAAAGAGAATATTAGTACCTAGATGAGAATTCAAGATTTAAAGGGGATTCTAGAATTTAGAAAAGAGAAGAAATGAATATTATGAAGAGAAAAATAAGTAAGTAAAAATATATTGTACCTTAACTGGAGTACAGGTTCACAACACTGTTTGGATTCAAAATTTGAATGGAAATTTAAAACATGAATTTGGAGGACAAAATAAGAAAAAGGGAAATAAAATAAAAAGGGAAAAACCTGCAGCTGGGCCGACTTCATGCCATTCGGCCCACCTACCAATCGCCCACGCGCGGCCCGTGACCCCCTTCCCTCCTGCGCGAGCTCCACAACTGACCGGCGGGCCCGACTTGGCAGTCTCATCCGCGCGCGCTTGATACGCCGGGTCGCTTCCGAGTGGGTCCACGCCGTCAGCCCGTTCTTCCCCAAGCGCCGAACTCCCGCTCACCTCGCAACAAACTCCGTAACCTGGCCGAGCATGCCGGGCGTGCAGGGCGACTTCTGGGCCCCTATTAATGGATGGATTCGCCCCTTCTACGTGCCCTCTATCCATACCACACAGAACCCCTCTCAAATCCTGCCCAGGGTGGGAGAAATCGACGTCCCAAACCCACCGAGGTGGAGCTTGGAAGCCGCCACCGGTAACCCGCCTCTATACCAGCTCCCCACCTTTGACGCACTGCCAATCGGAATCCCCGAGTCGTAGTGAAGCTTTCCGTGGCGCTGTCGGGCGGGATCGGCAACCGCGCAACCATTGATTGCTCACCGGAGTGTGCAGGGTACCCTCAAGCCGCCATTCACCGTGGCCATCACTCGTCGTCGCGTTGATGCCGGTATGGATCCTCCCTACGAGTTATCTATGCGTACGGGATCATTTTGCACCTTGTTACACCTTCGTGCGGGTACCTGGGGGCTAGAACAGGCCACGCCGGCGATGGCGCCGCCGCGCCCCTATGTGGCGCCGCCGTCTCAGGCAGCGGGTGGGGAACGAGAACCGTGGGCCCTAGATTCTGTGATGGACGGCCAGGATTTGGTAGATGATAGAGTTCGGTCAGATCCAATATCCACCGTTAGATCCTGTGTGGACGACCGCGATTAGTCCTGCGCATACCCCTTCGTTTCATTAAAACTGTGCCGTCGATTTTAGATCCAGTGGTCAGGTATGTGTACCGGTTCGGGGATCTAATCCTAAGCGTTGATTTAGATCCAACGGCTCATGGTGGCCGATACCCCTTCGGATTGCACGTTTTGCAAAAGAACCCTTCCAGTATTGATAAATCAACCCGCCATCCACCCTGTCAGTGCTCTGAGTCTTAGGAAAACTATAAATTAGCCCCCTGCTGTTAGCAGATATTGAAGCCCAGTCCAGGACCTTATAAAACCAGAGAAAATGATTATTAAATGGATTTTTAATAGGAAAATAATTACTAGAACTTTATAAATTCATAGAAAATTCATACTAACTCCAAATTAATCCATTCCAGTTCCTAAAATTTTGTAATTTTATTCT
The DNA here is from genome assembly GCA_029449295.1 of Zea luxurians. NCBI lineage: Eukaryota > Viridiplantae > Streptophyta > Magnoliopsida > Poales > Poaceae > Zea > Zea luxurians. Next base: position 176,484,171 of record JAOPSE010000004.1, on the reverse strand, counting down.
CTAGCACTTAGTGTATCTGTTATGTCATGAAAACGGTAAGAAATTTATTTATCACTTAATCCTATTTAAAGCACATAAAACCTTTGAAAATGCATAACTTAAAATCTATAACTCAGAAAATTATGATTCCAGTTCCTAAGTTTTTATTTTAAGATGTAGAATATCTCTGTGTATTTTGTTTACATGTTTGGTGTAATGTTAATTTTCCCTATATCCTGTGCTTGTTTGTATTGTGACGAGTAGAAGAGCCCGTTGCTGAGGATCCTGGTGAGCAGCAGGTTGAAGTAGCTGAGCAGGAGCTCATTGAAGGCAAGTTGTGCCCTTGACCACTTTTTACCCAATAATGTTCTTTAATATCACATACTCATGCATAGGTTAATTTTGATGGGACCCAATAGGTCACCCTAGATTGTTTATCTCATTGCCTTGTTTACCACTGAATCACTTGGGTAGTTTGCTATTGCTTTACATGGTTTTGGGATAATCATTTATTATATCTATGTTCCAATTATTCTTGTTATTCTGTTTATGTTCATGTTGAGATCATTAATGTTAATTGGAACATAGAGCTTAACTTGAGAACCACGTGCCACCACAAGGGAGGAATGGGACCCCTTGGCTGACTAATTAGGAAAGCTAGTGGAAGACTACCTTACCCGAAAGGGGCAAGGGCAGTAGGGGAGTGGTCAGTGTAGGGAGGTCCCTGGTTGATTTTGCTGCGATGGCGGTCAGCCAGGAACCCTGCATTGGAACTTCCTATAAACTGTAGCGGGTTTTCGGAAGCTAGTGGAACTTTGTAAAGGCCTCGTAGTGTTGCCCTGCCGCGCTTCCTAGGTAGAGGTGTATGGGATTCGCGACCCCTTGGCAGATGGGTAACATGACTTGTGGGTAAAGGGTACAACCTCTGCAGAGTGTAAAACTGGTATACTAGCCGTGCTCGCGGTCATGAGCAGCTCAGGACTCTCTGATGTTTAAATTATGGAACTTAAATTCAATTTTGTCATTCGCATTGCATGGGTTTATTATTAATTTTGTTCTATTACTCTACTTATGGTTTGGTATTTACTTACACTTAGTAACTGCTAATAAAATTTTGACCAACTACTTAAAAGCAATGCTCAGCTTTAACCCCTATCATTGATTAGCCTTACACATCACATGAACTCACACCTTTATGAGTTTGTGTCCACTGGTTCCCCACAACTTGTTGAGCTATGATCATGTGTGAGCTCACCCTTGCTGTCTCACACCCCCCACAGGAGAAGATCAGGTGGTTCAGGAGGAGCCGCCTAACACTGAGGAGTTCGATCTGATCTAGGTGGCGTTTCCCAGTCGACATTGGCGCCGACGATCCTTAGTTCGTTTTATCTTTATTACTTTATTTTGTAATAAGTCTTCCGCTATGTAATAAATACTCTGATGTTTTATGACATTTATCTCTATACACTCTGTTATTATATATGTTGTCTTCTTGGCGCATGTATGAGATGCACCTGGCTTTGTTCCTTAAAGCCGGGTGTGACAGAAGTGGTATCAGAGGAAATGTTGACTGTAGGACGAAACCTAGATAGAAATGGACAACCCTTACATACTTACCTTACTCTGATTCTCTCTATACTTATCTTTATCCTGTCTCACCTTCTACTATTCTACTCTGCTTAATCTTATCTTTTCTACTCCAAGACATGATGGATTTCACACCTTGGAATCCTACACTTATGATCTTTTTAAGAGATAGGATATCTAAGACAAAATTTAAAACTATTTTCTCCATTAAAAATGTTGGTTGATTGTTCTGATGATCAGTGCCTGATTTGCTTCTTTGATTGATTGAAATAGTATAGATGGGCATTTTAGCATGTACCACTATAAGGTATTGTATTAGCTTTAGTATGTGACACACTAATCTACTTAGCTAATAAGTCCCCCCAAAGTAACATGATTGTAATTACTGCCTTGTCTATTGCTCTTTCTTACCTTACGTATCTAACTCAGATGGTCAATACCAGGAAAGGAAAGATTATCACGCAACAGCAAACAGAAATGAATCCTCCAAATCCCCCACCTGTTGAAACCGAGCAAGTGATCGCAACCCAAAGGCTGGTAATACAACAATTGACAGACATGTTGACCGAAATGCAGAACCAGATAAGACAAGAACGCGAGGAAATACGTCAGGCCCGTCTGGAGATACATCAAGAAATAAGGCAATCACGGTTGGAGAGACAACAACAACCACCATCTCCACCACCAGCAGCTCCACCAAGCTACATAAACATATATATAAATTACTACTATTTGTAAGATCTACATGTTCCTTTAGTTAGTGTTTGGTATGATACTATTTTGGGAGGAATAAAAAGTCTATTTGACCCCGTGTGTTGCTAATAAAATTTATGCGTCATGCTGAGATTTTGGTTTGGGCATATGTGTTGGACAATATGAGAAAACCCATGAGAGTAATTTCACCTAAAGGGCCTGTTGTGGCGAATCAAATGACACGTAGATTGACATTGACCATTATGGGGAGAGAATTTGGAGTTACTGCTATAATATTGGAGCCAAGCAGTATAGATCTGATCCTTGGTATGTCACGGTTAAGAAAGGTAAAGACAGTTTATACACTCTGCTAAAAGAACCGTAGAACTCACCAGTTCCAAAGGACAAGGATTTGAAGTTGAAGTTGCAGTAACTACCACCATCAGACTAGCGATATTCTTAATAGATGAGAAGTTTGCTGGTGACAACATCCGAGTGGTTAAGGATTTTTTCGGAATGTCTTTCTAGAAGAGTTACCAGGGATGCCACCAGATACGGGAGTTGAGTTTGTCATAGATCCCTTACGTGGAACTGCTCCTATTTCTAAACGGCCATATAGGATGTCTGTAGAAGAGTTAAAAGAACTCAAGAAGCACTTAACGGAGTTGCAAGAGGCTGAGTACATTCGTCCGAGTCTTCGCCTTGGAGAGCACCAGTTTTGTTTGTAAAGAAGAAAGATGGATTGCAAGGGATGTGCGTGGAATAAAGGTCCCTTAATGATGTCACTGTGAAGAACAAGTTTCTGTTACCCCGCATTAAGGATTTATTTAATCGGATGAGAGGAGCCAGGGTATTCTCGAAGATTGACCTCCGATCGGGATACCATCAGATGAAGATTGGACCATCAGATATTCCTAAGACGGCTTTTCTCGACTCGATATGGATTATATGAGTTCATCGTTATGTCGTTTGGATTAACTAATGCACCAGCTTATTTTATGGATTTGATGAACAAGATGTTTTTGGAGTATTTGGACAGATTCGTCGTGGTTTTCATCGACGATATTTTTAGTTATTCCAAGAGTAATAGTGATCATGAGGAACATCTGAGATTGGTACTACAAGAAGCTACAAGATAATCAACTCTAAGCCAAGTTCAGCAAGTGCGAGTTTTGGATTGACAAGGTGCCATTCCTTGGACATATTATTTCTAATGGAGGAATAGCAGTGGATCCTGCTAAGGTTAGGGAGATAATGGAGTGGAGAGTACCCACTACAGTTACTGAGATTCGGAGTTTCTTGGGATTAGCAGGATATTATCGGAGATTTATTGAAGGATTTTCTAAGATTGCTAAGCCTATGACTTCACTTTTGGAGAAAGGAAGAGAGTTTAAGTGGGACGAGAAGTGCCAAGACAGCTTTGAGCAATTGAAAAAAGAGGTTGATGTCACCACCAGTATTGGTTATGCCAGACCTACAGAAAGGATTTGATATTTATTGTGATGCATGTGGCCAAGGCTTAGGATGTGTGCTCATGCAGAAAGGTCATGTGATTGCATATGCTTCTCGTCAGTTGCGGAAACATGAAATGAACTACCCCACTCATGACTTGGAATTGGCAGCCGTCGTGCATGCACTTAAGATTTGGAGACATTACATTATGGGAACCAAGTGTCAAGTGTACACGGATCATAAGAGTTTGAAGTACATATTCACTCAGAAGGATCTCAACCTTAGGCAACGCCGTTGGTTGGAGCTTATTAAGGATTATGAATTGGAGATTTACTATCACCTGGGCAAGGCGAATTTGGTTACAGATGCCTTGAGTCGAAAGGAGCATGTTCATTCAGCTGTTGTTACCCAGCTACCCGATGAGATTGTTGAGGATTTCAGGAGACTTAACCTGGGGATAGTTGCTCACACTGAAGGAGTTACTATTGATGTGGAATCTACTTTGGAACAAGAAATCCACAAAGGACAAATTGGTGATGCTAAAATGCAAGAGATTAAGGATCTTATTACGAAAGGTAGAGGTCTAGAATTCACGGAAGATGAGCAAGGCACCATATGGCTCAAGGACAGGATATGTGTTCTTGATATTGAAAGCCTTCGTGAAACTATTAAAAATGAGGCCCATGACTTGGATTATTTTACTCATCCTGGTAGTACTAAGATGTATCAGGATTTGAGGCAGAAGTACTGATGGTATGGATTGAAGAGAGATGTGGCTACACATGTGGCTATGTGCGAGGTGTGTCAAAGAGTTAAGGCAAAACACTAGAGGCCAGTTGGATTATTGCACCCGCTTAAGATTGAAAGTTGCCTAGAGGGGGGAGTGAATAGGCAAGTTAAAACTTTTTCAACAAAAACTAGAAGCAAACTGGGTAAAACTGAATTGATCTCGAAATTCACCCAGTTAACTTTGGAAATGAGATGTTCTAAATGATCCACAGGGTTCAAAGTAGTAGATCTGAGAATGGCACTTCTCAAAATACACACACCAAAAGGATATAAACAAATCTTCCACGCAATGGTGAGAGAACGAAGAACACAAACAAACACAATGAGCAAGAACACAAGAGACACAAGATTTATCCCGAGGTTCGGTCACACCACCAAGGTGCCCTACTTCCTCGTTGAGGCGCCCACAAAGAGCCGGGTCTCTTTCAACCCTAATCCTCCCTTTGCCGACCACAAAGGTCAAGCTCACACACTAATCTTTGCTCAAACGAGCGGGTAATACAAACTTTCTTGTGGTCTTCCACAAGATTTGGAGACTCACAAGCGACACCTAGTCGTCTAGGAGCTAGAAGCTCCAAGAGTAATGAATCCACAAAGAACTCGATGCATTACCAAAGCTCGAATGAAGAAGAAGAGCAAGAGAGATTTAGAGATGAAGCACAAAATCGTAGCTCTCAAGCTCACTCAAAGATTTCTCTCCAAAGATTTGAAATGGGAGAGGCAAGAGATGTGTGAGAGAGAGAGGGAGGTGTTTCTTGGGTTAGAAATGGAGTTCAAATCATGCTCTTAGCTGTGGGGAGAGAGGTAGGAGGTAGTATATATAGGTGGAGCTCAAAACTAGCCGTTGGGCAGATTTTTCTGCCTGAGGGCGGTTGAACCTCCCCCTAGGGCGGTTGAGCCTCCCCTGGCAGGCCTGGCAGCCTGTCTGCCAGTCTGACTGGCAGACTGACGCGCAGACTGACCTGCAGACTGGTCAAGTTGACCAAGACCGGTTGAACCGCCTAGGGGGGGCGGTTGAACCGCCCCTGACAGCTCTGGCGACCTGTTTGCCAGTCTGACTGGCAGACGGCAGAACAGAGGTCAGAGGGGTCAGAGACCAGCTGAACTGCCCCTCAGGACCAGTTCAACTGGTCTTGACCAGTGAGTTTAGGAGAGAAAACCCCAGCTCAACTGCCCGGAGGCAAGTTCAGCTGGTGTATGGTCAAAGAGGTTCACAGCTGAAGTTGAGTTCAGCTGAAGTTCAGCCCAGCTGAAAAGCTCAGCTGTAGCTGAAGAAGCTCAGCTCAGCTGAAGTCCAGCTCAGCTGAAAAGCTCAGCTGCAGCTGAAGGAGCTCAGCTCAGCTGAAGTCCAGCTCAGCTGAAAAGCTCAGCTGCAGCTGAAGGAGCTCAGCTCAGCTGAAGTCCAGCTCAGCTGAAAAGCTCAGCTGCAGCTGAACAAGTTCAGCTGCTTTTCAGCAAGAACACTCTAGGTTTCTCAACCCTAACCATGGTCAACCAAATAATGTTAAAGTGATTTTTGGTTTTCAAAAATAGCTTTTGAATAGAGAGGTTTGAGCTTTGGCAAACACCAACCTTCTTTTTGGATCCCCCTTTATAGTACGACGATTCCTATACTCAAGTTAAATAAAATTAATTAAGAAAACTCCTTGAGTCACTGGTGTCTCATGTGTGATTTCTCCATGGCATTGCTTCATAAGGATCACAAACATCTTTGTCTCACCTTTTGAAGCAAACTCAAATCAAACCCTGTGACTTGTACCATATCACCTTATATGAGTTCAAATCATGGCTTCAAGTCACCTTACTGATGCATCAACATGTTGTAACTCTTCATAGCTGATTAGTTCATCGACTTAGTGCAAGTACTCTCTTCTTCACCTTAGCCATGGTACCTCGGTCTACAAGCCGTCGCTTGGCCTTCACCTTCGCTTAGTTCCTCGAAGCCCTTTCCTTGCTATCTTCACCCTATCAAGCCATTCTTGAGTCACATCCTATTGAGCATCCATTGAGAGAATCATTTCTTCAATATTGTGAACCTTGCTTGAATGTCTTCTAGATATAACTGTTAAGATTAATCAAGCTTTAGTTTGATTCTCATAGAAGCATATATGGACTGATAGTAATATGGTCAAGCCAATTCACGATTCCTCATATCTTATTCACTTTGGCTTGACCTATCTTCTTAATCACTTCATCCTCTATTTGATCATATGTATGTAGTGATTTCTTGGGTCTTGTCCATATATTCAAACCAATATAGAGATCATATTATATCCATTTGCATTGTCTCATTGGTTATTTAACCTCGTGTTGAACCTTTGTTCACTGATCATTATACACTATTCAAGTATGTTCATCATACTGAATTTCCTGTTCAACACTTAGCAAACTCGTTAGACCTTTAAATGTGTTGTTATCCAAATCACCAAAACTCACAAAAAAGGATGAATGCACTTTCAATCTCCCCCTTTTTGGTGATTGATGACAACACATTTAAAGCTTACATAAGATTTGATAAATAAGATTTTAAATCCTATGATATAGTTTCCTCCCCCTAAATATGTGCATTTCAGAAAATAACACTTTTGTACTCAAATGCCAAAAGCACATATTTAGGTCAAAGTATAGACAACTTATATTATACTATTCATAGGGTGCAGTGTGTCATAAAATAAACGTGATACTCATGACATATTATGCACTCATCAATTTCCTTCATCTTATGTTTTACTTATGATTCAACCCCCTTTTGTCAATTATTTCTCCCCCTTTTCAAAAGTCTTCTTACACTTAGTTACATAAGACTAAAGGTAAGCTTTAATGCACAATTTCTCCCCCTTTGTCATAAATCTCCAAAAAAGATATAAAGAATATAAATGGTAGAAATTATGATTTAAGCAAGATGTTAACACACTATCATGAAGAGGGTCCTTAGATGGAACAAAGGTAATGGGTAAGTGTCATAAGTGATGTACCTTTGCCTTTTACCTTTTCAAGGGGTTTCCAGACTTGTGTTGGATTTAGAATTCATTTGCAAGCTCTTGTTGGCATAATTGTGACATAGGTCCAAGATATCAAATGAAGATTGTCATACTAACTGAAAGATAAATCTTGATACCTGGAGTCTAGATGTCACCTAGCATTTTCTTATCACAACAAGAGGCAACATGAAAATTGCACAAGTATGAATTATACAACTAGTGATCATGTACGAAAATATCAATTGAAAACCACCAATTGATACAATTTGATAGATAATCAGATCACTAATTGCATATTACACTAAGTTCTCCTCAAGTTTTAGTGCACACATATATATGAATTCAATTGATACCTGTTGAGAGTACTTATTTGCAACTTAATGTACCATTGGCATAAAAGGAGTATCAATTGAACATAATCATGCAACATAACAAACATGTGCACTATTTAATCAATTAAGTTCTAGACAGGAGAATTTATAAGCTATGCTACTTCAGATATTTGTAATCCAAAAAGATGTGATACATATTTACCAATTTTAGATGACGTTGGAGTAGCATATACAAGAGAAACTCATTCTCTTATGAAATGTATAGAAGATACATTTATTGGAGCAAAGAATCTTTGATACCCATCAAAATTTGCAGTGGAAGCGATTGTCTTTGCTTGAAGATTCCTTTCTAATTTGAGACTACACACATAATAGACTTGAAAATGAAGTTAGTCTCAAAGATTCAAATTATAGACTATTCTCCCCCTAAATGTGTGCATACAAGTGATGAATACTTGTTTAGCTTATGCACTTGGACTTGTGAGGCCCGGGGATTAAGTTCTACAATTTGAACCTTGGTACAAATAAGATATAAACAAGTGAAATTGTACCAATTTAAGGAATTACTCATAATCAAAAGGTATACTAATAGACATGATATGCAATATTTTAAGCCAAGATTCAAGTGCAACCTTATGATGTGACTTAAGATATTCCATATACATGCATACACTAACTTGTAAGAGCCTAGATACACAAATGTAATACAATAGTTCATGGAGTGACACACCTTTGTTCCATGCCATATGGTCTTCATTATAATCATGAATTTCTATCTTAGCTTTTGATAGGCTTGACATTTCAAAGAGAAACTTATCCTCTTTAAACGATCAAGAAAAACTCATTCTCTTCAAAGAACTACACAAATTCACTAAAATAAAATGTTAGTCTTTAAGGACACAAGATATAGAATGAGCTCCCCCTAAATGTATGCATCAAGTACTCAAATTACTTGTAACATGCACTTGATTCAATTAAGATTCTTAGAGGAGTTCATCATATATCTTGGTCAAGGCATAATATATTTGAAACAATTGAATTTATGCTAGAGAACACATATCGTTCCCCAATAGAACTAATCCATGGGGTGACATGTGGTAAATATTTGATCATTTCCTTGGAACCACTCATCCTCATTTGATGTTCTCCAAGGTGTGAGACTACACAACATGAACTTGAAAGAAATCATTAGTCTCACAAGATATAGGCTAAACTCTCCATCAATTTGTGCATGCAAGAGTACACAAAGTACACTTATACACATCAACAATACGAGGTTAAAGGAGATGTTTGCACTATATCTTGGTTTAACATAACATGCTTTACATAGATGATGAAAATTATACCAATTGAAGATTTAAGAACTGAAAGTATATCAATTGAAATCTTGAAGGGTAAAGCATGCTAATATGAACCTCAAACCTCATAATGAAGTATATCTTATAAATATGTCACTACATCTTCATTATTTGGTTGACAAAAACTGTAACTCCCTTCTTGAATCACTATGATTTCTTTTCTCGTTATGATTTCATCCAACCAGGCAATCTTGAACTTCATTCATCTTGGCATGGTTCAATCATACATGATATGAGACCCATTGAAACTCAATGATTGAAATAACCAAGACTCTTATATCCGTAGATTTTGAATCCATCTTGAAAGCACTTGGAAGGACCTTGTTCAAACACTTAGAAAAGAGAGCATTAAAAACACATGGGAAGGTTTCACAAATGATGATCCTTATATGTGGATGGCAAATGAATCATCATTATTGAAACCCAAAAGGATAAACTAAATTCCTTTAAATTAGTGCACACATATAGTTGATCTCAAAATTATATGCACTATTGGACATTTTATATTGCAAGGAAATTAACCTATACTATGGTACATCCCACTAAGGATAGAATACTAAAACAACTGAGGAAGAGGAAGTTTTCATACCTTGGCCTCTTATCAACTTCATCCTACTTTAGTTGAATAATATCCTTAAAGCTTGTGATTTATCCAATTTAAAACAAGTACCATCTCTTAACATAGATTTTCTATGGATAAACTCAACACAAGAGATGGCATTAGTAGCACAAGCACTAGTTTCTTATTTTGCAACCCTTTATATGTGGAAGGCAAGTGTGTTGCTAAAATAAAGAAACATCATAATATGGACTAAATTTCCTTGAACCCTCATGCACAATATATTTTGAATGACATGGATAATATGCATGGTTGTTCAATGAAGTCTAAAGGGTTGACTTAATCCATATTATGGTGAATGTTTAATAAGGAAGAATCAAATCCAAATTAACTTGATAGAGAATACGTCACATAATTTTGGATTGTTCACCATATGATAATATTCATTCATCTTCCAATTAGACCTTTATTTCATAATCAACAACTGATGTATATCCTCAAGTGCTTCTTTTTCCTTAGTGGCTACACAAGTCACAAAAGAGATAAGATTTGAAAATAATATGCACTTGAGATTCAGTTGTTACCACCCTTGCTACTATCTCTGTCGGCGTTCCGAGACCGGGGGGTCCTCGAGCCGACGAGTGAGAGTGCCGCGTGCCCCAGCCCAGATGGGTCGAGCGCGTGGAGCGAGCGCAAAGGGGGGAACGGAGTGAGAGAGAGGTCGGTGGCCGGAGCCGGATCGCGAGGGAGTCGGAGAAATTCCCACGGCCTTCGTGTTCGTCCCGCGCCCAGGTCGGGTGCGCTTGCAGTAGGGGGTTACAAGCGTCCGCACGAGGTGAAGGGAGAGGGCGGCCCCGAGAGAGCGCCTGCCCCTGCCTTTCGTCCCCGCGAGGCCAACCTTCTCTAAGAAGGCCCTGGCCCTTCCTTTTATAGTCGTAAGGAGAGGGTCCAGGTGTACAAGATGGGGGTGTAGCAAGGTGCTACGTGTCTAGCGAGGGAGAGCTAGCGCCCTATGTACATGCCCAGGTGGCAGCCAGAGAGATCGTGGCACCCTGTTGGAGTGGCGTCGTGGCTGTTGGAGGAGTAACGGAGCCGGACGGGGGGACAGCTGTCGAGGTGGCTGGGTCCTTGCTGACGTTCTCCTGCTTTCGTAAGGGAGCTGGGGGCCGCCGTCGTCATGATCTAGCGGGGCGCCATCATGGCCTATCTGGCATAGCTGGCCAGATGGGATGCCGGTCTTGTTCTCTGCGACCCAAGTCGGCTTTGGGCAGGGTGATGATGACGCTTCCTGTTGACGTGGCGGTCTCGTATCTTAGGTCGGGTGTCGTGGAGGCTCCTCCGAGGCTGTGGCCGAGTCCGTCCTGCAAGACAGAGACAGAGTCCGAGCCCTGGTCGGGCGAGGCGGAGATTATTCGGCAGAGGCCGAGGCGGAGTCCGAGCCCTGGGTCGGGCGAGGCGGAGGTCGCCGTCTTCCGAGGCCTTAGCCTGAGTCCGAGCCCTGGGTCGGGCGGAGCGGAGGTCGCCGTCTTCCGAGGCCTTAGCCTGAGTCCGAGCCCTGGGTCGGGCGGAGCGGAGTTCGCCGTCTTCCGAGGCCTTAGCCTGAGTCCGAGCCCTGGGTCGGGCGGAGCGGAGTTCGCCGTCTTCCGAGGCCTTAGCCTGAGTCCGAGCCCTGGGTCGGGCGGAGCGGAGTTCGCCGTCTTCCGAGGCCTTAGCCTGAGTCCGAGCCCTGGGTCGGGCGGAGCGGAGTTCGCCGTCTTCCGAGGCCTTAGCCTGAGTCCGAGCCCTGGGTCGGGCGGAGTTTCCTATGGCACCACTGGCGAAGTCTGGCCGCCCGTCGGTCTTACCTTTTGCGTTAAACGCCCTGGTGACTCGGTCGGTTGGTGCGGTGATTTAGTCAGGGTTTCTCCTTATCGGAGGCGGGGCCTAGGGCGAGCCGGGGATGCGCCTGCCGTGAAAGAGGAGACCTCAGGCGAGACGGAGTCATCTTAGGGTCGGCTGCCCTCGCCCGAGGCTTGGCTCGGGCGTGGCGTGGTCAAGTCACTCGTGTGGACTGATCCCTGACTTAATCAAACCCATCAGGCCTTTGCAGCTTTATGCTGATGGGGGTTACCAGCTGAGAATTAGGCGTCTTGGGGGTACCCCTAATTATGGTCCCCGACAGTAGCCCCCGAGCCTCGAAGAGAGTGTTAATACTCGCTTGGAGGCTTGCATCGCACTTTTTTGCAAGGGGACCAGCCTTTCTCGGAGGTACCTTGTTCCGGTGGGTGCGCGCGAGCGCACCCGCCGGGTGTAGCCCCCGAGGCCTCGGAGGAGTGGTTTCACTCCTTCGAGGTCTTAATGCCTTGCGCAATGCTTCGGCGTGACTAGCGGTTCCCTCATGCGAGCAGGGCGTAACCCAGGTGCACTGTCGGGGCCCAAGTTCTCGGGCTGGTATGTTGACGCTGTCAACGGTTCGGCCGGAGCCGGGTTTGCGAGAGCAGCCCCCGAGCCTTCGCACGGAGCGAGAGGACGATCAGGGACAGACTCGACTTTTTATATACGCCCCTACGTCGCCTTTCCGCAAGGAGGAGGGGGGGAGTGCGCCATGTTACCCTCGATGGGCACCGAACATGGTGTCTCCGGTGAGCTGCGATCGGGTAATCCGAGTGGACGTCCGTGCCCCGTTCGTTAGGGGTCGGCTAGGGGCCCGGAGGCACGCCCAAAAGTACCTGCGGGTGATCTGCCGGACCCGGTCCCCTAGCGACGGGGTCCGAGGGCTCGTTGCCTCCCTCCGATGGGATTCCGTTACAGAGTCGTTCCCGCTGGTCTCGGAAATGTCCTAGGGTACCTCGGGAGCGCAGCCCGAGCCTTGGTTATGTATCGAACGTACCCCTGGTCATCCCTCGCTCGGCGTCTGAGGCGGCTGTGAACCCTTCGACAGGCCAGCCTTCGAACCCCTGATCAGTAGGGGGCACGGAGCCCTAGTAGCCTGAGGCGGTCATGGAACCTTTCGGGGGCCGACCTTCGAACCCCTGACCAGTAGTGGGTGTCGGGCCCACGCGATCTGAGGCGGCTGTTGAACCCTTCGGGGGGCCAGCCTTCGAACCCCTGATCAGTAGGGAGGCTCGGGGCCTAGTTCCTTCACGGGGAAGGATCCCTTTGGGGTTATCCCCCTTCTCGGTCCCTGTTGCAAGAGATAGAGAAAGAAGGAAAAGGGAAAAAGGGATTCGAAATTGAACTTCGTGGCGTACCTTTCTCGGCGTGGCCGTTTTTTGGCGGAGGCGAAGCGCCGCCAGCTGCCCCTGCCAGAAACGTCACCTATTTCGCCGTGGGGTTAATGCGCTGGGGTGAGTGGTTGGCGAGGTCGCCGTTGTGCGCGCGCGGGCCGTTCGAGGTACGGGTCACGGACGCGTCGTCTTCACGCCGTGAGAAGGGTTCTCTTGCTGCCCCCGGATGGGACGTGAGCCTGGCCGATGGCGTAACCGCTGCCCTCACACGCCTGCCACCGTCATTACTGCCGGCCCATTTTTGACCGTGTTTGACCGCTGCGCCAGGCTGGCGCCGCTGGATCGCAGGCTGGGCGGCCTCGAGTCGCGGTATCGGTTCCGCAATCGAGGAGGTGCGGTGGTGGAGCGAGAGGCGCAGCGGTTCGCATGCAGCGCCTGGCGCGCCAGTTGAACGACGCGTGGTCTTGAGCCGTCGTGCTGGCCTGTCAGGAGTCGGGGAGGCGCGTCCACTTGGCGTGGTTGCATGCCGCTTGCATGGCCGCTCGCCCCCTTTGCCCGTTGGTCTGGGCAAAAGTGGAGGGTTACTTGTAACCGCTGGGCGGTTGCGCGCGTCGTGCGCGGCGATTTGGCTCCCTCTGCTTGGAGCCGGTCTTCATGACAGGCGGGCCCCAGCCCCCGCGCCGCGGGGAAGGGCCTTGGAGGCGTGTTGGAGAAGACTCAGCCCATGACGGTTGAGGGCGCTAGCAGGGGGAGTTGCCTTTAAAAGGAGGGCGACCCCCTTCGTGAGGCGACCATGTCTCCTTTCTCCCTTATGCATTATGTCTCTCCATCTTCCAGGCCCCCGGTTGGGGGAGAACCGCCGTCTTTTCGCTCCATCGTTGGAGGAACGCAACCCCGTGGGAGTTGGTACCTTTCAGCCATCGTTCGGCTTCAAGGATTTTCATCATGCAGCCCGGCTGCACCCCTCCACCGGCGATCGCCCGAGAAGGCGACCTCCGGCTTGATGGTGGGGGAAAGCGAGCCGGGCTGCGGTATCCGCCCCTTCCTCAGCCTCAAGGATTTTCATCACCAGGGCTGAGGAGGGGCGTGTACCGAGTTGGGGTCGGTCTCTGCGCGGGCGGTGGCTCGCTCCTTCCCTCAGTGATCGGGGGGAAGGGCGGGAGTCGCCTGTGGCGCTAACAGCTGCACCGTGCCCGGCTCCCTGAGCCGAGCAGTTTCGGAATCGCTCCCGGTGCCGCCTCCCGCCACGGCAGCTGGAAGAGGTTCTTCCGCCGGCGCGACAGCCCAGGTTGGCCATGGGCCGACCTCCAACTCTACGGCCTTCTGCCCGTCCTTGCCTCTCGAGTTTGGGCGAGGGTGGGGGCCTCCTAGCAGCAGTATCCGCCCTGAGGCCATCACTGCTGCTGTTCGGCTCCCCGGGGCAGAAGTCTTCATCGTCGTTGCCGCTGTCGGGGCGGTCGGCGACGTGCCGTTCGTCGGTCTCCTGTTGCTCCGCAGGTCCACCCCCGTCGAGTGGGGTTGTTCGTACCTGCGGAGACGGAACCGGAGTTCCGTTTGTAATGGCACTTCGAGTGCCGGGTTTTTTGTTCATTTCGGCTTTCGGGGCCTGAACATGTATGTAACTCCGGCATAGAGCCGTGTTTTTTTTTTTCTCATTTCTGAGCAATAAGACTTGCCTATCGATTGTCTGAATCGCTTCACCAAGCATGAGTCGCCCCGTGTCCAGGGGACGAGTGAGGTATCCGTATCCCGGAGGCGTAGGAATCCCTCGGCTCGGTCGGACCTGTTGTCCGAGGCTCCTCTAGCTTAGTTAAAAAGACCCCTCGGTCGCTCTTCGACGAGCCGAGGCCAGGGGTAGCGATATCAGCACAAGCAGAGGCGTTGTTGGCTCGGAAATGGAACCTGGTTGGCCGGAGCCCAGCTGGGTCGTCTGCTGGCAGGCTCGGCGCCGGAGTTGATTGGCCGAGGCCTTGGACCGAGCGGGCGCCCTCGGAAGGGGTCGGCCGAGGTCTCGGAGGTGGCCGGCCGAGCCGTCCGCTTGGGCCGGATTCTCGGGGAAGCCTCTGGCGGAGATTGCTCGAGCGCGGTGTCGACGTCGTCCTTCGGAGCGGAGGCCTTCGGGCCGCGTGGCCACCCGAGGCCAGGTCGGGTCTTGCCGAAGGTGCTGCTGATGCCGAGGGTGTCGCCACCCTCTTCCAGTACCAAGGTCCGCGCCTGCAGGGTCAAGTCGTCCTGTAGCGTGGGCCTTGTGCGGCCATTGAGGCCGGAACACACACCCTTGTCGCGTTATAAAGCTGTGTCTCTTTTCCTCTTGCTTCGAGTATCTGGACTTTTTGTCGGTAGCAGGGATGTTAGTGCGAGCAAGAGTTGCTTCTCGCGGGAGGTGATGAGTGAGGTATCCGTATCCCGGAGGCGTGGGAGTCCCTCGGCTCGGTCGGCCTCGCCGCTTACGCGTACTTTTACCCATCCATGAGGCCCTGTCACCGACTCGGTCGAGAAGGCTCGAAGAACCTGCTTCAACAGAAGAGCCTTCGTACGTAAAGACTCATTCGATCCGTGGAGTCACCTTATCCGAACGCGAGTTACTTATCACAGAAGGTGACGAGTGAGGTATCCGTATCCCGGAGGCGTAGGAGTCCCTCGGCTCGGTCGGCCTTGGCTGCTTACGTGTACCCCGTCATTTCTAGGACCCACTTTTCGAAGTAGTCAAAAAGCACGAAAGATGTTCTGGTAAAAGAGGTTTTTTGTTCGAGGAAAATTTTGACGCAGAGGGGGTTTTCCCCCTTTTAGCCCCCGAGGGAGGGTCGGGCTTTGCCGAGGCGAGGCCGACCCTTCCTTGTTGACTAAACTTTGCGTGGGTGCGGGGTATATGAACAACTTGGAAACATCTTAAGGGTAGAAGCGACGTAGCTGTTGGATGTTCCAAGCGTTGCCGTAGACCTCGCCTTGACTGTTGGCCAGCTTGTAAGTTCCGGGCTTCAGAACTTTGG
Source organism: Zea luxurians (assembly GCA_029449295.1). NCBI lineage: Eukaryota > Viridiplantae > Streptophyta > Magnoliopsida > Poales > Poaceae > Zea > Zea luxurians. The sequence continues at coordinate 176,468,245 of JAOPSE010000004.1, read as the reverse complement.
CGATGATGAACGGCCCCTCCCAGGGGGGCGTTAGCTTATGCCTCCCTCGGGCGTCCTGCCGCAGCCGAAGCACCAGATCGCCCACCTGGAGATCTCGGGGTCGGACCCCTCGGGCGTGGTAGCGTCGCAGGGACTGCTGATACCGCGCTGAGTGTAGTAGGGCCCTGTCCCGAGCCTCGTCCAGCTGGTCCAGCGAGTCTTCTCGGCTGGCTTGGTTGCTTTCTTCGTCGTAAGCCCTCGTCCACGGGGAACCGTATTCCAGGTCCGTGGGCAGGATTGCCTCGGCCCCGTAGACCAGGAAGAACGGCGTGAAACCCGTGGCTCGGCTTGGAGTCGTCCTCAGGCTCCAGACCACCGAGGGGAGTTCCTTCATCCATCGCTTGCCGAACTTGTTGAGACTGTTATAAATCCGAGGCTTAAGCCCTCGTAGAATCATGCCATTGGCACGTTCCACTTGCCCATTTGACATGGGGTGAGCTACGGCGGCCCAGTCCACCCGGATGTTGTGATCGTCGCAAAAATCCAAGAATTTTTTGCCGGTGAACTGGGTGCCATTGTCGGTGATGATGGAGTTCGGGACCCCGAAGCGATGGATGATGTTGGTGAAGAATGCCACCGCCTGCTCGGACCTGATGCTGCTTAGGGGTCGGACCTCGATCCACTTGGAGAATTTGTCGATGGCGACCAACAGGTGCGTGTAGCCCCCGGGTGCCTTCTGCAGTGGGCCGACGAGGTCCAGACCCCACACAGCGAAGGGCCAGGTGATGGGTATCGTCTGCAGAGCCTGAGCGGGCAGGTGGGTCTGCTTCGCATAGAATTGGCACCCTTCGCAGGCGCGGACAATTCTAGTGGCGTCAGCCACCGCCGTTGGCCAGTAGAAGCCTTGGCGGAAAGCATTCCCGACGAGGGTTCGAGGTGCTGCATGATGACCGCAAGCCCCCGAGTGTATTTCCTGCAGGAGGTCCTGACCCTTGGCGATGGTGATGCATCGCTGGAGGATGCCCGAGGGGCTGCGGTGGTAGAGCTCCTTCTCGTCGCCCAGCAGGACGAACGATTTTGCTCGTCGCGTTACCCGCCGAGCCTCGGTTTGGTCGAGGGGCAGCTCTCCTCGGCGGAGATATTGCAGGTACGGGGTCCTCCAATCTTGATCTGGCACGACCCCGTTCCGCTCCTCCTCGACGTGCAGCGCTTCGCGCTCGGGCCCCGAGGGTTCCTCGGATTGAGCCGAGGACGGCTCGGGCTGAGCCGAGATTACCTCGGACGAGGCCGAGGGTGCCTCGGGTTCGGGCGCGTCGCCTATCTTGACTGAGGGTTGGTGCAGATCCCGGGCGAAGACGTCCGGGGGAACCGTTGTCCGCCCCGAGGCTATCTTCGCCAGCTCGTCCGCAGTCTCGTTATAGCGTCGGGCGATGTGGTTAAGTTCGAGCCCGTAGAACTTGTCCTCCAGGCGTCGAACCTCTTCGCAGTAGGCCTCCATCTTCGGGTCGCGGCAGAGGGAATTCTTCATGACTTGGTCGATGACGAGCTGCGAGTCGCCGCGTGCATCGAGGCGTCGAACCCCTAGCTCGATGGCGATTCGCAACCCGTTGATCAGAGCCTCGTACTCAGCTACATTGTTAGACGCCGGGAAATGGAGGCGAAGCACGTAGCGCAGGTGTTTTCCGAGGGGCGAGACGAAAAGCAGGCCCGCGCCAGCTCCCGTCTTCATCAGCGACCCGTCGAAAAACATGGTCCAGAGTTCTGGTTGGATCGGAGCCGTTGGTAACTGGGTATCGACCCATTCGGCTACGAAATCCGCCAGTGCCTGGGACTTGATGGCCTTCCGAGGGGCGAACGAGATCGCCTCGCCCATGATTTCCACCGCCCACTTTGCGATCCGTCCCGAGGCTTCTCGGCACTGGATGATCTCCCCCAGGGGGAAGGATGACACCACAGTCACCGGATGGGACTCGAAGTAATGTCGCAACTTTCGCCTCGTCAGGACCACAGCGTATAGCAGCTTCTGGACTTGTGGGTAGCGGGTCTTGGTCTCGGACAGCACTTCGCTGACGAAGTAAACTGGCCTCTGAATGGGCAAAGCATGCCCTTCTTCCTGCCTTTCGACCACGATCGCGGCGCTGACCACCTGAGTGGTTGCGGCGACGTAGACCGGGAGGGTCTCTCCATCAGTTGGGGGTACCAAGATGGGCGCCTGTGTGAGGAGTGCCTTCAGGCTCCCGAGGGCTTCTTCGGCCTCGGGAGTCCAAGTGAAGCATTCGGCCTTCCTTAAGAGGCGGTACAGGGGCAGGCCTCTTTCGCCGAGGCGCGAGATGAAGCGGCTCAAGGCCGCGAGGCATCCCATGACCCTCTGTACGCCTTTTAAGTCCTTGATAGGTCCCATGTTTGTGATTGCTGCGATCTTCTCCGGATTGGCTCCGATGCCCCGCTCGGAGACGATGAACCCCAAGAGCATGCCCCGGGGCACCCCGAAGACGCACTTCTCGGGATTGAGCTTGACGCCCTTCGCCTTGAGACACCGGAATGTCAGTCCGAGGTCGGAGAGAAGGTCGGAGGCTTTCCTCGTCTTGACCACGATGTCGTCGACGTAGGCCTCGACCGTGCGACCAATGTGTTCGCCGAACACATGGTTCATGCACCGCTGGTACGTTGCACCCGCGTTCCTCAACCCGAACGGCATTGTGACATAACAGTACATGCCGAAGGGCGTGATGAAAGAAGTCGCGAGCTGGTCGGACTCTTTCATCTTGATTTGATGATACCCTGAGTAGTCATCGAGAAAAGACAGGGTTTCGCACCCTGCTGTGGAGTCCACAATTTGGTCGATGCGAGGTAGAGGGTAGGGGACCTTTGGACATGCTTTGTTGAGGCCAGTGTAGTCTACACACATCCGCCACTTCCCCCCTTTTTTCCTCACAAGTACAGGGTTGGCAAGCCATTCGGGATGGAATACCTCTTTAATGAACCCTGCTGCCATCAGCTTGTGGACCTCCTCGCCTATCACTCTGCGCCTTTCCTCGTCGAATCGGCGCAGAGGCTGTCTGACCGGTCGGGCCCCGGCCCGAATATCCAACGAGTGCTCGGCGACTTCCCTCGGTATGCCGGGCATGTCCGAGGGACTCCACGCGAAAACGTCGGCGTTTGCGCGGAGAAAGTCGACGAGCACTGCCTCCTATTTGGGGTCGAGCCCCGAACCGATTCGGATCTGCTTGGAGGCGTCGCCACTGGGGTCGAGAGGGACGGCCTTAACCGTCTCTGCTGGCTCGAAGTTGCCGGCATGCCGCTTCACATCCGGCACCTCTCGGGAGAGGCTTTCTAGGTCGGCAATGAGGGCCTCGGACTCGGCGAGGGCCTCGGCGTACTCCACGCACTCCACATCGCACTCGAATGCGTGTTTGTACGTGGGGCCGACGGTGATGACCCCGTTGGGGCCCGGCATCTTGAGCTTCAGGTAGGTGTAATTGGGGATGGCCATGAACTTCGCGTAGCATGGCCTTCCCAACACCGCGTGGTAGGTCCCTCGGAACCCGACCACCTCGAACGTCAAAGTCTCCCTTCGGAAGTTGGAGGGTGTTCCGAAGCAGACAGGGAGGTCGAGCTGTCCGAGGGGCTGGACACGCTTCCCGGGAATGATCCCGTGGAAGGGCGCAGCGCCTGCTCGGACAGACGACAAGTCGACGCGCAGGAGCTTGAGAGTCTCGGCGTAGATGATGTTGAGGCAGCTGCCCCCATCCATCAGGACCTTGGTGAGCCTGACGTCGCCAATGACAGGATCGACGACGAGCGGGTACTTCCCCGGGCTCGGCACGTGGTCGGGGTGGTCGTCCTGGTCGAAGGTGATGGGCTTGTCGGACCAGTCTAGGTAGACTGGCGCCGCCACCTTCACCGAGCAGACCTCCTGACGCTCTTGCTTACGATGCCGAGCCGAGGCATTTGCCACATGCCCTCCGTAGATCATGAAGCAGTCGCGGACCTCGGGGAACTCTCCTGCTTGGTGATCCTCCCTTTTGTCGTCGTCGTGAGCCTTGCCACCCTCGGCGGGTGGCCCGGCCCGATGGAAGTGACGCCGAAGCATGACGCACTCTTCGAGGGTGTGTTTGACGGGCCCCTGATGGTAGGGGCACGTCTCCTTGAGTGCCTTGTCGAAGAGGTTCGCACCTCCGGGGGGTTTCCGAGGGTTCTTGCGCTCGGCGGCGGCGACAAGGTCAGCATCGGGAACGTCGCGTTTCGCTTGCGACTTCCTCCTGCCTTTCTTCTTGGCGCCGCGCGGAGCAGACGCCTCGGGAGCATCTTCCGACGGGCGGCCCTGGGGCTGCTTGTCCTTTCGGAAGATGGCCTCTACCGCCTCCTGGCCGGAGGCGAACTTGGTAGCGATGTCCATCAGCTCGCTCGCCCTGGTGGGGGTTTTGCGACCCAACTTGCTCACCAGGTCGCGGCAGGTGGTGCCAGCGAGGAACGCGCCGATGACATCGGAGTCGGTGATGTTGGGCAGCTCGGTGCGCTGCTTCGAGAACCGCCGGATGTAGTCCCGAAGGGACTCTCCTGGCAATTGCCGACAGCTTCGGAGGTCCCAGGAATTCCCGGGGCGCACGTACGTGCCCTGGAAGTTCCCGGCGAAGGCCTGGACCAGATCCTCCCAGTTAGAAATCTGCCCCGGGGGCAGGTGCTCCAACCAGGCACGAGCGGTGTCGGAGAGAAATAGGGGGAGGTTTCGGATGATGAGGTTGTCATCGTCCGTCCCACCCAGCTGGCAGGCCAGGCGGTAGTCTGCAAGCCACAATTCCGGTCTCGTCTCCCCCGAGTACTTCGTGATAGTAGTCGGGGGTCGGAATCGGGGCGGAAACGGCGCCCGCCGAATGGCTCGGCTAAAGACCTGCGGACCGGGTGGTTCGGGCGAGGGACTTCGATCCTCCCCACTGTCATAACGTCCCCCACGCCTGGGGTGGTAGCCTCGGCGCACCCTTTCGTCGAGGCGTGCCCGACGGTCACGATGAGGGTGCTCGTCGCCGAGGTGGCCCGGGGCCGCAGGCGCGGTGTTGCGCGTGCGCCCGGTGAAGACCGAGGCTTCCCGCGTGAGTCGGGAAGTCGCGGCACGAGGATCCGGGGTGTATCCCCGCCTTCGAGAGGCAGAGCTCTCTGCCCGCCGGGCCGCAGCGCCTTCCAGGAGATGCCTGAGTTCTCCCTGGATCCGCCGTCCCTCGGTGGTTGATGACTCCGGCATCGCGCGGAGGAGCATTGCTGCAGCGACCAGGTCCTGGCCAGTCCCGCCGGATGCGGGTGGCGGTTTGTCCCTGGCATCGTTGGCGATGCGGTGCTGGAGACCTTGGGGCAAGTGACGTATTCCTCCGGCCGGGGGTTGGCTCGCCCATACCTGCCCGATGTTCTGACGGATTGCCTCGAGCGCTCCTGCTCCTTCATCGAACCCGGCCTGCGCCCCGCGGACTTGCTCGAGCTGTGGGTCGTGACCTCCCGCCGAAGCGGGGACCACAGCTAGCTCCCGCGGGATGTCAGCGCGAGGCGCTGGCCTAGGGGGATCACCATCCTCCGGCATGCCGAGACAGCCGCCTCCGGAGGGATCCCCTAGCTCGATGTGGAAACATTCGCGACTCAGGCCGCAGTCCTTGTCGCCAAGGCTGCGGCTGCCGTCGGAACAGTCGGAGAGGCAGTAGTCACATGCGGTCATGAAGTCCCGCATGGCACTAGGGTTGCCAGATCCGGAGAAATCCTAGCAGATGCTGGGGTCGTCGTCTTCCTCGGACCCAGAGGGTCCGTAGGTCGAGACACCCGTCAATCGGTCCCAAGGCGACCGCACAGGAAACCCCAGAGAGGTTGCACTCGCCTCAATGTGAGCGCCCGCCAAAGCGAGATCGCCAGGCGGGCTGAGGCCGAGTCGAAATAACGAAAGATGGGTAGCAGTCGATACCTTTTTGTCGACGAGGAGCGATGAAGTCGCGTCGGGGGCTGACCGCGTCGTCGTCTTGGGTCCGAGGGCGACGTCCTGCAGGCCTTCCGTGAGCGTGCTGGCGTCGTCCACTTGCTCGGAGTCGACGTGTTGCGGGGGGATGGCGCTCGCGTCTGCCTTGAACGCGAGGGCGACGCTTGGCGTGTCCTCCGTCGAGGCGCCGGGGATGTCGATTTGCCCGACAGCCGTCGGAGCGCGGCCTCCCGCCCGGCCCTGGTTGCCCCGCCTCCTCCTCCTCCGATGGCGAGGGAGAGGATGGGGCGAGCTCGAACGTTGTCCTTCCCCTACGCGGGAAAGACGTCGTCGATTCCGCCGCCGGCGGGCGGGCTGTCCGCCACCAATGTCGCTATCGCGCGGCGGTGGAAGGAGTATCATGTCGTAGCCGCTGTCGAGAGACATGAACTCGAGGTTCCCGAAACGGAGCACCGTCCCGGGTTGAAGAGGTTGTTGAAGACTGCCCATCTGGAGCTTGACGGGAAATCGAACGTCAACACGCAGCGCAGCCCCTACCTGGCGCGCCAACTGTCGGCGTTCCGAGACCGGGGGGTCCTCGAGCCGACGAGTGAGAGTGCCGCGTGCCCCAGCCCAGATGGGTCGAGCGCGTGGAGCGAGCGCAAAGGGGGGAACGGAGTGAGAGAGAGGTCGGTGGCCGGAGCCGGATCGCGAGGGAGTCGGAGAAATTCCCACGGCCTTCGTGTTCGTCCCGCGCCCAGGTCGGGTGCGCTTGCAGTAGGGGGTTACAAGCGTCCGCACGAGGTGAAGGGAGAGGGCGGCCCCGAGAGAGCGCCTGCCCCTGCCTTTCGTCCCCGCGAGGCCAACCTTCTCTAAGAAGGCCCTGGCCCTTCCTTTTATAGTCGTAAGGAGAGGGTCCAGGTGTACAAGATGGGGGTGTAGCAAGGTGCTACGTGTCTAGCGAGGGAGAGCTAGCGCCCTATGTACATGCCCAGGTGGCAGCCAGAGAGATCGTGGCACCCTGTTGGAGTGGCGTCGTGGCTGTTGGAGGAGTAACGGAGCCGGACGGGGGGACAGCTGTCGAGGTGGCTGGGTCCTTGCTGACGTTCTCCTGCTTTCGTAAGGGAGCTGGGGGCCACCGTCGTCATGATCTAGCGGGGCGCCATCATGGCCTATCTGGCATAGCTGGCCAGATGGGATGCCGGTCTTGTTCTCTGCGACCCAAGTCGGCTTTGGGCAGGGTGATGATGACGCTTCCTGTTGACGTGGCGGTCTCGTATCTTAGGTCGGGTGTCGTGGAGGCTCCTCCGAGGCTGTGGCCGAGTCCGTCCTGCAAGACAGAGACAGAGTCCGAGCCCTGGTCGGGCGAGGCGGAGATTATTCGGCAGAGGCCGAGGCAGAGTCCGAGCCCTGGGTCGGGCGAGGCGGAGGTCGCCGTCTTCCGAGGCCTTAGCCTGAGTCCGAGCCCTGGGTCGGGCGGAGCGGAGGTCGCCGTCTTCCGAGGCCTTAGCCTGAGTCCGAGCCCTGGGTCGGGCGGAGCGGAGTTCGCCGTCTTCCGAGGCCTTAGCCTGAGTCCGAGCCCTGGGTCGGGCGGAGCGGAGTTCGCCGTCTTCCGAGGCCTTAGCCTGAGTCCGAGCCCTGGGTCGGGCGGAGCGGAGTTCGCCGTCTTCCGAGGCCTTAGCCTGAGTCCGAGCCCTGGGTCGGGCGGAGCGGAGTTCGCCGTCTTCCGAGGCCTTAGCCTGAGTCCGAGCCCTGGGTCGGGCGGAGTTTCCTATGGCACCACTGGCGAAGTCTGGCCGCCCGTCGGTCTTACCTTTTGCGTTAAACGCCCTGGTGACTCGGTCGGTTGGTGCGGTGATTTAGTCAGGGTTTCTCCTTATCGGAGGCGGGGCCTAGGGCGAGCCGGGGATGCGCCTGCCGTGAAAGAGGAGACCTCAGGCGAGACGGAGTCATCTTAGGGTCGGCTGCCCTCGCCCGAGGCTTGGCTCGGGCGTGGCGTGGTCAAGTCACTCGTGTGGACTGATCCCTGACTTAATCAAACCCATCAGGCCTTTGCAGCTTTATGCTGATGGGGGTTACCAGCTGAGAATTAGGCGTCTTGGGGGTACCCCTAATTATGGTCCCCGACAATCTCCAAATATGATTTATACATTCAATATCGAGCACCCAACTTAATCCATTGAAGGTGTGATCCTGCAAAACAAGTTTAAGCTTCATATCTTGGTACCCAATTTGAATTGGGTCCTTTGAGATTAGTAGGAAGAGCCTTGAGTACCCACACAATCCTTATTGTGACCTTTCTCTTTGTGCAGGCACCCAAATATACTTGACAACCATCTTACATGGTTTCAAGTCAATATTTAATCACACAGATAAAAACTAGAGTTAAGAATAGGAGCCTTTTCTCCCCTTTTTTATTAATACATCATTGTGTTGCCTTCTTGATGATGAACCTACCTTGACTTTGGGTGCACCTAGCTTATCAAGGTTAGTCGCACAAGCATTCATATCATAAATACAAGTTATGCATGGAATTTACAACTTAGTGATCCAATTCAATGTGAAGCATATGGATACCGATTGAAGTAGATTTCTAAGATATCAAAATATGGGTTTCCAAAATTTAGAGAGTATGGATCACTAATTGTACATTTTACAGTTTAAAAATCATATCCATGTTAGTGCATATGTATGTGATGAATATAAAAAAAAGGATTCTTATGCACTTTTAGATTTAACGATAAGGGAATTTTAAACTGCATCAAGAGTAGCTATTTAGAAAACAAAGATTACAATCCATATGAATGAGATACAAATTTATCATTTTGGATTGAGTTAGTATAGCTTACTAAAGAGAAACATATTCTCTAAGACACAAGATATATAATGTGCTCCTACTAGATATGTGCATCAAGTATTTAAATGACTTGCCAAATGCACTTTCAATTCAATTAAGAGTCGCATGAGGAGTACATTACATATATTGGTCAAGGCATGACAAATTTGCAATGAATTAACTTATGCCTAAGAATACTCACCACCATATAGAATGTACCATTTGTTATACCAATTTGAAAGATCTTACTATCTGTGGTGGTGTCATCGTAGTATTCTTCTTTTCATCATTTGTGGAGACTTCCTTCTTTAGCTTGTTATCTCTTTTCCTTTTAATACTAGTTGAAGAAGAACTTTGAAAAGAGATATTAGTAGTACAAGGAAGTATTTAATGAATGATGATATTTATATATGAATGGCAGACAAATCATCACTTATGAGGCATAAAGGCATAAATTAAATTCCTTTTAAGTTAATGCACATGGAGGAGTGAATTAACAATATGCACCAATTTACAAATTTAAGCCAAAAGGAATTTAACCTTCATATTGACATTTCTTTCCATAAAATAGATTATTACCAATTGAAAGAATGCCACTTAAAAGGAACTATTATTGGTCACATACCAAATGAAACAATTAGTTCCATACCTTTGCCTTGAGCATTCCTAATCTTTCTTTTAGGTGAAGATTAACCTTTAAAGCTTGTGATTTTACCAAATGAAAGAGCACAATCTCTACTTATGAATCTCATGAAATAGCTTAAAAGAGATTGCATTAGAAACACAAGCAATAGTTTCCTATTTAGCAACCTCTATTATATGAATGACAAGAAGGTTACTAAATTAAGGAAACCTCATGATATGAACTAAATTACCCTTACAGGCATCATGCATAACATCAATTGAAACAAGATAAAAGTAGCATGATTGTTTAATTGAGTTTACATGACGAGTTTAATTCATAGCATGGTGAGTGATTAATGTAGAAGACTCAAAACCAATTTAAACAAGAATGAATACATCACATAGTATTGGTTCGATCTTCTTTGAATGTTGAATGGCACACTCCATTTGGGAAACACATTCTCATGTTGTGAGACTACATAAACACTTGGATAGAAACATTAGTCTCACAACTCTAGTCATATAGAGAATTCCCTTTTGGTAAGTGCTTTAAGAATTTGAATTTCTTACTTAGCACTCTATTCATTTAAGAACATGGGATAATACTCTTTATGTCTAGGTCATGGCAATAATACGATAATAAATTGGAAATATGCCACAAGATACATACAATCAATTTAAATCATGTAGATTGTCACAATATAAAAATATGAACTTGCAATCTACCATATAATTAGATCCTTTCCAAAGCAAGGTAAAATCTTTTAAGTTCATTCTCAAGTGCTTCATTTTTCCTATGTGGCTACAAAAGACACAAAGGAATATACCAATTAAAAGCAATATGCACTTAAGAATTAATTGTTACCATCCTTTGGATATCACTTGGTTGTAGGCCTTTTGCTTGATTCTCACAAAGGGTTAATCCTTATTCCCTACAACACAAGTTCTTGCTAGAGATGAATATAAAGTTAGTGATATAACAACTCAATTCATCTTTGGGCCAATCTTAAAAGAATAGTCAATGTAAGATTGATAGCTTGAGATAAGGATTGAGTTAAACTGCTCAAGCACCCCAAAGCTTCATATCATCTCTAGGTACCTGCAAAACTTATTAAGTACATTTTGGTACCCATCTTTGGATGGGTCCGCCAAGGTTAGCTAACAAGTACTTAGGCACCCAAATGGCCTTTGTGCTAGTTTTAGGTGAACTAATTACCTTTCTAGCACAAATGTCATTTTTGGGTCTCCTAAGCGAATATGAATGAATTGACATGGTAGGCTTAGGATACTTACTCATGGGACAATCCTTGCATAGGTGTCCCTTTCTTCGGCAAGTGTAGCAAATCTGATTTTTAATTTTGCAAGACTCCTTCTTGCCTTGCTTCTTGTTTGCTACATGGTTAGTGAGCCTCTTTCTTTCCAAAGATAAACCACTATCTTTTATGTAAGGACATGACTTAATCTCATGCCCCTTCTCATGACATTGATAACACTTTCTAGTGCATCTTCTCTTATTTGGAAGAGTGGCTTGTTTGTTACCTTGTGTGGAGCATGTGGAGGCATGGTTGAGGCACTTGTCATGAGCTTTGGCTTTCTTCTCTTGATGTTTGCTCATGTCTTTCTTAGGGAACTTAGCATTATTTTGAAGCGGGTTTGTGCATGCTACGGTTGTCCCCTTCTCAAGCTTCTTCACCATGTTATCACGGTTATCATAAGAAGGTTGAGCATGACACTTTCCCTTCAAAAGAGTTAAGCTCCTTCTTAGCCTTCCAACTTCTTCCTTGAGCACTTTATTTTCTTGTGTGATAGAAATATCACTAATTCCTGAAATTTCTAGCTCAATGGAAGATTGGCTTTCTTGAGAGCAACATTTGTTAGCACATGATAATATAGTTTCTACTTGAGTACTTGTGCATGTGTGAGGTTGGTATGATTTCAAATTAGTTAACACAACCTCATGAGCCATTTCTAACATGATATGTGAATCCATCAATTTATTATGAGAGCACACAAGCATATCATGTTTTTCTTGCATAGCTAGATTTTCAATATTTAGCTTTTCTATTGTGTTCTTGAGCATAGCATTTTTACTTTCTAATTGAGCAATATATGATGAATGATTAACAACTTTAATTTGCTCAATTGAAATGTCTTCATACCTTTGGACCAAATCATCATGAGAGCACTTTAGCTTCTCATGCTCTTTGGTCAACTTCTCCAAGTCTTCGATTTTTCTGATGAGGAAGTCTTCTTGCTTATGAAGCATTTCTTTTTGTTCTTCCGCTCTTTTCATGAGTTTGAGCAAGCTCATCCGATGTTTCTTGCTTAGCTGAGCGAAGAATTGTTGAAGATCATCCTCATCTTCACTATCACTTTCTTGCTCCTCCTCATCCTCACTTTCGCTTTCACTGTCACTCCCATTAGCTATAAAGCACATATGAAGAGTGGATTTGAAAGACGAACCTTGTGAAGAGGTGGATTCGTCGTTTGGTCTCCATCGATCATTTTCTTCTTCTTCAATAATGTTCTTCGCCTCATCTTCCTTCATTTTGAGGAACATCCTTTCGGCGATTCTCATGGCAAGGTCTTTTGCCCTAGGATCAACATCTGCACCAAAAGATGAAGTCGAGGCAACCTCAACTTTTTCAAGCTTAGAAGCACTTTCGTTTCTTAGTCCCCCCGACATGATCTTTCCTCACGCGGTTAAGCGTTAGAACGAGGATTAGGCTCCGATACCAATTAAAAGTTGCCTAGAGGGGGGGGGGTGAATAGGCAAGTTAAAACTTTTTCAACAAAAACTAGAAGCAAACTGGGTAAAACTGAATTGATCTCGAAATTCACCCAGTTAACTTTGGAAATGAGATGTTCTAAATGATCCACAGGGTTCAAAGTAGTAGATCTGAGAATGGCACTTCTCAAAATCCACACACCAAAAGGATATAAACAAATCTTCCACGCAATGGTGAGAGAACGAAGAACACAAACAAACACAATGAGCAAGAACACAAGAGACACAAGATTTATCCCGAGGTTCGGTCACACCACCAAGGTGCCCTACTTCCTCGTTGAGGCGCCCACAAAGAGCCGGGTCTCTTTCAACCCTAATCCTCCCTTTGCCGACCACAAAGGTCAAGCTCACACACTAATCTTTGCTCAAACGAGCGGGTAATACAAACTTTCTTGTGGTCTTCCACAAGATTTGGAGACTCACAAGCGACACCTAGTCGTCTAGGAGCTAGAAGCTCCAAGAGTAATGAATCCACAAAGAACTCGATGCATTACCAAAGCTCGAATGAAGAAGAAGAGCAAGAGAGATTTAGAGATGAAGCACAAAATCGTAGCTCTCAAGCTCACTCAAAGATTTCTCTCCAAAGGTTTGAAATGGGAGAGGCAAGAGATGTGTGAGAGAGAGAGGGAGGTGTTTCTTGGGTTAGAAATGGAGTTCAAATCGTGCTCTTAGCTGTGGGGAGAGAGGTAGGAGGTAGTATATATAGGTGGAGCTCAAAACTAGCCGTTGGGCAGATTTTTCTGCCTGAGGGCGGTTGAACCTCCCCCTAGGGCGGTTGAGCCTCCCCTGGCAGGCCTGGCAGCCTGTCTGCCAGTCTGACTGGCAGACTGACGCGCAGACTGACCTGCAGACTGGTCAAGTTGACCAAGACCGGTTGAACCGCCCAGGGGGGGCGGTTGAACCGCCCCTGATAGCTCTGGCGACCTGTTTGCCAGTCTGACTGGCAGACGGCAGAACAGAGGTCAGAGGGGTCAGAGACCAGCTGAACTGCCCCTCAGGACCAGTTCAACTGGTCTTGACCAGTGAGTTTAGGAGAGAAAACCCCAGCTCAACTGCCCGGAGGCAAGTTCAGCTGGTGTATGGTCAAAGAGGTTCACAGCTGAAGTTGAGTTCAGCTGAAGTTCAGCCCAGCTGAAAAGCTCAGCTGTAGCTGAAGAAGCTCAGCTCAGCTGAAGTCCAGCTCAGCTGAAAAGCTCAGCTGCAGCTGAAGGAGCTCAGCTCAGCTGAAGTCCAGCTCAGCTGAAAAGCTCAGCTGCAGCTGAAGGAGCTCAGCTCAGCTGAAGTCCAGCTCAGCTGAAAAGCTCAGCTGCAGCTGAACAAGTTCAGCTGCTTTTCAGCAAGAACACTCTAGGTTTCTCAACCCTAACCATGGTCAACCAAATAATGTTAAAGTGATTTTTGGTTTTCAAAAATAGCTTTTGAATAGAGAGGTTTGAGCTTTGGCAAACACCAACCTTCTTTTTGGATCCCCCTTTATAGTACGACGATTCCTATACTCAAGTTAAATAAAATTAATTAAGAAAACTCCTTGAGTCACTGGTGTCTCATGTGTGATTTCTCCATGGCATTGCTTCATAAGGATCACAAACATCTTTGTCTCACCTTTTGAAGCAAACTCAAATCAAACCCTGTGACTTGTACCATATCACCTTATATGAGTTCAAATCATGGCTTCAAGTCACCTTACTGATGCATCAACATGTTGTAACTCTTCATAGCTGATTAGTTCATCGACTTAGTGCAAGTACTCTCTTCTTCACCTTAGCCATGGTACCTCGGTCTACAAGCCGTCGCTTGGCCTTCACCTTCGCTTAGTTCCTCGAAGCCCTTTCCTTGCTATCTTCACCCTATCAAGCCATTCTTGAGTCACATCCTATTGAGCATCCATTGAGAGAATCATTTCTTCAATATTGTGAACCTTGCTTGAATGTCTTCTAGATATAACTGTTAAGATTAATCAAACTTTAGTTTGATTCTCATAGAAGCATATATGGACTGATAGTAATATGGTCAAGCCAATTCACGATTCCTCATATCTTATTCACTTTGGCTTGACCTATCTTCTTAATCACTTCATCCTCTATTTGATCATATGTATGTAGTGATTTCTTGGGTCTTGTCCATATATTCAAACCAATATAGAGATCATATTATATCCATTTGCATTGTCTCATTGGTTATTTAACCTCGTGTTGAACCTTTGTTCACTGATCATTATACACTATTCAAGTATGTTCATCATACTGAATTTCCTGTTCAACACTTAGCAAACTCGTTAGACCTTTAAATGTGTTGTTATCCAAATCACCAAAACTCACAAAAAAGGATGAATGCACTTTCAAAGATACCCAAGTGGAAGTGGGAAGAGATTGGTATGGATTTCATTACTGGATTGCCTCGCACCCAGAAAGGATATGATGCTATATGGGTGATTGTGGATAGATTGACTAAAGTGGCTCACTTTATTCCTGTGAAGACTACTTATAAAGGTTCTCAACTAGCAGAGTTATATATGGCTCGGATTGTGTGTTTACATGGAGTACCAAAGAAGATCGTTTCTGATCGAGGTTCACAGTTTACCTCAAGATTTTGGAGAAGCTTTCATGAGAACATGAGTACAAAGTTAAATTTTAGTACAGCTTATCACCCTCAGACTGATGGACAGACTGAAAGGACTAATCAAGTATTGGAAGATATGTTGAGAGCATGTGCCCTTCAGCATGGAGGAAGTTGGGATAAAAGTCTACCATATCCTGAGTTCTCATATAACAATAGTTATCAGGTCAGTCTGAAGATGTCACCTTTTGAGGCTTTATATGGGAGGAAGTACAGGACTCCTCTATATTGGGATCAGACTGGAGAGAGACAGTTCTTTGGGCCTGAATTGATTCAAGAAGCAGAAGAACAAGTTCGTATAATTCGAGAGAATTTGAGAGTGGCTCAAACCAGGCAAAGGAGTTATGCTGATAATAGAAGGAGGCCACTGGAATTTGAAGAAGGAGATTATGTGTACCTCAAAGTGTCACCACTTCGTGGAATGAGGAGATTTAAAGTTAAGGGCAAATTGTCCCCTCGTTATATTGGACCATTCTTGATCTTTAGGAGAGTTGGGGAGATGGCATACCAACTCGAGTTACCTGCTAGTCTATCGGATGTGCATAACGTGTTCCACGTATCTCAACTAAAGAAGTGTCTCCGTGTCCCTGAGGAACAGTTACCAATGGAAGAGCTTAGTGTTCAAGGTGATTTGACTTACATGGAGTACCCGATCAAGATTTTGGATACATTGACTCGGGTTACAAGAAATAAGGTGATAAAGATGTGCAAAGTCCAATGGAGTCACCACGGTGAAGATGAAGCAACTTGGGAAAGAGAAGAAGAGCTTCGCATAGATTTTCCTCACCTTTTCCCTCGTTCCTCCTAAATCTCGAGGACGAGATTATTTTTAAGGGGGGTAGGATTTGTAACACCCACTTTGTAATTTGCTAGAAAGAATACCAAAAGAGAAAACAATTTCTCCTTATGTGGGTTTAACCTGTGTGCATCATCCCATGTGGACACCATATTCAAAAGCAAATAATTAATAAAAGAATATATGCCATTGAAAGTATGCATCATGCTGGATATTTTTTTTGTGGAGTGCATTTTGTGGCTATACAAAAAAAATAATAAAATAAAATAAAGAGAATATTAGTACCTAGATGAGAATTCAAGATTTAAAGGGGATTCTAGAATTTAGAAAAGAGAAGAAATGAATATTATGAAGAGAAAAATAAGTAAGTAAAAATATATTGTACCTTAACTGGAGTACAGGTTCACAACACTGTTTGGATTCAAAATTTGAATGGAAATTTAAAACATGAATTTGGAGGACAAAATAAGAAAAAGGGAAATAAAATAAAAAGGGAAAAACCTGCAGCTGGGCCGACTTCATGCCATTCGGCCCACCTACCAATCGCCCACGCGCGGCCCGTGACCCCCTTCCCTCCTGCGCGAGCTCCACAACTGACCGGCGGGCCCGGCTTGGCAGTCTCATCCGCGCGCGCTTGATACGCCGGGTCGCTTCCGAGTGGGTCCACGCCGTCAGCCCGTTCTTCCCCAAGCGCCGAACTCCCGCTCACCTCGCAACAAACTCCGTAACCTGGCCGAGCATGCCGGGCGTGCAGGGCGACTTCTGGGCCCCTATTAATGGATGGATTCGCCCCTTCTACGTGCCCTCTATCCATACCACACAGAACCCCTCTCAAATCCTGCCCAGGGTGGGAGAAATCGACGTCCCGAACCCACCGGGGTGGAGCTTGGAAGCCGCCACCGGTAACCCGCCTCTATACCAGCTCCCCACCTTTGACGCACTGCCAATCGGAATCCCCGAGTCGTAGTGAAGCTTTCCGTGGCGCTGTCGGGCGGGATCGGCAACCGCGCAACCATTGATTGCTCACCGGAGTGTGCAGGGTACCCTCAAGCCGCCATTCACCGTGGCCATCACTCGTCGTCGCGTTGATGCCGGTATGGATCCTCCCTACGAGTTATCTATGCGTACGGGATCATTTTGCACCTTGTTACACCTTCGTGCGGGTACCTGGGGGCTAGAACAGGCCACGCCGGCGATGGCGCCGCCGCGCCCCTATGTGGCGCCGCCGTCTCAGGCAGCGGGTGGGGAACGAGAACCGTGGGCCCTAGATTCTGTGATGGACGGCCAGGATTTGGTAGATGATAGAGTTCGGTCAGATCCAATATCCACCGTTAGATCCTGTGTGGACGACCGCGATTAGTCCTGCGCATACCCCTTCGTTTCATTAAAACTGTGCCGTCGATTTTAGATCCAGTGGTCAGGTATGTGTACCGGTTCGGGGATCTAATCCTAAGCGTTGATTTAGATCCAACGGCTCATGGTGGCCGATACCCCTTCGGATTGCACGTTTTGCAAAAGAACCCTTCCAGTATTGATAAATCAACCCGCCATCCACCCTATCGGTGCTCTGAGTCTTAGGAAAACTATAAATTAGCCCCCTGCTGTTAGCAGATGTTGAAGCCCAGTCCAGGACCTTATAAAACCAGAGAAAATGATTATTAAATGGATTTTTAATAAGAAAATAATTACTAGAACTTTATAAATTCATAGAAAATTCATACTAACTCCAAATTAATCCATTCCAGTTCCTAAAATTTTGTAATTTTATTCTCTAGCACTTAGTGTATCTGTTATGTCATGAAAACAGTAAGAAATTTATTTATCACTTAATCCTATTTAAAGCACATAAAACCTTTGAAAATGCATAACTTAAAATCTATAACTCAGAAAATTATGATTCCAGTTCCTAAGTTTTTATTTTAAGATGTAGAATATCTCTGTGTATTTTGTTTACATGCTTGGTGTAATGTTAATTTTCCCTATATCCTGTGCTTGTTTGTATTGTGACGAGTAGAAGAGCCCGTTGCTGAGGATCCTGGTGAGCAGCAGGTTGAAGTAGCTGAGCAGGAGCTCATTGAAGGCAAGTTGTGCCCTTGACCACTTTTTACCCAATAATGTTCTTTAATATCACATACTCATGCATAGGTTAATTTTGATGGGACCCAATAGGTCACCCTAGATTGTTTATTTCATTGCCTTGTTTACCCCTGAATCACTTGGGTAGTTTGCTATTGCTTTACATGGTTTTGGGATAATCATTTATTATATCTATGTTCCAATTATTCTTGTTATTCTGTTTATGTTCATGTTGAGATCATTAATGTTAATTGGAACATAGAGCTTAACTTGAGAACCACGTGCCACCACAAGGGAGGAATGGGACCCCTTGGCTGACTAATTAGGAAAGCTAGTGGAAGACTACCTTATCCGAAAGGGGCAAGGGCAGTAGGGGAGTGGTCAGTGTAGGGAGGTCCCTGGTTGATTTTGCTGCGATGGCGGTCAGCCAGGAACCCTGCATTGGAACTTCCTATAAACTGTAGCGGGTTTTCGGAAGCTAGTGGAACTTTGTAAAGGCCTCGTAGTGTTGCCCTGCCGCGCTTCCTAGGTAGAGGTGTATGGGATTCACGACCCCTTGGCAGATGGGTAACATGACTTGTGGGTAAAGGGTACAACCTCTGCAGAGTGTAAAACTGGTATACTAGCCGTGCTCGCGGTCATGAGCAGCTCAGGACTCTCTGATGTTTAAATTATGGAACTTAAATTCAATTTTGTCATTCGCATTGCATGGGTTTATTATTAATTTTGTTCTATTACTCTACTTATGGTTTGGTATTTACTTACACTTAGTAACTGCTAATAAAATTTTGACCAACTACTTAAAAGCAATGCTCAGCTTTAACCCCTATCATTGATTAGCCTTACACATCACATGAACTCACACCTTTGTGAGTTTGTGTCCACTGGTTCCCCACAACTTGTTGAGCTATGATCATGTGTGAGCTCACCCTTGCTGTCTCACACCCCCCACAGGAGAAGATCAGGTGGTTCAGGAGGAGCCGCCTAACACTGAGGAGTTCGATCTGATCTAGGTGGCGTTTCCCAGTCGACATTGGCGCCGACGATCCTTAGTTCGTTTTATCTTTATTACTTTATTTTGTAATAAGTCTTCCGCTATGTAATAAATACTCTGATGTTTTATGACATTTATCTCTATACACTCTGTTATTATATATGTTGTCTTCTTGGCGCATGTATGAGATGCACCTGGCTTTGTTCCTTAAAGCCGGGTGTGACAGTATGTGACTACATAAGACACATAAGAAATGATAGTTTAAAATACTTGCACTTAAAAGCATAGAAGTTACCATCCTTTGGCTTTCCTCCATGTTGTAGGCCTTGATTTTTCGCACATGATATCTCTTCACTTCCTACAACATATAATATCTTCCTCGAGATGATATGAATTTTAGACATAACAATTTGAAAAATAACCTTGGGTCAATCATGGATATAGATCATTGAAGATTGATAGCTTGAATGGACTCTCTCAAGCACACCAAGGCTTCATATCATCTCCTTCCCCTACAAATCTTGTCAAGTATATTTTGGTACCCATCGCTTGATGGGTCCATCACGGTTAGTCAACAAAGATCTAGGAACCCAAAAGTCCTTTGTGTTAGCACTAGGTAAACTCATTACCTTTCTAGCACAAGTTGCAATTTTAGGTTGCCTAGTTACATGAGAAGTAATTGACAAGCTAGGAGTGGGAGATTTACCTATGGGACAATCCTTGCATTGATGTCCCTTCTTTCGGCATATGTAGCATAGGCGATCTTCAACTCTTGAAGATTTCTTCCTTCCTTGTTTCTTGCTTGCTACATGGTTAGTGAATATTTTCTTTTCTAACCCTATGCCTTTTTGTTTTAAATGGGGACAAGATCTAAGCAAGTGTCCCTTCTTGGAGCATTTAAAACAAAGTATATCATCCTTGTTAATAATCAAGCCATTTTTAATGTAGGGACATGACCTAATCAAGTGCCCCTCTTCAAAGCATTCACTACACCTCTTAATGTGAAGTGTGGCTTGATCATTACCTTGGATGTTACCTTGTATGGAGGCATGGTTGAGGCTTTTGAAAGAGGTACTAATTTTCTTCTTTTGTTTCCTCTTCTTGGCAATCCTCAAGTCCTTGACATTTTCTTCAAGGGGATTAGTGCATGCTTCGGTTGTTTCATTCTCAAGCTTCTTCACCATGTGGTCACGGTTATCTTGAGAAGGTTGAGCAACACATTTCCCTTTAAGTTGTGTCAAGCTCATCTTTAGCCTCTCATTCTCTTCTTTGAGCTTTTGATATGTATCATCTTTTGTTCCTGCAATTTCTAGCTCAAAAGAAGATTTGCTTGTCGACGGACAACAAGCATTAGCACATGGTAATATAGTATCAATTTGAATATATGTGCATGAGTGAGGTTGTTGGGATTTTAAGTTTTCTATCACAACCTCATGAGCAATGTTTAATATGATATGATCATCTCTAAGATTTTCATGAGAGCATATGAGCATATCATATTTTTCTTGAAAAGCTAGATTTTCAACTTTTAGCTTTTCTACTTGGTCCTTAAGCAAGGTATTCCTATTTACTAATTGAGCGATACAATGTAAAGCATTATCTTGCTCAATTGAAACAGTTTCATACCTTTGGACCAAATCAACATGAGAGCACTTTAGCTCCTCATGTTCTTTAGTCAACTCGTCAAAGTATAGCATTTTCATGGAGAGAACATCTTCTAGCCTTTGACGAGCTTCGCTTTGCTCTCTCACTCTTTCTAGAAGTTTGAGCATGACCGCCTTATCTTCTTGGCTTAGGCGAGCGTAGAGATGCAAGAAGCTTCTTTCTTCCTCCTCATCCTCATTTGTCCTTCCGCTATCATTTTCATTAGCCACACAACATATGTGGGAATCGAAATGGGAAGCCAAACCTTTTGGAGAGGTGGATTCATCGTTTGGTCTCCATCGTTCATTTTCTTCTTCTTCCTTGCAAGGGTTAGTATCACAAAGGCCAAAGGAAGTAGAAGCACAAAATGAACTATCATGTTTGGACTCATCAAATTTGTTTTTAATTCTAGTCCAGATATCATGCACATCACAAATAGGTTTGTCATATTTTATTATGAAGGCATGATAATCTTCTTTGCTAAGGGATTTACTTAAGATGTCATAAGCTAGATAGTTTAAGCGTATACATCTTAAATCTTCTTCGGAGGCATTTTCCCTAGCATAGTTAGGAGGAATAATACTCTTGTCTAAAATTTGTTCTAATTGTGGATCTACTACTCTAAAAGCATTTATCACTCTAGTAGACCAAGAATCATAATTAGAACAATCGGAAAGTAATATCTCAAGAGTTACCTCCTTGTTCTCCAGGGTCTTCTTGTTCTTTTGGGATCTTCTACGAGCCATCACTTCGAGTTGTTAGACTCAAGATGAAGTGTCTAGCTCTGATACCAATTGAAAGTCGCCTAGAGGGGGGGGGTGAATAGGCGGAACCTGAAAATTAAAACTTTATCCCCCAACTAGATCCCTTGATTAGTGGTTAGAACAAGATATACAAATATCGGAGAATAGAAACTAAGTTCTTGCTTGAAAAGAGTATTGCTAAATAATGCGGGAGAGATAAATCAATACAACTAATAAGTTATAGAATAACAAAGCAAGAACCCTTAGATGAGAAGAGCACTAGGACAAGATCTTTCTTGCAACGTGTTGCTTTCACTAAATGGGAATTTAACTTGAAGCAACACCAAATGATATTAGCAAATAATGGTGCAAGAAAACTTAGAGCAAGGGAAAACAAACAAATCACAAGCAATAAACACAATGGACATGTGTGATTTGTTTTATCGAGGTTCGGCCCTCGAAGGCCTAGTCCCCGTTGAGGAGTCCACTTAAGGACGGGTCTTTTTCAACCCTTTCCCTCTCTCCCCCGATCACACAAGGATCGGTGAGCTCTTCTTCTTCTCAAGGATCACTCTCGATCCCGCAAGGACCACCACACTCTTTGGTGTCTCTTGCTAGCTTTTACAGGCCTCCAAAACTTTGGAGGAAGTTCAATGGGAGTCAAAACTCCACGCGCAAATAAACACAAAGATGAAGCACACACTATCTCTTGAAGGATCTCACAAGGCACTAGTGCTAAACTCAATTGAGTAGCTCTCTTTTGCTTGCTCTCTCTTTTGTGGCACTTGTGTTGGTTGTAGTGGTCTAAATCTTGTGTATAGGATGGATCAATGAATATATGTGGTTGGGAGGGCTTGAGTATGTCAACTAGATGACTTGGAATGTTGCTTGGACTCCCACACCTTGAAGTGGCCGGTTGGGGTGGTATTTATATCCCTCAACCACCCATATAGCCGTTTGAGCGCATCTGCCAGAAATTGCACTGGCGGACGGTCCGCGGCTAGGGCCCGGACGGTCCGCGACCCTCCAACGGTCGATTCTGACATCTTCAACGAATACTTCTGACAGATCAACGGTTAGATCAACGGCTATTTGCCTCGGTGACACCATGCGGACGGTCCGCTCTTGGTCCCGGACGGTCCGCGCCAGCTCTATAATTCCTTTTGCTCAACCTGTCACCTTCGGCCTTTTTGGTTTTGCACCGACCGGACGGTCCGCGCCTGAGGCCGGACGGTCCGCGCGAGGTCTCGGACGGTCCTTCCTTTTCCTCCGGACAGTCCGTAGTGTAGACTTGGATTTTTGCATTGGTTCTGTCTGAGGGTCATCCTGGTGCCGCGGACGGTCCGCCGCAAGGGCCCGGACGGTCCGCGCTTAGTCTGTTTTTTTCAAAATGCTTCTCCTGTCTGGAATAATCTACGGTATTCCAGACAGTCGATTTAGTATAGTTGTAGATGAACCTTTGACACCTATAGAACATATAATCTAGAGCAAACTAGTTAGTCCAATTATTTGTGTTGGGCAATTTAACCACCAAAATTAATTAGGAACTAGGTGTAAGCCTAATTCCCTTTCAATGTCTTTCCTCTTCATTTATGTTATACATAGCCTCACATTAGTAGGCGACTTGGACTTTTTTATTTTCCCGAAAAAAATAGCAGGCACATGCTTTTTTCATACGTAACTATCAAAGAATTTGTATACAAAACAATCAAATTGTAATTATAAATAGTTTTACCTAGAGGGTCTGCTTTAATTTGGCAAGGAGACGAACCAGATTATCATCCAAGTCTTGGTATATTTATATTTTACTAAAATGAAAAAAAAAATAAAGGACGTCCTAACCAACTGCTTGAAGGTTAACCATGGTCGTGGCACAAAAAATAAAGTAAGGTAAGGGTCCCTGTCACCATGGAACTTCCTTCCCGCTTCCTACCCCATGCATGTGAATATTATTTCGAGTTTAGCTATGCTCGGCCTTATCATATTTCTTGCTAAGTCTTACGTTACATTTTTTTCTCACACTTGTTAAGATGATCGTACGGGAGCTTACTCTTACTATAATCGCACCAGGTAAATAACAGGTAACACCGAAAAAAGATCATGAAGATGAGTTCGAAGAGATCTAGATCGTCGTCTTCCAGTTAACAATAGTTGTAGAGCATCGCCATCATCATATGATGTATTTTATTTAGTTATTTTGTACAAAAATTATATTAAATAATAAAGATGTGGCATTGTTATCTGTACCATGAGTCATCATATGTGTGAGACTTGATCCTAACACATATTTAAGATCCTTAATTCGTGGTGTGACACTTTCCTTCCTCTCTTGGCTAATTGTTTGCCATGCATAGGTAAAACTCACTATTTACTATGTTTTGAACATCTATTAGCCAAGATTCTAAATATCTAATTGTTTGGTAATTAATAGCCACCGACAAATAATTAGTACCATCTTTTTCACCCGATTTTTTGTTACTTAAAAATTGTATGTTTGACCCCCTTAACAATGTAATCTCATATTTAGACCATTTTTTCGGCGTCACAAGCCACGGCACCGAGGTAACACATCCCGGTGCGTCATGACTTATGGAGCTAAGGTATGTGGCGTTGTGTACTGCGTTGGCGTCTATGTGACCGAGCTTGTATCATGACTATTGGCGCCGAGCTCGTCAATATGGTCTGCGCTCATTCTCGCAACAGTCTCATCCCATGTGTCGCCATGCTCGCCGCCGCCGCACCTCGCCACCTACGCCACACCATCGCCCGCCATGCCTGCGATCCCAGGCCCTAAGGCTGTCTCCAGCAACGTACTCTAAATTTCATCCCCTAAAGGAATATTCTTTGTCCTTTACAGCACACTCTAAAAGATTTCATCCTTTATATCTTCGTCATCTCCAACAACGTCCTCTAAATTTCATCCTCTATATTTCATCATTCGTATTTTCACCGACCACTGTTTTCAGAAAATTTTAAATCTATATTTATCCACGCATTTTTAACTAATTTAAATATTACAAATTGTTTTTGTATTTATATTAAAAATATGCTTTAGAACTATAACTTTTTTACCATGCGCAAATACTTTTTATCTAAACAAATCTCTAAATCCCACATACCTCATCCTCTTCCCAGGCGTTTCCCACTCCCGAGCAGACGCTGCTAGCACGGCGTTCATCTTTGATTTGAGCTCACTGCTGCGCAGCAATTGTGGGTCGTCGTTCCTGTAGGCAGAGAGCAGTGGGAACGAGAATGGTGGCCGAGGTCCTACACGTCGCTGCGGCGCTCGAGCACGGCTCCGACGATGAGATCCATGGCGTGGCCGAGGCCCTCCGTGCCGCCACATCCCCAATCCTCTGCATCCACTTTTCGCTGCCGTTTCCCGTCCCTGCGACCTTGGCCAGCTTCCACGGTCCCTCCTGCTTGCTCGAGAGCTTCAGCCCCGGCACCATGGATGAGAGCTTTGCAAGCACCAGCAGGAAGCTTCAGCCCCAGCGCGCGGAGTAGAAAAAGGTCGTTTAGCGGATGCCCGAGATCTGCTAGCTTTAGCGTGTACGGGGACGTGCTCTAAATTTACCGAACGTTTTAGCGTGCATTGCTGGACCCATAGAGGAGGTAGTTGTCCGCTAAATTTAACGTACAGAACCATTTACCGGTCGTTGTTGGACACAGCCTAAGGCTGCCTCCAGCAACGCTCGGTAAAGCGTACTATACGTTATATATAGCGGTTCTTAAGCTACTCTATGCGTCCAGCAAGCTCCTGTAAAGGGTTTGGTAAAATTTGGAGGACGAAGTGCATCCGCCAAACATAGAGGCTCTGGGCTCGTTCTCTATCGCCTTGATTTGCTGGTTCGCGCGTCAGGTTAGATATTTCATCCACGGCATCGTCTCCTCCGCGGGCGTACTGACACCACCACTATGGGTACGTGGAGTTGGCCACCGAGTAGATGGCGAAGGCTGAAAAGAGAGAACAAAATTCACATAATTTGTATACATTATTTTTTGCATAATATTTACACGTTCACTAATTTGTGGTTTTGGAAAATTATTAGTTGCATCACTTTTAATGCGGCACGTTAGATCCAATTAAAATTATATGAAAACCATTAATAAATAAAGTAGTTATGTATTCTGTTAATATTGTAGCTATAGAGGACCAAATTTAGAGGACGTTGCTGGAGACTAAGATAATATAGAGGATAGAATCTTTTAGAGTGTGCTGTAAAATACAGGAAATATTACTTTAAGGGACGAAATTTAGAGAACGTTGCTGGAGACAGCATAAGATTTGTGGTGGGCGAGCTCAAGACCAGGGGGCACGACAGCTTCTCATCTTTGTTAATATTCTCTCCGTACCATACCAAAATAGTATTCATTTTAGCTTAATTTTAGGAGGCACAAGGAGTACATTCTTAGCGTCCGGTGGTTTCTTCGTGTAGAAATTATTCAGTATGTATGTATGTATGTGTGTACCGCTGACCGACCAAGCAGGCGAGAGGATAGAAGTTTACTGGTTTGCGTCGATTTCTTGGGCTCCTTTTCACGCGACCACACAGCAGCTGTCAGCTCCGTCGCATACAAAAACTGTGCGAAAAGGAAAGCCAGGTATATACATATACGTACGACGAGAGTGATCACCGACGACCAAGGATTTTCCAAACTGCAGTTGCGTTGTGGATTAACCGCCGCTGGAAACCAAATCACGGGCTCTAGAACTAGACCCCGAATTTTTTGTATTTTGACCATTTTTCGGAAAAAAGAACACGTTTGGACCCTAAAAAATTTTAATAGCATTTTTGGACCCTTTGCTCGGCGCCATAGCCTATGGCGCCGAGGTACATGATGCGTCAGCACAACCCGGACGCCGTGGCGTCGACGTGGAACCGAGCTCGGCGCCACAGATCTTGGCGCCGAGCTCGGTTGTGTTATTAAAATATTTGTTGCAGACATGAGCACAAAGCCCATCTAGCCCACTTGGTAGGGCGCAAGGCTTCTAACCATGTGGTCATGGGTTCAAGCCCCATAGTTTGCATTTTTATTTGTTTTTTTTGTTTATGTCGTTGGTGTGTCCGCTCAAATTTATCCATGCAACATATCATATAATGACTGTATATATATATATATATTTTCTGAGCTGCATGCAGGTTCCTTGTGGACGACAAGCTGTACCGGCAGATCAAGAACAACCAGATAGACGGCGCCCCGTACCCTTACTACTACCCGATGAGGGTGTACGCCACCATCTGGAACGCCGACGAGTGGGCTACGCAGGGCGGCCAGGTCAAGACCGACTGGTCGCAGGCGCCCTTCACGGCGTACTTCCGGAACTACAGGGCCATCTCGTGCAACTCGTTCATGGCCTCCCCTCTGTGCCTCCCAGGCTCCGGCTGGTTCGACCAGCAGCTGGACGAGTCGCGAAAGCAGCAGCTGGCGCAGGTGGACTCCAGTAACAAGATATACGATTACTGCACCGACTCCAGGAGGTACAAGAACGGCCTCCCGAGTGAGTGCCAGGTACATTAATTAGCTGCGAAGTGTGTGCTTCAGCAACTGAAGAACGATCGAGAGGGTGTTAGAGTTGTGTTGGGGTGATTATTGAGTGATTATTCGGCAACATTCTTTTAATTATATAAGGAATTTTCTACGGTACCCTTAAGAGAATGTGAACCGTTTTTACAGGAAACAAGACTGCAAATGAAAATATATTTTACAGTCATGTAGACGTTTTGCAAATGAAATTTGAGCGGACACACCAACGACATAAACAAAAAAAAACAAATAAAAATGCAAACTATGGGGCTTGAACCCATGACCACATGGTTAGAAGCCTTGTGCCCTACCAAGTGGGCTAGATGGGCTTTGTGCTCATGTCTGCAACAAATATTTTAATAACACAACCGAGCTGTGGCGCCGAGCTCGGTTTCACGTCGACGCCACGGCGTCCGGGTTGTGCTGACGCATCATGTACCTCAGCGCCATAACCTATGGCGCCGAGCTGTGTTACCTCGGCGCCATAGGCTATGGCGCCGAGCAAAAGGTCCAAAAATGCTATTAAAATTTTTTAGGGTCCAAACGTGTTCTTTTTTCCGAAAAATGGTCAAAATACAAAAAATTCGGCTAGAACTACCAGCAAGGTAACTTTCAGTGCCGGCCACACGATAGATAATACTAGTGTATGCAATTCGCCTCCACACGAATATAAAAGACGCGCTCGTGCTTCACGCGTGTACTCGAACCAATCCAAAGGCACATGTGTGTCTCTACTTCTACATGCACAAACCGCAGCATCTTTACATGGAGGTGAGGCGGCCGGCAGCTGCTTTGACACAGACGGCGCAATTGGTACCTCCGTACCTTATTATAAGGCAAAATGAAGCGCACTTGCTTCCTTAGACGGAGTAAATAACGGATGATTTTGTTGGACCCAAAGCAGGAGAAGCGGAAGCACCGCAAAAATAATGCCGAGCGAGCACTCGAACCTATGACCACTGCTTCAGAAATTTGGAAATAATAACTAGAGATACACATAACTTTGTGTTTAGAAATAAATAATAATTATATTTAAATAAATATCTCAATACATGGATTTAGATGATATATAAAAATCTAGTAATGCGTAGACAACTGACTAATTTATATATAAAAACGTGCAAGTTGATTACAGATAATGACCTCTAGGTAACATCAGCCTTTATTTTACTGGTTTGTTGACCACTACAAGTGTCGTGTCGGGTTCACATCCGACTGTGCTCTGGCCGTTCTCACCTGCTCCCAAATCAACCTGACGTTCGATCGGAGCTTAGACTTGAGACACGAACAGCTTGAAGACTAGGCATACATACATGATACATACATATGGGGGTGTATATGTTTTTATTATTCAGCACTACAGCACTAGAGAGGAAGTTGCCGGGTCTAGAAGTACTATCTTTTTTTTTAAAAAAAAAATTGTATGTGTCATGTGTGTGAGTGAGTTGTGCTACGACTGCTACTCGACGTTCATAATCGAGCTAAAGCTATCTCCAACAGCTTAACCATATTCAAATTCCACTATACGAATAGTACAGTCTACAGTGTAAAATCGTGTTTTAGATGACTGTGGCTGAACTGCTTGACACGGTTTGCGCACCCACATACTTGACTCTAGCGGCCATCTGTGTACCCACTACATCAGCTCAATCATTCCTCTTATTCTAATATATTTAGCTATCACCCCTTAAAAAATTATCCTAGATCCGCCACTAATTTCATGTTATTCCAAAGAAGGTAGATTTTTTACATTATTATTTATTAGTAGTAGTCCTCGTAATTTCAACAAATGGTTGCGTAACCCTGGTTGAATGTTGAGACGGTTGCCTTCAACGACACACTGCACACAGTGACCACAGGGCACAGGCTGGCTAGGCATGGCTACCTACTAGTACCGGAAGATGAATAATTCTCGGAAGATGCGTGTGGAAAGTCGAGGCCTTGCGACGACCTGCTCCCATGCAATTAGCTCCAGTCCAGACTCGAGGGAGTGTAGGCTAGCCAGCAGTGAAGCCCAGCTAGCAGGGTCGGGTCGTCTTCCACCTCGCAGCTGCCGCCCACTAGAGAGTGTTTTCCGCGTCCGGCCAGTGACTTTGTGTCGCGGCCTGTGCTATGACCTGCGAAGGGGATGCAACTGTGGCACACTGCTTGGCAAGACGAGTAGACGACAACTGTAGCGTGCACTGCGCGTCGTCGAGCAGAGAACAGTCAACAGTGTGGTGTGGGCACTGGTGCTGTACGTGTTGTGATTCATGCGTTCACTTGCGAGCTCACGATGGGAAGCTGGACAGGCCATATCTTGCCGATGGAGACGGCCACATGGATACGCCCGCGGTCCCGTCACCGCTCGCGACGGCCAAGTCAATTGTGGCGTGCAGGCCAAGCGGTTGGTTGCCTGCCTGCGGCTCCCAGGTCCAGGACCGCCCTCATCTCGTCGACGCTGACCTCCGGCCCTGCCGTGGCTCACACAAACTGGGGACACCTGCTCCCGAGCTCTGCCGTGCAAAGAACGGCCTGAGGTCCTGCCACCGTGTGGACTGCCAAGATATAGCAGCTAGCAGTAATGATACACATTACAATACCAGAATGGAAACAAGTCATGCCTAATTCATGATGGCCCTGTCACCACCAACCAAGGAAAGCAAGGCACAGGTATACAAGACACCAAGTTGTGGTTGTGGGCTGCTTGTGGCAAGACGGAAACACAGATACATGCAGCTGGGTGAAGGCACGCAAGGTAGACGGACGGCTGCCCAATTCCACGCCATATGGATCCTTACCGCTTCTTTACAACAGTTGCTTCGTCGCCAACTGCTTTCTGTCAGCAGGAAAAAACGTAAGAAATCAACAAAAAAGCAACGGCATTCCTGATTCATCATTCCCTAGAGAACAAACAAGCTCAAGCAATTCTTGTAATCATGTCCATGCCATGATATTCAAATTGTAGCTCAGACCGAAGGCTGTTGTTCTTAAATGAAGCGGTTACTTTTCACTGATTTCAGCGAGCCACTGCAGGGTAGTTAGTGGAGCTGGCTCGCTGAAAATCAGTTTCCTGGTTGTAATTCTGTTGTTTATCACAAGAAAATGAAGAAGAAAAAAAGAATGTTGCCAGTGCAAAGGAGAGGAAACCAGCTGATCGCAGGGTGTTCAGCATGTGGTTACAAAAGTTTGCAGGACGTCAACCATTACAGTTACAGATTGGTCAGTGGAAGAAACAAATAACGTAGTTGCTTGCTTTATACCTGTCCATCTTGTATCCCCTTTTCAATATCAACATTAATGAAACCACCTTCTCTTAAGTACTTCACATTTGGGCATATATAACAATCCTGGAAAACAAAAAAAAAGTATCCTCATGTTACTGCAGACTTTAGCAAGCCAGATATAGTTGACTGGATCATATATGACCATCCTTGAAAATGAAAAAAATTGGAGATAATGTTCTTCGTCACGGAAACCATTACAAGATGAGAAACATATGGACACATGTTCTATTATGTCAATATATAAATCTATTACCACAATAGAAAATTGGCACTTTGCACTACAAAGCTGTCTATATAAAATAAACAAAAAAGCAATTGCACTGCCAAAGGAATGGTAAAACAAAAAAAGAATTGGTGTTAACTACTATACCAGGTGAACAATAAGATTTATCTGTCCCTTGTGTTTTTGGATTGTATCAATTTTTGTTGGTAGCATGATGTTTTACTAATGATCTTTGGTGGTAATAAAGCATGAAAGGAACACTTGTGGTAGATCTCCTAACTGTTACGTCGGGTACTTTCTTAGGATCTATTGACATCGCTGCTGCTGCCAAATTCTTCTTTGGCTTTTCATCTTTCTCATATTCTGTTCACATTAATTTACCGAGAGATAACTGCTACTTACCACTTATAGTTATTAATTCGGACAGCATTATCGAAGGCATTTTCAATCTTATCATATCCTGTTGTGTCATGCTATAGATGTTGATATTTGCCCTGCTGCAGTGTCCTGGTGTTCATGGACCTATACAAAGAGAAGAGTAAATTCAAAGTGAGCAGGAAAAAGATCATTACATAATAATTGTAAAAACTAGCCATACCCAGCCTCCATTTCTAAGCATGTCAAGGGAAATGAATAAGAACTAGTGAATGGTGCGCGCCCTGCGCGCGTTGTAAAATTTGATTCTAGAATACTTCTAGGTAGAGAAGGGACAACCAAACCTAAATTATTGTATTTCACGATCAGTAATATGCATGGTTAGATGAATATCGAAACAGTAAACAGTATTATTATAAAAATATGTGAAAAATGACAATAGTCGAACATGTCTTCAGCTGGATTATGTTCACCACCTTAATAATTGTTTTTAACATTCTACTGCCTTGGAAGCACCGGATCTTGAGGTGTATATATACGCAAAAGGAATAGACCGTTGTTGCGAATATTCTAGGAGAATAGCTGTAAGGGCATGGACATTGTACAACAGATAGATGTCATATATTACAATAACCTATCCGCAACTTCAAACTTCAGTTTGAAGTACAGTCAACGAAATTACCATCTCATATCCATGTGCGGGCATAGGTTCGCATTGATTATGGTGTTCCTGTACAACAAAGAAATTTTGGATCTTTTAAATATGAGGTATAAGAAGTTCCAAAAGGGTAGATGCAGACCTTGGAGACTTGGTTAAATATGGCGATCGAAACGCCAACGGCGGCAATCTCCATCGAACCTGCCCATCGACCAAACGGGCGCAGATGAAATTTAGCAGCAAACTAAAGTTGCTGGCCCTATAAACAAAAATAAAAGATATATGAGTGCAAAAATAGGGAAAGCGGAATAGTGAAACAGGCCACTATGGTACACGATTCGACCAGAAGGGGAACGATAACCGTCTCGTCATCATCATCAAAGTCGAATGAGAACAAAACAGAAAGGATGCCGTTGGCGTATACGCTGTGAATAGGTCCTGTCTGATGCAACCCATCAGTTGTAACGAGGAAACGGCAGGCCACGTGGAGGAGGATTCAGGAAGAGGACGCTTTCAGCAGCATGTACCATAAAATATGAGGTATAAGAAGTTCCAAACGCACTGTTAATGTTATATAAAAAATAATAGAAACTATGCACTAATTGCAGGAAGAGAAGCGACATGTATAAATGAAAATATCTGCATTTAAGGATGTAGATTGCAAGACAAATGTTTTTTACCCCAATCTAACGTTACACAGACTTAAGTTGTTTTTAATTTATCGTAACTGCTCAACCTTTTTAAATTTCTAGTCAATTAAAATATTATATATATACTTTCTTTCTGTATCTAGGTGTCGATTTGCTGAAGAATTTATTTCTCAATGGAAATCAGCTAAGCTTCTCTAATAGAAAAAACATCATTTCGATGACATTACAGTTTGCATGCGGTGAGACGCAAAGTTATGTAATAATCAACTATTAGAGAATTATGTTTGTAGGTATTAAAACATAGGGGCACTATAATGCTTTGATTAACAAAATCCAATCAACTGTACGTTTAGACATTTTTTGATAAGGAAGTTGTGTTTCTTTTAATGTGTCTTTGAACCTGACGATTTGTAAGTGTCAAAGAAAATACCTTCATCTTGTCATGTAAGTGGATCTGCATAATCGAATTTGTTTGAGCCTGTGACAATATTTCTTTCATGAGGAAGTTGTGTTCCAGAGATTTGCTTGAGCCTGTGACAATATTTCTTTCATGAGGAATGTATTAAGGAACAATATTTGTCATGGTAATTGGTAAAGTAAATGTTTAAAGTTAAAAAGAGGAAAAAAAGGAGTTGTAAGAACCTTTTCGTTGGCGTTTCTAATGTGATGGGGAAATTTTCAGGAGTATTAGATGGTAAAACATTTGTGCTCTGTGGTGTGGTTTAATTGAATAGTTAAGTGTGGTGGAACATAAACTTGCTGTGTTAAGTTCATAAAGCATACCTCATGTGAAGATTCAACATCTATTTTTGAGTTCCTTTGCTATTGATTTACGCTTTTGTAACAGAAAAATGAATGGTATCAAAGAGTATATAGTAGAAGCACATAACAGTGAGATGAATAAAATGGTAATGCAAATATGCTTACACACTATTGTCATCATCTGAAAATGCAATATATTTAGCAAACTGCAACACAATTCAATAGTGAGTTAGAAAGTTGCACCATAAATGGAATTTAAGTGTTTCTTTGTCAGGAGAAAAACTTACATGGGTACATCCAAATCCATGGCTTTTTCTATATTAATTGTCAGTAAATCTTCAAGCAAAATATGGGAGTATTTTGCCGGAGTCATGGTATTGTGTGTTCATCTGAGGTGATGAAACCTACTTTATATCTTATACGATAGTATGTACAAAATTGTAAAAAATATGATGAGATAGAGGTGTAGAATGTACCTAATTTTGTGTCCTATCCAGTTGCATTCGGAGCATTGGTACCTCGTGGAATCAATAGATGGTGTTTCGTGGCATTTAGTGCAAGAGGGAAACCACCATTTCATATTTTCTACATTGAAATTGTTCTGACCGTAAAAATAATAATTCATTAGAATTTAATTTGAAAGTTCAAGCAAAATTGAATAAAGATTGGGATGAAGAATAGCATATCAAAAAAAATGGATCCATTGTCACAAATTCTTTAAGAGACTTGTGTTGTAAAGAGTACATAATTATAATTTTTTTTCATGAAACAAAATACTACTTTTTTAGCTGAAGTATAGAGAGAAAAGCAGTACCTCTAGAAGTTGGTAGCCAAATAAGTGCAACTCTGTAGAAATTGTCGCTATAAAGACAATGTAGAAATGTATGAGTGATAATATTTAGCAGTACTTAGATCATATAGTTCAGCCGGTGCGAGTGGCACGACAGCAGGTGGCACGCGTTGCTGCTCAGCAGGCAGAACATGGCCCCCGCCAGGAACACGAAGAAGGGCCACCGCGTCGTCTGCGACGCCACCGCCGTGCCGTGTGAGGCCAGGCTCGGGTTCGTCTGGATGAACATGGCCGCGCCCTGGACGTACGGATATGGCGCATGGCATGGCATGGCATGCATCGAATCCCAAGTTAATATCGTTATGTCGATTTGATGGCATGTAAAGGCTATCAAAAAAATCAACTAAAAAGAGATGACTACTCTACTGGCAGCAGTAGTAGCATGTTGGAATTAACATCTGAAAGCAAAATAATAGGCTGCATGCTCTAAGTGACTGTCAAGGTACACCCTGAATACTACATCCAACCATATATATTCTTTCCATTGAGGTTTGTACTCATTGAATACTTAATTTAGTTGCAAAGCAGTGAAAGGTACTAAAAGGCCATGCCCAGCATACCATGTAAACCGTCGTGCAAAATATTGTTTTGCACTGTAAATTGTTGTTTGTAGAGTGACGTTTGAAATATGGAATCAGATAATTAAAATTTTTTTCATGAAACAAAATACTACTTTTTTAGCTGAAGTATAGAGAGAAAAGCAGTACCTCTAGAAGTTGGTAGCCAAATAAGTGTAACTCTGTAGAAATTGTCGCTATAAAGACAATGTAGAAATGTATGAGTGATAATATTTAGCAGTACTTAGATCATATAGCAGCAACGACATGGATGAAAATAGTTGGCATTATATGCACAGTACAGCGATCGTTACACTAGCGTGGATCCCAAAATAAACAAAGATCGCTACATCAGTTGAATGAGTACATAATTCAATAATAGAGACCAAGAGGGTCATGTTTAATATTAAATTATGTGTCAGATAAGTAGAATGCCCAGAAAGTTCACTGCAACAGTCGTATACGTACATAATTCAGTAACCAAAGCCAAGAAGGTCATGCTCAATATTAAACTATATATCAGATATATAGAAGACCCATGGTAAACTGACGTCTCGAAACCATACAAAAAAATGCCTTATGATGCCACCAAAAAACAAATATTGATATCAAGAGAAGGCAACATAAGTCATATTTAAGATAATTGTAAACTCATCTCCATAATCATAAATCGAATGTTTTTAAAAATGATATTTAAGACATTTGGAAACTCATCTTCATGGTCATGTTTATGCTAGCTCTAAATGAAATGGTCTCACACCCAACGAAAACAACATTCTAGAACTGGATTGGCCAAAAAAAGTGTCGAAGAGCATAATTGTATAATTATCTCCATGAACGTTCATATTAGACATGATGAATGAAGTATCCTGCTTTCTGAAATGTAAAACCTTTTTACTAGAGTCATGATACATCAGAAGTCAGCTTCAGTAAGGCTTTCAAAATGAGAATAATCTGATTTTGTTCTGAATAGAATCTTTCTTTTTTCTATTTAACCATAAAAGAGCAAGGCAGTACATGTATAAGTCATCTACTGAATAAGTGTTGTTCTTTACGAAAAATCTTTGCTATAAAGAGAAATCATGAAAACTACATGAGTAACGAATAAAATATAGACAACTCAAAAAATACATGATACAAGCAGACTTCTTTGAGACTTCTCAAGAAAAGTGCTGCAAATATTATGTTTTAGTACCTTTAGCCTTGTGTATATGAAATTCTTGGTATTTTGTAGATGGTCCTAAAGCCTGTCTGGGGTAGCAAATAATAAATTGATCTCCTTTGCAAGCTGATCAGCCTTACTTCTTCTATTATTACCACCGATGACATAGCCAAGAGTTTGCGAGTGATATTCATTAACTCTTTGGCAACACAATAAATCAGCGACGGTTAAGAATAGTGAAATACTTAGGTCAAATTTATTAACAATAGATTGGTTTCAAGGTCATATAGACTGCAACTATTTGAAATTCAAAATTTTGGTACACTGTAAAGAGTACAATTTTAAAGTTTCATATTTTTGCCAAAGTTTTGCAACAGCACCACTAAGAATATTTTTTGCAGCTTATCTAAAATCAATTTAACATGAACTTTGTCCACTAAATTTTAGACAACATTGTCTTTGCAAAGTATAATTGTATCTCTGTTGACACATCTGACATAGATTGTTTCTCAATTTTTAAACAGCCTTAAAACATGTGAATTGAAGAATACTACTATTGCATCACGGTATGTGCAAGCTACTTTCCACAAAAGAAGTAACAAGACGTCCATGTGGAAACAGAGTTCACTAAGTTGTCTTAAACAGAGTGATGGTGACCAATTAGCTCATTCTTCTCCTGACATTGATGCAAGACACAATATATGTATATGATGAAAGAACACCAGGTTGGGAAGCGTTTGTTACCTACCGTAGTAGGCCGCCTGTATGTATTTATAGGAGATGGAATACCATCATCAGATTACAAAGGGGCTGGCGCCAGCAATCAATCAAATCAACCAAAACAGATTATGATTGATTGGATTCTATCTATAACAGATCTGATTGATTGCCTCAGATTATATCTATAACTGAACAGATCCTTTCCTAACTGAACAGATCCTTTCCTATCTTTACACAGGCGCATCACCCTTTCCTTACTTTACAGATACATTCTTAATATTATCTAACATCCCCCCTCAATCATAACTTGCATAAGTTAAGATTGTCTCTGAACAGATCCATCTTCTTCTTCGTCAGAGCTTTTGTAAAACCATCTGCTATCTGGTCATTTGTAGAAATCACTCTCACATCCAGGAGCTTCCTTGCCACTCTTTCGCGCACAAAATGGAAGTCAATTTCAACATGCTTAACACGACCATGAAAGACTGGATTAGCTGTGAGATAGGTAGCTCCAATATTGTCACACCAGATTCTTGCTGTAGGGGGACAAGAAATTTTCAGTTCCTTCAATAGAGACTGAATCCACATCAACTCAGCGGTGGCATTTGCAATAGCTTTGTATTCAGCCTCAGTACTAGATCTTGACACGGTTGGTTGTTTGCGGGCGCTCCAGGATACCAAATTACTGCCCAGAAAAACAGCAAATCCCCCTGTAGAGCGCCTGTCATCAATATCTCCAGCCCAATCTGCATCAGTGAAGGCACTGACCAACAGAGAAGGTGACTTTGAAATCTTCAACCCATGGTGAAGAGTGTATCGAAGGTACCTTAAGATACGCTTGACTGCTGTCCAGTGATCTGTTGTAGGTGAATGCAAATATTGGCACACTTTGTTCACTGCAAAACTGAGATCCGGACGAGTCAAAGTTAGATATTGTAGGGCACCTACTATGCTTCTATACCGTGTTGAATCATCAGGCCCAAGGGGTTCACCATTGTGAAGGCTTAATTTTTCTGAAGTAGAGAGTGGTGTAGTGGTAGGCTTGCAATTTATCATACCAACTCGACTAAGAACATCTGAGGCATACTTTCTCTGCGAGAGGTGAATACCACTATCTACCTTCTGCACTTCTATTCCAAGAAAATAATGTAATGGGCCAAGGTCTTTTAGTGCAAAATCAATTTTCAGATCCTTGAGCAAAGCTGAGACAACATCCTGAGATGAACTTGCTACAATTATGTCATCAACATATACAAGCAAGAAGATGGTGATACCTTCCTTGATGTAAAAGAACAGAGAGGTGCCTCCTTTGGATGCTTTTTTTTTCTCGAACACGCAGGAGAGCTGCGTATCATTATATTAAAGGAAGAAATAAACAAGGTCTAAAATAGACCGGGGTACAACTGACGCCTTACGGCGGCCTGAACGAAACTAGCATAGACTGACTCATCTATAAAAACTCTAGGCTACATGAGATAGGGAGGCAACAAGGGATGTCAACCCCTTGGCCCCGGCAGTCTCCCACAGACGGCGCTCATCCCCCACATGAATTAGGAAATTAGCAACATTAGGGGAAAGGCCATCAAAGATGCATCTGTTCCGGAGATTCCACAAAATCCAAGCGCCCAGCATAATGAGGGAGTTTAGGCCTTCTCTGAAGGACCCCTGAATAGCTTCATTTGTTTGATGCCACCACTCCATAAAATTAATATCCGTTGGTTGGGGGCCAAACCCTGCAGCCCGAATTGCCTTAGAAGGAGGAACCAACATTCTCTTGAGAAAACACAATTCACAAGCAGATGGTCAATTGTCTCCCTTTCCTGCTCACATAAAGGACATTTTTCCGGATGATCCAGCCCCCGCTTCTCAAGTCTATCTGCTGTCCAACATTTCTTGTGAGCCACCAGCCATAAGAAGAATCGACATTTGGGCGGAGCCCAAGTCTTCCAAATCCGCTCAAAAGGTTCAAACTCCACAGATCCAATGAAGAGCCCCTCATAAGCGGCTTTAGTCGAATATTTGCCATTAGCAGCCAACCGAAAAATATGTTTGTCCTCCTTATGGGGGTCCAGATCAACATGTGCCACCAAATCCCAAATACGCAGGAAATCTGCAAGTGCACCAACAGATAAACTCCCAGGAATATCAGTAATCCAGCCATTATCCTCAATCGCCTCTTGAACTGTCCTTTTGTTAATCAGCTTCATAGGAATGGTCTCAATAAGTCGGGGAGCGATATCTCCAATCCGCTGCCCATCCAACCATCGATCACTCCAGAAAAGGGTAGAAGCTCCATTTCCAATCTCAGAATACAAGGCTACTTGTAGAAACTCTCGAATCTTTTTCGGGGTATGCAAAGGCAGGGATGCCCAGGGCCGACCTGGCTCAGTTTTTTGCAGCCAAGCCCAACGCATTTTAAGGGCCCAACTCAGTTCAGTGATGCTGAAAATACCCAGTCCACCAAGCTCTCGAGGTCTGCACACACTGCCCCAGGCCACTGCACAATGGCCACCCATGGCATTTTTACGACCACGCCAAAGGAACCCTCTTCGAATTTTATCAATGTCCTTCAAAGTAGTAGAAGGCAAGTCTACAGCCATAACACTATAAATCAGCACCCCTGTCAAAACAGATTGCACCAATATGCTTCTTCCTGCTTTAGTCAACAAATCAGCTTTCCATCCTTTGGATGCTTGAAAACCTAGCTGCAAAAGTTTGTCACTGAGTCTGGAATACCATGCTCTAGGTGCCTGCTTCAGACCATAAATGGCCTTGTCAAGCTTGCAAATGTGGTGTGGCTGCAGCTTGTCTTCGTAACCTGGTGGTTGCTTCATATATACATCCTCCTCAAGAATGCCATGAAGAAACGCATTCTGAACATCAAGTTGTCGTAGTGACCACCCTTGTGAAACAGCTAGAGAGAGAATAACCCGAATAGTGGCCGCCTTCACTACTGGACTGAATGTGTCCTCATAGTCAATCCCGTACCTTTGCTTGAAGCCTTTAGCGACTAATCTAGCCTTGTATCTATCCAGAGTACCATCTGCCTTCTTTTTGACCTTGTACACCCATCTACAATCAATAATATTTTTAATTCCTTCTGGTGGAACCAAGTGCCAAGTTTTGTTCTTAGCCAAGGCCTCAAATTCAGCATCCATTGCATGCTTCCAGTTTTCATCACCCAAGGCCTCCGCTAAATTTTGGGGCTCACTAGTGGCAGCCAAACAGCCATACTTGATGCGCTGTATTGTACCATTCTGAAGTCGAGTACGAGGTCTCAGATCTATGTAACCACCTGCAGCTGAAGCACTTTCAGTTCCTTCCATGAGAGACACATGTTCTTCTGATTCTGAAGCACTTTGAAACGATGGTGAAGGAGCTGCAGTAGGTTCTTGTGAAGGAACAACAGAAGAAAAAGATGTTGTGACAGTTTCTGGTAATGCAGCTGAAGGTGGAGTTGATATGTTCTTCTCTCTTCTCTGGTACGTGGTAGTGATAGGTGGTTTCATATATTGTTTTGTTGCACTCTTGGGCTGAACCTGCTCCTGTTCATGCACTTGGAGCTGCTCAGTACCTATCTCCTGCATTCTGACATTAGAGACCACACTAGGAACAACATCATCAATTGCATTAGCCTCAGTAACATCAGACAAAGTGTGATCAGCTGTATTAAAAATGCCCCTATTGTCAAGGTTGGATGAAGGAAATAAGGTAGAAGGCAGGAGATTAATTTGTGCTCTAAGACGTGCTCCAACATTTGCATGAAGTTCAACAAAGGGAAAAATGTGCTCATCAAACACAACATCCCTAGAGATGTAGACACGACCAGTAGAGACCTCTAGACACTTGTATCCTTTGTGCATATTGCTGTAGCCTAGAAAGACACATCTTGTAGAGCGGAAAGCCAATTTTCGAGTATTATAGGGCCGCAGGTTTGGCCAGCATGCACAGCCAAAAACTTTAAGAAAATTATAGTCAGGGGACTGTTTGAACAAGTGCTCAAGAGGTGTAGAGTAATCAAGAAGTTTCGTGGGGGTGCGATTAATGAGGTATGCAGCTGTGGCAAAAGCCTCATCCCAGAACTTAAGCGGCATGGATGCTTGAGCAAGGATAGACAACCCAACTTCAACAATATGTCTATGTTTGCGTTCAGCAGGTCCATTTTGCTGATGCGCATGTGGGCAGGACACATAATGAATGATGCTGAGTTTAGTAAAGAAAGAATTTAGGCGCTGATACTCGCCTCCCCAGTCTGTTTGCATAGCAATAATTTTGGTGTCAAATAGGCGCTCAACCATGGTTTGGAACTCAGTAAATCTTTGGAACACT
The DNA here is from genome assembly GCA_029449295.1 of Zea luxurians. Lineage (NCBI taxonomy): Eukaryota > Viridiplantae > Streptophyta > Magnoliopsida > Poales > Poaceae > Zea > Zea luxurians. The sequence goes on along the minus strand of JAOPSE010000004.1, from coordinate 176,428,136 downwards.
TCAGACTTATGTTTCAGCAAATAAATCCAACTGAATTTGCTAAAATCATCTATAAAACTGACATAGAATTTTTTTCGACCAACGGACTCGGGGGCTGGGCCCCATACATCCGAGAAAACGAGTTGTAAAGGCTTGGTAGAGACACTTGTTGACACTGGATAAGGTAATTGGTGACTCTTGCCTTGTTGACAAGCATCACAGACAGACAGACTACTTGACTCACTAGAACATATGATCTGATTATTATTGGCTAATTTTCGAATGATCTGCAATGATGGATGACCCAAACGATTGTGCCATAGAGATGGAGATGACTTGATGGCGCCAAAAGCCCCCCTCCAAGAACTGTCTGATGGAAGGGGATAAAGACCATCTCTGCATCTACCTTGAAGAAGAACCTTCCTCGTGTCCAGATCCTTAATCAAAAAATGATTTGGAAAGTATTCAAGTGAGGCATGATTATCAGATGAGAAACGATGAACAGAAACAAGATTTTTTTGTGCTGTTGGGACATGCAAGATATTATTGAGATGCAAGGGTTTAGTAGGGGTATCAATAACAGCATGACCAACATTGCAGATGTTCATACCTGCACCACTTGCAGTGTGAATCTGATCTGTCCCCTTGTACTTCTCATGAGTGGTCAGTTTGTCCAGCTGAGACGTAAGATGATCCGTTGCAGCTGTATCGGTATACCAATTTGTATCAACACCATAGCTGTGCATTGCTGCTGCTGCACTCTTGGAATTTGAGTTGGAATAGTTGTCTTCATCATATCGGTACCAGCACTTGCGAGCAGAATGCCCAGTTCTGTCACAAACCTGACAGGTTATTGTGTTACCATCAGATCTGTGCCCTCCTAGACCACCACGCCTTCCTGGCGCATTGCTGTTGCTGCTGCGACCAGGATTAAACCGGCCATTGCGACCCCGGCCACGCGGGCCAGAACTACCACGACCACGACGGGCAGCAACATTAGCCGATGGCTGGGATCCTCCATACAGCAAAGCCATCCTGCTCTCAAAATTGAGGAGTTGCGAGTATGCCTCCCCAACTGAGACAGAATCCTTCTGTGCAACAAGGGCAGAGACCACAGGGTTGTATTCTTCATCTAGTCCCGCAAGGATGTAGGAGACTAGTTCTTCTTCATCAATGGGCTTCCGAGCAGATGCCATCTCATCTGCAAGTGCCTTCATTTTTGTAACATACTCAGAAATTGACAAGTTACCTTTCCGAGTCATGGCCAATGCAATCCTGGTGTTGACTGTTCTTGCCCGGGACTGCACTGCATAGGTCTGTTCCAGCATGTTCCACACCTCCTGGGGCGTGGTGTAGGATGATACCTGACCCATGACTTCTTTGGACATGGAGGTGATGAGGAAGCCGAGGACCTGCTGCTCCAAGGCAGCCCACCGGATGTACTCCGGGTTGCTTTCCTTCACTGTCTTGTCGCCGTTCTTGACGTCGATCTGCTCTTCAGGCGCCTTGGCAGAGCCATCAATGTAGCCCTGCAGTTGTGCGCCACGAAGGATGGGAAGAACCTGCGCCTTCCAGAGCGCATAGTTCGACTTGGTTAGCTTCTCAGCTATAGTTTGCCCTAGCAAAGGTGTAGGTATAGCCATGGAGGATGAGCTTGCCATGATATCTCCTGGCGTCTGCTATGGGCTGGGGGTGGCTAGGGTTTGAAGGAGGTGGCTCTGATTACCATGAAAGAACACCAGGTTGAGAAGCGTTTGTTACCTACCGTAGTAGGCCGCCTGTATGTATTTATAGGAGATGGAATACCATCATCAGATTACAAAGGGGCTGGCGCCAGCAATCAATCAAATCAATCAAAACAGATTATGATTGATTGGATTCTATCTATAACAGATCTGATTGATTGCCTCAGATTATATCTATAACTGAACAGATCCTTTCCTAACTGAACAGATCCTGAACAGATCCTTTCCTATCTTTACACAGGCGCATCACCCTTTCCTTACTTTACAGATACATTCTTAATATTATCTAACATATGAAAATCATATGTGATTATCCCATGATATTTCCCATAAACTGATGCTGAACAGAATGTATAAAATATCAGCATTTATGTCGCACCAATAGGACAGATAATAATATTTGTGTTATCCGCTAGTTTGGCAGTAAGCTGAATTTTAGGTAATATCAGTTGTGCAATTAATGAAAACTTTGCAAGACATTTACCTACAAATCAAGTTGATGGACATTAAAAATGTCTTTCATAGTCTGAGAGCCGTATGCCAAAACATAGGATCTATAGGCTTCTTTGGCAGATTGGTTCAGAAAGTAATTCTTGCCAACAATATTCTCTGGTTTAGTGGCTCAAATTAACTATATATATGACAATGTGTGAAGCCTAAATAAGTACATGTGTTAACAGCACATTTGCATTGTATCAAATAGTGTACATTGCCCATATAAGCCATTGCACTAACAGGTTGTTTTCCAGATGCCAATTGAGGTACAGACCACAAAAAAGGATTTGTAGAACCGGCAGAAATGCAAATCAAAACAATGTCCTAGGCGTACCTAATTAACCGTGTGTGCCTTCCTGGTCATTTGACGGAGTGGAAAGGGAAACAATAGTTGTTTAATTCCTCGTAATGAAGAAAAACACACACTGATGTAAGTGGTTCAGAGAATTCAGTGGTTCCTCGCATGGAAGATAAACACACACCCTAATGAATAAAAACACACACCCTAATGAAGAAAAACACACTATTGACAAACATAGGTTCAAATAATTCAGTGTGTAAAATTAGGTAGAAAAACATAAGAAGCGTTGATACACCCCTGTGAATTTTTAAAAATGAGCGGCCTTTGTTACGCATCCAGGCGTGCATCTTCTGATATGAAGTGGGAATGTTTAGATAAAGAACATTTTCACATTTTTGTAGGAAAGGAACCATTGGAGGACTTGGTGCTATACAAAATCAGTACCTTTGGGAGGGAGATACCTCAAATGCGACTTGAAAGGGTCCCACTCGTAAGAAGCTAATATGGAGGGCACTGGCATGCAGATCTTCTCTAAATTCTCGCAGTACTTAATGGGCCATAATTAAAATAGGGGGGTCAATGTATTATACTATTATGTAAACGTACCTCTTGTAATTCAAGTCCAATTTTCTGAAAATTTAGAGATGCTTTTGCTCAGTGCAAGGGACAAACCTGCACAGACGGTTAGAAAGTATGGTAAAAAGCGATTGTTAATCTCAGTAAATAAATATAGAATGGGCGCATTTGTTAGGAGCAAATGTGGATTTCAATTGTCAATATCCAAATTCAATGGCACAGTCGGTTAGAAAGAAGGTTAGTAAGCAATCATTAATCTATTAAACAAATATAGAAAGTGGAGGGGGATGCGGCAATGTGAAGGGCACACGCTTGTCGTGGACCGTGGTGGAGCACGACGGCACTAGCGACCAGGCCATCGGCCACGTCCTCACTGGCTCCTGGCTGTGGGACTTGTCCTGGTCCTGGCCGCCTACTTCACAGCGGACTCCCCCGCCAGATACCGCATCTGTGGTGCCACCGCCGTGGAGCTCGGTGCCGGCACGGGACTCCCGGGCATTGCCGCAACGGTCTGCCTCGGCGCCGCGCACTGCGTGCTCGCAGACGTGGTCGCGCTGCTGTCGGGCCTCAAAGCCAACACGGTCGCCAACAGGGTCAGCGCCGCCGGGCCCACATGCGCATTGTGAAGGTGGGGGATGCAAATTCTGGCGAATGGACAGGGGAGAGGGCGGGGTTGGGTGGGGATGACGCGCGCATACCTTCCTGCAGGTGAGAGGCGAGGCGAGGAAGTCTGGAAGTGGACACAGTCGGTGTGGATCTTGAGCGCCTCCTCCTCCGACATCAACGGCGTTGCGGCGACATCCACGGCAGTGTGGATCTTGAGCGCCTCCTCCTCCGACATCAACGGCGTTGCGGCGACATCCACGGCAGTGGGAGACTCGATACAGGCCCCGCCCGCGCAGTCTACTACGACAGCGTGGGGGGAGGGGTAGTGTTGCTGGCGGCACGACAGCGGGAGCGGGGCATGTGTAGATTCGTCTGGAACATTCATGGGCTAGCGGTGAAGGATCCGGAGTCCGAAGCGGTGGCGGCTGTCACCGGAGCCGCAGGCGGGTGGGGGAGGGTGGGGTGGAGGGGGAGGGAGCTCGCTTACCTGGACCTTTGAAGCGCCGGCGGAGAGAACTGGAGTCCAAAGCGGTTGTCGCCGAAGCCGCGGGCGAGCGGGGGAGAGTGGGGTTTGGGGGGAGGAGGGAGCACGAGATGTGCAGGAAGTAGACGCAGAGAGGATGCGTGGAGACTGGAGAGAAGAACAGTCGTCTGGAAGCATCTACACACGGCCGCACGGGAGACGGGGAGAGAATGGAAACCCGAACCACGATCGAACGGCCAAAACTTTTTTGCCGACGTGGACGCATGTGGAAGCAGATTTTCTTTCTGCTTTAATAATAAGGAAATAACTGAAGAATGTGAAAATAAGATTAAATGATGAATGTGAAGGGCAAAGAATAAGCACTGGACATTTAAGTAGCAGTCAAACAAAAGATAATGAGGCACTACATTTGATAGTGTTGTCGGTTGTTTCTTGTACTATAGTACCATCGGTGAATCCTATCCGGCACACAATACTGCAAATGAGGACTGAAGACAAATGCCACGTATTATGGCAAATGCAGAACCACAAACTATGCCAACTCTCGGCAATTCACAAGTCTTGGTGAGTGAATTTGAGTGCCATGAAACTGGATTTCTAAAAAGGTTGCTGGCAGTTGAAATGAAACTAGATTTCATAAGTAACAAACATACAATTCACTAGATTAAATAGGACCAGGCATGTGCATCTGACCGCAAGCATCTAGAATTGGAAAAGGATAAATAGATGTCTGGTATCATAGATAAAAGAAGATGAGTAAATCTATTAGTTATCCAATTTTGATACTTGTCCATCATTAGGAAACTGCATGTGTTTCTCTGAAAGTCATAAGCATTAGACATATTCATTTACTTGTTACTTCTCATGGGCTCGGTGATATGCTAATTGTACAATTATTTAGTTTGTGTGTAAAAGGAGCATAGATTTGGAGATTTTGTTCTACATACAAATATTGCAGAGTGCAGACTGGAGCAGAAACCTTCCTTTTTTGGGGCAAGCGCTTGTAGTTCTAAGAGCTTATTCTCTGTGTTAGACAGATTGGCCTGAATATCTCTGATAGGAGCATCAACTTTAGCCTATCATATATTCAGATTATTGAATCTGACAGGTCCAGTTTCTTCGGCCAGTCACCAAAATATATCTAAAAACAAACCTCAGCATATTTGGGATGCAGAGCTGACAGCTTGTTCGGCTGCTTGAAAAGCCGCTGCAGCTGCAGATACAGTAGCTGTTCGGCTTCCAGCCGGCCCTGTAGGGGCTGCAGCAGCTGGGCCTTTTTGATTCCAGCCGAAGAAGCCGAACTAGACCAGCCGAACACAGCCTGATTCTTTGTTTCTCACATGCAGATTGGATGGTAAGATGATGGCTAGAGTTGCTGAAGAGCTAAAAAGGTCTGGACTAGTTGGACAACAGTCGTTGATGTTTAGATGATGAAATGTTAGAACCTACGAATATATTGTTGCCTTTTTAATGACTAATAGTCTGCATGTCAAACTGTAACCAGATCACTTCTTTGATTCCTAGTGGTTCTTTCTTATGAATATAGTGTTGCTTGTGTTCTTGTTATTTGTGCAGAGGTCAAGCCTAGTGATTTTTCTGCCGTCACGCAATTTGTACTGTTATTTTGTTTTAAGGATTTTTTTTCTTTATCAGCTAGCCCTGCTTTAGTTTTGACGAGGACAGACAGAGCAAAATTGCAACAAGCATTGTCTCTTCCGAATGCTGTTTTGATTCTAAGTGCTGTTTCTGTAGGCTGTACCTGTTTTGATTGCGTCAGAATTGCATTGGCGCTGTTTTGACGAGTGACTATAAGACCATGTCAAACTGCTTTAGCACTGACGAGGAGAGACAGACCTTTGTTGTTTCTGTTTCAGAAAAAGAATCAGCGACAGCAATCTGAACTCTGAAGAGTTGCTGTTGCTTATGTGCTAACCGAACAAGGAAAAAAGAGGCATGGATTAATGAACCACCTAGGGAAAGAGTGACAACAGGGGATCCATTCAATCCACGTCTGGATTAATTCCACCTGGGGATTAAATCCATGCCTACCGAACATGGCCCGAAGAGGATGAAAAGGCAGGGAAGGTGGTCCATGAAGCATCAATCAACTTATTAGTGACATGGGCACATGGCATTGGCTTCATGTGTGGAGTGCATCCATTTATTTGCTTTCATGAATTGCTGTGATCTTTCAGATCTGTCAAACTCATAGCTTTACAGGTGCTACAGATGGTAAAAAAAGATTCTACAGGAAAACAATCTAGAAAATAACAGCATGGTTAAATGTATTTAGAAACAAATGGAGAAAACCTTTCTAAACATGAAACTTGAAAAGCAGGGAAATTTTCAGTATGATGCTATATCTCAAGTAACCGGAAGTTAAAACTGTTGATGTAACACTTTGAACAAAAGAAGCATTTTCAAAATGCAGACTTCTTATCTGATTATTTGCACAATACAAAGGCTAACCTGTATCGGTCACACCCTCAGCAGTTGTCCACGGATTTAACTGCCACATTTCAGGTTACTGCTTTCCATTCCTTGTCCATAGGATGGCAGTGTGGAAGTGGAGGAAACAAATGGAGCAAACAGTGTGTCCTGCACTGGAGAGCCCAGAGCCATTCAGCCATCATAGAGAAGTCCCTTCATCAAGTTAATAAATCTCTGTGAAAATTATGTAATTATGTTACACCCTTCGCTTTCTGAGAATCATCACAATCACCCCTGTCATTGCCAATGCCCAAAATGCAACGCAGCTTTCCATCTGGAGCAATGCCTACATGACGCATACTCTCGTACATCATACAAGCTTCCTTCTCATCCCCCATTTTAAGGTATCCAATAATGAGAGCTGTGTAGGTTACTACAGTAGGTTTAAGCTTTCTTTTTTCCATTTCTTCCATCATCAAGCGTGCACCATCCATTGCAGGAAGTTTACTATAGCCATCAATCATACAAGTATATACAAAAGCATCTGGCAACACACCGCTTCTTTCCATCTCTTTGAGCCATTCCATAGCAGCCTTCATATTTAAACGTCTACAATAACAAGCAATGATAGATGTGTACAAAACATTGTCAAGTAACAGGTCTTCCCCAATCATATCCCTAATCAATCCCATAGCTTCAGGAAGTCTATCATCATTACACAGCCCATTTATGAGGCTAGAATACGTAAATATGTTAGGTTTTACACCTTCATCCAACATCTTATGGTACAACCTTAACGCCTCCTGCAACTTCAGAGCTTTCACGAAGCCCTCAATAATAATACTGTACAGGACAACATCAGGAACATAGCCCCTCTTTATCATGTCCGCAAAAACATTCCACACACCACTATATTTGTTGGTCTTGCAAAGGCCATTGATCATAACTCTGTACATGCAAAGGTTTGGGACGATTCCCAATGACTGATGCATTCTATCCAGGAATAGGAAAGCTTCACCAACTAGCCCTTGTTTGCTAAAGCTGTCAACTAGGATTGTGCATGTCACGATGTTGGGAGACAACCCATTTTCAAGCATGAGCTCAAACACTCCCAATGCATCTTGGAGGTTTCTATGTCTACATAATGCGTAGATCAGACTGGTATAGTTGTAAACATCTGGAGCGATATCATGATGAATCATGTCAAACCAAAGGTCAGAGATGGCCTTGAGATCTAAGTGTTGGCAACAGCCATGAAGAATGATGCTGTAATTTATCTGGTCATGCTCAAAACCATGGTCTTGGAGATTCTTGAAAATCTTCAATGCCAATGCAACCTGTCCAGTTTTGCAAAGGCCATGCAGAAGTGAACTGTAACTCACTTGATTAGGACATATTCCATTTCTTGCCATTTCTTCAAGCATATCATAACCTTTCAATAAATCCCCTTGTTTGCATAACCCATCAACTAATATGCTGTAGCTATGGACATCTGGTACATACCCACATTTCTTCATTCCATGAAATACCTCTATGGCTTTGTCAACCTGACCTTCACAACAGAAACCATGAATCACAGCATTGAAACAATAATTGCTGCAAGGGCCTCCACTCTGAGAAAGAGTTTGAAGAAAGTCCCATGCAGATGTTACCTGTCTGGAACGGCAAAGCCCATAGAGATAAGTTCCATATGTTGTAGCGTTCGGTCTCACACCATTTGATTCCATTTCACAAAGAAGCTCAAAAGCTTCCTCCAAGCATGATCTCTCTCCATGTGTGTACATACTCATCAAAATTGAATAAGAGCAGACATTGGGTGAAGGACCACAACTTTTCATGTCATCAAATAAGCTCCTAGCGTACATGATTTGATTCCCCTCAACTAAACACTTCAACAAGAAATTGCACAAACGTCTGTCAACACCAATGTTCTTGGCCTGAATATAAGTGAGAAGAGCGTCCTCAAACATCGAAGACTCTACAAAAATACGGATGACTGCAGCATAAACTTGTAACAGGGTCATTGACTGACCCAAATTGCTGACCAACATAGGAGCCAACTCAAACAACTCTGACCCAGCATTTCCACAGTAATCAACAATGCTCCGAATCAAGCACCGTACCTCTCTGATTCTCCGTGGCAAGAATGCCTGCATGATCAAAGCAAACAAACCAACTGATTGAGATGACCCGTATAACCTCACACACTCCCTGAAGCTTATATTTCTGGCAGCGTCCCAGTTCGAAGCCCGCAATGCTTGTGTGATCAAGGGAAGCAGACGACGACTTCTATAATCACCGTAAGCGAAACTCTGACTGGGCTCTTCATTATCAGAGCTGTTCAACCAACAAGCCTGAGAGGAAAGGTGCGTCACTGGGCAATAGCTCCTGATTACACGGGCTTGGTGCAGAAACAATGGGGCCGCCCGGCGCATAGACAAGGGATGCTGATCCCCTCCTTACATTGACAGTACCACCAGAAGCAGGGATGAGCTGTGCATAAACTACACTTCATGGACCAATCTTACTTGCAAGCCGATGAAAAGGACCACCTGAGAGAAAAAGAGGTTATAGCTTTTGAATCACATCAAATTCTCGTCAAAGAAATCCGATAAAAAGAAACATGGTCACCAGAACTGTAAGTGATCAATAGCTGCAACTAACTCATGTTTGAAGCAAGAGATCCAGCCTTTCTACTCCTAAAAAAATATATGGCTGTTGACCTTCCAGCTTGGGCCCTTAAAGCCATTGATAAGATTCGTCGAGGTTTTCTGTGGCGAGGTCGAAGAGATGTAAAAGGTGGCCACTGTCACGTGGCTTGGGGAATTGTTTGTAGGCCTCGCGAATTGGGTGGTCTAGGCATTTCCAGCATGAAAGAACTTGCTTGGTCTCTTAGAATGAGATGGCTTTGGCTGGCTAAAACTGAGCCATCTCGCCCGTGGGCCTCTCTTGCTATCCAGGTTCCTAAAAAGGTAAAAGATTTCTTCTCCATGGCTATGCAAACTGAGCTTGGTAATGGGGCTACAACCTATTTCTGGACTGATAGGTGGTTATCGGGTCACAGAATTGCAGAGTTAGTCCCTCGATTATTTGGGATCATCCCTAAGAGACGGGTTAGCAAGAGAACAGTGGTGGATGCTATCTCTAATCAGAGCTGGATTTCTGACATTCAAGGAGCTCTTTCGGTTGGAATTATCAATGAATTTCTCATTTTGTGGGATTTAATTGACTCAATTGTTTTAAGACCTCAAGTTGAAGACAAACATTTCTTCCGTCTAGCTGCAAACGGAAAGTTCTCCTCAAAGGAAGCATATAGGGGTTTCTTTTTGGGATCTTCTGAGTTTGAGCCTTTTCATAGAATATGGAAATCTTGGGCTCCTCCAAAAACCAAGTTTTTTATGTGGTTGGTCGCTCACAGGAAGGTTTGGACGGCAGACAGGCTGCAGAAAAGAGGTTTGGACCATCCAGAGAGATGTCCACTATGTGACCAGGATCAAGAAACCTTGGACCATATGTTGATAGGATGTGTTTTTGCTCGAGAATTTTGGTTTAAATTGCTTCTTCAAGTGAACCTGCAGTTTCTTGCCCCCCAATCTGAGGATAGTGCTTTTCTTGAATGGTGGAGAATGTTATGTACCAAAGTCTCTGGAATTGCAAGGGACGGCCTCAATTCTCTAGTCATTCTGGGAGTTTGGACCTTATGGAAGCAACGCAATGGTTGTGTTTTTGACAATAAGAACCCCAGTATTGCTGATGCTATTAGAAGAGTTGAGTTGGAGGTTCACCTATGGGAGATGGCTGGTGCAAAAAAGTTGTCTTTGCTCACCGCCCCCATTCCAGGCATCCCTGCTAGTTAGCTAGCATTGTGGTTATTTGTGTTAGGTTCTTCTTTAGACATGGATGGGTTTTTGTATGCCTGTTACTGGCCGCCATAGGCGCCTCTTTTGTTTTCTTCTGTAATTGTCCTTCTTCTTTAATATAATATCGCGCAGTTCTCCTGCGTTTTCGAAAAAAAAAATATATCTAGCATAGAAGTTTCTCAACAGCAGACTGTAGACTAAGACTAAGAGTCTAAGACAAAGAGCATCATAAAAAAAATGTCACCAGGTGGACCGTACATTGTTGGGCAAACGCTCAACTAACTGATGCAAGTAACCCAAGACCTAGATGCAAGCCTGCAAGTAAGCACACACTTTTGACGCTCTTAATCACTGGAATGATATGTTAAAATGCTCCACAGTAGAACTAAAAACAGAACACTATACTTCAAAAGAGAGAGAGAGAGAACACTACATTCAAATAACACGACAGTTAGCGCCTGCGGACTGCTGAGGCAACATCCAAGTCCGGTAAAGGTCGGAGCGGCAGCCGGTGGGGGGGCAAAGCACTAGACGGCGCTGCCGCGTCAGGTGGCCGGGGATAGCCTGTTGCGGCTGCCGCTTGCCGGGGACTACCCGTGGCCGCCGCCTGCTGGGCTGCTGCGGCCGCGCCGGAGGAAGGAGCCGGGCAAGCGGGCAGCCGGCTGTGGCTCGCACTGGCGCTAGGCGGCTACCGACTAGGGTCTGGCGTCCGTGACCGTGAGGGTGAGGCCAGCCGCAGCCGGCGCTAGGCGGCTACCGACTAGGGTCTGGCGTTCGTGACCGTGAGGGTGAGGCCTGCTCGGGCAGGCCGGGCGGTGCCTCCGCCACTGGGTCTAGAGGGAGGACGGCGTGGAACAGCGGCGGCGGTGGTGGTGCGGGTGAATAGCGCTAGCGCCGCTGCTAGCCTGCTACGGAGTTGGGTGATAAGTGAGATGAGTCTGCTGCGCTCACGGCCCGTGGGAGGAGGCGGGCAGGAAGAACCGGGCCGCGAGCGACGTGTGTGATTGCCAAATTGCGAGCCCAAATGGCCCAAGTGGCCAGACAGAGGAATAAGCGAACGCGCTGCGCTGTGGGCCTGTGCCTTTGCGTTGCGGTGCTTCATTCGTCAACATCTGAACCCCAGCCTGTTCCTAGTTCCCATAGTGACATAGCTGCGCGATCTCATCTGATTATCTCGCTGATTCATCGCAGATATTGCTGGAAATGTTCATCCCGATTTTCAGCATGTTTGCTTGGCTTTAATTCGTACCAACTTCTACTAACATTGTCTTTGTCTCTATGGATTGCAGCCGGCTTTGCAAATTGTGTGTCGAGCAATGCTATAGGTATTCAGCATAGTTGTAAACATATGAATGCATCGAATGGTTTAGATACATTGTCATACTCGAAGCAGTTACCTCGTGTATCAATCAGAAACCTACACCTAAAAACCTGACTCAAATTAACAAAATAAACATCATCAGAACTAATCTACGCCTAAAAACTCTGCCAGGTCTGCAGCATAAAAAAAAACACGCTCCGATCAGACGGATCGAAATCCTCTCCAAAATCTTGAGCATGTCGTTGCCTGGCAGTCAAGCCGGTCAGTCAGTCGGCATCTGAATCACCAAATTTCCAGGGTGACATAGCTACCTGAGCTCTCCTAGAACACCGCAATTCGTCCATTTCTCGATAGTTTTATGCACCAACGACGAATGATAGGTGTTCATACCATGCCCAAACATATTATTCCATAGCCAGGCGGGGGGGGGGGGGGGGGGGGGGGGGGTGTTATGAAAGATTTTCGGAATTAAAACCCAGAAGCGGTTCTGCATCCAGTTAACGATCTGCGGAAGTGCGGAGTGCAGATGACAGTGCAAAATTAACCGTGGGACGTAATAGTGGCGGATCCAGGATTGATCCAAGAGGGGGGCTGCTAAGCTGAGACTATAAATTTTTTTAAACCAAACAAAAAATACAATTGATGTTTAATATGACACAAAAACCAAGATATAATTTAAACATTCAAGAAATATATAGTCTAAAAATAAGTCGATACCAATTCTAGAAATACAATAATCTTGCACATACCATGAGTTGATGTTGCGAGGTAAATTTATCTTCCGAGTTCTTAAGCCTCGAAAATGTTTCAAAATCTTTTCATCTTGAATATCTACAAATATATCCTATAAACATGGGATTACTACCAAATAAATAATCAAATCAAAACTTTAAATCAAACTCAAAGCAAACAATAGCACATGTTTCACCTTCACTGCTTGTCTGCTTCACAAATCACAGTTAGTGTTTAGCGCACGGTCACAAATCACAAATCACAGCTTGTCTGCTTCACAAATGTGCTTCACAAACGGCGGAGCGGCGGCTGGACAACGGCGTGGTCGCAGGCTCGCGGGGGTGCTCCGGGCGGGGCGAGCGGCGCTGCGGGGTGCGGGCTGCGGCGGGGCTCCGGGCGTGGCTGCGGCGGCGGCGGGGCTCCGGGCGAGCGGCGCTGCGGCCTGCAGGGTGCTGGCTGCCGGCTGTAGCTGGAGGGTAGAGGACTAGAGGGAGGATGTTCACGGGACTGGCTGGAGCTGGGCGGCTGCAGCTAGGCGCCTGGGCGGTCGCGTACTCGGAGTGGGCCTCTTCACTTTACTGGGCCACGACCGGGGCTGGTCGGAGATCCGCCCCTGGAACGTACAGTAGCTAGGAAAGAAAGAACACATGCATTGAAAAAAAAATAGCTGCCAGTGGATGAAAACCAAATGCTAGCTTTCAGTGCAATTTACCCCCATGTCTTGTACGTACTGCTCCCGGTCCGGTGAAGGATGAGCAATGCCCTGTGAGTATCCGAGCAGAGCAAGAGGAGGACGATGATCGGATCCAGGGTTTTGAAGGTGCCATGTGATTGGTCAGTCAGGACGCCGCCGACTTGGCTATGCACTAATGCACCTCACTACACTACATACACAATTCACTGGGAGTGAAAGAGAAGAGGGTGGAGTGGCCTTGGATGCAACCAGCCTCCCCCTGAATTAAATAGGGTTAGGGCTATTTTGGGAGCCAGAAAACAGAAGGAAATTAGAGGGGCTAGAATCCTCTTAGCCTAAACCCAATGCCGGCTAGATTGATGGTAGTGGCCAAATTGCACAATCACATCCAGTTACGTTCTTACATGTACATGGGACTTTAATTTATTTTATGTACTACTACTAATCTAATCGCGGCGCTCTACTAGTTAATCCGGGCGCTTAGGCGGGGAGGAACCGGTCATTATACTAATCGTTGCCCGGTGCCCACAGGGACGAGATCCCAGTTCCAGAGGTGGCGCATGTCTGCTGCAGAGGCTGCGGCTGCGGCTGCAGCTGCCTGCCCCACTTTCTTTGTAGTAGATGAGTATGTTTAAGGCAATCTGGACACAAATATGCATGGAGCTTCTTTTTCTCTACCATGTACTTCAACTGCACTTCGCTGTAGACAGCCTCTGCAGTTTTTCGAGTGTCACCCTCCGCATCAGATGTTCATCATCACATTCAGGAGATGTCATCGCCTCATCGGACGTGTTTGTGTCGGACGCCACAGCTTACGGCACTAACAGAGAACATCACACTGTTTGGTTGTATGAAAACTATGACAGCCATCGCGTTTGCTAGTGATTTCTTTTCCAATATTTGGGCGCCGATTCTTTATACCGCAACCACGGTACGGCGCTGCACCAGCGTCCAGCGGCGTGGCTGGGCCGTGACAGCCTCATCAACTACCAAGTCCCAACACTGACCAGCCAGTTATTCAGAAACAAGTACACTACTGGAGACTGGACTGTGTCATCCGTCTTTTGCATTGCATGTAACAAGAGAAAATTAGAATGTTTGGAAGGAGACAATGTACAACCAAGACCAATCGTCGATCAAGCTGATATATTGCATTTCATCCTTCCTCGCCTCACAATCCGGCTTCCGCGAACTCGATTATGTACACTCCAAATCTCCAATCTTCCATACTTCCTACTACGACTCCGACCCTCCACAGCACACCTCCGCACAGCATTCGTAGCAGCCGAGGCACGCTAGAGCCGCACAGACCTGTACCATCAGAATGGCACACTGGTCGTTCATCCTGTTGCACGCCCTGATGCAGCACATGCAGCAGAGGCAGTCAGCGGCGCGGCTGCAACAGCCGGATCCCTTTTGGAGCATCACAATTTTCTCTGCCGAGTTCACGTCCCAAAATAATGTGACGAGATTTTCCCTTGTAGCGTCATTGTTACCAAATCCCAGTTTCAGCCCATGGAGCGGGATCTGTTGCTCATCTCTGCCTTTCTGTCCTTTTAGTTTTTGCTTGACCTGATCAAGTACACAAAGCTCAGCAAGGTCCCTTCACATCAAACTATTCAGAAATTGCAGTCAAAGGGCCAACAACAGATAGTCGTGAGCTAATTATTGCCAATGACCCACTTTTAACTGATTTATATTTGGAAAAGGAACAAAGTGATCAAAAGTTATTTCATGAAGGCCCCTACACCAAAAAAGAATGAATATCATCGAAGAATAACATGTTGGACCTACCTTTTGTGTTCCAGTATTGTCCAAATTTGTTTGAAGTAATATCATATCTGTGTACTCCGATGGAACACCATTCTGTATGCTTAATTTAATCACCTGCAAGATTGATAAGAATCACTTTTATTCAACTATGTGCAAGAGAGAACCAAAGCAAAAACAAACTATTAATTTAATCACCTGCAAGATTGATAAGAATCACTTTTATTCAACTATGTGCAAGAGAGAACCAAAGCAAAAACAAACTACTCACCACAAAGGTTAGTTGGAGGTTATTTGGCTGTGTTTGTGGTGTGTTCTTTTCAAAAGCATTTCTAAAAGTCTAAGTCTTTGGCAAATCAGATTGAAGTTGAGCAAACTTATTTATTCATAATTTTCCTCACAGTAAATAGCAGTGCATTTCAGTTCTGTTACTTTGCACTTGAATTTACACCATAACATTATAACATAACACAGATCAAATTTTGGGTCTAGGGCAAAAGGACAAATGTAAAGCCAAGGAAATCTAGGGAAAAGGCCATGGTTTGGCCAGTCAAAATTTGTCCTTTTGTGGCGATAAGCCAAAAATTGACTAGCCAAAATTGGGAAGGCCATTTTGGCCAACCGAACTGACTCTTAGATTTTTTTGTCAGCCAGAATTTGGCTTGGCTGGTCACCAAAACTCTGGCATCCAACCAAACGAAGGCCAAGTTTCCTTGGCATGGCCAAATATTTGCTTGAACTGCTAGTGCCATAAACTAAACAGTAAACACACCCTAGTGCAACCATTTGTCTGACCAAATACCCTACCTTTCTCTCCAGTTGTTTGGCCGCAGAAAGCCATGCCTTTGCTGTCATAAGATCAATTTGTTGTGTCACCAATACCTGAAATTCATACATAAAGATCCTTGATGAATACTCCCTCTGTCCCAAAATAAAATTCATTTTAGCCTTTTTAATAGATTCATATAATAATTAATGCATGTATTTTGTATGTGTCTAGATTCATCATCATCTATTTGAATATAGACACCAAAATCAAGAGCTAAATCGAATACTAATTTGGGTGCATCAAGCCTTAGAGGGCATGTCGTGGGTCAGGGACATCAAGCCAACCCTCTCCCTTGTAGGGATACAGCAATATCTCACGCTTTGGGACACCCTGGGAGAGATCGTGCTCACTTCTCAGGAGGATCACCATGTGTGGAGATTCGAGTCTTCGGGCCTTTTCTCTTCTAGGTCCTGCTACAAGGTTCTGTTTTTGGGCTCCATCACCTTCGAACCTTGGAAAAGACTTTGGAAATCGTGGGCTCCTCCTAAGTGCAAGACCTTTTTATGGTTAGCCATGCAGAATAAGTGTTGGACAGCTGACAGGCTGCAAAAAAGAGGTCTTCCCCATCCGGAAGCATGCCCTTTCTGTGATCAAGAGCAAGAAACAGTTCAGCATCTATTGACTGGTTGTGTCTTCGCCAGGCAGTTTTGGCATAGCATCCTCTCCCCCTTTGGTATGGGCCACTTAACTCCAGGACCAGAAGATACTAATTTTGCTGATTGGTGGGGATTAGTGACCATTCAGGTGCACAAAAGCAAGAGAAAGGGAGTCAACAGTGCCATTATTTTGGGAGCATGGTGCCTTTGGTTGCATAGAAACAGAGTTATTTTCGATGGAGATTTACCAACCATTGGCAAGGTGCATAGAAGCTTCATCGACGAGCTTTTCTTATGGGTGCTGGCTGGTGCCAAACACCTCGGAAGCCTTGGGCTTGCTGCTGCTCTAGGCGCAGCAGGCCCGACCTAATTTTTCCTTGGTCGTCTTTTTGTATCCTAGTCCTATGGATAGTTTTATTTATGCTTGTTGCTGGCCACCATAGTGTGGTTTTTTCTGTACTGGTCCTCTTGGACCTTAATTTCTCCTTCTTATTAATACAATGATGCGCAGCTCTCCTGCGTTTTTCGAGAAAAAAACAGAGGGAGTAATATTTTTTGGACAACCACACATATTCTGACCAAAGCTAAAATGTACAGCTCCCAGGAAAATTTTCACAATAGTAATACAGATTGTTTCACAAAAAGTTTTAAAACTAAACTTCTTAATGATTACCTATTCTAGTCAACAAAAATAAAACCGGCCCACCAAGTGAAACATTTCAAAGGTGAGTTTTAAGATAGGTGTGCCCACTGTCAGAAGAACATGTGATTTGGTAGAAACTCTTTTTCTCGAGAATACTTCTTTGACGCATTAGTTGGCTACCCAAACTTTGATAGATCAACAAGGTTGTATTATCATGTTGCAGTTTTGTCGTAAATCAAAACTCAAGTAGAGAAGTGACATATTGGAGGGTAGTTAATATCGCTACAGGTTTAACAGCACCTACATCGATTATTCACATGCTGGGAAACTGGCTTTCAGGAGTTGCTACAAAAGAAAAGAGTATTATTCTTGTTGGGGTGACTGCCCTTTGCTGGGCTATCTGGCGATGTCGGAATGATTTAATTTTTGACAACGTCATATATATACATCTTTTATGCATGCTATTTTCAGGGGAACATATTGGCTGCGGTGTTGGGCATTGTTGCAGCATGAGGACGTGACAAAGGAGAACATCCAGGCGGTGAGCCGTATCCTGGAGATTATTGCCATGGAGGTTTTTGCTAGATATGGATGGAAATATAATAATAGACTTTGTCCCTCGTAATATACTTTGTTCCTGAGAGATCAGCCAATAGATGAAACAATGTAATAATACGCTGTATGCGGCTCCGCAGAGGCGGGAATCAGTTTCCTTTATCTAAAAAAGTAGAGAAGTGACAAGCATAACTTACAAAAAAAAAAGCTTCAGCATCTTACTTTGTCTAGAGTTACTTCCTTTAGTTGTTGGATCTTCAGTTCAATCAGGACTTCCTTCATGTCAGCTAAGTAACCTTTAGCTTTCACTGTGTCTGGGAATTTTCCTCGGTATTTTCCAGACACGCACAAAGGAGAATTTGCTGAAAGGTCTGGAACGTACTCAGAATCCACCTAAAGAATAAAAGAACAGCAATTAGACAACCAAAACTGGTACTTTTCCAGCAGAATCTTGCTTCTGGAATCAGGTACCACCGTGACATAAAATGGTAAAACATTCAGCATTTGATGGCATCATGAACTTTGAAATGTAATTTGGGTCTGCCAAGGTCAATAACCAAGGCATATAGATTGCACTGTCACAAGCATTTAAAATAGGATAAGTAACAAAAAAAGTATAACCACTAACCAATCATGCACAAACTCACTTCAAATTCATCAAGATGTGTCATAGCATCAATGCAGATATTTGCCACAGTTGTACTTGATGCTCTCCTGAACCACTTAACAATCTGATTCTCGATTGATGCTGGAAAACAGATTCACTAAAAAATGGTTAAGTTAAATTCATATATTCATATATTTACTAGTCCGATGCATGCATATAGCAATCAGACTATCAGAGTGGTGATTTCTGAAAGATTAAATTCGTTTATTGAACTCTAGATCAATAATGCACACATAATAAAAACATAGACCTTGTAACATGGAGAAACTAAAGCAAATGAGAACCAAAAAAACTTTATACCTCTGAAGACCCAGTATACAAAACAAAAAGGTAAGGCCTATTTTTTCGTCTGCATATAATGATGCACAGTTCTCCTATGCTTTTGAGGGAAAAAATGTTTTTTTGGTCCATGTCATGGAGATTTAGAAAATTGGATAAAATGTATATATAACCACAGCTAGAACTGATTATATCTTATATTTGCAATACATCAACAAACAGTGGAATCATGACGTCATACCATATACATTGCTAATTCTACATAAACGATAATAAGAAAGATACATGAAGCCAGATCATAATGCAAGACAAGGAGAACCAAGGGTACCTGTCTCAAGTGCAGCATTGTAATGTCCCTTGCCAACTGAAGCTAGCATGCGCAGGAAATAGTGGTTACAATATGATCCTAACATGTTGAAGTCACAACATCAGAAAACTTAGAAAACATGAAATATCTAAAACATAACTTGACAAACTACACAAGAAAGACCAAAGCATAGTTTGATTCACAATAGTTACAAATCACAGATTTAACAATCCTATCGAATTACGCGCAGTTTTTGTTTGCATAGGAATAAACACTTGCATATAAAATTATGAGAAGACCATAGGTAAAATAAGGCAGAAGAACTTAAGTTCAGGTCAAGAACTAAGGTACTGCAAAAATTGCATTTTGATTGCAAGTCACAATAATATTACCTAGTCCGAAAGTAGAAATTCGGGGAGATTTAGACCCTCTGTTGGTGACTTCGGTTTTTGTAGTTTGGCAGATGTTATGCTCATCGTCAACAGAACCATCAGTAATAAGATATATTTGCGGAAGTGTGTCATGAACACTTGATAGTAATGCCATTGCCTTACATGAAGAAATGACCAGTATGAATAACAAAACAGGAGAAATCCGGATTATAAAATAAGAAAGTTCCCAACTGAGGTTCTTCAAAATGTCATACCTCACTCAAAGGATGCATAATATCTGTGCCACCCTCAGCAACTAAGTTTGCATTCATCCAATCAGTTGCACTTGCTATTGCTTTGTCATCTACTTGCTCCAAACAGGAAGAGAATGAGTGAAGCTCATCATTAAATGTTATAATATTGAAGTAATCCCCTTGCACAAGCTCTGAAAGAGCGGTAGAAACTGCATGCTTGACATTCTCAAGAGGCTTTCCTTGCATGCTTCCACTTGTGTCAACAACAAACACAACTGCTTTTCTGAATACCTATTGAAATAGCTTAAATGGGATAAAGGACCACAAAGTATATTTCTTGAAATACAAAGGGGGCATATGACGATGAACTTCTGGTCCGATGAACCAAAACAGGTACTAAAAGGAGAATAGAGGCGAATGAGAATTTAGAAGAATCTCAAGGTAAAATTCCATGCAGCTTAAAAGGAGCTGTAT
The DNA here is from genome assembly GCA_029449295.1 of Zea luxurians. Classification (NCBI taxonomy): domain Eukaryota; kingdom Viridiplantae; phylum Streptophyta; class Magnoliopsida; order Poales; family Poaceae; genus Zea; species Zea luxurians. The sequence continues at coordinate 176,408,168 of JAOPSE010000004.1, read as the reverse complement.
CAGCTTGACATCCCTGGCCTTAAAATAGAAACATTCCAAGTGCAGGGATATCAATCAAGATAATGTTGCAAGTAGCAGCAACTAACCTGTCTGTTGCCACTTCCAGGTAAAAGAAAAATGCAGAAGCTATCTCTATCATCATAGTCACATAATGTTGAGGGTTGCACAAACACACCACCAGACAAATCACCTGAGTAAACCTACAACATATCAACATAAAATTTAAATTAGGCAGGGGACAGAATATTCAGCAAGATTATAAGTTTTAATCTGCTGAATATCGTGAAGAGCTAGATTCACAAGATAGTTCAGCATCGGCCTGCAGGGAACATCATTGCAGAAACTCACACTGTACGAAAAAATAAAATCTTTGCTCGACCAATTCTCAACAATGGCCTCATGCTGGAAAAACAATTTATCTCCTTGCCTACTCTTTTCCTGAATTGAAAATTAAAAACCGGAAGATCAAACCTATGCGGAGTTCCAAGTGCTCCAAATGCACATCAGGAAAGTTAATAAAATTAGATCACCTTCAACGGGTGGCTTGTTCCTTGCAGAAAAACCTCTTTACTGAAACCAGTGTTCACAGTCAACTGAACTTTTTCCCTCTTCATGAACACTTTTGGTAATGGGTTGACAAAGTATGGAAAATGGAAAGGTATGTCAACAGAGAAACACCCACTATCATATAGTAACTTCTGAGACCATCGAAATGTAGCACAGATATCTGATCCTCCCTCAACCTTGAGGGATGAGACAAGCAGAAAATCAGCAAAGCGTGATATAGCACTTCCAATCAGCAAATGTAAAGCACCAGGAGACCAAAGCACATACCTGAGATATTGTCAAGAAAAACAGATGTGGCTTCAGAAGGCCACCACTCTCAATTTTTGCATGATTCTCCAAAGTTTCTTCTACTTCGATTACTTGGGTATTATATGATCTTCTTCCAACAGTAACCTCAGCGCCTAGAATTGAACCCTATTAGCCAAACCGGTCTTAGGTTGAGACCAATCCAAATGGAAACATATGTTTATAAACAATGTATGTAAGCAAGACTGACGCTTGGGTTGATTTTACAGTGATGTCTATCAATAATGGACGGAATCAATGCATATAAACAAATGGTGAAACAGAGAAATTCTGATAAATAATCTGCTGCTCTCACCTCTTCTCTGTTTATGACAGCACTCATACAGTGACTGCTAACTGCTTCCTCCCCTCTCCTTGTCAATAGGACACTAGTAGTGGGGAGTATGGCTATAGTGGTAGTAAGGTAGATTAGTACCAGGTAATGCGATCATGGCTCATTGTTCTGAGCAGCATGGCCCTTGTTGACTTAATGCATATTTTGAAATGCTATATATAAGAACGTGGCTGGCTGCAGCGTGAGTCTGAGCAGCCACACTTCCACATGTGTTCGTGTGTGTGTGCTAACCTCCAGCCCATTCAGTGTGTGTGTGTGTGTGTGTGTGTGTGTGTGTGTGTGTGTGTGTGTGTGTGTGTGTGTGTGTGTGTGTGTCAGTGCGAGGCGCTGCTCACCTGGGCAGTGTGTGTGGTGCTGCCAGCAGCTGCTAACAAGTTGTATCAAAGCCACGGTGATCGCCGGCGATAGCTGACGCTGTGCGCGGAAGCGGTGACAAGACTCCACTGGGCACCCCACCGTGGACATAGAATGCGTAATGCCAAACCGCGATAACGTAGCGCGAAAACCCGATCGTGCTCACCTGCTCGCCCAAGGGCACGACGAGGCGCACGTCGCAGTCGCGGCTTCGCGTGATGCAGTGCAGCCACCAGCGCGCGCGCAGGGTGACGTGCGCGGCGTCGAGCGCGCAGTCGACGGCCAGGTCGACCTCCTTCATCTGCAGCGGGATGAGCGCGGGCGGGTCGAGGTGGCCGTAGACGTAGGGTTGGTAGCTGGGCACGTCGGGGGTGTCGACGGCGGCCGGGTCGGTGACCACCGCGTAGGCCATCGGCGCCGTGGGGAGCAGCCGCGGGTCGGGACCCGACGCCGAGGCGGACGACATGGTGCGCTCCATCCCCGCCGGCGGGCGCGGCGGCGGCACCCCTCCCGGGAGCACAAGCCGCTTCGAGAGCTTGAGCCCGTCCTCCACCGCGCGCGCGAAGTCCTCCATGGCGAGGCGGGGCGCGCGCGAACGAATGACGATCCGCTAGGGTTCCGGCGCGGCGAGCCCGACGGCGATCCCGGGAGGATGGCAAGGGAGAGGACGAGGCGGCGATCTGGCTGGTTTTGATTTGGAGGGAAGGTGGCGGGGAGGGAGGAAGACGGAGCGCGCCGCGTCGTCGAGGCGTGTTATTTGTTTGGCCGCTGCTGCGTCCGGGTGAAGGAATGAAGGCGAAGGGCGAGGTGGTTAATGAAGAAACTTGCTCCTGCTCATTCACCATCGCCCGGGGAAGGAAATGGTGAGCCGTGGGTCGACAGGGGCAGGAGGAGCTTTTTGCTGTGGGCGCACTGCGGGGGCGTGACTTCGCGTGACTTCGCCACAATCGCATCCCGCCGTCGGACTTCGCTACAATCGGATGGAGACAGCCATACGCTCGCTCGTTTCGAACTGTTTGCGCGTGCACAACAAACACGGATGCTGCTCATGGCATAGGACTTTTCTGCCCCTGCTCCTTCTCATTCTCCTGTATCCGAACCCCCTTTCTCCTGTATGAGATGCAGGCTCCACTCCATCCACTGTCCCTTCTCTGTAACCCACCGCCACCACTGCTATGTTTCTCAGTCCATTTTTAACTCTAAAGAGGCAGTGAGGCACTCAGCTTCCATTCAATTCATCATCAAGGAATTTCAAAAAAAATCATCATCGAGGTTGTGCACCCAAACAGTGAGACCAACTGACAAAGGTTATAACTCATGCCACAACCATGAATGAATCTAGATTATTAGAAAAAACATAGCAGTTTTGTCCAAACAGTGAGCAAGAAGAAGAACATTTCTGTCCACAATTGCAGTTTTGTCTGGCTGCAGTTTGGATATTGAAATCACACAGTATTCAAAGTGACCATAGAACAATAATTCAAACCGTACAACTACATTCCAAATCATACAACTACAATTTAAATCATGGACGAAATTTTCTTCTTCTTCGGTGTCATTTTGCGTACAGCTATCCTAGTTTGCCTTGGAGGGGACTCAGCTACCCTTGCAGAAGGCTGCGATGAACCGGCGTCTTCCAATGCATGAGACAAGGCGAGTGGTGTCTGTGATGAGCCGACATCTTCCCTTAGTGCTGGAGGAATCCATCCTTTCGTGGTATTCTTTCTTGGTTTTCTTGGCCTGGGCATATTGGAAAAAATTAATTCTATATTGCAGTTCAAAAATACATACAAACAACACACTTACTTTTTCTTTGTCCCATTTTGGGGACACTTCGGGCTGTTCTTGCGATGTCCCAATTCCCCACAGCTGGGGCACTTATACTTTCTTCGGATCACTTTTCTATCTTTCTCAGTCTCATTTCCCTTATGTTTTCTCCCGCTACCACCTTCAAGGCATCCCTTAATTCTATTCTTCCATTGTCGTCCTACACCTCTTTTCCCAAGTGGGGCACTCACTTCATTTGCAAAATCTACTCTCGGCCAAAAGAACTTGTCTCGGAGTTGTTCCACCCTCCCCTCATAAGCTTTTCGGAACTTCTCCACGGAGTAGGAATCATCCACAAAGTCCTCTAACTTAACATTTCTATATTGTTGGGATATGATTACAACCAGTCCATGTTGGCATGGCTTACCGGTGTGCATCCACTCTTGGCAAGAACAATACCTATCTTTTGCCTTCACAATATGTCTAGTAATACAATCATTATGGTCCCATACCTCGGCATCAAAGTAGTCACCTTGCGTAACAGACAAATGGCCTAACCCCCTTGTTCTAGCATTCAGAACACTGATGACAGCTGGTAGGATTTTTCCTTGAAACTTCTCTCCAATCCTCCTCCTTCTATGGAAAAGATCCATCAACAACTCTCTTATTTTGTCAGCCAGCTCACATACAGGTAGGTCCTTGTAGTCTTTGACCCAATTGTTGAAAACCTCAGCGATGTTATTGGTGATGTAGTCACACTTTATGGCCGGGTTGAACCCACTTCTGTACCAAAGCATGTTATGGTGTTTGTTAAACCAATTGCTCACACCAGGAACACTTTCCACATTAGCATAATATTGCTCAAACACCTCAGGCATGTATGCACGTGCAGCTGGAAACAAGTGTTGTGAACCTTGGAACAACTTGATAAAATTCTGAACTAGGTGCCTAAAACATTCTCTCTTCTCTGCATACGGGAAAATAGACTTCACAGAATTGAGTAATCCTTTGCAAGCATCTGAACACACAGCAAGAACAGGTAAGTCTCCGACGGCCTTATGAAGTTGTTTCATGAACCAAATCCAGTTCTTCTCAGTTTCGGAATCAAAAAAACCAAATGCGACTGGAAACATCCAATTTTGTCCATCCACGCTGGTAGCTGACAGTAGATGTCCATTCCATCTACCGTTCAAAGCTGTCGAATCAACACTCAGATATGGTCTGCATCCTTGAAGAAACCCTTTTATGCATGGTCCAAAAGCACAGAAAAACCTACTGAAAAACACCTTTCCATCCTCTTCTTCAACATCAATCTCAATAACACTATCTGGCATTTTTTCCAAAACCGCCTCCTTCCAACTAAATAATAGTCGAAAGCTGTCCTCCCAAGCACCATGCAAATCAAGAAAGACCTTTTCTCTTCCCTTCCAAACGGTGTCATAGGAAATGGTACATTTCCATTTGTCTTGCAACTCTTTTTGTAACTCTTTGGCACCCATGTTTGGTTTCTTCATCAGGATTGGAAGAGCTAGTCCAGCAACCCACGAGCTAGTGGGAGTGGTGGTCCTTCTCCTGGCACTTGAAGTACAAGTATGCCGATCTGTCATCGCTGTCACCTGGAAAGAATAACCAAATCAAGTAAATCAAATAGCTCAACGTACTAAAAAAGGAGTATGAAAGGGAGATATAGATAATATAGGAAGAAATTAAATACAATGATAGTTGCTGATCCTGGTACTTCCAACACTGCATGAAGTCTCCAGGGACAATCATCACCCATACATAACCCTCTATATCGAGAGGTAGAAGTAGTCTCGATGCCTAGCTCAAACTCTTTCATAATTGCATAGTGTCGCACAGCAAGTCGAAACACTGACATATTTGGATACAAGGCACCAACTTTCATCACTGGATTCGTCCAGTCATACACGATAGCCCTGTCTTCTGGTATATGCTCAAGATAAGCCATCCCTTCATGATCGTCAATATATTCATTTTCAAAGGTGCTGACACCTCTCTTTTTAGCTCTAGATTCTCTAACCTTTTTCCCCTTTTCATCCTCCTTTTGCAGTCCTAGTTTAACATACAACCCATGTTCACTAGCAACTCCCTCTGTTCCTTCCTCATCCCATCTAGGTTCGATTTCAATTGCATCCCAATCGATTCGTGATGGTTCCAAAACCGCTAAGGCTGATTCATCATCCTACAATGAAATGCAGAAATTTTCTCTATCAATTGGCATTTTATCTCTATCAATAATGTAAGACTACATCAACGAAACTCGAAACTCACCTGTGTCCTGGGGATGGACAGAGAACGCAGTAGCAGGATCCTCTCCGTGTCAGACTGGAAGGCAAGCGTCGTCTCCACGGCGGGCTGGAAGGGGTCATCTCTGTGTCGATCCACCTTGCAATCGAGAGGGAGTGGTGGGGCAGGATCCACGACGAGGCTAGGGCTGACGACGAGCAGTGGGGATGCCGGATCCACTCCGTCTGGTTCCACATCCACCTCATCTGAGAGCTGCGGAGCTAGATCTACGGCGGCCGGCTCTGGGAGCCATAGGACTGCATCTCCGTCGGCCAACTCTAGGGGAGACGGCTCATCCATGGAGGTTTTGTGGCGCGGCGGAAGGAGAACAGACAGGCCCTGTCGCTAGGAGCAGGACAGAAAAGTGAGAATGACGAGCAGGGGTAGAAAAGTCATGTGCCGTGAGCAGCGTCCGCGTTTGTTGCCTCACGTGTAAACAGTTCGACACGAGCGAGCGTATAGCTGTCTCCATCCGGTTCTAGCGAAGTCCGACCGTGGGATCCGATTGTGGCAAAGCCACGCCCGTGCAGTGCGCCCACAGCAAAAAGCTCGGGCAGGAGGGCTTGCTGCCGGGCTGGGGCGTGGCCGCCTGCCCGCCTGCGTGGAAGGGAGGCGCCGCCGTGTGCGTGCGAGAGTGGCGTCGCGTCGACATGTGGTTGATTCTTCCGTCGTATCGTGTTGGGCGATCCAGTGAGACTGGGTTATAGCATATCTTTATCTCTAATGACTATTAAGATAACATAGACTAACCCCGCTCAACTTATGGCACACGATATGTACCTGCTCTCAAGCATGCAACTACATGTGCCCCCTCGTCTACTCATGTTATATGCAAGGCAATTTTTTTGCATGTATTCTTAATTAAAATGAAAATTTCAAGAAGCTCAGTGTAACTTGGTTGGTCGACAGGATACATGTACATCCAGACCCGACTCCAAGTCCAAGTTATTGTGTTATTGTCAAGGCAAATTTCTGTGTGTGTTATTAATTAAAAACCCTTAATTAAAAACCCTTCTATGTTGGTCAAGTTTTTAATAGACATACCCAGTTTCTTAAACATACTTCTCTTTCTGCACAATATATAGAAAATGGTGACTAACTATCAACTACCGTTAAATTTACTCAATCATTTTCACAACAATTTTACAACATGCTGCTTATAACTAGCATATATGAATGCTCATATTTGAAAAGTAAGGATATGAAACTTATACTAAATGTCGTGTTACAGATTGTTTGATCTATTTTAACCTACTTATCAATACATATAGCTATGTTATGCTAGCTTTGATGGATGTTCAATTCGGAAGGATGAGTTGAACCGTGTGCATTTAGTTCTTTCTCGTCCTTCCATATTGGGTTCTTGTTGTGTTCTCAGTTGCATCTGGGCAGTGAATGATTAATCAAGTTTTTCCAGTTAAATCTTCGACTGTGAATAGATATCAAAGCATTCAGCCTATACTTAGGATATAATATTAGTGTTAAGGTGACATTTTGCTACACGGATTTTTCATATCATAGTGACAGTTGTCGTTACATATCTATGTTTTATACATATTTTTAACTCTCGTAGCAACACACGGGGCACATATCTAGTACATTAGAATCTTCATTTTTTTGTCTTATTTAACTATTTATTTGTTTGTTTTATTTATAAATATTACACTCTCTATATAGCATCTCACTCCAACAGACTATCTATCTACTTTGGCTAATCAGGTGTCTAACAAAATTCAGCTAGTAAGAGAGCCAATTTAGAGAGTTAGATAATTTGGCGAGTCAAATAGCTAATCGGTTGGTTGCCTGTTGGAGAGTTATTTGCTATTGAGTAGCCAAAATTTAGTTTGATGGGTTATTTAGCTAGTCTCTTGGAGATAATCTTAGGCTATTCATAATGAAGATTTCGTAGCACTCTTTCCAACACACCCACATCATCCAAAGTGACATGAAACTCAGAATAAAACAATGCCTCTCAATGAAAAAAAATCAATTTACTATTTTATAGACTAACATACCAATTAAATGATGTAACTCATTGCCCATAAAATTTAGTAAAATATGTAAGGATGAAACAAATCATTGTCCATAAAGGTTTCATATAGTTTTCATGATCTTAGAAACGAGTTGACATAGTTTCGTCCCCCATAAAACTTAATTATCTTAAATGTTGTAACATGTCATCAAAAATCTGATGTGACCCACTATTAAATATATATGAAACAACTATAAAACTACTGTTGAGAATAGCCTTATGGTTGATTTGATGACAAGAAAATTACGGAAGGATTGAAAGGAATTGAGCGGAAAATAAATTAATTTTCCCTTCAATCCTCTCTCATCCTCTCGTAGTCCCTGTTCACCAAATCAGTCCTTAGGTGAAGCCTGCGCTCGGTATCTTTCTTTGGCTCTCACGGTTTTCTTCTGTTTGTTTACACCGTGTCACCGTCCACATTGCTTGACTCAGAACGTTTGTACGTCGATGCTTGCTATTTGTTTAGCAAAGCTAGCGGATGACAGGCATGGTGTTTATAGGCAACAAAACAAACGAACGATCTGTAACCCACTGTAAGAAAAATTAGAGGTATATTTGGTATTATGTTATATAATTTTACCTTTGTAGATTTTTTTAGGGATATGTTGGTACTTTCTCAATCCCAAATTAAAATTTGTTTTATCTTTTTACCAGATTCATACAATAATTAAAATATATTATATATATTCATAATCATCCATAGGAATATGGACATAAAATATAGATCTAAAACGACTATTATTTTAGAACAGATAAAGTATTAGATAACATAACTTTACCCTTTATAGATAGATCTATACAAAATAAGCTGAAACCGAATTAACCATGAGTAAAAAAACCAAAATAACTTACCGAAATATAATAAAAGCCTAATATACCAATAAAAATTTAGGCACTATTTAATATAGCCTTCTTAAATCCTAAATATATAAGCACATAACCCTCCAAAACAATCCATTGCAAAACCACAATCCTCCATTCTCCCATTTGCATACATGGTTGGTCGCTACACGACACATATTTTTATACGGTTTACTTACAGCAACCTACGGTTGGTAGCTTTATTAAACTCTAAGACTGTGTTGGTTTGCTTTTTTTACTAGACTTTGCTCAAAAAATGGAAACCAAAATTTCCAGTTACACTTATCTAGATGTAAATTTTCGTTGTAGTTTTCTAGGATTCGATTTTCCTAAAAACCAAAGAACTGAACTAAACAAAAGAACATAATATATAGGTGAAAGTTGCCTAGAGGGGGTGAATAGGCAAGTTAAACCTTTTTCAACAAAAACTATAAACAAACTAGGTAAAACCAGTTCAACAGGTGTCAAAACCGGTTCAACTGGTTTGCACGAGCTCAACTAAACGATGAGATATAAAACTGAATTGATCTCGAAATTCACCCAGTTAACTTTGGAAATGAGATGTTTTAAATGATCCACAGGGTTCAAAGTAGTAGATCTGAGAAGGGCACTTCTCAAAATCCACAAACCAAAAAGATATAAACAAATCTTTCACGGAATGGTGAGAGAACGAAGAACACGAATAAGCACAGTGAACAAGAACACAAGAGACACAAGATTTATCCCGAGGTTCGGTCACACCACCAAGGTGCCCTACTTCCTCGTTGAGGCGCCCACAAAGAGTCAGGTCTCTTTCAACCCTAATCCTCCCTTTACCGACCACAAAGGTCAAGCTCACACACTAATCTTTGCTCAAACGAGCGGGTAATACAAACTTTCTTGTGGTCTTCCACAAGATTTGGAGACTCACAAGAGCCACCTAGTTGTCTAGGAGCTAGAAGCTCCAAGAGTAATGAATCCAAAAAGAACTCGATGTAGTACCAAAGCTCGAATGAATAAGAGCAAGAGAGATTTGGAGATGAAGCACAAAAACCACAGCTTTCAAACTCACTCAAAGATTTCTCTCCAAAGATTTGAAATGGGAGAGGCAAGAGATGTGTGAGAGAGAGTGGGAGGTGTTCTTCAAGTTAGAAATGGAGTTTGGGTCGTGCTCTTGTGTGGGGAGAGAGGTAGGAGTGAGTATATATAGGTGGGGCTTCTGTCACACCCGGTTTTAGAAGGCAAACCGAATGCGAACCATGTACGTGCCAGGATCAGTTATTCACGTACACAGCAGTTACATAACATGGACATCATCACACAGTGCTCAAAATAGTATTAAAAGGGAAATAATAGTCGATTACATCATACGTCTGAGACGTCCATATAGTCCTTACAGTAAATCAAAGTGCGAACACGAAACGTAGATAAACGCAGCCTTCACAGGCAGCCGACTGGGGGTTGCCGCTAACCCACACCTAGAACTCGTCGTAGTCTTGGAACTCCTGGAAGTCTCCTTCCACAGCTTCATCTTCTCCTGAGCAGTGGTTGCAATGCTGACAACCTGGGGGGGGGTTGGTGTGTAGAGCAAGAGTGAGTACACATCAACATACTCAGCAAGCATCCTGTTTGGCTGTAGTGGACTAGCTTTATGTGGGGGGGGGGGGTAAGTCAAGCAGTTGCTTTTAGTTGGTCAGGTTATTATTTACTAGTAGAAAGCCAGGTTTTAACATTAACCCAAGTTATTAGCCCGATGTACCCTTTCCAAACGGAAAGAATACCACTTACCAGCACCATAGACATAACCAAAACCATCAGTCTCATTGCCACCTGTAAACCAAAATGTCTCTGATCAAGTACCACTAATCATTGGAGCTCCCTTGGCCGCTCATAACCGCGAGCACGGCTGATATATCAGTTTTCAAACACTCTGCAGAGGTTGTGCACTTTACCCACAAGCCGTGATCCCCTTTCTGCCCGGAGAGAGCTACTCCCCATTGACCACTACCTAGGTGGTCCAGCAGGGCATCACTACGTAGCCTTTACAAAGATTCCCCGAGGCTGTAGCCGCCCGTTAGGTTTCCTAAATGTACCGCACTCCTCCCCAAGGGACAAATCAACCTTGGCAGAGCGAGCCACATACACCGAGCCCCATTGACGGCACAACGGCTAAGCGAACTACACCCCGGTTCCTCTAATTATTCAGCTAAGGGCGTCCCACTCCACCCTCATGGTTGCACTGTTTTCCCGGGCGGTCATCCATAGAACAGGTCCTTACGGAGAGGCACTCGAGAAACCGCTCGAGCCCCCTTAAAGGCCACAAGTACAACATCATAATAAGAGAAGGGAAGACAGCGTATCATAGATAATCTCATCATGTTCATTGATTAGAGTTAAGCAATAGCATAAAGCTAAACAATAATAATCCAACCCAGATAGGTAGACAAGGACATGGATAACAAAAGCTAGTCAATCCTTAGGCATAAATGTGTAAAGCGGGAGGTGAATTAAATAATGAATAGGACAGAGATAGGTCAAAGGACACTTGCCTCCACCAACCGACTGCTGCTCAGGGGCTTCTCCTGCGAGTTCCTCGGGCTCTTCAACCGGATCGTTCTCTATGCGATTGCAAGCACACATACATTCATCCATTCAAATTAGGAAACAAACAGTACACCATACAAGAGAACAAATAAAGTAATTATGCATAAAGTATGACATTCGATATCGCATTCGTTAAGGTTAGAAAGAAACGGGGAAAGGTCTCGCAGGGGTTAAAGCTTATGCACTAATGATTAGTTAAATTATGCGCTCTAGTTCCAATTGGTTCTAACAAAAGAATTAGTTATATGCACTAACGGAAACCTAGCCCCTTTTTAGTTGATCAACCTTAAGCGAAATGAACAATTGACTATATGAATTGACTAACGTAACGGAATTCTAAATTAAGTTTCCTATTTCATTAACATGAACGATGATTAGCTTGCCCAGAATAAAATAAATAACAATAATAAAATAAAATAAAATAAAATAAATAAAGGGGCAGTTGAACCGGCCATGGGGCGGTTGAACCGGCCAGGGGCAGGGGCGGGGGCGGCCAAGCCGGCGGCGGGCGGCCGAGATGGCGGGGGGGGGGGGGTCGAGCTAGGGCAGGGGGCAGCCGAGCTGGGCGCGCAGGGGCGGTCGAACCGGCGGGGGGGGGGGGGGCTGGGCCGGCCGAGGCGGCGGCCGGGCCGGGGCGGGCGGGCGGCCGGACCGGGGGCGCGGGGGCGGCCGAGCGGCGGTGGCCGAGCCGGGCGGGGGAGGGGAGGGGAGATGGGAGAGGGAGGAGAGGGGAAGGGGGACCTCACCGGGGACGGGGACGGGGCGGTCGAACCGGCGATGAGCAGGGGCGGCGGCTGGGGTGGGGGAGAGGGAGAATGGGAGGGAGAGAGAGGGATTTGGGGGGGAAAGGGAGGGGCGGCTGGGCCAGCTGGGCCCAAAGGGGGTGCGCGGGGGGGGGGGGCGGCTGGGCCGGCCAGGGGCGGCCGGGGCGGCCCACGGCGCGGGAGAGAGAAAAAGGGAGGAGAGAGAGAGAAGGAAGGAAAAAAAGAAAAAGAAAAAGGCTTTCTCCTTTTCGAAATCCGTTTTTCCTGGATGAATGCACTTACATTTTTAAGCAATCGAAAGAATGCATGGTTCGGCATGATGCATCAAACAACATAAAGTATTTTAAGGTTTTGCTTTATGCGGGAATTCCAAGCCGAACCCCGCTATAATTTTGGAAAAGATCAAGGTCTAGCGAGGGAAAAGGAAAAAAAAGAAAGGGTAACGCCCGAATTTAGCGAGTGAAGAAAAGAAAAAATTCAACTCCAAAATTCGGGGCGTTACAAACCTATCCCCCTTAAAAGAATCTCGCCCTCGAGATTCAGGGCTGGCTAGCAAAGAGCTCTGGGTACTTGGCCATCAGATCATCTTCACGCTCCCAGGTTGCTTCTTCCTCTGAATGGTGATTCCACCTGACTTTGCACATTCTGATGGTCTTCCTTCGGGTGACTCTGTCTGCAACCTCAAGGATTTGCACTGGCTTCTCAACGTAGGTCAAGTCCTCCTGGACTTCAAGACCTTCCACTGGCAACTGCTCTTCTGGCACACGCAAGCACTTCTTCAACTGAGACACATGAAAGATATCATGCACAACGGACAAATTCTCTGGCAGACTGAGCTGATAGGCCACTTCTCCACGCCTTGAGAGAATTTGGTACGGACCAATGTAGCGGGGTGCTAACTTGCCTTTGACTCCGAACCTCTTGACTCCTCTGATCGGTGACACTTTCAGATAGACAAAGTCTCCGACTTCGAAACTCAGCTCTCTTCTTCTTGTGTCTGCATAGCTTCGCTGCCTCGATTGTGCTATCTTCAGATTCTCTCGGACCATCTTGATGTTCTCTTCAGCTTCAAGTAGAATGTCTGGCCCAAACACCTGCTTTTCTCCAGGCTGATCCCATTGCAACGGAGTTCTGCAACTCCTTCCATAGAGCACCTGAAATGGTGACATCTTCAAACTGGCCTGGTAACTGTTGTTATAGGAAAACTCTGCATAGGGCAATCGCTTGTCCCATCCGGACTGATCTTGTAACGCACAGGCTCTCAACATGTCTTCAAGAATTTGATTGGTCCTTTCGGTCTAGCCATCTGTCTGCGGGTGATAAGCTGAACTGAAATTCAGATGTGTGCCCAAAGCTTCATGCAACTGCTGCCAGAAATGAGAGGTGAACTGCGTTCCTCTATCTGACACTATCTTCTTTGGCACACCATGAAGACAAACGATCCGAGACATATACAATTCTGCCAATACGGCACTGCTATAGTTGGTCTTGACAGGTATGAAGTGGGTTGACTTGGTCAAACGGTCCACTACTACCCAGATGGAATCGTAGCCGGCTCGAGTGCGAGGCAATCCGACTATGAAATCCATACCAATTTCATCCCATTTCCACTGAGGGATCTGCAACGGTTGTAACAATCCAGCAGGTCTCTGGTGCTCTGCCTTAATTCTTCGACAACTATCACACATAGCCACATGCTCTGCGATTTCCCTCTTCATTCCGTACCACCAGAATTTCTTCTTCAGATCTTGATACATCTTCTCACTGCCAGGGTGAATCGAATAGGCTGTCTCATGAGCTTCCTTAAGGATCAACTCCCAAATGGACTGGACATTGGGAACACACAAGCGGTCTTTGAACCATATCACGCCTTCTGCATCTTCTCGAAAATCTTTGCCTCTGCCATCTAGAATCAGTCGCCGGATCTCACTGATCTTCTCATCATTCTTCTGCGCTTCTTTGATTTCTCGCTCCAAGGTAGGTTCCAACTCAACTGTGACTCCTCGCGAATTGTTCAGAAACCCGAGACTCAACCTGTCAAACTCCTTGGCCAACTCATAAGGCATCGGACGAGCGTCCATCAGATTGACTTGACTCTTCCTGCTCAAAGCATCTGCCACTACGTTTGCTTTGCCTGGATGGTAATGGATCTCCAACTCATAGTCTTTGATCAACTCTAACCATCTTCGCTGCCTCATATTCAATTCTGACTGAGTGAATATGTACTTCAGACTCTTGTGGTCTGTGTAAACATCGCATTTCTGACCATACAGATAGTGCCTCCATGTCTTCAGTGCGTGAACCACTGCTGCCAACTCTAGGTCATGGATTGGGTAATTCTTCTCATGAACCTTCAGCTGCTGGGACGAGTAAGCCACAACTCTTCCCTCTTGCATCAACACGCATCCCAAACCCGTGTAACAAGCATCACAGTACACAGAGAAGGGCTTGTGCACATCAGGCAAGACTAGGACAGGCGCTGTTGTCAACTTCTCTTTCAGCGCTTCGAAGGCCTCTTGACATTTCTGGGTCCACTTGAACTCAAACTTGTTGCCTAGCAACGCTGTCATTGGTTTCGCAATCTTCGAAAACCCTTCAATGAATCGCCGATAATATCCGGCCATTCCAATGAAGCTCTTGATTCCTCGAGCATCTGTTGGCGCTTTCCAGTTCAGAATGTCTGCCACTTTCTTCGGATCCACAGCCAATCCTTCTTTGTTGATTATGTGACCCAAGAACAGGACCTCATTGATCCAGAACTCACACTTGCTCAACTTTGCATACAACTGGTGCTCTCGCAATCTCTGCAATACCATCCTCAAATGATCTGCATGCTCCTCTTCGCTTTGAGAATAAATCAGAATGTCATCAATGAATACCACCACAAACTTATCAAGATAATCCATGAATACACTGTTCATCAGATTCATGAAGAACGCTGGTGTCGGCGTTCCGAGACCGGGGGGTCCCCGAGCCGACGAGTGAGTGTGCCGCGTGCCCCAGCCCAGATGGGTCGAGCGCGTGGGCGAGCGCGAAGGGGGGAGAGAGCGAGGTGGCCGGAGCCGGGTCGTGAGGGAGTCGGAGATCCCGCGGCCTTCGTGTTCGTCCCGCGCCCAGGTCGGGTGCGCTTGCAGTAGGGGGTTACAAGCGTCCGCGCGGGTGAGGGGAGCGAGCGGCCCCGAGAGAGCGCCTGCCCCTGCCCTCGTCCCCGCGAGGCCAACCTTCTCTAAGAAGGCCCTGGTCCTTCCTTTTATAGGCGTAAGGAGAGGATCCAGGTGTACAAATGGGGGTGTAGCAAGGTGCTACGTGTCTAGCGGGGGAGAGCTAGTGCCCTAAGTACATGCCAAGGTGGCAGCCGGAGAGATCTTGGCACCCAGCTAGTGTGGCGTCGTGGCTATCGGAGAAGCAATGGAGCCGGGCGGAGGGACAGCTGTCGGAGTGGTTGGGACCTTGCTGACGTCCCCCTGCTTTCGTAAGGGAGCTGAGAACCGCCGTCGTCATGGGTCCAGCGGGGCGCCATCATTGCCTATCTGGCGGAGCTAGCCAGATGGGACGTCGGTCCTGTTCTCTACGGCCCGAGTCGTCTCGGGGTAGGGTGATGATGGCGCTTCCTGTCGACGTGGCAGACTCGTACTCTAGGTCGGGCGACGTGGGGGCTCCTCCGAAGCCGAGGTCGAGTCTGTCCTGCATGGCCGAGGCCGAGGCCGAGCCCGAGCCCCTGGGTCGAGCGAGGCGGAGGTCGTTCGGTAGAGGTCGGGGTGGAGTCCGAGCCCTGGGTCGGGCGAAGCGGAGTTCATCGTCTTCCGGGGCCTTAGCCCGAGTCCGAGCCCTGGGTCGAGCGGAGCAGAGTTCGCCGTCTTCCGGGGCCTTAGCCCGAGTCCGAGCCCTGGGTCGGGCGGAGCGGAGTTCGCCGTCTTCCGGGGCCTTAGCCCGAGTCCGAGCCCTGGGTCGGGCGGAGCGGAGTTCGCCGTCTTCCGGGGCCTTAGCCCGAGTCCGAGCCCTGGGTCGGGCGGAGCGGAGTTCGCCGTCTTCCGGGGCCTTAGCCCGAGTCCGAGCCCTGGGTCGGGCGGAGCGGAGTTCGCCGTCTTCCGGGGCCTTAGCCCGAGTCCGAGCCCTGGGTCGGGCGGAGCGGAGTTCGCCGTCTTCCGGGGCCTTAGCCCGAGTCCGAGCCCTGGGTCGGGCGGAGCTTCCTCTGGCGCTTTTGGCCAAGCCTGGCCGCCCGTCAGTCTTACTCTTTGCGTTAAAGGCCCCAGTGACTTGGTCGGTCGGCGCGGTGATTTAGTCAGGGTTGCTTCTTAACGAAGGCAAGGCCTCGGGCGAGCCGGAGATGCGTCTGCCGTGAAAGAGGAGGCCTCGGGCGAGACGGAAACATCTCAGGGTCGGCTGCCCTTGCCCGAGGCTAGGCTCGGGCGTGGCGTGATCGAGTCGCTCGTATGGACTGATCCCTGACTTAATCAAACCCATCAGGCCTCTGCAGCTTTATGCTGATGGGGGTTACCAGCTGAGAATTAGGCGTCTTGAGGGTACCCCTAATTATGGTCCCCGACAGTAGCCCCCGAGCCTCGAAGGGAGTGTTAACACTCGCTTGGAGGCTTTTGTCGCACTTTTTTGCAAGGGGGCCAGCCTTTCTCGGTTGTACTTTGTTCCGGTGGGTGCGCGCGAGCGCACCCGCCGGGTGTAGCCCCCGAGGCCTCGGAGGAGTGGTTTCACTCCTTCGAGGTCTTAATGCCTTGCGTAATGCTTCGGCTGGTCTGGCGGTTCCCTCATGCGAACAGGCCGTAGCCCGGGTGCACTGTCGGGGCCCAAGTTCTCGGGCTGGTATGTTGACGCTGTCAACGGTTCGGCCGGAGCCGGGTTTGCGAGAGCAGCCCCCGAGCCTCCGCACAGAGCGAGAGGACGATCAGGGACAGACTCGGCTTTTTTACATACGCCCCTACGTCGCCTTTCCGCAAGGAGGAGGGGGGAGAGCGCCATGTTACCCTTGATGGGCACCGAACATGGTGTCTCCGGTGAGCTGCAATCGGGTAATCCGAGTGGACGTCCGTGCCCCGTTCGTTGGGGGTCGGCTAGGGGCCCGGAGGCACGCCCAAAAGTACCTGCGGGTGATCTGCCGGACCCGGTCCCCTGGCGACGGGGTCCGAGGGCTCGTTGCCTCCCTCCGATGGGATTCCGTTACAGAGTCGTTCCCGCTGGTCTCGGAAATGTCCTAGGGTACCTCGGGAGCGCAGCCCGAGCCTTGGTTATGTATCGAACGTACCCCTGGTCATCCCTCGCTCGGTGTCTGAGGCGACTGTGAACCCTTCGGGGGGCCAGCCTTCGAACCCCTGATCAGTAAGGGGCGCGGAGCCCGAGTAGCCTGAGGCGGTCGTGGGACCTTTCGGGGGCCGACCTTCGAACCCCTGACCAGTAGTGGGTGTCGGGCCCACGCGATCCGAGGCGGCTGTTGAACCCTTTGGGGGGCCAGCCTTCGAACCCCTGATCAGTAAGGAGGCTCGGAGCCTAGTTCCTTCACGGGGAAGGATCCCTTTGGGGGTATCCCCTTTCCCGGTCCCTGTTGCAAGAGATAGAGAAAGAAGGAAAAGGGAAAAAAGAATACGAAATTGAACGTCGTGGCGTACCTTTTTTGGTGTGGTCGTTTTGGCGAAGGCGAAACGTCGCCAGCTGCTCCCGCCAGTAGCGCTGCCCGTCGAGCCACGGAGTTAATGCGCTGGGGCGAGTAGTTGGCGAGGCTGCCGTTGCGCGTGCGCGAGCCGTTCGAGGAACGGGTCACGGGCGCGTCGTCTTCACACCGTGAGAGAGGGGGTTCTCTTGCTGCCTCCGGATGGGACGTGAGCTTGGCTGATGGCGTGACCGCTGCTCTTGCGCGCCTGCCACTGTCATTACTGCCGGCCCACTTTTGACCGCGTTTGACCGCTGCGTCAGGCTGGCGCAGCTGGGCCGCGCGCCGGGCCGCCTCGGGTCGCGGTATTGGTTCCGCAACCGAGGAGGTGCGGTGGTGGCGCAAGTGGCATAGTGGCTTACATGCAGCATCCGGCGCGCCGGTTGTGCGACGCGTGGGCTTGAGCCTCCGTGCTGGCCTGTCAGGAGTCAGAGAGGCGCGTCCACTTGGCGCGGTTGCATGCCGCCCGCATGGCTGCCCGCCCCCTTCGCCCGTTGGTCTGGGCAAAAGTGGAGGGTTACTTGTAACTGCTGGGTGGTTGCGCGCGCGCCGCGCGCGGCGGTTCGGCTTCTTCTGCTCGGAGCCGGCCTGCATGACAGGTGGGTCCCAGCCCCCGCGCCGCGGGGGAGGGCTTTGGAGGCGTGTTGGAGAAGACTCAGCCCGTGACGGTTGGGGGCGCAAGCACGGAGAGTTGCCTTTAAAAGGAGGGCGACCCCTTTCGTAAGGCGACCATGTCTTCTTCCTCCCTTATGCATCGTGTCTTTCCACCTTTCAAGCCCCCGGATGGGGGAAACCGCCGTCTCCGTGCCTCATCGTCGGGGGACACCACTCCGCGGGAGTGGGTACCTTTCAGCCATCGTTCGGCTTCAAGGATTTTCATCAGGCAGCCCGGTTGCTCCCCTCCGCTGGGGGTCACCCGAGACGGTGACCACCAGCTCCTGGGTGGGGAGGAGCAAACCGGACTGCGATCTAGGTCCCACCCTCAGCTTCAAGGATGTTCATCATCCTCGCTGGGGTGGGTGCCGGACTGAGCCGGTGCTCTACCTCCCGCACGGGTTCGTGGGTCATCCTCTCCCACGATGTTCGAGGGAGAAGGCGCTCACTGGCCCTGCGGGCGGCCCGGACTTCGACAACGTGGGGTGGATCGGCGGCGGACGTCGTCACCTCCAGCGTGTCGGGTCCGCTGGCTCGGCTCCGGCGGCCCCTTCTGTTGGGGGGCAGCTGCCGCGCCGTGTACACGGGAGGTCCACCCTAGACGTCGCGCGCTGCTAGGGCGGCGTTCGTGCTCTGGGGTGGCCCTGCTTTTGCACCAGGGCGGTGCCTTTGCGCGGAGGCCGGTGCCCCACTCATCTGGGAGGATTTGAGTGGGGATCTGCCGGTAGGCTGATGGCTCCTGGCGTCAGTGCCGAGGTGGAGGCGGCTCGAGAAGTCCCCGTCACCGACGGGATCACCGCCACCATCGGCGCTTCGGGCCTCCGGCTCTTTGTACTTGTCCTCGCCCCTCGAGCGTCGGCGCGGGCGGGGGCAAGACTGCAGCAGTGCCTACCCCTGAGGCCTGCGCTGCTGCAGTTCGGCCATCCGGAGTGGGGGCCGTTGCCGTCGTAGTCGGAGCGGGCGGCGACGAGCCGCCCGTCAGTCTTCCGTAGCCCCGCAGGCTCGCCCCTACCGAGTGGGGTTGTTCGTACCTGTGGGGGGGAACCGGAGTTCCGTTCGTAATGGCACTTCGAGTGCCGGGTTTTTTGTTTGTTTTCGGCTTTCGGGGCCTGAACATGTATGTAATTACGACACGGAGCCGTGTTTTTTCCTCATTTCCGAGCACTAATACTCGTCTGCTGATTGTCCGAACCGCTTCACTAAGCATGAGTCGCCCCGTGTCAAGGTGACGAGTGAGGTATCCGTATCCCGGAGGCGTAGGAGTCCCTCGGCTCGGTCGGCCCTGTTGTCCGAGGCTCCTCTAGCTTAGTTAAAGAGACCCCTCGGCCGCTCTTCGATGAGCCGAGGCCGGGGGTAGCGATATCAGCATGAGCAGAGGCAGAGTTGGCTCGGAAATGAAACCTGGTTGGCCGGAGCCTAGCCGAGTTGTCCGTTGGCAAGATCGACGCCGGAGTTGGTCAGCCGAGGCTTCGGACCGGGCTCGTGCCCTCGGAAGGTGGTTGGCCGAGGCCCCGGAGGTGGCTGGCCGAGCCGCCTGCTCGGGCCGGATTCCCGGAGAAGTCCCTGACAACGATCGCCCGGGCGTGGTGATGACGCCGTCCTTTGGAGCGGAGGCCCTCGGACCGCGTCGCCGTCCGAGGCTAGTTCGGGCCTTGCCGAAGGTGCTGTCGATGCCGGGGGTGTCGCCGCCCCCTTCCAGCGCCAAGACCTGAGCCTGCAGGATCAGCTTGTCTTGTAGCGTGTGCTTTGTGCGGCCGTCGAGGCCAGAACACACACCCTCGCTGTGTTGTAAAGCTGCGTCCCTTTTCCTCTTGTTCCAAGCATCTGGACTTTTTGTCGGTAACAGGGATGTTTGTGCGAGCGAAAGTTGCTTCTCGCGGAAGGTGAGGAGTGAGGTATCCATATCCCGGAGGCGTGGGAGTCCCTCGGCTCGGTCGGCCTTGCCGCTTACGCGCACTTTTACTCGTCCATGAGGCCCTATCACCGACTTAGTCGAGAAAACTCGAAGAATCGCTTCGACAGAAGAGCTTCCGAACGTAGAGACTTGTTCGATCCGCGGAGTCACCTTATCCGAACGCGAGTTACTTATCGCAGAAGGTGATGAGTGAGGTATCCGTATCCCGGAGGCTTAGGAGTCCCTCGGCTCGGTCAGCCTTGACTGCTTACGTGTACCCTGTCGTTTCCATGACCCACTTTTCGAAGTAGTCAAAAAGCACGAAAGATATTCTGGTAAAAGAGATTTTCTGTTCGAGGAAAATTTTGACGCAGAGGGGGTTTCCCCCCTTTTAGCCCCCGAGGGAGGGTCGGGCTTTGCCGAGGCGAGGCCGACCCTTCCTTGTTGACTAAGCTTTGCGTGGGTGCGAGGTATATGAACAATTTGGAAACATCTCAAGGGTAGAAGCGACGTAGCTGTTGGATGTTCCAAGCGTTGCCGTAGACCTCGCCTTGACTGTTGGCTAGCTTGTACGTTCCGGGCTTCAGAACTTTGGCGATGACGAACGGCCCCTCCCAGGGGGGCATGAGCTTGTGCCTCCCTCGGGTGTCTTGCCGCAGCCGAAGCACCAGATCGCCCACCTGGAGGTCTCGGGGTCGGACCCCTCGGGCGTGGTAGCGTCGCAGGGACTGCTGATACCGCGCCGAGTGTAGTAAGGCCCTGTCCCGAGCCTCATCCAGCTGGTCCAGCGAGTCTTCTCGGCTAGCTTGGTTGCTTTCTTCGTTGTAGGCCCTCGTCCTTGGGGAGCCGTATTCCAGGTCAGTGGGCAGGACGGCTTCGGCCCCGTAGACCAGGAAGAACGGCGTGAAACCTGTGGCTCGGCTTGGCGTCGTCCTCAGGCTCCAGACCACCGAGGGGAGTTCCTTCATCCATCGCTTGCCGAACTTGTTGAGATCATTGTAAATCCGGGGCTTGAGCCCTTGTAGAATCATGCCGTTGGCACGTTCCACTTGCCCATTCGACATGGGATGAGCTACGGCGGCCTAGTCTACCCGGATGTTGTGATCCTCGCAAAAATCCAAGAATTTTTTGCCGGTGAACTGGGTGCCGTTGTCAGTGATGATGGAGTTCGGGACCCCGAAGCGATGGATGATGTTGGTGAAGAACGCCACCGCCTGCTCGGATCTGATGCTGTTCAGGGGTCGGACCTCGATCCACTTGGAGAATTTGTCGACGGCGACCAGCAGGTGCGTGTAGCCCCCGGGCGCCTTCTGCAGAGGGCCGACGAGGTCCAGACCCCACACAGCGAAGGGCCAGGTGATGGGTATCGTCTGCAGAGCCTGAGCGGGCAGGTGGGTCTGCTTCGCATAGAATTGGCACCCTTCGCAGGCGCGGACAATTCTAGTGGCGTCAGCCACCGCCGTCGGCCAGTAGAAGCCTTGGCGGAAAGCGTTCCCGACGAGGGTTCGAGGTGCTGCATGATGGCCGCAAGCCCCCGAATGTATTTCCTGCAGGAGTTCCCGACCCTCGGCGATGGAGATGCATCGCTGGAGGATGCCCGAGGGGCTACGGTGGTAGAGCTCCTTCTCGTCGCCCAGCAAGACGAACGACTTGGCGCGTCACGCTACCCGCCGAGCCTCGGCTCGGCCGAGGGGCAGTTCTCCTTGGCGGAGATATTGCAGGTACGGGGTCTGCCAATCTTGATCTGGCATGACCCCGCTCTGCTCCTCCTCGATGCGCAGTGCTTCGCCCTCGGGGGCCGAGGGTTCCTCGGGTTGAACCGAGGATGGCTCGGGCTGGGCCGAGGTCACCTCGGACGGGGCCGAGGGCACCTCGGGCTCGGGCGTGCCGCCTATCTTGACGGAGGGTTGGTGCAGATCCCGGGAGAAGACGTCCGGGGGAACCGGCGTTCGCCCCGAGGCTATCTTCGCCAGCTCGTCCGCAGTCTCGTTGTAGCGCCGGGCGATGTGGTTAAGCTCGAGCCCGTAGAACTTGTCTTCCAGGCGTCGAACCTCATCACAGTAGGCCTCCATCTTCGGGTCGCGACAGTGGGAGTTCTTCATGACTTGGTCGATGACGAGCTGCGAGTCGCCGCGTGCATCGAGGCGTCGGACCCCTAGCTCGATGGCGATTCGCAATCCGTTGATCAGAGCCTCGTACTCAGCCACATTGTTGGACGCCGGGAAATGGAGGCGGAGCACGTAGCGCAGGTGTTTCCCGAGGGGCGAGACGAAGAGCAGGCCCGCGCCGGCTCCCGTCTTCATCAGCGACCCGTCGAAAAACATGGTCCAGAGCTCCGGTTGGATCGGAGCCGTCGGCAACTGGGTGTCGACCCATTCGGCTATGAAGTCCGCCAGTACCTGGGACTTGATGGCCTTCCGAGGGGCGAACGAGATTGCCTCGCCCATGATTTCCACCGCCCACTTCGCGATCCGTCCCGAGGCTTCCCGGCACTGGATGATCTCCCCCAGGGGGAAGGATGACACCACAGTCACCGGATGAGACTCGAAGTAATGTCGCAGCTTTCGCCTCGTCAGGATCACTGCATACAGCAGCTTCTGGACTTGTGGGTAGCGGATCTTGGTCTCGGACAGCACCTCGCTGACGAAGTAAACTGGCCTCTGAATGGGCAAAGCATGCCCCTCTTCCTGCCTTTCGACCACGATCGCGGCGCTGACCACCTGAGTGGTAGCGGCGACGTAGACCAAGAGGGCTTCTCCATCAGCTGGGGGTACCAAGACGGGCGCCTGGGTGAGGAGCGCCTTCAGGTTCCCGAGGGCTTCCTCGGCCTCGGGAGTCCAAGTGAAGCACTCGGCCTTCCTTAAGAGACGGTACAGGGGCAGGCCTCTTTCGCCGAGGCGCGAGATGAAACGGCTCAAGGCCGCGAGGCATCCCATGACCCTCTGTACGCCTTTTAAGTCCTTGATGGGCCCCATGTTTGTGATGGCTGCGATCTTCTCCGGGTTGGCTTCGATGCCCCGCTCGGAGACGATGAATCCCAAGAGCATGCCTCGGGGCACCCCAAAGACGCACTTCTCGGGATTGAGCTTGACGCCCTTCGCCTCGAGACACCGGAATGTCAGTTCAAGGTCGGAGAGAAGGTCGGAGGCTTTCCTCGTCTTGACTACGATGCCATCGACGTAGGCCTCGACCGTGCGACCGATGTGTTCGCCGAACACATGGTTCATGCACCGCTGGTATGTTGCACCCGCGTTCCTCAGACCGAAAGGCATTGTGACATAACAGTACATGCCGAAGGGCGTGATGAAAGAAGTCGCGAGCTGGTCGGACTCTTTCATCTTGATTTGATGATACCCTGAGTAGGCATCGAGGAAAGACAGGGTTTCACACCCTGCAGTGGAGTCCACGATTTGATCGATGCGAGGTAGAGGGTAGGGGACTTTCGGACATGCTTTGTTGAGACCAGTGTAGTCTACACACATCCGCCATTTCCCCCCTTTCTTCCTCACAAGTACAGGGTTGGCAAGCCATTCGGGGTGGAATACCTCTTTGATGAACCCTGCTGCCATCAGCTTGTGGATCTCCTCGCCTATCACCCTGCGCCTTTCCTCGTCGAATCGGCGCAGAGGCTGTCTGACCGGTCGGGCTCCGGCCCGAATATCCAGCGAGTGCTCGGCGACATCCCTCGGTATGCCGGGCATGTCCGAGGGACTCCACGCAAAGGCGTCGGCGTTTGCGCGGAGAAAGTCGACGAGCACTGCTTCCTATTTGGGGTCGAGCCCGGAACCGATCCGAATCTGCTTGGAGGTGTCACCACTGGGGTCGAGAGGGACGGCCTTAACCGTCTCCGCTGGCTCGAAGTTGCCGGCATGTCGCTTCACGTCCGGCACCTCTCGGGAGAGGCTTTCCAGGTCGGCAATGAGGGCCTCAGACTCGGCGAGGGCCTCGGCGTACTCCACGCACTCCACATCGCATTCGAATGCGTGTTTGTACGTGGGGCCGACGGTGATGACCCCGTTGGGGCCCGGCATCTTGAGCTTCAGGTAGGTGTAGTTGGGGATGGCCATGAACTTCGCGTAGCATGGCCTTCCCAACACTGCGTGGTAGGTCCCTCGGAACCCGACCACCTCGAACGTCAAAGTCTCCCTTCGGAAGTTGGAGGGTGTTCCGAAGCAGACAGAAAGGTCGAGCTGTCCGAGGGGCTGGACGCGCTTCCCGGGAATGATCCCGTGGAAGGGCGCAGCGCCTGCTCGGACGGATGACAGATCGACGCGCAGGAGCCTGAGGGTCTCAGCGTAGATGATGTTGAGGCAGCTGCCCCCATCCATCAGGACCTTGGTGAGCCTGACGTCGCCGATGACGGGATCGACGACGAGCGGGTACTTCCCTGGGCTCGGCACGTGGTCGGGGTGGTCATCCTGGTCGAAGGTGATGGGCTTGTCGGACCAGTCTAGGTAGACTGGCGCCGCCACCTTCACCGAGCAGACCTCCCGACGCTCCTGCTTACGATGCCGAGCCGAGGCATTCACCGCATGCCCTCCGTAGATCATGAAGCAGTCGCGGACCTCGGGGAACTCTCTTGCTTGGTGATCTTCCTTTTTGCCGTCGTCGCGGGCCCTGTCACCCTCTGCGGGTGGCCCAGCCCGGTGGAAGTGGCGCCGAAGCATGACGCACTCCTCGAGGGTGTGCTTGACGGGCCCCTGATGGTAGGGGCACGTCTCCTTGAGCGCCTTGTCGAAGAGGTTGGCGCCTCCGGGGGGCTTCCGAGGGTTCTTGTACTCGGCGGCGGCGACAAGGTCCGTGCTGGCGGCGTCGCGTTTCGCTTGCGACTTCCTCCTGCCTTTCTTCTTGGCGCCGAGCGGAGTAGACGCCTCGGGAGCATCTTCCGACGGGCGGCCCTGGGGCTGCTTGTCCTTTCGGAAGATGGCCTCGACCGCCTCCTGACCAGAGGCGAACTTGGTGGCGATGTCCATCAGCTCGCTCGCCCTGGTGGGGGTCTTGCGACCCAACTTGCTCACCAGGTCACGGCAGGTGGTGCCGGCAAGGAACGCGTCGATGACATCGGAGTCGGTGATGTTGGGCAGCTCGGTGCGCTGCTTCGAGAATCGCCGGATGTAGTCCCGGAGGGACTCTCACGGCTGTTGCCGGCAGCTTCGGAGGTCCCAGGAATTCCCGGGGCGCACGTACGTGCCCTGGAAGTTGCCGGCGAAAGCCTGGACCAGATCCTCCCAGTTGGAAATCTGCCCCGGAGGCAGGTGCTCCAACCAAGCGCGAGCGGTGTCGGAGAGGAACAGGGGGAGGTTGCGGATGATGAGGTTGTCGTCGTCCGTCCCACCTAGTTGACAGGCCAGGCGGTAGTCCGCAAGCCACAATTCCGGTCTTGTTTCCCCTGAGTACTTTGTGATAGTAGTCGGGGGTCGGAATCGGGGCGGAAACGGCGCCCGCCGAATGGCCCGGCTGAAGACCTGCGGACCGGGTGGTTCGGGCGAGGGACTCCGATCCTCCCCGCTGTCGTAGCGTCCCCCACGCCTGGGGTGATAACCTCGGCGCACCCTTTCGTCGAGGCGGGCCCGACGGTCGCGATGAGGGTGCTCGTCACCGAGGTGGCCCGGGGCCGCAGGCGCGGTATTGCGCGTGCGCCCGGTGTAGACCGAGGCTTCCCGCATGAGTCGGGAAGTCGCGGCACGAGGTTCCGAGGGGTACCCCTGCCTTCGGGAGGCAGAGCTCTCGGCCCGCCGGGCCGCAGCGCCTTCCAGGAGATGCTTGAGCTCTCCCTGGATTCGCCGACCCTCGGTGGTTGATGACTCCGGCATCGCGCGGAGGAGCATTGCTGCGGTGGCCAGGTCCTGACCGGTTCCGCCGGATGCGGGTGGCGGTCTGTCCCTGGCATCGTTGGCGATGCGGTGCTGGAGACCTTGGGGCAGGTGACGTATTCCTCCGGCCGGGGGCTGGCTCGCCCATACCTGCCCGACGTTCCGGCGGATTGCCTCGAGCGCTCCTGCTCCCTCATCGAGCCCGGCCTGCGCCCTGCGGACTTGCTCGAGCTGTGGGTCGTGACCCCCCGCCGGAACGGGGACCACAGCTAGCTCCCGCGGGATGTCGGCGCGAGGCGCTGGCCTAGGGGGATCACCATCCTCCGGCATGCCGAGACAGCTGCCTCCGGAGGGATCCCCTAGCTCGACGTGGAAACATTCGCGGCTCGGGCCGCAGTCCTTGTCGTCAAGGCTGCGGCTGCCGTCGGAACAGTCGGAGAGGCAGTAGTTGCATGCGGTCATGAAGTCCCGCATGGCACTGGGGTTGCCAGATCCAGAGAAATCCCAGCAGATGCTGGGGTCGTCATCTTCCTCGGACCCAGAGGGTCCGTAGGTCGAGACACCCGTCAATCGGTCCCAAGGCGACCGCACACGAAACCCTAGAGGGGTTGCACTCGCCTCAACGTGAGCGCCCGCCAAAGCGAGGTCGCCAGGCGGGTTGAGGCCGAGTCGAAATGACGAAGGATGGGAATCAGCCGGTACCTTTTGGTCGACGAGGAGCGACGAAGTCACATCGGGGGCTGATCGCGCCGTTGTCCTGGGTGCGAGGGCGACGTCCTGCAGGCCCTCCGTGAGCGCGCTGGCGTCGTCCACTTGCTCAGGATCGGCGTGTCGCGGGGGGACGGCGCTCGCCTTCGCCTCAAACGCGTGGGTGATGCCCGACGCGTCCTCCGTTGGGGCGCTGGGGATGTCGATTTGCTCGACAGTCGACTGAGCGCAGCCTCCCGCTTGGCCTTGGTTGCCCCGCCTCCTCCTCCGATGGCGAGGGAGAGGATGGGGTGAGCTCGAAAGCCGTCCTTCCCCCACGCGGGAAAGGCGTCGTCGATTCCGCCGCCGGCGGGCGGGCTGTCCGCCACCATTGTCGCTGTCGCGCGGCGGTGGAAGGAGTATCATGTCGTAGCTGCCGTCGAAAGACATGAACTCGAGACTCCCGAAACGGAGCACCGTCCCGGGTTGAAGAGGTCGTTGGAGACTGCCCATCTGGAGCTTGACGGGAAACTACTCGTCAACACGCAGCAGGCCCCTACCCTGGCGCGCCAACTGTCGGCGTTCCGAGACCGGGGGGTCCCCGAGCCGACGAGTGAGTGTGTCGCGTGCCCCAGCCCAGATGGGTCGAGCGCGTGGGCGAGCGCGAAGGGGGGAGAGAGCGAGGTGGCCGGAGCCGGGTCGTGAGGGAGTCGGAGATCCCGCGGCCTTCGTGTTCGTCCCGCGCCCAGGTCGGGTGCGCTTGCAGTAGGGGGTTACAAGCGTCCGCGCGGGTGAGGGGAGCGAGCGGCCCCGAGAGAGCGCCTGCCCCTGCCCTCGTCCCCGCGAGGCCAACCTTCTCTAAGAAGGCCCTGGTCCTTCCTTTTATAGGCGTAAGGAGAGGATCCAGGTGTACAAATGGGGGTGTAGCAAGGTGCTACGTGTCTAGCGGGGGAGAGCTAGTGCCCTAAGTACATGCCAAGGTGGCAGCCGGAGAGATCTTGGCACCCAGCTAGTGTGGCGTCGTGGCTGTCGGAGAAGCAATGGAGCCGGGCGGAGGGACAACTGTCGGAGTGGTTGGGACCTTGCTGACGTCCCCCTGCTTTCGTAAGGGAGCTGAGAACCGCCGTCGTCATGGGTCCAGCGGGGCGCCATCATTGCCTATCTGGCGGAGCTAGCCAGATGGGACGTCGGTCCTGTTCTCTACGGCCCGAGTCGTCTCGGGGTAGGGTGATTATGGCGCTTCCTGTCGACGTGGCGGACTCGTACTCTAGGTCGGGCGACGTGGGGGCTCCTCCGAAGCCGAGGTCGAGTCTGTCCTGCATGGCCGAGGCCGAGGCCGAGCCCGAGCCCCTGGGTCGAGCGAGGCGGAGGTCGTTCGGTAGAGGTTGGGGTGGAGTCCGAGCCCTGGGTCGGGCGAAGCGGAGTTCATCGTCTTCCGGGGCCTTAGCCCGAGTCCGAGCCCTGGGTCGGGCGGAGCAGAGTTCGCCGTCTTCCGGGGCCTTAGCCCGAGTCCGAGCCCTGGGTCGGGCGGAGCGGAGTTCGCCGTCTTCCGGGGCCTTAGCCCGAGTCCGAGCCCTGGGTCGGGCGGAGCGGAGTTCGCCGTCTTCCGGGGCCTTAGCCCGAGTCCGAGCCCTGGGTCGGGCGGAGCGGAGTTCGCCATCTTCCGGGGCCTTAGCCCGAGTCCGAGCCCTGGGTCGGGCGGAGCGGAGTTCGCCGTCTTCCGGGGCCTTAGCCCGAGTCCGAGCCCTGGGTCGGGCGGAGCTTCCTCTGGCGCTTTTGGCCAAGCCTGGCCGCCCGTCAGTCTTACTCTTTGCGTTAAAGGCCCCAGTGACTTGGTCGGTCGGCGCGGTGATTTAGTCAGGGTTGCTTCTTAACGAAGGCAAGGCCTCGGGCGAGCCGGAGATGCGTCTGCCATGAAAGAGGAGGCCTCGGGCGAGACGGAAACATCTCAGGGTCGGCTGCCCTTGCCCGAGGCTAGGCTCGGGCGTGGCGTGATCGAGTCGCTCGTATGGACTGATCCCTGACTTAATCAAACCCATCAGGCCTCTACAGCTTTATGCTGATGGGGGTTACCAGCTGAGAATTAGGCGTCTTGAGGGTACCCCTAATTATGGTCCCCGACAGCTGGTGCGTTGGTCAAACTAAAAGACATCACTGTGAACTCATATAACCCATACTTGGTAGTGAATGCCGTCTTCGGAATGTCCGAAGGTCGGATCCTGAGCTGATGATAACCTGACCTCAGATCAATCTTGGAGAACACACTGGCTCCTCTCAACTGGTCGAACAGATCTTCTATTCTTGGCAAAGGGTACTTATTCTTGATCGTGACTTCATTCAAAGCTCGATAATCGATACACATCCTTTTGGTGCCGTCTTTCTTTTCCACGAACAAGACAGGGGCGGCCCAAGGCGAGGTGCTTGGCTGGATGTAACCTTTCTCTGACAGCTCATCAATCTGCTTCTTAAGCTCAACCAACTCCGGTCCAGATATTCTGTAAGCTCTCTTAAAGATAGGGGCGGTTCCAGGAAGAAGCTCTATGGCAAACTCAACTTTCCGCTCTGGTGGCATACCCGGTAAATCCTTTGGAAACACATCTGGAAATTCGGACGCAACCTTGATACTCTCAATTGGGCCTGCTTCACTGCTATCGACAGCCATCTGATAACAACTTCCTCTCTTTGGCTCAGGCGGGACTAACTCGGTCACCACTTCCTCTCCTAGTGGGGACACCAACTTGATTGTCCTCTTATCACAACTGATAACTGCCAGATACTTATCTAGCCAATTCATCCCTAGGATGACATCTATTCCCTGAGTACCCATTACTATAAGGTTGGCGGGAAATGCTATCCCCCTTATTTCCACGCTTACATTTAAACAGATGCTATCAGCTCGAATTCTACCACCGGCTGAGTCAATTTGAATGTGGGTTGACATGGTAGTAATTGGAAGATTATGTGCTTCTACCCATGATGCAGTAATGAAAGAATGTGTTGCTCCAGTATCAAATAACACTTCTGCAATATGGGAGTCGACTGGGAACATACCTACTATCATGTCGGGGGTCTCCTGAACTACTTCAGCCTCCAAGTGGTTCAGTCTTCCATGATTGTAACGCGGCTGAGAGCGGTTGCCTGCTCCAGGCTGAGACACATTCTGCTTTGCTGGGGCATTGGGGCCTGACTGCTGCTGGCCTGCCTTCTTCGGGCATTGCATCACCTAGTGGCCTTGCTCCCCACAGTGGAAACATGCCCTGTTTCCAACCTGAGCTAGTGCTGCCTGACTGTTCTGCTGGTTTGCTGGGGCAGGAAGACGGGGTGCCTGCTGATTCTGCCTGTGAAACTGACCTCCTGACTGATTGTTCTGACGGTTCTGATACTGGTGCTGAGGATACTGCCTTTGGAACTGCTGATGCTGCTGAGGTGGACGCTGGTTCTGCCTGAACTGCTGAGGTTGATTGCCTGAGAAACGAGGACGGTTGCTGCTTCCAGGCTGGGGTCCACTGATCTTGCGCTTACGATCCTCCATCTCCCTACGCTTTCTTTCTGTCATGATTGCTCTGTCAATCAGGTGCTGGAATGTCGGGAAGGTGTGATTCATCAGTTGGTACTGAAGAGGGTCAACCAAGCCTCTCAAGAAACGGTACTGTCGCTTGGCGTCGGTGTTGACATCTTCAGGAGCATAACGAGACAACTGCAGAAACCTGTCTCGATACTCACTGACAGATGATGACCCTTGCTTGAGGGCCAGAAACTCCTCCTTCTTCACAGTCATCAGACCTGCAGGCACATGGTACTGACGAAAGCTACCTCTGAACTCTTCCCAAGTGATGGCGTCGGGGTTGGCATGGGTGGCGAGATAAGACTCCCACCATGATTGGGCTGCTCCTCTCAACTGACGGGGACCATACAAGACTTTCTCCCTGTCATCACACTGAGCGGTATGCAACTCCCGCTCCACAGTGCGCAGCCAATCTTCAGCATCCATGGGGTCAGAAGAGTGAGCAAACGTTGGTGGATGACCTCTCATGAATTCAGCACGCTTGTCTCTAGGCATCTGAGGCATCTGAGGCTGAGGTGGAGCCTGCTGCTGCTGCTGCTGAATGGCGGCCAGAGTCTGACCGATGGCTTGAACTGCTTGAGTCTGCATCAGAAACATCTGCTCGATGGACATCCGGGGCGGGGGCGGCAGGTGCTGCTGCTGAGGCACCTCATCCTGCTGAGCGGCTCGCTCCTGCTGAGCACGCCTTCCTCCTCTGCGCCTGTTCTCTGACATCTACAGAATGCAACCACACATCAGAACTGATCTGGCAAATCTTGCAGCATAAGAAAAGAGTATAGAATCCTTCAACAGCACTGAACAGATGAGCATCTTCACTGATCTCCAACACAGACCACGCAGCTTCTCAGATAAAGAGGAAAGTGGAATAAAAGGTTTCCCAACTATATAACTAACTCCATTAACATAATAGGTAAACCATAATGCAGGGGATACCCACACTCTGGTGACAGTCATTACAAAGATCCAAACCAAACATAGTTCATCATGACCAACATAGATGCACAGGATATAGCAAACTATCCTGTCTAACTAAGACTAACTAAAAGCGAGACTAACGCTAAGACTGTAGCTTCTACGTATATATTTTGTATTAATTACAAGATCCAACTCTAACGATCTATGGTTCTAGATTTATCTTGGTCTTGCAGTCGGGATTGCCATAAGACTGGCGTCCACGCCGAGGTGAGCGGTACGGGTGCTGAGTCCCAACGGGGGCGGGGGAACCATCATCCAGGTGACGACGTTCCGCGCGCTCAGCCCGCAGCAGGGCGATCTCAGCACGAGCCCTACTCAGCTCGTCTAGTGCATGGTCCAGCTCTGTGTTTAGCACGACGGCTAGGTTGACTGTGCTGCTCAACCTAGGATTGTCCTCACCAGCAGGTGAAACAATCACGCCTCCTGTGCTGCCAGATGGACGGCGGGGGTAATACTTCAGGTCAAGACCGTCAGCTACCCCGCCGAGAACCGAGCAGTAGTGCGAAAGCGCACGCCATGCAGCATCCTGCATGGCTGCCTCAGCTGAGTCCCGCTTAGAGATAGAATAGTGCTCTGAGCAGGCCTCCGCGCCCTGGAGACTGTTCTCCGGACGGCGCACCAAACAGGTCGCCTCCCAGCAGTCCGGGTAGACCCCGCGACTATGCTGGTAGACCACACAGCGATACTCGATGGACCAAGTACGCCGGTTAAGTGCCTGACGTAGCAGGGTGTCGAGCGCGTCATGGAAGTGACACCCGCGAGCAGCGTCGCGAGTGATGGGTCGAGCAACCCATCCTTCCGGCTCATGGTCAGCAGGGAAGTCGGTGTCGTGTCTCGGGCTGTCGTCGCCACCTCCGTCGTCTGGGTCTCCTCCAGCAGCTACTCCAAGGGCTGGGGCGCCTAGTGGTGGTGCAGGGGGCGCCTCCAGGGGGAGCACAGGAGAGCAGCTCCTCACGGACTCTATCTCCTGCTGGAGCGAGAAAGAAGAGCCCTGCTGCTCCTGTCGTCGACGTTCCTGCTCCTCATGCAGGCGGTGGTGCAGTCTCTCCAAGTGGCTGGACTGACCGGCCACGAGACGGTGAAGCGGACGCTCCGCAAGGCGGGAGGGTAAGAAGGGGATGACGGACTTTCGTGCAGTGTGTCTAAGTCGAGCCATCTACAAAAGACACCGCAAGCAAAAGAGTGAGAACAGAATTAATATGACCAGCAAATAATGAATCATAAATAAATGAAGGATTAGAATAAAACATAATTTTCAGCAAGGTATAATATATAGTAGAACATAGGTTTGGTCGGTATGACCAACTTTTGAAGGGATATCAAAGTCAAGGCAGGGACAAAGGTCTATAGTCCTTAGAACGACCATTCTACTCTAGGTTAGCGGTCCTACAGTCAGCACGGCTTTGATACCACTTATGTCACACCCGGTTTTAGAAGGCAAACCGAATGCGAACCATGTACGTGCCAGGATCAGTTATTCACGTACACAGTAGTTACATAACATGGACATCATCACACAGTGCTCAAAATAGTATTAAAAGGGAAATAATAGTCGATTACATCATACGTCTGAGATGTCCATATAGTCCTTACAGTAAATCAAAGTGCGAACACGAAACATAGATAAACGCAGCCTTCACAGGCAGCCGACTGGGGGTTGCCGCTAACCCACACCTAGAACTCGTCGTAGTCTTGGAACTCCTGGAAGTCTCCTTCCACAGCTTCATCTTCTCCTGAGCAGTGGTTGCAATGCTGACAACCTGGGGGGGGGTTTGGTGTGTAGAGCAAGAGTGAGTACACATCAACATACTCAGCAAGCATCCTGTTTGGCTGTAGTGGACTAGCTTTATGTGGGGGGGGGGTAAGTCAAGCAGTTTCTTTTAATTGGTCAGGTTATTATTTACTAGTAGAAAGCCAGGTTTTAACATTAACCCAAGTTATTAGCCCGATGTACCCTTTCCAAACGGAAAGAATACCACTTACCAGCACCATAGACATAACCAAAACCATCAGTCTCATTGTCACCTGTAAACCAAAATGTCTCTGATCAAGTACCACTAATCATTGGAGCTCCCTTGGCCGCTCATAACCGCGAGCACGACTGATATATCAGTTTTCAAACACTCTGTAGAGGTTGTGCACTTTACCCACAAGCCGTGATCCCCTTTTTGCCCGGAGAGAGCTACTCCCCATTGACCACTACCTAGGTGGTCCAGCAGGGCATCACTACGTAGCCTTTACAAAGATTCTCCGAGGCTGTAGCCGCCCGTTAGGTTTCCTAAATGTACCGCACTCCTCCCCAAGGGACAAATCAACCTTGGCAGAGCGAGCCGCATACACCGAGCCCCATTGATGGCACAACGGCTAAGCGAACTACACCCCGGTTCCTCTAATTATTCAGCTAAGGGCGTCCCACTCCACCCTCATGGTTGCACTGTTTTCCCGGGCGGTCATCCATAGAACAGGTCCTTACGGAGAGGCACTCGAGAAACCGCTCGAGCCCCCTTAAAGGCCACAAGTACAACATCATAATAAGAGAAGGGAAGACAGCGTATCATAGATAATCTCATCATGTTCATTGATTAGAGTTAAGCAATAGCATAAAGCTAAACAATAATAATCCAACTCAGAGAGGTAAACAAGGACATGGATAACAAAAGCTAGTCAATCCTTAGGCATAAATGTGTAAAGCGGGAGGTGAATTAAATAATGAATAGGACAGAGATAGGTCAAAGGACACTTGCCTCCACCAACCGACTGCTGCTCAGGGGCTTCTCCTGCGAGTTCCTCGGGCTCTTCAACCGGATCGTTCTCTATGCGATTGCAAGCACACATACATTCATCCATTCAAATTAGGAAACAAACAGTACACCATACAAGAGAACAAATAAAGTAATTTGCATAAAGTATGACATTCGATATCGCATTCGTTAAGGTTAGAAAGAAACGGGGAAAGGTCTCGCAGGGGTTAAAGCTTATGCACTAATGATTAGTTAAATTATGCGCTCTAGTTCCAATTGGTTCTAACAAAAGAATTAGTTATATGCACTAACGGAAACCTAGCCCCTTTTTAGTTGATCAACCTTAAGCGAAATGAACAATTGACTATATGAATTGACTAACGTAACGGAATTCTAAATTAAGTTTCCTATTTCATTAACATGAACGATGATTAGCTTGCCCAGAATAAAATAAATAACAATAATAAAAGAAAATAAAATTGTCGGCGTTTCGAGACCGGGGGGTCCCTCGGGCCGACGAGTGAGTGTCGCAGCGTGCCCCAGCCCAGATGGGTCGAGCGCGTGGGCGAGCGCGAAGGGGGGAAAGGAGCGAGGCGGCCGGAGACCGGCGTGAGAGAGGTGGGAATCCCGCGGCCTTCGTGTTCGTCCCGCACCCAGGTCGGGTGCGCTTGCAGTAGGGGGTTACAAGCGTCCACGCGGGAGAGGGAAGCGAGCGGCCCCAAGAGAGCGCCTGTCCCGTCCTCGTCCCCGCGCGGCCAACCCTCTCTAAGAGGGCCCTGGTCCTTCCTTTTATAGGCGTAAGGAGAGGATCCAGGTATACAATGGGGGTGTAGCAGAGTGCTACGTGTCTAGCGGGGGAGAGCTAGTGTAACACCCTAAAGTTCAATTTTGTGAAGACAAGGAAAAATTCTCAAAGATTTTAAATCAAAACACCATTCCTTAGAGATAATCATAATTTAGGAGTTTCCACTCACAAATAAGTTAAAAATACATAATTAAAGATACTTAGATAATCTAAATTGCCTTTGGGTTAGGATATATAAAAGAATTATGGTTAAACTATTTCTTAACATATATAGGTCTAAATTTGATTTCCCTAGAATTAATGAGGTAGGGATTATTCTACAATATGAGTAAAACTTGTTTAAAAGGACTAAAATAAATAAAGAAAAACATAAAATAGGTTTTTGCACATTATGCTAAAGTTCTATATGTGTATCCAAATTGAGTGTTTGAACTTTAAACTTGTGTTGATTTGAAATTCAAAGGAAAAATAGAAAATAGAAAATAAAAGGAGTAAGGAAAATGCTACATAAAACAAAATAAAATCAGAATAAAAATTCTTCATACTTACATTATTAAAGTATACTATTCAAACTGAGGACAAGTTATTCACAAAAGTTTGAACCCAAACTTGAATTCAAATTGGATTTGAATTGGATTTGAAAATGGGGAAAAGAAAATAGAAAAGAAAAAGAAAAAGGATACTATACCTTCATGGGCCGGCGGCCACGAATTCGGCCCACAACTGTTTTCAGCCGCGCAGCCCACTCCAAATCACGGCGCCGACAGGTGGGCTCCACCCCGTCAGCCTCCCGCGTGCGCGCGCTCATCGCTGACGTCGTGGGGCCCGCACGTCATCCACCCACCCCCCATCGCTTGCTGCGCTTCTCTCACTGATCTGCGGGCCACCCTCGTCAGCGCTTTCTTCCTCGCGACGAACAGACCGCGCGAACTCCGCGGAGCTCGCCGTGGATCTCGGCCGCCGTGTATGGCGCAACCAACCTCGGACCCGCCTCCTATAAGACCTACGTTCTTCCTCGGTACCCAAGCCATAGCCGTGCACGCCGTCGCCTAGCTCCGCCGCACACCGAGAGAAAGGGTGAGGTCCGCCGCCGGCGTTTCTCCTCTGGGCTCGCGTTCCGGTCCGCGTGTGTGGGTGGGGACGATCGCCGGTGACCCGTGAAGCTGTCCGCGCCTCCAATTCGAGTTGAACTCCACCAGAGCTCAAGTAATTGCTCGCCGCCGTAGCTACTCCGCCGTGAATCCGCTCCTCGCCGTGGCCGACGACACCTGACCGACAATCCGTGGAATCAACAACTCCGGTGAGTTCGCCATCCCCTCGACACCATGTAGCAGCTTTTAATTGAGCTCTAGGGCACTGGAAGGCCGGAAATTGCTACGCTCCGGCGATGGCCACCGCGGTTGGTGGGCGGCGCCGCCGTCCGCTCGGTCGCGTGTTGGGGGAAGTGCTCGCGGCCGTTGATCATCGTGTGGACGGCTGCGATTGGATCTGCGCGTACCGGTTCGCTGGGTGGTCCTGGACCGCTCGATCTCGATCGGACGAATCCTAGGGGAGTCGGGATATTTTAAACCCGCGTCGTCGATCGTCGATCGGACGGTTAGGATCGCGTACCGTTTCATAAAGAGTTAGATCTAATCCTGCGCGTTCAAATCGGATCGGACGGCTAGAAATCGTCGATACCCCTTCGGCCGCCAGTTTTGTAAAAGAGCCCTCGGGCTTTAGTCAAATCAACCCGCCGTCCTATACGACTGTGCTTTGAGTCTTAGAAAATTTACCCAGAGCCCCCTGGGTTTCTCTGGAATTGAGGCCCAGTCCAGCACTTAGTTAAATTGAATAAATAGAATAGAAAATAGATTTTTAATATGAAAATAATTGCTAGAACTTAATTAATTCATAACTAATTCATTTTAGCTCCAAATTGAGTCATTCCAATTCCTATAATTTTGTAATAATATTCTCTACCATTTAGAATCACTGTTTTGACATGAACTCTGTCAGAAAATTTATTTATCATTTAATCATATTTTAATCACATAAAACCTTTGAAAATTCATAACTTGAATTCTACAACTCCAAAATTAATAATTCTTTTTCCTGTGATCCTATTTTAATGTGTAGATTATTAATATGTATTCTGCATATATGTTTGGTGTAATGTTAATTCTGCCTATACCATGTATGTTTGTATTGCTACGACTAGCAGTGAGGTCACGAGGATCTGAAGATCATCCTGGTACCTGGAATCTCAAGGCCCAGGCAAGTTGTGCCCTTGATCACTTCTTTTCACCTACTCATGTTCTAATTAATCATAATGATCTGCATAGGTTAATTTTGATGGGACCCAATAGGTCACCCTAGATTGTTTATCTCATCACCTTGTTTACCCCTGAATCACTTGGGTAGTTTGCTATTGCTTTATATGGTTTTGGGATAATCATTTATTACCTCCATGTTCCAATTCTTGTTGTTATTCTGTTTATGTTCATGTTGATATCATTAATGTTAATTGGAACATGGAGCGACCACCCGGGAAAACAGTGCTACCACAAGGGTAGTATGGGATGCCCTTGGCTGATTAATTAGGAAAGCTAGTGGAAGACTACCTTACCCGAAAGGGGCAAGGGCAGTAGGGGAGAGGTCAGTGCGGGAAGTGCCCTCGGGAGGATTTTGCTGCGATGGCGGTCCTGCAAGGGATTCCTGTACTGGATCTTCCTATAAACTGTAGCGGGTTTTCGGAAGCTAGTGGAACTTTGTAAAGGCCTCGTAGTTTTACCCTGCCTCGCTTCCTTGGTAGAGGTGAATGGGATTCATGACCCCTTGGCAGATGGGTAACACGACTTGTGGGTAAAGATGCGCAACCTCTGCAGAGTGTAAAACTGGTATACTAGCCGTGCTCACGGTCAAGAGCAGCTCGGACCCTCACATGATTAAATTATGGAACTAAATTCAATTTGTCATATGCATTGCATTGCAGGTGAAGTTGTTACTTTTGTTCTACTATTTAACTGGGTTGGTATTTACTTACACTTAGTAACTGCTAATAAAATTTTGACCAACTTTAAAAGCAATGCTCAGCTCTAACCATCTTCTTTGGTAAGCCTTACACTTTATGAGCTCCCACCTTTGGTGAGTTCATGCACATTATTCCCCACAACTTGTTGAGCGATGAACGTATGTGAGCTCACTCTTGCTGTCTCACATACACCACAGGTCAAGACCAGGTACTGCAGGATGATGCTCATGGAGGATGCTGTGATGAGTTCGTGAGAGGTCTAGGTCGTCGTCTCCCAGTCAACTTTGGGTTGCTGGACCGTTGTCTCCTTATAATGTAATTATTTATTTTGTATAGAACTCCTGTTAAAAATATAAAGATGTGACATTCGATCCTGTGCCACTATACATCATATGTATGAGACTTGGTCCCAGCATACCTGGTGTTTATGTTAACCCCGGGTTTTGGACCCCTAAAATCCGGGTGTTACAGAAGTGGTATCAGAGGAATGTTGACTGTAGGACGAAACCTAGATAGAACTGGACACCCATTATCTACTTACCTTACTCTGATTCTATACTTTCCTTGATCTTGTCTCACCTTCTACTGTCCTACTCTGATTAACCTTACCTTTGCTACTCTGATTCTTTCTGAACTTCTCTTAATCTATTCTTATCTATTTCCGCGTTACTCTGATTATTCTTACCTTTCATTTCTAAAGACAAATGTGGATTTCACACTTTGAAATCCTGTGCTTAAAGTGAACTTTAGGAATAGGAGACCTAATCTTAGGAACAAAGACAAAACTATTTTTATTTATGTGCTTGAGTGTTTGTTCTTATGATACTTGTCTGATTTGGATCTTTGATTGAGTGTGATGGGTTGTGGAGTAATGTCCACAATTACATCTGCATATACAGCTAGGTATAAAGGATAGCATTTGTAAGATAACTAGACAAACTAGATTATCCCCTCAGAAAATAAATGTAGTATTCCGTATCTATCTCATCTTGGCACATTCTATCTTATCTTTGGACATTCACCTCGTATAACTATTACCCTAGTCTTAACATAAAATATTTGGTCCAGCCCTGCCAAAGAAATTCCAGTACATAACCAACTATTAATTTGTTCATTCTATCTATTAAATGATTCCCTCGTAAAGCTATCTTACCATATGCTTCTAACTTAGATGGTCAATACCAGGCGGGGTGGTGGAAGTGATTTACCTGCTAATCAACAACCCCAACCACAGTCAGCAGCAATGAATCCTCCTAATCCTCCACAAGGCGGAGTTGATCCACTCGTCGCAGCTCAAATGAGAATGATGCAGCAAATGGCGGACACCATGGCAGATATGCGCACCCAAATGCAGCAAGAGCGCCAAGAAATGCACCGGGAAAGAGAGGATGCACGTCGGGAAATGCGCCAAGAACGAGAAGAAATACGCCAGGAGAGGAGGGTACAACAACAACAGCTGCAGCAACAACTTC
The DNA here is from genome assembly GCA_029449295.1 of Zea luxurians. Taxonomy (NCBI): domain Eukaryota; kingdom Viridiplantae; phylum Streptophyta; class Magnoliopsida; order Poales; family Poaceae; genus Zea; species Zea luxurians. Next base: position 176,369,015 of record JAOPSE010000004.1, on the reverse strand, counting down.
AACAACAGCAGCAACAACAACAAATACCATTGGCTCCACCACCTGTTCCACCCCGGGACAAGCACCGGGAATTCATGAGCCACAAACCACCAACCTTCTCCAACTCCGCAGATCCACTGCAAGCAGATGATTGGTTAAAGTCCATAGAGAAGATGCTCAACATAGCCCAGTGCTCGGATCGAGAGAAAGTACTCTATGCATCGGGTCGACTTGCTGGCCCCGCTGCAGATTGGTGGGATGCGTACTGTGCAGCTCATGCTGCCGCCGATACAATTACCTGGGAAGAATTCTCCACACAATTCAGGAATTACCATATTCCTGCTGGACTCATGAAGCTTAAGAGGAAGGAGTTTCTATCACTCAAGCAAGGAAGTATGTCCGTAAGCGAATATAGAGACAAATTCATCCAGTTATCTCGATATGCTCCCAGAGATGTTGAAGACGATGAGCAAAAGCAAGAGCTCTTTTTGGATGGATTGATTGGACCTTTGCAATATCAACTGGTATCGCACACATTCCCATCTTTCCAAAGGCTACTTGATAAAGCTATTGCTGTGGAGAACAAGAGGAGTATATTTGGAGAGAAAAGAAAGGCTGTCAACCAAGGGCCGGCTGGAAGTAGTTCCCGTCCTCGCTATACTACCACTCCAAGTACACCAGCTAGTGGCAGTTCCGGACAACAAACCCAACAGACACCAACTGCTCCTTCAAAAGCAAGCACTCCAGGAGGACCCACTGCTCCCAACACAACCGCCATCAGGACATGCTTCAAGTGTGGACAACCGGGACACTATGCCAACTACTGTCCCAACAGAGCTGCCTACACTACACCGGCACCGATGAAGCAAGGACAAGCCTCGGCAGGGAAGAGTCAGCCCCTATCCATCAACCGAGGATATGCCCATCATACAGAAGTAGAAGCTGAACCCGGTGAACTTGAAATTCAAATTCAAGAAGAAGAGCCAGTTGGAGATGAAGTAGTTGGTGAAGAAGTCAACGAGCAACAAGAATAAGGAGATAAACATAGATATAGATATATATATATATATTTTACTATTTGTAAGACTTAAATATTAGTTTAACCAGTAGTAGTGTTTTACTATTTTAGTAATAATAATAAGGTCCATTTGACCCTGTGTTTTGCTAATAAGATATGCATCATGCCGAGATTTTGTTTATGCATATGTGTTGAATCAATATGAGCATGCACCCTTTTTCCTTACAAATCTCGAGGACGAGATTATTTTTAAGGGGGGTAGGATTTGTAACACCCTAAAGTTCAATTTTGTGAAGACAAGGAAAAATTCTCAAAGATTTTAAATCAAAACACCATTCCTTAGAGATAATCATAATTTAGGAGTTTCCACTCACAAATAAGTTAAAAATACATAATTAAAGATACTTAGATAATCTAAATTGCCTTTGGGTTAGGATATATAAAAGAATTATGGTTAAACTATTTCTTAACATATATAGGTCTAAATTTGATTTCCCTAGAATTAATGAGGTAGGGATTATTCTACAATATGAGTAAAACTTGTTTAAAAGGACTAAAATAAATAAAGAAAAACATAAAATAGGTTTTTGCACATTATGCTAAAGTTCTATATGTGTATCCAAATTGAGTGTTTGAACTTTAAACTTGTGTTGATTTGAAATTCAAAGGAAAAATAGAAAATAGAAAATAAAAGGAGTAAGGAAAATGCTACATAAAACAAAATAAAATCAGAATAAAAATTCTTCATACTTACATTATTAAAGTATACTATTCAAACTGAGGACAAGTTATTCACAAAAGTTTGAACCCAAACTTGAATTCAAATTGGATTTGAATTGGATTTGAAAATGGGGAAAAGAAAATAGAAAAGAAAAAGAAAAAGGATACTATACCTTCATGGGCCGGCGGCCACGAATTCGGCCCACAACTGTTTTCAGCCGCGCAGCCCACTCCAAATCACGGCGCCGACAGGTGGGCTCCACCCCGTCAGCCTCCCGCGTGCGCGCGCTCATCGCTGACGTCGTGGGGCCCGCACGTCATCCACCCACCCCCCATCGCTTGCTGCGCTTCTCTCACTGATCTGCGGGCCACCCTCGTCAGCGCTTTCTTCCTCGCGACGAACAGACCGCGCGAACTCCGCGGAGCTCGCCGTGGATCTCGGCCGCCGTGTATGGCGCAACCAACCTCGGACCCGCCTCCTATAAGACCTACGTTCTTCCTCGGTACCCAAGCCATAGCCGTGCACGCCGTCGCCTAGCTCCGCCGCACACCGAGAGAAAGGGTGAGGTCCGCCGCCGGCGTTTCTCCTCTGGGCTCGCGTTCCGGTCCGCGTGTGTGGGTGGGGACGATCGCCGGTGACCCGTGAAGCTGTCCGCGCCTCCAATTCGAGTTGAACTCCACCAGAGCTCAAGTAATTGCTCGCCGCCGTAGCTACTCCGCCGTGAATCCGCTCCTCGCCGTGGCCGACGACACCTGACCGACAATCCGTGGAATCAACAACTCCGGTGAGTTCGCCATCCCCTCGACACCATGTAGCAGCTTTTAATTGAGCTCTAGGGCACTGGAAGGCCGGAAATTGCTACGCTCCGGCGATGGCCACCGCGGTTGGTGGGCGGCGCCGCCGTCCGCTCGGTCGCGTGTTGGGGGAAGTGCTCGCGGCCGTTGATCATCGTGTGGACGGCTGCGATTGGATCTGCGCGTACCGGTTCGCTGGGTGGTCCTGGACCGCTCGATCTCGATCGGACGAATCCTAGGGGAGTCGGGATATTTTAAACCCGCGTCGTCGATCGTCGATCGGACGGTTAGGATCGCGTACCGTTTCATAAAGAGTTAGATCTAATCCTGCGCGTTCAAATCGGATCGGACGGCTAGAAATCGTCGATACCCCTTCGGCCGCCAGTTTTGTAAAAGAGCCCTCGGGCTTTAGTCAAATCAACCCGCCGTCCTATACGACTGTGCTTTGAGTCTTAGAAAATTTACCCAGAGCCCCCTGGGTTTCTCTGGAATTGAGGCCCAGTCCAGCACTTAGTTAAATTGAATAAATAGAATAGAAAATAGATTTTTAATATGAAAATAATTGCTAGAACTTAATTAATTCATAACTAATTCATTTTAGCTCCAAATTGAGTCATTCCAATTCCTATAATTTTGTAATAATATTCTCTACCATTTAGAATCACTGTTTTGACATGAACTCTGTCAGAAAATTTATTTATCATTTAATCATATTTTAATCACATAAAACCTTTGAAAATTCATAACTTGAATTCTACAACTCCAAAATTAATAATTCTTTTTCCTGTGATCCTATTTTAATGTGTAGATTATTAATATGTATTCTGCATATATGTTTGGTGTAATGTTAATTCTGCCTATACCATGTATGTTTGTATTGCTACGACTAGCAGTGAGGTCACGAGGATCTGAAGATCATCCTGGTACCTGGAATCTCAAGGCCCAGGCAAGTTGTGCCCTTGATCACTTCTTTTCACCTACTCATGTTCTAATTAATCATAATGATCTGCATAGGTTAATTTTGATGGGACCCAATAGGTCACCCTAGATTGTTTATCTCATCACCTTGTTTACCCCTGAATCACTTGGGTAGTTTGCTATTGCTTTATATGGTTTTGGGATAATCATTTATTACCTCCATGTTCCAATTCTTGTTGTTATTCTGTTTATGTTCATGTTGATATCATTAATGTTAATTGGAACATGGAGCGACCACCCGGGAAAACAGTGCTACCACAAGGGTAGTATGGGATGCCCTTGGCTGATTAATTAGGAAAGCTAGTGGAAGACTACCTTACCCGAAAGGGGCAAGGGCAGTAGGGGAGAGGTCAGTGCGGGAAGTGCCCTCGGGAGGATTTTGCTGCGATGGCGGTCCTGCAAGGGATTCCTGTACTGGATCTTCCTATAAACTGTAGCGGGTTTTCGGAAGCTAGTGGAACTTTGTAAAGGCCTCGTAGTTTTACCCTGCCTCGCTTCCTTGGTAGAGGTGAATGGGATTCATGACCCCTTGGCAGATGGGTAACACGACTTGTGGGTAAAGATGCGCAACCTCTGCAGAGTGTAAAACTGGTATACTAGCCGTGCTCACGGTCAAGAGCAGCTCGGACCCTCACATGATTAAATTATGGAACTAAATTCAATTTGTCATATGCATTGCATTGCAGGTGAAGTTGTTACTTTTGTTCTACTATTTAACTGGGTTGGTATTTACTTACACTTAGTAACTGCTAATAAAATTTTGACCAACTTTAAAAGCAATGCTCAGCTCTAACCATCTTCTTTGGTAAGCCTTACACTTTATGAGCTCCCACCTTTGGTGAGTTCATGCACATTATTCCCCACAACTTGTTGAGCGATGAACGTATGTGAGCTCACTCTTGCTGTCTCACATACACCACAGGTCAAGACCAGGTACTGCAGGATGATGCTCATGGAGGATGCTGTGATGAGTTCGTGAGAGGTCTAGGTCGTCGTCTCCCAGTCAACTTTGGGTTGCTGGACCGTTGTCTCCTTATAATGTAATTATTTATTTTGTATAGAACTCCTGTTAAAAATATAAAGATGTGACATTCGATCCTGTGCCACTATACATCATATGTATGAGACTTGGTCCCAGCATACCTGGTGTTTATGTTAACCCCGGGTTTTGGACCCCTAAAATCCGGGTGTTACAGCTAGCGCCCTAAGTACATGCCGATGTGGCAGCCGGAGAGATTTTGGCACCCAGCTGGTGTGATGTCGTGGCCGTCGGAGGAGCGACGGAGCCTGGCGGAGGGACAACTATCGGAGCGGTTGAGTCCTTGCTGACGTCCTCCTGCTTCCGTAAGAGAGCTGAGAGCCGCCGTCGTCACAGAGCATGCGGGGCGCCATCATTGCCTATCTGGCGGAGCTAGCCAGATGGGACACCGGTCTTGTTCTCTACGGCCCGAGTCAGCTCGGGGTAGGGTGATGATGGCGCTTCCTGTTGACGTGGCTGGCCTGCGCCCTAGGTTGGGCGACGTGGAGGCTCCTCCGAAGCCGAGGTCGAGTCTGTCTTCCATGGCCGAGGCCGAGTCCGAGCCCCTGGGTCGGGCGAGGCGGAGGTCGTTCGGCAGAGGCCAGGGCGGAGTCCGAGCCCTAGGGTCGGGCGAAGCGGAGTTCGTCGTCTTCTGGGGCTGAGCCCGAGTCCGAGCCCTGGGGTCGGGCGAAGCGGAGTTCATCGTCTTCTGGGGCTGAGCCCGAGTCCGAGCCCTGGGGTCGGGCGAAGCGGAGTTCGTCGTCTTCCGGGACTTAGCTCGAGTCCGAGCCCTAGGTCGGGCGGAGCGGAGTTCGCCGTCTTCCGGGACTTAGCCCGAGTCCGAGCCCTGGGTCGGGCGGAGCGGAGTTCGCCGTCTTCCGGGACTTAGCCCGAGTCCGAGCCCTGGGTCGGGCAGAGTGGAGTTCGCCGCCTTCCGGGACTTAGCCTGAGTCTGAGCCCTGGGTCGGGCGGAGCGGAGTTCGCCGTCTTCCGGGACTTAGCCCGAGTCCGAGCCCTGGGTCGGGCGGAGCTTCCTATGGTGCCTTTGGCAGGGCCTGACTGCCTGTCAGTCTCACTCTGTCAAGTGGCACTGCGGTCGGAGTGGCGCAGGTGGCGCTGTCCTTCTGTCAGGCCGGTCAGTGGAGCGGTGAAGTGACGGCGGTCACTTCGGCTCTGCCGGGGGGCGCGCGTCAGGATAAAGGTGTCAGGTCACCTTTGCATTAAATGCTTCTGTGACTTGGTCGGTCGGTGTGGCGATTTAGTCAGGGTTGCTTCTTAGCGAAGGCAGGGCCTCGGGCGAGCCGGAGATATGTCCGCCGTTGGAGGGGGGCCTCGGGCGAGACGGAAATCCTCCGGGGTCGGCTGCCCTTGTCCGTGGCTAGGCTCGGGCGAGGCGTGATCGAGTCGCTCGAATGGACTGATCCCTGACTTAATCGCACCCATCAGGCCTTAGCAGCTTTATGCTGATGGGGGTTACCAGCTGAGAATTAGGAGTCTTGAGGGTACCCCTAATTATGGTCCCCGACAAAAATAAAATAAAATAAATAAAAAAAGGGGCGGTTGAACCGGCCAGGGGCAAGGGCGGGGGCGGCCAAGCCGGCGGCGGGCGACCGAGCTGGCGGGGGGGGGGGGGTCGAGCTAGGGCAGGGGGCGGCCGAGCTGGGCGCGTAGGGGCGGTCGAACCGGCGGGGGGGGGGGGGGGGAGGGGGCTGGGCCGGCCGAGGCGGCGGCCGGGCCGGGCCGGCAGCCGAACCGGCGGCCGAGCCGGGGCGGGCGGGCGGGCGGACCGGGGGCGTGGGGGCGGCCGAGCGGCGGTGGCCGAGCCGGGCGGGGGAGGGGAGGGGAGATGGGAGAGGGAGGAGAGGGGGAGGGGGACCTCACCGGGGATGGGGACGGGTCGGCCGAACCGGCGATGAGCAGGGGCGGCGGCTGGGGTGGGGGAGAGGGAGAATGGGAGGGAGAGAGAGGGATTTGGGGGGAAAAGGAGGGGCGGCTGGGCCAGCTGGGCCCAAAGGGGGCGCGCGGGGGGGCGGCTGGGTCGGCCGGGGCGGCCCACGACGCGGGAGAGAGAAAAAGGGAGGAGAGAGAGAAGGAAGGAAAAAAAAGAAAAAGAAAAAAAGGTTTTCTCCTTTTCGAAATCCGTTTTTCCTGGATGAATGCACTTACATTTTTAAGCAATCGAAAGAATGCATGGTTCGGCATGATGCATCAAACAACATAAAGTGTTTTAAGGTTTTGCTTTATGCGGGAATTCCAAGCCGAACCCCGCTATAATTTTGGAAAAGATCAAGGTCTAGCGAGGGAAAAGGAAAAAAAAAGAAAGGGTAACGCCCGAATTTAGCGAGTGAAGAAAAGAAAAAATTCAACTCCAAAATTCGGGGCGTTACAGCTTCAAAACTAGCTGTTGGGCTGATTTTGGCTGTGGAGGACCGGTTGAACCGCCCCTAAGACCGGTTCAACCGCCTGGGGCAGGCTGATAGTCAGTCTGCCAGTCAGACTGGCATACTGCAGGTCAGACTGCAAAAACAGGTCCTGACACTGGTTGAATCGCCCCTAGGGCTGGTTCAACCACCTGGGGGTCAGACTGGCAGTCAGTCTGCCAGTCAGGAGGTCAGACCGGTCAGGTGACCCTGACAGCGGTTGAACCTCCCCTAGGGCCGGTTCAACCGGTTTTGACCAGTGAGGTCCGGGGAAAAAAACCCCGGCTGAACTTTCCCTGGACCTCGGTTGAACCTCTTTGGACCCCGGTTGAACTTGCCCGGGACCTCGGTTGAACCTGTCTAGACCCCAGTTGAAGTTGAAGTTCAGCTGGAGTTGAGAAAGCTCAACTCAGCTGCAGCTGAAGAAGCTCAACTCAGTTGAAGTTTAGTTCAGCTGAAAAGCTCAGCTACAGCTGAAGAAGCTCAGCTGCTTTTCAACAAGAACACTCTAGGTTTCTCAAACCTAACAACGGTCAACCATAGAATTTTAAAGAGATTTTTAGTTTTCAAAAAATAGCTTTTGAATATAGAGACTTGAGCTTTGGCAAACACCAACCTTCTTTTTGGATCCCCCTTGATAGTACGACGATTCCTATACTCAAGTTAAATAAAATATAATTAAGTAAACTCCTTGAGTCATTGGTGTCTCGTGTGTGATTTCTCTATGGCGTTGCTTCATAAGGATCACAAACATCTTTGTCTCACCTTTTGAAGCAAACATAAATCAAACCCAAGTCACCGTACTGATGCATCAACATGTTATAACTCTTCATAGCTGATTAGTTCATCGACTTAGTGCAAGTACTCTTGAAAGGGAAATAGGGTTAAACCTTTTCCTATTTAATTTTGGTGGTTGAATTGCCCAACACAAATAATTGGACTAACTAGTTTGTTCAAGATTATATTCTACAGGTGCAAAAGGTTCAACACAAACCAATCAAAAGAACAAGTTAGGTCTCAAGAGAAAGGAGCAAGAAGGAAACCGAAGGCTGCCCTGGTCTGGCGCACCGGACTGTCCGGTGTGCCATCGGACAGTGTCCGGTGCACCAGGGTGCTTCAGCTCGAACTCTTCACCTTCGGGTTTCCCAGGCGCCGCTCCGCTATAATTCACCGGACATGTCCGGTGCACCTGTCCGGTGTACTAGCGGAGCAACGACTATCTGCGCGCAACGGTCGACTCTGCAAAAGTGAACAGTGCAATTCAGATGTCAGAGCAGACGGTCAGAGGGGCACCGGACTGTCCGGTGTAGCACAGGACTGTCCGGTGCCACATGAGGACAAAGCCTCTAATGGTCGACCAGCTCCAAGACCTAACGGGAGGATGACGTGGCGGCGCACCGGACTGTCCGGTGCGCCCTTCGCCAGCAGACTTCATCAACGACTAGTTTTTGGATGGTGGCTATAAATACCACCCCAACCGGCCACTTCAAGGTGTGGGAGCCCAAGCAACATTCCAAGTCATTTAGTTGACATACTCAAGCCCTCCCAACCACATATATTCATTGATCCATCCTATACACAAGATTTAGTCCACTACAACCAACACAAGTGCCACAAAAGAGAGAGAAAGCAATTGAGAGCTACTCAATTGAGTTTAACCCTAGCGCCTTGTGAGATTCATTGAGAGATAGTGTGTGCTACATCTTTGTGTTCATTTGTGCGTGGAGTATTGACTCCCATCGAACTTCCTCCAAAGTTTTGGAGGCTTGTAAAAGCTAGCAAGAGACACCAAAGAGTGTGGTGGTCCTTGTGGGATCGAGAGTGATCCTTGAGAAGAAGAAGAGCTCACCGATCCTTGTGTGATCGGGGGAGAGAGGGAAAGGGTTGAAAAAGACCCGTCCTTAAGTGGACTCCTCAACGGGGACTAGGCCTTCGAGGGCCGAACCTCGGTAAAACAAATCACCCGTGTCCATTGTTTTTATTGCTTGTGATTTGTTTTCCCTTGCTCTAAGTTTTCTTGCACCATTATTTGCTAATATCATTTGGTGTCGCTTCAAGTTAAATTCCCATTTAGTGAAGCAACACGTTGCAAGAAAGAACTTGACCTAGTGCTCTTCTCATCTAAAGCTTCTTGCTTTGTTATTTTATAACTTATTAGTTGTATTGATTTATCACTCCCGCATTATTTGAAAGCAATACTCTTTACAAGCAATAACTTAGCTTTTATACTCCGATATTTGTGTTTCTTGTTCTAACCACTAATCCAGGGATCTAGTTGGGGGATAAAGTTTTAAATTTCAGGTTTTGCCTATTCACCCCCCTCTAGGCGACTATCAATTGGTATCAGAGCTAGGCACTTCATCTTGAGTCTAACAACTCGAAGTGATGGCTTGAAGAAGATCCCAAAAGAACAAGAAGTCCAAGGAGAACAAGGAGGTAACTCTTGAAATATTACTTCCCGATTGTTCTAATTATGATTCGTGGTCTACTAGGGTGATAAATGCTTTTAGAACGGTAGATCCTCAATTAGAACAAGTTTTAGATAAGAGTATTATTCCTCCTAGTTATGATAGGAAAAATGCTTCCGAGGAAGATCAAAGATGTATTCGCTTAAACTACCTAGCTTATGACATCTTAAGTAATTCTCTTAGCAAAGAAGATTATCATGCCTTCATAATGAATTATAACGAATCTATTCGTGATGCGCATGATATTTGGACTAGAATTAAAAGCAGATTTGATGAGTCCAAACATGATAGTTCATTTTGTGCTTCTACTTCCTTTGGTCTTTGTGATACTAACCCTTGCAAGGAAGAAGAAGAAAATGAACGATGGAGACCAAACGATGAATCCACCTCTCCAAAAGGTTTGTCTTCCCATTTCAATTCCCACATATGTTGTGTGGCTAATGAAAATGATAGCGGAAGGACAAATGAGGATGAGGAGGAAGAAAGAAGCTTCTTGCAACTCTACGCTCGCCTAAGCCAAGAAGATAAGGTGGTCATGCTCAAACCTCTTGAAAGAGCGAGAGAGCAAAGCGAAGCTCGTCAAAGGCTAGAAGATATTCTCTCCATGAAAATGCTACACTTTGACGAGTTGACTAAAGAACATGAGGAGCTAAAGTTCTCTCATGTTGATTTGGTCCAAAGGTATGAAACTATTTCAATTGAGCAAGATAACGCTTTACATTGTATCGCTCAATTAGTAAATAAAAATGCCTTGCTTAAGGACCAAGTAGAAAAGCTAAAAGATGAAAATCTAGCTTTTCAAGAAAAATATGATATGCTTCTATGTTCTCATGAAAATCTTATGGATAATCATATCATATTAAATATTGCTCATGAGGTTGTGATAGAAAACTTAAAATCCCAACAACCTCACTCATGCACATGTATTCAAATTAATACTATATTACCATGTGCTAATGCTTGTTGTCCGTCGACAAGCAAATCTTCTTTTGAGCTAGAACTTGCAGGAACAAATGATGATACATATCAAAAGCTCAAGGAAGAAAATGAGAGGCTAAAGATGAGCTTGACACAACTTAAAGGGAAGGGCATTGCTCAACCTTCTCAAGATAACCATGATCACATGGTGAAGAAGCTTGAGACGGGAACAACCGTGGCATGCACTAAATCCCTTGAAGAAAATGTCAAGGACTTGAGGATTGCCAAGAAGAGGAAACAAAAGAAGAAAATCAATACCTCTTCCAAAAGCCTCAACCATGCCTCCATACAAGGTAACATCCAAGGTAATGATCAAGCCACACTTCACATTAAGAGGTGTAGTGAATGCTTTGAAGAGGGGCACTTGATTAGGTCATGTCCCTACATTAAAATGGCTTGATTATTAACAACGATGATAGACTGTGTTTTAAATGCTCTAAGAAGGGACACTTACTTAGATCTTGTCCCCATTTAAGACAAAGAGGCATAGGGTTAGAAAAGAAAGTTTTTACTAACCATGTAGCAAGCAACAAACAAGGAAAGAAGAAAGCTTCAAAACTTGAAAAACGCCTATGCTACACTTGCCGAAAGAAGGGACATCAATGCAAGGATTGTCCCATTGGTAACAACTCCACTCCTAGCTTGTCAATTAATTCTCATGTAACTAGGCAACCCAAAATTGCAACTTGTGCTAGAAAGGTAATGAGTTTACCTAGTGCTAACACAAAGGACTTTTGGGTTCCTGGATCTTTGTTGACTAACCGTGATGGACCCATCAAGCGATGGGTACCAAAATATGCTTGACAAGCTTTGCAGGAAAAGGAGATGATATGAAGCCTTGGGGTGCTTGAGAGAGTCCATTCAATTCTTATAAGCTAAAGCTATCAATCCTCAATGATCTATATCCGTGATTGACCCAAGGTTATTTTTCAAATTACTATGTCTTAAACTCATATCATCTCGAGGAAGATATTGATGTTGTAGGAAATGAAGAAATATCATGTGCGAAAAATCAAGGCCTACAACATGGAGGAAAGCCAAAGGATGGTAACACTTATCTTTTAAGTGCAAATATTTTAAGATATCATTTCTTATGTGTCTTGTGTAGTCACATAGAAAAATTGAAGCACTTCAAATATCTTTAAATTTATATTACCATTCTTTGAAGAATTTCTTCTCATATGGTAGATTGCATACTCATCATTTCCATCCTATGGCAGTCTACACGCTTTAAAATGTTGCAAGTATCTCATGGCATGTTTTTCACTAAGTTGTTTTATTATTGCCATGATTCTAGATATAGAGAGATATTTCAAATTCTTAAAGGATAAGGTGTCATGTAAGGAATTCAAATCCTTAGGACACTTATAAAAAGAAAAACTCTCTCTATAACTAGAATAGTGAGACTTATGATTTTATCTAAATAACCCAAGTAGTCTCACATGTAGAGAATAAGTTTCTCTTTGGAAGCATGTAATCTAACATGAAAAGAAAAAATCAATCCAATGATTTATGATGTTTTTCTACTTGGTTAAATTGGATTTGATTCTTTCACATTTATCGCTTTCCATATCATGAATTAGATTTATTCCTATAATCTTGAGAGATTATTTATGCTTGTTTTAAGAATTAAAATTGAGCATAACATCATCTGTGGATAATCTAGTTCATGCTATGAAGTTTCCATGTATTAGTAATCTAGCTTTTCATTCCTTATCAAAATGATTACAAAAATGGAAACTAGTGCTTGTGTTACTAACAACGTATCTCTTGAGCCTACTTATAAATATCCAAAAGAGAAAGTGCACAAGCCTCATGGGTTGCTCTTCACCCAAAGGAAGATAGGTAAAAGCAAAGGTATGGGAACTCATCTTCTTAATCAAGTTTAGTTCCCATCTCAATGGGTATTTAATCTAAATTATCATATTCTACCCTTGTGAGGAATAGATTCTTTATTGGATTTAAATTAACTAAGTGTGCATTCAATATCATTTTTATAAATGAGTTTGTCCATTAGAATCTATTTCATGCCTTTGCTATACATAATCTCATATTGATTTACTTCCAAGTAATGATTAATAAACTCAATATGAAGAAGTAAAATTCCTATGATTGATCAAAATGCTTAAAAGATGCATATTGTTGTGTTCTAACGTTAAGGAATTTACTTCATGTATATGTGAAATATGGATGATGAATTATATTTATTTCCTATCTAAAGAAATCATTCTTCATTATATGCTCCCTATGCTATTAACACCTTTCTTGAGTATTTTCAATAAGTTTGAAAGGAAAAAGAAACAACCACAAAGGGAGGACTCTCAAATGAAAGTGGGGGACATCAAGAACAACAACACCTAATTGGATAATAAGATCTCAAAACAATCAATGGTGTGGTTGTGAGTATTTTAAACCCTTTCATAATGAAAATTCTAGGCTTCAGTTGTTTATTGCAAATTTTATAAGCCTTGATCAAGATGTATAATGCTTTTCCCTATATGTCCTTAAAAGTGAATGCTTTGAGTCAATTTTTTTTAAAAATACTCGATGCATATCTTTAGGGGGAGTTTATTCTTATATCTTGATTATGTTGAGACTATTGCTTTATCTTAGTAATTTCATATAGTCTCTTGCATGAGATTAAGTTTCTCATAAAGTATGCTACTTCAATTTAATCCATCTTGTTAAAGTAATGTCACCTTTATCAAGGATTGTAGCTTTCATTGCCAAATTAGCATACTTGTTGGATTCTCCTACTTTAAGCTTATTTGATAATCTTATGCGTATGTTGTTCTTTTGATCACATCTGTTATTTGTTTGATCATTGAATGACTTCAATTAACAATCATGTTTCTTAGTGCCGTATATTCTATTAATCAATATCTCTCTTGATGTGCACTAAGTTAATAGGAGAATTCATGATACTTCTATGCAATTTGTGATCCACTTGATATATGCTAATCATGACTTAGAAAAGGATCACTAGTTGTAGAACTCTCTTTTGTGCAAAATATTTCCATATATTGTCTTAAGAATAGGTCTTAAGCAACTAAGACAAAGGATAAAGCACAATGAAGAAAGTGTCTCTATGTGAAGGTACAAAACGGTAAAACTACTTCCATTCATTTACATATGTACCTAAATCTTCCTTTTGTATACATTCCTTGCATATCTTGTATAGAAGGAAGAGAAAGCATGTCCATGCATTTTTCCCTGCTTCATATCTAGTTTAACCTCTTAACTATTTCATTCCTGCATTTATGCATCTTTGTTAAAACTAGATGAAGTGGCTTTATTGTCAAAGAGCTTAAAGCTTAACCTTGTAACGAGGATAAGCTACCTTTGTTCCAAAGGTGGATGGTCCTTAAGTCTCTTTGAAATCTTTAAGGATAAATGCTTAAAATGTTTGCAACATGCTTTGATAAGTGCATAAACTGTCATGAGCATCACACTTATACTTTGACACAATGCACTTCACATTCTGTATAATATAGATATGTTCTCATTAAACTAAATATGTGCAATTGGCATTTAAGGCCATAATATGTGTTCCTCTCCATGCACATACTTAGGGGGAGTAATCTATGTTATATAGAACTACGATCATGCTTGATATGATATATCCTTTGATCATATCCCTTTTATGTATATGACTAATGTGTTTTCAAGTATATTCTCATGCTTAGTCATAGAATTGAAAGGGAAATGGAGTATTCAGCAAAGACGACGCTTTCACTCAACTCTTTCGGTATTATCCACTCTTTGCCGGTATTCCGCATAGTTCTCCACTTTGGTATAATCTTCACTCATATCTCTATTTCAATTGTATTTCAATTGGTTGCCAAAGGGGGAGAGAAAGAAAAGGGCTTATATTTCACTCAAAGTATCCGTTTTTGGCGATTCATGCCAAAGGGGGAGAAAGTATTAGCCCAAAGCAAAAGGACAGCACCACCACCCTAATTTTAAAAACTAATGATTTTCAATTGGTGAATTTCAAGTTGGTATCTGATTGTGTTCAAAAGGGGGAGAAAGTAGTATTTTCAAAATTGATATCTTAAAACCCTCTTGAACACTCAGAGGAGAATTTATTGAGGGGGAGTTTTGTTTGGTCAAAGGAAAAGCATTTAAAACAAGGGGAGAAATTTTCAAATCTTATAAATGCTTCTCAAAAATCTTATTCATTTACCTTTGACTAGTTGCAAAATATCTTTGAAAAGATTTTACAAAAGAATTTGCAAAAACAAAACAAGTGGTGCAAGCGTGGTCCAAAATATTAAGAATAAAAGAAACAATCCATGCATATCTTATGAAATATAGATTGGTTTAATTCCAAGCAACCTTTGCACATATATTATGTAAACTAGTTCAATTATGCACTTATATATTTGCTTTGGTTTGTGTTGGCATCAATCACCAAAAAGGGGGAGATTGAAAGGGAAATAGGGTCAAACCTTTTCCTATTTAATTTTGGTGGTTGAATTGCCCAACACAAATAATTGGACTAACTAGTTCGTTCAAGATTATATTCTACAGGTGCAAAAGGTTCAACACAAACCAATCAAAAGAACAAGTTAGGTCTCAAGAGAAAGGAGCAAGAAGGAATCCGAAGGCTGCCCTGGTCTGGCGCACCGGACTGTCCGGTGTGCCACCGGACAGTGTCCGGTGCACCAGGGTGCTTCAGCTCGAACTCTTCACCTTCGGGTTTCCCAGGCGCCGCTCCGCTATAATTCACCGGACATGTCCGGTGCACACCAGACTGTTCGGTGTACCAGCGGAGCAACGGCTATCTGCGCGCAACGGTCGACTCTGCAAAAGTGAACAGTGCAATTCAGATGTCAGAGCAGACGGTCAGAGGGGCACCGGACTGTCCGATGTAGCACCGGACTGTCCGGTGCCACATGAGGACAAAGCCTCCAACGGTCGACCAGCTCCAAGACCAAACGGGAGGATGACGTGGCAGCGCACCGGACACTTCATCAACGACTAGTTTTTGGATGGTGGCTATAAATACCACCCCAACCGGCCACTTCAAGGTGTGGGAGCCCAAGCAACATTCCAAGTCATCTAGTTGACATACTCAAGCCCTCCCAACCACATATATTCATTGATCCATCCTATACACAAGATTTAGTCCACTACAACCAACACAAGTGCCACAAAAGAGAGAGCAAGCAATTGAGAGCTACTCAATTGAGTTTAGCCCTAGCGCCTTGTGAGATTCATTGAGAGATAGTGTGTGCTACATCTTTGTGTTCATTTGTGCGTGGAGTATTGACTCCCATCGAACTTCCTCCAAAGTTTTGGAGGCTTGTAAAAGCTAGCAAGAGACACCAAAGAGTGTGGTGGTCCTTGTGGGATCGAGAGTGATCCTTGAGAAGAAGAAGAGCTCACCGATCCTTGTGTGATCGGGGGAGAGAGGGAAAGGGTTGAAAAAGACCCGTCCTTAAGTGGACTCCTCAACGGGGACTAGGCCTTCGAGGGCCGAACCTCGGTAAAACAAATCACCCGTGTCCATTGTTTTTATTGCTTGTGATTTGTTTTCCCTTGCTCTAAGTTTTCTTGCACCATTATTTGCTAATATCATTTGGTGTCGCTTCAAGTTAAATTCCCATTTAGTGAAGCAACACGTTGCAAGAAAGAACTTGACCTAGTGCTCTTCTCATCTAAAGCTTCTTGCTTTGTTATTTTATAACTTATTAGTTGTATTGATTTATCACTCCCGCATTATTTGAAAGCAATACTCTTTACAAGCAATAACTTAGCTTTTATACTCCGATATTTGTGTTTCTTGTTCTAACCACTAATCCAGGGATCTAGTTGGGGGATAAAGTTTTAAAGTTCAGGTTTTGCCTATTCACCCCCCTCTAGGTGACTATCAACTCTCTTCTTCACCTTAGCCATGGTACCTCAGTCCACAAGCCGTCGCTTGGCCTTCACCTTCACTTAGTTCCTTGAAGCCCTTTCCTTGCTATCTTCACCCTATCAAGCCATTCTTGAGTCACATCATATTGAGCATCCATTAGGAGAATCATTTCTTTAATATTGTGAACCTTGCTTGAATGTCTTCTAGATATAACCGTTAAGATCAATCAAGCTTGAAAGTAGCCTAGAGGGGGGGGGGGTGAATAGGCTACACCTGAAATTTTTCACCAAAAACTTCGAGATAGGTCAAATTAAAGTTGCACTGGTGCAAACTGGTTCAGTTGATTTTGATTACAACTGAACAAGTTTGAACCTACTCAACTTAGGTTAGATAATCTGTTAAACAGATATGACGAAGCAGTGAAGAATTTTGCTAATGACTTGCCCTACACAAAATCTACTCGAATAGATAATATGAACCAACCAACAAATTTAAAGATCTTAACAAGAACACACAAGAACACGCGATATAACCCGAGGTTCGGCAACCACCACAAATGTGTCCTACTCCTCGTTGAGGAGCCCACAAAGGGCCAGGTCTTTTCCAACCCTAATCCTCCACAAGCCGACCACAAAGGTCAAGGCAATCTCTTCTCAAATATGCTCAAAGAGCGGGTGATACAAACTTCTTGGGGTCGTCCACAAATTTGGAGACTCCCAAGCAACCTCTAACCGTCAAGGAACACAAGGTTCCAAGAGTAACAAATCCGCACAAGGTCAAGTTTGCAACAAGCTCAAGAACAAAGAGAATAGGAGAATCGAGATGAAAATGACAGCGTGTTAGATCGAGTTCACCTCACACCAAGGATCCTTCAAGTGATTGAAGGAGATGCGATTGCGGGTGTGAAAGGTGAAATGAATGCACTTGTTGAGAGTTTGGTCAGCCAAGATTTCGTGGGAGAGGCAGAAGTAAATAAGAGAGAGAGTGTGGGGGTATATAAAGGATCCCTCAAAAGCTGGCAGCCGTTGGGAGAAAATCGGTAAAAACTGGTTGAACCGGTTTACAGACCGGTTGAACCGGTTTCCACCAGGGATAACCAGGTTCACAAACCTACTCAACCGGAGACTCGATCGGAATCAAAACCGGTTGAGCTGGGAAAAAATCCGGTTGAACCGGTTTTCCCAAAAGATCTGCAATGACTTTTCTGACAACACTGACTGTCAGACAGGTCAGAGCAGGGATGGCAGAGGAACAGTCCCAAAACCGGTTGAACCGGTTTCAGGCCCGGTTGAACCGGTTTCCAGGGCTGAAAACCAAGTTTTGAACTTTTTGAAGTGAACAAAGGTGGAACTTATGTGGGAAGTGAAAAATGGTTTTTCTTAAGGCATTCATGATCTGGAAAAATGTTCTCGAAGATGCTTTTGAAGGATTTTGAACTTAGCTCATTGCAAAACTTACTTAACCATTGCGGATCCCTCTTAATTGAACGGCAATCCTATAACTCAAGAATTATAAAAAGAGTACTGCTGTTGTTTCCAAGCACTTGGAGCACGCCATTTGATGTAGAATTTTAAATCCGATGTGCTTTACATTTTTATGCTCATACGATCTGTGCTTCTCTCGTCTGTAGAAATACTGTGTACATGCTAAGAGCAAACTTGTTAGAAACTTTGTTTGTTTTGTCATTTAATCACCAAAACCCTCAAATAGGGTTGATTGCACTTACAATCTTCCCCTTTTTGGTGATTGATGCCAAAACAAACAAGAGTAGAGATAAAAATTGAAAATTAAGAACACTTGCGAGATGAAAGTATTTGTGTATGTGCAGCTCCCCCTAAATATGTGCATGAGTTTTGAGATATTAATATTGACTTGATATGTCAATTTGCAACATATTTAGAGAGAGTGAACAAACAACACAATACACAAAAATTGAGGGATGCAACACAATTATATAGGATGTGATGATAACAAGAGTAGTGTTACACATACAAGCTCATTATTGCATAGCATAAGATATGAAAAGCTACTACTGGCTATTACAATAATGATATCACATCACATCATTTAAGAAGTTTAAGTTTATGGCCCCTAAGCCATCATCACATGCATCACGAGATAGACTAATAATAATTATTACAAACCGGTGTTCATTACATAAATAAAAGGTATTGCTAAGGGAAGAAACCTTCTCCCCCTTTTTGGCAACAAGAACCAAAAAAGGAGAGAGCTACCAAGCCAAAGATCACCAGTTAGGAGGAGGATGATGCAGAGCAAAGAAATGATGCGCCAGGTTAGATGCAAATTGGTCTTCCCTAGACTAATCTAGGGGAGGATAGCTTCCAGATGGATCCTAGGGCGGAGGATGAGACTAGGATTGACCCGGATCCCCTTGGTAGGGAGGCGGGGCAAACTGCTCACGATCATCAAAGTATGCTTCTTCTTCTTCTTCATCGTCAGCGGACATAAAAGGCACCCCGTAGGCCTGCTGGTGCCACTCATTGATCTCCGGGGGAGGTGGATGGAGAGGCACGTCAGGCGAGCGAGGGGCGAATGGCATGCCCATAGTGGAAGCTTGATGACGAAGATTGTCGTCAGTCTCCCGCTGACGCCTTGCCAGCTCATGCACATCAGCAGAAATATTCCGACACATAGAGAAAAATGCCGCAATCCCATGGGCCAAGCGGGCACCCATCCCTCGGCCACGACCTCGACCACGACCACGACCACGTGGCGTGGGAGATCCATGGCCAGGGAGGGACGCGAGGCACCGGCAGCAGCAGGACCAGCAGAAGGACCAGCAGAAGTATGTGCACGGGAGCTGGAAGGGGCTTTCCTCAAGCGCCCTGCTGGATTGTTGGGATCAATCCAGAAGGGGGTATAAGATTGATGTCTAGTACCTTTTTCATAATGGAACTGCGTCACGACTTCAATCATCTTCATTATGAAAGGTGCATGTAGACATCCTTTAAGTGGAAAGCAGACAACATGGATAATCTCCTGCCAGATCATGTCAAAAATGTTGATGCTCTCAGAACTGGTGGGCTTCATGAATGAGAGCAAAACCTTGCTCTCTCCAAGAATATTCATCTGGTTACCCCCTTTGGGAATGAGGGTCATTCTGCTGAGAGAGTTGATATATCTGTAATATTTGTGCATGTTGGTGGACTCCCAATATTTTCCAGACTCAGAGAGATGAAGATCTCTGGCTTCATCTCTGGTGGGTTGGCGAAAATCATGTATTTTGATCTTGTCACCAGAGATGTCCTCATCAGTGAACCCAAGAATGTGAGCGAATCGCCGGTAGCTCACCTTGTACCAGCTGCCTTCAATATAAAAATTAAGATAAGGAAAGTTGTCGGGACTTTCCTCATCGGCCAGCTTGATCCAAAGAGTGGAATAAAATTGGGCAATAACCTCATCATTCCAGTCATATTGGAAGGTCATGATATTCTTCATCTTCTTTCTCTCACAGGCCCTCAGAGCCTGTGTCATTTCGGGATCTCCAATAGCTTCACAGCCTTCCCAGTTGATGAAGCGCTGATGCAGTATGGGCTGATGTTTCTTGGGAAGGATTACTGAGTTGTAAAAATCCACATGCTGGAGAGTCCAGAAACGGTTCCCATCAATCCTGGCATCACGAATGCGCAACGCAGGATTCTGAAAGCGGATGTCCTAAAGAAGTGCAGAACCCCCGCTGGCAGTAAAATCAGTAACTGGCTCATTGCCAGAACGACGGGCCTCCGCCCGGTGGAGGACCAACCCTCGAATAATAGGGGCGTGGGCAGGGGGAAGGTCAATCTCATCATCTTTCCCACCATCATCATCACTTGTTGCTTCCCATGCATGTGGATTTATCGCGGGTCAGGACCGACCCGAGGGATTCCGGGTCGTCCGACCGCGAGCTCCATGAGACCCGGAGGCCTCACCACCCTGTATGACGTTGCCAGATCCTCGCCCACGTTTGGATCTGGAACGCGGGGGAGTTTCTTCATGTATCTCTTGTTCGTCAGAGGAGTCGGATTCAACAACAGATGGATTCCTCCGACGCACCATCCTTAAAAAAGAAAAGATAGAACCTATGATGAGCAAGGATCTTAACAAACATGTTTGAGTAGAGACGCGTATGATATTGAGCATGCACTTCAACCGTTCATGCGAGCGGTTCAACTACAACGAACAATATCAAACCGCTAAACTCAAACAATGTTCGAGACAAACGAAGATAGTCTAAGTGTTGCAAGCACCTAAACTAAAATGTATCCTAGAAACGATACACTAGATAATCAAGAACGGGTGAGATCGAGTAAAAGAAATGAAATAGGGTAATACCTCGATCCGAAGTTTGAATCACAGAAATCCCAACAAGAGTGAGGGAGATGATGGAGGAAGCCGAGATGAACGAATCTCCAACAAAACTTCCAAAGAGTGGATGGCACAAATGGGTTTTGGAGTGGTGAGAGTGTGAAGGAGAGAGAGGAAAATGTGTAGGCGGCGACGGCTGGGAAAAAGGAGCTGGTAAGAAGAGAAGGGAGGAAGGGGAGAGAAATAAGGGAGGCACCGGCTAGTCAACAAACCGAAAACCGGTTCAACCGGTTATAAAACCGGTTCAACCGGTTTCCCGTCAGACTGCGCAGTAAAAGCACGCAGAAAAAGTGACTGACTGCACGGATTTTCTGCTAGACTGACAGCGTAGTCTGCGAGACTAACGGCGCAGACTGCGGCGCTGACAGACAGCACGGACGCGGAGGCGGTCAAAACCGGTTCAACCGGTTTTTATACCGGTTCAACCGGTTTTCACCAGGGGAAAATCGGTTGAGTGGCCTACTCAGCCGATTTACTCAACCTATTTTCAGATATTGCCCGGTAAGGCTTTAATAGCACTTAACAAATATGACATGAGTAATTCTAATAATAAAAACAGTATTTCTCATGACATTTTGTGCAAACAACCATTTTAAATTCATCAATCATGTGATCAAAATTTTAGTTCTATGACACGTTTCGAGAATCCAAGATGTTTAGCTCACTCCTAAGAAAGCAAAACCTAGTCTCATCAAGGGGTTTTGTGAAGATATCGGCTAGTTGATTTTTGGTGCTCACATGAAACAATTCGATATCTCCTTTGGCTTCGTGGTCTCTCAAGAAATGATGTCTAATGTCAATATGTTTGGTTCTAGAGTGTTGCACCGGATTGTTTGCAAGTTTTATGGCACTCTCATTGTCACACAATAGTGGAATCTTGTTAAACTCACAACCAAAATCTCTCAGGGTTTGCTTCATCCATAACAACTGTGCACAACATGCCCCAGCTGCTATGTACTCAGCTTCTGCAGTGGAAAGTGCAACACAATTTTGTTTCTTGGAAGTCCATGACACTAAGGACCGCCCAAGGAATTGGCAAGTCCCAGTAGTGCTTTTTCGATCTACTTTGCAACCGGCATAATCTGAGTCAGAGTAGCCAAGTAAATCGAAAAGGGAGCCTTTAGGATACCATAATCCTAGGTTTTGGGTGTGCACTAAGTATCTTAGGATTCTCTTAACGGCAACAAGATGGCAATCTTTAGGATTAGCTTGAAAGCGTGCACACATGCAAACACTCAACATGATATCAGGTCTAGATGCACACAAATAAAGCAGTGACCCTATCATTGATCTATATAACTTTTGATCTACAGGTTTACCTTCTTCATTTAGGTCGAGATGTCCATTTGATGACATTGGAGTCTTGGCGTGCTTTGCCTTTTCCATGCCAAACTTCTTAAGCATGTCTTGTGTATATTTGGTTTGGCATAGAAAAGTACCTTCCTTGAGTTGTTTGACAAGAAATCCCAGGAAGTATTTGAGCTCGCCCATCATAGACATCTCAAACCTGTTCGTCATTACTTTGCTAAACTCTTCACAAAATTTTTCATTAGTACTACCAAATATAATGTCATCGACATATATTTGGCACACAAATAATACATTGTCAACTTTGCGAGTAAATAATGTAGAGTCAGCTTTTCCTATTGTAAACCCATTCTTAATTAAAAAATCTTTAAGACAATCATACCAAGCTCTAGGGGCTTGTTTAAGCCCGTAGAGTGCCTTGTGAAGTAGATAGACATGATTTGGCTTCCTGAGAGCACCTAGAGGGGGGGTGAATAGGTGATCCTATAAAACTTGAGAACTTAAGCCACAAAAACTTGGTTAAGCGTTAGCACAGTAAATGCCAAGTGGCTAGAGAGGAGACAAAACACAATAACCACAAGAAATCAATCACAGAGATGGCACGGTGGTTATCCCGTGGTTCGGCCAAGACCAACGCTTGCCTACTCCACGTTGTGGCGTCCCAACGGACGAGGGTTGCAATCAACCCCTCTCAAGCGGTCCAAAGACCCACTTGAATACCACGGTGTTTTGCTTGCTTTACTCAATCCCGTTTGCGAGGAATCTCCACAACTTGGAGTCTCTCGCCCTTACAATTGAAGTTCACAAAGAAGCACAAAGCAAGGGAGGGATTAGCAACGCACTCAAGGCAAGAAATCACAGCAACACCACGCACACAAATCGCAACGAGAGCTCACAACACAACTCAATGAGTTCACCACTCAACTAGAGCTCTAATTGCTATCGCAAAGAATCAAAGCGCGGAATTGATGTCTTGGTGCTTAGGAATGTTGTAGCAATGCTTGGTGTGCTCCTCCATGCGCCTAGGGGTCCCTTTTATAGCCCCAAGGCAGCTAGAAGCCGTTGAGAGCAATCTAGGAAGGCTGATCTTGCCTTCTGTCGACTGGCACACCGGACAGTCCGGTGCACACCGGACACTGTCCGGTGCCCGATTTCCTTCCATAAATGGCGCAGTCGACCGTTGGCAGCCAGAGAGCCGTTGGCGCACCGGACATATCCGGTGCACACCGGACAGTCCGGTGCCTCCTACTAGCCGTTGGCTCGGCCACGTGTCCCGCGCAGATCGCGCGGCCGACCGTTGGCCCGACCGACCTTTGGCTCACCGGACAGTCCGGTGCACACCGGACAGTCCGGTGAATTATAGCCGTACGTCGCCGATGAATTCCCGAGAGCGACGAGTTCGCCTGTGAACGGCCCACCGGACAGTCCGGTGCACCACCGGACAGTCCGGTGAATTATAGCCGTACACCACCGTCGAAGTCCCGAGAGCAGCCTGTTTGCCAGAGCCAGTCTGGCGCACCGGACACTGTCCGGTGCACCACCGGACAGTCCGGTGCTCCAGACTGAGCAAAGTCTTGGCTGCTCGAGCCAAGGCATTTCCAAATGGATTTTTCCTGTTTCCAGCACTTAGACACAATACATTAGTCTCTAAAACAATGTACTAAGTCTGAGAAACATACATTTATCCTTGATTTGTACTTTGTCCACCATTTTATACTTAGGCACTTGTGTTGGACACTAAACCACCAAAATACTTAGAAATGGCCCAAGGGCACATTTCCCTTTCAATCTCCCCCTTTTTGGTGATTTATGCCAACACAACATAAAGCAAGTAGAACAAGTACAAAATCACTTCAAATAAGAACTCAAATTGTTTTGATTCATATTTGACATATATGGATCACTCTTTGCCACCACTTGGTTTGTTTTTGCAAATCAAACTCAAATTTCTATCTCTAAGTCAAACACACATGTTAAGACATAAAGAGAGTCATTCCAAGAGAAATTGATTCAAGATTTCAAAAACTCCCCTTTTTCCCATAATCAACACTTCTCCCCACAAGAAGCCAACTTTTGACAAGAGAGACAATAAAAGAGTTTTGACAAACCAAAAACTCTATTCTACTATTTTCAAAATCTCTCAAGTGGTAGCTGATCCATTTATCGCTTTGGCCTTTATTTTCTCCCCCTTTGGCATCAAGCACCAAAACGGGATCAATCTTGGCCCTTTAACCCCATTGCCTCACCAAAATCTTCAAATGAGAACACAAAGGCAATAAGAGGTCGTGAGATGAACTTGGAATTAGTTACCCTCTCATCGGAGTGCAGTGGAAGTCTTTCATGGTCCAAGTCCACCTTTTCCCTTTCAAACCTCCTTTGAGACTAAATCAAGCAAACTCAAGCAAACGGTTAGTCTCAAAGGGTCAAGTCGTAGCACAACTCCCCCTAAATATGTGCATCACTTGCACAAGGACTTGTGAGGCCCGGGGAGAGATTGTACAACTTGAGCACCACAATAAGCAACAATATGCAGAATGAACATGATCAAAGGCATAAACACATGTATGCTACAATTCAATCCAAGTTCCGCGAATCTAAGACATTTAGCTCACTACGCAGCCTGCAAAAGGTCTTTTCATCTAAAGGCTTAGTGAAGATATCGGCTAGCTGGTTCTCGGTGCTAACATGAAACACTTCGATATCTCCCTTTTGCTGGTGGTCTCTCAAAAAGTGATGTCGGATGTCAATGTGCTTTGTGCGGCTGTGCTCAACAGGATTTTCCGCTATTCGGATAGCACTCTCATTGTCACATAGGAGTGGGACTTTGCTCAGATTGTAGCCAAAGTCCCGGAGGGTTTGCCTCATCCAAAGTAGTTGCGCGCAACACTGTCCTGCGGCAACGTACTCGGCCTCAGCGGTGGATAGGGCAACGGAGGTTTGTTTCTTAGAGTTCCACGACACCAGGGACCTTCCTAAGAATTGGCACGTCCCCGATGTACTCTTCCTATCGACCTTACATCCAGCATAGTCGGAATCTGAGTACCCAATCAAGTCAAAGTTAGACCCCTTTGGATACCAGATCCCGAAGCAAGGCGTAGCGACTAAATATCTCAAAATTCGCTTCACAGCCACTAAGTGACATTCCTTAGGATCGGATTGAAATCTAGCACACATGCATACGCTAAGCATAATATCCGGTCTATTAGCACATAAATAAAGCAAAAAACCTATCATGGACCGGTATGCTTTTTGATCAACGGACTTACCACCTTTGTTGAGGTCAGTGTGTCCGTCGGTTCCCATCGGCGTCTTTGCGGGCTTGGCGTCCTTCATCCCAAACCGCTTTAGCAAGTCTTGCGTGTACTTCGTTTGGGAGATGAAAGTGCCGTCCTTGAGTTGCTTCACTTGGAACCCAAGGAAGTAGTTCAACTCGCCCATCATTGACATCTCGAATTTTTGCGTCATCACCCTGCTAAACTCTTCACAAGACTTTTGGTTAGTAGAACCAAATATTATGTCATCGACATAAATTTGGCACACAAAAAGATCACCATCGCAAGTCTTAGTAAAAAGAGTTGGATCGCCTTTTCCAACCTTGAAAGCATTAGCAATTAAAAAGTCTCTAAGGCATTCATACCATGCTCTTGGGGCTTGCTTAAGTCCATAGAGCGCCTTAGAGAGCTTACACACGTGGTCGGGGTACCGTTCATCCTCGAAGCCAGGGGGTTGCTCCACGTGCACCTCCTCCTTGATTGGCCCGTTGAGGAAAGCGCTCTTCACATCCATTTGGTACAACCTAAAAGAATGGTGAGCAGCATATGCTAGCAAGATACGAATTGATTCTAGCCTAGCCACAGGAGCAAAAGTCTCCTCAAAGTCCAAACCTGCGACTTGGGCATAACCTTTTGCCACAAGTCGAGCCTTGTTCCTTGTCACCACCCCATGCTCGTCCTGTTTGTTGCGAAACACCCACTTGGTTCCCACAACATTTTGCTTGGGACGAGGCACCAGTGTCCAAACTTCATTGCGCTTGAAATTGTTGAGTTCCTCCTGCATGGCCAATACCCAGTCCGGATCTAGCAAGGCCTCTTCTACCCTGAAAGGCTCAATAGAAGAGACAAAAGAGTAATGCTCACAAAAATTAACTAATCTCGAGCGAGTAGTTACTCCCTTGCTAATATCACCCAAAATTTGGTCGACGGGATGATCCCTTTGGATCGTCGCTCGAACTTGGGTTGGAGGTGCCTGAGGTGCTTCTTCCTCTTCAACTTGATCATCCTGTGCTCCCCTTGATCAAGCGCCTCCACTTGAGGTACCGGTTCGTCATCTTGGGTTGGGGGATGCACCATAGTTGAGGAAGACGGTTGATCTTGCTCCAATTGTTCCTGAGGCCGTACATCTCCAATCGCCATGGTGCGTATCGCGGCCGTTGGAACGTCTTCTTCATCTACATCATCAAGATCAACAACTTGCTCTCTTGGAGAGCCATTAGTCTCATCAAATACAACGTCGCTAGAGACTTCAACCAAACCCGATGATTTGTTGAAGACCCTATACGCCTTTGTATTTGAATCATAACCTAATAAAAACCCTTCTACAGCTTTGGGAGCAAATTTGGAATTCCTACCCTTCTTTACTAGAATGTAGCATTTACTCCCAAATACACGAAAGTACGATACATTGGGTTTGTTACCAGTCAGCAGCTCATATGAAGTCTTCTTAAGGAGGCGGTGAAGGTAGACCCTGTTGATGGCGTGGCAAGCCGTGTTCACGGCTTCCGACCAAAAGCACTCGGGGGTCTTGAACTCTCCAAGCATAGTCCTCGCCATATCTATGAGCGTCCTGTTCTTCCTCTCTACCACACCATTTTGTTGAGGTGTGTAGGGAGCGGAGAACTCGTGCTTGATCCCCTCCTCCTCAAGGAACTCCTCCACTTGAAGATTCTTGAATTCGGATCCATTGTCGCTCCTTATCTTCTTCACCTTGAGCTCAAACTCATTTTGAGCTCTCCTGAGAAAGCGCTTGAGGGTCCCTTGGGTTTCAGACTTATCCTGCAAAAAGAACACCCAAGTGAAGCGGGAAAAGTCATCAACAATAACTACACCATACTTACTTCCTCCTATGCTCAGATAGGCGACGGGTCCGAAGAGGTCCATATGCAGCATCTCCAAGGGTCTTGATGTTGTCATCACATTTTTTGTGTGATGAGAGCCTCCCACCTGTTTCCCTGCTTGACAAGCTGCACAAGGTCTATCTTTTTCGAATTGCACGTTAGTCAAACCTATCACGTGTTCTCCCTTTAGAAGCCTGTGAAGGTTCTTCATCCCCACATGTGCTAAGCGGTGATGCCACAGCCAGCCCATGCTAGTCTTAGCAATTAAGCATGCATCTAGACCAGCCTCCTCTTTTGCAAAATCAACCAAATAAAGTTTGTCGTCTAGTACACCCTTAAAAGCTAGTGAACCATCACATCTTCTAAAGACAGACACATCTACATTTGTAAATAGACAATTATATCCCATATTACATAATTGACTAACAGATAGTAAATTATATCCAAGAGACTCAACTAAAAACACATTAGAGATAGAGCGCTCATTAGATATTGCAATCTTTCCTAAACCTTTCACCTTGCCTTGGTTCCCATCACCGAATATGATTGTATCTTGGGAATCCTTATTCTTGACGTAGGAGGTGAACATCTTCTTTTCCCCGTCATATGGTTCGTGCATCCGCTGTCGATAATCCAGCTTGAACCCCCGGATGCATAAACCTGCAAGGCAAATTTAGGCTTGGGTCTTAGGTACCCAACTCTTGTTGGGTCCTACAAGGTTAGTCACAATTTCCTTAGGGACCCAAATGCAAGTTTTATCACCCTTGCATTTTGCCCCTAATTTCCTAGCAACTATCTTCCTATCCTTTCTACAAATAGCAAAGGAAACATTTAAAGCATGATAAATTGTAGAGGGTCCATTCATAACTTTCCTAGGAACATGAACACTATTCTTTCTAGGCATATGATGAATATTCTTCCTAGGCATATCTCTACCATGCATATAGGAAGAACTGGGGGCAAACATAGCATAAGAATCATTGGCATGTGAATCAAAAACATTACAACCCCTATGAGATTGTCTTCTATCATTGTACATAAAAGCATGGTTCTTTTTAGTACTACATGCCATAGGGGCCTTCCCTTTCTCCTTGGCGGAGATGGGAGCCTTATGGCTTGTTAAGTTCTTGGCTTCCCTCTTGAAGCCAAGCCCATCCTTAATTGAGGGGTGTCTACCAATCGTGTAGGCATCCCTAGCAAATTTTAGTTTATCAAAATCACTTTTGCTAGCCTTAAGTTGGGCATTAAGACTAGCCAGTTCATCATTTAACTTTGCAATCGAAGCTATGTGTTCACTACAAGCATCAATATCGAAATCTTTACATCTATTGCAAATAACAACATTTTCTACACAAGTTGTTGATTTACTAGCTATTTCTAATTTAGCATTCAAATTAACATTAATGCTCCTTAAGCTAGAAATCGTCTCATGGCAAGAAGATAATTCACTAGAAAGCATTTCATTTCTCTTAACTTCTAAGGCATGAGATTTTTGTGCTTCTATAAATTTATCATGTTCTTCATACAACAAGTCCTCTTGTTTTTCTAAAAGCCTATTCTTATCATTCAAGGCATCAATTAATTCATTAATTTTATCTACCTTGGTTCTATCTAGGCCCTTAAATAAACATGAATAATCTATTTCATCCTTATCACTAGATTCGTCCTCACTTGAAGAAGCATAGGTAGAGTTTCGAGCACATACCTTCTTCTCCCTTGCCATAAGGCATGTGTGACGTTCGTTGGGGAAGAGGGATGACTTGTTGAAGGCGGTGGCGGCGAGTCCTTCATTGTCGGAGTCGGACGAGGAGCAATCCGAATCCCACTCCTTGCCAAGATGTGCCTCGCCCTTTGCCTTCTTATAGTTTTTCTTCTTCTCCCTCTTGTTCCCTTGATCCTGATCACTATCATTGTCGGGACAGTTAGCAATAAAATGACCAATCTTACCGCATTTAAAGCATGAGCGCTTCCCCTTGGCTTTGGTCTTGCTTGGCTGTCCCTTGCGACTCTTAAGCGCCGTCTTGAATCTCTTGATGATGAGGGCCATCTCTTCATCATTAAGTCCGGCCGCCTCAATTTGTGCTACCTTGCTGGGTAACGCCTCCTTGCTCCTTGTTGCCTTGAGAGCAACGGGTTGAGGCTCATTGATTGGACCATTTAGAGCGTCGTCCACGTACCTCGCCTCCTTGATCATCATTCGCCCGCTTATGAATTTTCCAAGGACTTCTTCGGGCGACATTTTGGTGTACTTGGGATTCTCACGAATATTATTCACCAAATGAGGATCAAGAACGGTAAAGGACCTTAGCATCAGTCGGACGACGTCGTGGTCCGTCCATCACGTGCTTCCGTAGCTCCTTATTTTGTTGATAAGGGTCTTGAGCCAGTTGTATGTTTGTGTCGGCTCCTCGCCCCTTATCATCGCGAATCGTCCAAGCTCGCCTTCCACCAACTCCATCTTGGTGAGCAAGGTGACGTCGTTCCTCTCATGAGAAATCTTGAGGGTGTCCCATATTTGCTTGGCGTTATCCAAGCCGCTCACTTTGTGGTATTCATCCCTGCACAATGAAGCTAGAAGAACAGTAGTAGCTTGTGCATTCTTATGAATTTGCTCATTAATGAACATGGGACTATCCGTACTATCAAAGTGCATTCCACTCTCTACAATCTCCCATATACTAGGATGGAGAGAGAACAAGTGACTACGCATTTTGTGACTCCAAAATCCGTAGTCCTCTCCATCAAAATGAGGAGGTTTACCAAGTGGAATAGATAATAAATGAGCATTTGTACTTTGAGGAATACGAGAGTAATCAAAAGAAAAGTTCGAATTGACCGGTTTCCTTCTCTCGTAGTCGTTGTGGTCGTCGTCCTTTTGGGAAGAAGTAGACTCATCGCTGTCGTCATAGTAGACGATCTCCTTGATGCGCCTCGTCTTCTTCTTCTTCCCATCTTTCCGTCTATGGCCCGAGCCCGAGTCGGTAGGCTTGTCATCCTTCGGCTCGTTGACGAAAGATTCCTTCTCTTTATCGTTGATCATGATACCCTTCCCCTTAGGATCCATCTCTTCGGGCGATTAGTCCCTTTGTGAAGAGAACGACTCTGATACCAATTGAGAGCACCTAGAGGGGGGGGTGAATAGGTGATCCTGTAAAACTTGAGAACTTAAGCCACAAAAACTTGGTTAAGCGTTAGCACAGTAAATGCCAAGTGGCTAGAGAGGAGACAAAACACAATAACCACAAGAAATCAATCACAGAGATGGCACGGTGGTTATCCCGTGGTTCGACCAAGACCAACGCTTGCCTACTCCACGTTGTGGCGTCCCAACGGACGAGGGTTGCAATCAACCCC
This sequence comes from Zea luxurians, assembly GCA_029449295.1. Classification (NCBI taxonomy): domain Eukaryota; kingdom Viridiplantae; phylum Streptophyta; class Magnoliopsida; order Poales; family Poaceae; genus Zea; species Zea luxurians. Next base: position 176,338,638 of record JAOPSE010000004.1, on the reverse strand, counting down.
TCTCAAGCGGTCCAAAGACCCACTTGAATACCACGGTGTTTTGCTTGCTTTACTCAATCCCGTTTGCGAGGAATCTCCACAACTTGGAGTCTCTCGCCCTTACAATTGAAGTTCACAAAGAAGCATAGAGCAAGGGAGGGATTAGCAAGGCACTCAAGACAAGAAATCACAACAACACCACGCACACAAATCGCAACGAGAGCTCACAACACAACTCAATGAGTTCACCACTCAACTAGAGCTCTAATTGCTATCGCAAAGAATCAAAGGCGCGGATTGATGTCTTGGTGCTTAGGAATGTTGTAGGAATGCTTGGTGTGCTCCTCCATGTGCCTAGGGGTCCCTTTTATAGCCCCAAGGCAGCTAGGAGCCATTGAGAGCAATCTAGGAAGGCTGATCTTGCCTTCTGTCGACTGGCGCACCGGACAGTTCGGTGCACACCGGACACTGTCCGGTGCCTGATTTCCTTCCATAAATGGTGCAGTCGACCATTGGCAGCCAGAGAGCCGTTTGCGCACCGGACATATCCGGTGCACACCGGACAGTCCGGTGCCTCCTACTAGCCGTTGGCTCGGCCACGTGTCCCGCGCAGATCGCGCGACCGACCGTTGGCCCGGCCGACCTTTGGCTCACCGGACAGTCCGGTGCACACCGGACAGTCCGGTGAATTATAGCCGTACGTCGCCGATGAATTCCCGAGAGCGACGAGTTCGCCTGTGAATGGCCCACCGGACAGTCCGGTGCACCACCGGACAGTCCGGTGAATTATAGTCGTACACCACCGTCGAAGTCCCGAGAGCAGCCTGTTTGCCAGAGCCACTCTGGCGCACCGGACACTGTCCGGTGCACCACCGGACAGTCCGGTGCTCCAGACTGAGCAAAGTCTTGGCTGCTCGAGCCAAGGCATTTCCAAATGGATTTTTCCTGTTTCCAGCACTTAGACACAATACATTAGTCTCTAAAACAATGTACTAAGTCTGAGAAACATACCTTTATCCTTGATTTGTACTTTGTCCACCATTTTATACTTAGGCACTTGTGTTGGACACTAAACCACCAAAATACTTAGAAATGGCCCAAGGGCACATTTCCCTTTCACTTCCTTGGATCTTCAAAGCCCGGCGGTTGCTCCACATAGACCCTCTCTTGCAGTGGTCCATTTAGAAACGCGCTCTTGACGTCCATTTGATATAACTTGAAATCATGGTTAGTAGCATAGGCAATTAATATTCTAATTGACTCTAACCTTGCTATCGGCGCATATGTTTCACCAAAATCAAGTCCTTCCACTTGAGTGTAGCCTTGGGCAACCAACCGTGCTTTATTTCTTGTAACCACGCCATGTTCATCTTGTTTGTTCCTAAAGACCCATTTTGTCCCAATCACATTTTGCTTGGGTCTTGGAACCAAGGACCAGACTTCATTCCGGGTGAAGTTGTTCAATTCCTCTTGCATGGCAATTATCCAAACCGGATCACCCAACGCTTCTTCAACCTTAAGTGGCTCAAGAGAGGAAACAAACGAGTAAAATTCACAAAAATTTACCAAACGTGATCGAGTTGTTACCCCTCTCCTGATGCTACCCAGGATGTTGTCCACTGGATGATCTCTTTGAATAGTGTGATGGACTCGAGGATGAGGCACTGATGGTTGTCTTTGAATTTGTTCCTCCTCATCATCTGCTTGATCAAGAGGCACTTCACCATCAACACTTTCATGTTCATCTTCTACCACCGTTGGCATGCTTTGGGGTTGATGATTTTCTTCAAGATTTGGATGACTTGAGGTTGATGGGTTTGCTTGGGTGGAGGATTTGTCACCCACCATCTTTGCACCCACATCAAAAACCTCATTGGTCATCCACAAAGTTCCTTCCTCATCTTCCTTTTCTTGAGGTCTCACCTCACCTATTGCAAGTTTCTTTATGGCCTCACAAGGTGGTTCTTCATTTCCTGCAGTGCCATTAGAAACATGCCCTTGCGAGCCATTAGACTCATCAAATGTCACGTCTATCGCTATTTCAACAAGACAGGTGGTATTGTTGAAAACGCGATATCCATGCGCATTTGATGCATAACCAAGCAAGAAACCCTCGTCCACTCTAGGAGCAAACTTTGAGCTCTTGACTTTCTTGTTAAGAATAAAGCACTTACAACTAAATACTCTAAAATAATCAACTTTAGGTTTGTTACCAGTGAGAAGCTCATAAGCAGTCTTCTTGTAGATCTTGTGAAGATAGAGGCGGTTGATTGCATGACAGGCGATGTTGACCGCCTCTGCCCAAAAGTTGTCAGGTGTCTTGTACTCATCCAACATGGTTCTAGCTGCTTCAATTAAAGTTTGGTTCTTTCTTTCCACAACACCATTTTGTTGTGGAGTGTAGGGAACCGAGAACTCATGTTTGATTCCTTCTTCCCCTAAGAATTCTTCGACACCCGTGTTCTTGAATTCCGTCCCATTATCACTTCTCACTTTCTTGATTTTGAGCTCAAACTCATTTTGAGCTCTTCTCATGAATTTCTTCAATGTTTCTTGAGTTTCACCTTTATCACTCAAAAAGAAAACCCAGGTGAAGCGAGAAAAATCATCAACAATGACTAAACCATACTTACTACCACCAATGTTGATGTAAGCCATAGGTCCGAAGAGGTCCATATGAAGAAGCTCCAATGGTCTTTTTGTTGTGACCACATTCTTTGTTTGATATGGGACTCCATGTTGCTTTCCTGCTTGGCATGCGCCACAAATCCTATCTTTCTCAAACACAACATTTGTTAGTCCAATAATGTGACTATCCTTTTGAAGTTTGGCCAAGTTCCTCATGCCAACATGAGCTAGCCGGCGATGCCAAAGCCAACCCTTGTCAGATTTTGCCACTAAACAAGTCTCAGGCGTCACTCTACTTGTTGTGAAATCAACAAGATAGAGTTTGCCCTTCAAGCGACCTGTAAAGGCAACAGAGAAATCCTCCCTTCTAAGGATCTTCACATCCACATCAGAAAATAAGCAATTATAACCCATTCCACAAAGTTGTGAAACAGACATCAAATTATAGCTTAAAGAATCTACCAATAAAACATTTGAAAGTGATTTTTGGTCAGAGATAGGAATTTTACCAATACCAATCACCTTACTCTTGCCACTATCTCCAAACACAATTTCTTGTGCTTCTTGAGTTAGTTGCAAGGAATGGAACATGTCTTCCTCCCCGGTCATGTGATTTGTACATCCACTGTCAAGCACCTAACTTGACCCACCAGAGGAGTAGACCTGCCAAACAAATTTAGGCTATGCTTTTAGGTACCCAAATTGAATTGGGTCCTGCAGTGTTAGTTATAGCCTTGGGTACCCACACACTTCTTTTCATGACTTCTCTTTTAGTGTAGGCACCCACATATTTAACAACCAAATTCCCTAAATCCCAAGTCAACATGTAATCACAAAGATAAGAGTGAGAAATGGGAGCATTAAATTTTTCTCCACTTGTTGATGCCGCTTCCTTCACCTTACTCTTTGTGGAACTCAAGTTTACCTTTACTTGAGTTGACTTGTGATTTGAGGAGTGAATCCTCCCCAAGGCATCATATAGGGTGGTTCCCTCTATGAACTTGGGGGATCTCCACCCCTTATGCACTATGCTAGGGTTTTCCTTGAAAGAGTTGAACCCAAGCCCCCTTCTTCCATTGTTGGGCTTTAGGGACTTGTACTTGGGTTCAATTTTCTTTAACCCATCATTTCTAGAGCATCTTTTCAATATTTCTTTGACCTTCACCTGTGGGCTCTTCTTCCTTGCATGGTTAGTTAGACAACAAGAAGCATGATATTTGACACAATGTTTGCAAAAAGGTATTATTTGAGGAGCTAGACTTAGATTCAATCAATAAAGATGAAGCATTGATGTTCTTGCAATTTTCAAGTTGCACTTGAAGTTCTTGATTTTGGACATTCAAGCTTAACATGCTTGATTCAAGTGCATCCTTTTCATTTGCAAGATTAGCTATAGAGGTTTTCATATTGATTACTTCTTTTTCTTTATCCTCTATAGTTATCTTGACTAAAGATACTTCCTTAGTCAAGACATCTAGAATTTCATCTTTATTGAGTAGCAATTCTTGAAGCTCTAGGTTTCTTTCCTTTTCAAGGATAAGCAAGTCTTCTTGAGCATCAAGAGTTGCTTTTCTTTTATCTAGCTTCTCCATTAATTTGGTGATAACATTATATCCATTCAAGCCAAATTCTTTAATCATTTTATTCTTCATGGCAATTTATTCATCACCATCATCATTTGGAAAATCATTACTAAATAAAGTTACCTTATCTCCTTTTGCCATGAGGCAAGTTGGAGTGTAGGAGTCGTCTTGTAGGTTGGTGAAGAGTTGCGAGCTTGAAGTAGATTGGATGGCAACGTTTGCCACCACTTCCTCTTCTTCGGAGCTAGAACTCTCTTCATCGGAGTTCCATTCTTCACCAATATGGGCTTGACCATATTTCTTCTTCTTGAAATGTCCCTTGGTCTTGCCTCCCTTTTTGAACTTGTCCTTCTTGTATTCCTTCTTGGCTTCTTGTTCTTTTTTGTTAGGACAATCCGCTATGAAATGACCGGTTTGGCCACATTCATAGCATGCCCTCTTCTTTCCTTTCCTTTGAAACTTGTCATTTTTCCTTACAAATTTCTTGAATGTTTTGATGAACATAGCTGTGTCTTCATCACTTGAGCTATCTTCATCACTTGATGTCTCGACCACTTTCTTTGCCTTTTGGTCTTTGTTCTTCTTGGGTGTGTCTTGTTCATTTGTGATTAAGGCATGAGAGTCTCTTGTCTTGACTGGGGCTTCTTCGGACTCGTGTTGTTGAATCTTTGCAAATAATTGATGAGGTGTCATATCCTCATAGTCATCATGATCCCTTATCATCCTTGCTAGACTCTTATCCTTTTCTTTATATGCTCTCATGAATAGTCTTGTGACCTTGGAGTCACTCCAATCTTCACTTCCAAGCACTCTTATTTTGTTTACTAACACCATCAACCAATCAAAGAGTGATTGAAGCGACTCACCCTTAGTCCAATCATATCTAGCAAGCTCACTCTCCAAAGCTTCAATTCTATGTCTTTTAGCTTTGGAATCTCCTTCATGTGACATTTTAAGAATATTCCAAATGTCACAGGCATCTTCTCTTTCTTGAACTTTCCGGTATTCTTCCGAACAAAGACTTCCTTTAATTATGCTCACTGCTTGAGCGTTGCGGTGAACCTCTTGCATCATTTCTGGAGTCATCTCTTCTCCTTAGGCGGGCTTATACATACCTACATTGACAATCTCCCAAAGACTAGGATGTACACCGATTAAATGTGACTTCATCTTATCGGCCCACTCATCATAGTTCAACTCACTAAGAGTTGGTAACTTTCCAAGTGGGGCGGAAGAGAAGTTGGGAATAAAATTTCTAGAATAATCAAATTGAACTTTACTGAATTTGTTACCTTTACTTTTGGTAGATGATCCTTCGGTGTTGAGACTTACCTTGCTCAACACCTTTGACACCAAAAGATCTACCAAGTCATCATTGTATTCAATTTTTCCTTTACATTTATCTTCTTCGGCCTTTCTTCTTGATTCTTCTTCTTCGGCCTTCTTCTTCGCATCTTCCTCTTTCATCTTAAGGAACATCCTCTCGGCAATCTTCATGGCGAGGTCGAGGACCTTGGGGTCCACTTCCTCACCGGAGGATGTGACGGGAATTTCCTCAAGGATAGGATCCACATGGTCCCGTTGAGTAGACATAATCGTTTCCTCACGTGGTTAAGCACAAAACGAGGTACAAGGCTTTGATACCAATTGAAAGTAGCCTAGAGGGGGGGGGGGGGGGTGAATAGGCTACACCTAAAATTTTTCACCAAAAACTTCAAAATAGGTCAAATTAAAGTTGCACTGGTGCAAACTGGTTCAGTTGATTTTGATTACAACTGAACAAGTTTGAACCTGCTCAACTTAGGTTAGATAATCTGTTAAACAGATATGACGAAGCAGTGAAGAATTTTGCTAATGACTTGCCCTACACAAAATCTACTCGAATAGATAATATGAACCAACCAACAAATTTAAAGCTCTTAACAAGAACACATAAGAACACGCGATATAACCCCAGGTTCGGCAACCACCACAAAGGTGTCCTACTCCTCGTTGAGGAGCCCACAAAGGGCTGGGTCTTTTCCAACCCTAATCCTTCACAAGCCGACCACAAAGGTCAAGGCAATCTCTTCTCAAATATGCTCAAAGAGCGGGTGATACAAACTTCTTGGGGTCGTCCACAAATGTGGAGACTCCCAAGCAACCTCTAACCATCAAGGAACACAAGGTTCCAAGAGTAACAAATCCGCACAAGGTCAAGTTTGCAACGAGCTCAAGAACAAAGAGAATAGGAGAATCGAGATGAAAATGACAGCGTGTTAGATCGAGTTCACCTCACACCAAGGATCCTTCAAGTGATTGAAGGAGATGCGATTGCGGGTGTGAAAGGTGAAATGAATGCACTTGTTGAGAGTTTGGTCAGCCAAGATTTCGTGGGAGAGGCAGAAGTAAATAAGAGAGAGAGTGTGGGGGGTATATAAAGGATCCCTCAAAAGCTGGCAGCCGTTGGGAGAAAATCGGTAAAAACCGGTTGAACCGGTTGAACCGGTTTCCACCAGGGAGAACCCGGTTCACAAACCTACTCAGCCGGAGACTCGACCGGAATCAAAACCGGTTGAGCCGGGAAAAAATCCGGTTGAACCGGTTTTCCCAAAAGATCTGCAACGACTTTTCTGACAGCACTGACTGTCAGACAGGTCAGAGCAGGGATGGCAGAGGAACAGTCCCACAACTGGTTGAACCGGTTTCAGGCCCGGTTGAACCGGTTTGCAGGGCTGAAAACCAAGTTTTGAACTTTTTGAAGTGAACAAAGGTGGAACTTATGTGGGAAGTGAAAAATGGTTTTTCTTAAGGCATTCATGATTTGGAAAAATGTTCTCGAAGATGCTTTTGAAGGATTTTGAACTTAGCTCATTGCAAAACTTACTTAACCATTGCGGATCCCTCTTAATTGAACGACGAATCCTATAACTCAAGAATTATAAAAAGAGTACTGCCGTTGTTTCCAAGCACTTGGAGCACGCCATTTGATGTAGAATTTTAAATCCGCTGTGCTTTACATTTTTATGCTCATACGATCTGTGCTTCTCCTGTCTGTAGAAATACTGTGTACATGCTAGGAGCAAACTTGTTAGAAACTTTGTTTGTTTTGTCATTTAATCACCAAAACCCTCAAATAGGGTTGATTGCACTTACAAAGCTCTAGTTTAATTCTCATAGAAGCATATATGGACTGATAGTAATATGGTCAAGCCAATTCACGATTCCTCATATCTTATTCACTTTGGCTTGACCTGTCCTCTTAATCACTTCATCCTCTATTCTGATCATATGTATGTAGTGATTTCTCAGGTCTTGTCCATATATTCAAACCAATATAGAGATCATATTATATCTGTTTGCATTGTCTCACTGGTTATTTAACCTAGTGTTGAACCTTTGTTCACTGTCATTATACACTATTCAAGTATGTTCATCATACTGAATTTCCTGTTCAACACTTAGCAAACTTGTTAGTCTTTTAAATGTGTTGTCATCCAAATCACCAAAACTCACAAAAGGGATGAATGCACTTTCAATAGGCCTATTTATAGATTCCTCCATAGTGTCGTGAAAAAGCTCACATCCAACAGGCCTTGTCTTTCTTAAGAAAAAACTTTGAGTGGTTGTAGACGGCTCACGACGCGAAGCACGAACTAAGACGAGCCGACGATACGGGGTGGATCTATAGGGTATGTCGAGCGTGGGCCACGACATACCCTGTAATCTGTGCCCAATCTAATCTATATCTATAGAGTTTTGACCTATTATGTATTGTAGCTTTCTACAAACGATTCTTGTTTTCCTCCATCTAACAGTCGCACGCGGGCAACACAATGTCGACGATGTAGTTGGATGCCTGGGCGAGCTGATGCCTGGTGGTTCCCAGCTTCCAGCGCATGCGAGCTAGGAGTTGTTTAGTTTGTTGCCTAAGATGCCACAACGTGCCTAACTCTTATGCCTAATCTTAGTTCTTCAATTCGAGTGACTAAGGTTAGGAAGATTGTGGCACGTTAGGTAGGAAACCAAACATGCTCCTAGTGTCTATAGACTCTAGTCCTTGGACTGCTGGTGCTTGACGGTTAGCGAGTGTAACATCCCAATTTTCAACTATGGAGTAAAACTTGTTCAAAATTATTGATAGCTATGTTAGCCTAATCCAAACTATGCAAACCAATGCCTCTATGGGTTATTCCTCGATATTCTAAGCTTGCCTTTCACCGTGGTAAATTCTTGAAAACGTCTAATGCCCGCCCACACTAGACAGAGGGAGCCCACAACCACCTGTGGCAAAACACATGCGTAAATAAATCGTAAGCCTGCCTCTAGCCACCTTGGCATTTGTGCGTCCTTGCAAGCCCCACCTACACCCTCTACCCTGAGACAGCCTTGTCATGCACGCCAAACTGCTATATTAAAGTGTCGGGTGCAGACCTTGAAGTGATACCCCAGTGCAGAAAGTCACTCCGACAAGACCTCATGCACCCGCCAGAGCACACGCTAGTCACTTGTCACAATCACAACTAAATGAATGCCCCACCATGAGCCAAGTTACCCTACCAACCTCGAGATGTCGCGACTGCACTGTGGCAGCGTCGCTAATCACAGTACGTCGGTCAAGGCTCCATCCATTATAAACTGTCGTCCCTCCATATAAATATCGATGCCCTTGCCACAGAACCTCACAGTCCAGCCACCATCTCATTGTCACCCTCACATCTGAAATACGTGTGCCTTACTCTTCAAAGCAGAGGACAAGCCCTCACCGTCGATTTGAGCCATAGGTGAGCATGCCATGATCTTCGACCTCTTCCTCCCCTGAAGTCATTCTTAAACTATAGAAGTTATGACCTTAGCATCAATTAAGACAACTTTCCCCATGGCCATCATTTGCCCATTGAAAATATGCAAGGAAAACCTCACTTAAACAATTGTCATATAATAAGCATAACCAAGTTTCTAGAAGCTTCTACAATATTCATGATCATAAGCAAGACAACTTTCTAGGAACAACCATGGATAACCATGATGTTCATAGCCTTCTAGAATTCCCTACACTAATCATGATAAGTCACGAAGTCTAGAACTATGGTGATGTGTCATGGTGAAGTGTTCCCCCCTTTAATGTGGTGGTGACACATGCATGGTGAGGTGTCCCTCCCCATTAAAGTGGTAGATGACACATGCATGGTGAGGTGTCACTCATCCATAACTCCTAGGTGCCTATATAAGGATGTGCTTCCCCCTCTTGCCATGACACACCATCCCACTCCCATCCACACACATTCAAGGGCAAGGTAGAAGTAAAGTAGTGTTGAAGTATAGGAGCCCTTGCATAATCATACGTGTCCTTGTTGTAAGTATATTGTTATGCTGTAAAATTTCTATTTGCTTAGTGCATAAGTTGTGGTCCATCTGAAGGAGTGCTCTGCCTCCCAGGATCATAAGGCTTCATCTGTAGGAGTGCTCTGCCTCCCGGAAACCAGCTTCATCTATAGGAGTGCTCTGCCTCCCGGAAGCAAATATGGCTGGCTCTGCCGCCTACCATGCACTAAGTAATTAGAGATTAAATATGAACTATTGTAATGTATTGATGTATGTTATTTTGATTGTTGTTTATCCACCCACGATGTCCCACAAGTAGAACCAATCCCGGAAGAGAACCCGGAGGAGCCAGGAGACGAAGAACGTGACGCTGTGGACGCGCAACTGAACGAAGGCAAGTCTCATCGACCTCTTGCTTTGATCATGGTTGCTCCTAAGTGAGAAAATATATAAAACTTGCTAGACATAGTGATTGCATAAGACGACACACCTAATAATGAGTGAACGAGAGAAACTATGCATTGATGCCATGATGCATGTTGATTATCTTATACCTTGATACTTGATGATACTGGATGGAAATGATACCAGGGCGGCATGGTAAGTGTTGGAGCATGCGCTACCGTGGTGGTAGACTTGCGACCGAGTTGCCGTGGTGACATCTCGAGTTTGCTAGTTTTGGTTGGTGGCTGCTCTGGTGAACCATAAGGACTGTGTGTTGTGGTGCCACTCACCTAACTTTTTTTCCAGTACGACCACATGAGCTTGTATGGGAAAGCCTTAGCCTAATCCCACTGGCTCGCCTGGTAGTCGTTCGAGGTGGATATGTTTTGGGTTGGAGACCTGAGTGGTCAAGACCCGGGGTTTGTGGGCGACTAGGCGAGGTTGAGCCATGTTTGGGTGTCGGCTATTGACAGAGCCGTCTTGGGACGGTGATGTGCGTGTGGGTACAGCGTACAACCTCTATAGAGTGTATAATCCATTCGAATGGTCCATGTCCTCGGTATAGGACAGGTTATGGTGTGGACACTTCAACTAGCTGAATTACCTGACTTACGAGAAGGATAACGAGCAGGGATATAGTCCCAGCATTGCACCTGTTAATCATGTTTATTGATCATTGCATACTAATCTGTAACTCCCTCCCTGTAAGGGCGAGGTGGGACTTGTTGAGTACCTTTGTGCTCACCCGTTATTTTTACAAAGGATCCTGATTTCGTGTCCGAGGAATTTTGAGTAGTTCGTGCCCTATACCCAAGTTTGGTGTGGTGCCGTTGCTGTAGAAGCCACCATGTGGGAAGAAGATGCTACCCTCGTGTTTATCGTATCGACTATAGTTCTTCTAGTTGGTGTTATTATTGTAACCAAATGTACTAAATAAAGCTATGTATGACTGTGGCACCACTTGTGTAATGTATTTCACCAGATACTGTTTTCTGGTGCTTAAATACATGTTTAGCTTCGGTTGTTTAGACCGGGGCGTTACAAGTGGTATCAGAGGCATACTTGGCTGTAGGGCGTGAACCATTAGTTAGGATGACCCTAGGAGCCCTAGGATGTCCTACCCTTGAAAACAATATACTCTTTGAAAAAGAAACCATATCCTTGTTATGCTAACCTTATATCCTTGAAAGTTAGATGGACAACGATTGGATCACCACCTACTGCGTCAATGAAGATGGATTCCCCAAGGTGCTTTATGCGGCAACTGTCCGTTTGGGCATTTTGGAGTGCCCAGAATACGTGAGTCGTGAATTCATAGAGCATGGTACTAAAAGTTGTGAGGTGACTATCCACATTGGCGCAAGTGACAAGTACTTGGAGATGCAACCCTGGAACATCACCGCCACTGGAAGCCGTATGCAAGATGTCGTCCAACTTGCAGCTCGGAAAGCATTGAAGTACTTGTGTCAGATGTTTGAATGGCACTTGGGTTCCACCCCCATGAAGTACTTCCCTCCTCTAGATTGTAACCGTCCTGCTTGGGCGGAGAGGATCCGTAACTTGGGGAGTACCACGACCGAGAAAGACCCCCACTATTGTCGCTATGTCTGGCTATCTACTTAGCCTCGACGATTTGTGCGACCAACTGCACCAGCATGTGAAGGACCTCATCCAACGTGCCGAGAAAGCAGAGACCCGTTGGCATAAGGCTAAGCTTGCCTTAACTCAGGCAGAAGCCCGAGCGGCCAAAGCAGAAAGCCGCCTTGCTGTGACCGAAGAGGACCTTAGGGAGCAGGTGGACCGCCATAGTCAGCTTCTCAGAGGTGTCTACCTAGTGGACCGTGCCAAGCGCAAGGAATGCTAGCCCAGGACCACTATTGAGTCACCACCCCTGGAGGGAATCCCTTTGTACCCTTTGTCCCACCCCCGCAGGAGGATTTGTGAATCAGTGCCACCCACACCTCCCGCATCTCCTCATGAAGCCGAAGAAAGAGACCCTAAAGACCATGCCATAGGGACCAGTAGCCAAGTTGTTTCGGTCGACCCTTAAAAGGTTGAGACACAAAATTGTATCTTGTTGTATCGTGAATGCCTGCATGTGGAATAAATGCTTGTGTGCTGCTTGAGTGCTTTCACTTGTGTGCATTGTGTGAAATGATATATATACACATAAGTATACCCCAATAATCTACTAAGGGAAGTAACCTAGTCATCCCTACCCTTGACCACAGATGTCCCACCGTTCGAGCCGAGTTCATGGACTCCACGCTCAGGAGGGTGGAGATGAGGTCAACTAAGGGAATCAGGCTGCATGTAATGTGATCCCAGATATGGTGCAAAATGGACAGCTACCCCCACCTCCACGCGTACCCGCACCCGTGGACCTGGCTGCTGTAATGCAACAGCAGAACCAGATCCTAGAAATGCTAGTGACCGCCCTCACCGCTCAAGCTCAGGGGAACCAAGGCAACTTCAGACCAGCAGTTCCCCAAAATAATAGCAAGATTGGAGACTTCAATCGTCTACAACCACCCAAGTTTGGAGGTTCTGACAACCCAATGGAAGTGAACGATTGGCTATGGGGAATAGAGATGAAGTTGGAGGTTGTCCATGCTGATGATAGAGACAAAGTATTGCTGGTCGTGCAACAATTGAAGGGACCAGCCCTTGCTTGGTGGCAAAGTTACTGGGAAGTTAATGAAGAAGCTGCAAAGATGATTTGGATTGACTTTGTCAAGATCTTTAGAGAGCAACACATTCCTAGCAGTGTGAGGAAACTCAAGAAAGAAGAGTTCAGAAAGCTTCGTCAGGGTGCCATGTCCGTGACGGAGTATCTATACAAGTTTACAGAATTGTCCCGTTATGCCCCTGAGGATGTCAACAATGATGAGAAGAAGCAGGAAGCCTTTCTAGGTGGTCTTAACTCTGAGATCAAGACCTTGGTTGAGGTCACCACTCATAATGACTTTAATACCATGGTCAACAGAACTATCACCATTGAGAGAAACAGGAAAGCAGAGCTCAATGACCGCAAACGTCGATTCGAAAGCAGGAAGCCTCAATAGCTAGAAAAGTTCCAGAGGACTCAATTTCCTACTCACTCAGTCCAACGGAGCCAGAGTGTGTCATATTTCAAAACTCATCCTGGTTCATTCCAGAAGCCAGCCCAGTCAGCCCCAACTGCAAAGACTCAGAACACCTTTCAAACTCAACAGTCTGTTGGAAGAAGCCAAGTGAGTAACCCAAGAGCATGCTTCCAATGTCGTGAGACAGGACACTTCATTGCCAACTGCCCATACAAGAACCAGCCAGCACCATCGGTCTTTTCCAACTCGGTGAATGGACCAAAACAGCCAACTGGAGCCAACTGTGCTGCACCGGCAAGGAGCCAACAGACATTTGGAAGAGCCAAGGTGAACCATGTCCAGGCAGAAGAAGTAGCTGAAGATGAACCAGGAGTGATTTTTGGTGAGTTCTTGGTCGACTCAATATTAGCTTCAGTGTTTTTTGATTCTGGAGCATCACATTCCTTTATATCATCACATTTTGTGGATAAAAATGATACACCTACTATAGCCCTTAAGAGGCCACTAATGACTCGATCCCCTGGAGGTCAAATACCCTGCCCTTTAAGAGTTATAAGCATCCCTATAAACCTAAGTGGGGTAGTCTTCCTTACCGACTTAGTGGTGCTTGACTCTAAAGGGATATATGTTATTCTTGGTATGGATTGGCTCACCAAGCACCAAGGTAACTGAAAGTCGCCTAGAGGGGGGGTGAATAGGCGAAACCTGAAAATTAAACTTTATCCCCCAACTAGATCCTTTGATTAGTGGTTAGAACAAGATGCACAATTATTGGAGTATAAAAACTAAGTCCTTGTAAAGAGTATTGCTTTCAAATAATGCGGTATTGATAAATCAATGCAACTAGAAGATCAATGAGAATAAAGCAAGAGGGCTTAGATAAGAAGAGCAATAACACAAGTTCTTTCTTGCACGGTGTTGCTTCACTAAAAGAGAATTTAACTTGAAGCAACACCAACTAATGTTTAGCAAAGAGTAGTGCAAGAAAACTTAGAGTGAGGGAAAAGCAAACAAATCACAAGTAATGAACACAAGAGACACGAGGATTTGTTTTACCGAGGTTCGGCCCTTGAAGGCCTAGTCCCCGTTGAGGAGTCCACTAGAGACGGGTCTCTTTCAACCCTTTCCCTCTCTCCACCGATCACTAAAGACCGGCGAGCTCTTCTTCTTCTCAAGGATCACTTAAGACCCCGCAAGGATCACCACACTCTTTGGTGTCTCTTGCTAGCTTTACAAGCCTCCAAAACTTTGGAGGAAGTTCAATGGGAGTCAAAACTCCACGTGCAAATGAACACAAAGATGTAGCACACACTATCTCTCAATGAATCTCATAAGGCACTAGTGCTAAACTCAGATGAGTAGCTCTTTCTTGCTTGCTCTCTCTTTTGTGGCACTTGTGTTGGTTGTAGTGGTCTAAATCTTGTGTATAGGATGGATCAATGAATAGAGGTGGTTGGGAGGGCTTGAGTATGTCAACTAGATGACTTGGAATGTTGCTTGGGCTCTCACACATTGAAGTGGCCGGTTGGGGTGGTATTTATAGCCACCAACCAAAATGTAGCCGTTGGAGAAGGCTGCTGGCGATGGGCACACCGGACAGTCCGGTGCGCCACCGGACAGTGTCCGGTGCGCCGCCACGTCATCCTCTTCGTTAGGGTTGGAGCTGGTCGACCGTTGGAAGCTTTGTCTTCATGTGGCACCGAACAGTCCGGTGCTAGACCGGACGGTCCGGTGCCCCCTCTAACCTTCTGCTCTGACTTCTGTCGCGTGTACTGTTCTGCACTGTTCACTGTTAGAGTCGACCGTTGCGCGCAGATGATCGTTGCTCCGCTGGCGCACCGGACAGTCCGGTGGTTCACCGGACAGTCCGGTGAATTATAGCGGAGTTGCGCCTGGGAAACTCGAAGGTGAAGAGTTTGAAGTCGATCTTCCCTGGTGCACCAGACACTGTCCGGTGGTGCACCGAACACTGTCCGGTGGCACACCGGACAGTCCGGTGCGCCAGACCAGGGAGCACTTTGGTTTCCTTTGCTCCTTTCTTTTTGAACCCTTTTTAATCTTTGTATTGGTTTTGAGTTGAACCTTTGGCACCTGGAGAACATATACTCTAGAGCAAACTAGTTAGTTTAATTGTTTGTGTTGGGCAATTCAACCACCAAAATCATTTATGAAAAGGTTTGACCCAATTTCCCTTTCAGTCTCCTCCTTTTTGGTGATTGACGCCAACATAAACCAAAACAAATATATAAGTGCAGAGTTGAACTAGTTTGCATAAAGGAAGTGCAAAGGTTGCTTGGAGTTAAACAAATATATTATTTTTACTAGATATGCATGAATGTTTTTCTTCTTGTTATTAAAACTTTGGACCACGCTTGCACCACTAGTTTTGTTTTTGTAAATTCTTTGTAAAATTATTTTCAAAAGATTTTTGCAAATGGTCAAAGGTACATGAATAAGATTGAAAGAAGCATTTTTAAGATTTGAAATTTTCTCCCCCTGTTTCAGATGCTTTTCCTTTGACTTAAACAAAACTCCCCTCAATGAAGTGTTCAAGAGGGTTCCCGCTCGGCCCTGGTTGCCCCGCCTCCTCCTCCTCCGATGGCGAGGGAGAGGATGGGGCGAGCTCGAAAGTTGTCCTTCCCCCACGCGGGAAAGACGTCGTCGATTCCGCCGCCGGCGAGCGGGCTGTCTGCCACCATTGTCGCTGTCGCGCGGCGGTGGAAGGAGTATCATGTCGTAGCCGCTGTCGAGAGACATGAACTCGAGACTCCCGAAACGGAGCACCGATCCGGGTTGAAGAGGTCGTTGGAGACTGCCCATCTGGAGCTTGACGGGAATCTACTCGTCAACACGCAGCAGGCCCCTACCTGGCGCGCCAACTGTCGGCGTTCCGAGACCGGGGGGTCCCCGAGCCGACGAGTGAGAGTGCCGCGTGCCCCAGCCCAGATGGGTCGAGCGCGTGGGCGAGCGCGAAGGGGGGAGTAGAGCGAGAGGTCGGTGGCCGGAGCCGGGTCGCGACGAGGGAGTCGGAGAATTCCCGCGGCCTTCGTGTTCGTCCCGCGCCCAGGTCGGGTGCGCTTGCAGTAGGGGGTTACAAGCGTCCGCGCGAGGTGAGGGGAGCGAGCGGCCCCGAGAGAGCGCCTGCCCCTGCCCTTCGTCCCCGCGAGGCCAACCTTCTCTAAGAAGGCCCTGGTCCTTCCTTTTATAGTCGTAAGGAGAGGATCCAGGTGTACAAAATGGGGGTGTAGCAAGGCGCTACGTGTCTAGCGAGGGAGAGCTAGCGCCCTAAGTACATGCCAAGGTGGCAGCCGGAGAGATCTTGGCACCCTGTTGGTGTGGCGTCGTGGCGGTTGGAGGAGTAACGGAGCCGGACGGAGGGACAGCTGTCGGAGTGGCTGGGCCCTTGCTGACGTCCTCTTGCTTTCGTAAGGGAGCTGGGAGCCGCCGTCGTCATGGTCTAGTGAGGCGCCATCATTGCCTATCTGGCGGAGCTGGCCAGATGGGACGCCGGTCTTGTTCTCTGTGACCCAAGTCGGCTCAGGGCAGGGTGATGATGACGCTTCCTGTCGACGTGGCGGTCTTGTGTCCTAGGTCGGGCGTCGTGGAGGCTCCTCCGAAGTCGAGGTCGAGTCTGTCCTGCAAGACAGAGGCCGAGCCCGAACTCCTGGGTCAGGCGAGGCGGAGGTCGTTCGGCAGAGGCCAAGGCGGAGTCCGAGCCCTGGGTCGGGCGAGGCGGAGTTCGTCGTCTTCCGGGGCCTTAGCCCGAGTCCGAGCCCTGGGTCGGGCGGAGCGGAGTTCGCCGTCTTCCGGGGCCTTAGCCCGAGTCCGAGCCCTGGGTCGGGCGGAGCGGAGTTCGCCGTCTTCCGGGGCCTTAGCCCGAGTCCGAGCCCTGGGTCGGGCGGAGCGGAGTTCGCCGTCTTCCGGGGCCTTAGCCCGAGTCCGAGCCCTGGGTCGGGCGGAGCGGAGTTTGGTCGCCCGTCGGTCTTACCTTTTGCGTTAAACGCCCTGGTGACTCGGTCGGTTGGCGCGGTGATTTAGTCAGGGTTACTTCTTATCGAAGGCGGGGCCTCGGGCGAGCCGGTGATGCGTCTGCCGTGAAAGAGGAGACCTCAGGCGAGACGGAGTCATCTTAGGGTCGGCTGCCCTCGCCCGAGGCTAGGCTCGGGCGTGGCGTGATCGAGTCACTCGTATGGACTGATCCCTGACTTAATCAAACCCATCAAGCCTTTGCAGCTTTATGCTGATGGGGGTTACCAGCTGAGAATTAGGCGTCTTGAGGGTACCCCTAATTATGGTCCCCGACAGTAGCCCCCGAGCCTCGAAGAGAGTGTTAACACTCGCTTGGAGGCTTGCGTCGCACTTTTTTGCAAGGGGACCAGCCTTTCTCGGAGGTACTTTGTTCCGGTGGGTGCGCGCGAGCGCACCCGCCGGGTGTAGCCCCCGAGGCCTCGGAGGAGTGGTTTCACTCCTTTGAGGTCTTAATGCCTTGCGTAATGCCTCGGCTGGTCTGGCGGTTCCCTCATGCGAGCAGGGCGTAGCCCAGGTGCACTGTCGGGGCCCAAGTTCTCGGGCTGGTATGTTGACGCTGTCAACGGTTTGGCCGGAGCCGGGTTTGCGAGAGCAGCCCCCGAGCCTCCGCACGGAGCGAGAGGACGATCAGGGACAGACTCGGCTTTTTTATATACGCCCCTACGTCGCCTTTTCGCAAGGAGGAGGGGGGGAGTGCGCCATGTTACCCTCGATGGGCACCGAACATGGTGTCTCCGGTGAGCTGCAATCGGGTAATCCGAGTGGACGTCCGTGCCCCGTTCGTTGGGGGTCGGCTAGGGGCCCGGAGGCACGCCCAAAAGTACCTGCGGGTGATCTGCCGGACCCGGTCCCCTAGCGACGGGGTCCGAGGGCTCGTTGCCTCCCTCCGATGGGATTCCGTTACAGAGTCGTTCCCGCTGGTCTCGGAAATGTCCTAGGGTACCTCGGGAGCGCAGCCCGAGCCTTGGTTATGTATCGAACGTACCCCTGGTCATCCCTCGCTCGGCGTCTGAGGCGACTGTGAACCCTTCGACAGGCCAGCCTTCGAACCCCTGATCAGTAGGGGGCACGGAGCCCGAGTAGCCTGAGGCGGTCGTGGGACCTTTCGGGGGCCGACCTTCGAACCCCTGACCAGTAGTGGGTGTCGGGCCCAAGCGATCTGAGGCGGCTGTTGAACCCTTCGGGGGGCCAGCCTTCGAACCCCTGATCAGTAAGGAGGCTCGGAGCCTAGTTCCTCCACGGGGAAGGATCCCTTTGGGGGTATCCCCTTTCCCGGTCCCTGTTGCAAGAGATAGAGAAAGAAGGAAAAGGGAAAAAGGATTCGAAATTGAACATCGTGGCGTACCTTTTTCGGCGTGGTTGTTTTGGCGAAGGCGAAACGTCGCCAGCCTCTCCCGCCCGTAGCGCTGTCCGTCGAGCCGCGGAGTTAATGCGCCGGGGTGAGTAGTTGGCGAGGTTGCCGTTGCGCGTGCGCGAGCCGTTCGAGGTACGGGTCACGGGCGCGTCGTCTTCACGCCGCGAGAGGTGGTTCTCTTGCCGCCTTCGGATGGGACATGAGCCTGGCAGATGGCGTGACCGCTGCCCTCGCGCGCCTGCCACCGTCATTACTGCCGGCCCATTTTTGACCGCGTTTGACCGCTGCGCCAGGCTGGCGCTGCTGGGTCGCGGGCTGGGTCGCCTCGAATCGCGGTATCGGTTCCGCAATCGAGGAGGTGCGGTGGTGGAGCGAGTGGCACAGCGGTTCGCATGCAGCACCCGGCGCGCCAGTTGCACGACGCGTGGGCTTGAGCCGTCGCGCTGGCCTGTCAGGAGTCGGAGAGGCGCGTCCACTTGGCGCGGTTGCATGCCGCCTGCATGGCCGCCTGCCCCTTTTGCCCGCCGGTCTGGGCAAAAGTGGAGGGTTACTTGTAACCGCTGGGCGGTTGCGTGCGTCGTGCGCGGCGGTTCGGCTTCTTCTGCTTGGAGCCGGTCTGCATGACAGGCGGGCCCCAGCCCCCGCGCCGCAGGGGAGGACTTTGGAGGCGTGTTGGAGAAGACTCAGCCCGTGACGGTTGAGGGTGCAAGCAGGGGGGAGTTGCCTTTAAAAGGAGGGCGACCCCCTTCGCAGGGTGACCATGTCTCCTTCCTTCCCTATGCATTGTGTCTCTCCATCTTCCAAGCCCCCGGATGGGGGGGAACCGCCGTCTTTTCGCTCCATCGCTGGAGGAACGCAACTCCATGGGAGTTGGTACCTTTCAGCCATCGTTCGGCTTCAAGGATTTTCATCGTGCAGCCCGGTTGCCCCCCTCGGCTGGGGGTCACCCGAGACGGTGACCACCAGCTCCTGGGTGGGGAGGGGCAAACCGGACTGCGGTCCTGGCGCCGCCCTCAGTGTTGAGGGTGTTCGTCATCCTCGCCAGGGCGGGGAGCGAGGCGAGCCGGGGCCCCACCTCCTACGCGGGTCGGCGGGCCACCTCATTTTCCAGCTTCTGGTGGTGGCAATCGCCTTTTAACCCCACGGCGGAGACATCCTCCAGTCATGCCAGGGAAGGAGAACTGTTGCTGCCCAGCTAGGATGCAACATTCTGTCTTCCTCCTCGCATTCGCGGCGAGGACGGCTGCGAGGATCTGCCGGGGTGCTTAGGGGCGTCCCGCGTTTGCTGGTGATTCGCCCAGAGCTTGTCGCTCCACGGGCTTCCCTGGCGGGGAGGTTGTCCGTACCCGCGGGGACGGAACCGGAGTTCCGTTTGTAATGGCACTTCGAGTGCCGGGTTTTTTGTTCATTTCGGCTTTCGGGGCCTGAACATGTATGTAACTTCGGCACAAAGCCGTGTTTTTTCCTCATTTCTGAGCACTAAGACTCGCCTGTTGTTTGCCTGAACCGCTTCACCAAGCGTGAGTCGCCCCGTGTCAAGGTGACGAGTGAGGTATCCGTATCCCGGAGGCGTAGGAATCCCTCGGCTCGGTCGGACCTGTTGTCCGAGGCTCCTCTAGCTTAGTTAAAGAGACCCCTCGGCCGCTCTTCGACGAGCCGAGGCCAGGGGTAGCGATATCAGCATGAGCAGAGGCGGAGTTGGCTCGAGAAATAAAACCTGGTTGGCCGGAGCCTAGCCGGGTTGTCCGTTGGCAGGATCGACGTCGAAGCTGATCAGCCGAGGCTTCGGACCGAGCTGGCGCCCTCGGAAGGAGGTCGGCCGAGGCCCCGGAGGTGGCCGGCCGAGCCGTCCGCTCGGGCCGGGTTCTCGGAGAAGTCCCTGGCAGAGATTGCTCGAGCGTGGTGATGATGTTGTCCTTCGGAGCGGGGGCCCTCGGACCGCGTCGCCGTCCGAGGCTAGGTCGGGCCTTGCCGAAGGTGCTGTCGACGCCGAGGGTGTCATCGCCCTCTTCCAACGTCAAGATCTGAGCCTGCAGGGTCAAATCGTTTTATAGCGTGGGCCTTGTGCGGCCGTCAAGGCCAGAACACACACCCTTGCTTCGTTATAAAGCTGCGTCTCTTTTCCTCTTGTTTCGAGTATCTGGACTTTTTGTCGGTAGCAGGGATGTTAGTGCGAGCGAGAGTTGCTTCTCGCGGAAGGTGATGAGTGAGGTATCCGTATCCCGGAGGCGTGGGAGTCCCTCGGCTCGGTCGGCCTTGCCGCTTACGCGTACTTTCACCCGTCCATGAGGCCCTGTCACCGACTCGGTCGAGAAGGCTCGAAGAATCGCTTCGACAGAAGAGCTTCCGTACGTAAAGACTCGTTCGATCCGCGGATTCACCTTATCCGAGCGCGAGTTACTTATCGCAGAAGGTGATGAGTGAGGTATCCGTATCCCGGAGGCGTAGGAGTCCCTCGGCTCGGTCAGCCTTGACTGCTTACGTGTACCCCGTCGTTTCCAGGACCCACTTTTCGAAGTAGTCAGAAAGCACGAAAGATATTCTGGTAAAAGAGATTTTTTGTTCGAGGAAAATTTTGACGCAGAGGGGGCTTCCCCCCTTTTAGCCCCCGAGGGAGGGTCGGGCTTTGCCGAGGCGAGGCCGACCCTTCCTTGTTGACTAAACTTTGCGTGGGTGCGGGGTATATGAACAACTCGGAAACATCTTAAGGGTAGAAGCGACGTAGCTGTTGGATGTTCCAAGCGTTGCCGTAGACCTCGCCTTGACTGTTGGCCAGCTTGTACGTTCCGGGCTTCAGAACTTTGGCGATGATGAACGGCCCCTCCCAGGGGGGCGTGAGCTTGTGTCTCCCTCGGGCGTCTTGCCGAAGCCGAAGCACCAGATCGCCCGCCTGGAGGTCTCGGGGTCGGACCCCTCGGGCGTGGTAGCGTCGCAGGGACTGCTGGTACCGCGCCGAGTGTAGTAAGGCCCTGTCCCGAGCCTCGTCCAGCTGGTCCAGCGAGTCTTCTCGGCTAGCTTGGTTGCTTTCTTCGTGGTAGGCCCTCGTCCTCGGGGAGCCGTACTCCAGGTCCGTGGGCAGAACGGCCTCGGCCCCGTAGACCAGGAAGAAAGGCGTGAAACCCGTGGCCCGGCTTGGCGTCGTCCTCAGGCTCCAGACCACCGAGGGGAGTTCCCTCATCCACCGCTTGCCGAACTTGTTGAGGTCGTTGTAGATCCGAGGCTTGAGCCCTTGTAGGATCATGCCATTGGCATGTTCCACTTGCCCATTCGACATGGGGTGAGCTACGGCAGCCCAGTCTACCCGGATGTTGTAATCCTCGCAAAAATCCAAGAATTTTTTGCCGGTGAACTGGGTGCCATTGTCGGTGATGATGGAGTTCGGGACCCCGAAGCGATGGATGATGTTGGTGAAGAACGCCACTGCCTGCTCGGACCTGATGCTGTTCAGGGGTCGGACCTCGATCCACTTGGAGAATTTGTCGATGGCGACCAGCAGGTGCGTGTAGCCCCCGGGCGCCTTCTGCAGAGGGCCGACGAGGTCCAGACCCCACACGGCGAAGGGCCAGGTGATGGGTATCGTCTGCAGAGCCTGAGCGGGCAGGTGGGTCTGCTTCGCATAGAATTGGCACCCTTCGCAGGCGCGGACAATTCTAGTGGCGTCAGCCACCGCCGTCGGCCAGTAGAAGCCTTGGCGGAAAGCGTTCCCGACGAGGGTTCGAGGTGCTGCATGATGACCGCAAGCCCCCGAGTGTATTTCCTGCAGGAGTTCCTGACCCTCGGCGATGGAGATGCATCGCTGGAGGATGCCCGAGGGGCTGCGGTGGTAGAGCTCCTTCTCATCGCCCAGCAAGACGAACGACTTTGCGCGTCGCGCTACCCGCCGAGCCTCGGCTCGGTCGAGGGGCAGTTCCCCTCGGCGGAGATATTGCAGGTACGGGGTTTGCCAATCTTGATCTGGCATGACCCCGCTCTGCTCTTCCTCGATGCGCAGCGCTTCGCCCTCGGGCTCCGAGGGTTCCTCGGGTTGAGCCGAGGATGGCTCAGGCTGGGCCGAGGTCACCTCGGACGAGGCCGAGGGTGGCTCGGGCTCGGGCGCGTCGCCTATCTTGACGGAGGGTTGGTGCAGATCCCGGGAGAAGACGTCCGGGGGAACCGTTGTTCGCCCCGAGGCTATCTTCGCCAGCTCATCCGCAGTCTCGTTGTAACGCCGGGCGATGTGGTTAAGCTCGAGCCCGTAGAACTTGTCTTCCAGGCGTCGGACCTCCTCACAGTAGGCCTCCATCTTCGGGTCGCGGCAGAGGGAGTTCTTCATGACTTGGTCGATGACGAGCTGCGAGTCGCCGCGTGCATCGAGGCGTCGGACCCCAAGCTCGATGGCGATTCGCAATCCGTTGATCGAATGCGTGTTCGTACGTGGGGCCGACGGTGATGACCCCGTTGGGGCCCGGCATCTTGAGCTTCAGGTAGGTGTAGTTGGGGATGGCCATGAACTTCGCGTAGCACGGCCTTCCCAACACTGCGTGGTAGGTTCCTCGGAACCCGACCACCTCGAACGTCAAAGTCTCCCTTTGGAAGTTGGAGGGGGTTCCGAAGCAGACTGGGAGGTCGAGCTGTCCGAGGGGCTGGACGCGCTTCCCGGGGATGATCCCGTGGAAGGGCGCAGCGCCTGCTCGGACGGTTGACAGACCGACGCGCAGGAGCCTGAGGGTCTCGGCGTAGATGATGTTGAGGCAGCTGCCCCCATCCATCAAGACCTTGGTGAGCCTGACGTCGCCGATGACGGGGTCGACGACGAGCGGGTACTTCCCCGGGCTCGGCACGTGGTCGGGGTGGTCGTCCCGGTCGAAGGTGATGGGCTTGTCGGACCAGTCTAGATAGACTGGCGCCGCCACCTTCACCGAGCAGACCTCCCGACGCTCTTGCTTACGATGTCGAGCCGAGGCATTCGCCGCATACCCTCCGTAGATCATGAAGCAGTCGCGGACCTCTGGGAACTCTCCTGCTTGGCGATCTTCCTTCTTGCCGTCGTCGTGAGCCCTGCCACCCTCTGCGGGTGGCCCGGCCCTGTGGAAGTGGCGTCGAAGCATGACGCATTCCTCGAGGGTGTGCTTGACAGGCCCCTGATGGTAGGGGCACGTCTCCTTGAGTGCCTTGTCGAAGAGGTTAGCACCTCCGGGGGGCTTCCGAGGGTTCTTGTGCTCGGCAGCGGCGACAAGGTCTGCATCGGGAACGTCGCGTTTCGCTTGCGACTTCCTCCTACCTTTCTTCTTGGCGCCGCGCGGAGCAGACGCCTCGGGAGCATCTTCCGACGGGCGGCCCTGGGGCTGCTTGTCCTTTCGGAAGATGGCCTCTACCGCCTCCTGGCCGGAGGCGAACTTGGTGGCGATGTCCATCAGCTCGCTCGCCCTGGTGGGGGTCTTGCGACCCAACTTGCTCACCAGGTCACGGCAGGTGGTGCCGGCGAGGAACGCGCCGATGACATCGGAGTCGGTGATGTTGGGCAGCTCGGTGCGCTGCTTCGAGAACCGCCGGATGTAGTCCCGGAGAGACTCTCCCGGCAGCTGCCGACAGCTTCGGAGATCCCAGGAATTCCCGGGGCGCACGTATGTGCCCTGGAAGTTGCCGGCGAAAGCCTGGACCAGATCCTCCCAGTTGGAAATCTGCCCCGGAGGCAGGTGCTCCAACCAGGCACGAGCAGTGTCGGAGAGGAACAGGGGGAGGTTTCGGATGATGAGGTTGTCATCGTCCGTCCCACCCAGTTGACAGGCCAGGCGGTAGTCCGCGAGCCACAATTCCGGTCTTGTTTCCCCCGAGTACTTCGTGATAGTAGTCGGGGGTCGGAATCGGGGCGGAAACGGCGCCCGCCGAATGGCTCGGCTGAAGACCTGCGGACCGGGTGGTTCGGGCGAGGGACTCCGATCCTCCCCGCTGTCGTAGCGTCCCCCACGCCTGGGGTGATAGCCTCGGCGCACCCTTTCGTCGAGGCGTGCCCGACGGTCGCGATGAGGGTGCTCGTCGCCGAGGTGGCCCGGGGCCGCAGGCGCGGTGTTGCGCGTGCGCCCGGTGTAGACCGAGGCTTCCCGCGTGAGTCGGGAAGTCGCGGCACGAGGTTCCGAGGGGTATCCCTGCCTTCGGGAGGCAGAGCTCTCGGCCCGCCGGGCCGCAGCGCCTTCCAGGAGATGCTTGAGTTCTCCCTGGATTCGTCGACCCTCGGTGGTTGATGACTCCGGCATCGCGCGGAGGAGCATCGCTGCAGCGGCCAGGTCCTGACCGGTTCCGCCGGATGCGGGTGGCGGTCTGTCCCTGGCATCGTTGGCGATGCGGTGCTGGAGACCTTGGGGCAGGTGACGTATTCCTCCGGCCGGGGGCTGGCTCGCCCATACCTGCCCGATGTTCTGGCGGATCGCCTCGAGCGCTCCTGCTCCCTCATCGAGCCCGGCCTGCGCCCCGCGGACTTGCTCGAGCTGTGGGTCGTAACCCCCCGCCGGAACGGGGACCACAGCTAGCTCCCGCGGGATGTCGGCGCGAGGCGCTGGCCTAGGGGGATCACCATCCTCCGGCATGCCGAGACAGCCGCCTCCGGAGGGATCCCCTAGCTCGATGTGGAAACATTCGCGGCTCGGGCCACAGTCCTTGTCGTCAAGGCTGCGGCTGCCGTCGGAACAGTCGGAGAGGCAGTAGTCACACGCGGTCATGAAGTCCCGCATGGCACTAGGGTTGCCAGATCCGGAGAAATCCCAGCAGATGCTGGGGTCGTCATCTTCCTCGGACCCAGAGGGTCCGTAGGTCGAGACACCCGTCAATCGGTCCCAAGGCGACCGCACACGAAACCCCAGAGAGGTTGCACTCGCCTCAACGTGAGCGCCCGCCAAAGCGAGGTCGCCAGGCGGGTTGAGGCCGAGTCGAAATGACGAAAGATGGGTAGCAGTCGGTACCTTTTTGTCGACGAGGAGCGATGAAGTCACGTCGGGGGCTGATCGCGCCGTCGTCCTGGGTATGAGGGCGACGTCCTGCAGGCCCTTCGCGAGCAGGTTTGGCGTCGTCCGCCTGCTCGGGGTCGACGTGCTGCGGGGGGATGGCGCTCGCCTTTGCCTCGAACGCGAGGGCGACGCTCGGCGTGTCCTCCGTCGGGGCGCCGGGGATGTCGATTTGCTCGACAGCCGTCGGAGCGCGGCCTCCCGCTCGGCCCTGGTTGCCCCGCCTCCTCCTCCTCCGATGGCGAGGGAGAGGATGGGGCGAGCTCGAAAGTTGTCCTTCCCCCACGCGGGAAAGACATCGTCGATTCCGCCGCTGGCGAGCGGGCTGTCTGCCACCATTGTCGCTGTCGCGCGGCGGTGGAAGGAGTATCATGTCGTAGCCGCTATCGAGAGACATGAACTCGAGACTCCCGAAACGGAGCACCGATCCGGGTTGAAGAGGTCGTTGGAGACTGCCCATCTGGAGCTTGACGGGAATCTACTCGTCAACACGCAGCAGGCCCCTACCTGGCGCGCCAACTGTCGGCGTTCCGAGACCGGGGGGTCCCCGAGCCGACGAGTGAGAGTGCCGCGTGCCCCAGCCCAGATGGGTCGAGCGCGTGGGCGAGCGCGAAGGGGGGAGTAGAGCGAGAGGTCGGTGGCCGGAGCCGGGTCGCGACGAGGGAGTCAGAGAATTCCCGCGGCCTTCGTGTTCGTCCCGCGCCCAGGTCGGGTGCGCTTGCAGTAGGGGGTTACAAGCGTCCGCGCGAGGTGAGGGGAGCGAGCGGCCCCGAGAGAGCGCCTGCCCCTGCCCTTCGTCCCCGCGAGGCCAACCTTCTCTAAGAAGGCCCTGGTCCTTCCTTTTATAGTCGTAAGGAGAGGATCCAGGTGTACAAAATGGGGGTGTAGCAAGGCGCTACGTGTCTAGCGAGGGAGAGCTAGCGCCCTAAGTACATGCCAAGGTGGCAGCCGGAGAGATCTTGGCACCCTGTTGGTGTGGCGTCGTGGCGGTTGGAGGAGTAACGGAGCCGGACGGAGGGACAGCTGTCGGAGTGGCTGGGCCCTTGCTGACGTCCTCTTGCTTTCGTAAGGGAGCTGGGAGCCGCCGTCGTCATGGTCTAGTGAGGCGCCATCATTGCCTATCTGGCGGAGCTGGCCAGATGGGACGCCAGTCTTGTTCTCTGTGACCCAAGTCGGCTCAGGGCAGGGTGATGATGACGCTTCCTGTCGACGTGGCGGTCTTGTGTCCTAGGTCGGGCGTCGTGGAGGCTCCTCCGAAGTCGAGGTCGAGTCCGTCCTGCAAGACAGAGGCCGAGCCCGAACTCCTGGGTCGGGCGAGGCGGAGGTCGTTCGGCAGAGGCCGAGGCGGAGTCCGAGCCCTGGGTCGGGCGAGGCGGAGTTCGTCGTCTTCCGGGGCCTTAGCCCGAGTCCGAGCCCTGGGTCGGGCGGAGCGGAGTTCGCCGTCTTCCGGGGCCTTAGCCCGAGTCCGAGCCCTGGGTCGGGCGGAGCGGAGTTCGCCGTCTTCCGGGGCCTTAGCTCGAGTCCGAGCCCTGGGTCGGGCGGAGCGGAGTTCGCCGTCTTCCGGGGCCTTAGCCCGAGTCCGAGCCCTGGGTCGGGCGGAGCGGAGTTTGGTCGCCCGTCGTTCTTACCTTTTGCGTTAAACGCCCTGGTGACTCGGTCGGTTGGCGCGGTGATTTAGTCAGGGTTACTTCTTATCGAAGGCGGGGCCTCGGGCGAGCCGGTGATGCGTCTGCCATGAAAGAGGAGACCTCAGGCGAGACGGAGTCATCTTAGGGTCGGCTGCCCTCGCCCGAGGCTAGGCTCGGGCGTGGCGTGATCGAGTCACTCGTATGGACTGATCCCTGACTTAATCAAACCCATCAGGCCTTTGCAGCTTTATGCTGATGGGGGTTACCAGCTGAGAATTAGGCGTCTTGAGGGTACCCCTAATTATGGTCCCCGACAAGTGGATAATACCGATGGAGTTGAGTGGAAGCGCCGCCTTTGCCGAATACTCCATTTCCCTTTCAATTCTATGACTAAGCATGAGAATAAACTTGAAAACATATTAGTCATAGTCATAAAAGAGATAAGATCAAAGGATATATCAAATTAAGCATAATCATAGTTCTATATAATATAGATTGCTCCCCCTAAATATGTGCATGAAGAGGAATACATATTTTGGCCTTAAATGCCAATTGCACATAAATAGGTTAATGAGAACATAGCTATATCATACAGAATGTGAAGTGCATTGTGTCATAGTATAAGTGTGACGCTCATGACAGTTTATGCACTTATGAAAGCATGTTATAAACATCTTTAAGCATTTTCCCTTAAGGATTTCAAAGAGACTTAAGGACCATCCACCTTTGGAATAAAGGTAGCTTATCCTTGTTACAAGGTTAAGCTTTAAGCTCTTTGACAATAAAATTACTTCACTTAGTTTCAACAAAGATGCATTAATGCAGGAATGAAATTTTAAGAGGTTAAACTAGGTATGTAGCAGGGATAATGCATGGACATGCTTTCTCTTCCTTTTATACAAGATATTCTAAGAATGTATATACAAGGAAGATTTAGGTACATGTATAAATGAGATGAAGTAGTTTTACCCTTTTGTACCTTCACATAGAGACGCTCTCTTCATTGTGCTTTGTCCTTGGTCTTAATTGCTTAAGACCTATACTCAAGACAATATATGGAAATATTTTGCACAGGAGAGAGTTCTACAACTAGTGATCCTTTTCCAAGTCATTGTTAGCATATATCAAATGGATCACAACTTGCATAAATGTATCATGAATTCTCCTATGTAACTTAGTGCATAAGAGAGATATAGATGGAATATGCGGCACTAAGAAACATAAGTGTTAATTGAAGTTATTCAATGATCAAACAGATGTGATCAAAAGAACAACATATGCATTTGATAAAAATAGGAGAATCCAGTAAATATGCTACTTTAGCAATGAAATCAACAATTCTTTATAAAAGCGACATTATTTTAACAATTTGGATTGATATGTGGTAGCACTACTTCATGAGAAACTTATTCTCATACTTGAGACTACATGAAATTACTAAGATAAAGTGTTAGTCTCAATATGATCAAGATATAGAAGTAGGCTCTCCCTAGAGATATGCATCAAGGTATTAGAATGATATGAATAGATACACTCAATTTTAGAAACGAATAGGGAGAACCAATATACTTCTTGATCAAGGCTTTATAAGATTTGCAATAAACGACTTATGCCTGGTATTCTCACAATGAAAAAGATTTAGAATGCTTACAACCACACCATCGATTGTTTTGAAGATCTTACTATCCAAGTAGGTGTTGTCGTTGTTGATGTCCTCCTCTTTCATTTGAGAGTCCTCCCTTTGTAGTTATCTCTTTTTCCTTCCAAACTTATTGAAAATACTCAAGAGAGATGTTAGCAGCATAAGGGAGTATATGATGAAGGATGATTTCTTTAGATAGGAAATAAAAACAATTCATCATCCATAAGTCACATAGACATGAAGTAAACTTCTTAACATTAGTGCACATCTTTAAGAAAAAGGAATATGCACCTTTTAAACATTTTGATCAATCATAGGAAATTTACTTCTTCATATTGAATTCATTAATCATTACTTAGAAGCAAATCAATATGAGAACATATATAGCAAAGGCATGAAATAGATTCTAATGGACTAGTGCATTTGTGAGAACGAGATTGAATGCACACCTAGCAAAAAATAAGTTCAATAAAGAATCTATTCTTCACATAGGTAGAATAAGATAATTAAGAGTAAATAACCATTGATGGAAAAAGAGTTCCCATACCTTTGCTTTTACCTTTCTTCCTTAGGGTGAAGAGCAACCCTAGAGGCTTGTGACTTTGGACATGCACTTTCTCTTTTGAGATTTCCATAAGTAAGCTCAAGAGATACATGGTTAGTAACACAAGCACAAGTTTCCCTTTTTGTAATCATTTAGACAAGGAATGAAAAGTGGATTAGTAAAGCATGGAAACTTCATAATATGAACTAGATTATTCCATGATATATGCTTAATTTTATGAAACAAGCATAGTTAATTCCTTAAGATAATGGGAACAAATCTAATTCATAACATGGAGAGTGATGAATGAAGAAGAATCATATCCAATATAAGCAAGAAGCACAATAACATAAGTCATTGGATTGATTTTTCTTTTTATGTTAGATTGCGCACTTCCAGAGAGAAACTTATTCTCTACTAGTGAGACTACATGGGTTACTAGATAAAAGCATTAGTCTCACTATTCTAGTTATAGAGAGAATTTTCCTTTTAAAAGTGTCCTAAGGATTTGAATTCCTTACATGACATCTTATTCTTTTTAAGAACTTGGAATATCTCTCTATATCTAGAATCATGGCAATAATAAGATAATTAGTGTAAAACAGGCCATGAGGTACTTACAATAATTTAAAGCATGTAGATTGCCATAGAATAGAAATGATGAATATGCAATCTACCATATGAGAGGAATTTCTTCAAAGAATGGTGACATAATTTGAAAACATTTGAAGTGCTTCCTTTTTCTATGTGACTACACAAGACACATGAGAAATGATAATTTAAGATACTTGCACTTAAAAGCGTAAATGGTACCATCCTTTGGCTTTCCTCCATGTTGTAGGCCTTGATCTTTCCGCACAGAATAATTCTTAATTTCCTACAACATCAATATCTTCCCCGAGATGATATGAGTTTTAGACATAATAATTTGAAATAACCTTGGGTCAAATCTTGGATATATAGATCATTGAAGATTGATAGCTTGAGTTAATAAAAATTGAATTGACTTTCTCAAGCACCCTAAAGCTTCATATCATCTCCTTCTCCTGCAAAGCTTGTCAAGCATATTTTGGTACTCATCGCTTGATGGGTCCATCAAGGTTAGTTAACAAAGATCTAGGAACCCAAAAGTCCTTTGTGTTAGCACTAGGTAAACTCATTACCTTTCTAGCACAAGTTGCAATTTTGGGTTGCCTAGTTACATGAGAATTAATTAACAAGCTAGGAGTGGGGTTGTTATCAATAGGACAATCTTTGCATTGATGTCCCTTCTTTCGGCATATATAGCATAGGCGATCTTCAAGCCTTGAAGATTTCTTCCTTCCTTGTTTCTTGCTTGCTGCATGGTTAGTAGATATTTTCTTTTCTAACATAATGCCTTTTTGTTTTAAATAGGGACAAGACCTAATTAAGTGCCCCTTCTTTGAGCATTTAAAACAAAGTTTATCATCCTTGTTAATAATCAAGTCATTTCTAATATAGGGACATGACCTAATCGAGTGCCCCTTTTCAAAGCATTCACTACACTTCTTACTTCTCTTAGTGTGAAGTGTGGCTTGATTATTACCTTGGATGTTACCTTTTATGGAGATGTGGTTGAGGCTTTTGGAGGAGGCATTGATTTTCATCTTTTGTTCCTTCCTCTCGGCAATCCTCAAGTCCTTGACATTTTCTTCAAGGGATTTAGTGCATTCCACGGTTGTTCCCGTCTCAAGCTTCTTCACCATGTGATCACAGTTATCTTGAGAAGGTTGAGCAATGCACTTCCCTTTTAGTTGTGTCAAGCTCATTTTTAGCCTGTCATTTTCTTCTTTGAGCTTTTGATATGTATCATCTTTTGTTCCTGCAAATTCTAGCTCAAAGGAAGATTTGCTTGTCGACGGACAACAAGCATTAGCACATGATAATGTAGTTTCAATTTGAATACATGTGCATGAGTGAGGTTGTTGGGATTTTAAGTTTTCTATCACAACCTCATGAGCCAATTTCAATATGATATGATCATCCATAAGATTTTCATGAGAACATAGAAGCATATCATATTTTTCTTGAAAAGCTAGATTTTCATCTTTTAGCTTTTTCTACTTGGTCCTTAAGCCAGACATTCCTATTTACTAATTGAGCGATACAATGTAAACTGTTATCTTGCTCAATTGAAATAATTTCATACCTTTGGACCAAATCAACATGAGAGCACTTTAGCTCCTCATGTTCTTTAGTCAACTCGTCAAAGCATTGCATTTTCATGGAGAGAATATTTTCTAGCCTTTGACGAGCTTCACTTTGCTCTCTCGCTCTTTCTAGAAGTTTGACCATGACCGCCTTATCTTCTTGGCTTAGGCGAGCGTAGAGTTGCATGAAGCTTCTTTCTTCCTCCTCATCCTCATTTGTGCTTCCGCTATCATTTTCATTAGCCACACAACATATGTGTGAATCGAAATGGGAAGACAAACCTTTTGGAGAGGTGGATTCATCGTTTGGTCTCCATCATTCATTTTCTTCTTCTTCCTTACAAGGGTTAGTATCACAAAGACCAAAGGAAGTAGAAGCACAAAATGAACTATCATGTTTGGACTTATCAAATTTGCTTTTAATTCTAGTCCAAATATCATGCGCATCATGAATAGATTCATTATAATTCATTATGAAGGCATGATAATCTTCTTTGCTAAGAGAATTACTTAAGATGTCATTAGCTAGGTAGTTTAAGCGTATACATCTTTGATCTTCCTCAGAAGCATTTTTCCTATCATAACTAGGAGGAATAATACTCTTGTCTAAAATTTGTTCTAATTGTGGATCTACCGTTCTAAAAGCATTTATCACCCTAGTAGACCATGAATCATAATTAGAACAATTGGAAAGTAATATCTCAAGAGTTACCTCCTTGTTCTCCTGGGTCTTCTTGTTCTTTTGGGATCTTCTACGAGCCATCACTTCGAGTTGTTAGACTCAAGATAAAGTGCCTTGCTCCGATACCAATTGAAAGTCGCCTAGAGGGGGGGTGAATAGGTGAAACCTGAAAATTAAAGCTTTATCCCCCAACTAGATCCTTTGATTAGTGGTTAGAACAAGATGCACAATTATCGGAGTATAAAAACTAAGTCCTTTGCTTGTAAAGAGTATTGCTTTCAAATAATGCGGTATTGATAAATCAAAGCAACTAGAAGATCAATGAGAATAAAGCAAGAGGGCATAGATAAGAAGAGCAATAACACACGTTCTTTCTTGCACGGTGTTGCTTCACTAAAAGAGAATTTAACTTGAAGCAACACCAACTAATGTTTAGCAAAGAGTAATGCAAGAAAACTTAGAGTGAGGGAAAAGCAAACAAATCACAAGTAATGAACACAAGAGATACGAGGATTTGTTTTACCGAGGTTCGGCTCTCGAAGGCCTAGTACCCGTTGAGGAGTCCACTAAGGACGGGTCTCTTTCAACCCTTTCCCTATCTCCACCGATCACCAAAGACCGGCGAGCTCTTCTTCTTCTCAAGGATCACTTAAGACCCCGCAAGGATCACCACAATCTTTGGTGTCTCTTGCTAGCTTTACAAGCCTCCAAAACTTTGGAGGAAGTTCAATAGGAGTCAAAACTCCACGCGTAAATGAACACAAAGATGTAGCACACACTATCTCTCAATGAATCTCACAAGGCACTAGTGCTAAACTCAAATGAGTAGCTCTTTCTTGCTTGCTCTCTCTTTTGTGGCACTTGTGTTGGTTGTAGTGGTCTAAATCTTGTGTATAGGATGGATCAATGAATAGAGGTGGTTGGG
This sequence comes from Zea luxurians, assembly GCA_029449295.1. Lineage (NCBI taxonomy): Eukaryota > Viridiplantae > Streptophyta > Magnoliopsida > Poales > Poaceae > Zea > Zea luxurians. The sequence continues at coordinate 176,305,662 of JAOPSE010000004.1, read as the reverse complement.
AGGGCTTGAGTATGTCAACTAGATGACTTGGAATGTTGCTTGGGCTCTCACACATTGAAGTGGCCGGTTGGGGTGGTATTTATAGCCACCAACCAAAATGTAGCCGTTGGAGAAGGCTGCTGGCGATGGGTGCACCGGACAGTCCGGTGCGCCACCGGACAGTGTCCGGTGCGCCGCCACGTCATCCTCTTCGTTAGGGTTGGAGCTGGTCGACCATTGGAAGCTTTGTCCTCATGTGGCACCGGACAGTCCGGTGCTAGACTGGACGGTCCGGTGCCCCCTTTGACCTTCTGCTCTGACTTCTGTCGCGTGTACTGTTCTGCACTGTTCACTGTCAGAGTCGACCATTGCGCGTAGATGACCGTTGCTCCGCTGGCGCAACAGACAGTCCGGTGGTTCATCGGACAGTCCGGTGAATTATAGCGGAGTTGCGCCTAGGAAACCCGAAGGTGAAGAGTTTGAAGTCGATCTTCCCTGGTGCACCGGACACTGTCCAGTGGCACACCGGACACTGTCCGGTGCTCCAGACCAAGGAGCACTTCGGTTTCCTTTGCTCCTTTCTTTTTGAACCCTTTTTAATCTTTGTATTGGTTTTGAGTTGAACCTTTGGTACCTAGAGAACATATACTCTAGAGCAAACTAGTTAGTCCAATTGTTTGTGTTGGGCAATTCAACCACCAAAATCATTTATGAAAAGGTTTGACCCTATTTCCCTTTCAGTAACATAGCTTGTGCTGAGAGGGTAGTAACAGTTACCAACCACCAAGGAATAACAATCGGATGTAAGATCTACCCTAGAATGTTAAACTATATGGTGTATAACCTCCTAATAGAATCAGTGGAAGATGTGCCAATCGTTCAAGAATTCATTGAGGCGTTCCCAGATGAACTGCCTGGTATGCCTCCAAAACGAGATGTGGAGTTCACTATTGATCTGGTCCCCGGAACCAAGCCAATAGCAAAAAGTGCATATCGATTAGCAGCCCCAGAGCTTGCAGAATTGAAGAAGCAACTTGGAGAACTCCAACAAAAAAGATTTATCAGGCCTGCCGCTTCTCCTTGGGGAGCTCTAGTCCTCTTTGTTAAGAAGAAGGATGGAAGCATGAGGTTATGTGTGGATTATTGAGACCTCAATGCAGCCACCATCAAGAATAAGTACCCTCTTCCTTGAATTTATGATCTGTTTGATCAACTAAAGGGAGCTAAGTACTTCTCCAAAATTGATATGAGGTCAGGATATCACCAACTTAGGGTTCAACAAGAGGATATCCCAAAGACAGCATTCATGACCCGTTATGGGCAATACAAATTCACAGTTATGCCTTTTGGTCTAACTAATGCCCCCACCTTTTTCATGACTCTCATGAATAAGGTATTCATGGAGGAGTTATATCGATTTGTTGTGGTCTTCATTGATGACATATTGATCTACTCAAAGTGTGCCGAGGAACATGCACAACATCTCAGAGTTGTCTTGAGAAAGCTCATAAAACACCAATTGTTTGCCAAGTTCAGCAAATGTGAGTTCTGGATGCAAAAAGTCAATTATCTAGGTCACATTTTAACAGCTGAAGGTATTGAAGTAGATCCAGAGAAGGTGAAGGCAGTATCAGAATTAAGACAACCAACCTCAGTGTCAGAAATTCGGAGCTTCTTAGGATTGGCCGGCTACTACCAAAGATTTATTGAAGGATTCTCTAAAATAGCCCGACCCATGACCGAGTTGCTCAGGAAAGATAAGAAATTTGTGTGGTCGGAAGCTTGTGAGAAAAGCTTTCAAGAGTTGAAGAAAAGACTAACCTCAGCTCCAGTGTTAGTATTAACAGATAACCAAAAGAACTTCGTCATCTTTTGTGATGCATCAAGACACGGTCTGGGTTGTGTGCTTATGCAAGAAGGGTGAGTAGTATCTTATGCCTCACGACAACTAAGGGCCCATGAGCAGAACTACCCTACCCATGACTTGGAACTAGCAGCAGTTGTGCATGCCCTAAAAATTTGGAGACATTATTTGATTGAAACAAATGTGAAATTTACACTGACCACAAGAGCCTCAGGTATATCTTCACTCAATCGGATCTCAACCTTAGACAAAGAAGATGGCTGGAATTGATCAAAGACTATGATCTAGAAATTCACTACCATCCAGGGAAGGCTAATGTAGTGGCGGATGCGCTCAGTCGTAAAGCGTATTGCCACCACTTGGTCACTCAAGCCCCAGAGCTGAGTGAAGAAATGAGGAAGTTGAACCTAAGGGTTGTACCCCACTCTTACAACTACAACCTTAGTGTTCAACCTATCTTGGATGATCAGATCAAGAAAGCACAGATGGAGGATAAAAGATTATTATGGATGAAAGATCGTAACAGAGAAGGCAAGGCCCCGGATTTTAGAGTCGATAAAGACGGAGCATTATGGTTCAGAAGAAGACTATGTGTACCCAAGCATGGCCATTTGAGAGCACCTAGAGGGGGGAGTGAATAGGTGATCCTGTAAAATTCAACACTAAATTCCACAAACTTGATTATAAAGATGTTAGTGCAAGTTAATCAAGTCTGTGAGCTCTTGCGAACACAGACAATCAATGAGAAGGCAATCACAAGAGGCACGTGATTTTATCCCGTGGTTCGGCCAAGTAGCACTTACCTACTTCCACGTTGTGGCGTCCCAATGGACGAGGGTTGCACTCAACCCCTTTCAAGTGATCCAATGATCAACTTGAATACCATGGTGTTCTTTTCTTAGTCTTTCTCCCATTTGCGAGGAATCTCCACAACTTGGAGCCTCACACCCTTACAATGATGATCACAAAAGAAGCACGGAAGTAAGGGAGGGGAGAGCAACACACACAAGACTCAAATCGAGAGCACAATCACGCACACAAGCCACAACTTGAGCTCAAAACACAACGCACGGAGTTTTCAACTCAAATGGAGCTCAAGTCACTATCTCAAAGAATCGAATGTGTGAAGTTGGAGTCTTGGAGTCTTAGAATGTTTCTAGTCAGCTTAGGTGACTCCTCCATGCGGCTAGGGCTCCCTTTTATAGCCCCAAGGCAGCTAGGAGCCGTTGGAGGCCAACAAGGAAGGCCATCCTTGCCTTCTGTCGAGTGGCGCACCGGACAGTCCAGTGCGCCACCAGACAGTCACTGTAGATGGTCCGGTGCCGATCTCCTTCCTTTTCTGGCGCGGATGACCGTTGCACCTCCGGGCCGAATGGCGCACCGGACACTGTCCGGTGCACACCGGACAGTCCGGTACTCTGGAGCCCCCTTCCGACCATTGGTGCGGGCCACGCGTGGCCCGTGGATTTCGCGGTCGATCATTGCGCAGTCGACCGTTGGCTCACCGGACAGTCCGGTGCACCACCGGATAGTCCGGTGAATTTTAGTCGTACGCCGCTGATCCTTTTCCCGAGAGCGACGACTTCGCCACGGATGACTCACCGAACAGTCCGGTACACCACCGGACAGTCCGATGAATTATAGCCATACACCGCAGTCGAGTCCCGAGAGCGGCCAGTTCACCTTGGACTGGCCTGGCGCACCGGACACTGTCCGGTGCACCACCGGACAGTCCGGTGCACCCAGACCGAGCAGGACAGCCAACTCTTTTCCAATTCCTTTTCTCCTGTTTCTAGCACTTAGACAAAATATGTTAGTACTCAAAACAATGTACTAAGTCTAGAAACGTACCTTGTTACATGATTTGCACTTCTTCAATCTTTGGCACATTCAGAACTTAGAGAATGTGTGTTGGGCACTTAATCACCAAAACATTATAGAAATGGCCCAAGGGCACATTTCCCTTTCAATCTCCCCCTTTTTGGTGATTTATGCCAACACTTCACAAAGCAACCAAAATAAGTGCAATATCAATGCAAAAGAGAACCAAATTGCTTTTGACTATAATTTGTTATATTTGGATCATTCTTTGCCACCACTTGGTTTGTTTTTGCAAATCAAATTCATTTTCCTTATCTCTAATTCAAACTCACTTGTTTGGGCATAAAGAGAGAGAATCCAAGAGTGAAATTGATCAAGTGCCAAAAACTCCCCCTTTTCCCATAATCATAAATTCTCCCCACAAGAGACCAATTTTTACAATAAGATACAATAAGAGTATTTTGGACAAATCAAAAGTTCTAACTCTATTGTTTTCAAAATTCTCAAGTGGTAGCTGATCCATTTGCTTTGGCCTTAATTTCCCCCCCCCCCTTGGCATTAAGCAGCAAAACAGGATCATTCTTGGCCCTTTAACCCCATTGCCTCACCAAAATTATCAATTAAGAGCAAAAAGGCAATAAGAGCATAGATATGCTTGGAGTTAATTACACTAATACCGGAGTGTAGTGGAAGTCTTTGCATGGTCCAAGTTCACCTTTCCCTTTCAATTCACATTTGAGACTAAATCAAGTAAACTCAAACACAAAAGTTAGTCTCAAAGGGTCAAGTTGTAGCATTTCTCTCCCTACATATGTGCATCATTCACACATGGACTTGTGAGGTCCGGGGATCCCTTGCACAACTTGAGCACCATAAATAAGCAACAAATTGCATAAATGTAGAAGTAACATGATCAAAGGAATAAAACACATGTATGCTATAGACCAATCCAAGTTACGTGAATCTAAGACATTTAGCTCACTACGCAGCCTGCAAAAGGTTTTCTCATCTAATGGCTTGGTAAAGATATCGGCTAGCTGGTTCTCGGTGCTAATATGGAACACCTCGATATCTCCCTTTTGCTGGTGGTCTCTCAGAAAGTGATGCCGGATGTCTATGTGCTTAGTGCGGCTGTGTTCAACAGGATTATCCGCCATGCAGATTGCACTCTCATTATCACATAGGAGTGGGACTTTGCTCAGATTGTAGCCAAAGTCCCTAAGGGTTTGCCTCATCCAAAGTAGTTGCGCGCAACACTGTCCTATGGCAACATACTCGGCCTCAGCGGTGGATAGGGCAACGGAAATTTGTTTCTTTGAACTCCAAGACACCAGGGACCTTCCTAGGAATTGGCACGTCCCTGATGTACTCTTCCTATCAACCTTGCATCCAGCATAATCGGAGTCTGAATATCCAATTAAGTCAAAGGTAGACCCCTTTGGATACCGGATCCCGAAGCAAGGCGTAGCAACTAAATATCTAAGAATCCGCTTAACGGCCACAAGGTGACATTCCCTTGGGTCGGATTGAAATCTAGCACACATGCATACGCTAAGCATAATATCCGGTCGACTAGCACATAAACAAAGTAATGAGCCTATCATAGACCAGTATGCCTTTTGATCAACGGACTTACCTCCTTTGTTGAGGTCGACATGTCCGTCGGTTCCCATTGGTGTCTTCGCGAGTTTGGCATCCTTCATCCCAAACCACTTGAGAAGATCTTGAGTGTACTTCGTTTCGGAGATGAAGGTGCCATCCTTGAGTTGCTTCACTTGGAACCCAAGGAAGTAGTTCAACTCACCCATCATCGACATCTCAAACTTTTGAGTCATCACCCTGCTAAACTCCTCACAAGACTTTTGGTTAGTAGAACCAAATATTATGTCATCGACATAAATTTGGCACACAAAAAGGTCACCGTCACAAGTCTTAGTGAAAAGAGTGGGATCGGCTTTCCCAACCTTAAAAGCATTCACAATTAAGAAATCTCTAAGGCATTCATACCATGCTCTTGGGGCTTGCTTAAGTCCATAGAGCGCCTTAGAAAGCTTAAAAACCTGGTTGGGATACCTGTCTTCCTCAAAGCCAGGGGGTTGTTCCACATACACCTCCTCCTTGATTGGCCCATTGAGGAAAGCGCTCTTCACATCCATTTGAAACAACCTGAAAGAATGGTGAGCGGCATAGGCTAATAGAATGCGAATAGACTCTAGCCTAGCCACAGGAGCAAAAGTCTACTCAAAATCCAAACCAGCGACTTGGGCATAACCTTTTGCCACAAGTCAAGCCTTGTTTCTTGTCACCACCTCGTGCTCGTCTTGCTTGTTGCGGAACACCCACTTGGTTCCCACAACGTTTTGCGTTGGACGTGGCACTAGGCTCCAAACTTCATTCCTCTTGAAGTTGTTGAGCTCTTCCTGCATGGCCAACACCCAGTCCGGATCCTGCAAGGCCTCTTCTACCCTGAAAGGCTCAATAGAAGAGACAAACGAGTAATGCTCACAAAAATTAGCTAGACGTGAGCGAGTTGTTACTCCCTTGCTTATGTCACCCAATATCTGATCGACGGGGTGATGTCGTTGGATTGTTGCTCGGACTTGAGTTGGCGGGACCCATGATACTTCTTCCTCCAAAACTTGTTCTTCTTGTGCTCCCCCTTGATCACATGCCTCTTCTTGAGGAACCTATCCATCATCTTGAGTTGGGGGTGCACTATTGTTGAGGAAGAAGGCTGATCTTGCTCTTGTTGTTCCTGTGGTCGCACATCACCTATTGCCATCGTGCGTATTGCGGCCATTGGAATATCATCTTCATCTACATCATCAAGATCAACTTGCTCTCTTGGAGAGCCATTAGTTTCATCAAATATAACGTCGCTAGAGACTTCAACCAAACCAGATGATTTGTTGAAGACTCTATACGCCTTTGTATTTGAGTCATAACCTAGTAAAAACCCTTCTATTGCCTTGGGAGCAATTTTTGAATTTCTACCTTTCTTCACTAGAATGTAACATTTGCTCCCAAATACACGAAAGTAAGAAAAGTTGGGTTTGTTACCGGTAAGAAGTTCATATGAGGTCTTCTTGAGGAGGCGATGAAGGTAGAGCCGGTTTATGGCGTGGCAAGCTGTGTTCACAGCTTCCGACCAAAACCGCTCAGGCGTCTCGAATTCACCAAGCATCGTTCTCGCCATGTCGATGAGCGTCCTATTCTTCCTCTCTACCACACCGTTTTGATGCGGTGTGTAGGGAGTGGAGAACTCGTGCTTGACGCCTTCCTCCTCAAGATACTCCTCCACTTGTAGATTCTTAAACTCGAACCCGTTGTCGCTTCTTATCTTTTTCACCTTGAGCTCAAATTCGTTTTGAGCCCTCCTTAGAAAGCGCTTTAGGGTCCCTTGGGTTTCTGATTTATCCTGCAAAAATAACACCCAAGTGAAGCGAGAAAAATCATCAACAATTACTGACCATACTTACTTCCCCCGATGCTAAGGTAGGCGACGGGTCCGACGAGGTCCATGTGAAGAAGCTCCAGCGGTCTTGATGTTGTCATCAAATTCTTGCTGTGATGAGTGCTTCCCACCTGTTTTCCTGCTTGACAAGCTACACAAGGTCTATCTTTCTCGAAATAGACATTTGTTAGTCCTAACACATGTTCTCCCTTTAGAAGTTTGTAAAGGTTCTTCATCCCAACATGTGCTAGACGGCGATGCCACAGCCAGCCCATACTAGTCTTAGCTATTAAGCATGCATCTAGATCGGCCTCCTCTTTTGAAAAATCCACTAAGTAGAGTTTGCCGTCTAATACACCCTTAAAAGCTAATGAACCATCACTCCGTCTAAAGACAGATACATCAACGTTTGTAAACAAACAATTGTAGCCCATGTGGCATAATTGACTTACAAACAGGAGATTATAGCCTAGTGACTCTACTAAAAATACATTTGAGATAGAGTGCTCGCTTGTGATGGCTATTTTCCCAAACCTTTGACTTTGCCTTGGTTCCCATCTCCAAAAGTAATCGTATCCTGGGAATCCTTGTTCTTGACGTAGGAGGTGAACATCTTCTCTCCCATCATGTGGTTTGTGCATCCGCTATCGATAATCCAGCTTGAGCCCCCGGATGCATAAACCTGCAAGGCAAATTACACTTGGGTTTTAGGTACCCAACTCTTGTTGGGTCCTACGAGGTTAGTCACAATAGCCTTTTGGACCCAAATACAAGTCTTGTCTTCCTTGCATTTGGCCCCCAACTTCCTAACAACCTCTTTTTATTTTTACATGAAAGTACAAAAGTGGTGTTGCAAGCATGGAATATAGTAGCAGATTCATTACACATTTTTCTAGGCACATGATGCAAAACTTGATTTTTCCTAGGCCTATTTCTATCATGCACAAAAGTAGAGCTAGAGGCAAACATAGCATTTGGATCATAATAACCAGCATGAATATAACTCTTATTATAGTTAGAATAACTACCAATTTTCCTATCATATATAAAAGCATGGTTTCTCTTAGGAATAATAGCCATAGGGGCCTTCCCTTTTGTTGGGGACTTGTTCTCAAATGCTATGAGTTAAAAACAAGGCAACACAAAAACGTTAAATGTTAAAGTCCTTCGTCCTTCGAGGCATTATTTCCCTTGGGATATAATGATATTCGGACGAAGGTTATGAAGGACATACCTTCATCAATGCAACATATAATAATGAAGAAAGAATCATATGAAATGTAAAAGATAACATAAACAATTATATATCAACTCATTTCTATTTTATTACTTTATAAAAATAGAAATGATATTAGATTACAAATGTACCTTTAGCTCGAAGGAAGGTAAAAGTACAAGCGCGACGCAAAAGCAGGATAACAAGTCAGCGTGAACAGTACGAGAGTACTGTTCATCTATTCATAGGCACGAGACGCAGCCCGTGTGAAATTACATCCATGCCCTTTGCATTTGCTAATGACTCTAAGGTAATCCACCGAGGTCTAAATAGCCTTTTCCCTTTTAAGTCGGTTCCCTTTTCTGCCGTTATGCCGAAGCTCCCTTGCGCGTAGCTTCGGCGCTGCGTCAACCTTCGTATTGTTCGCGCTTTTCACACTGTGTGTGGTTCTGATCCGAGTTTGAAGGCACCTGCTCATATATTAAACTCAAGAAACATTGTTAAATCATGTTTTTGAGGACCTTCGGAAGACGAAGGCCCCCAACAGTAGCCCCTTGCAAGGTTAATTTGTTAGAATAATGAATTCAGATTGCGATATGGACGAAGGCCCTAAGCCGATGGTCCAAAAAAACACCTTCCCTTTGCTAGAATAGCAACAGTCAATGACAAATGGGGCCCTCCAACTTGGAGCGCGCTGAGCGTATAAATAAGAACTAACCCCGTGCACATTTGGCACACATACTCTGCTTTGCTTTACTTCTTAGCTCTTGCTTTCCATCAGTTGCTTAGTTTCTTAAATTTTCTAAGCTTCAAATTTAAGGTCATATTTTCGTTAGTTCCAAAGATAAGATGTCTCACGATAAGAAGATAGTTGCTGGAGCGAAGTTAACCGAAGAGGAGAAGCTTCTTGAGGAAAAGACTGCTGGAATCATTGAGTCAATTGCAAAGACAAATACAGAAAAGATTACAAAGGAAATTCTAGAAGGCTTATCTGAAGATACCAATGACAGCGATAGTTATGATGCAGAAAGTGGAGGCGAAGACTCCGAAGATCGGCCCTAGCGACCAAGCCACACAGTCTTCGGGAAATCGACTATCAGACAGAGTCATCTTGATAACATGAGAGGAAGGTATTTTCGAGACGTATCTATTGTGAGGGCTAACAACGGAGACAGGACTGTTCCCGCTCCTGAAGAGAATGAAGTCGTAATCTTCCGAAGCTTCTTCAAGGCTGGGCTTCGGTTCCCCTTAAGCAGATTTGTTGTTGAGGTTTTAAAGATATATGAGATTTTCCTTCACCAGATTACTCCCAAAGCAATTATCAGAATGGGGATCTTCGTCTGGGCTGTGAGGAGTCAAGGTTTGGAGCCAAGTGCAAAATGTTTCTGCAGCATGCATGAACTTTCGTATGAGACGAAGGCCTGGGGTAAGGAACAGTATCATAACAATTTTGGTTGCTATAGCTTCGTTGCTCGCTCAGGCTCAAGTTTCCCAGTGCCAACATTTCGGAAAAATGGCCCGGAGACTGGATGAAAGAATGGTTCTATGTGAAGAATGATTTGAAAGCAAGAGAAGATATTACAAAGATCATTATGCGCCCAATTTGGTCCCGCTTCGGCCTTCGGAAACCGAAGGTAGAGTTTGATGAGGAAGCCGAATCGTGCCAAAGGACCTTCAGCACAGTCTGCACATTTATTGGGACAAGGGACTTAGTCCAAGAGCACGTGGCCTTCAGAATATGGCCACTGATAGACAATTGGGAGATGCCAAAAGAGACCATTAGCAACACTAACGAAGGTGATTTGGTTCGATTAAAATATACCTTCAAGTTTAGAGACCAATTTATCGAACCAGACGACGACTGGCTGAAGTGCGTTGAAAACACAAGCGATGAACTACTTGGAGCCTATTCCAAGTCTAAAGTTAACGCACTATCTGCGGCCTTCGGGAGCCGAAAAAAGAAGAGGCTAAATAGAGTTTTTGATGCTATCGGATTTATGTATCCTGACTATCGCTACCCGCCAAGGGGGTAGAAGAGAAAGAGTGCAACTTCTGGGAAGGATGTTACTTCAGCTGCTCCGAGTGAGCCCGCGCCGAAGAGGAGAGAAGTGAAGGTTCTTACTCACCGACCACGCTACATTGAACCGGCCACAGTGCCCGAATTTGGCGGTGAGACCTCTTCGGCTACTGAAGCCAAAGAACCTGCGCTTACCCAGAAGATTGAAGAGCCGACTGCAATGCCGAAGGCATCTTCAGCCAAAATAGCTGAGCTGAAGGCCGATAATATTAAAGAGATAGGGGTCGAAGGAACAAAGATATTAGAAGTTAAAAGCCCTTCGGCAGAAGTGACAGTGCCGAAGGCACAAAAAGGTCTTACAGAGACCCCCAATAGGAAAAGGATGGTCAACATACTAGATGCGCTGGAGACGATAAAGACTTCAAGCTCTACTCCAGGGAAAACTGCCGAAGCTTCAAAAGCGCAGACTGAGACAAAACTAACTGAAGCCGAAGCTGCAAAGAGCCAGGCTGAGACTGAAGCTGGGCCTTTAGAGCCCGCCAAGGAGAAATCCTTGAAAATCGGAGAAGAGGAAATGGAAAAAGAAGCTGCAGAACAAATTCTGCCTGAAAAAACTGCCACTCCTACTCCCGAAGCATCCTCCGAAGTTCTTGATTATATTGTACGACATGCTTCGGGAAAAAGGTTATCTGAAGAAGAAAAGCGAGAAGCTCAATACTATGCCCAGAAACTGAAATATCCAAAGGGGGCATTGATATTCAATGGCAGCAGAGAAGAAGATTTCTTGTATTGTCTCCGAGACAGTAAGGAGATTTCTGTCTACCGGGAGATGAGCAGAAGCTTCGGATTCCCGACACTAGAAGTCGGGCTTTCGGCGCTATGGAAAGATGAATTGGTGGATAGCTTAGCATATAATAGTTTAAAGGTGTGAGACTAAAATTTTTTGTACTTAAAAACGAAAATTTTTGTTTATTTGCTTATGCTTAATACCGCACTTCTTTTGCAGGGCCTGATTCTTAGCAATGCCCTTAGGGCGCAGAAAAGTGCCGAAGACGAAGGATGCACTATAGCTTTGAACAACCTTCGTTTCGAAGTAATTGAACTAAGGAACGAAGGTCTTGAAAAAGATAGAATATTAAACTCATTGGTGAACAAAATAAGAGAAGACGAAGCTACTTCTAAAGCCTAAGCTGGAGCCCAGAAATGCGAAATTGAGAACCTTCGGAAGCAGCTACCTGAAGCAAAATTGAAATGTGCTATTGCCGAAGCTGATCGAGACGCCAGTGATTACTGGAAAAATTATTGGAAAAAACAGTTGTAGAACTTCGCTCTTCAAAAGAAAGATGTTATAAAAAATCTATAGAATGTGTGGAAAAGATAAAAACTAGCTTCGCCAATGTTGGCGCATATTCAAGTGAAGACAACTTCGTACGGGGCGATCCCGAGGGGCCAATTGAGTGGATCAGCAGCGAGGCCGAAGCCTTTGAGGAGATTTTAAATGACCGTGGGGACGTCTGTGCCTTCTCAGGTGCGAGGGGAATTGCGGCTATTTTGGAGAAGTCAGGTTGCGATCATGTGAAAGCTTTGGCCCAAACCAAAGCTACTTTATCTATTGATGATACAAAGGACCCCTCGGCCGAAGCAAGCTTAGTTGGTGGAAAATTCTTTACTAACATCTGGGAAAATGGCGGCCGAGGGATGGCCCACGAAATAATAAAGAAGAGCAAAAAAGATACTCACGATGCTAGGGAAGCAACAAAGGCAGCTGAAAAAGCTGCGGAACTCGAAAGGCGGATAAGTATTGCTTAATAGCTTTTAACTTTATTTTTTATTTTTGTGACTTCAAACTTATTTATGTTTTCTACCGTAGCCGAACTATCTCCTCCCCCAGAGCCCTCTGAGTCGTTGGCCGACCCAGAAGCAAAGGCATCAGCACAAATTGTTAGGATGGCTGAAGCTATTGTAGACGAAGTCGTTACCCAACTGCTGACCGAAACTGCAGATGAAGTTTTGAAGGAAGAATAATAGATATTGTAAAAACATTGCTAGAATATTAATGTAACATTTGCTGGACTATGCTTGTAATATTTGGTGCTCATGAGTTTTTAATGTAATATATAAATGACTTTGTAATTTATTTCTTTGCGATGCATGAAACTTTTATTGTACATACCGTTTTTGAGCCTTCGGCGAAAAAACACCTTCCCTTCTTTTCATGCTTCGTAAAGAAGAGTTTTTATGCTTCGTGAAAAATCCTCCAATCGTGGCAGAAACATTAATGCTTCGTCAGTAATAGACTTTCTTCCTCGATATCAGAGTACATAACAAAATGCTTCAAGCGTCGCCATAACACTGATGCTTCATCAACAATAGACTTTTTTCTCCACTTCAGAGCTGATAAAGCTGTATCTCTTCAAAACTTATTTTGTGCCTTAGCACAATTTCACTTTTTCTAAGCATTCTCCGAAGGTCAACATTGTATTCCCTTCTTGTGCCATCGATGCAATATGATGTATGATGTTATGTTATGCGAAATGATGTGATGATGTTATGCTATGCAAAATGATACTTTGTGCCGAAGACACACACTCACATCCCCATATTGGAATACACAATCTCTTTGCCGTTTATTTTTCGGCTTCACCGCTTATTTTTCGGTGTATCAGCGCTGACTTTTCGCTGTAAGTTCTGCATTCCCTTAGAAACATCTTTTGAACTTCTTCGCCTTATATTTCGGTGGTATTCGCGTTGACTTTTTGCGCTTTGCCTTATATTTCGGTGGTATTTGGCTCTGCATTCCCTTTGGAACGACTTTTGAGCAGAGAACTTACACTGCGCTCCCTTAGGAACGACTTTTTGTAGCTTTAGCAAACTTACGCTACGTTCCGTAGAACGACTTTTTGTAGCTTCGAAGATACTTGACTCCGTAAGTCTGTGGAGAAGATATATTTTCACTATGGCAAAAACGAAGCTATTACAAGGTATTGAAAACGACAAGAAAACTAAGTTTTCAACAATTGTTCCTTAGTAAGAAAGAGAATGACAATGAATGTAAAAACTGATTCAGGGGCAGGATATCTCTTAGTAGATATGCTTCGACTCTGGCACAGTACTGTTGACTGTGCGAGCTTCGGACTCCTCCCTGAAGTCTCTCTACTGATGGGTCTGTTGACTCCCTTCTGGCTGTTGGCCACGTGAATATGCAGGTTGTAGTGGTGGCGGAGGTGGAGGCTGTAGCCAGGATGCATGTGGCTGACTAGCCGAAGCAACAGACGCTGCAGGATGGTTACCCACATACTCTGGTATGTAGGGTGAGTGATATGAAGCAGTATGCATGACCGTCTTCGGCTGATTCTGCTGAGCTGCAGCTTCTGCTATTTCCTTCTGTTTCTGAATGGTGACATGGCACATCCTTGTAGTATGGCCCTTGTCCTCACCACAGAATAAGCAATAAATTTTTCTGGGCTGATCCCCAAATCTTCCTCTGAAGCCCCTAGCGCCTCTGCCCCTTGGAGCTGGCGGCCGAAGATAGCTTTGTTGGTGCCTCGAAGCTTGCGAGGAATATTGTGGCCTCTGTTGTTGACTTCCTCTGTTGTCATTCTGGGTAGAGTGGATTGATCTGACATGCCTTGGGTGGATTCTCCCTCCGAAGCCCCTGGTCATCTCAGAGAACCTGTAGGCCTCCTCCCTTCTTTGACGAAAGTCATTATCAGCGCGGATGTATTCATCCATCTTTTGAAGCAGCTTCTCCAAAGTCTATGGAGGCTTTCTAGCAAAATACTGGGCAGTAGGTCCTAGACGAAGTCCCTTGATCATGGCCTCAATGACAAATTTCATTGGGCACTGTAGGCGCTTGTGCTCTCAGACGCAAGAACCTTCGGACGTATGCTTGGAGATACTCCTCGTGATCTTGTGTGCATTGAAACAGAGCCTGAGCTGTGACTGGCTTTGTTTGGAAGCCCTGGAAGCTTGTCACCAGCATGTCTTTGAGTTTCTGCCATGAAGTGATAGTTCCTGGCTGAAGGGAAGAATACCATGTCTAGGCCACATTCATAACTGCCATAACGAAGGATTTGGCCATGACAGCTGCATTGCCTCCATATGAAGATATGGTTGCTTCATAACTCATCAAAAACTGCTTCGGGTCTGAATGTCCATCATACATTGGAAGCTGAGGTGGCTTGTATGATGGGGGCCATGGGATAGCCTGCAGTTCTGCTGCCAAGGGAGAAGCATCATCAAAGGTAAAGGTATCACGATTAAAATCATCATACCATCCATCGTCATTGAACAAGTCCTCTTGATGAAACTCCCTGTGCTGGGGCCTTCGTTCTTGTTCATCTTGAGCAAGATGGCGTACTTCTTCAGTGGCTTCGTTGATCTGCCTTTGAAGGTCGGTTAGTCGAGCCATCTTCTCCTTCTTCCTTTGTACCTATTGATGAAGCATCTCCATGTTTCTGATTTGTTGGTCCAACTCGTCCTCCTGGGGTGTTGGACTAGTGGCCTTTCTCTTCTAGCTTCGTGCCTCTCGGAGAGAAAGGGTTTCCTGATTTGGGTCCAGTGGCTGCAGAACGGCAGCCCCTGTCGCTGAAGCTTTCTTCGGTGGCATGACGAAGGTCAATACTTGCCGAAGGTGGTCGAAAAGGATTCACCGGAGGTGGGCGCCAATGTTGGGGACTTGTTCTCAAATGCTATGAGTTAAGAACAAGGCAACACAAAAACGTCAAATGTTAAAGCCCTTCGTCCTTCGAGGCATTATTTCCCTTGGGATATAACGATCTTCGGACGAAGGTTATGAAGGACATACCTTCATCAATGCAACATATAATAATGAAGAAAGAATCATATGAAATGTAAAAGATAACATAAACAATTATATCAACTCATTTCTATTTTATTACTATAGAAAAATAGAAATGATATCAGATTACAAATGTACCTTTAGCTCGAAGGAAGGTAAAAGTACAAGCGTGACGCAAAAGCAGGATAACAAGTCAGCGTGAACAGTATGGGAGTACTGTTCATCTATTTATAGGCACGAGACGCAGCCCGTGTGAAATTACATCCATGCCCTTTGCATTTGCTAATGACTCTAAGGTAATCCACCGAGGTCTAAATAGCCTTTTCCCTTTTAAGTTGGTTCCCTTTTCTGCCATTATGCCGAAGCTCCCTTACGCGTAGCTTCGGCGCTGCGTCAACCTTCGTATTGTTCATGCTTTTCACACTGTGTGTGGTTCTGGTCCGTGTTCGAAGGCACCTGTTCATATATTACACTCAAGAAACATTGTTAAATCATGTTTTTGAGGACCTTCGGAAGACGAAGGCCCCCAACACCTTTCTCCTTGTTGGGAATGGGAGCCCTTTGGACTTCCTTTCGAAAGCCAAGCCCATCCTTAATTGAGGGGTGTCTACCAACAGTGTAGGCATCCCTAACAAATTTTAATTTATCAAAATTACTTTTGCAAGTCTTAAGTTGAGCATTAAGACTTGCCACTTCATCATTTAATTTGGTAATAGCAGTAAGATGTTCTTTACAAGTATCAACATTAAAGTCTTTACATCTATTGTAAATAACTACATGTTCTACACAAGATCTAGTAGTATTAGCTTCCTCTAACTTAACATTTAAATCATCATTCAAAATCTTTAAACTAGATATAGATTCATGACAAACAGACAACTCAGAGGATAACATTTCATTTCTCTTAATTTCTAAAGCAAGAGATTTTTGAACATTAATAAATTTATCATGCTCTTCATACAAAATATCCTCTTGCTTTTCTAAAAGTCTATCCTTTTCATTTAAATCATCAATTAGTTCATTAATCTTTTCTACTTTAGCTCTATCTAATCCTTTAAATAGACTAGAGTAATCTACTTCATCATCGGAAGAATCATCATCGCTAGAAGTAGTGTATTTAGGGGTTTCTCGAACGCTTACCTTTTTCTCCTTTGCCATGAGGCAAGTATGGCATTCGTTGGGGAAGAGAGAGAACTTGTTGAAGGCTGAGGCAGCAAGTCCTTCGTCGTCGGAGTCAGAGGAAGAGCAGTCCGAATCCCATTCTTTGCCAAGATACGCCTCGCCCTTCGCCTTCTTGTAGGCCTTCTTCTTCTCCCTCTTCCCATGCTTTTCTTGTTCCTGGTTATTGTCATTATCGGGGCATTGTGCTATAAAATGACTAGTCTTATCGCATTTAAAACAGGAGCGCTTTCACTTTGCTTTGTTCTTGTTAGGGTGCTCCTTGCGTCCTTTTAGTGCGGTCTTGAAACGCTTGATGATTAGGGCCATCTCATCTTCGTTTAGTCCGACAGCCTCAACTTATGCCACCTTGCTAGGTAGCACCTCCCTGCTGCTTGTTGCCTTGAGCGCAACGGGTTGCGGCTCGTAGACGGGCATTGGGCCGTTTAATGCATCATCAACATACCTTGCCTCCTTGACCATCATGCGCCCGCTCACAAATTTTTCGAGTATCTCCTCGGGCGTCATCTTTGTGTACCTAGGATTTTCACGGATGAGGTTGACAAGATGATGGTCAATAACAATAAAAGACCTGAGCATAAGTCGGACGACGTCGTGGTCCGTCCATCTTGTGCTTCCATAGCTCCTAATCTTGTTGACCAGGGTCTTGAGCCTGTTGTACGTTTGTGTTGGCTCCTCTCCCCTGATCATCGTGAACCTTCCCAGCTCGCCTTCCACCAACTCCATTTTGGTGATCATGGTGGCGTCGTTTCCCTCATGTGATATTTTGAGGGTGTTCCAGATTTGCTTAGCGTTGTCCAAATCGCTCACCTTGTTGTACTCATCCCTGCACAAAGATGCTAGCAAAACAGTGGTAGCTTGTGCATTCTTATGAATTTGCTCGTTAATAAACACAGGGTTATCCGTACTATCAAATTGCATTCCATTTTCAACTATTTCCCAAATACTAGGATGGAGAGAGAATAGGTGACTACGCATTTTGTGACTCCAAAAAGAGTAGTCTTCTCCATCAAAGTGTGGAGGTTTCCCAAGAGGAATTGATAGCAAATGAGCATTAGAGTTGAATGGAATGCGAGAATAATCAAATGAAAAGTTTTGATTAACCAGTTTCTTCTTTGACGAGGAGTCGTCGTCGTCGTGTGGTGAGGAAGAAGATTCATCGCTGTCGTAGTAGACGATCTTCTTGATGCGCCTCTTCTTCTTCCCGTCCTTTTTCTTGTGACTCGAGCCAGAGTCAGTGGGCTTGTCATCTCTTGGCTCGTTGACGATGGACTCCTTCTCCTTGTCATTGACCACCATCCCCTTTCCCTTAGGATCCATCTCTTCGGGCAATTAGTCCCTTACGTGAAGAGAACGGCTCCGATACCAATTGAGAGCACCTAGAGGGGGGTGAATAGGTGATCCTGTAAAATTCAACACTAAATTCCACAAACTTGATTATAAAGATGTTAGTGCAAGTTAATCAAGTCTGTGAGCTCTTGTGAACACAGACAATCAATGAGAAGGCAATCACAAGAGACACATGATTTTATCCCGTGGTTCGGCCAAGTAGCACTTGCCTACTTCCACGTTGTGGCGTCCCAATGGACGAGGGTTGCACTCAACCCCATTCAAGTGATCCAATGATCAACTTGAATACCACTGTGTTATTTTCTTAGTCTTTCTCCCGTTTGCGAGGAATCTCCACAACTTGGAGACTCTCGCCCTTACAATGATGATCACAAAAGAAGCATGGAAGTAAGGCAGGGGAGAGCAACACACACAAGACTCAAATCGAGAGCACAATCACGCACACAAGCCACAACTTGAGCTCAAAACACAACACACGGAGTTTTCAACTCAAATGGAGCTCAAGTCACTATCTCAAAGAATCGAATGCGTGAAGTTGGAGTCTTGGAGTCTTAGAATGTTTCTAGTCAGCTTAGGTGACTCCTCCATGCGCCTAGGGGTCCCTTTTATAGCCCCAAGGCAGCTAGGAGCCGTTGGAGGCCAACAAGGAAGGCCATCCTTGCCTTCTGTCGAGTGGCGCACCGAACGGTGCGCCACCGGACAGTCACTGTAGATGGTCCGGTGCTGATCTCCTTCCTTTTCTGGCGCGGATGACCGTTGCATCTCCGGGCCGAATGGCGCACCGGACACTGTTCGGTGCACATCGGACAGTCCGGTGCCCCCTTCCGACCGTTGGTGCGGGCCACGCGTCGCCCGCGGATTGCACGGTCGACCGTTGCGCAGTCGACCGTTGGCTCACCGGACAGTCCGGTGAATTTTAGCCGTACGCCGCTAATCCTTTTCCCGAGAGCGACGACTTCGTCGCGGACGACTCTCCAGACAGTCCGGTGCACCACCGGACAGTCCGGTGAATTATAGCCGTACGCCACCGTCGAGTCCCGAGAGCGGCCAGTTCACCTTGGACTCGCCTGACGCACTGGACACTGTCCGGTGCACCACCGGACAGTCCGGTGCACCCAGACCGAGCAGGACAACCAACTCTTTTCCAATTCATTTTCTCCTGTTTCTAGCACTTAGACAAAATATGTTAGTACTCAAAACAATGTACTAAGTCTAGAAACGTACCTTGTTACATGATTTGCACTTCTTCAATCTTTGGCACATTCAGAACTTAGAGAATGTGTGTTGGACACTTAATCACCAAAACATTATAGAAATGGCCCAAGGGCACATTTCCCTTTCACCATTTCTGCAAAACCATTCTGGATGAAGCCCACAATTCAGCTTACTCTATCCACCCTGGTACTACCAAGATGTACTTGGACCTCAAGGAGAAATATTGGTGGAATGGTATGAAGGGTGATATTGCTCGATTCGTCTCCCATTGTGATGTGTGCAGATGAATCAAAGCTGAGCACCAGAAGCCTAGCGGCTTACTTTAGCCATTGCCAATCCCTGTGTGGAAATGGGATGAAGTCAGTATGGATTTCATCGTCGGCCTACCAAGGACTAGAAATGGTCATGATTCAATTTGGGTAATAGTTGACTGACTCACTAAAGTGGCACATTTCACCCCTGTACGCACAACATATGGAGGAGATAAGTTGGCCAAGCTATATATCGACTGCATCGTGAGGCTGCATGGAGTACCCAAGAGAATCGTGTCAGATCGAGGCACCCAATTCACTTCAAGATTTTGGAAGAAGTTACATGAAGCCCTTGGTACGAAGTTGGATTTTAGTTCTGCTTATCATCCTCAGACTGATGGCCAGACTGAAAGAATTAATCAGATCCTTGAAGATATGTTGAGAGCATGTGTCCTTTCATATGGCAAAGATTGGGAAGATAGTCTATCCTATGCCGAGTTCTCTTATAACAATAGCTACCAGACAAGCCTGAGAATGTCACCATACGAAGCCCTCTATGGAAGGAAGTGTCGCACCCCCCTCATGTGGTCTGAAGTGGGTGACCGTATTATTGAAGGGCCAGACTTCATTGCAGCAGAAGAAGACAAGGTTGCAGAAATAAGAGAGAATCTAAGAGCAGCCTAGTCCCGCCAGAAAAGCTATGCTGATAAAAGAAGGCGTCCCCTAAGCTTTAGTGTTAGGGATCATGTATATCTCAAGGTTTCTCCAATTCGTGGCACACGCAGATTCCAAGTGCGTGGGAAGTTAGCCCCACGTTACATTGACCCTTTCCTGATCATCAAGAAAGTAGGAGCAGTGGCCTACAAGCTGCAGTTACCTTAAGAAATGTCAGATGTGCATGATGTGTTTCATGTGTCCCAGCTTAAGAAATGCCTAAGAATACTAGAAGAACAAGTGACTCCAGAAACAATCGATCTACAGGACGATCTTAGATATCAAGAGGTACTAATAAGGATTTTAGATACTGTGACAAGAAGAACTAGAAATTCAACCTTCAGAATTTGCCGAGTCCAATGGAGCAGACATTCAGAGGCAGAAGTAACCTGGGAAAGAGAAGATGCACTACAAGCAGAATTTCCTAATCTTTTCTTAGACCAAGCTGAATCTCGAGGGCGAGATTTGACCTAAGTAGGGTAGGTTTGTAACATCCCAATTTTCAACTATGGAGTAAAACTTGTTCAAAATTATTAATAGCTATGTTAGCCTAATCCAAACTATGCAAACCAATGCCTCTATGAATTATTCCTCGATATTCTAAGCTTGCCTTTCACAGTGGTAAATTCTTGAAAACGTCTAATGCCTGTCCACACTAGACAGAGGGAGCCCACAACCACCTGTAACGTGAATTTCGGGCCTTAGATAGTTGAATCACATGTTCATAAGCTAATCGATTGATCTCACTATGTTGTTCAGTGTTATTATATATAAATTAGTTCAGTTCAGACACAACTAAGATTTAGTTAGGTGATTTTTATTGTTATTTATCGATATTACTATCAAATTACTGACTTTGTCATACTCGGAGGTAAATTTCTAGATCTGTCACCGTGTCTTGGCGTGCTCTCGCTTGGACAAGGGATCGCCATGCGGGGTGACGTAAGCTCAGACACAGTTGCCTCGTGACGATCATGGCATGGGGACGGCCGGACATGGACGTTTTTCTCTCTCTCGATCATGCCATCCCGTCCCCGCTGACCCGCTGAAGCCGGATTTGTTGGCGAATCCTCCTTCGCCGCCGTCAAAAGTCCAGTAATTTATAGTGAAATACCGCTACGAATACGATTGATTGAGAAAGGATGGTAGAGTGATGGGCTGTTAATATATGTACGCCATGCTCACACGGATATTTTATCTTAGGACCGAGCAAAAAAACCCGATATATGAAGCCCGAATCCCAATAATCCGAACCCAAACCCGAAAAACCCAAACAGAAAAACTCGATAAATATTTTGGTACCAACTTCTGGTAACCGAATTTTTTTAAAACAAATTTCGGGCGAGCCATACCGACACCCGAATAAACATGCTACCTGAACTTCCACCACACACCAGCGCTTCATGTCACGTTCACCTTCGGTATACTTCACGTTGCCTCGTCCTCATGGGCTAGACAAGACCACGGCCCTCAGTCCCTTTTCTCTGAATATCTGCACTCGAGCACTTGTTTGGCTGTTTTGGCTGTTTGACTAGTGCTGGTGCGTGGTGCCTACTGCCTGCTGTAGCTCTGTACTGCTGTCTCACCTGTTTATTTATATTTGGCTGTTTGTTGCCTCTAGCGGTCTCTTGCCTGCCTTGTGCCTGCTTGCTGGCTTGCTGCAATGCTAGTGGTGTGCCTGTGCAGCCTGTGCTGTGCTGCTGCCTGGTGCTGGTGCGTGACAGCGTGGTGCCTAGGCAGCGCCTGGCTGCCTGCTTGGTGCTTGGCTGCTTAGCCGACTGTCCAGTGTAGCAGGAGCAAGACTGCAGGAGCCCAGCCCAGGTCCGTGTGCCGAGCGCAGATGTGCAGTCGTGCAGAGGAAACAGTCAGGCAGTAGAAACTATCGGGTAGTTTGACTATACCCGAACCCAATATCTCGGGTATCCGAAAATTCGGTTATCCAAAAAAACTCGGATCGAGTTCATATCGACCTCCTAGATACCTGAAATATATAAAATCCAAACTAACCGACCTGAATTTTCGGTTATATCGGAACCCCTAGATTATTACTCCTCTATCATTAGACCATCGTTATCCGATCGATAGGTCGTAAAAATCTCTAAAACTTTATTAGTAGACTATTATATAGACCATGAGAACCCACCAAAATTAATACTACATAAAGCCAAGCTATATATAAAAAAGACTGGACTTGTTTTAAACCCATACCTTTCTAAATCTTTTGCCTAAAATAAAATAAAATATTTTAATGTATCTGTATTGTACTACGAGTCGATGACCTGCTCCAAATGGCGGGATCCTATGTGAGATAGTATATGCTCCCAGTCTAAATCTTTCTCTTTTTTTTGAAAAATGTCCAAATTGCTTCCCTTGTCTATAACCTCTAAAAATATTTTTCCATTCATTTTATCCCTCCAATCCTCCACTCTTTTGAGTTAGTTTAATTTATCCCTTAACAAAGTTTATATTTTTCTTTTTTTTTATTTTATGGTTTTCAGTTCAAATTTTATTGATTAATATCTAATAGCATAATTTAGTCTAAAAAATATATTATTAATTTTATAATTATTTTAATAAGTTAGAGATTAGATAAGATAATAACTTCAATAGTATAAAACTAAATATAATATAATGATAAAAAATTCTTAACAATTTTTCTAACCTAAGGTATGATGTAGAAACTTCCTCGGTTTATGATTTTTTTTTCTAACCTAAGGTATGATGTACAAACTTCCTCGATGGATAAACTTCTTCGGTTTACATGCAAATCTTAACTGGTAGCCGATTATTGTACATCAGAGCTGTTAAAGAGCAAAGAGTGTCTAGACCGTAAAGTTCCCTAGTTTAAACTCACATGAAGAACTCAAATGTGTATATGTTCCCTAGATTAAGGTTCTTTTTTGTTTCCTTTCAGAATTATATAATCTAGTTTATAGATTATATAATAAGCACCTAATTATCTATTTATAGATTATCATAATCTAGGTATCTAGATTATATAATACATCTAATAACCTGTTTTATTTGTTTGTCTATTAACTTATTTAAACTGAATTATATAATATAATAAAAGATAAACAAACAGGGCTAAACTGACATGAAGAACCCAAACGTCTACGAAGATACTGCACCCTGCTCCTGTTCCTGTGCCACCCGCGCCAGAGATAGTTTGCCGACGAAGTTGGTCGCAAGGCTGCCGAGGAAGATGTCCCCGTTGAACTCCGTCACCGACGTGACGAAGTTGATCACCTTCCCCTGGGAGTCGTCGAGCACGCGGAGGATGGTGCCGTCGTCGGACACCTGAGCGACCATGGCTCCCTTCGCCGCCCCCTTGCTCCACTCGCTGAGCGCGGGGAACGAGGCCACCACTCTCTTCGTGAAGGTCCAGCGGGTGATGAAGTCCAGCCATGGCGACCTCAGCTGCATGCATTTTGGACACCGGAAACGGAAAGTCAGAACCGTCGTGTGACTCTCTCTGTTGGTGATAGGACGGTACTATGGCCGATGGGCCGGGGAGCCGGCGGGAGGCTGTGACCTGGAGGACGGCAATCCAGAAGTGACCGTCTGACCCGAGACGGATGTTGTCCGGCCACCCCGGAAGGTCGACGAACGTCTCTGCCTCGCCGGCCTTATCCCCTTTCAGCCACACTTTGATGCACCTGAACCTGCAGCATGCGAGCAGTTTATGATGACGATCCGAGCTCCGAGTGAAGTTTCATTCGTTCAGTTCACCTCATGGTCTCGCAGACGACGACGAAGGTCTCGTCCCTCGGCAGCGCAACGCCGTTGGCGAAGCCGAGTCGGTCGAGCACGACGGACGTCTCGCCGCTGCGCGGGTCGTACCGGAGCAGGCGGCCGGTGGAGCTGAACTCTAGGAAGTCGTGGAACCACCGGTCGAAGCCGAACCTGGTGCTGGCGTCGCTGAAGTAGACCGTGCCGTCGGAGGCCTCGATCGCCGCGTCCGCGAACCTGGCGGCGGAACGGCCGGCGGGCGGCGCGCGCGCGAGAGAGAGAGATCAGAACGGTCGATCACTAGCATGATGAGAGAGAGAGAGAGAGAGAGAGAGAGAGAGAAGCAGATGTGGTGCGATTTGGATGCGAACCTGATCGGGGAGTCCTCGACCTCCGAAGCAAGAAGGGTCACTCCCTCGTCACCGACCCTCAAAAGCCCCTGGTCAATCGATTTGTTATTCTTTTAGTCGGTTGGTGATCCATACACGTAGAATGCTCCTATATGTACTACTACTACTACACAACCGACCGAACCAACAAGTAGCCTGCCCGATCGGTGTACCTTGTCGGCGTCGCAGACGAGCATGGTGCCGTCGGCGGACGGCGCGACCCCGAGCAGGCCCGTGCCGCCGACGAATCGCCACCGCTCCCAGGAGCCGTTATTGGGGTGCATCATCCGCTGCAGCCAGCCGTCCCTCGTGGCCGTGTACAGCGCCCCGCCCGCCGCCGCGTCCACGTACACGTCCTCCGGCGCGTCCAGCGCCCCTTCCCCGAGCTTCTCCAGCCTCTGCACGGCGGCGCGCGCGTAACAATTTTAATTTGTTTCCGCACGCCCCCAGCGTCACTCACGCACGCGCGCGCGAACGGAAACGTAATGGCAAGAACGATCAAAGGTTTTCGGCAGGACGGTTCGTTAACCTGGAGTAGGTTGTTGGGCGGCGGAGTGGGCGGCGGGCGATGCGACGGCACCGGCTGCACGGGGCAGTTGAGCGCGACGTGGGCCGCGAGCGACGCCGCCACCGCGGCCAGCACGGCGGCGGCGGCGAGGAGGCCAGGCGCCATGGTCACCACGACACCACTTCACCGATGTGGCGAGCTTGGCGGTCGAATACCACCTCAAAGCCTGGAGCGTAGATAGATAGGATATAATGATCACGGCTGTGGCTGTTTGGAGCTTTTTACCCTGCCAATTCGCTGTGTTTTCCGGTCTTGCACTTCACTTTCGGAAGACAGAGAAAACGAAACTAGAGAGTGGCTGAAATTCACCGTTTGCGCCGGATTCGCACGCAAAGAGGACTTGTCCACTCCAAGAGAGAAGACACCTCTCAATAGCAGCCAAGAGCTGCGTCAGGGATATGGCTCAGCGCTGCTGCACAGCGGTGTGATTCTCTCGTTTTCGGTCGCCTGCATGAGCATCAGACAACCAGCGCGGATCGGTTGTGATTTGGTCCAGGATCGGGACTGACTGACCAGGGACTGACCGGTCAGTTGGGGTTAAAGATGTCAATGGGGAATTCCCCACCGGGTTATCCCATACCTATCTCCATCATGTTTGATTCATCCCCATACCCATCATAGGTACAAAACTTATCCCATACTCATTCTCATTCGGGGAATCTGCGAGTGCCACGAATTGGAGAAACCTTGAGATATACATGATCCCTAACACTAAAGCTTAGGGGACACCTTCTTTTATCAGCATAGCTTTTCTGGCGGGACTGGGGTGCTCTTAGATTCTCTCTTATTTCTGCAACCTTGTCTTCTGCTGCTGCAATGAAGTCTGGCCCTTCAATAATACGGTCACCCACTTCAGACCACATGAGGGGGGTGCGACACTTCCTTCCATAGAGGGCTTCGTATGGTGACATTCTCAGGCTTGTCTGGTAGCTATTGTTATAAGAGAACTCGGCATAGGATAGACTATCTTCCCAATCTTTGCCATATGAAAGGACACATGCTCTCAACATATCTTCAAGGATCTGATTAATTCTTTCAGTCTGGCCATCAGTCTGAGGATGATAAGCAGAACTAAAATCCAACTTCGTACCAAGGGCTTCATGTAACTTCTTCCAAAATCTTGAAGTGAATTGGGTGCCTCGATCTGACACGATTCTCTTGGGTACTCCATGCAGCCTCACGATGCAGTCGATATATAGCTTGGCCAACTTATCTCCTCCATATGTTGTGTGTACAGGGGTGAAATGTGCCACTTTAGTGAGTCGGTCAACTATTACCCAAATTGAATCATGACCATTTCTAGTCCTTGGTAGGCCGACGATGAAATCCATACTGACTTCATCCCATTTCCACACAGGGATTGGCAATGGCTAAAGTAAGCCGCTAGGCTTCTGGTGCTCAGCTTTGATTCATCTGCACACATCACAATGGGAGACGAATCGAGCAATATCACCCTTCATACCATTCCACCAATATTTCTCCTTGAGGTCCAAGTACATCTTGGTAGTACCAGGGTGGATAGAGTAAGCTGAATTGTGGGCTTCATCCAGAATGGTTTTGCAGAAATGGTGAAAGGGAAATGTGCCCTTGGGCCATTTCTATAATGTTTTGGTGATTAAGTGTCCAACACACATTCTCTAAGTTCTGAATGTGCCAAAGATTGAAGAAGTGCAAATCATGTAACAAGGTACGTTTCTAGACTTAGTACATTATTTTGAGTACTAACATATTTTGTCTAAGTGCTAGAAACAGGAGAAAATGAATTGGAAAAGAGTTGGTTGTCCTGCTCGGTCTGGGTGCACCGGACTGTCCGGTGGTGCACCGGACAGTGTCCGGTGCGTCAGGCGAGTCCAAGGTGAACTGGCCGCTCTCGGGACTCGACGGTGGCGTACGGCTATAATTCACCGGACTGTCCGGTGGTGCACCGGACTGTCTGGAGAGTCGTCCGCGACGAAGTCGTCGCTCTCGGGAAAAGGATTAGCGGCGTACGGCTAAAATTCACCGGACTGTCCGGTGAGCCAACGGTCGACTGTGCAACGGTCGACCGTGCAATCCGCGGGCGACGCGTGGCCCGCACCAACGGTCGGAAGGGGGCACCGGACTGTCCGGTGTGCACCGGACAGTGTCCGGTGCACCATTCGGCCCGGAGATGCAACGGTCATTCGCGCCAGAAAAGGAAGGAGATCAGCACCGGACCATCTACAGTGACTGTCCGGTGGCGCACCGTTCGGTGCGCCACTCGACAGAAGGCAAGGATGGCCTTCCTTGTTGGCCTCCAACGGCTCCTAGCTGCCTTGGGGCTATAAAAGGGACCCCTAGGCGCATGGAGGAGTCACCTAAGCTGACTAGAAACATTCTAAGACTCCAAGACTCCAACTTCACGCATTCGATTATTTGAGATAGTGACTTGAGCTCCATTTGAGTTGAAAACTCCGTGCGTTGTGTTTTGAGCTCAAGTTGTGGCTTGTGTGCGTGATTGTGCTCTCGATTTGAGTCTTGTGTGTGTTGCTCTCCCCTCCCTTACTTCCGTGCTTCTTTTGTGATCATCATTGTAAGGGCGAGAGTCTCCAAGTTGTGGAGATTCCTCGCAAACGGGAGAAAGACTAAGAAAAGAACACAGTGGTATTCAAGTTGATCATTGAATCACTTGAATGGGGTTGAGTGCAACCCTCGTCCATTGGGACGCCACAACGTGGAAGTAGGCAAGTGCTACTTGGCCGAACCACGGGATAAAATCATGTGTCTCTTGTGATTGCCTTCTCATTGATTGTCTGTGTTCACAAGAGCTCACAAACTTGATTAACTTGCACTAACATCTTTATAATCAAGTTTGTGGAATTTAGTGTTGAATTTTACAGGATCACCTATTCACCCCCCTCTAGGTGCTCTCAATTGGTATCGGAGCCGTTCTCTTCACGTAAGGGACTAATTGCCCGAAGAGATGGATCCTAAGGGAAAGGGGATGGTGGTCAATGACAAGGAGAAGGAGTCCATCGTCAACGAGCCAAGAGATGACAAGCCCACTGACTCTGGCTCGAGTCACAAGAAAAAGGACGGGAAGAAGAAGAGGCGCATCAAGAAGATCGTCTACTACGACAGCGATGAATCTTCTTCCTCACCACACGACGACGACGACTCCTCGTCAAAGAAGAAACTGGTTAATCAAAACTTTTCATTTGATTATTCTCGCATTCCATTCAACTCTAATGCTCATTTGCTATCAATTCCTCTTGGGAAACCTCCACACTTTGATGGAGAAGACTACTCTTTTTGGAGTCACAAAATGCGTAGTCACCTATTCTCTCTCCATCCTAGTATTTGGGAAATAGTTGAAAATGGAATGCAATTTGATAGTACGGATAACCCTGTGTTTATTAACGAGCAAATTCATAAGAATGCACAAGCTACCACTGTTTTGCTAGCATCTTTGTGCAGGGATGAGTACAACAAGGTGAGCGATTTGGACAACGCTAAGCAAATCTGGAACACCCTCAAAATATCACCTGAGGGAAACGACGCCACCATGATCACCAAAATGGAGTTGGTGGAAGGCGAGCTGGGAAGGTTCACGATGATCAGGGGAGAGGAGCCAACACAAACGTACAACAGGCTCAAGACCCTGGTCAACAAGATTAGGAGCTATGGAAGCACAAGATGTACGGACCACGACGTCGTCCGACTTATGCTCAGGTCTTTTATTGTTATTGACCATCATCTTGTCAACCTCATCCGTGAAAATCCTAGGTACACAAAGATGACGCCCGAGGAGATACTCGGAAAATTTGTGAGCGGGCGTATGATGGTCAAGGAGGCAAGGTATGTTGATGATGCATTAAACGGCCCAATGCCCGTCTACGAGCCGCAACCCGTTGCGCTCAAGGCAACAAGCAGCAGGGAGGTGCTACCTAGCAAGGTGGCATAAGTTGAGGCTGCCGGACTAAACGAAGATGAGATGGCCCTAATCATCAAGCGTTTCAAGACCGCACTAAAAGGACGCAAGGAGCACCCAAACAAGAACAAAGCAAAGTGAAAGCGCTCCTGTTTTAAATGCGATAAGACTAGTCATTTTATAGCACAATGCCCCGATAATGACAATAACCAGGAACAAGAAAAGCATGGGAAGAGGGAGAAGAAGAAGGCCTACAAGAAGGCGAAGGGCGAGGCGTATCTTGGCAAAGAATGGGATTCGGACTGCTCTTCCTCTGACTCCGACGACGAAGGACTTGCTGCCTCAGCCTTCAACAAGTTCTCTCTCTTCCCCAACGAACGCCATACTTGCCTCATGGCAAAGGAGAAAAAGGTAAGCGTTCGAGAAACCCCTAAATACACTACTTCTAGCGATGATGATTCTTCCGATGATGAAGTAGATTACTCTAGTCTATTTAAAGGATTAGATAGAGCTAAAGTAGAAAAGATTAATGAACTAATTGATGCTTTAAATGAAAAGGATAGACTTTTAGAAAAGCAAGAGGATATTTTGTATGAAGAGCATGATAAATTTATTAATGTTCAAAAATCTCTTGCTTTAGAAATTAAGAGAAATGAAATGTTATCCTCTGAGTTGTCTGTTTGTCATGAATCTATATCTAGTTTAAAGATTTTGAATGATGATTTAAATGTTAAGTTAGAGGAAGCTAATACTACTAGATCTTGTGTAGAACATGTAGTTATTTACAATAGATGTAAAGACTTTAATGTTGATACTTGTAAAGAACATCTTACTGCTATTACCAAATTAAATGATGAAGTGGCAAGTCTTAATGCTCAACTTAAGACTTGCAAAAGTAATTTTGATAAATTAAAATTTGTTAGGGATACCTACACTGTTGGTAGACACCCCTCAATTAAGGATGGGCTTGGCTTTCGAAAGGAAGTCCAAAGGGCTCCCATTCCCAACAAGGAGAAAGGTGTTGGGGGCCTTCGTCTTCCGAAGGTCCTCAAAAACATGATTTAACAATGTTTCTTGAGTGTAATATATGAACAGGTGCCTTCGAACACGGACCAGAACCACACACAGTGTGAAAAGCATGAACAATACGAAGGTTGACGCAGCGCCGAAGCTACGCGTAAGGGAGCTTCGGCATAACGACAGAAAAGGGAACCGACTTAAAAGGGAAAAGGCTATTTAGACCTCGGTGGATTACCTTAGAGTCATTAGCAAATGCAAAGGGCATGGATGTAATTTCACACGGGCTGCGTCTCGTGCCTATAAATAGATGAACAGTACTCCCATACTGTTCACGCTGACTTGTTATCCTGCTTTTGCGTCACGCTTGTACTTTTACCTTCCTTCGAGCTAAAAGGTACATTTGTAATCTGATATCATTTCTATTTTTCTATAGTAATAAAATAGAAATGAGTTGATATAATTGTTTATGTTATCTTTTACATTTCATATGATTCTTTCTTCATTATTATATGTTGCATTGATGAAGGTATGTCCTTCATAACCTTCGTCCGAAGATCATTATATCCCAAGGGAAATAATGCCTCGAAGGACGAAGGGCTTTAACATTTGACGTTTTTGTGTTGCCTTGTTCTTAACTCATAGCATTTGAGAACAAGTCCCCAACATTGGCGCCCACCTCCGGTGAATCCTTTTCAACCACCTTCGGCAAGTACTGACCTTCGTCATGCCACCGAAGAAAGCTTCAGCGACAGGGGCTGCCGTTCTGCAGCCACTGGACCCGAATCAGGAAACCCTTTCTCTCCGAGAGGCACGAAGCTAGAAGAGAAAGGCCACTAGTCCAACACCCCAGGAGGACGAGTTGGACCAACAAATCAGAAACATGGAGATGCTTCATCAATAGGTACAAAGGAAGAAGGAGAAGATGGCTCGACTAACCGACCTTCAAAGGCAGATCAACGAAGCCACTGAAGAAGTACGCCATCTTGCTCAAGATGAACAAGAACGAAGGCCCCAACACAGGGAGTTTCATCAAGAGGACTTGTTCAATGACGATGGATGGTATGATGATTTTAATCGTGATACCTTTACCTTTGATGATGCTTCTCCCTTGGCAGCAGAACTGCAGGCTATCCCATGGCCCCCATCATACAAGCCACCTCAGCTTCCAATGTATGATGGACATTCAGACCCGAAGCAGTTTTTGATGAGTTATGAAGCAACCATATCTTCATATGGAGGCAATGCAGCTGTCATGGCCAAATCCTTCGTTATGGCAGTTAAGAATGTGGCCCAGACATGGTATTCTTCCCTTCAGCCAGGAACTATCACTTCATGGCAGAAACTCAAAGACATGCTGGTGACAAGCTTCCAGGGCTTCCAAACAAAGCCAGTCACAGCTCAGGCTCTGTTTCAATGCACACAAGATCACGAGGAGTATCTCCAAGCATACGTCCGAAGGTTCTTGCGTCTGAGAGCACAAGCGCCTACAGTGCCCAATGAAATTTGTCATTGAGGCCATGATCAAGGGACTTCGTCTAGGACCTACTACCCAGTATTTTGCTAGAAAGCCTCCATAGACTTTGGAGAAGCTGCTTCAAAAGATGGATGAATACATCCGCGCTGATAATGACTTTCGTCAAAGAAGGGAGGAGGCCTACAGGTTCTCTGAGATGACCAGGGGCTTCGGAGGGAGAATCCACCCAAGGCATGTCAGATCAATCCACTCTACCCAGAATGACAACAGAGGAAGTCAACAACAGAGGCCACAATATTCCTCGCAAGCTTCGGGGCACCAACAAAGCTATCTTCGGCCGCCAGCTCCAAGGGGCAGAGGCGCCAGGGGCTTCGGAGGAAGATTTGGGGATCAGCCCAGAAAAATTTATTGCTTATTCTGTGGTGAGGACAAGGGCCATACTACAAGGATGTGCCATGTCACCATTCAGAAACAGAAGGAAATAGCAGAAGCTGCAGCTCAGCAGAATCAGCCGAAGCCGGTCATGCATACTGCTTCATATCACTCACCCTACATACCAGAGTATGTGGGTAACCATCCTGCAGCGTCTGTTGCTTCGGCTAGTCAGCCACATGCATCCTGGCCATAGCCTCCACCTCCGCCACCACTACAACCTGCATATTCACGTGGCCAACAGCCAAAAGGGAGTCAACAGACCCATCAGCAGAGAGACTTCAGGGAGGAGTCCGAAGCTCGCACAGTCAATAGTACTGTGCCAGAGTCGAAGCATATCTACTAAGAGATATCCTGCCCCTGAATCAGTTTTTACATTCATTGTCATTCTCTTTCTTACTAAGGAACAATTGTTGAAAACTTAGTTTTCTTGTCGTTTTCAATACCTTGTAATAGCTTCGTTTTTGCCATAGTGAAAATATATCTTCTCCACAGACTTACGGAGTCAAGTATCTTCGAAGCTACAAAAAGTCGTTCTACGGAACGCAGCGTAAATTTGCTAAAGCTACAAAAAGTCGTTCCTAAGGGAGCGCAGTGTAAGTTCTCTGCTCAAAAGTCGTTCCAAAGGGAATGCAGAGCCAAATACCGCCGAAATATAAGGCAAAGCGCAAAAAGTCAACGTGAATACCACCGAAATAGAAGGCGAAGAAGTTCAAAAGATGTTTCTAAGGGAATGCAGAACTTACAGCGAAAAGTCAGTGCTGATACACCGAAAAATAAGCGGTGAAGCCGAAAAATAAACGGCAAAGAGATTGTGTATTCCAATATGGGGATGTGAGTGTGTGTCTTCGGCACAAAGTATCATTTTGCATAGCATAACATCATCACATCATTTCGCATAACATAACATCATACATCATATTGCATCGATGGCACAAGAAGGGAATACAATGTTGACCTTCGGAGAATGCTTAGAAAAAGTGAAATTGTGCTAAGGCACAAAATAAGTTTTGAAGAGATACAGCTTTATCAGCTCTGAAGTGGAGAAAAAAGTCTATTGTTGATGAAGCATCAGTGTTATGGCGACGCTTGAAGCATTTTGTTATGTACTCTGATATCGAGGAAGAAAGTCTATTACTGACGAAGCATTAATGTTTCTGCCACGATTGGAGGATTTTTCACGAAGCATAAAAACTCTTCTTTACGAAGCATGAAAAGAAGGGAAGGTGTTTTTTCGCCGAAGGCTCAAAAACGGTATGTACAATAAAAGTTTCATGCATCGCAAAGAAATAAATTACAAAGTCATTTATATATTACATTAAAAACTCATGAGCACCAAATATTACAAGCATAGTCCAGCAAATGTTACATTAATATTCTAGCAATGTTTTTACAATATCTATTATTCTTCCTTCAAAACTTCATCTGCAGTTTCGGTCAGCAGTTGGGTAACGACTTCGTCTACAATAGCTTCAGCCATCCTAACAATTTGTGCTGATGCCTTTGCTTCTGGGTCGGCCAACGACTCAGAGGGCTCTGGGGGAGGAGATAGTTCGGCTGCGGTAGAAAACGTAAATAAGTTTGAAGTCACAAAAATAAAAAATAAAGTTAAAAGCTATTAAGCAATACTTATCCGCCTTTCGAGTTCCGCAGCTTTTTCAGCTGCCTTTGTTGCTTCCCTAGCATCGTGAGTATCTTTTTTGCTCTTCTTTATTATTTCGTGGGCCATCCCTCGGCCGCCATTTTCCCAGATGTTAGTAAAGAATTTTCCACCAACTAAGCTTGCTTCGGCCGAGGGATCCTTTGTATCATCAATAGATAAAGTAGCTTTGGTTTGGGCCAAAGCTTTCACATGATCGCAACCTGACTTCTCCAAAATAGCCGCAATTCCCCTCGCACCTGAGAAGGCACAGACGTCCCCACGGTCATTTAAAATCTCCTCAAAGGCTTCGGCCTCGCTGCTGATCCACTCAATTGGCCCCTCGGGATCGCCCCGTACGAAGTTGTCTTCACTTGAATATGCGCCAACATT
Organism: Zea luxurians; assembly: GCA_029449295.1. Taxonomy (NCBI): domain Eukaryota; kingdom Viridiplantae; phylum Streptophyta; class Magnoliopsida; order Poales; family Poaceae; genus Zea; species Zea luxurians. The sequence continues at coordinate 176,272,265 of JAOPSE010000004.1, read as the reverse complement.
GGCGAAGCTAGTTTTTATCTTTTCCACACATTCTACAGATTTTTTATAACATCTTTCTTTTGAAGAGCGAAGTTCTACAACTGTTTTTCCCAATAATTTTTCCAGTAATCACTAGCGTCTCGATCAACTTCGGCAATAGCACATTTCAATTTTGCTTCAGGTAGCTGCTTCCGAAGGTTCTCAATTTCGCATTTCTGGGCTCCAGCTTAGGCTTTAGAAGTAGCTTCGTCTTCTCTTATTTTGTTCACCAATGAGTTTAATATTCTATCTTTTTCAAGACCTTCGTTCCTTAGTTCAATTACTTCGAAACGAAGGTTGTTCAAAGCTATAGTGCATCCTTCGTCTTCGGCACTTTTCTGCGCCCTAAGGGCATTGCTAAGAATCAGGCCCTGCAAAAGAAGTGCGGTATTAAGCATAAGCAAATAAACAAAATTTTTTGTTTTTAAGTACAAAAAATTTTAGTCTCACACCTTTAAACTATTATATGCTAAGCTATCCACCAATTCATCTTTCCATAGCGCCGAAAGCCCGACTTCCAGTGTCGGGAATCCGAAGCTTCTGCTCATCTCCCGGCAAACAAAAATCTCCTTACTGTCTGGGAGACAATACAAGAAATCTTCTTCTCTGCTGCCGTTGAATATCAATGCCCCCTTTGGATATTTCAGTTTCTGGGCATAGTATTGAGCTTCTCACTTTTCTTCTTCAGATAACCTTTTTCCCGAAGCATGTTGTACAATATAATCAAGAACTTCGGAGGATGCTTCGGGAGTAGGAGTGGCAGTTTTTTCAGGCAGAATTTGTTCTGCAGCTTCTTTTTCCATTTCCTCTTCTCCGGTTTTCAAGGATTTCTCCTTGGCGGGCTCTAAAGGCCCAGCTTCAGTCTCAGCCTGGCTCTTTGCAGCTTCGGCTTCAGTTAGTTTTGTCTCAGTCTGCGCTTTTGAAGCTTCGGCAGTTTTCCCTGGAGTAGAGCTTGAAGTCTTTATCGTCTCCAGCGCATCTAGTATGTTGACCATCCTTTTCCTATTGGGGGTCTCTGTAAGACCTTTTTGTGCCTTCGGCACTGTCACTTCTGCCGAAGGGCTTTTAACTTCTAATATCTTTGTTCCTTCGACCCCTATCTCTTTAATATTATCAGCCTTCAGCTCAGCTATTTTGGCTGAAGATGCCTTCGGCATTGCAGTTGGCTCTTCAATCTTCTGGGTAAGCGCAGGTTCTTTGGCTTCAGTAGCCGAAGAGGTCTCACCGCCAAATTCAGGCACTGTGGCCGGTTCAATGTAGCGTGGTCGGTGAGTAAGAACCTTCACTTTTCTCCTCTTCGGCGCGGGCTCACTCGGAGCAGCTGAAGTAACATCCTTCCCAGAAGTTGCACTCTTTCTCTTCTACCCCCTTGGCGGGTAGCGATAGTCAGGATACATAAATCCGATAGCATCAAAAACTCTATTTAGCCTCTTCTTTTTTCGGCTCCCGAAGGCCGCAGATAGTGCGTTAACTTCAGACTTGGAATAGGCTCCAAGTAGTTCATCGCTTGTGTTTTCAACGCACTTCAGCCAGTCGTCGTCTGGTTCGATAAATTGGTCTCTAAACTTGAAGGTATATTTTAATCGAACCAAATCACCTTCGTTAGTGTTGCTAATGGTCTCTTTTGGCATCTCCCAATTGTCTATCAGTGGCCATATTCTGAAGGCCACGTGCTCTTGGACTAAGTCCCTTGTCCCAATAAATGTGCAGACTGTGCTGAAGGTCCTTTGGCACGATTCGGCTTCCTCATCAAACTCTACCTTCGGTTTCTAAAGGCCGAAGCGGGACCAAATTGGGCGCATAATGATCTTTGTAATATCTTCTCTTGCTTTCAAATCATTCTTCACATAGAACCATTCTTTCATCCAGTCTCCGGGCCATTTTTCCGAAATGTTGGCACTGGGAAACTTGAGCCTGAGCGAGCAACGAAGCTATAGCAACCAAAATTGTTATGATACTGTTCCTTACCCCAGGCCTTCGTCTCATACGAAAGTTCATGCATGCTGCAGAAACATTTTGCACTTGGCTCCAAACCTTGACTCCTCACAGCCCAGACGAAGATCCCCATTCTGATAATTGCTTTGGGAGTAATCTGGTGAAGGAAAATCTCATATATCTTTAAAACCTCAACAACAAATCTGCTTAAGGGGAACCGAAGCCCAGCCTTGAAGAAGCTTCGGAAGATTACGACTTCATTCTCTTCAGGAGCGGGAACAGTCCTGTCTCCGTTGTCAGCCCTCACAATAGATATGTCTCGAAAATACCTTCCTCTCATGTTATCAAGATGACTCTGTCTGATAGTCGATTTCCCAAAGACTGTGTGGCTTGGTCGCTAGGGCCGATCTTCGGAGTCTTCGCCTCCACTTTCCGCATCATAACTATCGCTGTCATTGGTATCTTCAGATAAGCCTTCTAGAATTTCCTTTGTAATCTTTTCTGTATTTGTCTTTGCAATTGACTCAATGATTCCAGCAGTCTTTTCCTCAAGAAGCTTCTCCTCTTCGGTTAACTTCGCTCCAGCAACTATCTTCTTATCGTGAGACATCTTATCTTTGGAACTAACGAAAATATGACCTTAAATTTGAAGCTTAGAAAATTTAAGAAACTAAGCAACTGATGGAAAGCAAGAGCTAAGAAGTAAAGCAAAGCAGAGTATGTGTGCCAAATGTGCACGGGGTTAGTTCTTATTTATACGCTCAGCACGCTCCAAGTTGGAGGGCCCCATTTGTCATTGACTGTTGCTATTCTAGCAAAGGGAAGGTGTTTTTTTGGACCTTCGGCTTAGGGCCTTCGTCCATATCGCAATCTGAATTCATTATTCTAACAAATTAACCTTGCGAGGGGCTACTGTTGGGGGCCTTCGTCTTCCGAAGGTCCTCAAAAACATGATTTAACAATGTTTCTTGAGTTTAATATATGAGCAGGTGCCTTCAAACTCGGATCAGAACCATACACAGTGTGAAAAGCGCGAACAATACGAAGGTTGACGCAGCACCGAAGCTACGCGCAAGGGAGCTTCGGCATAACGACAGAAAACGGAACCGACTTAAAAGGGAAAAGGCTATTTAGACCTCGGTGGATTACCTTAGAGTCATTAGCAAATGCAAAGGGCATGGATGTAATTTCACACGGGCTGCGTCTCGTGCCTATAAATAGATGAACAGTACTCCCGTACTGTTCACGCTGACTTGTTATCCTGCTTTTGCGTCGCGCTTGTACTTTTACCTTCCTTCGAGCTAAAGGTACATTTGTAATCTAATATCATTTCTATTTTTCTAAAGTAATAAAATAGAAATGAGTTGATATATAATTGTTTATGTTATCTTTTACATTTCATATGATTCTTTCTTCATTATTATATGTTGCATTGATGAAGGTATGTCCTTCATAACCTTCGTCCGAATATCATTATATCCCAAGGGAAATAATGCCTCGAAGGACGAAGGACTTTAACATTTAACGTTTTTGTGTTGCCTTGTTCTTAACTCATAGCATTTGAGAACAAGTCCCCAACAAAAGGGAAGGCCCCTATGGCTATTATTCCTAAGAGAAACCATGCTTTTATATATGATAGGAAAATTGGTAGTTATTCTAACTATAATAAGAGTTATATTCATGCTGGTTATTATGATCCAAATGCTATGTTTGCCTCTAGCTCTACTTTTGTGCATGATAGAAATAGGCCTAGGAAAAATCAAGTTTTGCATCATGTGCCTAGAAAAATGTGTAATGAATCTGCTACTATATTCCATGCTTGCAACACCACTTTTGTACTTTCATGTAAAAATAAAAAGTGATTGTTAGGAAGTTGGGGGCCAAATGCAAGGAAGACAAGACTTGTATTTGGGTCCCAAAGGCTATTGTGACTAACCTCGTAGGACCCAACAAGAGTTGGGTACCTAAAACCCAAGTGTAATTTGCCTTGCAGGTTTATGCATCCGGGGGCTCAAGCTGGATTATCGATAGCGGATGCACAAACCACATGATGGGAGAGAAGATGTTCACCTCCTACGTCAAGAACAAGGATTCCCAGGATACGATTACTTTTGGAGATGGGAACCAAGGCAAAGTCAAAGGTTTGGGAAAATAGCCATCACAAGCGAGCACTCTATCTCAAATGTATTTTTAGTAGAGTCACTAGGCTATAATCTCCTGTTTGTAAGTCAATTATGCCACATGGGCTACAATTGTTTGTTTACAAATGTTGATGTATCTGTCTTTAGACGGAGTGATGGTTCATTAGCTTTTAAGGGTGTATTAGACAGCAAACTCTACTTAGTGGATTTTTCAAAAGAGGAGGCCGATCTAGATGCATGCTTAATAGCTAAGACTAGTATGGGCTGGCTGTGGCATCGCCGTCTAGCACATGTTGGGATGAAGAACCTTTACAAACTTCTAAAGGGAGAACATGTGTTAGGACTAACAAATGTCTATTTCGAGAAAGATAGACCTTGTGTAGCTTGTCAAGCAGGAAAACAGGTGGGAAGCACTCATCACAGCAAGAATTTGATGACAACATCAAGACCACTGGAGCTTCTTCACATGGACCTCGTCGGACCCGTCGCCTACCTTAGCATCGGGGGAAGTAAGTATGGTTAGTAATTGTTGATGATTTTTCTCGCTTCACTTGGGTGTTATTTTTGCAGGATAAATCAGAAACCCAAGGGACCCTAAAGCGCTTTCTAAGGAGGGCTCAAAACGAATTTGAGCTCAAGGTGAAAAAGATAAGAAGCGACAACGGGTTCGAGTTTAAGAATCTACAAGTGGAGGAGTATCTTGAGGAGGAAGGCGTCAAGCACGAGTTCTCCACTCCCTACACACCGCATCAAAACGGTGTGGTAGAGAGGAAGAATAGGACGCTCATCGACATGGCGAGAACGATGCTTGGTGAATTCGAGACGCCTGAGCGGTTTTGGTCGGAAGCTGTGAACACAGCTTGCCACGCCATAAACCGGCTCTACCTTCATCGCCTCCTCAAGAAGACCTCATATGAACTTCTTACCGGTAACAAACCCAACTTTTCTTACTTTCGTGTATTTGGGAGCAAATGTTACATTCTAGTGAAGAAAGGTAGAAATTCAAAAATTGCTCCCAAGGCGGTAGAAGGGTTTTTACTAGGTTATGACTCAAATACAAAGGCGTATAGAGTCTTCAACAAATCATCTGGTTTGGTTGAAGTCTCTAGCGACATTATATTTGATGAAACTAATGGCTCTCCAAGAGAGCAAGTTGATCTTGATGATGTAGATGAAGATGATATTCCAATGGCCGCAATACGCACGATGGCAATAGGTGATGTGCGACCACAGGAACAACAAGAGCAAGATCAGCCTTCTTCCTCAACAATAGTGCACCCCCAGCTCAAGATGATGGACAGGTTCCTCAAGAAGAGGCATGTGATCAAGGGGGAGCACAAGAAGAACAAGTTTTGGAGGAAGAAGTATCATGGGTCCCGCCAACTCAAGTCCGAGCAACAATCCAACGACATCACCCCGTCGATCAGATATTGGGTGACATAAGCAAGGGAGTAACAACTCGCTCACGTCTAGCTAATTTTTGTGAGCATTACTCGTTTGTCTCTTCTATTGAGCCTTTCAGGGTAGAAGAGGCCTTGCAGGATCCGGACTGGGTGTTGGCCATGCAGGAAGAGCTCAACAACTTCAAGAGGAATGAAGTTTGGAGCCTAGTGCCACGTCCAACGCAAAACGTTGTGGGAACCAAGTGGGTGTTCCGCAACAAGCAAGACGAGCACGGGGTGGTGACAAGAAACAAGGCTTGACTTGTGGCAAAAGGTTATGCCCAAGTCGCTGGTTTGGATTTTGAGTAGACTTTTGCTCCTGTGGCTAGGCTAGAGTCTATTTGCATTCTATTAGCCTATGCCGCTCACCATTCTTTCAGGTTGTTTCAAATGGATGTGAAGAGCGCTTTCCTCAATGGGCCAATCAAGGAGGAGGTGTATGTGGAACAACCCCCTGGCTTTGAGGAAGACAGGTATCCCAACCAGGTTTTTAAGCTTTCTAAGGCGCTCTATGGACTTAAGCAAGCCCCAAGAGCATGGTATGAATGCCTTAGAGATTTCTTAATTGCGAATGCTTTTAAGGTTGGGAAAGCCGATCCCACTCTTTTCACTAAGACTTGTGACGGTGACCTTTTTGTGTGCCAAATTTATGTCGATGACATAATATTTGGTTCTACTAACCAAAAGTCTTGTGAGGAGTTTAGCAGGGTGATGACTCAAAAGTTTGAGATGTCGATGATGGACGAGTTGAACTACTTCCTTGGGTTCCAAGTGAAGCAACTCAAGGATGGCACCTTCATCTCCGAAACGAAGTACACTCAAGATCTTCTCAAGCGGTTTGGGATGAAGAATGCCAAACCCACGAAGACACCAATGGGAACCGACGGACATGTCGACCTCAACAAAGGAGGTAAGTCCGTTGATCAAAAGGCATACTGGTCTATGATAGGCTCATTACTTTGTTTATGTGCTAGTCGACCGGATATTATGCTTAGCGTATGCATGTGTGCTAGATTTCAATCCGACCCAAGGGAATGTCACCTTGTGGCCGTTAAGCGGATTCTTAGATATTTAGTTGCTACGCCTTGCTTCGGGATCCGGTATCCAAAGGGGTCTACCTTTGACTTAATTGGATATTCAGACTCCGATTATGCTGGATGCAAGGTTGATAGGAAGAGTACATCAGGGACGTGCCAATTCCTAGGAAGGTCCCTGGTGTCTTGGAGTTCAAAGAAACAAATTTCCGTTGCCCTATCCACCGCTGAGGCCGAGTATGTTGCCATAGGACAGTGTTGCGCGCAACTACTTTGGATGAGGCAAACCCTTAGGGACTTTGGCTACAATCTGAGCAAAGTCCCACCCCTATGTGATAATGAGAGTGCAATCTGCATGGCGGATAATCCTGTTGAACACAGCCGCACTAAGCACATAGACATCCGGCATCACTTTCTGAGAGACCACCAGCAAAAGGGAGATATCGAGGTGTTCCATATTAGCACCGAGAACCAGCTAGCCGATATCTTTACCAAGCCATTAGATGAGAAAACCTTTTGCAGGCTGCGTAGTGAGCTAAATGTCTTAGATTCGCGTAACTTGGATTGGTTTATAGCATACATGTGTTTTATTCCTTTGATCATGTTACTTCTACATTTATGCAATTTGTTGCTTATTTATGGTGCTCAAGTTGTGCAAGGGATCCCCGGACCTCACAAGTCCATGTGTGAATGATGCACATATGTAGGGAGAGAAATGCTACAACTTGACCCTTTGAGACTAACTTTTGTGTTTGAGTTTACTTGATTTAGTCTCAAATGTGAATTGAAAGGGAAAGGTGAACTTGGACCATGCAAAGACTTCCACTACACTCCGGTATTAGTGTAATTAACTCCAAGCATATCTATGCTCTTATTGCCTTTTTGCTCTTAATTGATAATTTTGGTGAGGCAATGGGGTTAAAGGGCCAAGAATGATCCTGTTTTGCTGCTTAATGCCAAAGGGGGGGGGGGGAATTAAGGCCAAAGCAAATGGATCAGCTACCACTTGAGAATTTTGAAAACAATAGAGTTAGAACTTTTGATTTGTCCAAAATACTCTTATTGTATCTTATTGTAAAAATTGGTCTCTTGTGGGGAGAATTTATGATTATGGGAAAAGGGGGAGTTTTTGGCACTTGATCAATTTCACTCTTGGATTCTCTCTCTTTATGCCCAAACAAGTGAGTTTGAATTAGAGATAAGGAAAATGAATTTGATTTGCAAAAACAAACCAAGTGGTGGCAAAGAATGATCCAAATATAACAAATTATAGTCAAAAGCAATTTGGTTCTCTTTTGCATTGATATTGCACTTATTTTGGTTGCTTTGTGAAGTGTTGGCATAAATCACCAAAAAGGGGGAGATTGAAAGGGAAATGTGCCCTTGGGCCATTTCTAAAATGTTTTGGTGATTAAGTGCCCAACACACATTCTCTAAGTTCTGAATGTGCCAAAGATTGAAGAAGTGCAAATCATGTAACAAGGTACGTTTCTAGACTTAGTACATTGTTTTGAGTACTAACATATTTTGTCTAAGTGCTAGAAACAGGAGAAAAGGAATTGGAAAAGAGTTGGCTGTCCTGCTCGGTCTGGGTGCACCGGACTGTCCGGTGGTGCACCGGACAGTGTCCGGTGCGCCAGGCGAGTCCAAGGTGAACTGGCCGCTCTCGGGACTCGACGGCGGTGTATGGCTATAATTCATCGGACTGTCCGGTGGTGTACCGGACTGTCCGGTGAGTCATCCGTGGCGAAGTCGTCGCTCTCGGGAAAAGGATCAGCGGCGTACGACTAAAATTCACCGGACTATCCGGTGGTGCACCGGACTGTCCGGTGAGCCAACGGTCGACTGCGCAACGATCGACCGCGGAATCCACGGGCGACGCGTGGCCCGCACCAATGGTCGGAAGGGGGCTCCAGAGTACCGGACTGTCCGGTGTGCACCGGACAGTGTCCGGTGTGTGGCAGAACCTCCAAGTTATCGGGCCCACATGCACCTGTCCTTGTCTCGAAGACCTCAGACGGTCATGCATGTGCACCAGATAACTTAACAGGATCCGTCCGATTGCCCCAAGGACACCGGATAAACCACTTACAACCAGAACCGCGAGATTAAGTAACACAAATCACACACACCAATATTTTTGCAGCGGAAATCTTATTACCAAATTTTACAAGTTACAAAAATTTTATATTATTTTATCGGAGTGATTACAAAAGTATAAGTTTGAAATATATGCTAGCTCAAATGACCATCCTCAGTAAGAAGATAAAGACGGGTTATACTTATATAAGAAGGCCGAGCCCACCGGCACTTAACACCATCAAAAGCAGCACAAAGTTAGAACCTGAAAAACAACAGGGAATAAAACCCTGAGTATGGAATTACTCAGCAAGACTTACCCGACTAAAGAAAAGACTCTCAAGGGTATGCTGGATTTGGGAATCAAGGAGAGGCTTTAGCAAGAATCAACTTAGATACTTTTGCAGAAATAGCTTACTAAAGTGAGTCCTTACTTTCAATATTTTAACGCCAGATTAAATATTAATAGACTCTATTTGCATCTGGTCTAATTTTACCATCTCATCAATACAACATCATTTTTATTCATGAGGTTCACATCCTGACTTAGGTTGCAGGTCAGTGATCAAGTCTCCACTCTCCGGGGATATAACGGCGATCCGAATCGATTTACTCAGCTGAGGATCTCTAACCACACGACATATGTAGCACTTAACCCTTGCATATGTCAACCGTTCCCACAGATCCTCCACAACGTGAACCGGTCCGCGCTACCCGGGAGCACAGTACTCCTCCATCCAGCCTCTAGCCAGGAGGGCACACGCTACTCCCACCATCTCCCACGCCTAGTGCGCGGTTGTCTTTTCACGTATGGAATAGCCGGGTTCAAGCTTACCCTGTCCCATTTCCAGGGCATGTGGCCAGTTAAGATAGTCCTTGATCTATCAGGCCTACATACGCATCCAATCCTTAATTGACCCGGGCAGAGCATCACCTGTTCCTAGCCCAAGTCCCGATTTAAGTACTTCCATCCTTAGGATTGTTTGTGTTCCTTAGGATGAAAAGAGCATTATAGGGAACTTTGCAGTAAGATCCCACCATGCTCCCAATAAAAATATTCTTGCAGGTAGAGGTCATCCTTCCTCAGGATAAACCTGAGCTAGGCATAAGTGCAAAGGACAAACTCTATCTGCTTAAAAGCAGGGCTAAGCATTTTTTTGTAAATCATAATTTTGATACTTCACCAGAAGTATCTATATAGGTATGGATATCAAGGTAGGCAATGCATCAAAGGGTTTCCAAGCAACTCCTATAAACCTAATGCACATTCACTAGACTTAAAGTGTGTAAAAATAATTTAAAAACACAAGGAAGGGGTTGCATGCACCGGGGCTTGCCTGGGTAACACTAGGTTAGTGTTGTTAGGTGACGTCCACTTGACGATCATCCTTGTCCTAGCACTTGATCAGGCAGATTCGTTCATCAGCATCTCCATGCGGAGTAGCCCGCGCTTGGGGTCGACTTGGTTCGTCTTCCGCATCACGCGATCAATTATCGTACCTAATTGAGATGCATGATGCACATGAGTGCATATAAACAGGAATATTACAAACATAAATAGTGCTATGCGATAGCGAATTAAACACCTAGCGGCGAAGCGTCGTACCCCTTTCTACGAAGACACTAGTTATCGACATACGATTAAACACAATAATTACGGTTCTCTAAATTAAATGAACCAACGCAACATCAAGAAACAACACATTTAACACAATTAGCCTTAAGCTAAAGCATAACATCGATAGGTTACTACACTTAGACCTGTCACTTTTTAACACTCAAAACTTGGCAAAGGTGATAGAACACATTTAACTAACTTTCTAATTCAATAAGGTCTCGCACAAGCACCAAGAAGGCAGTACATCCCAAGAAATTACTAAAACTTAGATTCACCAGTGATAGCCACCTAAGACTTAGATTAAAGTTAAGAGTAATTTAACTAGTTTTATAAGCTCCAATAGTACATTATAGATTAATAAATTATTGCCTAAGGTACTTACTAGTCCACCATATAACAAGATGATTAGATAAACATACTAATTTAGAGTAAAAATGGAGTTACTCATTTAGAAGCAACTCATCCTAGCTTGCATTCAGGCAAACATCACAGGCGTGCCATGGATTAACCAAGGTCGACGTTCCATGGACTTCACTCAACATTATCCAATCTTTATTAATTATCTAGTATTTACTTTATTAAAGAAAGGTGATTAAGTACACTTAAACTAGTTATCTAACTATCCATACCCAAACTGAATTAAGCTTAGCTGCGAGAAACTCCAAGATTTAATAGTATCATAATCAATTCGACTCGACTACAGCGGAACCGACGACGATTATGAGTTTTAGACCTTACGTATGAGAAGATGAAGCATCAAGTGAATTATAGTTCTAGCTACATAAAGCACACGCCAAGGATCAACTTGTGAATTGTGGTCCATGGACTCCATTCAATCCCAAAATCAGATACAACAAATTATTCATTTTATTACTTCCATTGTGTGATTTATTTCACTAATGGAAAAAAATATTTCTAATTGCGCAAATATTCGAAGACTAACTGATTGAACTAAACTTCACTGCAAGTGAATCTAAACTTACACAATACCTAAATCGAGTCAGGACTCGCGAAAATGGTGACAAATCCGACTCAGGCAATATATCGAGCAGCTGGCGAGCGACGAACTGGACTTCACTATTCTACATGATTTAACATCTAGGATTTTCTCTCGATACATACACACATACACATAGTTAACCTCAAGGCACAGGCATCGGTTAGTGAAACGAGCAGAATAATTGAGAGGGCGTCAAACCTGCTTGCAGGGTACGTCAACGGAGTTTAAGCCGACGAGGACAAGGAAATCAGAGGGGATGGCGCGACGAAACTGCAAGAAATGGCGGCGGCGTGTGTGCAGTCCGACGAGGAGGCGGAGGTCTAGGTGAGGCTGATAAAGGAGCGTGAGGGAGCGTCGGGGCAACAGGCATCGACGGCCTGAACCGCGGCGAGGACCCAGAGGCACGATGGCGCGGAACCTGGCAGTGCTGGAATGGCGCCCAGGACGCGGCAGGTCCGCGACGAGGGAGGAGGACGCGACCCCACGACCAGGGTCCTCGGCCAGACCGGCAGCCGGACATGAAGGAGAAGAGGGAGGTCGGCGCGCTGAGAACAGGAAGCTCCGACGAGCTGCAGCCGAGCAACGCCGGCGAGTCGAGGTGGAGAGAGGAGGGGCCGTAGGACTGGGTACCGGCAGCAGGAGCGTGTGCGAAAGAAGCCGAGCGCTAGCCAGCAGATATACGACGGCTGAGAAATATCAGATGGAGGGCAGCGGCTGGAGTTTTTCTAGAGGAATGACTAGTGGAGAGGAATCATATGGAAGCTAGAAGATGACGTAATAGAGCCTCCAGGACGTTGTGCACGTTCAGGGAGAAATATCCTAGGGACTCTAGTGAATTGCTGATTTTAGGATGAAGAGGAGATCATACGGAGGATAAGAATGGATGACAACGACTCAAAGATAAGAACAGATAAAGGAAGCGGCGCTAGGATATGATAAAGTTTTTTTTTTTGTAAAAAAAAATTCTTTCCTCTCTCGTATCATTTTAAAGAAAAGAACAAGGTTAAATCTAGGTTCTAAAATTTGGATTTAGAAAATGTATAAATGGGTCAGATCTAAATGAGGCCAACGATAATATTTAGACATTCTTTGATTAGATGGATACTGTAAAGTCAGATGAATTTTTACCCATTATTTATATTTGAAGATTTGGATCAAGGCGATAAACATACGGGCCGAAACACTATCAAAATATAGTACTTGAGATGCTATTAATTTAGTTGAACCCGGATAAAAATTTATTTATTTTCCGAACCCGTTTGATTTCTCTACCTAGAATAGCACACTAAAGAATAATCCCAATTATTAAGCTTGTGCATGGTTTCATGGTAACGCAAGCGATCCGGAGTATTCTTTCGGACCCAGTATCATCTGCTATAAAATCAAACGTTAATCTCTTTGTCTCCGATAATATCGGGTTCGGATATGATGCAAACAGAACGAATTAAACGGATTTCGGCTTTGTTATTTCAATCTGCATCTGATTCAGTTGATTTTAGACGAATTCCGTTCGCTACTCGAACACTCGGTTAGAGAGCAATTTAATTAAAAATCCGTAGACACGATGTCACGGATGACAAAAAGGAGATTAAATTATTTTGCATTGAAAACTTAGTCGTCGAGTTCTATTTAATTCGCCCAGGCTAAAAATCATCCTAGGGGTTCGGGCTTCCGAATTCGGATTCGCGCAAGCGATGAATTTTAAATATTCACCGGACGCACCGATTTTCAGAACAAATATGTTCCGAACAGCACGAAAATTTAGGACGAGCCCGGACGAACAAAGTCGAACTCGCGATAGGCGAAACATATGCGATATTAAAATGCAATAACCGAAGATGATTAAAATTTAAAATCTGGTTTATCCACTGATATTTCGTGCTTAAATCCGTACTCGTTGTCGAGCGGAATATAAACACCTGGGGTGTTACAGCCCTCCCCCCTTAAAAGAATCTCGTCCCGAGATTCGGAGCGAAAGACTTCTAAGAGTAGAGCAGCATGTAACCCATGTCCATATCAGCGATAATCGTAAGACAGTTCTGAGCAAAGGCGAGTGTCTCAGAATGTGGTTTCTCTCGTGGACATAACATATATTGCCTTAGACTAATTTAGAAATGTCCACCAATAGAGACGATGTCTGCCAGGGGAACATATAAGGTTCCATGTGTGCAGTTTGCTTTTTCTGATGACACTGTACTATCTGAGTCTGTTGGGCGAGCAGTAGATATGCGACTTTACCCCAAATAGAATCAGATGCACCATCTTGGGTAAAACGCACCGAAGGAGGTTTACCAACAAGTGGTCACGGTAAGTTCATAGCACCCGAGACAGGTGTGAATGTCGAATAACATCCCAGTTAACTCGTGTTAGCCAGTGAATCCAAGTCCAAGAAAAATGATAAGGACTCGGGAAAATATCAACGAAGAGATCCGTTGATGTTGACTTTGCAACCAATCCATTTTATCAAGCACTAGGCATGGTTCGACATGATCACACATGCTAGAAAAGCACGCGTGAGGCGATCGAGGCATGGCTGGAGCGATGGCTAGGTGGTTACTGGCCAACTTGACTTGATTCTTACAAGTACCTTCCTAGGATGGATTGAACCAAAGTGAGTTTAGACAACTCGACAAAACGATCTCCGAACCGTTGTTCCCAATGCAGTTACAAGTTAGTAAAACCAACTTGTTGAACTACGGTTGACATTGAGTAAGTCCTCTCAGTACCATTGGTAAGCCAACGGTTGAGAGCTCTCTTTGTTAACAAGAGATTATGTATTTGGGTAAAAATCTATTTGGTCAAATTGTTCATCCGTTTCTTTATGCAAGATAAATCGACTTGGTCCAGGAATACATGGATTAAATAAGAGAGCGAATGAACAAACTCCTGCATCTCAGCAGCAGGAAAAGTCAATCTCCATTTCAAGAGCTAATCAGTTGTGTTCCAACACTAAAAAGCTTCAAGGCTTCACCTTTACACAAAGGATGTAAAGGGAACTTGTATGTATGTAGTCACTACCAAAGTCAAGGAAAAAGAGACCACACATGGAAGTGGTATGCCCTTTTGATCCAATAGAGATGATAGATGTTGCTTGATCACTTGACAAACAACACCGAAATCGTTTCAAGGAAGAGATCTACGGAAGATAGCATGTTAGTGTGGTTCCATAATGGATCATAGCCAAGAACTTCGATACTAGCGTACCGAATAGTACTACCATGTGTCGGCCGCCACATGAGACTTTCGGATTTACGCGGCACCCTAAGTTATTGACTAGGACACCATCATCGAACTAGCACCAATAATGAATCTTATGTAGCAGAAATAGATTGTGCCAAGATAACCCATTGATGTAGTCTCATAATGGATCACAACTACTAATCGTGATACCAGCGTGTGCCAGGCAGCACAACCGTGTGTCGATCGTCCACAGCAGGCCCTCGGTTTCATCGCGGCACCATCGATTTTAGTCACAACACCATTACTAGACGTAACCAATAAGAAATCTCACGCGACACCAATAGATTGAGCAAGGGTGACAATATACAAAGAGATACTCCACTTGTTAAGAACAGTTACAAGTAGAGAACCAAATAGATTATGGCCCGATGAAGTGAACACGATATGGCCAAAACCAAAAATTGGTTGATGAAGGGAGTACGGTGGGAGACTGTTAATTCAGCCCCAAGCATATTTCTATGCCCATCGCAACAATACAAGTCAAGAATTAGTATCTGATTAGATACGGAGGAAAAACAATCACAAGATTAAGTTGGTATGCCTTCGATAGATATGAGAAAAATCAAAGGCACCAAATTCAAGAAAACGACTGAATATGTCTTTCCTAGACTGGGTTGGTAAAGCAACAATGTGATCCTCCAGAAGAGGCAAAGTGGAATAGAAACATCAGCTTGCACCAACCAAACAAGGGAATGGTTTTGGAATGAGACATGACTCGAGATTCTTGTTTTAAGCTTAAGTACCCTTTTTGTCCAACGAAGAAATTACCTAAACATTTATTTGTATAAGTTTGGGTCA
This sequence comes from Zea luxurians, assembly GCA_029449295.1. NCBI lineage: Eukaryota > Viridiplantae > Streptophyta > Magnoliopsida > Poales > Poaceae > Zea > Zea luxurians. Next base: position 176,256,960 of record JAOPSE010000004.1, on the reverse strand, counting down.
AGGAGGGGTAACGGAAAAATCAACTTTGGTCATGTTTCACCAACTAAGAACATGGCCTAGATTTGGGTTTAGGCAAACAAGTCACTAACCTTCTATCGACACATCAAGCACTAGGGCAAAATACATATAACACCTAAACAGATTACCTAAAGAATGGAGGACAGCTATTTCATCGAAGTTCATAATTCAACATTACACCAGATTATCTACAATCACTGGTTTCTGGAATAAGGATGAGAGAAGCATTTTGGGTGTATAGGTGACAAACATGATGCAACAATCAGGATGCATGCTCGTCCTATTCGTCCTCACTAATTTTGCCAACATATTGTGGCAATAACGTTCTATATCGGTGGCATACGTTCTCTCACGGTATTTTTCTAGTCGTCAGCTACACATACGTTTTCGAGGTTAGTGTACCTGCAGAAAATCCATTACAGCCCAATTCCCAATGATGCAAGTCACATATGACAGTGTATCACAGTTTATACTCCATATATTGCTATATGGAGGCCAGCTCATCATTAAGCGCCAAGCCACGCATAGGCGCCGCTGCCACACTTTAACCATAGGGCAGCTCATTATGGTAACTCACCTTCTTACCTGAGCGTAGGTGCGCGTTACAAGTACATTACACTTCTCAGTATTCCCATGTCTGTATACCCATACACATCAATGGGGTACTGAATTCCCGAGAAGTAAATACTCCACATCGCAGCCTTCATATATACATATGTAAACATGTATATAATCAAGCGCCACAATTAAGCACTTCCCTAGACCGACGGTTGTTCGGTCATGCTCTCACATCTCACCTTACCTTGAGCGTCGATCCATTCAAGACTGAATGGCTTTCAAAAATAACAATACACATGTATGCAATATCCACCCGGTTATGGTTTTCAACTAAGCCACCTGGTAGTCCTTAATTTAGGGCTTAATAGAGGATGTCGCTAGCATTATAGTTTTTCAAAGCCAAACAATGTGTTTAGTTGAAAATAGGTTTTTCAAAACCAAAACTTTTATTTTGAAAATATGTATGTGACCGTATATACTTAATCCAGCTCCGATACCAGCCTGTGGCAGAACCTCCAAGTTATCGGGCCCACATGCACCTGTCCTTGTCTCGAAGACCTCAGACGGCCATGCATGTGCACCAGATAACTTAACAGGATCCGTCCGATTGCCCCAAGGACACCGGATAAACCACTTACAACCACAACCGCGAGATTAAGTAACACAAATCACACACACCAATATTTTTGCAGCGGAAATCTTATTACCAAATTTTACAAGTTACAAAAATTTTATATTATTTTATCGGAGTGATTACAAAAGTATAAGTTTGAAATATATGCTAGCTCAAATGACCATCCTCAGTAAGAAGATAAAGACGGGTTATACTTATATAAGAAGGCCGAGCCCACTGGCACTTAACACCATCAAAAGCAGCACAAAGTTAGAACCTGAAAAACAACAGGGAATAAAACCCTGAGTATGGAATTACTCAGCAAGACTTACCCGACTAAAGAAAAGACTCTCAAGGGTATGCTGGATTTGGGAATCAAGGAGAGGCTTTAGCAAGAATCAACTTAGATACTTTTGCAGAAATAGCTTACTAAAGTGAGTCCTTACTTTCAATATTTTAACGCCAGATTAAATATTAATAGACTCTATTTGCATCTGGTCTAATTTTACCATCTCATCAATACAACATCATTTTTATTCATGAGGTTCACATCCTGACTTAGGTTGCAGGTCAGTGATCAAGTCTCCACTCTCCGGGGATATAACGGCGATCCGAATCGATTTACTCAGCTGAGGATCTCTAACCACACGACATATGTAGCACTTAACCCTTGCATATGTCAACCGTTCCCACAGATCCTCCACAACGTGAACCGGTCCACGCTACCCGGGAGCACAGTACTCCTCCATCCAGCCTCTAGCCAGGAGGGCACACGCTACTCCCACCATCTCCCACGCCCAGTGCGCGGTTGTCTTTTCACGTATGGAATAGCCGGGTTCAAGCTTACCCTGTCCCATTTCCAGGGCATGTGGCCAGTTAAGATAGTCCTTGATCTATCAGGCCTACATACGCATCCAATCCTTAATTGACCCGGGCGGAGCATCACCTGTTCCTAGCCCAAGTCCCGATTTAAGTACTTCCATCCTTAGGATTGTTTGTGTTCCTTAGGATGAAAAGAGCATTATAGGGAACTTTGCAGTAAGATCCCACCATGCTCCCAATAAAAATATTCTTGCAGGTAGAGGTCATCCTTCCTCAGGATAAACCTGAGCTAGGCATAAGTGCAAAGGACAAACTCTATCTGCTTAAAAGCAGGGCTAAGCATTTTTTTGTAAATCATAATTTTGATACTTCACGAGAAGTATCTATATAGGTATGGATATCAAGGTAGGCAATGCATCAAAGGGTTTCCAAGCAACTCCTATAAACCTAATGCACATTCACTAGACTTAAAGTGTGTAAAAATAATTTAAAAACACAAGGAAGGGGTTGCATGCACCGGGGCTTGCCTGGGTAACACTAGGTTAGTGTTGTTAGGTGACGTCCACTTGACGATCATCCTTGTCCTAGCACTTGATCAGGCAGATTCGTTCATCAGCATCTCCATGCGGAGTAGCCCGCGCTTGGGGTCGACTTGGTTCGTCTTCCGCATCACGCGATCAATTATCGTACCTAATTGAGATGCATGATGCACATGAGTGCATATAAACAGGAATATTACAAACCTAAATAGTGCTATGCGATAGCGAATTAAACACCTAGCGACGAAGCGTCGTACCCCTTTCTACGAAGACACTAGTTATCGACATACGATTAAACACAATAATTACGGTTCTCTAAATTAAATGAACCAACGCAACATCAAGAAACAACACATTTAACACAATTAGCCTTAAGCTAAAGCATAACATCGATAGGTTACTACACTTAGACCTGTCACTTTTTAACACTCAAAACTTGGCAAAGGTGATAGAACACATTTAACTAACTTTCTAATTCAATAAGGTCTCGCACAAGCACCAAGAAGGCAGTACATCCCAAGAAATTACTAAAACTTAGATTCACCAGTGATAGCCACCTAAGACTTAGATTAAAGTTAAGAGTAATTTAACTAGTTTTATAAGCTCCAATAGTACATTATAGATTAATAATTTATTGCCTAAGGTACTTACTAGTCCACCATATAACAAGATGATTAGATAAACATACTAATTTAGAGTAAAAATGGAGTTACTCATTTAGAAGCAACTCATCCTAGCTTGCATTCAGGCAAACATCACAGGCGTGCCATGGATTAACCAAGGTCGACGTTCCATGGACTTCACTCAACATTATCCAATCTTTCTTAATTATCTAGTATTTACTTTATTAAAGAAAGGTGATTAAGTACACTTAAACTAGTTATCTAACTATCCATACCCAAACTGAATTAAGCTTAGCTGCTAGAAACTCCAAGATTTAATAGTATCATAATCAATTCGACTCGACTACAGCGGAACCGACGACGATTATGAGTTTTAGACCTTACGTATGAGAAGATGAAGCATCAAGTGAATTATAGTTCTAGCTACATAAAGCACACGCCAAGGATCAACTTGTGAATTGTGGTCCATGGACTCCATTCAATCCCAAAATCAGATACAACAAATTATTCATTTTATTACTTCCATTGTGTGATTTATTTCACTAATGGAAAAAAAATATTTCTAATTGCGCAAATATTCGAAGACTAACTGATTGAACTAAACTTCACTGCAAGCGAATTTAAACTTACACAATACCTAAATCGAGTCAGGACTCGCGAAAATGGTGACAAATCCGACTCAGGCAATATATCGAGCACCTGGCGAGCGACGAACTGGACTTCACTATTCTACATGATTTAACATCTAGGATTTTCTCTCGATACATACACACATACACATAGTTAACCTCAAGGCACAGGCATCGGTTAGTGAAACGAGCAGAATAATTGAGAGGGCGTCAAACCTGCTTGCAGGGTACGTCAACGGAGTTTAAGCCGACGAGGACAAGGAAATCAGAGGGGATGGCGCGACGAAACTGCAAGAAATGGCGATGGCGTGTGTGCAGTCCGACGAGGAGGCGGAGGTCTAGGCGAGGCTGATAAAGGAGCGTGAGGGAGCGTCGGAGCAACAGGCATCGACGGCCTGAACCGCGGCGAGGACCCAGAGGCACGATGGCGTGGAACCTGGCTGTGCTGGAATGGCGCCTAGGACGCGGCAGGTCCGCGACGAGGGAGGAGGACGCGACCCCACGACTAGGGTCCTCGGCCAGACCGGCGGCCGGACATGAAGGAGAAGAGGGAGGTCGGCGCGCTGAGAACAGGAAGCTCCGACGAGCTGCAGCCGAGCAACGCCGGTGAGTCGAGGTGGAGAGAGGAGGGGCCGTAGGACTGGGTACCGGCAGCAGGAGCGTGTGCGAAAGAAGCCGAGCGCTAGCCAGCAGATATACGACGACTGAGAAATATCAGATGGAGGGCAGCGGCTGGAGTTTTTCTAGAGGAATGACTAGTGGAGAGGAATCATATGGAAGCTAGAAGATGACGTAATAGAGCCTCCAGGACGTTGTGCACGTTCAAGGAGAAATATCCTAGGGACTCTAGTGAATTGCTGATTTTAGGATGAAGAGGAGATCATACGGAGGATAAGAATGGATGACAACGACTCAAAGATAAGAACAGATAAAGGAAGCGGCGCTAGGATATGATAAAGTTTTTTTTTGTAAAAAAAATTCTTTCCTCTCTCGTATCATTTTAAAGAAAAGAACAAGGTTAAATCTAGGTTCTAAAATTTGGATTTAGAAAATGTATAAATGGGTCAGATCTAAATGAGGCCAACGATAATATTTAGACATTCTTTGATTAGATGGATACTCTAAAGTCAGATGAATTTTTACCCGTTATTTATATTTAAAGATTTGGATCAAGGCGATAAACATACGGGCCGAAACACTATCAAAATATAGTACTTGAGATGCTATTAATTTAGTTGAACCCGGATAAAAATTTATCTGTTTTACGAACCCGTTTGATTTCTCTACCTAGAATAGCACACTAAAGAATAATCCCAATTATTAAGCTTGTGCATGGTTTCATGGTAACGCAAGCGATCCGGAGTATTCTTTCGGACCCAGTATCATCTGCTATAAAATCAAACGTTAATCTCTTTGTCTCCGATAATATCGGGTTCGGATATGATGCAAACAGAACGAATTAAACGGATTTCGGCTTTGTTATTTCAATCTGCATCTGATTCAGTTGATTTTAGACGAATTCCGTTCGCTACTCGAACACTCGGTTAGAGAGCAATTTAATTAAAAATCCGTAGACACGATGTCACGGATGACAAAAAGGAGATTAAATTATTTTGCATTGAAAACTTAGTCGTCGAGTTCTATTTAATTCGCCCAGGCTAAAAATCATCCTAGGGGTTCGGGCTTCCGAATTCGGATTCGCGCGAGCGATGAATTTTAAATATTCACCGGACGCACCGATTTTCAGAACAAATATGTTCCGAACAGCACGAAAATTTAGGACGAGCCCGGACGAACAAAGTCGAACTCGCGATAGGCGAAACATATGCGATATTAAAATGCAATAACCGAAGATGATTAAAATTTAAAATCTGGTTTATCCACTGATATTTCGTGCTTAAATCCGTACTCGTTGTCGAGCGGAATATAAACACCTGGGGTGTTACACCGCGCCATTCGGCCCGGAGGTGCAACGGTCATCCGCGCCAGAAAAGGAAGGAGATCGGCACCGAACCATCTACAGTGACTGTCCGGTGGCGCACTGGACTGTCCGGTGCGCCACTCGACAGAAGGCAAGGATGGCCTTCCTTGTTGGCCTCCAACGGCTCCTAGCTGCCTTGGGGCTATAAAAGGGAGCCCTAGCCGCATGGAGGAGTCACCTAAGCTGACTAGAAACATTCTAAGACTCCAAGACTCCAACTTCACACATTCGATTCTTTGAGATAGTGACTTGAGCTCCATTTGAGTTGAAAACTCCGTGCGTTGTGTTTTGAGCTCAAGTTGTGGCTTGTGTGCGTGATTGTGCTCTCGATTTGAGTCTTGTGTGTGTTGCTCTCCCCTCCCTTACTTCCGTGCTTCTTTTGTGATCATCATTGTAAGGGTGTGAGGCTCCAAGTTGTGGAGATTCCTCGCAAATGGGAGAAAGACTAAGAAAAGAACACCATGGTATTCAAGTTGATCATTGGATCACTTGAAAGGGGTTGAGTGCAACCCTCGTCCATTGGGACGCCACAACGTGGAAGTAGGTAAGTGCTACTTGGCCGAACCACGGGATAAAATCACGTGCCTCTTGTGATTGCCTTCTCATTGATTGTCTGTGTTCGCAAGAGCTCACAGACTTGATTAACTTGCACTAACATCTTTATAATCAAGTTTGTGGAATTTAGTGTTGAATTTTACAGGATCACCTATTCACTCCCCCCTCTAGGTGCTCTCAAATGGCCATGCTTGGGTACCCATAGTCTTCTTCTGAACCATAATGCTCCGTCTTTATCGACTCTAAAATCCGGGGCCTTGCCTTCTCTGTTACGATCTTTCATCCATAATAATCTTTTATCCTCCATCTGTGCTTTCTTGATCTGATCATCCAAGATAGGTTGAACACTAAGGTTGTAGTTGTAAGAGTGGGGTACAACCCTTAGGTTCAACTTCCTCATTTCTTCACTCAGCTCTGGGGCTTGAGTGACCAAGTGGTGGCAATACGCTTTACGACTGAGCGCATCCGCCACTACATTAGCCTTCCCTGGATGGTAGTGAATTTCTAGATCATAGTCTTTGATCAATTCCAGCCATCTTCTTTGTCTAAGGTTGAGATCCGATTGAGTGAAGATATACCTGAGGCTCTTGTGGTCAGTGTAAATTTCACATTTGTTTCAATCAAATAATGTCTCCAAATTTTTAGGGCATGCACAACTGCTGCTAGTTCCAAGTCATGGGTAGGGTAGTTCTGCTCATGGGCCCTTAGTTGTCGTGAGGCATAAGATACTACTCACCCTTCTTGCATAAGCACACAACCCAGACCGTGTCTTGATGCATCACAAAAGATGACGAAGTTCTTTTGGTTATCTGTTAATACTAACACTGGAGCTGAGGTTAGTCTTTTCTTCAACTCTTGAAAGCTTTTCTCACAAGCTTCCGACCACACAAATTTCTTATCTTTCCTGAGCAACTCGGTCATGGGTCGGGCTATTTTAGAGAATCCTTCAATAAATCTTTGGTAGTAGCCGGCCAATCCTAAGAAGCTCCAAATTTCTGACACTGAGGTTGGTTGTCTTAATTCCGATACTGCCTTCACCTTCTCTGGATCTACTTCAATACCTTCAGCTGTTAAAATGTGACCTAGATAATTGACTTTTTGCATCCAGAACTCACATTTGCTGAACTTGGCAAACAATTGGTGTTTTATGAGCTTTCTCAAGACAACTCTGAGATGTTGTGCATGTTCCTCGGCACACTTTAAGTAGATCAATATGTCATCAATGAAGACCACAACAAATCGATATAACTCCTCCATGAATACCTTATTCATGAGAGTCATGAAAAAGGTGGGGGCATTAGTTAGACCAAAAGGCATAACTGTGAATTTGTATTGCCCATAACGGGTCATGAATGTTGTCTTTGGGATATCCTCTTGTTGAACCCTAAGTTGGTGATATCCTGACCTCATATCAATTTTGGAGAAGTACTTAGCTCCCTTTAGTTGATCAAACAGATCATCAATTCAAGGAAGAGGGTACTTATTCTTGATGGTGGCTGCATTGAGGTCTCAATAATCCACACATAACCTCATGCTTCCATCCTTCTTCTTAACAAAGAGGACTAGAGCTCCCCAAGGAGAAGCGGCAGGCCTGATAAATCTTTTTTGTTGGAGTTCTCCAAGTTGCTTCTTCAATTCTGCAAGCTCTGGGGCTACTAATCGATATGCACTTTTTGCTATTGGCTTGGTTCCGGGGACCAGATCAATAGTGAACTCCACATCTCGTTTTGGAGGCATACCAGGCAGTTCATCTGGGAACGCCTTAATGAATTCTTGAACGATTGGCACATCTTCCACTGATTCTATTAGGAGGTTATACACCATATAGTTTAACATTCTAGGGTAGATCTTACATCCGATTGTTATTCCTTGGTGGTTGGTAACTGTTACTACCCTCTCAGCACAAGCTATGTTGCTGAAAGGGAAATAGGGTCAAACCTTTTCATAAATGATTTTGGTGGTTGAATTGCCCAACACAAACAATTGGACTAACTAGTTTGCTCTAGAGTATATGTTCTCTAGGTACCAAAGGTTCAACTCAAAACCAATACAAAGATTAAAAAGGGTTCAAAAAGAAAGGAGCAAAGGAAACCGAAGTGCTCCTTGGTCTGGAGCACCGGACAGTGTCCGGTGTGCCACTGGACAGTGTCCGGTGCACCAGGAAAGATCGACTTCAAACTCTTCACCTTCGTGTTTCCTAGGCGCAACTCCGCTATAATTCACCGGACTGTCCGATGAACCACCGGACTGTCTGTTGCGCCAGCGGAGCAACGGTCATCTACGCGCAATGGTCGACTCTGACAGTGAACAGTGCAGAACAGTACACGCGACAGAAGTCAGAGCAGAAGGTCAAAGGGGGCACCGGACCGTCCAGTCTAGCACCGGACTGTCCGGTGCCACATGAGGACAAAGCTTCCAACGGTCGACCAGCTCCAACCCTAACAAAGAGGATGACGTGGTGGCGCACCGGACACTGTCCGGTGGCGCACTGGACTGTCCGGTGCACCCATCGCCAGCAGCCTTCTCCAACGGCTACATTTTGGTTGGTGGCTATAAATACCACCCCAACCGGCCACTTCAATGTGTGAGAGCCCAAGCAACATTCCAAGTCATCTAGTTGACATACTCAAGCCCTCCCAACCACCTCTATTCATTGATCCATCCTATACACAAGATTTAGACCACTACAACCAACACAAGTGCCACAAAAGAGAGAGCAAGCAAGAAAGAGCTACTCATTTGAGTTTAGCACTAGTGCCTTGTGAGATTCATTGAGAGATAGTGTGTGCTACATCTTTGTGTTCATTTACGCGTGGAGTTTTGACTCCTATTGAACTTCCTCCAAAGTTTTGGAGGCTTGTAAAGCTAGCAAGAGACACCAAAGATTGTGGTGATCCTTGCGGGGTCTTAAGTGATCCTTGAGAAGAAGAAGAGCTCGCCGGTCTTTGGTGATCGGTGGAGATAGGGAAAGGGTTGAAAGAGACCCGTCCTTAGTGGACTCCTCAACGGGTACTAGGCCTTCGAGAGCCGAACCTCGGTAAAACAAATCCTCGTATCTCTTGTGTTCATTACTTGTGATTTGTTTGCTTTTCCCTCACTCTAAGTTTTCTTGCATTACTCTTTGCTAAACATTAGTTGGTGTTGCTTCAAGTTAAATTCTCTTTTAGTGAAGCAACACCGTGCAAGAAAGAACTTGTGTTATTGCTCTTCTTATCTATGCCCTCTTGCTTTATTATCATTGATCTTCTAGTTGCTTTGATTTATCAATACCGCATTATTTGAAAGCAATACTCTTTACAAGCAAAGGACTTAGTTTTTATACTCCGATAATTGTGCATCTTGTTCTAACCACTAATCAAAGGATCTAGTTGGGGGATAAAGCTTTAATTTTCAGGTTTCACCTATTCACCCCCCTCTAGGCGACTTTCAATTGGTATCGGAGCAAGGCACTTTATCTTGAGTCTAACAACTCGAAGTGATGGCTCGTAGAAGATCCCAAAAGAACAAGAAGACCTAGGAGAACAAGGAGGTAACTCTTGAGATATTACTTTCCGATTGTTCTAATTATGATTCATGGTCTACTAGGGTGATAAATGCTTTTAGAACGGTAGATCCACAATTAGAACAAATTTTAGACAAGAATATTATTCCTCCTAGTTATGATAGGAAAAATGCTTCTGAGGAAGATCAAAGATGTATACGCTTAAACTACCTAGCTAATGACATCTTAAGTAATTCTCTTAGCAAAGAAGATTATCATGCCTTCATAATGAATTATAATGAATCTATTCATGATGCGCATGATATTTGGACTAGAATTAAAAGCAAATTTGATAAGTCCAAACATGATAGTTCATTTTGTGCTTCTACTTCCTTTGGTCTTTGTGATACTAACCCTTGTAAGGAAGAAGAAGAAAATGAATGATGGAGACCAAACGATGAATCCACCTCTCCAAAAGGTTTGTCTTCCCATTTCGATTCACACATATGTTGTGTGGCTAATGAAAATGATAGCGGAAGCACAAATGAGGATGAGGAGGAAGAAAGAAGCTTCATGCAACTCTACGCTCGCCTAAGCCAAGAAGATAAGGCGGTCATGGTCAAACTTCTAGAAAGAGCGAGAGAGCAAAGTGAAGCTCGTCAAAGGCTAGAAAATATTCTCTCCATGAAAATGCAATGCTTTGACGAGTTGACTAAAGAACATGAGGAGCTAAAGTGCTCTCATGTTGATTTGGTCCAAAGGTATGAAATTATTTCAATTGAGCAAGATGACAATTTACATTGTATCGCTCAATTAGTAAATAGGAATGTCTGGCTTAAGGACCAAGTAGAAAAAGCTAAAAGATGAAAATCTAGCTTTTCAAGAAAAATATGATATGCTTCTATGTTCTCATGAAAATCTTATGGATGATCATATCATATTGAAATTGGCTCATGAGGTTGTGATAGAAAACTTAAAATCCCAACAACCTCACTCATGCACATGTATTCAAATTGAAACTACATTATCATGTGCTAATGCTTGTTGTCCGTCGACAAGCAAATCTTCCTTTGAGCTAGAATTTGCAGGAACAAAAGATGATACATATCAAAAGCTCAAAGAAGAAAATGAGAGGCTAAAAATGAGCTTGACACAACTAAAAGGGAAGTGCATTGCTCAACCTTCTCAAGATAACTGTGATCACATGGTGAAGAAGCTTGAGACGGGAACAACCGTGGAATGCACTAAATCCCTTGAAGAAAATGTCAAGGACTTGAGGATTGCCGAGAGGAAGGAACAAAAGATGAAAATCAATGCCTCCTCCAAAAGCCTCAACCACATCTCCATAAAAGGTAACATCCAAGGTAATAATCAAGCCACACTTCACACTAAGAGAAGTAAGAAGTGTAGTGAATGCTTTGAAAAGGGGCACTCGATTAGGTCATGTCCCTATATTAGAATGACTTGATTATTAACAAGGATGATAAACTTTGTTTTAAATGCTCAAAGAAGGGACACTTAATTAGGTCTTGTCCCTATTTAAAACAAAAAGGCATTATGTTAGAAAAGAAAATATCTACTAACCATGCAGCAAGCAAGAAACAAGGAAGGAAGAAATCTTCAAGGCTTGAAGATCGCCTATGCTATATATGCCGAAAGAAGGGACATCAATGCAAAGATTGTCCTATTGGTAACAACCCCACTCCTAGCTTGTTAATTAATTCTCATGTAACTAGGCAACCCAAAATTGCAACTTGTGCTAGAAAGGTAATGAGTTTACCTAGTGCTAACACAAAGGACTTTTGGGTTCCTAGATCTTTGTTAACTAACCTTGATGGACCCATCAAGCGATGAGTACCAAAATATGCTTGACAAGCTTTGCAGGAGAAGGAGATGATATGAAGCTTTAGGGTGCTTGAGAAAGTCAATTCAATTTTTATTAACTCAAGCTATCAATCTTCAATGATCTATATATCCAAGATTGACCCAAGGTTATTTCAAATTATTATGTCTAAAACTCATATCATCTCGGGGAAGATATTGATGTTGTAGGAAATTAAGAATTATTCTGTGCGGAAAGATCAAGGCCTACAACATGGAGGAAAGCCAAAGGATGGTACCATTTACGCTTTTAAGTGCAAGTATCTTAAATTATCATTTCTCATGTGTCTTGTGTAGTCACATAGAAAAAGGAAGCACTTCAAATGTTTTCAAATTATGTCACCATTCTTTGAAGAAATTCCTCTCATATGGTAGATTGCATATTCATCATTTCTATTCTATGGCAATCTACATGCTTTAAATTATTGTAAGTACCTCATGGCCTGTTTTACACTAATTATCTTATTATTGCCATGATTCTAGATATAGAGAGATATTCCAAGTTCTTAAAAAGAATAAGATGTCATGTAAGGAATTCAAATCCTTAGGACACTTTTAAAAGGAAAATTCTCTCTATAACTAGAATAGTGAGACTAATGCTTTTATCTAGTAACCCATGTAGTCTCACTAGTAGAGAATAAGTTTCTCTCTGGAAGTGCGCAATCTAACATAAAAAGAAAAATCAATCCAATGACTTATGTTATTGTGCTTCTTGCTTATATTGGATACGATTCTTCTTCATTCATCACTCTCCATGTTATGAATTAGATTTGTTCCCATTATCTTAAGGAATTAACTATGCTTGTTTCATAAAATTAAGCATATATCATGGAATAATCTAGTTCATATTATGAAGTTTCCATGCTTTACTAATCCACTTTTCATTCCTTGTCTAAATGATTACAAAAAGGGAAACTTGTGCTTGTGTTACTAACCATGTATCTCTTGAGCTTACTTATGGAAATCTCAAAAGAGAAAGTGCATGTCCAAAGTCACAAGCCTCTAGGGTTGCTCTTCACCCTAAGGAAGAAAGGTAAAAGCAAAGGTATGGGAACTCTTTTTCCATCAATGGTTATTTACTCTTAATTATCTTATTCTACCTATGTGAAGAATAGATTCTTTATTGAACTTATTTTTTGCTAGGTGTGCATTCAATCTCGTTCTCACAAATGCACTAGTCCATTAGAATCTATTTCATGCCTTTGCTATATATGTTCTCATATTGATTTGCTTCTAAGTAATGATTAATGAATTCAATATAAAGAAGTAAATTTCCTATGATTGATCAAAATGTTTAAAAGGTGCATATTCCTTTTTCTTAAAGATGTGCACTAATGTTAAGAAGTTTACTTCATGTCTATGTGACTTATGGATGATGAATTGTTTTTATTTCCTATCTAAAGAAATCATCCTTCATCATATACTCCCTTATGCTGCTAACATCTCTCTTGAGTATTTTCAATAAGTTTGGAAGGAAAAAGAGATAACTACAAAGGGAGGACTCTCAAATGAAAGAGGAGGACATCAACAACGACAACACCTACTTGGATAGTAAGATCTTCAAAACAATCGATGGTGTGGTTGTAAGCATTCTAAATCTTTTTCATTGTGAGAATACCAGGCATAAGTCGTTTATTGCAAATCTTATAAAGCCTTGATCAAGAAGTATATTGGTTCTCCCTATTCGTTTCTAAAATTGAGTGTATCTATTCATATCATTCTAATACCTTGATGCATATCTCTAGGGAGAGCCTACTTCTATATCTTGATCATATTGAGACTAACACTTTATCTTAGTAATTTCATGTAGTCTCAAGTATGAGAATAAGTTTCTCATGAAGTAGTGCTACCACATATCAATCCAAATTGTTAAAATAATGTCGCTTTTATAAAGGATTGTTGATTTCATTGCTAAAGTAGCATATTTACTGGATTCTCCTATTTTTATCAAATGCATATGTTGTTCTTTTGATCACATCTGTTTGATCATTGAATAACTTCAATTAACACTTATGTTTCTTAGTGCCGCATATTCCATCTATATCTCTCTTATGCACTAAGTTACATAGGAGAATTCATGATACATTTATGCAAGTTGTGATCCATTTGATATATGCTAACAATGACTTGGAAAAGGATCACTAGTTGTAGAACTCTCTCCTGTGTAAAATATTTCCATATATTGTCTTGAGTATAGGTCTTAAGCAATTAAGACCAAGGACAAAGCACAATGAAGAGAGCGTCTCTATGTGAAGGTACAAAAGGGTAAAACTACTTCATCTCATTTATACATGTACCTAAATCTTCCTTGTATATACATTCTTAGAATATCTTGTATAAAAGGAAGAGAAAGCATGTCCATGCATTATCCCTGCTACATACCTAGTTTAACCTCTTAAAATTTCATTCCTGCATTAATGCATCTTTGTTGAAACTAAGTGAAGTAATTTTATTGTCAAAGAGCTTAAAGCTTAACCTTGTAACAAGGATAAGCTACCTTTATTCCAAAGGTGGATGGTCCTTAAGTCTCTTTGAAATCCTTAAGGGAAAATGCTTAAAGATGTTTATAACATGCTTTCATAAGTGCATAAACTGTCATGAGCGTCACACTTATACTATGATACAATGCACTTCACATTCTGTATGATATAGCTATGTTCTCATTAACCTATTTATGTGCAATTGGCATTTAAGGCCAAAATATGTATTCCTCTTCATGCACATATTTAGGGGGAGCAATCTATATTATATAGAACTATGATTATGCTTAATTTGATATATCCTTTGATCTTATCTCTTTTATGACTATGACTAATATGTTTTCAAGTTTATTCTCATGCTTAGTCATAGAATTGAAAGGGAAATGGAGTATTCGGCAAAGGCGGCGCTTCCACTCAACTCCATCGGTATTATCCACTCTTTGCCGGTATTCCGCATAGTTCTCCACTTTGATATAATCTACACTCATATTCATTTGTTTACCATTGGGGAGAAAGTAAAATGGGCTTATATTTCACTCACAAGTATCCGTTTTTGGCGATTCATGCCAAAGGGGGAGAAAGTATGAGCCCAAAGCAAAAGGACCGCACCACCACCGGATTTTAAAAATGAAGTTTTTAAATTAATATCTTATTGTGTTCAAAAGGGGGAGAAAGTAGTATCTTCAAAACTTGCAAAACCCTCTTGAACACTTCATTGAGGGGAGTTTTGTTTAAGTCAAAGGAAAAGCATCTGAAACAGGGGGAGAAAATTTCAAATCTTAAAAATGCTTCTTTCAATCTTATTCATGTACCTTTGACCATTTGCAAAAATCTTTTGAAAATAATTTTACAAAGAATTTACAAAAACAAAACTAGTGGTGCAAGCGTGGTCCAAAGTTTTAATAACAAGAAGAAAACATTCATGCATATCTAGTAAAAATAATATATTTGTTTAACTCCAAGCAACCTTTGCACTTCCTTTATGCAAACTAGTTCAACTCTGCACTTATATATTTGTTTTGGTTTGTGTTGGCGTCAATCACCAAAAAGGAGGAGACTGAAAGGGAAATTGGGTCAAACCTTTTCATAAATGATTTTGGTGGTTGAATTGCCCAACACAAACAATTGAACTAACTAGTTTGCTCTAGAGTATATGTTCTCCAGGTGCCAAAGGTTCAACTCAAAACCAATACAAAGATTAAAAAGGGTTCAAAAAGAAAGGAGCAAAGGAAACCAAAGTGCTCCCTGGTCTGGCGCACCGGACTGTCCGGTGTGCCACCGGACAGTGTCCGGTGCACCACCGGACAGTGTCTGGTGCACCAGGGAAGATCGACTTCAAACTCTTCACCTTCGAGTTTCCCAGGCGCAACTCCGCTATAATTCACCGGACTGTCCGGTGAACCACCGGACTGTCCGGTGCGCCTGCGGAGCAACGATCATCTGCGCGCAACGGTCGACTCTAACAGTGAACAGTGCAGAACAGTACACGCGACAGAAGTCAGAGCAGAAGGTCAGAGGGGGCACCGGACCGTCCGGTCTAGCACCGGACTGTTCGGTGCCACATGAAGACAAAGCTTCCAACGTTCGACCAGCTCCAACCCTAACGAAGAGGATGACGTGGCGGCGCACCGGACACTGTCCGGTGGTGCACCGGACTGTCCGGTGTGCCCATCGCCAGCAGCCTTCTCCAACGGCTACATTTTGGTTGGTGGCTATAAATACCACCCCAACCGGCCACTTCAATGTGTGAGAGCCCAAGCAACATTCCAAGTCATCTAGTTGACATACTCAAGCCCTCCCAACCACCTCTATTCATTGATCCATCCTATACACAAGATTTAGACCACTACAACCAACACAAGTGCCACAAAAGAGAGAGCAAGCAAGAAAGAGCTACTCATCTGAGTTTAGCACTAGTGCCTTATGAGATTCATTGAGAGATAGTGTGTGCTACATCTTTGTGTTCATTTGCATGTGGAGTTTTGACTCCCATTGAACTTCCTCCAAAGTTTTGGAGGCTTGTAAAGCTAGCAAGAGACACCAAAGAGTGTGGTGATCCTTGCGGGGTCTTAAGTGATCCTTGAGAAGAAGAAGAGCTCGCCGGTCTTTAGTGATCGGTGGAGAGAGGGAAAGGGTTGAAAGAGACCCGTCTCTAGTGGACTCCTCAACGGGGACTAGGCCTTCGAGGGCCGAACCTCGGTAAAACAAATCCTCGTGTCTCTTGTGTTCATTACTTGTGATTTGTTTGCTTTTCCCTCACTCTAAGTTTTCTTGCACTACTCTTTGCTAAACATTAGTTGGTGTTGCTTCAAGTTAAATTCTCTTTTAGTGAAGCAACACCGTGCAAGAAAGAACTTGTGTTATTGCTCTTCTTATCTAAGCCCTCTTGCTTTATTCTCATTGATCTTCTAGTTGCATTGATTTATCAATACCGCATTATTTGAAAGCAATACTCTTTACAAGGACTTAGTTTTTATACTCCAATAATTGTGCATCTTGTTCTAACCACTAATCAAAGGATCTAGTTGGGGGATAAAGTTTAATTTTAGGTTTCGCCTATTCACCCCCCCCTCTAGGCGACTTTCAGTTACCTTGGTGCTTGGTGAGCCAATCCATACCAAGAATAACATATATCCCTTTAGAGTCAAGCACCACTAAGTCGGTAAGGAAGACTACCCCACTTAGGTTTATAGGGATGCTTATAACTCTTAAAGGGCAGGGTATTTGACCTCCAGGGGATCGAGTCATTAGTGGCCTCTTAAGGGCTATAGTAGGTATATCATTTTTATCCACAAAATGTGATGATATAAAGGAATGTGATGCTCCGGAATCAAAAAACACCGAAGCTAATATTGAGTCGACCAAGAACTCACCAAAAATCACTCCTGGTTCATCTTCAGCTACTTCTTCTGCCTGGACATGGTTCACCTTGGCTCTTCCAAATGTCTGTTGGCTCCTTGCCGGTGCAGCACAGTTGGCTCCAGTTGGTTGTTTTGGTCCATTCACCGAGTTGGAAAAGACCGATGGTGCTGGCTGGTTCTTGTATGGGCAGTTGGCAATGAAGTGTCCTGTCTCACGACAGTGGAAGCATGCTCTTGGGTTACTCACTTGGCTTCTTCCAACAGACTGTTGAGTTTGAAAGGTGTTCTGAGTCTTTGCAGTTGGGGCTGACTGGGCTGGCTTCTGGAATGAACCAGGATGAGTTTTGAAATATGACACACTCTGGCTCCGTTGGACTGAGTGAGTAGGAAATTGAGTCCTCTAGAACTTTTCTAGCTATTGAGGCTTCCTGCTTTCAAATCGACGTTTGCGGTCATTGAGCTCTGCTTTCCTGTTTCTCTCAATGGTGATAGTTCTGTTGACCATGGTATTAAAGTCATTATGAGTGGTGACCTCAACCAAGGTCTTGATCTCAGAGTTAAGACCACCTAGAAAGGCTTCCTGCTTCTTCTCATCATTGTTGACATCCTCAGGGGCATAACGGGACAATTCTGTAAACTTGTATAGATACTCCGTCACGGACATGGCACCCTGACGAAGCTTCCTGAACTCTTCTTTCTTGAGTTTCCTCACACTGCTAGGAATGTGTTGCTCTCTAAAGATCTTGACAAAGTCAATCCAAATCATCTTTGCAGCGTCTTCATTAACTTCCCAGTAACTTTGCCACCAAGCAAGGGCTGGTCCCTTCAATTGTTGCACGACCAGCAATACTTTGTCTCTATCATCAGCATGGACAACCTCCAACTTCATCTCTATTCCCCATAGCCAATCGTTCACTTCCATTGGGTTGTCAGAACCTCCAAACTTGGGTGGTTGTAGACGATTGAAGTCTCCAATCTTGCTATTATTTTAGGGAACTGCTGGTCTGAAGTTGCCTTGGTTCCCCTGAGCTTGAGTGGTGAGGGCGGTCACTAGCATTTCTAGGATCTGGTTCTGCTGTTGCATTACAGCAGCCAGGTCCACGGGTGCGGGTGCGCGTGGAGGTGGGGGTAGCTGTCCATTTTGCACCATATCTGGGATCACATTACATGCAACCTGATTCCCTTGGTTGACCTCATCCCCACCCTCCTGAGCGTGGAGTCCATGAACTCGGCTCGAACGGCGGGACATCTGTGGTCAAGGGTAGGGATGACTAGGTTACTTCCCTTAGTAGATTATTGGGGTATACTTATGTGTGTATATATCATTTCACACAATGCACACAAGTGAAAGCACTCAAGCAGCACACAAGCATTTATTCCACATGCAGGCATTCACGATACAACAAGATACAATTTTGTGTCTCAACCTTTTAAGGGTCGACCGAAACAACTTGGCTACTGGTCCCTATGGCATGGTCTTTAGGGTCTCTTTCTTCGGCTTCATGAGGAGATGCGGGAGGTGTGGGTGGCACTGATTCACAAATCCTCCTGCGGGGGTGGGACAAAGGGTACAAAGGGATTCCCTCCAGGGGTGGTGACTCAATAGTGGTCCTGGGCTAGCATTCCTTGCGCTTGGCACGGTCCACTAGGTAGACACCTCTGAGAAGCTGACTATGGCGGTCCACCTGCTCCCTAAGGTCCTCTTCGGTCACAGCAAGGCGACTTTCTGCTTTGGCCGCTCGGGCTTCTGCCTGAGCTAAGGCAAGCTTAGCCTTATGCCAACGGGTCTCTGCTTTCTCGGCACGTTGGATGAGGTCCTTCACATGCTGGTGCAGTTGGTCGCACAAATCGTCGAGGCTAAGTAGATAGCCAGACATAGCGACAATAGTGGGGGTCTTTCTCGGTCGTGGTACTCCCCAAGTTACGGATCCTCTCCGCCCAAGCAGGACGGTTACAATCTAGAGGAGGGAAGTACTTCATGGGGGTGGAACCCAAGTGCCATTCAAACATCTGACACAAGTACATCAATGCTTTCCGAGCTGCAAGTTGGACGACATCTTGCATACGGCTTCCAGTGGCGGTGATGTTCCAGGGTTGCATCTCCAAGTACTTGTCACTTGCGCCAATGTGGATAGTCACCTCACAACTTTCAGTACCATGCTCTGTGAATTCACGACTCACGTATTCTGGGCACTCCGAAATGCCCAAACGGACAGTTGCCGCATAAAGCACCTTGGGGAATCCATCTTCATTGACGTAGTAGGTGGTGATCCAATCGTTGTCCATCTAACTTTCAAGGATATAAGGTTAGCATAACAAGGATATGGTTTCTTTTTCAAAGAGTATATTGTTTTCAAGGGTAGGACATCCTAGGGCTCCTAGGGTCATCCTAACTAATGGTTCACGCCCTACAGCCAAGTATGCCTCTGATACCACTTGTAACGCCCCGGTCTAAACAACCGAAGCTAAACATGTATTTAAGCACCAGAAAACAGTATCTGGTGAAATACATTACACAAGTGGTGCCACAGTCATACATAGCTTTATTTAGTACATTTGGTTACAATAATAACACCAACTAGAAGAACTATAGTCGATACGATAAACACGAGGGTAGCATCTTCTTCCCACATGGTGGCTTCTACAGCAACGGCACCACACCAAACTTGGGTATAGGGCACGAACTACTCAAAATTCCTCGGACACGAAATCAGGATCCTTTGTAAAAATAACGGGTGAGCACAAAGGTACTCAACAAGTCCCACCTCGCCCTTACAGGGAGGGAGTTACAGATTAGTATGCAATGATCAATAAACATGATTAACAGGTGCAATGCTGGGACTATATCCCTGCTCGTTATCCTTCTCGTAAGTCAGGTAATTCAGCTAGTTGAAATGTCCACACCATAACCTGTCCTATACCGAGGACATGGACCATTCGAATGGATTATACACTCTGTAGAGGTTGTACGCTGTACCCACACGCACATCACCGTCCCAAGACGGCTCTGTCAATAGCTGACACCCAAACATGGCTCAACCTCGCCTAGTCGCCCACAAACCCCGGGTCCTGACCACTCAGGTCACCAACCCAAAACATATCCACCTCGAACGACTACCAGGCGAGCCAGTGGGATTAGGCTAAGGCTTTCCCATACAAGCTCATGTGGTCGTACTGGAAAAAAAGTTAGGTGAGTGGCACCACAACACACAGTCCTTATGGTTCACCAGAGCAGCCACCAACCAAAACTAGCAAACCCGAGATGTCACCACGGCAACTCGGTCGCAAGTCTACCACCACGGTAGCGCATGCTCCAACACTTACCATGCCGCCCTGGTATCATTTCCATCCAGTATCATCAAGTATCAAGGTATAAGATAATCAACATGCATCATGGCATCAATGCATAGTTTCTCTCGTTCACTCATTATTAGGTGTGTCGTCTTATGCAATCACTATGTCTAGCAAGTTTTATATATTTTCTCACTTAGGAGCAACCATGATCAAAGCAAGAGGTCGATGAGACTTGCCTTCGTTCAGTTGCGCGTCCACAGCGTCACGTTCTTCGTCTCCTGGCTCCTCCGGGTTCTCTTCCGGGATTGGTTCTACTTGTGGGACATCGTGGGTGGATAAACAACAATCAAAATAACATACATCAATACATTACAATAGTTCATATTTAATCTCTAATTACTTAGTGCATGGTAGGTGGCAGAGCCAGCCATATTTGCTTCCGGGAGGCAGAGCACTCCTATAGATGAAGCTGGTTTCCGGGAGGCAGAGCACTCCTACAGATGAAGCCTTATGATCCTGGGAGGCAGAGCACTCCTTCAGATGGACCACAACTTATGCACTAAGCAAATAGAAATTTTACAGCATAACAATATACTTACAACAAGGACACGTATGATTATGCAAGGGCTCCTATACTTCAACACTACTTTACTTCTACCTTGCCCTTGAATGTGTGTGGATGGGAGTGGGATGGTGTGTCATGGCAAGAGGGGGAAGCACATCCTTATATAGGCACCTAGGAGTTATGGATGAGTGACACCTCACCATGCATGTGTCATCTACCACTTTAATGGGGAGGGACACCTCACCATGCATGTGTCACCACCACATTAAAGGGGGGAACACTTCACCATGACACATCACCATAGTTCTAGACTTCGTGACTTATCATGATTAGTGTAGGGAATTCTAGAAGGCTATGAACATCATGGTTATCCATGGTTGTTCCTGGAAAGTTGTCTTGCTTATGATCATGAATATTGTAGAAGCTTCTAGAAACTTGGTTATGCTTATTATATGACAATTGTTTAAGTGAGGTTTTCCTTGCATATTTTCAATGGGCAAATGATGGCCATGGGGAAAGTTGTCTTAATTGATGCTAAGGTCATAACTTCTATAGTTTAAGAATGACTTCGGGGGAGGAAGAGGTCGAAGATCATGGCATGCTCACCTATGGCTCAAATCGACGGTGAGGGCTTGTCCTCTGCTTTGAAGAGTAAGGCACACGTATTTCAGATGTGAGGGTGACAATGAGATGGTGGCTGGACTGTGAGGTTCTGTGGCAAGGGCATCGATATTTATATGGAGGGACGACAGTTTATAATGGATGGAGCCTTGACCGACGTACTGTGATTGGCGACACTGCCACAGTGCAGTCGCGACATCTCGAGGTTGGTAGGGTAACTTGGCTCATGGTGGGGCATTCATTTAGTTGTGATTGTGACAAGTGACTAGCGTGTGCTCTGGCGGGTGCATGAGGTCTTGTCGGAGTGACTTTCTGCACTGGGGTATCACTTCAAGGTCTGCACCCGACACTTTAATATAGCAGTTCGGCGTGCATGACAAGGCTGTCTCAGGGTAGAGGGTGTAGGTGGGGCTTGCAAGGACGCACAAATGCCAAGGTGGCTAGAGGCAGGCTTACGATTTATTTACGCATGTGTTTTGCCACAGGTGGTTGTGGGCTCCCTCTGTCTAGTGTGGGCGGGCATTAGACGTTTTCAAGAATTTACCACGGTGAAAGGCAAGCTTAGAATATCGAGGAATAACCCATAGAGGCATTGGTTTGCATAGTTTGGATTAGGCTAACATAGCTATCAATAATTTTGAACAAGTTTTACTCCATAGTTGAAAATTGGGATGTTACACTCGCTAACCGTCAAGCACCAGCAGTCCAAGGACTAGAGTCTATAGACACTAGGAGCATGTTTGGTTTCCTACCTAACGTGCCACAATCTTCCTAACCTTAGTCACTCGAATTGAAGAACTAAGATTAGGCATAAGAGCTAGGCACGTTGTGGCATCTTAGGCAACAAACTAAACAACTCCTAGCTCGCATGCGCTGGAAGCTGGGAACCACCAGGCATCAGCTCGCCCAGGCATCCAACTACATCGTCGACATTGTGTTGCCCGCGTGCGACTGTCAGATGGAGGAAAACAAGAATCGTTCGTAGAAAGCTACAATCCATAATAGATCAAAACTCTATAGATATAGATTAGATTGGGCACAGATTACAGGGTATGTCGTGGCCCACGCTCGACATACCCTATAGATCCACCCCGTATCGTCGGCTCGTCTTAGTTCGTGCTTCGCGTCGTGAGCCGTCTACAACCACTCAAAGTTTTTTCTTAAGAAAGACAAGGCCTGTTGGATGTGAGCTTTTTCACGACACTATGGAGGAATCTATAAATAGGCCTATTGAAAGTGCATTCATCCCTTTTGTGAGTTTTGGTGATTTGGATGACAACACATTTAAAAGACTAACAAGTTTGCTAAGTGTTGAACAGGAAATTCAGTACGATGAAATACTTGAATAGTGTATAATGACAGTGAACAAAGGTTCAACACTAGGTTAAATAACCAGTGAGACAATGCAAACAGATATAATATGATCTCTATATTGGTTTGAATATATGGACAAGACCTGAGAAATCACTACATACATATGATCAGAATAGAGGATGAAGTGATTAAGAGGACAGGTCAAGCCAAAGTGAATAAGATATGAGGAATCGTGAATTGGCTTGACCATATTACTATCAGCCCATATATGCTTCTATGAGAATTAAACTAGAGCTTTGTAAGTGCAATCAACCCTATTTGAGGGTTTTGGTGATTAAATGACAAAACAAACAAAGTTTCTAACAAGTTTGCTCCTAGCATGTACACAGTATTTCTACAGACAGGAGAAGCACAGATTGTATGAGCATAAAAATGTAAAGCACAGCGGATTTAAAATTCTACATCAAATGGCATGCTCCAAGTGCTTGGAAACAACGGCAGTACTCTTTTTATAATTCTTGAGTTATAGGATTCGTCGTTCAATTAAGAGGGATCCGCAATGGTTAAGTAAGTTTTGCAATGAGCTAAGTTCAAAATCCTTCAAAAGCATATTCGAGAACATTTTTCCAAATCATGAATGCCTTAAGAAAAACCATTTTTCACTTCCCACATAAGTTCCACCTTTGTTCACTTCAAAAAGTTCAAAACTTGGTTTTCAGCCCTGCAAACCGGTTCAACCGGGCCTGAAACCGGTTCAACCAGTTGTGGGACTGTTCCTCTGCCATCCCTGCTCTGACCTGTCTGACAGTCAGTGCTGTCAGAAAAGTCGTTGCAGATCTTTTGGGAAAACCGGTTCAACCGGATTTTTTCCCGGCTCAACCGGTTTTGATTCCGGTCGAGTCTCCGGCTGAGTAGGTTTGTGAACCGGGTTCTCCCTGGTGGAAATCGGTTCAACCGGTTCAACCGGTTTTTACCGATTTTCTCCCAACGGCTGCCAGCTTTTGAGGGATCCTTTATATACCCCCCACACTCTCTCTCTTATTTACTTCTGCCTCTCCCACGAAATCTTGGCTGACCAAACTCTCAACAAGTGCATTCATTTCACCTTTCACACCCGCAATCGCATCTCCTTCAATCACTTGAAGGATCCTTGGTGTGAGGTGAACTCGATCTAACACGCTGTCATTTTCATCTCGATTCTCCTATTCTCTTTGTTCTTGAGCTCGTTGCAAACTTGACCTTGTGCGGATTTGTTACTCTTGGAACCTTGTGTTCCTTGATGGTTAGAGGTTGCTTGGGAGTCTCCAAATTTGTGGACGACCCCAAGAAGTTTGTATCACCCGCTCTTTGAGCATATTTGAGAAGAGATTGCCTTGACCTTTGTGGTCGGCTTGTGAAGGATTAGGGTTGGAAAAGACCCGGCCCTTTGTGGGCTCCTCAACGAGGAGTAGGACACCTTTGTGGTGGTTGCCGAACCTCGGGTTATATCGCGTGTTCTTGTGTGTTCTTGTTAAGAGCTTTAAATTTGTTGGTTGGTTCATATTATCTATTCGAGTAGATTTTGTGTAGGGCAAGTCATTAGCAAAATTCTTCACTGCTTCGTCATATCTGTTTAACAGATTATCTAACCTAAGTTGAGCAGGTTCAAACTTGTTCAGTTGTAATCAAAATCAACTGAACCAGTTTGCACCAGTGCAACTTTAATTTGACCTATCTCGAAGTTTTTGGTGAAAAATTTTAGGTGTAGCCTATTCACCCCCCCCTCTAGGCTACTTTCAATTGGTATCAAAGCCTTGTACCTCGTTTTGTGCTTAACCACGTGAGGAAACGATTATGTCTACTCAACGGGACCATGTGGATCCTATCCTCGAGGAAATTCCTGTCACATCCTCCGGTGAGGAAGTGGACCCCAAGGTCCTCGACCTCGCCATGAAGATTGCCGAGAGGATGTTCCTCAAGATGAAAGAGGAAGATGCGAAGAAGAAGGCCGAAG
The DNA here is from genome assembly GCA_029449295.1 of Zea luxurians. Lineage (NCBI taxonomy): Eukaryota > Viridiplantae > Streptophyta > Magnoliopsida > Poales > Poaceae > Zea > Zea luxurians. Next base: position 176,232,132 of record JAOPSE010000004.1, on the reverse strand, counting down.
AAGAAGAATCAAGAAGAAAGGACGAAGAAGATAAATGTAAAGGAAAAATTGAATACAATGATGACTTGGTAGATCTTTTGGTGTCAAAGGTGTTGAGCAAGGTAAGTCTCAACACCGAAGGATCATCTACCAAAAGTAAAGGTAACAAATTCAGTAAAGTTCAATTTGATTATTCTAGAAATTTTATTCCCAACTTCTCTTCCGCCCCACTTGGAAAGTTACCAACTCTTAGTGAGTTGAACTATGATGAGTGGGCCGATAAGATGAAGTCACATTTAATCGGTGTACATCCTAGTCTTTGGGAGATTGTCAATGTAGGTATGTATAAGCCCGCCCAAGGAGAAGAGATGACTCCAGAAATGATGCAAGAGGTTCACCGCAACGCTCAAGCAGTGAGCATAATTAAAGGAAGTCTTTGTTCGGAAGAATACCGGAAAGTTCAAGAAAGAGAAGATGCCTGTGACATTTGGAATATTCTTAAAATGTCACATGAAGGAGATTCCAAAGCTAAAAGACATAGAATTGAAGCTTTGGAGAGTGAGCTTGCTAGATATGATTGGACTAAGGGTGAGTCGCTTCAATCACTCTTTGATTGGTTGATGGTGTTAGTAAACAAAATAATAGTGCTTGGAAGTGAAGATTGGAGTGACTCCAAGGTCACAAGACTATTCATGAGAGCATATAAAGAAAAGGATAAGAGTCTAGCAAGGATGATAAGGGATCGTGATGACTATGAGGATATGACACCTCATCAATTATTTGCAAAGATTCAACAACACGAGTCCGAAGAAGCCCCAGTCAAGACAAGAGACTCTCATGCCTTAATCACAAATGAACAAGACACACCCAAGAAGAACAAAGACCAAAAGGCAAAGAAAGTGGTCGAGACATCAAGTGATGAAGATAGCTCAAGTGATGAAGACACAGCTATGTTCATCAAAACATTCAAGAAATTTGTAAGGAAAAATGACAAGTTTCAAAGGAAAGGAAAGAAGAGGGCATGCTATGAATGTGGCCAAACCGGTCATTTCATAGCGGATTGTCCTAACAAAAAAGAACAAGAAGCCAAGAAGGAATACAAGAAGGACAAGTTCAAAAAGGGAGGCAAGACCAAGGGACATTTCAAGAAGAAGAAATATGGTCAAGCCCATATTGGTGAAGAATGGAACTCCGATGAAGAGAGTTCTAGCTCCGAAGAAGAGGAAGTGGTGGCAAACATTGCCATCCAATCTACTTCAAGCTCGCAACTCTTCACCAACCTACAAGACGACTCCTACACTCCAACTTGCCTCATGGCAAAAGGAGATAAGGTAACTTTATTTAGTAATGATTTTCCAAATGATGATGGTGATAAATAAATTGCCATGAAGAATAAAATGATTAAAGAATTTAGCTTGAATGGATATAATGTTATCACCAAATTAATGGAGAAGCTAGATAAAAGAAAAGCAACTCTTGATGCTCAAGAAGACTTGCTTATCCTTGAAAAGGAAAGAAACCTAGAGCTTCAAGAATTGCTACTCAATAAAGATGAAATTCTAGATGTCTTGACTAAGGAAGTATCTTTAGTCAAGATAACTATAGAGGATAAAGAAAAAGAAGTAATCAATATGAAAACCTCTATAGCTAATCTTGCAAATGAAAAGGATGCACTTGAATCAAGCATGTTAAGCTTGAATGTCCAAAATCAAGAACTTCAAGTGCAACTTGAAAATTGCAAGAACATCAATGCTTCATCTTTATTGATTGAATCTAAGTCTAGCTCCTCAAATAATACCTTTTTGCAAACATTGTGTCAAATATCATGCTTCTTGTTGTCTAACTAACCATGCAAGGAAGAAGAGCCCACAGGTGAAGGTCAAAGAAATATTGAAAAGATGCTCTAGAAATGATGGGTTAAAGAAAATTGAACCCAAGTACAAGTCCCTAAAGCCCAACAATGGAAGAAGGGGGCTTGGGTTCAACTCTTTCAAGGAAAACCCTAGCATAGTGCATAAGGGGTGGAGATCCCCCAAGTTCATAGAGGGAACCACCCTATATGATGCCTTGGGGAGGATTCACTCCTCAAATCACAAGTCAACTCAAGTAAAGGTAAACTTGAGTTCCACAAAGAGTAAGGTGAAGGAAGCGGCATCCACAAGTGGAGAAAAATTTAATGCTCCCATTTCTCACTCTTATCTTTGTGATTACATGTTGACTTGGGATTTAGGGAATTTGGTTGTTAAATATGTGGGTGCCTACACTAAAAGAGAAGTCATGAAAAGAAGTGTGTGGGTACCCAAGGCTATAACTAACACTGCAGGACCCAATTCAATTTGGGTACCTAAAAGCATAGCCTAAATTTGTTTTGCAGGTCTACTCCTCTGGTGGGTCAAGTTAGGTGCTTGACAGTGGATGTACAAATCACATGACCGGGGAGGAAGACATGTTCCATTCCTTGCAACTAACTCAAGAAGCACAAGAAATTGTGTTTGGAGATAGTGGCAAGAGTAAGGTGATTGGTATTGGTAAAATTCCTATCTCTGACCAAAAATCACTTTCAAATGTTTTATTGGTAGATTCTTTAAGCTATAATTTGATGTCTGTTTCACAACTTTGTGGAATGGGTTATAATTGCTTATTTTCTGATGTGGATGTGAAGATCCTTAGAAGGGAGGATTCCTCTGTTGCCTTTACAGGTCGCTTGAAGGGCAAACTCTATCTTGTTGATTTCACAACAAGTAGAGTGACGCCTGAGACTTGTTTAGTGGCAAAATCTGACAAGGGTTGGCTTTGGCATCGCCGGCTAGCTCATGTTGGCATGAGGAACTTGGCCAAACTTCAAAAGGATAGTCACATTATTGGACTAACAAATGTTGTGTTTGAGAAAGATAGGATTTGTGGCGCATGCCAAGCAGGAAAGCAACATGGAGTCCCATATCAAACAAAGAATGTGGTCACAACAAAAAGACCATTGGAGCTTCTTCATATGGACCTCTTCGGACCTATGGCTTACATCAACATTGGTGGTAGTAAGTATGGTTTAGTCATTGTTGATGATTTTTCTCGCTTCACCTGGGTTTTCTTTTTGAGTGATAAAGGTGAAACTCAAGAAACATTGAAGAAATTCATGAGAAGAGCTCAAAATGAGTTTGAGCTCAAAATCAAGAAAGTGAGAAGTGATAATGGGACGGAATTCAAGAACACGGGTGTCGAAGAATTCTTAGGGGAAGAAGGAATCAAACATGAGTTCTCGGTTCCCTACACTCCACAACAAAATGGTGTTGTGGAAAGAAAGAACCAAACTTTAATTGAAGCAGCTAGAACCATGTTGGATGAGTACAAGACACCTGACAACTTTTGGGCAGAGGCGGTCAACACCGCCTGTCATGCAATCAACCGCCTCTATCTTCACAAGATCTACAAGAAAACTGCTTATGAGCTTCTCACTGGTAACAAACCTAAAGTTGATTATTTTAGAGTATTTGGTTGTAAGTGCTTTATTCTTAACAAGAAAGTCAAGAGCTCAAAGTTTGCTCCTAGAGTGGACGAGGGTTTCTTGCTTGGTTATGCATCAAATGCGCATGGATATCGCGTTTTCAACAATACCACCGGTCTTGTTGAAATAGCGATAGATGTGACATTTGATGAGTCTAATGGCTCGCAAGGGCATGTTTCTAATGGCACTGCAGGAAATGAAGAACCACCTTGTGAGGCCATAAAGAAACTTGCAATAGGTGAGGTGAGACCTCAAGAAAAGGAAGATGAGGAAGGAACTTTGTGGATGACCAATGAGGTTTTTGATGTGGGTGCAAAGATGGTGGGTGACAAATCCTCCACCCAAGCAAACCCATCAACCTCAAGTCATCCAAATCTTGAAGAAAATCATCAACCCCAAAGCATGCCAACGGTGGTAGAAGATGAACATGAAAGTGTTGATGGTGAAGTGCCTCTTGATCAAGCAGATGATGAGGAGGAACAAATTCAAAGACAACCATCAGTGCCTCATCCTCGAGTCCATCACACTATTCAAAGAGATCATCCAGTGGACAACATCCTGGGTAGCATCAGGAGAGGGGTAACAACTCGATCACGTTTGGTAAATTTTTGTGAATTTTACTCGTTTGTTTCCTCTCTTGAGCCACTTAAGGATGAAGAAGCGTTGGGTGATCCGGTTTGGATAATTGCTATGCAAGAGGAATTGAACAACTTCACCCGGAATGAAGTCTGGTCCTTGGTTCCAAGACCCAAGCAAAATGTGATTGGGACAAAATGGGTCTTTAGGAACAAACAAGATGAACATGGCGTGGTTACAAGAAATAAAGCATGGTTGGTTGCCCAAGGCTACACTCAAGTGGAAGGACTTGATTTTGGTGAAACATATGCGCCGATAGCAAGGTTAGAGTCAATTAGAATATTAATTGCCTATGCTACTAACCATGATTTCAAGTTATATCAAATGGACGTCAAGAGCGCGTTTCTAAATGGACCACTGCAAGAGAGGGTCTATGTGGAGCAACCGCCGGGCTTTGAAGATCCAAGGAAGTGAAAGGGAAATGTGCCCTTGGGCCATTTCTAAGTATTTTGGTGGTTTAGTGTCCAACACAAATGCCTAAGTATAAAATGGTGGACAAAGTACAAATCAAGGATAAAGGTATGTTTCTCAGACTTAGTACATTGTTTTAGAGACTAATGTATTGTGTCTAAGTGCTGGAAACAAGAAAAATCCATTTGGAAATGCCTTGGCTCGAGCAGCCAAGACTTTGCTCAGTCTGGAGCACCGGACTGTCCGGTGGTGCACCGGACAGTGTCCGGTGCGCCAGACTGGCTCTGGCAAACAGGCTGCTCTCGGGACTTCGACGGTGGTGTACGACTATAATTCACCGGACTGTCCGGTGGGCCGTTCACAGGCGAACTCGTCGCTCTCGGGAATTCATCGGCGACGTACGGCTATAATTCACCGGACTGTCCGGTGTGCACCGGACTGTCCGGTGAGCCAAAGGTCGGCCGGGCCAACGGTCGGCCGCGCGATCTGCGCGGGACACGTGGCCGAGCCAACGGCTAGTAGGAGGCACCGGACTGTCCGGTGTGCACCGGATATGTCCGGTGCGCCAACGGCTCTCTGGCTGCCAACGGTCGACTGCACCATTTATGGAAGGAAATCGGGCACCGGACAGTGTCCGGTGTGCACCGAACTGTCCGGTGCGCCAGTCGACAGAAGGCAAGATCAGCCTTCCTAGATTGCTCTCAACGGCTCCTAGCTGCCTTGGGGCTATAAAAGGGACCCCTAGGCGCATGGAGGAGCACACCAAGCATTCCTACAACATTCCTAAGCACCAAGACATCAATCCGCGCCTTTGATTCTTTGCGATAGCAATTAGAGCTCTAGTTGAGTGGTGAACTCATTGAGTTGTGTTGTGAGCTCTCGTTGCGATTTGTGTGCGTTGTGTTGCTGTGATTTCTTGTCTTGAGTGCCTTGCTAATCCCTCCCTTGCTCTGTGCTTCTTTGTGAACTTCAATTGTAAGGGCGAGAGACTCCAAGTTGTGGAGATTCCTCGCAAACGGGATTGAGTAAAGCAAGCAAAACACCGTGGTATTCAAGTGGGTCTTTGGACCGCTTGAGAGGGGTTGATTGCAACCCTCGTCCGTTGGGACGCCACAACGTGGAGTAGGCAAGCGTTGGTCTTGGTCGAACCACGGGATAACCACCGTGCCATCTCTGTGATTGATTTCTTGTGGTTATTGTGTTTTGTCTCCTCTCTAGCCACTTGGCATTTACTGTGCTAACGCTTAACCAAGTTTTTGTGGCTTAAGTTCTCAAGTTTTACAGGATCACCTATTCACCCCCCCCCTCTAGGTGCTCTCAATTGGTATCAGAGTCGTTCTCTTCACAAAGGGACTAATCGCCCGAAGAGATGGATCCTAAGGGGAAGGGTATCGTGATCAACGATAAAGAGAAGGAATCTTTCGTCAATGAGCCGAAGGATGACAAGCCTACCGACTCGGGCTCGGGCCATAGACGGAAAGATGGGAAGAAGAAGAAGACGAGGCGCATCAAGGAGATCGTCTACTACGACGACAGCGATGAGTCTACTTCTTCCCAAAAGGACGACGACCACAACGACTACGAGAGAAGGAAACCGGTCAATTCGAACTTTTCTTTTGATTACTCTCGTATTCCTCAAAGTACAAATGCTCATTTATTATCTATTCCACTTGGTAAACCTCCTCATTTTGATGGAGAGGACTACGGATTTTGGAGTCACAAAATGCGTAGTCACTTGTTCTCTCTCCATCCTAGTATATGGGAGATTGTAGAGAGTGGAATGCACTTTGATAGTACGGATAGTCCCATGTTCATTAATGAGCAAATTCATAAGAATGCACAAGCTACTACTGTTCTTCTAGCTTTATTGTGCAGGGATGAATACCACAAAGTGAGCGGCTTGGATAACGCCAAGCAAATATGGGACACCCTCAAGATTTCTCATGAGAGGAACGATGTCACCTTGCTCACCAAGATGGAGTTGGTGGAAGGCGAGCTTGGACGATTCGCGATGATAAGGGGCGAGGAGCCGACACAAACATACAACCGGCTCAAGACCCTTATCAACAAAATAAGGAGCTACGGAAGCACGTGATGGACGGACCACGACGTCGTCCGACTGATGCTAAGGTCCTTTACCGTTCTTGATCCTCATTTGGTGAATAATATTCGTGAGAATCCCAAGTACACCAAAATGTCGCCCGAAGAAGTCCTTGGAAAATTCGTAAGCGGGCGAATGATGATCAAGGAGGCGAGGTACGTGGACGACGCTCTAAACGGTCCAATCAATGAGCCTCAACCCGTTGCTCTCAAGGCAACAAGGAGCAAGGAGGCGTTACCCAGCAAGGTAGCACAAATTGAGGCGGCCGGACTTAATGATGAAGAGATGGCCCTCATCATCAAGAGATTCAAGACGGCGCTTAAGAGTCGCAAGGGACAGCCAAGCAAGACCAAAGCCAAGGGGAAGCGCTCATGCTTCAAATGCGGTAAGATTGGTCATTTTATTGCTAACTGTCCCGACAATGATAGTGATCAGGATCAAGGGAACAAGAGGGAGAAGAAGAAAAACTATAAGAAGGCAAAGGGCGAGGCACATCTTGGCAAGGAGTGGGATTCGGATTGCTCCTCGTCCGACTCCGACAATGAAGGACTCGCCGCCACCGCCTTCAACAAGTCATCCCTCTTCCCCAACGAGCGTCACACATGCCTTATGGCAAGGGAGAAGAAGGTATGTGCTCGAAACTCTACCTATGCTTCTTCAAGTGAGGACGAATCTAGTGATGAGGATGAAATAGATTATTCATGTTTATTTAAGGGCCTAGATAGAACCAAGGTAGATAAAATTAATGAATTAATTGATGCCTTGAATGATAAGAATAGGCTTTTAGAAAAACAAGAGGACTTGTTGTATGAAGAACATGATAAATTTGTAGAAGCACAAAAATCTCATGCCTTAGAAGTTAAGAGAAATGAAATGCTTTCTAGTGAATTATCTTCTTGCCATGAGACGATTTCTAGCTTAAGGAGCATTAATGTTAATTTGAATGCTAAATTAGAAATAGCTAGTAAATCAACAACTTGTGTAGAAAATGTTGTTATTTGCAATAGATGTAAAGATTTCGATATTGATGCTTGTAGTGAACACATAGCTTCGATTGCAAAGTTAAATGATGAACTGGCTAGTCTTAATGCCCAACTTAAGGCTAGCAAAAGTGATTTTGATAAACTAAAATTTGCTAGGGATGCCTACACGATTGGTAGACAACCCTCAATTAAGGATGGGCTTGGCTTCAAGAGGGAAGCCAAGAACTTAACAAGCCATAAGGCTCCCATCTCCGCCAAGGAGAAAGGGAAGGCCCCTATGGCATGTAGTACTAAAAAGAACCATGCTTTTATGTACAATGATAGAAGACAATCTCATAGGAGTTGTAATGTTTTTGATTCACATGCCAATGATTCTTATGCTATGTTTGCCCCCAGTTCTTCCTATATGCATGGTAGAGATATGCCTAGGAAGAATATTCATCATATGCCTAGAAAGAATAGTGTTCATGTTCCTAGGAAAGTTATGAATGGACCCTCTACAATTTATCATGCTTTAAATGCTTCCTTTGCTATTTGTAGAAAGGATAGGAAGATAGTTGCTAGGAAATTAGGGGCAAAATGCAAGGGTGATAAAACTTGCATTTGGGTCCCTAAGGAAATTGTGACTAGCCTTGTAGGACCCAACAAGAGTTGGGTACCTAAGACCCAAGCCTAAATTTGCCTTGCAGGTTTATGCATCCGGGGGTTCAAGCTGGATTATCGACAGCGGATGCACGAACCATATGACGGGGAAAAGAAGATGTTCACCTCCTACGTCAAGAATAAGGATTCCCAAGATACAATCATATTCGATGATGGGAACCAAGGCAAGGTGAAAGGTTTAGGAAAGATTGCAATATCTAATGAGCACTCTATCTCTAATGTGTTTTTAGTTGAGTCTCTTGGATATAATTTACTATCTGTTAGTCAATTATGTAATATGGGATATAATTGTCTATTTACAAATGTAGATGTGTCTGTCTTTAGAAGATGTGATGGTTCACTAGCTTTTAAGGGTGTACTAGACGGCAAACTTTATTTAGTTGATTTTGCAAAAGAGGAGGCTGGTCTAGATGCATGCTTAATTGCTAAGACTAGCATGGGCTGGCTGTGGCATCACCGCTTAGCACATGTGGGGATGAAGAACCTTCACAAGCTTCTAAAGGGAGAACACGTGATAGGTTTGACTAACGTGCAATTCGAAAAAGATAGACCTTGTGCAGCTTGTCAAGCAGGGAAACAGGTGGGAGGCTCTCATCACACAAAAAATGTGATGACAACATCAAGACCCTTGGAGATGCTGCATATGGACCTCTTCGGACCCGTCGCCTATCTGAGCATAGGAGGAAGTAAGTATGGTGTAGTTATTGTTGATGACTTTTCCCGCTTCACTTGGGTGTTCTTTTTGCAGGATAAGTCTGAAACCCAAGGGACCCTCAAGCGCTTTCTCAGGAGAGCTCAAAATGAGTTTGAGCTCAAGGTGAAGAAGATAAGGAGCGACAATGGATCCGAATTCAAGAATCTTCAAGTGGAGGAGTTCCTTGAGGAGGAGGGGATCAAGCACGTGTTCTCCGCTCCCTACACACCTCAGCAAAATGGTGTGGTAGAGAGGAAGAACAGGACGCTCATAGATATGGCGAGGACTATGCTTGGAGAGTTCAAGACCCCCGAGTGCTTTTGGTCGGAAGCCGTGAACACGGCTTGCCACGCCATCAACAGGGTCTACCTTCACCGCCTCCTTAAGAAGACTTCATATGAGCTGCTGACTGGTAACAAACCCAATGTATCGTACTTTCGTGTATTTGGGAGTAAATGCTACATTCTAGTAAAGAAGGGTAGGAATTCCAAATTTGCTCCCAAAGCTGTAGAAGGGTTTTTATTAGGTTATGATTCAAATACAAAGGCGTATAGGGTCTTCAACAAATCATCGGGTTTGGTTGAAGTCTCTAGCGACGTTGTATTTGATGAGACTAATGGCTCTCCAAGAGAGCAAGTTGTTGATCTTGATGATGTAGATGAAGAAGACGTTCCAACGGCCGCGATACGCACCATGGCGATTGGAGATGTACGGCCTCAGGAACAATTGGAGCAAGATCAACCGTCTTCCTCAACTATGGTGCATCCCCCAACCCAAGATGACGAACAGGTACCTCAAGTGGAGGCGCTTGATCAAGGGGGAGCACAGGATGATCAAGTTGAAGAGGAAGAAGCACCTCAGGCACCTCCAACCCAAGTTCGAGCGACGATCCAAAGGGATCATCCCGTCGACCAAATTTTGGGTGATATTAGCAAGGGAGTAACTACTCGCTCGAGATTAGTTAATTTTTGTGAGCATTACTCTTTTGTCTCTTCTATTGAGCCTTTCAGGGTAGAAGAGGCCTTGCTAGATCCGGACTGGGTATTGGCCATGCAGGAGGAACTCAACAATTTCAAGCGCAATGAAGTTTGGACACTGGTGCCTCGTCCCAAGCAAAATGTTGTGGGAACCAAGTGGGTGTTTCGTAACAAACAGGACGAGCACGGGGTGGTGACAAGGAACAAGGCTCGACTTGTGGCAAAAGGTTATGCCCAAGTCACAGGTTTGGACTTTGAGGAGACTTTTGCTCCTGTGGCTAGGCTAGAATCAATTCGTATCTTGCTAGCATATGCCGCTCACCATTCTTTTAGGTTGTACCAAATGGATGTGAAGGGCGCTTTCCTCAACGGGCCAATCAAGGAGGAGGTGTACGTGGAGCAACCCCCTGGCTTCGAGGATGAACGGTACCCCGACCACGTGTGTAAGCTCTCTAAGGCGCTCTATGGACTTAAGCAAGCCCCAAGAGCATGGTATGAATGCCTTAGAGACTTTTTAATTGCTAATGCTTTCAAGGTTGGAAAAGCCGATCCAACTCTTTTTACTAAGACTTGCGATGGTGATCTTTTTGTGTGCCAAATTTATGTCGATGACATAATATTTGGTTCTACTAACCAAAAGTCTTGTGAAGAGTTTAGCAGGGTGATGACGCAAAAATTCGAGATGTCGATGATGGGCGAGTTGAACTACTTCCTTGGGTTCCAAGTGAAGCAACTCAAGGACGGCACTTTCATCTCCCAAACGAAGTACACGCAAGACTTGCTAAAGCGGTTTGGGATGAAGGACGCCAAGCCCGCAAAGACGCCGATGGGAACCGACGGACACACTGACCTCAACAAAGGTGGTAAGTCCGTTGATCAAAAAGCATACCGGTCCATGATAGGTTCTTTGCTTTATTTATGTGCTAGTAGACCGGATATTATGCTTAGCGTATGCATGTGTGCTAGATTTCAATCCGATCCTAAGGAATGTCACTTAGTGGCTGTGAAGCGAATTTTGAGATATTTAGTCGCTACGCCTTGCTTCGGGATCTGGTATCCAAAGGGGTCTAACTTTGACTTGATTGGGTACTCAGATTCCGACTATGCTGGATGTAAGGTCGATAGGAAGAGTACATCGGGGACGTGCCAATTCTTAGGAAGGTCCCTGGTGTCGTGGAACTCTAAGAAACAAACCTCTGTTGCCCTATCCACCGCTGAGGCCGAGTACGTTGCCGCAGGACAGTGTTGCGCGCAACTACTTTGGATGAGGCAAACCCTCCGGGACTTTGGCTACAATCTGAGCAAAGTCCCACTCCTATGTGACAATGAGAGTGCTATCCGAATAGCGGAAAATCCTGTTGAGCACAGCCGCACAAAGCACATTGACATCCGACATCACTTTTTGAGAGACCACCAGCAAAAGGGAGATATCGAAGTGTTTCATGTTAGCACCGAGAACCAGCTAGCCGATATCTTCACTAAGCCTTTAGATGAAAAGACCTTTTGCAGGCTGCGTAGTGAGCTAAATGTCTTAGATTCGCGGAACTTGGATTGAATTGTAGCATACATGTGTTTATGCCTTTGATCATGTTCATTCTGCATATTGTTGCTTATTGTGGTGCTCAAGTTGTACAATCTATCCCCGGGCCTCACAAGTCCTTGTGCAAGTGATGCACATATTTAGGGGGAGTTGTGCTACGACTTGACCCTTTGAGACTAACCGTTTGCTTGAGTTTGCTTGATTTAGTCTCAAAGGAGGTTTGAAAGGGAAAAGGTGGACTTGGACCATGAAAGACTTCCACTGCACTCCGATGAGAGGGTAACTAATTCCAAGTTCATCTCACGACCTCTTATTGCCTTTGTGTTCTCATTTGAAGATTTTGGTGAGGCAATGGGGTTAAAGGGCCAAGATTGATCCCGTTTTGGTGCTTGATGCCAAAGGGGGAGAAAATAAAGGCCAAAGCGATAAATGGATCAGCTACCACTTGAGAGATTTTGAAAATAGTAGAATAGAGTTTTTGGTTTGTCAAAACTCTTTTATTGTCTCTCTTGTCAAAAGTTGGCTTCTTGTGGGGAGAAGTGTTGATTATGGGAAAAAGGGGAGTTTTTGAAATCTTGAATCAATTTCTCTTGGAATGACTCTCTTTATGTCTTAACATGTGTGTTTGACTTAGAGATAGAAATTTGAGTTTGATTTGCAAAAACAAACCAAGTGGTGGCAAAGAGTGATCCATATATGTCAAATTTGAATCAAAACAATTTGAGTTCTTATTTGAAGTGATTTTGTACTTGTTCTACTTGCTTTATGTTGTGTTGGCATAAATCACCAAAAAGGGGGAGATTGAAAGGGAAATGTGCCCTTGGGCCATTTCTAAGTATTTTGGTGGTTTAGTGTCCAACACAAGTGCCTAAGTATAAAATGGTGGACAAAGTACAAATCAAGGATAAAGGTATGTTTCTCAGACTTAGTACATTGTTTTAGAGACTAATGTATTGTGTCTAAGTGCTGGAAACAGGAAAAATCCATTTGGAAATGCCTTGGCTCGAACAGCCAAGACTTCGCTCAGTCTGGAGCACCGGACTGTCCGGTGGTGCACCGGACAGTGTCCGGTGCGCCAGACTAGCTCTGGCAAACAGGCTGCTCTCGGGACTTCGACGGTGGTGTACGGCTATAATTCACCGGACTGTCCGGTGGTGCACCGGACTGTCCGGTGGGCCGTTCACAGGCGAACTCGTCGCTCTCGGGAATTCATCGGCGACGTACGGCTATAATTCACCGGACTGTCCGGTGTGCACCGGACTGTCCGGTGAGCCAAAGGTCGGTCGGGCCAACGGTCGGCCGCGCGATCTGCGTGGGACACGTGGCCGAGCCAACGGCTAGTAGGAGGCACCGGACTGTCCGGTGTGCACCGGATATGTCCGGTGCGCCAACGGCTCTCTGGCTGCCAACGGTCGACTGCGCCATTTATGGAAGGAAATCGGGCACCAGACAGTGTCCGGTGTGCACCGGACTGTCCGGTGCGCCAGTCGACAAAAGGCAAGATCATCCTTCCTAGATTGCTCTCAACGGCTCCTAGCTGCCTTGGGGCTATAAAAGGGACCCCTAGGCGCATGGAGGAGCACACCAAGCATTCCTACAACATTCCTAAGCACCAAGACATCAATTCCGCGCCTTTGATTCTTTGCGATAGCAATTAGAGCTCTAGTTGAGTGGTGAACTCATTGAGTTGTGTTGTGAGCTCTCGTTGCGATTTGTGTGCGTGGTGTTGCTGTGATTTCTTGCCTTGAGTGCGTTGCTAATCCCTCCCTTGCTCTGTGCTTCTTTGTGAACTTCAATTGTAAGGGCGAGAGACTCCAAGTTGTGGAGATTCCTCGCAAACGGGATTGAGTAAAGCAAGCAAAACACCGTGGTATTCAAGTGGGTCTTTGGACCGCTTGAGAGGGGTTGATTGCAACCCTCGTCCGTTGGGACGCCACAACGTGGAGTAGGCAAGCGTTGGTCTTGGCCGAACCACGGGATAACCACCGTGCCATCTCTGTGATTGATTTCTTGTGGTTATTGTGTTTTGTCTCCTCTCTAGCCACTTGGCATTTACTGTGCTAACGCTTAACCAAGTTTTTGTGGCTTAAGTTCTCAAGTTTTACAGGATCACCTATTCACCCCCCCCCCCCCCCTCTAGGTGCTCTCAGGAAGCCAAATCATGTCTATCTACTTCACAAGGCACTCTACGGGCTTAAACAAGCCCCTAGAGCTTGGTATGATTGTCTTAAAGATTTTTTAATTAAGAATGGGTTTACAATAGGAAAAGCTGACTCTACATTATTTACTCGCAAAGTTGACAATGTATTATTTGTGTGCCAAATATATGTCGATGACATTATATTTGGTAGTACTAATGAAAAATTTTGTGAAGAGTTTAGCAAAGTAATGACGAACAGGTTTGAGATGTCTATGATGGGCGAGCTCAAATACTTCCTGGGATTTCAAGTCAAACAACTCAAGGAAGGTACTTTTCTATGCCAAACCAAATATACACAAGACATGCTTAAGAAGTTTGGCATGGAAAAGGCAAAGCACGCCAAGACTCCAATGTCATCAAATGGACATCTCGACCTAAATGAAGAAGGTAAACCTGTAGATCAAAAGTTATATAGATCAATGATAGGGTCACTGCTTTATTTGTGTGCATCTAGACCTGATATCATGTTGAGTGTTTGCATGTGTGCACGCTTTCAAGCTAATCCTAAAGATTGCCATCTTGTTGCCGTTAAGAGAATCCTAAGATACTTAGTGCACACCCAAAACCTAGGATTATGGTATCCTAAAGGCTCCCTTTTCGATTTACTTGGCTACTCTGACTCAGATTATGCTGGTTGCAAAGTAGATCGAAAAAGCACTACTGGGACTTGCCAATTCCTTGGGCGGTCCTTAGTGTCATGGACTTCCAAGAAACAAAATTGTGTTGCACTTTCCACTGCAGAAGCTGAGTACATAGCAGCTGGGGCATGTTGTGCACAGTTGTTATGGATGAAGCAAACCCTGAGAGATTTTGGTTGTGAGTTTAACAAGATTCCACTATTGTGTGACAATGAGAGTGCCATAAAACTTGCAAACAATCCGGTGCAACACTCTAGAACCAAACATATTGACATTAGACATCATTTCTTGAGAGACCACGAAGCCAAAGGAGATATCGAATTGTTTCATGTGAGCACCAAAAATCAACTAGCCGATATCTTCACAAAACCCCTTGATGAGACTAGGTTTTGCTTTCTTAGGAGTGAGCTAAACATCTTGGATTCTCGAAACGTGTCATAGAACTAAAATTTTGATCACATGATTGATGAATTTAAAATGGTTGTTTGCACAAAATGTCATGAGAAATACTGTTTTTATTATTAGAATTACTCATGTCATATTTGTTAAGTGCTATTAAAGCCTTACCGGACAATATCTGAAAATAGGTTGAGTAAATCGGCTGAGTAGGCCACTCAACCGATTTTCCCCTGGTGAAAACCGGTTGAACCGGTATAAAAACCGGTTGAACCGGTTTTGACCGCCTCCGCGTCCGTGCTGTCTGTCAGTGCCGCAGTCTGCGCCGTTAGTCTCGCAGACTACGTTGTCAGTCTAGCAGAAAATCCGTGCAGTCAGTCACTTTTTCTGCGTGCTTTTACTGCGCAGTCTGACGGGAAACCGGTTGAACCAGTTTTCGGTTTGTTGACCAGCCGGTGCCTCCCTTATTTCTCTCCCCTTCCTCCCTTCTCTTCTTACCAGCTCCTTTTTCCCAGCCGTCGCCGCCTACACATTTTCCTCTCTCTCCTTCACACTCTCACCACTCCAAAACCCATTTATGCCATCCACTCTTTGGAAGTTTTGTTGGAGATTCGTTCATCTCGGCTTCCTCCATCATCTCCCTCACTCTTGTTGGGATTTCTGTGATTCAAACTTCGGATCGAGGTATTACCCTATTTCATTTCTTTTACTCGATCTCACTCATTCTTGATTATCTAGTGTATCGTTTCTAGGATACATTTTAGTTTAGGTGCTTGCAACACTTAGACTATCTTCGTTTGTCTCGAACATTGTTTGAGTTTAGCGGTTTGATATTGTTCGTTGTAGTTGAACCGCTCGCATGAACGGTTGAAGTGCATGCTCAATATCATACGCGTCTCTACTCAAACATGTTTGTTAAGATCCTTGCTCATCATAGGTTCTATCTTTTCTTTTTTAAGGATGGTGCGTCGGAGGAATCCATCTGTTGTAGAATCCGACTCCTCTGACGAACAAGAGATACATGAAGAAACTCCCCCGCATTCCAGATCCAAACGTGGGCGAGGATCTGGCAACGTCATGCAGGGTGGTGAGGCCTCCGGGTCTCATGGAGCTCACGGTCGGACGACCCGGAATCCCTCGGGTCGGTCCTGACCCACGATAAATCCACATGCATGGGAAGCAACAAGTGATGATGATGGTGGGAAAGATGATGAGATTGACCTTCCCCCTGCCCACGCCCCTATTATTCGAGGGTTGGTCCTCCACCGGGCGGAGGCCCGTCGTTCTGGCAATGAGCCAGTTACTGATTTTACTGCCAGCGGGGGTTCTGCACTTCTTTAGGACATCCGCTTTCAGAATCCTGCGTTGCGCATTCGTGATGCCAGGATTGATGGGAACCGTTTCTGGACTCTCCAGCATGTGGATTTTTACAACTCAGTAATCCTTCCCAAGAAACATCAGCCCATACTGCATCAGCGCTTCATCAACTGGGAAGGCTGTGAAGCTATTGGAGATCCCGAAATGACACAGGCTCTGAGGGCCTGTGAGAGAAAGAAGATGAAGAATATCATGACCTTCCAATATGACTGGAATGATGAGGTTATTGCCCAATTTTATTCCACTCTTTGGATCAAGCTGGCCGATGAGGAAAGTCCCGACAACTTTCCTTATCTTAATTTTTATATTGAAGGCAGCTGGTACAAGGTGAGCTACCGGCGATTCGCTCACATTCTTGGGTTCACTGATGAGGACATCTCTGGTGACAAGATCAAAATACATGATTTTCGCCAACCCACCAGAGATGAAGCCAGAGATCTTCATCTCTCTGAGTCTGGAAAATATTGGGAGTCCACCAACATGCACAAATATTACAGATGTATCAACTCTCTCAGCAGAATGACCCTCATTCCCAAAGGGGGTAACCAGATGAATATTCTTGGAGAGAGCAAGGTTTTGCTCTCATTCATGAAGCCCACCAGTTCTGAGAGCATCAACATTTTTGACATGATCTGGCAGGAGATTATCCATGCTGTCTGCTTTCCACTTAAAGGATGTCTACATGCACCTTTCATAATGAAGATGATTGAAGTCGTGACGCAGTTCCATTATGAAAAAGGTACTAGACATCAATCTTATACCCCCTTCTGGATTGATCCCAACAATCCAGCAGGGCGTTTGAGGAAAGCCCCTTCCAGCTCCCGTGCACATACTTCTGCTGGTCCTTCTGCTGGTCCTGCTGTTGCTGCTGCCGGTGCCTCGCGTCCCTCCCTGGCCGCGGATCTCCCACGCCACGTGGTCGTGGTCGTGGTCGAGGTCGTGGCCGAGGGATGGGTGCCCGCTTGGCCCATGGGATTGCGGCATTTTTCTCTATGTGTCGGAATATTTCTGCTGATGTGCATGAGCTGGCAAGGCGTCAGCGGGAGACTGACGACAATCTTCGTCGTCAAGCTTCCACTATGGGCATGCCATTCGCCCCTCGCTCGCCTGACGTGCCTCTCCATCCACCTCCCCCGGAGATCAATGAGTGGCACCAGCAGGCCTACGGGGTGCCTTTTATGTCCGCTGACGATGAAGAAGAAGAAGAAGCATACTTTGATGATCGTGAGCAGTTTGCCCCGCCTCCCTACCAAGGGGATCCGGGTCAATCCTAGTCTCATCCTCCGCCCTAGGATCCATCTGGAAGCTATCCTCCCCTAGATTAGTCTAGGGAAGACCAATTTGCATCTAACCTGGCGCATCATTTCTTTGCTCTGCATCATCCTCCTCCTAACTGGTGATCTTTGGCTTGGTGGCTCTCTCCTTTTTTGGTTCTTGTTGCCAAAAAGGGGGAGAAGGTTTCTTCCCTTAGCAATACCTTTTATTTATGTAATGAACACCGGTTTGTAATAATTATTATTAGTCTATCTCGTGATGCATGTGATGATGGCTTAGGGGCCATAAACTTAAACTTCTTAAATGATGTGATGTGATATCATTATTGTAATAGCCAGTAGTAGCTTTTCATATCTTATGCTATGCAATAATGAGCTTGTCTGTGTAACACTACTCTTGTTATCATCACATCCTATATAATTGTGTTGCATCCCTCAATTTTTGTGTATTGTGTTGTTTGTTCACTCTCTCTAAATATGTTGCAAATTGACATATCAAGTCAATATTAATATCTCAAAACTCATGCACATATTTAGGGGGAGCTGCACATACACAAATACTTTCATCTCGCAAGTGTTCTTAATTTTCAATTTTTATCTCTACTCTTGTTTGTTTTGGCATCAATCACCAAAAAGGGGAAGATTGTAAGTGCAATCAACCCTATTTGAGGGTTTTGGTGATTAAATGACAAAACAAACAAAGTTTCTAACAAGTTTGCTCTTAGCATGTACACAGTATTTCTACAGACAGGAGAAGCACAGATCGTATGAGCATAAAAATGTAAAGCACATCGGATTTAAAATTCTACATCAAATGGCGTGCTCCAAGTGCTTGGAAACAACAGCAGTACTCTTTTTATAATTCTTGAGTTATAGGATTCGCCGTTCAATTAAGAGGGATCCGCAATGGTTAAGTAAGTTTTGCAATGAGCTAAGTTCAAAATCCTTCAAAAGCATCTTCGAGAACATTTTTCCAGATCATGAATGCCTTAAGAAAAACCATTTTTCACTTCCCACATAAGTTCCACCTTTGTTCACTTCAAAAAGTTCAAAACTTGGTTTTCAGCCCTGGAAACTGGTTCAACCGGGCCTGAAACCGGTTCAACCGGTTTTGGGACTGTTCCTCTGCCATCCCTGCTCTGACCTGTCTGACAGTCAGTGTTGTCAGAAAAGTCGTTGCAGATTTTTTGGGAAAACCGGTTCAACCGGATTTTTTCCCAGCTCAACCGGTTTTGATTTCGATCGAGTCTCCGGTTGAGTAGGTTTGTGAACCTGGTTATCCCTGGTGGAAACCGGTTCAACCGGTCTGTAAACCGGTTCAACCAGTTTTTACCGATTTTCTCCCAACGGCTGCCAGCTTTTGAGGGATCCTTTATATACCCCCACACTCTCTCTCTTATTTACTTCTGCCTCTCCCACGAAATCTTGGCTGACCAAACTCTCAACAAGTGCATTCATTTCACCTTTCACACCCGCAATCGCATCTCCTTCAATCACTTGAAGGATCCTTGGTGTGAGGTGAACTCGATCTAACACGCTGTCATTTTCATCTCGATTCTCCTATTCTCTTTGTTCTTGAGCTCGTTGCAAACTTGACCTTGTGCGGATTTGTTACTCTTCGAACCTTGTGTTCCTTGATGGTTAGAGGTTGATTGGGAGTCTCCAAATTTGTGGACGACCCCAAGAAGTTTGTATCACCCGCTCTTTGAGCATATTTGAGAAGAGATTGCCTTGACCTTTGTGGTCGGCTTGTGGAGGATTAGGGTTGGAAAAGACCTGGCCCTTTGTGGGCTCCTCAACGAGGAGTAGGACACATTTGTGGTGGTTGCCGAACCTCGGGTTATATCGCGTGTTCTTGTGTGTTCTTGTTAAGAGCTTTAAATTTGTTGGTTGGTTCATATTATCTATTCGAGTAGATTTTGTGTAGGGCAAGTCATTAGCAAAATTCTTCACTGCTTCGTCATATCTGTTTAACAGATTATCTAACCTAAGTTGAGTAGGTTCAAACTTGTTCAGTTGTAATCAAAATCAACTGAACCAGTTTGCACCAGTGCAACTTTAATTTGACCTATCTCGAAGTTTTTGGTGAAAAATTTCAGGTGTAGCCTATTCACCCCCCCCCCTCTAGGCTTCTTTCAAGCTTGATTGATCTTAACGGTTATATCTAGAAGACATTCAAGCAAGGTTCACAATATTAAAGAAATGATTCTCCTAATGGATGCTCAATATGATGTGACTCAAGAATGGCTTGATAGGGTGAAGATAGCAAGGAAAGGGCTTCAAGGAACTAAGCGAAGGTGAAGGCCAAGCGACGGCTTGTGGACTGAGGTACCATGGCTAAGGTGAAGAAGAGAGTTGATAGTCACCTAGAGGGGGGTGAATAGGCAAAACCTGAACTTTAAAACTTTATCCCCCAACTAGATCCCTGGATTAGTGGTTAGAACAAGAAACACAAATATCGGAGTATAAAAGCTAAGTTCTTGCTTGTAAAGAGTATTGCTTTCAAATAATGCGGGAGTGATAAATCAATACAACTAATAAGTTATAAAATAACAAAGCAAGAAGCTTTAGATGAGAAGAGCACTAGGTCAAGTTCTTTCTTGCAACGTGTTGCTTCACTAAATGGGAATTTAACTTGAAGCGACACCAAATGATATTAGCAAATAATGGTGCAAGAAAACTTAGAGCAAGGGAAAACAAATCACAAGCAATAAAAACAATGGACACGGGTGATTTGTTTTACCGAGGTTCGGCCCTCGAAGGCCTAGTCCCCGTTGAGGAGTCCACTTAAGGACGGGTCTTTTTCAACCCTTTCCCTCTCTCCCCCGATCACACAAGGATCGGTGAGCTCTTCTTCTTCTCAAGGATCACTCTCGATCCCACAAGGACCACCACACTCTTTGGTGTCTCTTGCTAGCTTTTACAAGCCTCCAAAACTTTGGAGGAAGTTCGATGGGAGTCAATACTCCACGCACAAATGAACACAAAGATGTAGCACACACTATCTCTCAATGAATCTCACAAGGCGCTAGGGCTAAACTCAATTGAGTAGCTCTCAGTTGCTTGCTCTCTCTTTTGTGGCACTTGTGTTGGTTGTAGTGGACTAAATCTTGTGTATAGGATGGATCAATGAATATATGTGGTTGGGAGGGCTTGAGTATGTCAACTAGATGACTTGGAATGTTGCTTGGGCTCCCACACCTTGAAGTGGCCGGTTGGGGTGGTATTTATAGCCACCATCCAAAAACTAGTCGTTGATGAAGTGTCCGGTGCGCCGCCACGTCATCCTCCCGTTAGGTCTTGGAGCTGGTCGACCGTTGGAGGCTTTGTCCTTATGTGGCACCGGACAGTCCGGTGCTACATCGGACAGTCCGGTGCCCCTCTGACCGTCTGCTCTGACATCTGAATTGCACTGTTCACTTTTGCAGAGTCGACCGTTGCGCGCAGATAGCCGTTGCTCCGCTGGTACATCGAACAGTCCGGTGTGCACCGGACATGTCCGGTGAATTATAGCGGAGCGGCGCCTGGGAAACCCGAAGGTGAAGAGTTCGAGCTGAAGCACCCTGGTGCACCGGACACTGTCCGGTGGCACACCGGACAGTCCGGTGCGCCAGACCAGGGCAGCCTTCGGTTTCCTTCTTGCTCCTTTCTCTTGAGACCTAACTTGTTCTTTTGATTGGTTTGTGTTGAACCTTTTGCACCTGTAGAATATAATCTTGAACAAACTAGTTAGTCCAATTATTTGTGTTGGGCAATTCAACCACCAAAATTAAATAGGAAAAGGTTTGACCCTATTTCCCTTTCAATCTCCCCCTTTTTGGTGATTGATGCCAACACAAACCAAAGCAAATATATAAGTGCATAATTGAACTAGTTTACATAATATATGTGCAAAGGTTGCTTGGAATTAAACCAATCTATATTTCATAAGATATGCATGGATTGTTTCTTTTATTCTTAATATTTTGGACCACGCTTGCACCACTTGTTTTGTTTTTGCAAATTCTTTTGTAAAATCTTTTCAAAGATATTTTGCAACTAGTCAAAGGTAAATGAATAAGATTTTTGAGAAGCATTTATAAGATTTGAAAATTTCTCCCCTTGTTTTAAATGCTTTTCCTTTGACCAAACAAAACTCCCCCTCAATAAATTCTCCTCTTAGTGTTCAAGAGGGTTTTAAGATATCAATTTTGAAAATACTACTTTCTCCCCCTTTTGAACACAATCAGATACCAACTTGAAATTCACCAATTGAAAATCATTAGTTTTTAAAATTAGGGTGGTGGTGCGGTCCTTTTGCTTTGGGCTAATACTTTCTCCCCCTTTGGCATGAATCGCCAAAAACGGATACTTTGAGTGAAATATAAGCCCTTTTCTTTCTCTCCCCCTTTGGCAACCAATTGAAATACAATTGAAATAGAGATATGAGTGAAGATTATACCAAAGTGGAGAACTATGCGGAATACCGGCAAAGAGTGGATAATACCGAAAGAGTTGAGTGAAAGCGTCGTCTTTGCTGAATACTCCATTTCCCTTTCAATTCTATGACTAAGCATGAGAATATACTTGAAAACACATTAGTCATATACATAAAAGGGATATGATCAAAGGATATATCATATCAAGCATGATCGTAGTTCTATATAACATAGATTACTCCCCCTAAGTATGTGCATGGAGAGGAACACATATTATGGCCTTAAATGCCAATTGCACATATTTAGTTTAATGAGAACATATCTATATTATACAGAATGTGAAGTGCATTGTGTCAAAGTATAAGTGTGATGCTCATGACAGTTTATGCACTTATCAAAGCATGTTGCAAACATTTTAAGCATTTATCCTTAAAGATTTCAAAGAGACTTAAGGACCATCCACCTTTGGAACAAAGGTAGCTTATCCTCGTTACAAGGTTAAGCTTTAAGCTCTTTGACAATAAAGCCACTTCATCTAGTTTTAACAAAGATGCATAAATGCAGGAATGAAATAGTTAAGAGGTTAAACTAGATATGAAGCAGGGAAAAATGCATGGACATGCTTTCTCTTCCTTCTATACAAGATATGCAAGGAATGTATACAAAAGGAAGATTTAGGTACATATGTAAATGAATGGAAGTAGTTTTACCGTTTTGTACCTTCACATAGAGACACTCTCTTCATTGTGCTTTGTCCTTTGTCTTAGTTGCTTAAGACCTATTCTTAAGACAATATATGGAAATATTTTGCACAAAAGAGAGTTCTACAACTAGTGATCCTTTTCTAAGTCATGATTAGCATATATCAAGTGGATCACAAATTGCATAGAAGTATCATGAATTCTCCTATTAACTTAGTGCACATCAAGAGAGATATTGATTAATAGAATATACGGCACTAAGAAACATGATTGTTAATTGAAGTCATTCAATGATCAAACAAATAACAGATGTGATCAAAAGAACAACATACGCATAAGATTATCAAATAAGCTTAAAGTAGGAGGATCCAACAAGTATGCTAATTTGGCAATGAAAGCTACAATCCTTGATAAAGGTGACATTACTTTAACAAGATGGATTAAATTGAAGTAGCATACTTTATGAGAAACTTAATCTCATGCAAGAGACTATATGAAATTACTAAGATAAAGCAATAGTCTCAACATAATCAAGATATAAGAATAAACTCCCCCTAAAGATATGCATCGAGTATTTTTAAAAAAAAATTGACTCAATGCATTCACTTTTAAGGACATATAGGGAAAAGCATTATACATCTTGATCAAGGCTTATAAAATTTGCAATAAACAACTGAAGCCTAGAATTTTCATTATGAAAGGGTTTAGAATACTCACAACCACACCATTGATTGTTTTGAGATCTTATTATCCAATTAGGTGTTGTTGTTCTTGATGTCCCCCACTTTCATTTGAGAGTCCTCCCTTTGTGGTTGTTTCTTTTTCCTTTCAAACTTATTGAAAATACTCAAGAAAGATGTTAATAGCATAGGGAGCATATAATGAAGAATGATTTCTTTAGATAGGAAATAAATATAATTCATCATCCATATTTCACATATACATGAAGTAAATTCCTTAACGTTAGAACACAACAATATGCATCTTTTAAGCATTTTGATCAATCATAGGAATTTTACTTCTTCATATTGAGTTTATTAATCATTACTTGGAAGTAAATCAATATGAGATTATGTATAGCAAAGGCATGAAATAGATTCTAATGGACAAACTCATTTATAAAAATGATATTGAATGCACACTTAGTTAATTTAAATCCAATAAAGAATCTATTCCTCACAAGGGTAGAATATGATAATTTAGATTAAATACCCATTGAGATGGGAACTAAACTTGATTAAGAAGATGAGTTCCCATACCTTTGCTTTTACCTATCTTCCTTTGGGTGAAGAGCAACCCATGAGGCTTGTGCACTTTCTCTTTTGGATATTTATAAGTAGGCTCAAGAGATACGTTGTTAGTAACACAAGCACTAGTTTCCATTTTTGTAATCATTTTGATAAGGAATGAAAAGCTAGATTACTAATACATGGAAACTTCATAGCATGAACTAGATTATCCACAGATGATGTTATGCTCAATTTTAATTCTTAAAACAAGCATAAATAATCTCTCAAGATTATAGGAATAAATCTAATTCATGATATGGAAAGCGATAAATGTGAAAGAATCAAATCCAATTTAACCAAGTCGAAAAACATCATAAATCATTGGATTGATTTTTTCTTTTCATGTTAGATTACATGCTTCCAAAGAGAAACTTATTCTCTACATGTGAGACTACTTGGGTTATTTAGATAAAATCATAAGTCTCACTATTCTAGTTATAGAGAGAGTTTTTCTTTTTATAAGTGTCCTAAGGATTTGAATTCCTTACATGACACCTTATCCTTTAAGAATTTGAAATATCTCTCTATATCTAGAATCATGGCAATAATAAAACAACTTAGTGAAAAACATGCCATGAGATACTTGCAACATTTTAAAGCATGTAGACTGCCATAGGATGGAAATGATGAGTATGCAATCTACCATATGAGAAGAAATTCTTCAAAGAATGGTAATATAAATTTAAAGATATTTGAAGTGCTTCAATTTTTCTATGTGACTACACAAGACACATAAGAAATGATATCTTAAAATATTTGCACTTAAAAGATAAGTGTTACCATCCTTTGGCTTTCCTCCATGTTGTAGGCCTTGATTTTTCGCACATGATATTTCTTCATTTCCTACAACATCAATATCTTCCTCGAGATGATATGAGTTTAAGACATAGTAATTTGAAAAATAACCTTGGGTCAATCACGGATATAGATCATTGAGGATTGATAGCTTTAGCTTATAAGAATTGAATGGACTCTCTCAAGCACCCCAAGGCTTCATATCATCTCCTTTTCCTGCAA
This sequence comes from Zea luxurians, assembly GCA_029449295.1. Classification (NCBI taxonomy): domain Eukaryota; kingdom Viridiplantae; phylum Streptophyta; class Magnoliopsida; order Poales; family Poaceae; genus Zea; species Zea luxurians. The sequence goes on along the minus strand of JAOPSE010000004.1, from coordinate 176,207,339 downwards.
AGCTTGTCAAGCATATTTTGGTACCCATCGCTTGATGGGTCCATCACGGTTAGTCAACAAAGATCTAGGAACCCAAAAGTCCTTTGTGTTAGCACTAGGTAAACTCATTACCTTTCTAGCACAAGTTGCAATTTTGGGTTGCCTAGTTACATGAGAATTAATTGACAAGCTAGGAGTGGAGTTGTTACCAATGGGACAATCCTTGCATTGATGTCCCTTCTTTCGGCAAGTGTAGCATAGGCGTTTTTCAAGTTTTGAAGCTTTCTTCTTTCCTTGTTTGTTGCTTGCTACATGGTTAGTAAAAACTTTCTTTTCTAACCCTATGCCTCTTTGTCTTAAATGGGGACAAGATCTAAGTAACTGTCCCTTCTTGGAGCATTTAAAACACAGTCTATCATCGTTGTTAATAATCAAGCCATTTTAATGTAGGGACATGACCTAATCAAGTGCCCCTCTTCAAAGCATTCACTACACCTCTTAATGTGAAGTGTGGCTTGATCATTACCTTGGATGTTACCTTGTATGGAGGCATGGTTGAGGCTTTTGGAAGAGGTATTGATTTTCTTCTTTTGTTTCCTCTTCTTGGCAATCCTCAAGTCCTTGACATTTTCTTCAAGGGATTTAGTGCATGCCACGGTTGTTCCCGCCTCAAGCTTCTTCACCATGTGATCATGGTTATCTTGAGAAGGTTGAGCAATGCCCTTCCCTTTAAGTTGTGTCAAGCTCATCTTTAGCCTCTCATTTTCTTCCTTGAGCTTTTGATATGTATCATCATTTGTTCCTGCAAGTTCTAGCTCAAAAGAAGATTTGCTTGTCGACGGACAACAAGCATTAGCACATGGTAATATAGTATTAATTTGAATACATGTGCATGAGTGAGGTTGTTGGGATTTTAAGTTTTCTATCACAACCTCATGAGCAATATTTAATATGATATGATTATCCATAAGATTTTCATGAGAACATAGAAGCATATCATATTTTTCTTGAAAAGCTAGATTTTCATCTTTTAGCTTTTCTACTTGGTCCTTAAGCAAGGCATTTTTATTTACTAATTGAGCGATACAATGTAAAGCGTTATCTTGCTCAATTGAAATAGTTTCATACCTTTGGACCAAATCAACATGAGAGCACTTTAGCTCCTCATGTTCTTTAGTCAACTCGTCAAAGTGTAGCATTTTCATGGAGAGAATATCTTCTAGCCTTTGACGAGCTTCGCTTTGCTCTCTCGCTCTTTCTAGAGGTTTGAGCATGACCGCCTTATCTTCTTGGCTTAGGCGAGCGTAGAGTTGCAAGAAGCTTCTTTCTTCCTCCTCATCCTCATTTGTCCTTCCGCTATCATTTTCATTAGCCACACAACATATGTGGGAATTGAAATGGGAAGACAAACCTTTTGGAGAGGTGGATTCATCGTTTGGTCTCCATCGTTCATTTTCTTCTTCTTCTTCCTTGCAAGGGTTAGTATCACAAAGACCAAAGGAAGTAGAAGCACAAAATGAACTATCATGTTTGGACTCATCAAATTTGCTTTTAATTCTAGTCCAAATATCATGCGCATCACGAATAGATTCGTTATAATTCATTATGAAGGCATGATAATATTCTTTGCTAAGAGAATTACTTAAGATGTCATAAGCTAGGTAGTTTAAGCGAATACATCTTTGATCTTCCTCGGAAGCATTTTTCCTATCATAACTAGGAGGAATAATACTCTTATCTAAAACTTGTTCTAATTGAGGATCTACCGTTCTAAAAGCATTTATCACCCTAGTAGACCATGAATCATAATTAGAACAATCCGGAAGTAATATTTCAAGAGTTACCTCCTTGTTCTCCTTGGACTTCTTGTTCTTTTGGGATCTTCTTCGAGCCATCACTTCGAGTTGTTAGACTCAAGATGAAGTGCCTAGCTCTGATAACAATTGATAGTCGCCTAGAGGGGGGTGAATAGGCAAAACCTGAAATTTAAAACTTTATCCCCCAACTAGATCCCTGGATTAGTGGTTAGAACAAGAAACACAAATATCGGAGTATAAAAGCTAAGTTATTGCTTGTAAAGAGTATTGCTTTCAAATAATGCGGGAGCGATAAATCAATACAACTAATAAGTTATAAAATAACAAAGCAAGAAGCTTTAGATGAGAAGAGCACTAGATCAAGTTCTTTCTTGCAACGTGTTGCTTCACTAAATGGGAATTTAACTTGAAGCGACACCAAATGATATTAGCAAATAATGGTGCAAGAAAACATAGAGCAAGGGAAAACAAATCACAAGCAATAAAAACAATGGACATGGGTGATTTGTTTTACCGAGGTTCGGCCCTCGAAGGCCTAGTCCCCGTTGAGGAGTCCACTTAAGGACGGGTCTTTTTCAACCCTTTCCCTCTCTCCCCCGATCACACAAGGATCGGTGAGCTCTTCTTCTTCTCAAGGATCACTCTCGATCCCACAAGGACCACCACACTCTTTGGTGTCTCTTGCTAGCTTTTACAAGCCTCCAAAACTTTGGAGGAAGTTCGATGGGAGTCAATACTCCACGCACAAATGAACACAAAGATGTAGCACACACTATCTCTCAATGAATCTCACAAGGCGCTAGGGCTAAACTCAATTGAGTAGCTCTCAATTGCTTGCTCTCTCTTTTGTGGCACTTGTGTTGGTTGTAGTGGACTAAATCTTGTGTATAGGATGGATCAATGAATATATGTGGTTGGGAGGGCTTGAGTATGTCAACTAAATGACTTGGAATGTTGCTTGGGCTCCCACACCTTGAAGTGGCCGGTTGGGGTGGTATTTATAGCCACCATCCAAAAACTAGCCGTTGATGAAGTCTGCTGGCGAAGGGCGCACCGGACAGTCCGGTGCGCCGCCACGTCATCCTCCCGTTAGGTCTTGGAGCTAGTCGACCATTGGAGGCTTTGTCCTCATGTGGCACCGGACAGTCCGGTGCTACACCGGACAGTCCGGTGCCCCTCTGACCGTCTGCTCTGACATCTGAATTGCACTGTTCACTTTTGCAGAGTCGACCGTTGCGCGCAGATAGTCGTTGCTCCGCTGGTACACCGGACAGGTGCACCGGACATGTCCGGTGAATTATAGCGGAGCGGCGCCTGGGAAACCCGAAGGTGAAGAGTTCGAGCTGAAGCACCCTGGTGCACCGGACACTGTCCGATGGCACACCGGACAGTCCGGTGCGCCAGACCAGGGCAGCCTTCGGTTTCCTTCTTGCTCCTTTCTCTTGAGACCTAACTTGTTCTTTTGATTGGTTTGTGTTGAACCTTTTGCACCTGTAGAATATAATCTTGAACAAACTAGTTAGTCCTGTTATTTGTGTTGGGCAATTCAACCACCAAAATTAAATAGGAAAAGGTTTGACCCTATTTCCCTTTCAAGAGTACTTGCACTAAGTCGATGAACTAATCAGCTATGAAGAGTTATAACATGTTGATGCATCAGTACGGTGACTTGGGTTTGATTTATGTTTGCTTCAAAAGGTGAGACAAAGATGTTTGTGATCCTTATGAAGCAACGCCATGGAGAAACCACACACGAGACACCAATGACTCAAGGAGTTTACTTAATTATATTTTATTTAACTTGAGTATAGGAATCGTCGTACTATCAAGGGGGATCCAAAAAGAAGGTTGGTGTTTGCCAAAGCTCAAGTCTCTATATTCAAAAGCTATTTTTTGAAAACTAAAAATCTCTTTAAAATTCTATGGTTGACCGTTGTTAGGTTTGAGAAACCTAGAGTGTTCTTGTTGAAAAGCAGCTGAGCTTCTTCAGCTGTAGCTGAGCTTTTCAGCTGAACTAAACTTCAACTGAGTTGAGCTTCTTCAGCTGCAGCTGAGTTGAGCTTTCTCAACTCCAGCTGAACTTCAACTTCAACTGCGGTCCAGACAGGTTCAACCGAGGTCCAGGGCAAGTTCAACCGGGGTCCAAAGAGGTTCAACCGAGGTCCAGGGAAAGTTCAGCCGGGGTTTTTTTCCGTGGACCTCACTGGTCAAAACCGGTTGAACCGGCCCTAGGGGAGGTTCAACCGCTGTCAGGGTCACCTGACCGGTCTGACCTCCTGACTGGCAGACTGACTGCCAGTCTGACCCCCAGGTGGTTGAACCAGCCCTAGGGGCGATTCAACCAGTGTCAGGACCTGTTTTTGCAGTCTGACCTGCAGTATGCCAGTCTGACTGGCAGACTGACTATCAGCCTGCCCCAGGCGGTTGAACCGGTCTTAGGGGCGGTTCAACCGGTCCTCCACAGCCAAAATCAGCCCAACAGCTAGTTTTGAAGCTGTAACGCCCCGAATTTTGGAGTTGAATTTTTTCTTTTCTTCACTCGCTAAATTCGGGCGTTACCCTTTCTTTTTTTTCCTTTTCCCTCGCTAGACCTTGATCTTTTCCAAAATTATAGCGGGGTTCGGCTTGGAATTCCCGCATAAAGCAAAACCTTAAAATACTTTATGTTGTTTGATGCATCATGCCGAACCATGCATTCTTTCGATTGCTTAAAAATGTAAGTGCATTCATCCAGGAAAAACGGATTTCGAAAAGGAGAAAACCTTTTTTTTCTTTTTCTTTTTTTTCCTTCCTTCTCTCTCTCCTCCCTTTTTCTCTCTCCCGTGCCGTGGGCCGCCCCGGCCGACCCAGCCGGCCCAGCCGCCCCCCCGCGCGCCCCCTTTGGGCCCAGCTGGCCCAGCCGCCCCTCCTTTTCCCCCCCAAATCCCTCTCTCTCCCTCCCATTCTCCCTCTCCCCCACCCCAGCCGCCGCCCCTGCCCTAGCCGCCGCCCCTGCTCATCGTCGGTTCGGCCGCCCCGTCCCCGTCCCCGGTGAGGTCCCCCTCCCCCTCTCCTCCCTCTCCCATCTCCCCTCCCCTCCCTCGCCCGGCTCGGCCACCGCCGCTCGGCCGCCCCGCGCCCCCGGTCCGGCCGCCCAGCCGCCCCGGCTCGGCCGCCGGTTCGGCTGCCAGCCCGGCCGCCGCCTCGGCCGGCCCAGCCCCCCCCCCCCCCCCCGCCGGTTCGACCGCCCCTGCCCAGCCGCCCCTACGCGCCCAGCTCGGCCGCCCCCTGCCCTAGCTCGACCCCCCCCCGCCAGCTCGGCCGCCCGCCGCCGGCTTGGCCGCCCCTGCCCTTGCCCCTGGGCGGTTCAACCGCCCCTTTTTTATTTATTTTATTTTATTTTTGTCGGGGACCATAATTAGGGGTACCCTCAAGACTCCTAATTCTCAGCTGGTAACCCCCATCAGCATAAAGCTGCTAAGGCCTGATGGGTGCGATTAAGTCAGGGATCAGTCCATTCGAGCGACTCGATCACGCCTTGCCCGAGCCTAGCCTCGGACAAGGGCAGCCGACCCCGGAGGATTTCAGTCTCGCCCGAGGCCCCCCTCCAACGGCGGACATATCTCCGGCTCGCCCGAGGCCCTGCCTTCGCTAAGAAGCAACCCTGACTAAATCGCCACACCGACCGACCAAGTAACAGAAGCATTTAATGCAAAGGTGACCTGACACCTTTATCCTGACGCGCGCCCCCCGGCAGAGCCGAAGTGACCGCCGTCACTTCACCGCTCCACTGACCGGCCTGACAGAAGGACAGCGCCGCCTGCGCCACTCCGACCGCAGTGCCACTTGACAGAGTGAGACTAACAGGCAGTCAGGCCCTGCCAAAGGCACCATAGGAAGCTCCGCCCGACCCAGGGCTCGGACTCGGGCTAAGTCCCGGAAGACGGCGAACTCCGCTCCGCCCGACCCAGGGCTCGGACTCAAGCTAAGTCCCGGAAGACGGCGAACTCCGCTCCGCCCGACCCAGGGCTCAGACTCGGGCTAAGTCCCGGAAGACGGCGAACTCCGCTCCGCCCGACCCAGGGCTCGGACTCGGGCTAAGTCCCGGAAGACGGCAAACTCTGCTCCGCCCGACCTAGGGCTCGGACTCGAGCTAAGTCCCAGAAGACGACGAACTCCGCTTCGCCCGACCCCAGGGCTCGGACTCCGCCCTGGCCTCTGCCGAACGACCTCCGCCTCGCCCGACCCAGGGGCTCGGACTCGGCCTCGGCCATGGAAGACAGACTCGACCTCGGCTTCGGAGGAGCCTCTACGTCGCCCAACCTAGGGCGCAGGCCAGCCACGTCAACAGGAAGCGCCATCATCACCCTACCTCGAGCTGACTCGGGCCGTAGAGAACAAGACCGGTGTCCCATCTGGCTAGCTCCGCCAGATAGGCAATGATGGCGCCCCGCATGCTCTGTGACGACGGCGGCTCTCAGCTCTCTTACGGAAGCAGGAGGACGTCAGCAAGGACTCAACCGCTCCGACAGCTGTCCCTCCGCCAGGCTCCGTCGCTCCTCCGACGGCCACGACATCACACCAGCTGGGTGCCAAAATCTCTCCGGCTGCCACATCGGCATGTACTTAGGGCGCTAGCTCTCCCCCGCTAGACACGTAGCACTCTGCTACACCCCCATTGTACACCTGGATCCTCTCCTTACGCCTATAAAAGGAAGGACCAGAGCCCTCTTAGAGAGGGTTGGCCACGCGGGGACGAGGACGGGACAGGCGCTCTCTTGGGGCCGCTCGCTTCCCTCTCCCGCGTGGACGCTTGTAACCCCTACTGCAAGCGCACCCGACCTAGGCGCGGGACGAACACGAAGGCCGCGGGATTCCCACCTCTCACGCCGGTCTCCGGTCGCCTCGCTCCTTTCCCCCCTTCGCGCTCGCCCACGCGCTCGACCCATCCGGGCTGGGGCACGCGGCGACACTCACTCGTCGGCCCGAGGGACCCCCCGGTCTCGAAACGCCGACAATTTTATTTTCTTTTATTATTGTTATTTATTTTATTCTGGGCAAGCTAATCATCGTTCATGTTAATGAAATAGGAAACTTAATTTAGAATTCCGTTACGTTAGTCAATTCATATAGTCAATTATTCATTTCGCTTAAGGTTGATCAACTAAAAAGGGGCTAGGTTTCCGTTAGTGCATATAACTAATTCTTTTGTTAGAACCAATTGGAACTAGAGCGCATAATTTAACTAATCATTAGTGCATAAGCTTTAACCCCTGCGAGACCTTTCCCCGTTTCTTTCTAACCTTAACGAATGCGATATCGAATGTCATACTTTATGCATAATTACTTTATTTGTTCTCTTGTATGGTGTACTGTTTGTTTCCTAATTTGAATGGATGAATGTATGTGTGCTTGCAATCGCATAGAGAACGATCCGGTTGAAGAGCCCGAGGAACTCGTAGGAGAAGCCCCTGAGCAGCAGTCAGTTGGTGGAGGCAAGTGTCCTTTGACCTATCTCTGTCCTATTCATTATTTAATTCACCTCCCGCTTTACACATTTATGCCTAAGGATTGACTAGCTTTTGTTATCCATGTCCTTGTCTACCTATCTGGGTTGGATTATTATTGTTTAGCTTTATGCTATTGCTTAACTCTAATCAATGAACATGATGAGATTATCTATGATACGCTGTCTTCCCTTCTCTTATTATGATGTTGTACTTGTGGCCTTTAAGGGGGCTCGAGCGGTTTCTCGAGTGCCTCTCCGTAAGGACCTGTTCTATGGATGACCGCCCGGGAAAACAGTGCAACCATGAGGGTGGAGTGGGACGCCCTTAGCTGAATAATTAGAGGAACCGGGGTGTAGTTCGCTTAGCCGTTGTGCCGTCAATGGGGCTCGGTGTATACGGCTCGCTCTGCCAAGGTTGATTTGTCCCTTGGGGAGGAGTGCGGTACATTTAGGAAACCTAACGGGCGGCTACAGCCTCGGAGAATTTTTGTAAAGGCTACGTAGTGATGCCCTGCTGGACCACCTAGGTAGTGGTCAATGGGGAGTAGCTCTCTCCGGGCAGAAAGGGGATCACGGCTTGTGGGTAAAGTGCACAACCTCTGCAGAGTGTTTGAAAACTGATATATCAGCCGTGCTCGTGGTTATGAGCGGCCAAGGGACCTCCAATGATTAGTGGTACTTGATCAGAGACATTTTGGTTTACAGGTGGCAATGAGACTGTTGGTTTTGGTTATGTCTATGGTGCTGGTAAGTGGTATTCTTTCCGTTTGGAAAGGGTACATCGAGCTAATAACTTGGGTTAATGTTAAAACCTGGCTTTCTACTAGTAAATAATAACCTGACCAATTAAAAGCAACTGCTTGACTGTAACACCCTGAATTTGGGGGTATAAAATTTCTTTGCTCATATTCACAAATTCAGGTGTTACTTCCCTTTTCTCATCCTTCCCCAATCTTCTCTTTCTCATTTCTATAGGAGAAAAGTGGTTATTTTATTTGTAACTATAGTCTATTAGCTCAAACTCCAAGGGAGTATGAATTGTTGCATCATGTTGAACCCTAGATTTCACTTTTGTTTGGTGCATAATTCTTAGAAAGTCTAATTTGAATTTGTGGCTTATTTGAATTTGAATCAAATAGAGAAAATAAAAAGAAAAGGAAAAACAATTCCAGATTAAAAAGAAAAGGAAAAGAAGCCCAAATCCCCGCCCCCCTCGGCCTTTCGGCCCAATTGGCCCATCCCGCGCGCGCGCCTCCCCCCCCTCCTCTCTCTGCCCCGGCGGGCCCACCCGTCAGCGCAGCCGGCCCAATCCCGCGCGCGCCGCTTCCCCCGCTCTCTCTGCTCGCCCGGCCCCACCCGTCGGCGCAGCCGCTTTCCCCGCGCCCGCGCCCGCTTTCCCCTCTCTCTCTGCCCGTGGGCCCCGGCTGTCAGCCCTGTCGTCCCCGCGTAACCGTCGCCCCGAGCCGCGCGTGCCGCGGACTCCGCGCCCACGTCGCGCGTGGAGCTCGCAACTACCTCGCCCTCGGCCACTTGAGCTCAGGACCTCGCTCGCCATCTCCCCCTCCCTCATTTGCGCACCTACAGACCCCTCTCTCGCCTCCCCCTCGCTGCTCACACGCCAGAGCGCCGCCGCCATTAAACCACCGCCGCCCGAGCTCGTTCCTCCGTCGCCGTTGGAGCCCCGCCGTGCCCTCTGCCACGGTGAGCTCCGCCCCGACGTCCACAATCCGGGACGCGCCCCAATTTCCCCTCTCCCTCCCCGAATCCCTCCGCCCGCGCTCACCCGTCGTTCGCCGTGCAGCCGCCGGGGTCCGCCACCGTCGACCCGGGCCGTCGTCGTGCCTTTGCCGCCACCGAGGAGTCCCCGGAGTTCGCCTTGAGGTAAGGAACCTCCCATGCCCTCTCCCTTCCCCTCTATTGCACTCTGTCGCGCTTAATTCCTCGTCGGAGTTGCTTAACGCCGCCGCCGAGCCGCTTCGCCGTGAACCGCCCCCTTCCGGTGCCCCTGCCCCAACCTAGCCCCCACCAAAAGACTCCCCGCGCCCTCCCCAACCTCCCCGGCCATTCAGGTCGCCCAAGGGACCCGCAGGGCCCCCGCGCCCCTCGTCTCCGGTGAGCTCCTCCGCCGCGGGGACGGGCGCCGCCGCCTCAGCTGGCTGGGGAAGGAGACAGAAGCCAGCCGCCCCATCTCCGCCGTCCATCTTAGATCGGACGGCCCTGTTTCAAATAGCCCGAACCCAACCTCAGCCGTTCGCCTGAGATCCGACGGCCCAGAGCCGTTTCCCCCGTGCCCCGCCTCCCTGCCAACTGGGCCCCGCCTGTCAGCCCGCCCGTGCCCCGCTCTGCCGCCCGGCCCCGCCTGTCAGCCGCTCACGCCGCCGCGCGCTCGCGCGCCCGCCCGCGATCTAATCTCGGGCGTTGATCTGAGATCCAACGGCCGTAGGAGCCCGATACCCCTTCGCCCGCGCGTTTTCTTAAAGAGACCCCCGGTTTTCTGAAATTTAACCCACCGTCCCTGGTTTCTCGCAGTTAGGTCCTCGGACCTTTTATTTAATTCAAAATAAGTATTTAGGGTATATTTTTAATCCCTAAACTTGTAAAATTCATAACTTTGCCATATGAACTCCAAATTAGGTGCTTCAAATTGCAAAATGTTCATAATATTATTATCTATCTGTTTATGCAATGTTTCCCTGCTGTTTCTATGTCCCAATTAATAGTTGATCATTAGGGTAAAATTGATGTTATTGGAACCCTATTTGAGATAAATAAAAGATAGTAGATTTTAATAAAAGTTGGAGCACTTAAGTTTATGGACTTAACACTATGTAATGATTTAACCCCCACCACTGACTTAGAACTGATTAGTGAATAGTGAATCACTTGGTATAGTCCTCCACCCTAGACCTAGGGAATACTAGAGTACCAATCCTTTTCTACTATGAACTTGTGATCTCTCTCTGCTGCATATGTTTGGTATATTGTTTTTGTTTGTTATTTCCCAAGTGCATAGTGTGAATGATTACTTTACATAGACAACGAGCAGTCTGTGTTTCCCGAGGAAATTGCAGAGGAAGTCCCTGATCAGCAGTTTGGTGAAGGCAAGTGTCCTCTGACCCATTATGTCCTATTCATTTATAACTTACTACCCCGCATTACTTACTTGAAGCCTAAGGATTGACTAGCTTTACACTTTACTTTATCCTTGATGACCTTATGGGCTATTATGGTTAGCATTCTGCTACTGCCTTAACTTAATCAATGAACATGATGTGAATATTTATGATACTGTTATCCTGATGATGTTGATGATCTTGTGATACTCTAGGGGGCTCAGGCTGTTTCCTGAGTACCTCTCCGTAAGGACCTGTTCGTTGAGAGACCACCCGGGATAACAGTGCAACCATGAGGGTGAAATGGGGTGCCCTTAGCTAATTAATTAGAGGAACTAGAGGTGTAGTTGCTTCGTCGTCGTGCCGTCAATGGGGTCCAGGCACAGTGCTTGCTCTGCCGAGGCTGAGTGCCGAGGTTCTTTCGTTTTGCTTTTGTTAGTCACTCTTCTGCGGGGAGGAGTACTGTGTTTATCAAACTGGAGAAACCTAACGGGCAGCTATGATCTCTAGGGAATCTTTGTAACAGCTACGTAGTGATACCCTGCCGGACCACCTAGGTAGTGGTCAATGGGGATTAGCTCTCCCCGGGTAGAAAGGGAATCATGACTCATGGGTAAAGTGTGCAACCTCCGCAGAGGGTAGTGAAACTGATATATCAGCCGTGCTCACGGTTAAGAGCAGCCTTGGGATCCTCTTTGATTAGAGATACAGATGGTTCGAGATACCAGGATTATGTTATGGTTTTGGTTCGAATATGATGATGTCGTTCCTCGATGAGGAAATGGTTCATGGGTTGATTAGTGCTAAAATCTGGCTTCTACTAATGATAAATACCTGACCAACTAAAAGCAACTGCTTGAGCCTAACCCCACATAAAGCTAGTCCACTTCAGCCAAACGGGACATTTGCTGAGTACGTTGATGTGTACTCATCCTTGCTTTACCACAAAACACCAGGTTGTCCGCATTGTAACCACTGCTCCGGAGAAGGCGAAGCCGTGGAAGGAGACTTCCAGGAGTTCCAAGACTACGACGAATTCTAGGTGTGGGTTGGCGGCAACCCCCAGTCAGCTGCCTGTGAAGGCCTTATCTTTACTGCGTTTCGCTAGCACTTTGATTTAACTGTTAAGTTGATGACTATGTGGATGTCTATGACTCTGTGATGTAATAAGTTAATACTCTCTTAAGTTATTATTCGAGCAATGTGCATTGATGTTCATTTATGTAATCGCTGTGTACGTGAGTTCTGATCCTGGCACGTACATAGTTCGCACTTGGTTTGCCTTCCAAAACCGGGTGTGACATAAGTGGTATCAAAGCCAGGCTGACTGTAGGACCGCTGACCTAGAGTAGCACTGGTCGTACTAAGGACTATTGACCTTCCCTCTCACCTTGACCTCTGATGTTACTTCAAAAGTCGGTTACCTCGACCAACCCTATGTTTTACTACATATATATATACTATACTATACCTTGTTAAATTTTTTTATCTTATTCTGTCTATGGTTTATTCACTTGTCATATTAGTTCTGCTCTTACTCTTATGCTTACGGTGTCTTTTGTAGATGGCTCGTCTTAGACACACTGCACGTAAGTCAGTGATTCCTTTCCTGCCATCTCGACTTGCGGAGCGTCCTCTGCACCGCACCGTGTCCGGTCAGTCGAGTCACCTGGAGAGACTGCACCACCGCCTGCGTGAGGAGCAGGGACGCCGGCGCCAGCACAGGGAGCAGCAGGGCTCTTCCTCCCCACCCCAGCAGGAGGTGGAGTCCGTGAGGCCCCGTTCCTCTGTTGCCCAGCTGGAGGCGCCCCCTGCACCACCGCGGGACGCCCCGGCTGTTGGAGGAGCTACTGGAGGAGGTCTTGGAGGAGACCCCGACGACGACGACTCAGACCACAGCACGGAGTCTTCTGAGCCGCAGGAGGCGGAAGGATGGGTCGCCCGACCCATCACCCGTGACGCCGCTCGCGGTTGTCACATCCACGACGCACTCGACACCTTGCTGCGCCAGGCTTTTGACCGGCACACCTGGTCGATCGAGTATCGTTGTGTAGTCTACCAGCACAGTCGCGGGAGGTACCCGGACCGCTGGGAGGCTACCTGCCTAGTTCGCCGTCCGGAGGATGACCTCCGGGGTGCGGAGGCCGTTTCGGAGCACTATTCCATCTCCGAAAGGGACACTGCAGAGGCGGCTATGCAGGATGCAGCACGACGTGCACTCTCCCAGTACTGTTCTTTGTTCGGTGGGGTGGCCGACGGTCTTAACCTTCGGTACTACCCCCACCGTCCTACTGGCAGCACAGAGAGTGTGGTTGTCTCACCTGTTGGAGAGGCTAACCCTAGGTTGAGCAGCACAGTCAACCTAGTCGCAGTGCTTAACACTGAGCTGGATCACTCTCTGGACGAGCTGAGCAGGGCTCGAACGGAGATTGCGGAGTTGCGTGCTGAGCTGGCAGAGCGCCATCACCAGGAGGGTGGTTCTCCCGCTCCTGTTGGGACTCAGCACCCATACCGCTCACCGCCACGAGGTCACCACACTTATGGTTCCCCTGCCTGTAAGACCAGGATAGATCTGGATCCTTAGATCGTTAGCATCGAAGTTTGTAATAATTCTTAAGTCAGATGTCTCAGTCTTAGATAGTTAGTTTAGTTTGCTTATCAGTTGCTTCCATTTAGTTAGTTTGCTTATCAGTTGCTTGCATGCTTGTTATGATGAACTTGTGCTGGATTTGAATCTTTGTAATGACTGTAGCCAACATGTGGGTTTCCCCTGCAGTTTGGCCTAGCTATAATGTTAATAAAGTCAGTTATTTAGTTGGGAAGCCATTTACTTCTACTTTCCTTCTTATCTGAGAAGCTGTGTTGAATCATAATGAGGATTAGTGAAGCTCTTTGTTCACTCAGTATCATGAAGAATTCTGTATTCTCTTTTCTTATGCTGGAGGGTTGTAAGATCAACGCTGATGTATGAATGTCTTCCACAGATGTCTGACAACAGGCGCCGATGCAACAGGCGTGCTCAGCAAGAGCAGCATGACCAGCAGGAGGAACAACAGAGGCAGCCTCCCTCGCCACCCCCGATGACAGTGGAGCAGATGTTCTTGATGCAGACTCAGGCAGTGCAGGCCATTGGGCAGACTCTGGCAGCCATGCAGCAGGCTCAACAGCAACCCCAACCCCAGTTGCAAGTGCAGATGCCCCAGATGCCACGGGATAAGCGTGGTGAGTTCATGAGAGGGCACCCTCCTACCTTCGCCCATTCTGCCGACCCCATGGATGCAGAAGACTGGCTGCGTGCAGTGGAAAGGGAACTGCGCACCGCTCAATGTAACGACAGGGAGAAGGTTCTGTATGGTCCCCATCAGCTAAGGGGAGCAGCACAGTCCTGGTGGGAGTCCTACCTCGCCACACATGCTGACCCCGAAGCCATCACCTGGGAAGAATTCAGCGAGAGTTTCCGTAGGTACCATGTGCCGGAGGGACTGATGATCGTGAAGAAGGAGGAGTTTCTGGCTCTGAAGCAGGGACCTCTGTCTGTTAGTGAATACAGAGACAAGTTTCTGCAGCTATCTCGGTATGCACCTGAGGATGTCAACACTGATGCTAAAAGGCAGTACAGGTTCATGAGGGGTTTGGTGGATCCCCTGCATTACCAGCTGATGAATCACACCTTCCCCACCTTCCAGCACCTGATCGATAGGGCAGTTATGACCGAGAAGAAGCGTAAGGATATGGAAGATCGGAAGCGCAAGATGACTGGACCCCAGACCGGAGGCATCAGCCGTCCACGTTTCTCAGGCAGTTCATCTCAGCAAGGCAGGCCCGGTCACCCACAGGGATATCAGAATCAGAATCAGCGTCCGCATCAGCAGCAGTTACAGAGGCAATTCCCACAACAGCAGTAGTATCGTCAGAACAGCCAGCAAGGAGGTAATCAGTATCAGAAGCAGAACAACCAGGCACCTCGCCTTCCTGCCCCAGCAGCAAACCAGAGCAACCAAGCAGCCCCAGCACAAGGAGGAGGCAGAGGATGTTTCCACTGTGGAGAACAAGGCCACTGGGCGATGCAGTGCCCGAAGAAGATGGCGCAGCAGCAGACCAACCCTAATGCTCCAACAAGGCAAGGTGTACTGCAGCCGACAGCAGGCAATCGTAGCCAAGCGTACAACCGTGGAAAGGTGAACCACTTGGAGGCCGAAGCGATCCAGGATGCACCAGATGTGGCAGTAGGTATGTTCTCAGTCGAATCTCATCCCACGAAAGTGCTATTTGATACTGGTGCAACTCATTCATTTGTCACTGCAACCTGGGTAGAATTGCATAACATCTCAGTAGAGGCAATGATGCCGCCCATGAGAATTAATTCAGTTGGTGGCAAGGTGCAAACAGATAAAATATGTTCAAATATAATGGTGGAAATAAGGGGGATAGGATTCCCCAGTGACTTAATAGTAATAGACACCCCTGGGATAGATGTTATTCTAGGGATGAATTGGTTAATGAAGTATGAAGCGAATGTTAGCTGTGACAAAAGGACTGTAACATTGAAGTCCCCGTCAGGAGAAGAGGTAGTGGCCGAGCTAAGGATGCCTAAATCAGCGGAGGGTGTCTGTCACCAGATTTCAGTTGATAGTAAGGAGCCCAACCCGCTCGAGGCTATCAAGGTTGTGTCGGACTTTCCGGACGTATTTCCCGAGGAGCTAACGGGCATGCCACCCGAGAGGAAAGTTGAATTTGCCATAGAGCTTATCCCTGGTACCGCCCCCATTTCCAAAAGAGCCTACCGAGTGTCTGGACCAGAATTGGTGGAACTCAAGAAGCAGATAGATGAGATGTTAGAGAAGGGTTACATCAGACCAAGTACCTCGCCTTGGGCCGCTCCGGTGTTGTTTGTAGAGAAGAAAGATGGTACCAAAAGAATGTGCATAGACTACAGGGCCTTGAATGAAGTCACTGTCAAGAACAAGTACCCCCTGCCAAGGATAGAAGATTTGTTCGACCAGCTCAGAGGTGCCAGCGTATTCTCGAAGATAGATCTGAGATCAAGTTACCATCAACTCAGAATCCGACCCTCGGACATACCGAAGACGGCATTCATCACCAAGTACGGGTTATATGAATTCACAGTTATGTCCTTTGGTTTGACAAATGCGCCAGCCTTCTTTATGTACCTGATGAACAGTGTGTTCATGGATTATCTGGACAAGTTTGTGGTAGTGTTTATCGATGATATTCTCATATACTCTCAAAGTGAGGAAGATCATGTAGAGCATTTGAAGATGGTATTGCAAAGACTTCGAGAGCATCAGCTGTATGCCAAGCTGAGCAAATGCGAGTTCTGGATTCATGAAGTCTTGTTTCTGGGTCATATCATAAATCAAGATGGGTTGGCAGTGGATCCAAAGAAAGTGGCAGATATCCTGAACTGGAAAGCACCAAAGGATGTTCGTGGGATCAAGAGCTTCATTGGAATGGCTGGGTATTACAGGCGTTTCATCGAAGGCTTTTCAAAGATTGCTAGACCAATGACAGCGTTACTAGCGAAGAAAGTTGAGTTTAAGTGGACCCAAAAGTGTCAGGAAGCATTTGAAGAACTGAAAAATAGATTGACTACAGCTCCGGTGTTAGTCCTGCCTGATGTTCACAAGCCATTCTCAGTGTATTGCGATGCTTCTTACACCGGATTGGGATGTGTGCTAATGCAAGAAGGAAGAGTGGTAGCATATTCATCTCGACAGCTGAAGATTCATGAGAAAAATTATCCCACACATGACCTGGAATTGGCAGCAGTAGTTCATGCTCTAAAGACCTGGAGACATTACCTGTATGGGCAGAAGTGCGACATTTACACAGATCATAAAAGTCTGAAATACATATTCACCCAGTCAGAGTTAAACATGAGGCAGCGAAGATGGTTGGAATTGATCAAGGACTACGAGTTGGAGATACATTACCATCCAGGCAAAGCCAATGTTGTTGCAGATGCTCTGAGCAGGAAGAGTCAAGTCAATATGATGGCTACGTACCCAATGCCATATGAGTTAGCCAAGGAGTTCGACAGACTGAGTCTCGGTTTCCTGAACAGTACGCAAGGAGTAACAGTGAAATTAGAGCCCACCCTAGAGCGGGAGATCAAAGAAGGGCAGAAGGATGATGAAAGCATCAACAAGATCCGGCAGCTAATCTTAGAAGGAAGAGGCAAAGACTTTCGAGAGGATGAAGAGGGGGTAATATGGTTCAAGGACCGATTGTGTGTCCCCGACCTCAAACCTATTCGGGAGCTGATCCTAAAGGAAGCTCATGAGACAGCCTACTCCATACACCCGGGAAGTGAAAAGATGTACCAGGATTTAAAGAGGAGGTTTTGGTGGTATGGCATGAAAAGAGAAATCGCAGAATATGTCACCATCTATGATAGCTGTCAAAGAACCAAAGCAGAGCATCAAAGGCCCGCCGGATTGTTGCAGCCATTGCGGATTCCTCAGTGGAAGTGGGATGAGATCGGGATGGATTTTATAGTTGGCCTACCCCGTACCCGGGCCGGCTATGATTCCATCTGGGTGGTTGTGGACCGCTTAACAAAGGTGGCCCATTTCATACCTGTGAAGACCACATACACCGGAGCAACGTTAGCTGAGTTATACATGTCACGGATAGTCTGCCTTCATGGTGTGCCGAAGAAGATAGTGTCAGATCGAGGAACGCAGTTCACCTCTCATTTTTGGCAGCAGCTACAAGAAGCTTTGGGCACACATTTGAACTTCAGCTCGGCTTATCATCCACAGACAGACGGTTAGACTGAAAGAACTAATCAGATCCTAGAAGATATGCTGAGAGCCTGTGCGTTGCAAGACAAGTCAGGATGGGACAAAAGGTTACCTTATGCAGAATTCTCCTATAACAATAGTTACCAGGCCAGCTTGAAGATGTCGCCGTTTCAGGCACTCTATGGACGGAGTTGTAGGACTCCGCTGCATTGGGACCAGCCTGGAGAGAGACAGGTGTTTGGCCCCGACATCCTGCTTGAAGCCGAAGAGAATATCAAAATGGTTCGGGAGAACCTGAAGATAGCCTAGTCAAGACAGCGAAGCTACGCGGACCGAAGGAGAAGAGAACTGAGTTTCGAAGTGGGGGATTTCGTCTATCTGAAGGTGTCACCTATCAGGGGAGTCAGAAGGTTTCGAGTTAAAGGCAAGTTAGCACCCCGGTACGTCGGACCTTATCAGATTCAAGCAAAACGTGGAGAAGTGGCTTACCAGCTCAACCTACCAGAGAGCTTGTCAGCAGTGCACAATGTGTTCCACGTGTCACAATTGAAGAAGTGTCTGCGAGTACCAGAAGAACAGTTGCCAGTGGAGGGTTTGGAAGTCCAAGAGGATCTGACATACATAGAGAAGCCAACGCAGATTCTGGAGTTTGCAGACAGAGTCACCCGGAGGAACACCATCAGAATGTGCAAAGCCAGATGGGGTCACCACTCGGAGGAAGAAGCAACCTGGGAACGAGAAGATGATCTGAAAGCCAAATACCCTGAACTCTTTGCTGACCAACCCTGAATCTCGGGGCGAGATTCTTTTAAGGGGGATAGGTTTGTAACACCCTGAATTTGGGGGTATAAAATTTCTTTGCTCATATTCACAAATTCAGGTGTTACTTCCCTTTTCTCATCCTTCCCCAATCTTCTCTTTCTCATTTCTATAGGAGAAAAGTGGTTATTTTATTTGTAACTATAGTCTATTAGCTCAAACTCCAAGGGAGTATGAATTGTTGCATCATGTTGAACCCTAGATTTCACTTTTGTTTGGTGCATAATTCTTAGAAAGTCTAATTTGAATTTGTGGCTTATTTGAATTTGAATCAAATAGAGAAAATAAAAAGAAAAGGAAAAACAATTCCAGATTAAAAAGAAAAGGAAAAGAAGCCCAAACCCCCGCCCCCCTTGGCCTTTCGGCCCAATTGGCCCATCCCCCGCGCGCGCCTCCCCCCCCCCCCCTCCTCTCTCTGCCCCGGCGGGCCCACCCGTCAGCGCAGCCGGCCCAATCCCGCGCGCGCCGCTTCCCCCGCTCTCTCTGCTCGCCCGGCCCCACCCGTCGGCGCAGCCGCTTTCCCCGCGCCCGCGCCCGCTTTCCCCTCTCTCTCTGCCCGTGGGCCCCGGCTGTCAGCCCTGTCGTCCCCGCGTAACCGCCGCCCCGAGCCGCGCGTGCCGCGGACTCCGCGCCCACGTCGCGCGTGGAGCTCGCAACTACCTCGCCCTCGGCCACTTGAGCTCAGGACCTCGCTCGCCATCTCCCCCTCCCTCATTTGCGCACCTGCAGACCCCTCTCTCGCCTCCCCCTCGCTGCTGACACGCCAGAGCGCCGCCGCCATTAAACCACCGCCGCCCGAGCTCGTTCCTCCGTCGCCGTTGGAGCCCCGCCGTGCCCTCTGCCACGGTGAGCTCCGCCCCGACGTCCACAATCCGGGACGCACCCCAATTTCCCCTCTCCCTCCCCGAATCCCTCCGCCCGCGCTCACCCGTCGTTCGCCGTGCAGCCGCCGGGGTCCGCCACCGTCGACCCGGGCCGTCGTCGCGCCTTTGCCGCCACCGAGGAGTCCCCGGAGTTCGCCTTGAGGTAAGGAACCTCCCATGCCCTCTCCCTTCCCCTCTATTGCACTCTGTCGCGCTTAATTCCTCGTCGGAGTTGCTTAACGCCGCCGCCGAGCCGCTTCGCCGTGAACCGCCCCCTTCCGGTGCCCCTGCCCCAACCTAGCCCCCACCAAAAGACTCCCCGCGCCCTCCCCAACCTCCCCGGCCATTCAGGTCGCCCCAGGGACCCGCAGGGCCCCCGCGCCCCTCGTCTCCGGCGAGCTCCTCCGCCGCGGGGACGGGCGCCGCCGCCTCAGCTGGCTGGGGAAGGAGACAGAAGCCAGCCGCCCCATCTCCGCCGTCCATCTTAGATCGGACGGCCCTGTTTCAAATAGCCCGAACCCAACCTCAGCCGTTCGCCTGAGATCCGACGGCCCAGAGCCGTTTCCCCCGCGCCCCGCCTCCCTGCCAACTGGGCCCCGCCTGTCAGCCCGCCCGCGCCCCGCTCTGCCGCCTGGCCCCGCCTGTCAGCCGCTCACGCCGCCGCGCGCTCGCGCGCCCGCCCGCGATCTAATCTCGGGCGTTGATCTGAGATCCAACGGCCGTAGGAGCCCGATACCCCTTCGCCCGCGTGTTTTCTTAAAGAGACCCCCGGTTTTCTGAAATTTAACCCGCCGTCCCTGGTTTCTCGCAGTTAGGTCCTCGGATCTTTTATTTAATTCAAAATAAGTATTTAGGGTATATTTTTAATCCCTAAACTTGTAAAATTCATAACTTTGCCATATGAACTCCAAATTAGGTGCTTCAAATTGCAAAATGTTCATAATATTATTATCTATCTGTTTATGCAATGTTTCCCTGCTGTTTCTATGTCCCAATTAATAGTTGATCATTAGGGTAAAATTGATGTTATGGGAACCCTATTTGAGATAAATAAAAGATAGTAGATTTTAATAAAAGTTGGAGCACTTAAGTTTATGGACTTAACACTATGTAATGATTTAACCCCCACCACTGACTTAGAACTGATTAGTGAATAGTGAATCACTTGGTATAGTCCTCCACCCTAGACCTAGGGAATACTAGAGTACCAATCCTTTTCTACTATGAACTTGTGATCTCTCTCTGCTGCATATGTTTGGTATATTGTTTTTGTTTGTTATTTCCCAAGTGCATAGTGTGAATGATTACTTTACGTAGACAACGAGCAGTCTGTGTTTCCCGAGGAAATTGCAGAGGAAGTCCCTGATCAGCAGTTTGGTGAAGGCAAGTGTCCTCTGACCCATTATGTCCTATTCATTTATAACTTACTACCCCACATTACTTACTTGAAGCCTAAGGATTGACTAGCTTTACACTTTACTTTATCCTTGATGACCTTATGGGCTATTATGGTTAGCATTCTGCTACTGCCTTAACTTAATCAATGAACATGATGTGAATATTTATGATACTGTTATCCTGATGATGTTGATGATCTTGTGATACTCTAGGGGGCTCAGGCTGTTTCCTGAGTACCTCTCCGTAAGGACCTGTTCGTTGAGAGACCACCCGGGATAACAGTGCAACCATGAGGGTGAAATGGGGTGCCCTTAGCTAATTAATTAGAGGAACTAGAGGTATAGTTGCTTCGCCGTCGTGCCGTCAATGGGGTCCAGGCACAGTGCTTGCTCTGCCGAGGCTGAGTGCCGAGGTTCTTTCGTTTTGCTTTTGTTAGTCACTCTCCTGTGGGGAGGAGTACTGTGTTTATCAAACTGGAGAAACCTAACGGGCAGCTATGATCTCTAGGGAATCTTTGTAACAGCTACGTAGTGATACCCTGCCGGACCACCTAGGTAGTGGTCAATGGGGATTAGCTCTCCCCGGGTAGAAAGGGAATCATGACTCATGGGTAAAGTGTGCGACCTCTGCAGAGGGTAGTGAAACTGATATATCAGTCGTGCTCACGGTTAAGAGCAGCCTTGGGATCCTCTTTGATTAGAGATACAGATGGTTCGAGATACCAGGATTATGTTATGGTTTTGGTTCGAATATGATGATGTCGTTCCTCGATGAGGAAATGGTTCATGGGTTGATTAGTGCTAAAATCTGGCTTCTACTAATGATAAATACCTGACCAACTAAAAGCAACTGCTTGAGCCTAACCCCACATAAAGCTAGTCCACTTCAGCCAAACAGGACATTTGCTGAGTACGTTGATGTGTACTCATCCTTGCTTTACCACAAAACACCAGGTTGTCCGCATTGTAACCACTGCTCCGGAGAAGGCGAAGCCGTGGAAGGAGACTTCCAGGAGTTCCAAGACTATGACGAATTCTAGGTGTGGGTTGGCGGCAACCCCCAGTCAGCTGCCTGTGAAGGCCTTATCTTTACTGCGTTTCGCTAGCACTTTGATTTAACTGTTAAGTTGATGACTATGTGGATGTCTATGACTCTGTGATGTAATAAGTTAATACTCTCTTAAGTTATTATTCGAGCAATGTGCATTGATGTTCATTTATGTAATCGCTGTGTACGTGAGTTCTGATCCTGGCACGTACATAGTTCGCACTTGGTTTGCCTTCCAAAACCGGGTGTGACATAAGTGGTATCAAAGCCAGGCTGACTGTAGGACCGCTGACCTAGAGTAGCACTGGTCGTACTAAGGACTATTGACCTTCCCTCTCACCTTGACCTCTGATGTTACTTCAAAAGTCGGTTACCTCGACCAACCCTATGTTTTACTACAATAATTAGAGGAACCGGGGTGTAGTTCGCTTAGCCGTTGTGCCGTCAATGGGGCTCGGTGTATGCGGCTCGCTCTGCCAAGGTTGATTTGTCCCTTGGGGAGGAGTGCGGTACATTTAGGAAACCTAACGGGCGGCTACAGCCTCGGAGAATTTTTGTAAAGGCTACGTAGTGATGCCCTGCTGGACCACCTAGGTAGTGGTCAATGGGGAGTAGCTCTCTCCGGGCAGAAAGGGGATCACGGCTTGTGGGTAAAGTGCACAACCTCTGCAGAGTGTTTGAAAACTGATATATCAGTCGTGCTCGTGGTTATGAGCGGCCAAGGGAGCTCCAATGATTAGTGGTACTTGATCAGATACATTTTGGTTTACAGGTGGCAATGAGACTGATGGTTTTGGTTATGTCTATGGTGCTGGTAAGTGGTATTCTTTCCGTTTGGAAAGGGTACATCGGGCTAATAACTTGGGTTAATGTTAAAACCTGGCTTTCTACTAGTAAATAATAACCTGACCAATTAAAAGCAACTGCTTGACTTACCCCCCGCCCCACATAAAGCTAGTCCACTACAGCCAAACAGGATGCTTGCTGAGTATGTTGATGTGTACTCACTCTTGCTCTACACACCAAACCCCCCCAGGTTGTCAGCATTGCAACCACTGCTCAGGAGAAGATGAAGCTGTGGAAGGAGACTTCCAGGAGTTCCAAGACTACGACGAGTTCTAGGTGTGGGTTAGCGGCAACCCCCAGTCGGCTGCCTGTGAAGGCTGTGTTTATCTACGTTTCGTGTTCGCACTTTGATTTACTGTAAGGACTATATGGACGTCCATGTGTGATGATGTCCATGTTATGTAACTGCTGTGTACGTGAATAACTGATCCTGGCACGTACATGGTTCGCATTCGGTTTGCCTTCTAAAACCGGGTGTGACATAAGTGGTATCAAAGCCGTGCTGACTGTAGGACCGCTAACCTAGAGCAGAATGGTCGTTCTAAGGACTATAGACCTTTGTCCCTGCCTTGACTTTGATATCCCTTCAAAAGTTAGTCATACCGACCAAACCTATGTTCTACTATATATTATACCTTGCTGAAAATTATGTTTTATTCTAATCCTTCATTTATTTATGATTCATTATTTGTTGGTCATATTAATTCTGTTCTCACTCTTTTGCTTGCGGTGTCTTTTGTAGATGGCTCGACTTAGACACACTGCACGAAAGTCCGTCATCCCCTTCTTACCCTCCCGCCTTGCGGAGCGTCCGCTTCGCCGTCCCGTGGCCGGTCAGTCCAGCCACTTGGAGAGACTGCACCACCGCCTGCATGAGGAGCAGGAACGTCGACGACAGGAGCAGCAGGGCTCTTCTTTCTCGCTCCAGCAGGAGATAGAGTCCGTGAGGAGCTGCTCTCCTGTGCTCCCCCTGGAGGCGCCCCCTGCACCACCACTAGGCGCCCCAGCCCTTGGAGTAGATGCTGGAGGAGACCCAGACGACGGAGGTGGCGACGACAGCCCGAGCCACGACACCGACTTCCCTGCTGACCATGAGCCGGAAGGATGGGTTGCTCGACCCATCACTCGCGACACTGCTCGCGGGTGTCACTTCCATGACGCGCTCGACACCCTGCTACGTCAGGCACTTAACCGGCGTACTTGGTCCATCGAGTATCGCTGTGTGGTCTACCAGCATAGTCGCGGGGTCTACCCGGACCGCTGGGAGGTGACCTGTTTGGTGCGCCGTCCGGAGAACAGTCTCCAAGGCGCGGAGGCCTGCTCAGAGCACTATTCTATCTCTGAGCGGGACTCAGCTGAGGCAGCCATGCAGGATGCTGCACGACGTGCGCTTTCGCACTACTGCTCGGTTCTCGGTGGGGTAGCTGACGGTCTTAACCTGAAGTATTACCCCCGCCGTCCATCTGGCAGCACAGGAGGCGTGATTGTTTCACCTGCTGGTGAGGACAATCCTAGGTTGAGCAGCACAGTCAACCTAGTCGCCGTGCTAAACACGGAGCTGGACCATGCACTAGACGAGCTGAGTAGGGCTCGTGCTGAGATCGCCCTGCTGCGGGCTGAGCGCGCGGAACGTCGTCACCTGGATGATGGTTCCCCCGCCCCCGTTGGGACTCAGCACCCGTACCGCTCACCTCGGCGTGGACGCCAGTCTTATGGCAATCCCGACTGCAAGACCAAGATAAATCTAGAACCATAGATCGTTAGAGTTGGATCTTGTAATTAATACAAAATATATACGTAGAAGCTACAGTCTTAGCGTTAGTCTCGCTTTTAGTTAGTCTTAGTTAGACAGGATAGTTTGCTATATCCTGTGCATCTATGTTGGTCATGATGAACTATGTTTGGTTTGGATCTTTGTAATGACTGTCACCAGAGTGTGGGTATCCCCTGCATTATGGTTTACCTATTATGTTAATGGAGTTAGTTATATAGTTGGGAAACCTTTTATTCCACTTTCCTCTTTATCTGAGAAGCTGCGTGGTCTGTGTTGGAGATTAGTGAAGATGCTCATCTGTTCAGTGCTGTTGAAGGATTCTATACTCTTTTCTTATGCTGCAAGATTTGCCAGATCAGTTCTGATGTGTGGTTGCATTCTGTAGATGTCAGAGAACAGGCGCAGAGGAGGAAGGCGTGCTCAGCAGGAGCGAGCCGCTCAGCAGGA
This sequence comes from Zea luxurians, assembly GCA_029449295.1. NCBI lineage: Eukaryota > Viridiplantae > Streptophyta > Magnoliopsida > Poales > Poaceae > Zea > Zea luxurians. The sequence continues at coordinate 176,182,981 of JAOPSE010000004.1, read as the reverse complement.
TGAGGTGCCTCAACAGCAGCACCTGCCGCCCCCGCCCCCGATGTCCATCGAGCAGATGTTTCTGATGCAGACTCAAGTAGTTCAAGCCATCGGTCAGACTCTGGCCGCCATTCAGCAGCAGCAGCAGCAGCAGGCTCCACCTCAGCCTCAGATGCCTCAGATGCCTAGAGACAAGCGTGCTGAATTCATGAGAGGTCATCCACCAACGTTTGCTCACTCTTCTGACCCCATGGATGCTAAAGATTGGCTGCGCACTATGGAGCGGGAGTTGCATACCGCTCAGTGTGATGACAGGGAGAAAGTCTTGTATGGTCCCCGTCAGTTGAGAGGAGCAGCCCAATCATGGTGGGAGTCTTATCTCGCCACCCATGCCAACCCCGACGCCATCACTTGGGAAGAGTTCAGAGGTAGCTTTCGTCAGTACCATGTGCCTGCAGGTCTGATGACTGTGAAGAAGGAGGAGTTTCTGGCCCTCAAGCAAGGGTCATCATCTGTCAGTGAGTAACGAGACAGGTTTCTGCAGTTGTCTCGTTATGCTCCTGAAGATGTCAACACCGACGCCAAGCGACAGTACCGTTTCTTGAGAGGCTTGGTTGACCCTCTTCAGTACCAACTGATGAATCACACCTTCCTGACATTCCAGCACCTGATTGACAGAGCAATCATGACAGAAAGAAAGCGTAGGGAGATGGAGGATCGTAAGCGCAAGATCAGTGGACCCCAGCCTGGAAGCAGCAACCATCCTCGTTTCTCAGGCAATCAACCTCAGCAGTTCAGGCAGAACCAGCGTCCACCTCAGCAGCATCAGCAGTTCCAAAGGCAGTATCCTCAGCACCAGTATCAGAACCGTCAGAACAATCAGTCAGGAGGTCAGTTTCACAGGCAGAATCAGCAGGCACCCCGTCTTCCTGCCCCAGCAAACCAGCAGAACAGTCAGGCAGCACCAGCTCAGGTTGGAAACAGGGCATGTTTCCACTGTGGGGAGCAAGGCCACTGGGTGATGCAATGCCCGAAGAAGGCAGTCCAGCAGCAGTCAGGCCCCAATGCCCCAGCAAAGCAGAATGTGTCTCAGCCTGGAGCAGGCAACCGCTCTCAGCCGCGTTACAATCATGGAAGACTGAACCACTTGGAGGCTGAAGCAGTTCAGGAGACCCCCGACATGATAGTGGGTATGTTCCCAGTCGACTCCCATATTGCAGAAGTGTTATTTGATACTGGAGCAACACATTCTTTCATTACTGCATCATGGGTAGAAGCACATAATCTTCCAATTACTACCATGTCAACCCCCATTCAAATTGACTCAGCCGGTGGTAGAATTCGAGCTGATAGCATCTGTTTAAATGTAAGCGTGGAAATAAGGGAGATAGCGTTTCCCGCCAACCTTATAGTAATGGGTACTCAGGGAATAGATGTCATCCTAGGGATGAATTAGCTAGATAAGTATCAGGCAGTTATCAGTTGTGATAAGAGGACAATCAAGTTGGTGTCCCCACTAGGAGAGGAAGTGGTGACCGAGTTAGTCCCGCCTGAGCCAAAGAGAGGAAGTTGTTATCAGATGGCTGTCGATAGCAGTGAAGCAGGCCCAATTGAGAGTATCAAGGTTGCGTCCGAATTTCCAGATGTGTTTCCAAAGGATTTACCGGGTATGCCACCAGAGCGGAAAGTTGAGTTTGCCATAGAGCTTCTTCCTGGAACCGCCCCTATCTTTAAGAGAGCTTACAGAATATCTGGACCGGAGTTGGTTGAGCTTAAGAAGCAGATTGATGAGCTGTCAGAGAAAGGTTACATCCGGCCAAGCACCTCGCCTTGGGCCGCCCCTGTCTTGTTCGTGGAAAAGAAAGACGGCACCAAAAGGATGTGTATCGATTATCGAGCTTTGAATGAAGTCACGATCAAGAATAAGTACCCTTTGCCCAGAATAGAAGATCTGTTCGACCAGTTGAGAGGAGCCAGTGTGTTCTCCAAGATTGATCTGAGGTCAGGTTATCATCAGCTCAGGATCCGACCTTCGGACATTCCGAAGACAGCATTCACTACCAAGTATGGGTTATATGAGTTCACAGTGATGTCTTTTGGTTTGACCAATGCACCAGCGTTCTTCATGAATCTGATGAACAGTGTATTCATGGATTATCTTGATAAGTTTGTGGTGGTATTCATTGATGACATTCTGATTTATTCTCAAAGCGAAGAGGAGCATGCAGATCATTTGAGGATGGTATTGCAGAGATTGCGAGAGCACCAGTTGTATGCAAAGTTGAGCAAGTGTGAGTTCTGGATCAATGAGGTCCTGTTCTTGGGTCACATAATCAACAAAGAAGGATTGGCTGTGGATCCGAAGAAAGTGGCAGACATTCTGAACTGGAAAGCGCCAACAGATGCTCGAGGAATCAAGAGCTTCATTGGAATGGCCGGATATAATCGGCGATTCATTGAAGGGTTTTCGAAGATTGCGAAACCAATGACAGCGTTGCTAGGCAACAAGGTTGAGTTCAAGTGGACCCAGAAATGTCAAGAGGCCTTCGAAGCGCTGAAAGAGAAGTTGACAACAGCGCCTGTCCTAGTCTTGCCTGATGTGCACAAGCCCTTCTCTGTGTACTGTGATGCTTGTTACACGGGTTTGGGATGCGTGTTGATGCAAGAGGGAAGAGTTGTGGCTTACTCGTCCCGGCAGCTGAAGGTTCATGAGAAGAATTACCCAATCCATGACCTAGAGTTGGCAGCAGTGGTTCACGCACTGAAGACATGGAGGCACTATCTGTATGGACAGAAATGCGATGTTTACACAGACCACAAGAGTCTGAAGTACATATTCACTCAGTCAGAATTGAATATGAGGCAGCGAAGATGGTTAGAGTTGATCAAAGACTATGAGTTGGAGATCCATTACCATCCAGGCAAAGCAAACGTAGTGGCAGATGCTTTGAGCAGGAAGAGTCAAGTCAATCTGATGGACGCTCGTCCGATGCCTTATGAGTTGGCCAAGGAGTTTGACAGGTTGAGTCTCGGGTTTCTGAACAATTCGCGAGGAGTCACAGTTGAGTTGGAACCTACCTTGGAGCGAGAAATCAAAGAAGCGCAGAAGAATGATGAGAAGATCAGTGAGATCCGGCGACTGATTCTAGATGGCAGAGGCAAAGATTTTCGAGAAGATGCAGAAGGCGTGATATGGTTCAAAGACCGCTTGTGTGTTCCCAATGTCCAGTCCATTCGGGAGTTGATCCTTAAGGAAGCTCATGAGACAGCCTATTCGATTCACCCTGGCAGTGAGAAGATGTATCAGGATCTGAAGAAGAAATTCTGGTGGTACGGAATGAAGAGGGAAATCGCAGAGCATGTGGCTATGTGTGATAGTTGTCGAAGAATTAAGGCAGAGCACCAGAGACCTGCTGGATTGTTACAACCGTTGCAGATCCCTCAGTGGAAATGGGATGAAATTGGTATGGATTTCATAGTTGGATTGCCTCGCACTCGAGCCGGCTACGATTCCATCTAGGTAGTAGTGGACCGTTTGACCAAGTCAGCCCACTTCATACCTGTCAAGACCAACTATAGCAGTGCCGTATTGGCAGAATTGTATATGTCTCGGATCGTTTGTCTTCATGGTGTGCCAAAGAAGATAGTGTCAGATAGAGGAACGCAGTTCACCTCTCATTTCTGGCAGCAGTTGCATGAAGCTTTGGGCACACATCTGAATTTCAGTTCAGCTTATCACCCGCAGACAGATGGCCAGACCGAAAGGACCAATCAAATTCTTGAAGACATGTTGAGAGCCTGTGCGTTACAAGATCAGTCCGGATGGGACAAGCGATTGCCCTATGCAGAGTTTTCCTATAACAACAGTTACCAGGCCAGTTTGAAGATGTCACCATTTTAGGCGCTCTATGGAAGGAGTTGCAGAACTCCGTTGCAATGGGATCAGCCTGGAGAAAAGCAGGTGTTTGGGCCAGACATTCTACTTGAAGCTGAAGAGAACATCAAGATGGTCCGAGAGAATCTGAAGATAGCGCAATCGAGGCAGCGAAGCTATGCAGACACAAGAAGAAGAGAGCTGAGTTTCGAAGTCGGAGACTTTGTCTATCTGAAAGTGTCACCGATCAGAGGAGTCAAGAGGTTCGGAGTCAAAGGCAAGTTAGCACCCCGCTACATTGGTCCGTACCAAATCCTCTCAAGGCGTGGAGAAGTGGCCTATCAGCTCAGTCTGCCAGAGAATTTGTCCGTTGTGCATGATGTCTTTCATGTGTCTCAGTTGAAGAAGTGCTTGCGTGTGCCAGAAGAGCAGTTGCCAGTGGAAGGTCTTGAAGTCCAGGAGGACTTGACCTACGTTGAGAAGCCAGTGCAAATCCTTGAGGTTGCAGACAGAGTCACCCGAAGGAAGACCATCAGAATGTGCAAAGTCAGGTGGAATCACCATTCAGAGGAAGAAGCAACCTGGGAGCGTGAAGATGATCTGATGGCCAAGTACCCAGAGCTCTTTGCTAGCCAGCCCTGAATCTCGAGGGCGAGATTCTTTTAAGGGGGATAGGTTTGTAACGCCCCGAATTTTGGAGTTGAATTTTTTCTTTTCTTCACTCGCTAAATTCGGGCGTTACCCTTTCTTTTTTTTCCTTTTCCCTCGCTAGACCTTGATCTTTTCCAAAATTATAGCGGGGTTCGGCTTGGAATTCCCGCATAAAGCAAAACCTTAAAATACTTTATGTTGTTTGATGCATCATGCCGAACCATGCATTCTTTCGATTGCTTAAAAATGTAAGTGCATTCATCCAGGAAAAACGGATTTCGAAAAGGAGAAAGCCTTTTTTTTCTTTTTCTTTTTTTTTCCTTCCTTCTCTCTCTCCTCCCTTTTTCTCTCTCCCGCGCCGTGGGCCGCCCCGGCCACCCCTGGCCAGCCCAGCCCCCCCCCCCCCCCCGCGCACCCCCTTTGGGCCCAGCTGGCCCAGCCGCCCCTCCCTTTTCCCCCCAAATCCCTCTCTCTCCCTCCCATTCTCCCTCTCCCCCACCCCAGCCGTCGCCCCTGCTCATCGCCGGTTCGGCCGCCCCGTCCCCGTCCCCGGTGAGGTCCCCCTCCCCCTCTCCTCCCTCTCCCATCTCCCCTCCCCTCCCCCGCCCGGCTCGGCCACCGCCGCTCGGCCGCCCCCGCGCCCCCAGTCCGGCCGCCCGCCCGCCCCGGCCCGGCCGCCGCCTCGGCCGGTTCGACCGCCCCTGCCCAGCTGCGCCCTGCCCTAGCTCGACCCCCCCCCCCCCCGCCAGCTCGGCCGCCCGCCGCCGGCTTGGCCGCCCCCGCCCCTGCCCCTGGCCGGTTCAACTGCCCCTTTTTTTATTTATTTTATTTTAATTTATTTTATTATTGTTATTTATTTTATTCTGGGCAAGCTAATCATCGTTCATGTTAATGAAATAGGAAACTTAATTTAGAATTCCGTTACGTTAGTCAATTCATATAGTCAATTGTTCATTTCGCTTAAGGTTGATCAACTAAAAAGGGGCTAGGTTTCCGTTAGTGCATATAACTAATTCTTTTGTTAGAACCAATTGGAACTAGAGCGCATAATTTAACTAATCATTAGTGCATAAGCTTTAACCCCTGCGAGACCTTTCCCCGTTTCTTTTTAACCTTAACGAATGCGATATCGAATGTCATACTTTATGCATAATTACTTTATTTGTTCTCTTGTATGGTGTACTGTTTGTTTCCTAATTTGAATGGATGAATGTATGTGTGCTTGCAATCGCATAGAGAACGATCCGGTTGAAGAGCCCGAGGAACTCGCAAGAGAAGCCCCTGAGCAGCAGTCGGTTGGTGGAGGCAAGTGTCCTTTGACCTATCTCTGTCCTATTCATTATTTAATTCACCTCCCGCTTTACACATTTATGCCTAAGGATTGACTAGCTTTTGTTATCCATGTCCTTGTCTACCTATCTGGGTTGGATTATTATTGTTTAGCTTTATGCTATTGCTTAACTCTAATCAATGAACATGATGAGATTATCTATGATACGCTGTCTTCCCTTCTCTTATTATGATGTTGTACTTGTGGCCTTTAAGGGGGCTCGAGCGGTTTCTCGAGTGCCTCTCCGTAAGGACCTGTTCTATGGATGACCGCCCGGGAAAACAGTGCAACCATGAGGGTGGAGTGGGATACCCTTAGCTGAATAATTAGAGGAACCGGGGTGTAGTTCGCTTAGCCGTTGTGCCGTCAATGGGGCTCGGTGTATGCGGCTCGCTCTGCCAAGGTTGATTTGTCCCTTGGGGAGGAGTGCGGTACATTTAGGAAACCTAACGGGCGGCTACAGCCTCGGGGAATCTTTGTAAAGGTTACGTAGTGATGCCCTGCTGGACCACCTAGGTAGTGGTCAATGGGGAGTAGCTCTCTCCGGGCAGAAAGGGGATCACGGCTTGTGGGTAAAGTGCACAACCTCTGCAGAGTGTTTGAAAACTGATATATCAGCCGTGCTCGCGGTTATGAGCGGCCAAGGGAGCTCCAATGATTAGTGGTACTTGATCAGAGACATTTTGGTTTACAGGTGGCAATGAGACTGATGGTTTTGGTTATGTCTATGGTGCTGGTAAGTGGTATTCTTTCCGTTTGGAAAGGGTACATCGGGCTAATAACTTGGGTTAATGTTAAAACCTGGCTTTCTACTAGTAAATAATAACCTGACCAATTAAAAGCAACTGCTTGACTTACCCCCCGCCCTACATAAAGCTAGTCCACTACAGCCAAACAGGATGCTTGCTGAGTATGTTGATGTGTACTCACTCTTGCTCTACACACCAAACCCCCCCAGGTTGTCAGCATTGCAACCACTGCTCAGGAGAAGATTAAGCTGTGGAAGGAGACTTCTAGGAGTTCCAAGACTACGACGAGTTCTAGGTGTGGGTTAGCGGCAACCCCCAGTCGGCTGCCTGTGAAGGCTGCGTTTATCTACGTTTCGTGTTCGCACTTTGATTTACTGTAAGGACTATATGGACGTCTCAGACGTATGATGTAATCGACTATTATTTCCCTTTTAATACTATTTTGAGCACTGTGTGATGATGTCCATGTTATGTAACTGCTGTGTACGTGAATAACTGATCCTGGCACGTACATGGTTCGCATTCGGTTTGCCTTCTAAAACCGGGTGTGACAGAAGCCCCACCTATATATACTCACTCCTACCTCTCTCCCCACACAAGAGCACGACCCAAACTCCATTTCTAACTTGAAGAACACCTCCCACTCTCTCTCACACATCTCTTGCCTCTCCCATTTCAAATCTTTGGAGAGAAATCTTTGAGTGAGTTTGAAAGCTGTGGTTTTTGTGCTTCATCTCCAAATCTCTCTTGCTCTTATTCATTCGAGCTTTGGTACTACATCGAGTTCTTTTTGGATTCATTACTCTTGGAGCTTCTAGCTCCTAGACAACTAGGTGGCTCTTGTGAGTCTCCAAATCTTGTGGAAGACCACAAGAAAGTTTGTATTACCCGCTCGTTTGAGCAAAGATTAGTGTGTGAGCTTGACCTTTGTGGTCGGTAAAGGGAGGATTAGGGTTGAAAGAGACCTGACTCTTTGTGGGCGCCTCAACGAGGAAGTAGGGCACCTTGGTGGTGTGACCGAATCTCGGGATAAATCTTGTGTCTCTTGTGTTCTTGTTCACTGTGCTTATTCGTGTTCTTCGTTCTCTCACCATTCCGTGAAAGATTTGTTTATATCTTTTTGGTTTGTGGATTTTGAGAAGTGCCCTTCTCAGATCTACTACTTTGAACCCTGTGGATCATTTAAAACATCTCATTTCCAAAGTTAACTGGGTGAATTTCGAGATCAATTCAGTTTTATATCTCATCGTTTAGTTGAGCTCGTGCAAACCAGTTGAACCAGTTTTGACACCTGTCTCATTCGGGTTTTGAGTCCCCAATGGGTCCCCATCCCCAATTAAGGGATAACTAGGTACTAACATGTAGCACAAACAATCTAGATTTCAGACATCACTACATCGACAAGCACTCATCCATGAACCATGATTCATTCGTCCATCCATCAGAAAATACATAAGTACTTTGGGACCGATAGAAGAAATGGAGAAATGGAGTTTTCTCACCTTCCTTGGTCACCATCTGAGTTCGTTGGCGCCTGAGAATCTATGGTCGTCACCATCGTCTGGGCAGGGCATAGCATATGGCTGGTTATTTTAGGGTTTTGTTTTTTACTAGTCTGCTAGTTGCCTTGTTGGCTAGAACCTGTGGCCTGGTGCGTTGTCGTGCTGGGCTTGGTGGCCGGCTCGGCCTCAACTCATTCATACAAACACGACAGATGTACACGTATGAAATACCCATGGGTAATCGGGTTCGGATTATTGCTTCTCAAACCCATACCCGTTTACCCAATGGGTGAAGATTTTGTCTCATATCCATACCCATGGGGACAATTTTCGTCCCATACCCATACCCTAATAGGGGAATTCCCCACGGGTTGGCGGGTATCGGGTCCCCATTGACATCTCTAGTTGGGGTGCCACCGATCGGTCTCTCGGATGATTTCGTCGGTGTCGATCGATCGGTTTCACGCGACGTTATACTTTTTTTTGGTTGGATGGCTCCATCAATACCAATCTCAACCTTAAATTCGAAAATTTTATGGACGTGTTTGTGCACATTCAACCTTAATCGTGTGCTTGTTGAGCAGCGGAGAATAAGGTAATGTTTATTTCCTTCCAAAATTATATAATTCATGATGCTAACAAAATTATAAAATAACAATCAGTATTTTTTATATATTAATGTATTTTATCCTATTGATTCTGAGCAACGTACGGTCATATATATATATATATATAGTTAAGACTGAAGATGGTGAGCTGTGCCGATACATCTCATGCATTTGGTATGATGATCTCTTTTAAGAGTCTGATCATTTCAATCTCAACCCATGTGAATTGAAGGGTTTAAGTGAATTTAAATTCCTAACAAGTCAAAATCCCTCTTAATTCATGTCAATCTCTCTTAATTCATATGAACCAAGAGATCTCAAATGTTCAGTAGCTAGTACGAACCAGTATTACTGGGCTGGAAAAATTTTAAAGTTTTCATGGGCTGGGCTGCTCAGTTATCCGAGTCCAGCGGGACGCGGACGCCGCCGAATGCACAACCCGTTGAGTACCGGGTACGCATCCGGCACCGCCCAAAGCCTTGGCACGAACACTTCCCTGCCAGAGACGTTCCACGTGGCGCCGGCTCGTTTGGTCAGTGCCGACACGGCACGACCGTCGGCCGCCGAGACCGGCCTGTTCCTGCAGCGCCGCCCAGTTATAGCGTGCGATGCGTGGCGTGGCCCACCGACGATAAACAAACAAGAGGAGGAGAAGAGAATGTAGACCGGACCCACACTCGTGCGGATGCGGCGTCACTTGCTTCACTCGTGCGAACGTACGTACGTGTTGCATGAGGGAATGGAAGTAAAACTAGCTCGAGATATATAGGACCATATGAACAATAGAGTATTCTAGATTGTGCTTGTGCTGCCGACCTCTTCCTTGCAAGCAACGTGTTGACACCTTTTTGGAGGCGCCAATCACTCAACAAGAACCGGCGGCGGTGCTCTCTGGTCAGGCGCGGACGGTCCGCGGCACAGGGCCGGACGGTCCGCGACCTGGGCGCAGGAGCGGTGTCTTCTCTGCGTCACGCCGGACGGTCCGCAGCCCTGGGCCGGACGGTCCGCGACCTGGCGACAGGGTGTTGCCTTCCTCCTCCTTGCTGGAATCTAGATCTCGTCCCCTGGGGGGAAGAGATCTTAATGGTGCTCCGGGTCGACAGGTCACCCGGGGCGTCCCCAGACGACGTGGAGTCGCCTAGGAATTAAGAGATCAATTCGAGGAAGAGGTCTTGGATGGACAACTAGATCTTGCCCCCCGGGAGGGGTGAGATCCTAGGGTTGTCTTGGGATCGGCAGGCCACCCAAGACGGATCTAGACGACGTAGAGTCGAATAGGGGTGGAGGTGGATATGTGGAAGACTATAACTAGAACTATGCTACATCTACTCCTAGGGCAGAAAAAGTAAATAAGGTAATTGGTTCGATTGGAATGTGTTCGGGGGTTCTCAATCGGCCGTACCCCTTTATATTTATAGGGGAGGAGGTCTGGACCTTTTCCTAACAGATAGCAACAAACTCCCACGTGATTAGATGGATAACCACGCACGAGATAAGGATAAATATTCGAGTTAATCTTATCTCGGGACACGCGGACCGTCCGGGCCTAAGGGCCGGACCGTCCGCTCATTTTGGTGTTCAACATATGCCCCCCTGCCTTTTGGTGGAGCTTGGCGAACCAAAAGCATCAGTGAAAACTTCGGAAACAATTGACCTCATGAGCTTTTGTTCCCGAAGTAAGGACTCAGCTCGATGCAAGTCATCGGCTCTTGCGATCAGATAATATAAATATTTGATGGAACTTTAATGCACAGAGGCCGTTTCGGATCACATCCTCTTCGGCCATGTCTACCTGATCAACCTGTCAATAGGCAAAAACTTGTGGTGCCCCCCAGCCCAAATAAGCAAACGGATTGGGCCAGTAATATGAATTCATCGCCGTACCACCCCACACATGAGCAGGACAACACATCGGCGATGGATAGAACGGGACGCACCATGCTATCCCCGGAGGAGGATGACAAGGCGATCTTGGTTGTGCTACCTTTTGGGTCCGTTTAGTTGGCTTTTGCTTTCGCACAAATCGCCCTTTTGACTTAGTCTGCTTTATTGGCCGGTTGTGTGGAACGGCCTTCTTCGTATATTTGGCAAGCAACTGACCAAAAGTAGGGCCGACTCTACTGAGTCGTCCAGACGTCTTAGTAGTATTTTGTTTCCTAACACTTGTTTTGGAACCTTGTGGTCCGGTGGTCTGAGGTTGCTGCTTCTGACTGTCTGCGGACCGTCCGACCATTATAGCCGGACCATCCGCTCCTGTCTCGGACTGTTCAGCCTTAGTACCCGAATCGTCCGGCGTACGTAGGACAGGTGACCGTGATCGGGTGTCCGATCGTGCTTGCCCCCCGGTGCCTCCGGTCTTTCTTTTGTCCGGAGTCTTCCGAGTAACTATTCTGCATGACATATTTGGTGTGCGGGGATCACTAATGACGATATTTTTATCTTTGCTTTTATCGGCCGCACAGGGCCGAACTATGACTTTTTTGCTTGTCGGCTCTAATGTGGTGGTAGGGACAGGTGGCCTGTCAATCCTTACCTCCTTTTGAAACCTCAACCGGCCTTCGTTTATAGCCGATTGTATTTGCCGACGAAAGACAGCACAATCATTGGTGTTATGAAGAAAGGAACCATGCCATTTACAATATATACGTCCTTTTAATTCTTCAACCGGAGGAATTATATGTGATAATTTAATATTACCATGTTTAAGCAACTCATCAAATATTTTATCACACTTAGTAATATTAAATGTGAACTTAACCTTTTCCTTTTGTGTCGAGTGCGGGTGAGAGCGAACAGAAGGTTTGGCCTTAGTGGGCCAAACAAACTCATGTGACCTTTTTGGTTCTTGGGGCTTGGGTGGCCGGTTATATTTATGTCGGCCTTCCGCACTAGGCGGATCACAGGTGACTTCTGGTGCTCCGGACGGTCCGACCTGCACAGTCGGACGGTCTGCGGGTGGATCGGACGGTCCGGTAATATCCTCGGACTGTCCGGTCACGTCAGGCAACACCTGTGACCCTTGTGGTGGGCTCTGTGTAACTCCGGACTGTCCGGCGTAGGGTGCCGGACGGTCTGACGGAGGGCCGGACGGTCCGCGATTGTGTGCGGACGGTCCGACCGTGCTCAGAGTTGACTCACCATTTAGCGAAGATGGTGGTGACGGTCGTCCTGGATATGAGTCCATCGGCATACCAGAATATGGCTGGGGAAACCCATTTGTTGCCGATGTGTTTGGCGCAATTGTTTTGGCGCCTAATTTTTGTGATAAAAAACTAGGCATGTGAGTTTTTCCTAATGCATGTGCCATCCTTTCTATATCCTCTGTGATACTTTTAATCCGATTATCAAAAGAAATTTTAATAGATGGAATATCATCGACTGACCTGGCATCACCTATCGTGGGGAGCTGTTGCAGCACGGATGACATGTAATCGGCGTCTATTTCCCTCTCCTTTACGACCTTCTGGTGGCGATCTACCTTGAAGTGCGAGAGGTACCACTTTTTCGCCACCTTGAGCATCTGATCTTGTTGTCGTTGGATCTCCTCATCCATCTTCTTCATGTCATCTTTTAAGTTTTCATGCTCTGCGGCCGATAAATTAGTCAGCCTTGTGTCGCTGTTTGGAGAAGCACTGTTGAGATCCTTAGAATCGGCCATGTAAGCCTGATTTTGTAGATCTGCAACCTCGTTCCCCAGCGGAGTCGCCAAAAAGTATGTTGACGCCTTTTCGGAGCGCCAAACACTCAATAAGAACCGTGGCGGTGCCCTCTGCACAGGGGCGGACGGTCCGCGCGCTGGGGCCGGACGGTCCGCGGCCTGGTGCGAGGCGCGGTGGTGCTCTCTGCGCAAGGGCGGACTGTCCGCGGCCTGGGGCCGGACGGTCCGCGGCCTGGTGCGCGGCTAGGGCTCCTGCCTGACGGCCGGACGGTCCGCGCCCTGGGGCCGGACGGTCCGCGCGTACGCAGGGACGGCGGAAGATCGCCGACGGCGCCTGGATCTCGCTCCCGGGAGGGACCCCGTCGGGGAGTAGAGATCCTAGGTTGTGTCTAGGCTCGGGCTGGCCGACCTAGACTCCTCTAATCGACGTAGAGCCGAAGAGAGACGAAGAATTTGGGGATTGGAAAACTAAACCTAAACTAGACTAGAACTACTCCTAAGACAAAATGTGAAATAGAAATTGTATTGATTCGATTGTTGATGATTACAAATCGGCCGTAAACCTCTCTATTTATAGAGGAGGGGGGCTGGACCCTTTACACAACTGATTCCGAGCTAATTCCGCGAATCTAGCTAACAACCGTAGCACAAAACTCGGAACCCTAATCTGTTCTGCGCACGCGCGGACCGTCCGGCCCACAGGCGCGGACTGTCCGGACCGCGGACCGTCCGGCCTCAGGGCCGGACCGTCCGCCCACTCTTTTTTGGTTCCAACACAACGCCTCTCGCCCTTCCCATGGCACGAGCTGCTTGCTGCCTAATCCAGACCGCACAGGCTTGTTCACTACGACTTGCTGCGAATTTATTCTGATGGTGGCTACGATTTCTATATCACTTTGTCTCTATAAATTAGATCTGCAATAGCTGTGGCTGCAGGACAACCCAGATAGTTTTGGAGCAAGAAAGTTGCCCAACAGCAGCTCAGGTCCGAGAGCAACGCATGGCCATCTAGTAGTTCTACAATCTTGTGGTTCACTACCGGAATCAACCGCTTCGCCGAGTGCCTGAAGCACTCGGCGAAGCGTTCAAAACACTCGGCAAAAGCTTTTACACTCGGCAAAGAAGGCTCGGTGAACAGTGCATCGGCAAAGCCTTCTTTGCCGAGAGCTTTTTATCGGGCACTCGGCAAAGATCTTTGCCGAGTGCCAGAGAGCACTCGGCAAAGAAAAGCAGCCGTTACGGCGTCGAGTGACGGAGACGGCGGCTTTGCCGAGTGTCCCACCTGACACTCGGCAAAGAAGTTAGTTTTGCCGAGTGCCTTCCGTGCAGCACTCGGCAAAGAATCCATCTTTGCCGAGTGCCACATGGGACACTCGGCAAAGAACCCGCCAGGGAGGGTCCCCATGTCAGGTTCTTTGCCGAGTGTCCCGTGTGGCACTCGGCAAAGGCTCACTAAACATGGCCGTGAACTTGCCATCCACATGTTTAAAAATTGTATAAAACACAAACAAAGTCAGAAAATCATGAAACTTGTCCACGTGTCATGATATCATATGTACAGGTTGTGATAAAAAATTGAGAATGTTTGGACAAAGTTGTGAGACACTATGTGTAGAAACCTAAGAGAACTACAAATGAAATCATAGAGTTTCAATGTGGATCTCTTAGGTTTGTACACATAGCGCGTCATAGTTTTCTCGAAATTTTTTCAATTTTTTATCGCAGCCTGTACATATGATATCATGACACGTGGACAAGTTTCAAGATTTTCTGACTTTGTTTGTGTTTTATACAAGTTTTAAACATGTTGATGACAAGTTCACGACCATGTTTAGTGAGCATGTTGCTCGAAGTTTTTGGTCCGCTCCTGGAATCGGTCGTAACTTATGCTAAGTAACATGAATATCATTTTTCATGCACGGATTTCCAAGTTTCGAGTGACCTGCAGTTCAAATCTAAATTTTCCGAAGAAATTCAAATAAACGAACTAAATCTACTAACGATTGAAACTATGTTAAAATTGTCCACAAATGATACATGTAGGTCTACATAGTGTAGGAACATACCACAAAAAGTTTGGGAGACAAAATAAAAGAAATAAAAATATACTTTGCCGAGTGTCTAGGGATGGCACTCGGCAAAGAGTTCTTTGCCGAGCGTCAACTGGGCGACACTCGGCAAAGAAGACTCTTTGCCGAGTGCCAACCGTTGGCGCTCGGCAAAGACTGACGGCCGTCAGCTTTGGGACGGCCGCTGACGGCCCTTTGCCAAGAGCCCCATTTGCCGAGTGTTTGACACTCGGCAAACATGGATTTGCCGAGTGTGGACCTGTACCGAGTGTCCTACTCTCGATAAAGACGCTCGTTACCGAGAGCCAAGCTTTGCCGAGTGCGGCTCTCGGCAAAGCCGTCTTTGCCGAGTGCTCGAAAAAAGGCACTCGGCAAAGCGGCCGGCACTCGGCAAAGGCTCGGATTCCGGTAGTGGTTGTGGCCGATTGTGAGCTCACGGGTTTTCCCAGCAGCAGCAGCACATTACGCACAACTACTCTTCTCTCATCAGAGATCCATATGACGTATAGAGTTTGACACCAACGATAAACAACGATATATATATATATATATATATATATATATATATATATATATACCATGTTTTCTAAGTGGCAGATAGAGAGTTTAGGTTTGTATACCATAATACCAACAGCATGTAAAGGATTTTTCCCTTTTTTATCGGTCTACGGCATGGAACTTTTCACCCTCCCTTCTAAGAAATGTGTCTCATCGTGCATGTTCCACGAGAGCCTACCCACGTCCAATTGCCCAGTCATTACTATAGGTGTCAACGGAAAACTTTTTATCAGGATTAGAACAAAAGTCACTACCGGAATCGCGTTCTTTGCAAAGACTATTTTACACTCGACAATACCGAGTGTAACTCGGCAAATATTTTATCGGCAAAAAGTTCTTTGCCGAGTACTTTTCTCGGACACTCGGCAAATAAAAATACTCGGCAAATTAAGAATGAAAAAAACAAAAAAAAACAACAAAACATTTTTTAAATTATAGGAACAACTCTCCAACCCTACCCTATTACCTTACCCATTATCCTATCATTTTTCACTATTATTTTGAATCAAATTTATTTGTTTTGTAAATAGTGAGATTCAAACTCGCAACCTATGTCTCGCGCATACCCTCCTATACCACTACACTACTACACCAATTATGTCTATAATACGTTTTCATTCCCCATGTACTATAATAAACCGGGAGTAATTTGATTATTTAATGCACTAAATGAGTTAATTTGAAAATGTGGTCAACTATACAGTTGCATAACTTTTTGAGATCTACAAGTTTTATTTTAATAGTTTCTACATCCGAGACCGTTTACAAAATTTGAATTTTAAATTTGAAAACTTCACACGAATTTTTCAATGATAATATGATTTCAAATCAAAAAGTTGTCAATTACAAAGTTTCATTACATTTCAAGACCTCAACTTTTATTTTGGTGGTTTTTCCATCCGAGATAGTTTGAAAATTTCAAATTTCAAAATTTAAACATAGTTTTGCATAACAAGATGATTTCAAACCAAAACGTTGTCAACTACAAAGTTTCATAACTCTTCAATACCTAATGTTGGTGGTTTTTTCTTTCGATGTCATTTTCAAAATTTAAAATTTAAATTTTTTAAATTCACACATAGTTTTCGTTGACAATATAACTTCAAATGAAAAAGTTATCAACTACAAACTTCTATAATTTCTCAAGATCTACGAAGTTTATTTTGGTTATTTGGTCATTTGTTTATCTTACAAGATGGTTCTAACAATATGCACAAATTCTATACGTCTCTTTCGTAGTTTCATAAACTACGAGAGAGATATAGGTTTTATGAACAAATTTATTTTTATTTTGTCATATGAAGAAATGTTCAATATATAAATGGTACATCATGATGAGTTATACAAATTTGTAGTTGAAAACTTTTTCATTTAAATTAATTTACTGCTTTAAAATGTGATTTTTAAATTGTCTTTGCCTAGTGTTGGAAAAAAAACACTCGGCAAAGAGCTTCTTTGCCGAGTGTGTTTTTTTTACCGAGGGTTTTTTGCGGGGCACTCGGCAAAGAGCTTCTTTGCCGAGTGCCCGAAAAAACACTTGGCAAAGAATATGGCACTCGGCAAAGAGCCAAATTCCGGTAGTGGGTCTTATAGAGGTTCGGACCACCGAGCCATAGTTAGAGGTGACAATGAACTCTAAATTTTAGACTATAAGATTTAAAGATCGGATCAAATTAGAATCGGACTCTGTTCCTATTTATTTTTGAACTAAAAAATATTTAGAGCTCTACTATTTTGTGAAAAAAGTATTTGGATCGTGATCCATTACCATCCCTAGTCGTAATACTCTACTTCCTTTTTAGGCTTTGTTCGGTTATTGGTATTTGAAAGGAAAATGTGCCCTTGGGCCATTTCTATAATGTTTTGGTGATTAAGTATCCAACACATAGTGAGTGAGATATTATGTGCCAAACAAGCAAAAAGTGTAAATTATGTAACAAGGTACGTTTCTAGACTTAGTACATTGTTTTGAGTACTAACATATTTGTCTAAGTGCTAGAAACAGAGAAAAGAAGAGAAGAAAAGAAATGTAAAAGACTTGGCTTGGTACAGCCAAAGTCCAGCTCGGCTTGGCACACCGGACTGTTCGGTGGTGCACCGGACAGTGTCCGATGCGCCAGGCCAGCCTCCGGTGAACAGGCCACTCTCGGGAAAAATCGGCGGCGTACGACTATAATTCACCGGACTATCCGGTGGTGCACCAGACTGTCCGGTGAGCCAACGGCCGCCAACGCAACGGTCGGCCACGCAATCCGCGGGCGACGCGTGGCCCGCGCCAACGGTCGGTAGGGGGCATCGGACAGTGTCTGGTGCGCCAACTGCCACGGCGCTGCAACGGTCATCTGCGCCCGAAAAGAAAACAGATCTGCACCGGACTGTCTACAGTGACTGTCCGGTGGCGCACGGACTGTCCGGTGCGCCACCCGACAGAAGGCAACTTTGGCCTTCCTTGTTGGCCTCCAACGGTTCCTAGCTGCCTTGGGGCTATAAAAGGGACCCCTAGGCACATGGAGGAGTCATCCAAGCATTCTTTGATCATTCCTAAGCATCCAGACTCCACTCCCACACATTTGATTCTCTTTGTTAGCGATTTGAGCTCCCTTTGAGTTGAGAACTCCGTGTGTTGTACTTAGAGCTCAAGTTGTGACTTGTGTGCGTGGTTGTGTTGTGGATTTGAGTCTTGTGTGCATTGCTCTCCCCTCCCTTACTTCTGTGTTTCTTTGTGATCATCATTGTAAGGGCAAGAGGCTCCAAGTTGTGGAGATTCCTTGCAAACGGGAGTAAGAAAAGAAAGAAAAAACTGTGGTATTCAAGTTGATCATCGGATCACTTGAAAGGGGTTGAGTGCAACCCTCGTCCATTGGGACGCTACAACATGGAGTAGACAAGTGTTACTTGACCGAACCACGGGATAAAATCGCTTGTCTCTTGTGATTGCTTTCTGTGACTATTTGTGTTCGCAAGAGCTCGTTTCAAACTACTTAGCCGTTCTAACATTAATAACTAAGTTTTGTTGCTATTAGTGTTGAATTTTACAGGATCACCTATTCACCCTCCTCTAGGTGCTCTCAGTATTCCATGTGGATTAGAGTGTATTGGATGAGATTGGGATGAATTTTGACTTGCTATGGATTTAATCCGACTCAGACCCTGTTCGTTTCTCCGAGAATAGCTCCGGATTTTTTTCTTGTTGATCAAAACTTATATAAATTAAAGAAGTAATCCGGCTCGGAATGGTTTCAGGTCACCATTTTTAGACAACCGAATGACTCCTCAATCCCACCTAATCCACATGGATTAACGTAAAAAACGAACAAGCCCTTAGGTGGATTGTATTACATTAAATTAGCTAAGTTGTATTACATGCGGCTAGCTAGTTCGTGTGCCCCCTAGGGCTTGTTCGGTTCTACCCCAATCCATATGGATTGAGAGGGATCGAGGGGGTTTCAATTCCTAGCAAGTCAAAATCCCTTCCAATCCGTATCAATCCCCTCCAATCCATATATATGAATTGAAAATAACCGAACAAGCCCTAAGGGAGGCCTCACTCTCTCCCTTTTAAAGACAAAGGGATAGGTGGGGTTGGTCCTGGCGTTTGTCTCATCCTTTATTTATGTAAGTCCTATTAACGCCAGTCCAATATCTTCTAGGAATATACCAAACACTATTGAGAACACCTAGAGGCGGTGAATAAGTGGTCCTGCAAAATTCAACTCTAAACAACACAAACTTGGTTTATAATAAATGTTAGTGAAAACTAAAACCAAGTTAGGATGAGAAGATATATGGAGAGAGAATTCTCTTGGTTGCCCCTCTAAGATGTGTATTAAACTTAGGAGCAATATTGAAAGAGAGTGGAGAACCCAAGAAAGTAGTAACCGCAATAAGTAAATGGACAAGTGACACAATGATTTTTACCATGGTTCGGCCAATACCTACTCCACATTGTGGTGACCTCCTTTGGTCAAGGGTTGCACTCAACCCCTCTGAAGTGATCCAAAGATCAAACTTGAATGTCACAGATATCTTCCTTATATCAAAACCCCGTTGTAAGGAATATCCACAAACTGGAGTCTCTCACGCCTTACACAATTGATTACAAATAAAATCAGAGTAAGGATGAAAGTAGAAACGGACACAAGAGCATAAGGCAGCAACAACACGTACACAAGTGAAAAGACAGGGCGCACGAAAAACTTTGGTTTTACAAATATCAGCAACCAATCAGTTTACTAGAAAATGTAAAATCGACGAGTTCAGTTTTAGTTTCTTACTTCTGTTTTTTGGTAAAAATGGAAGACCATAATCAAGGTTACAAGGCAACACGTACAACAAATTTAATTGACAGACTGCACAAAATTTTTTAAAAGTAAAAGTTATATAAACACAAAGATTTAACGATACTTTATACAACACATATAAATAAGTGAATAACAATTTTATTGTAACATACATCTAGTTCACGCAATTAAAGAGTCAAATCTAAGAATTGATGGCGAAAACCTGTTACGATACTAGACACCAAACTTCGTAATAAAGTAGTACCGTGAAGAATTGAAACATATTATATAGGCATATGGAAGCAATATGTTATAACATACTTATGACCACCTAAGAAAACAATTAGTTATAGCTTAGTTTGTTGTGTTGTGATATAGAATATCCCATGTAAAAACCAAAAACATTCGGAAAAATCCCCATGACGTTTTCGTCCCATTTACATATTTGTTAAAACCCCGAAAACAATCATGTCTATAAATGCGAGTTCAAATAGATTTGTTTCCAAACGGAATGAGATATATGTCGACCGTTTTTTCTTCTAACCCAACCTCAATACATCTCTACATAAGGTCGGGTTCGTTTTACTCTCAATCCACGTGAATTAGGTGAATTTAGATACTAAATAAATTAAAATCTTTATCGTTTTTTCCAATCCACGTGTGATAGGCGAACAAGTTCTAAGCCTACTTACTTGATGGTCGAGTAATGTCGCCATTGAAAATACATACGGTAGTGAGGCACGGTGGCGTCCTGTGGTGAACTTTCGACTACATTACGCGATTAAACAATGGGATAAAGTCGACTAGTCGAGTGCCGTGATTTCGTCGGGCAAGCAAAAACCCCGGCGCACGAAACGGCCGCGGCCAGGCTAGTGTTTAGTTTAGCAGGCCGCTGCTGCAGAGAGACGTCATCGCGTGACGGTAGGTAGGAAGGAAAGGAAGCGACCTCCGCGGCCCACTTGGCGAAAGCTGGCCATACGGCCCCCGTCGGACGTGGCGAGGCGGGTCCCGCTCCATAACTCACGCCCGCGCGGGCCCCGCCAGCGCCCCACGTTAAAAGCCCGTGCGGATTGCCAATCACGCGCTCACTCTCCTCACGGCCGGGACCGGGAGCGAGTAGATGGAAGCAGGCGGTGGCAGAGGAAGCGTCCACGGCCACGACCGGCAGCAGCAGCAGCAGCAGAGGGTGAGGATCCGCTGATCTGACCAGTTCCAAGGCGCGCGTGAGGCGGGAGCTCTGGAGGCCATGGAGAGGGATGCGGCCGATGAGGAAGAGGTGGCGTGCGACTGCTGCGGGTTCACGGAGGAGTGCACGGCGCCGTACATCGCGGGCGTGCGCGCGCGGTACGGCGGGCGGTGGATCTGCGGGCTGTGCGGGGACGCGGCGGGCGAGGAGCTCGGGCGCGCGTCCCCGCCCATCTCCGCCGCCGAGGCGCTGGACCGGCACGCCCGCGTCTGCCGCGGGGCGTCCACGCCGCCGGCGTCGCCCGCGGGCAGCGCCGACGACCTCATCGCCGCGCTGCGGCTGCTCCTGCGCCGCAGGCTCGGGTCCCCGCCGCCGGCGCCGAGGAAGGCGCGCTCCACGCCGAGCAGCCCGAGGCGCGACGCCGCCCCTGGCATCTCCGCCGTCGCATCGGGCGGCGCCGGGAGCTCGCTGGCGCGCACGGGGAGCTGCTTCGCCGCTCTCGTCGAATGAGGAAGGAATCCGAGATGCTTTTGTGCGTGATGGAGAGGGAGAACAGGCTAGCTAGTCTCTGTCTTGTGCGTTTCTGCTTGCACTAGCAGTTGCTGCCAGGATTAAGCAAGTAAGATGAATAAACATGTGTACATACTGTTGGATTAATGTGGGCTTGGCCCAAATTAATATTCAATAATAGTCAATGCTAATGGCCCACTTTAATGCTATGATGTACTAATTATTTAGTACCATATTGGAAGTTCAAAGGACAAATCAATCAACTTAAATAGGTGGACCATCGGTGCATCTATTGAGAAGTTGAGAAAAGGATGAAGGACTGCCACACGCGCGCGCCGCCGCCGCCGCCGCCGCCGCCGGGCCGTGGCTCGTGGTAGATCGGACCTTGGTCCGAATATTCCTTTCAAACGGTTGCGCATTTTGCCTGGAGCGATGACCGTCAGTTACTGTCGTCAGTTTCCAGTTCTAATGCGCGACCGTTTCTGTCCATTGTTCTTCTCCCTCCTTCTGACCGCCTATAAGAATGGAGAGGGAGGGCTCTTCCAGGCGCGTGATCTGTTTGTCCAGCTGCTTCGTCCACAGCTTGCTGTTCGTCGCCTTCCCGAGTTGACGCGTGCTGCTGTTCTTCTTCCCGGCGACCGTTCGAGGGACTGCACAGCGTACATCTTCCTGCACCGACTTCGTACGGCTACATCGAACAAACACACGAGATGTCTCGTGTGAATGGAGCCACTGATGCCTTGAGCATCGGTCCCTCCGCTGGGTACACTCTGTTCTTCGTATTTGTGCATGTTTCATTGCTGTTTACTACTTATGCGAGTAGTTATACACACATGTACATACATGTCATCACATATATCGCACTGTTTTTCTGGATTAAATTAAAACTAAAAATGCCTAACTTTCTAACAATCCAAAAATCTGATATTAGGCATTTTTCTGTTAGTGGTTTTGCTGCTGCGTTAAAACCAAGTGAACCTTTTGATGGGACGTTTTACAAGAGATGGCGTAGTAAGATGATACTGTGGTTGACCGCAATGAACTGCTATCACGCCGCACAGGGGAAACCCGAACAGTTCACTCCTGAAGAGGAGAGAATGTTCGACGTTGCCGATAACCTGTTTCGAGGCGCCGTGATTGGCGCTCTTGCCAACAAGTATGTTGATTCTTATCTAACGTGCACATCTGCAAAAGAGTTATGGGATGCATTAGATGAGAAGTTTGGTGTTTCTGATGCTGGTAGCGAGCTGTACATCATGGAGCAGCTGTTTGACTATAAGATGGTGGAAAACCGTCCTGTAGTTGAACAGGCTCATGAAATACAGGCACTGGCTAAAGAACTCGAACAATTCCCATGTGTCTTGCCTGACAAGTTCGTGGCCGGCGGTATTATCGCTAAACTGCCACCTTCTTGGACGGACTTTGCTACCACTCTAAAACATAAGAGACAAGAGTTTAGCGTGGCTGAGCTTATTGGTTCTCTTGATGTTGAGGAGAGGGCGAGAGCAAAAGACACTCGTGGAAAAGGAGTTGAGACTTCTAGTGCCAATATGGTACAAAAGAAGAACTCCAATGCATCACATAATAATAAAAAGAAGAACAAGCAACAGAATGCCACGAAGCCCAAGCAGGCAGCCTCGTTCAAAAAGAAGAACAAAGGAGCTGGTTGCTTTGTTTGCGGGAGTACTGATCATTGGGCAAGCGCTTGTCCAGACCGCAAATTTAAGCAAGAGAAAAAACCAGCTCAAGAGAAGAAAACAGTAAACATGGTTGTTAGCGAGACTGCAGAAGGAACATCGGGGTATGGTAATCTTTTACCTACTGTTCTTTCAGTGTGTCAATCCCCTGAGTGGTGGGCTGATACCGGTGCTAATATTCATGTGTGTGCTGATATTTCTTTATTTTCTTCTTATCAGTGCAAAGGGACTGGAGCCTTGCTGATGGGGAACGGATCACATGCGCGTGTTCTTGGTGTTGGTACAGTCATTCTGAAGTTCACTTCGGGAAAGACGGTGCTATTGAAGAACGTGCAGCATGTCCCCTCCATCAAAAAGAATCTAGTTAGTGGCTCTCAATTGTGTCGAGATGGCTACAAAATTGTCTTTGAGTCTAATAAATGTATACTGTCTAAGTATGGAACGTTTGTTGGAAAAGGCTATGACAGCGGAGGCTTGTTCCGCTTATCTTTGCATGATGCGTGTAATAAGTCTGTGAACAATGTTGTTTCGAATGAGTCGTATATTTGGCATTCACGACTTTGTCATATCAATTTTGGTTGTGTCTCGCGGTTAGCAGATTTAAATTTAATCCCGAAATTTGATTTAGTCAAAGGTTCTAAGTGCCAGGTGTGCGTGCAATCTAAGCAACCTCGCAAGCCTCACAAGGCTGCGGAGGCGAGGAATTTGGCACCACTAGACTTAATACATTCCGATTTATGTGAGATGAACGGAATGTTGACTAAAGGAGGCAAGCGATATTTTATTACTTTTATCGATGACTCTACTAGATTTTGTTATGTGTATCTCTTAAAATCAAAAGATGAAGCTTTGCATTATTTTAAGACCTACAAAGCTGAAGTTGAAAATCAACTCGAGAGGAAAATTAAACGGTTAAGGTCTGATCGTGGTGGAGAATATTTTTCGGGTGATTTTTCTGATTTTTGTGTGGAACATGGTATTATTCATGAGAGGACACCGCCATACTCACCACAATCCAATGGGGTTGCTGAAAGAAAGAACCGTACTCTAATTGATTTGGTTAACGCCATGTTAGAGACTTCAGGGCTATCTAAGGAATGGTGGGGTGAGGCGATCTTGACGGCGTGTCATGTCCTGAATAAAGTTCCCACAAAGAACAAAGAAATCACACCATTCGAGGAATGGGAAAAGAAGAAGTTAAATATCTCCTATTTGCGCACCTGGGGTGTTTGGCTAAAGTGAATGTGCCAATTAACAAGAAGCGCAAATTAGGACCGAAAACTGTTGATTGTGTTTTCGTTGGGTATGCTTTCCACAGCATTGGATATAGGTTTTTAATTATAAACTCTGGAGTACCGGACATGTTGGTTGGTACAATTATGGAGTCCAGAGATGCTACGTTTTTTGAGGACAAATTTCCCATGAAAGTTACACATGATACGTCTAATGATGAACCAACGATACCCCATGAGCATTTTATTCCGGTAGAACACACTGAGGAATCCCATATACATAATCATGTGGAAAATGACAATGTATCAACTCGAAAGAGTAAGAGACCAAGGATTGCAAAGTCCTTTGGTGATGATTACATTGTATATCTTGTGGATGACACACCAAGTACCATTGAAGAGGCATATTCCTCTCCTGATGCTGACTTTTGGAAGGAAGCAATAAGGAGTGAGATGGATTCTATTATGTCTAATGCAACTTGGGAGGTAGTTGAGCGTCCTTATGGGTGTAAGCCCATTGGAAGTAAATGGGTGTTCAAGAAAAAACTTAGGCCTGATGGTACTATTGAAAGGTACAAGGCGAGGCTTGTAATTAAAGGCTATTCACAGAAGGAAGGTGAGGATTTCTTTGATACTTATTCACCTGTGGCTCGATTGACCACAATTCGTGTGCTACTTTCTTTGGCTGCCTCTCATGGTCTACTCGTCCATCAAATGGATGTTAAGACAGCATTCCTAAATGGAGAGCTAGATGAGGAAATTTACATGGAGCAGCCAGCTGGGTTTGTAGCAAACGGTCAAGAAGGCATGGTGTGTAAATTATTGAAATCTTTATATGGCCTAAAACAAGCACCTAAGCAATGGCATGAAAAGTTCGATAGAACTTTGACATCTGCCGGTTTTGTTGTGAACGAAGCAGACAAGTGTGTATACTATCGGTATGGTGGGGGCGAGGGAGTAATTTTATGCCTATATGTTGATGACATTCTAATCTTGGGGACGAGTCTTGATGTGATTAAAGAGACAAAAGACTTTCTGTCTAATAATTTTGAAATGAAAGATTTGGGAGAAGCTGATGTTATTCTTAACATTAAGCTACTGAGAGAAGGCATTGGTGGGATCACACTTGTGCAATCCCATTATGTGGAAAAGGTTTTGAGTCGCTTTGGTTTTAGCGAATGTGAACCTGCTCCAACGCCTTATGATCCTAGTAAGCTATTAAAGAAAAATCGAAGGATAGCTAGGGATCAATTGAGATATTCCCAAATAATTGGTTCACTCATGTATTTAGCTAGCGCTATGAGGCCTGACATCTCATTTGCTGTGAGCAAACTTAGTCGATTTGTTTCAAATCCGGGAGATGATCACTGGCGTGCTCTTGAGAGAGTTTTGCGCTATCTAAAGGGTACTATGAGTTTAGGCATCCATTATACCGGGTACCCAATAGTTCTGGAGGGTTATTGTGATGCAAACTGGATATCTGATGCTGATGAGATATATGCCACAAGTGGATATGTGTTTTCACTTGGAGGTGGTGTTGTTTCATGGAAGTCTTGCAAGCAGACCATCTTAACGAGGTCGACTATGGAAGCAGAACTCACAGCATTAGATACCGCTTCAGTTGAGGCTGAGTGGCTTCGTGAACTCCTTATGGATTTACCGGTGGTTGAAAAACCTGTGCCGGCTATTTCCATGAACTGTGATAATCAGACTGTGATAATTAAGATAAACAGTTCTAAGGATAATATGAAGTCGACAAGGCACATAAAGAGGCGTTTGAAATCTGTCAGGAAATTGAGAAACTCCGGAGTAATAGCGTTGGATTATGTCCATACGTCTAAAAATCTGGCAGATCAATTTACTAAGGGGCTATCACGTAGTATGATAGATAGTGCATCAAGTGAGATGGGCATGAGACCCACCTAAAGTTTATCATAGTGGTAACCTGTTCTATGTGATCGGAGATCCCGTGAATTAGAATGGTGAAACAAGCTAGTGGTAGACTGAGAGGAAAGACCCTTAATAAGGCTCATTTCAGATGCATATCTTTCCTTACTGTAAGGTAGGTTGGTGTTTACACCTTAATATGTTCCAAGTGGCTTTGTGAAGCAAAGATGTTGTCCTACAGAACATCTTTAGAGGAACATACCTATATGGGTTAACTGCTAGTCACAGTTTATGAGATCTGGGTGGTTTCTAGATACCCATGAAAGGCTATGGAGTTTGACTTATATGCTCCAACCAGAGGGGATGCGTTCAGCAATCTAGTACTGGTAAAGAGTTTAGATGAAACTCATTCCACGCAAAACTGCCAATTCAAGGCCTAGTCCATTGTGCAGTTGTGGTCAAGTGTAGTCTAAGTTCTAGGTGGATGTTCAACTTAACAGTCTCCATCGAAACACCAGTATATCAAACGTTTGAGATGATGAGAGCTTTTTAGTGTGACTTAGCATTTGGTGGGGATTGTTGGATTAATGTGGGCTTGGCCCAAATTAATATTCAATAATAGTCAATGCTAATGGCCCACTTTAATGCTATGGTGTACTAATTATTTAGTACCATATTGGAAGTTCAAAGGACAAATCAATCAACTTAAATAGGTGGACCATTGGTGCATCTATTGAGAAGTTGAGAAAAGGATGAAGGACTGCCACACGCGCGCGCGCGCCGCTGCCGCCGGGCCGTGGCCGTGGCTCGTGGCTCGTGGCTCGTGGCTCGTGGTAGATCGGACCTTGGTCCGAATATTCCTTTCAAACGGTTGCGCATTTTGCCTGGAGCGATGACCGTCATGATAACCGTCCGTTTCCTGTCTTATGGCTAGTAACGGACGTCATTCTAATGCGCGACCGTTTCTGTCCGTTGTTTTTCTCCCTCCTTCTGACCGCCTATAAGAATGGAGAGGGAGGACTCTTCCAGGTACGCGAATTATCTCACGCGAATTGCAAACAACACATTCCCGTCCCATCTTCTGCGAGCACAGAGAGAGTGGGAGAGCAGGCCTTCGAAATCACCGACCGCAGAGATACACTTGCACGGGTGTGCGGGCGATCAGATTTTTGGGGAGCGACTGCTCGCGTGATCTGTTTGTCCAGCTGCTTCGTCCACAGCTTGCTGTTCGTCGCCTTCCCGAGTTGACACGTGCTGCTGTTCTTCTTCCCGGCGACCGTTCGAGGGACTGCACAGCGTACATCTTCCTGCACCGACTTCGTACGGCTACATCGAACAAACACACGAGATGTCTCGTGTGAATGGAGCCACTGATGCCTTAAGCATCGGTCCCTCCGCTGGGTACACTCTGTTCTTCGTATTTGTGCATGTTTCATTGCTGTTTACTGCTTATGCGAGTAGTTATACACACATGCACATACATGTCATCACATATATCGCACTGTTTTTCTGGATTAAATTAAAACTAAAAATGCCTAACTTTCTAACACATACAGGGGATGGAGAAGATCGACGAACTATATATTATTAGACCAGCGAATGTATATCATATTATCATATCACTTGCTGGTTTCTGGCCTCGTACTGATTCTGCTTCGCGTGAACTCGGTAATTAATTAAATAAAACGCAATAACGTAGTGTTGCTTGTGTGCACAAGGCAGGTGTAAGCACAGCGAGGGACGCGTGCGTAGTTTTTTCAGCGCGCATGATCCACGCGGGGCGGGCTCGATGATGCTCGCTGACCACGGGAATCGCTGTCGAGCAAAGCTACCCTGAGGTGCCATCTCGATCGTTCCTTTTTTATATATACCACTACTGCTCCCCGATCAACTGCAGGGGATATGTTTCTCCATCTTTATGGCAGGAGACTTTATTCTTTTTAATTAATAATTTTGGTCAGTACGAACAAAAATTAAAGATCGATTTATTTAGAGGCATGCGAGTACTGCATGCATGCCGTTGTCTTGGTCCTCTCCTCACAGAAATCTAGAGCTAGAGGCGGGATGAGTAGTGCGCAGTGTCCTTGTCCCGGCAGTCAGATGTTTGGGCGCAGCACTGCACTGCTGTACAGAGCAGGGACCAGCGTGACAACAGTGAGCTACGGCTGCCCTGCACCCGCAAACGTGCTTGCGAACCGTGCAGTGGCGGCCTGGTGGGGGGATTTTCTGCCCATCTACCTGCTCTTGGGCCAACAGCAGTTCGCAGCCAGGTGAAGCTGTTTTTTTTTTTCTAGCTCCTTCTCCGGCTCCGGCTCTCTGCTCCTCTCGGTGCATTTTTCAGGATTTCGTACGCGAAGCGGAGCCGTTTGTTACTGTTTGGCTACCGGAGAGGTATCAATGACTTATAGCATCTACCATTTCCCGCTAAACAATCTAGATCAATGACTTGACGACCCCTTGATATGAAAACAAGCATATATTTTTTACAAGCTCCAATACCGAACAGGATGGGCTCAAATAAGAACTGACCAACAAAACTTGCAGCAGTTGAAACAACAGCAACATGGGCCATGGAATTCCTCATCAGATACAGCATTTGCAGGCACCAGCATGACATGGCATGCTCTGTCATCACTGGATCATCAGATTGGTGAAGTAGGCGACAAAATAATTTATGAAATCAAATGGGGAAAACGAGAAAAAAAAATATGTACATCACCCCAGATGGCAATAGGGGGTGCAAAACCAGTTGCCGTTTCGCAAAACTGGTGTAACACGACTCACGACACAACAGGCGGTGCGGCATTTTTTTTGTCAGGAAAAACACAGCCTACGCAACACTCTTTTGCCCCCCTATACCAATTACTCCCTCCGTTTTTTTATTTGTCGTGGTTTAGTTCAAAAATGTACTAGCGGCCGACAAATATTCTATAACGGAGGCAGTAGTTCAGTGGAAGTACCTTGCAAAATTTCAGGCCCAGACAGCAGAACAGCCTATGATTTGGGGATATAGGCAAAATAAGAAAATAGAACCCTGTGATTCCTTCTTAGTACAAACTATTGCAGGATGAATTCCCCTGCACCTCAGATAGAATACAATGAATAAGGGCACAACCATGGTTGCCAGACTTGGTAAAGATAATGCCGCAGTAATACGTCTGCAAAGCATAAGAGTAAATTATGATAAAGTGCATGTAGCCAAAATAAACTGAACTGAGAAAAAAAAGAGTTAAATTGCACTAATTTGTTTTCAGTGGTGGTGTAAAAGCAAATAATGCATTTAGCCAATTGTGTCACACCAAGCTAAAATAGGCATTAGGGGTCACAAGTTCACAAATCTAAAGTCAGATATGGGACACAAATGTATGGGGTCTATGAATGACTCCACACATATTGAGCTACTCGAGTTGGATGCTCAGAACAACATAAAAGTACCCGAGAAAGGGCATACGAATGACAAAACACACATTGGAGAGTTACAACCAAAAGAGATGGGGGAGGGGGTAGATAGCTTGAATTGTATTAGAGACAAGAGAGTTTACCTTCCGATCGCAGAAATGGTAGCTCTATGTACATTGACGGCACAACTAGCCTGCAAATTATAAGGAATTACGCCGAAAAACAGAAGAATACAGAAAGCAAAATAAGAAACGAAAGGATAGTAATAGCTACCTATAAATATAATTAAATAACACAGTTGAGGAATCTTTTGGTGGAAAACATATTGAAAATGAAAGGATGATGCTATCTGAAAACAAGACTCCCATTCCCCTGCGGTCTTATTCTCTCAACAAGCGATTGATAAAATGACCTGAATGCCTTGATATCATTTCCCTGTTGAAACAGAATGGCACACATTACAACAAGAAAATCTTTTTAATCAATCCAAAAAGAAATTGCTATTTAAGATCCCACGACGAGTCAGCAACTTCTCACAATTCCACCTAAAAATAAAATAGCCAAAAAAAAGAACATAGGCAAACAGTAGATAGGCTACTCGTTCACTCAATTATCATTGAACTGATTACTAATGTTCACTGTGCAAGCCACCATTTGTTTTGGGATCCTTGCTTACAAGCATCCAACTATCAACATTCAACAGCACAGAAACAAAGTTTAGACACATCTGAGTTCACTAATTTAAGAAGAACTGATCCATATGCTAATATCAAGACAAATGTCGAACCAAGTGAGGTTAAAGAGAGAAGTAGCATACCTTTAACTTCTGGTAGTACTGTTCAGCTAGGTCCGGTGGGCAGTGAACTCCAGAAAGACCTTTTGCTATAAAGTTCACGATGAAATCCCCTCCAAATCTTTCATACATAATCTTCTGGGCCAGCACAATTTCACCAAAAAGGACAAGCTGAAGAAAGAAACAAGTCAAATAAATGAAGCTGTTGAAGAAAAGTGTCAATCCATCAGTCAAAAATACATACAATGCTGTAAAATGGACAAAACAGGGCAGGGCCTGTTTGGATAACTATGGCTAGCTAGTTGGCTGACAACTAGTTGAAGTTTTGGTTAAAAATTAGCCCACCTATTAGCCATCCTGTTTAGATGCACTAGTGCTAATTTTAGCTAGCTAGCAATTAGCTCTTGTATCTGAATCAAACAAATGCATTAAGACATGTATGGTAGCCGATAGGTTGCCACACCACAGATTTTTCAGGGGCATGTTTGGATACAAGAGCTAATTGCTAGATAGAATAGTACTTCGCTGTAACTTGAAGCCCTAATGTTGTTAAGAAAACAGATATGCCCTACATGTTACATAATCAAGATGAAAAGGTAATGTCAGCTGAAATTTGAATTGTCATTTAGGTCCTGTTTGGAACCCCTAGAGCTAATAGTTAGCCAGCTAATAAATTATTAGCTAGGTTCAGCCAGCTAATAAATTATTAGCTGGGTTGAGCCAGCTTGTGAGGTAGCTAACAATTAGCTGTGGTATTACCTGATGGTGTTTGGAATCCAACGACTAATTTTTAGTAGCTAACTATTAGTTTTAGAGGTTCCAAACAGGGCTTTAACCCTTGTTAACTTATGTTATTAGACAGTGGTCAGGCAGGTCAGGCACTCACTGATTTTACCCTTTTGTGAGACAAGCACTGGGCACAAAGCTATCTATAAATCTTATCAACATTTGCTGAAGCTACTAATGTTCAAACAAAGCCAAATACAAAGGGCAAATAGCCATGTGGAGGTCCATTTTCATCAACACAGAAAATGTAAGTATTGCCACTTCACATAGTAGCTAGGTGACATTGTCTTACCGAGTTTGCATCGCGTAAATCAAATGATTTATCAAGGACGCTGTATAAACAGCAATTAGTAGCAAACTTCTCAATCATAAATACTCGGAAGCCTGGAACCTGAACGAGAGGGTAACAAAGAATCATATGAGCAATGAGCAATCCAACTCAATGTCAAGTAATGATAGTTAAAAAAATTCATGAGATAACAGGATTACCTTATCTTCAGAGTTAGAGCACCAGTCTTTTACAAGATTCACAAAAATTTGTACACATGCCTAAGAAACCATGGCCAAGGTGCGAGTAAATGGTGTCCATAGGTTAACTTATATTCGAGTTCAAGAATGCAGATAGATTGAAAATAAGATAAAAAAATCAAATTAAACCAAAATCCTCACCTTGCGCAGTAGTATATCTCTATGTTTGTATGAGGTAAATAAAAGCAACTGCATTATGGTCTCCAGATACTCCCTAGAGCTAGGAGTAAGGAGAACTGCAGAAAGATCATGTGTTGCCATAGCATGCAAGAATGTGTATAATGTCCTCTGCAGCTCTTGCAGTTCTCTCATTTCCTGTAGTGGTGAGTCGGAGATATATTATGAAAAGAAATATAACCTGTATGGCTGTACCTGTACAAACCTATCAACCTAAGCTAATGGAATTGATGCCAAACAAATAAGTAAATAGGTAAGGACGTATATTGGGCAACAACCTATCATGTCACTTTTGTTCCTTTAGTGCGTTTGAGAGTCGTGCAAGAAATATTTGCTTTGTTGAACTGTATGGCATTTGCCACATGTTATAGCTAGAGTTGCACTATCATAAGCAGGCAAACATAAACAATAGCAAATAATGTAATATATCCCCAAGGTTAGCACATTTAAAAGCAGCATTCTTGCAATATAGAGACGAGCAGAAACATAAAAAAGTATACTAAGTATAAGCAGCTAGAAAATAAAGTAATATACACAGTGGCTTGTTTACAGAGGCAATCAACATTACCTCAGTATTGCTTGCAGGACCAGCTGAAAATGCATCTTGTGATAATATCGCAGACAAACGACTTGCAATAGTAGGAAATATTTCCTCCAATATGGCGCTAGCTGACGATTTAAATTTGCAGATTATTTGGTTTACCAATACGAGAAATTCCACCATATCTTTAGCCTGCACGAAAATAATAATACTGTCAGAACTGAAAAACGGCGCAAGATAGAATTAACAGTAACAAGATAGAAAAGGAGAAAGAAACAAGACAAACTAGAAGTCTTTCAAGGCCAATAACAGGCTAGAATCACACATTTTTAATTGTGTTAATAACTGCCTTTAGGGAGATACTTAGCCTACCCCAACTTGCTTGGGACTAAAAGCCTAAAAGGCTTTGTTGTTGTTTTTAAGAGATAGTTAGGTGACATGAAACAAGTGCCCTGCCCTAGTGATCATACCCATAGTCTAATCACCCTAAGACAACCCCTGAATGAACTTTGCCTAAACTCAATTGTGCACGAATGGCTTCTATTGTAGTTCAACCTGTGCTCTACATCCATAAAGTACTAATGATTGTGTTTCCCACTACAAAAGGTAAAAAAGAAATGCTGAAACAAAGAAGCCAGTTAAGCAGCGAGTAATAGAACATAGAAGTCAGTCAAGCAGCGAGTGATGGAACTTACAAGAAAACATACATATCTGAGTATGGCAGATTCTAACAAACCATGAAGACATTGGATGTTGTATTTATGGCCATGAGCATAGAAATAGGAAAACATAGGGGTACAGCAGTAGCAGTACAGATGATTTATTCCTGTGCTTTTTGGCCAACAGAAAAAAAGACACAAATACGCTCTCTAGTAACTTATTTTAATTGCTTTAGGGCAGGCAAGACAATATTTTTAGGAGCACACTGCAATCTTCAGAAAGGAAAGAGTGCTTTGTTATTAAGGCACTGGCTAAAATAGGAACATGCAGTTCACAAAGTAGAGAAGGGGTAATTAAGAAATTGCTAATACTATCTATGGCGTAATCCTGTCTGCGGCTAAATGCCTAACTTTGTAAATCAACAAGTTCCTTTTGGTTACCTTTCTATTTTAAAGGCTGAGAACAAATTTTTTAAACCATTAACACTATTATTTACAAAGATTCACACACGCAGAAAACCAAGAAAACAGAGGTTTGTCATTAAAATATAATTGAAACACCTCGTTGTCAAGAAGCAATAGTCTCAGTGCAATTGGAATACAGGGAAGCACTGAGAGACCTAATATCTCGATCATACGATGCAGAAACGATATGACCTGTATTTCAGCATATGGAGAAGTTAGGGAATGGTTAATCATGCCATTAAAGCACGAAAGTAACGAAGATGCTTAAGGAACACGTTCAGATTTACCTTAGATCGCAGAGGTCTCACGCTAGGAAATGAAACAAGGACTTGCAAAACTACATCAAGGGTCTGGGGAGAAGATGTTAAAAACAATTTATATCAGAAGAAAGGGCTGAATGAAGACCACAGATGTGGAGACTACTTAAACAGGTAGTAATTGAGGGCTAACAACAGATTCCACCACTGGCTAGTTGCATATATGCTACATGGTAACAAGTGAGAACCATACAATACTGTGGAATATAGGCAAGTTCACAAAACTTACTTTCTTAAACATGATCCCAATAGCTGGCCTATTTACCATCACAAGACGCTCATTGAAGCCCTAAAAAAGGGCAGTGTTCAGATACAGTAAGTATGAGTTGTAAGTAACTTCGTGCTCAGAAGTAAGAATTATTACATGAGAATAAATCACAACTTTAAACAATCAAATGGACCACAGGCAGTCTCCTTAATATCAAACATTTTAGAGAATTTTTTACGTGCATCCTTGCAATGGTGGATGCAAATTACCTTGCTGACCATATTCAATGCAACAATAATTTGTTGAAGGCTAATAGCCATTGGTGATGATTCCTCAAGCCCTCGTGCTTTGGCATCCATAACAAGTGACTCAACCTGGGGGGTTGGGGGTGTTACCCGCATCAGTAAGTCTCTCATGTTTTTTTAAAAAATAATGCCATAATATTAAAAAACAAAAAATAATCACCTGACGACAGAGAGGATTTAGAAGAGCGGTCAAGAACTGAGCCTGCTTCTCTGGTGATACCTCTTCAATGCCTATCAATAATCCAACAGCCTGAAATTAAACCATGAGTGACTGGTCCAAGTTAGTATTTCCACTGCACAAAACATAAATAAATAGGCACAGGTAAGTTAACTTATAGAGAAAAATAAACAATGCACCTCAAAAATTTGGCTGCCGTCCTCTGAGCTGGGAAACTTAGCATCCTTGTTTGGCCAATTCATAGAAGTGAATTGACTTAGTACATCTTGCAGGCTCTGCTAACTCACAGATACATAATATTAGCTTTAGAATAGCATAAAAATTATGTCTCTACCAACCAAACAGAAAAAGGAAAGACCTGCAGTATGGTATCCAGGTAAGGCACTAGCTTTGCCTTCAATGACTTGACTGCCCTCATGAATAAGTATCCTGCACGACGGCTCACGTGGGCATTCTGATGGTGTATTCCACGGTTATCCAAGAACACGCCAAGCAGGTGTGGTACATACTGCACATGCTCCTGCATGAACTTCATGTAGCGGGTAACTGTCTCCAGGTACACCAATGCAACTAAGCGGTGTGTGTGACACGAGAACCTCGCAGTTAGGAGCATGGGCACAAGCTGGCCTAGCAGCCCCGCCCCAGTCCGAATCTCCTCCTCACCCACAGCTTCTCCAAGCCGGAAGAACAGGGTAAGAGCAACCTCAACATCCTCCACACTAGCTTCTGCAGATGAGAGAGCTGTCACAATCAGCCCACTTATGAATAGCTGAGCTGCAGCTGGTGCAACACGACAAATGCTCCGGAATACTATCAAATCTTTCCGTTGCTCTGCCATGAGGTCCTCCTCCTCCTTCCCTATCTTGTCAAGCACATCAAGATGCCCCCTATATACTGGGTCAAATGACATCTGTACCCGCACCACCTCCAAGATCCGTCCCAAGTGCCCCAACTGCTTCTCAGATGGCGCCTTCATTGTGCTCACATAGCCAGATAAGAACTCAAGCACGGAACCAGAATCCACATCTTCATCGTTACCGCTCTCTGCAGCTGCAAATACAGCTGGTAGCACCTCTTCCAGCATCTCCAGTGCTGCAGCTCCATCAGCATCACTAGGGCCAAGCCTGCGATGACATTCGAGAGCCTCTGCAGCATATGCTGTCACCAAAGGTGCCATTTTCAACCCACTGTCTGGGCTACCAAGCCCCTGCTGTGCAGCCAGGAGTGACCTCAGCAATCCCACCTTCGCCCTTGAGTCCATCCTCTTCGACGCCACACCAGAAAGGCACCCCACCGCTGCAGCAGCGAGTGGAGACGCGCTTCCAGGGGACATCGCAATGTCAAAGAATAGAGGAACGAACACATCATTGGCGACCAGTCCTACATCAATCCACGAGATGCACCTGCGCGCCGCGTCAAGGGCCACCGCCGCAGCCGCAGGGTCGACTGTACGGAGAGTCACGGCGGCGGCGTGCCAGTGGCTGGCGATCTGGGACACGCACTGTGCGCGCATGGAATCCTTCACCCGCATAGCGTCGGCGGCTTCGCCAGAATTGCGGGGGTACTCCTGGGAGAGCAGGTCGTCGTCGAGAGAGATTAGAACCCGCGCGAACATGTCCGTGGGGCCAGGCTGCGGCGGTGCGGACGGGAGGAGATCAATGAAGTAAGAGGGGTAAACATGGGGGTACTCGAGGCGGATGAGGAGCGCAACAAGCTGCGCGAGCTTGTTGCGGAGGAACGGTGGCGATCCGGCGTGAGAGGAAACCGCCAGCGAGAGGAGGGAGGAGCGGAGCAACGCGAGGTCGTCGGGGAGCACGAGGCGGCGGCGGAGGAGCGCGTCGTGGAGGGACTGGAGGCACCAAAAGTGGACTTGAGCGTGAGGGGAGGAGGCGATGCCGGACAGGCAGAGGCGGAGGAGCGATGACGGCGGGGACTCGTCGCGGGCGCGGGCGCAGAAGGCGAGAGCCTCCGCGCGGATAGATGGGGACGCCGCTGCGGCAGCGGGTGAGTCGGAGGCAAGAAGGATGACATGCTCAAGGTCATCCATGGCGGTGCGGAGGAATCTGGCGACGGAAGCGAAGACAAAATTGCGGTTAATATATGAGGGACGGAGGCAGGAGGAGAGGCCGAGAGGGTTTGCTCCGCCGTGAGCCGAGTCCGTGCTCCTTGCGTTGTTTGCGAGGGTAGTTGGGGTTTGGCTCGGTGGGTTTATTGTGGGTTTAAGGTACAAATGTTCAAATAGCTCGTATTTGGTGGGTTGATTGGATAATTTAATAAGCCAATTTAATAGTGTTTGAGCTGGTCTGGTGGTGCGATTATATTTTTATTTAAAAAAAATAGTATATATATATGGATTTATAATTTATATTCACTATATACTATAATAAAATATGTGTTCTATTCGTTAGCTAGCCTCACCTTACGTTTTTCTTTGCCCTTTGTCCTAGTGGCGCCAGTTTAAACCCTACCTATGATATTTTTTTGTATTTTCATCTATTTAATCAAATGCCCGGACTAATGGTCAGCTAGCGTGTCGTGCATGGGCTCATCCGACACGGCCAAATTAGTTGTAGGACCTAACAGGCTCGTGCAGAGCTAGGCCAGAACGTCTATTTGGAGTGAACACTATAGTATCCAAATAAAACCTAAAAGATTCTAGCCTACTTAATCACCTTTATTCCACTTGCCTCAAACAAGCCCTGGGAGCCATAAAACTAGAGGGGCTAGAATCCCCTTCTTATTATTTTTAACTAGTCGGTTGCTCGTGCGTTGCGACGGCTTATAACAATACCATGTAAACTATCCACAAAAAATCAATATTTTTTATTGATTGTCTCCGCTTTCCGTGTAATTTTTTTTGATTTGGCTAACTGATGTTATTATTTACTCTATCCAATATGTCATGATACAGCACGACCAATAAAGTGAGCGATTAGAAGAGAGTTCATAACGACTGACTGAACGAACAGAGATTATAAAATGACATAATTTCACCATACAAAGACCAAATAAGAGAAAGTTTGTGAACTCAAGTTTCTAAAATAAGTCACATGAACTGAAACTTAAAAAATGATAGATCAAAATATAGAGTGATTGCTAAAGTCAGGTATCAATAAAAACTGGATGCGCTCCATATAAATTATGTTACTTCGTAGCAATTACTAATATTTAAAACCAACAAATAACCTTTCATTTTACTGTTAGTGTGACAAATCATTATTGCTCCATCCAATTCAGCAATCTCAAACATCTTGGAGTCCATTGTGCCAATATGGTCTCAGAAACAACCTAATGCTTGCAAGAGCCAAGAACGTCGTGCCATGATTGGGTTGTAGCCTCGGCTCGTAGTGCTGGTCCGGCCCGACACGATTATATTTTTTTATTTTACAAAAAATGTATATATATATTATCGGTACCCTGAATCAGGGGTACCCCTTACTACAGTATGAAGACACGGTGCCCGCGTGGCTATCTCTAGTCGCGCGGTGAACAGCACCCGACCCCTCTACGTGGGCGGCTCCGGAACCGCCATGTAGCCAGAGGAGACGATATACTCCAAGGTGGCGACGGTGGGTCCGGACCCCCATGGAGAAGTGCCGGACCCCTGGATGCACAGCCCGGACCTCCGGGCGAGGTTCAAGACCTCCACAGGTACAGACCAGACCCCTGGGACGGGTCCCGGACCCCTCAAGAGGGGTTCGAACTACTTACAGTAGGGTCCCGGGATTCTAAGGCCAAGAATACCTAAGCCTTAATCAAGGCCAGGCGGGGTCCGGTGCTGACATGTGTCCGGACCATACCGCGAGCGCTCCCACTCCCCGCTCAGACGGAGACCCGAAGCTACCACGTGGCTGAAAGTCGCCTAAAGGGGGATGAATAGGCGGAATCTGGAAATTATAAACTTAAGCACAACTACAAGCCGGGGTTAGCGTTAGAAATAAAATTGAGTCCGAAAGAGAGGGCAAAAACAAATCACAATCAAATGAAGAGTGTGACATGATGATTTGTTTTACCGAGGTTCGGTTCTTGCAAACCTACTCCCCGTTGAGGTGGTCACAAAGACCGGGTCTCTTTCAACCCTTTCCCTCTCTCAAACGGTCACCTAGACCGAGTGAGCTTCTCTTCTCAATCAATCGGGACACTTAGTCCCCACAAGGACCACCACACAATTGGTGTCTCTTGCCTTGATTACAATTGAGTTGGGAACAAGAAAGAAGGAAGAAGAAAAGAGATCCAAGCGCAAGAACTCAAATGAACACAATTATCTCTCTCTCACTAGTCACTATTTGATTGGAATGATCTTTGAACTTGGGAGAGGATTTGATCTCTTGTTTGTGTCTTGGAGTGAAGTCTAGAGCTCTTGTATTGAATGTAATAGCTGAAAACTTGGATGCCTTGAAGTGTTGGTGGTTGGGGGTATTTATAGCTCCAACCACCAAAGTGGCCGTTGGGGATGGCTGCTGTCGTATGGCGCACCGGACAGTCCGGTGCGCCACCGGACACTGTCCGGTGCGCCAGCCACGTCACCCAACCGTTAGGGTTCGACCGTTGGAGCTTTGACATGTGGGGCCACCGGACAGTCCGGTGCGCCTTCTGACGCCTGCTCTAACTTCTACGTGCGCAGTTGCACTGTTCATTGTAGCCTTTTGCAGACGACCGTTGGCGCAAATAGCCGTTGCTCCGCTGGCACACCGGACAGTCCGGTGAATTATAGCGGAGTGGCTCCCCAAATTCCCGAAGCTAAGCAGTTCAGAGTGGAATTCCCTGGTGCACCGGACAGTCCGGTGCGCCAGACCAGGGCAGCCTTCGGTTGTCTTTTGCTCTTTTTATTTGAACCCTTTCTTGGACTTTTTATTGGTTTGTGTTGAACCTTTGGCACCTGTAGAACTCATAATCTAGAGCAAACTAGTTAGTCCAATAATTTGTGTTGAGCAATTCAACCACCAAAATTCATATAGGAAAAGGTTTGACCCTATTTCCCTTTCAATCTCCCCTTTTTGGTGATTGATGCCAACACAAACCAAAGCAAGTATAAAAGTGCAGAATTGAACTATTTTGCATAAGGTAAGTGCAAAGGTTGCTTGGAATGAAACCAATAATTATTTCTACTCGATATGCATGGATGGTTTTCTTCTTATTTAAAAATTTTGGACCACACTTGCACCACGAGTTTTGTTTTTGCAAATTCTTTTGTAAATTCTTTTCAAAACCCTTTTGCAAATAGTCAAAGGTATATGAATAAGATTGAAAGAAGCATTTTCAAAATTTGAAATTTTCTCCCCCTGTTTCAAATGCTTTTCCTTTGACTTGAACAAAACTCCCCCTCAATGAAATTCTCCTCTTAGTGTTCAAGAAGGTTTTACAAATTTTTGAAGATACTTTCTTCCCTTTTGAAAACACATTAAGATATCAATTTGAAAACTTCATTTTAAAATTTGGTGGTGGTGCGGTCCGTTTGCTTTGGGCTAATACTTTCTCCCCCTTTGGCATGAATCGCCAAAAACGGATACTTATGAGTGAAATACAAGCCCTTTTACTTTCTCCCCAATGGCAAACAAATAGATATGAGTGAAGATTATACCAAAGTGGACAACTATGCGGAATACCAACAAAGAGTAGATAATATCGATGGAGTTGAGTGGAAGCGCCGTCTTCGCCGAATACTCTATTTCCCTTTCAATTCTATGACTAAGCATAAGATTACACTTGAAAACACATTAGTCATAGACATCAAAGAGATATGATCAAAGGTATATAAATGAGCTATGTGTGCAAAGTATCAATCAAAATTCCTAGAATTAAGAATATTTAGCTCATTCCTAAGTTTGTTAAAGGTTTTCTCATCTAAAGGCTTGGTAAAGATATCGGCTAATTGTTCTTTGGTGTTGATATAGGCTATCTCTCAAAAAGTGATCCCGAATGGCTATGTGCTTAGTGCAGTTGTGCTCAACGGGATTATCCGCCATGCGGATTGCACTCTCATTATCACATAAGAGAGGGACTTTGCTAAATTTGTAGCCATAGTCCCTAAGGGTTTGTCTCATCCAAAGCAATTGCGCGCAACAATGGCCTGCGGCAATATACTCGGCTTTGGCGGTAGAAAGAGCTACTGAGTTTTGTTTCTTTGAAGCCCAAGACACCAGGGATCTCCCCAGAAACTGACAAGTCCCTGATGTGCTCTTCCTACCAATTTTGCACCCTGCCCAATCAGCATCGGAATATCCTAATAAATCAAACGAGGATCCCTTGGGGTACCAAAGACCGAACTTAGGTGTATGAACTAAATATCTCAAGATTCTCTTTACGGCCCTAAGGTGAACTTCCTTAGGATCGACTTGCAACCTTGCACACATGCATACGGAAAGCATAATATCCGATTGAGATGCACATAAATAGAGTAAAGATCCTATCATCGACCGGTATACCTTTTGATCTACGGTTTTACCTCCCGTGTCGAGGTCGAGATGCCCATTGGTTCCCATGGGTGTCTTGATGGGCTTGGCATCCTTCATTCCAAACTTGTTGAGTATGTCTTGAATGTACTTTGTTTGGCTGATGAAGGTGCCCTCTTGGAGTTGCTTGACTTGAAATCCTAGAAAATACTTCAACTCCCCCATCATAGACATCTCGAATTTTTGTACCATGATCCTACTAAACTCTTCACAAATAGATTTGTTAGTAGACCCAAATATGATATCATCAATATAAATTTGGCATACAAACAAATCATTTTCAATTGTTTTAGTAAAGAGAGTAGGATCGGCCTTTCCGACTTTGAAGCCATTAGTGATAAGAAAATCTCTTAGGCATTCATACCATGCTCTTGGGGCTTGCTTGAGCCCATAAAGCGCCTTAGAGAGTTTATAGACATGGTTAGGATACTCACTATCTTCAAAGCCTGGAGGTTGCTCAACATAGACCTCTTCCTTGATTGGTCCATTGAGGAAGGCACTCTTCACGTCCATTTGATAGAGCTTAAAGCCATGGTAAGTAGCATAGGCAAGTAATATACGAATTGACTCAAGCCTAGCTACGGGTGCATAGGTTTCACCAAAATCCAAACCTTCGACTTGTGAATACCCCTTGGCCACAAGTCGGGCTTTATTCCTTGTCACCACACCATGTTCATCTTGCTTGTTGCGAAAGACCCACTTGGTTCCTACAACATTTTGATTAGGACATGGAACTAAATGTCATACCTCATTCCTCGTGAAGTTGTTGAGCTCCTCTTGCATCGCCAACACCCAATCCGAATCTTTAAGTGCATCCTCTACCCTTGTGTGGCTCAATAGAGGAGACAAAAGAGTAATGTTTCACAAAAATGAGCAACTCAAGATCAAGTGGTTGCCCCATTATGAATATCGCCGAGGATGGTGTTCACGGGGTGATCTCTTTGAATCGCCTGGTGGACTCTTGGGTGTGGCGGTCTTGGATCTTGTTCATCTTCCTTGTCTCGATCATTATCGTCTCCCCCTTGATCATTGCCCTCCTCTTGAGGTAGCTCATCCTCTTGATCTTCATTTTCATCATCTTGAGCTTGATCCTCATCTTTAGTTGGTGGAGATGCTTGTGTGGAAGATGATGGTTGATCTTGTGCTTGTGGAGGCTCTTCGGATTCCTTAGGACACACATCCCCAATGGACATGTTCCTTAGCGTGACGCACGAAGCCTCTTCATCATCTAGCTCATCAAGATCAACTTCCTCTACTTGAGAGCCGTTAGTCTCATCAAACACAATGTCACAAGAAACTTCAAGTAGTCCAGTGGACTTGTTAAAGACTCTATATGCCCTTGTATTTGAGTCATAACCAAGTAAAAAGCCTTCTACAGCCTTAGGAGCAAATTTAGATTTTCTACCTCTTTTAACAAGAATAAAACATTTGCTACCAAAGACTCTAAAATATGAAACATTAGGCTTTTTACCGATGAGGAGTTCATATGATGTCTTCTTGAGGATTCGGTGAAGATATAACCGGTTGATGGCGTAGCAAGCAGTGTTGACCGCCTCGGCCCAAAACTGATCCGAAGTCTTGTACTCATCAAGCATGGTCCTCGCCATGTCAAGTAGAGTTCTATTCTTCCTCTCCACTACACCATTTTGTTGTGGCGTGTAGGGAGAAGAGAACTCATGCTTGATGCCCTCCTCCTCAAGAAAGCCTTCAATTTGAGAGTTCTTGAACTCCGTCCCATTGTCGCTTCTAATCATTTTGATCCTTAAGCCGAACTCATTTTGAGCCCATCTCAAGAATCCCTTTAAGGTCTCTTGAGTTTGTGATTTTTCCTGCAAAAAGAACACCCAAGTGAAGCGAGAATAATCATCCACAATAACTAGACAATACTTACTCCTGCCGATGCTTATGTAAGCTATCGGGCCGAATAAATCCATGTGGAGTAGCTGAAAGGGAATTAGGCTTACACCTAGTCCCTAATTAATTTTGGTGGTTGAATTGCCCAACACAAATATTTGGACTAACTAGTTTGCTCTAGTGTATAAGTTATACAGGTGCCAAAGGTTCACACTTAGCCAATAAAAAGACCAA
This sequence comes from Zea luxurians, assembly GCA_029449295.1. NCBI lineage: Eukaryota > Viridiplantae > Streptophyta > Magnoliopsida > Poales > Poaceae > Zea > Zea luxurians. Next base: position 176,140,315 of record JAOPSE010000004.1, on the reverse strand, counting down.
GTATTGGGTTCAAACAAAGGAGCAAGGGACAGCCGAAGGCACCTCTGTTCTGGCGCACCGGACTGTCCGGTGAGCCACTGGACATGTCCGGTGCACCAAGAGGACTCCGACTCAAACTCATCACCTTCGGGAAATTCCAGAGGCGACTCCACTATAATTCACCGGACTGTCCGGTGTACACCGGACATGTCCGGTGCTCCAAGGAAGAGCGGCCTCCGAAACTCGCCAGCCTCGAGAATTCATTTGAGCTGCTCCGCTATAATTCACCGGACATGTCCGGTGTAACAGCGGGGCAACGGCTACTTCTGGCGCCAACGGCTACCTGCGGCACATTAAATGCGCGCCAGCACGCGCAGAGGTCAGGCACGCCCATGCTAGCGCACCGGACACTCTACAGTACATGTCCGGTGCGCCACCGGACATCCAGGAGGGCCCAGAAGACAGAGCTCCAACGGTCGGAACCCAACGGCTTTGGTGACGTGGCTGGCGCACCGGACTGTCCGGTGTGCACCGGACTGTCCGATGCACCATTCGACAGCCAGCCTGCACCAAACGGCTAGTTTGGTGGTTGGGGCTATAAATACCCCCAACCACCCCACATTCAAGTCATCCAAGTTTTCCACTTCTCAACTACTTACAAGAGCTCTAGCATTCAATTCTAGACACACCAAAGTGATCAAATCCTCTCCAAACTCCACACAACGCCCTAGTGATTAGTGAGAGAGATTTGCTTGTGTTCTTTCGAGCTCTTGCGCTTGGATTGCTTTCTTCTTTCTTGCGATCATACTCACTTGTAATTGAGGCAAGAGACACCAAACTTGTGGTGGTCCTTGTGGGAACTTTGTGTTCCAAGTGATTGAGAAGAGAAAGCTCACTCGGTCCGAGGGACCGTTTGAGAGAGGGTAAGGGTTGAAAGAGACCCGGCCTTTGTGGCCTCCTCAACGGGGAGTAGGTTTGCAAGAACCGAACCTCGGTAAAACAAATCCATGTGTCTCACTCCTTATTCGCTTGTGATTTGTTTTGCACCCTCTCTCGTGGACTCTATTATATTTCTAACGCTAACCCGGCTTGTAGTTGTGTTTATATTTGTAAATTTCAGTTTCGCCCTATTCACCCCCCTCTAGGCGACTTTCAATTGGTATCAGAGCCCGGTGCTTCATTAGAGCCTAATCGCTCGAAGTGATGTCGGGAGATCACACCAAGAGGGAGATGGAGACCGGCGACAAGCCCACTACGAGTTACGGGAGCACTTCATCGGAAGAGTCCCGCACCAAGAGGAAGGAGAAGAAGAAGGACTCCTCCAAACGGAAGGAGAAAAGATCTTCTTCACACCACAAGGAGAAGAAGGAGAAATCTTCTTCCCACAAGTCGCATCGGAAAGGCGACAAGCACAAAAGGATGAGGAAGGTGGTCTACTACGAGACCGACACTTCATCAACATCGACCTCCGACTCCGATGCGCCGTCCGTAACTTCTAAGCGCCAAGAGCGCAAGAAGTTTAGTAAGATTGAAAGGGAAATGTGCCCTTGGGCCATTTCTAAGTATTTTGGTGATTTAGTGTCCAACACAAGTGCTTAAATGTGAATTTATGCTCATGGATGGACAAAGTGCAAATCAAGAGTAAAGGTATGTTTCTAAGCCTTAGTACATTGTTTTGAAGACTAATGTATTGTGTCTAAGTGCTTGAAACAGGAGAAATCGAGTCAGAGAAAAGTTGGCTGTGTACAGCCAAAAGGCTGTTCGGTCTGGAGCACCGGACTGTCCGGTGGTGCACCGGACAGTGTCCGGTGCGCCAGACTGACTCGGCGTGAAGTGGCCGCTCTCGGGAATTCGCCGACGGCGTACGGCTAAAATTCACCGGACTGTCCGGTGAGCCAACGGTCGGCCGGGCCAACGGTCGGTCGCGGAATCTGCGCGCGACACGTGGCCGGGCCAACGGTCGGAAGGGGGCACCGGACTGTCCGGTGTGCACCGGACTTGTCCGGTGCGCCAACGGCTCCCAGATCTGCAACGGTCGGCAGCGCCATTTTAGGAAGGAAATCGGGCACCGGACAGTGTCCGGTGTGCACCGGACTGTCCGGTGCACCCGACGACAGAAGGCAAGATTGGCCTTCCAGATTTGCTCTCAACGGCTCCTAGCTGCCTTGGGGCTATAAAAGGGACCCCTAGGCGCATGGAGGAGATAACCAAGCAACCTTAGAGCATTCTTGATCATCCACACTCAGTCTTTGCGCATTCGTTTGTCATTCTCAGTGATTCGAGCTCCGTTCTAGTGAGAACTTTGAGATAGTCTTTTGAGCTCGATTCTTGGCCGTGTGTGTGCGCATTTTGCTGTGGATTTGTGTGTGTTGCTTTCCTCCCTTACTCTGAATTTCTTGTGATCTCAAGTGTAAGGGCGAGAGGCTCCAAGTTGTGGAGATTCCTCGCAAACGGGATATTGAAAGGCAAAACAAAACACCGTGGTATTCAAGTTGGTCTTTGGACCACTTGAGAGGGGTTGATTGCAACCCTCATCCGTTGGGACGCCACAACGTGGAGTAGGCAAGCGTTTGGTCTTGGCCGAACCACGGGATAAACCACTGTGTCATCTCTGTGTTTGATCTCTTGTGGTATTGTGTTTTGTTGAGACTCCTCTCTAGCCACTTGGCGATTATTGTGCTAACACTTAACAAGTTTTTGTGGCTATAAGTTTAAGTTTCACAGGATCACCTATTCACCCCCCCTCTAGGTGCTCTCAATTGGTATCAGAGCCGTTCTCTTCAAGAAAGGGACTAACCGCCCGAAGAGATGGATCCTAAGGGGAAGGGAATCGTGATCAACGACAAGGAGAAGGAGTCCTTCGTCAACGAGCCAAAGGACGACAAGACTACCGACTCGGGCTCGGGGCACAGACGCAAAGAAGGGAAGAAGAAGAAGACAAGACACATCAAGGAGATCGTCTACTACGACAGCGACGAATCTTCCTCTTCCCAAAAGGACGACGACAACGACTACAAAAAGACGGTCAATTCGAACTTTTCATTTGATTATTCTCGTATTCAACATAGTTCGAATTCGCATTTGCTTTCCATTCCTCTTGGCAAATCTCCACACTTCGATGGGGAGGACTACGGATTTTGGAGTCACAAAATGCGTAGTCACTTATTCTCTCTCCATCCAAGCATTTGGGAGATTGTAGAGAATGGAATGAAGTTTGATAGCTCGGATAACTCTATGCTCATAAATGAACAAATCCATAGAAATGCACAAGCTACTACTTGAAAGGGAAATGTGCCCTTGGGCCATTTCTAAGTATTTTGGTGATTGAGTGCCAACACATGTGCTTAATTGTGAATTTGTGTACATGGATGAACAAGGTGCAAATCATGAAGTAAAGGTATGTTTCTAAGCCTTAGTACATTGGTTTTATGTACTAATATATTTGTCTAAGTGTTAGAAACAGAAAGAAGAAGAAAAGAGAAAAGGAGAAAAGACTTGGCTGTGTGGTGCCAAGACCCAGCCCGGTCTGGAGCACCGGACTGTCCGGTGTGCACCGGACAGTGTCCGGTGCGCCAGGCCGACTCGGCGCGAACTGGCCGCTCTCGGGAATTTGGCTGACGGCGTACGGCTAAAATTCACCGGACTGTCCGGTGTGCACCGGACTGTCCGGTGAGCCAACAGTCGGCCGGGCCAACGGTCGGCCGCGCAATCTGCGCGGGACACGTGGCGGAGCCAACGGTCGGAAGAAGACACCGGACTGTCCGGTGTGCACCGGACATGTCCGGTGCGCCAACGGCTCCAGATCTTCCAACGGTCGGCAACGGTCAGAAGCGCCTGTTATGGAAACAAATCGGGCACCGGACACTGTCCGGTGTGCACCGGACTGTCCGGTGCCCCCGACGACAGAAGGCAAGGATGGCCTTCCGGATTTGCTCTCAACGGCTCCTAGCTGCCTTGGGGCTATAAAAGGAGCCCCTAGGCGCATGGAGGAGACACACAAGCAACCCTTGAGCATTCTTGATCATCCACACTTAGTCTTTGCGCTTTCATTTGTGATTCTAAGTGATTCGAGCTCCGTTCTAGTGAGAACTTTGTGATACTCTTGTGAGCTCGAGTCTTGGCCGTGTGTGTGCGCATTTCGCTGTGGATTTGTGTGTGTTGCTTCCCTCCCTTACTCTGTGTTTCATTTGTGATCATATACTTGTAAGGGCAAGAGACTCCAATTTGTGGAGATTCCTTGCAAACGGGATAGTGAAAGGAACAACAAAACACCGTGGTATTCAAGTGGGTCTTTGGACCGCTTGAGAGGGGTTGATTGCAACCCTCGTCCGTCGGGACGCCACAACGTGGAGTAGGCAAGCGTTGGTCTTGGCCGAACCACGGGATAAAACCACTGTGTCACCTCTGTGCTTGATTTTCTTGTGGTACTGTGTTTTGTTGAGACTTCACCTTAGCCACTTGGCAATAATCGTGCTAACACTTAACAAGTTTTTGTGGCTTAAGTTTGAAGTTTTTACAGGATCACCTATTCACCCCCCCCCCCTCTAGGTGCTCTCAATTGGTATCAAAGCCGTTCTCTTCACAAAGGGACTAACCGCCCGAAGAGATGGATCCTAAGGGGAAGGGTATTGTGATCAATGACAAAGAGAAGGAATCCTTTGTCAACGAGCCGAAGGACGATAAGCCTACCGACTCCGGCTCGGGCCAAAGACGGAAGGAAGGGAAGAAGAAGAAGACAAGGCGCATCAAGGAGATCGTCTACTACGACAGCGACGAGTCTACTTCTTCCCAAAAGGACGAGGACCACAACGACTACGAGAGAAGGAAACCGGTTAATTCGAACTTTTCCTTTGATTACTCTCGTATTCCGCAAAGTTCACATTCTCATTTGCTCTCCATTCCACTTGGCAAGCCCCCACACTTTGATGGAGAGGACTACGGATTTTGGAGCCACAAAATGCGTAGTCACCTATTCTCTCTCCATCCTAGTATATGGGAGATTGTAGAAAGTGGAATGCACTTTGATAGTTTGGATAGTCCCATGTTCATTAATGAACAAATTCATAAGAATGCACAAGCTACTACTGTTCTTCTAGCTTCTTTGTGCAGGGATGAATATCATAAAGTGAGCGGCTTGGATAACGCCAAGCAAATCTGGGACACCCTCAAGATTTCTCATGAGGGGAACGACGTCACCTTGCTCACAAAGATGGAGTTGGTGGAGGGTGAGCTCGGACGGTTCGCAATGATAAGGGGCGAGGAGCCGACGCAAACCTACAACCGGCTCAAGACCCTTATCAACAAGATAAGGAGCTACGAAAGCACACGATGGACGGACCACGACGTCGTCCGCCTAATGCTCAGGTCATTTACCGTTCTTGATCCTCATTTGGTGAACAATATACGTGAAAATCCCAGGTACACCAAGATGTCGCCCGAAGAAGTTCTTGGGAAATTCGTCAGCGGGCGGATGATGATCAAGGAGGCGAGGTATGTGGACGACGCATTGAATGGTCCGATCAACGAGCCGCAACCTCTTGCTCTCAAGGCAACACGAAGCAAGGAGGCGCTACCTAGCAAGGTGGCACAGATTGAGGCGGCTGGACTCAATGATGAAGAGATGGCTCTCATCATCAAGAGATTCAAGACGGCGCTAAATGGTCGCAAGGGGCAGCCAAGCAAGACCAAGACAAAGGGGAAGCGCTCATGCTTCAAGTGCGGTAAGCTTGGTCATTTTATCGCTAACTGTCCCGATAATGAAAGTGACCAGGAAAAGGGGAACAAAAGAGAGAAGAAGAAGCAATACAAGAAGGCAAAGGGCGAGGCGCATCTAGGAAAGGAGTGGGACTCGGATTGCTCCTCCTCCGACTCCGACAATGAAGGACTCGCTGCTACTGCCTTCAACAAGTCTTCCCTCTTCCCCAACGAGCGTCTCACATGCCTTATGGCAAGGGAGAAGAAGGTGAGTACTCAAGACTCCACTTATGCTTCTTCTAGTGATAATGAATCTAGTGATGATGATGACATAGATTATTCATGCTTGTTCAAGGGCTTAGATAGATCTAAGATAGATAAAATCAATGAATTGATTGATGCATTGAATGAAAAGGATAGGCTTTTAGAAAAGCAGGAGGATTTATTGTATGATGAACATGATAAATTTGTAGAGGCACAAAAATCATATGCTTTAGAAGTGAAAAGAAATGAAATGCTTTCTTATGAACTATCTACCTGTCATGAAACCATTTCTACTTTACAAGGTGTTAACAATGATTTAAATGCTAAGTTAGAAGTAGCAAATAAATCTAATTCTTGTGTAGAACATGTTATGATTTGCACTAGGTGTAAGGATTTTGATGTTAATGCCTGTAGTGAACACCTGGTTTTAATTTCCAAATTAAATGAGGAATTGGCTAGTCTTAATGCCCAACTTAAGACTAGCAAAAGTGAAGTTGATAAGATAAAATTTGCAAGGGATGCCTACACGGTTGGTAGACACCCCTCAATTAAGGATGGTCTTGGCTTCAAGAGAGAGGCCAAGAACTTAACAAGCCATAAGGCTCCCATCTTCGTCAAGGAGAAAGGGAAGGCCCCTATGGCTAGTAGTGCTAAAAAGAACCATGCTTTCTTGTATCATGATAGGAGAAATGCTAGAAATGCTTATAATGATTTTGATTCACATGTTTATAATTCTCATGTCATGTTTGCTTCTAGTTCTTCTTATAAGCATGATAGGGATATGTGTAGGAGAAATGGTGTACATATGCCTAGGAGAAATATTGCTCATGTGCCTAGAAAGAATGTTATTCATGCTCCTAGGAAAGTAGTGAATGAACCTTCTATAATTTATTATGCTTTAAACACTTCCTTTGCTATTTGTAGAAAGGATAGGAAAATAGTTGCTAGGAAGTTAGGGGCAAAATGCAAGGGAGACAGGACTTGCATTTGGGTCCCTAAGGACATTTGTGCTAACCTTGCAGGACCCAACATGAGTTGGGTACCTAAGACCCAAGCCTAAATTTGCCTTGCAGGTTTATGCATCCGGGGGTTTAAGCTGGATTATCGACAGCGGATGCACAAACCATATGACGGGGGAGAAGAAGATGTTCACCTCCTACGTCAAAAATAAGGATTCCCAAGATTCAATTATATTCGGTGATGGGAATCAAGGCAAGGTAAAAGGGTTAGGTAAAATTGCAATTTCTAATGAGCACTCAATTTCAAATGTGTTTTTAGTTGAGTCTCTTGGTTACAATTTACTATCTGTTAGTCAACTATGCAACATGGGATACAATTGCCTTTTTACTAATGTAGATGTGTCTGTCTTTAGAAGATGTGATGGTTCACTAGCTTTTAAGGGTGTACTAGACGACAAGCTTTACTTAGTTGATTTTGCAAAAGAAGAGGCCGGTCTAGATGCATGCTTAATGGCTAAGACTTGCATGGGCTGGCTGTGGCATCGCCGCTTAGCACATGTGGGGATGAAGAACCTCCACAAGCTTTTAAAGGGAGAACACGTGATAGGTCTAACAAATGTTTATTTCGAAAAAGATAGACCTTGTGCAGCTTGTCAGGCAGGTAAACAAGTGGGAGGAGCACATCACAGCAAGAATGTGATGACCACGTCAAGACCCCTGGAGCTGCTGCATATGGACCTCTTCGGACCCGTCGCCTATCTAAGCATAGGAGGAAGTAAGTATGGTCTAGTTATTGTTGATGACTTTTCCCGCTTCACTTGGGTGTTCTTTTTGCAGGATAAGTCTGAAACCCAAGGGACCCTCAAGCGCTTCCTCAGGAGAGCTCAAAATGAGTTTGAGCTCAAGGTGAAGAAGATTAGGAGCGACAACGGGTCCGAGTTCAAGAACCTACAAGTGGAGGAGTTTCTTGAGGAGGAAGGGATCAAGCACGAGTTCTCCGCTCCCTACACACCACAGCAAAATGGTGTGGTAGAGAGGAAGAACAGGACGCTAATCGATATGGCAAGGACGATGCTTGGAGAGTTCAAGACCCCCGAGTGCTTTTGGTCGGAAGCCGTGAACACGGCTTGCCACGCCATCAACAGGGTCTACCTTCACCGCCTCCTCAAGAAGACGTCATATGAGCTACTAACCGGTAACAAACCCAATGTATCTTACTTTCGTGTTTTTGGGAGCAAGTGCTACATTCTAGTGAAGAAGGGTAGAAATTCTAAGTTTGCTCCCAAAGCTGTAGAAGGGTTTTTATTAGGTTATGATTCAAATACAAAGGCGTATAGGGTCTTCAACAAATCATCGGGTTTGGTTGAAGTCTCTAGCGACGTTGTATTTGATGAGACTAATGGCTCTCCAAGAGAGCAAGTTGTTGATGGTGATGATGTAGATGAAGAAGATGTTCCGACGGCCGCTATACGAACCATGGCGATTGGAGACATTCGGCCACAGGAACAAGATGAACGAGATCAACCTTCTTCCTCAACAACCGTGCATCCCCCAACTCAAGACGACGAACAGGTTCATCAAAAGGAGGCGTGTGATCAAGGGGGAGCACAAGATGATCATGTGATGGAGGAAGAAGCGCAACCGGCACCTCCAACCCAAGTTCGAGCGATGATTCAAAGGGATCATCCTGTCGACCAAATTCTGGGTGACATTAGCAAGGGAGTAACTACTCGGTCTCGACTAGTTAATTTTTGTGAACATTACTCTTTTGTCTCCTCTATTGAGCCTTTCAGGGTAGAGGAGGCTTTGCTAGATCCGGATTGGGTGTTGGCCATGCAGGAGGAACTTAATAACTTCAAGCGCAACGAAGTTTGGACGCTGGTGCCTCGTCCCAAGCAAAATGTTGTGGGAACCAAGTGGGTGTTCCGCAACAAACAGGACGAGCACGGGGTGGTGACGAGGAACAAGGCTCGACTTGTGGCAAAAGGTTATGCCCAAGTCGCAGGTTTAGACTTTGAGGAGACTTTTGCTCCTGTGGCTAGGCTAGAATCAATTCGTATCTTGCTAGCATATGCCGCTCACCATTCTTTCAGGTTGTACCAAATGGATGTGAAGAGCGCGTTCCTCAACGGGCCAATAAAGGAGGAGGTGTACGTAGAGCAACCCCCTGGCTTCGAGGATGAACGGTACCCCGACCACGTGTGTAAGCTCTCTAAGGCGCTCTATGGACTTAAACAAGCCCCAAGAGCATGGTATGAATGCCTTAGAGATTTCTTAATTGCTAATGCTTTCAAGGTTGGGAAAGCCGATCCAACTCTTTTCACTAAGACTTGTGATGGTGATTTGTTTGTGTGCCAAATTTATGTCGATGACATAATATTTGGTTCTACTAATCAAAAGTCTTGTGAAGAGTTTAGCAGGGTGATGACGCAGAAATTCGAGATGTCGATGATGGGCGAGTTGAACTACTTCCTTGGGTTCCAAGTGAAGCAACTCAAGGACGGCACCTTCATCTCCCAAACGAAGTACACGCAAGATCTGCTAAAGAGGTTTGGGATGAAGGACGCCAAGCCCGCAAAGACGCCGATGGGAACCGACGGACACACCGACCTCAACAAAGGAGGTAAGTCCGTTGATCAAAAAGCATACCGGTCAATGATAGGGTCTTTACTTTATTTATGTGCTAGTAGACCGGATATTATGCTTAGCGTATGCATGTGTGCTAGATTTCAATCCGATCCTAAGGAGTGTCACTTGGTGGCGGTGAAGCGAATTCTTAGATATTTAGTCGCTACGCCTTGCTTCGGGATCTGGTATCCAAAGGGGTCTAACTTTGACTTGATTGGGTACTCAGATTCCGACTATGCTGGATGTAAGGTCGATAGGAAGAGTACATCGGGGACGTGCCAATTCTTAGGAAGGTCCCTGGTGTCATGGAACTCTAAGAAACAAACATCCGTTGCCCTATCCACCGCTGAGGCCGAGTACGTTGCAGCAGGACAGTGTTGTGCGCAACTACTTTGGATGAGGCAAACCCTCAGGGACTTTGGCTACAATCTGAGCAAAGTCCCACTCCTATGTGACAATGAGAGTGCTATCCGAATAGCGGAAAATCCTGTTGAGCACAGCCGCACAAAGCACATTGACATCCGGCATCACTTTTTGAGAGACCACCAGCAAAAGGGAGATATCGAAGTGTTTTATGTTAGCACCGAAAACCAGCTAGCCGATATCTTTACCAAGCCTTTAGATGAGAAGACCTTTTGCAGGCTGCGTAGTGAGCTAAATGTCTTAGATTCGCGGAACTTGGATTGAATTGTAGCATACATGTATTCATGCTCTTGATCATGTTCCTTTCTGCATTTTGTTGCTTATCATGGTGCTCAAGTTGTACAAACACTCCCTGGACCTCACAAGTCCGTTGCAAAGTGATGCACATGTTTAGGGGGAGATGTGTTACAACTTGACCCTTTGAGACTAACCATATGTTTGAGTTTGCTTGTTTTAGTCACAAAGGAGAATTGAAAGGAAAAAGGTGGACTTGGACCATGAAAGACTTCCACTGCACTCCGATGAGGGGTAACTTATTCCAAGTTCATCTCATGAACTCTTATTGCCATTTGCTCTTAATTGAAGATTTTGGTGAGGCAATGGGGTTAAAAGGGCCAAAATTGATCCCGTTTTGGTGGTTGATGCCAAAGGGGGAGAAAATAAAGGCCAAAGCAATAAATGGATCAGCTACCACTTGAGAAATTTGAAAATAGTAGAGTAGAGTTTTTGGTTTGGCAAAACCCTTTTATTGTCTCTTTTGGCTTCTTGTGGGGAGAAGTAGCAATTATGGGAAAAAGGGGGAGTTTTTGAAATCTTTGATCAATCTCTTTTGGAATGACTCTCTTTATGCTTCAACATGTGTGTTTAACTTAGAGATAGAGATTTGAGTTTGATTTGCAAAAACAAACCAAGTGGTAGCAAAGGATGATCCATATATGCCAAAATTGATTCAAAATAAATTTAAGTTTTATTTGTAGTGCGTTTGCACTTGTTCTAGTTGCTTTATGTTGTGTTGGCATAAATCACCAAAAAGGGGGAGATTGAAAGGGAAATGTGCCCTTGGGCCATTTCTAAGTATTTTGGTGATTGAGTGCCAACACATGTGCTTAATTGTGAATTTGTGTACATGGATGAACAAGGTGCAAATCATGAAGTAAAGGTATGTTTCTAAGCCTTAGTACATTGGTTTTATGTACTAATATATTTGTCTAAGTGTTAGAAACAGAAAGAAGAAGAAAAGAGAAAAGGAGAAAAGACTTGGCTGTGTGGTGCCAAGACCCAGCCCGGTCTGGAGCACCGGACTGTCCGGTGTGCACCGGACAGTGTCCGGTGCGCCAGGCCGACTCGGCGCGAACTGGCCGCTCTCGGGAATTTGGCTGACGGCGTACGGCTAAAATTCACCGGACTGTCCGGTGTGCACCGGACTGTCCGGTGAGCCAACAGTCGGCCGGGCCAACGGTCGGCCGCGCAATCTGCGCGGGACACGTGGCGGAGCCAACGGTCGGAAGAAGACACCGGACTGTCCGGTGTGCACCGGACATGTCCGGTGCGCCAACGGCTCCAGATCTTCCAACGGTCGGCAACGGTCAGAAGCGCCTGTTATGGAAACAAATCGGGCACCGGACACTGTCCGGTGTGCACCGGACTGTCCGGTGCCCCCGACGACAGAAGGCAAGGATGGCCTTCCGGATTTGCTCTCAACGGCTCCTAGCTGCCTTGGGGCTATAAAAGGAGCCCCTAGGCGCATGGAGGAGACACACAAGCAACCCTTGAGCATTCTTGATCATCCACACTTAGTCTTTGCGCTTTCATTTGTGATTCTAAGTGATTCGAGCTCCGTTCTAGTGAGAACTTTGTGATACTCTTGTGAGCTCGAGTCTTGGCCGTGTGTGTGCGCATTTCGCTGTGGATTTGTGTGTGTTGCTTCCCTCCCTTACTCTGTGTTTCATTTGTGATCATATACTTGTAAGGGCAAGAGACTCCAATTTGTGGAGATTCCTTGCAAACGGGATAGTGAAAGGAACAACAAAACACCGTGGTATTCAAGTGGGTCTTTGGACCGCTTGAGAGGGGTTGATTGCAACCCTCGTCCGTTGGGACGCCACAACGTGGAGTAGGCAAGCGTTGGTCTTGGCCGAACCACGGGATAAAACCACTGTGTCACCTCTGTGCTTGATTTTCTTGTGGTACTGTGTTTTGTTGAGACTTCACCTTAGCCACTTGGCAATAATCGTGCTAACACTTAACAAGTTTTTGTGGCTTAAGTTTGAAGTTTTTACAGGATCACCTATTCACCCCCCCTCTAGGTGCTCTCACTACTGTTCTCTTAGCGTCCTTGTGCAGGGAAGAGTACAACAAGGTGAGCGGCTTGGACAATGCCAAGCAAATATGGGACACCCTCAAGATCTCTCACGAGGGGAATGACATCACCATGCTCACCAAAATGGAGTTGGTGGAGGGCGAGCTTGGACGATTCGCCATGATAAGGGGAGAGGAGCCAACCCAAACGTACAACCGGCTCAAGACCCTCATCAACAAAATAAGGAACTACGGAAGCACGCGATGGACGGACCACGATGTTGTCCACCTAATGCTAAGGTCCTTTACCGTTCTTGATCCTCATCTCGTGAACAATATTCGTGAGAATCCCAGGTACACGATGATGATGCCCGAGGAGGTACTCGGAAAATTCGTAAGCGGGCGGATGATGATCAAGGAGGCGAGATACGTCGACGACGCGTTGAACGGTCCAATCCACGAGCCTCAACCCATCGCTCTCAAGGCAACAAGGAGCAAGGAGCCGCTACCCAGCAAGGTGGCGCAAGTTGAGGCGGCCGGGCTCAATGATGAAGAGATGGCTCTCATCATCAAGAGATTCAAGACGGCGCTAAATGGTCGCAAGGGGCAACCAAGGAAGACCAAGACAAAGGGGAAGCGCTCATGCTTCAAATGTGGTAAGGTTGGTCATTTTATTGCTAACTGTCCCGAAAATGATAGTGACCAGGAGCAAGGGAAGAATGGGAAGAGAGAGAACAAGAAGGTTTACAAGAAGGCCAAAGGCGAAGCACACCTTGGAAAGGAGTGGGATTCGGATTGCTCTTCGTCCGACTCCGACGACGAAGGACTCGCCGCCACTGCCTTCAACAAATCGGCCCTCTTCCCAAACGAGCATCACACTTGCCTCATGGCAAGGGAGAAGAAGGTAATCAATCGTAATGCTAATACTTATGATTCTTCTAGTGATGATGAGTCAAGTGAGGATGAAATAGATTACTCTAGTTTATTCAAGGGATTGGATAGAACTAAGATAGCTAAGATTAATGAATTGATTGATGCCTTGAATGAAAAGGATAGAATCTTAGAGAAACAAGAAGATCTTTTATATGAAGAGCATGATAAATTTGTTAGTGCACAAAATTCACTTGCTCTAGAAGTTAAAAGAAATGGAATGCTTTCTTGTGAACTTTCTACTTGTAATGAAACCATTTCTTCTTTAATAGGTGAAATTAATGATTTAAATGCTAAGCTAGAAGTAGCAAGTAAATCTAACTCTTGTGTTGAACATGTTGAAATTTGCACTAAGTGTAAGGATGTTGATATTAATGCTTGTTGTGAACACTTAGTTTCAATTTCAAAACTAAATGATGAAGTGGCTAATCTTAGTGCCCAACTTAAGACTAGCAAGAATGAATTTGATAAGCTGAAATTTGCAAGGGATGCCTACACGATTGGTAGACACCCCTCAATTAAGGATGGACTTGGCTACAAGAGGGAAGCCAAGGACTTGACAAGCCATAAGGCTCCTATCTCCGCCAATGAGAAAGGGAAGGCTCCTATGGTTAGTAGTACTAAAAAGAACCATGCTTTTATGTATCATGATAGGAGACAAACTAGAAATGCTTATAGGAGTTATAATGCTTATAATGATTTTGACTCTCATGCCATGTTTGCTTCTAGTTCTTCCTATATGCATGGTAGAAATATGTCTAGGAGAAATGCTATTCATCATGTGCCTAGAAAGAATATTATTCATGCTCCTAGGAAAGTAGTGAATGAACCTTCTACAATTTATTGTGCTTTAAATGCTTCCTTTGCTATTTGTAGAAAGGATAGGAAAATAGTTGCTAGGAAGTTAGGGGCAAAATGCAAGGGAGACAAAACTTGCATTTGGGTCCCTAAGGATATCTGCACTAACCTTATAGGACCCAACATGAGTTGGGTACCTAAGACCCAAGCCTAAATTTGCCTTGCAGGTTTATGCATCCGGGGGTTCAAGCTGGATTATCGACAGCGGATGCACAAACCATATGACGGGGGAGAAGAAGATGTTCACCTCCTACGTCAAAAATAAGGATTCCCAAGATTCAATTATATTCGGTGATGGGAATCAAGGCAAGGTAAAAGGGTTAGGTAAAATTGCAATTTCTAATGAGCATTCAATCTCCAATGTGTTTTTAGTTGAGTCTCTTGGTTACAATTTGCTATCTGTTAGTCAACTATGCAATATGGGATATAATTGTCTTTTTACAAATGTAGATGTGTCTGTCATTAGAAGAAGTGATGGTTCACTAGCCTTTAAGGGTGTACTAGACGGAAAGCTTTACTTAGTTGATTTTGCAAAAGAAGAGGCCGGTCTAGATGCATGCTTAATGGCTAAGACTTGCATGGGCTGGCTGTGGCATCGCCGCTTAGCACATGTGGGGATGAAGAACCTCCACAAGCTTCTAAAGGGAGAACACGTGATAGGTCTAACCAATGTTCATTTCGAAAAAGATAGACCTTGTGCAGCTTGTCAAGCAGGGAAACAGGTGGGAGGCTCTCATCAAACCAAAAATGTGATGACAACATCAAGACCCCTGGAGCTGCTACATATGGATCTCTTCGGACCCGTCGCCTATCTGAGCATAGGAGGAAGTAAGTATGGTCTAGTTATTGTTGATGACTTTTCCCGCTTCACTTGGGTGTTCTTTTTGCAGGATAAGTCTGAAACCCAAGGGACCCTCAAGCGCTTTCTAAGGAGAGCTCAAAATGAGTTTGAGCTCAAGGTGAAGAAGATAAGGAGCGACAACGGGTCCGAATTCAAGAACCTTCAAGTGGAGGAGTTTCTTGAGGAGGAAGGGATCAAGCACGAGTTCTCCGCTCCCTACACACCTCAGCAAAATGGTGTGGTAGAGAGGAAGAACAGGACGCTAATCGATATGGCGAGGACGATGCTTGGAGAGTTCAAGACCCCCGAGTGTTTTTGGTCGGAAGCTGTGAACACGGCTTGCCACGTCATCAACAGGGTCTACCTTCATCGCCTCCTCAAGAAGACTTCGTATGAGCTACTAACCGGTAACAAACCCAATGTATCGTACTTTCGTGTATTTGGGAGCAAATGCTACATTCTAGTGAAGAAGGGTAGAAATTCTAAGTTTGCTCCCAAAGCTGTAGAAGGGTTTTTATTAGGTTATGATTCAAATACAAAGGCGTATAGGGTCTTCAACAAATCATCGGGTTTGGTTGAAGTCTCTAGCGACGTTGTATTTGATGAGACTAATGGCTCTCCAAGAGAGCAAGTTGTTGATTGTGATGATGTAGATGAAGAAGATGTTCCGACGGCCGCTATACGAACCATGGCGATTGGAGAAGTGCGGCCACAGGAACAAGATGAACGAGATCAACCTTCTTCCTCAACAACGGTGCATCCCCCAACTCAAGACGATGAACAGGTTCATCAAAAGGAGGCGTGTGATCAAGGGGGAGCACAAGATGATCACGTGATGGAGGAAGAAGCGCAACCGGCACCTCCAACCCAAGTTCGAGCGGTGATTCAAAGGGATCATCCCGTCGACCAAATTTTGGGTGACATTAGCAAGGGAGTAACTACTCGATCTCGATTAGTTAATTTTTGTGAGCATTACTCCTTTGTCTCTTCTATTGAGCCTTTCAGGGTAGAGGAGGCCTTGCTAGATCCGGATTGGGTATTGGCCATGCAGGAGGAACTCAACAACTTCAAGCGCAATGAAGTTTGGACACTGGTGCCTCGTCCCAAGCAAAATGTTGTGGGAACCAAGTGGGTGTTCCGCAACAAACAGGACGAGCACGGGGTAGTGACGAGGAACAAGGCTCGACTTGTGGCAAAAGGTTATGCCCAAGTCGCAGGGTTGGACTTTGAGGAGACTTTTGCTCCTGTGGCTAGGCTAGAATCAATTCGTATCTTGCTAGCATATGCCGCTCACCATTCTTTCAGGTTGTTCCAAATGGATGTGAAGAGCGCTTTCCTCAACGGGCCAATCAAGGAGGAGGTGTACGTGGAGCAACCCCTGGCTTCGAGGATGAACGGTACCCCGACCACGTGTGTAAGCTCTCTAAGGCGCTCTATGGACTTAAGCAAGCCCCAAGAGCATGGTATGAATGCCTTAGAGACTTTTTAATTGCTAATGCTTTCAAGGTTGGGAAAGCCGATCCAACTCTTTTTACAAAGACATGTGATGGTGATTTGTTTGTCTGCCAAATTTATGTCGATGACATAATATTTGGTTCTACTAACCAAAAGTCTTGTGAAGAGTTTAGCAGGGTAATGATGCAGAAATTCGAGATGTCGATGATGGGCGAGTTGAACTACTTCCTTGGGTTCCAAGTGAAGCAACTCAAGGACGGCACCTTCATCTCCCAAACGAAGTACACACAAGATTTGCTAAAAAGGTTTGGGATGAAGGACGCCAAGCCCGCAAAGACGCCAATGGGAACCGACGGACACACCGACCTCAACAAAGGAGGTAAGTCCGTTGATCAAAAAGCATACCGGTCCATGATAGGTTCCTTGCTTTATTTATGTGCTAGTAGACCGGATATTATGCTTAGCGTATGCATGTGTGCTAGATTTCAATCCGATCCGAAGGAGTGTCACTTAGTGGCTATGAAGCGAATTCTTAGATATTTGGTTGCTACGCCTTGCTTTGGGCTCTGGTATCCAAAAGGGTCTACCTTTGACTTGGTTGGATACTCAGACTCCGACTATGCTGGATGTAAGGTCGATAGGAAGAGTACATCAGGGACGTGCCAATTCTTAGGAAGGTCCCTGGTGTCGTGGAACTCTAAGAAACAAACCTCCGTTGCCCTATCCACCGCTGAGGCCGAGTATGTTGCCGCAGGACAGTGTTGCGCGCAACTACTTTGGATGAGGCAAACCCTCCGGGACTTTGGCTACAATCTGAGCAAAGTCCCACTCCTATGTGACAATGAGAGTGCTATCCGCATGGCGAAAAATCCTGTTGAACACAGCCGCACAAAGCACATAGACATCCGGCATCACTTTTTGAGAGACCACCAGCAAAAGGGAGATATCGAAGTGTTTCATGTTAGCACCGAGAACCAGCTAGCCGATATCTTTACCAAGCCTCTAGATGAGAAGACCTTTTGCAGGTTGCATAGTGAGCTAAATGTCTTAGATTCGCGGAACTTGGATTGAATTGTAGCATACATGTATTTATGCTTTTGATCATGTTCCTTTTTGCATTTTGTTGTTAAGTATGGTGCTCAAGTTGTACAAACACTCCCTGGACCTCACAAGTCCGTTGCAAAGTGATGCACAGTTTTAGGGGGAGATGTGTTACAACTTGACCCTTTGAGACTAACCATATGCTTGAGTTTGCTTGTTTTAGTCTCAAAGGAGAACTGAAAGGGAAAAGGTGGACTTGGACCATGAAAGACTTCCACTGCACTCCGATGAGAGGGTAACTTATTCCAAGTTCATCTAATGAACTCTTATTGTCATTTGCTCTTAATTGAAGATTTTGGTGAGGCAATGGGGTTATAGAGCCAAGATTGATCCCGTTTTGGTGTTTGATGCCAAAGGGGGAGAAAATAAAGGCCAAAGCGATAAATGGATCAGCTACCACTTGAGAGATTTTGAAAATAGTAGAATAGAGCTTTTGGTTTGTCAAAACTCTTTTGTTGTCTCTCTTGTCAAAAGTTGGTTTCTTGTGGGGAGAAGTATTGATTATGGGAAAAAGAGGGAGTTTTTGAAATCTTTGATCAATCTCTTTTGGAATGACTCTCTTTATGCTTCAACATGTGTGTTTGACTTAGAGATAGAGATTTGAGTTTGATTTGCAAAAACAAACCAAGTGGTGGCAAAGGATGATCCATATATGCCAAAATTGAATCAAAATAAATTTGAGTTTTATTTGAAGTGATATTGCACTTGTTCTAGTTGCTTTATGTTGTGTTGGCATAAATCACCAAAAAGGGGGAGATTGAAAGGGAAATGTGCCCTTGGGCCATTTCTAAGTATTTTGGTGATTTAGTGTCCAACACAAGTGCTTAAATGTGAATTTATGCTCATGGATGGACAAAGTGCAAATCAAGAGTAAAGGTATGTTTCTAAGCCTTAGTACATTGTTTTGAAGACTAATGTATTGTGTCTAAGTGCTTGAAACAGGAGAAATCGAGTCAGAGAAAAGTTGGCTGTGTACAGCCAAAAGGCTGTTCGGTCTGGAGCACCGGACTGTCCGGTGGTGCACCGGACAGTGTCCGGTGCGCCAGACTGACTCGGCGTGAAGTGGCCGCTCTCGGGAATTCGCCGACGGCGTACGGCTAAAATTCACCGGACTGTCCGGTGTGCACCGGACTGTCCGGTGAGCCAACGGTCGGCCGTGGAATCTGCGCGCGACACGTGGCCGGGCCAACGGTCGGAAGGGGGCACCGGACTGTCCGGTGTGCACCGGACTTGTCCGGTGCGCCAACGGCTCCCAGATCTGCAACGGTCGGCAGCGCCATTTTAGGAAGGAAATCGGGCACCGGACAGTGTCCGGTGTGCACCGGACTGTCCGGTGTGCACCGGACTGTCCGGTGCACCCGACGACAGAAGGCAAGATTGGCCTTCCAGATTTGCTCTCAACGGCTCCTAGCTGCCTTGGGGCTATAAAAGGGACCCCTAGGCGCATGGAGGAGATAACCAAGCAACCTTAGAGCATTCTTGATCATCCACACTCAGTCTTTGCGCATTCGTTTGTCATTCTCAGTGATTCGAGCTCCGTTCTAGTGAGAACTTTGAGATAGTCTTTTGAGCTCGATTCTTGGCCGTGTGTGTGCGCATTTTGCTGTGGATTTGTGTGTGTTGCTTTCCTCCCTTACTCTGAATTTCTTGTGATCTCAAGTGTAAGGGCGAGAGGCTCCAAGTTGTGGAGATTCCTCGCAAACGGGATATTGAAAGGCAAAACAAAACACCGTGGTATTCAAGTTGGTCTTTGGACCACTTGAGAGGGGTTGATTGCAACCCTCGTCCGTTGGGACGCCACAACGTGGAGTAGGCAAGCGTTTGGTCTTGGCCGAACCACGGGATAAACCACTGTGTCATCTCTGTGTTTGATCTCTTGTGGTATTGTGTTTTGTTGAGACTCCTCTCTAGCCACTTGGCGATTATTGTGCTAACACTTAACAAGTTTTTGTGGCTATAAGTTTAAGTTTCACAGGATCACCTATTCACCCCCCCTCTAGGTGCTCTCAAAGATCCCCTTACACTATCCTCGTACACCTAGACATACTCCATTACTTTCCGTTCCATTAGGCAAACTGCCAACCTTTGATGGCGAAGATTATGCTAGATGGAGTGATTTAATGAAATTTCATCTAACCTCACTCCACAAAAGTATATGGAATGTTGTTGAGTTTGGAGCACAGGTACCATCCGTAGGGGATGAAGATTATGATACGGACGAAGTGGCCCAAATCGAGCACTTCAACTCTCAAGCTACAACCATACTCCTCGCCTCTCTAAGTAAGGAGGAATACAACAAGGTGCAAGGGTTGAAGAATGCAAAGGAGATTTGGGACCTACTCAAGACCGCGCACGAAGGTGATGAACTCACCAAGATCACCAAGCGGGAAACGATCGAGGGGGAGCTCGGTCGTTTTCGTCTTCGCCAAGGGGAGGAGCCACAAGATATGTACAACTGGCTCAAAACCTTGGTGAACCAAGTGCGCAACCTCGGGAGCAAGAAATGGGATGACCACGAGGTGGTTAAGGTTATTTTGAGATCACTTATTTTCCTTAACCCTACTCAAGTACAATTAATTCGTGGTAACCCAAGATATACACTAATGACTCCCGAGGAAGTAATCGGGAATTTTGTGAGCTTTGAATGTATGATTAAAGGGTCAAAGAAGATCAACGAGCTTGATGAACCCTCCACGTCCGAGGCACAACCGGTGGCATTTAAGGCGATGGAGGAGAAGAAGAAGGAGTCTACACCGAGTAGACAACCATTTGACGCCTCCAAGCTCGACAATGAGGAGATGGCTTTAATCATCAAAAGCTTTCGACAAATCCTCAAGCAACGGAAGGGGAAGGACTACAAATCCTGTTCCAAGAAGGTTTGCTACAAGTGTGGTAAGCCCGGTCACTTTATTGCTAAATGTCCATTATCAAGTGACAGTGACAGGGATAACGACAAGAAGGGCAAGATGAGAGAAAAGAAGAGGTACCACAAGAAGAGGGGCGGCGATGCCCACGTGTGCCGCGAGTGGAACTCCGACGAGAGCTCCACCGACTCCTCCGACGACGACGAGGACGCCGCCAACATCGCCGTCACCAAGGGACTCCTCTTCCTCAACGTCGGCCACAAGTGCCTCATGGCAAAGGATGGCAAAAAGAAGAAGGTTAAATCCAAATCCTCCACTAAATATGAGTCTTCTAGTGATGATAATGCTAGTGATGAGGAGAATAACTTGCGTACCCTTTTTGCCAACCTTAACATGGAACAATAGGAAAAGTTAAATGAATTGATTAGTGCTATTCATGAAAAAGATGACCTTTTGGATTCCCAAGAGGATTTTCTAATTAAAGAAAACAAGAAACATGTTAAGGTTAAGAATGCTTATGCTCTAGAGGTAGAAAAATGTGAGAAATTATCTAGTGAGCTAAGCACATGCCATGACACTATTGCCAACCTTAGAAATGAAAATGCTAAATTAATCGCTATGGTTGATTCTCATGTTTGTGATGCTTCAATTCCCAATCTTAGAAATGATAATGATGATTTGCTTGCTAAGATTAAGGAACTGAATGATTCTCTTGCTAGCCATAGAGTAGAAAATGAAAACTTGATTGCTAAGGCTAAAGATTTTGATGTTTGCAATGTTACTATTTCCGATCTTAGAGATAAAAATGATATATTACATGCTAAGATTATTGAACTTAATTCTTGCAAACCCTCTACATCTACCGTTGAGCATGTGTCTATTTGTGATAGATGTAGAGATGTTGATATCAATGCTATTCATGATCACATGGTCTTAATTAAACAACAAAATGATCATATAGCAAAATTAGATGCTAAAATTGCCGAGCATAACTTAGAAAATGAAAAGTTTAAATTTGCTAGAAGTATGCTCTATAATGGGAGACGCCCTGGCATCAAGGATGGCATTGGCTTCCAAAGGGGAGACAATGTCAAACTTAATGCCCCTCCTAGAAATTTGTCTAACTTTGTTAAGGGCAAGGCTCCCATGCCTCAGGATAACGAGGGTTACATTTTGTACCCTGCCGGTTATCCCGAGAGCAAAATTAGAAGAACTCATTCTAGGAAGTCTCACTCTGGCCCTAATCATGCTGTTATGTATAAGGGTGAGACATCTAGTTCTAGGCAACCAACCCGTGCTAAGTTGCCTAAAAAGAAAACTCCTAATGCATCAAATGAGCATGACATTTCATTCAAAACTTTTGATGCATCATATGTGCTTACTAACAAATCCGGCAAGGTAGTTGCCAAGTTTGTTGGGGGCAAACACAAGGGGTCAAAAACTTGTGTTTGGGTACCCAAAGTTCTTGTTTCTAATGCCAAAGGACCCAAAACCGTTTGGGTACCTAAAGTCAAGAACTAAAATTGTTTTGTAGGTTTATGCATCCGGAGGCTCAAGTTGGATACTCGATAGCGGGTGCGCAAACCACATGACAGGGGAGAAGAAGATGTTCTCCTCATATGAGAAAAACCAAGATCCCCAACGAGCTATCACATTCGGGGATGGAAATCAAGGTTTGGTCAAAGGATTGTGTAAAATTGCTATATCACCTGACCATACTATTTCCAATGTTTTTCTTGTAGATTCCTTAGATTACAATTTGCTTTCCGTTTCGCTACTATGTCAAATGGGCTACAACTGTCTCTTTACTGATGTAGGTGTCACTGTCTTTAGAAGAAGTGATGATTCAATAGCATTTAAGGGTGTGTTAGAGGGTCAGCTATACTTGGTAGATTTTGATAGAGCTGAACTCGACACATGCTTAATTGCTAAGAGTAACATGGGTTGGCTCTGGCATCGCCGACTAGCCCACGTTGGGATGAAGAATCTTCATAAGCTTCTAAAGGGAGAGCACATTTTAGGACTAACAAATGTTCATTTTGAGAAAGACAGGATTTGTAGCGCATGCCAAGCAGGAAAGCAAGTTGGATCCCATCATCCACACAAGAACATCATGACTAGTGACAGGCCACTGGAGCTCCTACACATGGACCTATTCGGCCCGATCGCTTACATAAGCATCGGCGGGAGTAAGTACTGTCTAGTTATTGTGGATGATTATTCTCGCTTCACTTGGGTGTTCTTTTTGCAGGAAAAATCCCATACCCAAGAGATCTTAAAGGGATTCTTGAGACGGGCTCAAAATGAGTTCGGCTTAAGGATCAAGAAAATTAGAAGCGACAACGGGACGAAGTTCAAGAACTCACAAATAGAAGGCTTTCTTGAGGAGGAGGGCATCAAGCATGAGTTCTCTTCTCCCTACACCCCACAGCAAAATGGTGTAGTGGAGAGGAAGAATCGAACTCTATTGGACATGGCAAGAACCATGCTTGATGAGTACAAGACACCGGATCGGTTTTGGGCCGAGGCAGTCAACACCGCCTGCTACGCCATCAACCGGTTATATCTACACCGAATCCTCAAGAAGACATCCTATGAACTCCTAACCGGTAAAAAACCCAATATTTCATATTTTAGAGTTTTTGGTAGCAAATGCTTTATTCTTGTTAAAAGAGGTAGAAAATCTAAATTTGCTCCTAAAACTGTAGAAGGCTTTTTACTAGGATATGATTCAAACACAAGGGCATATAGAGTCTTTAACAAGTCCTCAGGACTAGTTGAAGTTTCTTGTGACGTTGTGTTTGATGAGACTAACGGCTCTCAAGTAGAGCAAGTTGATCTTGATGAGATAGGTGAAGAACAGGCTCCATGCATCGCGCTAAGGAACATGTCCATTGGGGATGTGTGTCCTAAGGAATCCGAAGAGCCTCCAAATGCACAAGATCAACCATCCTCCTCCACACAAGCATCTCCACCAACTCAAATTGAGGACGAGGCTCAAGTTGATGAAGGAGAAGATCAAAGAGATGAGCCACCTCAAGATGACGGCAATGATCAAGGGGGAGATGCAAATGATCAAGACAAGGAGGATGAACAACCAAGGCCGCCACACCCAAGAGTCCACCAAGCAATACAACGAGATGACCCCGTCGACACCATCCTCGGCGACATTCATAAGGGGGTAACCACTAGATCTCGTATTGCCCATTTTTGTGAACATTACTCTTTTGTCTCCTCTATTGAGCCACACAGGGTAGAGGAAGCACTTCAAGATTCGGATTGGGTGATGGTGATGCAAGAGGAGCTCAACAACTTCACTAGGAACGAGGTATGGCATTTAGTTCCACGTCCTAATCAAAATGTTGTAGGAACCAAGTGGGTCTTCCGCAACAAGCAAGACGAGCATGGTGTGGTGACAAGGAACAAAGCTCGACTCGTGGCCAAGGGGTATTCACAAGCCGAAGGTTTGGATTTTGGTGAAACCTATGCACCCGTAGCTAGGCTTGAGTCAATTCGCATATTATTAGCCTATGCTACTTACCATGGCTTCAAGCTTTATCAAATGGACGTGAAGAGTGCTTTCCTCAATGGACCAATCAAGGAGGAGGTCTATGTTGAGCAACCTCTCGGCTTTGAAGACAGTGAGTATCGTAACCATGTCTATAGGCTCTCTAAGGAGCTTTATGGGCTCAAGCAAGCCCCAAGAGCATGGTATGAATGCCTAAGAGATTTCCTTATTACTAATGGCTTCAAAGTCGGAAAAGCCGATCCTACTTTATTCACTAAAACTCTTGATAATGATTTGTTCGTATGCCAAATTTATGTTGATGATATTATATTTGGGTCTACTAACGAATCTACACGTGAAGAATTTAGTAGGATCATGACACAAAAATTCGAGATGTCTATGATGGGGGAGTTAAAGTATTTTCTAGGATTTCAAGTCAAGCAACTCCAAGAGGGCACCTTCATTAGCCAAACAAAGTATACTCAAGACATTCTAAGCAAGTTTGGAATGAAGGATGCCAAGCCCATCAAGACACCCATGGGAACAAATGGGCATCTCGACCTCGACACGGGAGGTAAGTCCGTGGATCAAAAGGTATACCGGTCGATGATTGGTTCATTGCTTTATTTATGCGCATCTCGACCGGACATTATGCTTTCCGTATGCATGTGTGCAAGATTCCAAGCCGACCCTAAGGAATCACACCTTACGGCCGTAAAACGAATCTTGAGATATTTGGCTTATACTCCTAAGTTTGGGCTTTGGTACCCTCGGGGATCCACATTTGATTTAATTGGTTATTCGGATGCCGATTGGGCGGGGTGTAAGGTTAATAGAAAGAGCACATCGGGGACTTGCCAGTTCTTGGGAAGATCCTTGGTGTCTTGGGCTTCAAAGAAGCAAAATTCAGTCGCTCTTTCTACCGCCGAAGCCGAGTACATTGCCGCAGGCCATTGTTGCGCGCAATTACTTTGGATGAGGCAAACCCTGCGGGACTATGGTTACAAATTGACCAAAGTTCCCCTTCTATGTGATAATGAGAGTGCAATCCGCATGGCGGACAATCCCGTTGAGCACAGCCGCACTAAACACAACCATTCGGTATCATTTTCTTCGGGATCACCAACAAAAGGGGGATATCGAGATTTCATACATTAACACTAAAGATCAATTAGCCGATTTCTTTACCAAGCCACTTGATGAACAATCTTTTACCAAATTTAGGCATGAGCTCAACATTCTTGATTCTAGGAATTTCTTTTGCTAAACTTGCACACATAGCTCATAAGTATACCTTTGATCATGTCTCTTTTATATGCTATGACTAATGTGTTTTCAAGTGTATTTCAAACCAAGTCATAGGAATATTGAAAGGGAATTGGAGTCTTCGGTGAAGACAAAGGCTTCCACTCCACTCTACTACTCATCCTTCGCCGTTGCTCCGCATCACTCTCCATCCTTGGTATAATCTTCACTCATATGTTTTATTTGCCAAAGGGGAGATAGTAATTAGGAAAGGGCTTATATCTCACTCAAAGTATCCATTTTTGGCGATTCATGCCAAAGGGGGAGAAAGCATAAGCCCAAAGCAAAAGGACCGCACCACCACCCTAATTTTAAAATTAATGGTTTTCAATTGGAAAATTTCAAATTGGTATCTCTTTGTGTTCTAAAGGGGGAGCAAGTAGTATTTTCAAAACTTGATATCTTAAAACCCTCTTGAACACTAAGAGGAGAATTTATTTGAGGGGGAGTTTTGTTTAGTCAAAGGAAAAGCATTTGGAACAAAGGGAGAAAATTTCAAAACTTGAAAATGCTTTGCAAAATCCTGTTCAGTTACCTTTGACTATTTTGCAAAAAGACTTTGAAACGGTTTTACAAAAAGAATTTGCAAAAACAAAACATGTGGTGCAAGCGTGGTCCAAAATATTAATTATAAAGAAACAATCCATGCATATCTTGTAAGTATTTATATTGGCTCAATTTCAAGCAACCTTTGCACTTACATTATGCAAACTAGTTCAATTATGCACTTTTATATTTGCTTTGGTTTGTGTTGGCATCAATCACCAAAAAGGGGGAGATTGAAAGGGAATTAGGCTTACACCTAGTCCCTAATTAATTTTGGTGGTTGGATTGCCCAACACAAATATTTGGACTAACTAGTTTGCTCTAGTGTATAAGTTATACAGGTGCCAAAGGTTCACACTTAGCCAATAAAAAGACCAAGTATTGGGTTCAAACAAATGAGCAAGGGACAGCCGAAGGCACCTCTGTTCTGGCGCACCGGACTGTCCGGTGAGCCACCGGACATGTCCGGTGCACCAAGAGGACTCCGACTCAAACTCGTCACCTTCGGGAAATTCCAGAGGCGACTCCACTATAATTCACCGGACTGTCCGGTGTACACCGGACATGTCCGGTGCTCCAAGGAAGAGCGGCCTCCGGAACTCGCCAGCCTCGGGAATTCATTTGAGCTGCTCCGCTATAATTCACCGGACACGTCCGGTGTACACCGGACTGTCCGGTGTAACAGCGGGGCAACGGCTACTTCTGGCGCCAACGGCTACCTGCGGCGCATTAAATGCGCGCCAGCGCGCGCAGAGGTCAGGCACGCCCATGCTGGCGCACCAGACACTCTACAGTACATGTCCGGTGCGCCACCGGACATCCAGGCGGGCCCAGAAGACAGAGCTCCAACGGTCGGAACCCAACGGCTTTGGTGACGTGGCTGGCGCACCGGACTGTCCGGTGTGCACCGGACTGTCCGATGCACCATTCGACAGCCAGCCTGCACCAAACGGCTAGTTTGGTGGTTGGGGCTATAAATACCGCCAACCACCCCACATTCAAGTCATCCAAGTTTTCCACTTCTCAACTACTTACAAGAGCTCTAGCATTCAATTCTAGACACACCAAAGTGATCAAATCCTCTCCAAACTCCACACAACGCCCTAGTGATTAGTGAGAGAGATTTGCTTGTGTTCTTTCGAGCTCTTGCGCTTGGATTGCTTTCTTCTTTCTTGATTCTTTCTTGCGATCATACTCACTTGTAATTGAGGCAAGAGACACCAAACTTGTGGTGGTCCTTGTGGGAACTTTGTGTTCCAAGTGATTGAGAAGAGAAAGCTCACTCGGTCCGAGGGACCGTTTGAGAGAGGGTAAGGGTTGAAAGAGACCCGGCCTTTGTGGCCTCCTCAATGGGGAGTAGGTTTGCGAGAACCGAACCTCGGTAAAACAAATCCACGTGTCTCACTCCTTATTCGCTTGTGATTTGTTTTGCACCCTCTCTCGTGGACTCTATTATATTTCTAACGCTAACCCGGCTTGTAGTTGTGTTTATATTTGTAAATTTCAGTTTCGCCCTATTCACCCCCCCTCTAGGCGACTTTCAGTAGCTCAAGCGGCCTGTCAGTCGTCATGATGTTCTTGTGTGGATGATGAACACCAACTTGCTTCCCTGCTTGGCATGCGCTACAAATCCTGTCTTTCTCAAAATGAACATTTGTTAGTCCCAAAGTATGTTCTCCCTTTAGAAGCTTATGAAGATTTTTCATCCCAACATGGGTCAGTCGGCGATGCCAGAGCCAACCCATGTTAGTCTTAGCAATTAAGCAAGTGTCGAGTTCAGCTCTATTGAAATCAACTAAGTATAGCTGACCCTCTAACACTCCCTTAAATGCTATTGAATCATCACTTCTTCTAAAGACAATAACACCTACATCCGTAAAAAGACAATTGTAACCCATTTTGCATAATTGAGAAACAGAAAGCAAGTTATAATCTAAAGAATCTACAAGAAAAACATTGGAAATAGAATGGTCAGGTGATATAGCAATTTTACCCAATCCTTTGACCAAACCTTGATTTCCATCCCCGAATGTGATAGCTCTTTGGGGATCTTGGTTTTTGTCATAGGAGGAGAACATCCTTTTCTCCCCAGTCATGTGGTTTGTGCACCCGCTATCGATGATCCAACTTGAGCCCCCGGATGCATAAACCTATAAAACAAATTTAGGCCTTGTTCTTAGGTACCCAAATGGTCTTGGGTCCTTTGACATTAGAAACAAGCACCTTGGGTACCTAAACACAAGTCTTTGACCCCTTGTGTTTGCCCCCAACATATTTGGCAACTATTTTGTCTGATTTGTTAGTGAGCACATAGGAAGCATCAAAGGTCTTAAATAAAATGTTATGATCATTTGATGCAATAGGAGATTTCTTCTTAGGCATTTTAACATAGGTAGAACGCCTAGAACTAGAAGCCTCATTCTTATAAATAAAAGCATGGTGAGAAACAGAATGAGTCTTCTTTGCATGAATTCTCCTAATCTTATCCTCAGGATAACCAGCAGGATATAAAATATAGCCCTCGTTATCCTGAGGCATGGGAGCTTTGCCCTTAACAAAATTAGACAATCTTTTAGGAGGGGCATTAAGCTTGACATTATCTCCCTATTGGAAGCCAATGCCATCCTTAATGCCAGGGCGTCTCCCACTATAAAGCATGCTTCTAGCAAATTTAAATTTTTCATTTTTCAAGTCATGCTCATTGATTTTAGCAGTTAATGTAGCTATGTGATCATCTTGTTGTTTATTTAAAGCAAGGTGATCATGAATAGTATCTACATTAACATCTCTACATCTAGTGCAAATAGAAACATGATCAACCGTAGATGTAGAGGGTTTGCAATCATTTAATTCAACAATCCTAGCGTGTAAAATAGCATTCTCATCTCTAAGATTGGTAATAGCATCATTGCAAACATCTAATTCTTTAGCCTTAGCAATTAATTTTTCATTCTCACTCTTAAGGCTAGCAAGAGATTCATTCAACATGTCAATCTTAGCAATTAAACTAGCATTATCATTTCTAAGATTAACAATTGAATCATCACAAACATTTGATTTCTCAACCTTAGCAATTAATTTGGCATTTTCATTTCTAAGGCTAGAAATAGTGTCATGGCAAGTGCTAAGCTCACTAGTCAATTTTTCATTTTTCTCTACCTCCTGAGCATAAGCATTTTTAACCTTAACATGCTTCTTATTCTCTTGTAGTACCCTTCTTCTTGTAGTACCTCTTCTTCTCCTTCTTCTTCCCCCTCTTGTCGTCGCCCCTGTCACTGTCACTAGAAATAGGACATTTTGCTATGAAGTGACCGGGCTTACCACACTTGTAGCAAACCTTCTTGGAACGGGGCTTGTAATCTTTTCCCTTCCTTTGCTTGAGGATTTGGCGAAAGCTCTTGATGATGAGCGTCATTTCCTCGTTGTCGAGCTTGGAGGCATCAATGGGAAGCCTACTTGATGTAGACTCTTCTTTCTTCTCCTCCGCTGCTTTGAAGGCAACGGGTTGCACATCGGGTGTGGAGGAGGCACCTTGCTCGATGATTTTCTTGGAGCCTTTGATCATCAATTCAAAGCTCACAAATTTTCCTATCACTTCCTCGGGAGACATTAGTTTGTATCTAGGATCACCACAAATTAATTGTACTTGAGTAGGGTTAAGAAAAACAAGTGATCTTAGAATAACCTTGACCATTTCATGGTCATCCCATTTGATGCTCCCGAGGTTGCGCACTTGGTTCACCAAGGTCTTTAACCGGTTGTACATGGCTTGCGGGTCTTCTCCTTGGTTGAGCATGAACTGATCGAGCTCCCCCTCGATCGTTTCCCTCTTAGTGATCTTGGTCACCTCATCTCCTTCGTGCGCGGTCTTGAGCACGTCCCAAATTTCCTTGGCGCTCTTCAACCCTTGCACCTTATTATACTCCTCTCGACTTAGAGAGGCAAGGATTATAGTAGTGGCTTGGGAGTTGAAGTGCCGAATTTGGGCAACCTCGTCCGAATCATAATCTTCATCCCCCGGCGATGGTACCTGCACTCTAAACTCAACAACGTCCCAAATACTAGCGTGGAGTGAGGTTAGGTGATGCCTCATTTTATCACTCCACATGTTATAATCTTCACCCTCAAAAACAGGTGGTTTGCCTAGTGGGATGGAAAGTAAAGGAGTACGTTTTGAAATGCGAGGATAGCGTAGGGGGATCTTACTAAACTTCTTGCGCTCATGGCGCTTAGAAGTGACGGACGACGCGTCGGAGCCGGAGGTGGATGGCGACGAAGAATCGGTCTCGTAGTAGACCACCTTCTTCATCTTCTTTTTCTTATCGCCACTCCGATGCGACTTGTGAGGAGGTGATTCATCCTTCTTCTTGTTGCGGGACTCTCTCGATGGAGCCTTCCCATGGCTTGTGGTGGGCTTCTCGCCGGTCACCATCTCCTTCTTGGCGTGATCTCCCAACATCACTTTGAGCGGTTAGGCTCTAATGAAGTACCAGGCTTTGATACCAATTGAAAGTCACCTAGAGGGGGGGTGAATAGACGGAATCTGAAAATTATAAACTTAAGCACAACTACAAGCCGGGGTTAGCGTTAGAAATAAAATTGAGTCCGAAAGAGAGGACAAAAACAAATCACAAGCAAATGAAGAGTGTGACATGATGATTTGTTTTACCGAGGTTCGGTTCTTGCAAACCTACTCCCCGTTGAGGTGGTCACAAAGACCGGGTCTCTTTCAACCCTTTCCCTCTCTCAAACGGTCACCTAGACCGAGTGAGCTTCTCTTCTCAATCAATCGGGACACTTAGTCCCCACAAGGACCACCACACAATTGGTGTCTCTTGCCTTGATTACAATTGAGTTGGGAACAAGAAAGAAGGAAGAAGAAAAGCGATCCAAGCGCAAGAACTCATATGAACACAATTATCTCTCTCTCACTAGTCACTATTTGATTGGAATGATCTTTGGACTTGGGAGAGGATTTGGTCTCTTGTTTGTGTCTTGGAGTGAAGTCTAGAGCTCTTGTATTGAATGTAATGGCTGAAAACTTGGATGCCTTGAAGTGTTGGTGGTTGGGGGTATTTATAGCCCTAACCACCAAAGTGGTCATTGGGGATGGCTGCTGTCGTATGGCGCACCGGACAGTCCAGTGCGCCACCGGACATTGTCCGGTGCGCCAGCCACGTCACCCAACCGTTAGGGTTTGACCGTTGGAGCTCTGACATGTGGGGCCATCGGACAGTCCGGTGGTGCACCGGACAGGTCCTATACACTGTCCGGTGCGCCTTCTGGCGCCTGCTCTGACTTCTGCGCGCGCAGTTGCACTGTTCACTGTTCACTATAGCCTTTTGCAGACGACCGTTGGTGCAGATAGCCATTGCTCCGCTGGCACACTGGACAGTCCGGTGAATTATAGCGGAGTGGCTCCCCAAATTCCCGAAGCTAAGCAGTTCAGAGTGGAATTCCATGGTGCACCGGACAGTCCGGTGCACCAGACCAGGGCAGCCTTCGGTTGTCTTTTGCTCTTTTTATTTGAACCCTTTCTTGGACTTTTTATTGGTTTGTGTTGAACCTTTGGCACCTGTAGAACTCATAATCTAGAGCAAACTAGTTAGTCCAATAATTTGTGTTGAACAATTCAACCACCAAAATTCATATAGGAAAAGGTTTGACCCTATTTCCCTTTCAGTGGCCTACTGCTCGTGACGTAAGCCAGCGGGTGGAGCCAGACGTAAGGCCTCTGGGTCGCGCATTTATTGCAGAGGAGGCACGCCGCCTGTCAAGCTGGCAGGTGATGTGCCGCCTTAGCATTAAATATGCCCTGTCTACTCCACTGACAAGCGATGTGTCGCCTCAGCATTTAATGTGCCCTGTCAACTCTGCTGACAGGCGGCGGCCAGGCCATCCTGCAGGTGGCGTGCCCGTCCGCTCCGGTGGCAGGCAGTACGCCCGTGCTGCGGCATACACTGTGCTCATCATCACTCGTACGTAGCGAGCGAAGCTTCCGCTGCACGCCGATACTACGCAGGCTGCGGATATCAGGTGTCGGGGCTCAGCACCCTTGTACGTGCCCCCATTTGGGCTATAAAAAGGGAGGCACGCGACGTTACACACTCGATTTTACACTCAGATCCACACAGGCCAACTTAGATTCTCAGCTCTCAAGCTCTCACAGCAATACAACACACAGTGGAGTAGGGTATTACGCTCCGGTGGCCTGAACCACTCTAAATCTTTATGTTCTTGTGTGTTCATCCCCTAATCTCGTAACAGGCAAAATGCTTAGGCCCCTCCTCATCTTAGGATTTAGGGCGGGTGCATTCCACCACTCGGCCGGAGATTTCCTCTTCGACATTTGGCACGCCAGGTAGGGGACTGGCTTTAGGTTTTTGCTTGTTTTTCTGCTCGACACCATGTCCACATCATCGAGCACCAAGATTTTGTGCCCGAGGACTTCACGCTAGAGGAGGAGGCTGCCTCTTCCACTCCACGGGCCACCACCTCCCTGCGCCTGGTGCAGCGGCTGTTGTGCACTCTGCACGGCAGCACACTCCCATGCAAACTTCCATGGCATCTAGGGCTGCGCCTGGGGCGCTGTCAACAGCTAGGGAATTGCTATGCCACCCTCCTAGCTTCATGGCCTCTCTAGGAGCCATGAAGCAGTGGCGGGACGACATCGACCGTCTACTCGGCATGGCGCACTCTGGCTCAACCAGACCCAGGCCTCGGTCATCCCGGTGTCAACATGAGGCGTCAGCATCTGTGCGCTCACCCTTGGTGAGGGCAGCACTGACTGAGGACCTGCGACGGAGCTCAACCGCTGGGGCGTGGAGGAGGATGCTCCAGTCTCTCTAGAGAGGTCTAATGACCTACGGGCAGAACTGAAAGAGAAATAGGCTTACACCTTTTCCTAAATAGATTTTGGTGGTTGAATTGCCCAACACAAATAATTGGACTAACTAGTTTGCTCTAGTCTATAAGTTTTACAGGTGCCAAAGGTTCACAATAGACCAATAAAAACCAAGAAAGGGTTCAAACAAAGAGAGCTTAAGAAATCCCAAAGGCACCCTGGTCTGGCGCACCGGACTATCCGGTGTGCCACCGGACAGTGTCCGGTGCACCAGGGAACTCGACACTGAACTCCTCACCTTCGGGAAAATCAGATGGCGCTCCGCTATAATTCACCGGGCCGTCCGGTGAGGCACCGGACAGTGTCCGGTGTGCCAGTGGAGCAACGGCTACTTCAAGCGCAACGGTCGACTACAACGCATTAAATGCGCGCCAGCGCGCGCAGAGGACAGAGCACGCGCAACAGGCGCACCGGACAGTCTACAGGACCTGTCCGGTGCACCACCGGACAGCCTAGAGGCCCCACAAGTCAGAGCTCCAACGGTCGAACCCTAACGGCTGGCTGACGTGGCTGGCGCACCGGACAGTGTCCGGTGGCGCACCGGACTGTCCGGTGCGCCATGTGACAACAACCTTCCAACGGCCACATGTTGGTGGTTGGGGCTATAAATACCCCAACCACCCCACATTCAATTGCATCCAAGTTTCTACACTTCTACACCTTACAAGAGCTATAGCATTCAATACAAGACACACCAAAGAGATCAAATCCTCTCCCAACTCCACACAAAGCTTTAGTGATTAGAGAGAGAGATTTGTTGTGTTCATTTGAGCTCTTGCACTTGGATTGTTTCTTTTCTTTCTCATTCTTCTTGTGATCAAACTCAATTGTAACCAAAGCAAGAGACACCAATTGTGTGGTGGTCCTTGCGGGGACTTAGTGTCCCGTGTGATTGAGAAGAGAAGCTCACTCGGTCTAAGTGACCATTTGAGAGAGGGAAAGGGTTGAAAGAGACCCGGTCTTTGTGACCACCTCAATGGGGAGTAGGTTTGCAAGAACCAAACCTCGGTAAAACAAATCCTTGTGTCTCATTCCTTATTTGCTTGCGATTTGTTTTTCACCCTCTCTCTCGGACTCGATTATATTTCTAACGCTAACCCAGCTTGTAGTTGTGATTAACTTTGTAAATTTCAGTTTCGCCCTATTCACCCCCCCTCTAGGCGTCTTTCAATTGGTATCGGAGCCCGATGCTTCATTAGAGCCTAACCGCTCGAAGTGATGTCGGGAGATCACGCCAAGAAGGAGATGGAGACCGGCGACAAGCCCGCTACAAGCCACGAGAAGGCTTCATCGGAAGAGTCCCGCAACAAGGGGAAGAAGAAGGAATCCTCTTCCCACAAGTCGCATCGGAGTGGGGACAAGAAAAAGAAGATGAGGAAAGTGGTCTACTACGAGACCGATTCTTCATCGCCATCCACTTCCGGCTCCGACGCGCCGTCCATTACTTCTAAGCGCCATGAGCGCAAGAAGTATAGTAAGATTCCCCTACGCTACCCCCGTATTTCAAAGTGTACTCCTTTACTCTCCGTTTCATTAGGCAAACCATCGGTTTTTGACGGTGAAGATTATAATATGTGGAGTGACAAAATGAGGCATCATCTAACCTCACTCCACACAAGCATTTGGAATGTTGTTGAGTTTGGTGTACAGATACCATCCGTAGGGGATGAAGACTACGACTCGGACGAAGTGGCCCAAATCCACCACTTTAACTCTCAAGCCACCACTATACTCCTCGCCTCTCTAAGTCGAGAGGAGTATAATAAGGTGCAAGGGTTAAAGAGTGCGAAGGAAATTTGGGACGTACTCAAGACCGTGCACGAAG
The DNA here is from genome assembly GCA_029449295.1 of Zea luxurians. Lineage (NCBI taxonomy): Eukaryota > Viridiplantae > Streptophyta > Magnoliopsida > Poales > Poaceae > Zea > Zea luxurians. The sequence goes on along the minus strand of JAOPSE010000004.1, from coordinate 176,105,933 downwards.
GAGACGGGGTGACAAAGATCACCATGCGGGAGACGATCGAGGGGGAGCTCGGTCGCTTCATGCTTCACCAAGGGGAGGATCCGCAAGCTATGTACAACCGCTTGAAGACCTTGGTGAACCAAGTGCGCAACCTCGGGAGCACAAAATGGGATGACCATGAGATGGTCAAGGTTATTCTTAGATCCCTCGTTTTTCTTAACCCTACGCAAGTTCAATTAATTCAAGGTGATCCTAGATACAAGCTAATGTCTCCCGAGGAGGTTATAGGGAAATTTGTGAGCTTTGAGCTAATGATTAAAGGCTCAAAGAAAATCATCGAGCAAGGCACCTGCTCCACGCCCGAGGCACAACCCGTCGCATTCAAGGCAACGAAGGAGAAGGATGAGTCTACACCAAGTAGGCTCCCCATCGACGCCTCAAAGCTCGACAATGAGGAGATGGCTTTAATCATCAAAAGCTTTCGACAAATCCTCAAGCAAAGGAGGGGGAAGGACTACAAACCCCGCTCCAAGAAGGTTTGCTACAAGTGTGGTAAGCCTGGTCACTTTATTGCCAAATGTCCTATTTCTAGTGACAGTGATAGGGGCGACGAAAAGAAGGGGAGAAGAAAGGAGAAGAGATATCACAAGAAGAAGGGCGGCGATGCCCATGTTTGCCGCGAGTGGGACTCCGACGAGAGCTCCACCGACTCCTCCTCCGACGAGGACGCCACCAACATCGCCATCAACAAGGGACTTCTCTTCCCCAACGTCGGCCACAAGTGCCTCATGGCAAAGGACGGCAAAAGAAAGAAGGTTAAATCCAAATCCTCCACTAAATATGCATCCTCTAGTGATGAAGACAATTCTAGTAATGAGGAGGATAATTTGCTTACTCTTTTTGCCAACCTTAACATGGAACAAAAAGAAAAATTAAATGAATTGATTAGCGCCATTCATGATAAGGATGAACTCTTGGATAGCCAAGAGGACTTCCTAATTAAGGAAAATAAGAAACATGTTAAGGTTAAGAATGCTTATGCTCTTGAAAGGGAAAAATGTGAAAAATTATCTAGTGAGCTAAGCACTTGTCATGATGTTATTGCCAACCTTAGAAATGAAAATGCTAGATTAATTGCTAAGGTTGATTCAAATGTTTATGATGATTCATATGTCAATCTTAGAAATGATCATGATATTTCTATTGCTAAGATTGAAAAATTGAATGCCTCTCTTGCTAGCCTTAGATGTGAAAATGAAAAATTGATTGCTAAGGCTAAAGAATTAGATGTTTGCAATGCTTCCATTTCCGATCTTAGAAGTGAAAATGATATTTTACATGCTAAGATTGTTGAACTAAAAACTTGCAAACCCTCTACATCTACCGTTGAGCATGTTTCTATTTGCACTAGATGTAGAGATGTTGATATTGATGCTATTCATGATCATATGGTCTTAATTAAACAACAAAATAATCATATAGCAAAATTAGATGCTAAAATTGCCGAGCATGAACTTGAAAATGAAAAATTTAAATTTGCTCGTAGTATGCTTTATAGTGGGAGACGCCCTAGCATCAAGGATGGCATTGGCTTACAAAAGGGAGACAATGTCAAACTTAATGCCCCTCCTAAGAAATTGTCTAACTTTGTTAAGGGCAAGGCTCCCATGCCTCAGGATAACGAGGGTTACATTTTGTACCCTGCCGGTTATCCCGAGCACAAAATTAGGAGAATTCACTCTAGGAAGTCTCACTCTGGCCCTAATCATGCTTTTATGTATAAGCGTGTGACATCTAGCTCTAGGCAATCAACCCGTGCTAAATTGCCTAAGAGGAAAGCTCCTATTGCATCAAATGATCATAATGTTTCATTTAAAACTTTTGATGCATCTTATGTTTTGACTAACAAATCTGGCAAAGTAGTTGCCAAGTATGCTGGGGGCAAACACAAAGGAGCAAAGACTTGTGTTTGGGTACCCAAAGTTCTTGTCTCTAATGTCAAAGGACCCAAAACTGTTTGGGTACCTAAAATCAAGAACTAAACTTGTTTTGTAGGTTTATGCATCCGGGGGCTCAAGTTGGATCATCGATAGCGGGTGCACAAACCACATGACAGGGGAGAAGAAAATGTTCTCCCCTTATGAGAAAAACCAAGATCCCCAACGAGCTATCACATTCGGGGATGGAAATCATGGTTTGGTCAAAGGATTGGGTAAAATTGCTATATCACCTGACCATTCCATTTCCAATGTTTTTCTTGTTGATTCATTAGATTACAATTTGCTTTTCGTATCTCAATTATGCAAGATGGGCTACAACTGTCTATTTACTGATGTAGGTGTCACTGTCTTTAGAAGAAGTGATGATTCAGTAGCATTTAAGGGAGTGTTAGAGGGTCAGCCATACTTAGTTGATTTCAATAGAGCTGAACTCGACACTTGCTTAATTGCTAAGACTAACATGGGCTGGCTCTGGCATCGCCGACTAGCACATGTTGGGATGAAGAATCTTCACAAGCTTCTAAAGGGAGAACACATTTTAGGACTAACCAATGTTCATTTTGAGAAAGACAGGATTTGTAGCGCATGCCAAGCCGGGAAGCAAGTTGGTGTTCATCATCCACACAAGAACATCTTGACGACTGACATGTCACTCGAGCTCCTCCATATGGACCTATTCGGCCCGATCGCTTACATAAGCATCGGCAGGAGTAAGTACTGTCTTGTTATTGTGGATGACTATTCTCGCTTCACTTGGGTATTCTTTTTGCAGGAAAAATCTCAAACCCAAGAGACTTTAAGAGGATTCTTGAGACAGGCTCAAAATGAGTTCGGCTTGAGGATCAAGAAAATTAGAAGCGATAATGGGACGGAGTTCAAGAATTCTCAAATTGAAGGCTTCCTTGAGGAGGAGGGCATCAAGCATGAGTTCTCTTCTCCCTACACACCACAACAAAATGGTGTAGTGGAGAGGAAGAATAGAACTCTATTGGACATGGCGAGGACTATGCTTGATGAGTACAAGACTTCGGATCGGTTTTGGGCCGAGGCGGTCAACACCGCCTGCTACGCTATCAACCGGTTGTATCTACACCGAATCCTCAAGAAGACATCATACGAACTCCTAACCGGTAAAAAGCCCAATGTTTCATATTTTAGAGTCTTTGGTAGCAAATGTTTTATTATTGTTAAAAGAGGTAGAAAATTAAAATTTGCTCCTAAGGCTGTAGAAGGCTTTTTACTAGGATATGATTCAAACACAAGGGCATATAGAGTCTTTAACAAGTCCACTGGACTAGTTGAAGTTTCTTGTGACATTGTGTTTGATGAGACTAATGGCTCCCAAGTGGAGCAAGTTGATCTTGATGAATTAGATGATGAAGAGGCTCCGTGCGTCGCACTAAGGAACATGTCCATTGGGGATGTGTGTCCTAAGGAATACGAAGAGCCCATTCAAGCACAAGATCAACCATCCTCCTCCATGCAAGCATCTCCACCAACCCAAGATGAGGATGAGGCTCAAGATGATGAAGAAGAAGATCAAGAAGATGAGCCACCTCAAGACGACGTCAATGATCAAGGGGGAGATGCAAATGATCAAGACAAGGAGGATGAGCAAGTTGCAAGGCCGCCACACCCAAGAGTCCACCAAGCAATCCAACGAGATCACCCCGTCAACACCATCCTCGGCGACATTCATAAGGGGGTAACCACTAGATCTCATGTTGCACATTTTTGTGAGCATTACTCTTTTGTTTCCTCTATTGAGCCACACAGGGTAGAGGAAGCACTTCAAGATTCGGATTGGGTGATGGCGATGCAAGAGGAGCTCAACAACTTCACGAGGAATGAGGTATGGCATTTAGTTCCATGTCCTAACCAAAATGTTGTAGGAACCAAGTGGGTCTTTCGCAACAAACAAGACGATCATGGTGTGGTGACTAGGAACAAAGCCCGACTTGTGGCCAAGGGATATTCACAAGTCGAAGGTTTGGATTTCGGTGAAACCTATGCACCCGTAGCTAGGCTTGAGTCAATTCGCATTTTACTTGCCTATGCTACTTACCATGGCTTCAAGCTCTACCAAATGGACGTGAAGAGTGCCTTCCTCAATGGACCAATCAAGGAAGAGGTCTATGTTGAGCAACCTCCCGGCTTTGAAGATAGTGAGTATCCTAACCATGTCTATAGGCTCTCTAAGGCGCTTTATGGGCTCAAGCAAGCCCCAAGAGCATGTTATGAATGCCTAAGAGATTTCCTTATTGCTAATGGCTTCAAAGTCGGAAAAGCCGATCCTACTTTGTTTACTAAAACTCTTGCAAATGATTTGTTTGTATAACAAATTTATGTTGATGATATTATATTTGGGTCTACTAACGAATCTACATGTGAGGAATTTAGTAGGATCATGACACAAAAATTCGAGATGTCTATGATGGGGGAGTTGAAGTATTTTCTAGGATTCCAAGTCAAGCAACTCCAAGAGGGCACCTTCATCAGCCAAACGAAGTACATTCAAGACATTCTAAACGAGTTTGGGATGAAGGACGTCAAGCCCATCAAGACACCCATGGGAACTAATGGGCATCTCGACCTCGACACGGGAGGTAAATCCGTAGATCAAAAGGTATATCGGTCGATGATAGGTTCTTTACTCTATTTATGTGCTTCACGACCGAATATTATGCTTTTCGTATGCATGTGTGCAAGATTCCAAGCAGATCGTAAGGAAGCTCACCTTAGGGCCGTAAAACGAATCTTGAGATATTTAGTTTATACTCCTAAGTTTGGCCTTTGGTACCCCAGGGGATCCACATTTGATTTAATTGGTTATTCCGATGCCGATTGGGCTGGGTGCAAAATTAATAGAAAGAGCACATCGGGGACTTGCCAGTTCTTGGGAAGGTCTCTGGTGTCTTGGGCTTCAAAGAAGCAAAATTTTGTGGCTCTTTCAACCGCCGAAGCTGAGTATATTGCCGCAGGCCATTGTTGCGCGCAATTGCTTTGGATGAGGCAAACCCTTAGGGACTATGGTTACAAATTAACCAAAGTTCCTCTTCTATGTGATAATGAGAGTGCAATCCGCATGGCGGATAATCCCGTTGAGCATAGCCGCACTAAACACATAGCCATTCAATATCATTTTCTAAGGGATCACCAACAAAAGGGGGATATCGAGATTGCATATGTTAGCACCAAAGAACAATTAGCCGATATCTTTACCAAGCCATTGGATGAACAAACTTTTACCAAACTTAGGCATGAGCTAAATATTCTTGATTCTAGAAACTTTTATTGATGTTTTGCACACATAGCTCATATGTATACCTTTGATCATCTCTTTCATGTGCTATGACTAATGTGTTCCTTCAAGTCCATTTCATGCTAAGTTATAGATTGAAAGGGAAAAGGAGTCTTCGACGAAGACAAGGCTTCCACTCCGCTTCATCATTCATCCTTCGTCGTCGCTCCGCACAACTCTCCAACTTTGGTATAATCTTCACTCCTTTACTTCCATCCAAAGGGGAGAGAGTATTTACAAAGGGCTTATATTTCACTCGAACATCCGTTTTTGGCGATTCATGCCAAAGGGGGAGAGAGTATTAGCCCAAAGCAAAAGGACCGCACCACCACCAATTTTAAAAATATAGTCTTTTATTTGGTATGGAGTCTATTAATTGGTGAAGTTTTTCAATTGGTATCTTATTTTGATACAATTTCAAATTGGTATACCCTCTTCAAAATTAATATTTAAAACCCTCTTGAACACTAAGAGGAGGATTTCATTAAGGGGGAGTTTTGTTTAGTCAAAGGAAAAGCATTTGAAACAGGGGGAGAAAATTCCAAAACTTGAAAATGCTTCTCAAAATCTTATTCATTTACCTTTGACTATTTGCAAAAGAATTTTGAAAAGAATTTCCAAAACATTTTGCAAAACAAAACATGTGGTGCAAGCGTGGTCCAAAATGTTAATAAGAAGAAAAAACATTCATGCGCATCTAGTAAGTAATATTTATTGGTTTCATTCCAAGTAATCTTTGCACTTACATTATGCAAACTAGTTCAATTCCGCACTTCTATATTTGCTTTGGTTTGTGTTGGCATCAATCACCAAAAAGGGGGAGATTGAAAGGGAAATAGGCTTACACCTTTTCCTAAATAGATTTTGGTGGTTGAATTGCCCAACACAAATAATTGGACTAACTAGTTTGCTCTAGTCTATAAGTTTTACAGGTGCCAAAGGTTCACAATAGACCAATAAAAAGACCAAAAAAGGGTTCAAACAAAGAGAGCTTAAGAAATCCCAAAGGCACCCTGGTCTGGCGCACCGGACAGTGTCCGGTGCACCAGGGAACTCGACGCTGAACTCCTCACCTTCGGGAAAATCAGAGGGCGCTCCGCTATAATTCACCGGACCGTCCGGTGAGACACCGAACAGTGTCCGGTGGCGCACCGGACTGTCCGGTGTGCCAGCGGAGCAACGGCTACTTCAAGCGCAACGGTCGACTACAACGCATTAAATGCGCGCCAGCGCGCGCAGAGGACAGAGCACGCGCAATAGGCGCACTGGACAGTCTACAGGACCTGTCCGGTGCACCACCGGACAGCCTAGAGGCCCCACAAGTCAGAGCTCCAACGGTCGAACCCCAACGGCTGGCTGACGTGGCTGGCGCACCGGACAGTGTCCGGTGGCGCACCGGACTGTTCGGTGCGCCATGCGACAGCAAGCTTCCAACGGCCACATTTTGGTGGTTGGGGCTATAAATACCCCCAACCACCCCACATTCAATTGCATCCAAGTTTCTACACTTCTACACCTTACAAGAGCTATAGCATTCAATACAAGACACACCAAAGAGATCAAATCCTCTCCCAACTCCACACAAAGCTTTAGTGATTAGAGAGAGAGATTTGTTGTGTTCATTTGAGCTCTTGCACTTGGATTGCTTCTTTTCTTTCTCATTCTTCTCGTGATCAAACTCAATTGTAACCAAGGCAAGAGACACCAATTGTGTGGTGGTCCTTGCGGGGACTTAGTGTCCCGTGTGATTGAGAAGAGAAGCTCACTCGGTCTAAGTGACCGTTTGAGAGAGGGAAAGGGTTGAAAGAGACCCGGTCTTTGTGACCACCTCAATGGGGAGTAGGTTTGCAAGAACCGAACCTCGGTAAAACAAATCCTTGTGTCTCATTCCTTATTTGCTTGCGATTTGTTTTTCACCCTCTCTCTCGGACTCGATTATATTTCTAACGCTAACCCGACTTGTAGTTGTGATTAACTTTGTAAATTTCAGTTTCGCCCTATTCACTCCCCCTCTAGGCATCTTTCAAGAACCCAACCGCAGGCGTGCGGGCAAGGATGCCTGCATGTCTCTGGAGAGGGCACGGGAGCGCCGACAGAACGTCGAGGGTCGCAACCTTGACCAAGACTTCGCTGCGGTCGCACCGCAGACTCCAACGGGCGCTCGGATCCAAGCGGGTGTCCTATTGGTCGGCGTGGGCTGCGCCTCACTCGCGGACCATCTCCGCACGGTGAACTGGCCATCCAAGTTCTGGCCACACCTGCCGGAGAAGTACGACAGTACATCTAATCCATCGAAATTCTTGCAGGTTTACATCACCGCCATCACGGCAGGAGGTGGAGACACCACCGTGATGGCAACATACTTCCATGTTGCTTTGTCTGGGCCGGCCCGGACTTGGCTCATGAACCTTGCCATTGGATCGGTCTACTCCTAGGAAGAGCTCTGTGCGTGGTTTACAGCGAACTTCGCCAGTGCTTACCAACAGCATGGCGCGGAGGCCCACCTCCACGCAGTGAGGCAGGATCCCAAGGAAACTCTCCGGATGTTCATCTCCCGCTTCACCAAGGTATGAGGCACCATACCTCGTATTTCAGATGCTTCCATCATCACTGCTTTCTGCCAGGGAGTACGTGATGAAAAGATGTTGGAGAAGTTAGCCACGCACGACGTGCAGACTGTCACCACACTCTTTGCTCTGCCCGACAAGTGCGCCAGAGCCGCCGAGGGCCGTGCATGGCACTCGGCGTCACAGACCGGGGCTGCCCAGATGGGTGGCTCAGGTGCCATCGCTCAGAACGGCAAAAGGAAGAAGAAAAAGAACCACGACCACGAGAAGTCGTCGTTTGCCGCCCTGGTCGTAGCAGTTGCGGCTAGGGGCCGAAGCGAGCGCAACAAGCGCCCACGGCCGCAGAGGGGTAACAGCGGCTCATGCGCTGTACACCCCAACAGTCGCCACAGTGCCACGGAGTGTCGCAAGATCATCAAACTCGCAAAACGCGTCAGTGAGCGGTGCGAGCAGACCTCCAGGGACGGCTCCCCTCCTCGTCGCCGACCTGGCAAGGAAAGGGCCGACAGCGGCAAGGTGGCCGTGGGAGAACCGGACCTCGGGTATCAGTCACCCGAGGGGGTCCTGAAAGACGTTTTCACCGGAGACTCCAACTCCGGTGATGACAACTAGTCGGGCCATCGGGGAGACCCCGTCCTTCCTGGTCTACGGGGCTGAAGCTTGCCTTTCCTCGGAAACCTTTGTGGACTCACCACGGGTCCAGTATTTTGATAAGTCTGTGCAGGAGCAGCCACAGCGTAAGGGTGTGGACTCCATCGACGAACGCAGAGGGCAAGCAGCAACCTGAAATGCACGTTGCAACCAGGCGCCCAAGCGCAACTAATGGTTCGTGCATAGTAGGGAACCCAGGGTCGGGACCTAGCCCTATGGCGAGTACTGAACCAAGAAGGGTCCCATAAACTCTCCCCTAGCTGGGAAGGACCCTTCAAGGTGACGGAAATGTGCCGACCTGGGGGTAACCACCTTGCTACAGCTGGAGTACCTCCTCCTAACCCCTGGAGCATCTCTGTAAGTTCTATCCATAGGAACAAGTCTAAGGGGTTGAGTTTTTCTCCCTTTTGTAACTAGGTTGTGCATACGTGTACGCCAGCCCGGTGAGGTCCGCCCTCATAAGCCCGGCCTATTGGCCTGCACCCATGCATGTCGAGTCATAAAGAGAAGATTTACCCCCTCAGATGTGCTTCTATGACAGTTTTATCCTCCTGCCTCCATGGTTTTATCCTACAGTTTCTGAATATTATTTTTTATCTAACCCACCCATGTAGTTCCCATCTGTTCCGGCATGATGACATCCGAATTGAGTAGCCAGGCCTGCAGTTTAGGACCCCTCTAAGAAAGCAGGGGGTCCGGTAGCCTAGGGGCCGGTTGTCACACCCGGCTTTAAGGAACAAAGCCATGTGCATCTCATACATGCGCCAAGAAGACAACATATATAATAACAGAGTGTATAGAGATAAATGTCACAAAACGTCAGAGTATTTATTACATAGCAGAAGACTTATTACAAAATAAAAGAATAAATATAAAACAAACTAAGGATCGTCAGCGCCAATGTCAACTGAGAAACGCCACCTAGATCAGATCAAACTCCTCACCTTGTGGCTCCTCCTGAACCACCTGTTCTTCTCCTGTGGGGGGTGTGAGACAGCAAGAGTGAGCTCACATACGTTCATAGCTCAACAAGTCGTGGGGAATAATATGGCATGAACTCACCAAAGGTGGGAGTTCATGAAGTGTAAGGCTGATCAATAAAATAAAGGCTGAGGCTGAGCATTGCTTTTATAAGTTGGTCAAAATTTTATTAGCAATTACTAAGTGTAAGTAAATACCAAACCTTAATAATAATAAATAAAAGTAATAGTAAAATAATCCCAAATACGATGCAAATGCCAAATTAAATTTAAGTTGCATAAATTAATCATGTGAGGGTCCGAGCCGCTCATGACCGTGAGCACGGCTAGTATACTAGTTTTACACTCTGCAGAGGTTGCGCATCTTTACCCACAAGTCATGTTACCCATCTGCCAAGAGACGACCAATCCCATACACCTCTACCGAGGAGGTGAGGTAGGGTAACACTATGAGGCCTTTACAAAGTTCCACTAGCTTCAGAAATCCCGCTACAGTTTATAGGAAGCTCCAGTGCAGGAATCCCTCGCCTGACCGCCATCGCAGCAAAATCAACCCAAGGACCTCCCTACACTGACCACTCCCCTACTGCCCTTGCCCCTTTCAGGTAAGGAAGACCTCCACTAGCTTTCCTAGTTAATCAGCCAAGGCCGTCCCATTAAACCCTTGTGGTAGCACTGTTTTCCCGGGTGGTCGCTCCATGTTCCCATTAATTTAATGATCTTAACATGAACAGTAATAATAAAAAGATAATAAAAGAGTAATCATGAATGTTGTATCTTCATACCCAATCCACATAAAGGAATAGCAGGTACTACCCAAAAATAATTCAGTGGTGAACAAGGTATAAAGATAATCAAAACTGGGGTAACCTAAAGGATCCCATCAAAATTAACCTATGCAGATCATTATAATTAATAAGAACATGGCTGGGAAAAAGTAAATGATCAAGGGCACAACTTGCCTTCAATGAGCTCCTGCTCAGCTACTTCTACTTGCTGAACCTCAGAATCCACAGTGGCTTGTTCGTCTACTCGCATCAACACAATACATACATAGTATAGCAAAAATTAACATTGCACCAAACATATAAATAAAATACATAGTAATAAACTAGACATTAAAATAAGATCACAGGAACTGGAATCATTAAATTTGGAGTTATAGATTTCAAGTTATGAATTTCCTAAGGTTTAATGTGATTGAAATAGGATTAGATGAGAAATTGATTTTCTAACTGTTTTCACGACAAAACAGAGACTCTAGGTGATGGAGAATAAAATTACAAAATTTTAGAAATTGGAATGGCTCAATTTGAAGCTAGAATGAATTTTCTATGGAATAAACAAGTTTCTAGATTTGTTTTTGTATTTAAAACTAAATTCTATAATCATTTCTCTATTTTAAATCCTCTCTGGACTGGGCATCAATTTTCAGAAAGGCCAGGGATCTCGGGGCTAAAAATACTAAGACACAGGGCACAGGGGGATAAACCGCAGGTTGATACTCAACTTCTGCGGGGACTTTTATGCAAAACGCTATCGCGAAGGGGTATCCAACACCGAGAGCCATAAGATTACAAACGAACGGCTCTGATTAGATTGTCGCCACAACAGATCGGTCTACAACCAGAGCCCCAGAATGTTGATCTAACGGTTACTAACTTCGAATCCCGCTCAAAGCACCCGACAGTTCGATCTTAGATCAACGGTCAATCGTCCACTCACCGAATCGTTACGTTGGAACTAATCGCGCACGTTGAACTAGGATCCAACGGCGGCCAACCTACCCCATCGCCAAAGCCGACAGCGCGGCGGTGCAGTACCCGCACGGCGGCGCCCCTCGCTGGAGCTAGGCGAACTAGCCCAGCAGTCGGCCACGACCCCGATTCCTCGGTTCTAAGTACAGCGGAGGTGCTTGCGAATTAGATGAAAGGCTTTGTTACCTCAATTCCCAATGGAGCAGACCCGCGCTATGATCCGAGGCGGCGCAGAGGATGGCTGGATCTCAGGTGAAGAATTCTGGTTGTCCCCGATCATCGTGATCCGATTGCACCCTTGTACGGCTTCTCCGGGATCAGCACGAGCCTCCGGTGTCCCGATTGGGGTCCAATTCGCACTATAGGTTGCTGTCCGCGGCGCACGGCGGAGGAGGAAATCACGGCGACGAATTGAGCTTGCGCAGGACACTGGCGGGGAAAATTGACAGCGGCCGAAGCTTCGCCGCGCTAAGCAGGTACCTAGGTTTTAGCACAGAGGACCTGTCGCGGTGTTGGTGAGGGCAGTCACGGCGGCGGACTTCACACCTCCGCCGCACGCACTAAATCGCACGCGTTGGGTTCTAATCGGTTGAGCACGAGTGACGGCTCGGCGTGGTATGCTTTTATCTTCAAGGGCCGGCGGAATCGGAGGCGTGGGGAGCTAGCGTGGAGTATAGGGGAGAAAAGCCCGCGCGGTGCGCTCGGACCGTTGGCTCCGCCCAGCGAATTTCTCGCGAGGAAGACGACTGGGTAAAGGGGCCCGCGTGGCATTGTAACTGTGAGAGGAGCGCGGCCAGGGGCTGAGTGCTGCGATGAGGCTACAGGTGGGGCCCACAAGGCAGCCGCACAAGGGCGCGGTTGGTCGGGCCGCGCAGGAGCGAATTCTAGTGGGCCGATCGGCGAAGGTGGAGAAGTGGGCTGAAATCGAGATCAGGGTCCAGTTAGGGTTAGGTTTTGTTTTATTCATTTCTTTTCTATTCATTTTCCTTTTTATTTTCAAACCTAGAGTTTTTAAATTCAAATCCTATGTCCAGTTTTTTTCCTCAACTTATATTGTAAAATCATAAATACCAATTTTGGGGTATTTTTAGGTATATATGTTATTTATATTTCTATGTCATTTTCTCTTTTTTTCTTTCTCTTCTCTCCTTTTTCTTATTTTCAAACCCTAATTTCCATTTAGGGTCTAATCCAACTTCTAGTAATTATTATCTTATTTTCATTAACATCATTACTTTATTTAATGCACAAACATATAAACTCCAACATGATGCATTTTTTATCATTTGTTTGAATTAATCTCTAAATTTTGTGTATGCTCTTTTTATGATGCAAATGAGGCACATCAAATTGAGGAGATCTCTCTATTATTCTTTGTATACAATTTTGAGTATTACACCGGTTCTAAAGAACAGGAGCTCGTTCCATGGGGTGGTCCAGAGCAGTGTAGCCGCTTAGCCTGGTTCCGTACCCAAAGCCTGCACACTCCGGCCACGACTCTGTGACGGGCACCCTAGTTTTTGGAACTATAGTCCTGTGGGTCCAACAACCTGGGGTCCGCTTCTAGAGAATGGATACTTATCTCCTAGGGTGGTCCGGAGCCGTGTAGCCGCTTAGCCTGGTTCCGTACCGTAAGCCTGCACGCTCCACCACTCTGCGATGGGTGTCCTAGTATTTGGAACCGTGGTCCAAGGGGTCTAGACACACAACTTGGCCTCCCAGACTAAAACTTGCAGGTCCCGTGTATATATCAAAGGATGGCTAATGTCAGACGATGGGTCCTATGGGTGTGCTACTAACACTCCCTAGCCAAAGTTGTATTCAGGTCCAGGTCCTAGTCGAGGCTGCCTCCTGGGGGTCGTTGTCAACTCTTTTAGGTATGCTGGTGAAAGGATCACGATGCCCAAGAGGGGGGTGAATTGGGCTTTTCTAAAAATCAACACTAATTAAAACCTAAGCAAGAGCTAAGCAAGAGCCCAACTTCACCCCAACAACTATCACTAAGATAATAAAACTAGAAATACAACAATGCTAAGACAATACTTCAATTACTTGCTAAACAAATACACAATGTAAAGTGCTTGAATTAAGTGTGGAATGTAAAGCAAGGTTTAGAAGACTCCTCCAATTTTTCCCGAGGTATCGAAGAGTCGGCACTCTCCACTAGTCATCGTTGGAGCACCCGCGCAAGGGTATCGCTCCCCCTTGGTCCTCGCAAGAACCAAGTGCTCACTACGAGATGATCCTTTGCCACTCCGGCGCGGTGGATCCCTCGAGACCGCTTACAAACTTGAGTCGGGTCACCAACAAGATCTTCACGGTGATCACCGAGCTCCCAACGCCACCAAGCCGTCTAGGTGATGCCGATCACCAAGAGTAACAAGCCGTAGACTTTTGCTTGACCAAGAGAAGCCTAATGCAAGTGGTGTGTGCTCTAGGTGGCTCTCGCTAGCGCTAATGAGGAACAAAAGTGGGATTAAGATTCTCTAATCTCCTCACTAGGCTTTTGGTGCTTGCAATGCTCTAGCAATGTGCTGGAATTAATGTGGGCAGCAAGACATTGAATATGGTGAGTGGAGGGGGTATAAATAGCCCTCACCCACCAACTAGCCGTTACCAGCACTTTTCTACGCACGGGCGCACCGGACAGTCCTGTGCGTCACCGGTGCGCCACCGGTGCGCCAACAGTTGACTCCAACGGCTAGTTCTGACAGCTAGCCGTTGGGCTAATGGCACACTGGACAGTGAATAGGCACTGTCCGGTGCACTGTCCGGTGCGCCACTAAAATTCATTTCTGAAACTGGCGCTCTCGGGTTTTCTGCTCGAGGAAGCCTTCCCCAGGGCCAGCTCGGCCCCACCTGGCAGAGGGTGCACCGGACAGTCCGGTGCACACCGGATAGTCCGGTGCCCCAAGGCCAGAAACCCTATTTCTTGTTTTTCAGCTGATTTTCAAATCGGTTTTTGTTCTAACTTGTGAGTGAGTTCTAGAGTGACACCTAGCACTGTATGTGAGTGTGATTGTGCACCAACACTACACTAGAACTCTCTTGGTCAAACTACTCATCGACAACCCCTCTTTATAGTACGGCTAAAAGAGAATAAAAGACCTAACTAAATCACGAGTGTCCACATCTCCTCGACACTCGGACTCTGTAGTCCTTCACCTTTTGTTTCGTCGTTTTAGTCGTCGCTTCGAGTTCTTATCTCCGGGATTGTTTTCACCGTTGTAGTACTTTTATCTGTAATGCGACCTAACTTACCATTTGTCTCTGCAAAACACGCGTTAGTCACATATAACATTACGTTGTCATTAATCACTAAAACCAACCAGGGGCCTAGATGCTTTCAATCTCCCCCTTTTTGGTGATTGATGACAACCCTACAAGATTTGTGAGAGTAGTTTGTTTTGAAATTTCTGTCAATAGAGAAGATGGTTATACTCAGTAATCTTTGACAGAAAGAATGTGTACAATAATAATAAGAATGAGCGCATACACAACGTGAGTTTCTTGTTCATATAAAAGTGAAATCAAATCGATGAACAAGAACTTAAAAGACTGGTGATAACATATAAGGTGAAAACATAATACACACACAGTCAACATAAGCATCAAGAGTATATATAGAGTTTGTGAGCCAAAAGCACCAAGCTAGTACAGAGAGTTACAAGCACATATATTACATCAAAATGACTCTCTACTAACTGCCTAACTCCCCCTAGCTCTCACAAGTCATATCTCTCCCCCTTTGGCATCAAACACCAAAAGAGCACCCGGACCTACACATCAGAAGTGGGAGGAGGCGGCGGAGGCGCATCCGGTCGTGGTCAAGGCAGTAGAGTAAACGCTAGCTGGGGGTCAGAGTCAGTCTCGGATCCAGGATCTACTGTAGAAGCTGGAGCTAGTACTGACTCGGACGGAAGCTGCGCTGCTGGAGCTGCCAGAGCCGAAGAAGTGGTCACAGACACCGCCACAACAGTAGTGGGAACAACAGAAGCTGGTGGCACTGACGGCTGAGGGCAGACGGAGATGAAGACCGGTGACGTGAAAGCCAGGGTGACCGGCCGGAGCGGAGAGGAAGAAGGACCAACAGGGGGTCCTGGCTGAAGCGCTGGCACAACAGGAGCCTGAAGAGGAGGAGGCGGGACTGACTGAACCGGGGGAATCGATATACCAGAATGTTGTAGCATAAGAGTCGTGAATGCCCTGCTCTCAGCCCGATCCTGAAGAAGCTGTTGCTAAAGAGAATCCTGCCTGTCCTGTATGGTCTGAAACATCGAGAGCATCCTCTCGAACAACTACTGATGGGCTACTGCCTGACGGTCTGCTCGGAAGCCAAGTGAGCCTGCTGCTGAGTAAGTGTCTAGAGAATCGAAGCAAGAGCAGGGCCAATGGTAGGAGGGGCAGCAGGGGTAGCATGAGAACTCCCAGCCTCATGATCATGTGAGCATGGAGGCATAGGAGGCGGAGGTGGAATCCCAAAATCATCATCATCAACTGCTGCGTCTTGAGCCTCAAACTGATGAAGTGCAGTATCCTCGGCCTGAGTGTCAAATACTGGAGCAGGTGTTGGCACAGGAGCCTCAGGCACTGGACGGTAGGACCCAAAGACAAGGCGTGAGGCCTCAAGTGTGCCCTGGAACTGTGGAGGCTGAATCAGCTGAGCAAAAATGTGACATAGGTAGTGAGCATATGGCAGCTGTCGACGAGCACACATACCATCCAGAACGGTGTCCTCGATCTCACAAATAAGGAAATCCACAACGTCAAACTCTGAGTGAGAGACCAGGTGTTGGGGGCTTGTTCTCAAATACTAAGAGTTAAGAACAAGGCAACATAGAAAATGTTAGGTGTTAAGGTCCTTCGTCCTCCAAAACATTATATTCCCTCAGGATATAAAGAATTTCGGACGAAGGTTACAAAGGATGTACCTTCGTAAAACATAATATCAAGGAACGAAGCATTTATATCATATAAATCATGAAACATGAAATAAATATTTAAATATAATCATGGAATTATTTCCATCTTTATTATCATAAATGAATGAATATAAATGACTTCAAGTTACAAATGTACCTCTGGTCCTGAGGAAAGCAAAGGAACAAGTGTGGTGCGAAAGCAAATGTCAGGTTCGCGTGAACAGTACAGGGGTACTGTTCACCTATTTATAGGCACAGGTCGCAGCCTGTGACAAATTACAATTATGCCCCTTACAAAAGTTTACAACATTGACTCAGACCTCTATGGATAAAAAGGTCATTCTATCTCTATGTCGGTTTGTAACGCCGAAGCTCCATGAAAAGGAACCTTCGGCCATCTCTTGGAGACGACTTCAGCCGAAGCTGCTTCTTCGTGTAAGACCTTCGGCGCACCGAAGCACGGCCCCAACAGTAGCCCCTTTCGCGGTGCTAGATCGTTTTTCGTAACGAGCTTGACCCGTGAAAAAAGCCTCTTCAGCTTCGAGAAGCCGAAGGTCCAAAAAACACCTTCCCTGAGCTCGTTGCGGAGAAACGATCCGGCTTCCGAGCGCGTGCTAGGCCCACCTTGCAGAGTTACTGTTTGATCTTTGCGGTCCACTGCACAGCGAGTACGAGTGACTGCCCGCTTGGTGTAAAAAATCCTGCCGCTTCGCCTTCTTACCTGCAGCACTATATAAACAGACGGGTAGGTGTGAAGTTACCACAGCATTCATTGCTATTTGCACTGTTTTGCTGCCAAAATTTTTAACCATAGCCGAAGCTTGACTCTCAGAATCGAACGAAGGTCTACCTCGACGTCTGCTTCGTCAGAAAGAAGAGCTTCGGGAGAAAAAGAAAAAAGAAAAAGGTATCTAACTTCCCCAAATTCAGAATCAAATGGCTAGAGTGCGGTCTACTGCCAGAGTTGCACGTGAGGGAGACGAAGCCGAAGGTTCGAATACTGTGCCCATCTCCGAAGCGATGCAGCATTCCGGACTGGTGACTGCAGAAGAAATGCCTGCTGCCGAAGCAAACCCGACGACTGCCGAAGGAGAAGAAGAAAACATTGAAGGGACTGATCCCGAAGATGACTACCGTATTGCCATGCCCAGCAAACCCAGTCACTTGGACTTCGGGAAATCAACTGTTTTAAAGGCTGATCTTTCGAAGATGGTGAAAGCAGGTTATTTCAATGAAGACCAGAAGAAGCTACTTCGCTTCGGGGGAGAAGAAACCACCCCGAAGCCAGGGAAGGACGAGATTGTTATCTTCAAGAGCTTTTTAAAGGCTGGGCTTAGATTCCCTCTTCACGAGATTATTGCGGAGATACTGAAAAGGTTTGGCATCTACCTTCACCAGTTAACTCCCAACGCTATCGTTAGACTTAGCGTTTATATTTGGGCCCTCCGAAGCCAAGCAGTGGAGCCATTTGCCGACAGTTTCTGTCGAGTTCATGAGTTGCATTATCAGACCAAGGCCAGAAAAGATGGGCTACACGATAACTTCGGTTGCTACAATTTTGCCTACCGGAAAACGACAAAGTTTCCTGTAATTAGCTACCGAAGCAAATGGCCGGCAGGCTGGAAATCGGAATGGTTCTATGTCAAAGTTGATGTCAACAAGGAGAAGCTTGTGCAAAGTCCAATCGAGCTGATCTTCGGGGAAACCCGACCCCGCTGCAACATGACGCCAGAGGGTGAAACACAGCAGGCAATGGATGAATTCGGAATTATTGCAGAGCATATCGGTACCAGGGATCTGGTCCAAGAATTCTTGGCATTCAGAGTCTTCCCTACTCTGAAAGAATGGGAAATGCCAAAGTTAAAGGGGGAGAAGAAGGAGGGGGATCTTGTCCGGCTGCCCTATCACTTCAAATTCAAGAAATACTTTAAGAAGCCCTGCCAAGAGTGGCTGGACACAATCGAGGTGATGTGCAATGAAATCCTGGGGAATTATTCCAAGAAAGAGGATCAACTAATGACAGCGGCCTTCGGCGCCCGACCGAAGCGAAGGCTGAACCGAGTGCTTGATGCCCTGGGCTTCGAGTACCCTGACTATGAGCAGTTGAACAAGGGTGCCGAGGGCCACAAAAGAAAAAGAGTGGCCGAAACTCTGAAAAAGGATGAAGAAAGACCAGCAAAAGAGAAGAAAATTCCCAAGAAAAGAAAAATATCAACTCCGAAGCGAAAAATATCCGAAGAAGAGGGGACCCCCACACCACCTTCTACCAGCGACGTGGAGGAAATTTTAAAGGTAATGACTGAACCCATGCCCACGAAGCTAAGTCCATTAGGGCTCCAACTGACGAAGCTTTTTCGAAAGGTGGATGAGCCGGATCAAACGAAGATAACCAAACCCAAGCGGCAAAGAATTATTGCAGTAACTGAAGTTATCGACAAGACGCCGCCTCGGGCATCAATTCATAAAACACCAGCTGTCGAAGGCACCGCAAACGTCGAAATCGCACCTTCGGAGGTTGCGGCTACCGAAGCCGCTACAGCCGAAGATGTAAACTTAGAAACTACCATTGAGGACATTGACAAAATCTTGCAAGACATGGCTGCAGAAGAAGCTGGCACTGCTGCTGAAAAAACCATGGCCACAGTGCCTGGGAAGGGGAAAGAAATAGCCGAGGACACTTCGGACGACGAAGCCTACACATTCCAAAATTTAATTGGGCAAAAACTGTCGAAGGCCGAAATGGAAGAACTTAAGGACTATGCCAAATCTTGCGGCTACAAGCCAGGAGCTCTCCTATTTGGAGGTGTGGACGATGAAAAATTAGGCTGCATTCGAGACCAAACTGGAGCTAAGGTAATCGGTACTCTATCAAAGAGTATCGGTTTTCCGAAGCTAGAGACAGACATCAGCCGCTACCGACGACAACATATCGTCGGCAGCTTATTTTACTCCAACTTCAAGGTAAACAACCTTTTCTCTGGTTTTCATTGCTGTTAATAATGAAAATGTTACTAACGTAAGTTGTTTCTGTGCAGAGCATGCTACTGAGCAAAGCTCTGAAGATGCAGCAAGATTTGGAGGACAAAAAACACGAAGCTATAATTGAAAACTTAGAAAGCAAGATAAAAGAACAATCTGCTATCATTGAAAAGAAAGACTTCGAGCTCCAATCGACCGAAGGCTTGCTGGCAGAGACTGAGGCTAAAGTATCAGAGTTGAATTCGAAGCTTATTAGTGAATCAAAACAATTTGAACAGGAGAAGCTAGAGCTTAATTCGAAACTTGAAGCCGAAGTCCAGGCCAACTCAAACTTGAAGAAATCATTGACAAGCCTTCAAGACAAATGCTTGAATTTTAGCAATAATTGTATTGAACGATTAAGAAAGATATTTTACTCTGTTGGAGCTAGCAGCGGGAAGTTTAACCCTTCAGCGGAAAATTTACCACAAGCGTTCGATCATATTGAAGCTGAGATGGAAGAACTTGACGAAGTTATAGCCGGGCACGGTGACTTCTGTGCCTGGGTAGCTTCTCGGGGTACCGCTGCAGCTTTCCTGAAGACCGGCTGCGAGCATGGAAAAATTGTCAACAGGCCCAACTTCACCCTGTCTCCATCAATCCTGGATGATATACCTGACCTCGCCCGAAGCATCTCAAATAGATTTATAAAAATGATATGGACAAAAGGCGGGCGGGAAAAGGCTGGAGACGAAGCTCGAAGTCATCTTGAACCAGTAAGAAATGATACTTCGTACTTACCTTCTCCTTTGCACTTGATTTTTACTTGCGGTACCTTGATTCATGTAGGATGACGAAGGTGAAGATGATGCTTAAGATATGTCGCCGAAGCTGTCGCCGAAGCTGAAGCTTAATGAAGATCAGTAGAAGTATACTATAGGAGAAAACTCAGGATACTTTTGTAACAACTTTTGTAAATACAATTAAACTGTTCTCAAGGAACTTTGTACATACGTTGTAATATATTCTTACCTTTCTACTGAAGCGCTTTGATGTGGACGAAATCAGTATTTTGAGCCGAAAGCGAAAAAACACCTTCCCTTCTTTTCGTACACAACGAAGCATAAGAGGCCAATTCTTCTTGCCGAGCAACGAAGCCTTTCTTTTTTGTATACAACAAAGCATAAGAGGCCAATTCTTCTTTTTACCGAAGCTCTTCTTTTTTGTACTCAACGAATCATAAAAAACCACTTCGTCTTTTTGCCGAAGCAACCACTTTGGTACATAAATGCTATGAATGCTTATGCATGCAAATGCCATGATGTAATGTAATGTGCAAATGAATGTCCAAAACATATATCCGAAGCCACACTCTCAGCCATTATTTCTTTGGAACCAACCACACATCAGCTCTGCATTCCCTTAGGAACGACTTTGGAGCTTCTTCGCCTTTTACTTAGGCAGTATAAGCTCTGCATTCCCTTAGGAACGTCTTTGGAGCTTCTTCGCCTTTTACTTAGGCGGAATCAGCGTTGACTTTTCGCTGTAAGCTCTGCATCCCCTTAGGGACGTCTTTGGAGCTTCTTCGCCTTTTACTTTCGGCGGAATCAGAGCTCTGCATCCCCTTAGGGACGTCTTTGGAGCTTCTTCCCTTCTTTTTTTTAGTTTCGGCACTCGATGGTGCGTTCTCAGCTTTTTACATTTACATTTTTTGGGGGATTTTGATCTTATAAAACTAAAAAGGAAATTACAGATGATGGCCCCATTAAAAACCTTTCTCCCCCTTTAGAAAGGAAAAGGGTGCCATGAAAAAGAAAAAGAAAAAACATAAAAAGTTACATCAAGTTATACATAATATCTCCGAAGCTCATCTGCATTCCAAGACCTTGGAATTTCGTTGCCATCCATGTCCTTCAATCTGTAGGAACCTGGCCTTGACGAAGATGCTACTAAGAAAGGCCCTTCCCATTTCAATTGTAACTTGCCAACTGTATCTGGGTTGGCCACTCTCCGAAGCACCAAGTGTCCCGGCTCAATATTTTTTAGCCGGACCTTTCTATCTCGCCATCTAACTGTTTCAGCCTGGTATTTATTGATGTTTTCCACGGCTTGAAGTCTGATTCCTTCCAAAGCATCTTTTTCCACAAGGCAAGCATCTTTGGGACCTGACTCTGCCGAAGCTACTACCCTTATTGACCCAGCTTTAGCTTCTTCCGGAGTTATTGCTTCGTCACCGAATAATAATTTGAATGGGGTAAAGCCTGTAGACCGCGATGCTGTTGTATTGTGGCTCCACACCACTTTGGTCAACTGATCTGGCCACTTTCCCCTTGGTTGATTAAAGATTAGCTTCATTATTCCTGTCATTATGATGCCATTGGCCCTTTCAACAAGCCCATTCGACTCCGGATGCCTGACTGATGCAAAATGGATCTTCGTTCCAATTTGATCACAGAAATTTCTGAAAGCTTCGGAGTCGAACTGCGTTCCGTTATCTACAGTGATGGCCTTCGGTACCCCAAAGCGACAGACAATATTCTGCCAGAAAAACTTTTGGACAGTGGCCGAAGTTATTGTGGCTAATGGCTTCGCCTCAATCCACTTGGAAAAATACTCCACAGCTACTATAACATATCTTAGATTCCCTTGGGCCGGTGGTAATGGACCCAACAAGTCAAGGCCCCACCTTTGCAATGGCCAGATGGGTTGTATCAGCTGTGTCAAAGACGAAGGTTGCTTTTGATCTCTTGCACATTTTTGACAACCTTCGCACTTTTGAACTAACTCGGCTGCATCCGAAGCTGCCTTCGGCCAATAAAACCCTTGGCGGAAAACTTTTCCAAGTAACGGCCTAGATCCGATGTGGGATCCACACAGGCCTGCATGTATTTCTTTCATTAGCTCTATACCTTCGGTCCTAGACAAGCACTTGAGCAGCGGGGCACAAACTCCATGCTTGTATAACTCCCCTTCTATCATGACATACGGACGAGCTCTTGCCTCTATCCTTTTATTATAAGCTTCGTCATCTGATAGGAAGTTACCCTGAAGGTAAGAGATTATTTCAGTTCTCCAATCTTCGCTGTAAACAGGAGAAATGTTGAGGACTGCTCTTTCAAGGAGCTCCACTGAAGGTGCCTTTATTGTTTCGAAGAAGACATCCGAAGGTAACGGCAGCCCCTGTGCTGCAGACTTGGCTAGTAAGTCAGCATGCTCATTTTGTCCTCGAGGAATATTCTTGACAGAAAATCCTTCGAAGGAGGCCTCGATCCTTCGGACCGTGTCTAGGTATTTCTCAAGCTTCGGATCTTTAGCCTTGCAACTTTTGTCAATATGACCCGAAACAACCTGGGAATCAGTTTTAAGAATCGCCCTTCTGATTCCCATTGCCTTTAGTTTCCGAAGACCCAGGAGCAGGGCTTCGTACTCAGTTATATTATTTGTGCAGCTGAAGTCAAGTCTTGCTGCATAGCAAGTTTTAACCTTGGATGGTGAGACCAACACAGCAGCTGCACCTGCTCCGAAGGTTCCCCAAGAGCCATCACAAAACATTGTCCATACTTCGGCATCTTTATTTGCTTCTTCGTTCTGAGCCCCTGGCGTCCAGTCGGCAATGAAATCTGCCAATGCTTGAGATTGGATTGAGGATCTATGCACATAATCAATGTAAAATTCATTGAGCTCCGCAGCCCATTTTCCAATACGCCCAGTGGCTTCTCTATTTCTCATGATATCCTTCAACGGCTGCGAAGAAGGGACAATAATGTTGTATGCTTGAAAATAATGCCGAAGCTTCCTGGATGCCATTAAAACGGCATACAATACCTTCTCCAGCTCTGTATAATTTTTCTTTGAGACACTAAGGACCTCAGATACAAAATATACTGGGACCTGCTTCTTGACTTGTCCATCAAACTTCTCCTGAACAAGTGCCGCACTTACTGCTGAGTGCGAAGCTGCCACATATAACAACAGAGGAGCCCCTGGCGTTGGTGGAGTTAATGTTGTTAGATCTATTAAGTATTGCTTCAGCTCTTCGAAGGCTTTTTGTTGACTTCGGCCCCATTGAAAGACTTCAGCTGACTTCAGCACCTCGAAGAATGGTAAGTTTCTTTCTGCTGATCTGGATATAAATCTGTTGAGAGATGCAAGCCTTCTTGTCAATCTTTGAGCCCCCTTTCTTGTGGTTGGTGGCTCCATTCGAAGTATAGCTTCGATTTTATTTGGATTAGCTTCGATTCCCTTTGTTGAAACCAAGCATCCAAGGAATTTCCCCTTCTTTACTCCGAAGACGCATTTTTCTGGATTCAGCTTCAGACCAGCTTGTCTGAAGCTGGCGAAGGTCTCCTGCAGATCAGCAATATGATTTTCTTGCTTCGTGCTTTTTACAATGATGTCATCGACATAAGTCAACACATTTCTGCCTATCTGAGACTGGAGAACCTTCGCTGTCATTCGGCTGAAACTTCCTCCAGCATTTTTGAGCCCCTCAGGCATCCGAAGATAGCAATATGTGCCACTTGGGGTTATGAAGCTTGTCTTCGGCTCATCTTCTTTTTTCATCCAGATTTGATGATAGCCTGAGTAGCAGTCCAGGAGACTCATGAGCTCTGAAGAAGCTGCTGCATCGACTAAAGAGTCTATCCTTGGCAGCGGGAATTCATCCTTCGGACAAGCCTTGTTGAGATCTGTGAAATCAATACACATTCTCCACTTGCCATTGGCCTTCTTCACCATAACAGTGTTAGCTAGCCACTCTGGATACTTCACTTCTCTGATAACTCCTGCACTGAGGAGTCTTTTTACTTCATTGCGAGCCCCTTCGGCCTTGTCATCAGACATTTTCCGAAGCCTCTGCTTTCGGGGTCTGAAGGATGGGTCAACATTGAGCGAATGTTCAATAACATCCCGATTTACTCCACAAAGATCATTGGCTGACCATGCAAAAACATCTTTGTTGTTGAATAAAAACCTTATCAAGGTTTTCTCCTGGTCTTCAGATAGTTGCGAGCCCAACAGCACCTTCTGCTCTGCTATGTCTTCACACAATAACATGGGCTTCGGCTGATCCGCTGAAGCTGCCTTCTCCCTCCTGAATTTGTACTGCTCACAAGCTTCAGCTCCATCTATGTTATGGATTGCCTTGGAGTCAGTCCAGCTTCCTTCGGCCCTTCTAGCAGCTTCCTGGCTTCCATGAATAGCAATAGGCCCTTGGTCCGAAGGTATCTTCATGCAGAGATAAGCTGGGTGAAGAATTGCTTCGAAGGCATTAAGAGTACCACGGCCAATGATAGCATTGTAAGGATACTCCATGTCAACAATATCAAACACAATTTGCTCAGTCCTTGTGTTGTTAACAAATCCGAAAGTTACCGGCATGGTAATCTTCCCGAGTGCTACAATCTGCCGCCCTCCGAAGCCACAAAGAGGGTGCGTAGCATCATGAATCTTGTCCTCAGGCTCTTGCATTTGTCTGAAGGCTTTAGCAAATATAATGTCAGCTGCACTGCCTGTATCAACTAGGACATTGTGGACCAGAAATCCTTTGATCACGCAAGAGATAACCATGGCATCATTGTGAGGATAATCCTTAAGCTGGAGGTCTTCCTGAGAGAAAGTAATTGGAATGTGGGACCATTTTGACTTGATGAAGGGTCCCTGCACTCCAACATGCTGCACCCTTCTCTGAGCCTCCTTCTTCTGCTTCTTGTTAGCCGGCTCTGAGCAAGAACCGCCTGTTATCGGGAGCACCAGCTTCGAAGCCGAAGCAGGTCCAGCTTGATTGTTGAACGAAGCCATCAGCTCAGAAAAGTGGAAGTGAGTTCACCGGAGGTGGGCGCCAATGTTGGGGGCTTGTTCTCAAATACTAAGAGTTAAGAACAAGGCAACATAGAAAATGTTAGGTGTTAAGGTCCTTCGTCCTCCAAAACATTATATTCCCTCAGGATATAAAGAATTTCGGACGAAGGTTACAAAGGACGTACCTTCGTAAAACATAATATCAAGGAACGAAGCATTTATATCATATAAATCATGAAACATGAAATAAATATTTAAATATAATCATGGAATTATTTCCATCTTTATTATCATAAATGAATGAATATAAATGACTTCAAGTTACAAATGTACCTCTGGTCCTGAGGAAAGCAAAGGAACAAGTGTGGTGCGAAAGCAAATGTCAGGTTCGCGTGAACAGTACAGGGGTACTGTTCACCTATTTATAGGCACAGGTCGCAGCCTGTGACAAATTACAATTATGCCCCTTACAAAAGTTTACAACATTGACTCAGACCTCTATGGATAAAAAGGTCATTCTATCTCTATGTCGGTTTGTAACGCCGAAGCTCCATGAAAAGGAACCTTCGGCCATCTCTTGGAGACGACTTCAGCCGAAGCTGCTTCTTCGTGTAAGACCTTCGGCGCACCGAAGCACGGCCCCAACACCAGGGCACCAAGGAGCTAGAGCTGGATATGTGTGGTAGCATCCCTATACCCCATCCACGGCAGAAGAGTCCATCTCATAAGCTGAAATAGAAACTTTGCTGCTGTGGTGAAATCTGCCGGAGAGCGTCGCGACCCATCTGAGAAGTGCGGTCGGAACAGAGCCACGACATGAGCTGTACCCGGAGCGACACCACCGTGAGGGCGACGAGGAGGGTCAGAGGTGCCATAGCATAAGCTGTGAAGATGAGTCGATGACTCGGGAAATCCAAACAACTGTCGAATCTGGCTGGCATGAATGGTAACATCCTCTCGCTCAAACCGGAATCTCATCCACAGGTGATCAGGGTCTATCCAGACTAAGGCATAGAAAACTCGGACCCATTCCTCAACATATCTGCCACTGGTAGTCAAAAGAGTGAGAAGTCCAGACAGATATGTGAGGTGAACCTCAGAGTCAGCACCGGCGGCAAGCAGAAAAGCGGGAAGGTCCAAAAGCCGGTGCGCTCGCAGTGCAATCTGAGCTGACAACTGTGCTCAGTAGAAAGACTCCTAAATCCTGGTGCTGAAAGGATCTGCCGCTGCAGGGTCTCTCTGTGCAGGTAACCAAGACTCCATGGGTATGTATCTGAACCGACGTACTCATGCCGCTGTAGCACGCTGAAGATCAATCAACCTAGGATCCGCAGCAAGTGGTCGCACCTCAGTCTCATCGTGCTCCCGGAATTGAGCAGGTGGGATAGGTGGAGTGGAAACAGGAGCGAGAGAAGGAGCAGTGGGAGCAGGTGTAGTGGAGGTGGTGGATGGCACAGCAGGGGTGACGGGAGCAGGCAAAGTGGGTGGTGGAGTGGAGGCAGTGGTGGGAGTGGAGGAGCGAGGCCGGGAGGCGAGGCGACGAACTCGGTACGCAATCTGATCTGAAGGAGTCTGTGGCTGATCTCCTAGCTTAGCCTGCTCAGCGGCTGCTGCTGCTGCTGCCGCTGCTTGGGCTGCTCTGTCCATACGCCGCTTCTTGCAGCCTTCCTGCTGCTCCAAGTATATGGTCTTTCCCTTGACCTGCCTGAAGGGGCGACGAGGATCCTCATCATCGCCTCCCCCTGGTGCCGACACATTCTTCGTGCGCGGCATCCTGACCTGATGACTGCAAATAAGAGAGAGAAACTAAGCACAAGTCGATAATAGCCGACAGAATATCAAAAGAGGAGATGTCTACCTGGAAAGCTCACACGAGAGGTGGAAATCCAGGCAGGACAGGAGACGGCTCACGGGAAGGCAAGGTCACTGAAATGATAGAAGAGGTGAGCACGTATTAGTCATATAGTCATAAGTATATGAAATGTGAATAAATACATACACAGAGAATTATGGTACAGAAAACAAGTCATGGCGATCGAGAGGTCAAACGACGCGAAAACGACGTTTGAACGAGAAATAGTGCCATAGGAGGTTTGAAATTGAAAAAGAGGCATGAAATGATTTGGAATTGAGCTGATACTTCACGAATAGGTTTATATGGGTAAATATGAGTGAAGTGTGTGCTTGGTTTGAATTTAGGTGAAGAAAATGGAATTTGGGCACTCGGCTCGGAAACGATCGCTCGAAACGGGAATTTGGTGAAAATGAAGCCTGGTATATCGGATGGGCGTGAAATTTGGCGAATATGTTACTGGAGGTGTTGTGAAGGTGCCTGAAAAATTTGGGTTCAATCAGAGCATTTTTGGCTAGTTTGGGCATTTCACCGAGCACGTGACGTGCGGAGTTCTAGGGTTTTGGAGAAATGGCTATTTGAGGCTGTGAAACCCTCCCTAAGGAGCTAGAAACCTGCAGGAGTGTTCAAGGCACGCAGAGGAACATTTCCAACCACAAGAATTTCACAAGAATCGATAGGAATTTGATTTGGGCACAAAGGGGTGGAGAGGGGAGCTCACTGCAGAGACAGACAAAGAGAAAAAGGGGGAAGAGAGAGCAGATGATGCTCACCAGAGAGGGAAGGAGACAAGCACTTGGTCGCCGGAGGATCGCCGCCGGTGAGGAGATCGTCGGAGAGGGAGTGGCAAGTCGCTAGAGCGTAGAGAGTAGCCAGAGACAGAGAAGAACTGGATAGCCTCGGGCGCGAGCAGGGGAAAAGTTTTTTTTAAAACCGAATAGGGGCGCACCGGACAGTCTACAGTGCCTGTCCGGTGCACACCGGACAGCGCACAGTAAAATGGATTTTGAGCGCGCGGCTGCCGGTGCACCGGACATTGCACAGTTCAGTGTCCGGTGCACACCGGACTGTCAGGTGAGCCCAGACAGAGGGAAGTTCTGAAATTTTTGACTTTTCTATCTAGTTTTGAACCAAACCAAATCCCAACTTATAATCACACAAAATAACACTTGTTGGGACAGGTATTGGCATCCTCATATATTTTCTCATAATTTTCAAAATATTTTGCCATAGGCTAGATAATTTTTAGAGAAAATAGGCAAATGGTGAAATTTGCATTTTGGCCTTGCACTAGGGGTTTTCATGAGTGATTTGAGTTTTGAATACTCCCCCTAGGTGCAGTACCTCATGCATATTTCAAGAACCAACAATTGTATAGAAAGTAAGAATTTAAGTGCAAAAAGCTTAAAACTAGGACTTGTCAAGTTTGATCCGAGTTAAGCTTTTTCACTCGCTTTGTTGGCGGTTATCTCAACTAGGTTAGACAAGCCCTAGATGCAAAACAAGAAATGCAAATATGCAATGCAAGCTTGACAACACCATTTGACATCTTAAATAAAATTTTTGAGATCAAGTATATTTAATTCATTCCTCAACATGCAAAAGCGAGTCTTATCAAGTGGCTTAGTGAAAATATCCGCTAATTAATCTTTCGACCTCACTCCTTCTAAAATGATATCTCCTTTAGCAACATGATCTCTAAAGAAGTGATGACGGATATCAATGTGCTTGGTGCGAGAGTGTTGTACAGGATTATTAGCAATTTTAACAGCACACTCATTATCACACAACAAAGGTACCTTTTCTAAAACTACGCCATAGTCTAGAAGAGTTTGTTTCATATATAAAATTTGTGTGCAACAAGCACCCGCGGCAATGTATTCCGCTTCGGCGGTTGACAAGGCAACACTATTTTGCTTTTTGGATGTCCATGATACTAGTGATCTACCAAGCAAATGGCATCCCCCAGAAGTACTTTTCCTATCAATTTTGAAACCGGCATAATCCGAATCGGAATAGCCAATTAAATCAAAAGTAGCTCCTTTGGGATACCACAGACCAACGCTTGTGGTGTGCCTGAGATACCTAAGAATTCTTTTAACAGCGCGAAGATGAGCTTTCTTAGGATTAGATTGAAATCTAGCACACATGCAGACACTAAACATGATATCGGGCCTAGATGCGGTAAGGTACAATAAACTACCAATCATAGAAAGGTAGAGAGTTTGATTAACCGGGTTACCTCCCTCATCTAGGTCGAGATGTCCATTTGTTGGCATAGGTGTCTTGATTGGTTTGCACTTCTCCATGTTGAACCTTTTCAACAAGTCTTTGGTATACTTCTCTTGTGAGAGAAAGTTACCATCTTTCATTTGCTTGACTTGAAAGCCGAGGAAGTACGTTAGCTCACCAATCATTGACATCTCGAACTCCTTCAACATCAACTCACCAAATTCCTTGCAATGATAGTCATTTGTCGAGCCAAAGATTATATCATCAACATATACTTGACAAATGAAAATATCACCATTATGTTTCTTTGTGAATAGAGTTGTGTCGACGGTCCCGATCTTGAAGCCCTTTTCGATGAGGAAGTCGTGAAGACGCTCATACTAAGCCCTTGGAGCTTGCTTTAGTCCATATAGCGCCTTGGACAACCTGTAAGCACGGTTAGGATATCTAGGGTCTTCAAATC
Organism: Zea luxurians; assembly: GCA_029449295.1. Lineage (NCBI taxonomy): Eukaryota > Viridiplantae > Streptophyta > Magnoliopsida > Poales > Poaceae > Zea > Zea luxurians. Next base: position 176,076,472 of record JAOPSE010000004.1, on the reverse strand, counting down.
CAGGTGGTTGCTCAACATATACGAGTTCATTTATGAAGCCATTTAAAAATGCACTTTTTACATCTATTTGATAAAGTTTTATATCATAGCATGATGCATATGCAAGTAGGATACGGATGGCTTCCAGTCAAGCAACCGGTGCAAAGGTCTCTCCAAAATCAAAGCCTTCAACTTGAGAGAATCCTTTTGCAACAAGTCTTGCCTTGTTCCTTACAATCACACCTTGATCATCTTGTTTGTTTTTGAACACCCACTTTGTTCCAATGATTCTTGCATCTTGTGGGGGCTTCTCCAGGGTCCAAACTTGGTTATGGGTGAAGTTGTTAAGTTCTTCATGCATAGCGTTCACCCAGTCCGGATCCTGTAGCGCCTCATCTATACAAGTAGGCTCAACACAAGAAACAAAGGAGTGATGTTCAATAAAAGAAGCATGTCTATGGGATCGAGTAATAACCCCTTGTGAAGGACTCCCATTGATTTGGTTTTGAGGATGAGCTTGAATTAGTGATGAGTTTCTCCTGTTAACCACTTGGGAAGAAGATCCTGGAGCATCAACATCTTCGGCTTGTACCCTTGCTTGTTCGTGAGAGACAAATGTATCTTCATTTGCATGCCTCTCATCTTTTTCATCATCTTGTGGTACATTTGATGAAGAAGGCCTGTCAATGTTTTGCACCTCTTCTTCATCTTCTTTTGGTTTGATAGCTCCAATTGGCATGTTCTTCATTGCTTCCTAAGTGGCTCATCACCTACATCATCAAAATTCTCAAGTGCTCCTTGGGAGCCATTAGTCTCATCAAATTCCACATCATATGTTTCTTCTACCACGCCAGTGGCATGATTGAATACTCGATATGCTTTGGACTTTAATGAATAACCCAAAAGAAAACCAATATCACAACGTCTTTGAAACTTCCCTAGGTGATGGCGTTTCTTGTAGATGTAGCATTTGCATCCAAACACCCGGAAGAAGGAGACGTCTGGCTTTTTCCCATTTAGCATTTCATAGGGAGTCTTCGCAAGTAGCCGGTGAGGAAATAGCCTGTTTGATGCATAACATGCAGTGTTGACAGCTTCGGCCCAAAACCTCTCCGGTGTGTTATACTCATCAATCATTGTTCTTGCAAGTGTGACCAAGGTCCTGTTTTTCCTTTCAACAACTCCATTTTGTTGAGGTGTATATGTTGCAGATACTTCATGCTTGATCCCAATTTCATCACAGTACTCATGAATGTTGGTGTTGTCAAATTCTTTGCCATTATCACTTCTAATCTTTTTGATCTTGAAATCAAATTCATTTTGAGCTTTCTTGGCAAACTTCTTGAATATAGATGCAACTTCAGATTTGTCATGAAGAAAGAACACCCAAGTGTATCTTGAGAAATCATCAACAATCACCAGACAGTAGAGGTTGCCACCAGCACTTACGTAATTTGTAGGTCCAAATAAATCCATATGAAGTAGTTCCAGTGGCCTTGATGTTGACATGAAAGCTTTTGTAGGATGTGTGTTAGCAACTTGCTTTCCAGCTTGACATGCACTACAAGGCTTGTCCTTTTCAAATACAACATCCTTTAATCCTCTAACCATGTCCTTCTTTAATACCTTCTTGAGTGTGCTCATCCCAACATGTGCAAGCCTCCTATGCCAAAGCCATCCAAGTGAAGCTTTGGTGAAGAGGCAAGTTCTTAAGTCTGCATCTTCTGAAGTGAAATCCACTAAGTAGAGATTGTTGTATCTAAATCCTTTGAACACCATTGATTCATCATCCATTTTTGATACAATAACCTCTGTTGGAGTGAATAAGCATTGAAGTCCAAGATCACAGAGTTGACCCACTGATAATAAATTGAAGCTCAAAGGTGCAACCAAGAGAACATTTGAAATTGATAAATCATTTGAAATTGCCACCTTGCCAAGTCCTTGCACTTTCCCTTTTGAATTGTCTCCAAATGTGATTTTGTCTTGTCCATCAACATTCTCATCAAGTGAGGTGAACATCCGTGGGTTGCCTGTCATATGTTGTGTGCATCCACTGTCAATAACCCAATGGCTCCCACCGGTCTTGTAGTTCACCTACATCCACAGACAAATCAAGATTGAGTTTTGAGGGCCCTATATTGCATAGGACCAGTGACTCTCTCAATTAAGGACTTTGCAACCCAAATTTGTCTAGGTCTACTCTTGCTTGGTGGACCTAGGAATGTAACTTTGACCTTTCCATTTGCTACTTTTCTTAGAACATAATGAGCATTGAAAGCAAATGGTCTTGAGTGCTTAGGCAAGGGAGTTGGTGGTTTGGCTTTGCAGTTGTGGGCAAAGTGACCCTCTTTTCCACATTCAAAGCATTTGATGGGCTTGTGAGTCTGCTTTGGCTTGTATTGAGTGGTAGCTTTCTTTTGCACAAAAGCATTGTATCCAATACCACTCTTGTTGTTTTTCATGACAGTGTTCATAAGCAACTCATTTTGGAGGTATTGGCCCTTGTTGAACTTTTGCACACTTGTTGCAAGATGTTCATTTTCACTCTTAAGTTTCTTGACCTCATTTTAAGCCTTTCATTATCCACTGCCAACTCTTTGTTGAAATCATTGTTCTCAATGGCAACCTTTCCTCTAGTAGTTGCATCAGTCAGGTATCTCTTCATTTTTTGGTTGTCTAAAGTCAAGACTTCAACTTTTTCAGTCAATTCATCATGTAGACTAGTTTGCTCTCCTTGACTCAAATCATCACATGAGGTTGCTACATCAATCTTAACAACAGGGTTAATAGCCTCATGTGTTTTGCAAGATAAAAGTTCATTTTCAACAAGAAGATTATCATGATCAAATTTAATCTTAGTATAGTCTTCCTTGATTTTCACTAGTCTATCTTTCAACTCCCTATTAGCTTCATTTAGCTTGTCACATTTATCTTTAGCATCTTTTAGGGAGGATGTGAGCTCATTTACAGTGGATGACATAGTTTTGTTTTCTTCTTTCATTTCATCACTAGCTTTCATAACTATGTCATATTTGGCATTCAAAGATTCATTTTCATTTTTCAACCTATCACATTTAGCTTTTGACTTCCTAATGATTTGAGTGTATTCTTTAAGCAAGTCAACTAGTTCATCATAGGAAGGTGAAGCAAATTCCTCATCACTATCACTATCACTATCATCAGTAATATCAATATCATTTTGTACCTTCCGTTCACCTCTAGCCATGAGGCATAGGTGAGAAGTCGATGATGGCGATGGTGGTGGTGAAGAGAAGTCTCCGGCGATGGCGGCAACCTTTTCATCATTCTCCTCTTCACTTGAAGAAGATCCACTTGATGACTCAATGTCAGTGAGCCAGTCACCAACAATATATGTCTTTCCATTTTTCTTTTTGTGGAACCTCTTTTGCTTCCCATCCTTCCTCTTGAAGAATTTATTTTCCTTTTTCTCATCATCGCTGTCATCTTCTTTCTTGCCCTTGAACTTGTTCTTCTTGGGCTTGGTACATTGATGAGCAAGATGACCAAGCTCTCCACAATTGTAGCAATCCATCTCAGAAATGGGCTTTCTTTTGCTGGAAAAGAATTTCTTCTTTCTTGAATCAAATTTGATGCCTTCTCTGTTGAGCTTCTTTAACATCTTGGTGGTCTTCCTCACCATCAAGGCAATGTTAGCATGAAGGTCATCATCACTTGAGGATTCTTCCTCAATTTGTACTTTGGATTTTCCTTTTCTTTCTTGATTTGCTTTGAGAGCCAAATCCTTTCTCTTGGAAGATGACTCATCTTTGTCATTGATGTGCATGTACATCTCATGAGCATTGATCTTTCCCAATATCTGTGTAGGTGTGGTAACTAAAAGATCCATTTGATGTAGCACAGTGACAATGTGTCCATATTTGTCTATTGGGAGGACACTGAGAATCTTCCTCACAACATCCGGTTGTGAGATTTGAGTAAGCCCCAATCCATTTACTTCCTCTACAAGAATATTGAGACGTGAGTACATAGCATTGGCATTTTCATTAGCAAGCATTTCAAAAGAATTCAACTTTCTCATAGCAATGTGATATCTCTCTGTGACGGAACCTCCCAAGTAATCAGGCCCACCTACAGTTGTCCTTGTCCAACAGACATCAGACACCCTGTAGATGTTCCTAAATTACTTGACAAGCTCGGTATCTTTCCTTACCTCACCAGGAACGTTTCACCCGTCTTGCAGACATTACAGATCATCGGAGATAAAGATATGCGGAAGCGATTACATAATCTTACATTTATTTTCAAAGTAAGCTCAAGTTAAGTTATTACAGACCAGTTCTAAAAACGAGTGCATAAAAGTATTAATTATACACACCAGGGAGACACAACCTCTCCCGAAGGACTAGAACCCAAAGATCTTAAGTGGAGGACTGAGTCCTCCCGCACTTCATTCCTGGCTTTCATTCTTGGGAACCACCTTAGCACAGAAGCAGCAGAAGTCTGCTACTTCCCCACCTAAAAACAACAAAGGGATAAACCCTGAGTATGGAATTACTCAGCAAGTCTTACCCGACTAAGGAAAAGACTCTCAAGGGTATGCTGGTTATATGGGAGTCAAGGTAAGGCTTCTCAATAGTCAAAGACTCTGTTTTGCAGAAATGCTTACTAAAGTGGATCCTTAAAAATCCAATTTTAATTGTCAAGTTAGGTAAAATTACCTGCACTAGAGTTCTTTCTACCCTAGTTCAATCACTGGTCCTGCACTAGCCAATTTCTTAACCAAAAACCCATCATCTTTAGTGGAATGCTACGTGTAAGTCAGTGGCCAAGTCTCCATAACCGCGGAGGTACGGCGATCCGAATCGATTATACTCAGCTGAGGATCTCCAATCACACGACATATGTAGCACTTAACCCTTGCATATGTCAACCCGCCACCGGGGTTCTTAAGACCGGATCAGGTTCACGCAAACCGAGAGCACAGATACACCACCGTCCAGCCTCTTGCCACGGAGGGTACACGCTACTCTCGCCACCGCTCCACTCCCATTTCGTGTTATCTTATTCCGGCCTTAGTCTGCCCGAGGCAAGGCTTACCCATGACGAGGCATGTGACCAGTTAAAGGGTCCTCGGTCAGCAGGCCTACATCGACAAGGTCCTTAATCGACTCAGACGGAGACACTACACCGAGACTCTCTTCTCGTGCAAGTCACCCGCCCGGTCTCAGCTTAATCATTTCAAACCCAAAGTTTGGTACCTGGCAGAGGTACATCTTTTCCGATGTTGAATCCATCAAGGCCTTTGACGGATTCACCATCAAGTTTTAATTTTGAAAACATCCCTCCCACTTTGCCAAACAGCTTTTGTAAAACAAATCCTTTTGTTTTTCTAAAGCAATACTAAGCAAAGTAAAACCTTTTTGTAAAAACAGGATTTCAAGGAGGGTAATCAAGATCAAGGGAGGTAATGCAGAAATTGTTGAATCAATCAACTCCTATCACCTAATGCAGCAAGCAAGTGAGAAAGATTTTAAAAACATCAAGGAAGGTGGCAAATGCACCGGGGCTTGCCTTTGTTATCAGATGGTTCAGGCTCGGATCCACAGATATCAAAATAGAAGCAGCTGTCTGCCTGAGGATCAGAGGTGGGTGGTATCCCTTCTTCAATAACTTCTTCTTCTTCTTCTTGCTCTAATATAACCATATACATACATAAGGATGGATGTCATGGAATGCTCATGAGGATGCAAAGATAACATAAACTTATTAGTTATGTCTTGAATACAACTTTCCTTCACAGAGGTCCGGGAACTTAGGGTTTCCGGAGTCAGTAAAGGAGTTCATGGAGCAGGGGGGTGGTTTTGGGTTTTGTGATCAAACAAGGTCCAAATCAAACCAAACTCTACCCAAGGCTTCTAAATAATGTGAAAAGCTTACATAAAAAGTTTGGGGAATTTTGGACTTATTATTTAATTTCTAAAAATCCAGAACCATTGATTTAGGCTGTTTTAAATATCCTAAAATTCCCTACTTGATCTAAAAATCATGAAACTATTTTTAATAAATTCTATGGAAAATAACAAACCTAGGAAAATTGGTCTCAAAATTTTAGGATTTTTCTACATTTTTCTACACATTTTTAAAGTTCCACTGAAAAAGAAAAGGGAAAGCTTTTAAACAGTACTGGGCCGTTTTAGATCCAGCCGGCCCAGGCCCAAGCAGTTTCGCGCGCGCGCCCGCGCCCGCGAAGGACGTTTTACACAAAGAACCCCGGCCTAACAACTAAACCGAATCAGGGCCATTCACTATTTTTCTGAGTCGCTGACCGTTTACGAAAAAGCCCTCCGGGTCTGGTCAATTCACAATTCCAAGTCCACGACGGCGCTCCGCGCGGCCGCGCTCCGGCGAGCAGCTACGCCGGGCGATTGAGGCAGTGGCTGAGTTCTCCGAGCGGCATACACGAAATTCAACCCCTAAGGAGCATTTCCCCTAAGGTAATTGCACCGTTGGTGGCTCATAGAGCTCCGGCCACGATGGCCGTAAGCACCACGGCGTCATGAGCGTGTTCCCGGCGATAGGCGCCGGTCTAGTTCAATCCAATGCTTCGGTAAGCATCACGGAGACATGGGAAAGCTTAAACGAGGGCGCAGAGGGTAGGAACGGACCTGTAGAGGGCTGGCCGCGGTGAGCTCGTCTTACAACGGCGGAGAACCGATTTGGGGGCAATTAGAAATTCGAGCGCTCGGGTGGATGATCGGGGCCGATTGACGGTGGCTGGATGCGTAAAGATATGGCGAAGCTCACGGCGGGGGCAATTTATAGGACCCCGAAGCGGTGGCGCTTAATTTGATCACGAAGCGTTGGCGGCCGGAGACGGGGAAGACGTGCTAGCTTTGCGGTACGTGGCTGCGACGTGGCAGTAAGTCCGGTGAGCCATGGAGGGGCTAGAGAAGGTCACGGCGACACGGTGAAAGGCTTGGACACGCGGCATAAGGCCGGGAAGCGGCGGTCGACGGCGAGGTAATCCGCCAGCCGCAAAGTCGAAGGGAGACAGGGGGGGTGAAGTCGTCGGAGTGGTGGCCAGCTCACCGGTGATGAGGCCTTTACCGCGGCAAGCTTATCCGGTGACCGTTGAGCGCGAATCTTGGCGAACGTCGATCGACGGCGGCAGCAACCGGCGGTGAGGACGAAACCTGATCTTCTTCAGTTATACGGTTACTGTACCATCAGAACACTGGTTCAGAGCGACTGACCGAGCAAGTTTAGGGCTATTTCTCTCCAAATTTCATGTGATGACAGGTCTCAGTCTCTATACCAAAGTTGTAGTGCTACATACCAGCTACAACTCCATTATAGGACATAAACACATTTGAGCACTGGATCATGCTTGAATCTGAGCTAAAAGTTGGTGTCAGCTCACTGCTAAACTGAATCTCAGTTCAACCAGCCTGACAACCCAACTTTGATGGGGTTTTTCTCCAAATTTTTCATAACAACTATGCTTGCACCCTTTAGCAAAGTTGTTCTCCTATGATTAGGCTTCAACTTTGATGTGGTGACCTAGGGCAAAAACCCTATGCTTTGAAAGTTACAAAGCCCCAAAGTTGAGCCCATTCACTGCTTTTTCAGACTTAGAACCAAAACTCAAGGGAGGTCCATTTTGCACTTTAGTCCAAAACTTAGGGTTTTGCTTGCAAGTCCACATTTTTGTGACCCAATAGACTTGAAACACTTATTTGACTTGGTTTTTGCACTTTAGCCCAAAAGTGGACTAATTTTGCACTTAGGTCCCTAGGGTTTAGTTTTAGAGTTTCCCAGGGTTCTAATTAGGGTTTTTAATATCCCAGGGGTGTAATTGTGATTCCACTGAGTGTTTGAGGTTGTTTTATGGCTCTTCTCACAAACCCTAAGGTTTTCCTCAACTTAAGTTAAGTTTTACCCCATTAACCATTAGTTAGGGTTAAGTCCTTAAACCAAGGTCCTATTTGTAAAACAGCAAAACAATACAACTTGTTTGAAATTTTTGCCTAGTGAATGCACTCTAGGTGTATCAAACATATGCAATGCCCATGCTCATGATGTCATGCTCAAGTTTTAGTTAGAGTAACACCAGGGGTGTTACATCCTTCCCCCCATAAAAGAATCTCGTCCCGAGATTTGAAGTCCTAGGGTGAGTAATGGAAAAGGAAATGTGTCACGTTTTTATTTCCTTATTTCTGGTACAAGGCAGGGATGGTGTGGGGGTTCATTCCTTTATTACACAGCTATACAACTTTACAATTTACAAGAGGCTAGAAAGCCCGGGAAATTCTTATCTAAGAAATCTTGGGTTTCCCAGGTAGCCTCACCTTCCGAATGCTGATTCCACTGTATTTTATAAAACTTGAGGGTCTTTCTCCGGGTAACCCTGTCCTTTTGATCCAGAACTCGAATGGGATGTTCCGAGTATGTCAAATCTGGTTCCAGGACAACATCAGTCACTTCAACGGTTCGATCGGGAACCCGAAGACACTTCTTCAATTGTGACACGTGGAACACATTATGCACGGCAGACAATGTTTCGGGGAGCTGAAGTCGGTATGCCACTGGTCCACATTGTTCAAGTACCAGGAATGGACCAATGTACCTGGGTGCAAGTTTTCCTTTAATCCCAAAACGCGATACGCCTTTCATTGGTGAAACCTTTAAGTAGACGTAGTCTCCTTTTAAAAAGTATAAGGGCATTCGCCGATTGTCTGCATAACTTTTCTGACGAGCCTGTGCCTTCTTCATATTATGAACTATTTTCTGAACCCTTTCTTCGGTTTCTTTTACCATATCAGGTCTAAAGAAATATCTTTCACCAGGTTCAGACCAATTTAGCGGAGTTCGACACCGTCGCCCATACAAAGCTTCAAAAGGTGCCATCTTGATACTTTCCTGATAACTGTTATTGTATGAAAACTCCGCCAAAGGTAAGCATTCATTCCACTTTGTTGAGAAATCCAGGACACATGCTCGTAACATATCTTCAAGTATTTGGTTCACTCTCTCAGTCTGTCCACTGGTTTGGGGATGGTAGGCCGAACTGTGGAGTAACTTAGTACCCAAAGATTGGTGAAGTGCTTCCCAAAACTTGGCTACAAATTGAGGCCCACGATCCGACACTATGGTCTTTGGAACACCATGCAGACTAAGAATACGAGCAATATACAATTGGGCGTAGACAGTAACTGGAGAATTTGTCTTGACCGGCAGAAAATGAGCAACCTTTGTAAGTCGATCAACAATCACCCAGATAGAGTCACACCCTTTTGCGGTCCTGGGCAATCCCACAATGAAGTCCATGCTGATATCTTCCCATTTCCATGCTGGGATTGGCAAAGATTGCAATGGACCAGCAGTTTTCAGGTGTATGGCTTTGACACGTCTGCAAGTGTCGCACTTAGCCACATAGCGTGCAATTTCAATCTTCATCTTCGTCCACCAGTAATGTTGTTTCAGATCATGATACATCTTAGTGCTTCCCGGATGAATGGAATAGCGACTAAGATGCGCCTCATCTAAGATTTGCTGGCGGAGCTCTTCATTCTTCGGCACTACTATGCGGTTGTTGAACCATAACACACCTTGATTATCTTCCTTAAAACATTGGGCTGTTCCAGCCCTGATCTTCTCTCGGACGTGTTTCATACCCTGATTATCCCTTTGAGCATCAATTATCCTTTGCAAGATGGTTGATTCAAGCTTTAGCTGATTTAGAGTCCCTTGTTGGATCATTCCCAGGTTTAACTTCTCCATTTCTTGACACAAAGTGCTTTCGGAGGTCTCAACCATAAGACAGTGGCAGAAAGTCTTACGACTCAATGCATCTGCCACCACATTGGCCTTGCCTGGGTGATAATGGATCTCTAGTTCATAATCTTTAATAAGCTCAAGCCATCGCCTTTGCCTCATGTTTAACTCTGACTGGGTAAATATATACTTCAAACTCTTATGATCAGTATATATGTGACAGATGTTTCCCAGCAGATAGTGACGCCATATTTTCAGGGCATGAACCACCGCAGCTAACTCCAGATCATGAGTTGGATAGTGCTCCTCATGTCGGCGTAACTGCCTTGAAGCATATGCAATCACTCGGCCTTCTTGCATTAGCACACAGCCGAGTCCACTGCCTGACGCATCACAATAGACATCAAAAGGTTTAGTGATGTCCGGTTGAGCCAATACCGGAGCAGTGGTCAATAGTGTCTTCAATTCCTCAAAGGCTTCATTACATTTAGAAGACCAATTGAATTTGGTATCATTCTTCAATAAACTTGTGATTGGCTTCACAAGCTTAGAAAAATCAGGTATAAATCTGCGATAGTATCCTGCTAGTCCAAGAAAACTCCGGACTTGGTGAACAGTCGTTGGAGGTTTCCACTCCAGAATATCCTTGACTTTGCTAGGGTCTACCGCAATTCCCTTGGCTGATAATACGTGCCCCAGAAATTGAATTTCTTCCAGCCAAAACGCGCACTTGCTGAACTTGGCATAAAGCTGATGTTCCCTTAGGCGCGTCAATACAATCCGTAAGTGCTGAGCATGCTCCTCTTCATTTTTAGAATATATCAAAATATCATCGATGAAGACCACCACGAACTTGTCTAACTCGGGCATGAACACCGAGTTCATCAAATAGGTGAAGTGGGCAGGAGCATTGGTGAGCCCGAAAGACATTACTAGATATTCAAATAATCCATACCGCGTAGTGAATGCGGTCTTCGGTATATCCTCGGGCCGAATACGGATTTGATGATAGCCCGACCTGAGATCAATTTTGGAAAATACCCTCGCCCCAGTCAGTTGATCAAATAAGATGTCGATCCTCGGAAGAGGGTACTTATTCTTAATGGTGACCTCATTTAGGGGCCGATAGTCCACACACATTCGCAAGGTTTGATCCTTCTTCTTCACAAAGATGGCGGGACAACCCCAAGGAGACGAGCTTGGCCGGATAAATCCTTTATTCAGCAGATCTTGCAATTGGACCTTCAATTCTGCTAATTCATTAGGGGGCATACGGTATGACCTTCGGGAAATGGGAGCCGTACCGGGCTTTAGCTCAATCACAAATTCCACATCTCTTTCTGGGGGTAGTCCAGGCAAATCTTCCGGAAACACATCTGGAAACTCACAAACTACCGGAATATTCTTGATCTCCGGTACAATGGCTTCAAAGATTCTACCAGAAGCTTTGACTGGATTGGTCTTGGGGAGAGACAAGAGAATTTCTTCTTGATTATAACTCAACCTGACGGTTCTGAGTTCAGTGTTGAGTACTGCCTTGTGTTGAGTTAACCAATTCATCCCCAAAATTACATCTATATCTTGGCCCTTCAGAACAATCATGTTGGCAGGAAAGTTCCGTTCGGCCATAGTTACTGGCACACCATAGGCCACTTCTTTAGTAAAAATATATCCCCCAGGTGAATGAATTTTAAAACCCTCTTTGGATTCATGACATGGAATATGATGTTGCTCCGCAAATGTCTTGCTAATAAAGGTATGTGAAGCACCGGAATCAAAAAGAATTAGTGCAGGGTGGTTGGCCACAGGGAACATACCCATCATCACCGGCTCGCCTTCCGGTGTGGTAGCCACTTGTGTATAATAGACTCGCCCCGTCTTTTTGGTATTTCTGCCCGAAGTAGTCCCCTTGCCTGGAGCTGAAGTTCCCGATCCTTGCTGATTATTGGCCTGATTTTGCCGAGGATAGGGACAATCTTTAATGAAGTGCCCAGATTTGCCACAGTTAAAGCATCCAGTGGAAGAACTTGGCAGTGCAGGGAATCGAGTGCCTGGGGCACCCGGCTGACTTGAGGCAGTAGGGGCTTTGTTAGGCCGAATAATTATAGGCTGCTTGAACGGGAAAGGTGGTGCACTGGAACGATTCTGGTTAGAGGGCCGGAGAATGAACCGTTGCCTCTTAACCGGGCCCTGCGTAGGCCGATCACCACTAAATCCCTTGCTTTTCCCAGAATTTGCATATTTGGCCTCCACGGATAAGGCTGTGCTGACAGCCTTGCCATAAGTAAGATCAATACATGCAGCCATCTTCCGCTGCATCCTGTCGTTCAGACCCCTCATAAAACAATTCTTCTTTTTCAAATCTGTGTTCACCTGGTCAATTGCGTACTGGGACAGGTGGTTGAACTTGTTGAGATACTGAGTAACAGTATCTCCCCCTTGCTTCAACTTCATAAACTCTTCCTGCTTCATGTGCAACACTCCCTCCGGGATATAATGCTCGCGGAATGCTGCTTTGAACTCGTTCCATGTAACTTGATGATTATCCGGTTGAATGGCCACAAAATTTCCCCACCAAGTACTGGCGGGGCCTCGAAGTTGTTGTGCTGCAAAGAGTGGTTTCTGGGTTTCTGAGCAGCGAAGAAGGCCAAATTTCTGTTCAATGACCCTTATCCATTCGTCGGCCTCAAGCGGATCTTCTGCTTTAATAAAAAGAGGCGGACGAGTCTCCGAGAAATCCAAATATGTAGTCTCACGAGGACCCTGCTGGAATCCTCGTCCTGCTTGTTGTTGAAGCTGTTGCTGGCCCGCCATCTCCCTCAGGAAGCGGGTATTATCGGCTGTAGCGTTTACCAAGGCAGCGATTGCCTCAGCAAGCGTGGGTGGAACGGGAGGTGGATTCGGGGTAGCATCCCCACCCCCGGATGTTCCAGCTGCATCCTGTCCTCGAGTACGGGTCGGCATCTGAGGCAAAAACATTTGAATAAACATAATGTGCCAAAGAAACCTTCCGTTTTACATTACTATAAAAAGTAATGGTACAGACTCGACAGTACACAACCGGATACATTACCCACATTACAAAAGCTTAACCTATTATACAACCGTACACCCTACAATACACTACACTACTCTAATATAACACTACTTCCTACAATACCCCACTCTACTCTTATTACACCCCTAGTCCTGCTTCCCATCGCTTTTGGCGGCTTCATTGTCGGGGGTAGGAGTCCAGACGTCCACCAACCTTAAAGAAGGAGGGGGCTCAAACAGATCTAGCTCCCCACCCGACGCGCGTCCCGCGGCGTGGGAAGGTCCGGCTTCTGCCTCAGAAGGGGGTATAGGCTCACTAGGGTGCAGTTGCGAGTAGAGCACATGCACTTCTTCATGGAGTGTATTGCAGTACACCTGCAGGTCGTCGACAGCTTTGCTTAACTCTCTATTTCGGGCCTGAGCCCTTGCTTCCTTAGCACACACCAACATGTGTGACTGGACTGCCCAGTCAAGTGCTAGGTCCCGGTCAGCTAGCTGATCCCGCAGGTGACGGAGGTCTCTTCTTAAATCATTAATTCTGTCTCCGTCGGCAATCCACGCATTGGTCCTGTGCCGTAGTACTGCTTGAAGTCGATTTACTTCGGCTTCCAAGTCTCCGATGGGATCGTTACTCCCACTGCTACTACTTTCTTGGCGAGGGGCCAGTTGGTGCCGGGGTACTCCCCTCGGCCCCGTTGATTTTCGTGCCGTTAGCCTCGTGCGTGGCGGCATCTTCTAAAGGGGGAAATTTATTAGTAAAAATTCTTAGCATGATGCATGAATAAATACAGAATCAACCTTGGTTGATTCAACCTTCTATACGTTGCACTCTTCCTAACTGGTCTTTAATATAAACTCTTCAGACTACTTAGGTAAGAAGAGAAAAGAATCTTTAGGTAAGACTTTTGAAAATCTTTTGAAGATGCCCTGGAATATCTGCAAAGAAGGGCTACGCTCCGATACCAGCTGTGACGGAACCTCCCAAGTAATCAGGCCCACCTACAGTTGTCCTTGTCCAACAGACATCAGACACCCTGTAGATGTTCCTAAATTACTTGACAAGCTCGGTATCTTTCCTTACCTCACCAGGAACGTTTCACCCGTCTTGCAGACATTACAGATCATCGGAGATAAAGATATGCGGAAGCGATTACATAATCTTACATTTATTTTCAAAGTAAGCTCAAGTTAAGTTATTACAGACCAGTTCTAAAAACGAGTGCATAAAAGTATTAATTATACACACCAGGGAGACACAACCTCTCCCGAAGGACTAGAACCCAAAGATCTTAAGTGGAGGACTGAGTCCTCCCGCACTTCATTCCTGGCTTTCATTCTTGGGAACCACCTTAGCACAGAAGCAGCAGAAGTCTGCTACTTCCCCACCTAAAAACAACAAAGGGATAAACCCTGAGTATGGAATTACTCAGCAAGTCTTACCCGACTAAGGAAAAGACTCTCAAGGGTATGCTGGTTATATGGGAGTCAAGGTAAGGCTTCTCAATAGTCAAAGACTCTGTTTTGCAGAAATGCTTACTAAAGTGGATCCTTAAAAATCCAATTTTAATTGTCAAGTTAGGTAAAATTACCTGCACTAGAGTTCTTTCTACCCTAGTTCAATCACTGGTCCTGCACTAGCCAATTTCTTAACCAAAAACCCATCATCTTTAGTGGAATGCTACGTGTAAGTCAGTGGCCAAGTCTCCATAACCGCGGAGGTACGGCGATCCGAATCGATTATACTCAGCTGAGGATCTCCAATCACACGACATATGTAGCACTTAACCCTTGCATATGTCAACCCGCCACCGGGGTTCTTAAGACCGGATCAGGTTCACGCAAACCGAGAGCACAGATACACCACCGTCCAGCCTCTTGCCACGGAGGGTACACGCTACTCTCGCCACCGCTCCACTCCCATTTCGTGTTATCTTATTCCGGCCTTAGTCTGCCCGAGGCAAGGCTTACCCATGACGAGGCATGTGACCAGTTAAAGGGTCCTCGGTCAGCAGGCCTACATCGACAAGGTCCTTAATCGACTCAGACGGAGACACTACACCGAGACTCTCTTCTCGTGCAAGTCACCCGCCCGGTCTCAGCTTAATCATTTCAAACCCAAAGTTTGGTACCTGGCAGAGGTACATCTTTTCCGATGTTGAATCCATCAAGGCCTTTGACGGATTCACCATCAAGTTTTAATTTTGAAAACATCCCTCCCACTTTGCCAAACAGCTTTTGTAAAACAAATCCTTTTGTTTTTCTAAAGCAATACTAAGCAAAGTAAAACCTTTTTGTAAAAACAGGATTTCAAGGAGGGTAATCAAGATCAAGGGAGGTAATGCAGAAATTGTTGAATCAATCAACTCCTATCACCTAATGCAGCAAGCAAGTGAGAAAGATTTTAAAAACATCAAGGAAGGTGGCAAATGCACCGGGGCTTGCCTTTGTTATCAGATGGTTCAGGCTCGGATCCACAGATATCAAAATAGAAGCAGCTGTCTGCCTGAGGATCAGAGGTGGGTGGTATCCCTTCTTCAATAACTTCTTCTTCTTCTTCTTGCTCTAATATAACCATATACATACATAAGGATGGATGTCATGGAATGCTCATGAGGATGCAAAGATAACATAAACTTATTAGTTATGTCTTGAATACAACTTTCCTTCACAGAGGTCCGGGAACTTAGGGTTTCCGGAGTCAGTAAAGGAGTTCATGGAGCAGGGGGGGGTGGTTTTGGGTTTTGTGATCAAACAAGGTCCAAATCAAACCAAACTCTACCCAAGGCTTCTAAATAATGTGAAAAGCTTACATAAAAAGTTTGGGGAATTTTGGACTTATTATTTAATTTCTAAAAATCCAGAACCATTGATTTAGGCTGTTTTAAATATCCTAAAATTCCCTACTTGATCTAAAAATCATGAAACTATTTTTAATAAATTCTATGGAAAATAACAAACCTAGGAAAATTGGTCTCAAAATTTTAGGATTTTTCTACATTTTTCTACACATTTTTAAAGTTCCACTGAAAAAGAAAAGGGAAAGCTTTTAAACAGTACTGGGCCGTTTTAGATCCAGCCGGCCCAGGCCCAAGCAGTTTCGCGCGCGCGCCCGCGCCCGCGAAGGACGTTTTACACAAAGAACCCCGGCCTAACAACTAAACCGAATCAGGGCCATTCACTATTTTTCTGAGTCGCTGACCGTTTACGAAAAAGCCCTCCGGGTCTGGTCAATTCACAATTCCAAGTCCACGACGGCGCTCCGCGCGGCCGCGCTCCGGCGAGCAGCTACGCCGGGCGATTGAGGCAGTGGCTGAGTTCTCCGAGCGGCATACACGAAATTCAACCCCTAAGGAGCATTTCCCCTAAGGTAATTGCACCGTTGGTGGCTCATAGAGCTCCGGCCACGATGGCCGTAAGCACCACGGCGTCATGAGCGTGTTCCCGGCGATAGGCGCCGGTCTAGTTCAATCCAATGCTTCGGTAAGCATCACGGAGACATGGGAAAGCTTAAACGAGGGCGCAGAGGGTAGGAACGGACCTGTAGAGGGCTGGCCGCGGTGAGCTCGTCTTACAACGGCGGAGAACCGATTTGGGGGCAATTAGAAATTCGAGCGCTCGGGTGGATGATCGGGGCCGATTGACGGTGGCTGGATGCGTAAAGATATGGCGAAGCTCACGGCGGGGGCAATTTATAGGACCCCGAAGCGGTGGCGCTTAATTTGATCACGAAGCGTTGGCGGCCGGAGACGGGGAAGACGTGCTAGCTTTGCGGTACGTGGCTGCGACGTGGCAGTAAGTCCGGTGAGCCATGGAGGGGCTAGAGAAGGTCACGGCGACACGGTGAAAGGCTTGGACACGCGGCATAAGGCCGGGAAGCGGCGGTCGACGGCGAGGTAATCCGCCAGCCGCAAAGTCGAAGGGAGACAGGGGGGGGTGAAGTCGTCGGAGTGGTGGCCAGCTCACCGGTGATGAGGCCTTTACCGCGGCAAGCTTATCCGGTGACCGTTGAGCGCGAATCTTGGCGAACGTCGATCGACGGCGGCAGCAACCGGCGGTGAGGACGAAACCTGATCTTCTTCAGTTATACGGTTACTGTACCATCAGAACACTGGTTCAGAGCGACTGACCGAGCAAGTTTAGGGCTATTTCTCTCCAAATTTCATGTGATGACAGGTCTCAGTCTCTATACCAAAGTTGTAGTGCTACATACCAGCTACAACTCCATTATAGGACATAAACACATTTGAGCACTGGATCATGCTTGAATCTGAGCTAAAAGTTGGTGTCAGCTCACTGCTAAACTGAATCTCAGTTCAACCAGCCTGACAACCCAACTTTGATGGGGTTTTTCTCCAAATTTTTCATAACAACTATGCTTGCACCCTTTAGCAAAGTTGTTCTCCTATGATTAGGCTTCAACTTTGATGTGGTGACCTAGGGCAAAAACCCTATGCTTTGAAAGTTACAAAGCCCCAAAGTTGAGCCCATTCACTGCTTTTTCAGACTTAGAACCAAAACTCAAGGGAGGTCCATTTTGCACTTTAGTCCAAAACTTAGGGTTTTGCTTGCAAGTCCACATTTTTGTGACCCAATAGACTTGAAACACTTATTTGACTTGGTTTTTGCACTTTAGCCCAAAAGTGGACTAATTTTGCACTTAGGTCCCTAGGGTTTAGTTTTAGAGTTTCCCAGGGTTCTAATTAGGGTTTTTAATATCCCAGGGGTGTAATTGTGATTCCACTGAGTGTTTGAGGTTGTTTTATGGCTCTTCTCACAAACCCTAAGGTTTTCCTCAACTTAAGTTAAGTTTTACCCCATTAACCATTAGTTAGGGTTAAGTCCTTAAACCAAGGTCCTATTTGTAAAACAGCAAAACAATACAACTTGTTTGAAATTTTTGCCTAGTGAATGCACTCTAGGTGTATCAAACATATGCAATGCCCATGCTCATGATGTCATGCTCAAGTTTTAGTTAGAGTAACACCAGGGGTGTTACACTCTCCTCACGCTCACTCCTAGTTCCTTCATGTAGAGCACAAATGTCCATCCACAAATCATGAGCATTTTTATGATTTCTAACTCTATTGAACACATCTTTGCAAAGGCCTCTAAAAAGGGTGTTTTTGGCCTTAGAATTCCATTTCTCATAATTAAACTCATCACCTACAAGATTTGTGGGATCTCTAGGTTGGGAGAATCCTTGTGTGGCAGCTTTGTAGACACCAATGTCTATAGCCTCTAAATATGCTTCCATACGAATTTTTCAATATGGAAAATCGTCACCATAAAAAACGGGAGGAGGTCCATCCCCACCGGACATCGTTACTCTAGCGGTTAAGCTAATCTAAGAGCAACAAGGCTCTGATACCAATTGAAAGGATCACGATGCCCAAGAGGGGGGTGAAGTGGGCTTTTCTAAAAATCAACACTAATTAAAACCTAAGCAAGAGCTAAGCAAGAGCCCAACTTCACCCCAACAACTAGCACTAAGATAATAAAACTAGAAATACAACAATGCTAAGACAATACTTCAATTACTTGCTAAACAAATACACAATGTAAAGTGCTTGAATTAAGTGCGGAATGTAAAGCAAGGTTTAGAAGACTCCTCCAATTTTTCCCGAGGTATCGAAGAGTCAGCACTCTCCACTAGTCCTCGTTGGAGCACCCGCGCAAGGGTATCACTCCCCCTTGATCCTTGCAAGAACCAAGTGCTCACTACGAGATGATCCTTTGCCACTCCGGCGCGGTGGATCCCTCGAGACCGCTTACAAACTTGAGTCGGGTCACCAACAAGATCTTCACGGTGATCACCGAGCTCCCAACGCAACCAAGCCGTCTAGGTGATGCCGATCACCAAGAGTAACAAGCCTTAGACTTTCGCTTGACCAAGAGAAGCCTAATGCAAGTGGTGTGTGCTCTAGGTGGCTCTCGCTAGCGCTAATGAGGAACAAAAGCGGGATTAAGATTCTCTAATCTCCTCACTAGGCTTTTGGTGCTTGCAATGCTCTAGAAATGTGCTGGAATTAATGTTGGCAGCAAGACATTGAATATGGTGGGTGGAGGGGGTATAAATAGCCCTCACCCACCAACTAGCCATTACCAGCACTTTTCTGCGCACGGGCGCACCGGACAGTCCAGTGCGCCAACTGTGCGCCACCGGTGCGCCAACGGTGCGCCACCGGTGTGCCAATGGTCGACTCCAACGGCTAGTTCTGACAGCTAGCCGTTGGGCTGATGGCACACCGGATAGTGAACAGGCACTGTCCGGTGCACACCGGACAGTCCGGTGCACTGTCCGATGCGCCACTAAAATTCATTTCTGAAACTGGCGCTCTCAGGTTTTCTGCTCGGGGAAGCCTTCCCCAGGGCCAACTCGGCTCCACCTGGCAGAGGGTGCACCGGACAGTCCGATGCACACCGGACAGTCCGGTGCCCCAAGGCCAGAAACCCTATTTCTTGTTTTTCAGCTGATTTTCAAATCGGTTTTCGTTCTAACTTGTGAGTGAGTTCTAGAGTGACACCTAGCACTGTATGTGAGTGTGATTGTGCACCAACACTACACTAGAACTCTCTTGGTCAAACTACTCATCGACAACCCCTCTTTATAGTACGGCTAAAAGAGAATAAAAGACCTAACTAAATCACGAGTGTCCACATCTCCTCGACACTCGGACTCCGTAGTCCTTCACCTTTTGTTTCGTCGTTTTAGCCGTCGCTTCGAGTTCTTATCTCCGGGATTGTTTTCACCGTTGTAGTACTTTATCTGTAATGCGACCTAACTTACCATTTGTCTCTGCAAAACACACGTTAGTCACATATAACATTACGTTGTCATTAATCACTAAAACCAACTAGGGGCCTAGATGCTTTCAGCTGGTATCCAGCCTCGACACATCGAGCCTACATCCCAGGGGGGCCAGGTACCAAGGAGGAGTCGGCAGCGCCACACAACAGGGACAAATAGTATGCAGATAAGTGCTAATACTGCTCGATAAATAGTACTCAAAAAAGTACCTTACAAAAACAAAGTTATTACATCCGCCTTCAAGCGGGGCCCTAGCCTTATGTCTACAGGTATGACCTACTCGACATCAATAGAGTCGCGCTGGGAGCGCGCGGCGCCATCTCCACGGCGTACGACATCTTGTACGACCCCCCGGGCGGCGTCTTCAGCAGCCAGGCCGGCGGTCACCATTAGAGGCGGCACCGAAGCCATCAAAGGCAAAGAGATGGGGGCGCGAAAGATGGAGCCGCAGCTCAGCTCGCTTCCCGCCTTCACAAGGCTGGTGAACATCCTTTCCTCCAAATGCTGGAGGAAGAAGCGGGAAGAAGCATCGCCCCCACGGACATCTTGCAAAGGTAGGCGATGATGGCCGCCTGAAGGATGAAGTAGGGCATGAAGTGCTGAGATTGGAGGCTGAGCTCCTCCAGCAACAGCACGAAGAAAGATGAAATCGGCAGCGCCAGCCCGCTAGGGAGGTTGGAGATGAAGAGCACGAACTCTCCGGCGGTGAGATCGTCGTGAGGAGAAGCACCGACACAGATCCTTCCGGCGAACGCCGGCACACCCCATCCGAGCAGGTTGCGCACCAAGTTGAGTGCCACCTCAGGCTGAAGGCGCTCGATAGGATCTAGCAAGGCCATGGCAACTACGGCGGCAGAAGAGCGTGGAGAACTCGAGGGCGAAAGGGCGCTACGAGTGATGAGAATGGCTACCACGCTCGGGGGAGTCCCTTTTTAAAGAAAGATTCCCCCACTAACGCCCCGAGACGCCGCAGAAGATCTCGCCCGACGCATGCCAGGGTGACCCAGCCTCTAGCGTGGGGGCCCGAGCCCACGAGTCATGCTCCTTGGGCGTCGCTCCCCATGTGCGATGAAGGCGAACCGCCGCGCCTCTTCGTCTCCGTCGAAAGCAGCGGCCCAGCCTCTAGCACGGGGGCCCGGGCCCACAAGTCATACTCTTCGGGCGTCGGCCTCCATGTGCGGAGAAGGCGAAC
Organism: Zea luxurians; assembly: GCA_029449295.1. Classification (NCBI taxonomy): domain Eukaryota; kingdom Viridiplantae; phylum Streptophyta; class Magnoliopsida; order Poales; family Poaceae; genus Zea; species Zea luxurians. Next base: position 176,055,698 of record JAOPSE010000004.1, on the reverse strand, counting down.
CGCCGCGTGAAGAGCACGCCACCGCCTGAGGTAGTGTGCCTCTTCACCTTTGCCGAAAGCAGCGGACCAGCCTCTAGCACGAGGGCCCGAGCCCATGAGTCATACTCTTCGGGCGTCGGCCTCCGTGTGCGGAGAAGGCGAACCACCACGTGAGAAGCACGCCACCGCCTATGGTAGTACGCCTCTTCACCTCCACCGAAACCAACAGCCTAGTCTCTGACGCGGGGGCCCGGGCCCATGAGTCATCCTCCTTGGGCGCCGGTTCCTAGGTGCAGAGAAGTTGAACCGCCGCTCGCGCCAGTACCATGCCTCCTCGGGGCCGCCGCAAAAGATAGTGAGAGCATCTAGAGGGGGGGTGAATAGGTGATCCTGTAAAAACTTAAACTTAACGCCACAAAAACTTGATTAAGCGTTAGCACAATAAGGCCAAGTGGCTAGAGAGGACTTCTTGCAAAACACAACAACCACAAGAGGATCAACATAGATAGACACAGTGGTTTATCCCGTGGTTCAGCCAAGTACAAAACTTGCCTACTCCACATTGTGGCGTCCCAACGGACGAGGGTTGCAATCAACCCCTCTCAAGCGGTCCAAAGACCCACTTGAATACCACGGTGTTTTGCTTTGTTTACTATATCCCGCTCGCGAGGAATCTCCACAACTTGGAGCCTCTCGCCCTTACACTTTGATGTTCACAAAGAAGCACGGAGTAAGGGAGGGATGAGCAATGCACACAAGACACAAAATCACAGCAAATACGCACACACAAGACCCAGACTTGAGCTCAAAAGAATATCACGAGGTTCTCACTAGAACGGAGCTCAAATCACTAAGAATGTCGAACAAGTGCACAAGAATGAAGTGTGAGTGATCAACAATGCTCAAAGGATGCTTGGTGTGCTTCTCCATGCGCCTAGGGGTCCCTTTTATAGCCCCAAGGCAGCTAGGAGCCGTTGAGAGCATTCCAGGAAGGCAATTCTTGCCTTCTGTCGCCTGGCGCACCGGACAGTCCGGTGCACCACCGGACACTGTCCGGTGCGGATTTCTTTCCTTCTATGGCGCAGCCGACCGTTAAAGATCCAGAGCCGTTGGCACACCGGACACTGTCCGGTGCACACCGGATAGTACGGTGCCCCCTTGTGACCGTTGGGCTTGGCCACGCGTCACGCACGGAATCCTCGGCCAACCGTTGGCCCGGCTGACCGTTAGCTCACTGGACAGTCCGGTGCCTCACCGGACAGTCCGGTGAATTAAAGCCGTACGCCGTTAATCACTTCCCGAGAGCGACGACTTTGCCTGTGAATGGCTCACCGGACAGTCCGGTGCACCACCGGACAGTCCGGTGATTTATAGTCGTACGCCGTTGATCGCATCCCGAGAGCAGCCAGTTGACAGTCGCCAGCCTGGCGCACCGGACACTGTCCAGTGCCCCACCGGACACTGTCTGGTGCACCACCGGACAGTCCAGTGCACCCGGACTGCGCAGAGTCTTGGCTGCATAGCCATCTCTATTTCGAAGTGATTTCTCCTGTTTCCAGCACTTAGACACAACACATTAGTCTCTAAAACAATGTACTAAGTCTTAGAAACATACCTCTACTCTTGATTTGCACTTTGTCCATCAATTGGCATAGATTAACACTTAAGCACTTGTGTTGGCATTCAATCACCAAAATACTTAGAAATGGCCCAAGGGCACATTTCCCTTTCAATCTCCCCCTTTTTGGTGATTTATGCCAACACAATAAAAAAACAACTAAAGAAGTGCAACATCAATGCAAATGAGAACACAAATTTGTTTTGATTCAAATTTGGCATATTTGGATCATTCTTTGCTACCACTTGGTTTTGTTTTTGCAAATCAACCTCAATTTTCTATCTCTAAGTCAAACACACTTGTTGAGACATAAAGAGAGTTGTTCCAAGAGAAATTGATCAAAGATTTCAAAAACTCCCCCTTTTTCCCATAATCAAACATTCTCCCCACAAGAGACCAACTTTTGACAAAGAGAGACAATAAGAGGATTTTGACAAAACAAAAGCTCTATTCTGCTGTTTTCAAAATTCTCAAGTGGTAGTTGATCCATTTATTGCTTTGGCCTTATTTTCTCCCCCTTTGGCATCAAGCACCAAAACGGGATCAATCTTGGCCCTTAAATCTCATTGCCTCACCAAAATCTTCACATAAGAGTACAAAGGCAATAAGAAGATGGGGATGAACTTGGAGTGAGTTACCCTCTCATCGGAGTGCAGTGGAAGTCTTTCATGGTCCAAGTCCACCTTTCCCTTTCAATCCACCTTTGAGACTAAATCAAGCAAACTCAAGCACACAGTTAGTCTCAAAGGGTCAAGTTGTAGCACATCTCCCCCTAAATATGTGCATCACTCACACATGGACTTTTGAGGTCCGGGGAGTGTTTGTACAACTTGAGCACCATAAACACATAACAAAATGCATAAGGGAACATGATCAAAGCATAATACACATGTATGCTACAAATCAATCCAAGTTCCGCGAATCTAAGACATTTAGCTCAATACGCAGCCTGCAAAAGGTCTTCTCATCTAAAGGCTTGGTAAAGATATCGGCTAGCTGGTTCTCGGTGCTAATATAAAACACTTCGATATCTCCCTTTTGCTAGTGGTCTCTCAAAAAGTGATGCCGGATGTCAATGTGCTTTGTGCGGCTGTGCTCAATAGGATTGTCCGCTATGCGGATAGCACTCTCATTATCACATAGGAGTGGGACTTTGCTCAGATTGTAGCCAAAGTCCCGGAGGGTTTGCCTCATCCAAAGTAGTTGCGCGCAACACTATCCTGCGGCAACGTACTCGGCCTCAGCGGTGGATAGGGCAACGGAGGTTTGTTTCTTAGAACTCCATGACACCAGGGACCTTCCTAAGAATTGGCACGTCTCTGATGTACTCTTCCTATCGACCTTGCATCCAGCATAATCGGAGTCTAAATATCCAATTAAGTCAAAGGTAGACCCCTTTGGATACCAGATCCCGAAGCAAGGCGTAGCGACTAAATATCTAAGAATTCGCTTCACAGCCACTAAGTGACACTCTCTTGGATCGGATTAAAATCTAGCACACATGCATACACTAAGCATAATATCCGGTCTACTAGCGCATAAATAAAGCAAAGAACCTATCATGGACCAGTATGCTTTTTGATCAACAGACTTACCTCCTTTGTTGAGGTCGACGTGTCCATCAGTTCCCATCGGAGTCTTTGCGGGCTTGGCGTCCTTCATCCCAAACCGCTTTAGCAAGTCTTGTGTGTACTTCATTTGGGAGATGAAGGTGCCGTCCTTGAGTTGCTTCACTTGGAACCCAAGGAAGTAGTTCAACTCGCCCATCATCGACATCTCGAATTTCTGCGTCATCACCCTGCTAAACTCTTACCAAGACTTTTGATTAGTAGAACCAAATATTATGTCATCGACATAAATTTGGCACACAAATAAGTCACCATCACAAGTCTTGGTGAATAAAGTTGGATCGGCTTTCCCAACCTTGAAAGCATTAGTAATTAAGAAGTCTCTAAGGCATTCATACCATGCTCTTGGGGCTTGCTTAAGTCCATAGAGCGCCTTAGAGAGCTTACATACGTGGTCGGGGTACCGTTCATCCTCGAAGCCAGGGGGTTGCTCCATGTACACCTCCTCCTTGATTGGCCCGTTGAGGAAAGCGCTCTTCACATCCATTTGGAACAACCTGAAAGAATGGTGAGCGGCATATGCTAGCAAAATACGAATAGACTCTAGCCTAGCCACAGGAGCAAAAGTCTCCTCAAAGTCCAAACCTGCGACTTGGGCATAACCTTTTGCCACAAGTCGAGCCTTGTTCCTCGTCACCACCCCGTGCTTGTCCTGTTTGTTGTGGAACACCCACTTAGTTCCCACAACATTTTGCTTGGGACGCGGCACCAGTGTCCAAACTTCATTACGCTTGAAGTTGTTGAGCTCTTCCTGCATGGCCAACACCCAGTCCGGATCTAGCAAGGCCTCTTCTACCCTGAAAGGCTCAATAGAAGAGACAAAAGAGTAATGCTCACAAAAATTAACTAATCTAGAACGAGTAGTTACTCCCTTGCTAATGTCACCCAAAATTTGTTCGACGGGATGATTCCTTTGAATTGTCACTCGAACTTGGGTTGGAGGTGCCGGTTGTGCTTCTTCCTCCATCACATGATCATCTTGTGCTCCCGCTTGATCACACGCCTCTTCTTGATGAACCTGTTCATCATCTTGAGTTGGGGGATGCACCATTGTTGAGGAAGAAGGTTGATCTTGCTCCTTTTGTTCCTGTGGCCGCACATCTCCAATCGCCATGGTGCGTATTGCGGTCGTTGGAACGTCTTCTTCATCTACATCGTCAAGATCAACAACTTGCTCTCTTGGAGAGCCATTAGTCTCATCAAATACAACATTGCTAGAGACTTCAACCAAACCCGATGATTTGTTGAAGACTCTATACGCCTTTGTATTTGAGTCATAACCTAACAAAAACCATTCTACAGCTTTAGGAGCAAACTTAGAATTTCTACCTTTCTTTACTAGAATATAACATTTGCTCCCAAATACACGAAAGTAAGACACATTGGGTTTGTTACCGGTTAGAAGCTCATACGAAGTCTTCTTGAGGAGGCGGTGAAGGTAGACCCGGTTGATGGCGTGGCAAGCCGTGTTCACGGCTTCCGACCAAAACCGCTCGGGGGTCTTGAACTCTCCAAGCATCGTCCTCGCCATGTCTATGAGCATCCTGTTCTTCCTCTCTACCACACCATTTTGCTGTGGTGTGTAGGGAGCGGAGAACTCGTGCTTGATCCCTTCCTCCTCAAGGTACTCGTCCACTTGAAGGTTCTTGAACTCGGACCCGTTGTCGCTCCTTATCTTCTTCACCTTGAGCTCAAACTCATTTTGAGCTCTCCTTAGGAAGCGCTTGAGGGTCCCTTGGGTTTCAGATTTATCCTGCAAGAAGAATACCCAAGTGAAGCGGGAAAAATCATCAACTATAACAAGACCATATCACGTGTTCTCCCTTTAGAAGCTTGTGAAGGTTCTTCATCCCCACATGAGCTAAACGGTGATGCCACAACCAGCCCATGCTAGTCTTAGCAATTAAGCATGCATCTAGACTGGCCTCCTCTTTTGCAAAATCAACTAAATAGAGTTTGCCGTCTAATACACCCTTAAAAGCTAATGAACCATCACTTCTTCTAAAGACAGACACATCTACATTTGTGAATAAACAATTATATCCCATATTGCATAATTGACTAACGGATAACAAATTATATCCAAGCGACTCAACTAAAAATACATTAGAAATGGAGTGCTCGGATGAAATAGCAATCTTTCCTAACCCTTTCACCTTGCCTTGATTCCCGTCACCGGAAATGATTGAATCTTGGGAATCTTTGTTCTTGACGTAGGAAGAGAACATCTTCTTCTCCCCCGTCATGTGGTTTGTGCATCCGCTGTCGATAATCCAGCTTGAACCCCCAGATGCATAAACCTGCAAGGAAAATTTAGGCTTGGGTTTTAGGTACCCAACTCTTGTTGGGTCCTACAAGGTTAGTCACAATGGTCTTAGGGACCCAAATGCAAGTTTTATCTCCCTTGCATCTTGCCCCTAACTTCCTAGCAATCACCTTCTTATCCTTTCTACAAATAGCAAAGGAAGCATTGCAAGTATGAAAAATTGTAGAAGGTTCATTGTTTACTTTCCTAGGAACATGATCAACATTTCTTCTAGGCATAGCATTTTTCCTAGCCAAATTTCTATCATGCATAATAGAAGAACTAGAAGCAAACATAGCATGAGAATCAAAAGCATCATAACTTCTATAGGCATTCCTAGAATGTCTCCTATCATAATACATGAAAGCATGGTTCTTTTGAGCACTACCAGCCATAGGGGCCTTCCCTTTCTCCTTGGCGGAGATGGAAGCCTTATGGCTTGTTAAGTTCTTGACTTCCCTCTTGAAGCCAAGACCATCCTTAATTGAGGGGTGTCTACCAATCGTGTAGGCATCCCTTGCAAATTTTATTTTGTCAAATTCACTCTTGCTAGTCTTAAGTTGGGCATTAAGACTAGCCACTTCATCATTTAATTTAGAAATTGAGACTAGGTGTTCACTACAAGCATCAACATTAAAATCTTTACACCTACTGCAAATTGCAACATGTTCTACACAAGATGTTGATTTATTAGCTATTTCTAACTTAGCATTCAAATCATCATTTATGCTCTTTAAGCTAAATAGAGTCATGTCATGTAGACAATTCACAAGAGAGCATTTCATTTCTTTTAATTTCTAAAGCAAGGGATTCTTGTGCCTCTACAAACTTATCATGTTCTTCGTACAAAAGATCCTCTTGCTTTTCTAATAACCTATTCTTATCATTCAAGGCATCAATTAATTCATTAATCCTATCAACCTTAGTTCTATCTAGGCCCTTGAATAAACATGAATAGTCTATTTCATCATCGCTAGATTCTTCATCACTTGAGGAAGCGTAAGTACTAGTATTACGAGTGCTTACCTTCTTTTCCCTTGCCATGAGGCAAGTGTGATGCTCGTTGGGGAAGAGGGACGACTTGTTGAAGGCGGTGGCGGCGAGTCCTTCGTTGTCGGAGTCGGACGACGAACAATCCGAGTCCCACTCCTTGCCAAGGTGTGCCTCGCCCTTAGCCTTCTTGTAAGTCTTCTTCTTTTCCCTCTTGTTCCCTTGTTCCTGGTCACTATCATTATCGGGACAATTAGCGATAAAATGACCAATCTTACCACATTTGAAGCATGAGCGCTTCCCCTTTGTGAAAGGGAATTAGGATTACACCTAGTCCCTAATTAATTTTGGTGGTTGAATTGCCCAACACAAATATTGGACTAACTAGTTTGCTCTAGTGTATAAGTTATACAGGTGCAAAAGGTTCACACTTAGCCAATAAAAAGACCAAGTATTGGGTTCAAATAAAGGAGCAAGGGTCAACCGAAGGCACCTCTGGTCTGGTGCACCGGACTGTCCGGTGTGCCACCGGACATGTCTGGTGCACCAGAGGACTCCAACTCCGAACTGCTCACCTTCGGGAAATTCCAGAAGCAACTCCGCTATAATTCACCGGACTGTCCGGTGTACACCGGACATGTCCGGTGCTCCAAGGAAGAGCGGCCTCCGGAACTCGCCAGCCTCGGGAATTCACTTCGGCCCTCCGCTATAATTCACCGGACTGTCCGATGTACACCGGACTGTCCGGTGTAACAGCGGGGCAACGGCTATTTCGGCGCCAACGGCTACCTGCGACGCATATAATGCGCGCCAGAAGCGCGCAGTCGTCAGGCACGCGGGAGCAGGCGCACCGGACAATCTACAGTTCATGTCCGGTGCGCCACCGGACATCAAGGCGGGCCCAGAAGACAGAGCTCCAACGGTCGGAACCCAACGGCATTGGTGACGTGGCTGTCGCACCGGACATGTCCGGTGTGCACCGGACTGTCCGGTGCGCCATCGAACAGACAGCCTCACCAAACGGCTAGTTTGGTGGTTGGGGCTATAAATACCCCAACCACCCACCATTCATTGCATCCAAGTTTTTCACTTCCCAACTACTTACAAGAGCTCTAGCATTCAATTCTAGACACACCAAAGAGATCAAATCCTCTCCAAAATTCCACACAACGCCCTAGTGATTAGAGAGAGAGATTTGCTTGTGTTCTTTCGAGCTCTTGCGCTTGGATTGCTTTCTTCTTTCTTGATTCTTTCATTGCGATCAAACTCACTTGTAATTGAGGCAAGAGACACCAAACTTGTGGTGGTCCTTGTGGGAACTTTGTGTTCCAAGTGATTGAGAAGAGAAAGCTCACTCGGTCCGAGGGACCGTTTGAGAGAGGGTAAGGGTTGAAAGAGACCCGGCCTTTGTGGCCTCCTCAATGGGGAGTAGGTTTGAGAGAACCGAACCTCGGTAAAACAAATCTGCGTGTCTCACTTCATTATTTGCTTGCGATTTGTTTTGCACCCTCTCTCGCGGACTCTATTACATTTCTAACGCTAACCCGGCTTGTAGTCGTGATTATTTTTGAGAATTTCAGTTTCACCCTATTCACCCCCCCTCTAGGCGACTTTCAATTGGTATCAGAGCCCGGTGCTTCATTAGAGCCTAACCGCTCGAAGTGATGTCGGGAGATCACACCAAGAGGGAGATGGAGACCGGCGACAAGCCCACTACAAGCCAAGGGAGCACTTCATCGGAAGAGTCCCGCACCAAGAGGAAGGAGAAGAAGAAGGACTCTTCCAAACGGAAGGAGAAAAGATCTTCTTACTCACACCACAAAGAGAAGAAGGAAAAATCTTCTTCCCACAAGTCGCATCGGAAAGGCGACAAGCACAAGAGGATGAGGAAGGTGGTCTACTACGAGACCGACACTTCATCAACATCAACCTCCGACTCCGATGCGCCGTCCGTAACTTCTAAGCGCCAAGAGCGCAAGAAGTTTAGTAAGATCCCCTTACACTATCCTCGTACATCTAGACCTACTCCATTACTTTCCGTTCCATTAGGCAAACTGCCAACTTTTGATGGCGAAGATTATGCTAGGTGGAGTGATTTAATGAAATTTCATCTAACCTCACTCCACAAAAGTATATGGAATGTTGTTGAGTTTGGAGCACAGGTACCATCCATAGGGGATGAGGATTATGATACGGACGAAGTGGCCCAAATCGAGCACTTCAACTCCCAAGCTACAACCATACTCCTCGCCTCTCTAAGCAAGGAGGAATACAACAAGGTACAAGGGTTGAAGAATGCAAAGGAGATTTGGGACCTACTCAAGACCGCGCACGAGGGTGATGAACTCACCAAGATCACCAAGCGGGAAACGATCGAGGGGGAGCTCGGTCGCTTCCGTCTTCGCTAAGGGGAGGAGCCACAAGATATGTACAACCGGCTCAAAACCTTGGTGAACCAAGTGCGCAACCTCGGGAGCAAGAAGTGGGATGACCACGAGGTGGTTAAGGTTATTTTGAGATCACTTATTTTCCTTAACCCCACTCAAGTTCAATTAATTCGTGGTAATCCTAGATACACACTAATGACTCCCGAGGAAGTAATCGGGAATTTTGTGAGCTTTGAATGTATGATTAAAGGCTCAAAGAAGATCAACGAGCTTGATGAGCCCTCCACGTCCGAGGCCCAACCGGTGGCGTTTAAGGCGACGGAGGAGAAGAAGGAGGAGTCTACACCGAGTAGACAACCAATTGACGCCTCCAATCTCGACAATGAGGAGATGGCCTTAATCATCAAAAGCTTTCGGCAAATCCTCAAGCAACGGAAGGGGAAGGATTACAAATCCCGTTCCAAGAAGGTTTGCTACAAGTGTGGTAAGCCCGATCACTTTATTGCTAAATGTCCATTATCAAGTGACAGTGACAGGGATAACGACAAGAAGGGCAAGAGGAGAGAAAAGAAGAGGTACCACAAGAAGAAGGGCAGCGATGCCCACGTGTGCCGCGAGTGGAACTCCGACGAGAGCTCCACCGACTCCTCCTCCGACGACGAGGACGCCGCCAACATCGCCGTCACCAAGGGACTTCTCTTCCCCAACGTCGGCCACAAGTGCCTCATGGCAAAGGACGGCAAAAGGAAGAAGGTTAAATCTAAATCCTCCACTAAATATGAATCTTCTAGTGATGATAATGCTAGTGGTGAGGAAGATAATTTGCGTATCCTTTTTGCCAACCTTAACATGGAACAAAAGGAAAAATTAAATGAGCTAATTAGTGCCATCCATGAAAAGGATGATCTCTTGGACTCCCAAGAGGACTTCCTAATCAAGGAAAATAAGAAACATGTTAAGGTTAAGAATGCTTATGCTCTAGAGGTAGAAAAATGTGACAAGTTATCTAGTGAGCTAAGCACATGCCATGACACTATAGCCAACCTTAGAAATGAAAATGCTAAACTAATTTCTAAGGTTGATTCTCATGTTTGTATTGATTCAACTTCCTATCCTAGAAATGATAATGTTGATTTGCTTGCTAGGATTGATGAGTTGAATGTTTCTCTTGATAGCCTTAGAGTAGAGAATGAAAATTTGATTGCTAAGGCTAAAGATTTTGATGTTTGCAATACTATTATTTCCGACCTTAGAACTAAGAATGATATGTTGCATGCTAAGGTTGTAGAATTAAAATCTTGCAAACCCTCTACATCTACCGTTGAGCACACTTCTATTTGTTCTAGATGTAGAGATGTTGATATCAATGCTATTCATGATCACATGGCTCTAATTAAACAACAAAATGATCATATAGCATTATTAGATGCTAAAATTGCCGAGCATAACTTAGAAAATGAAAAGTTTAAATTTGCTAGAAGTATGCTCTATAATGGGAGACGCCCTGGCATTAAGGATGACATTGGCTTCCAAAGGGGAGACAATGTCAAACTTAATGCCCCTCCTAAAAACTTATCTAACTTTGTTAAGGGCAAGGCTCCCATGCCTTAGGATAACGAGGGTTACATTTTGTACCCTGCCGGTTATCCCAAGAGCAAAATTAAGAAAATTCATTCTAGGAAGTCTCACTCTGGCCCTAACCATGCTTTTATGTATAAGGGTGAGACATCTAGCTCTAGGCAACCAACCCGTGCCAAGTTGCCTAGAAAGAAAATTCCTAATGCATCAAGTGAGCATGACATTTCATTTAAGACTTTTGATGCATCTTATGTTTTAACTAACAAATCCGGCAAAGTAGTTGCCAAGATTGTTGGGGGCAAACACAAGGGCTCCAAGACTTGTGTTTGGGTACCCAAAGTTCTTGTTTCTAATGCCAAAGGACCCAAAACCGTTTGGGTACCTAGAGTCAAGAACTAAAATTGTTTTGTAGGTTTATGCATCCGGGGGCTCAAGTTGGATACTCGACAGCGGGTGCACAAACCACATGACAGGGGAGAAGAAGATGTTCTCCTCATATGAGAAAAACCAAGATCCCCAACGAGCTATCACATTCGGGGATGGAAATCAAGGTTTGGTCAAAGGATTGGGTAAAATTGCTATATCACCTGACCATACTATTTCCAATGTTTTTTCTTGTAGACTCTTTAGATTACAATTTGCTTTCCGTATCCCAATTATGTCAAATGGGCTACAACTGTCTATTTACTGATATAGGTGTTACTGTCTTTAGAAGAAGTGATGATTCAATAGCATTTAAGGGAGTGTTAGAGGGTCAGCTATACTTGGTAGATTTTGATAGAGCTGAACTCGACACTTGCTTGGTTGCTAAGACTAACTTGGGTTGGCTCTGGCACCGCCGACTAGCCCATGTTGGAATGAAGAATCTTCATAAGCTTCTAAAGGGAGAACACATTTTGGGACTAACCAATGTTCATTTTGAGAAAGACAGGATTTGTAGCGCATGCCAAGCCGGGAAGCAAGTTGGCACTCATCATCCACACAAGAACATCATGACAAGTGACAGGCCACTGGAGCTCCTACACATGGATTTATTCGGCCTGATTGCTTACATAAGCATTGGCGGGAGTAAGTACTGTCTAGTTATTGTGGATGATTATTCTCGCTTCACTTGGGTATTCTTTTTGCAGGAAAAATCTCATACCCAAGAAACCTTAAAGGGATTCTTGAGACGAGCTCAAAATGAGTTCGGCTTAAGGATCAAGAAAATTAGAAGCGACAATGGGACGGAGTTCAAGAACTCTCAAATTGAAGGCTTCCTTGAGGAGGAGGGCATCAAGCATGAGTTCTCTTCTCCCTACACCCCTCAACAAAATGGTGTAGTGGAGAGGAAGAATCGAACTCTATTGGACATGGCAAGAACCATGCTTGATGAGTACAAGACACCGGATCGGTTTTGGGCCGAGGCGGTCAACACCGCCTACTACGCCATCAACCGGTTATATCTACACCGAATCCTCAAGAAGACATCCTATGAACTCCTAACCGGTAAAAAGCCAAACATTTCATATTTTAGAGTTTTTGGTAGCAAATGCTTTATTCTTGTCAAGAGAGGTAGAAAATCTAAATTTGCTCCTAAAACTGTAGAAGGTTTTTTACTAGGATATGACTCAAACACAAGGGCATATAGAGTCTTCAACAAGTCCTCAGGACTAGTTGAAGTATCTTGTGACGTTGTGTTTGATGAGACTAACGGCTCTCAAGTAGAGCAAGTTGATCTTGATGAGATAGGTGAAGAACAGGCTCCGTGCATCGCGCTAAGGAACATGTCCATTGGGGATGTGTGTCCTAAGGAACCCGAAGAGCCTCCACATGCACAAGATCAACCATCCTCCTCCACGCAAGCTTCTCCGCCAACCCAAAATGAGGACGAGGCTCAAGTTGATGAAGGAGAAGACCAAAGAGATGAGCCCTCTCAAGATGACGACAACGATCAAGGGGGAGATGCAAATGATCAAGACAAGGAGGATGAACAACCAAGGCCGCCACACCCAAGAGTCCACCAAGCAATCCAACGAGATCACCCCGTCGACACCATCCTCGGCGACATTCATAAGGGGGTAACTACTCGATCTCGGGTTGCACATTTTTGTGAGCATTACTCTTTTGTTTCCTCTATTGAGCCACACAGGGTAGAGGAAGCACTACAAGATTCGGATTGGGTGATGGCGATGCAAGAGGAGCTCAACAATTTCACGAGGAACGAGGTATGGCATTTAGTTCCACGACCTAACCAAAATGTTGTAGGAACCAAGTGGGTCTTCCGCAACAAGCAAGACGAGCATGGTGTGGTGACAAGGAACAAAGCTCGACTTGTGGCCAAAGGGTATTCACAAGTCGAAGGTTTGGATTTTGGTGAAACCTATGCACCCGTAGCTAGGCTTGAGTCAATTCGTATATTATTGGCCTATGCTACTTACCATGGCTTCAAGCTCTATCAAATGGACGTGAAGAGTGCCTTCCTCAACGGACCAATCAAGGAAGAGGTCTATGTTGAGCAACCTCCCGGCTTTGAAGATAGTAAGTACCCTAACCATGTTTATAGGCTCTCTAAGGCGCTTTATGGGCTCAAGCAAGCCCCAAGAGCGTGGTATGAATGCCTTAGAGATTTCCTTATTGCTAATGGATTCAAAGTCGGCAAAGTCGATCCTACTTTATTCACTAAAACTCTTGACAATGATTTGTTTGTATGCCAAATTTATGTTGATGATATTATATTTGGGTCTACTAACGAATCTACTTGTGAAGAATTTAGTAGGATCATGACACAAAAATTCGAGATGTCTATGATGGGGGAGTTGAAGTATTTCTTAGGATTTCAAGTCAAGCAACTCCAAGAGGGCACCTTCCTTAGCCAAACGAAGTACACTCAAGACATTCTAACCAAGTTTGGAATGAAGGATGCCAAGCCCATCAAGACACCCATGGGAACCAATGGGCATCTCGACCTCGACACGGGAGGTAAATCCGTCGATCAAAAGGTATACCGGTCGATGATTGGTTCATTGCTTTATTTATGTGCATCTCGACCGGACATTATGCTTTCCGTTTGCATGTGTGCAAGATTCCAATCCGACCGTAAGGAATCCCACCTTACGGCCGTAAAACGAATCTTAAGATATTTGGCTTATACACCTAAGTTTGGGCTTTGGTACCCTCGGGGATCCACATTTGATTTAATTGGTTATTCGGATGCCGATTGGGTGGGGTGTAAGATTAATAGAAAGAGCACATCGGGGACTTGCCAGTTCTTGGGAAGATCCTTGGTGTCTTGGGCTTCAAAAAAGCAAAATTCGGTGGCTCTTTCTACCGCCGAAGCCGAGTATATTGCCGCAGGCCATTGTTGCGCGCAATTGCTTTGGATGAGGCAAACCCTGCGGGACTACGGTTACAAACTAACCAAAGTTCCTCTTCTATGTGATAATGAGAGTGCAATCCGCATGGCGGATAATCCCGTTGAGCATAGCCGCACTAAACACATAGCCATTCGGTATCATTTTCTTAGGGATCACCAACAAAAGGGGGATATCGAGATTTCATACATTAACACTAAAGATCAATTAGCCGATATCTTTACCAAGCCACTTGATGAACAAACCTTTACCAAACTTAGGCATGAACTCAATATTCTTGATTCTAGGAATTTCTTTTGCTAAACTTGCACACATAGCTCATAAGTATACCTTTGATCATGTCTCTTTGATATATGCTATGACTAATGTGTTTTCAAGTGTATTTCAAACCAAGTCATAGGTATATTGAAAGGGAATTGGAGTCTTCGGCGAAGACAAAGGCTTCCACTCCACTCTACTACTCATCCTTCGCCGTCTCTCCGCATCACTCTCCATCTTTGGTATAATCTTTACTCATATGTTTTATTTATGACCAAAGGGGGAGAACGTACTTCGTTGGGCTCTAATAATTCCGTTTTTGGCGATTCATGCCAAAGGGGGAGAAAATATGAGCCCAAAGCAAAAGGACCGCACCACCACCTAATTTTAAAAATTTGGAGATTTTCAATTGGTCAATTTCAAATTAGTATCTTATTATGTTCTAAAGGGGGAGGAAGTAGTATTTCAAAAATGATATATCAAAACCCTCTTGAACACTAAGAGGAGGATCTCATTTAGGGGGAGTTTTGTTTAGTCAAAGGAAAAGCATTTGGATCAAAGGGAGAAAAATTCAAAACTTGAAAAAGCTTCTCAAAATCTTATTTATTTACCTTTGACTATCTTGCAAAAGGACTTTGAAAAGAATTTACAAAAGGATTTGCAAAAACAAAACATGTGGTGCAAATGTGGTCCAATATGTTAAAAACAAAGAAACAATCCATGCACATCATGTAAGTATTTATATTGGCTCAATTCCAAGCAACCTTTGCACTTACATTATGCAAACTAGTTCATTTATATTTGCTTTGGTTTGTGTTGGCATCAATCACCAAAAAGGGGGAGATTGAAAGGGAATTAGGCTTACACCTAGTCCCTAATTAATTTTGGTGGTTGAATTGCCCAACACAAATATTGGACTAACTAGTTTGCTCTAGTGTATAAGTTATACAGGTGCAAAAGGTTCACACTTAGCCAATAAAAAGACCAAGTATTGGGTTCAAATAAAGGAGCAAGGGTCAACCGAAGGCACCTCTGGTCTGGCGCACCGGACTGTCCGGTGTGCCACCAGACATGTCCGGTGCACCAGAGGACTCCAACTCCGAACTGCTCACCTTCGGGAAATTCCAGAAGCAACTCCGCTATAATTCACCGGACTGTCCGGTGTACACCGGACATGTCCGGTGCTCCAAGGAAGAGCGGCCTCCGGAACTCGCCAGCCTCGAGAATTCACTTCGGCCCTCCGCTATAATTCACCGGACTGTCCGGTGTACACCGGACTGTCCGGTGTAACAGCGGGGCAACGGCTATTTCGGCGCCAACGGCTACCTGCGACGCATTTAATGCGCGCCAGAAGCGCGCAGTCGTTAGGCACGCGGGAGCAGGCGCACCGGACAATCTACAGTTCATGTCCGGTGCGCCACCGGACATCAAGGCGGGCCCAGAAGACAGAGCTCCAACGGTCGGAACCCAACGGCATTGGTGACGTGGCTGTCGCACCGGACATGTCCGGTGTGCACCGGACTGTCCGGTGCGCCATCGAACAAACAGCCTCACCAAACGGCTAGTTTGGTGGTTGGGGCTATAAATACCCCAACCACCCACCATTCATTGCATCCAAGTTTTCCACTTCCCAACTACTTATAAGAGCTCTAGCATTCAATTCTAGACACACCAAAGAGATCAAATCCTCTCCAAAATTCCACACAACGCCCTAGTGATTAGAGAGAGAGATTTGCTTGTGTTCTTTCGAGCTCTTGCGCTTGGATTGCTTTCTTCTTTCTTGATTCTTTCATTGCGATCAAACTCACTTGTAATTGAGGCAAGAGACACCAAACTTGTGGTGGTCCTTGTGGGAACTTTGTGTTCCAAGTGATTGAGAAGAGAAAGCTCACTCGGTCCGAGGGACCGTTTGAGAGAGGGTAAGGGTTGAAAGAGACCCGGCCTTTGTGGCCTCCTCAATGGGGAGTAGGTTTGAGAGAACCGAACCTCGGTAAAACAAATCCGCGTGTCTCACTTCATTATTTGCTTGTGATTTGTTTTGCACCCTCTCTCGCGGACTCTATTACATTTCTAATGCTAACCCGGCTTGTAGTCGTGATTATTTTTGAGAATTTCAGTTTCGCCCTATTCACCCCCCCCTCTAGGCAACTTTCACTTTGTCTTGCTCTTGTTGGGATGCCCCTTGCGACCCTTTAGTGCCGTCTTGAAACGCTTGATGATGAGGGCCATTTCTTCATCATTGAGCCCGGCCGCCTCAACTTGCGCCACCTTGCTAGGTAGCGTCTCCTTGCTCCTTGTTGCTTTGAGAGCAATCGTTTGAGGTTCTTGGATTGGGCCATTCAACGCATCATCAACGTATCTAGCCTCCTTGATCATCATCCGCCTGCTTATGAACTTTCCAAGTATCTCATCGGGCGACATCTTGGTGTACCTAGGATTCTCACGAATATTGTTCACAAGATGTGGATCGAGGACAGTAAAAGACCTTAGCATTAGGCGGACGACGTCGTGGTCCGTCCATCGCGTGCTTCCATAGCTCCTTATTTTGTTGACGAGGGTCTTGAGCCGGTTGTACGTTTGGGTTGGCTCCTCGCCCCTGATCATTGCAAATCTACCAAGTTCGCCCTCCACCAACACCATCTTGGTGAGCATGGTGACGTCGTTCCCCTCATGTGAGATCTTGAGGGTGTCCCAAATCTGCTTGGCGTTATCCAAGCCACTCACCTTATGGTATTCGTCCCTGCACAATGAAGCTAGAAGAACAGTAGTAGCTTGTGCATTTTTGTGAATTTGCTCATTAATGAACATGGGACTATCAGTACTATCAAATTTCATTCCACTCTCTACTATCTCCCATATGCTTGGATGGAGAGAGAACAAGTGACTACGCATTTTGTGACTCCAAAATCCGTAGTCTTCTCCATCAAAGTGAGGAGGTTTACCGAGGGGAATGGAAAGCAAATGAGCATTGGAACTTTGCGGAATACGAGAGTAGTCAAAAGAAAAGTTCGAATTGACCGTCTTCTTTTTCTCGTAGTCGTTGTCGTCGTCCTTTTGGGAAGAGGAAGATTCATCGCTGTCGTAGTAGACTATCTCCTTGATGCGCCTTGTTTTCTTCTTCTTCCCATCTTTTCTTTTGTGGCCCAAGCCCGAGTCAGTAGGCTTGTCATCTTTCGGCTCGTTGACGAAGGACTCCTTCTCCTTATCATTGATCACAATCCCCTTGCCCTTAGGATCCATCTCTTCGGGCGATTAGTCCCTCACGTGAAGAGAACGGCTCCGATACCAATTGAGAGCACCTAGAGCGGGGGGTGAATAGGTGATCCTGTAAAAACTTAAACTTAACGTCACAAAAACTTGATTAAGCGTTAGCACAATAAGGCCAAGTGGCTAGAGAGGAGTTCTTGCAAAACACAACAACCACAAGAGGATCAACACAGATAGACACAGTGGTTTATCCCGTGGTTCGGCCAAGTACAAAACTTGCCTACTCCACGTTGTGGCGTCCCAACGGACGAGGGTTGCAATCAACCCCTCTCAAGCGGTCCAAAGACCCACTTGAATACCACAGTGTTTTGCTTTGTTTACTATATCCCGCTCGCGACGAATCTCCACAACTTGGAGCCTCTCGCCCTTACACTTTGATGTTCACAAAGAAGCACGGAGTAAGGGAGGGATGAGCAACGCACACAAGACACAAAATCACAGCAAATACGCACACACAAGACCCAGACTTGAGCTCAAAAGAATATCACGAGGTTCTCACTAGAACGGAGCTCAAATCACTAAAAATGTCGAACAAGTGCGCAAGAATGAAGTGTGAGTGATCAATAATGCTCAAAGGATGCTTGGTGTGCTTCTCCATGCGCCTAGGGGTCCCTTTTATAGCCCCAAGGCAGCTAGGAGCCGTTGAGAGCATTCCAGGAAGGCAATTATTGCCTTCTGTCGACTGGCGCACCGGACAGTCCGGTGCACCACCGGACATTGTCCGGTGCGGATTTCATTCCTTCTATGGCATAGCCGACCGTTGAAGATCCAGAGCCGTTGGCACACCGAACACTGTCCGGTGCACACCGGATAGTCCGGTGCCCCCTTGTGACCGTTGGCTTGGCCACGCGTCACGCGCGGAATCCTCGGCCGACCGTTGGCCCGGCTGACCGTTAGCTCACCGGACAGTCCGGTGCCTCACCGGACAGTCCGGTGAATTATAGCCATACGCCGTTAATCACTTCCCGAGAGCGACGACTTCGCCTGTGAATGGCTCACCGGACAGTCCGGTGCACCACCAGACAGTTCGGTGATTTATAGCCGTACGCCGTTGATCGCATCCCGAGAGCAGCCAGTTGACAGTCGCCAGCCTGGCGCACCGGACAGTCCGGTGCACCAAGACTGCGCAGAGTCTTGGCTGCATAGCCATCTCTATTTCGAAGTGATTTCTCCTGTTTCTAGCACTTAGACACAACACATTAGTCTCTAAAACAATGTACTAAGTCTTAGAAACATACCTCTATTCTTGATTTGCACGTTGTCCATCAATTGGCATAGATTAACACTTAAGCACTTGTGTTGGCACTCAATCACTAAAATACTTATAAATGGCCCAAGGGCACATTTCCCTTTCAGATAGAGAAGGTGAATTTTCAAAACCAAATGCAGCAGTATCGAGGCACCCCGCGCATGGTCTAGTAAAGCCATCAAGTGCGGAGACCACGGGTCAGTCAGACGCGGGGACAGGTGTGGCAGTTGACGTGACCGAAGACGGACTAGCAGTGATTATGACAGCAAGCGCACGGAAGCAGCGCGCCAATCGCCGGTCAAGCTTTGGCCCCACCTGCAGGCTCATATCCTCCCCTAAGGCGGGCCCATGGGCCACCGTCGGTACCCTGAATCAGGGGTACCCCTTACTACAGCATGAAGACACGGTGCCCGCGCGACTATCTCTAGTCGCACGGTGAACAGCACCCGACCCCTCCACGTGGGCGGCTTCGGGGCCGCCACGTGGCCAGAGGAGACGATATACTCCAAGGTGGCGACGGTCGGTCCGGACCCCCATGGAGAAGTGCCAGACCCCTGGTTGCATAGCCCGGACCTCTGGGCAAGGTTCAAGACCTCCACAGGTATAAACCAGACCCCTGGGACGGGTCCTGGACCCCTCAGGAGGGGTCCGAGCTACTCACAGTAGGGTCCCGGGATTCCAAGGCCAAGAATACCCAGGCCTTAATCAAGACCAGGCGGGGTCCGGTGCTGACATGTGTCCAGACCATACCGCGAACGCTCCCACTTCCCGCTCAGGCGGAGACCCGATGCTGCCACGTGGCCTACTGCCCGTGACATAAGCCAGTGGGTGGAGCCAGACGTAAGGCCTCTGGGCCGCACATTTATTGCAGAGGAGGCGCGCCGCCTGTCAAGCTGGCAGGTGATGTGCCGCCTCAGCATTAAATACGCCCTGTCTACTCCACTGACAAGCGATGTGTCGCCTCAACATTTAATGTGCCATGTCCACTCTGCTGACGGGCGGCGGCTAGGCCATCCTGCAGGTGGCGTGCCCGTCTGCTCCGGTGGCAGGCAGTACGCCCGTGCTGCGGCATACACTGTGCTCATCATCACTCGTACGTTGCCAGCCAAGCTTCCGCTGCACGCCGATACTACGCAGGCTGCGGATATCAGGGCACAAGGAGATTGCACTGGCAACTGGCATTAGTTGTCCCAAATATTACATCTGTTATGTCCCTGGGCCCGCATGTCGGGGCTCAACACCCTTGTACGTGCCCCTATTTGGGCTATAAAAAGGGAGGCACACGACGTTACACACTCGATTTTACAGACTCACTTAGATCCACACAGGCCAACTTAGATTCTCAGCTCTCAAGCTCTCACAGCAATACAACACACAGTGGAGTAGGGTATTACGCTCCGGCGGCCTGAATCACTCTAAATCTTTGTGTTCTTGTGTGTTCATCCCCCAATCTCGTAACAGGCAAAACGCTTAGGCCCCTCCTCATCTTAGGATTTAGGGCGGGTGCATTCCGCCACCCGGCCGGAGATTTCCTCTCCGACACATATATATAATTTATATTAATATTAAAACATCTGAGTATGATGTTTTACTGGTTAGACAACTTTATCTAGTATCTCTCGCCCTTCTTCCATCAGGGAATGGGTTCAAACCCCACCTCCTACATCGTTTTTAACATTTTATGATGATTTAATCAAATGGGCCGACAGGCTAACGGGCTAGTCCGGCACAGTCAGCAGACCAGCATGACGTGCCTAGGCCAGAGTTGTGGCCCGCGAGCGTCTGGCCCGTGCCGGGCCGCCGTTTGGCCATCTATAAGCGTGCAGCGGATTAATTTGAAATAGTTGTGAGGGGTTATTTGTAAAAAATGACACGGGACGATCGTTGAAACTGATGCTTTAAGTATAGTATAGATATATAATTTATATTAATATTAAAAACAGCTCAGTACGATGTTCTACTGGATAGACAACTTTACCTAGTGTCTCCCGCCCTTCTTCCATCAGGGCATGGGTTCAAACCCCACCTCCTTTTTTAACATTTTATGCCGATTTAATTAATTGGGCTGACAGCTGACGGGCTAGCCCGGCACAGTCAACAGGCCGACATGACATGCCTGGGCCAGAGTTGTCGCCCGCGGGCGTCTGGTCCATGCCGGGTCGCCGTTTGGCCATCTATAAGCGTGCAACGGATTAATTTGAAATAACAGTGAGTGGTTATTTGTAAAAAGATGACGTGGGACAACCGTTGAAACTAATGCTTTAAATATAGTGTCGGTACCTTGAAACAGGGGTACCCCCTGTTACAAGGAAAAGATGTTGTGCTGACAATGAAGTCCCTGGTATAATACCCTAAAAACCAAACCATGTTTATAATCCTAATATGGTGTGTCCTACTGATGATCGGAGACCGTAGATGCATAGATATCATCGAGACGATTCCGATCGACTACTAGTTTGCCTTGTTTGGAGTCTGAATGAGTTTTTTCAAGTGCCGGTCGATCTGAGCCATTGGATATTAGGATTGAGGGAGTTTTCTTCTATTTATACCTCCCTAACCCTAGCAGCCACGTCCTCCCACCCTAGCAGCCATCCCCTTTTGTGCCTTGCCCAAGAGAAGAAAGGAAGAACAAGGGAGAGAAGAGAGGGAAGATTAGGGCACACAGTCGCCTGTCGTCGTCATCGTTCCTCTTCAAGAATTGGTGGTTATGCTCCGGATCATGCTTAGTACATTTTCTTCTTCGATGAAGGCAAGTGAATGTAGCGGTGGTTGCTACCATTTTGACTTGTTGTTTCATCGCCTACACTCTAATATTCAGAATCATCGAATTCTTTCGTAATTGAACTCTATGGGATGCTTTACTTGATTGTATTATATTGATGCTTAATCATATATTGATGATGATGATGATTCGAGTATGACCCACGAGATTAATTCACACTCCTGAAGGTGAATGAAGTATTATTTGAGGTTTGTATTGTATCTGAAGGTAAACGAAGTATTGTTTGAGGTTTGTATTGTATTTGAAGGAAGTGAAGTATATTGATAAATGCAGCATGCCATATACATTGCATGATTCACTTGCATCTGAAGTTTTGTCGTGACCTATGGTCCGACCGTACCGGTACAACTTAGCATCGTATGTTGCCCGAGGAGGGGTACGATGCGGCTTCATACCCTTAGAGGTATGAAGGCAGAGGACATATGCATTGCATTCATATGCATTCATTGAAGTGATATTTGCAGATGGTGTGGTTTTATACTCTAAGAGATATGAAGGCAGAGGACTTACACATTGCATTCCTATGCATACATTGAAGTGATATTTGCAGGTATTGTTGACGCAGGGAAGTGTTATACAACCTATTGTGGTCGTTCGAGGAAATGAGATGGCATTGGTTATTTTGTGACTATTGAGTTCTATATCTACAAGTATTTCTGATCTCAATTGTGATCCCTTTTAAAATGTTGATTAATTCAATTCTTTTGGTTTAAATATCTCGTCAAAATATTTTACTTGCTGAGATGTTTCATCTCACTCTTGCATTACTCAATGCAGGTACTTAATTCATGTTGGGAATGAGGGAAGTAGCAGCACGTCCACCTTCACTCTCATAATAACGTTGCCCAGGCACAACCATGATTTAATTAGAAACTTCTTGTCAAGGATGTTTGTTTTTAACTAGTCGTGCACACTAGTTAATTCAGTTTATGTCGTTATGGTTATCTTCCCATTGCTAGCAGATTATTAATGTCTAGTATGTTTTCTTATCATGATATCTGTTTATACTCTGTTGCTTCCACGTTTATGCAAATTTCCAAAGGAGATGCTGTCGAAATTTTATATATGAATGTTAGTTGTGTAGTTTAGTAGCATTTCAGGGTGTTTGTGGATCCTGGGGTGTTACACCTGGTTGCGTGATAAACGGCTCACCGTTGCGCAACCTCGGCCGCCTTGGGGTCACCAAGTGGCCAAGGGGAAGGATGTGCTCCGGATGTACGCAGCAGGTCTAGAACCGCTACGTGGAAAACGCCGGACCCCGCGCATGACGGGCGGACCTCCGGGACAGATCCCGGATCCTTCAGAGAGAGGTCCGGACGATTCACCACCGGATCCCGGATCTTGGGGCAGGAGATACCCAGGTCCTGCCCTGGAAGGGGTCCAGTGTTGGCACGTGTCCGGGGCTTGCATAGCTGTCGGTGTTTAGGGTCCGACCGCACACCCGGGGTTACCCCCCAAGGTGTTTTTAGGAGTAGGACGGTGTCGACAACTGTAGCAAAATGGTTCGTGCCAATCGCACGAGGGACAGTGGACAAGGTTTACAGGTTCGGGCCGCTTAGAGATGCGTAACACCCTACGTCCTGATGAGTATGCTTGGTGGATGTGATTACAAGAGAGCTCTCTGGATTTGAGAATACAGAGAGTTGATGTGGGAGGCTAAGTAATGGGTCGATCGTTCTGAAGGGATGCCCCCTAGGCCTTATATACTCGACCGTGGGGCAGTATACATGATGAGATAACAACGAGTAGCTAAAAGATAGTGAACCTCTCGAGATTATCCCCTACGTAACTCTCGCCGACTTATCCTCACGTGGCTTCGCTGCATGAAGGCCCCGACGCGGGAAAGTCGGATCTCTGTTGCGGCCAATGGCTCGGCGCTATGGGCCGTCCGGGTTTGCACCAATCCGGCCCCATGTCGCTTTGCGTTGCTGGTCGTCTTTCCCCAGGCCCACAAAAGAATAACCTTACGATTTATTGGGCCCTTGGGCCTTTCGTGAGGTCCTTTACTCTTTTGGTGGACCCGGGGGATATCTATCCCCCACAAGCCCCCGATCTTTGGGTTAATTTAGAGATAATCAACCCGAAGATCCCAGGTCCAGCTTGTAGATGATTTGAAGGAAGATGACTCCTTGCTGTTTTCTCCTGCTTTGATCACTTGTCGACCAGAACCTAGCTTTGTGCCTGTGCCTTAGAGATCGGCATTCCTGTTTGTTGGACTCTGAACCTTATTGGGTGCACCGGAGGTGCACCCAATGGGTGTAGCCCCCGAGCTTCGAGTAGATTTTAGAAAATAATCTACTCGAAGGTCTTCATTAGAAATTACTCCCATTTGCATTTCCTTATTCCAGTTGAGGATTGGCTTCTTAATCCCGTTTCATGTCCTTAGAAATTGGCGCTATCCTGGCTTATAGTGACAATCCATGGGGTGCACCGGAGGTGCACCCAATGGGTGTAGCCCCCGACCTTCAAGTGGATTTTTTGAATAATTCGCTTGAAGGTCCTCTTTTTGCGTCCTGTTGCTGAAGAATACTCTTTCTGCTTATAAAAAGGTTGGCATGATGTCATCCGTGCTATGTCATCAATATTATGCTTCGGAGGTCAGCATGTGTTTTGTCTTTTGCAACTGAATTTGCAACCCTTCCATATCTTGCTGAGTAGCATAGTGTATTTGCTCTGCGACTGATTGGACGTTCGATGGACGTTCTCTGTCTAGTCTTCAAGTCATGTCTGTCGACCATATTTTGCACTCTACTGACTATATTTGGCTTCCCTTTAACTCTTGTTGATATCTCATTTTTGTCTTGAGGTATTCATTGCATGCTCTGCACAGATGTGACCATTTTGAAAAATATACTGACAATTCCTGGGCGTCCCCCCCCCCAATGGGTGTGAGCAAGGAACGTCTTGGTACGCTGAGCGTTTTAACCGGTTGCTTCTGAGTTGTAATGTGATGGGACGGCGAGTGTAATCATATTCTTTGCGCTGTTGACTGGAGTCCCAATGGGTGTAGTGCTGCATGAAACGGCGTCCGCCGCCTGACGTGTCTTTGGACGGGTGGAGGTGTATATTGAATGCTTTGCGACTGTTCAGTGACCACTGTTGGAGGTGAGCGGTTGCCTTCTTTTCCTATAAATTGTGCCCTTGCCTGCCTGATTTTTTCACATCTCTCGCTGTTCTCCGTTGCCTGCTTTCTTTCTTCTATCTGTATTTCCACCATGGGCAAGAAACGCAAGCGCGAACCAACCCCTCCGTCTGAAGATTTCGGTGACTCGGAGTATTCAGAGGAGGAGTTCTCCTCTGAATCCGAGGGGTCTCCGGCTCCCATCCCCCTGCGTGAGTCGTCTGACGACTCAGACGACTCCCAGGGGCTCGCGGCGGAGGTCTGGTCGTACATCCGGGCCGTCGAGCGCTCCGGGCTCGAGGGCTCGGATGAGTCCGAGTACTCCTCGGAGGAGGAGGACTCGGACGACGGCGGCGAGGGCGGGGACGACGACGACGACGACGACAATGACGACGACGACGACGACGACGACGACGACGACGACGACGACAACGACGACGACGACGACGGCGGCTGCACCAGGGGCGGCGGCGACAGGGGCGGCACCAAGAGCGGCGGCGGCGGGGGCGGCACCAAGAGCGGTGGCGGCGGCAGGGGCAGGGCCAGTGGCTAGATGCCACTGGTCCTTTTAAATATTAGTATAGATTAGAAGTAGTATAGTTAGATAATGTAGTATTATTAGTAATGTAAAGTAGTATATTGTAGAGTAGTAGTAGTAATAGCAGTAGAGTGTAGTTTAGTAGTAGAAATAGGGAAGTATCAACTCATAATGGGTTGATTTGTAAATGTTATCACTTCCCTTGAATGAAGAACAAGTTTGGTTTCCTTTTGATGACTTGTTTCGTCTGACTATGAATCTGAGTTTTTTTTTTTTTGAGGCCGTAGATGAACGGCTTGATCGTTATACTGATGCCTCCAAGCAATATTGCAATCTGTATCAATGTTTTTAGAAGTAATGCCGAGTGATCGGAAGTCGCCGTCGACATTTTAAAAGTAATGCCGAGTGGTTGAACTCCAGATCATCGTTTTAGAGGCAACGCCGAGTGACTAAGTAGTGACTTCGGCATTTTAGAGGCAATGCCGAACAATTTAACTCAAGATCAGCGTTTTAGAGGCAACGCCGGGTGATTGAGGGTCAACGTCGGCATTTTAGAAGTAATGCCGAACGATTGAACTCAAGATCAGCGTTTTAGAGGCAACGCCGAGTGACTGGATAGTGACGTCGGCGTTTTAGAGGCAGCGCCGAGTTATTGAACTCGAAGTCAGCGTTTTAGAGGCAGCGCCGAGTGATTGAAGGTCAACGTCGGCATTTTAGAAGTAATGCCGAACGATTGAACTCAAGATCAGCGTTTTAGAGGCAACGCCGAGTGACTAGATAGTGACGCCGGCGTTTTAGAGACAGCGCCGAGTTATTGAACTCGAGGTCAGCATTTTAGAGGCAACGCCGAGTGATTGAAGGTCAATGTCGGCATTTTAGAAGTAATGCCGAACGATTGAACTCAAGATCAACGTTTTAGAGGCAACGCCGAGTGACTGGATAGCGACGTTGGCATTTTAGTGGCAACGCCGAGTTATTTCGAGGGTTAGCACCCGAGTAAGGAGAGGGCCCACCAGTTTTCTGGGAAATAACTGCCGCATGACCACGTGGCATGCTGGGATTTCGGAAATAACCGCCGAGTGATGACTGGGCACTTTTTGAAACGGTGTCTGGTCCGAGAATATCCCATAAGAGTCGCACTTTTAGCCGCCTTTGCTTTCCGCGCCCTAGTTTTTGCATTCCTGCTTCCAAATCTCCTCTGCGCTTGCCTCCAATTTGCTCGCTGGTGAAATCGAGATGGCTCCCAAGAGGAAAATCGCGAGTTCTTCCGCTGTGGTGATTCCCCCAATTGATCCCAACAGCCAGTTGCCTTTCGCAGGTAACCACATGTCCAACATCTCTGAAACTGAACTCCTCCACCTCGTGTCCCTCGGGGTTCTTCCTCCGCGGGAACTCTGTTCTTGGCGGGTTTGCCATGGAACTACGGTCCCGACGGAGGATACCCACGAATCTGTGGTTTACGCTCCCTTTCTTCTCCGTGGCCTTGGCCTTCCTATTTCTCCCTTTTTCCGTGGTCTTCTTGATTTCTACCACATCAACTTAACCCATCTGAACCCTAATTCAATTCTGCAAATTTCTATCTTCGTCCACTTATGTGAGGCCTTTCTTGGTGTGCTGCCGCATTTTGGATTGTGGAAACACCTGTATCACTGTCGCCCTGGGATGGCCGGAGGACAGCATCAGTTGGTTGGAGGTGCTAGCTTGGAGATGCGCCGGGGACGGAAAACTGAGTATCTTGAGATCCCCCTTAAAGACAGCATTAAGGGATGGCGCCTGGAATGGTTTATAGTTGATAACTATGGAAATTCTCTCCCCCCCGGTCAGGAAGACAGCCAGATGTTCGCACCCCGAGCTGGACCGAGTCTCCCACAGACGAGGAGGTGGCTGAAGCTAGTGTGCTGTTAGCTGAAGTTGGGCTATTGAAAGAGAGGGGTTTAACCGCTGAAGCTATAGTCGCTGACTTTGTCTTCAAAAACATTCAGCCACTGAAAGACAGGGCCCACCCGGCTTATCTGTATCAAGGGCTAGCCGACCCAACTCGAGTTACCAACGGAAGGATCCCTTCTGCAGATTTGGTGAGCCGGCTGGAGATGATTCTCAGAGGCAAAGTATCCAATGTTGGTGCTCCGGTGGCGTATTCAGCCTGGAATCTGCCTCCTGCCAAGGCCTTCACTCGCTTCGTGTCAAACCCGCCTTCAACTGATGGCAATTTGGGCCTTAGAACGCGGCCCTCTGATGAGGAGGTTAGTGCCTTGGTTGCTTCACTTGGGAAAATCCCTGATGATGAAAGACAAACCCATTTCGAGGTGCCTTCGGGTCCTACTGATGCTGAAATAAATGCCGTGCTTGACATGTTGGCCGAAGATTCTTCTGACGCTATTCCTACTGAGACATTGGCAGTGGCACCTCTCCCAGAGGTCGGTATAGTCTTGGATGTCCAGAGACATGTCCGTGCTCGCTCGAAGCGTCCCCGCCGAACCAATCAGACTGATCTTTCTGTTGATGAGCAGAAAAAGAAGAAGAGACGTATTCGGCGAGTGTCTAGTTTGAATCAGGGTGCTGGTCCCTCGGCTCCTGCTGATGAGGAGGTTCCTGCATCTGAATTTGCTGATGCTGAACCCAATGGGTGTGGTCCATCTGATGCTGATCCCAATGGGTGTGGTGCCGGTGTTGCTGATGAAGATGACGAAGAGGAAGAGGATGAGGTTCCTTTGATTCGAAAGAACAGTCGGCAATTCCTCGCCAGTGGGGAAAGTAGTGGGGTTCCCTCCCCGGCCTTATCTGCTCTTGTTGGTCTGCAAAACATATCCCTAGCCGACTTTGATCAAACTCTCGAGGATATGGTCCCAGAGGACTTGTTATCAGGGCCAGTGGACGATGCCGCGACGGAAACCTGTGGTGCTGTGCCGGACGCTGGGTTGAGGTCATCCCGTGCCTCATCAACCTTAGAGCACGATCTTGAGGGACGGGATGTTAACTCGGATTGTCCTGATCCCATGGAAATAACCGAGGGCCCGCTAACCTTGGAGACGGTTACTGCTGAAAATTTGGACCCCAAGGATGGTGTCGACACATGTCCAGCCCCCGAGGGTGTCGTGGGGGACGACTTAGCCCGGGCGAAGAGTGCAAGCTACTGCCCAGCCCCCGAGGGTGTTGCCGGGGATAACCCGGCTCAAGTGGGCAGTGCCGACTATGGCCCGATCCCCGGGGATGCCCAGACAGGATCTCCCTCCGGCACTTCCATGGACGTTCACGCTGGGTCACCTCCACACTCTGGCTGCATGGTGGTGGCCCAAACTTCAGACCGGGGCGTCGCTTTAGAGGGCAGCGTCCCCGTTGATCGAGTATCCGGTTATGCTGAAGGAGATGGACTGATTCCCACTGTTCCATTGCGTGCTGCTTCGGGTGATGACCTTGCGCCTGGTTATCATCTGATTTCTCCTGACTTGGGGATCCCTTCGTTCTTCTCCACCCTCCAGGTACTGTGCTGTTTCTTAGCTTGATTTTTACATTGCCTGAACTCTCGCCATTATGCTCATCTGCTCTTCTCATCAGACTTTTGTGGATGGGGTGACCACCCAGCTGAAATTGCATGGTGCTCCTATTCCAGAAGTGGCTTCATCTTTTCCATGTTGGAATCCAGTGTTACTTCGTCGTCGTGTATCCGAGTTAGAGGCGATTAACGCTGGTTAGTGCCCTTTTCCTTTTCTTCGCGTTTGTTGTGGACTGCTTGACCTTCTGACCTTGTTTTGTTTGATTACCTCTTACTAGGAATGACTCGGCAGACTGCACTTCTTGAGGAGAAACATTCTCAGGATCGAGCTGAATTGACTCCGATGCACTGATCTTGAGGAAAAGTATTCTCAAAGTCAGATTGAACTGAGTCAGGTTTCTGCTGCCTTGGATGATGCCAATGCGTTGAGTTCTTCTCTGCATGCCCAGCTTGACTCTGAAAAGGTGATATATGAAACTGCACTTTTTTCTTGTCGTGCTCCTATTGTTTGCCTGGTTTTCTGAAAGAACTGATTTGCGCTTGCAGGAGGAAAAACGCATCCTTGCCGCTTCTCGAGACAATCTTGATAGGTTGTATCGAGATTCTAGCAACTCGCTGACCATCTTGGAGAGAAGTCATCGCTTTTCCATGGAGGAGTTGAACAATCTTCGCTATAAGTTGCAGGAGTCCTTGGATGATGTGATTCGCCTTCGGGAGTTGATATCCGCTAAAGACGTTGTCATCAAGAATCTGCGTGCTTCCAAAAAATCTGTTACCCAGGAGCTAGAGGCTGCCCAGTCGGCTGTCAAGGCTGCTGAAGAAACTTCCAATACTCTGAGAGCCCAACGCGATAGGGCCATGGACAAGGCCATTCGAGCGGGACGAATTCTGATGAGGAGGCCTGGCGTAGTCGTTCCTGAAGATATAAGGGCCGACGTGAACGCCGCCCCTGACTCCTCGAGTCGTCCTTCTTCGTCAACTGCTCCTGGGAAAGACATTGCAAAATAGAGAAAACATTTCGCATGCTCCAAGCGCGCAGCTTGCATGATTGAATATTTGTCAGAGAACACCAGTTTATTTGAGTGACATAGTTATTCTATCATTGTATCAGGATTTTTTAGTTCAATGAGTTTGGTAGTAATGATGCATGATGACTATGAATTTTGCGTGTGGGATATGGAGATCATCCCCTGAATTAAATAAGCGAGAGCATGTTGTATTGGTCTTAAGCAAGCGCCAATTGGAGTTGATTGCTTCGTTAGCTGGGCATAGTGGTCGCCCTGAGTTAAGTAAAGCATGAGCACGTTGCACCGCCTTAAGTCGTTGCCGACTTAAGTCGATTGCTCCGTTAGCAGGGCATAGTGGTCACCCCGAGTTAAGTAAGCGTGAGCATGTTGCACCGCCTTAAGTCGTTGCCGACTTAAGTCGATTGCTCCGTTAGCAGGGCATAGTGGTCACCCCGAGTTAAGTAAGCGTGAGCATGTTGCACCGCCTTAAGTCGTTGCCGACTTAAGTCGATTGCTCCGTTAGCAGGGCATAGTGGTCACCCCGAGTTAAGTAAGAATGCGAGTCAATCGTAAATAAATTGAGTATCCTTGAAACCTTTTCTTTATTGATGACGTATTTCCACTTTACAGAGTACATCATTGTTATCCTAGCAGTTTTGAGGTACGGCTAAGGATAAAACTTTCTCAGGTGTTCTATGTTCCAAGAGTTCCCGACTTCCGTGCCATCCATCTGAGTGAGGCGATATGATCCGGGCCGAGCGACTTCTGCCACTATGAAAGGCCCTTCCCATAAGGGTGATAACTTGTGTCGTCCTTCTCCCGTTAGAATTCGGCGAAGGACGAGCTCCCCCACTGAAAAGGATCGTTGCCGCACAGCCTTGTCGTGATAGCGCCTTAGAGTTTGCTGGTATCTTGCTGACTGGATTACTGCACTTAGCCGCTCTTCTTCGAGTATATCTATGTCCTCTAGTCTGGTGGTCTCAGCTTCTGCTATGCTTTCAAAAATCAGCCTTGGCGCCCCAAACTTGAGATCAGCAGGCAGCACTGCTTCCGACCCATAGACCATGAAGAAAGGAGTGTTTCCGTGCAAGGCTCGGCTAGGTTGGGTTCTTAGGCTCCAAACAACATAGGGTAATTCCCTTATCCACTTCCCTGCGAATTTTTCATTCTTATCAAAAATCTTTTTCCTGAGTGCATCCAATATCATCCCGTTAGCTCGCTCAACTTGCCCGTTGGCTCTCGGATGGGCTACAGATGCATACTTGATCTGAATACTTTTTTGCTCGCAGAAGTCAAAGAACTCTGAACTTGTGAAGTTGGATCCTAGATCAGTTATGATGCTGTTTGGTATCCCGAATCTGAATATTATATCTTGTATGAATTCCACAGCCTTGGCAGAGGTTAAGGAGGCAATGGGCTTGAATTCTATCCATTTAGTGAATTTGTCAATTGCTACCAACACATGAGTATATCCCCCTTGTGCTTTCTTGAAAGGTCCAATCATATCCAGCCCCCAGCATGCAAAGGGCCAAGTTACTGGTATGGTCTGCAGCTCCTGTGCTGGCAAGTGTTGTTGCTTCGACAAGTATTGGCAGGCTTCGCACCTCTGAACTAACTCGGCCGCATCATTCTTTGCTGTTGGCCAATAGAATCCTGACCTGAAGACCTTTCCAACTAGTGTTCTGGAGGCCGCATGTATCCCACATTGTCCAGCGTGGACCTCTTCTAGTAGTTGCTTTCCAGTGGATGGGAGAATGCACTTCATGAAGACGCCTGATGCACCCCTTCTGTATAATGTCTCCCCAATGAGTGTATAATGAGCCGACTGTCTTGCAATACGCTCCGCCGAGTTCCTATCATCTGGTTCTTCTTCATTCTTTATGTACTTAATGATTGGCCTTCTCCAGTCATCAAGATCTGACTCGGGTTGATTTATGATGTTACACTCTTCTACTTGATCCGTTGAGATACTCGGCTGCAGGATTTCCTGCACGAAAACCCCAGGTGGGACCTGAGTTCGACTGGACCCCAACTTGGATAGTACGTCAGCTGCCGTATTCCGATCTCTTTCCACATGATGAAATTCTAAACCCTCGAATTTATCCTCCAGTTTTCGGACGACGGTGCAGTATCTTCCCATCGAATCATTTGAGCAATCCCACTCCTTATTTATCTGGCTGATAACTACCAGAGAATCCCCGTACACCATTAATCTTTTGACGCCCCGTGATATGGCAATGTTCAATCCATGGATCAAAGCTTCATACTCGGCTGCATTGTTGGAGGCCGGGAATAGCAGCTGGAGGGCGTACTTGAGGTGTTCGCCTCCTGGTGCAGTGAAAAGAATCCCCGCTCCTGCTCCTTGCAGCTTGAGTGAGCCATCAAAATACATTCGCCATACCTCTGCAGTCTCCGGGTTGTCTGGTACTTGTTGTTCAGTCCACTCTGATACGAAATCGACTAGTGCTTGGGTTTTGATGGCAGTGCGAGGCCGAAACTCGATGTCACGAGATCCCAGCTCACAGGCCCACTTGGCTATTCGACCGATGGCCTCCTTGTTGTGAAGAATATCCCCTATTGGAAAACTCGTGACCACTATGACTTTGTGATCGTCAAAGTAGTGACGCAGCTTGCGGGCAGTTAGAAGTACTGCATACAATAGCTTCTGGATTTGAGAATACTTTTTCTTTGAGGGGCCAAGGACTTCACTGATGAAATACACAGGATGTTGTACTGGATAGGCGTGCCCTTCTTCTGCTTGCTCGACTACTAACGCGGTGCTTACCACGTGAGTCGTGCAAGAGATGTACAGTAGCAAATCCTCAGCTGGTTGAGTTGATGTAGCTCGTCGAGGTGGTTTCAGTACTGGCGGTGTTGTCAAGAATTTTTTCAGAGCATCTAGAGCTTCTTGTGCTTCTGAAGTCCACTGAAATTTATCCACCTTCTTGAGTAACTTATAAAACGGCAAACCTTTTTCTCCCAGCCTGGATATAAATCTGCTTAAAGCTGCCATGCATCCAGTAAGTCGCTGAACCTTCTTCTGCGATCGAGGTGCTTCCATCTTCATGATAGCTTCAATCTTATCTGGATTAGCTTCAATTCCTCGGTGGCTGACGATAAATCCGAGCAACTTTCCGGCTGGTACCCCAAAAACACATTTCTCGGGATTAAGCTTCCACCTATACCGCCTCAGGCTGTTGAAAACCAGTTGCAAATCTTCGATGAAGTCCTTTGAGTCCTGTGTTTTGATCACCACGTCATCCACATAAGCCTCCACACGCTTGCCCCAGTGATCGGCTAAGCATGTTTGAATAGCTCTCTGGTAAGTTGCTCCAGCGTTCTTAAGGCCAAACGGCATGGAGGTATAACAGAAAGCGCCAAACGGAGTAATGAATGCCGTTTTTTCTTCATCTTCCTTTGCCAGGCTGATCTGATGGTACCCAGAATAACAATCCATAGAACATCCAGCGGTGGAGTCCACCACCTGATCTATCCTCGGGAGCCCGAAGGGATCCTTCGGACAGTGTTTGTTGAGATCAGTATAATCAACACACATGCGCCAGTCCACTTTATTCTTTTTGAGTACAAGAACAGGATTGGCTAACCACTCAGGATGTAATACTTCTCTAATGAATCCGGCCGCGACCAAGCGAGCTAACTCGGCGCGAATGGCTTCCCTCTTATCAGGCGTGAAACGACGTAATTTCTGTCGAATCGGCCTCGCCTGGGGAAAGACCTTTAGCTTGTGCTCGGCCAGTTCTCTCGGGACTCCCGGCATATCCGCAGGTTGCCATGCGAATACGTCTCGGTTATCTTGCAGAAACTGGACGAGCGCGCTTTCCTATTTGTTGTCCAAACTAGAGCTGATGATGGCCGTCTTGCGCTCATCAGCGAACCCCAGGTTGATTCTTTTAGTTTCTTCAGTCGGCCGCATAGAGGTCGCGGTCTGAGCTTCATTCGCCGGTATTGCGAGGTCTTCCTCAGGCTTAGAGTTCGCCATTGCGGAGGGAGCTGTCGACGGCTTGGCGGTGAGGGCTGCTTGAATAGCCACTCGGAAACATTCTGCGGCGCCTTGGAGGTCGGCGCGCACAGTTATGATCCCTTGTGGCCCCGGCATTTTCAGTAGCATGTATGTGTAATGCGGAATGGCCATGAATTTGGCCAATCCTGGCCTCCCGATGATGGCGTTGTACCCGCAGTCGAAGTTTGCCACTTCAAACCTCAGGAACTCGGTTCTGTAGTTCTCCGGAGTTCCAAAGGTGACCGGCATGTAGATGTGGCCCAGCGGGTATTCCCCTTCCGTCGGCACGATGCCGAAGAAAGGAGTGTCCGACTCGTGGAGCTCTTTGAGATGAACTCCCAAGCTTTGGAGTGTCCGGGGGAAGGTGATGTTGATGCTGCTCCCCCCGTCCACTAACACCTTTTTCACCCGGCTCTCTCGGATCACCGGATCGACGAGAAGCGGGTACTTGCCCAGATGATCAAAGTTGAGCCATTGATCCGCCCGAGTGAAGGTGATCGGGTGCTCCGACCATCGGTATGGGGCGGGAGGGCCGACGGTTGCCACTAGTATCTGGCGATCATTGAGCTTTTGCTGTCTTCTGCTCTCCTGTGATCCGTGTCCGCCGAAGATGACGTTGACCTCCCTGTCAACGCGCGGGAAAGCTCCTCCTCCTCCTCCCTCCTCCTGCCGATGGGGTTGTCGTGGTTCATCTGGTCCTCCCCTTGGCGGAGGAGGAGGTAGAGGTTGGAAGGGTCGGCCGTGTCCGACGGAGTGCTTGAAGTCCCGGCAGTTACGAAGAGTGTGTCGCATGTCCTTGTGGTACGGGCACTGGGCGTCGAGGATGTCGTCCAGTGTGCGTTCGCCTCCACGAGGTCCTCCTCGAGCGCGGGCGGCGGGTGGTCCGGCGGCGTGTACTTCTTCGCGTGGCCGCTTCTCCCATCGCTTGTCAGGTTGCTGGTTCGCGTCGCGCCGCGGTGCTGCCGGCGCGGGCTTCGCTCCTCCGATGAGGTCCTGGGCTCGCTCGTCGGCGGTGATGTAGAGGTCGGCCTCCCGGAACAGCTCCTCCGAGGTGGTCGGCGCCCTTTGTAGTATGGCTCGGACAAAAGCCGAGTCATTGGATCCTCGGTAGAAGTCCTCGATCACGGCCGCCTCCGTGACATCGGGGATGCGATTCCTCATGGTTTGAAACCTCTTGAGGTATGATCGGAGAGTCTCGTCCCCCCGGCGCTTGATAGATTTGAGGTCCCACGGCTGCGCCGGCTTGTCGGAGAGGGACTGGAAGTTGGCGGTGAAACGCCGACTGAAGTCTCCCCAGACGTCGATGCAGTGTCGGGGTAGATGTCGTAGCCATTGCAGCGCGTCTTGTCCAAGGACAATGGGCAAATACGCGGTCATCACGTCCTCGGATGCTCCGGCAGCTCGAGCAGCGGTGGTGTAGACGGCTAACCAACCCCACGGATCCTGCTTAGGTTCATACTTGTCAACATTGGATACCTTGAAGTTGGGAGGCCATTGGATGGCCCTAAGGCGCGGAGTAAGGGCGGACACTCCGCACGTGTCCTCCTGTCGTCGGGGTCGATGCCTGTCCCGGGGAGGGGAGTTGTGGTTGTGGTTCCTCGACCGTCCCCGGGAGGTTCCGCCAGTTGAAGCCGTCGCCGACTCAGTCCTGGTAGCTTGGCTCTGAGTCGGGGCACCATGATCCCTGTCGTACTCCTCTCGACGACGAATTTCGTTCTCATGCCGCCGTTCTCGCGAAGCGTTGATGGAGCTCCGCGCGTCTCGGCGACTGTTGATGGCGTGTCGTAGATCGTTCGGTGGGTGAGCAAGCGGTAGAAGATGGTTGGCCGCCTGGGTGAACAGTCGTCGGTAACCGTCGGCGTCAGGAGTCCGAGGAAGTCCTTCCGCTATCCGAGCCAGCACCCCTCCGACCTCGCTCGGCGTGTTCATGGCTCGGGCGAAGTCGGGGTTCAGATTACGCCCGAAGAGTGGATTCTCGCGACGTTGCCTTGTATCCTGCTCAGCCTGCTCCTGAGCTCGTCGGCGATCACGTCGCCGGGAGTTCCTTCGCTCTCTGAAAACGCGTTCTTCCGGGGTTTCTCCTACCTCCGAGACCTCGTCTCGCGAGACAGGTTGTTCCGGATTCCGCTCTCCGGCCGCGTGATGTCTTCGAACATTCCGGCGCCGGTTCCTCCGTCGACGGGACTCTCGCTGAGGCGGTTCCTCCCCGGGTACAGTCGGCTCGTCGTCGGAGATGGCCGGCGATTCTGCCCTCCCGATGAAGAGGACGTCGGGGTAGAACGACGCTGCCGGCGTGGTGATCTTCTTCCGGGGAACTGGAGGTTGCGCTTCTCCGGTATTTTCGGAGTTTGTTGAGGAAGACTCCTTTTTTGGCGGATCCGCAATACGGTGCAGAATTCCTTCTTCATCCGCTACGAACGAGATTGTTCCGAAGCAGAACATAGATCCGGGGCGCAGGGTGATCTTGTTGTAGAAGGAGATGGCCATTGAGCTAGCTTGGATTGTCAACACACCCCCTACCTGGCGCGCCAGCTGTCGGTGTTTAGGGTCCGACCGCACACCCGGGGTTACCCCCCAAGGTGTTTTTAGGAGTAGGACGGTGTCGACAACTGTAGCAAAATGGTTCGTGCCAATCGCACGAGGGACAGTGGACAAGGTTTACAGGTTCGGGCCGCTTAGAGATGCGTAACACCCTACGTCCTGATGAGTATGCTTGGTGGATGTGATTACAAGAGAGCTCTCTGGATTTGAGAATACAGAGAGTTGATGTGGGAGGCTAAGTAATGGGTCGATCGTTCTGAAGGGATGCCCCCTAGGCCTTATATACTCGACCGTGGGGCAGTATACATGATGAGATAACAACGAGTAGCTAAAAGATAGTGAACCTCTCGAGATTATCCCCTACGTAACTCTCGCCGACTTATCCTCACGTGGCTTCGCTGCATGAAGGCCCCGACGCGGGAAAGTCGGATCTCTGTTGCGGCCAATGGCTCGGCGCTATGGGCCGTCCGGGTTTGCACCAATCCGGCCCCATGTCGCTTTGCGTTGCTGGTCGTCTTTCCCCAGGCCCACAAAAGAATAACCTTACGATTTATTGGGCCCTTGGGCCTTTCGTGAGGTCCTTTACTCTTTTGGTGGACCCGGGGGATATCTATCCCCCACAATAGCGCTCCCCCACCCCAAGGTGGAGATCCGCTACTGCCACGTGGCTAGTGGACCATGACGTAAGCCAACAAGAGGAGTCTGACGTCGGGCCACTAGAGCCGCTCAGCCGCTGCATTTATTGCAGAAAGGACGCATCGTCTGCCGGAAAGCCAACGAGGGATGTGCCCTATCGTTATTTAATGCGTCTAGTCCTTTCCACTGGCAGACAGTGTCAGATGGCACGCCGGTCCAATCTATTATAGAATAGCGCGCCTGTGCCATGCGGCGGACTGGACTCGTTACCCTTTCTACAAGGAGCTTCCCCTGCACGCCAAGGATACGCAGATCTCATGTGTCAGAGCGCTAGAAGATCGCCTCAGCAGCACACATTCGTGGCTCCGAGTACAATATTCGTTAAGCCCCTAGGCCCACATGTCGGGGCTCAGTACCCTTGTGCATGCCCCCCTTCGGCTATAAAAGGGGAGGCATGCGACGTTACAAGACAGGTTCACTCACACCCCATCTTAGGCAGACACTCACAAGTTCATACAAGCTCCCAAAGCAATACATCATACAATGGAGTAGGGTATTACGCTCCGGCGACCCGAACCACTCTAAACCCTTGCGTGTTCTTGTGTTCATCCATCCATCTCGCATAACAGGCAAAATGCTTAGCCCCCTCCTCATCTTAGGATTTAGGGTGGGTGCAATCCGCCACCCGGCCGGAGAGATTTTCCCCTCCGACATTTGGCGCGCCAGGTAGGGGGCCAAGGCTTTTAGGTTTTTGCTTGTTACCTGTTTGACACCATGGTCCAAATCGCCGAGCACCAAGATGAGGCCTCCAAGGATTTCCTCTTAGAGGAGGGGGCCACATCTGCAACGCCACAGGATTCTGACTGTCCAGCGCTCGGTGCGACAACTATGCGCTCCACACTGCAGCGCACACCGGCGCAGGCGACCCGGGACCCATCGGGGCTCACTCCCGCTGAAGCGCTCTCCGCGGCCAGGGAATTGCTGCGCCACCCACCCACCAAGTTCCACAGCCTCACCGGGGGTTGTGGGACAATGGCGCGACGACGTGGATCGCCTCCTTGACATAGCACACGTTGGCTCGGTTAGGCCTAGGCCTCAATCGTCCCAACGCCATTATGAGGCGTCAGCTTCGGTGCACTCGCCCTCGGGGAGGGCCGTGCCGACCAAAGATCTACGAGCCGAGCTCAATCGGAGACGTGCGGCTGACGATACGCACGTCATCCCGGAAAGACCAGAAGACCTACGGGATGAACTCAACCGTAGGCGGGCGGGCAAGAATGCCTGTCTCTCCTTAAGAAAGGCGCAAGGATGCCGCCGGAGCCTCGAGAGTCACAACCTCGAGCAAGGTCCCGCAGCCGCCATGCCGCGAGGCCCGGAAGATACCCGATTCCAGACGGGCATCCCATTGGCTGGAGTAGGCTGCGCCGCCCTAGCTGACCACCTCCGCGCGGTGAAGTGGCCAGCCAAGTTTCGACCGCACCTGCCGAAAAAATACGACGATACGACAGACCCGTCAGAATTCTTGCAGGTCTATATCACCGGCATCACAGCGGCAGGTGGAGACACCGCCGTAATGGCGACCTACTTCCATATAGCTCTGTCTGGACCAGCCCGAACCTGGCTCATGAACCAAGCCCCAGGATCCATATACTCCTGGGAAGAGCTCTGCATGCGGTTCATGGCAAACTTCGCCAGCGCCTATCAGTAGCATGGTGTAGAAGCACACCTCCATGCAGTAAGGCAGGGACCTAGAGAAACCCTCCGGGCGTTCATTTCCCGCTTCACCAGGGTACGTGGGACAATCCCTCGTATCTTAGATGCTTCCATCATCACTGCCTTCCGCCAGGGGGTGCGCGACGAAAAGATGCTGGAAAAACTGGCCACGCATGATGTGGACAACGTCACCACACTCTTCGCTCTGGCCGATAAATGCGCCAGGGCCGCCGAGGGCCGAGATTGGCACTCGGTGCCACAAGCTGGGGTCACCCAGGCAGGCGAATCGGGCACCGTCGCCCAGGGCGATGGCAAGAAGAAAAAGAGAAACAAGAGTCGCGGTCACGAGAAGCAGCGACTTGCTGCTCTGGTTGTCGCTGTTGCAGCTAGGGGCCAAGGTGAGCGCAACAAGCGCTCACGGCCCCAGGGAGGCAGCAGCAACACATGCTCGGTGCATCCCAACAGTCACCACAGTGCCGCCGACTGCCAAGAGATTATCAAACTAGCAAAGAGAGTCAGCAAGCGGCGCGAGCCATCCCTCGGGGACGACTCACCGCCTCGTCGCTGGCTTCACAAGGAAGGGGCCAACAAAGAGGTTGTAGCTGTGGGGCGGCAGGACCCCACCTACCAGCAGCCCGAGAGGAACCTTAGGGACATTTTCATCGAAGAAACCGACTCCGGCAAAGATGATGACCACCGCAAGAAGTTGTATGTCATGTACGGCGGAAGTTGGGAGCTCGTTTCCCGCAGAAGCGTCAAGTCTCTGCGACGGGAGGTCCTGTTAGCAGTCCCGAAAGTTCCCAAAGCTGCCCCGCACCAACGATGGAGGAGCACCACCATCTCTTTTGGGGCACTCGACTGCCCCGACAACATGGCGGGGGTCGGCGTACTACCGCTCATCACCACCCCCATTGTCTCCAATATGCGGCTGCATCATGTGCTGATCGACGGGGGGGCTGGCCTCAATGTCATCAGCCATGCAGCGTTCAAGCAGTTGCAGATCCCGGGGTCTTGGCTGGGGGCCTCCTGCCCATTTTTCGGGGTAGGCCCACAGCCCGTGTACCCCCTCGGGAGCATTGCGCTCCCGGTTACATTTGGGACGGAGGAAAACTTCTGCACGGAGAACGTTTAGTTCGATGTCGCAGAGGTTAACCTCCCCTTTAATGCCATCATTGGGAGACCAGCCCTATATCGGTTCATGGCCATCACCCATTATGGGTACTTGGTCCTCAAGATGCCATCCACCGCAGGGGTCCTCACCGTGCGGGGTGACCACACCGCCGTGTTGGCGGCCATCAAAAAGCTACACGCCCTAGCGGCTGAAACCGCTCGGCCGGACGGCGGAGGGAGGAGCTCCTCTGCCTCCGGTGCCAAAGCACCAAAGGTGCGACCAACCGAAGCAGACGGCAGGTGTAACACCCCTGGTGTTACTATAACTAAAACTTGAGCATGGCATCATAAGCATTGGCATTGCATATGTTTGACACACCTAGAGTGCACTCACTAGGCAAAAATTTCAAACAAGTTGTATTGTTTTAATGATTTTGCAAATAGAACCCTGGTTTGGGAACTTAACCCTAAATAGAGGTTAAAGGGGTAAAACTTCACTTAAGATGTGAAAACCTAAAGACTTTAGGGAAAGAGTCATCAAATGACCCCAACAACAAAGTTGAGTCACATTTATACCCTGGGTACCAAAAATCTCAAATAGAACCCTGGAAAACCCTGAAACCAAACCCTAGGGGCTTATGTGCAAAATTAGTCCACTTTTGGACTAAAGTGCAAAAACCAAGCCAAATAAGTATTTTAAGTCAATTGGTTCACAAATATGTGGATTTGAGAGCCAAACCCTAAGTTTTGGACTTAAATGCAAAATGAACTTCATTTGAGTTTTATTCTAAGTCTGAAAATCAGAGAATGGGTTCAACTTTGGGGCTTTGTAACTTACAAAGTATAGGGTTTTTGCCCTAGGTCACCACATCAGAGTTGAAGACCAACTATAGGAGAACAACTTTGCTAAAGAGTGTGAGCTTAGTTGTTATGAGAAATTTGGAGAAAAACCCAATCAAAGTTTGACTGTCAGGCTTGTTTCATTCTGAAATTCAGCCTTTCAGTGTAACAGGGTCGACTTTGTGGGTGAATTAAACCTTGATCCAATGACTTTTTGTGAATACACATTGTAGCAAAGTTGTAGAGGGATTATAGTTCTACAACTTTACTACAGAAAGTTGTCTTAGGTTTCACATGAAAATTTGAGAAAACTGGGCTCCAATGTGCTCTGTCAGTCGCTCTGAACTGGTGTTCACCATGGTACAGTAAAGGATAACTGAAGAAGATCCCGTTCCCTGCTCGCCGCCGGTGGTCCATCACCGTTGATCACCGCTCGCCGTGACTCGTGCGTCGTGGTCATTGGTTAAGCGTAGCTCGGTAAAGATCCTTATCGCCGGTGAGCTAGCCACCACTCCGACGACCCCCCCCCCTGTCTTCCTTTCTGCTTTGCGGCTGGCACGATAAGTTCACTGTCGACCGCCGCTTCCCGACCGTGTGCCGCGTGGCCTAGCCGTTTCACAGCACCGCCGTGACGCCCTATGACTGTCCCATCATCGCCGGGGAGGTTGCCACGGCGGTGGACACGTATTCACCGCGGCCAGTGCTTCTTCTTCACCTCCGACCACCGCGTGTCTCGTCCGAATTCGCGGCCACCGCCCATCCTCCCTATAAATTGAGCCGTGTCCAGCTCCGTGAGGTAGTCAGCTAGCTAACCACCGCTAATCGGCCACAATCATCCTCTCGTGTGCTCGGATTCGGAGTTTCCCCCAAATCCGATTTCCGCCACCGTGAAACCGAGCTCACCGCGGCCAGCCCCTTTCCGGTCAGTCCCCGTCCCCTGCTTTCTTGTTTAAGCACTTGCATAGCTCCGTGATGCTTATCAAGTCATCAATTTGAACTGAGTGACCACCCATCACCGGGAACGCATGGTTCTTGAATTCGTCCGCGCGGTTACCGTGGCCAGACCAAATTAGCTCGTCATCTTTGAAATTAACTTGGGGGAAATGATCAGTGGGGGTTTAATCTAGTGTATGTTGCTCGGGAGCGCCGGTCATGGCCCCGTTCGGCCGGTCTGCTGGCTCGTCGGAGCGCGGCCGTGCGCGAGCGCCGTCGAGGACTTCTAGTTGTGAATTGATAGAAACGTAGGGGCCTTTTTGTAATGGTCAGTGACTTGGTTAAACAGTGAAATGACCTGTTCTTAGTTAGCCAGAAACCCGAGGTCCTTTCTGCAAAGCCGCCAGGGCGCGGGCGCGCGCGCGCGCTTTCCCCTCTGGACTGGGCCGTCTGGGCTGGTTTCAGCCCGTTACTATTGAAGCTTTTTCCTTTTTCTTTTTCCACAGAGCTTTAGAAATATATAGAAAAATGTAGAAAAATGATAAAATTGTGAAACTAATTTTCCTAGGCTTGTTAATTTCCCTAGAATTTAATAAAAATAGTTTTGTGATTTTTAATGGAAATAAGAAATTTTAGGGTATTTAAAGTAATTAAAAATATTAGTTATGGATTTTTAGAAAATAAATGGTAAGTCCAAAAATGTCCAAACTTTTTATGGGCACTTAAACCAATATTTAGAAGCCTTGGGTAGAGTTTGGGTTGATTTGGACCTTGTTTGATCACTAAACCCAAAACCAACCCCCCTGCCCTATGAACTCCTTTACTGACTCCGGAAACCCTAGGTTCTCGGAGTACCGTGAAGGAAAGTTGTACTCAAGACTTAGATAATAAGTTTGTATTATCTTTGCATCCTCATAAGCACCCCATGGCATCCATTCTTATGCATATATATGGTTATGTTAGAACACGAAGAAGAAGAAGAAATCACTGAAGAGGGAACTCCACCAACCTCAGATCCTCAAGCAGGCAACTGCTTTTACTTCGATATTTGTGGATCCGAGCAGGACTCACCTGATAACAAAGGCAAGCCCCGGTGCATTTGCCACCCTCCCTTGATGTTTTTAAAATCTTTCTCACTTGCTTGCTGCATTAGGTGATAGGAGTTGATTGATTAAACAATTCCTGCATTACCTTCCTTGATCTTGATTACCCTCCTTGAAACCCTGTTTTTACAAAAAGATTTTACTATGCTTAGTGTTGCTTTAGAAAAACAAAAGGATTTGTTTTACAAAAGATGTTTGGCAAAGTGGGAGGGATATTTTCGAAAATAAAACTTGATGGTGAATCCATCATGGCCACGATGGATTCAACATCGGAAAAGATGTACCTCCGTCAGGTACCAAGTTTTTGGGTTAAAAAGATTAAGCTGAGACCGGGCGGGTGACTTGCACGAGAAGAGAGTCTCGGTGTAGTGTCTCCGTCTGAGTCGATTAAGGACCGTCTCGATGTAGGCTTGATGATCGAGGACCCTTTAACTGGTCACATGCCTCGTCATGGGTAAGCCTTGCCTCGGGCAGACTAAGGCCGGAATAAGATAACACGAAATGGGAGTGGAGCGGTGGCGAGAGTAGCGTGTACCCTCCGTGGCAAGAGGCTGGATGGTGGTGTATCTGTGCTCTCAGTTTGCGTGAACCTGATCCGGTCTTAAGAACCCCGGTGGCGGGTTGACATATGCAAGGGTTAAGTGCTACATATGTCGTGTGATTGGAGATCCTCAGCTGAGTATAATCGATTCGGATCGCCGTACCTTCGCGGTTATGAAGACTTGGTCACTGCCCTACACGTAGCATTCCACTAAAGATGATGGGTTTTTGTTAAGAAATTGGCTAGTGCAGGACCAGTGATTGAACTA
This sequence comes from Zea luxurians, assembly GCA_029449295.1. Taxonomy (NCBI): domain Eukaryota; kingdom Viridiplantae; phylum Streptophyta; class Magnoliopsida; order Poales; family Poaceae; genus Zea; species Zea luxurians. The sequence goes on along the minus strand of JAOPSE010000004.1, from coordinate 176,012,439 downwards.
GGGTAGAAAGAACTCTAGTTGTAGGTAAGTGTACTTAACTTGACAAATAAAATTGAATTTTTAAGGATCCACTTTAGTAAGCATTTCTGCAAAACAGAGTCTTTGATTATTGAAAAGCCTTACCTTGACTCCCTAAAAGCCAGCATACCCTTGAGAGTCTTTTCTTTAGTCGGGTAAGTCTTGCTGAGTAATTCCATACTCAGGGTTTATCCCTCCGTTGTTTTTAGGTGAGGAAGTAGCAGACTTTTGCTGCTTCTGTGCCAAGGTGGTTCCCAAAGAAGAAAAACAAGACTGAAGTGCGGGAGGACTCGGTCCTCCACATAGGATCTTTTGTTTATATCTTATCGGGAGAAGTTTGTGCCTCCCTTGGTTTGTATAATATTACAACTCTGCACTCACTTTTAGCCTAGTCTGTAATAAAAATAACTCGAGCTTGCTTTTGAAGTAAATGTAAGTTTATGTAATTCGCTTCCGCATTTCTTTATCTCCGATGATCTGTAATGTCTGCAAGACGGGTGAAACGTTCCTGGTGAGGTCGGGAAAGATACCGAGCTTGTCAAGTGACTTAGGAACATCTACAGGGTGTCTGATGTCTGTTAGACAAGGACAACTGTAGGTGGGCCTTGTTACTTGGGAGGTTCCGTCACAGCTGGTATCGGAGCGTAGCCCTTCTTTGCAGATATTATAAGGCATCTTCAAAAGGATTTTCGAAAATCTTACCTAAAAACTCTTTTCTCTTCTTACCTAAGTACTCTAAAGAGTTTATCTTAAAGACCAGATAGGAAGAGTGCAATGTATAGAAGGTTGAATTGACCAAGGTTGATTCTGTACTTATTCATGCATCATACTAAGAATTATACTAATAACATTTTCCCCCTCAGAAAGATGCCGCCACGCACAAGGCTAACGGCACGTAAGTCAACGGGACCAATTGGAGTACCCCGGCATCAACTAGCCCCTCGACACGAAAGTAGTAGTAGTGGAAGTAATGACCCTATAGGAGACCTGGAAGCCGAAGTGAGTCGACTTCAAGCAACGCTGCAACACAGGACCAATGTTTGGATCGCAGACGGAGATAGAATAAATGAACTAAGAAGGGATATTCGTCACCTGCAGGATCAGCTGGCTGATCGGGACTTAGCACTTGACTGGGCAGTACAGTCTCATATGTTGGTATGTGCTAAGGAAGCGAGGGCTCAGGCCCGAATTAAAGAACTTAGCTCAGCTGTCGACAACCTACAGGTCTACTGCAATACGTTGCATGAGGAAGTCCATGTACTATACTCACAATTACACCCTAGTGAGCCTGCACACTCTGCTGAGGCGGAAGCCGGACCCTCTCACGTTGCGGGACGCGCGCTGGGTGGGGAGTTAGATCTTTTTGAACCCCCTCCTTCTTTGAGGTTGGTTGACGTCTGGACTCCCACACCTGACGATGAGGCCGCCAAAAGTAACGGAAAGCAGGACTAATGGTGTAACAAAAGTAGAGTAGTGTATTGTAGGGTGTACTGTTGTATAATAGGTTGAACTTTTGTAAATTGGGTAATGTATCCTGTTATGTAGTGTCGAGTCTGTATCATTACTCTTTATAGTAATGTAAAATGGAAGGTTTTCTTTGGCACATTATGTTTTTGCCTCAGATGCCGACCAGGACTCGCGGACAGGACGCAGCCGGAACTTCTGGGGGTCGGGATGTTACCCCAAATCCACCTCCGGTTCCACCCACGCTTGCCGAGGCGATTGCCGCCTTGGTGAATGCCACCGCTGACAATACCCGCTTCCTTAGGGAAATGGTGGGTCAGCAGCAGTTCCAGCAGCAAGCAGGAAGAGGTTTTCAGCAAGGTCCTCGTGAGACTACTTATCTGGACTTCTCCGAAACTCGTCCACCTCTATTCACCAAAGCAGAAGACCCGCTAGAAGCCGACGAGTGGATACGAGTTATTGAACAAAAGTTTGGCCTTCTTCGTTGTTCGGAAACACAGAAGCCATTGTTCGTGGCACAGCAACTGCGAGGCCCTGCCAGTACTTGGTGGGGAAATTTTGTGGCTATTCAACCTGACAACCATCAAATCACATGGGACGAATTTAAAGCAGCCTTCCGCGAGCACTACATACCTGAAGGAGTGCTGCATATGAAACAAGAAGAATTTATGAAGCTGAAACAAGGAGGAGACACCATCAATCAGTATCTTAACAAGTTTAATCACCTGTCGCAGTATGCCATTGATCAGGTGAATACTGATTTGAAGAAAAGGAACTGTTTTATGAGAGGTCTAAATGACCGGTTGCAGCGAAAAATGGCCACATGTATTGATCTCACATATGGAAAGGCTGTCAGTACAGCCTTATCTGTGGAAGCCAAATACGCAAGTTCTGGGAAGAATAAGGGATTCAGTGGTGAGAGGCCTAATCAGGGCCAGGCGAAGAGGCAACGGTTCGTCATCCGGCCTTCTAGCCAAAACCATGCTTTTTCTCGTCCACCAGCATTCCCTTTCAAACAACCCATTATTATCCGCCCCAACAATACCTCCACTTCCCCAAATCAGCCGGGTGCCCCAGGCACTCGATTCCCTGCCTTGCCCAGCTCTTCAACTGGGTGTTTCAACTGCGGCAAGTCGGGACATTTTATCAAAGACTGCCCGTACCCCAAGCAAAATCAATCCAATGCTCAGCAAGGAACTGGGAAGTCCACTCAGCCCAAGGGAAATGCTGTGGGGAGGAATACCAAGAAGACGGGGCGTGTATATTACACTCAAGTGGCCACTACACCGGAGGGAGAGCCGGTGATGATGGGTACGTTTTCCGTGGCCAGTCACCCTGCAATTATTCTTTTTGATTCTGGTGCTTCGCATACCTTCATTAGCAAGAAATTTGTGGAGCAACATCACATTGCATGTCATGAATCAAAAGAGGGATTTAAAATTCATTCACCTGGGGGACATATTTTTACTAGAGAAGTGGCCTATGAAGTGCCAGTAACAATGGCCGGATGGAACTTTCCTGCTAACATGATTGTTCTAAGAGGCCAGGATATAGATGTAATTTTGGGTATGAATTGGTTAACCCAACACAAGGCAATTCTCAACACTGAACTCAGAACCGTCAGGTTGAGCTATAATCAAGAAGAAATTCTTTTGTCTCTCCCCAAAACCAATCCAGCCAAAGCTTCTGGTAGAATATTTGAAGCCATTGTACCGGAGATCAAGAACATTCTGGTAGTATGTGAGTTTCCAGATGTATTTCCGGAAGAATTGCCTGGACTACCCCCTGAAAGAGATGTAGAATTCGTAATTGAACTAAAGCCCGGTACGGCTCCCATCTCTCGAAGATCGTACCGTATGCCCCCTAATGAGTTGGCGGAATTGAAGATTCAATTACAAGATCTGCTGAATAAGGGATTCATCCGGCCAAGCTCGTCCCCATGGGGTTGTCCCGCCATTTTTGTTAAGAAGAAGGATCAAACCTTGCGCATGTGCGTGGATTATCGGCCCCTGAATGAGGTCACCATCAAGAATAAGTACCCTCTTCCAAGGATCGATATCTTATTTGATCAACTGACCGGGGCGAGGGTATTTTCTAAAATTGATCTCAGGTCGGGCTATCATCAAATCCGTATTCGGCCCGAGGATATACCAAAGACCACGTTTACTACGCGATATGGATTGTTTGAATACCTGGTAATGTCTTTCGGGCTCACAAATGCTCCCGCCCACTTCACCTATTTGATGAACTCGGTGTTCATGCCCGAGTTGGACAAGTTCGTGGTGGTCTTCATCGACGATATTTTGATATACTCTAAAAATGAAGAGGAGCATGCTCAGCATCTACGGATTGTATTGACGCGCCTGAGGGAACATCAGCTATATGCCAAGTTCAGCAAGTGCGCATTCTGGCTGGAGGAAATTCAATTTTTGGGGCACGTGTTATCAGCTAAAGGAATTGCGGTAGATCCTAGCAAGGTCAAAGATATTCTGGAATGGAAACCCCCAACCACTGTTCACCAAGTCCGGAGTTTTCTTGGACTAGCTGGGTATTATCGCAGATTCATTCCCGATTTTTCTAAGCTTGTGAAGCCAATCACAAGTTTATTGAAGAATGACATTAAGTTCAATTGGTCTTCTAAGTGTAATGAAGCCTTTAAGCAATTGAAGACATTATTAACCACTGCTCCGGTATTGGCTCAACCGGACAACACTAAGCCTTTTGATGTATATTGTGATGCATGTGGCAGCGGGCTCGGCTGTGTACTGATGCAAGAAGGCCGAGTAATTGCGTATGCTTCAAGGCAGCTACGCCGACATGAGGAGCATTATCCAACACATGATCTAGAGCTAGCCGCTGTGGTTCATGCCCTGAAAATATGGCGTCACTATCTGCTGGGAAATATCTGTCATATATATACAGATCATAAAAGTTTGAAGTACATCTTCACCCAGTCAGAGTTAAATATGAGGCAAAGACGATGGCTTGAGCTCATTAAAGACTATGATCTGGAGATCCATTATCACCCAGGCAAGGCCAATGTGGTGGCGGATGCACTGAGTCGTAAGACTTCCTGCCACTGTCTTATGGCAAAGACCTCCGAGAGCACTTTATGTCAAGAAATGGAGAAGCTAAACCTGGGGATAATCCAGCACGAGACTCTAAATCAGCTAAAGCTTGAGTCAATCATTCTGCAAAAGATAATTGATGCTCAAAAGGATAATTTGGGTATGAAGCACATACGAGAGAAGATAAGGGCTGGAACAGCCAAATGTTTCAAGGAAGACGATCAAGGTGTGTTATGGTTTAACAACCGCATAGTAGTGCCAAAGAATGAAGAACTCCGCCAGCAAATTTTAGATGAAGCGCATCTCAGTCGCTATTCTATTCATCCGGGAAGCACTAAGATGTATCATGATCTAAAACAACACTACTGGTGGACGAAGATGAAAATTGAAATTGCACGCTATGTGGCTAAGTGTGACACTTGCAGACGTGTCAAGGCCATACACATGAAAACTGTCGGTCCATTGCAGTCATTGCCAATACCAACATGGAAATGGGAAGACATAAGCATGGACTTCATCGTGGGATTGCCCAGGAGCGCAAAAGGATATGACTCTATTTGGGTTATCATTGATCGACTTACCAAGATCGCCCACTTCCTCCCTGTCAAAGTAAAATATCCCGTCATTACCTTTGCGGAGTTGTACATCGCCCGTATTCTCAGTTTGCATGGTGTTCCAAAGACCATAGTGTCGGATCGTGGACCACAATTTGTATCTAAATTTTGGGAAGAACTTCATAAATTCCTGGGTACTAAACTGCTCCACAGTTCGGCCTATCATCCTCAAACCAGTGGACAAACTGAGAGAGTGAATCAGATACTTGAAGATATGTTGCGGGCATGTGTCCTGGATTTCTCACAGAAATGGGATGAATGTTTACCTTTGGCGGAGTTTTCATATAATAACAGTTATCAAGAAAGTATCAAGATGGCACCTTTTGAAGCTTTATACGGACGTCGGTGTCGAACTCCGCTAAATTGGTCTGAACCTGGTGAAAGGTATTTCTTTAGGCCTGATATGGTAAAAGAAACCGAGGATAAGGTTCAGAAAGTTATTCATAATATGAAGAAAGCACAAGCTCGTCAGAAGAGTTATGCAGACACACGGCGAATGCCCTTATACTTCTTAGAAGGGGACTATGTCTACCTAAAGGTTTCACCAATGAAGGGAGTATCACGTTTCGGGGTAAAGGGAAAACTTGCACCCAGGTACATTGGTCCATTTCCTATTCTTCAAAGATATGGGCCAGTGGCGTATCAACTTCAACTTCCCGAAACATTGTCTGCTGTGCATAATGTGTTCCATGTATCACAATTGAAGAAGTGTCTACGGGTTCCCGATCGAACCATTGAAGTGGCAGATGTTGTCCTGAAACCAGACTTAACGTACTCGGAACATCCTATTCGAGTTCTGGATCAAAAGGACAGGGTTACCCGAAGAAAGACTCTCAAGTTCTACAAGATACAATGGAACCAACATTCTGAGGAAGAGGCTACGTGGGAGACTCAAGACTTCTTGGATAAGAATTTCCCAGGCTTTCTAGCCTCATGTAACTTGTAAAGTGTATATAGTTATGGCAATAAAGGAATGAACCCCACACCACCCTGCCTTGTACCAGAAATAAGGAAATAAAAATGTGACACATTTCCTTTTCCATTACTCACCCTAGGACTTTAAATCTCGGGACGAGATTCTTTTATGGGGGGAAGGATGTAACACCCCTGGTGTTACTATAACTAAAACTTGAGCATGGCATCATAAGCATTGGCATTGCATATGTTTGACACACCTAGAGTGCATTCACTAGGCAAAAATTTCAAACAAGTTGTATTGTTTTAATGATTTTGCAAATAGAACCCTGGTTTGGGAACTTAACCCTAAATAGAGGTTAAAGGGGTAAAACTTCACTTAAGATGTGAAAACCTAAAGACTTTAGGGAAAGAGTCATCAAATGACCCCAACAACAAAGTTGAGTCACATTTATACCCTGGGTACCAAAAATCTCAAATAGAACCCTAGAAAACCCTGAAACCAAACCCTAGGGGCTTATGTGCAAAATTAGTCCACTTTTGGACTAAAGTGCAAAAACCAAGCCAAATAAGTATTTTAAGTCAATTGGTTCACAAATATGTGGATTTGAGAGCCAAACCCTAAGTTTTGGACTTAAATGCAAAATGAACTTCATTTGAGTTTTATTCTAAGTCTGAAAATCAGAGAATGGGTTCAACTTTGGGGCTTTGTAACTTACAAAGTATAGGGTTTTTGCCCTAGGTCACCACATCAGAGTTGAAGACCAACTATAGGAGAACAACTTTGCTAAAGAGTGTGAGCTTAGTTGTTATGAGAAATTTGGAGAAAAACCCAATCAAAGTTTGACTGTCAGGCTTGTTTCATTCTGAAATTCAGCCTTTCAGTGTAACAGGGTCGACTTTGTGGGTGAATTAAACCTTGATCCAATGAATTTTTGTGAATACACATTGTAGCAAAGTTGTAGAGGGATTATAGTTCTACAACTTTACTACAGAAAGTTGGCTTAGGTTTCACATGAAAATTTGAGAAAACTGGGCTCCAATGTGCTCTGTCAGTCGCTCTGAACTGGTGTTCACCATGGTACAGTAAAGGATAACTGAAGAAGATCCCGTTCCCTGCTCGCCGCCGGTGGTCCATCACCGTTGATCACCGCTCGCCGTGATTCGTGCGTCGTGGTCATCGGTTAAGCGTAGCTCGGTAAAGATCCTTATCGCCGGTGAGCTGGCCACCACTCCGACGACCCCCCCTGTCTTCCTTTCTGCTTTGCGGCTGGCACGATAAGTTCACTGTCGACCGCCGCTTCCCGACCGTGTGCCGCGTGGCCTAGCCGTTTCACAGCACCGCCGTGACGCCCTATGACTGTCCCATCATCGCCGGGGAGGTTGCCACGGCGGTGGACACGTATTCACCGCGGCCAGTGCTTCTTCTTCACCTCCGACCACTGCGTGTCTCGTCCGAATTCGCGGCCACCGCCCATCCTCCCTATAAATTGAGCCGTGTCCAGCTCCGTGAGGTAGTCAGCTAGCTAACTACCGCTAATCGGCCACAATCATCCTCTCGTGTGCTCGGATTCGGAGTTTCCCCCAAATCCGATTTCCGCCACCGTGAAACCGAGCTCACCGCGGCCAGCCCCTTTCCGGTCAGTCCCCGTCCCCTGCTTTCTTGTTTAAGCACTTGCATAGCTCCGTGATGCTTATCAAGTCATCAATTTGAACTGAGTGACCACCCATCACCGGGAACGCATGGTTCTTGAATTCGTCCGCGCGGTTACCGTGGCCAGACCAAATTAGCTCGTCATCTTTGAAATTAACTTGGGGGAAATGATCAGTGGGGGTTTAATCCGGTGTATGTTGCTCGAGAGCGCCGGTCATGGCCCCGTTCGGCCGGTCTGCTGGCTCGTCGGAGCGCGGCCATGCGCGAGCGCCGTCGAGGACTTCTAGTTGTGAATTGATAGAAACGTAGGGGCCTTTTTGTAATGGTCAGTGACTTGGTTAAACAGTGAAATGACCTGTTCTTAGTTAGCCACAAACCCGAGGCCCTTTCTGCAAAGCCACCAGGGCGCGGGCGCGCGCGCGCGCTTTCCCCTCTGGACTGGGCCGTCTGGGCTGGTTTCAGCCCGTTACTATTGAAGCTTTTTCCTTTTTCTTTTTCCACAGAGCTTTAGAAATATATAGAAAAATGTAGAAAAATGCTAAAATTGTGAAACTAATTTTCCTAGGCTTGTTAATTTCCCTAGAATTTAATAAAAATAGTTTTGTGATTTTTAATGGAAATAAGAAATTTTAGGGTATTTAAAGTAATTAAAAATATTAGTTATGGATTTTTAGAAAATAAATGGTAAGTCCAAAAATGTCCAAACTTTTTATGGGCACTTAAACCAATATTTAGAAGCCTTGGGTAGAGTTTGGGTTGATTTGGACCTTGTTTGATCACTAAACCCAAAACCAACCCCCCTGCCCTATGAACTCCTTTACTGACTCCGGAAACCCTAGGTTCTCGGAGTACCGTGAAGGAAAGTTGTACTCAAGACTCAGATAATAAGTTTGTATTATCTTTGCATCCTCATAAGCACCCCATGGCATCCATTCTTATGCATATATATGGTTATGTTAGAACACGAAGAAGAAGAAGAAATCACTGAAGAGGGAACTCCACCAACCTCAGATCCTCAAGCAGGCAACTGCTTTTACTTCGATATTTGTGGATCCGAGCAGGACTCACCTGATAACAAAGGCAAGCCCCGGTGCATTTGCCACCCTCCCTTGATGTTTTTAAAATCTTTCTCACTTGCTTGCTGCATTAGGTGATAGGAGTTGATTGATTAAACAATTCCTGCATTACCTTCCTTGATCTTGATTACCCTCCTTGAAACCCTGTTTTTACAAAAAGATTTTACTATGCTTAGTGTTGCTTTAGAAAAACAAAAGGATTTGTTTTACAAAAGATGTTTGGCAAAGTGGGAGGGATATTTTCGAAAATAAAACTTGATGGTGAATCCATCATGGCCATGATGGATTCAACATCGGAAAAGATGTACCTCCGTCAGGTACCAAGTTTTTGGGTTAAAAAGATTAAGCTGAGACCGGGCGGGTGACTTGCACGAGAAGAGAGTCTCGGTGTAGTGTCTCTGTCTGAATCGATTAAGGACCGTCTCGATGTAGGCTTGATGATCGAGGACCCTTTAACTGGTCACATGCCTCGTCATGGGTAAGCCTTGCCTCGGGCAGACTAAGGCCGGAATAAGATAACACGAAATGGGAGTGGAGCGGTGGCGAGAGTAGCGTGTACCCTCCGTGGCAAGAGGCTGGACGGTGGTGTATCTGTGCTCTCGGTTTGCGTGAACCTGATCCGGTCTTAAGAACCCCGGTGGCGGGTTGACATATGCAAGGGTTAAGTGCTACATATGTCGTGTGATTGGAGATCCTCAGCTGAGTATAATCGATTCGGATCGCCGTACCTTCGCGGTTATGAAGACTTGGTCACTGCCCTACACGTAGCATTCCACTAAAGATGATGGGTTTTTGTTAAGAAATTGGCTAGTGCAGGACCAGTGATTGAACTAGGGTAGAAAGAACTCTAGTTGTAGGTAAGTGTACTTAACTTGACAAATAAAATTGAATTTTTAAGGATCCACTTTAGTAAGCATTTCTGCAAAACAGAGTCTTTGATTATTGAAAAGCCTTACCTTGACTCCCTAAAAGCCAGCATACCCTTGAGAGTCTTTTCTTTAGTCGGGTAAGTCTTGCTGAGTAATTCCATACTCAGGGTTTATCCCTCCGTTGTTTTTAGGTGAGGAAGTAGCAGACTTTTGCTGCTTCTGTGCCAAGGTGGTTCCCAAAGAAGAAAAACAAGACTGAAGTGCGGGAGGACTCGGTCCTCCACATAGGATCTTTTGTTTATATCTTATCGGGAGAAGTTTGTGCCTCCCTTGGTTTGTATAATATTACTACTCTGCACTCACTTTTAGCCTGGTCTGTAATAAAATAACTCGAGCTTGCTTTTGAAGTAAATGTAAGTTTATGTAATTCGCTTCCGCATTTCTTTATCTCCGATGATCTGTAATGTCTGCAAGACGGGTGAAACGTTCCTGGTGAGGTCGGGAAAGATACCGAGCTTGTCAAGTGACTTAGGAACATCTACAGGGTGTCTGATGTCTGTTAGACAAGGACAACTGTAGGTGGGCCTAGTTACTTGGGAGGTTCCGTCACAGCTGGTATCGGAGCGTAGCCCTTCTTTGCAGATATTATAAGGCATCTTCAAAAGGATTTTCGAAAATCTTACCTAAAAACTCTTTTCTCTTCTTACCTAAGTACTCTAAAGAGTTTATCTTAAAGACCAGATAGGAAGAGTGCAATGTATAGAAGGTTGAATCGACCAAGGTTGATTCTGTACTTATTCATGCATCATACTAAGAATTATACTAATAACATTTTCCCCCTCAGAAAGATGCCGCCACGCACAAGGCTAACGGCACGTAAGTCAACGGGGCCAATTGGAGTACCCCGGCATCAACTAGCCCCTCGACACGAAAGTAGTAGTAGTGGAAGTAATGACCCTATAGGAGACCTGGAAGCCGAAGTGAGTCGACTTCAAGCAACGCTGCAACACAGGACCAATGTTTGGATCGCAGACGGAGATAGAATAAATGAACTAAGAAGGGATATTCATCACCTGCAGGATCAGCTGGCTGATCGGGACTTAGCACTTGACTGGGCAGTATAGTCTCATATGTTGGTATGTGCTAAGGAAGCGAGGGCTCAGGCCCGAATTAAAGAACTTAGCTCAGCTGTCGACAACCTGCAGATCTACTGCAATACGTTGCATGAGGAAGTCCATGTACTATACTCACAATTACACCCTAGTGAGCCTGCACACTCTGCTGAGGCGGAAGCCGGACCCTCTCACGTTGCGGGACGCGCGCTGGGTGGGGAGTTAGATCTTTTTGAACCCCCTCCTTCTTTGAGGTTGGTTGACGTCTGGACTCCCACACCTGACGATGAGGCCGCCAAAAGTAACGGAAAGCAGGACTAATGGTGTAACAAAAGTAGAGTAGTGTATTGTAGGGTGTACTGTTGTATAATAGGTTGAACTTTTGTAAATTGGGTAATGTATCCTGTTATGTAGTGTCGAGTCTGTATCATTACTCTTTATAGTAATGTAAAATGGAAGGTTTTCTTTGGCACATTATGTTTTTGCCTCAGATGCCGACCAGGACTCGCGGACAGGACGCAGCCGGAACTTCTGGGGGTCGGGATGTTACCCCAAATCCACCTCCGGTTCCACCCACGCTTGCCGAGGCGATTGCCGCCTTGGTGAATGCCACCGCTGACAATACCCGCTTCCTTAGGGAAATGGCGGGTCAGCAGCAGTTCCAGCAGCAAGCAGGAAGAGGTTTTCAGCAAGGTCCTCGTGAGACTACTTATCTGGACTTCTCCGAAACTCGTCCACCTCTATTCACCAAAGCAGAAGACCCGCTAGAAGCCGACGAGTGGATACGAGTTATTGAACAAAAGTTTGGCCTTCTTCGTTGTTCGGAAACACAGAAGCCATTGTTCGCGGCACAGCAACTGCGAGGCCCTGCCAGTACTTGGTGGGGAAATTTTGTGGCTATTCAACCTGACAACCATCAAATCACATGGGACGAATTTAAAGCAGCCTTCCGCGAGCACTACATACCTGAAGGAGTGCTGCATATGAAACAAGAAGAATTTATGAAGCTGAAACAAGGAGGAGACACCATCAATCAGTATCTTAACAAGTTTAATCACCTGTCGCAGTATGCCATTGATCAGGTGAATACTGATTTGAAGAAAAGGAACTGTTTTATGAGAGGTCTAAATGACCGGTTGCAGCGAAAAATGGCCACATGTATTGATCTCACATATGGAAAGGCTGTCAGTACAGCCTTATCTGTGGAAGCCAAATACGCAAGTTCTGGGAAGAATAAGGGATTCAGTGGTGAGAGGCCTAATCAGGGCCAGGCGAAGAGGCAACGGTTCGTCATCCGGCCTTCTAGCCAAAACCATGCTTTTTCTCGTCCACCAGCATTCCCTTTCAAACAACCCATTATTATCCGCCCCAACAATACCTCCACTTCCCCAAATCAGCCGGGTGCCCCAGGCACTTGATTCCCTGCCTTGCCCAGCTCTTCAACTGGGTGTTTCAACTGCGGCAAGTCGGGACATTTTATCAAAGACTGCCCGTACCCCAAGCAAAATCAATCCAATGCTCAGCAAGGAACTGGGAAGTCCACTCAGCCCAAGGGAAATGCTGTGGGGAGGAATACCAAGAAGACGGGGCGTGTATATTACACTCAAGTGGCCACTACACCGGAGGGAGAGCCGGTGATGATGGGTACGTTTTCCGTGGTCAGTCACCCTGCAATTATTCTTTTTGATTCTGGTGCTTCGCATACCTTCATTAGCAAGAAATTTGTGGAGCAACATCACATTGCATGTCATGAATCAAAAGAGGGATTTAAAATTCATTCACCTGGGGGACATATTTTTACTAGAGAAGTGGCATATGAAGTGCCAGTAACAATGGCCGGACGGAACTTTCCTGCTAACATGATTGTTCTAAGAGGCCAGGATATAGATGTAATTTTGGGTATGAATTGGTTAACCCAACACAAGGCAATTCTCAACACTGAACTCAGAACCGTCAGGTTGAGCTATAATCAAGAAGAAATTCTTTTGTCTCTCCCCAAAACCAATCCAGCCAAAGCTTCTGGTAGAATATTTGAAGCCATTGTACCGGAGATCAAGAACATTCTGGTAGTATGTGAGTTTCCAGATGTATTTCCGGAAGAATTGCCTGGACTACCCCCTGAAAGAGATGTAGAATTCGTAATTGAACTAAAGCCCGGTACGGCTCCCATCTCTCGAAGATCGTACCGTATGCCCCCTAATGAGTTGGCGGAATTGAAGATTCAATTACAAGATCTGCTGAATAAGGGATTCATCCGGCCAAGCTCGTCCCCATGGGGTTGTCCCGCCATTTTTGTTAAGAAGAAGGATCAAACCTTGCGCATGTGCGTGGATTATCGGCCCCTGAATGAGGTCACCATCAAGAATAAGTACCCTCTTCCAAGGATCGATATCTTATTTGATCAACTGACCGGGGCGAGGGTATTTTCTAAAATTGATCTCAGGTCGGGCTATCATCAAATCCGTATTCGGCCCGAGGATATACCAAAGACCGCGTTTACTACGCGATATGGATTGTTTGAATACCTGGTAATGTCTTTCGGGCTCACAAATGCTCCCGCCCACTTCACCTATTTGATGAACTCGGTGTTCATGCCCGAGTTGGACAAGTTCGTGGTGGTCTTCATCGACGATATTTTGATATACTCTAAAAATGAAGAGGAGCATGCTCAGCATCTACGGATTGTATTGACGCGCCTGAGGGAACATCAGCTATATGCCAAGTTCAGCAAGTGCGCATTCTGGCTGGAGGAAATTCAATTTTTGGGGCACGTGTTATCAGCTAAAGGAATTGCGGTAGATCCTAGCAAGGTCAAAGATATTCTGGAATGGAAACCCCCAACCACTGTTCACCAAGTCCGGAGTTTTCTTGGACTAGCTGGGTATTATCGCAGATTCATTCCTGATTTTTCTAAGCTTGTGAAGCCAATCACAAGTTTATTGAAGAATGACATTAAGTTCAATTGGTCTTCTAAGTGTAATGAAGCCTTTAAGCAATTGAAGACATTATTAACCACTGCTCCGGTATTGGCTCAACCGGACAACACTAAGCCTTTTGATGTATATTGTGATGCATGTGGCAGCGGGCTCGGCTGTGTACTGATGCAAGAAGGCCGAGTAATTGCGTATGCTTCAAGGCAGCTACGCCGACATGAGGAGCATTATCCAACACATGATCTAGAGCTAGCCGCTGTGGTTCATGCCCTGAAAATATGGCGTCACTATCTGCTGGGAAATATTTGTCATATATATACAGATCATAAAAGTTTGAAGTACATCTTCACCCAGTCAGAGTTAAATATGAGGCAAAGACGATGGCTTGAGCTCATTAAAGACTATGATCTGGAGATCCATTATCACCCAGGCAAGGCCAATGTGGTGGCGGATGCACTGAGTCGTAAGACTTCCTGCCACTGTCTTATGGCAAAGACCTCCGAGAGCACTTTATGTCAAGAAATGGAGAAGCTAAACCTGGGGATAATCCAGCACGGGACTCTAAATCAGCTAAAGCTTGAGTCAATCATTCTGCAAAAGATAATTGATGCTCAAAAGGATAATTTGGGTATGAAGCACATACGAGAGAAGATAAGGGCTGGAACAGCCAAATGTTTCAAGGAAGACGATCAAGGTGTGTTATGGTTTAACAACCGCATAGTAGTGCCAAAGAATGAAGAACTCCGCCAGCAAATTTTAGATGAAGCGCATCTCAGTCGCTATTCTATTCATCCGGGAAGCACTAAGATGTATCATGATCTAAAACAACACTACTGGTGGACGAAGATGAAAATTGAAATTGCACGCTATGTGGCTAAGTGTGACACTTGCAGACGTGTCAAGGCCATACACATGAAAACTGCCGGTCCATTGCAGTCATTACCAATACCAACATGGAAATGGGAAGACATAAGCATGGACTTCATCGTGGGATTGCCCAGGACCGCAAAAGGATATGACTCTATTTGGGTTATCATTGATCGACTTACCAAGATCGCCCACTTCCTCCCTGTCAAAGTAAAATATCCCGTCATTACCTATGCGGAGTTGTACATCGCCCGTATTCTCAGTTTGCATGGTGTTCCAAAGACCATAGTGTCGGATCGTGGACCACAATTTGTATCTAAATTTTGGGAAGAACTTCATAAATTCCTGGGTACTAAACTGCTCCACAGTTCGGCCTATCATCCTCAAACCAGTGGACAAACTGAGAGAGTGAATCAGATACTTGAAGATATGTTGCGGGCATGTGTCCTAGATTTCTCACAGAAATGGGATGAATGTTTACCTTTGGCGGAGTTTTCATATAATAACAGTTATCAAGAAAGTATCAAGATGGCACCTTTTGAAGCTTTATACGGACGTCGGTGTCGAACTCCGCTAAATTGGTCTGAACCTGGTGAAAGGTATTTCTTTAGGCCTGATATGGTAAAAGAAACCGAGGATAAGGTTCAGAAAGTTATTCATAATATGAAGAAAGCACAAGCTCGTCAGAAGAGTTATGCAGACACACGGCGAATGCCCTTATACTTCTTAGAAGGGGACTATGTCTACCTAAAGGTTTCACCAATGAAGGGAGTATCACGTTTCGGGGTAAAGGGAAAACTTGCACCCAGGTACATTGGTCCATTTCCTATTCTTCAAAGATATGGGCCAGTGGCGTATCAACTTCAACTTCCCGAAACATTGTCTGCTGTGCATAATGTGTTCCATGTATCACAATTGAAGAAGTGTCTACGGGTTCCCGATCGAACCATTGAAGTGGCAGATGTTGTCCTGAAACCAGACTTAACGTACTCGGAACATCCTATTCGAGTTCTGGATCAAAAGGACAGGGTTACCCAAAGAAAGACTCTCAAGTTCTACAAGATACAATGGAACCAACATTCTGAGGAAGAGGCTACGTGGGAGACTCAAGACTTCTTGGATAAGAATTTCCCAGGCTTTCTAGCCTCATGTAACTTGTAAAGTGTATATAGTTATGGCAATAAAGGAATGAACCCCACACCACCCTGCCTTGTACCAGAAATAAGGAAATAAAAATGTGACACATTTCCTTTTCCATTACTCACCCTAGGACTTTAAATCTCGGGACGAGATTCTTTTATGGGGGGAAGGATGTAACACCCCTGGTGTTACTATAACTAAAACTTGAGCATGGCATCATAAGCATTGGCATTGCATATGTTTGACACACCTAGAGTGCATTCACTAGGCAAAAATTTCAAACAAGTTGTATTGTTTTAACGATTTTGCAAATAGAACCCTGGTTTGGGAACTTAACCCTAAATAGAGGTTAAAGGGGTAAAACTTCACTTAAGATGTGAAAACCTAAAGACTTTAGGGAAAGAGTCATCAAATGACCCCAACAACAAAGTTGAGTCACATTTATACCCTGGGTACCAAAAATCTCAAATAGAACCCTAGAAAACCCTGAAACCAAACCCTAGGGGCTTATGTGCAAAATTAGTCCACTTTTGGACTAAAGTGCAAAAACCAAGCCAAATAAGTATTTTAAGTCAATTGGTTCACAAATATGTGGATTTGAGAGCCAAACCCTAAGTTTTGGACTTAAATGCAAAATGAACTTCATTTGAGTTTTATTCTAAGTCTGAAAATCAGAGAATGGGTTCAACTTTGGGGCTTTGTAACTTACAAAGTATAGGGTTTTTGCCCTAGGTCACCACATCAGAGTTGAAGACCAACTATAGGAGAACAACTTTGCTAAAGAGTGTGAGCTTAGTTGTTATGAGAAATTTGGAGAAAAACCCAATCAAAGTTTGACTGTCAGGCTTGTTTCATTCTGAAATTCAGCCTTTCAGTGTAACAGGGTCGACTTTGTGGGTGAATTAAACCTTGATCCAATGACTTTTTGTGAATACACATTGTAGCAAAGTTGTAGAGAGATTATAGTTCTACAACTTTACTACCGAAAGTTGTCTTAGGTTTCACATGAAAATTTGAGAAAACTGGGCTCCAATGTGCTCTGTCAGTCGCTCTGAACTGGTGTTCACCATGGTACAGTAAAGGATAACTGAAGAAGATCCCATTCCCTGCTCGCCGCCGGCGGTCCATCACCGTTGATCACCGCTCGCCGTGATTCGTGCGTCGTGGTCATCGGTTAAGCGTAGCTCGGTAAAGATCCTTATCGCCGGTGAGCTGGCCACCACTCCGACGACCCCCCCTGTCTTCCTTTCTGCTTTGCGGCTGGCACGATAAGTTCACTGTCGACCGCCGCTTCCCGACCGTGTGCCGCGTGGCCTAGCCGTTTCACAGCACCGCCGTGACGCCCTATGACTGTCCCATCATCGCCGGGGAGGTTGCCACGGCGGTGGACACGTATTCACCGCGGCCAGTGCTTCTTCTTCACCTCCGACCACCGCGTGTCTCGTCCGAATTCGCGGCCACCGCCCATCCTCCCTATAAATTGAGCCGTGTCCAGCTCCGTGAGGTAGTCAGCTAGCTAACCACCGCTAATCGGCCACAATCATCCTCTCGTGTGCTCGGATTCGGAGTTTCCCCCAAATCCGATTTCCGCCACCGTGAAACCGAGCTCACCGCGGCCAGCCCCTTTCCGGTCAGTCCCCGTCCCCTGCTTTCTTGTTTAAGCACTTGCATAGCTCCGTGATGCTTATCAAGTCATCAATTTGAACTGAGTGACCACCCATCACCGGGAACGCATGGTTCTTGAATTCGTCCGCGCGGTTACCGTGGCCAGACCAAATTAGCTCGTCATCTTTGAAATTAACTTGGGGGAAATGATCAGTGGGGGTTTAATCCGGTGTATGTTGCTCGGGAGCGCCGGTCATGGCCCCGTTCGGCCGGTCTGCTGGCTCGTCGGAGCGCGGCCGTGCGCGAGCGCCGTCGAGGACTTCTAGTTGTGAATTGATAGAAACGTAGGGGCCTTTTTGTAATGGTCAGTGACTTGGTTAAACAGTGAAATGACCTGTTCTTAGTTAGCCAGAAACCCGAGGCCCTTTCTGCAAAGCCGCCAGGGCGCGGGCTCGCGCGCGCGCTTTCCCCTCTGGACTGGGCCGTCTGGGCTGGTTTCAGCCCGTTACTATTGAAGCTTTTTCCTTTTTCTTTTTCCACAGAGCTTTAGAAATATATAGAAAAATGTAGAAAAATGCTAAAATTGTGAAACTAATTTTCCTAGGCTTATTAATTTCCCTAGAATTTAATAAAAATAGTTTTGTGATTTTTAATGGAAATAAGAAATTTTAGGGTATTTAAAGTAATTAAAAATATTAGTTATGGATTTTTAGAAAATAAATGGTAAGTCCAAAAATGTCCAAACTTTTTATGGGCACTTAAACCAATATTTAGAAGCCTTGGGTAGAGTTTGGGTTGATTTGGACCTTGTTTGATCACTAAACCCAAAACCAACCCCCCCTGCCCTATGAACTCCATTACTGACTCCGGAAACCCTAGGTTCTCGGAGTACCGTGAAGGAAAGTTGTACTCAAGACTCAGATAATAAGTTTGTATTATCTTTGCATCCTCATAAGCACCCCATGGCATCCATTCTTATGCATATATATGGTTATGTTAGAACACGAAGAAGAAGAAGAAATCACTGAAGAGGGAACTCCACCAACCTCAGATCCTCAAGCAGGCAACTGCTTTTACTTCGATATTTGTGGATCCGAGCAGGACTCACCTGATAACAAAGGCAAGCCCCGGTGCATTTGCCACCCTCCCTTGATGTTTTTAAAATCTTTCTCACTTGCTTGCTGCATTAGGTGATAGGAGTTGATTGATTAAACAATTCCTGCATTACCTTCCTTGATCTTGATTACCCTCCTTGAAACCCTGTTTTTACAAAAAGATTTTACTATGCTTAGTGTTGCTTTAGAAAAACAAAAGGATTTGTTTTACAAAAGATGTTTGGCAAAGTGGGAGGGATATTTTCAAAAATAAAACTTGATGGTGAATCCATCATGGCCATGATGGATTCAACATCGGAAAAGATGTACCTCCGTCAGGTACCAAGTTTTTGGGTTAAAAAGATTAAGCTGAGACCGGGCGGGTGACTTGCACGAGAAGAGAGTCTCGGTGTAGTGTCTCCGTCTGAGTCGATTAAGGACTGTCTCGATGTAGGCTTGATGATCGAGGACCCTTTAACTGGTCACATGCCTCGTCATGGGTAAGCCTTGCCTCGGGCAGACTAAGGCCGGAATAAGATAACACGAAATGGGAGTGGAGCGGTGGCGAGAGTAGCGTGTACCCTCCATGGCAAGAGGCTGGACGGTGGTGTATCTGTGCTCTCGGTTTGCGTGAACCTGATCCGGTCTTAAGAACCCCGGTGGCGGGTTGACATATGCAAGGGTTAAGTGCTACATATGTCGTGTGATTGGAGATCCTCAACTGAGTATAATCGATTCGGATCGCCGTACCTTCGCGGTTATGAAGACTTGGTCACTGCCCTACACGTAGCATTCCACTAAAGATGATGGGTTTTTGTTAAGAAATTGGCTAGTGCAGGACCAGTGATTGAACTAGGGTAGAAAGAACTCTAGTTGTAGGTAAGTGTACTTAACTTGACAAATAAAATTGAATTTTTAAGGATCCACTTTAGTAAGCATTTCTGCAAAACAGAGTCTTTGATTATTGAAAAGCCTTACCTTGACTCCCTAAAAGCCAGCATACCCTTGAGAGTCTTTTCTTTAGTCGGGTAAGTCTTGCTGAGTAATTCCATACTCAGGGTTTATCCCTCCGTTGTTTTTAGGTGAGGAAGTAGCAGACTTTTGCTGCTTCTGTGCCAAGGTGGTTCCCAAAGAAGAAAAACAAGACTGAAGTGCGGGAGGACTCGGTCCTCCACATAGGATCTTTTGTTTATATCTTATCGGGAGAAGTTTGTGCCTCCCTTGGTTTGTATAATATTACTACTCTGCACTCACTTTTAGCCTGGTCTGTAATAAAATAACTCGAGCTTGCTTTTGAAGTAAATGTAAGTTTATGTAATTCGCTTCCGCATTTCTTTATCTCCGATGATCTGTAATGTCTGCAAGACGGGTGAAACGCTCCTGGTGAGGTCGGGAAAGATACCGAGCTTGTCAAGTGACTTAGGAACATCTACAGGGTGTCTGATGTCTGTTAGACAAGGACAACTGTAGGTGGCCCTAGTTACTTGGGAGGTTCCGTCACAGCAGGCCCGCGAAGACCATCCAGGTCGGCGCAGACCCAACCCGGACTACCCGCATTGCTGGAAACCTGGGAGAGAAATAGGAACTCGCGCTCGTCACCCTCCTCTAGGCAAATGCCGACGTATTCGCTTGGGAGCCGTCGCAGATGCCTGGGATCCCCAGGGAGGTGATTGAGCACCATCTAAAGATCTATCCAGATACCAAGCCAGTAAGTCAGAAGCCCCGGAGACAGTCCATGGAGCGGCAGGACTTCATCCGAGAGGAGGTTCGGAAGCTGTTGCATGCTGGCTTCATAGAAGAGGTTCATCACCCCGTGTGGCTAGCCAACCCAGTCATCATGCCAAAAGCAAACGGGAAACTCCAGATGTGCATTGACTACACTAGCCTAAATAATGCATGCCCCAAGGACCCGTACCCACTTCCACGCATAGATCAGATCGTGGACTCTACATTGGGGTGCGACTTTTTGTCCTTCCTGGATGCCTACTCTGGTTTTCATCAAATCCGGATGTCCAGGGAAGATAGGAAACACACCGCTTTTGTAACGGTGGATGGGTTATACTGCTATGTTGTGATGCCTTACGGTGTGAAGAACGCCCTGCCAACCTTTGTTCGAGCGATGAGTAAGACCTTTGGGGACCTGATCCGGGACAAGGTGGAGGTTTACGTCGATGATATCATGGTCAAGACTAGAAGGGGGTCGACTGTAGTGGAAGACCTAACCCTGGTCTTTGACAAGCTGCGGGCAACCCGCACCAAACTAAACCTGGAGAAATGCATCTTCGGCGTCTCCGCAGGAAAGCTACTGGGTTTCCTGGTTTCGTACTGGGGCATTGAGGCTAACCCAGAAAAAATCAAGGCTATCGAGATAATGAGGCCCCCGCCCGTGTCAAGGACATCCAGAAACTTATGGGATCTTTGGCTGCACTTACCCGCTTCATTTCGAGGTTGGCTTAGAGGGCTCTACCCTTCTTCAAACTCCTACGGAAATCTGGCCCCTTTACCTGGACCGAAGAGGCGGAGCAAGCCTTCCAGAAATTGAAGCAGCACCTAACTTCCCTGCCCATCTTGGTCTCCCCAGAGCTAGGAGAAACACTGTACCTGTACATTGCGGTGGCTGCGGAAGCAGTGAGCATGGTATTAGTCGCTGAAAGGGCGACACTAGAAGGACAGGGACCTAAAGACTTACAACCAGCATCGGGCGCCCGGACCATCCAAAAGCCGGTTTATTACGTCAGCGAGGTCCTCCATGAAGCGAAGGCCAGGTACCTCGAGACACACAAGCTCCTCTATGCTATCCTGGTCGCATCCAGGAAGTTACGTCACTACTTCCAGGCGCACAGAGTTGCGGTGGTAACATCCTTTCCATTGAGGGCCATCCTCCACAACTCAAATGCCACCGGCAACATCGCCAAATGGGCAGCAGAGCTCACTGAATTCCAACTGGAATTCCCGCCCCGCCACGCTATCAAAAGTCAAGTCCATCCGACTTCATCGTGGAATGGACTCCACCCCCGTGCGCCCCAGGGGGGGCGGACCCCAATCCGGGCCCCACCTCTGCGGGGCACGGGGGACCGATCTTCACCGAACCCCACTGGACACTCTTCTTCGACGGGTCCACCCACCAAAAGAGCGTCAGCGCAAGAGTGGTCCTCGTCGACCCAGATGGGGACCAGTTAAAGTATGTGGTGCGCCTCGAGTTAAAAGCCACCAACAACATGGCAGAATATGAGGCGCTAATCTTCGGCCTATCTGCAGCCCTATCCCTGGGGGTCCACCAACTCCTTGTGTAGGGGGACTCTCAACTAGTCATCAAACAGGCCCGTGGGGAATGTAGCTAAAATGAGCCCAGACTCGCAGCTTACCTCCTTTAGGTAGAGAAGCTGGAGAAGGATTTTGCAGCCCTGGAACTACAGCATGTTCCCCGAGCCGACAACTCGGCGGCAGATGACCTCTCCCAGAGAGCATCAACTCGAGCACCCGTGCCTGAGGGCGCCTTCGAAAGGCGGTTGCTGAGACCCACCGCCCAGCCTGCCGAGCCGAGCGAGGGGCGCGAGACCGACACCTCGAAGCCGGTGGTGTTGGTGGCGTCCCAGGACCCACCAAAGGTGATATGTGCTCTGGGAGGATTCACCGACCCCGTAGCACCACAACCGACAACTCAGAGTGGCCCTGATGCATGGATCTCCGAGATCCGAGACTACCTGAAAGAAAATATCCTTCCTAAGACCATGTCTCCGCAGAGCGCATAGTATGGTTGGCTAAACGGTACACGACGATAGAAGGGGATCTCTACCGCAGTGGCGCCAATGGTATTCTCATGCGGTGCATCACCCAGGAGGAGGGACGTGAGTTACTCACAGAGATCCATGGAGGGGAGTGCAGAAGTCATTCTTCATCCCGCATATTGGTCGATAAAGCCTTTCGACATGGCTTCTATTGGCCGACCGCCCTCTAGGATGCGGCCGAGCTAGTAAAGTCCTGCGAAGCGTGCCAGTACCACGCAAAGCAGATACACACACCGGCTCAGGCTCTGCAAATGATTCCGCCCTCCTGGCCATTCGTTGTATGGGGGGTGGATATCCTGGGACCATTCCCCAGGGCAGTCGGCGGCTACCGGTACCTCTTTGTCGCCATCGACAAATTCACCAAGTGGCCAGAGGCCACCCCTGTGGTCAACATCACCCAGGGTGCTGCTGTCGCCTTCCTCAAGTCGATCGTCTGTAGATTTGGGGTCCCAAGTCGTATCATTACACACAATGGGACCCAGTTTATAAGTCGGATCTTCTAGGAATATTGCGAGGACATCGGCACCCAGCTCCGCTTTGCATCCGTGGCTCACCCCAAAAGTAATGGGCAGGCGGAGAGGGCAAATGCAGAGATTCTCAGGGGACTCAAGATGCGCACCTATGACTGCTTAAAAAAGCATGGCGCAAATTGGATCAGTGAGCTCCCATCCATGTTGTGGGGGAACCGAACCACGCCCAGCCGAGCCACCGGGGAGATCCCATTCTTCCTTGTATACGAGGCTAAAGCTTGCCTTCCCCCGGAGATCATTATGGGCTCCCCACGAGTCCAGTCTTTTGATGAGTCTGCGCAAGAGCAGCTGCGGCGTGAAGATGTGGACTTCATCGACGAGCACAGATGGCAAGCATCAATCCGAAATGCACGATACAACCAGGCGCTCAGGCGCTACCATAAATGGTTCGTGCATAGTAGGAAGCTAGGGGTGGGGACCTAGTCCTAAGGCCAATACTGAACCGAGAAGGGCTCCATAAGCTCTCTCCCGGCTGGGAAGGACCCTTCAAAGCGACAGGAATATGCCGCCCCGGATGCGTCCGCCTTGCCACAGCCAGCGGAGTACCTCTTCCCAACCCTTGGAACATAGAGCATCTCCGTAAGTTTTTCCCATAAAAATAGAATTGGGGGTTCGGTCTCTTTCCCTGTAACGAAGAAGCATACTTATATGCGCCAGCCCGGGGAGGTCCGCCCTCAGTATACCCGGCCTGTTGCCATACACTCGTGTATATCCAGTTATAAGGAAGGGTTTTGACCCTCAGAACTGTTCTTATGTGGACTTTATTCATAAAGTTTGTGATCATTATTGCTATCTCACCGCCCTACAACTGGCCCTGTTGCGTAAATTAAAGGATAAGGAATACCAGCTGGCGGACCCTATGGGTGCACTACTAAAAATACCTAGCCAAGAATGTGTGCAGGTCACAACACCGGTTACTACTTATGAATCCTGGCATCCAGCCCCGACGCGTCGAGGCCATATCCCAGGGGGGCCAAGAACCAAGGAAGAAGTTAGTAACAGTGCACACAACAAAAGTGGCGTCTGGATAAGTTGTAATATCGCCTAGTAAGAAGAACCTGAAGAGTATCTTACGAAATCAAAGGTATATTACAACCCGCTCTCCAGCGGAACCCTCGTTTTCTCCACGCAAGCCTAGCTACTCGTCATCAGTGGGATCCCGCTGAAAGCGCCCGGCCACCGCATCCACAACATCCTGCACGCCCTCCCGAGCAGCATCTTTAGCATCAGCCACCGGACCCGCGATGACTGGCCCCAAGGAGACAGTCGGGTCGTGGCTCCGGAAGCATGTCAAGACATATTCTATTGCCGACCGGCAAAGTCTGCTGCCCTCGGCCTCCAAGCGGGCGCCAAGAATCTGATCTAGGCGCCAGAGGCAGTCAGCAGCAGAATCCAGCACCGGGAGCGCGTCGGAGATGGACGCTGGTCGTACCAGTGCCGGGATGGGGCTCACCCCCAACGGCACTAACGTCGTGCTTGCCTCGTCGGCCCAGGTGGCGATGCGCTGGGCCCCGACGCGTTGCTCAGCCCGGAGGTCGTCAAGTGTCTTCCGCATCACCTCCATTGCCTGGGGGCCCAAGACCGTCTGCGTCGCCTGAGCAACTTGCGCTGCTTGAAACTGGTGGACCTGCTCCTCCAGAGCCCGCACTTTCTCCTCCAAACGCTTACTCCTCTCCTCTGCCTCGAGCTCAAGCTCATCCAGCAGTTTGTTCCGCCTTGCCCACATCTCCTCCCTGAAGTCGAGGTCCTCCTCCTGCCGGGTGAGGTCAGTCGCTCGTTTCGCAAGGGAAGCTTCCCTTGCCTTGAGGCTCCCCTCGGTGCGAGCAATGTCGCTGGCCCTGTCGGCGAGCTCTTGCTGCAGCTTCTGCAACTTCGCCTCAGCCGCAGCCTGCTTGTCCCGCTGTTTTTCCAGCACCGTATTATAAGCTTTCAGCTTATCATGAAGCGTTGTGATAGCCTCCTCCCTTTGCTCTAAGCGTATCTCCTTCCTAGCCAGTCTTTTTCCCTTCTGGATCACCTCTTCCTCTCAGTCAGATACCTTCCGGATGTCCTCCTTGAAGTCCTCGCGCTCCTGCTCAAACTCGACCCGCTCCGAGGCAAAATGGCAAGACACCGCCTTAGTGCGCTCCTCCAGCTGGGTGCTCCAGTCGCCAAGGCGCTGGTGCTCGGTCTCGAGCGCCTCCCATTCCCGCCGGATAGCCACCTCGGTTTTCCAGAGAACCTGGTGAGCGCGGGACAGCACCTGAGGGAGGGGAGTCAGCATTCCTTCAGGTTCAACGCCAGATCGGAGCGGTCGCCTAAGGATAACCTCCAGGGACCCCGGAGTTGGTGGCAAAACAGAGCTGGACGTGCCTCCCGCTGACGGTGCATCCAATAGTGTCCCCGTCGCTAGGCCTTCAGCAGCTGCTGGCAACATTGCCACCTCTGGACCCCTAGCTGGAACTCGGGAATCCGAAGGGGCTGCCCCAATGGTGGCAGGCGGATCCTAGGGATCCGACGACGCTACCTTAGCACCAGCGCCACCCTGCACGATGGGGGCAAGCGCAATGGGAACCTCTTTGGCCACTACCAACGGAGGACTTGGCACCGAAACTGATGCTGAAGATGCGGTAGCCGCTGACAGATCACCGGCTACGTCCTCAGCGGGTGTATGCTGCTGGGAACCAGACCCACCAGCAGGCACGACGACTAAAGGGGTATGAGCGCCCGCGGAAGCCGAAGGAGGGGCCCTGACAGGCAAAGGACGGTTCAAGATATGTCGACGTAAAGACTATGTTCGAAATGTGACATTTGGAGGAGTTTAGGCTTACTTAGGGCCATGAACCTCCTAGTGGCCTTGAAAGCGAGGCGTCCGTTGACGTTGCTGCTGCTGCCCCTGCGGTGACGACGGCCGGTCTGTCGTGAGCGGCGGTGGTGGTGGTGTCAAATCCGGAGGAGATGGCGGCGAAGGACTCAGGCCCCTCTGCCTGTCCTGGGCCTGAGGTTCAGCCTCCTTAGCCCCACCAGCTGTTTCCGGACACTTCTGGGAGGAGCCCAAATCGGAGGGTGGGTCCGAGACAAAGGACCCATCGGCGCGACGCAGTCGATGTCGCCTTTCTTCCCTCGACCTCCCGGCGGCATCCGGAGTAGAAGAGCTGCATACAGGCTCCTTGCCCTTGTCTGAAGAACTAGGGCCCATAGAAGGGACCCTAGGGGCCACATTAGCAGGCTGGGGCCTCCGGCTGGTACACCAGGAATGTGGATCCCCTGGTGGGGGTCTCGGCCGCCAGTCTGGCGGACCGCCACACCACTCTCATCAAGGGTCGGCCGTTGGACCAGCACCGCTGACCGCAGCGCTGGGTTGTCGCAGAGTGGCGGAATGCCCTGGGGAGGCATCAAGGATTCTGGGATAAAAGCCTAACCAGTAATCCCCCTCACGAAAATTTCTAGCTCCTCCCAGGTCAGGTCAGTCCCAGGCTCGCGCAGGGTCCTACCGATGTCGTTGGAGCCGGTGAACCAACAACACAATCGCGGCCTCCCCTACAGTGTCATGACTCGACGCTTCAAGAAATCGCCAAGTACGTGCATTGAGGTCAAGCCACCAACCGCCAGTTCCTTAACCCTATCTAGGATGGGCTTGAACTCTGGCACGAGGCATGGTCTTTCCCTCCACTGCTTCCGGCCGAGCCTGGGCCCATCACTCGGAAGGGCAAGACGGTTGCTGACCTCAGTACGGGCGATCACCCAGTCATGCCGCTAGTTCTCCCACCTTGCGCCGCTAAGAGAGGCGATATAGGTCACTGACGGATCTGACCTTGTCTGGAAGTAGTAGGCCCCAACGTGGTCTTTGCCTTTCCCAGACCGCACCAGCACAAAAAACTGGCGAAAGGGGGAAGTGCAAGCAGCCACTCCCATGAACACCTCACAGAAATGAACAAAGATGGCCACCTAGAGGATGGAGTTGGGCGTGAGGTGCTGGAGTTGGAGCCCGAACTCCTCCAACAACAGCAGGAAGAACGGCGAAATCGGCAACGCCAGCCCACAGAAGAGATAAGAGACAAAGAGCACAAACTCCCCGGCGGCAAGATAGCCGAGGGGAATAGTGCCGGCCCGGATCCTCCCGGCGAGCGCAGGTGAGCCCCATCCGAGCATACGGTGCACCGAATCGAGCGCCTCCTCGGTCTGGTAGTGGTCAGAGCGGACCAGCGTGGCCATGGCAGCCGCGGCAGCGGAAAATTGAGGAGCACGAACGCGGAGAGGCGTGGAAGGCTCGGAGATGAAGGGGCGGAGCAGTTAAGAAAAATGCGAAAGCGAAACAACTGCGCACGGAAAACCCTACTTCAAGGGATGGCTCCTCGCACGCTCCGGAAAATCTGCCTGGCGCGTGCCTAGCGCCCGAGCAACTCAGTCGCTGACAGAGGGGCTCGGACTCTCAGACCCCAGGGCTGAGGCGATGGTTTCCATGCGCAAGAGGAGCAAACCACCGCGCACGCTCCCACGTCGCCTCGGGGCCACCGCTGGCAGATATTCTTAACATAGGCGGGGTCGGCAGGGTGCCCCACACACGTGGGGCACGGCCGAACCACCATGCGTGGGGGGGCCACGCGTCAGTTGCCGAGACGGGCGCGACGGTTGGAGTGGCCGGCAGCAAACTGACAGCATGCGCGCACTGAGTTAGTACGGTGCATGCTAGGAAGATGCCCTGATTCCCGGTCATGTAGAGCTTACGAAGGAGGTGGATTATGGCCCCACCTGTAGGCTCGCGCCCTCCCCTGAGGTGGGCCCGGGGCCACTATCGGTACCTTGAAACAGGGGTACCCCCTGTTACAAGGAAAAGACGATGTGCCGGCAGTGAAGTCCCTGGTTGCGCGATAAACGGCTCACCATTGCGCAACCTCGGCCGCCTTGGGGGTCACCAAGTGGCCAAGGGGAAGGATGTGCTCCGGATGTACGCAGCAGGTCTAGAACCGCTACGTGGAAAACACCGGACCCCGCGCATGATGGGCGGACCTCCGGGACAGATCCCGGACCCTTCGGAGAGAGGTCCGGACGATTCACCACCGGATCCCGGATCTTGGGGCAGGAGATACCCAGGTCCTGCCCGGGAAGGGGTCCGGTGCTGGCACGTGTCCGGGGCTTGCATAGCGCTCCCACACCCCAAGGCGGAGATCTGCTACTGCCATGTGGCTGGTGGCCCATGACATAAGCCAACAAGAGGAGTCTGACGTCGGGCCACTAGAGCCGCGCAGCCGCTGCATTTATTGCAGAAAGGACGCATCGTCTGCCGGAAAGCCAACGAGGGATGTGCCCTATCGGTATTTAATGTGTCTAGTCCTTTCCACTGGCAGACAGTGTCAGACGGCGCGCCGGTCCAATCTATTATAGAATAGCGTGCCCGTGCCATGCGGTGGACTGGACTCGTTACCCCTTCTACAAGGAGCTTCCCCTGCACGCCAAGGATACACAGATCTCATGTGTCAGAGCGCTAGAAGATCGCCTCAGCAGCACACGTTCGTGGCTCCGAGTACAATATTCGTTAAGCCCCTAGGCCCACATGTCGGGGCTCAGTACCTTTATGCATGCCCCCCTTCGGCTATAAAATGGGAGGCATGCGACATTACAAGACAGGTTCACTCACACCCCATATTAGGCAGACACTCACAAGTTCATACAAGCTCCCAAAGCAATACACACACAATAGAGTAGGGTATTACGCTCCGGCGGCCCGAACCACTCTAAACCCTTGCGTGTTCTTGTGTTCATCCATCCATCTCGCATAACAGGCAAAACGCTTAGGCCCCTCCTCATCTTATGATTTAGGGCGGGTGCAATCCGCCACCCGGCCGGAGAGATTTTCCCCTCCGACATATAGTATAGATATATAATTTATATTAATATTAAAAATATCTGAGCATGATGTTCTACTGGATATATCGCTTTACCTAGTGTCTCCCGTCCTTCTTTCATTATGGTATAGGTTCAAACCCCACCTTCTACATTGTTTTTAACATTTTATGCTGATTTAATCAAATGCGCCGACGGGCTAACGGGCTGGCCCGGCACAGTCAGTAGGCCGGCATGACGTGCCTGGGCCAGAGCTGTGGCCCGCGGACGTCTGGCCCGTGTCGGGCCGCCGTTTGGCCATCTATAAACGTGCAGCAGATTAATTTAAAGTAGCTGTGAGGGATTATTTGTAAAAATATAAAAATATTATAATGTCCGACATACAAAATACTATTTTGTATGTTACATTATTCATATAATAAAGTTTAAAATAAAGGTGAGACGTGGAATCTAGATAATAGCCGTTAGAGATTGTTTGTCACTCGCTAACATGTAGCATGCTTAAGCTTTGGCTGCGTTCGGCTGCCCTGCTGGGAGCACTGTTGCAGCTGCAAAATACTGTTGCAGCTGCAATCCCTAGAGATAAAATACTGTAGAAGCCGCAGCCGCAGTCGGATTAAAGCCGCAGCGAACATGCTGGCAACCATCAGTAGCTGTTGTTTGGTTGTAGTGTTAGGTTCGACGCGTCATAATAAAAAGTTATTGTATAGCATACGATTTGTCTCTTAGATGGTATAAGGATTAGTTTGGAAACTCTATTTTTCTAAAGAAAAATGAAAATTTTTTAGAAAAATTGGGTTACCAAACTAGCCCTAAACAAGTAAACACCAACTAGCAGACACATTTTCCTTTCTAGATTTGCCTTTACAACATTGATTTATATCAGCATCATAAAGACTATATCTTGTCTACATCTGTGTGGTTGTGTACATTCTAATGAAGATGTTATTGTTGGGTATAAGTGACTGGATTGAGTTTAACCTAACTGTCCATCCCCTTAATCGGACGCTTAATTGAGAGGACCTATACTAATCTCGATTGGAGCCTCCGGTCATACGACACTATATATAAATGACTAAGGGGTCAGAGAAAAAAGATAACGATAGTATCTCGCCCTAAACCCTAATTTACATACAGGACTCATCGGCTAGGTGTCGGAGTGACGGGAAGATCGACAACCCTAATGGCGGCCTCGGATCTCGTCGACCGAGCCATCTCTGCAGGACGACGACGGCGGGAATGGAGACTACAAGGTAACAATATGTCATCCTAATCACTTCTGTTTATGTGTTCACAATGAGCACATGCATAGATTCACTGCTATTCATTCAAGTAACTTCGTATTGACTAAGTTCGACTCAGTAGAGATCCTTAGAACTAACGGTCATCTGCAGTGTAAGATATTGTTTATTTTCTATGAGCACATATATTATCTAAATGTGTACTGGCATCTAATAAAGCATGTCATTCAAAAGGTACCACTCAGTTTCTTTTTCCTGTAAAGCTACCAAATGTCCCCATTCGACGAATTCTTATTTCTATAATCATTTCCAGCACAATGATGCCATCTGCAACGTAACCCACCATTCGATGAATTCTAATTTCTAATCATTTGCAGCACATAATGTCATGTTCTTACTAATATAAACTTGTACTCTGAGACCATCATGATTCATGAACTTGACTGCTTGTTGGACACCAAAATTCCCTGGGTTGGAAGGAAAATGAACAAACCGCCCGTGCGAATTGTCCTAGGAAGACTATCAAATTGCCAACGTACTCTCACAAACGGAGGCAAAAATGGACACGCAGAGCGTGAGCGTGAGCTTCGCCTTGGCGATCGCACTCGCAAAAACCGCCCGTGCGAGTTGTCCTCACGCAGATGCTGCATCATGCCAAGGGAGAAACAGCTGGACGTGAATCACAATCTCAGGGCAGAAGCAGTTTTTTTCTCCCCCTTATTTTTTTTCTGCAACTTGGGCCGAATTGCAGATCATATGAATCGAACAGAAGCCCATTGCTTCGAAACAGTTGAAAGCCCAGACCATGCAATCGCCACGACCAAATCCAGTCACAGCCCAACATCTCGTCACACACCACACCAGAACCCTAGAGAGACCTCATCAACGGTTCCCGCTCCCGCAGCCTACATCCAACGGCGAACGCATCAGAAACCTGTGGCCAGGGGCCTGCCTTATAATGACCACGCCATTCCCAGCTCCTAGAGTTTCCTCCTCCACTCCCTCCCCCCGCCTCCACTACCCCACTCCCAGGCGCCGCACAGGTACGTCGCCGGCGGCGATGACGACGCGCTTCAAGAAGAACCGCAAGAAGCGCGGCCACGTGTCCGCCGGGCACGGCCGCATCGGCAAGCACCGGAAGCATCCCGGAGGTCGCGGTAACGCCGGTGGCATGCACCACCACCGCATCCTCTTCGACAAGTACCATCCCGGCTACTTCGGTAAGGTCGGCATGCGCTACTTCCACAAGCTCCGCAACAAGTTCTACTGCCCCGCGGTCAACATCGAGCGCCTCTGGTCGATGGTGCCCGCCGACAAGGCGGCGGAAGCCGGGGGCGACAAGGCCCCGCAGATCGACGTCACGCAGTTCGGCTACTTCAAGGTGCTCGGGAAGGGGGTGCTGCCGCCCAAGCCCATCGTCGTCAAGGCCAAGCTCATCTCCAAGGTCGCCGAGAAGAAGATCAAGGCCGCCGGCGGCGCCGTCGTGCTCACCGCCTAGTTTTCAGTCCTTATTCGCCTCTTGGTTTTGAGATCTATATCTGAACTAGCAGTGCTTTCCTGTCTCACCTATTTGTGTTAAGAAGACGTAGTTTTTAAATCCATGGCTCCTTCCTGTTTGGACAGTGCTTTCATATCAAATATTTCAGATATATTAGAGCTAACTGCGCTATCAACTGTGCTATTCTCATCCGTGCAACTGGTTTTGTGATGCATATTGCGATATCTTTCGTGTTGTGAAACTCGTATGTCTCTGTTCTTGCGCTATAAGGTTGGTAGAAACAATGTGAAATACGGGTATTGCTGAATATTACGCTGTAGCTTGTTCTCTTTGTATTGACTAATAAACTCGACTCAATTCTGAATTCTCTGTGCTGCGTCCGCTGCTTTTCATGAACTTGGTAGCGCCTGCTACTTGTCATGAATTTGGTAGTCTTAGGCTCTTAGCGTTAGGCTTTGTAAATGTGTAGTGTCTTGAATAATTTCATTAGGCATATGCTCTTGCATGGAATTATCTTTATATAAGGTAACTATGCAGCACTTATATTGTGTTTGGATCTAGGAATGAGCTAGTCCATCGTTGGGTGTTTGGATCTGTGGACTAAAGTTTAGCCCGGGTCACATCAAGCGTTTGACTTTCAAATAGGAGTATGAAATATAGACCCAACCAACTGTACTAGATTCGTCTCACTTTTTAATCTTCGGCTGAGAAATTAGTTTTATAATCCGACTACATTTAATACCCCGAACGGAGGTTCAAACATTCGATGTGATAGGAGCTAAATTTTAGCAGGGGCAAACCAAACACCACTCACCTTTTTTTGTTTGGTACGTGGAATGGAATGATTTGATGTGTCACTAACTCATTGCTTATAGTTAGTTAGTATTAATACGAGAGTATTAACATGAGGAATGAAGCCATTTCACCAAATTCGAGGAATTGACTCATGATTCACCACCTTATTTTAGATAAAGTAATTCTTCAAATCAAACACCCCTTAGTTTACCGTTACCATGTTGCATTTTGATAGTTCTGCACTTTTTCCTTGTTCAGTAAATAATGAAGCCCCTACTCGCGAGACACGGTGCACTATGAGTGCTGTCAATTGGGATGTATTTTGTTTCTTATGTGTAAATCGTAATTGGTGCATTGTTTTTTGTATGATTAACTGGAGTGTTAATAGTCTTTTTCTGGAATTCGTTAAGGCCTTATGGGTGATGTAATATTAATAAACTGCAGTTTTAGAACCCATCAGTGTGCAAAATCATGGTTTAGAAAAAAAAAGAGGTGGAGTTTTAGAACTCTATAAGGCTGTCTCCAGCAACGTTCTCTAAATTTTATCCCCTAAAGGAATATTCTCTGTCTTTTACAGCACACTCTAAAAGATTCCGTCATCTATATATTCATCATCTCCAACAATATCCTCTAAATTTCGTTCTCTATATCTCATTCTCTACATTTTCTACCATATATTAACACAAATTTAAAATGGCATTTTTTTTTGCAAATATTGAGTCTGTTTATATATATTATAAAATATTTTTTATTCATATGGATACATATAGAAAGGGCACGGTGCGAAAATTGGATTTTCCTGTTCATGTATTCGGCGATGCAATTTTTGTCTTTTGTTTTTCTCTTCTGTGGCCGAGATCCACGGCGTTGCTGCCGGACTTCTTGCCACCACCGTCGTCAAGCGACTCCACGCGCCGCTGCCGGACTTCTCGCCGCCACCGTCGTCAAGCGACTCCACTCACCGCAGCAGGGTCATACTCTCCGGCGGAGCTCCTCCATGCAGCCCAGCTTCTCCAAGTCGTTGCAGCCGAGGCCCCATGGCGTCCGCCGCTAGCTGGAGGGTGGCTACGGCGACGTGCTGGTCATCTTCCCCGGCGTTGCTACTATCTTCTCCTCCGCGGCACGAGCTCCGCGCAAGCAGGCTCGTTTGGAGGTTGCGGTGATGCGGCCATGGCCGGTGTCCTTCCGTCGGATGTCTGTAGCAACGCGAATAGCGGACGAATAGTGTTTCTTTAGATGTAGCGGCTCTGACACATACTCTAAATTTTAGAGCACTCTATAGGGTTCCTTGCTGGAGGCATAAAGGAGCACCATGTCCTCTATATTTAGAGTACATGTTGGTTTAGCGGACCTTGTTGGAGATAGCCTAAGGACTAGCTTTAGCAATATTCAAAACCAAAAAGTTTGTTGCCTCCAAACATGTCATGTCACTCAAACCAAAGTATTTCATAAAAATATGATATTTTATTTAGAGCTCTGAAAGTACTTTGCATCCAAACATGCCTAAGCCATAAAATTGCTTGCATTAGTGCTGATTGGGTCTATATAATGCATTCCCTATAAAGTTACTAGATCGATTAGTGTCTGTCTGCGATACTTTACCTTTTGTCCTAAATATGTTGTGATTATAAATCGACAATAAACAAGGCATATTTCTCACTCCCTTAGGTCTTGTTCGTTTATTTTCAATCTATATGGATTGAAGGGGATTGATACGGATTGGAGGGGATTTTGACTTCCTAGGGATTAAAACCCCCTCAATCCATATGGATTGGGGTAGAACCGAACAAGCCCTTAATAACTTTATTTAGAATAACGAGTTCGTAGGTGGTTAGAGATATTTAAAGTCAGGAAGGCGTGACATGTGCATATATTGGTGTTTTTTAGCTTTGTTTCTTGGCAACTATCTGGCATAGGGTATATTGGTATCTAGAAATTTCCTGTGATGAGCGGACAGGGAAAACATGTTGGTTTAATAAATCTACAACAGTGCATAATGCTTGTTTTTTTCTTGCAATACTTGACTTTGTCCGTATTTGTTGTTTCCTAGATAGCCATTGCTCTTGAAGGTTGAAACCGTGTTGATAACAATGTTTTTCTCTCTCTCCTCATTTTCTGGGTTCCATTCCAACCTTTCTATACATGCATAAAAAAGAGGAAAAAAACATATGAATTTTGTAGAATAGGTATTTGGATGAGCCACGGGGAAAACATTGGAGAATATAGAGTGAATGTTGTTTTATCTATGTTTTTTGTGTGTTGTTGTTCTCTACCTGGATAACCCATTGCCCTAGCAATCTCTCTGATCTTTGGGGAAATATGTACCTCCACTATTCCAAGTATCCATATATCCTAATTGAAGTACATCGACGAACAACAACTATCTCTAACATCCGATCCTAACTGAACTACATCGACAAACAACCAAATGCCCGTCTTGCCAGGATCTCTACTGTGTGGCTTAAGAACCACCTTGATGAATATTCTCTCTTGAATCCGGAATCATGGCACCCGTGGATTCTAAATCCTATATACCTGATAGGTTATAGATGGCTAGAGGGAGTGAATGGACTATAAAAATATTCTACAAACTCATAAATTTTATTAGAACAAAGTTGATTAGAGAATGGTCATCAGTTTTAGGAGCAAGACTTAGTGGATCATCTACAAATTCTTACCTAGATGGGGACGTGTTGGCAGGAAGGAGAAGAATGCTTGAAGTTATGGTACGTGCATTGGATTGAAGCTTAGAAAAGAGAAACACCTCTTCATCAAACACTAGATCCCATGCGATGTAAATGCGACCAGTTACAACATCTAGGCATCAAAAACCTTTATGCAAATTACTATAACCATGGAATACATTATTTGGAATGAAACTGTTTTTTTGTAATGATTATATGGGTGCAAGTTAGGCCAACAAGCACACCCAAAATGCACAAAAAAACTAATAATCTAATTTTTTTTTGGAATAGACATTCAAGAAGTGTGCTATATGAGATGACTTTGCTGGGTGTTCGATTGGTTAAAAAGGTATCAACAACAAAAACTTCATCCTAAAACCTAAGTGGCATGGATGCTTGAGGAAGAACCAACCTCAACAATATGTTTATTTTTTCGCTCAACTGAGCCGTTCTATTGATGTGTATGGGAGGCAGGAGACATGATGTGTGATAACTATTTTGGTGAAGGAGTGGAGTTTTTCATATTCATCACCCAATCGGTTTGCATAGTGAAAGGGAAATGTGCCCTTGGGCCATTTCTAAGTATTTTGGTGATTGAGTGCCAA
Source organism: Zea luxurians (assembly GCA_029449295.1). NCBI lineage: Eukaryota > Viridiplantae > Streptophyta > Magnoliopsida > Poales > Poaceae > Zea > Zea luxurians. The sequence goes on along the minus strand of JAOPSE010000004.1, from coordinate 175,977,046 downwards.
CACATGTGCTTAATTGTGAATTTATGTACATGGATGAACAAGGTGCAAATCATGAGATAAAGGTATGTTTCTAAGCCTTAGTACATTTGTTTTGTGGACTAACATATTTGTCTAAGTGTTAGAAACAGAAAGAAGAAAAAGAGAAAAGGGGAGAGAAAGACTTGGCTGTGTGCAGCCAAGTCTCAGCTCGGGCTGGAGCACCGGACTGTCCGGTGTGCACCGGACAGTGTCCGGTGCGCCAGGTCGACTCGGCTCGAACTGGCCGCTCTCGGGAATTCGCCGACGGCGTACGGCTAAAATTCACCGGACTGTCCGGTGTGCACCGGACTGTCCGGTGAGCCAACGGTCGGCCAGGGCCAACGGTCGGCCGCGCAATCGGCGCGGGACACGTGGCCGAGCCAACGGTCGGAAGACGGCACCGGACTGTCCGGTGTGCACCGGACTGTCCGGTGCGCCAACGGCTCTCAGATCTCCGCCGGTCTGCAACGGTCGGGAAGCGCTGGATAAGGAAAGAAATCGGTCACCGGACATATGTCCGGTGTGCACCGGACTGTCCGGTGCCCCCGACGACAGAAGGCCAGGATAGCCTTCCAGGATTGCTCTCAACGGCTCCTAGCTGCCTTGGGGCTATAAAAGGAGCCCCTAGGCGCATGGAGGAGACAAACAAGCAACTCTTGAGCATTCTTGATCATCCACACAAGCTCTTTGCGCATTCGTTTGTGATTCTAAGTGATTCGAGCTCTGTTCTAGTGTGAACTCTGAGATAGTCATTCGAGCTCGAGTCTTGGCCGTGTGTGTGCGCTTTTGTTGTGGATTTGTGTGTGTTGCTTCCCTCCCTTACTCTGTGCTTTCTTTGTGATCATATAATTGTAAGGGCAAGAGACTCCAATTTGTGGAGATTCCTTGCAAACGGGATAGTGAAAGGAAAAGCAAAACACCGTGGTATTCAAGTGGGTCTTTGGACCGCTTGAGAGGGGTTGATTGCAACCCTCGTCCGTTGGGACGCCACAACGTGGAAGTAGGCAAGCATTGGCTTGGCCGAACCACGGGATAAACCACCGTGTCACCTCTGTCTTGATCTCTTGTGGTATTGTGTTTTGGTTGAGTCTTTACCTTAGCCACTTGGCAATAATCGTGCTAACACATAACAAGTTTTTGTGGCTTAAGTTTGAAGTTTTTACAGGATCACCTATTCACCCCCCCCCTCTAGGTGCTCTCAGTTGGTATCAGAGCCGTTCTATTCACAAAGGGACTAACCGCCCGAATAGATGGATCCTAAGGGGAAGGGTATAGTGATCAACGATAAAGAGAAGGAGACCTTCGTCAACGAGCCGAAGGATGACAGGCCTACCGACTCCGGCTCGGGCCAAAGACGGAAGGAAGGGAAGAAGAAGAAGACCAGGCGCATCAAGGAGATTGTCTACTACGACAGCGACGAGTCTACTTCTTCCCAAAAGGACGAGGACCACAACGACTACAAACAAAAGACGGTTAACTCAAACTTTTCTTTTGATTATTCGCGTATTCCGCATAGCTCAAATACTCATTTGCTTCCCATTCCACTTGGCAAACCTCCTCACTTTGATGGAGAGGATTACGGATTTTGGAGCCACAAAATGCGTACTCACCTGTTTTCTCTCCATCCAAGCATTTGGGAGATTGTGGAAAGTGGAATGAAATTTGATAGCTCGGATAGCCCTATGTTTATTAATGAACAGATTCATAAAAATGCACAAGCTACTACTGTTCTTCTAGCTTCCTTGTGCAGGCATGAATACCATAAGGTGAGCGGCTTGGATAACGCCAAGCAAATCTGGGACACCCTCAAGATTTCTCATGAGGGGAACGACGTCACCTTACTCACCAAGATGGAGTTGGTGGAGGGCGAGCTTGGATGGTTCGCAATGATAAGGGGCGAGGAGCCGACGCAAACATACAACCGGCTCAAGACCCTTATCAACAAGATAAGGAGCTACGGGAGCACGCGATGGACGGACCACGACGTCGTCCGCCTAATGCTCAGGTCCTTTACCGTACTTGATCCTCATCTCGTGAACAATATTCGTGAGAATCCCAGGTACACGATGATGACGCCCGAGGAAGTACTTGGAAAATTCGTGAGCGGGCGGATGATGATCAAGGAGGCAAGATACGTCGACGACGCGTTGAACGGACCACTCCACGAGCCTCAACCCATTGCTCTAAAGGCAACGAGGAGCAAGGAGTCGCTACCTAGCAAGGTGGCGCAAGTTGAGGCGGCTGGCCTTAATGATGAAGAGATGGCTCTCATCATTAAAAGATTCAAGACGGTGCTTAAAGGTCACAAGGGACAACCAAGCAAGACCAAAGCCAAGGGGAAGCGCTCATGCTTCAAATGCGGTAAGCTTGGTCATTTCATTGCTAACTGTCCCGATAATGAAAGTGACCAGGAAAAGGGGAACAAAAGAGAGAAAAAGAAGCAATACAAGAAGGCAAAGGGCGAGGCGCATCTAGGAAAGGAGTGGGACTCGGATTGCTCCTCCTCCGACTCCGACAACGAAGGACTCGCCGCCACTGCCTTCAACAAATCGGCTCTCTTCCCCAACGAGCGTCTCACTTGTCTTATGGCAAGAGAGAAGAAGGTAAGTACTAAAGACTCCACTTATGCTTCTTCTAGTGATAGTGAGTCTAGTGATGATGATATAGATTATTCTTGCTTGTTCAAGGGCTTAGATAGATCTAAGATAGATAAAATCAATGAATTGATTGATGCATTAAATGAAAAGGATAGGCTTTTAGAAAAGCAAGAAGATTTATTGTATGATGAACATGATAAGTTTGTAGAGGCACAAAAATCATATGCTTTAGAAGTGAAAAGAAATGAAATGCTTTCTAGTGAAATATCTTCCTGTCATGAAACCATTTCTACCTTAAGAAGTGTTAATATTGATTTAAGTGCTAAACTAGAAGTAGCTAGTAAATCAAATTCTTGTGTTGAACATGTTGAAATTTGTACTAGGTGTAAGGATTTTGATGTTAATGCTTGTAGTGAACACCTAGTTCTAATTTCCAAATTAAATGATGAAGTGGCTAGTCTTAATGCCCAACTTAAGACTAGCAAGAATGAAGTTGATAAAATAAAATTTGCAAGGGATGCCTACACGGTTGGTAGACACCCCTCAATTAAGGATGGGCTTGGCTTCAAGAGGGAAGCCAAGAACTTAACAAGCCATAAGGCTCCCGTCTTCGTCAAGGAGAAAGGGAAGGCCCCTATGGCTAATAGTACTAAAAAGAACCATGCTTTCTTATACCATGATAGGAGACATGCTAGAAATGTTTATAATGATTTTGATTCACATGTTTATGATTCTCATGCAATGTTTGCTTCTAGTTCTTCTTATAATCATGGTAGAGATATGTGTAGGAGAAATGTTGTACATATGCCTAGGAGATATATTGCTCATGTACCTAGAAAGAATGTTATTCATGCTCCTAGGAAAGTAGTGAATGAACCTTCTACCATTTATTATGCTTGTAATGCTCCCTTTGCTATTTGTAGAAAGGGTAAGAAGGTAGTTGCTAGGAAATTAGGGGCTAGATGCAAGGGAGATAAATCTTGCATTTGGGTCCCTAAAGACATTTGTGCTAACCTTGCAGGACCCAACATGAGTTGGGTACCTAAGACCCAAGCCTAAATTTGCCTTGCAGGTTTATGCATCCGGGGGTTCAAGCTGGATTATCGACAGCGGATGCACAAACCATATGACGGGGGAGAAGAAGATGTTCACCTCCTACGTCAAGAATAAGGATTCCCAAGATTCAATTATATTCGGTGATGGGAATCAAGGCAAGGTAAAAGGGTTAGGTAAAATTGCAATTTCTAATGAGCATTCTATCTCAAATGTATTCTTAGTGGAGAGTCTTGGATATAATTTGCTATCTGTTAGTCAATTATGTCAAATGGGATATAATTGTTTATTTACAAATGTAGATGTGTCTGTCTTTAGAAGATGTGATGGTTCACTAGCTTTTAAGGGTGTACTAGACGGCAAGCTTTATTTAGTTGATTTTGCAAAAGAAGAGGCCGGTCTAGATGCATGCTTAATGGCTAAGACTTGCATGGGCTGGCTGTGGCATCGCCGCTTAGCACATGTGGGGATGAAGAACCTCCACAAGCTTCTAAAGGGAGAACACGTGATAGGTCTAACCAATGTTTATTTCGAAAAAGATAGACCTTGTGCAGCTTGTCAGGCAGGTAAACAAGTTGGAGGAGCACATCACAGCAAGAATGTGATGACCACGTCAAGACCTCTGGAGCTGCTGCATATGGACCTCTTCGGACCCGTCGCCTATCTAAGCATAGGAGGAAGTAAGTATGGTTTAGTTATTGTTGATGACTTTTCCCGCTTCACTTGGGTGTTCTTTTTGCAGGATAAGTCTGAAACCCAAGGAACCCTCAAGCGCTTCCTCAGGAGAGCTCAAAATGAGTTTGAGCTCAAGGTGAAGAAGATTAGGAGCGACAATGGGTCCGAGTTCAAGAACCTTCAAGTGGAGGAGTTTCTTGAGGAGGAAGGAATCAAGCACGAGTTCTCCGCTCCCTACACACCACAGCAAAATGGTGTGGTAGAGAGGAAGAACAGGACGCTAATCGATATGGCGAGGACGATGCTTGGAGAGTTCAAGACCCCCGAGTGCTTTTGGTCGGAAGCCGTGAACACGGCTTGCCACGCCATCAACAGGGTCTACCTTCACCGCCTCCTAAAGAAGACGTCATATGAGCTACTAACCGGTAACAAACCCAATGTATCGTACTTTCGTGTATTTGGGAGCAAGTGCTACATTCTAGTGAAGAAGGGTAGAAATTCTAAGTTTGCTCCCAAAGCTGTAGAAGGGTTTTTATTAGGTTATGATTCAAATACAAAGGCGTATAGGGTCTTCAACAAATCATCGGGTTTGGTTGAAGTCTCTAGCGACGTTGTATTTGATGAGACTAATGGCTCTCCAAGAGAGCAAGTTGTTGATTGTGATGATGTAGATGAAGAAGATGTTCCGGCGGCCGCTATACGAACCATGGCGATTGGAGACGTTCGGCCACAGGAACAGGATGAACGTGATCAACCTTCTTCCTCAACGACGGTGCATCCCCCAACTCAAGACGATGAACAGGTTCATCAAAAGGAGGCGTGTGATCAAGGGGGAGCACAAGACGATCAAGTGATGGAGGAAGAAGCGCAACTGGCACCTCCAACCCAAGTTCGAGCGATGATTCAAAGGGATCATCCCGTCGACCAAATTCTGGGTGACATTAGCAAGGGAGTAACTACTCGATCTCGATTAGTTAATTTTTGTGAGCATTACTCTTTTGTCTCCTCTATTGAGCCTTTCAGGGTAGAGGAGGCCTTGCTAGATCCGGATTGGGTGTTGGCCATGCAGGAGGAACTCAACAACTTCAAGCGCAATGAAGTTTGGACACTGGTGCCTCGTCCCAAGCAAAATGTTGTGGGAACCAAGTGGGTGTTCCGCAACAAACAGGACGAGCACGGGGTGGTGACAAGGAACAAGGCTCGACTTGTGGCAAAAGGTTATGCCCAAGTCGCAGGTTTGGACTTTGAGGAGACTTTTGCTCCTGTGGCTAGGCTAGAGTCTATTCGTATCTTGCTAGCATATGCCGCTCACCATTCTTTCAGGTTGTACCAAATGGATGTGAAGAGCGCATTCCTCAACGGGCCAATAAAGGAGGAGGTGTACGTGGAGCAACCCCCTGGCTTCGAGGATGAGCGGTACCCCGACCACGTGTGTAAGCTCTCTAAGGCGCTCTATGGACTTAAACAAGCCCCAAGAGCATGGTATGAATGCCTTAGAGATTTCTTACTTGCTAATGCTTTCAAGGTTGGGAAAGCCGATCCAACTCTTTTCACTAAGACTTGTAATGGTGATTTGTTTGTGTGCCAAATTTATGTCGATGACATAATATTTGGTTCTACTAATCAAAAGTCTTGTGAAGAGTTTAGCAGGGTGATGACGCAGAAATTCGAGATGTCGATGATGGGCGAGTTGAACTACTTCCTTGGGTTCCAAGTGAAGCAACTCAAGGACGGCACCTTCATCTCCCAAACGAAGTACACGCAAGATCTGCTAAAGCGGTTTGGGATGAAGGACGCCAAGCCTGCAAAGACTCCGATGGGAACCGACGGACACACCGACCTCAACAAAGGAGGTAAGTCCGTTGATCAAAAAGCATACCGGTCAATGATAGGATCTCTACTTTATTTATGTGCTAGTAGACCGGATATTATGCTTAGCGTATGCATGTGTGCTAGATTTCAATCCGATCCTAAGGAGTGTCACTTGGTGGCGGTGAAGCGAATTCTTAGATATTTAGTCGCTACGCCTTGCTTCGGGATCTGGTATCCAAAGGGGTCTAACTTTGACTTAATTGGGTACTCAGATTCCGACTATGCTGGATGTAAGGTCGATAGGAAGAGTACATCGGGGACGTGCCAATTCTTAGGAAGGTCCCTGGTGTCATGGAATTCTAAGAAACAAACATCCGTTGCCCTATCCACCGCTGAGGCCGAGTACGTTGCCGCAGGACAGTGTTGTGCGCAACTACTTTGGATGAGGCAAACCCTCCGGGACTTTGGCTACAATCTGAGCAAAGTCCCACTCCTATGTGATAATGAGAGTGCTATCCGAATAGCGGAAAATCCTGTTGAGCACAGCCGCACAAAGCACATTGACATCCGGCATCACTTTCTGAGAGACCACCAGCAAAAGGGAGATATCGAAGTGTTTTATGTTAGCACCGAGAACCAGCTAGCCGATATCTTTACCAAGCCTTTAGATGAGAAGACCTTTTGCAGGCTGCGTAGTGAGCTAAATGTCTTAGATTCGCGGAACTTGGATTGAATTGTAGCATACATGTATTTATGCCTTTGATCATGTTCTTTCTGCATTTTGTTGCTTATTATGGTGCTCAAGTTGTACAAACACTCCCTGGACCTCACAAGTCCGTTGCAAAGTGATGCACATGTTTAGGGGGAGATGTGTTACAACTTGACCCTTTGAGACTAACCATATGTTTGAGTTTGCTTGCGTTAGTCACAAAGGAGAATTGAAAGGGAAAAGGTGGACTTGGACCATGAAAGACTTCCACTGCACTCCGATGAGGGGTAACTTATTCCAAGTCCATCTCATGAACTCTTATTGCCATTTGCTCTTAATTGAAGATTTTGGTGAGGCAATGGGGTTAAAGGGCCACAATTGATCCCGTTTTGGTGCTTGATGCCAAAGGGGGAGAAAATAAAGGCCAAAGCAATAAATGGATCAGCTACCACTTGAGAGATTTTGAAAATAGTAGAATAGAGTTTTGGTTTGTCAATTTGGTTTGTCAAAATTCTTAAGTTGTCTCTCTTGTCAAAAGTTGGCTTCTTGTGGGGAGAAGTATTGATTATGGGAAAAAGGGGGAGTTTTTGAAATCCTTGATCAATCTCTTTTTGAATGACTCTCTTTATGCTTAAACATGTGTGTTTAACTTAGAGATAGAGATTTGAGTTTGATTTGCAAAAACAAACCAAGTGGTGGCAAAGGATGATCCATATATGCCAAAATTGATTCAAAATAAATTTAAGTGTTATTTGAATTGAGTTTGCACTTGTTCTAGTGGCTTTATGTTGTGTTGGCATAAATCACCAAAAAGGGGGAGATTGAAAGGGAAATGTGCCCTTGGGCCATTTCTAAGTATTTTGGTGATTGAGTGCCAACACATGTGCTTAATTGTGAATTTATGTACATGGATGAACAAGGTGCAAATCATGAGATAAAGGTATGTTTCTAAGCCTTAGTACATTTGTTTTGTGGACTAACATATTTGTCTAAGTGTTAGAAACAGAAAGAAGAAAAAGAGAAAAGGGGAGAGAAAGACTTGGCTGTGTGCAGCCAAGTCTCAGCTCGGGCTGGAGCACCGGACTGTCCGGTGTGCACCGGACAGTGTCCGGTGCGCCAGGTCGACTCGGCTCGAACTGGCCGCTCTCGGGAATTCGCCGACGGCGTACGGCTAAAATTCACCGGACTGTCCGGTGTGCACCGGACTGTCCGGTGAGCCAACGGTCGGCCAGGGCCAACGGTCGGCCGCGCAATCGGCGCGGGACACGTGGCCGAGCCAACGGTCGGAAGACGGCACCGGACTGTCCGGTGTGCACCGGACTGTCCGGTGCGCCAACGGCTCTCAGATCTCCGCCGGTCTGCAACGGTCGGGAAGCGCTGGATAAGGAAAGAAATCGGTCACCGGACATGTCCGGTGTGCACCGGACTGTCCGGTGCCCCCGACGACAGAAGGCCAGGATAGCCTTCCAGAATTGCTCTCAACGGCTCCTAGCTGCCTTGGGGCTATAAAAGGAGCCCCTAGGCGCATGGAGGAGACAAACAAGCAACTCTTGAGCATTCTTGATCATCCACACAAGCTCTTTGCGCATTCGTTTGTGATTCTAAGTGATTCGAGCTCTGTTCTAGTGTGAACTCTGAGATAGTCATTCGAGCTCGAGTCTTGGCCGTGTGTGTGCGCTTTTGTTGTGGATTTGTGTGTGTTGCTTCCCTCCCTTACTCTGTGCTTTCTTTGTGATCATATAATTGTAAGGGCAAGAGACTCCAATTTGTGGAGATTCCTTGCAAACGGGATAGTGAAAGGAAAAGCAAAACACCGTGGTATTCAAGTGGGTCTTTGGACCGCTTGAGAGGGGTTGATTGCAACCCTCGTCCGTTGGGACGCCACAACGTGGAAGTAGGCAAGCATTGGCTTGGCCGAACCACGGGATAAACCACCGTGTCACCTCTGTCTTGATCTCTTGTGGTATTGTGTTTTGGTTGAGTCTTTACCTTAGCCACTTGGCAATAATCGTGCTAACACATAACAAGTTTTTGTGGCTTAAGTTTGAAGTTTTTACAGGATCACCTATTCACCCCCCCTCTAGGTGCTCTCACATAGCAATTATTTTTTCAATCAAGCACTCATTCCACAAGGTTTTGAAACTCATGAAACTTTTGGAACACCTCAAATTTAAATTTCAAAAAATAAATCCAAGTGAACTTGCTAAAATCATTGATAAAACTTACATAGTATTTATATCTACCAACAGAATCATGTGCAAGCCCCCATATATACATCTAAAAAAACTAGTTCTAAAAGAGTGACTAGAAACACTAGAGGACTTTGGAAACGACAATTGATGACTTTTTTTTGTTAGAAAGCATTACACATAGACTCTTTGTTGGACGCAAGACAATATGGAAGATTAAAATCGAAAATGACTTTCTAAACAATCAAGGCTACAAGGTGACGAAGACGATTGCACCATCTATAAAAAGAGGGTTTGTTAACATTGAAGGCTTGCTTTGGAGCTGGTTGTAGAGGTATAGCCCTTTGTGCCTTCTCCCTTTAAGAAGTATGCTCCTGATGACTTGATTTTTGTCAAGAAAATATAGCGAAAGACATTATTATCACGGGCGAGGATATGAATGGAAACACGTTTTTCATGGCTTCTAGGACATGTAGGACATGATTTAGTTCAAGATTGATTCTAGGTATGAATAGTGGATTTACCAACATGACTAGTGTTCATATATGAGCTATTTGGTGCGTGAATCTTGTCACCACCATTGTATTTGTCTTGGAATGAAAGCTTTTCCAATTCTCTTGTTATGTGATTAGTAGCACCTATATGTGTGTACCAGTATGTGTCCACGGCTTGGGATCCTATGCTGGTGCTTCCTTGATGAGAAGAGTTGTTGATGGAGTTGAAGCCGCGGTCACCACGCTGTGCTGGAACATTGCTAGGATGCCATCACGTCAAGGGCCCACGATGAGTTGTTGACATTGTTACACATATCTAATTAATCGAGTCTCAAAAGCGAGCAGCTCGTTTATTCTTCATCTATCACAGTGATGAGGATGTATGCCACCAGTTCTGTATCTTCATCGATCAATCGTGATTTGAGCTCGTGACATTTGCAAACTCTTTTTTTCTTTAGATACTGGAGCACGACTCATCGCTCCAATGCTTCAGCGAAATTTACATTACATCTCCAGAAACCAAAAGAAAGAAACATGTGCGATTAATTATTTGTGATTGTAAAGTGCACGGACGGTCTCCATTTATTTATAAATCTCTGTCACCATCCATATTCCATCCGGACTCCCGCGTCCCGCCCGTCTCGGATCCAGGTCCAGGGACGCCGCCCTGCACCCGCGCCATGCCGACGCTCGGCATCGCGCGGCTGCTGGACGCCTCCTTCCGGCGCCGCTTCGCCGCGGCGGGCCTCGTCGAGGCCTCCGTCCCGCTGGACGGCGGCGCGACCACGGTGCACTGCTGGCGCTTTCCGCCGAGCGCCGACGACGGCGGCGGCGAGGACGCCCGCCCCGTCCTGGTGCTCCTGCACGGCTTCGGGCCCCCGGCGACGTGGCAGTGGCGGCGCCAGGTGGGCCCGCTCTCGCGCCGGTTCCGGCTCATCGTCCCAGACCTGCTCTTCTTCGGCGGCTCGTCCACGTCGTCGGCGCCCGGCGTCTCCGAGGCCCAGCAGGCGGAGGCGGTGGCGAAGGTCGTGGCGGCCGTGGCGCCGGCGCCGCCGGCGCGCGTGTCGGTGGCCGGCACCAGCTACGGCGGGTTCGTGGCGTACCACGTGGCCCGGTTGCTGGGCCCCGACGCCGTGGAGCGGGTGGTGGTCGCCAGCTCCGACCTGCTCAAGGCCGACGCCGACGACCAAGCCTTGCTCCGCCGCGCCGGCGCCGAGCGCGTCGAGGACGTCATGCTGCCGCGCTCCCCGGACCGGCTGCGGCGGCTGGTGCAGCTCGCCTACCACCGCCCGCGCCGCTTCACGCCGGGGTTCGTGCTCCGCGACCTCATCCAGGTGAACAGCACAACTCCTCCTTGATCTCGATCCCTCCTACCTTTATAGTTCATCCAAGCCTGAATTTCTACACTTTACAAGATTCCAAAAAAAAACGCAATAGAAGATGTGAATCAGATCGTTCGCGTGCTCGTCGTGTTGCGTTGCGTTGGGACCGAGTCCTTCCTTGCGCAATCTGGCTTGCCGCTCGGTTGCATTGCATCGGAGTCGGAGGAGTGTCGCATTCATGCATGGCCAGATGGCCTGGCAACGTCGCCTGGCAATGGCGTGGGCGTGGCCCTGGATCGGATTCTTTCTGACGCCATGTTCCTCGTCCTCGGATCTTCGTATCCCGGGTTTCCCAACTGCCGCTCTGAATCGCCACCAACTCCCAGCGGCCGCGCTTACCTACGTACAAGTAGGTGTGGTCAGATTAGAGTCGAGCTCATTGTATTGGCTCGGCTGCCATAATTTTGGTATGCTACCCCATCGCAATATCTTTGCAAGAACAGCTACTGCACATGTTCAGTATCAGTCTTGACTCTTGAGAAAGGACCACGGTCCTTGCATTGTACATCAGCGGGTTCTGGATTCAGTTGGAGCTTCTAAGCTGAGAGTAGCCGACGTCGACAATGGAAGGCCTACTTGTTAGCACAGTAAAAATGAAGTAGATTAAACAACAAATCATGGAACACGACACATAGCCTTCAACGTGAAGGGAAAAAATATGAACAACAGTCAGGTGAAATCTTCACTATGATTGAAGTGTTTACATAACATCGTCCTTAGATAGCGGCTTACAAGAGAAGTAATGATTGTGACGCATCATAAAACCCTAATTACAAGCTCGACGACCCAAGACTTCCCGGCGGCGGGCCTCCGTTCTGCTCGCCAACATATGGCATCCGTATGCAAAATTTTGATCAAATTTAGAAAACTGACCAAATCTCCTTGGAAATTTTGATCACAAACCCTAATTTATATGGATTCGATGGGATTTAGTGATTTAAATCCATAGCGAGCCAAAATTTTCCTTAATCTCTCTTAATCCCCTTCGATACTCATAGGATGGGCGAACAAGGCCTTATAATGTCAATAAAGTACTGAACTGCAATTTTATCTGTGAATTAACACCAACACTCTACCGCAGTATCTGTACAGCGACAAAGTAGAAGAGAAGAAGGAGCTGATCAAGGGGATAACGCTCGGTAACAAAGACAAATTCCAGCTAACGCCTCTCCCCCAGGTCTGTCTTGCTAGAAACATAGCTACAGCGATGCATTGCCATACCATATCTGATATTACCTGTCCATCCTTCAGCAAGTTCTTGTGTTATGGGGAGAGCACGATCAGATATTCCCTGTCGAGAAAGCATTTGAAGTGGCAAGGTCAGTGCATGCTGTTCTCACCTGTACAAAGCATGGTTTCACTTTCACGTGTGGCATTCAAAACTTATTACGGAAGGTAAAATGCAAATGCAGGGAACTTGGCGCAAATGCTAGGTTGGAGGTGCTCGAGGACACCGGCCACATGCCCCAGGAAGAGGATCCGAAGCGGTTCAACGAGGCCATCCTCAACTTCTTGCTTCCAGCTCCAGAGTCGTCTTTGTAAGGCTATCCGCAACGGTTACCTCTAAATTTTTCCCCCTATATCACTTTTTCCCCCTATTTTTCTCCCTATTTTTTCATCTCCCGCAGCGGTTCCCCCTAAATACTCCCCCTATATCCCACTACCACTATAAAATATCATTTTCTATACCAACTATCAATTTTTTATCTACTAACAATTACTCGTGGACCCACAGCACAGTGTTTAGGGTGATGAACAGTGACACGCTACATCTGGGGGGAGAAAGAAGGGGACCGACACGTAGGGTGCGCTGTAGGGGGCACCGCTGCGGCCATAGGGTGCCCCCTACAGCCGACGTGGAAGGGGAGGGGGCGCGGTAGAGTTGAGCGTTGCGCTCAGTCTAACGCGATGTGGGAGCTACTCAGGCCCAAGGATCACCGGGAGAGTTCATAATTTAAGATGTATCCTGCCTGATTGATGCAGTTATTTGTTGGCTCGATATCACTTCCAAGGTCGATGGAATCAGTAATTAAATATGTTATTATGGGGATTGCTATTTATCTGTCAGTAGATTTCTTCCCCCAATTTGCATCTGTCATTTTTTATGCTATCTAGTACTCCCCTACATGATTGCCCACTATCATGACAAACAAAACAAAGTTAGATGACTGTCTGTACTTTGTATATACAAAGTAATCTAGCTAAAATTACGCACAAGTGTGTATTCAAACCGTGTTTGTTGGCTCTAAACCCACATACACACACCTTGCCCATAGAACACGTATATCTTTATATTTTATACTATATACTTAAATGTAAATAGAAACCGTAGCAATATATGAGCAAAACACCTAACTAGTAGTGCTTTGATTATGGCTTCCACTTGTTTTTTTAGCCTGTGTCTATAAACAACACAGAGACTGATTTCCAATTTCAACCTGTGCCCTTCAGATATCTGATAACCAAAGCCAAGAGATATTAAAGTTACCAACAATAAATATCCTTCGTCAAACAACTACAGCCACTCCTGTATATTTTGGTTCAGTTAGTATCTTTAATTTCTAGTAGTGACGTTCTTTATTTTAATTGATGTATATTGATACACGAAAGGGGTTTTATCCACAAGAATTATGATAAACCTGTAATATTATTCAGTCTGTTCCATAATTCAATGTTCCTGGACAGGACTAGCAGCTGCAACTGAAAGAATTATCAATTGCTACCGAAGCCAAGTTTCCAACAGGTGATTACTTTTCATGAAACCATGTATGACGTATGTTACGCACTCAAGCGAAATGACATGTTCAGGCTGTTGTAATATCAGAGGAATAAGTGACATGCTTCCAACATATTTAAATAATTAAATATTCTAATTCTGAATAAAAAAACATATAACTTAGATAAATATTATATGAAATTATAACAGCAATGAACAGTAGCAATTCTATTAATTGAAACTATGAAACATATCTACTCAGGTCCATTTGTAAATTAAACATGACTTGTAGATAAAGAAGACAGATTAAACAAATAAACATGATTGTTTATCTTAAAATGTTGCTCTCAAAATAGCGGGTTGTTGCGCTAGACAGCCCTCCAACGCTAAAGAGTGATCAAAGATCCTTGACTAACGTGACAGTCCTATCTCACCAAATCAGGGTTTTAGATCAAATATTATGAGCCTAGAAATCAATCATGAATACTAATAGTAAGGACATGTGTACTTAATAAAATAATAGAATTTAACACAGATAAACAGCCTCAACAAATATAGATATAATTAGACACAAATAATATCAATGCTGAAAATAACAACACACTAAAACCCAGACTGTCACGTCGTCTCACTACACCGCTATCATCATTGAGCAATTAAATCCGCCCACAAATTGTGCAATCACACCCAAGCAAATAATACTAGCAGATTGCACAAAATTACTCAGTAAATAATGTGAGGCAATAAGTAACTCACAACACGTAGATTGTCTACGTGGGAAGACCAGCTCAGCGAACACAAGGTTCTGTCCCAGAAAACCAATTCTGCTGCCCACGTCCGGGCCTGCACGGCGGGAGGTTGACGGAGACACTAGAGCCGCTGCCGGAGCCGAATGAGACGTCCACGGCACCAGCTCGAGAAGAGGAACACCGCGCAGCAGAGAGCCCAAGCACCAGGCCACGGTGGATAGAGATCAGAACAGACAGAGCACCACACAGGTGCACTGTTAAATCAACGGAGCACAGATAAATCTCACTGCACAAGATCGGCACCACCTCTATCTTTTCCACCAGCGAGATGAAAACAAGAATCGCTAGAGACTGATTGGATCAGGTGACTGAAACAGCAAGCAGAGGAGAGTAGCCGCTATTCTTCTAGGGGATTAGCACTCATGCTTTTAAGGAGACGAGAAGGGAAGAGAGGACCAACTGATTTGCGAGCATCTCAGATGGAAGAGCGCGAGCATCTCGGACGCATGGGCAGCGCCAAGCTCGGCCTTTCTTCAACCATCGCTGCTCAGCCTCCATCTGCTTTCTCTCTCTGCGTCTCTGCGTATCTCCTTGGCACCGTGGTGCCCTAGCTCACCTCCCAGCCGGCTGGGCTGCTCGGCCTAATGGGCTATTAGGCCTTGAAGTGGCCCAGTCCGGCTGGCCACATTTTTTCATAAGTGAAAACTTCAAAATGGTCAGCAATCCCCACCATTTTCATTCTTATTTTCTGATCAATGTCATTTAGCTCCCGTACTGTTTATATACTACTTTTTGGCAGAGGTACTTGTTAGGTTTGAACCAAAGCCTACCCCAGTGTACTCTAACCCTGCACGAGTAAGCGGAGGACTATGCCTTGATCCACAAACCCTATTGTGAGAATCTTCGCACAAAAGGCAGATAGTACTAGGCAGATTATCTGCTTCTCTTACGGGGCAGGGCGTTACGGTCATGCCCTTTAATATCTATTCATGAGCTCACTAGAGAGAAAACCCCATTCTCTCCCGGACTGCGACCCCACAGTCAGCTCATATAGGTGAAATCATTAAGGAAATTCTGTAGGACAATTTCCCTGCTTATAACATTGACTTCATTAAGAGCATATTGCTCAACCTGCCATACAGACAGAGCACAGCAGCTCATGAGACTCTTTATCTTTTGTGCTCTTGGTTCCACAGTGCTTCGTTTCCTGGAGCCTGGATCTCGGGACCTCCGATCACACAGGACAGTTATCCGCAGTTGAAACCGCTAACAGGGTACGAGTCCCATTCCCATGCACGCTGCTTGGATTGGCTTTTGAGCCAGTCCTTTGGTGAAAGGATCAGCAAGGTTCCTTTCAGACTTGATGTAATCTACGGTTATTACACCCGTTCTCTAGCATGCCGGCATGAATCAAGTCGTCTTCTGATTTGCCTCGAGGATTTTTTGTTGTCCTTTCTACTGTTCACTTTCAGCAACACAGAAGTGTTGTTATAGTATACTAGGACAGCCGGTATCGGCTTTGCTAGCATTGGAAGGTCTGACAACAGGTCTCTCTCAACCATTCAGCCTCCAATGCTACTGAATCAAGTGTAACTAATTTAGCCTCCTTGGTGGAAGGTGTCGACACTGATTGTTTAGACGATCTCCATGACACGGCCCCACCAGCTAAAGTGAACACATAGCCACTTGTAGACTTCATTTAATCCGAGTCAGAGATCTAGTTTGCATCACTAAATCCTTCAAATACTGACGGAAATCCGGTATATTTAATACCAAGATTCATTCTAGTTGCACTGCTCAGGTACATGAGAGATCCGATGATCTGCGAATATAGTAGCTGGTTCACAGGCTCACCTTCATGTTTACTGAGCGTGTAGGATGGATCATAGGGCGTGGTGACTGGTTTACAGTCCATATGTCCAAAGCGAGTCAGGACCTTTGTAGGAAATGGGTGACGCCTAAGAAGGGGGGGGGTGAATTAGGATTTCTAAAACTTTTACTAAACTAGGCCACAATTAAATCCCTAGAGCAAAACCTATGCAAATAATCAAACTAGAATGTGCAAACTAGGTTTTGTCTAATTGTTGCTATCTCTACCGCAATGGCTAAGTTTCAATCTACACTAAATAAGTATGAATACAAGATTGAAACTTAAATGCTTAATATAAATGCGGAAACTTAAAGAGCAAAGTAGAGAAGCAAACTCTCGTGGATGACGCCAGTATTTTTACCGAGGTATCCGGAACCACGCAAGGTCTCGACTAATCCTCGTTGGTGCCCCTATGCAAAGGGAAACCCACGTGAGGGCCAAGCACCACGATCGAGTAACTCCGTAGAGAGCCGCGGGCCTTCTCCACGCGCAAGTGGTGCTCCGCTTCTGGCTCCTCTCGGACGCTCCTCGCCGTCTCCACTATCGAGCTTCCGGCCGAAACGCCGCGGGCCTCGTTCCCTCCGGTACACGGTGGCGGCCGTGACACAAACGCGGTTGTCACGGTCTCGCAAGACTCTCGCCCCACTCGATACAATTACAACGGCTCACACAAGAGACGAGGGGTTGTGTGGTTTTACAAAACTCACTCAACTAACTAGGGTTCACCTAGAGCAAGCGCTAAAGCGGTCTAACTAACCTAAGCACTTCGCAAAGCACCTACGCTAATCACCGAGTGATTCTATTAAACACTTAGGTGTTTGAGCTCTTGGAAATGTGCACTATATGCCTTGGTATGTTGCTTGGGCTCCCACACCTTCAAATGGCTGATTGGATGAAGTATATATAGGCCCCAACTCAACTAGCCATTGGAAAGCAGACTGTTGTAAGGGTGGCACACCGGACAGTCCTGTCAGCCAATGGTGCGCCAACTGTGTGCCAACAGTGCGCCAACGGTGAGCCAACGGTGCGCCAACAGTGTGCCAAAGCTGTGCAGCCAATGGATAGTTCTGACACACCGGACAGTCCTGTCAGCCAACGGTGCGCCAACTGTGTGCTAACAGTGAGCCAACGGTGCGCCAACAGTGCGCCAACGCTGTGCAGCCAACGGCTAGTTCTGACACACCGGACAGTCCGGTGCACCAACAGTGTGCCACCGGTGAGCCAACTGTGTGCCACCATTGAGCCAACTGTGTGCCACCGGTGTGCAGCCAACGGCTAGTTCTGACAGCTAGCCGTTAGGTGCACCGGATAGTGAATAGTGACAGTCCGGTGCACACCGGACAGTCCGGTGCCTTCTCTCAGAAAACTCTGTTGGCTGTCCTGTGCGCCAACTGTGTGCCACCGGTGAGCCAACTGTGTTCCACTGGTGCGCCAACTGTGCGCCACCGGTGAGCCAACTGTGTGCCACCGGTGAGCCAACTGTGTGCCACCGGTGCGCCAGCTGACAGCCCATCTTCTAGGTCTTCTGTATTTTATTCTTGGGCTCCTTTGGTCTTGAGTCTTGGACTTCTAAGCTCTTTTTATGTCTTCATTTGAGGTGTTGCATCCTCAGTGTCTTAGTCCAATCCTCTTCGCATCCTGTGAACTATAAACATAAACACTAGCAAACACATTAGTTCACAGGTTGTGTTAATCATCAAACACCAAAACTCATTTAGCCAAATGGCCCGGGGTCCATTTTTCCTTACAATCTCCCCCTTTTTGGTGATTGATGACAACACAACCAAAGCAAGCAAATATAACAAACATTTGAATGAAAATATGCAATCTACTTGCTAGGATGCATGTTTTATCCCCACTTAGTGATATTATGGACTTAAGCCTCCCCCTAACTCCATAATTCAGTTACTTCCTATTTTAGGACCAAATAACCAAAACCACTTGAAATACCATTTGTAGATATAAAATTTTAAATTTGTGGTGTTTGGTGTTTGATATAGTTTTCATTGCTTTGGTCCCTAAACTTCTCCCCCTTTGGCATCAACCACCGAAAAGGAAGACATTAAAAGCATGTAGGAAGTAAATAAAAGCTTGTCCTCAAAAGATCACTCCCCCTAAATGAGTATTCTCCTTTAGAAAGAGTTTTTCTCCCCCTTTAGAGATAAAGAAAATCTCCCCCTGACAGAGATCTTAGGAAAAAGCATGTGAAAATTAGAGGTGCAAGACATGATTTGAAAAGACTAACTTCCCTTATGCATAGGTAACAGAATATGAGTTAACCACTTATGCATTTTTAGCAACATGGAAGTATATGATATGAAATATAGTC
Organism: Zea luxurians; assembly: GCA_029449295.1. Taxonomy (NCBI): domain Eukaryota; kingdom Viridiplantae; phylum Streptophyta; class Magnoliopsida; order Poales; family Poaceae; genus Zea; species Zea luxurians. The sequence goes on along the minus strand of JAOPSE010000004.1, from coordinate 175,958,453 downwards.
TAATCAAATATTGGAGAAGACATGTAAATGATACTAGATGTAGTCTCAAAAGATACCGATTGAAATTCAATGGCGAGCTTGAGAGACATGAGAGTTCTTGGAGATTTTGCAGTGGAAGATTGTTGTCTTTCTCCGGGGACCTCATTTTCCTTACAATGAGACTATCACATGAAATAGACTTGAAAAGGTGTTAGTATCAAAGTATTAGATTATAGAGTAACCTCCCCCTGAAGATGTGCATACAAGTTTTGAATACTTATTGGAGACATGCACTTTAATTTGATATCAAGAGGGGCAAATTATCTATAATCCAAACTTTGGCACATATAAGTTAAATGATACAACTTGTAGAAATCAAAATTTTCAATTGATGCATCATTTACTATGGAGTGATATAGAAGCTATGTGCCGTGCTTAAATAAATATTTTAAGCCATGTAGGTTTGCTTAAGTGTATGAATTGAAAACAAGCAATCCTACCATATGATTCATCTAGTATGCATAATTTAAAACAAAGGTAAATAACAAATGTAATACTAGGCAAGAAAGGTAAACTAGATACAAGGTAAATAGATACGCATATGTAAAAACAAGAGATACAATAAATCTAGTTACCTTAGTCATGGGTGGGAAATTTGGGTCCAAAATTTTCACTAACCCACTTGGCAATAAACTTGATCCAATATGATGTATCCCATGATATACATCCCAACTTTGCCAAGTCTCCAAATTTCCCGCAGACCTTCGGTCCACTCACTTCCCTTTCGGGATCCAAACCTTCTTGGTGCTTTTCATGGTTGAAATTATTTCCTTTGGCACCCATATGCGTTTGGCCCCCTTTCCTTTGTTGCCTTGTTTGTTGGCCTTGATTGCTATCACCTTTCCATTCTTTTTATTCTTGATCAAATATGGTGTAGCGTCCTTTTTGTTCACCTTTTTGATGTAGGTGCTGGAGATTTTGCTTGATGGCTTTTGCTTGAGCTTTTGCCTTTGATTATCCCCGGTCATCACCTTGCATTGGAAAGACTTGTGGCCTTCCATGTGGCATAGCCTACAAATCACAGTTTCTCCCTCTACAGGCTTGTTCACTCCCGCAGTGGTGTTATCCTGTGGAGGCCGGTTTTGTTTGGCTTTGCCTTTCTTGTCATACAAAGCCTTTCCAAGGCGAGCCACTTCTTGCTTTAATTGTTCATTTTCCTTTGCATCTTCATCCGAACATGTCTCTGCAATAATATTCTCAACAACGACTTGGTTGCAGGAGTTAGAATCGTCAATTAAATCAAAGCAGGAAGTAGAAGCATCTTTCTTAATTATTTCAGGTATTTCAACTAAAGATGCTGCTGGGGTGCTACCAATGTTTTCTAGCTTAGTAGTTAGCTCATTATTGTGTATGCTAAGAATTTCCATTTTCTCTAGCAAATTTTCAATAGCTTCTTGGGAGCTAGCTAACATAGCCTTAAGTTTTTCATTCTTTTTAATAAGGCTATCATCGGTAGCAGTGGATGGAGCACTAGATTCTAATAGCTCAATTTTAGTTGACAGCTCACTATTTAAGTTTGCAAAAGTTTCAAATTTTTCTAGCAAACCTTTATAATCATTTTGGGAGCTAATCAACTTATTTTTTAAAGTTTTAAGTTGAGCTTTTTGCTTAGTGCAAACATCCTGGAAAAATTCTACGGCTTCCGCAAGCTCATCTATAGAGGGCTTTCCCTCACCTTCATCATCACTACTACTTTCATCACTAGAGGGTGGAATGCTTTTGTTACCTCTTGCCATAAGGCATTTGTGTGATGATCGTGATGAGTGTGATGAGGACCGGTGGCTGTGCGTCCTTGGAGGTTCATCTTCACTTGAAGAATCATCCCAAGTTCTAACACTTGTTAGCGCCTTGCCTTTGCTCCTCTCCTTTTTGGGTTTGGCCATATTTGGACAGTTGTCCCTGAAATGGCCCTTCTCCCCACATGCGAAGCATCCTCTCTTCCTTTGCTTTTTCCTGTCAATGTTAAAGAGAAGATCCTCGACCTGCAGGGGCACACCCATTAGATTAATCTTGCGGATCATCCTCATTACCTTTCCGACGCGTCGGATTGTTTCTTCGTCCTCGAAGGATGATGTGCATGGTTGATTATCTTCATCATCATCACTTTCTTCTTCTTCCTCTTCTTCGCTTGAGGAACTTGGAGTGGGAGCCTTCTTTTTGCCCTTCCTTTCATCACATGCAAAAGCATATGGTCTTGAGGATGTTGGCTCCTCTCCCTGACTCATTTTTCGCGACATCTCAAAAGCCGCGATTTTCCCAATCACAATGGTCGGGGTCATGTTGCTCAAGTCCTCCAAGTTGTGAAGGATGGTGATGATGCTCCATATCTTTGTTGTGGTAGCAGGGAGATATTCTTCCTCACAATGTCCACATCACCTAGCTTATTAATGCCAATCGATTTGAGCTCATTGATAACTAGATTCAAATGAGAATACATGTCTCTAACAAGCTCATCATCTTTCATAGCAAAAGAATTATACTCATTTAAGACTAGGCAATGTTTTTGCTCACGGACATTGGATGTGCCGTCATGGAGCTCATGCAATTTTAGCCAAATCTCATTAGCAGTTTTCAAGGTAAATACTTGATTAAAAATATCCATGCTAAGAGATTCATACAAGCAATTTTTGGCTCTAGCATTTAAATGAATTTCTTTTTCCTCACTCGTGGTGGGTTTCTCAGGATTCTTGAGGGGTTTCATCCCGTCACGAGTAACTCTCCAAACACCTAGATCAACGGCCTCTAGGTAACAAGCCATTCTAGCACTATAATATGGGAAGTTAGTGCCGTCGAAGTGTGGTGGCCTATGGGTATCCATCCCTTCCTCTAAAAAGCGTCGGCTCTTTTAGCGGTGAAGCTAAAGCGTTTCAAATGAGCCAAACCGGGCTCTGATACCACTTGTAGGAAACCGGTGACGCCTAAGAGGGGGGTGAATTAGGACTTCTAAAACTTTTACTAAACTAGGCCACAATTAAATCCCTAGAGCAAAACCTATGCAAATAATCAAACTAGAATGTGCAAGCTAGGTTTTGTCTAAGTGTTGCTATCTCTACCGCAATGGCTAAGTTTCAATCTACACTAAATAAGTATGAATACAAGATTGAAACTTAAATGCTTAATATAAATGCGGAAACTTAAAGTGCAAAGTAGAGAAACAAACTCTCGTGGATGACGCCAGTATTTTTACCGAGGTATCCGGAACCACGCAAGGTCCCGACTAATCCTTGTTGGTGCCCCTATGCAAAGGGAAGCCCACGCGAGGGCCAAGCACCACGGTCAAGTAACTCCGTAGAGAGCCGCGGTGCTTCTCCACGCGCAAGTGGTGCTCCGCTTCCAGCTCCTCTAGGACGCTCCTCGTCGTCTCCACTATCGAGCTTCCGGCCGAAACGCCACGAGCCTCGTTCCCTCCAGTACACGGTGGCGGCCGTGACACAAACGCGGTTGTCACGGTCTCGTAAGACTCTCGCCCCACTCGGTACAATTACAACGGCTCACACAAGAGATGAGGGGTTGTGTGGTTTTACAAAACTCACTCAACTAACTAGGGTTCATCTAGAGCAAGCGCTAAAGCGGTCTAACTAACCTAAGCACTTCACAAAGCACCTACACTAATCACCGAGTGATTCTATTAAGCGCTTGGGTGTTTGAGCTCTTGGAAATGTGCACTATATGCCTTGGTATGTTGCTTGAGCTCCCACACCTTCAAATGGCTAATTGGATGAAGTATATATAGGCCCCAACTCAACTAGCCATTGGAAAGCAGACTGTTGTAAGGGTGGCACACCGGACAGTCCTGTCAGCCAACGGTGCGCCAACTGTGTGCCAACAGTGCGCCAACGGTGAGCCAACGGTGCGCCAGCAGTGTGCCAAAGCTGTGCAGCCAAAGGCTAGTTTTGACACATCGGACAGTCCTATCAGCCAACGGTGCGCCAACTGTGTGCCAACAGTGAGCTAACGGTGAGCCAACGGTGCGCCAACAGTGCGCCAACGCTATGCAGCCAACGGCTAGTTCTGACACACCGGACAGTCCGGTGCACCAACAGTATGCCAACGGTGAGCCAACTGTGTGCCACCGGTGTGCAGCCAACGGCTAGTTCTGACAGCTAGCCGTTAGGTGCACCGGATAGTGAATAGTGACAGTCCGGTGCACACCGGACAGTCCGGTGCCTTCTCTTAGAAAACTCTGTTGGCTGTCCTGTGCGCCAACTGTGTGCCACTGGTGTGCCACCGGTGCGCCAACTGTGCGCCACCGGTGAGCCAACTGTATGCCACCGGTGAGCCAACTGTGTGCCACCGGTGCGCCAGCTGACAGCCCATCTTCTAGGTCTTTTGTATTTTATTCTTGGGCTCCTTTGGTCTTGAGTCTTGGACTTCTAAGCTCTTTTTATGTCTTCATTTGAGGTGTTGCATCCTCAGTGTCTTAGTCCAATCCTCTTCGCATCCTGTGAACTATAAACATAAACACTAGCAAACACATTAGTTCATAGGTTGTGTTAATCATCAAACACCAAAACTCATTTAGCCAAATGGCCCGGGATCCATTTTTCCTTACAACCTTTTCCATATAATGGGATTGTGACAAAGTAATCCCATCCTCACCCTTTATCAGCTTGATGTTCAGTATAACATCAGCTTCACCCAAGTCCTTCATATCAAAGTTCTTGGAGAGGAATACTTTTGTCTCCATGATAGCCTCCAAATCGGTCCCAAATATCAATATGTCATCAATGTATAAACACATGATGACACCTTTGCCCCCAGAGAAGCGATAATACACACACTTGTCGGCTTCGTTTACACAAAACCCGGTAGTGGTCAGAGTATTATTAAACTTCTCATGCCATTGTCTGGGAGCTTGCTTAAGACCGTATAAGGATTTAATCAAGCGACACACTTTGCTCTCTTGTCCTTTAACCACAAATCCTTCTGGTTGCTGCATATAAATTTCCTCTTCCAGCTCTCCATTTTGGAATGCTGTCTTTACGTCCATTTGATGAACAAGAAGTTTATAAGCAGCTGCCAGTGCTAAAAGCACACGGATTGTGGGCAATCGAGCCACCAGAGAATAAGTATCAAAATAATCCTCCTCTTTCTTTTGAGTAAAACCCTTAGCCACAAGATGGGCCTTGTACTTTTCAATAGTACCGTCGGGTCTTCTTTTCCTCCTAAAGATCCATTTGCAGCCCACAGGCTTGCAACCAGCTGAGAGATCAGTTATCTCCCAAGTTCCGTTCGAGATGATTGAATCCATCTCGCTACGGACAACCTCCCTCCAATACTCTGCATCCGGAGATGTATATGCCTTTGTGAGGGAGCGTGGTTCTTCATCCACTAGATAAATAATATAATCATCACCCAATGACTTTTCAGTCCTTTGTCACTTACTCCTCCTTAACTCCAAATCTAGAGTCTGGTCATGGACACTCGAGGGCAGAGAATATGTCTGAGATGGACCATCTGGGGCTACTACTTCCTTATCCCGCATAGGGAAGATGCTCTCAAAGAATGTCACATCCCGAGATTTCATTATGACATTTACAGCGACTTCGCTCGTCTCGAAGTGGACCACTAGAAATCTATAAGTTGCACTGTTATGCGCATAACCCAGGAAGACATAGTCTACGGTCTTAGGGTCTAGCTTTCTCTTCTTTAGCAACAGGACATTCACCTTCGCAAGGCAGCCCCAAGTTCGAAGATGCGAAAGATATGGCTTCCTTCCTTTAAATCCTTCATAGGGCGTGGCCTCACGATTGCGAGGCGGCACCCTGTTCAGGACATAGCATACCGTGAGTACTGCCTCACCCCACCAGATGTCAGGCATCCCCGAACTTTGCAACAAAGCATTAGCTAAGTCACACACCGTTCAGTTCTTCCTTTCAACTACCCCATTTGACTGAGGTGAATATGGAGTGGTGGTTTCATGAATGATTCCACACTCTTTGCAATACTCGTAAAAAGGTTGGAAAGGTATTCACCTCCTCTATCAGACCGTAGCCTTTCAATTTTCTTGTCTAGCTGGTTTTCAACTTCAGTCTTATAGATCTTAAAGTGTTCTAGTGCCTCATCTTTGGTTCTGAGTAAGTAAATATAACAGAACCTGGTAGCATCATCTATCAAGGTAAGAAAGTATCTTTTACCGCCTTTTGTGATTATACCATTCATCTCACACACATCTGAGTGAATTAATTCTAAAGGAGTGGTACTTCTGCCTTCAACCGTATGAAACAGTTTTCTAGGCTGCTTAGCTTGCACACAAATACCACATTTTACACCTTTAACATGTTTATATTCAGGAATTAAAGTCATGTCACTTAATCTCTTAATGGCCTCCAATTTCACATGACACAAATGGGAATGCCATATATTATTAATGGAATCGTTATTATAGACCACATTAACATGGTAAGAAGAATGATTGTTCAAAACAGAAAAACGGAACAAACCGCCTAATTCATATGACTTTCCAACAAAAGTACCAAACTTAGACAGGACCACTTTATTAGACTCAAACACTAATTTGAGACCCTGTCGACATAGCAGCGACACTGATATGAGGTTCCGGCTCATCGAGGGCACATAGAGTACGTCCTTCAGCACGAGCGTCTTTCCTAAAGTTAACTTCAGGTAGACCTGTCCAGTACCTCGAACTGCTGTCGGAACACCATTTCCCATCAAGACTGGTGCGCTGTTGTATCCCTGGAATGAAGAGAACATGGATCGATCAGCACAAATATGAACAGTAGCACTGGATTCCATCCACCAGTCATCTGATGGACTTGCCATAAAGGTCCGAGGTGCATACCCTGGGGTGGAGTTAACCACCAAGTTCCCTTCTTTGCGCTGAGGTGGAGGACCTTTTCCCTTCCTAAGTTTGCACCTCCGAGCTGTATGCCCGAAGACACCACAAACGTAGTAGATAAAGTCCTCCTTTTTCTTCTTCATCTTTTTAGATTTAGATTGGTTTAGATTCTTCTACGGAGAGTTCTTCTTCTTCTGGAATTTTCTATCTCCACCCTTCTCAACAACGTGAGCCTGGAGTTGCTGGGATGGCTTGTTACTGGACCTTGCACGCTCTTCCACATTTATCACAGTTGATAACTCAGTGAGAGTCATTTGCTTCTTCATGTGGCAGCGTGAAGTCACAAAGTCTTGCCAAGAAGGCAGGAGCTTTGCTAGTATTGCATTCACCTGAAAACTGTCTGGTAGGACGCAGCCATATTGGACCAAGTCACTGATAAGGAGTTGAATCTCCTGTAGCTGCTCCATAACATACCTTCCCTCAACCATTTTATAATTAAGGTAGTTTTCCGTTGTGAATGACTCATTGCCATTGTCAACTTCAGAGAACTCGTTCTCAAGTTCAGTCCATATACTCTTAGCGGAGATAAAACCAGAGTACACGTCAAATAAGCGGTTCGACAAAACGTTCAGCAGACGAGACAAGCATGCCTCATTAGCTTCGTCCCACTTGGCCTTCTCCGCTAGTGTGGCGGCCTTTGCTGCATCATCAGAATCATCTGATGCAACCTGGGGAACAACTGACGTCACTACCTAAAATAATTTTAGGTCAGTGAGCCACATGCGAGTCTTAATCTGCCAGCGCTTAAAGCTTGCGCCGTCGAACGCTTCCGGCTTAATGACATCAGAACTGGAGGCCATTATACGAATTGGTTTTCTGGATTGTTGTAATATTAGAGAAATAAGTGGCATGCTTCCAACATATTTAAATAAATTAAATATTCTAATTCCGAATAAAACAAGCATATAACTCAGATAAATACCATATGTAATTATAACGGCAATGAACAGTAGCAATTCCATTAATTGAAACCATGAAACGTAGCTACTCAGGTCCATTTGTAAATTAAACATGGCTTGTAGATGAAGAAGGCAGATTAAACAAATAAACATGATTGTTTATCTTAAAATGTTGCTCTCAAAATAGCGGGTTGCTGCGCTAGAAAGCCCTCCAACGCTAAAGGGTGATCAAAGATCCTTAACTAACGTGACAGTCCTATCTCACCAAATCAGGGTTTTAGATCAAATATTATGAGCCTAGAAATCAAGCATGAATACTAATAGTAAGGAGTTGTGTACTTAATAAAATAACAGAATTTAACACAGGTAAATAGCCTCAACAAATATAGATATAATTAGGCACAAATAATATCAATGTTGAAAATAACAACACACTAAAACCCAGACTGTCACGTCGTCTCACTACACCGCTATCATCATTGAGCAATTAAATCCGCCCACAAATTGTGCAATCACACCCAAGCAAATAATACTAGCAGATTGCACAAAATTACTCAGTAAATAATGCGAGGCAACGAGTAACTCACAACACGTAGATTGTCTACGTGGGAAGAACAGCTCAGCGAACATAAGGTTCTGTCCTAGAAAATCAATTCCACCGCCCACGTCCGAGCCTGCACGGCGGGAGGTTGACGAAGATAGTAGAGCCGCTGCCGGAGCCGAAGGAGACGTCCATGGCACCATGAAAGTTGCCTAGAGGGGGGTGAATAGGCAAGTTAAAACTTTTTCAACAAAAACTAGAAGCAAACTGGGTAAAACTGAATTTGTTGGAGACTTGTTCTCAAATGCTTCGAGTTAAGAACAAGGCAACATAGAAGGTGTTAAACATTAAGGTCCTTCGTCCTTCGAAACATTACGCCCCTTTGGGAAATAATGCTTTAGGACGAAGGTCACAAGAGACATACCTTCGTAAATATAATAAATAATGCCGAAGGATTCATATAAAGTGTGAAATATAAATATCAACATAGGATCATTTCTATTTTATTAACATGGAGAAACAGAAATGATTTCAAATTACAAATGTACCTTCGGTCGAGAGAAGGTAGAAGTACAAACGTGACGCAAAAGTCAGTGCCAAGTCAGCGTGAACAGTACGGGAGTACTGTTCATCTATTTATAGACGCGGGACGCAGCCCACGTAAAATTACATCCATGTCCATTACATTTGTTAACGGTTTATGGAAATCTGTCGAGGCCCCCGAAGTCTTTTCATCTTTAAGTCGGTTCCCCCTTATGCCATCGCGCCGAAGCTTCCCTGCGCACAGCTTCGGCTGCCCTCGACCTTCGTCTGGTTCAGGCTTCGTCCTGGTCGTGCTCCATATCCATAATTCTGAATCCGAAAATACCTGTTCATATAATCCACTTGGAAAACATTGTGAAATCATGTTTTTGAGGACCTTCGGAGGACGAAGGCCCCCAACAGTAGCCCCTCGCAATATTAATTTGTAAATAATAAATTCAGATTGCGATATGGACGAAGGCCTTGAGCCGAAGGTCCGAAAAAACACCTTCCCTTTGCTAGAATAGCAACATTCACTGACAAGCGGGGCCCTTCAATTTTCAACGCCCTAGGCGTATAAATAAGATCACATCGCGAACTCATTTTGTACGCACACTTGCCTTTTGCTTCGGCCCACTAAAATTTTTAGCTCTTGTTCGTTAAGATTTGCTGGTCTTTTTGATTTCGAAGCTTCGGCCTCGGGAACAATTTTTTAGCGTTCCGGAAGATGTCTGAAGGCAAGAAGATCCCTGCTGAGACGAAGCTGAAGATCCCTGCTGAGATGAAGCTGAGTCTCGAGGAGGAGAAGAATCTGGGGTTCCTGATAGCGATGGCAGAGACCAATACAGAGAAAATCACGAAGGAAATTCTCGAAGGTCTGTCCGAAGATACTGATGACAGCGACAGCTATGATGTGGAAAGTGGTGGGGAAGAGGCCGAAGATCGACCGTGGCGACCAAGCCACACAGTTTTTGGGAAAACGACCATCAAGCAGAGTCACATTGATAATATGAGGGGGCGATATTTCCGAGACATATCTATTGTGAGAGCTGATGCCGGGGAAAAAACTTCTCCCACCCCCGAAGAAGATGAAGTTGTGATTTTCCGAAGCTTCCTCAAGGCTGGGCTTCGATTCCCCCTGAGCAACTTTGTTGTTGAGGTACTAAAGACATTTCAAGTCCATCTGCATCAAATCACTCCCGAAGCCATCATAAGAATGGGAGTGTTTGTCTGGGCTGCGAGGAGCCAAGGTTTGGAACCGAACGCTAAAAGCTTCTGCAACATTCATGAGTTATTATACGAGACGAAGCCCTGGGGAAAGGAGCAATACCACAACAACTTTGGGTGCTACAGCTTCGGCGCCCGCTCCGGGTCAAGCTGCCCTGTGCCGACCTTTCGGAAGAGGTGGCCCGGAGCCTGGATGACTGAATGGTTTTATGTAAAGAATGATCTAACAGCTCAAGAGAATGTGAAGAGTATTATTATGCACCCAATCTGGCAACGCTTCGGTCTTCGAAGGCCGAAGGTCGAAATGGACGAAGCCGCCGAAGAATGCCAAAGAGCCTTCGGGGTAGTCTGCTCGTTTATTGGGACAAGGGACTTGGTCCAAGAACACATTGCCTTCAGGGTATGGCCACTTGCAGAAAAGTGGGAAATGCCGAAGGAAACCATCAAAGAGTCCGACGAAGGCGGACTAGTCAGATTAAGGTACACATTCAAATATGCAGATAAATTTGTTGAACCTGATGATGACTGGCTGAAAAGCATTGAAACATTAAGTGATGAATTACTTGGGGCATATTCGAAGGCTGAAAATACTGCACTATCAGCAGCCTTCGGAGGCCGAAAAAAGAAGAGACTCAACCGAGTGTTTGATGCAGTCGGGTTCTTCTACCCTGATTATCGTTATCCCATCCGAAGGCAAAAAAGGAAAAACATAACCTCTGAAAAAGAAGAAGCTGCAACTGCTCCTAGCGAGCCAGAACCGAAAGGAAAAAGGTTGAAGGTCCTCACACACCGACCACGCCATATTGAACCAGCTTCGGTGCCTGAGTTCACCAGAGAAATTTCTTCGGCCGCCGAAGCTGAACAGCCAACCTTGCTGCCAGAAATTGCAAAGATGGCCGAAGCGCCATCCACAGAAAAAATGGAAGAAACAAAAAATCCGACTAAGGAAAAAGCATCAGAAATTTTGAGTCCTGTAGCAAATGTCGAAGCAGCAAAAATCCAAAAGGGTACAATGGTGACCCCAAAAAGGAAGAGAATGGTAAATGTACTAGATGTCTTGGAGACAATTAAGTCTTCAAGCACAACTCCAAAAAAGAGTGTTGAAATTGCTGAAGCTTCTTCTGAAGCTCCGACGCAACAAGCTGAAACTGAAGCTGGGCCTTCAGAGCCCTTCAAGGAGCAAACTTTGGAAGCCGAAGCGATAAAAATACCAGAACCAATTTTAGTTGAAGAAACTGACACTGCCATCCCCGAAGCGTCTGCCAGCATGTGTGATTACATCATACGACATGCTTCGGGGAAAAAACTATCTGAAGAAGAAACTCATGAAGCTAACCATTATGCAAAGGAGTTAAAATATCCAAAGGGGGCAGTAATATTCAATGGGACAAATGAAGATGATTTCTTATACTGCCTGCCTGACAACAAAGAGCTATCTGTCTGCCAAGAGATGGCCAGGAGTATTGGTTTCCCGAAGCTTGAATCTGGATTAAGCGCCATGACGAAAGAAGATCTCGCAGACAGTCTTGCGTACAACAGCCTGAAGGTACGGGAATTAAAACCCCCTTATTATTTTTTTACGCAACTCATTCCTTTTTTCTTATATGAATTCTTTTTCGTATAGGGCCTGATCCTAAGCAACGCGCTAAGAGCGCAAAAGAGCGCCGAAGATGAAAGTTATGAAATTGCGTTTAATAATTTACGCTCCGAAGTCATCAAACTGAGAAACGAAGCTTTGGAAAAAGATAAAATTCTACTTACACTGATAGATAAAGTGAAAAAAGACGAAGCTGCTTCAAAGGCCCAAACCGAAACTCAAAAACGCGAGATTAAAGATCTTCAGAAACAGCTGGCTAGAGTTAAAGAGGAGCGCGCGCTTGAGGAAACGAAACGAGAACTTAGTGATTTTATGGTCAGCAAATTGGAATCAAGAGTTAAGGAGCTTCGCACATCTCAGGGGAAATGCTATGTTAAATCTATAGAGTGCGTGAATAAAATTAAAACCATCTTTGCTAGCGTCGGCGCCTTTTCCAGCGAAGAGAATTTTTCTCGAGGCAATCCCGAAGATCCGTTGGAATGGATTAGCCACGAAGCAGAGGCCTTCGAAGAGATTCTGAACAGTCGTGGCGACATATGCGCTTTTTCGGGCGCCAGAGGAATTGCTTCTGTCTTAGAGAAGAAAGGTTGCGGGCATATAAAATTTTTAGCTCAGTCCGAAGCTACCTTATCTTCCGAAGATATCAAGGACCCCTCGGCCGAAGCAAGCGTGGTTGGTGGCAAATTTTTTACTGATATCTGGAACGACGGCGGCCGAGGAATGGCGCAAGAGATCATCCAAAGAAGCAAAAAAGGCATTCATGATGCTAGAAAAGTAGCAGAAGCTGCCGAAAGGAGCACGGAGCCCGAAAGACAATTAGGTACCAATTAGTCGTTCTTGTTGCGTTGTAATTTTCATTTTAAACTTTGCTCGCGATTTGTAACAGTAATGAAGAAGTGTTCTCTTCGCTCAGAAACTGTTGAACCAACTGCCGACCCCCACACAAAAGGGGATGAAGAAATTAAACAGATGGCCGAAACTATCATGGACAAGGTTGTTGACCAACTTCTGAATGAAGCCGCCGAAGCAGTATTAAGAGAAGATTAGATACTATTTGGAAAAAACATTTAAAGTGTAATCTATGCAACACTTTGTACATTTGAATGTAATATACAAGTCTCTTTTCATTATTGAATTCTTTACGATGCATGAAATTTTAAATACATACCATTTTTGAGCCTTCGGCGAAAAAACACCTTCCCTTCTTTTCATGCTTCGTGAAGAAGACATTCTTCGATAAAATTACTCTGATGAATGATATCCATGCTTCGTGAAAACATTCTCCGAAGCTATATTCCGAAGCTATACAACTTTGATATTGATCTGATAAAATTCGCCCACGTTTCGTAAAAATATTCTTCGAAACTGTATTCCGAAGCTATACAATTTCGATGTCACTTTCTCAAAGCATCCTTTCGAAGGTTGAGAGTATCCCCTTCTCTTGCCAAATGCAATATGATGTATGATGCTTATGCTATGCAAAATGATGAGATGATGTTATGTTATGCATGTGTCATTTGTTCCGAAGATACACATAAAATATATTCGTAAGCTCTGCATTCCCTTAGGAACGTCTTTGGAGCTTCTTCGTCTTTTACTTAGACGGTTTCAGCGTTGACTTTTCGCTGTAAGCCTCCCTTAGGAGCTTCTTCGCCTTTTACTTAGGCGGTATCAGCGTTGACTTTTCGCTGTAAGCCTCCCTTAGGAGCTTCTTCGCCTTTTACTTAGGCGGTATCAGCGTTGACTTTTCGCTGTAGGCTCTGCATTCCTTTAGGAACGACTTCTGAGCAGAAAACTTACACTGCGCTCCCTTTGGAACGGCTTTTTGTGACTTCATAAACTTACTCTGCGTTCCTTAGAACGACTTTCTGCTACTCCGAAGGATTTTTGATCCGAAGGTCCTCCTTGGTAACGGAAAAAGTTTTAGGCTTCAGCAACTTAGGCTTGTGGAGCAAATAGATTTTCCTCGTAGGAAACAACGAAATTATTACATGAAAACTATCAATGTTTTTTGCTTCAGAAAATAAAACTGAATAGAAAAGACTGCTATCAAAGGTAGGATATGTCAATAAATGTGCTTCGACTCTGGCACAGTGCTGTTGACTGTGCGAGCTTCGGACTGTTCTCTGAAATCCCTCTGATGTGGAGCGTATTGACTCCCTTCTGGCTGTTGACCTTGCTGCAATGGAGGTGGAGGCGGAAGCTGCTGCCAGGAAGCTTGAGGTTGACTTGCCGAAGCTACAGAAGCTGCAGGGTGGTTGTCTATGTATTGTGGGATATAAGGCGGATGATACGAAGCAGTATGCATGACCTGCTTCGGCTGAGCTTGTTGAGATGCAGCTTCGGCTATTTCCTTTTGCTTCTGGATTGTAACATGGCACGTCCTAGTGGTATGGCCCTTGCCTTCTCCACAGAACAAGCAAAACAGTCTCCTTGGCTGATCTCCGAATCTTCCGCCGAAGCCCCTGGCGCCTCTGCCTCTTGGAGCTGGTGGCCGGAAGGAGGTTTGTTGTTGCCCCGAAGCCTGTGAGGAGCACTGCGGCCTGTTTTGCTGACTCCCCTTATCATCATTCTGAGTGTTGTGGATGGAACGGACATGCCTCGGGTAGTATCTTCCTCCGAAGCCCCTGGTCATTTCAGAAAATTTGAAGGCCTCCTCCCTTCTTTGGCGAAAGTCATTGTCAGCACGAATGTACTCATCCATCTTTTGGAGCAATTTCTCCAGGGTCTGAGGAGGCTTTCGAGCAAAGTATTGAGCTGCAGGTCCAGGACGAAGCCCCTTGATCATGGCTTCGATAACGATTTCATTGGGCACCGTTGGTGCCTGCGCCCTCAATCGTAAGAACCTTCGGACATACGCCTGAAGGTATTCTTCGTGATCCTGAATACACTGGAAGAGGGCTTGAGCTGTGACCGGCTTCGTTTGAAATCCTTGAAAGCTGGTCAGTAACATATCCTTCAGCTTCTGCCATGAAGTGATTGTTCCTGGCCGAAGAGAGGAATACCAAGTCTGAGCAACATTCCTGACGGCCATAACGAAAGACTTCGCCATGACTGCAGCATTGCCCCCGTACGAAGACACTGTTGCTTCGTAGCTCATCAAGAATTGCTTCGGGTCGGAGTGGCCGTCAAACATGGGAAGCTGGGGTGGCTTATAGGATGGAGGCCAAGGTGTAGCCTGCAGCTCAGCAGACAAAGGAGAAGCATCATCGAAAACAAAATTTCCCTGATGGAAATTATCATACCAGTCATCTTCGTTGACGAAGCCCTCCTGATGAAGGTCTTTCTGATGAGGCCTTCTGTTCTGCTCATCGTGAGTGAGATGACGAACTTCCTCAGAGGCTTCGTCTATTTGCCTTTGCAACTCAGCTAGGCGGGCCATCTTCTCCTTCTTCCTCTGCACTTGTTGATGTAGCATCTCCATCTCTCTGATTTCTTGGTCTAGCTCTTCTTCCTCAAGCGTCGGGCTGACGGCTTTTCTCTTCTGGCTTCGGGCCTCCCGAAGAGAGACGGTCTCCTGGTTGTGGTCCAGCGGTTGTAGTGCTCCTGCCCCAGTCGCTGAAGCTTTCTTCGGCGCCATAGCGAAGGTCTATAGCTTCCGAAGGTGTTCACAAAAACTCGAAGTGGAAGTGAGTTCACCGGAGGTGGGCGCCAATGTTGGAGACTTGTTCTCAAATGCTTCGAGTTAAGAACAAGGCAACATAGAAGGTGTTAAACATTAAGGTCCTTCGTCCTTCGAAACATTACGCCCCTTTGGGAAATAATGCTTTAGGACGAAGGTCACAAGAGACATACCTTCGTAAATATAATAAATAATGCCGAAGGATTCATATAAAGTGTGAAATATAAATATCAACATAGGATCATTTCTATTTTATTAACATGGAGAAACAGAAATGATTTCAAATTACAAATGTACCTTCGGTCGAGAGAAGGTAGAAGTACAAACGTGACGCAAAAGTCAGTGCCAAGTCAGCGTGAACAGTACGGTCATCTATTTATAGACGCGGGACGCAGCCCACGTAAAATTACATCCATGTCCATTACATTTGTTAACGGTTTATGGAAATCTGTCGAGGCCCCCGAAGTCTTTTCATCTTTAAGTCGGTTCCCCCTTATGCCATCGCGCCGAAGCTTCCCTGCGCACAGCTTCGGCTGCCCTCGACCTTCGTCTGGTTCAGGCTTCGTCCTGGTCGTGCTCCATATCCATAATTCTGAATCCGAAAATACCTGTTCATATAATCCACTTGGAAAACATTGTGAAATCATGTTTTTGAGGACCTTCGGAGGACGAAGGCCCCCAACAGAATTGATCTCGAAATTCACCCAGTTAACTTTGGAAATGAGATATTCTAAATGATCCACAGGGTTCAAAGTAGTAGATCTGAGAAGGGCACTTCTCAAAATCCACACACCAAAAAGATATAAACAAATCTTTCACGAAATGGTGAGAGAACGAAGAACACAAATAAGCACAATGAACAAGAACACAAGAGACACAAGATTTATCCCGAGGTTCGGTCACACCACCAAGGTGCCCTACTTCCTCGTTGAGGCGCCCACAAAGAGTTGGGTCTCTTTCAACCCTAATCCTCCCTTTGCCGACCACAAAGGTCAAGCTCACACACTAATCTTTGCTCAAACAAGCGGGTAATACAAACTTTCTTGTGGTCTTCCACAAGATTTGGAGACTCACAAGAGACACCTAGTCGTCTAGGAGCTAGAAGCTCCAAGAGTAATGAATCCACAAAGAACTCGATGTAGTACCAAAGCTCGAATGAAGAGGAGCAAGAGAGATTTGGAGATGAAGCACAAAAACCGTAGCTCTCAAACTCACTCAAAGATTTCTCTCCAAAGATTTGAAATGGGTGAGGCAAGAAATGTGTGAGAGAGAGTGGGAGGTGTTCTTCAAGTTAGAAATGGAGTTTGGGTCGTGCTCTTGTGTGTGGGGAGAGAGGTAGGAGTGAGTATATATAGGTGGAGCTCAAAACTAGCCGTTGGGCAGATTTTTCTGTCTGAGACCGGTTGAACCGCCCCCTATGGCGGTTGAACCGCCCCTGGCAGGTCAGGCAGACTGTCTGCCAGTCTGACTGTCAGACTGACGCGCAGACTGACCTGCAGACTGGTCAAGTTGACCAAGACCGATTGAACCGCCCCTAAGACCAGCTCAACCGCCTGGGGATCAGACTGGCAGTCAGTCTGCCAGTCAGGAGGTCAGATCGGTCAGGTGACCCTGACACCGGTTGAACCTCCCCTAGGACCGGTTCAACCGGTATTGACCAGTGAGGTCCAAAAAAACCCCGGCTGAACTTTTCTTGGACCCCGGTTGAACCTCTTTGGACCCTGGTTGAACTTGCCCTGGACCCCGGTTGAACCTGCCTGGACCCCAGTTGAAGTTGAAATTCAGCTGGAGTTGAGAAAGTTCAACTCAGCTGAAGTTCAGCTCAGCTGAAAAGCTCAGCTGCAGCTGAAGAAGCTCAACTCAGCTGAAGTTCAGCTCAGCTGCAGCTGAAGTTCAGCTCAGCTGAAAAGCTCAGCTGCAGTTGAAGAAGTTCATCTGCTTTTCAACAAGAACACTCTAGGTTTCTCAAACCTAGCCATGGTCTACCATAGAATGTTAAAGAGATTTTTGTTTTTCAAAAATAGCTTTTGAATATAGAGGTTTGAGCTTTGGCAAACACCAACCTTCTTTTTGGATCCCCCTTTATAGTACGACGATTCCTATACTCAAATTAAATATAATATAATTAAGTAAACTCCTTGAGTAATTGCAGTCTCATGTGTGATTTCTCCATTACGTTGCTTCATAAGGATCACGAACATCTTTGTCTCACCTTTTGAAGCAAACACAAATCAAACCCTGTGACTTGTACCATATCACCATATATGAGTTCAAATCATGGCTTCAAGTCACCTTACTGATGCGTCAACATGTTATAACTCTTCATAGCTGATTAGTTCATCGACTTAGTGCAAGTACTCTCTTCTTCACCTTAGCCATGGTACCTCGGTCCACAAGCCATCGCTTGGCCTTCACCTTCGCTTAGTTCCTCGAAGCCCTTTCCTTGCTATCTTCACCCTATCAAGCCATTCTTGAGTAACATCATATTGAGCATCCATTGAGAGAATCATTTCTTCAATATTGTGAACCTTGCTTGAATGTCTTCTAGATATAACTGTTAAGATCAATCAAGCTCTAGTTTGATTCTCATAGAAGCATATATGGACTGGTAGTAATATGGTCAAGCCAATTCACGATTCCTCATATCTTATTCCCTTTGGCTTGACCAATCCCCTTAATCACTTCATCCTCTATTCTGATCATATGTATGTAGTGATTTCTCAGGTCTTGTCCATATATTCAAACCAATATAGAGACCATATTATATCCATTTGCATTGTCTCACTGGTTATTTGACCTTGTGTTGAACCTTGTTCACTGATCATTATACACTATTCAAGTATGTTCATCATACTGAATTTCCTGTTCAACACTTAGCAAACTTGTTAGACCTTTAAATGTGTTGTTATCCAAATCACCAAAACTCACAAAAGGGATGAATGCACTTTCAATCTCCCCCTTTTTGGTGATTGATGACAACACATTTAAAGCTTACATAAGATTTGATAAATAAGATTTTGAATCCTATGATAGTTTCCTCCCCCTAAATATGTGCATTTCAGAAAATACCAATTTTGTACTGAAATGCCAAAAGCACATATTTTGGTCAAAGAGTGAAGACAACTTATATCATACTATTCATAGGGTGCTTTGTGTCATAAATAAACGTGATGCTCATGACATATTATGCACTCATCAATTTCCTTCATCTTATGTTTTACTTATGATTCAACCCCCTTTTGTCAATTATTTCTCCCCCTTTTCAAAAGTCTTCTTACACTTAGTTACATAAGACTAAAGGTAAGCTTTAATGCACAATTTCTCCCCCTTTGTCATAAATCTCCAAAAAAAAGATATAAAGAGTTTAAAGGGTAGAAATTATGATTAATCAAGATTTGAACACACTATCATGAAAAGGGTCCTTATATGGCACAAAGGTAATGGAGAAGTGACATAAAGTGATGTACCTTTGCATTTTACCTTTTCAAGGGGAGTTCCAAACTTGTGTTGAATTTACAATTCATTTGCAAGCTCTTGTTGGTATAGTTGTGACATAGGTCCAAGATATCAACTGAATATTGTCATACTAATTGAAAAATAAATCTTGATACCTGGAGTCTAGATGTCACCTAGCATTTTCTTATCATAACAAGAGGCAGCATGAAAATTGCACAAGTATGGATTATACAACTAGTGATCATGTTCGAAAAATATCAATTGAAAACCACCAATTGATACAATTTGATTGATAATCAGATCACTAATTGCATATTACACTAAGTTCTCCTCAAGTTTTAGTGCACACATATATATGAATTCAATTGATACCTGTTGAGAGTACTTATTTGCAACTTAAAGTACCATTGGCATACAAGGAGTATCAATTGAACATAATCATGCAACATAAGGAACATGTGCACTATTTAATCAATTAAGTTCTAGATAGAAGAATTTATAAGCTATGCTACTTTAGACATTTGCAATCCAAAAGGATGTGATACATGTTTACCAATTTTAGATGATGTTGGAGTAGCATATAAAAGAGAAACTCATTCCCTTATGAAATGTATAAAAGATACATTTATTGGAGCAAAGAATCTTTGATACCCATCAAAATTTGCAATGGAAGCGATTGTCTTTGCTTGAAGATTCCTTTCTAATTTGAGACTACACACATAATAGACTTGAAAATGAAGTTAGTCTCAAAGATTCAAATTATAGACCATTCTCCCCCTAAATGTATGCATACAAGTGATGAATACTTGTTTAGCTTATGCACTTGGACTTGTGAGGCCAGGGGATTAAGTTCTACAATTTGAACCTTGGTACAAATAAAGTATGAAAATATGAAATTGCACCAATTTAAGGAATTACTCATAATCAAAAGGTGTACTAATAGACATGATATGCAATATTTTAAGCCAAGATTCAAGTGCAACCTTATGATGTGACTTAAGATATTGCATTTACATGCATACACTAACTTGTAAGAGCCTAGATACACAAATATAATATAATAGTTCATGGAGTGACACACCTTTGTTCCATGCCATATGGTCTTCATTATAATCATGAATTTCTATCTTAGCTTTTGATAGGCTTGACATTTCAAAGTGAAACTTATCCTCTTTAAACGATCAAGAGAAACTCATTCTCTTCAAAGAACTACACAAATTCACTAAAAGAAAATGTTAGTCTTTAAGGACACAAGATATAGAATGAGCTCCCCCTAAATGTATGCATCAAGTACTCGAATTACTTGTAACATGCACTTGATTCAATTAAGATTCTTAGAGGAGTTCATCATACATCTTGGTCAAGGCATAATATATTTGAAACAATTGAATTTATGCTAGAGAATACATATCGTTCCCCAATAGAACTAATCCATGGGGTGACCTGTGGTAAATATTTGATCATTTCCTTGGAACCACTCATCCTCATTTGATGTTCTCCAAGGTGTGAGACTCATAATGAAGGATATCATATAAATATGTCACTACATCTTCATTATTTGGTTGACAAAAAGTGTAACTCCCTTCTTGAATCACTGTGATTTCTTTTCTCTTTATGATTTCATCCAACCAGGCGATCTTGAACTTCATTCATCTTGGCTTGGTTCAATCATACTTGATATGAGACCCATTGAAACTCAATGATTGAAACAACCAAGACTCTTATATCTGTAGATTTTGAATCCATCTTGAAAGCACTTAGAAAGACCTTATTGAAACACTTAGAAAAGAGAGCATTAGAAACACAAGGGAGGGTTTCACAAATGATAATCCATATATGTGGATGGAGAATGAATCATCATTCTTGAAACCCAAAAGGATAGATTAAATTCCTTTAAATTAGTGCACACATATAGTTGATGTCAAAGTTATATGCACTATTGAACATTTTATATTGCAAGGAAATTAACCTATACTATGGTACATCCCACTAAGGATAGAATACTAAAACAACTAAAGGAGAGGAATTTTTCATACCTTGGCCTCTTATCAACTTCTTCTTACTTTAGTTGAATAGTATCCTTTAATCTTGTGATTTATCCAATTTAAAACAAGCACCATCTCTTAACATAGATTTTCTATGGATAAACTCGACACAAGAGATGGCATTAGTAGCACAAGCACTAGTTTCTTATTTAGCAACCCTTTTGTAACACCCGGTTTTAAAGAACAAAGCCGGGTGCATCTCATACATGCGCCAAGAAGACAACATATATAATAACAGAGTGTATAGAGATAAATGTCATAAAACATCAGAGTACTTATTACATAGCGGAAGTCTTATTACAAAATAAAATAATAAAGATAAAACGAACTAAGGATCGTCGGCGCCAATGTCGACTGAGAAACGCCACCTAGATCAGATCGAACTCCTCAGTGTTAGGCGGCTCCTCTTCAACCACCTGCTCTTCTCCTGTGGGGGGTGTGAGACAGCAAGAGTGAGCTCACATACGTTCATAGCTCAACAAGTCGTGGGGAATAATGTGGCATGAACTCACCAAAGGTGGGAGTTCGTGAAGTGTAAGGCTGATCAATAAAATAAAGGCTGAGGCTGAGCATTGCTTTTATAAGTTGGTCAGAATTTTATTAGCAATTACTAAGTGTAAGTAAATACCAAACCTTAATAATAATAAAGAACAGTAATAGTAAAATAATCCCAAATGCGATGCAAATGTCAAATTAAACTTAAGTTCCATAATTAATCATGTGAGGGTCCGAGCCGCTCATGACCGTGAGCACGGCTAGTATACTAGTTTTACACTCTGCAGAGGTTGCGCATCTTTACCCACAAGTCGTGTATCCCATGTCGCCTGGGTTTGCAAGGCCCTTAGACACTACCGAGGTGAATGGCTAGGGATCCACTACGAGGCCTTTACAAAGTTCCACTAGCTTCCGAAAACCCGCTACAGTTTATAGGAAGATCCAGTGCAGGGTTCCTGGCTGACCGCCATCGCAGCAAAATCAACCAGGGACCTCCCTACACTGACCTCTCCCCTACTGCCCTTGCCCCTTTCGGGTAAGGTAGTCTTCCACTAGCTTTCCTAATTAGTCAGCCAAGGGCGTCCCATTAAACCCTTGTGGTAGCACTGTTTTCCCGGGTGGTCGCTCCATGTTCCCATTAATTTAATGATCTTAACATGAACAATAATAATAACAAGATAATAACAGAATAATCATGAATAATGAATCTCCATACCCAATCCACATAAAGCAATAGCAAGTACTACCCAAAAATATTCCAGGGGTGAACAAGGTATAGAGGTAATCAAAACTGGGGTACATAAAGGATCCCATCAAAATTAACCTATGCAGATCATTAAAATTAATAAGAACATGGCTGGGAAAAGTAAGTGATCAAGGGCACAACTTGCCTGTAATGAGCTCCTGCTCAGCTATCTCTACTTGCTGAACCTCAGTTTCCACAGTGGCTTGCTCGTCTACTCGCATCAACACAATACATACATAGTATAGCCAAAATCAACATCACACCAAACAGATGAATGAAATATACAGTAAAAATCTACACATTAAAATGAAATCATAGGAGCTGGAATCACTGAATTTGGAGTTATAGAATTTAAGTTATGAATTTCCTAAGATTTAAGGTGATTATAATAGGATTAGATGGTAAATTAATTTTCTAACAGAATTCATGTCAAAACAGTGATTCTAAAGGATAGAGAATATTATTACAAAATTTTAGGAATTGGAATGACTCAATTTGGAGCTAAAATGAATTTTCTAAGCATTTTACAAGTTTCTAGATTTGTTTTTGTATTAAAAATGAATTCCTAATAGTATTTTCTCTGTTTTTAATACTCTCGGGACTGGGCGCACTATTTACAGAAAACTCAGGGGCCTCGGGGTAAGTTTTCCGTGACACAGTGAATAGGGTGCTCTGGATGGCGGGTTAGTTATCTAATAAGCGAAGGGCTCTTTAGCAAAACGGCCAATGAAGCGGTATCAGCTGCGTGGGGCCGTCCGATCGACCGCGAGCGGCCACGATTAGATCAAAACATTATAAACCGGCACGCACTTCTGACCACCGGATCCTAGATTGACGGCACAGACCTCATCTACCCCACAACCCTGCCGATCCGCCCGATGCAAATCCGATGGCCCAGATTTAATGTTGTCTGGATCCATCCGCGTCCCTCAGATCGCGATCGTGCGGTTGCCCAGGATCAAACCCGCCCGAGAACCAGGATCTAATCCCAACCCTTGGTTTGAGATCCCACGGTAGAGGTGTATCCTCAACCAAGCCGACGCGGGAGAGCAGCGCCGCCGGCCACCCACGGCGGCAACCTCACCGGCGCACACCAACTAAACGAAATAGGGGCTTAATCGATACTACGACCGGTGCTATACGTAGAGTAGACAGTAGCGGAGGCGATGAAGTACTTCTTACCGGCAGTCACGCGGTGAAGCAGGCGGGCCACGGCGCAATGGATCCCGCGGCGGAGCTAGGGCCTCCGACGAGAAATTCCGCGCACGTGTGTTAGTCCCGAGCACCGGTGAGCTTTGGATGTGCACCCACGGTCGACCGTCGACACCCTGAGCACTTCCCCCGGGGCGAATCGATGGTAGGGGCGTGATTGGAAGGTTGCAGCCGCTCCTCTCTTCTCCCACGGTGTTACTCCCGGAATTCTCTCGCGGTACGGTTTTAGGCAAGAGCGGAGGAGTCGAGCTGATTATATGGGCAGGCAATTGCGGTCGCAGCTGGCAAGGTGGGCGAGATTCGCCGAGCAATACGCAGGTCGTGGCGGCTAAATCGGTTCACGCCGCGCGATTCTTGCGGAGGAGACGGTTCTGGCAACCCGGGCCCACGCGCCATCGACCCAGCGACGCGCACCGCGAGCGCTGAAGAGCGCCTGGTCACAGAGTCCCACCGCGCAGAGAGTTGAGAGGGAGGGACCGTTGCGCCACTGACTGGACTGGCCCACGTGTCGGCGCCGCGGGTGAGTGGTGGGCCGCGCGGATGGTGAGTGAGAGTGGGCCAAAAGTGAAGTAGCCGGCCCAGGTACGGTTTTTATCTTTTTCTTTTTATTTTTCCTTCCTATTTTCTCTTATTTTCACATTTCAAAACTAAATTCAAATTCTTGTGTGAACTTTGAACTCACAATTTGAATTCAAATATGGAGGTGAATTGGTAGTCATGTTAAGTGTACCAAATAAACATACTAGTGTGGGATGAGTTTGTTTATTTATAAATTTTATCTTGTCTTTTTATAGTATTTCTCTCTTAAATTCCCAATTCAAATTTAACTTCTAATTTGAATTCATTTTTTTTGGAGGCAAATTTATCCTTATTATTATTTTATTTAATGTACAAACATAAAAACTCCAACAAATGCACTTTTCTTTATTTTAGAATAATTGTTTTATTTAGTCACTCTCAATTACATAGGTGCTCTTTTTATGATGCATATGAGACACACAAAATGAGGAGCTCTCTCTATTACTCTTGGTATACAACTTTGAGTATTACAAATCCTACCCCCCTTAAAAATAATCTCGTCCTCGAGATTTAAGAAGATCTAGGGAAAAGGTGGGGAAAATCTATACGAAGCTCTTCTTCTCTTTCCCAAGTTGCTTCATCTTCACCGTGGTGGCTCCATTGAACTTTGCACATCTTTATAACCTTATTTCTCGTAACTCGAGTCAAAGTATCCAAAATCTTGATGGGGTACTCAGCATAAGTCAAGTCCTCTTGAACACTAAGGTATTCCATTGGTAACTGTTCTTCAGGTACCCTGAGGCATTTCTTCAGCTGGGATACATGAAAGACATCGTGAACATCCGCGAGATGGTCCGGTAACTCCAATTGATATGCAACTTCTCCCACTCGCTTTAAGATTAAAAAGGGTCCAATAAAGCGAGGGGACAACTTTCCTTTGACTTTGAATCTTCTCATACCCCGGAGTGGTGACACCTTCAAATAGACATAATCACCCTCCTTAAACTCAAGTAGTCTTCTCCGGGTGTCAGCATAACTTTTCTGCCTGGACTGTGCAGTTCTCAAATTCTCCCTGATCTGTTGGACTTGTTCCTCTGCTTCTTGTATAATCTCAGGTCCAAACAACTGTCTTTCACCAGTTTGATTCCAATACAAGGGAGTCCTGCACTTTCTGCCATACAAAGCCTCAAACGGTGACATCTTCAAACTGGCCTGATAGCTATTATTATATGAGAACTCCGCATACGGTAGACTCTTATCCCAACTTCCACCATGCTTAAGAGCACAAGCTCTTAACATATCTTCCAGTACTTGGTTAGTCCTCTCAGTCTGCCCATCAGTCTGGGGATGGTAAGCCGAACTAAAATTCAATCTTGTATCCAATGACTCGTGCAACTTCTTCCAATACCGAGAAGTGAACTGTGATCCTCGATCAGACACGATCTTCTTTGGCACACCATGTAGGCAGACAATCCGTGCCATGTACAACTCTGCTAACTTGGCTCCTGAATACGTGGTCTTCACTGGAATAAAGTGGGCTACTTTAGTTAGCCTGTCCACAATCACCCATATAGAATCATATCCAGCAGACGTGCGGGGTAATCCAACAATGAAGTCCATGCCAATCTCTTCCCATTTCCACTCAGGTATCTTCAGTGGGTGCAATAGTCCGGCTGGCCTCTGGTGTTCAGCCTTAACTCTTTGGCATACATCGCACATAGCCACATGTGCAGCCACATCTCTCTTCAATCCATACCACCAATATTTTTGCTTCAAATCCTGATACATCTTAGTGCTCCCAGGGTGGATAGAATAAACTGAATCATGTGCCTCCTTCAATATAGTTTCCCGAAGACTATCAATTTCGGGAACACAGATCCGATTCTTGAACCATATCGTGCCTTGCTCATCCTCTGTGAACTCTGGGCCTCTACCCTCTGTTATCAGATCCTTGATCTCCTGGATTTTGGCATCACCAACCTGACCTTTACGAATTTCTTGCTCCAAGGTAGGTTCCAATTCAATAGTAACTCCTTCCGTATGTGTAGCAATTCCCAGGTTGAGTCTCTCAAAATCCTTTGCTAATTCATCAGGTAGCTGGACAACGAAAGCGGAGTGAACATGCTCCTTCCGACTCAAGGCATCTGCAACCAAATTCGCCTTGCCTGGGTGATAGTGAATCTCCAAGTCATAATCCTTAATGAGCTCCAACCAACGGCGTTGCCTTAGATTGAGATCCTTCTGAGTGAATATATACTTCAAACTCTTATGATCCGTGTATACTTGGCACTTAGTTCCCATAATATAGTGTCTCCAAATCTTAAGTGCATGCACAACGGCAGCCAGCTCTAAGTCATGGGTGGGGTAGTTCAATTCATGCTTCCTCAACTGACGAGATGCATAGGCAATCACATGACCATCTTGCATAAGCACACATCCAAGTCCTTGGCCACATGCATCACAATAAATGTCAAATCCCTTCTGCAGATCTGGCATAATCAATACTGGAGGTGACATCAATCTTTCCTTCAATTGATCAAAGCTTTCTTGGCACTTCTCATCCCACTTGAATTCTTTTCCTTTCTCCAAAAGCGATGTCATGGGCTTAGCAATCTTAGAAAATCCTTCAATAAATCTCCGATAATATCCTGCGAGTCCCAAGAAACTCCGAATCTCAGTAACTGTAGTGGGCACTCTCCACTCCATAATCTCCTTGACCTTAGCAGGATCCACTGCTATTCCTCCATTAGAAATAATATGACCAAGGAATGGCACCTTGTCAATCCAAAACTCGCACTTGCTGAACTTAGCGTAGAGTTGATTATCTCGTAGCTTCTGTAGCACCAACCTTAGATGTTGTTCATGATCACTTTCATTCTTAGAATAGATAAGAATATCGTCGATGAATACCACGACGAATCTGTCCAAATACTCCATAAACACCTTATTCATCAAATTCATGAAGTAAGCTGGTGCATTGGTTAGTCCAAATGACATAACAGTAAACTCATATAATCCATATCGAGTTGAGAAAGCTGTCTTGGGAATATCCGATGGTCTAATCCTCATCTGATGGTAACCCGATCGGAGATCAATCTTCGAAAATACTCTAGCTCCTCTCATTTGGTCAAACAAATCCTCAATACGGGGCAACGGATACTTGTTCTTCACCGTAACATCATTAAGAGATCTATAATCCACACACATCCGTTGCGATCCATCCTTCTTCTGCACAAATAACACCGGTGCTCCCCAAGGTGAGGAACTTGGACGAATATACCCCGCCTCTTGTAACTCCGTCAACTGCTTCTTAAGTTCCTTCAACTCTTCTACGGACATTCTATATGGCCGTTTAGAAATAGGGGCGGTTCTAGGTAAGAGATCAATAACAAACTCAACTTCTCTATCAGGTGGCATTCCTGGTAACTCCTCTGGAAAGACATCCAGAAAATCTCTAACCACCCGGATGTTGTCGCCAACAAACTCCTCAGGCATTAAGAACATTGCTCGCATGGATGAGGAGGTTACTGCAATATTAACTTGAAATCTTTCTCCTTTAGTGGTAGTGAGTTCTATGGTACCTCTTCCGCATGCTATAACGGCCTTTGCCTTTCTCAGCCATGACATACCAAGGATCAAATCTATACTGCTTGACTCTAATATTATAGCAGTAGCTCCAAACTCTCTACCCATAATGGTTAATGTCAATCTACGTGTCATTTGATTCGCCTCAACAGGCCCTTTAGGTGTAATTACTATCAGGGGTTTTCTCATATTTAGCAGTGGTATTTCATTTGTGTTGGCATAACGAGCAGACATAAATGAATGTGTAGCACCAGAATCAAATAATATTGTTGCAGGAATTGCATTAACATAAAACATACCAATTACGAGGTCCCCTCCATCCGGAGTATCATCAACGCTGACTTGATTCACCCTGGCTATAGAATATCCCTTGCCAGGGGTCTGTTGCTTGTTCTGAGCTGGAGTAGTAGCAATCCTCTGTGGGCAGACATTTGCATAATGACCAATCTTCCCACACTTGAAACATTGAGTGCCCGGACTCTGTCCTGCAAACTTCGTCGGGGTGCCCGTGGGAGTAGCCTGTCGAGGAGGTGGAGTCCTCAGTGGTGATTGCTGAACTGGGCGTGGTCCTCCTGGTCGGGTCGGTGTACCCTGTGGTGAACTGTAGCGAGGACGAACACTGCTGCTACCCTGTCCCTGTGAGATAGCCTTCCTCTTCAAATCTCCCAACTGAACACGCTTGTGTTCAATAGCCAGGGCCTTATCCAACAGTCTCTGAAATGATGGAAATGTGTGTGCCACTAGAGCATACTGCAGTGGTCCATTAAGTCCTTCAATGAAATGCTCCTGCTTCCTCTCGTCTTCAGCAACTTCTTCAGGGGCATATCTGGATAGCTGAATAAACTTGTCACGGTACTCGCTGACTGACATACTTCCTTGCTTCAGCGACAGAAACTCCTTCTTCTTGATCTTTATCATCCCAGCGGGAATATGGTAGTTCCTGAACTGCGTACTGAACTCCTCCCAAGTAATAGTATCAGCAGCATCGTGGGCAGCAGTATAAGAATCCCACCAGTCAGCAGCAGGACCAATCAGACGTCCAGAAGCATATAAAACCTTCTCCCGGTCGGTGCATTGTGCAATATTCAGCATCTTCTCAATTGCTTTCAGCCAATCATCTGCATCAAGTGGATCTGGCGAACTGGCGAAGGTCGGTGGCTTATGGCTCATAAACTCCCGGTGCTTATCACGAGGTGGAACCGGTGGTGGTGGAGGCAGTGGTACTTGTTGCTGCTGTTGCTGTTGTTGAAGTTGCTGTTGCAGCTGTTGTTGTTGCGCCCTCCTTTCTTGGCGTATCTCATCTCGCTCCTGGCGCAACTCCTGGCGTATGTCTTCTCTTTCCTGACGCATCTCTTGGCGTTCTTGCTGCATCTGGGCACGCATATCAGCCATAGTGTCTGCCATTTGCTGCATCACCGCCATCTGAGCAGCAACCAGTGGGTCAACTCCGCCTGGTGGAGGATTAGGAGGATTCATCACTGCAGGCTGTGGCTGAGGTTGTCTAGATATCCTTCGAGTGTGTTGGTTAGGAGGCAAATCAATTCCACCACCCCTCTTGGTATTGACCATCTGAGTTAGATACATATGGTAAGAAAGAGCAGTAGACAAGGCAGTAATTACAATCATGTTACTTTGGGGGATTTATTAGCTAAGCAGATTAATATTTCACCTACTATAGCTAATTCAATACCTTATAGTGGTACATGCTAAAATGTCCATCTATACTATTCCAATCAATCAAAGAAGCAAATCAGGCATTGATCATCAGAACAATCAACCAATATTTTTAATAGCGAAAATAGTTTTAATTTTGTCTTAGGCTTCCTATCTCTTAAAAATGTCATAGGGGTAGGGATTCCAAGGTTTGAAATCCATCTTGTCTCAGAGTAGAAAAGGTAAGAATGATCAGAGTAGAACAGTAGAAGGTGAGACAGGATCAAGATAAGGTAAGTATGGAATGAATCAGAGTAAGATAAGTAGATAAGGGTTTTGTCCATTTCTATCTAGGTTTCGTCCTACAGTCAACATTTCCTCTGATACCACTTCTGTAACACCCGGTTTTAAAGAACAAAGCCGGGTGCATCTCATACATGCGCCAAGAAGACAACATATATAATAACAGAGTGTATAGAGATAAATGTCATAAAACATCAGAGTACTTATTACATAGCGGAAGTCTTATTACAAAATAAAATAATAAAGATAAAACGAACTAAGGATCGTCGGCGCCAATGTCGACTGAGAAACGCCACCTAGATCAGATCGAACTCCTCAGTGTTAGGCGGCTCCTCTTCAACCACCTGCTCTTCTCCTGTGGGGGGGTGTGAGACAGCAAGAGTGAGCTCACATACGTTCATAGCTCAACAAGTCGTGGGGAATAATGTGGCATGAACTCACCAAAGGTGGGAGTTCGTGAAGTGTAAGGCTGATCAATAAAATAAAGGCTGAGGCTGAGCATTGCTTTTATAAGTTGGTCAGAATTTTATTAGCAATTACTAAGTGTAAGTAAATACCAAACCTTAATAATAATAAAGAACAGTAATAGTAAAATAATCCCAAATGCGATGCAAATGTCAAATTAAACTTAAGTTCCATAATTAATCATGTGAGGGTCCGAGCCGCTCATGACCGT
Organism: Zea luxurians; assembly: GCA_029449295.1. Lineage (NCBI taxonomy): Eukaryota > Viridiplantae > Streptophyta > Magnoliopsida > Poales > Poaceae > Zea > Zea luxurians. The sequence goes on along the minus strand of JAOPSE010000004.1, from coordinate 175,928,458 downwards.
GAGCACGGCTAGTATACTAGTTTTACACTCTGCAGAGGTTGCGCATCTTTACCCACAAGTCGTGTATCCCATGTCGCCTGGGTTTGCAAGGCCCTTAGACACTACCGAGGTGAATGGCTAGGGATCCACTACGAGGCCTTTACAAAGTTCCACTAGCTTCCGAAAACCCGCTACAGTTTATAGGAAGATCCAGTGCAGGGTTCCTGGCTGACCGCCATCGCAGCAAAATCAACCAGGGACCTCCCTACACTGACCTCTCCCCTACTGCCCTTGCCCCTTTCGGGTAAGGTAGTCTTCCACTAGCTTTCCTAATTAGTCAGCCAAGGGCGTCCCATTAAACCCTTATGGTAGCACTGTTTTCCCGGGTGGTCGCTCCATGTTCCCATTAATTTAATGATCTTAACATGAACAATAATAATAACAAGATAATAACAGAATAATCATGAATAATGAATCTCCATACCCAATCCACATAAATCAATAGCAAGTACTACCCAAAAATATTCCAGGGGTGAACAAGGTATAGAGGTAATCAAAACTGGGGTACATAAAGGATCCCATCAAAATTAACCTATGCAGATCATTAAAATTAATAAGAACATGGCTAGGAAAAGTAAGTGATCAAGGGCACAACTTGCCTGTAATGAGCTCCTGCTCAGCTATCTCTACTTGCTGAACCTCAGTTTCCACAGTGGCTTGCTCGTCTACTCGCATCAACACAATACATACATAGTATAGCCAAAATCAACATCACACCAAACAGATGAATGAAATATACAGTAAAAATCTACACATTAAAATGAAATCATAGGAGCTGGAATCACTGAATTTGGAGTTATAGAATTTAAGTTATGAATTTCCTAAGATTTAAGGTGATTATAATAGGATTAGATGGTAAATTAATTTTCTAACAGAATTCATGTCAAAACAGTGATTCTAAAGGATAGAGAATATTATTACAAAATTTTAGGAATTGGAATGACTCAATTTGGAGCTAAAATGAATTTTCTAAGCATTTTACAAGTTTCTAGATTTGTTTTTGTATTAAAAATGAATTCCTAATAGTATTTTCTCTGTTTTTAATACTCTCGGGACTGGGCGCACTATTTACAGAAAACTCAGGGGCCTCGGGGTAAGTTTTCCGTGACACAGTGAATAGGGTGCTCTGGATGGCGGGTTAGTTATCTAATAAGCGAAGGGCTCTTTAGCAAAACGGCCAATGAAGCGGTATCAGCTGCGTGGGGCCGTCCGATCGACCGCGAGCGGCCACGATTAGATCAAAACATTATAAACCGGCGCGCACTTCTGACCACCGGATCCTAGATTGACGGCACAGACCTCATCTACCCCACAACCCTGCCGATCCGCCCGATGCAAATCCGATGGCCCAGATTTAATGTTGTCTGGATCCATCCGCGTCCCTCAGATCGCGAGCGTGCAGTTGCCCAGGATCAAACCCGCCCGAGAACCAGGATCTAATCCCAACCCTTGGTTTGAGATCCCACGGTAGAGGTGTATCCTCAACCAAGCCGACGCGGGAGAGCAGCGCCGCCGGCCACCCACAGCGGCAACCTCACCGGCGCACACCAACTAAACGAAATAGGGGCTTAATCGATACTACGACCGGTGCTATACGTAGAGTAGACAGTAGCGGAGGCGATGAAGTACTTCTTACCGGCAGTCACGCGGTGAAGCAGGCGGGCCACGGCGCAATGGATCCCACGGCGGAGCTAGGGCCTCCGACGAGAAATTCCGCGCACGTGTGTTAGTCCCGAGCACCGGTGAGCTTTGGATGTGCACCCACGGTCGACCGTCGACACCCTGAGCACTTCCCCCAGGGCGAATCGATGGTAGGGGCGTGATTGGAAGGTGGCGGCCGCTCCTCTCTTCTCCCACGGTGTTACTCCCGGAATTCTCTCGCGGTACGGTTTTAGGCAAGAGCGGAGGAGTCGAGCTGATTATATGGGCAGGCAATTGCGGTCGCAGCTGGCAAGGTGGGCGAGATTCGCCGAGCAATACGCAGGTCATGGCGGCTAAATCGGTTCACGCCGCGCGATTCTTGCGGAGGAGACGGTTCTGGCAACCCGGGCCCACGCGCCATCGACCCAGCGACGCGCACCGCGAGCGCTGAAGAGCGCCTGGTCACAGAGTCCCACCGCGCAGAGAGTTGAGAGGGAGGGACCGTTGCGCCACTGACTGGACTGGCCCACGTGTCGGCGCCGCGGGTGAGTGGTGGGCCGCGCGGATGGTGAGTGAGAGTGGGCCAAAAGTGAAGTAGCCGGCCCAGGTACGGTTTTTATCTTTTTCTTTTTATTTTTCCTTCCTATTTTCTCTTATTTTCACATTTCAAAACTAAATTCAAATTCTTGTGTGAACTTTGAACTCACAATTTGAATTCAAATATGGAGGTGAATTGGTAGTCATGTTAAGTGTACCAAATAAACATACTAGTGTGGGATGAGTTTGTTTATTTATAAATTTTATCTTGTCTTTTTATAGTATTTCTCTCTTAAATTCCCAATTCAAATTTAACTTCTAATTTGAATTCATTTTTTTGGAGGCAAATTTATCCTTATTATTATTATTACTATTATTATTTTATTTAATGTACAAACATAAAAACTCCAACAAATGCACTTTTCTTTATTTTAGAATAATTGTTTTATTTAGTCACTCTCAATTACATAGGTGCTCTTTTTATGATGCATATGAGACACACAAAATGAGGAGCTCTCTCTATTACTCTTGGTATACAACTTTGAGTATTACACCTTTATATATGGAAGACAAGCGTGTTGCTAAAATAGAGAAACATCATAATATGGACTAAATTTCCTTGAACCCTCATGCACAATATATTTTGAATGACATGGATAATATGCATGGTTATTCAATGAAGTCTAAAGGGATGACTTAATCCATATTATGGTGAGTGTCTAATATAGAAGAATCAAATCCAAATTAACTAAATAGAGAATACGTCACATAACTTTGGATTGATCACCATATGATAATATTCATTCAACTTCCAATTAGACCTTTATTTCATAATCAACAACTGATGTATATCCTCAAGTGCTTCTTTTTCCTTAGTGGCTACACAAGTCACAAGAAGATAAGATTTGAAAATAATATGCACTTGAGATTCAGTTGTTACCACCCTAGCTACTATCTCCAAAGATGATTTATAAATTCATTATCGAGCACCCAACTTGATCCATTGAAGGTGTGATCCTGCAAAACAAGTTTAAGCTTCATATCTTGGTACCCAATTTGAATTGGGTCCTTTGAGATTAGTAGTAAGAGCCTTGAGTACCCACACAATCCTTATTGTGGCCTTTCTCTTTGTGTAGGCACCCACATATACTTGACAACCATCTTACATGGTTTCAAGTCAATATTTAATCACATAGATAAAAACTAGAGTTAAGAATATGAGTCTTTTCTCCTTTTATTAATACATCGTTGTGTTGCCTTCTTGATGATGAACCTACCTTGACTTCGGGTGCACCTAGCTTATCAAGGTTAGTCGCACAAGCATTCATATCATAAAGACAAGTTATGCATGGAATTTACAACTTAGTGATCCAATTCAATGTGAAGCATATGGTATCGATTGAAGTAGATTTCTAAGATATCAAAATATGGGTTTCCAAAATTTAGAGAGTATGGATCACTAATTGTACCTTTTACAGTTTAAAAATCATATCCATGTTAGTGCATATATATATGAATATCAACAAAAAAGGTTCTTATGCACTTTTAGATTTAACGATAAGGAAATTTAAAATGCATCAAGAGTAGCTATTTTGAAAACAAAGATTACAATCCATAAGAATGAGATACAATTTTTACCATTATGGATTGAGTTAGTATAGCTTACTCAAGAGAAACTTATTCTCTAAGACACAAGATATATAATGTTCTCCCACTAGATATGTGCATCAAGTATTTGAATGACTTGCCACATGCACTTTCAATTCAGTTAAGAGTCTTATGAGGAGTATATTACATATCATGGTCAAGGCATGACAAATTTGCAATGAATTAACTTATGTCTAAGAATACTTACCATCATATAGAATGTACCATTTGTTATACCAATTTGACAGATCTTACTATCTGTGGTGGTGTCACCTTAGTATTCTTCTTTTCATCATTTGTGGAGACTTCCTTCTTTGTTATCTCTTTTCCTTTTAAAACTAGTCGATAAAACACTTTGAAAAGAGGTATTAGTAGTACAAGGAAGTATTTAATGAATGATGATATCTCTATATGAATGGCAAACAAATCATCATTTATGAGGCGTAAAGGCATAAATTAAATTCTTTTTAAGTTAATGCACATGGATGAGTAAATTAACAATATGCACCAATTTACAAATTTAATCCAAAAGGAATTTAACCTTCATATTGACATTTCTTTTCATAAAATAGATTATTACTAATTGAAAGTATGCCACTTGAAAGGAACTACTATTGATCAACTACCAATTGAAGCAATTAGTTCCATACCTTTGCCTTGAGCATTCCTAATCTTTCTTTTAGGTGAAGATTAACCTTTAAAGCTTGTGATTTTACCAATTGAAAGAGCACAATCTCTACTTATGAATTTCATGAAATAGCTTAAAAGAGATTGCATTAGTAACACAAGCAATAGTTTCCTATTTAGCAACCTCTAGTATATGAATGACAAGAAGGTTACTAAAATAAGGAAACCTCATGATATGAACTAAATTACCCTTACAAGCATCATGCATAACATCAATTGAAAAATATGAAAGTAGCATGATTATTTAATTAGGTTTATAGGGCAACTCTAATTCATAACATGGTGAGTGATTAATGGAGAAGACTCAAAACCAATTTAAACAAGAATGAATACATCACATAGTATTGGTTCGATCTTCTTTGAATGTTGAATGGCACACTTCATTTGGGAAACACATTCTCATGTTGTGAGACTACATAAACACTTAGATAGAAACATTAGTCTCACAACTCTAGTCATATAGAGAATTCCCCATTTGGTAAGTGCTATAAGAATTTGAATTTCTTACTTAGCACTCTATTCATTTAAGAACATGGGATAATCCTCTTTATGTCTAGGTCATGGCAATAACACGATAATTAATTTGAAATATGCCACAAGATACATATAATCAATTTAAAGCATGTAGATTGTCACAATATAAAAATATGAACTTTCAATCTACCATATAATTAGATCCTTTCCAAAGCAAGGTAAAATCTCTTAAGTTCATTCTCAAGTGCTTCATTTTTCCTATGTGGCTACAAAAGACACAAAAGAATATACCAATTAAAAGCAATGTGCACTTAAGAATTAATTGTTACCATCCTTTGGATATCACTTGGTTGTAGGCCTTTTGCTTGATTCCCACAAAGGTTAATCCTTATTCCCTACAACACAAGTTCTTGCTAGAGATAAATATGAAGTTAGTGATATAACAACTCAATTCATCTTTGGGTCAATCTTAAAGGATAGACAATGTAAGATTGATAGCTTGAGATAAGAATTGAGTTAAACCGCTCAAGCACCCCAAAGCTTCATATCATCTCTAGGTACCTGCAAAACTTATTAAGTACATTTTGGTACCCATCTCATGATAGGTCCATCAAGGTTAGCCAATAAGGACTTAGGCACTCAAATAGCCTTGGTCCTAGAATATGGTGAACTCATCGCCTTTCTAGCACAAGAGTCAAATTTGGGTCTCCTAAGCATATTTGAATGTATTGACAAGTTAGGCTTAGGAGTTTTACCCTTTGGACAAAACTTGAATAGATGACCTTTTTCACGGCAATTGTAGCAAATGTGATGCTTGTCCTTGCAATGCATTTGCCTTTTGCTTTCATCCTTTTTGATGGTCATCTTTCTTGATCATTCAAGGTCTTGATTCTTCATGTGTGGGCATGAATCAATTTCATGGCCCTTCTCCTTGCATCCATAGCACCTCCTATCGCTTCTCTTTGATCTTTCTTTATTGAAGCACATAGGTACATTGTTAGAGCAAATCATATAAGCATTAATTTTCTCACCATGGATTTTGCTCATGCCCTTCTTAGAAAGCTTGGTATTCTTTTGAAGGGGTTTTGTGCATGCCACAGTTGTCCCCTTCTCAAGCTTTTTCACCATATTATCACGGTTATCTTGAGAAGGTTGAGCAAGACATTTTCCCTTCAATTGAGTCAAGCTCCTTTTTAGCCTCTCATTTTCTTCCTTGAGCTCTTTATTTTCTTGTGTGATAGAAATATCACTAATTCCTGAAATTTCTAGCTCAATGGAAGATTGGCTTGCTTGATAACAACAATTGTTAGCACATGGTAATATAGTTTCTATTTGAGTACATGTGCATATGTGAGGTTGGTATGATTTCAAATTAGTTAACACAACCTCATGAGCCATTTCTAACATGATATGTGAATCCATAAATTTATTATGAGAGTACATAAGCATATCATGTTTTTCTTGCAAAGCTACATTTTCAATATTTATCTTTTCTATTGTGTTCTTGAGCATAGCATTTTTATTTTCTAATTGAGCAATATATGATGAATGATGAACAACTTTAATTTGTTCAATTGAAATGTCTTCATACCTTTGGACCAAATCATCATGAGAGCACTTTAGCTTCTCATGCTCTTTGGTCAACTTCTCCAAGTCTTTGATTTTTTCGATGAGGATATCTTCTTGCTTATGAAGCATTTCATTTTGTTCTTCTGTTCTTTTCATGAGTTTGAGCAAGCTCATCCGGTTCTTCTTGCTTAGTTGAGCGAAGAATTTTTGAAGATCATCCTCATCTTCACTATCACTTTCATGCTCCTCCTCATCCTCACTTTCGCTTTCACTGTCACTCTCATTAGCAACAAAGCACATATGAGAAGTGGATTTGAAAGACGAACCTTGTGAAGAGGTGGATTCGTCGTTTGGTCTCCATCGATCATTTTCTTCTTCAATTTTGTTCTTCGCCTCATCTTCCTTCATTTTGAGGAACATCCTTTCGGCGATTCTCATGGCAAGATATATTGCCCTAGGATCAACATCTGCACCAAAAGATGAAGTCGAGGCAACCTCAACTTTTTCAAGCTTAGAAGCACTTTTGTTTCTTAGTCCCCTCGACATGATCTTTCCTCACGCGGTTAAGCGTTAGAACAAGGATTAGGCTCTGATACCAATTGAAAGTTGCCTAGAGGGGGGGGTGAATAGGCAAGTTAAAACTTTTTCAACAAAAACTAGAAGCAAACTGGGTAAAACTGAATTGATCTCGAAATTCACCTAGTTAACTTTGGAAATGAGATATTCTAAATGATCCACAGGGTTCAAAGTAGTAGATCTGAGAAGGGCACTTCTCAAAATCCACACACCAAAAAGATATAAACAAATCTTTCACGGAATGGTGAGAGAACGAAGAACACGAATAAGCACAATGAACGAGAACACAAGAGACACAAGATTTATCCCGAGGTTCGGTCACACCACCAAGGTGCCCTACTTCCTCGTTGAGGCGCCCACAAAGAGCCGGGTCTCTTTCAACCCTAATCCTCCCTTTGCCGACCACAAAGGTCAAGCTCACACACTAATCTTTGCTCAAACGAGCGGGTAATACAATCTTTCTTGTGGTCTTCCACAAGATTTGGAGACTCACAAGAGACACCTAGTCGTCTAGGAGCTAGAAGCTCCAAGAGTAATGAATCCACAAAGAACTCGATGTAGTACCAAAGCTCGAATGAAGAGGAGCAAGAGAGATTTGGAGATGAAGCACAAAAACCTCAGCTCTCAAACTCACTCAAAGATTTCTCTCCAAAGATTTGAAATGGGAGAGGCAAGAGATGTGTGAGAGAGAGTGGGAGGTGTTCTTCAAGTTAGAAATGGAGTTTGGGTCGTGCTCTTGTGTGTGGGGAGAGAGGTAGGAGTGAGTATATATAGGTGGAGCTCAAAACTAGCCGTTGGGCAGATTTTTCTATCTGAGACCGGTTGAACCGCCCCCTAGGGCGGTTGAACCGCCCCTGGCAGGTCAGGCAGACTGTCTGCCAGTCTGACTGTCAGACTGACGCGCAGACTGACCTGCAGACTGGTCAAGTTGACCAAGACCGATTGAACCGCCCCTAAGACCAGCTCAACCGCCTGGGGGTCAGACTGGCAGTCAGTCTGCCAGTCAGGAGGTCAGATCGGTCAGGTGACCCTGACACCGGTTGAACCTCCCCTAGGACCTGTTCAACCGATATTGACCAGTGAGGTCCAAAAAAAACCCCGGCTGAACTTTTCTTGGACCCCGGTTGAACCTCTCTGGACCAGGGTTGAACTTGCCCTAGACCCCGGTTGAACCTGCCTGGACCCCAGTTGAAGTTGAAATTCAGCTGGAGTTGAGAAAGTTTAACTCAGCTGAAGTTCAGCTCAGCTGCAGCTGAAGAAGCACAACTCAGCTGAAGTTCAGCTTAGCTGAAAAGCTCAGCTGCAGCTGAAGAAGCTCAACTCAGCTGAAGTTCAGCTCAGCTGTAGCTGAAGAAGCTCAACTCAGCTGAAGTTCAGCTCAGCTAAAAAGCTCAGCTGCAGTTGAAGAAGTTCAGCTGCTTTTCAACAAGAACACTCTAGGTTTCTCAAACCTAACCATGGTCTACCATAGAATGTTAAAGAGATTTTTGTTTTTCAAAAATAGCTTTTGAATATAGAGGTTTGAGCTTTGGCAAACACCAACCTTCTTTTTGGATCCCCCTTTATAGTACGACGATTCCTATACTCAAATTAAATAAAATATAATTAAGTAAACTCTTTGAGTAATTGCCGTCTCATGTGTGATTTCTCCATTACGTTGCTTCATAAGGATCACGAACATCTTTGTCTCACCTTTTGAAGCAAACACAAATCAAACCCTGTGACTTGTACCATATCACCATATATGAGTTCAAATCATGGCTTCAAGTCACCTTACTGATGCATCAACATGTTATAACTCTTCATAGCTGATTAGTTCATCGACTTAGTGCAAGTACTCTATTCTTCACCTTAGCCATGGTACCTCGGTCCACAAGCCGTCGCTTGGCCTTCACCTTCGCTTAGTTCCTCGAAGTCCTTTCCTTGCTATCTTCACCCTATCAAGCCATTCTTGAGTAACATCATATTGAGCATCCATTGAGAGAATCATTTCTTCAATATTGTGAACCTTGCTTGAATGTCTTCTAGATATAACTGTTAAGATCAATCAAGCTCTAGTTTGATTCTCATAGAAGCATATATGGACTGGTAGTAATATGGTCAAGCCAATTCACGATTCCTCATATCTTATTCCCTTTGGCTTGACCAATCCCCTTAATCACTTCATCCTCTATTATGATCATATGTATGTAGTGATTTCTCAGGTCTTGTCCATATATTCAAACCAATATAGAGACCATATTATATCCATTTGCATTGTCTCACTGGTTATTTGACCTTGTGTTGAACCTTGTTCACTGATCATTATACACTATTCAAGTATGTTCATCATACTGGATTTCCTGTTCAACACTTAGTAAACTTGTTAGACCTTTAAATGTGTTGTTATCCAAATCACCAAAACTCACAAAAGGGATGAATGCACTTTCACACCAGCCTGAGAAGAGGAACACCGCACAGCAGAGAGCCTAAGCACCAGGCCACGGCGGACAGAGATCAGAACAGACAGAGCACCACATGGGTGCACTGTTAAATCAATGGAGCACGGGTAAATCTCACTGCACAAGATCAGCACCACATCTATCTTTTCCACCGGCGAGATGAAAACAAGAATCGCTAGAGACTGATTGGATCAGGTGACTGAAACAGCAAGCAAAGGAGAGTAGTCGCTATTCTTCTAGGGGATTAGCACTCATGCTTTTAAGGAGATGAGAAGGGAAGAGAGGACCAACTGATTTACGAGCATCTCGGATGGAGTAGCACGAGCATCTCGGACGCATGGGTAGCACCAAGCTCGGCCTTTCTTCAACCGCCGCCTCTCAACCTCCATCTGCTTTCTCTCTCTACGTCTCTGCGTATCTCCTTGGCACCATGGTGCCCTAGCTCACCTCCGAGTCAGCTGGGCTGCTCGGCCTAATGGGCCTTGAAGTGGTCCAGTCCGGCTGGCCACATTTTTTTTAATAAAGTGAAAACTTCAAAATGGTCAGCACAGACATCATTTATAACCAAAGAGCTCATTGTTCTTACACTAGTAAAGGAGCAAGCACTCTCTTCACGAGAATGTGCAGTGGCAAATAGGCACAATCCTGGTAAGAACCTTAACCTGGATCGTTAATCCTTAATCAAGCCAAGGAATTATTGTTCATCATTCTGTCGTCTCCAGTTTCACAAAATGAAAATCTACAAGGAACCCATTATTCTAAAATCAACTACATGCTTGGAACTAAGAATGAACCTGAAATGTCTTAGAGGTTCGGACACTGCTAGAACCTCTCTGCCAGGTGGCCAGATGGTAAGTCGAGCACCAAATATATACAACAAACACTCAGATGACATGACTCGGTTAAACATCTTTATCAAATGACCTAGTTAAACATCATTTATTATGTTATCGGCGGTGTATACTTACAGTTAAGTTGGAGAAGGAAACCCTAAGCCTAATCAGGATTAAGGGTCGAGAGTGTATATATATAGTTGAGTGTTGTGAGCCAAAATTTATTACAGTGGAAACGTAAACCATCACTCTAACAAGTTACAATATAAATAGAGGTGAAAAAAGCTCGAGCTCGGAGCGACTCGCGAGCCTCGGATGAGCCAAGCCAAGCCTGTTTTTTGAGCTCGTTAAAGCAACGAGTCGAGCCGAGCCAGCTCGTTCACACTCGCGAGCCACGCCAAATTAATTAATCTACAAAATAACAATAGAAATTGGATCATTCTATGGATAATAGGCTCGTTTCTTAGCTTTTGATGATTAATATATGATAATTCATAATTTAGATTACTCGTAATATTGAATGTTGATTTTATATTTCATATATATATATAATTTATTTTACTAGATGAGTGACCATGCGTTGCAACGGAAACATATATAATACTAAGATAATTTATGTGCGAATGTGTGTTATACTGTTATGAGAAAATGTTTCGTAATCCATTTGTGAAAAAGTCATATGCCATAAGTGCCAAAAGGCAGAACAATGTCTTAAGAAGCAAGAAAGACAAGCTATGGCATACTTGTACATGTTCTTGTTGTGGTGTACCATCCTATGACAGCTGAGAAAAAACGAAATAAAAGGAAACCCTAGCTTTTACACACAATGGATGCTAAAGAATCTCTTGTACATGTTCTTGTTGTGGTGTCTGGTACCGATACATAGTTACACAAATCAATTACAGTACAGTACAGGACAGGACAAACAAAATCTAAAGTGCGGAAATGGTGAGTCCTCAATCCTCATCTCAGGTTCAGTCTGAGTCAGAGTCTTGAGCAGTTGAGGACCTAACCCTCCTATTCTTAGCCTCGCTTTCTTCATCGTCATTGTCGTCATCTTTCTTCTTCTCATCGATTATCCCTATGATTTTTTTGGACTGTCAACACATTTGTCGTCCCAGATTGTAAAGGGTTGTTGTATGGTTTCCATGGTTACCTTTCGTCTTGAGAGTAAGAATATGTTCCAATGCTCTTGTCAGAAAATCTTCTTTACTTCTGAGATCTTGAAACCCAACTAATCGGTCAATAGCAATACCCTTCCTGAAAAATGACAGGGGTCATAGTATGGTGAAGCAGGTAGTAATGTGAGGCAGGAAGATTGCAGGGTACCAAACAGCAATAAACATTATCAAATGGGCAGTAGCGACATAAAACTTGTGCGCTTACTTGAACAATATTACACATGGCAGTGTTTTGATTGCTAGTTTGGCCACAAAGAATGGAGCATTTTGCAGTTAGTTACATATGGAATTAGGCTCCATGATTATTAAAAGGATGTAGTTTATAGCCAAGTGGTAGTATATAGACTTCAACATCAAGCTTGACGAATTTTGTTCCCACGTAGACTGGGGCAAGGATCTTCAGATGCTTATCCATGATCCTAGCAAATATTCAGATAAAATAATTTCCATAAGTGCCAAAAGGCAGAACAATGACTTAAGAAGCAAGAAAGACAAGCTATGGCATACTTGCAACGGTAAAATTCACGGTGGTAAAAACGGCATATGACTAACAGTAGATGGGTGGATAGATTGATGTGAAGTCATAACATCAAGAAGCATAACATGCGCTAGACTGGCAACAGAAGATGACCATTGTAGTACAGACACTTATTACTGTCAGGTGCAAATGATAATCCAGGAGCACACATGAATCAAATGGACCTTCCATAACTGGACCAGATGGAATGTTGAGCCACGGCAACATGTTAACTATAAATCAAGAACGATCTGAATAAAATGATAACATAGACATGCGATGGGTCTGGTACATAGGTAGTTGAAAGTTAAGTTACGTTTGCAGCTATCTAAAATGATAAATGTCCTACCACGACTGTCTAAAATTATAGTTAACATGTGGACTTTAAAGTTTTTTTTGGCAGCCATTAACATATGTGTCCATATGGCTGTCAATATTTGAAAAACGCATATCTAACATTTGAGCATAAGCACAAACACTCTTACCCATCATCTATGCTTTCGTATCGGGTTGCATGCTTCCTCAATATGAAGGCACATGATTATGAACAGCATCACCGAACTATCTCAGACCATTTGCAAAAATTATGAAGGCAGGTCAGTAGCAACTATCACTACTTCAGTTCACATCCAAACTACATTCTACAGGCACTTGAAATTGTTTAAATCGAGAGTCTACACCAAAATCAAACAATCAAATGTCATCGATTTAGAAATTGGTTGATGGATCCATTTAAAAATTGGTTGTTGAAGTGGAGAATGGGGATTGTGTGGCAGGCTGGCTATATGAATGCCAGTCTAGGAAAATCGGTTACCTCCTTTATGATTGATGTGGTGTCACAAAGTAAATAGGATTGACCGGTTACCTCCTTTACCAAACAGAAACTGGTACTAAGCCCATTTACAAAAATAGATCTCCATAAATGTCATCTTAGTCTTCCATCTTCAGTTACTCTTTGAGTTCTGGAATTTTTTAGAAGAAATTGGAATAACATTCAGTAATACTAAACATGTTATGTAAAGGAAAATTGAATTCCTTTGTTATACTAACCTTGAACACTAATGTTGATGCTTTTGAAGATTCCAGAATAAGTATCTTCACCAGAACTTATGCGATAAAGCAGTTGGACTTGAGCAGACATAACTTTTAGCACTTGCAATACTTGTTGATTCTTTTATTCGAGTGTCAAGTTGATCAACTTCAATCTCCACTTATGATTTCCTTCCTCATAGAACCAGATGTATGTTAAATCCTAATAATCAAAATGCAATTATTTCATCTGAGCTAAAAATTTTCATAACAAAACTAAAATTACTTGAGATGGTTTGATCTACAGATTCAAAGATTTAATCACTACTATTTTATTTAGACCTAGATGTAAGTTGATTGTCTGCTCCCCACATACGGCAGCACATCCACAGTGCCTGCACTGATCGATTACAATACAGGTACAACTAATCATATAGGTCGGAAGCTACATCTAGTCTAGCTCTGAATCCTCACATGGATTGGAGATTCACATACCTGGGCTGGCAGGGCGAACAGTGGAGGCGGCAGAGGGCTTGGTGGTGACGACGACAAGGCAGTAGTGTTGCAGCTTGCTCGGTGGGAAGAAGTGCTGTAGTGCGCCCACTTCAGCGTGTAGAAGTTGTGCTCGCTATCGTCGATCCCTACCACCATCGTCATCTTCCTTGACGGCACTTCCGATAAGACAATAACAATAAACAAACATCATCTACAATAAAGCTATCATGTCGGTTGTTGATTTATTGTTAAAAGCATGTACATGAACAGGTGTAACTGCTATACAGGTGATTATAGGATGCTTGGATGTTGCAAACAGGATCACTTAAACTGAAAGTGAATCTATCCAGAGCTTGTTTACTTTGGTACCTAAAAATGGCATGCAATGGATGCAAAACAATTTCCTGGTTGTATTGTTCATTAACTTCGATTACGAAAAAGAAATTTTCTATATTGGAGTGATTGTGATTCAAGTGGATAGAATATTAATCGACCAATGAAAACATTGTATTTCAGCTATTCAGTTAGACAGTAGAAAAGGACAGAAACGTCTACCATAAAGGATAAGAAATGCATTTTTATTGCCTACAAAATTAAATAATTAACACTGAACTGCGCTATAAATAGGGTTGAAAACGGACAGAAAAAATCTCGTCCCGACTCGTACCGTTTTCTATATTTGACCCAACTGTTTCCGTATTTACGGAAAAATATGGAAACAGGACGGAAACGGGAGAGGGCTTATTCCGTCCGTTTTTGCGGGATCCTATTTTTTTCCGGATTGAACCCGTATTTATTCCGTATTTGACAAATATGGGACGAGCGTAATATGCATTAGTATATAAACTAAATCCTCGTGTATTTAGGTGACAAATTATAGCACAATTGGCCATTGTAACCACTGGCTCTTTTCAAATGACAAGTGATCTAAAGTCTTAAACAACATCGGATGTAGCTAAATGTACACATTTAGCAACCAAACAACAATAGAATATTGCCCCTCTATATCTATTTGTTTTATGTTATTATTCTGCCAATCAATCACTAGTCAAACATCAATAACATTTCTATTTGTATTAAATTATGAGTTTCCTTTAGCATTTCCATTTCTGTTCGTTTTCGCAATTCCGTTTATCCCGCTCTCGTTTCCATTCCCGATTATTCTGGACCCGATCCCGTTTCCGATGATAAAATGCGGATACGGAAACGGGAGAGGGGTTTTCCGTCCATTTTCATCCCTAGCTATAAAGCTAAGCTTTCATGAAGTTGCGTGAAAACTGAAGCTCACATTTGTAACTCAAGATATATTCTACCAGAGCATCGACAATGCTTACCTAAACCAAGAAATACAATGTTTTCAGCATGAACAACATGAGATTTGACTCGTGTGAATGCACCCAAACTGGAGTTCATAATTTCAGTGCAAGCCAAGAGATGGCATGATTTGCATACCTTTCTGAATGTTGTCAATTCCATCTTTTGCTTTTATTAGTATCTGTTCAGTTATGAGGTGGTTAAGTAGACGCCAACTGAAGGAAAGATGTCATCAAGAAGGATATGATATTGTTCAAGAAAATGAGTAAAAATAAAGCAATTTATTGTCCCAAAGACACTTAGAGAGAAAGAGGGGTGGGGCATCTTTATGGATCTATTTTAGGCTAGTATTTTCAGGTCTGTCAACCTCATAAATTATAGAGCCATTCATGCCACCTGAAACGTATCAGTATTAGTAGTCTGACGAAAGGCATGTCTCTTTGTGGAACTAATGTAGCATTGAGGTAGCAATCTTACCCATGTATGCACCACAAATGATGCTATTTCTTTCCTTAAAATAGAATTTTGTATCTCCTTAGCAATACTGTTTTGCATCATTTTCACAGACAAATGTTTTTCTCAAACACAATGAAGGGACATGTATCATTATAATAAGAAGTTTTCTTATACAAATGTTACTTAAAAATTATCAGTTTTCTTAGTCCAAAGAATTTGGTAGTGTATTACATCAACTTGGAATCAACATGGTATTAATAGGCTAACCTGGTTTATCACCAAGTTTGAAAGTCCCTGCATCATGGAAAACCAACCGAAGCACACCAGCATCCTTGGCCTTGTTCAAAACACTCCTCACACCACTTCAAATAATTGATGCATCATGCTCTGTTCGAGTGAGCGGGCGAGCGACGACATGAGGGGTGGATTTGTTAAAAAGCATAAAAAACATCAGCACCGACATGCAAATTAAATGAAATATAGCACAAAGTTGCAAATGTTTATGAAAGCTAGGTATGTTCCAAATAAGAAATTGAAGTTGACTCATTTTTATTCAAATTCAAATGTATCCCACATATCAAGATAAGGCATTGCATTGAAGTCGTGTATAATTCTGCATTATGCAACTGTTCAATTTCATATGTCATACAACATAAGAAAACACCAAACAACATGGTAAAAAATGTCATAACCAAAAGAAAAAGGTTTTAGACAAATTATTACATTGTCCTAACCACCGACACCCTAAACAATGAAAGTAATGTTCTTGTACTCAACAGTTTCAACAATAAGTCCTATATTTTCAAGAATAACAAGTTTAATTAACGGAACATAGATGACAATCAAATCACAAAGGAAGATCCTTACAACAGGAAATAGTCAAAAAAAATACTTGAGTACAAATCTGTGTTAAAATCATAATATTAACATAGTACATTCTAACTAAATATTCATAAAAATTGAACCAGGGGGTGGGTGGGGATGGGTACTACCCCATGGTATTGAGACATTTGCACTATTTTTTAGACACTGAGTCCTAGCCTCACCCCCATAGGGCATAGGGTAACCAAGGTCGATGACCACTGTTATTACCCCAGCTAGTTGGTCCCACTACTTGGTGACCAACCACCACACTACAAATGTGTTTTCTAGCTAGATGACACTTGTAACAGTCAAGAGTGAATATAAAAGACATTCAAGGCCATATCAGTCCAAAAAAAAGATTATGTAAAATAATAACAATATAGGCATATAGTTGTACTACAGGTCGCCAATTGGATGAAGATTGTTTCCAGTTAAAAGAATTGTCAAACATACCTTTTTACAACATTAACATAGATCAAAATGCCCACAAAAAGATGTTATGCATTTTGTAGCTCCATGGAAAATATCTCTAAGTTCTCGTTAGTCAGATATTCAAATGTAACGGAATGGTTATAATTAGCTATACATCAATCTTTACCTGTTGGCCAGAATTACATAACATTTGCTCATCTTATAGACTATGAACTATCACAATACTATTACGAGTCACATTCTCCCATCCATATTTAGGTGAAGGAACTATCACTTTGACTCTAATCCAATCGCTCACCTGCAAATAGAAATGGAAGGTAAGGATCCAAAGAAAGTCGATAAAAGCATTAACATAAATATTAAAAAGTTTATACACTAGAGTTCTCAATCTTTTCCATGTCCAATGGATCTGCCTGCCATGGTGCTGCCCAATTAGGAATATCAATGGTGAGCAGGCCATCACTCTCGATGTCAATTATTTTCCCAACACTGTGATGAGTGTCACCACCCCATGCATATCTGGGCTCTACAACATACCTCTTTACACATACTTGGTCCCAATCTAGAATTTTGTTTTGCAAAAACAAGAACATAACTAAGAAAAAACTAAAGGCACCAAAATTCCACAGAACTGCACGAGATTTTTCAAAAAAAGAGCTCGTGGAGCACCAGGGCCATAGATATAGGCTCTTGCCCTCACCTGCATGTTGCATTTGGCGAGGTCGAGCGTCGTGACGGCTATGTGGGTGAGCCCACAGCTGGCGATTCCTCCGGTTGTACAGGCGGCGTAAAAGCTAATGGGTACATCTTATGGCACGCTCCCGTAGTCCACAGATCGCTCGTCGTGGCTGTCGTCCTCAATCCTGCCTCCGACGCGTCCCTCTCCCACGCGGTTCGAGGGGAGCGTCAGCTTGGGCCTCTCGATGACGCTCGACCCCGGAAGGAACACGACGAAGACGATGGCGATGAAGAAGACGACGGTGGGGTTCGGCTGCGCTAGGGTTTGTGGACGGCGATCGGGTAGAAAGTAATTTGTGTTGGAGATTCCTGGCATGCGATTGAGGGAAGGAAGGAGATTTATGCGGAGGCAGGGAGATTGCGGAGAAACTGCGGGCTGGGGAGGCGGTGAGGGGAGGGAGGGGTCGTAGGGTTTCCATCTGCGGGCGGCTAGGAGAGGGCGGATTTCTCGGTGACCGACGCATTCTCGGCAACGGGCGGCGAAGGCGGGTGCACGGTGCGCACGGGGGAGGTGAGGGCAGGCGCGAGCATCGCGGGGTAGATGGCAGAACCGTGCACCGTTGGTGCTGTGGACGCCTACACTAAGGTTTTAAGGAGTAGTAGAGATATCAATGAAGAAATTGGTTAAGAAGAATTTATGGTGTACCCATCTGTCTGCTTTACATATCCCATTTCTATTTCTCTCAGCGGCCAAGAAGCAACCTGGAGGTCTGGCCACCTGTGATCTTTTAACTCCTTGCGCTGAGATACCATATCAATTTGTCTTTGGAGTCCTTTAATCTTTATAAATTGTAAACATAGAATCAGAGGCTAGGATATAAGTTAATAAAGGATTATTAATTGTTTGGTTTGTGCAAACTCACGAAGTCAGTGAGGTCATTGTGGCCAGATGAAGTACCAAGTCAATCGAGCACTTGTATCTCCATATTTCTTGCATTGATGACGGCAAGATACCAGTGCGTTCCTCGGATGTTTATCGGAATAAACACCTACAAAACAATTATAAAGCAGAACTAATATAGAACCCTTTTGTTTATTCTTTTTAGCCTAATGCTGAAAACCGACAACTTGGAACTCCCAATAAGAAACATGATACATGACACCTATGCACTTTTCTTATAGTTTGCGTCCTATTCCTATAATAAGTCAGATAGTATGACACCTCTTGCATTGATGAAGTACCATTCTTTTTAAATTGTTTCCTATTTTTCTCTTTGAAGGAAATGCCCCTCTCAGAAAGCTGCCTAGTTCTGGCAGTATAAATAGTCTAGAAGAAAGCCATTTCCTTCAGGCTTCATTGGATTTATCTGACAATGCTTCATTAGAGAGGCGAATGTCTTCAGAAAGTAATATGTCATATTATCTGAGGACCATGACTCCAAGTGCTTTTGAGTCAGCACTTCGTCAAAAGGATGGAGAGCTTGCTTCTTACATGTCTCGCTTGGTATGTATAAGCATCCTTCTGATATTTCTCCTCAAACGGTTTAATTAGTACCCCATCAAGTTTTATCACCTTTGTCTTGCTGGTAAACAATAGTAGTAAACTTTTAGAAGTAGTAGTTGATCATTAGGACAGTTATTATAATTTTGCAAATTTATTGATGATTTTTCTTGTAACTGAGTTCATTCATGTCCATAAACATATCTTTCACGCAGCTTTTTTTAACTAACTTCGCAACTTCCAAATTACCAGACATGATTTGACAACATTTTTTTGGCCCAATATTGGTATTGTTCTCTCAGTGGGTTCCTGGCTAAGGCAGCTGAACAGGCTCAGTTGTTTGTGCTTTGTGGTGTGCCTATACCACCCACGTTCAAGTACTTGTCGAGCCAAATTGGGTGCCTATTTTCTTGATATAAAAGCTACCTAGTTCCTCCTTGTTGGTCTAGTTTTTTTTCATTGTCTTCCTGGCGAACTTCTATTCGTCAGCATTTAGAATTTAGTACGGAAGTTATTGGCACTTGACATGAGCCAACCTGTGCCCCATCCTGCACTGGTTCGAAAATCCTACACCTTCAGATTCATGCATTAGCATTACACTCATCTTTCATGTTCAGAATTGGAAATTGTTCCTTCAGGAAGTCTTGGATCATATTCTGATAAAGAAATATTCCTACAATATATGGAGTCATATGTGCTCGGCTGCTGGCAATATTTCTAGCTCTGTTATATGGGACAAAAAATAATATACCAAGTATTTGAAGCCAAGGTCTACTGTACGAACAATAGATGAAGCATAGAAAAAAAAGGTAAAAACCAAAGTAATTTGCAAGTCTAGAGAAAAAATAGTGAATAATCTAGTCAATATAAAATAGGCCATACATAAATCATGGAATCCCTGGCAACTTTCCAATCTTACTAATGACAGATGATGTAACAATCAACTTTATGTACCTAGTACAATCGGAATAATTCTTAGATGAGGTAAGCAAGTACAGTAAAATCATGGATGCTACAAGATTGCATCAGCGAAATGATTGACCAATTGTTTGATGGAACATGGGAAAAAACACAGAAATTATTTCTATGAACAGTTGCGGTCCAAAGCATATCCACTATCAGAAGACATGCCCATTTCATCAACCATAGTTCAGATCCTGCTAAGGCCGCCAACACGAAAACCAACTTCATACTTCATAACACAATTCAAACGAAACTCAAATTCCACTTAAAATTTTGCTTTTTCAATGATATTTCAGATCAAGGGAGCATGGAGGTTGTAACACAAACAAAAGGGACTACTTTTCAAGGATCAAAACTATATTGCGGAAACGAGCATGACATCAAAATGCTAAAGAGTGATGAACTATTAACGAACCTGTGTCAAGCAAACATCATCTAGATTTTACAGCTTTCTAAAAGAACATAATCTAATACTTATTGTTATCAACTGTTCATATCAATTACCAAAGCACCACACATACTTGGAATTAAAAGAAGAAAAACTGCAAACACCCTCAAGTTAAAGTTCAAATTGGAGCTAAAAAAGTTCATGTTATTGCATAAGTAAATTCTGCAAAAATAAAGTCAGATTTATGGAAGCGTGAACTTAAAATTAATCTGAATTGACGATGGACACTACGAGACATACCTCACGCTGGGAGCACGGAGGGGCACTTCGGGCTTGAATTCAACGGGCAGCCCCAGGAATCCATGGAACCTGTCGAACGTGACGTGCGCGACATGTTGCACGTCCGTGGGCAGCCCAATCTCCATCCCACCGCCGCCGTGTTCGCCTTCACCGCCGCCGCCCACCGTCCTGCACCCGAGCAGCGACTTCCGCAACAGCTCGAAGAGCAGCGCCAAGAACGACCACCGCTCCTCTTCCTCCTCCACGGCCTCTTGCCCGCGCTGTTCAAGGAGTCGCCGGCTCCTAGTAGATCCCGCAGTGCGCTCGGGGCTGCCGCTTCTTGGGAGCACGTCGCTGTCGGCATTGGCTAAATAGCGCAGCGTTGAGGAGGGGGAGGAGGCGGAGGCGCGGCTTACGGTGGAAGCGAGGTTGGTCGGGCCCCGGAGGAGCGCCACCTCCGTCATTGCTTCCTCCTTTTCGAATTCTCACTGGAATCATGAGATGTGATCTGGTGCGGTGTAGGACCGATTTTGGGGGGCGATTCGGGATGGGTAAATTTCGCTGATGGTGGAGGGGGCCAAATGCACCAAGAAATGTCCGCCGAGGGGGAGGCCACCGGCGGGTGAGGAGCGATCGATGGGGCGGTGGAGGCTTACCGGCGGAGGGGAGTGGAGGCTCGCCGGCGAGGATGAGGCCGCCGCGCGGTGAAAACTGCCTGCAGGTATGAGGCCGCCGCGCGGTGAAGACTGCTTGCGTGAAGTCTCTAGGGTTTTTCATAGATGGGCTTTATAGAATTTAATTGATAGATGGGCCACATACGGCAACCAAATAACTCAGCCCACGCAGGCTACCGCGGCGCAAATATAATGTACCATATCGGCCAGCCAAAGTTTGCGGTAGCAACTTATAAACCTTCGTGCTACAGAGGAAGCAGTCAACTTGTGTAATCAGCTCTTGGTATTGTCAACTTGTATCAATTTTTTACGCGAAGCGAGCGCCATAAACCTTCGTGCTACAGAGGAAACAGTCAGCTTGTATAATCAGCTCTTGGTATTATTAACTTGTGTCGATTTTTTGCGCGAAGCGAGCGCGCGTATGGGGCGGGGTGATGCAGCTATGGATTTTTAGCAGTGTCAGTTTACTTTGCATAATAATCTTGGTTTCTCCGAAAGAATTAATGCCTCCTTTAAAATGCAGGATTGGAAAATTTTAGCGATAAGGAAAATGTAGGTTATACTTTCACAGGAAAACCCGATAGAAACAACATATTGCTAAATAGCTCGATGATTCGAGTCGGCCATTGTTCTAACCAATAAAATTCACATCGGTGTCCAATACAAGTTATCTAGTATTCGAACTGCCAATAAATAATTTCTACTACCTGTGGTCCCTAATTCAATTTAAACTTTCAACCTAAAACAAATTATCGTATGCAACTCTCTGATCTTTAACCTCTTGAGATGGTCTCGTACTCTTCTCCCACTTCAGTATACGAAACCATTTTGGCATGCAGTTTTCTTGCGGAAATATGGTCTGGAAATTTTGACGCCAGTGAAGTATGGTATGGACTCCTACTGTGCGAAATGATTTGCTAGAAATCCGAATGATATATACAAATCAAACTCGAATGGGTAATCGGAGTTCTGCATAGGGGGCACTCAGGCTTCTCATTGCACCACTCCATTATGCAATTCCTGCATGGTATGTGATCAGTTGACAAAGCGTTCAGGGATGAATACATTCAGTTTTTATTTGTCAAGACTCAGTACATGATCATTGTAAAAAACAACTTTTACCAGCAGAAAACATGTCCACAGGTTGTGGCAGTAGGATTTTGCCGGATGCTGAGACAAAGGGTGCATTTGCTCTTGCCATTGGAGGTCTGAACATTAGACATTAAGTACAGTGTAAGCATTACACAAATACATGAATAAAGTAATAGCATGAATACAGCAATAGTAAACTAAACCAGTATAGTTGAAGAGTAGTGGTTGAAAGCATATGTAACTTAATCTGTAATCTTTAAATGTAACATTTGTGGACTAATGGCTCGTTTCAGAGACAAATTGGTCTGCCACGTGTGCATAAAGAACTACATGCTGTATAACCCTGTTTGGCTCTGTAAATATCTAGCTTCGTTAATGGAGTATCATACAATTATCCAAAGTAGTGTGCTACAAAGCCTACAAAGATAGCCAAATACTCAAATTTAATTTGTCAAAGCAAATACCTCTGAATGAGAAGCTATATCTGCAGCTTTACCACTGCGGATGTCACTGATGATATTTCCATCTTCATTTAGAACAGGGATGCCCCGACCTGGTTTAACATGTACCAGGACAAAAAACAGAAACAAACAGTTAAGTATCTGCATTACGTTAATAGCAAGTAACTCTAAGATTCAGCATAAGACAAATTAAGTACAAGAGAGAGCACCTGTAGTCGATGGATAGCTTCCAGATGATATTTGATTAATGGAACTAGCTATTGACGATATATTACTTCTTCGGAGTCTTTCAGCTCCAAGAATACACAACTGAATCAACAGAAAAATACCCAAGATCTGATACCTGCAAAAGGTTGTGAGAATTTGAATCTTTCAAAAGGGAAACAGCTTACAGGAATATGATAAAGGAATTGAATCTGCAAATTCATTTGTTAATATGTAAATTCATGACATCATAACCATTTAATTTGTTTGTATCATTTGAAATTTGTTGTACCAAATAAAGTGGATAAGCAAATAGGTAAAACATTACCTAGGCCTCTGATTCATTGGCTTGCCAATGAATACATATCGAATACCAGCTGCTCGCTTTGGCAAATGATAATACAGACCTGCAACAAAGGGGAGTATACCAAAAAAAATGTCACATGGATAAAAGTATAGTGCATATATATGTGAGGTAAGAAAATAATAGACCCAGTGCGACTCCCACATGAACATATATGTGAGGTAATATATTAGAAATATTATCAGGTCTAACAATCAATGACACCATACTAGTTAAGCTTGTGGTACACTATTATTTTGATGCATTGAACAAATGAATTTGGTTGTCAAACTAAGAGCATATGAACTGTCCTGATATGCAGCAAATTTTGACAGTGCATCACATGACTCCTTGAAATGCTATGTTCCCTTATGACTACCAGATTTTATAAGACCCAGTCCATGCATTCCCATTTGCCTACTAGCTCACAGCAGTTCAAGTTTTTATTAGTTTAGGTGATCACCAAGCAGGATGCAAAAACAGAACTCTTCAGTTTTTACCCTCCCCATAAAAAACACAATCTACTGGTCCTCAATCATATACTCCCTCTGTCCCAAATAAGTGCGCTTCTAGCATTCAAAATTTGTTCCATCGTAAGTGATTGGGCCACCTAGCACTAGTAACTATTGCTATTTTCTCCATTTCCAAAGCACAATACATGTTGATTGTTGATATAGTTTTTGATACGGCTATGGCCTATATATGCAATTTTGTAGTTGCATTGGTCTCTCCACTACATCAGAGAAATACACTTATTTTGGGACAGGGAGAGTATAAACTACAATTAGATCTTAAAGTCTATTGGACACAACATACCTTCAAAATAGAAGAACATTAGATTTGTCCGGATAGCCAACTGTATAAAATCTTGAGCATATGGCAGCATCTAAGAACAAAAAGTAGATAGCATAGACGTATTAGGCAAGAGAACCATTTTGTCTATGAGTGAATCTAAAGAGGTTCCCACTGATAAAATACAGATGAAAAGTAGCAGCTAAGAAAAGTTCTTACTGAAGGCCATTTCTGAAGAACCCATTGCCACAGGGCATGAACTCGGCCTCTGAACCCTGACAGAGCAGAAACACTTAAGCTTCTTGAAGGAATGTCACTATTTGTGGTGGATTGTGCAATGTCACTACTAGAATTATCACTTTCAGGATGGTCATCAAACTGAGATTCATTGAGTACAATACTACGGGCAACAATTCTGGAGCTGTTAAAAACATTATGGATAGAAGAATAAAATCTAATCAGCCTTTTTTCCTGCAAGAATATAATGGTTGAAGGAGTATGAAAAAACCATAAGTTCCAAACCTGATCCGTTCAGCAAGGTAGGGCACAGTAGTTTGGTACAAAATGAATAGAATCCGCCTAGCAGGAGTAGGTGGAAGTCCATGCAAGGTTGCAACCTGAATAGTTTAATTACAACATGGGCAGCATCAATATAGTAGTATAGAATTGTTGCGAAACTCTTTTATGGGCCACAAATTCGTACAAGATGGAACAATTTATTATTATTATTTCACTAGCTATCAATGATTTCAAGTCGCCTAGTCGCCTGGTCGAACACTGGGACCGACCAGGCGACTAGTCGCGATTAGGCGACGACTAGGGCGACTAGTCGACCCCTAGTCGGTCCTAGTCGGTCCCTGGTCGTCCTAGACTATTAGCTATACTTATATAGGTATATATATAAATATACCTGTATACATTATATAAATTAGAACAAACAACTAGGATAAACAAAGTAACATATTGCTTCATTGTGATTTGTGACTTACCTGAATCTGACATGCAGTACAAAGAAGGGAGAGAAGTGGAGGGAGCAGGAGAGACCTTCAGATGATGTGCTCATCTCGCCACTGGTTTGCAGCCACAGCCGCTGCAGGACTCCAGGAGAAGGGGCAGGGACGCAGGGTGCTGTGCCGCTGCCCGCCGGTGTAGCCGCTGCCCACCGGTGTCCAGGACTGCAGGGGCAGTGGCGCAGTGCAAGAGAAGGAGAGGCAGGGGCGGTGCAAGAGAGGAGAGGAGAGGACAGAGGAGATGTGCAGAGCCAGTGTTGGCGGCTAGGGTAGAATAGGAGAGGAGAGGAGACTTGCAGTCACTATAGATGGGCTAAAAAGGCCCAATAACTGAACCCTAGCCAGGACGACCAGGTCACACAAGTCGGACGACTAGTCGCCCTAGTCGACGATTAGTCGGACGACCAGGACGACTAGGTTGTCTAGTTGAGTCGTCCACCAAATCGTGCACTAAATACCGACCAGCCCGACTAATCGCGATTAATCGCGATTAGTCGGACGACTTGAAATCATTGCTAGCTATTATATTAAGTCTTCTCTTATCATTTAATTTGTTGTAATGTTTATTTAATTCAAGTGAATCCTGAGTAAAAAGTCAACTAACTTAATCTGTTATGGTCGCTAGATCGGTGAGGATTGGAGAGGGGTATCGATGGACAGGAACACCGGCCAGGGGCCTCTGCCCGCGGCCCAGCAAGAGGAGGGTTTCTCCCTTCTAATTCATGCCTGCTTTATTTCTCATCCATTGATTACATAAATAGGCCGGTTGGCCGCCTGTATCTAGCTAGAGATCCTTATCTCCTAAAAACTCTCAACAAACTACTAACTGATAACCTTCCTAGATAATCTCAACTAATCTCCCAAATAATCTCAACTAATCTTCTAATCTTATCTCTAATTATCCTTATCTAATCCCCCTTGGAGGGCCCATGGCTGCTGCTGCTGCAGCCCCTCCGTGGGCCTCCTTAGGCCCTAACAGTACACCCCTCCTGGACAAGCAGCTCGTCCTCGAGCTGCAGCATGACGGGTGCTCAAAGACCGAGTCTACTTGACCCAAAACCAGACACCTAGAAGACAAGCCTTTTACATCTCGGCTTATCTTATTTTCCGAATTTGAATTTTTTTTTACCCCATAAGATAAGGCGGACACCCTCCGCGCATTGGACTTGTACGTGTGCAGCCACCTGGATCCCATGAACGCCATCTAGACGAAAGGGGAGCACATGGACGGGCACCTGGAATATGTCGCAACAATAACCAGTGGAGGCACCCTCGTGGCGGCCAGTAGCGGAATGTGGTGGCGCTAAACAGTGCGCCCTTGCCGATGACGAGGGGAGCGCCTTCCTTACCGTCGTTGCCGTAGAGTTGAAGTTCGTCGCCCGCGGGACACGTACCATGCTCGCACTTGGAGATAGCGGCCCGGAGCCGTTGCTGATGGCCGTCCGACAGGGCGAGGTCGCGCCCCCGTGTGCCGAGGTCAACTATCACCAAGGCTGCCTCGAGCATCTGTCGGCGCATCTCCCGCAGTCTCCGTCGTGCAAGGAAGCCACGAGTAGCAGCTTGTATGCCCACAGCCGCCGACGTCTGGAGCCGTGTGGACAACGCCAGCTGGTGCTGCTCATGTTGCACTGCTACCTTGATTTGCAGCAACCCTTGCTCAACCTTCTGGAGCGTGGCTTGCATCTTTGCGAGATCAGCCCTTATGTTGGTCCACAAGTCTCCCATCGATGGAGCTGGTGATTGCTGAGCCGTGGCTGCCCCTAGTGGCGTCGCCCATGGGGACAGAGACGTCGTCAACAAAGATGATGTGACGAAATTTGGCATTGTCCCTGGAGATAGGCACGCCGGCGTCCAGGATGTGGTAACAAAATTGGCAGGCGAAGCTGCCCATGGAGATGGGGACACCGGTTGCCAGGATGGCGTGACGAAGGTGGCATACGGCGCAACCCATGGAGATGGGGACGGTTGCCAGGACGGCGTGACGAAGGTGACATGCGGCGCAGTCCATGGAGATGGGGACGCCGGTTGCCAGGATGACGCCGCGAAATTGGCAGCAGAAGCCATGGGATCAGATCGAAACCCAAGCTAGCTGATACCAGATGTTATGGTCGCTAGATCGGTGAGGATTGGAGAGGGGTATCGATGGGCAGGAACACCGGCCAGGGGCCTCTGCCCACGGCCGAGCAAGAGGAGGGTTTCTCCCTTCTAATTCTTGTCTGCTTTATTTCTCATCCATTGATTACATAAATAGGCCGGTTGGCCGCCCCTATCTAGCTAGAGATCCTTATCTCCTAAAAACTCTCAACAAACTACTAACTGATAACCTTCCTAGATAATCTCAACTAATCTCCCAAATAATCTCAACTAATCTTCTAATCTTATCTCTAATTATCCTTATCTAATCTCCCTTGGAGGGCCCATGGCTGCTGCTGCCGCAGCCCCTCCGTGGGCCTCCTTAGGCCCTGACATAATCCAACTTGTTAGAATACTTTTAGGGTATGGGGCTTTCCCCGTGTAATTACCCTCTCACCCCATTGTAATGGGTCTGGCCCAGTTAACTCAAGTCTATTAATACAACACCCAACCCTAATCCAGGGTTAGAGTTTCCCACATGGTATCGGAGCTAGGTTCCACTTCTACTTCTCCCACCCTCCCTCCCTCACAGTCGCCGGCCGCCGCTGCACACCCGCCGGCGCCCCTGCCGTCGGCCCCTTCTCCCCTGTCGCTGGCACCCATGCCGCGGCCCCCTCCCCTTCTACCCCGCCGCCAGCCCCCCAAGCCGCAGCCACCGCCTTCCCAGCGTCGGCCCCAAGCCGCCGGCCCCACACAACTATTCTTAGTACTCAACACCTTTTGCTGGTGGACGTTGGATGCATGCTAGGAGAGGGAGAAAATTGGGCCACACCTCTCCTCGAGGGAAAATCTGTCCCCAAAACCATACTAGCAACACAATTGCTCTATTGATTGGAGTCCTAAGAGAGACGCAACTGGAGTTTAGAGGGTATAATAACCAGTTTCAGTTCAAGGGTTATGTGGTCTTCTACAAAAGTTTAAGGGGTTAAAACTTGCCTTGTCCCATGATCTCTATAGTTGCTATACAAAACAAAAAAAATTAGCACATGTCCAACAAATGTGTACTGGAAAACCATAGAGGCAACTTGATGAAGCATAATAGGATTTGTAAATATAAAGCTACATAAACCATAATGCTGAATCAAATAGCTGAATAGAAGAAAAGAAAGAAAATAAAAAATAATGCTAAAGATGAAAAAGATGCAATGACCTGAGATATATCACAATATTCTTCGCCAAGTGTTTGCTGGCCTGAACCAGTTGTTAGCAAGTAGTAAAGGGACTGACCAAGCAATTTTATCTGTGAAAGATCAAATCAATGTAAGTTGCCACATTTTATTACCCATACATCATAAAGCAGCTCTATGGAATACAAATATGTCATTAAAGCAACAGAAAGGGCTCTGCAGTTGTGGTTATTTTATAGAATGCAAAAACCACCCTACTCTACAAAGATGGCATATGCTTCAAAAGACATTTACAAATTATACTGAATCAACCGAGCTGCATCAGTGAGCACAGAGTATTTGATACAACACCATAAGCAACAGTTGTGCTACACTGCTACCTCGAGAAACATTAGTTGCTTTCAATGTAATGCACGCTAGCTGCTTTACAGGAACTTACCATATGTTTACAATTTCTAGGTACCCTCAGTATAAAATGGTTACCCAAATTCAAAGAATTGGAAGCAATGTGATTTACTCCAACTCCAAGTAAACAAATCTAGGTTTTCAAACTCAAGTTTGTGACAATTAGACCAAAGTATGAAGTATTCACATCTAACAACACCCAATACAACAGCCAATGAGAGAAAATGGTATAAGCCGGCATACAAAACCGATAGCCTCCATATAGGGCATGTTTGGTTCTCGGCTAACTACGCTACAACTTGTCTAAGGTTATTAGGTTAGTCGACTAATTTTAAGAATTAATCTTAGGGCTAGTTTGGGAACCTCAATTTTCTAAGGGGTTTCTATTTTTCCATGGGAAAATGAACTAATTTCTCTTGTGAAAATAGAAATCTCTTGGAAAATTAGGGTTCTCAAACTAGCCCTTAGACAGGAAAAGTTAGACAAATTGTGGTAAGTTAGACAGCGAACTAAACAAGCCCATATACTCTGTAACATTCATACCACATAAATGATATAAACCATTCATAATCACTCACTGCCAAAAAAAGGCCAAAACGTATTAACAGACCAAAAATTCATCAGGTAGAATCATATGGAGCATGCGAAAGGGGCTCTAGCGTAATGGTTAATGCTTTCGAGTAGCACCTCTAGCTCTCGAGTTCAATTCCCCTGGGGGGCGAATTTCTGGCTCGGTTAAAAAAATCCCCTAGTTGTGCCCCGCCCGCTCCCGGGTTACGTCCTACGCGCCACCTCCGTATGGGCCATTGCGTATGGGCCATTGCAGAGTGGGCGATGATAGCCCGCTACTGATGGGGCCAAGTTTAATGATTTTTTCGGCTAGGACCATGTTTCGGGTCCCCGATCTTTCCCTCCGCGGCCGAGTTTTTTTGAATCATATGAAGCATAGGTTCCAGTAAACAAACCAACTGCCACTGAGTAAGTAGAAGGACATGTTAAAGGAGGCAACCAGCTCTCACCTCATTCTGGTAAGCAACAGCAACCCTGGTACCTATATCATCACCGTTACAGAACAAAACACCTCAAATCACAGTCAATTCCACAAGGGGAAGCTAATTTTAAGCAAACCGGAGAGTGCTCGCGTACCGAAGAGGTGCCGAAACGCATCGCGGCATGCCTCCGTGACGTGGGCTGCGTAGCTATCGTCCTTCTCCGCCGCCCGCATGATCTCCGGCTGCGCCGCCCCGGGGAACCTCCGTGGCCGAGTGGGTGGGTTGCTCCCAGCGCCGGAGCTGGGGCCCGCATCGCCGGTGGGGGCGCCTGCTCGCATCTTTCCTCGCCCTGTGGACTCCGTACTACGCGATAGAGCTCCGTCCAGGGGAGCTTCGTGTTCGCACGCCTGCGCTGGGCTGGGCCGGGCCCGGCGGGGGCGGTTATGTGGGAGTTTTGTACAAACGCCCCTGCTCTTGGTACCATTTTAGTGTTTAATCTTATAACTAGGTGGGTGCCCGTGCGTTGCAACGGGAAAAATAGTGCAATAATAACATATAGATATATGCCCATGTGTTGCAACGCGGGATACTTGTACACGGATATGTCATTGTTTAGTGATGCTATCAAGAATCAACTCAACAATAATAACAAGTGAGTTGATCTAGATAATTAGTGAAAAAAATCAGCCATGCACCAAATATTCCTATGAATTTTGTTTGCATATTTAAAAATTCCTATGGATTGCTTTCCTCCTACAAGTTAGAGAAAAATAACAAAAGAATTGCAATTCACAGCTAACTCTAATTCGAGTACGAAAGAAGCCACCTGCAGCTGCAGAGATCCTAAAGCTCAACTGCGATGCTTCGCAGTATGCGTTCATTACAACATAACACTCTGAACATGTGCAAGCCATCAGTTTTCACCGTTTCACCATCCTAATGTGGTCTTTTATTGACCCGAGTGTACTGTACTAAGGTGCATCAACGTGCGGCAGAACCGCAGAACTACATTCACTGCCTCAACTGAAGCTAGGGCAGATAGGTCCCTTGGACAAACCAAGGCGAACCTCCATTCCGTGGTGCATGTCAGGTTGACAGAAACCTTCAGAATCTTGAGGCACTGCAAGCCAGTAGAAAAAAAAGAAAATTAGAACAAGTCAAAAACGATTGTGCCAATAAGGAAAAAAAAGTCCAATGCTATCACAAAGCATATACATATATAAAATGTTAGGCGGTAACTCAGTTAAGCACCAATGACCACTGACACATTTTATCACTCATCAGAGATGCTAATCCTAAAAGTTATTGTAGCTATGAGAGACAACTCAGGTCATACTGTCACAAAAACATATAACTTTTCTAGTTCCTTGACCTTATGACAACCTTCTTTGGTCTCAAGGCGTTTGCATTTCTTGGGTCAAGAATAAAATCAGACTTTGTATCTCATGTGAAGGCAACTTCTGGGTACAGTATGATATCTGTAATCTAATATTAAAACTTGTAGTGAATACCATATGGGACATATTCCTAAGCAATAAGGCCCAGTTCGAAAGCACGTTATATAACAGATCATGAAGTGACACATATCACAACACTCGACAAACATTTAGCATTTATGTTCACTGCTATGAAGAATATTGGTTAATTCCTCTATTTCTAAAATACTTTATCAATCGGTTTTGGAGACTACTACTATATAATACTACTAAACAATTTAGTTCATTCCTTCGAGATACGCACTGGAATGTTAATTATAGAAATGCTTAGCAGACCAACATAGAAGACTGTCACAAAATGGAAGTGGACTTGCGTTCATGTACCTCTCGGCTTGCCTCATGAGCCAGATTGGTGCCCTCTCAACCTTTTTCCCTCTGATTGCGCTCACCAGCAGTGGCTCCTCCACCGTCTCGGGCGAGGCCTCCTCCATTACCGTCTCTGAACCGTACCATCACGTCAAAAGAGCAGCTAAATTAACTTCTCAGCCCAAGCCTCGCAACCTGTGAGCATAAGAGAATAAGATTCACCTTCGACAGCGCTGTAGCGGACGGTCGAGAGCTATCTGCATCTAGGCTCGGTGCGGGCGAACCTATCGTGGAAGAGGGAGGCGGACGGCAGCAAGAGTGGCTGGCACGTTTGGCATCGCGCTGTCCAACACCGACAGAAGCCCAACCCCTTGCTTCCGCCTCTACGGCCGCGCTGGTGGAAGCATTGTGCTGAAACATGAGGGCAAATCATATTTTCTTTTGTTGTATAAATTGCTATTAACCTTTTTGCAGATATACATTTCCTGCTCCAAAGCTACATGGAAGATAATTTCATAGTAAAAAAACAACTTAACTATAACAGCACCCCAAATGAAAGGAAATTTTATCACATGAAGAAATTATACCTTCAGAGCAGCTTTTGTGGGCATCCCTGTAGCAACATATTGATGCTCAGAGTGGCCAATGATTGCATCATTACAAACCACAACAATCTTTGCGATCATCTGGGAATTTTCATCCATGCTCAAGCTTGGCCAATCGTGTATCTTCCAAAGCTAATCTATAAATACGGGAGACATTTCAGAGATCATGGAGGGAGGAAAACATCCCATGGCCACCGACAGTAACCTCTTGAGCAGTAAAGATGGACTTGGTACGGTGTAGTGCATAATTCAATTTGCAAAGATATACAAGCACCACAAAAATTTACAAAACTAAAGCAACACTGAATAAAACACCAGTGGACAGTAGCGGAGAAAGTGTTTGACCTGAAGTTAAAATATAATAACTTGTGCAGATATACCTTTGCACTGCCATACTTGAGGCAACTAATTCCTAGTTTTAATCCTTCCCTTGTCTGCATGATCCGAACAATAAGTGGCTCTTTCGACCTTTTCTTCTTAGCTTTTGCTTTCTTTGGTAGTTCTGGAGCGTTTGTAGGTTCATCTCCATCTATGATTAATGCCCCTTGAGTAAGAAGGGGGATAAGTTGACAAATAGCATCCGAGGCTGAGGTCTACCAAAGACATAGGTTACAATGTGATAAATTGAATACTTAGTTCACAGTAGAGGGCAGGTAAAATAAACATTGCACAACACAGGATACAATCTGATTACCTTATCTGCAATTGTAAAGTACTCCAATATGGCCGTGTGCACTATTAAGTACTCAACGGTACCTTTCTCCAAGATTTTATCAATCACAATAGTCATATGAAGCAGGACAGATGATATCTGCAACCCAAGCTTGGAAATTGTATCTATCAAACTGGAAAAGTAATTGAACATTAGGATTTGCCACAAATAAAAATCCATTGTATCTAGAGAAATATCTCGCGTACGGATAACCAAAGTCACAGTGATTTCCCCTATAATTCTAACACAGAGGAAAACTGTAAAAGACATGCTTAGCTCTAGCCTATTACGACTGTTCATAAGATGTTCAGAAAGAATAAATAGCAAAGGAAACTTCTAAAATACATGACCATGATTCAAGGTTCATTTATACAGCGTAAACTACAAAAACAAGAGTGTCGTGCTATGGGACTCATCATATTCTGAATAGAATCATCATAAGCACCAGGGTAACTCTCAGACACCAATAAATGAGAGATAACATTGGTATTTGATAAGAGCCCATACCTGTGAGGCTTCAACATCTGCTGGTAGATTTTCTATGTAAAGTTCCCATTCTTGCCCACTCCACTTTGCCACCTCATCTTCACTTGGAAGTTTTCTAGATTTGATTTCTGTAGCTAAGGAGCAGATCTTTTTGTAAGTAGTTGAATCTGGTTCCATGGCATCAGGAGGGATACCAGTCCCCTCAACCCACAGGTGAAGGTCAATTTTGTTTTCTATCCCAGGTACATTGGTTTTGAGGAATTCAAGAAATGTCTCTGTATCTATTGATTGGAACTTGAAGGTTGCAATGTACTTCTTTAAAAACTCGTCGAAAGCAGGCCTGCCAATCTGATACAAGCAACATGCATAAGACATCACGTTAGAAATTAGTCCAATACTGAAGTAATTTTACTGAAAGAATGTTGCAAGGAAGAGTAGAAGAGTTGCCATGTTCCATACTTCCACCCACCTCACGCTCAATTCTCCAAAGGAACTGGAAACCTTTCTCATAGGGCACTTCAGAGTAAACATCATCAGGGTCAATCCCTGCCATCTTTGGCTTCAACTTGGTGAACTCCATGTTATCCTTAAACCTCTCCATCATCCTGTTCAACCCCCTCCATCCAATCCCCATGTTTAAGGCTGCCCGCTCCTCCCCTTGCACAACCTCAACAATCCTCCTCTCAGCATATGTTGTGAATCCCTGTATCAAGTGACAACAATATGAGACTAAAATGTCAATATACAAGTATACAATATACATATTAAGTTGTTAGGCACTTAGGCATGATAAACAGCATCATCATAGCCCAGAAAAGTTGCATATTTACCTCTGTTTCCACACACGCCAACTGCAAACTTGCCCTTAAAAAACCAAATTCAAATTTGCCACTGAAGATCAAAATTCTGATTTGACACTGCTTTAACCCGGTCATTACTTTCTATTTTTATATTTGCAAGCAAAGAAAAACACTACATGAGGTTAAAGACCCCTTTCTCTTGTTTCTCCATCTTCACCTACCTGCCTACCAGCTTTATTATTACTGGCCCATGCTATAACTCAAATCCAACCTTTTGCAGCTCTCCTGCTACTCCCTATGGTGTTCCTCCTACCCATCTTCGTCCGACAGTTCTGGTACCATCTTCTTGCTCATTACTGGCCCATGCTATAACTCAAATCCAACCTTTTGCAGCTCTCCTGCTACTCCCTATGGTGTTCCTCCTACCCATCTTCGTCCGACAGTTCTGGTACCATCTTCTTGCTCATCCAATCCCCATGTTTGATCTATTTTAACTGTTCATATGGGATATGGGACGTGATCTAATCGCGACATGAGATGTCTACCCCACATAATCAAAATGTAAAATAGATCACACTGCAAGAATTACAGAAATAAAATTCAATGGGATATTCAAGCAGGGTACAGTATCATGTACCAATTTAACGAAAAGTGTGTGTTGTGAAATGTTGTTTAGTGAAAGAATACACACATGGATTTACAATTATAAACATGTTGTTTAGTGAAACCTGGGAGAATAGGACAACATCAAGCAATCAGCATGATTTTTTTCTTTTTTGAATCAATGGAGGCAGGCAGACACAGTAATCAAATCAATGGCTGTCCATCTACTACTACTCTAGTTACTGTTGGTCTGTATTAGGACCCAAGTCCAACATCTAGCAGTAAGGTCAATAAAAATGCAACAAAAATAAGTATTCAGGGCAACCTGTGGTTCATGTTGAAATAACAAATGTGGTAGACTTTAAGCATAATATAATTATGTAGAGGTGCAGAGAAAATGACGTGATGTTTCAGGACTACTTTAGTATATGCAATCCATTACTGAACCAATAGTAGGTTTAATAAGCTAAAACAGATAGACTTCGGTAGCATTGAAGGGAAGGAATTGCCGAATGCCACATCGTACTGCACCTGCACTCATAAAAAGGATTTCTTGAAAACATGTTTCAATCGGTTGCACAGGCTAATGGAATATGCAATATTGGAGTGAAAAATGGGGGAAATCAACACCTACAGATCTAATTTCACCTTGAATTATTTAACCATTCAACATCATGTCAGGGAGGCACTTAGTTTTTAGATACTTCGAAGTGGCATGGCAACCTTTCAGGAGCTGTCATCATCGAAAGTAATAGTCAAGCATGATACAGTTAAACATAATATATACCAACTGAAGAGCTATTACAGTTTGCTCTACCGTGATTCAGGGGGAAAGCTAAGTGCCATTCACAGATGGGGTGTCTTTGATCTTGGATTAGGTTTCAGCTCCTGTGTCAAACGGGAAAAGGTCCAAGATTCCAAGACTGTTCGCAGATTAACTGATGGCCCAAGACGTTCCTACATGTCACAGGCATCAACAGTACCATTGATTCCTTCTTCTATTAGCACTGAACAGAAAAAGAATGAAGATAAGACACTGGATTTAGGTTGCCCAGGTATGAATTTACAAAAATAAGTCTGGAGGCAAATAATCTGCGCCCTTTGACAGAACAGATAAAATCAGAAAATCTCTCACAGCTAAAGGAACCATGTGTGAAGAATGAGTTATCTTGTCCGACCAGCAATGGTACCAGCCAAGAACATAAAGGAGGGATTGGAGGCCACAAACTTGCAGCAGCAAGCATGATGGTTCTTTCTGGTCAATCATTTCCTGCAAATGCTAGTGAATCAGTGAGAAATGCGCATGTCTTGGCAGTATTTAAAGAGGGTAGAGACTGTACATCTTCACTTACACTTAGGAAGTAGCATAACAGGCCAGTGTCAATGATTCAGAAGCACAAGATTAAGCAACTGATAAGAGCAATCTATATAGTGGAAAAAAAACTTATGATACAGAAGCACATGATTAAATTGAAAAAACAAAAATTTGCAATAACGGTATAAGTTTCACATTTAACTGTGTATTATCAAATAGGTTGCTAAAGTGTACCTCTAATTATTTGGTAAAAAACATATGCTCACGTGTACCTCTAATTATCGGTTGCTTAATCTTACATCGGTTAAAAATGCAACTGATAAAAAAACCTAGGATACCAGTAGCACACAGTAGAAGTTTCAAATACATACACTGGCTTGTCAACTACATACACTGCATCATCGTACCTGACTGTAGTCTTCCTAGGCGAGAGTAGAGAAGGATGGGGTTTGGTGTGGTGTCCAGCTTGACATGTTATCAAATAGGTCATGCCGTCGATGGAAACCTTTCTCAGTATCCATGGAGCGGTGTCGATTTGGGCTGATTGGCCGGTTGAAGGGTGCTGGTATCGGCGGATTGGAGGATGGCGGGATTGAGAGCCGGGGCGGGGGCAAAGCAGATTTGGGGCGAGCTTTGCGACCGCTCCTTCCATGCATAGCGTGGGCGAGCTCAGGTGGCACTGCAATTCATGATCACAAGGTTATTCTGCTATTCTGAATCACCAAACAAAAATGAGGATAAGCACAATAGCTCTTAAGAAACAGAAAGCAAACCCTGTTCTACTATTACCAACAACAATAGAAGGCCATATAGAAATAGGTGGCACTGCAATCTCTGTCACAATAAGTTGCTCTGGCCTATCACCAAGGTTTAGTAATTCACAATAATATAGAAAAATGAAATAAAAAGAGAAAGAATTGTCAACAAAAATGCACCGACTTCAAATTGGAAAATAACATCTAATGCAAGGCAACCAATGTGGCTTGGGAAACTTGTTATATATATTTAATGTTTTCTCCAACTCACTTGACTGTCCTAGTGTTTTTGAAAGTCTCCTGATTGGATGGCCCCATTACATGTTTTTATCGATTTTATATCATATATATGCATTGTGTTATGTCTATGAGCAAGTGGTGCTCAACTGTGCGATTACTATATTGAGGCATGCTTATTTAGTTTGTTTCCATACTTGTTAGATCTTTTGTTATATCTATTGCTGCATATTGCATATCTATTGTACATGTATGCTTTCTTAACTAATGTAGTAAAAAATATTGTAGTTTCAATGGGAAGGGATTGAATATATTACCTGTGTGGCCACTGGCCAGCAGTACCAAAGAGGACTCCATCGCCGTCGTGCTCCTCCTGGACGGGCCGACGCCAGCGAGCCCACTGTCGATAAATTCAAAACCAGTTACTTATGCAGATCCTCACTCCCCTCAGTTAGGGACATCACACATGTACCAATCGCAACAATGAGACCCAATCGCAACAATTCTCCACGGCTGCAACCACACAGCAGATGAAACACGTGTCTGATCCGGGTGCCAACTAATTCAGCGGGAAATCCGCGCAACCCGGATCGAACAGCGACCGCATCTAGAGCCCCCATCCACGGATCTGAAACCCGATTCCCAGCGAGCAAGCGAGCCCGGTCGTGGGGAAGCGGAGCGCTCACCTCGGATGGCCACCTCCACCGGCCGCTGCTCCTCCGGCCCCCGCGATTCCTCTCGTGCGTTGCAACGACTCGCTCACCTCAGACGGCCACCGCGCGCGCCACCTCCACCGGTCGCTGCCCTTTGCGAGGGCGAGGGCAGGGGGCACAGTTTGGTGTAGGCGGGCTCTGTGACGCCGTTGGCGGGGGCAGGATCACTGCGCGAACCCTAATCTGGCGGGGCGGGATTGGTGGCGGCGCGTCCGCGGATCCCACCATCACAAAGGGCAGCGCCATCGAGGGCGAGGGCAAGGGCAGGGGGCGTGGTTTGGTGGCGGGCGGGATACCCGGCGGCGAGATTGGTGCGCGGGCGAGCTCGAGGGCGGGGGCTCACGAGCGATGGCGGGCGCGTGTGGCATGCGGGGGCGATGGCTGGCGCGTGCGGCATGCGGGGAGGAAGACGCACGGGGGGCGGCGGGGGCACGGTCATGCGTGGGGGCGACGGCGGTCACGATCGCGGAGGGGGGAGAGGGTACGGTCACTGCAGACGCGGCGCGAGCGTGGGGAGGGAATCACGGCGGCACGGGGCCTCGCGGCGTGGGCGGACTGGGGGAGGCGGGGGCACGCGCGGGGGGAGGCGGGGGCACCTTACCTGTGGACGCTGACACCTCATTCTGGTAAGCAACAGCAACCCTGGTACCTATATCATCACCGTTACAGAACAAAACACCTCAAATCACAGTCAATTCCACAAGGGGAAGCTAATTTTAGGCAAACCGGAGAGTGCTCGCGTACCGAAGAGGTGCCGAAACGCATCGCGGCATGCCTCCGTGACGTGGGCTGCGTAGCTATCGTCCTTCTCCGCCGCCCGCATGATCTCCGGCTGCGCCGCCCCGGGGAACCTCCGTGGCCGAGTGGGTGGGTTGCTCCCAGCGCCGGAGCTGGGGCCCGCATCGCCGGTGGGGGCGCCTGCTCGCATCTTTCCTCGCCCTGTGGACTCCGTACTACGCGATAGAGCTCCGTCCAGGGGAGCTTCGTGTTCGCACGCCTGCGCTGGGCTGGGCCGGGCCCGGCGGGGGCGGTTATGTGGGAGTTTTGTACAAACGCCCCTGCTCTTGGTACCATTTTAGTGTTTAATCTTATAACTAGGTGGGTGCCCGTGCGTTGCAACGGGGAAAATAGTGCAATAATAACATATAGATATATGCCCGTGTGTTGCAACGGGGGATACTTGTACACGGATATGTCATTGTTTAGTGATGCTATCAAGAATCAACTCAACAATAATAACAAGTGAGTTGATCTAGATAATTAGTGAAAAAAATCAGCCATGCACCAAATATTCCTATGGATTTTGTTTGCATATTTAAAAATTCCTATGGATTGCTTTCCTCGTACAAGTTAGAGAAAAATAACAAAAGAATTGCAATTCACAGCTAACTCTAATTCGAGTACGAAAGAAGCCACCTGCAGCTGCAGAGATCCTAAAGCTCAACTGCGATGCTTCGCAGTATGCGTTCATTACAACATAACACTCTGAACATATGCAAGCCATCAGTTTTCACCGTTTCACCATCCTAATGTGGTCTTTTATTGACCCGAGTGTACTGTACTAAGGTGCATCAACGTGCGGCAGACCGCAGAACTACATTCACTGCCTCAACTGAAGCTAGGGCAGATAGGTCCCTTGGACAAACCAAGGCGAACCTCCATTCCGTGGTGCATGTCAGGTTGACAGAAACCTTCAGAATCTTGAGGCACTGCAAGCCAGTAGAAAAAAAAGAAAATTAGAACAAGTCAAAAACGATTGTGCCAATAAGGAAAAAAAAGTCCAATGCTATCACAAAGCATATACATATATAAAATGTTAGGCGGTAACTCAGTTAAGCACCAATGACCACTGACACATTTTATCACTCATCAGAGATGCTAATCCTAAAAGTTATTGTAGCTATGAGAGACAACTCAGGTCATACTGTCACAAAAACATATAACTTTTCTAGTTCCTTGACCTTATGACAACCTTCTTTGGTCTCAAGGCGTTTGCATTTCTTGGGTCAAGAATAAAATCAGACTTTGTATCTCATGTGAAGGCAACTTCTGGGTACAGTATGATATCTGTAATCTAATATTAAAACTTGTAGTGAATACCATATGGGACATATTCCTAAGCAATAAGGCCCAGTTCGAAAGCACGTTATATAACAGATCATGAAGTGACACATATCACAACACTCGACAAACATTTAGCATTTATGTTCACTGCTATGAAGAATATTGGTTAATTCCTCTATTTCTAAAATACTTTATCAATCGGTTTTGGAGACTACTACTATATAATACTACTAAACAATTTAGTTCATTCCTTCGAGATACGCACTGGAATGTTAATTATAGAAATGCTTAGCAGCCCAACATAGAAGACTGTCACAAAATGGAAGTGGACTTGCGTTCATGTACCTCTCGGCTTGCCTCATGAGCCAGATTGGTGCCCTCTCAACCTTTTTCCCTCTGATTGCGCTCACCAGCAGTGGCTCCTCCACCGTCTCGGGCGAGGCCTCCTCCATTACCGTCTCTGAACCGTACCATCACGTCAAAAGAGCAGCTAAATTAACTTCTCAGCCCAAGCCTCGCAACCTGTGAGCATAAGAGAATAAGATTCACCTTCGACAGCGCTGTAGCGGACGGTCGAGAGCTATCTGCATCTAGGCTCGGTGCGGGCGAACCTATCGTGGAAGAGGGAGGCGGACGGCAGCAAGAGTGGCTGGCACGTTTGGCATCGCGCTGTCCAACACCGACAGAAGCCCAACCCCTTGCTTTCGCCTCTACGGCCGCGCTGGTGCAAGCATTGTGCTGAAACATGAGGGCAAATCATATTTTCTTTTGTTGTATAAATTGCTATTAACCTTTTTGCAGATATACATTTCCTGCTCCAAAGCTACATGGAAGATAATTTCATAGTAAAAAAACAACTTAACTATAACAGCACCCCAAATGAAAGGAAATTTTATCACATGAAGAAATTATACCTTCAGAGCAGCTTTTGTGGGCATCCCTGTAGCAACATATTGATGCTCAGAGTGGCCAATGATTGCATCATTACAAACCACAACAATCTTTGCGATCATCTGGGAATTTTCATCCATGCTCAAGCTTGGCCAATCGTGTATCTTCCAAAGCTAATCTATAAATACGGGAGACATTTCAGAGATCATGGAGGGAGGAAAACATCCCATGGCCACCGACAGTAACCTCTTGAGCAGTAAAGATGGACTTGGTACGGTGTAGTGCATAATTCAATTTGCAAAGATATACAAGCACCACAAAAATTTACAAAACTAAAGCAACACTGAATAAAACACCAGTGGACAGTAGCGGAGAAAGTGTTTGACCTGAAGTTAAAATATAATAACTTGTGCAGATATACCTTTGCACTGCCATACTTGAGGCAACTAATTCCTAGTTTTAATCCTTCCCTTGTCTGCATGATCCGAACAATAAGTGGCTCTTTCGACCTTTTCTTCTTAGCTTTTGCTTTCTTTGGTAGTTCTGGAGCGTTTGTAGGTTCATCTCCATCTATGATTAATGCCCCTTGAGTAAGAAGGGGGATAAGTTGACAAATAGCATCCGAGGCTGAGGTCTACCAAAGACATAGGTTACAATGTGATAAATTGAATACTTAGTTCACAGCAGAGGGCAGGTAAAATAAACATTGCACAACACAGGATACAATCTGATTACCTTATCTGCAATTGTAAAGTACTCCAATATGGCCGTGTGCACTATTAAGTACTCAACGGTACCTTTCTCCAAGATTTTATCAATCACAATAGTCATATGAAGCAGGACAGATGATATCTGCAACCCAAGCTTGGAAATTGTATCTATCAAACTGGAAAAGTAATTGAACATTAGGATTTGCCACAAATAAAAATCCATTGTATCTAGAGAAATATCTCGCGTACGGATAACCAAAGTCACAGTGATTTCCCCTATAATTCTAACACAGAGGAAAACTGTAAAAGACATGCTTAGCTCTAGCCTATTACGACTGTTCATAAGATGTTCAGAAAGAATAAATAGCAAAGGAAACTTCTAAAATACATGACCATGATTCAAGGTTCATTTATACAGCGTAAACTACAAAAACAAGAGTGTCGTGCTATGGGACTCATCATATTCTGAATAGAATCATCATAAGCACCAGGGTAACTCTCAGACACCAATAAATGAGAGATAACATTGGTATTTGTAAGAGCCCATACCTGTGAGGCTTCAACATCTGCTGGTAGATTTTCTATGTAAAGTTCCCATTCTTGCCCACTCCACTTTGCCACCTCATCTTCACTTGGAAGTTTTCTAGATTTGATTTCTGTAGCTAAGGAGCAGATCTTTTTGTAAGTAGCTGAATCTGGTTCCATGGCATCAGGAGGGATACCAGTCCCCTCAACCCACAGGTGAAGGTCAATTTTGTTTTCTATCCCAGGTACATTGGTTTTGAGGAATTCAAGAAATGTCTCTGTATCTATTGATTGGAACTTGAAGGTTGCAATGTACTTCTTTAAAAACTCGTCGAAAGCAGGCCTGCCAATCTGATACAAGCAACATGCATAAGACATCACGTTAGAAATTAGTCCAATACTAAAGTAATTTTACTGAAAGAATGTTGCAAGGAAGAGTAGAAGAGTTGCCATGTTCCATACTTCCACCCACCTCACGCTCAATTCTCCAAAGGAACTGGAAACCTTTCTCATAGGGCACTTCAGAGTAAACATCATCAGGGTCAATCCCTGCCATCTTCGGCTTCAACTTGGTGAACTCCATGTTATCCTTAAACCTCTCCATCATCCTGTTCAACCCCCTCCATCCAATCCCCATGTTTAAGGCTGCCCGCTCCTCCCCTTGCACAACCTCAACAATCCTCCTCTCAGCATATGTTGTGAATCCCTGTATCAAGTGACAACAATATGAGACTAAAATGTCAATATACAAGTATACAATATACATATTAAGTTGTTAGGCACTTAGGCATGATAAACAGCATCATCATAGCCCAGAAAAGTTGCATATTTACCTCTGTTTCCACACACGCCAACTGCAAACTTGCCCTTAAAAAACCAAATTCAAATTTGCCACTGAAGATCAAAATTCTGATTTGACACTGCTTTAACCCGGTCATTACTTTCTATTTTTATATTTGCAAGCAAAGAAAAACACTACATGAGGTTAAAGACCCCTTTCTCTTGTTTCTCCATCTTCACCTACCTGCCTACCAGCTTTATTATTACTGGCCCATGCTATAACTCAAATCCAACCTTTTGCAGCTCTCCTGCTACTCCCTATGGTGTTCCTCCTACCCATCTTCGTCCGACAGTTCTGGTACCATCTTCTTGCTCATTACTGGCCCATGCTATAACTCAAATCCAACCTTTTGCAGCTCTCCTGCTACTCCCTATGGTGTTCCTCCTACCCATCTTCGCCCGACAGTTCTGGTACCATCTTCTTGCTCATCCAATCCCCATGTTTGATCTATTTTAACTGTTCATATGGGATATGGGACGTGATCTAATCGCGACATGAGATGTCTACCCCACATAATCAAAATGTAAAATAGATCACACTGCAAGAATTACAGAAATAAAATTCAATGGGATATTCAAGCAGGGTACAGTATCATGTACCAATTTAACGAAAAGTGTGTGTTGTGAAATGTTGTTTAGTGAAAGAATACACACATGGATTTACAATTATAAACATGTTGTTTAGTGAAACCTGGGAGAATAGGACAACATCAAGCAATCAGCATGATTTTTTTCTTTTTTGAATCAATGGAGGCAGGCAGACACAGTAATCAAATCAATGGCTGTCCATCTACTACTACTCTAGTTACTGTTGGTCTGTATTAGGACCCAAGTCCAACATCTAGCAGTAAGGTCAATAAAAATGCAACAAAAATAAGTATTCAGGGCAACCTGTGGTTCATGTTGAAATAACAAATGTGGTAGACTTTAAGCATAATATAATTATGTAGAGGTGCAGAGAAAATGACGTGATGTTTCAGGACTACTTTAGTATATGCAATCCATTACTGAACCAATAGTAGGTTTAATAAGCTAAAACAGATAGACTTCGGTAGCATTGAAGGGAAGGAATTGCCGAATGCCACATCGTACTGCACCTGCACTCATAAAAAGGATTTCTTGAAAACATGTTTCAATCGGTTGCACAGGCTAATGGAATATGCAATATTGGAGTGAAAAATGGGGGAAATCAACACCTACAGATCTAATTTCACCTTGAATTATTTAACCATTCAACATCATGTCAGGGAGGCACTTAGTTTTTAGATACTTCGAAGTGGCATGGCAACCTTTCAGGAGCTGTCATCATCGAAAGTAATAGTCAAGCATGATACAGTTAAACATAATATATACCAACTGAAGAGCTATTACAGTTTGCTCTACCGTGATTCAGGGGGAAAGCTAAGTGCCATTCACAGATGGGGTGTCTTTGATCTTGGATTAGGTTTCAGCTCCTGTGTCAAACGGGAAAAGGTCCAAGATTCCAAGACTGTTCGCAGATTAACTGATGGCCCAAGACGTTCCTACATGTCACAGGCATCAACAGTACCATTGATTCCTTCTTCTATTAGCACTGAACAGAAAAAGAATGAAGATAAGACACTGGATTTAGGTTGCCCAGGTATGAATTTACAAAAATAAGTCTGGAGGCAAATAATCTGCGCCCTTTGACAGAACAGATAAAATCAGAAAATCTCTCACAGCTAAAGGAACCATGTGTGAAGAATGAGTTATCTTGTCCGACCAGCAATGGTACCAGCCAAGAACATAAAGGAGGGATTGGAGGCCACAAACTTGCAGCAGCAAGCATGATGGTTCTTTCTGGTCAATCATTTCCTGCAAATGCTAGTGAATCAGTGAGAAATGCGCATGTCTTGGCAGTATTTAAAGAGGGTAGAGA
Organism: Zea luxurians; assembly: GCA_029449295.1. NCBI lineage: Eukaryota > Viridiplantae > Streptophyta > Magnoliopsida > Poales > Poaceae > Zea > Zea luxurians. The sequence continues at coordinate 175,883,726 of JAOPSE010000004.1, read as the reverse complement.
CTGTACATCTTCACTTACACTTAGGAAGTAGCATAACAGGCCAGTGTCAATGATTCAGAAGCACAAGATTAAGCAACTGATAAGAGCAATCTATATAGTGGAAAAAAAACTTATGATACAGAAGCACATGATTAAATTGAAAAAACAAAAATTTGCAATAACGGTATAAGTTTCACATTTAACTGTGTATTATCAAATAGGTTGCTAAAGTGTACCTCTAATTATTTGGTAAAAAACATATGCTCACGTGTACCTCTAATTATCGGTTGCTTAATCTTACATCGGTTAAAAATGCAACTGATAAAAAAACCTAGGATACCAGTAGCACACAGTAGAAGTTTCAAATACATACACTGGCTTGTCAACTACATACACTGCATCATCGTACCTGACTGTAGTCTTCCTAGGCGAGAGTAGAGAAGGATGGGGTTTGGTGTGGTGTCCAGCTTGACATGTTATCAAATAGGTCATGCCGTCGATGGAAACCTTTCTCAGTATCCATGGAGCGGTGTCGATTTGGGCTGATTGGCCGGTTGAAGGGTGCTGGTATCGGCGGATTGGAGGATGGCGGGATTGAGAGCCGGGGCGGGGGCAAAGCAGATTTGGGGCGAGCTTTGCGACCGCTCCTTCCATGCATAGCGTGGGCGAGCTCAGGTGGCACTGCAATTCATGATCACAAGGTTATTCTGCTATTCTGAATCACCAAACAAAAATGAGGATAAGCACAATAGCTCTTAAGAAACAGAAAGCAAACCCTGTTCTACTATTACCAACAACAATAGAAGGTCATATAGAAATAGGTGGCACTGCAATCTCTGTCACAATAAGTTGCTCTGGCCTATCACCAAGGTTTAGTAATTCACAATAATATAGAAAAATGAAATAAAAAGAGAAAGAATTGTCAACAAAAATGCACCGACTTCAAATTGGAAAATAACATCTAATGCAAGGCAACCAATGTGGCTTGGGAAACTTGTTATATATATTTAATGTTTTCTCCAACTCACTTGACTGTCCTAGTGTTTTTGAAAGTCTCCTGATTGGATGGCCCCATTACATGTTTTTATCGATTTTATATCATATATATGCATTGTGTTATGTCTATGAGCAAGTGGTGCTCAACTGTGCGATTACTATATTGAGGCATGCTTATTTAGTTTGTTTCCATACTTGTTAGATCTTTTGTTATATCTATTGCTGCATATTGCATATCTATTGTACATGTATGCTTTCTTAACTAATGCAGTAAAAAATATTGTAGTTTCAATGGGAAGGGATTGAATATATTACCAGTGTGGCCACTGGCCAGCAGTACCAAGGAGGACTCCATCGCCGTCGTGCTCCTCCTGGACGGGCCGACGCCAGCGAGCCCACTGTCGATAAATTCAAAACCAGTTACTTATGCAGATCCTCACTCCCCTCAGTTAGGGACATCACACATGTACCAATCGCAACAATGAGACCCAATCGCAACAATTCTCCACGGCTGCAACCACACAGCAGATGAAACACGTGTCTGATCCGGGTGCCAACTAATTCAGCGGGAAATCCGCGCAACCCGGATCGAACAGCGACCGCATCTAGAGCCCCCATCCGCGGATCTGAAACCCGATTCCCAGCGAGCAAGCGAGCCCGGTCGTGTGGAAGCGGAGCGCTCACCTCGGATGGCCACCTCCACCGGCCGCTGCTCCTCCGGCCCCCGCGATTCCTCTCGTGCGTTGCAACGACTCGCTCACCTCAGACGGCCACCGCGCGCGCCACCTCCACCGGTCGCTGCCCTTTGCGAGGGCGAGGGCAGGGGGCACAGTTTGGTGTAGGCGGGCTTTGTGACGCCGTTGGCGGGGGCAGGATCACTGCGCGAACCCTAATCTGGCGGGGCGGGATTGGTGGCGGCGCGTCCGCGGATCCCGCCATCACAAAGGGCAGCGCCGTCGAGGGCGAGGGCGAGGGCAGGGGGCACGGTTTGGTGGCGGGCGGGATACCCGGCGGCGAGATTGGTGCGCGGGCGAGCTCGAGGGCGGGGGCTCGCGGGCGATGGCGGGCGCGTGCGGCATGCGGGGGCGATGGCTGGCGCGTGCGGCATGCGGGGAGGAAGACGCACGGGGGGCGGCGGGGGCACAGTCATGCGTGGGGGCGACGGCGGTCACGGTCGCGGAGGGGGGAGAGGGTACGGTCACTGCGGACGCGGCGCGAGCGTGGGGAGGGAATCACGGCGGCACGGGGCCTTGCGGCGTGGGCGGACTGGGGGGAGGCGGGGGCACGCGCGGGGGGAGGCGGGGGCACCTTACCTGTGGACGCTGACACTCCCTTCTTAATAGAGTAGTAAAGATATTCGACTAGTAGCTGTCGCGCCCTTGGGCGCGCTTCATTATGTACTAGGTGAGTGCCCGTGCGTTGCAACGGAAATATATAATACCACAACAAGTTATATATGTGTGTTTTATACTGTTATTAGAAAATGTTTCGTAATCCATTTGTGATCCTAGCCATGTATAAATTTTGTTATCTTAATCTAACTATTTCACCTCTACATAGTACAGTGCCCGTATGTTGCGATGGCACAGTCATTTTTGATGAGGCGAGGATATAGAATTGCTCATATGTTACTTTCTATTCATGCTTGAAGTATTCAGGCAGAACCGTGCACCACGGTATGCTGTGGACGCCTACACTAAGGCCTTAAGGAGTAGTAGAGATAGAGATATCTAGTCCAGGAACGCTGTTTGCAACGCTAGTTTTACTTCCTGTAGTTTCAGAAATTTAGAACTGACAAAACTGTAAATTATAACTCAAGTTCAGGAGCCCTTGTTAGGATGTTAGCTACAACTACAAAATAACACTTGTCGATCAATATACTTTACAGAGGGAGAAAGAACTATCATGTGGAAATGTCATAAAGAACCATACACCACACAGATAAGTATAGAACTTAGACAACACGCTGATGTGTAATTCAACGCCATCTTTTATATAGCATAACAATAATATAAGGAAGTAGCTCCAGCTCCATCTTTTGCATGCACTACAGCTATGGTTAAACTGGCTTGTTCCATAGCCTCCTTGCCGGATCAGGCTTCACAATTCTAAATTGGTCCAAAACCTCCATCGTACTTGAGCTTACAAACTGAAGAAGAGAGATTAACAATTGTTCAGAGTGAAATTCCCAAATGGCCCTCTTTCTGAATTTTCTGGAATTTTCGTTATTCAATGCCCCACATCAATCTCCAAAGTACTAATTCAAACATGTGAAAGGAGAGAAAATATTGCGAAAAGGAAAGGAAATACAAAAACAGACCTGAACCAGCATATCACCTCTTGTGGCATGCACCCTGGCATACCCGAATTCTGAAACTCTTGATAAGCTCCACTTGTTCAACTGATATCAAGGCAAGATTTTGTTAACGAGCATGTACAGTATTGGATATCAATTTAAGGTTATGAACTTAAAAGTATATCTCAAATCTGAATGTTCATTGAATAATTATTACAAGAAATCTCATGTATACCATCTTAAAGATCAAGCACTACTTGCTTTGGACTACAAAAGACTTGTTACTATAGTTCTTACCACAATCCTATGGAACTTGTCCAAGCTAAATCCTCTAGCTCCAACAGTGGCATGAACCAGACTCGGCATAATCCTTGAGGAAGACAATTGGTGAATCTGGGGTCACATATACAGAACCAGACTCGGCAAAATCCCTGAGGAAGACAATGCAAGTTCATGGTCAATGATGGTGCATTTCACAATGCAATTCAACTATTTAGATTACACTGCAAACGTAAGATTTTAAAAGTATCAATTACCTTTCATGATTACCAATAGCAGTCATGTAGGGAACTCGAGAAGCGACTGGTGCTATGAGGTTTAGGAAGAAATCCCATTCAACCAAACGCCATGTCGTTTGAGGCAAAGACACACACCACGCCAACTGGGTACACCCTAATAATAAAGAAACCCTACTCCTAGCCTGAGAACTAAGAAACAGTACCTCGCATTTGCCACGGCGGGGACGTGGCCGGCGCTGGTGAAGGCGGCGGCGAGGAGGATGCCCCAGCGGCGACCAAATCCGGCTCCATCGCTGCGATCTGTGAGGCTATATAGAAGAGATTAGGATTGGGCAAATTGAATTTTGCACGGGAGGATGTCTTTGTACTTGACGATTGCTGAAGCTTGCCATCAGGGACATCTGCGACTGTAAGCAAAAGCATGCACCTGTGTCACTTGCTTCTTCTCGCAGAGCAGGAAGCCAGCAGGGAAAAATACGAAGAATAAATCAGATGTGATGCCAACCTGGCTGGCGAGGAGGATGCCCCAGCGACGACCGGATCCGGCTCCATCGCTGTGATCTGGTGGTCGGGGAAGAGGGCATCCTCATCACTGCGATCTGGTTCAAATACACGGATAGCTGTTAAGCCTATCAAACAGATATAATAAAAACATGTATTCTGCAAAAGTTCTACCTTGAAAGCCCTAGATCTTCTAGCTGGTGTAAACAAAATATCATCAAGAGAGCCATTTTCTGCATACTGGGGTGTTTCAATCAAGAGATATTCCAAAGCATGTCCATTAATTCATCTTGTTCTGATAATGACAGATCTACCATGTCAAACCTCTTGATAGAAAGGAGCTGTGAGCGTGTCTACAATTTTTAGTAAAACTATAGAGAAAATCATCACCGCTAGGAAGTTTGGTAAATCAGTACTTCAATATTTAGAAAAATCACAAAGGTAAATCTTATCAAGACCAAAAAACATTAATAAAAAGGTAAATCGTATCAAGACCCAAAAAATTAATAAAAGACCCATAAACATTAATAAAAAACCCAAAAACAGTACTTCAATATTACATTAATAAATCAGTACTTGAATATTACACTACAAATTCCATCCTCCTTTGCGCGTAAATCTTATCAAGACCCAAAAACATTAATAAAAAGAAAAACATGTATTTTCTCCCCTCACAGAAACCCTCTCAGCAAAACCTTTTTTTACTCAGAGGTTTCCTCCCCGACCTGCTTATACATGATGTCCACTATCCCACAGAACCGGATAGGTAAGCAGAAGCTTGTTAATCATGCAAGCAGTAAATATGAATTTACAGAACAAGAAAGTAGAAAGAGCATGTAGCATAAAACACTGACATGGAAGTTGATTGATTTTCATGCCGACACAGAGGAAACACGACAGGTTCTTGCTCCAGTTTAAGCTCCAGCCGGTTCAAGCTCTAGTTCGCCCAGCCCCAGCCGGACGACAGGTGCCAGTAGACCGAGGAGGGCCAAGATCCAGCAGATGCAACTTGCGCCAGATAAAACGGAGAGAAAACACGACAGGGCAACGAGAAGTGTAGTTCAGGGTTTTAGACTTCGGTTCCAACCAATTCCACATGCCTACTGTTTGTTTTTGGCCACTTGGAGAGACATGTAAATACAGCGGAATTTATGTTCAATGCCGCCTCAGTGTTTAATCACACAGTCCATTGCCCAGGGTTTTGCAGTAAGCTAGTGAAGCAGTTCAGTGACTCTAGTGGCTGGAATCAACAAGGAAATGGACTCTTGTCCAGAACCTTAAACAAGTACAAAAAAAGAACCTTAACCAAGTACAAAAACTAATACAAAAAAGAACCTGATTGATTTTCATGTCGACACAGAGGGGGAGCACAATTGTTGCCGAGAGAGAGGGAGAGAATGGTGGTGGCGATTGCACACAACGAACCAGAGATAAAAAACACAAAAAAGACCAAATCTCTCGCACTGGGACCCAGGCCTCCCCGATCTTCGTAGATCTAGGGTGGGAGAGAGGGAAAAGCGGAACAGAGCGGGGAAAGGAAGTGAAGAGAGTTCCTGAGTGTTTGCTGCGGTCGATGGCCTCGTAGACATGGAAGTTGTTCATAGCAGAGAAGCAAGAGGTGGAGGTGGGACTCCCCTCTCGTCGTCGGTGAGGTTAGGGTTTGATATTCGGGAGGTCGAAGCCTGGGGGAGCAAGACGGGGAGGAATGGAACCTCGGCGATAGAAGGCGTTAGGTTTGGAAGGCACCATGCATCTGACTGCTGAAATCGCGGTAGGAAGTAACTGAGGGCGGGTCCTAGAATCGCGGTATGAACGAGCTGAGGGCAAGCATGGCCATCACGCCGGCGGGAGTCACGACGGGCAACACGCGATGCGGGGGAGGGGGGACGCGAGGCGGGGGCGGGGAGGATCGCGGAGCAGAGGGGCAGAACCGTGCACCACCGATGGATGTGGACGCCTACACTACTGTCTTAAGAAGTAGTATAGATTTAGGCTGTCCAGCAACGTACTCTATATTTATTCTTTATATCTGTTTTTATAGTCTTCTCTAAATAATTTTATCTTTTATATCTTCTTCCTCTTCAACAACGTCCTCTATACTCAAATATTTATATTAGAAACATTTTTTATTTTTATTTTTTGTACATACGTATTTGTCATACTCTTAAATGTATTGTACATATTTTAGTTTTACTAAACCAGTTATTTAAAGTATTCAAATGGATAGAGAACCGTTTAGAGAAACTCTATATATAGAGAATCCAGCAGCGTCCTCTAAATTTAGAGGACCGTTTAGAGGACACCGCTAGAGAGCGTAGATGACCATTTGATCCTCTATATTTAGGATACAGAACTCTTTAGGGTCCCTTGTTGGAGTTAGCCTTAAGTTAGTTTATAAGTGTTGTTAAAGCAGATAATACACGAATTGTATAAACATTACAGGAAATGTTTTAGATGATAATAAACGTACTTAATATATTAATATAGAAGAGAGCTATAGTAGTATTTAAAGAGGACATATCCTGTGCAATCACTCATTTTGGTGCAAGCGTGCAATCAAACTATCCAGAGCATCCAGTCTAGATCCAACGGCTTCATATGGAAGTGGTTAAATGTAAAATAGACACTAGGTTTCAGGTGGAAGGAGTTAAATGTAAAATAACAGTTACCATTAGATCTAGATCGGATGCACTAGATCGTTTGATTGCATGCTTGCACCAGGATAAGTGATTGCATAGGATATTTTCTCCTAGTTACATGCTTACACCTGCTTGCAATAACTAGAATTTAGTTCTTAATTCTGATGTACTCTTGATGTGCGGGCTATCTTTACCTCCAAGCGGTGTAAGGAACTCCAAGCAGTGTACGGAAGACAACAGGGCGAAAGCTAAATTGCAGAAAAGAAAAGGAGGACATTTGACTGTTGAACGATGGTCAAAGGTTCCAATTTCGGTGGCATGATTGGTGGTCATGATGATGATAGGAATTTACTAGACCTCTCCAGAATATAAAGTAAGTTAAGTGTCAACTACTGCGTCTATATTCTTTTTTTCTTTTCAACATTTAAATACGAGAAAATATCCTATGCAATCACTTATCCTGGTGCAAACATGCAATCAAGCGATCTAGTGCATCTGATCTAGATCTAATGGTAACTGTTATTTTACATTTAACTCCTTCCACCTGAAACCTAGTGTCTATTTTACATTTAACCACTTCCATATGAAACCGTTGGATCTAGACTGGATGCTCTGGATAGTTTGATTGCACGCTTGCACCAAAATGAGTGATTGCACAGGATATGTCCTCTGTAACTAGCGTTTAAAAGCTACATACTTTTTAGATTTAAAAACACAAGAAATTCATGAAACAGCTGCAGACACCGAAGACGACGGCAACTCGAGTGTGCCTCTTTTTTCCCCATGCGCTGGACCTCTCTAGAAGCAGCGTGACTCTATGTAGGCAACATGCTGAGACCTCCGTGATCGTTGATGTTTCATCGCAGGGTCTATATTCTTTTTGCTAACGTGGACAGGCTCAACGAGCTGCTATGCGTCGCGCTCTATTATATAGTAATGCCCACGTTAAGGATGCTTAAATGCACTAAAACTGTTAGTTAGTGATTAAAATTAGTTAAGACATCTAAACACACTACCTAATATTTCAGTTATTAACTATTTTTGTAAATTAGTTAATATTTAGTTAGTTATTTATTAGCTATCTAATTTCACTAACAATTTCTAGATAACTACCCGTCCCTGTCCCTGGATTGTTTAGGGTTCTAGGTTCTCGATACGTCGACCACCGCTTCCTTTCTCTTCTCAAAAGACGACTTGGTTGGGCGGGGAGAAGGTTGTACTGGTAGTAGATCTTAAGGAGTCGTCATGAGCCGGACAGGGCAGCCTCTGGATCTGAAGAAGTAATCTCGCCCTCCTTTCTTCTCGAGCTCTATTTGCATTGTGTTGCTGCTTCTCTGTTTTGATGGGATTTTAACCCCTTTTTTGGGTAAATTCCAGGTACATGGACAAGAAGCTCCAAAGTAAGTTATTGCAGTGCCTTCTGTTGGGGACTTGTTCTCAAATGCTACGAATCAAGAACAAGGCAACACAAAAAATGGTAAACGTTAAAGTCCTTCGTCCTTCGAAACATTATTTCCCTTGGGATATAATGATCTTTGGACGAATGTTACGAAGGACATACCTTCAGTAGTATAACATATAAAGATGAAGGAATCATATGAAATATAAAATAACATAAACAATCAAGTACTATTATCAACTCATTTTTATTTTATCATTATGGAAAATAGAGATGATATCGAATTACAAATGTACCTTCAGCTTGAAAGAAGATAAAAGTACAAGCGTGACGCAAAAGCAAATGTCGAGTCAGCGTGAACAGTACGGGAGCACTGTTCATCTATTTATAGGCACGGGACGCAGCCCATGTAAAATTACATTTATACCCTTTACAATCGACTACAATAATGACACAAAACATCATGGGTCTTTAAGTCATTTCATCTTTAAGTCGGTTCACCCCTTCGTCTTGAGATCTGCCACTGTGCCGAAGCTTTATAGGTGATAGCTTCGGCGTTGCTTCTGAGAGAATCTGCCGAAGGTGTTCTCTTTCTTTAGGATCTTCGGCTACGAAGCATACCCCCAACAGTAGCCCCTTCGTGGTGCTAGATCATTTTTTGTAACGAGTTTGATCCGTGAAAAAGTCTTCTAGGCTTCGGATGCCGAAGATCCGAAAAACACCTTCCCTAAGCTCGTTGGCGAGAAACGATTAAAATAATCCTCGCGCGATGTGACCTCATCTTGCAGCAGTTACGCGCGCCCTGGCGATTCACCTTCTCGGACCCTGTGGCCCACCATTCAATGAGTGCGGGTGGCTATTTGTCCGGTGCGGAAGACCTTGACGATTTACCTTCCCACCTGCGGTATTATATAAACAGACGGGTAGGTGTGAAGTTACCACAACATTCATTGCTATTGCACTGTTTTGCTGCCAAAATATTGACCAAAACCGAAGCTTGTTTGTTGCATCCTCAACCAAAGCTATTTACTTTGCTCAAGCTTCGTAGCAAGAAAAAGCTTCGGCAAGATAAAGAAAAATTTTCAACTTCAAAAACAAGAAATTCAATCATCAGATGGCCAGAGTGCGTTCCACAGCTAGGGTTACGCGGGACGGAGAGGATGCCGAAGGTGCTAAAACTGCTCCAATCTCTGAAGTGATGAAGCGCTTAGGGCTGGTAGCATCGGAGGATGCTCCTGTCGCTGAAACAGAACAGGCTAATGTTGAGGAGACTGAGTCTGAAGATGATTACAGCACGGTGCTAAGTAAACCCATCCACCTAGATTTTGGGAAATCCACCATCTCCGAAGATGATTTGCCTAAACTGTTGAAATTGGGCTATTTTAGTGAAGCGAAGAAAGAGCCGGTTCGTTTTGGTGGGGAAGAGACTAGTCCGAAGCCAGGAAAGGATGAAGTGGTAGTCTTCAAAAGTTTCTTTAAAGCTGGTTTAAGATTTCCTTTGAACAAGATGATTGCTGTTGTATTGAAGAAGTTTGGGATCTACCTTCATCAGCTAACTCCCAACGCTATTGTCCGGCTTAGCGTTTATATCTGGGCTCTCCGAAGCCAAGGGGTGGAGCCATTTGGCGAAGGCTTCTGCCGAGTGCACGAGCTCCATTATCAGACGAAAGCTAGAAGAGATAGGCTACATGAAAATTTTGGCTGCTACAATTTTGCCTATCGCAAGAACACAAAATTTCCAGTGATTAGTTACCGAAGCAAGTGGCCAGCTGGCTGGAAGTCTGAATGGTTTTACGTCAAAGTTGACGAATACAAGGAGGAGTTGGTCCAGAGTCCGCTAGAATTGATCTTCGGAGAGACCAGACTGCAGTGCAACATGACACCAGGGAGTCCAAGCCAAATTGCTCTGGCTGAATTTCGAGTTATTGCAGACCATATCGGCACTAGGGATTTAGTGCAAGAATTTTTGGCCTTTAGAGTGTTCCCAACTGTGGAAGAGTGGGACATGTCGAAGCTTAAAGGAGAAAAGAAAAAGGGGAACTTATTCGGTTACCCTATCATTATAAATTCAAGAAATATTTCGAAGTGCCTTGTCAAGAGTGGCTAGACACGATTGAAGTGATGTGCAATGAAATTCTCGGCAATTACTCTAAAAAAGAAGATCAATTAATGACTGTAGCCTTCGGCACCCGCCCGAAGCGAAGGTTGAACCGAGTAATGGATGCTCTGGACTTTGAGTATCCCGACTACGAGCGACTAGACAAGGATGCCGAAGGGCAAAAAAGAAAGAGAGTGGCTAGCGTTCTAAATAAAGACGATGAAAAACAATTGAAAGAGAAAAAGCTGAAGCCTGAGCCAAAAACAGATGCTTCGAAGAAGAGAAAAGCTACAGCTCCGAAGCAGAAGGCAATTGACGAAGAAGAAGAAACTGCTGCAACACCCTCTACCACCGACGTGGAAGAAATTTTAAAGGTAATGACTGAATCTTTGCCTGTCAAGCTAAGTCCACTGGGGCCACATCTGACGAAGCTTTTTCTGAAGGAAAAGGAGCCCGCAAAAACGAACAAGACAGCTAGGCCAAAGAAGCAAAGAATCATTACAGTGATAGAAGTCATCGAAGGGACACCACCAGGAGCTTCAGCTCTGAAGGCGTCAACTGTTGAGAGCACGACAGCCACCGAAGCTGCACCTGTGGAAGCCACAGCTACCGAAGTTGTCACGGCCGAAGATGTTCATTTAGAGTGCACGATTGCCGATATTGATAAGATACTGCTAAACATGGCCGCAGAAGAAGCTGCTGCTGCCACCGAAGAAACTATGACCCAGAACCTGGGAAGGAGAAAGAAATAGCCGAAGACACTTCGGAAGATGAAATTTTTAACTTTCAAAACTTAGTTGGTCAAGAGCTGACAAAGGCTGAAAAAGAAGAGCTAAAAGAATATGCTGTGTCTTGCGGATATCAGCCGGGAGCACTTCTCTTTGGTGGCATCGATGACGAAAAATTGGGCTGCATCCGGGATCAGACCGGAGCGAAGGTTATCGGTACTCTATCAAAGAGTATTGGTTTCCCGAAGCTCGAAACAGATATTAGCCGCTACCGACGACAACACATCGTCGGTAGTTTATTCTATTCCAATTTCAAGGTAAACTTTTCTTTAACTTTTACTATTTCAATAACGAAGATGTTTTCTAACGAAGGTTGTTTGTATGCAGAGTATGATACTGAGTAAAGCTTTGAAAATGCAGCAAGATTTGAAGATAAAAAACACGAAGTTATAATTGAAAACTTAGAAAGCAAGATAAAAGACCAATCAACTGCTCTTGAAAAGAAAGACTTTGAGCTTCAGACAACCGAAGGCTTATTGGCAGAAGCTAAAGCTAAAATAGCAGAATTAAATACGAAGCTTCTCTCCCAGTCAGAAAGCTTCGAACAAGAAAAATAGAAACTTAATGCAAAATTTGAGGCCGAGGTCCAGAAAAGTTCATATTTGAAAAAATCATTGACAAGCCTTCAAAACAAATGTCTGGAGTTCAGTAATCGATGTGTTCAACGGCTGAAGCAAGTCTTCTATTCGGTTGGAGCCAGCAGCGAAAAATTCAATCCTTCGTCTGAGGACCTGCCAGGGGCCTTCGAACATATCGAAGGTGAAATTGATGACCTTAAAGAAGTTATAGCTGGACATGGTGACTTTTGTGCCCTAGTAGCTTCTCGGGGTACAGCTGTCGCCTTCCTGAAATCTGGCTGCGAACATGGAAAGGTTATCAATAGACCCAATTTTAACTTATCACCAGCAGACCTGGATGATATTCCCAACCTTGCCCGAAGCATAGCAAATAGATTTATAAAACTGGTATGGACAAAGGGTGGACGAAGCAAAGCTGGTGATGAAGCTCGAAGTCATCTTAAGCCGGTTAGCAAAAATCATACCTTGTGCTTACCTCCCTTCGAACTTGAATTTTGCTTACAATACTTAAATACGTATAGGATGACGAAGCCGAGGCCGAAGCTAAAGAGTAAGAAGACGAAGCCGAAGTTTAGTGAATGACGAAGTCGAAGCCAAAGCCAAAGCTCAATGGACACTAATGAAGCTTAAATAGATGACTGTAGAAAAAACTCTAAAAACCCTTGTAATAACCTTTGTGGTTAATTTTCACTTTGTAAACTTTGTCCATACCTTGTAACATATTCTTACCTTTCCATCAATGTATAAAGTGCTTTGGTGTGAACGAAATTAGCATTTTTTAGCCGAAGGCGAAAAACACCTTCCCTTCTTTTCGTACACAGCGAAGCATAAAGACTGCTTCTTTTTCTTTTTGCCAAAACCTTATCTTTAGAGCCGAAGCAACTGCCTGTGTTATGATGATGATGATCCTATGTATGCCTAAATGAATGTTTATGAATGTAAATGTATGATGTAATGTATGGTGCAAATGAATGTCCAAACACACACATATGAAGCCACAACCATATCCTTCATTCCCTTAGGAATAACCGAAGTCTCTTTGCCGTTTATTTTTCGGCTTCACCGCTTATTTTTCGGTGTATCAGCGCTGACTTTTCGCTGTAAGTTCTGCATCCCCTTAGGAACGTCTTTTGAACTTCTTCGCCTTCTATTTCGGCGGTATCGCGTTGACTTTTCGCGTTTCGCCTTATATTTCGGCGGAATCAGCGTTGACTTTTCGTTGTAAGCTCTGCATTCCCTTAGGAATGACTTTTGAGCAGAAAACTTACACTGCGCTCCCTTAGGAACGTCTTTTCGTAGCTTTGTCGTGCTCTGCATCCCCTTAGGGACGTCTTTTGAGCTTCTCCCTGCTTTTTCTTTTCTCTTTGCACTCGATGGTGCGTGCTCAACTTTTACATTTACATCTTTGGGAGATATTGCTCTTGTAGAAATAAGAAAAAGAGAAATTACATACTATGGCACCATTAAAAACCTTTCTCCCCCTTTGGAAAGGAAAAGGGTGCCATAGGAAAAATAGAAAATAAAAAGTACATTAAGCTACACATAATATCGCCGAAGCTCATCCGCATTCCAAGATCTAGGAATGTCGTTGCCGTCCATATCCTTCAATCTGTAGGAACCGGGTCTTGATGAAGATACTACCAGAAAAGGTCCTTCCCACTTCAACTGTAACTTGCCTACTGTATCTGGGTTGGCAACTCTCCGAAGTACCAAGTGCCCTGGCCTGATATTTTTTAACCGAACTTTTCTGTCACGCCATTTTATTGTTTCGGCTTGGTATTTATTGATGTTCTCCACAGCCTGAAGCCTGATCCCTTCTATAGCATCTTTTGCCACAGAATAATCAGCTTCGTCCTCTGCCGAAACCACTGTTCTTATTGATCCTGCTTTAGCTTCTTCCGGGGTTATTGCTTCGTCACCAAACAATAATTTGAATGGTGTAAAGCCTGTTGACCTTGACACTGTTGTGTTGTGGCTCCACACCACTTTGATCAATTCATCTAGCCACTTTCCTCTGGGCTGATTGAAGATTAACTTCATTATTCCTGTCATTATTATGCCATTAGCTCTTTCGACAAGTCCATTTGACTCCGGATGTCTAACCGATGCAAAATGGATCTTCGTGCCAATTTGTTCACAGAAGTCTTTGAAAGCTTCGGCATCAAACTGTGTTCTGTTGTCCACAGTAATAGCTTTTGGTACTCCGAAGCGACAAACAATATTTTGCCAGAAAAAATTCTGAATAGTGACTAAAGTTATTGTGGCTAAAGGCTTCGCCTCAATCCATTTAGAAAAATATTCTATTGCCACCACAACATATTTTAAATTTTCTTGTGCTGGTGGAAGTGGGCCTAACAAATCAAGGCCCCACCTTTGCAACGACCAAGTGGGTTGTATTAGCTGAGTCAGAGATGAAGGTTGTTTTTGGTCTCTTGCACATTTTTGACAACCTTTGCACTTTTGAACTAATTCTGCTGCATCCGAAGCTGCCTTCGGCCAATAAAATCCTTGACGAAAGACTTTTCCCAGCAAAGGCCTAGATCCGATGTGAGATCCACATAGACCTGTATGTATTTCCTTCATCAATTCTATACCTTTAGCTCTGGATAAACATTTGAGCAATAGAGAGCAGACTCCATGTTTGTATAACTCCCCTTCTATTATTACATATGGTCGGGCTCTTGCCTCTATTATCTTATTATAAGCTTCGTCATCTGAAAGGCAATTGCCCTGGAGAAAGGATATAATCTCAGTTCGCCAATCTTCACTATGAACAGGAGATATATTGGGCACTGCTCTTTCAAGAAGTTCCACCGAAGGTGCTCTTATTGTCTCAAAGAATACTTCCGAAGGTAAAGGCAGCCCCTGTTGAGAGCACCTAGAGGGGGTGAATAGGTGATCCTGTAAAAACTTAAAACTTAAAGCCACAAACTTGATTAAGTGTTAGAGCAAGAAAGGCAAGTAGCTAGAGAGGAGTTCTTGCGAAACACAATAACCACAAAAAGATCAACACAGAGAGGCACAGTGGTTTATCCCGTGGTTCAGCCAAGTCCAACACTTGCCTACTCCACGTTGTGGCGTCCCAATGGACGAGGGTTGCACTCAACCCCTCTCAAGTGATCCAATGATCAACTTGAATACCACGGTGTTTTGCTTTCGTTTATTATCTCCCGTTTGTGAGGAATCTCCACAACTTGGAGCCTCTCGCCCTTACAAATGATGATCACAAAGAAACACGGAAGTAAGGGAGGGAGAGTAATGCACACAAGACACAAAATCAGAGCACAAATACGCACACAAGTCACAACTTGAGCTCGCAACACAACTCGAAGAGGTCTCTACTCAAATGGAGCTCTAGTTGCTATCACAAAGAATCAAATGCGCGGAAATGGAGTCTTGGTGCTTAGAGTTGATCAAAGAGTGCTTGGTGTACTCCTCCATGCGCCTAGGGGTCCCTTTTATAGCCCCAAGGCAGCTAGGAGCCGTTGGAAGCAATCCAGGAAGGCAATTATTGCCTTCTGTCGGGTGGCGCACCGGACAGTCCGGTGCACCACCGGATATCCACTGTTCACTATCTGGTGCAGATTGCTTTCCTAAACTGGCGCAGACGACCATTGAAGATTTGGATCCGTTGGCGCACCAGACACTGTTCGGCGCACACCGGACAGTCCGGTGCCCCCATCTGACCGTTGGCTCGGCCACGCATCACACACGGATTGCGCGGTCGACCGTTAGCCCGGCCGACCGTTGGCTCACCGGACAGTCCGGTGCGCCACCGGACAGTCCAGTGATTTTTAGCCGTACGTCGCCGTCGAGACCCGAGAGCAGCCTGTTCATCTGGACTGGTCCTGGCACACCGGACACTGTCCGATGCACCACCAGACAGTCCGGTGCACCCAGACCGAGCAGCCTTTTGGCTGAACACAGCCAACTTAACTCCAACGCGATTTCTCCTGTTTCTAACACTTAGACACAATACATTAGTCTTCAAAACAATGTACTAAGTCTAGAAACATACCTTTAATCATGATTTGCACTTCTTGAGTCTTTGGCACAAATATAACTCAAAGCATTTGTGTGGAGCACTTAATCACCAAAAACTTATAGAAATGGCCTAAGGGCTCATTTCCCTTTCAATCTCCCCCTTTTTGGTGATTTATGCCAACACAACAAAAAGCAACTAAAATAAGTGCAACATCAATGCAAATGAGAACAAAAATTTGATTTTGATTCAAATTTGGCATATTTGGATCATTCTTTGCCACCACTTGGTTTGTTTTTGCAAATCAAACTCAATTTTCTATCTCTAAGTCAAATTCACTTGTTGAGGCATAGAGAGGTATTCCAAGAGAAATTGATCAAAGATTCAAAAACTCTCCCTTTTCCCATAATCAAACATTCTTCCCACAAGAGACCAACTTTTGACAATAAGAGACAATAAGAGTATTTTGACAAAACAAAAGCTCTACTCTACTATTTTCAAAATTCTCAAGTGGTAGCTGATCCATTTATTGCTTTGGCCTTAATTTCTCCCCTTTGGCATCAAGCACCAAAACGGGATCATTTTTGGCCCTTGAACCCCATTGCCTCACCAAAATCTTCAAGTAAGAGTAAAAAGGCACTAAGAGCATGGAGATGAACTTGGAATTAGTTACCCTCTCATTAGAGTGCAGTGGAAGTCTTTCATGGTCCAAGTCCATCTTTCCCTTTCAATCTACCTTTGAGACTAAATCAAGCAAACTCAAGCACATGATTAGTCTTAAAGGGTCAAGTTGTAGCATGCCTCCCCCTGAATGAGTGCATCACTTGCAAATGGACTGTGAGGTCCGGGGATCATGAGTACAACTTGAGCACCACAAATAAACAATAATATGCATAAAGGAACATGATCAAAGGCATAAACCACATGTATGCTCTATATCAATCCAAGTTACACGGATCTAAGACATTTAGCTCACTACGCAGCCTGCAAAAGGTCTTCTCATCTAAAGGCTTGGTAAAGATATCGGCTAGCTGGTTCTCGGTGCTAACATAAAACACTTCGATATCTCCCTTTTGCTGGTGGTCTCTCAAAAAGTGATGTCGGATGTCTATGTGCTTTGTGCGGCTGTGTTCAACAGGATTGTCCGCCATGCGGATTGCACTCCCATTGTCACATAGGAGTGGGACTTTGCTCAGATTGTAGCCAAAGTCCCGGAGGGTTTGCCTCATCCAAAGTAGTTGCATGCAACACTGTCCTGCGGCAACGTACTCGGCCTCAGCGGTGGATAGGGCAACGGAAGTTTGTTTCTTAGAACTCCATGACACCAGGGACCTTCCTAGGAATTGGCACGTTCCTGATGTACTCTTCCTATCGACCTTACATCCAGCATAATCGGAGTCTGAATATCCAATTAAGTCAAAAGGTAGACCCGTTTGGATACCAGATCCCAAAGCAAGGCGTAGCGACTAAATATCTAAGAATTCGCTTAACGACCACAAGGTGACACTCCCTTGGATCGGATTGAAATCTAGCACACATGCATACGCTAAGCATAATATCTGGTCTACTAGCACATAAATAAAGTAAAGACCCTATCATAGACCGGTATGCCTTTTGATCAACGGACTTACCTCCTTTGTTGAGGTCGACATGTCCGTCGGTTCCCATCGGAGTCTTTGCGGGCTTGGCGTCCTTCATCCCAAACCGCTTGAGCAAGTCTTGTGTGTACTTCGTTTGAGAGATGAAGGTGTCGTCCTTGAGTTGCTTCACTTGGAACCCAAGGAAGTAGTTCAACTCGCCCATCATTGACATCTCAAATTTCTGCATCATCACCCTGCTAAACTCTTCACAAGACTTTTGGTTAGTAGAACCAAATATTATGTCATCGACATAAATTTGGCACACAAATAGATCACCGTCATAAGTCTTAGTGAAAAGAGTTGGATCGGCTTTCTCAACCTTAAAAGCATTAGCAATTAGAAAGTCTCTAAGGCATTCATACCATGCTCTCGGGGCTTGCTTAAGTCCATAGAGCGCCTTAGAGAGCTTACACACGTGGTCGGGGTACCATTCATCCTTAAAGCCAGGGGGTTTCTCCACGTACACCTCCTCCTTGATTGGCCTGTTGAGGAAAGCGCTCTTCACATCCATTTGGAACAACCTGAAAGAATGGTGAGCGGCATAGGCTAACAAGATACGAATCGACTCTAGCCTAGCCACAGGAGCAAAAGTCTCCTCAAAGTCCAAACCTGCGACTTGGGCATAACCTTTTGCCACAAGTCGAGCCTTGTTCCTTGTCACCACCCCGTGCTCGTCCTGTTTGTTGCGGAACACCCACTTGGTTCCCACAACGTTTTGCTTGGGACGCGGCACCAGTGTCCAAACTTCATTTCTCTTGAAGTTGTTGAGCTCTTCCTGCATGGCTAACACCCAGTCCGGATCTAGCAAGGCCTCTTCTACCCTAAAAGGCTCAATAG
This sequence comes from Zea luxurians, assembly GCA_029449295.1. NCBI lineage: Eukaryota > Viridiplantae > Streptophyta > Magnoliopsida > Poales > Poaceae > Zea > Zea luxurians. The sequence continues at coordinate 175,865,475 of JAOPSE010000004.1, read as the reverse complement.
AAGAGACAAAAAAGTAATGATCACAAAAATTAGCTAATCTGGAGCGAGTGGTTACTCCCTTGCTAATGTCACCCAAAATCTGGTCGACAGGATGATCCCTTTGAACCATCGCTCGAACTTGAGTTGGAGGCGCCTGTGGAACTTCTTCCTCCTCATCTTCAACATCCTGTGCTCCCCCTTGATCACACGCCTCATCTTGAGGGACCTGTTCATCATCTTGAGTTGGGGGTGCACCATTGTTGAGGAAGAATGTTGATCTTGCAATTGGTGTTCCTGTGGTCGCACGTCTCCAATCGCCATGGTACGAATTGCATTAGTTGGAACATCATCCTCATCTACATCATCAAGATCAACTTGCTCTCTTGGAGAGCCATTAGTCTCATCAAATACAACGTCGCTAGAGACTTCAACCAAACCTGATGATTTGTTGAAGACTCTATACGCCTTTGTATTTGAGTCATAACCTAACAAAAACCCTTCTATAGCTTTGGGAGCAAATTTTGAATTCCTACCTTTCTTCACCAGAATGTAGCATTTACTCCCAAAACTCGAAAATATGAAACGTTGAGTTTGTTACCGGTTAGAAGTTCGTACGACGTCTTCTTGAGGAGGCAATGAAGGTAGACCCGGTTTATGGCGTGGCAAGCTGTGTTCACAGCTTCCGACCAAAACCGCTCGGGCGTCTTGAATTCTCCAAGCATCGTCCTCGCCATGTCTGTAAGCGTCCTGTTCTTCCTCTCTACCACACCGTTTTGCTGTGGTGTGTAGGGAGTGGAGAGCTCGTGCTTGATTCCTTCCTCCTCAAGAAACTCCTTCACTTGAAGGTTCTTGAACTCGGACCCGTTGTCGCTTCTAACCTTTTTCACCTTGAGCTCAAATTCGTTTTGAGCTCGCCTTAGAAAGCGCTTGAGGGTCCCTTGGGTTTCTGATTTATCTTGCAAAAAGAATACCCAAGTGAAGCCGGAAAAATCATCAACAATAACAAGACCATACTTACTTCCCCCGATGCTAAGATAGGCGACGGGTCCGAAGAGGTCCATATGCAATAGCTCCAGAGGTCTTGATGTAGTCATCACATTCTTGTTGTGATGAGCACTTCCCACTTGTTTACCTGCTTGACAAGCTGCATGAAAGTCGCCTAGAGGGGGTGAATAGGGCGAAACTGAAATTTACAAAGTTAATCACAACTACAAGTCGGGTTAGCGTTAGAAATATAATCGAGTCCGAGAGAGAGGGTAAAAAAATAAATCGCAAGCAAATAAGGAATGAGACACAAGGATTTGTTTTACCGAGGTTCGGTTCTTGCAAACCTACTCCCCGTTGAGGTGGTCACAAAGACCGGGTCTCTTTCAACCCTTTCCCTCTCTCAAACGGTCACTTAGACCGAGTGAGCTTCTCTTCTCAATCACACGGGACACAAAGTCCCCGCAAGGACCACCACACAATTGGTGTCTCTTGCCTTGGTTATAATTGAGTTTGATCACAAGAAGAATGAGAAAGAAAAGAAGCAATCCAAGCGCAAGAGCTCAAATGAACACAACAAATCACTCTCTCTAATCACTAAAGCTTTGTGTGGAGTTGGGAGAGGATTTGATCTCTTTGGTGTGTCTTGTAATGAATGCTATAGCTCTTGTAAGGTGTAGAAGTGTAGAAACTTGGATGTCATTGAATGTGGGGTGGTTGGGGTATTTATAGCCCCAACCACCAAACTAGCCGTTTGGTGGAGGCTGCTGTCGACGGGCGCACCGGACAGTCCGGTGCGCCACCGGACACTGTCCGGTGTGCCAGCCACGTCACCCGGCCGTTAGGGTTCGACCGTTGGAGCTCTAACTGGTGGGGCCTCTAGGCTGTCCGGTGGTGCACCGGACATCTCCTGTAGACTGTCCGGTGCGCCAACTGCGCGTGCTCTAACCTTTGCACGCGCAGGCACGCATTAAATGCATTGCAGTCGACCGTTGCGCTTGAAGTAGCCGTTGCTCCGCTGGCACACCGGACAGTCCGGTGTGCCACCGGACGGTCCGGTGAATTACAGCGGAGCGCCTCTGATTTTCCCGAAGGTGAGGAGTTCAGCGTCGAGTTCCCTGGTGCACCGGACACTGTCCGGTGGCACACCGGACAGTCCGGTGCGCCAGACCAGGGTGCCTTTGGGATTTCTTTAGCTCTCTTTGTTTGAACCCTTTCTTAGTATTTTTATTGGTCTATTGTGAACCTTTGGCATCTGTAAAAACTTATAGACTAGAGCAAACTATTTAGTCCAATTATTTGTGTTGGGCAATTCAACCACCAAAATCTATTTAGGAAAAGGTGTAAGCCTATTTTCCTTTCAATCTCCCCCTTTTTGGTGATTGATGCCAACACAAACCAAAGCAAATATAGAAGTGCAGAATTGAACTAGTATGCATAATGTAAGTGCAAAGGTTGCTTGGAATGAAACCAATAAATATTACTTACTAGATGCGCATGGATGTCTTTTTCTTTTTATTAACATTTTGGATGACGCTTGCACCACATGTTTTGATTTTGCAAAAAGTTTTAGAAATTCTTTTCAAAGTTCTTTTGCAAATAGTCAAAGGTAAATGAATAAGATTTTGATAAGCATTTTCAAGTTTTGAAATTTTCTCCCCCTGTTTCAAATGCTTTTCCTTTGACTAAACAAAACTCCCCCTTAATGAAATCCTCCTCTTAGCATTCAAAAGGGTTTTAGATATTAATTTTGAAGAGGGTGTACAAATTTGAAATTGTATAAGATGCCAGTTGAAAAAATTTCACCAATTAATAGACTCCATACCAAATAAATTTTTGAAATTGGTGGTGGTGCGGTCCTTTTGCTGTGGGCTAATACTCTCTCCCCCTTTGGCATGAATCGCCAAAAACGGATATTTGAGTGAAATATAAGCCCTTGTTAAACTAATTTCTCCCCCTTTGGACAAAAATAAAGGAGTGAAGATTATACCAAAGTTGGAGAGGTGGAGCGACGACGAAGGATGAATGAGTCGATGAAGCGGAGTGGAAGCCTTGTCTTCACCAAAGACTCCTTTTCCCTTTCAATCTATGACTTATCATGAAATGGACTTGAAAGAACACATTAGTCATAGCACATGAAAGAGATGATCAAAGGTATATATATGAGCTATGTATGCAAGACATCAATAAAAATTCCTAGAATCAAGAATATTTAGCTCATGCCTAAGTTTGGTAAAAGTTTGTTCATCCAATGGTTTGGTAAAGATATTGGCTAATTGTTCTTTGGTGCTAACATATGCAATCTCGATATCCCCCTTTTGTTGGTGATCCCTTAGAAAATGATACCGAATGACTATGTGTTTAGTGCGGCTATGCTCAACGGGATTATCCGTCATGCGGATTGCACTCTCATTATCACATAGAAGAGGAACTTTGGTTAGTTTGTAACCATAGTCCCTAAGGGTTTGCCTCATCCAAAGCAATTGTGCGCAACAATGACCTGCGGCAATATACTCGGCTTCGGCGGTTGAAAGAGCCACAGAATTTTGCTTCTTTGAAGCCCAAGACACCAAGGATCTTCCCAAGAACTGGCAAGTCCCTGATGTGCTCTTTCTATTAATTTTGCACCCTGTCCAATCGGCATCGGAATAACCAATTAAATCAAATGTAGATCCCCTAGGGTACCAAAGGCCAAACTTAGGAGTATAAACTAAATATCTCAAGATTCGTTTTACGGCCCTAAGGTGAGCTTCCTTAGGATCGGCTTGGAATCTTGCACACATGCATACAAAAAGCATAATATTCGGTCGTGAAGCACATAAATAGAGTAAGGAACCTATCATCGACTGGTATACCTTTTGATCTACGGATTTACCTCCCGTGTCGAGGTCGAGATGCCCATTAGTTCCCATGGGTGTCTTGATGGGCTTGGCGTCCTTCATCCCAAACTTGTTTAGAATGTCTTGAATGTACTTAGTTTGGCTAATGAAGGTGCTCTCTTGGAGTTGCTTCACTTGAAATCCTAAGAAGTACTTCAACTCCCCAATCATTGACATCTCGAATTTCTGTGTCATGATCCTACTAAATTCCTCACATGTAGATTCGTTAGTAGACCCAAATATAATATCATCAACATAAATTTGGCATACGAACAAATCATTTGCAAGAGTTTTAGTAAATAAAGTAGGATCAGCCTTTCCGACTTTGAATCTATTAGCAATAAGGAAATCTCTTAGGCATTCATACCATGCTCTTGGGGCTTGCTTGAGCCCATAAAGTGCCTTAGAGAGCCTATAGACATGGTTAGGATACTCACTGTCTTCAAAGCCGGGAGGTTGCTCAACATAGACCTCCTCCTTGATTGGTCCGTTGAGGAAGGCACTATTCACGTTCATTTGATAAAGCTTAAAGCCATGGTAAGTAGCATAGGCTAATAATATACGAATGGACTCAAGCCTAGCTATGGGTGCATAGGTTTCACCGAAATCCAAACCTTCGACTTGTGAATATCCCTTGGCCACAAGTTGGGCTTTGTTCCTAGTCACCACACCATGCTCGTCTTGTTTGTTGCGGAAGACCCACTTGGTTCCTACAACATTTTGGTTAGGACGTGGAACTAAATGTCATACCTCATTCCTCATGAAGTTGTTGAGCTCCTCTTGCATCGCCATCACCCAATCCGAATCTTGAAGTGCTTCCTCTACCCTGTGTGGCTCAATAGAGGAAACAAAAGAGTAATGCTCACAAAAATGTGCAACGCGAGATCTAGTGGTTACCCCCTTATGAATGTCGCCGAGGATGGTGTTCACGGGGTGATCTCGTTGGATTGCTTGTTGGACTCTTGGGTGTGGTGGCCTTGCAACTTGCTCATCCTCCTTGTCTTGATCATTTGCATCTCCCCCTTGATCATTGTCGTCTTCTTGAGGTGGCTCATCTTCTTGATCTTCCTCTTCATCATCTTGAGCCTCATCCTCATCTTGGGTTGGTGGAGATGCTTGCATGGAGGAGGATGGTTGATTTTGTGCTTGAATGGGCTCTTCGGATTCCTTAGGACACACATCCCCAATGGACATGTTCCTTAGCGCGACGCATGGAGCCTCTTCATCATCTAATTCATCAAGATCAACTTGCTCTACTTGAGAGCCGTTAGTCTCATCAAACACAATGTCACAAGAAACTTCAACTAGTCCAGTGGACTTGTTAAAGACTCTATATGCCCTTGTGTTTGAATCATATCCTAGTAAAAAGCCTTCTACAACCTTAGGAGCAAATTTAGATTTTCTACCTCTTTTAACAAGTATAAAACATTTGCTACCAAAGACTCTAAAATATGAAACATTTGGCTTTTTACCGGTAAGGAGTTCGTAAGATGTCTTCTTGAGGATTCGGTGTAGATACAACCGGTTGATGGCGTAGCAAGCGGTGTTGACCGCCTCGGCCCAAAACCGATCCGATGTCTTGTATTCATCAAGCGTGGTCCTTGCTATGTCCAATAGAGTTCTATTCTTCCTCTCCACTACAGCATTTTGTTGTGGCGTGTAGGGAGAAGAGAACTCATGCTTGATGCCCTCCTCCTCAAGGAAGCCTTCAATTTGAGAATTCTTGAACTCCGTCCCATTATCGCTTCTAATTTTCTTGATCCTTAAGCCAAACTCATTTTGAGCCCGTCTCAAGAATCCCTTTAAGGTCTCTTGGGTTTGAGATTTTTCCTGCAAAAAGAACACCCAAGTGAAGCGAGAATAGTCATCCACAATAACAAGACAGTACTTACTCCTGCCGATGCTTATGTAAGCGATCGGGCCGAATAGGTCCATGTGGAGGAGCTCGAGTGGCCTGTTAGTCGTCAAGACGTTCTTGTGTGGATGATGAGCACCAACTTACTTCCTGGCTTGGCATGCGCTACAAGTCCTGTCTTTCTCAAAATGAACATTGGTTAGTCCTAAAATGTGTTCCCCCTTTAGAAGCTTGTGAAGATTCTTCATCCCAACATGTGCTAGTCGGCGATGCCAGAGCCAACCCATGTTAGTCTTAGCAATTAAGCAAGTGTCGAGTTCAGCTCTATTGAAATCAACTAAGTATAGCTGACCCTCCAACACTCCCTTAAATGCTATTGAATCATCACTTCTTCTAAAGACAGTGACACCTACATCAGTAAATAGACAGTTGTAGCCCATTTTGCATAATTGAGATACAGAAAGCAAATTGTAATCTAATGAATCAACAAGAAAAACATTGGAAATAGAATGGTCAGGAGATATAGCTATTTAACTCAAACCTTTGACCAAACCTTGGTTTCCATCCCCGAATGTGATAGCTCGTTGGGGATCTTGGTTTTTCTCATAAGAGGAGAACATATTCTTCTCCCCTGTCATATGGTTTGTGCACCCGCTATCGATGATCCAACTTGAGCCCCCGGATGCATAAACCTACAAAACAGATTTAGTTCTTGATTTTAGGTACCCAAACAGTTTTGGATCCTTTCACATTAGATACAAGAACTTTGGGTACCCAAACACAAGTCTTTGCTCCCTTGTGTTTGCCCCCAGCATACTTAGCAACTACTTTGCCAGATTTGTTAGTTAAAACATAGGATGCATCAAAAGTTTTAAATGAAACATTGTGATCATTTGATGCAGTAGGAGCTTTCTCTTAGGCAATTTAGCACGGGTTGATTGCCTAGAGCTAGATGTCTCACCCTTATATATAAAAGCATGATTAGGGCCAGAGTGAGACTTCCTAGAGTGAATCCTCCTAATTTTGTGCTCGGGATAACCGGCAGGGTACAAAATGTAACCCTCGTTATCCTGAGGCATGGGAGCCTTGCCCTTAACAAAGTTAGACAATTTCTTAGGAGGGGCATTAAGTTTGATATTGTCTCCCTTTTGGAAGCCAATGTCATCCTTGATGCCAGGGCGTCTCCCACTATAAAGCATACTACGAGCAAATTTAAATTTTTCATTTTCAAGTTCATGCTCGGCAATTTTAGCATCTAATTTTGCTATATGATCATTTTGTTGTTTAATTAAGACCATATGATCATGAATAGCATCAATATCAACATCTCTACATCTAGTGCAAATAGAAACATGCTCAATGGTAGATGTAGAGGGTTTGCAAGTTTTTAGTTCAACAATCTTAGCATGTAAAATATCATTTTCACTTCTAAGATAAAAAATGGAAGCATTGCAAACATCTAATTCTTTAGCCTTAGCAATCAATTTTTCATTTTCACATCTAAGGCTAGTCAGAGAGGCATTTAAATTCTCAATCTTAGTAATAGAAATAGCATGATCATTTCTAAGATTGGCATATGAATCATTGCAATCATTTGAATCAACCTTAGCAATTAATTTAGCATTTTCATTTCTAAGGTTGGCAATAACATCATGGCAAGTGCTTAGATCACTAGATAATTTTTCACATTTTTCCCTTTCTAGAGCATAAGCATTCTTAACCTTAACATGTTTCTTATTTTCCTTAATTAGGAAGTCCTCTTGGATATCCAAGAGATCATCCTTATCATGAATAGTGCTAATCAATTGATTTAATTTTTATTTTTGTTCCATGTTAAGGTTGGCAAAAAGAGTAAGCAAATTATCCTCCTCATTACTAGAATTGTCTTCATCACTAGAGGATGCATATTTAGTGGAGGATTTGGATTTAACCTTCTTTTTTTTGCCATCTTTTGCCATGAGGCACTTGTGGCCGACGTTGGGGAAGAGAAGTCCCTTGTTGACGACGATGTTGGCGGCGTCCTCGTCGGAGGAGGAGTCGGTGGAGCTCTCGTCGGAGTCCCACTCGCGGCAAACATGGGCATCGCCGCTCTTCTTCTTGTGATATCTCTTCTTCTCCTTTCTTCTCCCCTTCTTGTCGTCGCCCCTGTCACTGTCACTAGAAATAGGACATTTGGCAATAAAGTGACCGGGCTTACCACACTTGTAGCAAACCTTCTTGGAGCGGGGCTTGTAATCCTTCCCCCTCCTTTGCTTGAGGATTTGGCGGAAACTCTTAATGATGAGCGCCATTTCCTCGTTGTCGAGCTTGGAGGCGTCGATGGGTTGTCTACTTGATGTAGACTCCTCCTTTTTCTCATCTGTTGCCTTCAATGCGACCGGTTGTGCTTCGGACGTGGAGGGACCATCTAGCTCGATAATTTTCTTTGAGCCTTTGATCATCAACTCAAAGCTCACAAAATTACCTATTACTTCCTCGGGAGACATTTGAGTATATCTAGGATTCCCTCGAATTAGTTGAACTTGTGTAGGGTTAAGAAAAACGAGGGATCTTAGAATAACCTTGACCATCTCATGGTCATCCCATTTGGTGCTCCCGAGGTTTCGCACTTGGTTCACCAAGGTCTTCAAGCGATTGTACATGGCTTGAGGGTCCTCGCCTTGGCTGAGTCGGAACCGACCGAGCTCCCCCTCGATCGTCTCCCGCTTGGTGATTTTGGTCACCTCATCTCCTTCGTGCGCGGTCTTGAGTACGTCCCAAATTTCCTTCGCACTCTTTAACCCTTGCACCTTATTATACTCCTCTCGACTTAGAGAGGCGAGGAGTATAGTGGTGGCTTGGGAGTTAAAGTGGTGGATTTGGGCCACTTCGTCGGAGTCGTAGTCTTCATCCCCTACGGATGGTACCTGTACACCAAACTCAACAACATTCCAAATGCTTGTGTGGAGTGAGGTTAGATGATGCCTCATTTTGTCACTCCACATATTATAATCTTCACCATCAAAAACCGGTGGTTTGCCTAATGGAACGGAGAGTAAAGGAGTACACTTTGAAATACGGGGTAGCGTAGGGGAATCTTACTATACTTCTTGCGCTCATGGCGCTTAGAAGTAATGGACGGCGCGTCGGAGCCGGAGGTGGAAGGCGATGAAGAATCGGTCTCGTAGTAGACCACCTTCCTCATCTTCTTTTTCTTGTCGCCACTCCGATGCGACTTGTGGGAAGAGGATTTCTTCTCCTTCCCCTTCCCTTTGTTGCGGGACTCTTCCGATGAAGTCTTCCCGTGGCTTGTAGTGGGCTTGTCGCCGGTCTCCATCTCCTTCTTGGCGTGATCTCCCGACATCACTTCGAGCGGTTAGGCTCTAATGAAGCACTGGGCTTTGATACCAATTGAAAGTCGCCTAGAGGGGGGTGAATAGGGCGAAACTGAAATTTACAAAGTTAATCACAACTACAAGTCGGGTTAGCGTTAGAAATATAATCGAGTCCGAGAGAGAGGGTAAAAAAACAAATCGTAAGCAAATAAGGAATGAGACACAAGGATTTGTTTTACCGAGGTTCGGTTCTTGCAAACATACTCCCCGTTGAGGTGGTCACAAAGACCGGGTCTCTTTCAACCCTTTCCCTCTCTCAAACGGTCACGTAGACCGAGTGAGCTTCTCTTCTCAATCACACGGGACACAAAGTCCCCGCAAGGACCACCACACAATTGGTGTCTCTTGCCTTGGTTACAATTGAGTTTGATCACAAGAAGAATGAGAAAGAAAAGAAGCAATCCAAGCGCAAGAGCTCAAATGAACACAACAAATCACTATCTCTAATCACTAAAGCTTTGTGTTGAGTTGGGAGAGGATTTGATCTCTTTGGTGTGTCTTGTAATGAATGTTATAGCTCTTGTAAGGTGTAGAAGTGTAGAAACTTGAATGCCATTGAATGTGGGGTGGTTGGGGTATTTATAGCCCCAACCACCAAACTAGCCGTTTGGTGGAGGCTGCTGTCGACGGACGCGCCGGACAGTCCGGTGCGCCACCGGACACCGTCCGGTGTGCCAGCCATGTCACCCGGCCGTTAGGGTTCGACCGTTGGAGCTCTGACTGGTGGGGCCTCTGGTTGTCCGGTGGTGCACCGGACATCTCCTGTAGACTGTCCGGTGCGCCAACTGCGCGTGCTCTGACCTCTGCGCGCGCAGGCGCGCATTAAATGCATTCCAGTCGACCGTTGCGCTTAAAGTAGTCGTTGCTCCGCTGGCACACCGGACAGTCCGGTGTGCCACCGGACGGTCCGGTGAATTACAGCGGAGCGCCCTCTGATTTTCCCGAAGGTGAGGAGTTCAACATCGAGTTCCCTGGTGCACCGGACAGTCCGGTGCGCCAGACCAGGGTGCCTTTGGGATTTCTTTAGCTCTCTTTGTTTGAACCCTTTCTTGGTATTTTTATTGGTCTATTGTGAACCTTTGGCACCTGTAAAAACTCATAGACTAGAGCAAACTATTTAGTCCAATTATTTGTGTTGGGCAATTCAACCACCAAAATCTATTTAGGAAAAGGTGTAAGCCTATTTTCCTTTCAATCTCCCCCTTTTTGGTGATTTATGCCAACACAAACCAAAGCAAATATAGAAGTGCAGAATTGAACTAGTTTGCATAATGTAAGTGCAAAGGTTGCTTGGAATGAAACCAATAAATATTACTTACTAGATGCGCATGAATGTCTTTTTCTTTTTATTAACATTTTGGACGACGCTTGCACCACATGTTTTGATTTTGCAAAAAGTTTTAGAAATTCTTTTCAAAGTTCTTTTGCAAATAGTCAAAGGTAAATGAATAAGATTTTGATAAGCATTTTCAAGTTTTGAAATTTTCTCCCCCTGTTTCAAATGCTTTTCCTTTGATTAAACAAAACTCCCCCTTAATGAAATCCTCCTCTTAGTATTCAAAAGGGTTTTAGATATTAATTTTGAAGAGGGTGTATGAATTTGAAATTGTATAAGATGCCAGTTGAAAAAATTTCACCAATTAATAGACTCCATACCAAATAATTTTTTGAAATTGGTGGTGGTGCGGTCCTTTTGCTTTGGGCTAATACTCTCTCCCCCCTTTGGCATGAATCGCCAAAAACAGATATTTGAGTGAAATATAAGCTCTTGTTAAACTACTTTCTCCCCCTTTGGACAAAAATAAAGGAGTGAAGATTATACCAAAGTTGGAGAGGTGGAGCGACGACGAAGGATGAATGAGTCGATGAAGCGGAGTGGAAGCCTTGTCTTCACCGAAGACTCCTTTTCCCTTTCAATCTATGACTTATCATGAAATGGACTTGAAAGAACACATTAGTCATAGCACATGAAAGAGATGATCAAAGGTATATATATGAGCTATGTATGCAAGACATCAATAAAAATTCCTAGAATCAAGAATATTTAGCTCATGCCTAAGTTTGGTAAAAGTTTGTTCATCCAATGGTTTGGTAAAGATATTGGCTAATTGTTCTTTGATGCTAACATATGCAATCTCGATATCCCCCTTTTGTTGGTGGTCCCTTAGAAAATGATACCGAATGACTATGTGTTTAGTGCGGCTATGCTCAACGGGATTATCCGCCATGCGGATTGCACTCTCATTATCACATAGAAGAGGAACTTTGGTTAGTTTGTAACCATAGTCCCTAAGGGTTTGCCTCATCCAAAGCAATTGTGCGCAACAATGACCTGCGGCAATATACTCGGCTTCGGCGGTTGAAAGAGCCACAGAATTTTGCTTCTTTGAAGCCCAAGACACCAAGGATCTTCCCAAGAACTGGCAAGTCCCTGATGTGCTCTTTCTATTAATTTTGCACCCTGCCCAATCGGCATCGGAATAACCAATTAAATCAAATGTAGATCCCCTAGGGTACCAAAGGCCAAACTTAGGAGTATAAACTAAATTTCTCAAGATTTGTTTTACGACCCTAAGGTGAGCTTCCTTAGGATCGGCTTGGAATCTTGCACACATGCATACGAAAAGCATAATATCTGGTCGTGAAGCACATAAATAGAGTAAGGAACCTACCATCGACCGGTATACCTTTTGATCTACAGATTTACCTCCCGTGTCGAGGTCGAGATGCCCATTAGTTCCCATGGGTGTCTTGATGGGCTTGGCGTCCTTCATCCCAAACTTGTTTAGAATGTCTTGAATGTACTTAGTTTGGCTAATGAAGGTGCTCTCTTGGAGTTGCTTCACTTGAAATCCTAAGAAGTACTTCAACTCCCCCATCATTGACATCTCGAATTTCTGTGTCATGATCCTACTAAATTCCTCACATGTAGATTCGTTAGTAGACCCAAATATAATATCATCAACATAAATTTGACATACGAACAAATCATTTGCAAGAGTTTTAGTAAATAAAGTAGGATCGGCCTTTCCGACTTTGAATCTATTAGCAATAAGGAAATCTCTTAGGCATTCATACCATGCTCTTGGGGCTTGCTTGAGCCCATAAAGTGCCTTAGAGAGCCTATAGACATGGTTAGGATACTCACTATCTTCAAAGCCGGGAGGTTGCTTAACATAGACCTCCTCCTTGATTGGTCCGTTGAGGAAGGCACTCTTCACGTCCATTTGATAAAGCTTGAAGCCATGGTAAGTAGCATAGGCTAATAATATACGAATGGACTCAAGCCTAGCTATGGGTGCATAGGTTTCACCGAAATCCAAACCTTCGACTTGTGAATATCCCTTGGCCACAAGTTAGGCTTTGTTCCTAGTCACCACACCATGCTCGTCTTGTTTGTTGCGGAAGACCTACTTGGTTCCTACAACATTTTGGTTAGGACGTGGAACTAAATGTCATACCTCATTCCTCGTGAAGTTGTTGAGCTCCTCTTGCATCGCCATCACCCAATCCGAATCTTGAAGTTCTTCCTCTACCCTGTGTGGCTCAATAGAGGAAACAAAAGAGTAATGCTCCCAAAAATGTGCAACGTGAGATCTAGTGGTTACCCCCTTATGAATGTCGCCGAGGATGGTGTTCACAGGGTGATCTCGTTGGATTGCTTGTTGGACTCTTGGGTGTGGTGGCCTTGCAACTTGCTCATCCTCCTTGTCTTGATCATTTGCATCTCCCCCTTGATCATTGCCGTCTTCTTGAGGTGGCTCATCTTCTTGATCTTCCTCTTCATCATCTTGAGCCTCATCCTCATCTTGGGTTGGTGGAGATGCTTGCATGGAGGAGGATGGTTGATCTTGTGCTTGAATGGGCTCTTCGGATTCCTTAGGACACACATCCCCAATGGACATGTTCCTTAGCGCGACGCATGGAGCCTCTTCATCATCTAATTCATCAAGATCAACTTGCTCTACTTGAGAGCCGTTAGTCTCATCAAACACAATGTCACAAGAAACTTCAACTAGTCCAGTGGACTTGTTAAAGACTCTATATGCCCTTGTGTTTGAATCATATCCTAGTAAAAAGCCTTCTACAGCCTTAGGAGAAAATTTAGATTTTCTACCTCTTTTAACAAGTATAAAACATTTGCTACCAAAGACTCTAAAATATGAAACATTTGGCTTTTTACCGGTTAGGAGTTCGTAAGATGTCTTCTTGAGGATTCGGTGTAGATACAACCGGTTGATGGCGTAGCAAGCGGTGTTGACCGCCTCGGCCCAAAACCGATCCGATGTCTTGTATTCATCAAGCATGGTCCTTGCCATGTCCAATAGAGTTCTATTCTTCCTCTCCACTACACCATTTTGTTGTGGCGTGTAGGGAGAAGAGAACTCATGCTTGATGCCCTCCTCCTCAAGGAAGCCTTCAATTTGAGAATTCTTGAACTCCGTCCCATTATCGCTTCTAATTTTCTTGATCCTTAAGCCGAACTCATTTTGAGCCCGTCTCAAGAATCCCTTTAAAGTCTCTTGGGTTTGAGATTTTTCCTCCAAAAAGAACACCCAAGTGAAGTGAGAATAGTCATCCACAATAACAAGATAGTACTTACTCCTGCCGATGCTTATGTAAGCGATCGGGCCGAATAGGTCCATGTGGAGGAGCTCAAGTGGCCTATTAGTCATCAAGATGTTCTTATGTGGATGATGAGCACCGACTTACTTCCCGGCTTGGCATGCGCTACAAGTCCTGTCTTTCTCAAAATAAACTTTAGTTAGTCCTAAAATGTGTTCCCCCTTTAGAAGCTTGTGAAGATTCTTCATCCCAACATGTGCTAGTCGGCGATGCCAGAGCCAGCTCATGTTAGTCTTAGCAATTAAGCAAGTGTCGAGTTCAGCTCTATTGAAATCAACTAAGTATAGCTGACCCTCCAACACTCCCTTAAATGCTATTGAATCATCACTTCTTCTAAAGACAGTGACACCTACATCAGTAAATAGCGGACTGTCCGGTGCGCCAACTGCGCGTGCTCTGACCTCTGCGCGCGCAGGCGCACATTAAATGCGTTGCAGTCGACCGTTGCGCTTGAAGTAGCCGTTGCTCCGCTGGCACACCAGACAGTCCGGTGTGCCACCGGACGGTCCGGTGAATTATAGCGGAGCACCCTCTGATTTTCCCGAAGGTGAGGAGTTCAGCGTCGAGTTCCCTGGTGCACCGGACACTGTCCGGTGGCACACCGGACAGTCCGGTGCACCAGACCAGGGTGCCTTTGGGAATTCTTTAGCTCTCTTTGTTTGAACCCTTTCTTGGTATTTTTATTGGTCTATTGTGAACCTTTGGCACCTGTAAAAACTTATAGACTAGAGCAAACTAGTTAGTCCAATTATTTGTGTTGGGCAATTCAACCACCAAAATCTATTTAGGAAAAGGTGTAAGCCTATTTTCCTTTCACTGCACAAGGTCTATCTTTTTCGAAAGTTACATTTGTTAGACCTAACACATGTTCTCCCTTTAGAAGTTTGTGAAGGTTCTTCATCCCCACATGTGCTAGACGGCGATGCCACAGCCAGCCCATGCTAGTCTTAGCGATTAAGCATGCATCTAGATCGGCCTCCTCCTTCGAAAAATCAACTAAATAGAGTTTGCCGTCTAGTACACCCTTAAAAGCTAATGAACCATCACTTCTTCTAAAGACAGACACATCTACGTTTGTAAATAAGCAGTTGTAACCCATATTACATAATTGACTAACGGACAACAAGTTATATCCGAGCGATTCTACTAAAAACACATTAGAAATGGAATGCTCGAAAGAAATAGCTATTTTTCCTAGTCCTTTAACCTTGTCTTGATTCCCGTCACCAAATATGATTGAGTCTTGGGAATCTTTGTTCTTGACGTAGGAGGTGAACATCTTCTTCTCCCCCGTCATGTGGTTTGTGCATCCGCTGTCGATAATCCAGCTTGAGCCCCCGGATGCATAAACCTGCAAGGCAAATTAGGCTTGGGTTTTAGGTACCCAACTCTTGTTGGGTCCTACAAGGTTAGTAACAATAGCCTTAGGGACCCAAATGCAAGTCTTGTCTCCCTTGCATTTGGCCCCCAACTTTTTAGCAATCACTTTTTCATTTTTACATGAAAGAACAAATTTAGCATTGCAAGCATGAAATACAGTGGTAGATCCATTATACACTTTCCTAGGAGCATGAGACACAAAATTCTTCCTAGATCTACCATTAAAGTTTGAACTTGAAGCAATCATGGCATGTGAGTCATAAGCATTATAATTCCTACTATAATGAAAATTCCTAGCATATTTTATATCATGATACATGAAAGCATGATTCTTTTGACTCCTACTAGTCATAGGAGCCTTCCCTTTCTCCTTGTTGGGAATGGGAGCCTTTTGAATTGTTAAGTTCTTGGCTTCCCTTCGAAAGCCAAGCCCATCCTTAATTGAGGGATGTCTACCAATAGTGTAGGCATGCCTTGCAAATTTTAGTTTATCAAACTCATTTTTGCTAGTCTTAAGTTGGGCATTAAGACTATCTACTTCATCATTTAATTTAGAAATAGAAATTAAATGTTCATTGCAAGCATCAACATTAAAATCCTTACACCTATTGCAAATTACTACATGTTCCACATGAGGACTAGTCTTATTTGCTTCTACTAATTTAGCATTTAAATCATCATTAATGCTCTTTAAACTAGAAATAGTCTCATGACAAGCAGAAATTTCACATGAAAGCATTTCATTCCTTTTAACTTCTAAAGCAAGAGACTTCTGCACAATTACAAATTTATCATGCTCTTCATATAAAAGATCCTCTTGCTTTTCTAACAATCTATTCTTCTCATTCAAAGCATCGATTAATTCATTGATCTTATCAATTTTAGTTCTGTCTAAACCTTTGAATAAACTTGCGTAGTCTACTTCATCATCACTAGATTCATCATCACTTGAAGAAGCATATGTAATAGTATTTCGAGAGCTTACCTTCTTCTCCTTTGCCATGAGGCAGGTGTGATGCTCGTTGGGGAAGAGAGACAATTTGTTGAAGGCCGTGGCGGCGAGTCCTTCGTCGTCGGAGTCAGACGAAGAACAATCCGAGTCCCACTCTTTTCTAAGGTGTGCCTCGCCCTTAGCCTACTTGTAAACCTTCTTGTTCTCTCTTTTCCCATTCTTTCCTTTTTCCTGGTCACTATCATTATCGGGACAGTTAGCAATAAAGTGACCAATATTACCACACTTGAAGTAGGAGCGCTTTCCCTTCGTCTTGCTCTTGTTGGGATGCTCCTTGCGACCTTTGAGCGCCGTCTTGAAGCGCTTGATGATGAGGGCCATTTCATCCTCATTTAGCCCAACCGCCTCAACTTGCGCCACCTTGCTAGGTAGCGCCTCCCTGCTACTTGTTGCTTTGAGAGCAACGGTTTGAGGCTCGTTGAAGGTGGACTCCTTCTCCTTATCGTTGACCACCATCCCCTTTTCCTTAGGATCCATCTCTTCGGGTGATTAGTCCCTTTCGTGAAGAGAACGACTCCGATACCAACTGAGAGCACCTAGAGGGGGGTGAATAGGTGATCCTGTAAAAACTTAAAACTTAAAGCCACAAACTTGATTAAGTGTTAGAGCAATAAAGCCAAGTAGCTAGAGAGGAGTTCTTGCGAAACACAATAACCACAAAGAGATCAACACAGAGAGGCACAGTGAGTTATCCCGTGGTTCGGCCAAGTCCAACACTTGCCTACACGTTGTGGTGTCCCAACGGACGAGGGTTGCACTCAACCCCTCTCAAGTGATCCAATGATCAACTTGAATACCACGATGTTTTGCTTTCGTTTACTATCTCCCGTTTGCGAGGAATCTCCACAACTTGGAGCCTCTCGCCCTTACAAATGATGATCACAAAGAAACACGGAAGTAAGGGAGGGAGAGCAACACACACAAGACACAAAATCAGAGCACAAATACGCACACAAGTCACAACTTGAGCTCGCAACACAACTCGAAGAGTTCTCTACTCAAATGGAGCTCTAGTTGCTATCACAAAGAATCAAATGTGCCGAAATGGAGTCTTGGTGCTTAGAGTTGATCAAAGAGTGCTTGGTGTACTCCTCCATGCGCCTAGGGGTCCCTTTTATAGCCCCAAGGCAGCTAGGAGCCGTTGGAAGCAATCCAGGAAGGCAATTCTTGCCTTCTGTCAGGTGGCGCACCGGACAGTCCGGTGCACCACCGGACATCCACTGTTCACTGTCCGGTGCAGATTGCTTTCCTAAACTGGCGCAGCCGACCGTTGAAGATTTGGATCCATTAGCGCACCAGACACTGTCTGGTGCACACCGGACAGTCCGGTGCCCCCATCTGACCGTTGGCTCGGCCACGCGTCACGCGCGAATTGCGCGGTCGACCGTTGGCTCATCGGACAGTCCGGTGCGCCACCGGACAGTCTGGTGATTTTTAGCCGTATGCCACCATCGAGACCCGAGAGCAGCCTGTTCATCTAGACTGGTCCTGGCACACCGGACACTGTCCGGTGCGCCACCGGATAGTCTGGTGCACGCAGACCGAGCAACCTTTTGGCTGAACACAGCCAACTTAACTCCAACGCGATTTCTCCTGTTTCTAACACTTAGACACAATACATTAGTCTTCAAAACAATGTACTAAGTCTAAAAACATATCTTTAATCTTGATTTGCACTTCTTGAGTCTTTGGCACAAATATAACTCAAAGCATTTGTGTGTAGCACTTAATCACCAAAATCTTATAGAAATGACCCAAGGGCTCATTTCCCTTTCACCTGTGCCGCTGATTTGGCTAACAGATCAGCGTGCTCATTTTCTCCTCGTGGAATATTCTTGACAGAAAACCCTTCGAAAGAAGCTTCAAGCCTTCGAACTGTATCCAAGTATTTCTCAAGCTTCGGGTCTCTTGCTCTACAACTCTTGTCAATATGACCAGAAATAACTTAGGAATCGGTTTTAAGAACCGCCCTTCTTATCCCCATTGCCTTTAACTTTCGAAGCCCCAAAAGCAAAGCTTCATATTTAGCAATATTATTTGTGCAGCTGAAATCAAGTTTCACTCCATAACATGTTTTGACTTTGGAAGGTGCAACTAAAACAGCACCTGCCCCTGCCCCGAAGGTTCCCCAGGAACCGTCGCAGAACACTGTCCAAGCTTCGACATCTTTACTTGCTTCTTCTTCCTGAGCCCCTGGCGTCCAGTCAGCGATGAAGTCTGCTAACGCCTGGGACTGGATCAAGGATCTATGCACATAATCAATGGTGATTTCGTTGAGTTCCGCAGCCCACTTTCCAATCCTTCCAGTAGCTTCTCTGTTCCTCATAATATCCTTCAAAGGCTGTGATGAAGGAACAATTATATGAAATGCTTGAAAATAATGTCGAAGCTTCTTGGAGGCCATTAAGACAACATATAGCACTTTTTCCAATTCTGTATAGTTTTTCTTCGATAAGCTGAGGACTTCGGAGACGAAGTATACTAGGGCTTGCTTTTTGATTTTTCCTTCAAGCTTTTCCTGCACAAGCGCTGCACTTACTGCAGAATGCGAAGCTGCCACATATAATAACAGAGGAGCCCCTGGCGTGGGTGGAGTTAACGTTGTTAGGTCTATCAGGTACTGCTTTAGCTCTTCGAAGGCTTTCTGTTGAGCTGATCCCCATTGAAAGACTTCGTCCGACTTCAGCACTTCAAAGAATGGTAAATTTCTCTCTACTGATCTAGATATGAATCGATTCAGAGATGCCAGTCTTCCTGTCAGTCGTTGGGCTCCCTTCTTTGTGTTTGGCGGCTCCATCCGAAGAATAACTTCGATTTTATTTGGATTAGCTTCAATCCCTTTTGTTGAAACTAGACAACCAAGAAATTTTCCCTTCTTTACTCCGAAGACACATTTTTCTGGATTCAACTTCAAGCCAGCTTGCCTAAAGTTGGCAAATGTTTCCTGCAGATCAGCAATGTGATTTTCTTGCTTCGTGCTTTTTACTATGATATCATCAACATATGTTAGCACATTTCTGCCTATCTGGGAATGAAGGACTTTCGCTGACATTCTACTGAAGCTTCCTCCAGCATTCTTGAGCTCCTCAGGCATCCGAAGATAACAATATGTACCATTGGGGGTTATGAAGCTGGTTTTTGGCTCATCTTCCTTCCTCATCCAGATTTGATGGTAGCCTGAATAACAATCTAGTAGACTCATGAGTTCCGATGAAGCTGCTGCATCTACTAGAGAATCTATCATTGGTAATGGAAACTCATCCTTCGGACATGCCTTATTAAGATCAGTAAAATCGATGCACATTCTCCATTTACCATTGGCCTTCTTCACCATAACAGTGTTAGCTAGCCATTCTGGGTATTTTACTTCTCTGATGACTCCAGCACTAAGAAGTCTTTTCACTTCATTCCGAGCACCTTTGACTTTGTCATCAGACATTTTCCAAAGCCTTTGCTTTCTAGGTCTGAAGGATGGATCGACATTGAGCGAGTGTTCAATGACATCCCTGTTGACACCACAGAGATCGTTGGCGGACCATGCGAAGACATCTTTGTTGTTGAACAGAAACCTTATTAGGTTTTCTCCTGTTCCTCAGACAATTGAGATCCCAGCAACACCTTCTGCTCTGCTATATCTTCACATAAGAGCACGGGCTTCGGCTGATCGGCTGAAGCAGCCTTCTCCCTTCTGTACTTGTATTGCTCACAAGCTTCGGCTCCATCTATGTTATGGATTGCTTTCGAATCTGTCCGGATTCCTTCAGCCTTTCTGGCAGCTTCCTGGCTTCCATGAATAGCAATAGGCCCTTGATCCGAAGGTATCTTCATGCAAAGATATGCTGGATGAAGAATTGCTTCAAAAGCATTGGGTGTCCCACGACCAATGATTACATTGTAGGGGTACTCCATGTCGACATTATCAAACATAATTTGCTCAGTTCTTGTATTGTTGATAAATCCGAAGGTCACTAGCATCGTGATCTTGCCAAGCGCTACAATCTATCTTCCTCCGAAGCCGCAAAGAGGGTGTGTAGCATCATGAATCTTATCCTCTGGCTCTTGCATCTGTCTGAAGGCCTTAGTAAATATAATATTCGCTGCACTGCCTGTGTCAACCAGAACATTGTGAACCAAAAATCCTTTGATAACACAAGAAATAACCATAGCATCATTGTGAGGGTAATCCTTGAGCTGAAGGTCCTCTTGGGAGAAGGTAATTGGGATGTGGGACCATCTTGACTTGATGAAGGGTCCCTGCACCCTGACATGTTGTACCCTTCTCTGTGCCTCCTTCTGCTTCTTGTTGACCGGCTCTGAGCATGAACCGCCTGTTATCGGGAGTACCAGCTTCGAAGCTGAAGCAGCTCTAGCTTGGTTGTTGAACGAAGCCATCAGCTCAGAAAGGTGGAAGTGAGTTCACCCCACGGTGGGCGCCAATGTTGGGGACTTGTTCTCAAATGCTATGAATCAAGAACAAGGCAACACAGAAAATGTTAAACGTTAAAGTCCTTCGTCCTTCGAAGCATTATTTCCCTTGGGATATAATGATCTTTGGACGAAGGTTATGAAGGACATACCTTTAGTAGCATAACATATAAAGATGAAGGAATCATATGAAATATAAAATAACATAAACAATCAAGTACTATTATCAACTCATTTTTATTTTATCATTATGGAAAATAGAGATGATATCAAATTACAAATGTACCTTCAGCTTGAAAGAAGGTAAAAGTACAAGCGTGACGCAAAAGCAAATGCCGAGTCAGCGTGAACAGTACGGGAGCACTGTTCATCTATTTATAGGCATGGGACGCAGCCCATGTAAAACTACATTTATGCCCTTTACAATCGACTACAATAATGACACAAAACATCATGGGTCTTTAAGTCATTTCATCTTTAAGTCGGTCACCCCTTCGTCTTGAGATCTGCCACTGTGCCGAATCTTTATAGGTGATAGCTTCGGCGCTGCTTCTGAGAGGATCTGCCGAAGGTGTTCTCTTTCTTTAGGATCTTCGGCTACGAAGCATACCCCCAACACCTTCATTTTTTTATCATTATTAATTTTGCACTGCTGGTAATTTTACATATTGCTCTTGTTATGCGCCAGTACTATATAGTTTTCGTCGCAAGTTAAAAGAGTTAAAATTTGGGAGATAAGCTTGGATGTGACTATATAATAGGTTTATGTTGGTCTGCATCATTTGTCTTTCTTAACTGGTGGATGGGATTGTATGGGGTTGTTCAGAGAAAAATGAGGTAGCTCATTTCTAGTGACCTTCACTGCGTTCCCTTTAATATCTAGCTTTAAATCAATTCAGAAAGTTCTTCAGATTGTTTATTTGTTCTTGATTTACTCTTTTCAGTGTACAAATATTAGTGAACACAACTTCCTTCCACTATTAAGCTTGGTAAAAAACTGCCCTAATGATGATATCTTGGAGTATCCTAAGGGGAATGAGGATTTGAGGGAGAAGTTATCCTAAGGGGAGAGGGGAGAGTGAAAATTATCTTCTAAAGACATACTCCCGAGAAAATCTTGCATAGAGCAGCTTTGTCTTTTGGCAAAAGAGAAGAGCCTGTGGAATGAGGATTTGAGGGAGAAGTTGTTCCAAACATCGTGTCATAGGGGGATGGTCCTACCATCACCAACCTAGGGCATAGAGAGACATCTATAATAATCAACCAATCTTATCACGTCTTTCCATGAAAAGGAACCCTTTACTTGAGAAGAATCGTGAGGGGATCCGGCCCGAGGCACAATATGAGTCCCAGACAAGATCAACCCCAGACAAGATCAACCTAGGGGATGTCATGTCTGCCATATAACTTATGTAAAAAAATTAAGAAGCAGATTTGTGCTTTGGATCTTCAAGTTGAGAACACCGAGACCACCCTTGTTCTTCGGACGAGTTACCTTCTCCCATGCAATAAAGGGGGTTTCATGAGCAGATTCATTGTTTCTTCTCCAAAGACAATCCCTTCTAATGTGGTCAATGGCATTGATCACGGAAGACAGTAGCTTAAGGGTGCACATAGCAAAGATAGGCATCGCCGGAAAGGTGGACTTGACAAGACTTGTGAAAGTTGATTTTGAGCCCAGTTGTAAGCAAGAAAGAATGCATAATTCCTTTCAGACAAAACAAATCTCACTGAGACGCCTTCATGATGATAAGGTGTCATCAGAGTATTGAATGATCAGGAAGTCAGATATGTTGTCCCTCTTAAGAGGAGCAGATAAGACACCCATATTGGTTACCTTGTTGATGATGCACTGAAGAAGATCAACAACAATTACGAAGATGAGGGGGACAAAAGGATCCTCTGCCAGGCCCCTCTTTTGCACAAGAAGCTTTTACCTGGCACCTAGTTGAGCAACACAGCCGAGGCACCAAACTTAAGGATGGATTGAATCCAAGAGATCCATCTGTCTAGAAAGCCTAGATGCTTATACATTTCCAGGATAGCATTGTGCTCAATTGCGTCAAAAGTCTTTGCGAAAAGAATCACCACCTCCTTTTTTGACCGATGACATTGATGAACGTACTCATAGATCCAGGTCAGACAATATTGGGTGGATCTATTTTTTATGAACCCGTATTGTTTTTTGTGAATGAGACTCAAAATCTTAGGTTGAAGCCTGTTGGTAAGCATCTTGGTGATCAAACTTTGAACTTTTGCATAATTCGGCTTTCGAGTAGCTTCAACTTATTTTTTTAATAACTCAAATTAAGGGTCCCTTTGGCCGGCTTTGATTTTTTCCTCAAAACAATTTTTTTAGAGTGGAAGCCATTTCGTAAATCGTTTGGCAAAAACGATGTATTAAATGCCAGAGTCAGTTCTATATATTAAAGTGTCAAAACTAGATTCGGTGAAGCTACTATTTGTGGTTTATTCTCCGTAGTACACAAGGGTATGACTTTTATGTGCCTTTTACAGTAAGCTCTTTAAAAAGTGTTTGACATGGCTATGACTTTTTTTAAAGAAAAGGCAGAGCTGAAGCCCTGCCAAAAAGGCTCTAAAAATCTGTCAAATGGCTTCCTAAGAAAGATGTAGAAGTTCTCCTGCTTTAGTGGCTTAATCATGCATACATATGGCTATGATTTTTATATATCATATGTTATATTAAAATACAAAAATATATGTGTTTATGAATAAAAACTAGTGTTTTATATATTATCATAGTAAGACATCACATGAATTGATTTTGTTTTAATAAAAAATATATGTTTTATTGATTAAGCTAGTGTAAATGTAAAGTCTAACAACTAATATTTAAACATACACTTACGTATAATTTTACTTTATTTTCTATAAAGCGAGAAGGAAAATGGTAATGCATGACGAACATAGAGTGTTTACTAGTCGGTTGTCCGTGCATTGCGACGGCTTACAATAATATTCATGTAAAATATCCATCAAAAAAATTTCAAGATTTTTTATTGATTGTCTTAGCTCTCTGTATAATATTTTTTTGATTTGGCTAACTAATGTTATTGTTTACTCTATACAATATATCTTGGTACAACACAGCCGATGAAGTGAGCGATTAGAAAAGAGTTCACAACGACTGACTGAACGAACAGAGATTATAAAATAACATAATTCTACCATACAGAGACCAAATAAAAGAAAGTTTGTAAGATTAAATTTCTAAAATAAGTTACATGAACTCAAACTTATAAAAAAATAGATCAAAATATGAAGTGATTGCTAAAGTCATCAATAAAAACTGGATGCGCTCCATATAAATTATGTTACTTCGTAGCAATTACTAACGTTTAAAACCAACAAATAACCTTTCATTTTATATTAGTGTGACAAATCATTGTTGCTTCATCCAATTCAGCAACCTCAAATACAATGGAGTCCATTGCGCCAATATGGTCTCAGAAACGACCTAATGCTTGCAAGAGCTAAGAACGTCGTGTCGTGCTTGGGTTGTAGCCTCGGTCCGTAGTGCTGGCCCAGCCCGATACGATTATATTGTTTTTATTTTACAAAAAATGTATATACATATATATACAATTTGTATTCAATATTAAAAATATTTGAACATAATGTTCTACTGGTTAGACAGCTTCACCTAGTGTCTCTCACCCTTATTTTATGAGACCATGGTGTCGGAAAACTAGTAACTAGTAGAGAAGATTTTTTTTTTAGAAAATTTATGCTGGCTATTTCAAGAAAAAAAAGACATTGGTGGGCTTAAGGAGTGATTCGTCCGCGCAAGCCCAGTCAGCCACTAGGCACCGCACAAACCCTAACCTTCTATCGTTCGTGGTACACTATATATTTGCACTCGCACTTCACATCTTGATCGATCCTCCTACCGTGCCGCCGCCGGCCTCTCCACCGTTCATTCTCCAATGGCATCTACTCACGCAATCAGTCCTCTTGCCGATTCCTTGCTCGGCTTGCGTGGCCCATGGATTCGATGTCATATCATGTGTCGTTTGCTCACCCGCCTGTTCGCAGTTCGTGTCGGATGGCATGTTCTTCGCGGAGCTGAATGAGATGCTCGCTCGCGAGCTCGCGGAGGACGGCTACTCCGGCGTCGAGGTCCGCGTCACCCCCATGCGCATCGAGATCATTGTCCGTGCCACCCGCGCCCAGAACATACTCGGTATTGGCGCTTCTACCTCCCCCATTCCATTAGAGCAACTCCAGTAGTTCTTTAAAAGACTTTCTAAATCAATAATTTAGGTAGTTAACATAAAAACTATTCTCCAACAGTTCTCTAAACAAACTTTCTAAATATAAGAACTTGTCATCTAACCTCATTTTCTCTCTATATTTGGCAACAATTTAACAACTTCCTAAACAAAAATGTTGACTGCATTATATAGTTTTTGTGACTTATTTTTTATATGGATATATACAACACAAAATTACAACCTATATTTAGAGAACTATTGGAGAACTCACATTTTTTTTACTTTAAAAGACATTTAGCAACTTTTTAAATCTATGATTTAGAGAGCTAAAATTTACATAACTATTGGAGTTGCTCTAGAGTTTTGATTACTTTGGGTTTCTAGTGGGCTTTTGGTTGCTGAAACTGTTTTTTTTCGTATTCCTTAAGCGAGAAGGGCCGGAAATCAGAGAGCTGGCTTCTGTGATTCAGAAGCGCTTTAACTTAGCCGAGGGTGGCGTGGAGCTCTACGCAGAGAAGCTGAACAACCGCGGGCTCTGCGACATTGCCCAGGCCGAGTCGCTCCGCTACAAGCTTCTCGGTGGACTCGCTGTGAGAAGGTTATGCTCTTGCGTAGTTACCGTGCATCTTTACTGTTGTAGTCACTCTCACAGCAGGCTCGGCTTTTTGCTGTGCCAGACCTGTGTTCGAAGGTGACGAAATTGATCACCCCCTCCATTGCATTTTATAATTAGTGGGAGGGACTTATTACTCTTCCATTGCTCAAGTGTTGGAGGGTTATGCACTTCTGAACTAGGTAAATTTTGGAGTTAGTTATTTTAATTGTGTTTTGTGCATGTCATCTATAAAGCAAATAGGTTACCGTGTACCAACTTTGTGTCGGAAGATGACTATATCACCTGTGCCAACTAGTAGTGTACCTCTGAGAAGCTTTGGTCATAGGCTTCTGAGATATTTATGGTTGGCCACATTACTTGTCTGTCTGTTTGTTTTTGTATGTTTTGAGTTTGTTTTATTATTGATTATTACTGATTACTGATATGTGAAGCTTCAATTGCTAAAATATTCTTGTTAGTATGCTTGGCACGGCACCTTTTGTTTACCTCTAGTATTTAATCTTTACTAAATTTGTTTGTTTGATTTTCAGGGCATGTTATGGTGTTCTCTTATTTGTCATCGAGAGTGGTACTAAGGGCTGCGAGGTGTGAGTTTCACAAATAAAAACCATTCCAGTTTTTGTTTCTATCTCGCTGCACCATGTTATCCTGTGATTCACTTGTCTTCTCTAGTAGTTTTTTATCAGATATTTTTATAGTGATGACCATTAAGCCACAATATGCTAGTTACAGCTCTTGACAATTTTTGCTAGTGTGCTATTTAAACTGATGGAACAATTACAGAACACTTTCCTTTGTCGAAATTCATGAGTGAATTGTTAACCTAGTATGGTCCTGCAGGATAGTGTGTATCAGCTTTGCGCTGTTTTGATGCGTCTTTTGCTGAAAGTGTTTCCTGCTATATCAATCTGAGTTAAATGGGCAGTTGGGTTAAGCATATCTGCTTTCTCCAACAATCATTTTCCTCACATGTACTCAGGAAGTTATTTTTTGCGTTCTATATGGTGCTGTCATCTGTTTTGTTGGTTAGCTTTGTCAGATATATTTGTTTCAACAACAACAAGTTAGTGTAGGCTAGAGTTGAAACCCAACAAAAACCATATGTCAAGGTTCAAGCGATAGGCTAAATCTTTGGTATATTTCATCCTTTCAAATCTCTTACTGCTTCTTTATGTCAACTTTGACCTTCCTCTATCTCTCTTTTTATTGCTATTGTGCCTTGAAAGATGTTAGAACAGGTATTCTACATTTATGTTCTTCTCATCCGGATTGCCATAAGTTCTCTTCAGTTCTGCACAACTAGTTGCTATGCAGGATAGTGTGTATCGGCTTTATGCTAACTTATATGCATTTTGTGCCGAAAGTGTTTCCTGCTATATAGATTGAAGGAAAGTGGGCAGTTGGGTTAGACTTGTATCCTGTCTTTTCCAACAATCATTTTCCTCTCATGTGACATAATAGTACATTTATTCTTGGAAACTAGTTTTTGAATTGCTGTCTTAGCATTTACATGTTTAGCTGCTTTATACTGTATGCATCCAGGGGTATGGAATATGGTCTGTTGCATGCGCTTTTTTCCTGGTATGCAAAGCATGTAGTTTGAATTCCACGTGTTGTTGTATGTTTCGCTATCTAAGTCAGCTTCGTCTGAAAATGATAAGCAGATCAGTTTCAATTGGAGTCTCTTCTCTGAGTACTCACCTGCAAGGAGTTTCTTCTCTGAGTACTGCGTCGAAGCTTTACCTTTTTATGTAAATTACGCTGTAAATGTAAAGTTCCTCTGGACACTGAATTTGTAAGGGCGTTTTTTTGTTATTTTTACTGATGCACCATTCACTTATAGCTTTGTCGTTGCATAGTATTTTCTTGAATTTATATGCCATTCTGATGAACAATAATATTGGAGTCTCATTCTGAATGATGACAATACAACTAAATCAAGCAAATAATTAAATACCAAAATGTAAATAGAATCTACTTAGGATGCAAATGCAAGTGTAGGATTCATATGATATAAAAAGATAACACTTGATATTTAAATAAAAATTTTCTTAGCCAAAGTTAAAAGTTCCTATGTCTCTATTACTAAGTAGTAAGGCTAAAGGGTAGCCTTCCTTCCACAAATCTACACCGTTCGTCAATATTATCGAATCCACACCGTCCACTACCAGCCCTATTCGACGCACCCGCCCCCAAGGTCTGAGCCGCATCGACAACGTTGCATTGTTTGCTACTCTCCCCCCTTCATATGTCCCTCCACATTGCGCTCGCCCCGCGTTGCCGGGAACCGCCGCTGCCAGTAGCATTGCATTGTTTGCTACTAGGCGATGGACGATTTCGCGTCTCCCCCATCTTCGTGTCTCCCCTGGACAAGGGGGCCGCCATAAGGTGATTGGTTCTACGATATTATCCATTCCATTGTTTGCTACTAGGTATTTAGTGTCTTGTTCAGTGCCTTTTGAGATCCATATGCTTGATCTGGGCAGCATCTGTCAGTCAGACGCACTCTTTGAGCCTTTGATCATATCTAAGTGATGCGTTTGGTTATAATGACGGAACGGGATGAGACGATCACTCAAATAAGGTTGTTCAGGATCAAGGGTTACGACATGACTATCCTAGTTGATGGAATAAGTCTAGAGCATCTAGAGGACAACAATCGCTTTTGACTGTCCTCTGTAGTCCTTTAGCATCTAGAGGACAACTTGACTATCCTCTGTAGTCTCTTTAGCATCTAGAGGACAACAGTCGCTTTTTGACTGTCCTCTGTAGTCTCTTTAGCATCTAGAGGACAATCCTGTTGTGTAGTGTGTGTGAGAAGATGTGGTAGTGCAGCCTCTAGAGCTATAAATATGGGTCTCCAACCCTTAGATAGGTATGACATTGTGTAGTGTTTGAGGAAATAAACAGAAAATTGTCCCAACTCATAGTGTCATCCTCTTGATGAGAGTTAAAGTCCCTCTACTTACAATTGGTATCAGAGCCAAACTATCCTGCAGCCTAAACATCTCGTGTTCATCTCCTTCCCGCGCCTCTCTCCACACTCAGTCAGCAGCAAGAGCTCCAACTGTTCCTTCCTCCCCTGCTCAGACGAGCAGCCTTTCGTCTGAGACAGCCTGTTCCACACGCAGCGACCCCTCACTAGCCCACCATGTCCCTACGCTCGGTCACTTCGAGTGCGCGGCGCCAGCAAGAGGCCGAGGTCGCCGCGGCACAAGAACGCGAGCGAGCAGCAGCAGCGGCTGCAGCGACAACGGCGAGGGCAGCACGGTTGGCGGCGGCGGAACTGGCAACAGCGAGAGCGGAAGTAGAAGCAGCGGAGGCGGCGGATGCTGCACGTGCGGCGGCAGCAGAGCTCGAGGTTCTGCGCGGCAGTAGAGCTGGCAGCTCTGCTTCTGTCGACGACAACACCGACGAAGAGCTCAGGCTGGCGAGGGAAGCAGCGCGAGAGCAGGCGGCACAGTGGGCAGTCGCGCATCCCCATGGGGGCGCGCGTGGCGGCAGCCCAGATAGGCGCCGATGCGCTGATGGCGCTCCAAGCGAGGGCGCACGCGGCGGCAGCCCAGACGGGCGTAGACGCGCCGGCGGTGCTCTCGGCGGCGGCGACCGAGTCGACGGAGATCGCGGCCTCTACAGGCGGCGTGACTCTCCCTCCCTGGATCGGTACCATGGTCGCCGCATGGCCCAGACCATTGTTAGGGACATCGGTCCCGGTGGTGGGTGGCCTACCCTCACCAAGACCAACTACGTCGAGTGGGCCGCGGTGATGAGGTTACGGCTCCAGGTTCGCCACATGTGGGAAGCAGTTCAGTACGGTGACGTCGACTATCACGAGGATCGGCGGGCGTTGGATGCCCTCATTGCTGTAGTCCCGCCCGAGATGCAGTTTTCGCTTTCCCAGAAGCGGACTGCCAAGGAGGCCTGGGACGCCATCGCTGCGACCCGCATCGGCAGCGACCGTGCCCGCAAGACCACACTGCAGGCACTTCGCAAGGAGTGGGAGAACCTGACCTTCAAGCCAGGTGAGGATGTTGATGACTTTGCTCTCCGCCTCAACACTCTGTTGCAGAAGATGATGCAGTTCGGCGACGACACCTACGATGAGGAGAGAGCTGTTGAGAAGCTCTTCCGTTGCATCCCCGAGAAGTACAAGCAGATTGCTCGCTCGATCGAGTCTCTGCTAGACCTCTCCACGATGACAATCGAAGAGGCGATAGGTCGTCTCAAGGTGGTCGATGGCGATGAACCACAGGCTCCCTCTGGGCCTATCACTATCGGCGGGAAGCTACATCTCACTCGAGAGCAGTGGGAGGCCTGCCAGGGTGACAAGAAGAAGGGAGAGTCCTCCTCGACACGAGGCCGCAGACGCGGCAAACCGCGCAAGGCACGTGGAGGCACCCAGGCCGAGGCACGAGGACATGCTGAGGGTGGTGCCCGTGGAGGTGCCCAAGGCGGCGCCGTCGGCAACAAGAAGCCGGCACGAGACGACGGCTGTCACAACTGCGGCAAGCTTGGCCACTGGGCCAGGGACTGTTGGCAGCCACGACGTGGCCAGGCCAACGTCGCACAGGCGGAGGCGGAGGAGGAGGCCCTGCTCCTGGCACATGCAAACATCGAGCCATCTCCAGCGGCACCGGCCGCAGCGACACTCCTCCACCTTTATGAGTCGAAAGCACGCGCTTTCCTCGGCGACGGCTCCAGTAAGGACATGATCGAAGGATGGTGCCTTGACACCGGAGCCACTCATCACATGACCGACCGACGGGAGTTCTTCACCGAGCTTGACTCTAGCGTTCGAGGCTCCGTCAAGTTTGGGGACGCCTCCGGCGTAGAGATCAAGGGCGCCGGCTCAGTCGTCTTCACCGCCGCGTCTGGTGAGCACAGGCTGCTCACCGGAGTCTACTATATCCCCGCGTTGAGGAACTCTATCACCAGCTTGGGACAACTGGATGAGAACGGTTCGCGCGTGGAGGTCGAGCACGGAGTCATGAGGATCTGGGATCCCTCTCGTCGCCTTCTTGCCAAGGTACGCAAGACTCCAAATCGGCTATACATCCTCAATGTGAAGGTGGCACAACCTTGCTGCCTTGCTGCTCGTCGAGACGACGGGGCATGGCAGTGGCACGAGCGCTTCGGGCACCTTAACTTTGAGGCCCTGAAGCAGCTCAGTGCCAAGGAGATGGTACGAGGCCTGCCGTGCCTTGACCATGTGGAGCAATTCTGTGATGTCTGCGTGTTGACAAAGCAGAGACGGCTCCCCTTTCCCCAGCAGTCGAGCTTCCGAGCCAAGGAGAGGCTCGAGCTCGTGCATGGGGACTTGTGTGGCCTGGTGACACCAACCACACCAGGAGGACGACACTACTTCTTGCTGCTTGTCGACGATCTCTCCCGCTACATGTGGGTGATTATCCTTGGCAGCAAGGGAGAGTGAAAGTCGCCTAGAGGGGGGGGGGGGTGGATAGGCGAACCCTGAAAATTAAAACTTTATCCCCCAACTAGATCCCTCGATTAGTGGTTAGAACAAGATATACAAATATTAGAGTATGAAAACTAAGTTCTTGCTTGTAAAGAGTATTGCACTTAAATAATGCGGAAGTGATAAATCAATACTACTAACAAGTTTATGAGAATAAAGCAAGAAGGCTTAGACAAGAAGAGTAGAGACAAGAGTTCTTTCTTGCAATGTGTTGCTTCACTAAATGAGAGTTTAACTTAAAGCAACACCAAATAAGATTAGCCAAGAATAAAGCAAGAGAACTTAGAGTGAGGGAAAACAAACAAATCACAAGCAATAAACACAATGGACACGGGTGATTTGTTTTACCGAGGTTCGGCCCTCGAAGGCCTAGTCCCCGTTGAGGAGTCCACTAAGGACGAGTCTTTTTCAACCCTTTCCCTCTCTCCACCGATCACACAAGGATCGGCGAGCTCTTCTTCTTCTCAAGGATCACTCTCGATCCCGCAAGGACCACAACACTCTTTGGTGTCTCTTGCTAGCTTTTACAAGCCTCCAAAATTTTGGAGGAAGTTCTATGGGAGTCAATACTCCACGCACAAATGAACACAAAGATGTAGCACACACTATCTCTCAATGAATCTCACAAGGCGCTAGGGCTAAACTCAATTGAGTAGCTCTCAATTGCTCGCTCTCTCTTTTGTGGCACTTGTGTTGGTTGTAGTGAACTAAATCTTGTGTATAGGATGGATCAATGAATATATGTGGTTGGGAGGGCTTGAGTATGTCAACTAGATGACTTGGAATGTTGCTTGGGCTCCCACACCTTGAAGTGGCCGGTTGGGGTGGTATTTATAGCCACCAACCAAAATCTAGCCGTTGGTGAAGTCTGCTGGCGAAGGGCGCACCGGACAGTCCGGTGCGCCACCGGACAGTGTCCGGTGCGCCGCCACGTCATCCTCCCGTTAGGTCTTGGAGCTGGTTGATCGTTGGAGGCTTTGTCCTCATGTAGCACCGGACAGTCCGGTGCCCCTCTGACCGTCTGTTCTGACATCTGATTTGCACTGTACACTTTGCAGAGTCGACCGTTGCGCGCAGATAGCCGTTGCTCCGCTGGTACACCGGACAGTCCGGTGTACACCGGACATGTCCGGTGAATTATAGCAGAGCGGCGCCTGAGAAACCCGAAGGTGAAGAGTTCGAGCTGAAGCACCCTGGTGCACCAGACACTGTCTGGTGGCACACCGGACAGTCCGGTGTGCCAGACCAGGGCAGCCTTCGGTTTCCTTCTTGCTCCTTTCTCTTGAGACCTAACTTGTTCTTTTGATTGGTTTGTGTTGAACCTTTTGCACCTGTAGAATATAATCTTGAACAAACTAGTTAGCTCAATTATTTGTGTTGGGCAAATCAACCACCAAAATTAAGATAGGAAAAGGTCTGACCCTATTTCCCTTTCAATCTCCCCCTTTTTGGTGATTGATGCCAACACAAACCAAAGCAAATATATAAGTGCATAATTGAACTAGTTTACATAGTATATGTGCAAAGGTTGCTTGGAATTGAACCAATCTATATTTCATAAGATATGCATGGATTATTTCCTTTTCATTTTCAACATTTTGGACCACGCTTGCACCACATGTTTTGTTTTTGCAAATTTTTTTTTGTAAATCCTTTTCAAAGTTCTTTTGCAAATAGTCAAAGGTAAATGAGTAAGATTTTGAGAAACATTTTCAAGATTTGGAAATTTGTCCCCTTGTTTCAAATGCTTTTCCTTTGACTAAACAAAACTCCCCCTTAATAAATTCTCCTCTTAGTGTTTAAGAGGGTTTTAAGATATCAATTTTGAAAGGTGCTACTTTCTCCCCCTTTAGAACACAGGGAGATACCAATTTGAAATTTACCAATTGAAAAACATTAATTTTAAAATTAGGGTGGTGGTGCGGTCCTGAAAAACATTAATTTTAAAATTAGGGTGGTGGTACGGTCCTTTTGCTTTGGGCTCATACTTTCTCCCCCTTTGGCATGAATCGCCAAAAACGGATACTTTGAGTGAGATATAAGCCCTTTTCTAACTACCATCTCCCCTTTGACAAATAAAACATATGAGTGAAGATTATACCAAAGTGAAGAACTATGCGGAATACCGGCAAAGAGTGGATAATATCGATGGAGTTGAGTGGAAGCGTCGTCTTTGCCGAATACTCCATTTCCCTTTCAATCCTATGACTAAGCATGAGAATATACTTGAAAACATATTAGTCACAGACATAAAAGAGATATGATCAAAAGGATATGTCAAATTAAGCATGATCAAAATTCTATATAACATAGATTGCTCCCCCTAAATATGTGCATGGAGAGGAACATATATTTTGGCCTTAAATGCCAATTGCACATAATTAGGTTAATGAGAGCATATCTATATTATACGGAATGTGAAGTGCATTGTGTCATATTATAAGTGTGATGCTCATGACAGTTTATGCACTTATGAAAACATGTTGTAAACATCTCAAGCATTTTCCCTTAAGAATAGACTCCCCCTAAAGATATGCATTGAGTATTTGAATTGAATGGATGTATTTACTTTAAAGACAAATAGGGAGAAGCATTATACATCTTGATCAAGGCTCATAAATTTTGCAATAAACAACTTAAGTCTAGTATTCTCATAGTGAAAGAATTTAGAATACTCACACCCACACCATTGATTGTTTTGTAGATCTTACTATCCAAGTAGGTGGTGTTGTTCTTGATGTCCTCCTCTTTCATTTGAGAATCCTCCCTTTGTAGTTGTTTCTTTTTCCTTTCAAACTAATTGAAAATACTCAAGAGGGATGTTAGTAACACAAGGGAGTATATAATGAAAGATGATTTCTTTTAGATAGGAAATAAGCATAATTCATCATCCATAAGTCACACAGACATGAAGTAAAATCCTTAACATTAGTGCACTTATACTTGAAAAGAGGAACATGCACTATTTAACAATTTGATTACTCATAGGAATTTACTTCTTCATATTGAACTTTATTATCATGACTTAGAAACGCATCAATATGAGAATGGATATAGCAAAGGCATGAATTAGATTCTAATGGACAAACACATTTATGAATATGATATTGAATGCACACTTAGTTATTTTAGGTCCAATAAAGAATCTATTCCTCACAAGGGTAGAATATGATAATTTAGATTAAATACCCATTGAGATGGGAACTAAACTTAATTAAGAAGATGAGTTCCCATACCTTTGCTTTTACCTTTCTTCTTTTGGGTGAAGATCAACCCATGAGGCTTGTGCACTTTCTCTTTTTGTAGATTTTCATAATTGAGCTCAAGAGAAATGTTAGTAGCAACACAAGCACTAGTTTCCATCTTTTGTAATCATTTTTGATGAGGAATGAAAAGTGGATTACTAAAGCATGGAAACTTTATAATATGAACTAGATAATTCCTTGAAGTATGCTTAGTTTTAACTTATGGAACAAGCATAGTAAGCTCATTAGGATTATGGAAATAAATCTAATTCACAACATGGAGAGCGATGAATGAAGAAGAATCATATCCAATATAAGCAAGAAGCAAAACAACACAAGTCGATGGATTGATTTTTCCTTTTATGTTAGATTACACGCTTCCAAAGAGAAACTTATTCTCTACAAGTGAGACTCCTTGGGTTACTTAGATAAAATTATTAGTCTCACTTTTCTAGTTATAGAGATAATTTTCCGTTTAAAATTGTCCTAAGGATTTGAATTCCTTACATGACACCTAATTCCTTTAGGAACTTGAAATATCTCTCTATATCTAGAAACATGGCAATAATAGAATAACTTAGCGAAAAACATGCCATGTGGTACTTGCAACAAATTAAAGCATGTAGATTGCCATAGTATGGAAATGATAAGAATGCAATCTACCATATGAGAGGAAATTCTTCAAAGAATGGTAATATAAATTTAAAGGCGTTTGAAGTGCTTCAATTTTTCTATGTGACTACACAAGACACATAAGAAATGATATTCTAAAATACTTGCACTTAAAAGATAAGTGTTACCATCCTTTGGCTTTCCTCCATGTTGTAGGCCTTGATTTTTTGCACATGATATCTCTTCACTTCCTACAACATATAATATCTTCCTCGAGATGATATGAGTTTAAGACATAGCAATTTGAAAAAAATAACCTTGGGTCAATCATGTATGTAGATCATTGACGATTGATAGCTTGAGTTGATAAGAGTCGAATGAACTCTCTCAAGCACCCCAAGGTTTCATATCATCTCCTTCCCCTACAAAGCTTGTCAAGTATATTTTGGTACCCATCGCTTGATGGGTCCATCACGGTTAGTCAACAAAGATCTAGGAACCCAAAAGTCCTTTGTGTTAGCACTAGGTAAACTCATTACCTTTCTAGCACAAGTTGCAATTTTGGGTTGCCTAGTTACATGAGAAGTAATTGACAAGCTAGGAGTGGGAGATTTACTTATGGGACAATCCTTGCATTGGTGTCCCTTCTTTCGGCATATGTAGCATAGGCGATCTTCAACTCTTGAAGATTTCTTCCTTCCTTGTTTCTTGCTTGCTACATGGTTAGTGAATATTTTCTTTTCTAACCTTATGCCCTTTTGTTTTAAATGGGGACAAGATTTAAATAAGTGTCCCTTCTTGGAGCATTTAAAACAAAGTCTATCATCCTTAATAATCAAGCCATTTTTAATGTAGGGACATGACCTAATGAAGTGCCCCTCTTCAAAGCATTCACTACACCTCTTAATGTGAAGTGTGGCTTGATCATTACCTTGGATGTTACCTTTGGTGGAGGCGTGGTTGAGGCTTTTGGAGGAGGTGTTGAATTTCATCTTTTGTTTCTTCCTCTTGGCAATCCTCAAATCCTTGACATTTTCTTCAAGGGATTTAGTGCATGTCACGGTGGTTCCCGTCTCAAGCTTCTTCACCATGTGATCACGGTTATCTTGAGAAGGTTGGGCAATGCATTTCCCTTTTAGTTGTGTCAAGCTCATCTTTAGCCTCTGAAAGGGAATTAGGGTTAGACCTAGTTCCTAAATAATTTTGGTGGTTGAATTGCCCAACACAAACATTGGACTAACTAGTTTACTCTAGTGCATAAGTTATACAGGTGCAAAAGGTTCACAATCAGCCAATAAAAAGACCAAGTGTTGGATTCAACAAAGGAGCAGCAAGGCAACCGAGGGCTCCTCTGGCCGAAGGCACCGGACTGTCCGGTGTGCACCGGACTGTCCGGTGCGGCCAGAGGACTTCGACTTCAAACTATTCGCCCTCGGGATTTCTCGGAAGCCGGCGCGCTATAAATTCACCGGACTGTCCGGTGTGCACCGGACATGTCCGGTGCTCCAAGGAGACGCGGCCTCCGGAACTCGTCAGCCTCGGGTTCGCTCGGCAGCCACTCCGCTAAAATTCACCGGACTGTCCGGTGTGCACCGGACTGTCCGGTGTACCAGCGGAGCAACGGCTCTCTGCGGCGCCAACGGCTCCCTGCGGTGCATTAAATGCGCGCGCAGCGCGCGCAGTCGTCAGGCACGCCCATGCCGGTGCACCGGACATCAAACAGTACATGTCCGGTGTGCACCGGACACCCAGGAGGGCCCACAAGTCAGAAGCTCCAACGGTCAGAATCCAACGGCACTGGTGACGTGGCAGGGGCACCGGACTGTCCGGTGTGCACCGGACTGTCCGGTGCGCCATCGAACAGAGGGTCTCCAGCAACGGTCACTTTTGGTGGTTGGGGCTATAAATACCCCAACCACCCCACATTCATTGCTATCCAAGTTTTCCAACTCTCAACCACTTACAAGAGCTAGGCATTCAATTCTAGACACATACAAAGAGATCAAATCCTCTCCAATTCCACTCAAACCCTTAGTGACTAACGAGAGAGATTTGCCGTGTTCTTTTGAGCTCTTGCGCTTGGATTGCTTTCTTTCTTTCTCACTTGTTCTTGAGATCATCACTCAATTGTAACCAAGGCAAGAGGCACCAATTGTGTGGTGGCCCTTGCGGGGAAGCTTTGTTCCCGTTTGATTGAGAAGAAGAGAAAGCTCACTCGATCCGTGGGATCGTTTGAGAGAGGGAAAGGGTTGAAAAAGACCCGGCCTTTGTGGCCTCCTCAACGGGGAGTAGGTTTGCGAGAACCGAACCTCGGTAAAACAAATCCTCGGGTCTCACTCTTATTTGCTTGCGATTTGTTTTGCGCCCTCTCTCGCGGACTCGTTTCTTTACTACTAACGCTAACCCGGCTTGTAGTTGTGATTATATTTGTAAATTTCAGTTTCGCCCTATTCACCCCCCCTCTAGGCGACTATCAATTGGTATCAGAGCCCGGTACTTCATTAGAGCCTAACCGCTCGAAGTGATGTCGGGAGAACCCGCCAAGAAGGAGATGGAGACCGGCGACAAGCCCACTACAAGCCAAGGGAGCACTTCATCGGAAGAGTCCCGCACCAAGAGAAGGGAGAAGAAGAAGATCTCCTCCAAGCGGAAGGAGAAAAGGTCTTCCTCTTCTCACCACAAGGAGAAGAAGGAAAAGTCTTCTTCTCACAAGCCACATCGGAGTGGGGACAAGCACAAAAGGATGAGGAAGGTGATCTTCTACGAGACCGACACCTCATCGACATCTACCTCCGGCTCCGACGCGGCATCCGTTACTTCTAAACGCCAAGAGCGTAAGAAGTATAGTAAGATTCCCCTACGCTACCCTCGCATTCCTAAACATACACCTTTACTTTCCGTCCCATTAGGCAAACCACCAACTTTTAATGGTGAGGATTATGCTATGTGGAGTAATTTAATGCGATTTCATCTAACCTCTCTCCACAAAAGTATATGGGATGTTGTTGAGTTTGGTGTACAGGTACCATCCGTAGGGGATGAGGATTATGACACGGACGAAGTAGCCCAAATCGAGCACTTCAACTCCCAAGCCACAACAATCCTTCTTGCCTCTCTAAGCAAGGAGGAATACAACAAAGTACAAGGGTTGAAGAACGCCAAGGAAATTTGGGACCTACTCAAGACGGCGCACGAGGGTGATGAACTCACCAAGATCACCAAGCGGGAAACGATCGAGGGGGAGCTCGGTCGCTTCCGTCTTCGCCAAGGGGAGGAGCCACAAGACATGTACAACCGGCTCAAGACCTTGGTGAACCAAGTGCGCAACCTCGGGAGCGCAAAATGGGATGACCACGAAGTGGTTAAGGTTATTCTAAGAGCCCTTATTTTCCTTAACCCCACACAAGTTCAATTAATTCGTGGCAATCCTAGATATACACAAATGACCCCCGAGGAAGTTATCGGGAATTTTGTTAGTTTTGAATGCATGATTAAGGGCTCCAAGAAGATCAACGAGCTTGACGAGCCTTCCACATCCGAGGCGCAACCCGTGGCCTTCAAGGCAATGGAGGAGAAGAAGGAGGAGTCTACACCAAGTAGACAACCAATTGACGCCTCCAAGCTCGACAACGAGGAGATGGCCCTAATCATCAAGAGTTTTCGGCAAATCCTCAAGCAACGGAAGGGGAAGGATTACAAATCCCGTTCCAAGAAGGTTTGCTACAAATGTGGTAAGCCCGGTCATTTCATTGCAAAATGTCCTATGTCTAGTGATAGTGACAGGGGCGACGACAAGAAGGGCAAGAGGAAGGAGAAGAAGAGATATTACAAGAAGAAGGGCGGCGATGCCCATGTTTGTCGGGAATGGGACTCCGACGAAAGCTCAAGCGACTCCTCCGACGACGAGGACGCCGCCAACATCGCCGTCACCAAGGGCCTTCTCTTCCCCAACGTCGGCCACAAGTGTCTTATGGCCAAGGATGGCAAAAAGAAGGTAAAATCAAAGTCCTCCACTAAATATGAAACATCTAGTGATGAGGATGATAAAAATGAGGAGGATAACTTGCGTATTCTTTTTGCCAACCTTAACATGGAACAAAAGGAAAAATTAAATGAGCTAATTAGTGCCATCCATGAAAAGGATGATCTCTTGGACTCCCAAGAGGACTTCCTAATCAAGGAAAAGAAGAAACATGTTAAGGTTAAAAATGCTTATGCTCTAGAAAGAGAAAAATGTGAAAAATTATCTAGTGAGCTAAGCACTTGCCATGAGATTTTAGACAACCTTAGAAATGAAAATGCAAATTTGTTGGCTAAGGTTAATTCTCATGTTTGCATTGATCCTAGAAATGATGATGTTGATTTGCTTGCTAGGATTGATGAATTGAATGCTTCCATCGCTAGCCTTAGAAATGAGAATGAGAAATTAATTGCTAAGGCTAAGGATTTTGATGTTTGCAATGCTACTATTTCCGACCTTAGAGCTAAAAATGATTTGTTGCATGCTAAGGTTGTTGAACTAAAATCTTGCAAACCATCTACATCTAATGTTGAGCATATTTCCATTTGTACTAGATGTAGAGATATTAATATTGATGCTATCCATGATCACCTAGCTTTAATTAAGAACCAAAATGATCTTATAGCACAACTTAATGCTAAGATTAGAGAGCATGACTTAGAAAATGAAAAATTTAAACTTGCTAGAAGCATGCTCTATAATGGGAGACGCCCGGGCATTAAGGACGGCATTGGCTTCCAAAGGGGAGACAATGTCAAAATTAATGCCCCTCCTAAGAACTTGTCTAACTTTGTTAAGGGCAAGGCTCCCATGCCTCAGGATAACGAGGGTTACATTTTGTACCCTGCCGGGTATCCTGAGAGTAAAATTAAGAAAATTCATTCTAGGAAGTCTCACTCTGGCCCTAATTATGCTTTTATGTATAAGGGTGAGACATCTAGATCTAGGCAACCAACCCATGCCAAGTTGCCCAGAAAGAAAACTGTTAATGCATCAAATGATCATGCCATTTCATTTAAAACTTTTGATGCATCTTATGTGTTGACTAGCAAATCTGGCAAGGTAGTTGCCAAAATTGTTGGGGGCAAACACAAGGGCTCCAAGACTTGTGTTTGGGTACCCAAAGTTCTTGTATCTAATGCCAGAGGACCCAAAACCGTTTGGGTACCTAAAACAAAGAACTAAACTTGTTTTGTAGGTTTATGCATCCGGGGGCACAAGTTGGATACTCGACAGCGGGTGCACAAACCACATGACCGGGGAGAAAAGGATGTTCTCCTCTTATGAGAAAAACCAACATCCCCAACGAGCTATCACATTCGGGGATGGAAATCAAGGTTTGGTCAAAGGTTTGGGTAAAATTGCTATATCTCCTGACCATACTATTTCCAATGTTTTTCTTGTAGATTCCTTAGATTACAATTTGCTTTCCGTATCCCAATTATGTCAAATGGGCTACAACTGTCTTTTTACTGATACAGGTGTTACTGTCTTTAGAAGGAGTGATGATTCAATAGCATTTAAGGGTGTGTTAGAGGGTCAACTATACTTAGTAGATTTTGAAAAAGCTGAACTCGACACATGCTTAATTGCTAAGACTAACTTGGGTTGGCTATGGCACCGTCGACTAGCCCATGTTGGAATGAAGAATCTTCACAAACTTCTAAAGGGAGAACACATTTTGGGACTAACCGATGTTCATTTTGAGAAAGACAGGATTTGTAGCGCTTGCCAAGCCGGGAAGCAAGTTGGTGTCCATCATCCACACAAAAACATCAAGACTACCGACAGGCCACTGGAGCTCCTTCACATGGATTTGTTCGGCCCGATCGCTTACATAAGCATCGGCGGTAGTAAGTATTGCCTTGTAATTGTGGATGACTATTCTCGCTTCACTTGGGTATTCTTTTTGCAGGAAAAATCACAAACCCAAGAGACCTTAAAGGGATTCTTGAGACGAGCTCAAAATGAGTTCGGCTTAAGGATCAAGAAAATTAGAAGCGACAATGGAACGGAGTTCAAAAACGCTCAAATTGAAGGTTTTCTTGAGGAGGAGGGCATCAAGCATGAGTTCTCTTCTCCCTACACTCCACAACAAAATGGTGTAGTGGAGAGGAAGAATCGAACTCTATTGGACATGGCAAGAACCATGCTTGATGAGTACAAGACACCGGATCGGTTTTGGGCCGAGGCGGTCAACACCGCCTGCTACGCCATCAACCGGTTATATCTTCACCGAATCCTCAAGAAGACATCTTATGAACTCCTAACCGGTAAAAAGCCCAATATTTCATATTTTAGAGTTTTTGGTAGCAAATGTTTTATACTTGTTAAAAGAGGTAGAAAATCTAAATTTGCTCCTAAAACTGTAGAAGGCTTTTTACTAGGATATGACTCAAACACAAGGGCATATAGAGTCTTTAACAAGTCCTCAGGACTTGTTGAAGTTTCTTGTGACGTTGTGTTTGATGAGTCTAACGGCTCTCAAGTAGAGCAAGTTGATCTTGATGATATAGGTGAAGAACAGGCTCCATGCATAGCGCTAAGGAACATGTCCATCGGGGACGTGTGTCCTAAGGAATCCGAAGAGCCTCCAAATGCACAAGATCAACCATCCTCCTCCATGCAAGCATCTCCACCAACTCAAGTTGAGGATGAGGCTCAAGATGTTGAACAAGAAAATCAAGAAGATGAGCCACCTCAAAATGACGGCAACGATCAAGGGGGAGATTCAAATGATGAAGACAAGGAGGATGAACAACCAAAGCCGCCTCACCCAAGAGTCCACCAAGCAATACAACGAGATCACCCCGTCGACACCATCCTCGGCGACATTCATAAGGGGGTAACTACTCGATCTCGTGTTGCTCATTTTTGTGAACATTACTCGTTTGTTTCCTCTATTGAGCCAACCAGGGTAGAGGAAGCACTACAAGATTCGGATTGGGTGATGGCGATGCAAGAGGAGCTCAACAATTTCACAAGGAATGAGGTATGGCACTTAGTTCCACGTCCTAACCAAAATGTTGTAGGAACCAAGTGGGTCTTCCGCAACAAGCAAGACGAGCATGGTGTGGTGACAAGGAACAAAGCTCGACTCGTGGCCAAGGGGTATTCACAAGTCGAAGGTTTGGATTTTGGTGAAACCTATGCACCCGTAGCTAGGCTTGAGTCAATTCGCATATTATTAGCCTATGCTACTTACCATGGCTTCAAGCTTTATCAAATGGACGTGAAGAGTGCCTTCCTCAATGGACCAATCAAGGAGGAGGTCTATGTTGAGCAACCTCCCGGCTTTGAAGACATAGGATCATGACACAAAAATTCGAGATGTCGATGATGGGGGAGTTGAAGTATTTCCTAGGATTCCAAGTGAAGCAACTCCAAGAGGGCACCTTCATTAGCCAAACGAAGTATACTCAAGATATCCTAAGCAAGTTTGGAATGAAGGATGCCAAGCCCATCAAGACACCCATGGGAACTAATGGGCATCTCGACCTCGACACGGGAGGTAAGTCCGTGGATCAAAAGGTATACCGGTCGATGATTGGATCATTGCTTTATTTATGTGCATCTCGACCGGACATTATGCTTTCCGTTTGCATGTGTGCAAGATTCCAAGCCGACCCTAAGGAATCACACCTTACGGCCGTAAAACGAATCTTGAGATATTTGGCTTTTACTCCCAAGTTTGGGCTTTGGTACCCTCGGGGATCCACTTTTGATTTGATTGGATATTCGGATGCCGATTGGGCAGGGTGTAGGATAAATAGGAAGAGCACATCGGGGACTTGCCAGTTCTTGGGAAGATCCTTGGTGTCATGGGCTTCAAAGAAGCAAAATTCGGTCGCTCTTTCCACCGCCGAAGCCGAGTATATTGCCGCAGGCCATTGTTGCGCGCAATTGCTTTGGATGAGGCAAACCCTGCGGGACTACGGTTACAAATTAACCAAAGTCCCTTTGCTATGTGACAATGAGAGTGCAATCAAAATGGCCGACAACCCCGTCGAGCATAGCCGCACT
Source organism: Zea luxurians (assembly GCA_029449295.1). Lineage (NCBI taxonomy): Eukaryota > Viridiplantae > Streptophyta > Magnoliopsida > Poales > Poaceae > Zea > Zea luxurians. The sequence continues at coordinate 175,822,733 of JAOPSE010000004.1, read as the reverse complement.
AAGCACATAGCCATTCGGTATCATTTTCTTCGGGATCACCAACAAAAGGGGGATATCGAGATTTCTTATATTAATACTAAAGATCAATTAGCCGATATCTTTACCAAACCACTTGATGAACAATCTTTTACCCGACTTAGGCATGAGCTTAATATTCTTGATTCTAGGAATTTCTTTTGCTAGTCTTGCACGCATAGCACATGAATATACCTTTGATCATGTCTCTTTTATATATGCTATGACTAATGTGTTTTCAAGTGTATTTCAACCAAGTCATAGGTATATTGAAAGGGAATTGGAGTCTTCGGCGAAGACAAAGGCTTCCACTCCGTTCTACTACTCATCCTTCGCCGTCGCTCCGCATCATCTCTCCAACGTTGGTATAACCTTCACTCATGTATTTCATGACCAAAGGGGGAGAATGTACTTCATTGGGCTCTAATGATTCCGTTTTTGGCGATTCATGCCAAAGGGGGAGAAAATATGAGCCCAAAGCAAAAGGACCGCACCACCACCTAATTTCATAAATTTGATAATTTTATATTGGTAAATTTCAAAATTGGTATCTTTTTGTGTTCTAAGAGGGGAGTAACGAGTATTTTCAAAATTGATGTCTTAAAACCCTCTTGATCACTAAGAGGAGACCTTATTTGAGGGGGAGTTTTGCTTAGTCAAAGGGAAAGCATTGGAAATAGGGGGAGAAAATTCCATATCTTGAAAATGCTTTGCAAAATCTTTTTCATTTACCTTTGACTATCTTGCAAAAGTACTTTGAAAAGAATTTACAAAAGAATTTGCAAAAACAAAACTCGTGGTGCAAATATGGTCCAATATGTCAAAAACAAAGAAATCATCCATGCGCATCATATAAGTTTATATTGGCTCAATTCCAAGCAACCTTTGCACTTACATTATGTAAACTAGTTCAATTATGCACTTCTATATTTGCTTTGGTTTGTGTTGGCATCAATCACCAAAAAGGGGGAGATTGAAAGGGAATTAGGGTTAGACCTAGTTCCTAAATAATTTTGGTGGTTGAATTGCCCAACACAAACATTGGACTAACTAGTTTACTCTAGTGCATAAGTTATACAGGTGCAAAAGGTTCACAATCAGCCAATAAAAAGACCAAGTGTTGGATTCAACAAAGGAGCAGCAAGGCAACCGAGGGCTCCTCTGGCCGAAGGCACCGGACTGTCCGGTGTGCACCGGACTGTCCGGTGCGGCCAGAGGACTTCGACTTCAAACTATTCGCCCTCGGGATTTCTCGGAAGCCGGCGCGCTATAAATTCACCGGACTGTCCGGTGTGCACCGGACATGTCCGGTGCTCCAAGGAGACGCGGCCTCCGGAACTCGTCAGCCTCGGGTTCGCTCGGCAGCCACTCCGCTAAAATTCACCGGACTGTCCGGTGTGCACCGGACTGTCCGGTGTACCAGCGGAGCAACGGCTCTCTGCGGCGCCAACGGCTCCCTGCGGTGCATTAAATGCGCGCGCAGCGCGCGCAGTCGTCAGGCACGCCCATGCCGGTGCACCGGACATCAAACAGTACATGTCCGGTGTGCACCGGACACCCAGGAGGGCCCACAAGTCAGAAGCTCCAACGGTCAGAATCCAACGGCACTGGTGACGTGGCAGGGGCACCGGACTGTCCGGTGTGCACCGGACTGTCCGGTGCGCCATCGAACAGAGGGTCTCCAGCAACGGTCACTTTTGGTGGTTGGGGCTATAAATACCCCAACCACCCCACATTCATTGCTATCCAAGTTTTCCAACTCTCAACCACTTACAAGAGCTAGGCATTCAATTCTAGACACATACAAAGAGATCAAATCCTCTCCAATTCCACTCAAACCCTTAGTGACTAACGAGAGAGATTTGCCGTGTTCTTTTGAGCTCTTGCGCTTGGATTGCTTTCTTTCTTTCTCACTTGTTCTTGAGATCATCACTCAATTGTAACCAAGGCAAGAGGCACCAATTGTGTGGTGGCCCTTGCGGGGAAGCTTTGTTCCCGTTTGATTGAGAAGAAGAGAAAGCTCACTCGATCCGTGGGATCGTTTGAGAGAGGGAAAGGGTTGAAAAAGACCCGGCCTTTGTGGCCTCCTCAACGGGGAGTAGGTTTGCGAGAACCGAACCTCGGTAAAACAAATCCTCGGGTCTCACTCTTATTTGCTTGCGATTTGTTTTGCGCCCTCTCTCGCGGACTCGTTTCTTTACTACTAACGCTAACCCGGCTTGTAGTTGTGATTATATTTGTAAATTTCAGTTTCGCCCTATTCACCCCCCTCTAGGCGACTATCAGCCTCCCATTTTCTTCTTTGAGCTTTTGATATGTATCATTTTTAGTTCCTGCAAATTCTAGCTCAAAGGAAGGTTTGCTTGTCGACGGACAACAAGCATTAGCACATGGTAATATAGTCTCAATTTGAATACATGTGCATATGTGAGGTTGTTGGGATTTTAAGTTTTCTATCACAACCTCATGAGCAATGTTTAATATGATATGGTCATCTCTAAGATTTTCATGAGAGCATAGGAGCATATCATATTTTTCTTGAAAAGCTAGATTTTCAACTTTTAGCTTTTCTACTTGGTCCTTAAGCAAGGTATTCCTATTTACTAATTGAGCGATACAATATAAAGCGTTATCTTGCTCAATTGAAATAGTTTCATACCTTTGGACCAAATCAACATGTGAGCACTTTAGCTCCTCATGTTTTTAGTCAACTCGTCAAAGTGTAGCATTTTCATGGAGAGAACATCTTCTAGCCTTTGACGAGCTTCGCTTTGCTCTCTCGCTCTTTCTAGAAGTTTGAGCATGACCGCCTTATCTTCTTGGCTTAGGCGAGCGTAGAGTTGCACAAAGCTTCTTTCTTCCTCCTCATCCTCATTTGTGCTTCCACTGTCATTTTCATTAGCCACACAACATATGTGGGAATCGAAATGGGAAGATAAACCTTTTGGAGAGGTGGATTCATCATTTGGTCTCCATCGTTCATTGTCTTCTTCTTCCTTCAAAGGGTTAGTATCACAAGAACTAAAGGAAGTAGAAGCACAAAACGAACTATCATGTTTGGACTTATCAAATTTGCTTTTAATTCTAGTCCAAATATCATGCGCATCATGGATGGATTCATCATAATTTGATATGAAGGCACGATAATCTTCTTTGCTAAGAGAATTGCTTAAGATGTCAAAAGCTAGGTAGTTTAAGCGAAAACATCTTTGATTCTCCTCGCAAATAATTTCTTTATTATAACTAGAGGTGAAGATACTCTTGTTTATAATTTGATCTAATTGAGGATCTATGGTCCTAAAAGCATTTATTACCCTAGTGGACCATGAATCATAATTAGAACAATCGGGAAGTAATATCTCAAGAGTTACCTCCATGTTCTCCTTGGAAGATGTCTTCTTGTTCTTTTGGGATCTTTTACGGGCCATCACTTCGAGTTGTTAGACTCACAATGAAGTGCCTGGCTTTGATACCAATTGAAAGTCCCCTAGAGGGGGGGTGGATAGGCGAACCCTAAAAATTAAAACTTTATCCCCCAACTAGATCCCTCGATTAGTGGTTAGAACAAGATATACAAATATTAGAGTATGAAAACTAAGTTCTTGCTTGTAAAGAGTATTGCACTTAAATAATGCGGAAGTGATAAATCAATACTACTAACAAGTTTATGAGAATAAAGCAAGAAGGCTTAGACAAGAAGAGTAGAGACAAGAGTTCTTTCTTGCAATGTGTTGCTTCACTAAATGAGAGTTTAACTTAAAGCAACACCAAATAAGATTAGCCAAGAATAAAGCAAGAGAACTTAGAGTGAGGGAAAACAAACAAATCACAAGCAATAAACACAATGGACACGGGTGATTTGTTTTACCGAGGTTCGGCCCTCGAAGGCCTAGTCCCCGTTGAGGAGTCCACTAAGGACGGGTCTTTTTCAACCCTTTCCCTCTCTCCACCGATCACACAAGGATCGGCGAGCTCTTCTTCTTCTCAAGGATCACTCTCGATCCCGCAAGGACCACAACACTCTTTGGTGTCTCTTGCTAGCTTTTACAAGCCTCCAAAATTTTGGAGGAAGTTCTATGGGAGTCAATACTCCACGCACAAATGAACACAAAGATGTAGCACACACTATCTCTCAATGAATCTCACAAGGCGCTAGGGCTAAACTCAATTGAGTAGCTCTCAATTGCTCGCTCTCTCTTTTGTGGCACTTGTGTTGGTTGTAGTGAACTAAATCTTGTGTATAGGATGGATCAATGAATATATGTGGTTGGGAGGGCTTGAGTATGTCAACTAGATGACTTGGAATGTTGCTTGGGCTCCCACACCTTGAAGTGGCCGGTTGGGGTGGTATTTATAGCCACCAACCAAAATCTAGCCGTTGGTGAAGTCTGCTAGCGAAGGGCGCACCGGACAGTCCGGTGCGCCACCGGACAGTGTTCGGTGTGCCACCGGACAGTGTCCGGTGCGCCGCCACGTCATCCTCCCGTTAGGTCTTGGAGCTGGTTGATCGTTGGAGGCTTTGTCCTCATGTAGCACCGGACAGTCCGGTGCGACACCGGACAGTCCGGTGCCCCTCTGACCGTCTGTTCTGACATCTGATTTGCACTGTACACTTTGCAGAGTCGACCGTTGCGCGCAGATAGCCATTGCTCCGCTGGTACACCGGACAGTCCGGTGTACACCGGACATGTCCGGTGAATTATAGCAGAGCGGCGCCTGAGAAACCCGAAGGTGAAGAGTTCGAGCTGAAGCACCCTGGTGCACCAGACACTGTCCGGTGGCACACCGGACAGTCCGGTGTGCCAGACTAGGGCAGCCTTCGGTTTCCTTCTTGCTCCTTTCTCTTGAGACCTAACTTGTTCTTTTGATTGGTTTGTGTTGAACCTTTTGCACCTGTAGAATATAATCTTGAACAAACTAGTTAGCTCAATTATTTGTGTTGGGCAAATCAACCACCAAAATTAAGATAGGAAAAGGTTTGACCCTATTTCCCTTTCAGAGAGGCTGCGAACGCCATCAGACGTGTGCAGGTCGCTGCGGAGGCGGAGTGCGGCCGCAAGCTGCGCATGCTGCGCACCGACAACGACGACGAATTCACGGCGGCTGAGTTCGCGTCATACTGCGCGGATGAGGGCGTTCAGCGCCACTACTCCGCGCCGTACAACCCGTAGCAGAACGGCGTCGTCGAGCGGCAACCAGACGGTTGTGGGGATGGCTCGGGCTCTCCTCAAGCAGAGAGGAATGCCAGCTGTCTTCTGGGGAGAGGCGGTGGTGACAGCGGTTTACATCCTCAACCGCTCGCTGAAAGGGAATTAGGCTTACACCTAGTCCCTAATTAATTTTGGTGGTTGAATTGCCCAACACAAATATTTGGACTAACTAGTTTGCTCTAGTGTATAAGTTATACAGGTGCCAAAGGTTCACACTTAGCCAATAAAAAGACCAAGTATTGGGTTCAACAAAAGAGCAAATGGATAACCGAAGGCACCTCTGGTCTGGCGCACCGGACTGTCCGGTGTGCCACCGGACATGTCCGGTGCACCAGAGGATTCCAGCTCAAACTCGCCACCTTCGGGAAATTCCAGAGGCGACTCCGCTATAATTCACCGGACTGTCCGGTGTACACCGGACAGTGTCCGGTGCTCCAGGGAAGAGCGGCCTCAGGAACTCGCCAGCTTCGGGAATGTCCAACGGCTAGTCCGCTATAATTCACCGGACATGTCCGGTGTTCACCGGACTGTCCGGTGTGACATCGGGGCAACGACTATTTTGGCGCCAACGGCTACCTGCGGCGCATTGAATGTGCGCCAGCGCGCGCAGAGGTCAGGCACGCCCATGCTGGCGCACCGGACACTCTACAGTACATGTCCGGTGCGCCACCGGACATCCAGGCGGGCCCAGAAGTCAGTGCTCCAACGGTCGGAACCCAATGGCTTTGGTGACGTGGCTGTCGCACCGGACATGTCCGGTGTGCACCGGACTGTCCGGTGCGCCATTCGACAGACAGCCTCACCAAACGGCTAGTTTGGTGGTTGGGGCTATAAATACCCCCAACCACCCCACATTCAAGTCATCCAAGTTTTCCACTTCTCAACCACTTACAAGAGCTAGGCATTCAATTCTAGACACTCTCAAAGTGATCAAATCCTTTCCAACTCCAATAAGGCTTTAGTGATTAGCGAGAGAGATTTGCCGTGTTCTTTTGAGCTCTTGCGCTTGGATTGCTTCTTTTCTTTCTCACTTGTTCTTGTGATCAAAACTCATTTGTAACCAAGGCAAGAGACACCAATTGTGTGGTGGTCCTTGCGAGGAAGTTTTGTTCCCAGTTGTGATTTGAGAAGAGAAGCTCACTCGGTCCGAGGGACCGTTTGAGAGAGGGAAAGGGTTGAAAAAGACCCGGCCTTTGTGGCCTCCTCAACGGGGAGTAGGTTTGCGAGAACCGAACCTCGGTAAAACAAATCCACGTGTCTCACTCTTTATTCGCTTGCGATTTGTTTTGCACCCTCTCTCGCGGACTCAATTATATTTCTAACGCTAACCCGTCTCGTAGTTGTGTTTATATTTGTAAATTTCAGTTTCGCCCTATTCACCCCCTCTAGGCGACTTTCAATTGGTATCAAAGCTCGGTGCTTCATTAGAGCCTAACCGCTCGAAGTGATGTCGGGAGATCACACCAAGAGGGAGATGGAGACCGGCGACAAGCCCACTACGAGTCACAGGAGCACTTCATCGGAAGAGTCCCGCACCAAGAGGAAGGAGAAGAAGAAGGACTTCTCCAAACGGAAGGAGAAAATATCTTCTTCTTCACACCACAAGGAGAAGGAGAAATCTTCTTCCCACAAGTCGCATCGGAAAGATGACAAGCACAAGAAGATGAGGAAGGTGGTCTACTACGAGACCGACACTTCATCAACATCGACCTCCGACTCCGATGCGCCGTCCGTAACTTCTAAGCGCCAAGAGCGCAAGAAGTTTAGTAAGATCCCCTTACACTATCCTCGTACATCTAGACATACTCCATTACTTTCCGTTCCATTAGGCAAACCGCCAACTTTTGATGGCGAAGATTACGCTAGGTGGAGTGATTTAATGAAATTTCATCTAACCTCACTCCACAAAAGTATATGGAATGTTGTTGAGTTTGGAGCGCAGGTACCATCCATAGGGGATAAAGATTATGATACGGACGAAGTGGCCCAAATCGAGCACTTCAACTCTCAAGCTACAACCATACTCCTCGCCTCTCTAAGTAAGGAGGAATACAACAAGGTGCAAGGGTTGAAGAATGCCAAGGAGATTTGCAACCTTCTCAAAACCGCGCACGAGGGTGATGAACTCACCAAGATCACCAAGCGGGAAACGATTGAGGGGAAGCTCGGTCGTTTTCGTCTTCGCCAAGGGGAGGAGCCACAAGATATGTACAACCGGCTCAAAACCTTGGTGAACCAAGTGCGCAACCTCGGGAGCAAGAAGTGGGACGACCACGAGGTGGTTAAGGTTATTCTAAGATCTCTCATTTTTCCTTAACCCCACTCAAGTTCAATTAATTCGTGGTAATCCTAGATACACACTAATGACTCCCGAGGAAGTAATCGGGAATTTTGTAAGCTTTGAGTATATGATCAAGGGCTCGAAGAAAATCAACGAGCTAGATGATCCCTCCACATCCGCGGCACAACCGGTCGCATTCAAGGCGACGGAAGAAAAGAAGGAGGAGTTTACACCAAGTAGACAACCAATCGACGCCTCAAAGCTCGACAATGAGGAAATGGCGCTCGTCATCAAGAGCTTTCGCCAAATCCTCAAACAAAGGAAGGGGAAAGACTACAAACCCCGCTCCAAGAAAGTGTGCTACAAATGTGGTAAGCCCGGTCATTTTATTGCAAAATGTCCTATATCTAGTGACAGTGACAGGGGCGACGACAAGAAGGGAAAGAGGAGAGAAAAGAAGAGGTACTACAAAAAGAAGGGCAGCGATGCCCATGTTTGCCGGGAGTGGGACTCGGACGAGAGCTCCACCGACTCCTCCTCCGACGAGGACGCCGCCAACATCGCCGTCACCAAGGGACTCCTCTTCCCCAACGTCGGCCACAAGTGCCTCATGGCAAAGGACGGCAAAAGGAAGAAGGTTAAATCTAAATCCTCCACTAAATATGAATCCTCTAGTGATGATAATGCTAGTGATGAGGAAAATAATTTGCGTACCCTTTTTGCCAACCTAAACATGCAACAAAAAGAAAAATTAAATGAATTAATTAGTGCCATCCATGAGAAGGATGATCTCTTGGACTCCCAAGAGGACTTTCTAATCAAGGAAAATAAAAAGCATGTTAAGGTTAAAAATGCTTATGTTCTACAAGTTGAAAATGTGAAAAATTGTCTAGTGAGCTAAGCACTTGCCATGAGACCATTGACAACCTTAGAAATGAGAATGCTAATCTATTGGCTAAGGTTGATTCACATGTTTGTAATGTTTCAATTTCCAATCCTAGAAATGATAATGTTGATTTACTTGCTAGGATTGATGAATTGAATATCTCTCTTGCTAGCCTTAGAAATGAGAATGAGAAATTGATTGCTAAGGCTAAAGATTTTGATGTTTGCAATGTTACAATTTCCGATCTTAGAGATAAAAATGATATATTACATGCTAAGATTGTTGAACTTAATTCTTGCAAACCCTCTACATCTACCGTTGAGCATATGTCTATTTGTGATAGATGTAGAAATGTTGATATCGATGCTATTAATGATCACATGGTCTTAATTAAACAACAAAATGATCATATAGCAAAATTAGATGCTAAGATTGCCGAGCATAACTTAGAGAATGAAAAATTTAAATTTGCTAGAAGTATGCTCTATAATGGGAGACGCCCTGGCATCAAGGATGGCATTGGCTTCCAAAGGGGAGACAATGTCAAAATTAGTGCCCCTCCTAAAAATTTGTCTAACTTTGTTAAGGGCAAGGCTCCCATGCCTCAAGATAACGAGGGTTACATTTTGTACCCTGCCGGTTATCCCGAGAGCAAAATTAGGAGAACTCATTCTAGGAAGTCTCACTCTGGCCCTAATCATGTTTTTATGTATAAGGGTGAGACATCTAGCTCTAGGCAACCAACCCGTGCCAAGTTGCCTAGAAAGAAAACTCCTAATGCATCAAATGATCATAGCATTTAATTTAAAACTTTTGATGCATCTTATGTGCCGACTAACAAATCCGGCAAGGTAGTTGCCAAGTTTGTTGAGGGCAAACACAAGGGTTCCAAGACTTGTGTTTGGGTACCCAAAGTTCTTGTTTCTAATGCCAAAGGACCCAAAACCGTTTAGGTACCTAAAGTCAAGAACTAAAATTGTTTTGTAGGTTTATGCATCCGGGGGTTCAAGTTGGATACTCGACAGCGGGTGCACAAACCACATGACAGGGGAGAAGAAGATGTTCTCCTCATATGAGAAAAACCAAGATCCCCAACGAGCTATCACATTCGGGGATGGAAATCAAGGTTTGGTCAAAGGATTGAGTAAAATTGCTATATCACCTGACCATACTATTTCCAATGTTTTTCTTGTAGATTCTTTAGATTACAATTTGCTTTCCGTATCTCAATTATGTCAAATGGGCTACAACTGTCTATTCACTGATGTAGGTGTCACTGTCTTTAGAAGAAGTGATGATTCAATAGCATTTAAGGGTGTGTTAGAGGGTCAGCTATACTTGGTAGATTTTGATAGAGCTGAACTCGACACATGCTTAATTGCTAAGACTAACATGGGTTGGCTCTGGCATCGCCGACTAGCCCACGTTGGGATGAAGAATCTTCAAAAGCTTCTAAAGGGAGAGCACATTTTAGGATTAACCAATGTTCATTTTGAGAAAGACAGGGTCTGTAGCGCATGCCAAGCCGGGAAGCAAGTTGGCACTCATCATCCACACAAGAACATCATGACAAGTGACAGGCCACTAGAGCTCCTACACATGGATTTATTCGGCCCGATCGCTTACATAAGCATCGGCGGGAGTAAGTACTGTCTAGTTATTGTGGATGATTACTCTCGCTTCACTTGGGTGTTCTTTTTGCAGGAAAAATCTCATACCCAAGAGACCTTAAAGGGATTCTTGAGACGGGCTCAAAATGAGTTCGGCTTAAGGATCAAGAAAATTAGAAGCGACAATGGGACGGAGTTCAAGAACTCACAAATAGAAGGCTTCCTTGAGGAGGAGGGCATCAAGCATGAGTTCTCTTCTCCCTACACCCCATAACAAAATGGTGTAGTGGAGAGAAAGAATCGAACTCTATTGGACATGGCAAGAACCATGCTTGATGAGTACAAGACACCGGATCGGTTTTGGGCCGAGGCGGTCAACACCGCCTGCTACGCCATCAACCGGTTATATCTACACCGAATCCTCAAGAAGACATCCTATGAACTCCTAACCGGTAAAAAGCCAAATATTTCATATTTTAGAGTTTTTGGTAGCAAATGTTTTATTCTTGTCAAAAGAAGTAGAAGATCTAAATTTGCTCCTAAAACCGTAAAAGGCTTTTTACTAGGATATGACTCAAACACAAGGGCATATAGAGTCTTTAACAAGTCCTCAGGACTCGTTGAAGTTTCTTGTGACGTTGTGTTTGATGAAACTAATGGCTCTCAAGTAGAGCAAGTTGATCTTGATGAGATAGGTGAAGAACAGGCTCCGTGCATCGCGCTAAGGAACATGTCCATTGGGGATGTGTGTCCTAAGGAATCCAAAGAGCCTCCACATGCACAAGATCAACCATCCTCCTCCACGCAAGCATCTCCACCAACCCAAAATGAGGATGAGGCTCAAGTTGATCAAGTAGAAGATCAAAGAGATGAGCCACCTCAAGATGACGGCAACGATCAAGGGGGAGATGCAAATGATCAAGACAAGGAGGATGAAGAGCCAACACCGCCACACCCAAGAGTCCATCGAGCAATCCAACGAGATCACCCCGTCGACACCATCCTCGGCGATATTCATAAGGGGGTAACCACTCGATCTCGTGTTGCACATTTTTGTGAACATTACTCCTTTGTTTCCTCTATTGAGCCACACAGGATAGAGGAAGCACTTCAAGATTCGGATTGGGTGATGGCGATGCAAGAGGAGCTCAACAATTTCACGAGGAACGAGGTATGGCATTTAGTTCCACGTCCTAACCAAAATGTTGTAGGAACCAAGTGGGTCTTCCGCAACAAGCAAGACGAGCATGGTGTGGTGACAAGGAACAAAGCTCGACTCGTGGCCAAGGGGTATTCACAAGTCGAAGGTTTGGATTTTGGTGAAACCTATGCACCCGTAGCTAGGCTTGAGTCAATTCGTATATTATTAGCCTATGCTACTTACCATGGCTTCAAGCTTTATCAAATGGACGTGAAGAGTGCCTTCCTCAACGGACCAATCAAGGAGGAGGTCTATGTTGAGCAACCTCCCGGCTTTGAAGATAGTGAGTACCCTAACCATGTCTATAGGCTCTCTAAGGCGCTTTATGGGCTCAAGCAAGCCCCAAGAGCATGGTATGAATGCCTTAGAGATTTCCTTATTGCTAATGGCTTCAAAGTCGGCAAGGCCGATCCTACTTTGTTCACTAAAACTCTTGACAATGATTTGTTTGTATGCCAAATCTATGTTGATGATATCATATTTGGGTCTACTAACGAATCTACATGTGAAGAATTTAGTAGGATCATGACACAAAAATTCGAGATGTCTATGATGGGGGAGTTGAAGTATTTTCTAGAATTTCAAGTCAAGCAACTCCAAGAGGGCACCTTTATTTGCCAAACAAAGTACACTCAAGATATTCTAACCAAGTTTGGAATGAAGGATGCCAAGCCCATCAAGACACCCATGGGAACAAATGGGCATCTCGACCTCGACACGGGAGGTAAGTCCGTGGATCAAAAGGTATACCGGTCGATGATTGGTTTATTACTCTATTTATGTGCATCTCGACCGGACATTATGCTTTCCGTTTGCATGTGTGCATGATTCCAAGCCGACCCTAAGGAATCACACCTTACGGCCGTAAAATGAATCTTGAGATACTTGGCTTATACTCCTAAGTTTGGGCTTTGGTACCCTCGGGGATCCACATTTGATTTGATTGGTTATTCGGATGCCGATTGGGAGGGGTGTAAGATTAATAGAAAGAGCACATCGGGGACTTGCCAGTTCTTGGGAAGATCCTTGGTGTCTTGGGCTTCAAAGAAGCAAAATTCGATCGCTCTTTCTACCGCCGAAGCCGAGTATATTGCCGCAGGCCACTGTTGCGCGCAATTGCTTTGGATGAGGCAAACCCTGCGGGACTACGGTTACAAACTAACCAAAGTTCCCCTTCTATGTGATAATGAGAGTGCAATCCGCATGGCGGATAATCCCGTTGAGCATAGCCGCACTAAACACATAGCCATTCGGTATCATTTTCTTAGGGATCACCAACAAAAGGGGGATATCGAGATTTCATACATTAACACTAAAGATCAATTAGCCGATATCTTTACCAAGCCACTTGATGAACAAACTTTTACCAAACTTAGGCATGAGCTCAATATTCCTGATTCTAGGAATTTCTTTTGCTAAGTTTGCACACATAGCACACAAGTATACCTTTGATCATGTCTCTTTTGTATATGCTATGACTAATGTGTTTTCAAGTGTATTTCAAACCAAGTCATAGGTATACTGAAAGGGAATTAGAGTATTCGGCGAAGACAAAGGCTTCCACTCCGTAACTAATCCTTCGCCATCACTTCGAGCATCTCTCCGGCTTTGGTATAATCTTCACTCATTTATTTATGACCAAAGGGGGAGAAAGTAGCAACGGGCCTATATTTCATTCCAAGTATCCGTTTTTGGCGATTCATGCCAAAGGGGGAGAAAGTATGAGCCCAAAGCAAAAGGACCGTACCACCACCCTAATTTTAAAATTAATGGTTTTCAATTGGAAAATTTCAAATTGGTATCTCTTTGTGTTCTAAAGGGGGAGCAAGTAGTATTTCAAACTTGATATCTTAAAACCCTCTTGAACACTAAGAGGAGAATTGATTGAGGGGGAGTTTTGTTTTCAAAGGAAAAAGCATTTGAAATAAGGGGAGAAAATTTTCAAATCTTGTAAATGCTTCTCAAAATCTTACTCATTTACCTTTGACTATCTTGCAAAAAGACTTTAAAAAGAATTTACAAAAGAATTTGCAAAAACAAAACTTGTGGTGCAAGCGTGGTCCAAAATGTTAATAATAAAGAAACAATCCATATCTAGTAAGTAACATTTATTGGCTCAATTCCAAGCAACCTTTGCACTTACATTATGCAAACCAGTTCAATTATGCAGTTTTACATTTGCTTTGGTTTGTGTTGGCATCAATCACCAAAAAAGGGGAGATTGAAAGGGAATTAGGCTTACACCTAGTCCCTAATTAATTTTGGTGGTTGAATTGCCCAACACAAATATTTGGACTAACTAGTTTGCTCTAGTGTATAAGTTATACAGGTGCCAAAGGTTCACACTTAGCCAATAAAAAGACCAAGTATTGGGTTCAACAAAAGAGCAAAGGGACAACCGAAGGCACCTCTGGTCTGGCGCTCCGGACTGTCCGGTGTGCCACCGGACATGTCCGGTGCACCAGAGGATTCCAGCTCAAACTCGCCACCTTCGGGAAATTCCAGAGGCGACTCCGCTATAATTCACCGGACTGTCCGGTGTACACCGGACAGTGTCCGGTGCTCCAGGGAAGAGCGGCCTCAGGAACTCGCCAGCTTCGGGAATGTCCAACGGCTAGTCCGCTATAATCCACCGGACATGTCCGGTGTTCACTGGACTGTCCGGTGTGACATCGGGGCAACGGCTATTTCGGCGCCAATGGCTACCTGCAGCACATTGAATGCGCGCCAGCGCGCGCAGAGGTCAGGCACGCCCATGCTGGCGCACCGGACACTCTACAGTACATGTCCGGTGTGCCACCGGACATCCAGGCAGGCCCAGAAGTCAGTGCTCCAACGGTCGGAACCCAACGGCTTTGGTGACGTGGCTGTCGCATCGGACATGTCCGGTGTGCACCGGACTGTCCGGTGCGCCATTCGATAGACAGCCTCACCAAACGGCTAGTTTGGTGGTTGGGGCTATAAATACCCCCAACCACCCCACATTCAAGTCATCCAAGTTTTCCACTTCTCAACCATTTACAAGAGCTAGGCATTCAATTCTAGACACACTCAAAGTGATCAAATCCTCTCCAACTCCAATAAGGCTTTAGTGATTAGCGAGAGAGATTTGCCGTGTTCTTTTGAGCTCTTGCGCTTGGATTGCTTCTTTTCTTTCTCACTTGTTCTTGTGATCAAAACTCATTTGTAACCAAGGCAAGAGACACCAATTGTGTGGTGGTCCTTGCGGGGATTTTTTTTACCGGTTGTGATTTGAGAAGAGAAGCTCACTCGGTCCGAGGGACCGTTTGAGAGAGGGAAAGGGTTGAAAAAGACCCGGCCTTTGTGGCCTCCTCAACGGGGAGTAGGTTTGCGAGAACCGAACCTCGGTAAAACAAATCCACGTGTCTCACTCTTTATTCGCTTGCGATTTGTTTTGCACCCTCTCTCGCGGACTCAATTATATTTCTAACGCTAACCCATCTTGTAGTTGTGTTTATATTTGTAAATTTCAGTTTCGCCCTATTCACCCCCCCCTCTAGGCGACTTTCACTCGCCCACCAAGGTTCTCAATGGGATGATACCGTACGAGGCTTGGCATGGGCGCAAGCCGGCGGTCTCTCACCTACGGGTCTTCGGCTGCCTCGCGTTCACCAAGGAGCGTGGCCACATCAGCAAGCTCGACGATAGGAGCACCCCGGGGGTGTTCATTGGCTACGCGGAGGGCTCGAAGGCCTACCGCATCCTTGACCCAAGAACACAGCGTGTGCGCACGGCGCACGACGTAGTGTTCGACGAAGGGCGAGGATGGGCGTGGGACAAGGCGGTGGACGACGGCACGACTCCGACGTACGACTTCACCATCGAGTACGTCCACTTTGAGGGAGCTGGGGGAGTAGGCAACTCTTCTCCGAGCAGGTCTACCCCAGCCCCCAAGTCTCCACCGACTCTAGTGCCACACTCTCTAGCTCCTGCTACAACGAGCTCTTCACCACCACGCACTCCAGCCACGGCTCCGGCTACAGCGAGCTCTTCGCCACCACGTACTCCAGCACCGACGGTACCCTCTCCGGGAACGTCCTCTCCGACACCAGCTCGTGTCGAGCATGACCCAGTGGAGCTCGTGACCCCCTCTGTCCCGCAACGAGGAGCGCGTCGACGCGTGCTACGATGGCGAGCCGTTGCAGTATCGAAGGGTGGAGGGCCTTCTCATCGACCCGTCGGTGCCAGGCCCTGCATCTTGCATTCTGGCAGGAGAGTTGCATCTTGCATGCAACGATGGTGAGCCTCGGTCTTTCGCAGAGGCCGAGAAACATGCGGCTTGGCGTGCCGCGATGCAGTCAGAGATGGACGCGGTTGAGACGAACCGCACCTGGGAGCTCGCTGATCTCCCTCATGGTCATCGCGCGATCACCCTTAAATGGGTGTTCAAACTGAAGAGGGATGAAGCCGACGCCATCGTCAAGCACAAGGCTCGCTTGGTGGCACGCGGTTTCCTACAGCAGGAGGGGATCGACTTCGACGATGCTTTTGCCCCCGTGGCACGGATGGAATCCGTGCGACTCCTCCTTGTGCTGTCAGCCCAGCAGGGCTGGCACGTTCATCACATGGACGTCAAGTCGGCGTTTCTCAACGACGACTTAAAGGAGGAGGTCTACGTACACCAGCAGCCAGGTTTTGTGATCCCTGGCAAGGAGGGCAAGGTGTTGCGCCTACGCAAGGCTCTCTATGGCCTGCGACAGGCACCGAGGGCGTGGAATACCAAGCTAGATTCCACGCTCAAAGGAATGGGTTTCACGCCAAGCCCACATGAGGCGGCCATCTATCGGCGGGGCAATGGAGAAAATGCCCTGCTGGTGGGTGTCTACGTCGACGACTTGGTGATCACCGGCGCCAAGGATGCAGAGGTGGCAGCATTCAAGGAAGAGATGAAGGCCACCTTCCAAATGAGTGACCTGGGGCACCTCTCCTTCTACCTGGGGGATTGAGGTGCACCAGGGGGACTCCGGGATCACACTTCGCCAGACCGCCTACGCCAAACGCATTGTTGAGCTGGCTGGGCTCACCGACTGCAACCCAGCTCTCACTCCGATGGAGGAGAGGCTAAAGCTAAGTCGCGACAGCACGACGGAGGAGGTGGACGCTACACAGTACCGGCGTCTTGTGGGGAGCCTTCGCTACCTTGTCCACACACGGCCTGACTTGGCATACTCCGTCGGCTATGTTAGTCGGTTTCTGCAGCGACCGATGACGGAGCATGAGCAGGCTGTGAAGAGGATCATCCGCTATGTTGCGGGGACTCTCGACCACGGTCTCTACTACCCGAGGTGCCCTGGGGAGGCACACCTTGTCGGGTACAGCGATAGCGACCACGCCGGCGACATCGACACCAGCAAGAGCACAAGCGGGATCCTCTTCTTCCTCGGCAAGTGCCCCATCAGCTGGCAGTCGGTCAAGCAGCAGGTGGTGGCCATGTCCAGCTGCGAGGCCGAGTACATAGCGGCGTCCACTGTTTCGACTCAGGCGCTCTGGCTGACTCGACTGCTCGGTGATCTCCTCGGAAGAGACACTGGAGCGGTGGAACTCAGGGTGGACAGCTAGTCCGCCCTGGCATTGGCCAAGAACCCCGTGTTCCATGAACGGAGCAAGCACATCCGGCTGAGATACCACTTCATCCGAGACTGCTTGGCAGAAGAGAGCATCAAGGCGCGCTACATCAACACCAAGGATCAGCTTGCAGACCTGCTCACCAAGCCCCTTGGGAAGATCAAGTTTGTTGAGCTTTGCTCCAGATCCGGGATGGCCCAACTTTCTCACAAGACGACGCCCAAGACTTAGGGGGAGAATGATGGAATAAGTCTTGAGCATCTAGAGGACAGCAATCGCTTTTGACTGTACTCTATAGTCCTTTAGCATCTAGAGGACAACTTGACTGTCCTCTGTAGTCTCTTTAGCATCTAGAGGACAACAGTCGCTTTTTGACTGTCCTCTGTAGTCTCTTTAGCATCTAGGGGACAACAATTGTTTTTTGACTGTCCTCTGTAGTCTCTTTAACATCTAGAGGACAATCCTGTTGTGTAGTGTGTGAGAAGGTGTGGTAGTGCAGCCTCTAGGGCTATAAATATGGGTCTCCAACCCTTAGATAGGTATGACATTGTGTAGTGTTTGAGGAAATAAATAGAAAATTGCCCTAACTCATAGTGTCATCCTCTTGATAAGAGTTAGAGTCCCTCTACTTACACCAGTGTTGTCCCCAGTTATCTATCAAAATTGGAGAGACGAAAGAGGACGTCAGGAGATGTCCCTGTCCTGGCTCTCCCGCAACCAAACGCACCACAAAGGGACGCGTATTTTGGAAATAAAGATAGATGCACTTTTTGGGATCGACAACAACGCGACAATTTGTGTTGTTCAACGCAAGTGTGGTATGATTTAGATGAGAGTGTTACATTGACAGATATTTCTTTTTTCTTTTTTCTTTTCATGCTTTTAAGTCTGCTACGTTTGTTATGGGAGAGGGTTTCGTCAATTGATATTTTTTCTTTCTTTTTTCCTTTAACGAGTGAAAACTGAACTTGACCAAGAAAATCGCTTGCTCGCTTGAGGTTTTGCTAGGTCTTTTAATGGATGATGTGGAGTATAACTAATTTCTTAGTTAAAATCTAATTAACAAACGCAGTAAATGTTTACTCTTTTGAGTACGACTTTTACTTTAATGTAGTAAATTATACATGTGTTGATTATGACCATAAGGAAAAATGTTGCACCGATTATTTTCTACGCTGTCGACTGTTAAATATTATATATAAAAAGTTAACATAAAAGCTAATTTACACCATAACTTTATTTTATTGTGTTATATGATGAATACATTGATTTTCCCTGTAGGTTGTATCTTTTGTAAGAATGTGTGGATACATTTCATATTCTGACTATGGTGTTTCTTAGTTTAATAGAACATCTGTAATGAAAAAATAGTAATTCAAAATTGGAGCCTGCATTTATTGATTATCTGTTCAAAATTGAACCAGTTCTATTTCGTTCCTGTGAAATGCCCACTATTTGCTTGAAATGATAATATATTTTATTTCATAGACATCATTCTGATTTGTAAGAGAAGGTGTTCCTGAATGCATCTTGTCTTTTAGGGTTAAACATTTCGATATGCTCCTCTTCCTTTTGTGTAGGTCCTGTTTTTGCTTCCTTCAGATGAAGGAACATCTGTACTGGAGCTTAGTGCTGGAATAGGCTGTTTCACTCGAGAACTCGCTAAAATAGTTAGGAACGTTTTTTGCGCTAGATTTTATTGAAAGTGCGATTAAGAAGGTATTGGAATTTGTAATGTCTTGGTATAAAAGTTTTTTTGCTTGCCAATTGATGGCCTTCATCTAATTTCTAGATGTGTGTATGGTTGATTCATTCAATTCTTTTATGCATTTTTCTTGCAGAATGAAAGCATTAATGGTATGCAGTTGGATATTGCATTCAGAGAGGCTCAAGCGATAGCTACAAGTAGTTCTACCTTGTGCCCAGTTTTCTTGTTCTTTTAGGTGAGTTGATCTTAATTTAAAGGTAGTCGACCTCTTTCATTCAATTCCATGTTCTTGAACTTGAATTATTGAGTCCAAAATTATGGTCTAGCAGGTCAATGAAAGTTCCCATTTTTGTGGCGTTGCTTAGATGGTTGGCCCTGTTGACTACCAAAATGACTTGGACTTTTGGTGCATGGATAAATGGAGTGGAAGCTTTCCTGTAACATGGCACATTATACGAAACATACATAACTCCAGTTTCCGAAATATCTTAGTGCAGAACAATGAATATAGGCCTGTAACCTCTAGCAGAGATACACAAGAGAAGCTCTCTTTGGCATTTCACTGAATTTCCTTTAGTTAGAAGAATGTCGTATCACTGTTTATGGTTGGCTTCTTTAATTAAAGGAGAACATCTTTCTAGTTTCTACTCAGTTCTTTGGTTCTATATAGACCTTAAATATTGATTCCACATATAATGGGCCATGTAAATCTGAGGTACTACCTTACTAGCAAGTTGTGTTTCTTTGAATGAAATTTGCATAGCAATAGCTAATATGTTTTAGTTATGCTCTGACTCTTGAGTCTAACTATTGATTGGATTGGTGAAGAATTTTTACCTTACCTTCTGCAATTAGGAATTTGGGATGAAGTGTGTGGCAACTGGCAACCAAATCATTCCATTTATTGTTATCTTCAGGAAAGTAGTACTTGGAAATTATTCCTTAGTGATGATCCATTTTTCTATGTTTACACTACATGCCTGTTTTTTCCTGCTGGGCTCTCAATGCTCAAGTAGCTTCTTTTTACGATGCGAATTCCATTTTTGTAACAAGTTATTAGATGCATCTGCCGCCATGTTGGCCTCAATGCACAAGTGCCCAGCCCTATGTAGAAAATATGTAGTTCAACTCTTTGTTTTGAGAATAGCAGAAAATATGTGCTTCAGTTATCTATTTTCATAATAGCAAAAAATATAGATTTGGTTCTCTATTTTGAGACTAGCAGAAAACGTGTGCTTCAGTTTTGGTTTTTGTACCCATTACAAGGACTTGGAGCTTTGCTGTTGTTCTGCTCGTGCCCTACATGACCATCCACTCCACCAATGGCAGTGTTGTCATTGATAACTGTACTGTTTATTGGGCGACAAGAATAATACTTGTTCATATTGTTTACTCTTAGTTTGCTTGCGGTGTGAAAGATGTAATATTGGAATTATGTTTTTGCCTTCTCACGGGTGAATTGGTGAGCCACAAATATGGACGACATTTTTTTCGTGCCTCAGTATTTAGTGCCATTAATTTGTTAGCATCTACCTTATTTCTGGATATTTGTATGCGTCAGCATCATTTCATTCAAAGAATATCTTATCATTTTACCTTATTATTCAAGTTACATAGAGTCTACGTTGATTTGTCTTTCTATTGTTTTAATAGAAAATTCTTCTGCTACCTATACTTGAATATTACTAATTGCTTGCACTAATGGAA
This sequence comes from Zea luxurians, assembly GCA_029449295.1. Lineage (NCBI taxonomy): Eukaryota > Viridiplantae > Streptophyta > Magnoliopsida > Poales > Poaceae > Zea > Zea luxurians. The sequence continues at coordinate 175,802,529 of JAOPSE010000004.1, read as the reverse complement.
GTCAAAATATCGTGGGACATCCAGTTGAGCGAGAAGATAGTGCTGCACCAAGTTCAATTTTTTGTCATCAAGTTTTAGGATGCATGGTACATCCAGCTGAGTGAGAAGACAGTGCTGCACCAAGCGAGAAGATAGTCCTGCAACAAGTTCAGTATTTTATCTCGCAGCTCTTCGATCGACTTCCTGCTAGTGACCATAGGAACCATATTGTAGAAACGTTTGCGTGGTTGAACAATAGATTTCAAAGTGTTTTATGAAAATTATAGAGAACTATTGGAGCATTGTCTTCTTTTGGATTTATTATTTTTTAAAGAGATCCCAATACCCTTGTTTTGGGAGCTATAACTTTGGGAGTTGTTGGAGATGCTTTTACTAATTCTGAATTCCGATGCTGTAACAACATATCTGAAGAGACATGTTTTGGTTAGAACTAGGATCTCTATTATTCATTGTTGTGCTGTTGTAATAAGACTTGCCTTGCCTAACTATCTGCTTGAATGGAAGGTTTTGTTGGGACAACATGTAAGTTTGTTCTCTATCCATTACATTAGGAATAATATGTAATCTCATTTAAACATGGTCTATGTGATATATAGAAACTGTATTAATGAACATCAGTGCCCTGGAGAACAAGTTTAAGTAAGAAACATTGTTTGGGGTGACTGCTAATGAACATCAGTGCCGTGGAGAACAAGTTTATGTAAGAAACATAGTTTGGGAGTGGCTGCATATGACCATTGAGGGAGTCATATTCAACAAATATTTTCCTTTCAGTCATACAAACGCAACTAAGATCTTGTTCATGCCTTTTCTGTTCATATGATTATTTTTGTCCTTAATGACATGCAACATACCCAAAATGATCTTTATTCCACGCTATAGAATTATAGTCACGCTCTTGGTGCTACTATGATCGTTTATGGTTTCTCCATTGTTGTCCATTGTACATGGAGTACTCGAGTAATACCATGACTGTTGATTCGTGCTCATTTTGGACATTTGACTATGATGGTACCTACCACCGAGGTAAATGTAACTTTTTTCCTACACTATGTACATGTTTAACACTGTGGACATACACTTTTCCCCACCGATCTACCACACTTCTATTTTTGTGTGTGCGCGATCAACAACACTATGTACTTCTTGCCTCTGCAAGCCTTCCCTCGCACTACACCAGCAGTATCCATCAAATATATTGACATCAGATTAGTAGTGACATGGTGAGGCACCCAATCCATTAGTTCCGGTTGCTTGCTTTTCCTTGGAACATATATGCACATCTCTAGCAGATGCCTTTCCCTGCATAATTTTAATAAGGTTATAAAGTTAATTTTAGTCCACTGGAAGGATGAGACATTGCACTTAGGGTTGCATTTATGTTAGCCTTGGCTCTTCATTGTGCCAATTTTGGACATGCAAGAAGGCGGTGCCAACATATGAGCTAATGTTTGGGAAACTCTCCCCGCATAATATGTTTGAGGATTACTTTGACCAAGCTAGGGATATGATCTCAAGTATTATCTTGAAGCCATTGGAAGATCCTCACGAGGATCTGATTGCTACTGCATCATGTAAAACATTACCTGACATTTCTGCTACGACTTATGTTTCTTTACCCTTTCAATATTGTCGGCGTTTCGAGACCGGGGGGTCCCTAAGCCGACGAGTGAGTGTGCCGCGTGCCCCAGCCCAGATGGGTCGAGCGCGTGGGCGAGCGCGAAGGGGGGAAAGCGAGGTGGCCGGAGACGGGCGTGAGAGAGGTGGAAATCCCGCGGCCTTCGTGTTCGTCCCGCGCCCAGGTCGGGTGCGCTTGCAGTAGGGGGTTACAAGCGTCCACGCGGGTGAGGGAAGCGAGCGGCCCCAAGAGAGCGCCTGCCCCGTCCTCGTCCCCGCGCGGCCAACCTTCTCTAAGAAGGCCCTGGTCCTTCCTTTTATAGGCGTAAGGAGAGGATCCAGGTGTACAATGGGGGTGCAGCGGAGTGCTACGTGTCTAGCGGGGGAGAGCTAGCGCCCTAAGTACATGCCAATGTGGCAGCCGAAGAGATCTTGGCACCCAGCTGGTGTGGTGTCGTGGCTGTCGGAGGAGCAACGGAGCCTGGCGGAGGGACAGCTGTCGGAGCGGCTGGGTCCTTGCTGACGTCCCCCTGCTTCCGTAAGGGAGCTGAGAGCCGCCGTCGTCACGGGGCTAGCGGGGCGCCATCATTGCCTATCTGGCGGAGCTGGCCAGATGGGACACCGGTCTTGTTCTCTGCGGCCCGAGTCGGCTCGGGGTAGGGTGATGATGGCGCTTCCTGTTGACGTGGCGGGCTTGTGCCCTAGATCGGGCGACGTGGAGGCTCCTCCGAAGCCGAGGTCGAGTCTGTCTTTCATGGCCGAGGCCGAGCCCGAGCTCCTGGGTCGGGCGAGGCGGAGGTCGTTCGGCAGAGGCCAGGGCGGAGTCCGACCCCTGGGGTCGGGCGAAGCGGAGTTCATCGTCTTCTGGGGCCTAGCACGAGTCCGAGCCCTGGGTCGGGCGGAGCGGAGTTCGCCGTCTTCCAGGGCCTTAGCCCGAGTCCGAGCCCTGGGTCGGGCGGAGCTTCCTATGGCGCCTTTGGCAAGGCCTGACTGCCTGTCAGTCTCACTCTGTCAAGTGGCACTACAGTCGGAATGGCGGAGGCGGCGCTGTCCTTCTGTCAGACCGGTCAGTGGAGCGGCGAAGTGATGGCGGTCACTTCGGCTCTGCCGGGGGGCGCGCGTCAGGATAAAGGTGTCAGGCTACCTTTGCGTTAAATGCTCCTGCGACTCGGTCGGTCGGCGCGGCGATTTAGTCAGGGTTGCTTCTTAGCGAAGGCAAGGCCTCGGGCGAGCCGGAGATGTGTCCGCCGTTAAAAGGGGGCCTCGGGCGAGACGGAAACCCCTCGGGGTCGGCTGCCCTTGCCCGAGGCTAGGCTCGGGCGAGGCGTGATCGAGTCGCTCGTATGGACTGATCCCTGACTTAATCGCACCCATCAGGCCTCTGCAGCTTTATGCTGATGGGGGTTACCAGCTGAGAATTAGGCGTCTTGAGGGTACCCCTAATTATGGTCCCCGATAGTAGCCCCCGAGCCTCGAAGGGAGTGTTAGCACTCGCTTGGAGGCTTTCGTCGCACTTTTTTGCAAGGGGACCAGCCTTTCTCGGTTGCATTTTGTTCCGGTGGGTGCGCGCGAGCGCACCCGCCAGGTGTAGCCCCCGAGGCCTCGGAGGAGTGGTTTCACTCCTTCGAGGTCTTAATGCCTTGCGTAATGCTTCGGCTGGTCTGGTCGTAGCCCGGCTGCACGGTCGGGGCCCAAGTTCTCGGGCTGGTATGTTGACGCTGTCAACGGTTCGGCCGGAGCCGGGTTTGCGAGAGCAGCCCCCGAGCCTCCGCACAGGGCGAGAGGGCGATCAGGGACAGACTCGGCTTTTTTACATACGCCCCTACGTCGCCTTTCCGCAAGGAGGAGGGGGGGGGAGAGCGCCATGTTACCCTCGATGGGCACCGAACATGGTGTCTCCGGTGAGCTGCAAGCGGGTAATCCGAGTGGACGTCCGTGCCCCGTTCGTTGGGGGTCGGCTAGGGGCCCAGAGGCACGCCCAAAAGTACCTGCGGGTGATCTGCCGGACCCGGTCCCCTGGCGACGGGGTCCGAGGGCTCGATGCCTCCCTCCGATGGGATTCCGTTACAAAATCGCTCCCGCTGGTCTCGGAAATGTCCTAGGGTACCTCGGGAGCGCAGCCCGAGCCTTGGTTATGTATCGAACGTACCCCTGGTCATCCCTCGCTCGGTGGCTGAGGCGACTGTGAACCCTTCGGGGGCCAGCCTTCGAACTCCTGATCAGTAATGGGCGCGGAGCCCGAGTAGCCTGAGGCGGCCGTGGAACCCTTCGGGGGCCGGCCTTCGAACCTCTGACCAGTAGTGGGTGTAGGGCCCACGCGATCTGAAGCGGCTGTTGAACCCTTCGGGGGGCCAGCCTTCGAACCCCTGATCAGTAAGGAGGCTCGGAGCCTGGTTCCTTCACGGGGAAGGACCCCTTTCGGGGTATCCCCCTTTCCCGGTCCCTGTCGCAAGAGATAGAGAAAGAGGAAAAAAGGAAAAAAGGATACGAAACCGAACGACGCGGCGTACCTTTTTTGGCGCGGTTGTTTCGGCGAAGGCGAAGCGTCGCCCGCTGCTCCTGCCAGAAGCGCCGCCTGTCCAGCCACGGAGTTAATGCGACGGGGCGAGTAGTTGGCGGGGCTGCCGTTGCGCGTGCGCGAGCCGTTCAAGGAACGGATCACGGGCTCGTTGTCTTCACGCCGTGAGAGGGGGTTCTCTCGCTGCCTCCGGACGAGACGTGAGCTTGGCTGACGATGTGACCGCTGCTCCCGCGCGCCTGCCACCGTCATTACTGCTGGCCCGCTTTTGACCGCGTTGACCGCTGCGTCAGGCTGGCGCTGCTTGGTCGCGCGCTGGGTCGCCTCGAGTCGCGGTATTGGTTCCACAATCGAGGAGGTGCGGTGGTAGCACAGGCGGTACAGTTGCTTGCATGCAGCATCCGGCGCGCCGGTCGCGCGACGCGTGGGCCTGGGCCTCCATGCTGGCGTGTCGGGAGTCGGAGAAGCGCGTCCACTTGGCGCGGTTGCATGCCGCCTGCATGGCTGCCCGCCCCTTTCGCCCGTTGGTCTGGGCAAAAGTGGAGGGTCACTTGTAACCGCTGGGCAGTCGCGTGCACCACGCGCGGCGGTTTGGCTTCTTCTGCTCGAAGCCGGTCTGCATGACATGCGGGACCCAGCCCCCGCGCCGCAGGGGAGGGCTTTGGAGTGTGTTGGAGAAGACTCAGCCCATGACGGTTGGGGGGTGCAAGCAGGGAGAGTTGCCTTTAAAAGGAGAGCGACCCCTTTCGGAAGGCGACCATGTCTTCTTCCTCCCTTATGCGTCACGTCTTTCCACCTTCCAAGCCCCCGGATGGGGGGAAAAGCGCCGTCTTTTCGCCTCATCGTTGGAGGAACGCAACTCCGTGGGAGTTGGTACCTTTCAGCCATCGTTCGGCTTCAAGGATTTTCATCATGCAGCCCGGCTGCACCCCTCCGCCGGCGGTCACCCAAGGCAGTGACCTCCGGCTTAATGGCGGGGGAAAGCGAGCCGGGCTGCGGCCTCTGCCCCTCCCTCAGCCTCAAGGATTTTCATCACCAGGGCTGGGGAGGGGAGTGTGCCGAGTTGAGGTCGGCCCCCGCGTGGGCGGCGGCCCGCTCCTTCACTCAGTGATCGGGGGGAGGAGCGGTTGTCGTCCATGGCGCTGGCATTTGCAGCGTGCCTGGCTTTCGGACGCGAGTGGCTTCGGAGCCGCTCGCGGCGCCGGCGTCTGCCACGGCAGCTGGAAGAGGTTCTTCCGCCGGCGTGATAGCCAAGGCTGGCCACGGACCGACCTCCAACTCTACGGCCTTCTGCCCGTCCTTGCCTCTCGAGTTTGGGCATGGGCGGGGGCCTCTTGGCAGCAGCGTCCGCCCTGAGGTCACCGCTGCTGCTGTTCGGTCCCCCGGGACAGAAGTCTTCATCGTCGCCGCTGCCGGGGCGGGCGATGACAAGCTGTTCGTCGGTCTTCTGTTGCTCCGCAGGCCCACCCCTATCGAGTGGGGTTGTTCGTACCTGCGGAGGGGAACCGGAGTTCCGTTTGTAATGGCACTTCGAATGCCAGTGTTTTTGTTCATTACGGCTTTCGGGGCCTGAACATGTATGTAACGTCGGCACAGAGCCGTGTTTTTTTCCTCATTTTCGAGCGCTAAGACTCGTCTGCTGATTATCTGAACCGCTTCACCAAGCATGAGTCGCCCCGTGTCAAGGTGACGAGTGAGGTATCCGTATCTCGGAGGCGTAGGAGTCCCTCGGCTCGGTCGGCCTTACTGTCCGAGGCTCCTCTAGCTTAGTTAAAGAGACCCCTCGGCCGCTCTTCGACGAGCCGAGGCCAGGGGTAGCGATATCAGTATGAACAGAGGTGGAGTCGGCTCGAAAATGAAACCTGGTTGGCCAGAGCCTAGCCGGGTTATCCGTTGGCAGGATCGACGTCGGAGTTGATCAGCCGAGGCCTCAGGTCGGGCTGGCGCCCTTGGAAGATGGTTGGCCGAGGCCCCAGGGGTAACCGGCCGAGCCGCCTGCTCGGGCCGGATTCCCGGAGAAGTCCCTGGCAGCGATTGTCCGGGCGTGGTGATGACGTCGTCCTTCGGAGCGGAGACCCTCGGACCGCGTCGCCGTCCGAGGCTAGGTCGGGCCTCGCCGAAGGTGCCGTCGATGCCGAGGGTGTTGCTGCCCCCTTCCAGCGTCAAGACCCGAACCTGCAGGATCAGATTGTCTTGTAGCGTGTGCCTTGTGCGGCCGTCGAGGCCAGAACACACACCCTCGCTGCGTTGTAAAGCTGCGTCTCTTTTCCTCTTGTTTCGAGTATCTGGACTTTTTGTCGGTAACAGGGATGTTTGTGCGAGCGAGAGTTGCTTCTCGCGGAAGGTGATGAGTGAGGTATCCGTATCCCGGAGGCGTGGGAGTCCCTCGGCTCGGTCGGCCTTGCCGCTTACGCGTACTTTCACCCGTCCATGAGGCCCTGTCACCGACTCGGTCGAGAAGGCTCGAAGGATTGCTTCGGCAGAAGGGCTTCCGAACGTAAAGACTTATTCAATCCGCGGGGCCGGATAAACGCGAGTTACTTATCGCAGAAGGTGATGAGTGAGGTATCCGTATCCCGGAGGCGTAGGAGTCCCTCGGCTCGGTCAGCCTTGGCTGCTTACGTGTACTCCGTCGTTTCCAGGACCCACTTTTCGAAGTAGTCAAAAAGCACGAAAGATATTCTGGTAAAAGAGATTTTTTTTTCGAGGAAAATTTTGACGCAGAGGGGGTTTCCCCCCTTTTAGCCCCCGAGGGAGGGTCGGGCTTTGCCGAGGCAAAGCCGACCCTTCCTTGTTGACTAAACTTTGCGTGGGTGCGAGGTATATGAACAACTTGGAAACATCTTAAGGGTAGAAGCGACGTAGCTGTTGGATGTTCCAAGCGTTGCCGTAGACCTCGCCTTGACTGTTGGCCAGCTTGTACGTTCCGGGCTTCAGAACTTTGGCGATGACGAATGGCCCCTCCCAGGGGGGCGTGAGCTTGTGCCTCCCTCGGGCGTCTTGCCGCAGCCGAAGCACCAGGTCGCCCACCTGGAGGTCTCGGGGTCGGACCCCTCGGGCGTGGTAGCGTCGCAGGGACTGCTGATACCGCGCCGAGTGTAGTAAGGCCCTGTCCCGAGCCTCTTCCAGCTGGTCCAGCGAGTCTTCTCGGCTAGCTTGGTTGCTTTGATCGTCGTAGGCCCTCGTCCTCGGGGAGCCGTATTCCAGGTCAGTGGGCAAGACGGCCTCGGCCCCGTAGACCAGGAAGAACGGCGTGAAACCCGTGGCCCGGCTCGGCGTCGTCCTCAGGCTCCAGACCACCGAGGGGAGTTCCTTCATCCATCGCTTGCCGAACTTGTTGAGGTCGTTGTAAATCCGAGGCTTGAGCCCTTGTAGAATCATGCCGTTGGCACGCTCTACTTGCCCATTCGACATGGGATGAGCTACGGCAGCCCAGTCCACCCGGATGTGGTGATCCTCGCAAAAATCCAAGAATTTTCTGCCGGTGAACTGGGTGCCGTTGTCGGTGATGATGGAGTTTGGGACCCCGAAGCGATGGATGATGTTGGTGAAGAACGCCACCGCCTGCTCGGACCTGATGCTGTTCAGGGGTCGGACCTCGATCCACTTGGAGAATTTGTCGACGGCGACCAGCAGGTGCGTGTAGCCCCCGGGCGCCTTCTGCAGAGGGCCGACGAGGTCCAGACCCCACACAGCGAAGGGCCAGGTGATGGGTATCGTCTGCAGAGCCTGAGCGGGCAGGTGGGTCTGCTTCGCATAGAATTGACACCCTTTGCAGGTGTGGACAATTCTAGTGGCGTCAGCCACCGCCGTCGGCCAGTAGAAGCCTTGCCGGAAAGCGTTTCCGACGAGGGCTCGAGGCGCTGCATGATGGCCGCAAGCCCCCGAGTCTATCTCTTGCAGGAGTTCCTGACCTTCGGCGATGGAGATGCATCGCTGGAGGATGCCCGAGGGGCTGCGGTGGTAGAGCTCCTTCTCATCGCCCAGCAAGACGAACGACTTGGCGCGCCGCGCCACCCGCCGAGCCTCGGCTTGGTCGAGGGGTAGCTCTCCTTGGCGGAGATATTGCAGGTACGGGGTCTGCCAATCTCGATCAGGCGTGACCCCGCTCCGCTCCTCCTCGATGCGCAGCGCCTCGCCCTCGGGGGCCGAGGGTACCTCGGGCTGAACCGAGGACGCCTCGAGCTGAACCGAGGACGCCTCGGGCTGGGCCGAGGGTACTTCGGACTCGGGCGTGTCGTTGATCTTGACGGAGGGTTGGTGCAGATCCCGGGAGAAGACGTCCGGGGGAACCGTCGTTCGCCCCGAGGCTATTTTTGCCAGCTCGTCCGCAGTCTCGTTGTAGCGCCGGGCGATGTGGTTAAGCTCGAGCCCGTAGAACTTGTCTTCCAGGCGCTGAACCTCATCGCAGTAGGCCTCCATCTTCTGGTCGCGGCAGTGGGAGTTCTTCATGACTTGGTCGATGACGAGCTGCGAGTCGCCGCGAGCGTCGAGGCGTCAGACCCCTAGCTTGATGGCGATTCGCAATCCGTTGGTCAGAGCTTCGTACTCAGCCACATTGTTGGACGCCGGGAAATGGAGGCGCAGCACGTAGCGTAGGTGTTTCCCGAGGGGCGAGACGAGGAGCAGGCCCGCGCCGGCTCCCGTCTTCATCAGCGACCCGTCGAAAAACATGGTCCAGAGCTCCGGTTGGATCGGAGCCGTCGGCAGCTGGGTGTCGACCCATTCGGCTACGAAGTCCGCCAATACCTGGGACTTGATGGCCTTCCGAGGGGCGAACGAGATTGTCTCGCCCATGATTTCCACCGCCCACTTTGCGATCCTGCCCGAGGCCTCTCGGCACTGGATGATCTCCCCCAGGGGGAAGGATGACACCATAGTTACCGGATGAGACTCGAAGTAATGTCGCAACTTTCGCCTCGTCAGGATCACTGCATATAGTAGCTTCTGAACTTGTGGGTAGCGGATCTTGGTTTCGGACAGCACCTCGCTGATGAAGTAAACTGGCCTCTGAACGGGCAATGCATGCCCCTCTTCTTGCCTTTCGACCACAATCGCGGCGCTAACCACCTGAGTGGTCGCGGCGAGGTAGACCAAGAGGGCTTCTCCATCAGCTGGGGGTACCAAGATAGGCGCCTTGGTGAGGAGCGCCTTCAGGTTCCCAAGAGCTTCCTCGGCCTCAGGGGTCCAAGTGAAGCACTCGGCCTTCCTTAAGAGGCGGTACAGAGGCAGGCCTCTTTCGCCGAGGCGTGAGATGAAATGGCTCAAGGCCGCGAGACAACCCATGACCCTCTGTACACCTTTTAAGTCCCTGATGGGCCCCATGCTGGTGATGGCTGCGATCTTCTCCGGGTTGGCTTCGATGCCCCGCTCGGAGACGATGAACCCCAGGAGCATGCCTCGGGGCACCCCGAAGACACACTTCTCGGGATTGAGCTTGACGTCCTTTGCCTTGAGACACCGGAATGTCACTTCAAGGTCGGAGAGGAGGTCGGAGGCTTTCCTTGTCTTGACTACGATGTCATCGACGTAGGCCTCGACCGTACGACCGATGTGTTCGCCGAACACATGGTTCATGCACCGCTGGTACGTCGCACCCGCGTTCCTCAAACCGAACGGCATGGTGACATAGCAGTACATGCCGAAGGGCGTGATGAAAGAAGTCGCGAGCTGGTCGGACTCTTTCATCTTGATTTGATGATACCCTGAGTAGGCATCGAGGAAAGACAGGGTTTCGCACCCAGCAGTGGAATCCACGATTTGATCGATGCGAGGTAGAGGGTAGGGAACCTTCGGACATGCTTTGTTGAGACCAGTGTAGTCTATACACATCCGCCATTTCCCCCCTTTCTTTCTCACAAGCACAGGGTTGGCAAGCCATTCGGGATGGAATACCTCTTTGATGAACCCTGCTGCCATTAGCTTGTGGATCTCCTCGCCTATCACTCTGCGCTTCTCCTTGTCGAATCGGCGCAGAGGCTGCCTGACTGGTCGGGCTCCGGCCCGAATATCCAGCGAGTGCTCGGCGACATCCCTCGGTATGCCGGGCATGTCCGAGGGACTCCACGCAAAGACGTCGGCGTTTGCGCGGAGAAAGTCGACGAGCACTGCTTCCTATTTGGGGTCGAGCCCGGAACCGATCCGGATCTGCTTGGAGGTGTCGCCACTGGGGTCGAGAGGGACGGCCTTAACCGTCTCCGCTGGCTCAAAGTTGCCGGCGTGTCGCTTCACGTCTGGCACTTCTCTGGAGAGGTTCTCCAGGTCGGCGATGAGGGCCTCGGACTCGGCGAGGGCCTCGGCGTACTCCACGCACTCCACGTCGCATTCGAACGCGTGTTTGTACGTGGGGCCGACGGTGATGACCCCGTTGGGGCCCGGCATCTTGAGATTCAGGTAGGTGTAGTTGGGGACGTCCATGAACTTCGCGTAGCATGGCCTCCCCAATACCGCGTGGTAGGTTCCTCGGAACCCGACCACCTCGAACGTCAAAATCTCCCTTCGGAAGTTGGAGGGCGTTCCGAAGCAGACAGGAAGGTCGAGCCGTCCGAGGGGCTGGACGCGCTTCCCAGGAATGATCCCGTGGAAGGGCGCGGCGCCTGCTCGGACGGAAGACAGATCGACGCGCAGGAGCCTGAGGGTCTCGGCGTAGATGATGTTGAGGCAGCTGCCCCCATCCATCAGGACCTTGGTGAGCCTGACGTCGCCGATGATGGTGTCGACGACGAGCGGGTATTTCCCCGGGCTCGGCACGTGGTCGGGGTGGTCAGCTTGGTCGAAGGTGATGGGCTTGTCGGACCAGTCTAGGTAGACTGGCGCCGCCACCTTCACCGAGCAGACCTCCCGACGCTCTCGCTTGCGATGCCGAGCCGAGGCATTCTGAGAGCACCTAGAGGGGGGGGGGTGAATAGGTGATCCTGTGAAAACTTAAAACTTAAGCCACAAAAACTTGTTAAGTGTTAGCACAATAGTTGCCAAGTGGCTAAAGAGAAGTCTCAACAAAACACAATACCACAAGAGATCAAGCACATAGGTGACACAGTGGTTTATCCCGTGGTTCGGCCAAGACCAACGCTTGCCTACTCCACGTTGTGGCGTCCCAACGGACGAGGGTTGCAATCAACCCCTCTCAAGCGGTCCAAAGACCCACTTGAATACCACGGTGTTTTGTTTTTTCCTTTCACTATCCCGTTTGCAAGGAATCTCCACAAATTGGAGTCTCTTGCCCTTACAAGTATATGATCATAAAGAAACACAGAGTAAGGGAGGGAAGCAACACACACAAATCCACAGCGAAACGCGCACACACACGGCCAAGAATCGAGCTCACAAGAGTATCACAAAGTTCTCACTAGAACGGAGCTCGAAACACTTAGAATGACAAACGGATGCGCAAAGACTGAGTGTGGATGATCAAGAATGCTCAAAGGTTGCTTGTGTATCTCCTCCATGCGCCTAGGGGCTCCTTTTATAGCCCCAAGGCAGCTAGGAGCCGTTGAGAGCAAATCCGGAAGGCCATCCTTGCCTTCTGTCGTCGGGGGCACCGGACAGTCCGGTGCACACCGGACACTGTCCGGTGCCCGATTTGTTTCCTTAAACAGCGAAGCCGACCGTTGCAGACCGTTGGCAGATCTGGCGCCGTTGGCGCACCGGACATGTCCGGTGCACACCGGACAGTCCGGTGATATCTTCCGACCGTTGGCTCGGCCACGTGTCCCGCGCAGATTGCGCGGCCGACCGTTGGCCCGGCCGACCGTTGGCTCACCGGACAGTCCGGTGCACACCGGACAGTCCGGTGAATTTTAGCCGTACGCCGTCGGCGAATTCCCGAGAGCGGCCAGTTCGCTCCGAGCCAGCCTGGCGCACCGGACACTGTCCGGTGCACACCGGACAGTCCGGTGCTCCAGACCGAGCTGAGTCTTGGCTGTACACAGCCAAGTCATTTTCTCCTCTTCTCTTTTCTTCTTCTTTCTGTTTCTAACACTTAGACAAGTATATTAGTACTCAAAACCAATGTACTAAAGCTTAGAAACATACCTTTATCCTTGATTTGTACTTTGTCCACCATTTTACAATTAGGCACCTGTGTTGGGCACTAAATCACCAAAATACTTAGAAATGGCCCAAGGGCACATTTCCCTTTCAATCTCCCCCTTTTTGGTGATTTATGCCAACACAACATAAAGCAAGTAGAACAAGTACAAAATCAAATCAAATAAGAACTCAAAATTGTTTTGATTCATTTTTGACATATATGGATCACTCTATGCCACCACTTGGTTTGTTTTTGCAAATCAAACTCAAATCTCTATCTCTAAGTCAAACACACATGTTAAAGCAAAGAGAGTCATTTCAAAAGAGATTGATCAAGGATTTCAAAAATGCCCCCTTTTTCCCATAATTACTACTTCTTCCCACAAGAAGCCAACTTTTGACACGAGAGACAACAAAAGAGTTTTAATAAACCAAAAACTCTATTCTACTATTTTCAAAATCTCTCAAGTGGTAGCTGATCCATTTATCGCTTTGGCCTTTATTTTCTCCCCCTTTGGCATCAAACACCAAAACGGGATCAATTTTGGCCCTTTAACCCCATTGCCTCACCAAAATCTTCAATTAAGAGCAAATGGCAATAAGAGTTCATGAGATGGACTTGGAATGAATTACCCTCTCTTCGGAGTGCAGTGGAAGTCTTTTATGGTCCAAGTCCACCTTTTCCCTTTTAATTCTCCTTTGAGACTAAATCAAACAAACTCAAGCATATGGTTAGTCTCAAGGGATCAAGTTGTAACACATCTCCCCCTAAACATGTGCATCACTTTGCAACGGACTTGTGAGGTCCAGGGAGTGTTTGTACAACTTGAGCACCATAATAAGCAACAAAATGCAGAATGAACATGATCAAAGGCATAAGCACATGTATGCTATAATTCAATCCAAGTTCCGCGAATCTAAGACATTTAGCTCACTACGCAGCCTGCAAAAGGTCTTCTCATCTAAAGGCTTGGTAAAGATATCGGCTAGCTGGTTCTCGGTGCTAACATAAAACACTTCGATATCTCCCTTTTGCTGGTGGTCTCTCAAAAAGTGATGCCGGATGTCAATGTGCTTTGTGCGGCTGTGCTCAACAGGATTTTCCGCTATTCGGATAGCACTCTCATTGTCACATAGGAGTGGGACTTTGCTCAGATTGTAGCCGAAGTCCCTGAGGGTTTGCCTCATCCAAAGTAGTTGCGCACAACACTGTCCTGCGGCAACGTACTCGGCCTCAGCGGTGGATAGGGCAACGGATGTTTGTTTCTTAGAGTTCCATGACACCAGGGACCTTCCTAAGAATTGGCACGTCCCTGATGTACTCTTCCTATCGACCTTACATCCAGCATAGTCGGAATCTGAGTACCCAATCAAGTCAAAGTTAGACCCCTTTGGATACCAGATCCCGAAGCAAGGCGTAGCGACTAAATATCTAAGAATTCGCTTCACCGCCACCAAGTGACACTCCTTAGGATCGGATTGAAATCTAGCACACATGCATACGCTAAGCATAATATCCGGTCTACTAGCACATAAATAAAGCAGATGTTGGGGGCTTGTTCTCAAATGCTAAGAGTTAAGAACAAGGCAACACAGAAAATATTAAATATTAAGGTCCTTCGTCCTTTATCACATTATATCCTTTCGGAATATAAAGGATTTCGGACGAAGATTACGAAGGACGTACCTTCGTAAACATAATAATGAAGGATGAAGCATTCGTATAAATCATGATGTATAAAATAAACATTTAAATGTTAACATAGAATCATTTTTTAACAGGAATAAATATAAATGATTTCGAATTACAAATGTACCTTCGGTCCTGAGGAAAGCGAGAGTACAAGTGTGATGCGAAGGCCAATAACAGGTTCGCGTGAACAGTGCAGAGGTACTGTTCATCTATTTATAGGCACAGGTCGCAGCCTGTGACAAATTACAATTATGCCCCTTACAAATGTTTACAACATTGACTCAAACCTATATGAATAAAAAGGTCATTCTATCTCTATGTCGGTTTAAAACGTCGAAGCTCCATGAAAAGGAACCTTCGGCCATCTCTTGGAGACGACTTCAGCCGAAGCTGCTTCTTCGTGTGAGACCTTCGGCGCACCGAAGCACGACCCCAACAGTAGCCCCTTTCGCGGTGCTAGATCGTTTTTCGTAACGAGCTTGACCCGTGAAAAAAGAGCCTCTTCAGCTTCGGGAAGCCGAAGGTCCAAAAAACACCTTCCCTGAGCTCGTTGCGGAGAAACGATCTGGCTTCCGAGCACGTGCCAGGCCCACCTTGCAGAGTTACTGTTTGATCTTTGCGGTCCACTGCACAGCGAGTTCAAGTAACCACCCGTCTGGTGTAAAAATCTTGCCGCTTCGCCTTCTTACCTGCAGTACTATATAAACAAGCGGGTAGGTGTGAAGTTACCACAGCATTCATTGCTATTTGCACTGTTTTGCTGCCAAAATTTTCCACCATAGCCGAAGCTTGACTCTCAGAATCGAACGAAGGTCCGTCTCGACGCTTGCTTCGTCAGAAAGGAGAGCTTCGGAGAAAAGAAAAAAGAAAAAGGTTTCTGACTTCCCCAAACTCAGAATCACATGGCACGAGTGCGATCTACTGCCAAAGTTGTACGTGAGGGAGACGAAGCCGAAGGTTCGGACACTGTGCCCATCTCCGAAGCGATGCAGCGTTCCGGTCTAGTGACTGCGGGAGAAACGCCTGCTGCTGAAGCAAACCCGACAACAGCCGAAGGAGAAGAGGAGAACATTGAAGGGACTGACCCCGAAGATGACTACCACATTGCTATGCCCAGCAAGCCCAGTCACCTGGACTTTGGGAAATCAAGCGTTTCAAAGGCTGACCTTTCGAAGATGATAAAAGCAGGCTATTTCAATGAAGATCAGAAGAAGCTACTCCGCTTCGGGGGAGAAGAAACCACCCCGAAGCCAGGGAAGGATGAGATTGTTATCTTCAAGAGCTTTCTAAAGGCTGGGCTTAGATTCCCTCTTCACAATATTATTGCGGAGATACTGAGGAGGTTTGGTATCTACTTTCATCAATTGACTCCTAACGCCATCGTTAGGCTCAATGTTTATATCTGGGCCCTTCGAAGCCAAGCTGTGGAACCGTTTGCCGACAGCTTCTGCCGAGTTCACGAATTACATTACCAAACAAAGGCCAGAAAAGATGGACTGCATGATAATTTCGGCTGCTATAATTTTGCCTACCGGAAGACAACAAAGTGTCCTGTCATCAGCTATCGAAGCAAATGGCCAGCAGGCTGGAAGTCTGAGTGGTTCTACGTAAAAGTTGACGAAGACAGAGAAAAATTGGTACAAAGCCCTCTGGAGTTAATCTTCGGAGAGACGAGGCCACGCTGCCGCATCGGCGATTTAAAGGGTCCTACCTGGGCTGCTCTGGGTGAATTCGAAATTATTTCAGAACATATTAGCACCAGGGATCTAGTTCAGGAGTTCTTGGCATTCAGAGTTTTCCCTACTCTAAAAGAGTGGGAAATGCCGAAGCTGAAGGGAGAAAAGAAGAAGGGGGAGCTGGTCCGTCTGCCCTATCACTTTAAATTCAAGAAGTACTTTAAGAAACCCTGCAAAGAGTGGTTAGACACAGTTGAGACAATGTGCAATGAAATCTTGGGGAATTACTCCAAAAAAGAGGATCAATTAATGACAGCGGCCTTCGGCACCCGACCGAAGCGAAGGCTGAACCGAGTATTCGATGCCCTGGGCTTCGAGTACCCAGACTATGAGCAGTTGAACAAGGGTGCCGAGGGCCACAAAAGAAAAAGAGTGGCCGAAATTCTGGCCAAGGATGAAGAGCAACCAGCAGCAGAGAAGAAAATTCCGAAGAAAAGGAAAATATCAACTCCGAAACGGAAAATATCCGAAGAAGAGAGGACCCCCACACCGCCTTCTACCAGCGACGTGGAAGAAATTTTAAAGGTAATGACTGAACCCATGCCCACGAAGCTAAGTCCATTAGGGCTCCAACTGACGAAGCTTTTTCAAAAGGTGGATGAGCCGGATCAGACGAAGATAAGCAAACCCAAACGGCAAAGAATCATTGCGGTAACTGAAGTTATCGATAAGACACCGCCAAGAGCGTCAGTTCAGAAAACAGCAGCTGCCGAAAGCACCAAAAACGTCGAAGTCGCACCTTCGGAGGTCGCGGCTACCGAAGCCGCTACAGCCGAAGATGTTAATTTAGAAACAACCATTGAGGATATTAACAAAATTTTGGAAGACATAGATGCAGAAGAAGCTGGTGTTGCTACTGAAAAATCCATGGCCACAGTGCCTGAAAAAGGAAAAGAAATAGCCGAAGATACTTCGGATGACGAAGCCTACTCCTTTCAGAATTTAATTGGGCAAAAACTGACGAAAGACGAAATAGAAGAACTTAAAGACTATGCCAAATCTTGCGGCTACAAGTCAGGTGCCCTCCTATTTGGAGGTGTAGACGATGAAAAACTAGGCTGCATTCGAGACCAGACTGGAGCTAAGGTAATCGGTACTCTATCAAAGAGTATCGGTTTTCCGAAGCTAGAGACAGACATCAGCCGCTACCGACGACAACATATCGTCGGCAGCTTATTTTATTCTAACTTCAGGGTAAACAACCTTTTCTCTGGTTTTTATTGCTGTTAACAATGAAAATATTACTAACATAAGTTGTTTCTGTACAGAGCATGCTACTGAGCAAAGCTCTGAAGATGCAACAAGACTTGGAGGACAAAAAGCACGAAGCTATAATTGAAAACTTAGAAAGCAAAATAAAAGAGCAATCTGCCATCATTGAAAAGAAAGACTTCGAGCTCCAATCGGCCGAAGGCTTACTGGCTGAGACTGAGGCTAAATTATCAGAGTTGAATTCGAAGCTTATCAATCAATCAAAACGATTCGATCAGGAGAAGCTAGAACTGAATTCGAAGCTTAAAGCCGAAGTCCAGACCAGCTCAGAGTTGAAGAAAACATTAACAAGCCTTCAAGACAAATGCTTGAACTTTGGCAATAATTGCATTGGACGATTAAAGAAGATATTTTACTCTGTTGGAGCCAGCAGCGGGAAATTTAACCCTTCAGCGGAAAATTTACCCCAGGCCTTCGATCATATTGTAGCTGAAATCGAAGAGCTTGACGAAGTTATAGCCGGGCACGGCGACTTCTGTGCCTGGGTAGCTTCTCGGGGTACCGCTGCTGCATTTCTGAAGGCCGGCTGCGAACATGGAAAAATTGTCAACAGGCCCAACTTCACCTTATCTCCATCAATCCTGGATGATATGCCTGACCTCGCCCGAAGTATCTCCAATAGATTTATAAAAATGATATGGACAAAAGGCGGGCGGGAGAAGGCTGGAGACGAAGCCCGAAGTCATCTTGAACCAGTAAGAAATGATATTTTGTACTTACCTTTTCCTTTGGACTTGATTTTTACTCACGATTCCTTGATTCATGTAGGATGACGAAGGTGAAGATGATGCCTAAGATATGTCGCCGAAGCTGTCGCCGAAGCTGAAGCTTAATGAAGATTAGTAGAAGTGTGCTATAGAGAAACTCAGGATAATTTTGTAACAACTCTTGTAAATAGAATTAAACTGTTCTTCAAGGAACTTTGTACATACCTTGTAATATATTCTTACCCTTCGATTGAGGCGCTTTGATGTGGACGAAATCAGTATTTTGAGCCGAAGGCGAAAAAACACCTTCCCTTCTTTTCGTACACAACGAAGCATAAAAACAATTCTTCTTTTTGCCGAGCAACGAAGCTTTTCTCTTTTGTACACAACTTAGCGTAACAAATCATAAAAAACCACTTCTCCGAAACTTTTTCTTTTTGCCGAAGCAACCACTTGGGAACACAAATGCTATGAATGAATGCTTATGCATGCAAATGCCATGATGTAATGTAATGTGCGAATGAATGTCCGAAGCGTATGTCCGAAGCCACATTGTCAGCCGTTACTTCCTTAGAAACAACCACACATTAGCTCTGCATTCCGTTAGGAACGACTTCGGAGCCTCTTCGCCTTTTACTTAGGCAATATCAGCGTTGACTTTTCGCTGTAAGCTCTGCATCCCCTTAGGGACGTCTTTGGAGCTTCTTCGCCTTTTACTTAGACGGTATAAGCTCTGCATTCCCTTGGGAACGTCTTTGGAGCTTCTTCGCCTTTTACTTTCGGCGGAATCAGCGCTGACTTTTCGCTGTAAGCTCTGCATCCCCTTAGGGACGTCTTCGGAGCTTTTTTCTCTTTTTCAGTTTCGGCACTCGATGGTGCGCTCTCAGCTTTTACATTTACATTCTTTGGGGGATTTTGCTCTTATAAAACTAAAAAGGAAAATTACATATGATGGCCCCATTAAAAACCTTTCTCCCCCTTTAGAAAGGAAAAGGGTGCCATGAAAAAAAAAGAAAAGAAGGAACATAAAAAATTACATCGAGTTATACATAAAACCGCCGAAGCTCATCCGCATTCCAAGATCTTGGAATTTCATTGCCATCCATGTCCTTCAGTCTGTACGAACCAGGCCTTGACGAAGATGCTACTAAGAAAGGCCCTTCCCATTTCAGTTGCAACTTGCCCACTGTATCCGGGTTGGCCACTCTCCGAAGCACCAAATGTCCTGGCTCAATATTTTTTAGCCGGACTTTTCTATCTCGCCATTTGATTGTTTCAGCCTGGTATTTGTTGATATTTTCCACGGCCTGAAGCCTGATCCCTTCTAAGGCATCTTTTTCCACAAGACAAGTATCTTCGGCACCTGATTCTGCCGAAGCTACCACTCTTATTGATCCAGCTTTAGCTTCTTCTGGAGTTATTGCTTCGTCACCGAATAATAACTTGAATGGGGTAAAGCCTGTAGACCTTGATGTTGTTGTATTGTGGCTCCACACCACTTTGGTCAACTGATCTGGCCATTTTCCCCTTGGTTGATTAAAAATTAGCTTCATTATTCCTGTCATTATGATGCCGTTGGCCCTTTCAACAAGCCCATTCGACTCCGGATGCCTGACTGACGCAAAGTGGATCTTCGTGCCAATTTGATCACAGAAATTTCTGAAATCTTCGGAGTCGAACTGTGTTCCATTATCTACAGTGATAGCCTTCGGCACTCCGAAGCGACAGACAATATTCTGCCAGAAAAATTTTTGGACAGTGGCCGAAGTTATTGTGGCTAATGGCTTCGCCTCAATCCACTTGGAAAAATACTCCACAGCCACTATAACATATTTCAGATTGCCTTGAGCCGGTGGTAATGGACCCAGCAAATCGAGGCCCCACCTTTGCAATGGCCAGATGGGTTGTATCAGCTGTGTCAAAGACGAAGGTTGCTTTTGATCTCTTGCACATTTTTGACAACCTTCGCACTTTTGAACTAACTCCGCTGCATCCGAAGCTGCCTTCGGCCAATAAAATCCTTGGCGGAACACTTTTCCAAGTAACGGCCTGGATCCGATGTGGGATCCGCACAGGCCTGCATGTATCTCCTTCATCAACTCTATACCTTCGGCCCTAGACAAGCACTTGAGCAGCGGGGCACAAACTCCATGCTTGTATAACTCCCCTTCTATCATGACATAAGGACGAGCTCTTGCCTCTATCCTTTTATTATAAGCCTCGTCATCTGATAAGAAGTTACCCTGAAGGTAAGAGATTATTTCAGTTCTCCAATCTTCACTGTACACAGGAGAAATGTTAAGGACTGCTCTTTCAAGTAGCTCCACTGAAGGTGCCTTTATTGTTTCGAAGAACACATCCGAAGGTAGCGGCAGCCCCTGTGCTGCAGACTTGGCCAACAAATCAACATGCTCATTTTGTCCTCGAGGGATATTCTTAACAGAAAATCCTTCGAAGGAAGCTTCGATCCTTCGGACCGTGTCTAGGTATTTTTCAAGCTTCGGGTCTTTAGCCTTGCAACTTTTATCAATATGACCCGAAACAACCTGGGAATCAGTTTTAAGAATCGCCCTTCTGATCCCCATTGCCTTTAGTTTCCGAAGACCCAGGAGCAAAGCTTCGTACTCAGCGATATTATTTGTGCAGCTGAAGTCAAGTCTTGCTGCATAGCAAGTTTTAACCTTGGATGGTGAGACCAAAACAGCAGCTGCACCTGCTCCGAAGGTTCCCCAAGAGCCATCGCAAAAAACTGTCCATGCTTCGGCATCTTTATTCGCTTCTTCGTCCTGAGCCCCTGGCGTCCAGTCGGCAATGAAATCTGCCAATGCTTGAGACTGGATTGAGGATCTATGCACATAATCAATGTAAAATTCATTGAGCTCCGCAGCCCACTTTCCAATTCGGCCAGTAGCTTCTCTATTTCTCATGATATCCTTCAACGGCTGCGAAGAAGGAACAATAATATTGTATGCCTGAAAATAATGCCGAAGCTTTCTGGATGCCATTAAAACGGCATACAACACCTTCTCCAGCTCTGTATAATTTTTCTTTGAAACACTAAGGACCTCAGATACAAAATATACTGGGACCTGCTTCTTGACTTGTCCATCAAACTTCTCCTGGACAAGTGCCGCACTTACTGCTGAGTGCGAAGCTGCCACATACAACAACAGAGGAGCCCCTGGCATTGGTGGAGTTAATGTTGTGAGATCTATTAAGTATTGCTTCAGCCCTTCGAAGGCTTTTTGTTGACTTGGGCCCCATTGAAAGACTTCAGCTGACTTCAGCACCTCGAAGAATGGTAAGTTTCTTTCTGCTGATCTGGATATAAATCTGTTGAGAGATGCCAGCCTTCCTGTCAATCTTTGGGCCCCCTTTCTTGTGGTTGGTGGCTCCATTCGAAGTATGGCTTCGATTTTATTTGGATTAGCTTCGATTCCCTTTGTTGAAACCAAGCATCCAAGAAATTTGCCCTTCTTCACTCCGAAGACACATTTTTCTGGATTCAGCTTCAGACCAGCCTGTCTGAAGCTGGCGAAGGTCTCCTGCAGATCAGCAATATGATTTTCTTGCTTCGTGCTTTTTACAATGATGTCATCGACATAAGTCAGCACATTTCTGCCTATCTGAGATTGGAGAACCTTCGCAGTCATTCTGCTGAAACTCCCTCCAGCATTCTTGAGCCCCTCAGGCATCCGAAGATAGCAATATGTACCACTTGGGGTGATGAAACTAGTCTTCGGCTCATCTTCCTTCTTCATCCAGATTTGATGATAGCCTGAGTAGCAGTCCAGGAGACTCATGAGCTCCGAAGAAGCTGCTGCATCAACTAAAGAGTCTATCCTTGGTAGCGGGAATTCATCCTTCGGACAAGCCTTGTTGAGATCTGTGAAATCAATACACATTCTCCACTTGCCATTGGCCTTCTTCACCATAACGGTGTTAGCTAACCACTCTGGATACTTCACTTCTCTGATAACTCCTGCACTGAGGAGTCTTTTTACTTCATTGCGAGCCCCTTCGGCCTTGTCATCAGACATTTTCCGAAGCCTCTGCTTTCGGGGTCTGAAGGATGGGTCAACATTGAGCGAATGTTCAATAACATCCCGATTCACTCCACAAAGATCATTGGCTGACCATGCAAAAACATCTTTGTTGTTGAATAAAAACCTTATCAAGGTTTTCTCCTGGTCTTCAGATAGTTGCGAGCCCAACAGCACCTTCTGCTCTGCTATGTCTTCACACAATAACATGGGCTTCGGCTGGTCTGCTGAAGCTGCCTTCTCCCTCCTGAATTTGTACTGTTCAGAAGCTTCAGCTCCATCTATATTATGGATTGCCTTAGAGTCAGTCCAGCTTCCTTCGGCCCTTCTAGCAGCTTCCTGACTTCCATGAATAGCAATGGGTCCTTGGTCCGAAGGTATCTTCATGCAGAGATAAGCTGGGTGAAGAATTGCTTCGAAAGCATTAAGAGTTCCGCGACCAATGATAGCATTGTAAGGATATTCCATGTCAACAATATCAAACACAATTCGCTCAGTCCTTGTGTTGTTAACAAATCCGAAGGTTACCGGCATGGTAATCTTCCCAAGTGCCACAATCTGCCGCCCTCCGAAGCCACAAAGAGGGTGCGTAGCATCGTGAATCTTGTCTTCGGGCTCTTGCATTTGTCTGAAGGCTTTAGCAAATATAATGTCAGCTGCACTGCCTGTATCAACTAGGACATTGTGGACCAGAAATCCTTTGATCACGCAAGAAATAACCATAGCATCATTGTGAGGATAATCCTTAAGCTGAAGGTCTTCCTGAGAGAAGGTAATTGGAATATGAGACCATTTTGACTTGATGAAAGGTCCCTGCACTCCAACATGCTGCACCCTTCTCTGAGCCTCCTTCTTCTGCTTCTTGTTAGCCGGCTCTGAGCAAGAACCGCCTGTTATCGGGAGCACCAGCTTCGAAGCCGAAGCAGCTCCAGCTTGATTGTTGAACGAAGCCATCAGCTCAGAAAAGTGGAAGTGAGTTCACCGGAGGTGGGCGCCAATGTTGGGGGCTTGTTCTCAAATGCTAAGAGTTAAGAACAAGGCAACACAGAAAATATTAAATATTAAGGTCCTTCGTCCTTTATCACATTATATCCTTTCGGAATATAAAGGATTTCGGACGAAGATTACGAAGGACGTACCTTCGTAAACATAATAATGAAGGATGAAGCATTCGTATAAATCATGATGTATAAAATAAACATTTAAATGTTAACATAGAATCATTTTTTAACAGGAATAAATATAAATGATTTCGAATTACAAATGTACCTTCGGTCCTGAGGAAAGCGAGAGTACAAGTGTGATGCGAAGGCCAATAACAGGTTCGCGTGAACAGTGCAGAGGTACTGTTCATCTATTTATAGGCACAGGTCGCAGCCTGTGACAAATTACAATTATGCCCCTTACAAATGTTTACAACATTGACTCAAACCTATATGAATAAAAAGGTCATTCTATCTCTATGTCGGTTTAAAACGTCGAAGCTCCATGAAAAGGAACCTTCGGCCATCTCTTGGAGACGACTTCAGCCGAAGCTGCTTCTTCGTGTGAGACCTTCGGCGCACCGAAGCACGACCCCAACAGCAGAGAACCTATCATTGACCGGTATGCTTTTTGATCAACGGACTTACCTCCTTTGTTGAGGTCGGTGTGTCCGTTGGTTCCCATCGGCGTCTTTGCGGGCTTGGCGTCCTTCATCCCAAACCGCTTTAGCAGATCTTGCGTGTACTTCGTTTGGGAGATGAAGGTGCCGTCCATGAGTTGCTTCACTTGGAACCCAAGGAAGTAGTTCAACTCGCCCATCATCGACATCTCGAATTTCTGTGTCATCACCCTGCTAAACTCTTCACAAGACTTTTGATTAGTAGAACCAAATATTATGTCATCGACATAAATTTGGCACACAAACAAATCACCATCACAAGTCTTAGTGAAAAGAGTTGGATCGGCTTTCCCAACCTTGAAAGCATTAGCAATTAAGAAATCTCTAAGGCATTCATACCATGCTCTTGGGGCTTGTTTAAGTCCATAGAGCGCCTTAGAGAGCTTACACACGTGGTCGGGGTACCGTTCATCCTCGAAGCCAGGGGGTTGCTCCACGTACACCTCCTCCTTTATTGGTCCGTTGAGGAAGGCGCTCTTCACATCCATTTGGTACAACCTGAAAGAATGGTGAGCGGCATATGATAGCAAGATACGAATGGACTCTAGCCTAGCCACAGGAGCAAAAGTCTCCTCAAAGTCCAAACCTGCGACTTGGGCATAACCTTTTGCCACAAGTCGAGCCTTGTTCCTCGTCACCACCCTGTGCTCGTCTTGTTTGTTGCGGAACACCCACTTGGTTCCCACAACATTTTGCTTGGGACGAGGCACCAGCGTCCAAACTTCATTGCGCTTGAAGTTGTTAAGTTCCTCCTGCATGGCCAACACCCAATCCGGATCTAGCAAGGCCTCCTCTACCCTGAAAGGCTCAATAGAGGAGACAAAAGAGTAATGTTCACAAAAATTAACTAGTCGAGACCGAGTAGTTACTCCCTTGCTAATGTCACCCAGAATTTGGTCGACGGGATGATCCCTTTGAATCATCGCTCGAACTTGGGTTGGAGGTGCCGGTTGCGCTTCTTCCTCCATCACATGATCATCTTTTGCTCCCCCTTGATCACACGCCTCCTTTTGATGAACCTGTTCATCGTCTTGAGTTGGGGGATGCACCGTTGTTGAGGAAGAAGGTTGATCTTGTTCATCTTGTTCCTGTGGCCGCACTTCTCCAATCGCCATGGTTCGTATAGCGGCCGTCGAAACATCTTCTTCATCTACATCATCACAATCAACAACTTGCTCTCTTGGAGAGCCATTAGTCTCATCAAATACAACGTCGCTAGAGACTTCAACCAAACCCGATGATTTGTTGAAGACCCTATACGCCTTTGTATTTGAATCATAACCTAATAAAAACCCTTCTACAGCTTTGGGAGCAAACTTAGAATTTCTACCCTTCTTCACTAGAATGTAGCACTTGCTCCCAAATACACGAAAGTACGATACATTGGGTTTGTTACCGGTTAGCAGTTCATATGACGTCTTCTTGAGGAGGCGGTGAAGGTAGACCCTGTTGATGGCGTGGCAAGCCGTGTTCACGGCTTCCGACCAAAAGCACTCGGGGGTCTTGAACTCTCCAAGCATCGTCCTTGCCATGTCGATTAGCGTCCTGTTCTTCCTCTCTACCACACCGTTTTGCTGTGGTGTGTAGGGAGCGGAGAACTCGTGCTTGATCCCTTCCTCCTCAAGGAACTCCTCCACTTGAAGATTCTTGAACTCGGACCCGTTGTCGCTCCTTATCTTCTTCACCTTGAGCTCAAACTCATTTTGAGCTCTCCTGAGGAAGCACTTGAGGGTCCCTTGGGTTTCAGACTTATCCTGCAAAAAGAACACCCAAGTGAAGCGGGAAAAGTCATCAACAATAACTAGACCATACTTACTTCCTCCTATGCTTAGATAGGCGACGGGTCCGAAGAGGTCCATACGCAGCAGCTCCAGAGGTCTTGACGTGGTCATCACATTCTTGCTGTGATGTGCTCCTCCCACTTGTTTACCTGCCTGACAAGCTGCACAAGGTCTATCTTTTTCGAAATAAACATTTGTTAGACCTATCACGTGTTCTCCCTTTAGAAGCTTGTGGAGGTTCTTCATCCCCACATGTGCTAAGCGGCGATGCCACAGCCAGCCCATGCAAGTCTTAGCCATTAAGCATGCATCTAGACCGGCCTCTTCTTTTGCAAAATCAACTAAGTAAAGCTTGCCGTCTAGTACACCCTTAAAAGCTAGTGAACCATCACATCTTCTAAAGACAGACACATCTACATTTGTAAATAAACAATTATATCCCATATTGCACAGTTGACTAACAGATAGCAAATTGTAACCAAGAGACTCAACTAAAAACACATTTGAGATTGAGTGCTCATTAGAAATTGCAATTTTACCTAACCCTTTTACCTTGCCTTGATTCCCATCACCGAATATAATTGAATCTTGGGAATCCTTATTTTTTACGTAGGAGGTGAACATCTTCTTCTCCCCCGTCATATGGTTTGTGCATCCGCTGTCGATAATCCAGCTTGAACCCCCGGATGCATAAACCTGCAAGGCAAATTTAGGCTTGGGTCTTAGGTACCCAACTTATGTTGGGTCCTGCAAGGTTAGCACAAATATCCTTAGGGACCCAAATGCAAGTCCTGTCTCCCTTGCATTTTGCCCCTAACTTCCTAGCAACTATTTTCCTATCCTTTCTACAAATAGCAAAGGAAGTGTTTAAAGCACAATAAATTATAGAAGGTTCATTCACTACTTTCCTAGGAGCATGAATAACATTCTTTCTAGGCACATGAGCAATATTTCTCCTAGGCATATGTACAACATTTCTCCTACACATATCTCTATCATGCTTATAGGAAGAACTAGAAGCAAACATGGCATGAGAATCATAAACATGTAAATCAAAATCATTATAAGCATTTCTAGCATGTCTCCTATCATGGTATAAGAAAGCATGGTTCTTTTTAGCACTACTAGCCATAGGGGCCTTCCCTTTCTCCTTGACGAAGATGGGAGCCTTATGGCTTGTTAAGTTCTTGGCCTCTCTCTTGAAGCCAAGACCATCCTTAATTGAGGGGTGTGTACCAACCGTGTAGGCATCCCTTGCAAATTTTATTTTATCAACTTCACTCTTGCTAGTCTTAAGTTGGGCATTAAGACTAGCCAGTTCCTCATTTAATTTGGAAATTAAAACTAGGTGTTCACTACAGGCATCAACATCGAAATCCTTACACCTAGTGCAAATCATAACATGTTCTACACAAGAATTAGATTTATTTGCTACTTCTAACTTAGCATTTAAATCATTGTTAACACCTTGTAAAGTAGAAATGGTTTCATGACAAGTAGATAGTTCATAAGAAAGCATTTCATTTCTTTTCACTACTAAAGCATATGATTTTTGTGCCTCTACAAATTTATCATGTTCATCATACAATAAATCCTCCTGCTTTTCTAAAAGCCTATCCTTTTCATTCAATGCATCAATCAATTCATTGATTTTATCTATCTTAGATCTATCTAAGCCCTTGAACAAGCATGAATAATCTATGTCATCATCATCACTAGACTCATTATCACTAGAAGAAGCATAAGTGGAGTCTTGAGTACTCACCTTCTTCTCCCTTGCCATAAGGCATGTGAGACGCTCGTTGGGGAAGAGGGAAGACTTGTTGAAGGCAGTGGCAGCGAGTCCTTCATTGTCGGAGTCGGAGGAGGAGCAATCCGAGTCCCACTCCTTTCCTAGATGTGCCTCGCCCTTTGCCTTCTTGTATTGCTTCTTCTTCTCTCTTTTGTTCCCCTTTTCCTGGTCACTTTCATTATCGGGACAGTTAGCGATAAAATGACCAAGCTTACCGCATTTGAAGCACGAGCGCTTCCCCTTTGTCTTGGTCTTGCTTGGCTGCCCCTTGCGACCATTTAGCGCCGTCTTGAATCTCTTGATGATGAGAGCCATCTCTTCATCATTGAGTCCGGCCGCCTCAATCTGTGCCACCTTGCTAGGTAGCGCCTCCTTGCTTCGTGTTGCCTTGAGAGCAAGGGGTTGCGGCTCGTTGATCGGACCATTCAAGGCGTCGTCCACATACCTTGCCTCCTTGATCATCATTCGCCCGCTAACGAATTTCCCAAGAACTTCTTCGGGCGACATCTTGGTGTACCTGGGATTTTCACGTATATTGTTCACCAAATGAGGATCAAGAACGGTAAATGACCTGAGCATTAGGCGGACGACGTCGTGATCCGTCCATCGCGTGCTTCCGTAGCTCCTTATCTTGTTGATAAGAGTCTTGAGCCGGTTGTATGTTTGCGTCGGCTCCTCGCCCCTTATCATTGCGAACCGTCCAAGCTCTCCCTCCACCAATTCCATCTTGGTGAGCAAGGTGACGTCGTTTCCCTCATGAGAAATCTTGAGGGTGTCCCAGATCTGCTTGGCGTTATCCAAGCCGCTTACTTTATGGTATTCATCCCTGCACAAAGAAGCTAGAAGAACAGTAGTAGCTTGTGCATTCTTATGAATTTGTTCATTAATGAACATGGGACTATCCGAACTATCAAAGTGCATTCCACTTTCTACAATCTCCCATATACTAGGATGGAGATAGAATAGATGACTACGCATTTTGTGGCTCCAAAATCCGTAGTCCTCTCCATCAAAGTGTGGGGGCTTGCCGAGTGGAATGGAGAGCAAATATGAATTTGAACTTTGCGGAATACGAGAGTAGTCAAAAGAAAAGTTCGAATTAACCGGTTTCCTTCTCTCGTAGTCGTTGTGGTCGTCGTCCTTTTGGGAAGAAGTAGACTCATCGCTGTCGTAGTAGACGATCTCCTTGATGCGCCTTGTCTTCTTCTTCTTCCCTTCCTTCCGTCTATGACCCGAGCCGGAGTCGGTAGGCTTGTCGTCCTTCGGCTCGTTGACGAAGGATTCCTTCTCTTTGTCGTTGATCACAATACCCTTCCCCTTAGGATCCATCTCTTCGGGCGGTTAGTCCCTTTGTGAAGAGAACGGCTTTGATACCAATTGAGAGCACCTAGAGGGGGGGGGTGAATAGGTGATCCTGTGAAAACTTAAAACTTAAGCCACAAAAACTTGTTAAGTGTTAGCACAATAGTTGCCAAGTGGCTAAAGAGAAGTCTCAACAAAACACAATACCACAAGAGATCAAGCACAGAGGTGACACAGTGGTTTATCCCGTGGTTCGGCCAAGACCAACGCTTGCCTACTCCACGTTGTGGCGTCCCAACGGACGAGGGTTGCAATCAACCCCTCTCAAGCGGTCCAAAGACCCACTTGAATACCACGGTGTTTTGTTTTTCCTTTCACTATCCCGTTTACAAGGAATCTCCACAAATTGGAGTCTCTTGCCCTTACAAGTATATGATCACAAAGAAACACAGAGTAAGGGAGGGAAGCAACACACACAAATCCACAGCGAAACGCGCACACACACGGCCAAGAATCGAGCTCACAAGAGTATCACAAAGTTCTCACTAGAACGGAGCTCGAAACACTTAGAATGACAAACGGATGCGCAAAGACTGAGTGTGGATGATCAAGAATGCTCAAAGGTTGCTTGTGTATCTCCTCCATGCGCCTAGGGGCTCCTTTTATAGCCCCAAGGCAGCTAGGAGCCGTTGAGAGCAAATCCGGAAGGCCATCCTTGCCTTCTGTCGTCGGGGGCACCAGACAGTCCGGTGCACACCGGACATTGTCCGGTGCCCGATTTGTTTCCTTAAACAGCGAAGCCGACCGTTGCAGACCGTTGGCAGATCTGGCGCCGTTGGCGCATCGGACATGTCCGGTGCACACCGGACAGTCCGGTGATATCTTCCGACCGTTGGCTCGGCCACGTGTCCCGCGCAGATTGCGCGGCCGACCGTTGGCCCGGCCGACCGTTGGCCCGGCCGACCGTTGGCTCACCGGACAGTCCGGTGCACACCGGACAGTCCGGTGAATTTTAGCCGTACGCCGTCGGCGAATTCCCGAGAGCGGCCAGTTCGCTCCGAGCCAGCCTGGCGCACCGGACACTGTCCGGTGCACACCGGACAGTCCGGTGCTCCAGACCGAGCTGAGTCTTGGCTGTACACAGCCAAGTCATTTTCTCCTCTTCTCTTTTCTTCTTCTTTCTGTTTCTAACACTTAGACAAGTATATTAGTACTCAAAACCAATGTACTAAAGCTTAGAAACATACCTTTATCCTTGATTTGTACTTTGTCCACCATTTTATAATTAGGCACCTGTGTTGGGCACTAAATCACCAAAATACTTAGAAATGGCCCAAGGGCACATTTCCCTTTCACATTCGCCGCATGCCCTCCGTAGATCATGAAGCAGTCGCGGACCTCGGGGAACTCTCCTGCTTGGTGATCTTCCTTTTTGTCGTCGTCGCGGGCCCTGCCACCCTCTGCGGGTGGCCCGGCCTTGTGGAAGTGGCGCCGAAGCATGACGCACTCCTCGAGGGTGTGCTTGACGGGCCCCTGATGGTAGGGGCACGGCTCCTTGAGCATCTTGTCGAAGAGGTTAGCACCTCCGGGGGGCTTCCGAGGGTTCTTGTACTCGGCAGCGGCGACAAGGTCCACGTCGGCGGCGTCGCGTTTCGCTTGCGACTTCTTCTTGCCTTTCCTCTTGGCGCCGCGCGGAGTAGACGCCTCGGGAGCCTCTTCCGACGGGCGGCCCTGGGGCCGCTTGTCCTTTCGGAAGATGGCCTCGACTGCCTCCTGGCCAGAGGCGAACTTGGTGGCGATGTCCATCAGCTCGCTCGCCCTGGTGGGGGTCTTGCGACCCAACTTGCTCACCAGGTCACGGCAGGTGGTGCCGGCAAGGAACGCGCCGATGACATCGGAGTCGGTGATGTTGGGCAGCTCGGTGCGCTACTTCGAGAATCACCGGATGTAGTCCCGAAGAGACTCTCCCGGCTGTTGCCGGCAGCTTCGGAGGTCCCAGGAATTCCCGGGGCGCACGTACGTGCCCTGGAAATTGCCGGCGAAGGCTTGGACCAAATCATCCCAGTTGGAGATCTGCCCCGGAGGCAGGTGCTCCAACCAGGCGCGAGCAGTGTCGGAGAGGAACAGGGGGAGGTTGCGGATGATGAGGTTATCGTCGTCCGTTCCACCCAGTTGGCAGGCCAGGCGGTAGTCTGCGAGCCACAATTCTGGCCTCGTTTCCCCCGAGTACTTTGTGATAGTAGTCGGGGGTCGGAAACGGCGCCCGCCGGATGGCCCGGCTGAAGGCCTGCGGACCGGGTGGTTCGGGCGAGGGACTCCGATCCTCCCCGCTGTCGTAGCGTCCCCCACGCCTGGGGTGGTAGCCTCGGCGCACCCTTTCGTCGAGGCGGGCCCGACGGTCGCGACGATGGTGCTCGTTGCCGAGGTGGCCCGGGGCCGCAGGCGCGGTGTTGCGCGTGCGCCCGGTGTAGACCGAGGCTTCCCGCATGAATCGGGAAGTCGCGGCATGAGGTCCCGAGGGGTACCCCTGCCTTCGGGAGGCAGAGCTCTCGGCCCGCCGGGCCGCAGCGCCTTCCAGGAGATTCTTGAGCTCTCCCTGGATTCGCCGACCCTCGGTGGTTGATGGTTCTGGCATCGCGCGGAGGAGCATCGCTGCGGCTGCCAGGTTCTGACCGACCTCGCTGGATGCGGGTGGCGGCCTGTCCCTGACATCGTTGGCGACGCGGTGCTGGAAACCCTGGGGCAGGTGACGTATTTCTCCGGCCGGGGGTTGGCCCGCCCATACCTGCCCGACGTCCCGGCGGATCGACTCGAGCGCTCCTGCTCCCTCGTCGAGCCTGGCCTGCGCCCCGCGGACTTGCTCGAGCTGTGGGTCGTGACCCCCCCGCCGGAACAGGGACCACAGCTAGCTCCCGCGGGATGTCGGCACGAGGCACCGGCCTAGGGAGATCACCGTCCTCCGGCATGCCGAGATGGTCGCCTTCGGAGGGATCCCCTAGCTCGACGTGGAAACATTCGCGGCTTGGGCCGCAGTCCTTGTCGTCAAGGCTGCGGCTGCCGTCGGAACAGTCGGAGAGGCAGTAGTCACATGCGGTCATAAAGTCCCGCATGGCACTGGGGTTGCCAAATCCAGAGAAATCCCAACAGACGCTGGGATCGTCATCTTCCTCGGACCCAGAGGGCCCGTAGGTCGAGACGTCCGTCAATCGGTCCCAAGGCGACCGCATACGAAACCCCAGAGGGGTTGCACTCGCCTCAACGTGAGCGCCCGCCAAAGCGAGTTCGCTAGGCGGGTTGAGGCCGAGTCGAAATGACGTAGGATGGGAATCAATCGGTACCTTTTGGTCGACGAGGAGCGACATAGTCACGTCGGGGACTGATTGCGCCGTCGTCTTGGGTACGAGGGCGACGTCCTGCAGGCCCTCCGCGAGCGTGCTGGCGTCGTCCACTTGCTCGGGATTGGCGTGTCGCGGGGGGACGGCGCTCGCCTTCGTCTCAAACGCGAGGTCGACGCCCGACGCGCCCTCCGTTGGGGCGCTGGGGACGTCGATTCGCTCGACAGCCGACGGAGCGCGGCCTCCTGCTCGGCCTTGGTTGCCCCGCCTCCTCCTCCGATGGCGGGGGAGAGGACGGGGCGAGCTCGAATGTTGTTCTTCCACCACGCGGGGAAGACGTCGTCGATTCCACCGCCGGCGGGCGGGATGTCGGCCGCCATTGTCGTCGTCGCGCGGCGGTGGAAGGAGTATCATGTCGTAGCTGCCGTCGAGAGACATGAACTCGAGACTCCCGAAACGGAGCACCGTCCCGGGTCGGAGAAGTCGTTGGAGGCTTCCCATCTGGAGCTTGACGGGAAACTGCTCGTCAACACGCAGCGTGCCCCTACCTGGCGCGCCAACTGTCGGCGTTTCGAGACCGAGGGGTCCCTAAGCCGACGAGTGAGTGTGCCGCGTGCCCCAGCCCAGATGGGTCGAGCGCGTGGGCGAGCGCGAAGGGGGGAAAGCGAGGTGGCCGGAGACGGGCGTGAGAGAGGTGGAAATCCCGCGGCCTTCGTGTTCGTCCCGCGCCCAGGTCGGGTGCGCTTGCAGTAGGGGGTTACAAGCGTCCACGCGGGTGAGGGAAGCGAGCGGCCCCAAGAGAGCGCCTGCCCCGTCCTCGTCCCCGCGCGGCCAACCTTCTCTAAGAAGGCCCTGGTCCTTCCTTTTATAGGCGTAAGGAGAGGATCCAGGTGTACAATGGGGGTGCAGCGGAGTGCTACGTGTCTAGTGGGGGAGAGCTAGCGCCCTAAGTACATGCCAATGTGGCAGCCGGAGAGATCTTGGCACCCAGCTGGTGTGGTGTCGTGGCTGTCGGAGGAGCAACGGAGCCAGGCGGAGGGACAGCTGTCGGAGCGGCTGGGTCCTTGCTGACGTCCCCCTGCTTCCGTAAGGGAGCTGAGAGCCGCCGTCGTCACGGGGCTAGCGGGGCGCCATCATTGCCTATCTGGCGGAGCTGGCCAGATGGGACACCGGTCTTGTTCTCTGCGGCCCGAGTCGGCTCGGGGTAGGGTGATGATGGCGCTTCCTGTTGACGTGGCGGGCTTGTGCCCTAGATCGGGCGACGTGGAGGCTCCTCCGAAGCCGAGGTCGAGTCTGTCTTTCATGGCCGAGGCCGAGCCCGAGCTCCTGGGTCGGGCGAGGCGGAGGTCGTTCGGCAGAGGCCAGGGCGGAGTCCGACCCCTGGGGTCGGGCGAAGCGGAGTTCGTCGTCTTCTGGGGCCTAGCCCGAGTCCGAGCCCTGGGTCGGGCGGAGCGGAGTTCGCCGTCTTTCGGGGCCTTAGCCCGAGTCCGAGCCCTGGGTCGGGCGGAGCGGAGTTCGCCGTCTTCCGGGGCCTTAGCCCGAGTCCGAGCCCTGGGTCGGGCGGAGCGGAGTTCGCCGTCTTCCGGGGCCTTAGCCCGAGTCCGAGCCCTGGGTCGGGCGGAGCTTCCTATGGCGCCTTTGGCAAGGCCTGACTGCCTGTCAGTCTCACTCTGTCAAGTGGCACTGCAGTCGGAATGGCGCAGGCGGCGCTGTCTTTCTGTCAGACCGGTCAGTGGAGCGGCGAAGTGACGGCGGTCACTTCGGCTCTGCCGGGGGGCGCGCGTCAGGATAAAGGTGTCAGGCTACCTTTGCGTTAAATGCTCCTGCGACTCGGTCGGTCGGCGCGGCGATTTAGTCAGGGTTGGTTCTTAGCGAAGGCAAGGCCTCGGGCGAGCCGGAGATGTGTCCGCCGTTAAAAGGGGGCCTCGGGCGAGACGGAAACCCCTCGGGGTCGGCTGCCCTTGCCCGAGGCTAGGCTCGGGCGAGGCGTGATCGAGTCGCTCGTATGGACTGATCCCTGACTTAATCGCACCCATCAGGCCTCTGCAGCTTTATACTGATGGGGGTTACCAGCTGAGAATTAGGCGTCTTGAGGGTACCCCTAATTATGGTCCCCGACAAATATCACAGTTCCTATCTATACTCAGGATATGATTGATGTTAAAGGGATCACCAACTGAGCTATATTGTCAAGTTTTTTATTTGTTCATGCCCATGCGTTGCTAGGATTTAGATTTCTTTCTGATTATGACACAAGCAATGCCTACTTGTTTCTACGATCTTTACTGCCAGTGAGTACGTTGGTAGCTTCTTGTTTTTTGCTTCCTATGTATGACATCTTTGTCGTTTTAAATTCTCGGGGATGGGTAAATATAACTGGAGGAACTTTCTATGTGTTCATATATCCTTATCTCATTATGCTAGCTCTGTAAATCATGCAAATTCTAAAATAGGCATACCATATAACTTTAATTACTTTTCAACAATTTAGTTTACAAAACAACTAAGTTTGTAAATGAACAGAGGATAGAGAGGATAGTCGTAGAAATGCATAGGCACCTTACTATATCTTTCAAGGTATGTAAATATCCACCTTAGTGATGCTAATAAAAATATAGAGAATAATAATTAGTGTTTTTCATATCAATGTATTTTATCATGTTGATTTTGTAAAAGTCTGTATAGTACTGATAGTTGTAATATAATGGTGAAATAAGCTAGATTAAAATAACAAAATTTATGTATAGCTAAGATCACAAATAGATCATAAAACATTTTTTCATAACAATATAATACACATTTATATATAAGTTATCATGATATTATATGTTCCTGTTGCAACGCAGGGCACTTACCTAGTTATGGTATTACGGACTTAAGCAAGGATGGTGATCACGCTGATGCTCGACTGAAGTGATATCATCGAACAAGTATGGGGATGACGCGGATGCTTGAACCCAGATTTTGGCGCTAAACCACCCAAGAGCTTGTTCGGTTCTACCTCAATCCATATGGATTGAGAGAGTTTCAATCCCTGGTAAGTCAAAATCTCCTCCAATCCATATCAATCCCCTCCAATATATATGAATTAAAAATAACCGAACAAGCTCCAAAGCGGCAAATTCCATGGACTGAATCAGCCAACAAGAATTCAGAAATAATAAAGGCTACACTTTTCTGTTGAATTATACTACTTGCTAATAGGCCCAAGGCATAGCAACGAGACCCATGTAAGAGCAATTTCCCCGCAAAGAACTGAGACTCACCTTTGGGCGCCACCCAGGCTGGGCGCTGCACGGTCGTTGGCCGCCTAGCGGCGAGCTGGGGCACTGTGCTGATTGTTGTCGAAGGGTTCGCCATCTGGACTATGGAGGGTCTCAAGCGGGCACAAAACCGGTGAGCCACGGAGGAGGTCAGGCGCTCAGCTGCTCAAGGACCAGCGAGATGGAAGACCGGGGGTGAGATCTGTGCATCTATCAATCGAGACAACATTAAGGGATAAATCGCTTGTTTTTTACATGGCTCTCGAGCCGGCGCTCGAACATGGAGCCCCCATGCTGGTCCGCACTGACTGAAGGAACGCGCACATCGCCTCGGCCTCGGCCGCCGGGAGGACTGCGGCGGGCGCCGACAACAACGCCGAGGCCTCCTCCTTCGTGTCCTCGCCGTCTCCATTCTCCCGTTTGTGGCGGCGGGACGGACTAGCCAAGCTTTGCACACCCCTGCTCTCCATCTCGCCGTCTGCCGCCGTGTCCTCGGACCGAGCCACCGACTTATCGGAGGCCTGCTCGCCTTTCATGGCCGGCAAGCGCCGTCCCAATGGGATGGGTCGTGGCTGAGATTGGCGCGGGGCGGACGTCACGCATGGTCGCACCCGTGTTTGGTTCGGCTTTTTTCTGAACAGCTTTTCTGAAAAGCTGGCTTTTGGGAAAAGCTGGCTGTTAGGAAAAGCTGGTGGTTAGAATTTAGGTGTTTGGTTCGCCAGCTGTGCAGAAAAGCTGGTGGTTAAAATCTAGGTGTTTGGATACATAGATTCTCAGATTGCAGATTCTGTTTGAACAAACTATACACATTACCACCGAACCAACAAAAGATCATTACATATAATTAGTGGAGTTCATTACAACATAACTACCGTTACATTTACATATTTAACTACGACACTAATGCATTAGCAATTCCATCTCGAAATGCACTCATGTCTAACTCATCAGATGTGCTACTACTACTCTCACCTACAGATACATCATGACCAAGGCTATTAGGTCCTAGTTGATCAAAGTCTCTATCGTGTAGAGCACTGTCTCTAATGAAGTTATGCAATGTCATACATGCAATAATTATCTTGGATTGTTTCTTAAGCGAAAATGAAGGGAGACTTAACAGAATTCTCCACTTCATTTTAAGCACACCAAAAGATCGCTCTATAACATTGCGTAGCGACGAGTGCGCATAGTTGAATACTTCTTTGCTCCCAATAGGTTGCCTCGCATTTTCCATTCTGAAATGTGGTACTTCTGACCCTTATAAGGTGCAAGGTACCCCTTTCTATTTGGATAACCTGAATCCACAAGATAGTATTTACCTGCACAAACAGAAATATAAAGTTCAATACTTAACACATAAATGCATATCGTATGATACAAAAGTACAACGTACTTGTTTACCTTCAGGCGGATGGGGGAACCTGTCCGCATAAGTTATCAAAGTATCTTGTAATACTCTAGTGTCATATACTGAACCTGGCCAACCTGTGACAACAAATGTGAACCTCATATCGAAGTCACAAACGACCATTACATTCTGTGATGCGTAACCGTGCCGACTAATATATTTGGCTTGCTCCGAGGCGGGGACAGACGCTGGAAAGTGAGTACCATCAATTGCTCCTATGCAATCCTTGAAGTGGGGCCAAAATCTCCCCTCACGCAAACGAGGATGAATCTCTATGAAATTTGGGTCTTTCGGCATGATTACGTCAGATGACATCTTGTATAGTGCATTAAGTACTTCACTGTACTTGCGACTAATAGTTTCCAAGGAGTGACCAAACTTATTCCGTATCTGTCTAAATGATTGTGGACCCCCACATGCCCACAAGAAAATACCTAGAGCTTCCAGAGTACTGACACCACGGCTTGGAAGCAGACCATAACTTGCCACCAACGTATCATGCAATCGTCTAAAAACAGTACGTCGCATGCGAAACATGTCGAAGCAGTCGTTACTATTCTCCAAAGTTCACTCAACCCATTGAATACCTGTTTCAACCATTGTTCTTCTAGGAACCTCACTGGAAGGCCTGCCTCAAATGTCTACAGCATATAGGGCAACAAGCAATTCTGCATCTCTGTCATCCGTGTCATCAACATATGTGTGTGCAGCAGGGTCACACATCTGCATGCACACAAACAGCAGGCACACATTCATGTATAAGCACAGTATATAAGACACATATTGATGTATCATAGCTCAAAGAAAGTTCACAGATTTACATTGTTCACAAACATACAACTCTGATTATTCAAATACATGTTCAACTCGAATAATTGCAAAATTATTCGAAGGCGAAAAATATGCGTACGACATGTTTATTTTGTAACACGACAAGACTCATAATAGTGACACGACTGCAACACGACTAACATGAACAGCAACATAAAAGTGAACATCAGGCTCTGTTGTCGGACGAGCACCATCTAAGTGGACTTCTTAACATCTATCTCGAAAGCACGACGCAGCCAAGCGTTCCTTCCTTCTTTGGTCTTCAGTGATGCAAAAACATCTCTATACTTTTTCTCAATCAACAGATGAGTGGCAAATAAATGTAGCTCGCTGCCTTCAGGTGAACCATCATCGATCACTTGTTGCAACTGCGCAATAACCTCAACACGAACAGGGTCGGTCTCAGCAGAGGTGATGGACTTGTTAGTGGTCATTGAACGCGACTCAAAAGCCTCCACTAGTCGTTTCATGTACTCTTCCCTCGTATCTTTTTTCTTCTTTGGTTTAGGCGAATCATGACGAACCTTACGCTTCGCAGTCGCATTTGAGCATGGGTCCGGTGTGCTGTTTTCACCCCCACCTAAAGTGGCTTCGACATGATCATCAGATGATGAATTTGCATCCTCGACGCCAGGAGCAAGGGTTGTTTCATTTGTGCAGACAATGGGTCCAAACATAACCTTTAGCTCGTCCTCATTCTCTAGGGGGGGCTGTTTTGAACATAATACACCCTAGCATTGCCTGCAGCAACACGTTATTTCCTACTTTCAGATGGCCATTACTATTGTTACTCTAAAAAAATGTAAAAGAAAGTCTACTTACATCATTTTGCTTAGCCCACCACTCATCTGGAGCACTGATAGAACCAGTATGAGGGTCTCGACCAAGACCTGTAGCCCTTTCATTAAGAGTTTTCCACTGGGTGAACATTCTCTTTAAGGAGTCCCACCTATTCTTCATTTGATCCCTGGTGTAAGTGCGACCAGTGCGTTCCTTAAACTTCCTAATGAGGTTAGCATACCCTTCTGCATTTAGAAACTGTTGTGGCCTGTTCCGAGCATTGACCTCTTCTACACAAATTTCTGTGTAAATTTTTGTTGCTCTAGTATCCCACTTTGCAATCACTTTGCCAAACTTGTCCATCTAGTGCAAAACAAGTGTACAGTTTTGAAAATACGTAGTAGTGGTCTCGGATTAAGAACAAAAAAAATGAACACTAAACTGACCATAATAACATCAGGTAGTTCCATAAGTAGTATCATTCGGAGTTGATTAATTACACAAACACACCTTAATTAACCTGGTACTGGACACAAAAGGACAGGGAAGACATTTACAGGAGCCAATTAAGCAAAAGCCTGATCATATCCCTGTTTCCCTAAGACCTTACTACAAGCTTAACCAAGTTCTAACTTAAACCTCATTGTCACTAAACGAAGGCATCTGATCGGAGTCATATTCAATACCCCAAAAGCTTTCGAAGTGCTCGGCAAAGTCCCAGTCTGGACTAAGGTTGTCTTCACCCGGGGGTGGTGAGGACAAGTCTGAGGGTTCGTAGTTGCTGTCAGGCTGGTGGGTTACGTTGTTGACCTTGTCCAAATACTCTTGGAACACCAGAGAATCTTGCTCCATCATGCAAGCAATGTCCTCCAATGCTACACGAAGTTTGGTAGCGTCAAAGGAGGTCAACCCGCATCCTGGACGGATTGTTTTCCGAGCTACGGAAAAAATCTTGTCCGCAATCTCTTGCATCCTTCCAATTGCCTTGTCGGCTATGGAGTCTGCTGAATCCATCTGATGTGGATTTAGGTTGGTTAGTGTACTAGACAAGGGGACAATCCACTAACTTCCATGTATTGACATGAATTGCCAACAAGGGACAATTGTTGGTTGAAGCAACTAACATACAACTACTAACAAACGTAAGTATGAACAGAGTATGAACTGAACCCTGACCCAACAGGTTGTGACAAAGAAACTAAGAACTAATCCCTAAACAAATAATACTGATGCAACAGACCAATGCCATCCCTAGTAAACCTTAAACAGTAATTGGTTCAGCCCATGTTGACAGTAAACTGCGCAACAAATTCAGTATGAGAATACCTTAGTTGCACTAGAAATTGGTACCGAAGACGAAGACCCCGAGTTGATAAGGAAATCTACAGGCAAATTGGAGAAACAATTAGGTACTACTTCCATCCATACCCTTTTTGATGTACTGAATTAAATGCAGATCAGGCTGCCGTGTACTGGATAAACAGGGAACGACGAACCCTAGCTACATGACCGGAGGGGGCGCCGAGGGTCGGGATCGAGACAAGCAACTCCATACCTGCGCAGATGACGACGCGATGGGTGGAGGAGACGAAGCTACACGACGGAGCAGCGGCGCCGGTGTGGGTGCGACAACCCTAGCGAGAGTAAAGGGTCAAGGAACGACCGCGGCGGCGGTGGAGAATGAGAAGGTCCGGATGGAGGAGAGATGCCGTACCTGCGACGATGGGGGGGGGAGAGGTTCCTTCGCGACGGGGATGAGGCTGCGTCCTCCGAGCGTGAACCCTAGGGAAGACGAGAATGAGACGCGGCGTAGGAGAACACACACCGGCGCGGAGGAGGTCGCCTGTACCTACCACGACGCGGGGAGGAGACGGACCGGTGGCGGCGCGATGGGTTCGCGGCGGCGGAGGCGTCGCGTCTGGGCTAGAACCCTACCGAAGTGGGCACGGCTTCGAACCAAAGCCAACTGACGGGCGCTTCTAGCGTTCCGTGGCCGGGCGGCTTCGTGGGCAAGCGCGTCACGGAGAAGCGGCGCGGGAATCTACCCGTTTGGCTCCAGCTTCTGCTTCTGGTGGCCAGAAGCCGCCCAGAAGCTGAACCAAACGACACCCATGGATCTCGGCTAGGAGGCGAAATTTGTTTTGGCTAGATTGGAACAAAATTTTAGGAGCGGTTGTTTTTTACGATGTGCATGAGGCGGTTTTGGTCAACATAAGCAGAGGCTCAGTTGGGTTGGATCGCGTTTCGTGGTTGGGCTTCATTTAGTTATTAAAAGCCATGCACGAGCGCACACACAAATATATAACACATTAAATCTCTACTACTACTTAAGTGTGTATCATAGGCGTCCACACTGCGAAGTGGTGCACGGTTCTGCTGATCCCGTCTCGGTCGCGGATCCCTCGCCTTCCTCCCCACCGCCGCCGCGCACGCTCCTCGCATCCCACCCGCCCGCCGCGCTTCTTTCCATCCTCTTCCTCCTTCCTTCCATGCCCACCCACCGCCCCCTCGGCTCTCCGTCGATGGAAGGGCGCCATTGACGCCCCGCGATCCTCGCTACCACCCCCCCACGAGGCCATGCCCTCCCCCCACACAGATCTTGGAAGAGGCTGCCACCCCGCCCCCGTTCTTGGCCCCATCACCCTCCCCGCGCGATGCTCGCCCACCCCACACGATGCACCCCTTCCTTGCCTTGGTGGCGAGCTTGTCGACGTCGAGGCTGATGCGGGAGATGGACTTGGCGGCCCGCTCCACCTTGTCGGCGCGCCGCTGCTCGAGGAGGCGCTTGGCCTGCGCGGCGGGCTCCTCGAGCAGCACCATCTTGGAGTGGTCCTCCCCCTCCGCCCCGCTCTCGCTCGCGCTTTCGTCGCCGCCGTGGTCCGCTAGAGCTGTCCTCCCCCTCCGCCCTGCTCTCGCTCGCGCTTTCGTCGCCGCCGTGGTCTACTGTCGCACACGCCCTCCTGCCCCTCCGCTCCCCTCCCAGATCCCGTGATCCGATGCCGCACCTGCCATCAACGCCCTCCTCCCCCTCTGCTCCCCTCCCAGATCTCATGATCCGCTGCCGTGATCCGCTGAGAGGCCACCATCAACGCCATCCTCCCCCTCCGCTTAGCTCCCCTCCCAGGATCTCGACGCGCTTTCATCGCCGCCTTGATGGTCCACGGCCGCACCCACATACGCCCTCGCCTGCTCGCATGCAAGCTTCTGCCTGCGCCCACCTGTGTGCATAGACGTGTGCCCCCGCCCACCTCTTCTGCGCCCAATCTTTACCCGTCGTCCGCGCCGCTGTTCCATCTTCGCACCCACGCCCGAGATCCACATGTGCCGCACCCCAGCCGTGCTCTAGATGCTGCACCGCCCTTCCATCCTCCGATGCAGCACCATGTTGGCCCCCGCCCTGTAACCTCGCTACCACGGAGCTGCAAGCCCCCGCTTCCAAACCAGCACCATGCAGACTTTCGATTTGTTTTTTGTTTGGAGCACTGTTGATTTTTTATCGTTTTTTGAGAACATTACATTGCCATCTTTCACTGTTCAACTTTTCTTAATTAACCATTTATATTTACCAAAAACTTGTTCAACTTTTCACTGTTCAATTTGTTTTGTGCAGTACTGATCTGTTGTGCAGTGTATACTTTGAGGTTCGGTTGGCCGATCTTATGATCGAATACCAAAAACTTGTGTAGTACTCTGTTGCTGAATAAAACTTGGATCAGGTTACCCCCAACCCCAATGGCATTTACCGAGCCGATGGAGGCGAACCTGCTACGCCAAGTGCTGGACTATCCCCCAGTGCTCTGTCCATCCCTCCTTCAGCTTCATTGATGGTTGCCCTGCTCTACTATACTATACTATAAGTGAATTGAGTTAAAGCTTTTTGTGTTCAACTACTGTTTGGTGCATGCAACTTAATATGACTGATTTTTAGTCTTTCTATTTTAGTTTATAAATTGTCAATCACAGGGATTGAAAGAGACTAAAAGTAAGGTTTCAGGTTCTATTTCTATCCATTTTTAATTAAGGGCTGAAACGACCATACGTACGCGAACTACATGACTTGATACTGTCTTGATTTCTAATTCACCTAATATTCCTAGACCAAAAACGACTCGGGTTAATGGTCAGGGATGCCAAATTGTTTCAGCAAAACTAAGCAAGCTCGTATGATGATTATGTACCTACTTGAGAATAAATTGTCTACAACATATCTGTTATCAATTGGCTATGGTAACATAGCATGGACTATGCATTTTTTTGTAGTTTGTCCAAAATAGAACATGCCTTTGGTACTTGTATTCAAGATCATAGATGAGGCTAGGGTGTGGGTTTTGGCGAGCTACTCCCCCTTTATAGACCACGGAATGCTTGCGAACACTGGCACCCTCGGTTGAGAGAGAGAGAGAGAGAGAGAGAGCAAAAGGTCATGAATGAGGGATGTAAATTAGCGTCTAATGAGGTATGGATGACTGTACCCCTCAGTAAGCCAAGGTTAAGGTTTGTAGCGGGTTGTAAATCTTCCCTTCTGTTTAATGGAATACATGCTTAGTCAGTGTAATGACTAAAGAAAACTCAATGGCCTAAGTTCCTATATATATGACAACTGATTTACTTAACTGTTTAGTTTATTCCAGAACAGTACTGGCACTTAGTCAGTGTAATTTACTTAACTGGCACTCACCTCACCTGCATTGATACTGTCTTGTTTGATGACTCATAGTTTATTTATATGACAAATGAAACCTGATGGGAAAAACTAAACCTCTGGTATTGTAGAAAGTAGAAATTGGTTAGACCTAGAGGGGGGGGTGAATAGGTGATCCTGTGAAACTTTAAAAACTTAAGCCACAAAACTTGGTTAATCGTTAGCACAATAATTGCCAAGTGGCTAGAGAGGAATCCTCAACAAAACACAATAACCAACAAGGATCAATCACAGAGATGGCACGGTGGTTATCCCGTGGTTCGGCCAAGACCAACGCTTGCCTACTCCACGTTGTGGCGTCCCAACGGACGAGGGTTGCAATCAACCCCTCTCAAGTGGTCCAAAGACCCACTTGAATACCACGGTGTTTTGCTTGCTTTTTCTCAATCCCGTTTGCGAGGAATCTCCACAACTTGGAGCCTCTCGCCCTTACACTTTAAGATCACAAAGAAACACGGAGCAAGGGAGGGATTAGCAACACACTCAAGACAAGAAATCACAGCAACACCACGCACACAAGTCGCAATGAGAGCTCACAACACAACTCAATGAGTTCACCACTCAACTAGAGCTCTAATTGCTATCACAAAGAATCAAAGGCGCGGAATCGATGTCTTGGTGCTTAGGAATGCTTAGGAGATGCTTGGTATTCTCCTCCATGCACCTAGGGGTCCCTTTTATAGCCCCAAGGCAGCTAGGAGCCGTTGAGAGCAATCTGGGAAGGCTGATCTTGCCTTCTGTCGACTGGCGCACCAGACAGTCCGGTGCACACCGGACACTGTCCGGTGCTCGATTTCTTTCCATAAACAGCGCAGTCGACCGTTGGCAGCCT
Organism: Zea luxurians; assembly: GCA_029449295.1. Lineage (NCBI taxonomy): Eukaryota > Viridiplantae > Streptophyta > Magnoliopsida > Poales > Poaceae > Zea > Zea luxurians. The sequence continues at coordinate 175,759,220 of JAOPSE010000004.1, read as the reverse complement.
GAGAGCCGTTGGCGCACCTGACATGTCCGGTGCACACCGGACAGTCCGGTGCCTTCTTCTAGCCGTTGGCTCGGCCACGTGTCCCGCGCAGATTGCGCGGCCGACCGTTGGCCCGGCCGACCGTTGGCTCACCGGACAGTCCGGTGAATTATAGTCGTACGTCGCCGAAGAATTCCCGAGAGCGACGAGTTCGCCTGTGAACGGCCCACCGGACAGTCCGGTGCACACCGGACAGTCCGGTGAATTATAGCCGTACACCACCGTCGAAGTCCCGAGAGCAGCCACTTTGCTCAAACCAGCCTGGCGCACCGGACACTGTCCGGTGCACACCGGACAGTCCGGTGCACCCAGACTGAGCAGATTCTTGGCTGCTCGAGCCAAGACAATTCCAATTGGACTTTTCCTGTTTCCAGCACTTAGACACAATACATTAGTCACTAAAACAATGTACTAAGTCTGAGAAACATACCTTTATCCTTGATTTGTACTTTGTCCACCATTTTACACTTAGGCACTTGTGTTGGACACTAAATCACCAAAATACTTAGAAATGGCCCAAGGGCACATTTCCCTTTCAATCTCCCCCTTTTTGGTGATTTATGCCAACACAACATAAAGCAAGTAGAACAAGTACAAAACCAATTCAACTAAGAACTCAAAGTTGTTTTGAATCAAATTTGACATATATGGATCACTCTATGCCACCACTTGGTTTGTTTTTGCAAATCAAACTCAAATTCCTATCTCTAAGTCAAATCCACTTGTAGAGACATACAGAGAGGTTTTCCAAAGAAATTTGATCAAGGATTTCAAAAACACCCCCTTTTTCCCATAATCAACACTTCTCCCCACAAGAGGCCAACTTTTGACATAAGAGACAATAAAAGAGTTTTGACAAACAAAACGCTCTATTCTACTATTTTCAAAATCTCTCAAGTGGTAGCTGATCCATTTATCGCTTTGGCCTTTATTTTCTCCCCCTTTGGCATCAAGCACCAAAACGGGATCAATCTTGGCCCTTTAACCCCATTGCCTCACCAAAATCTTCAAATAAGAGTACAAAGGCAATAAGAGTATAAAGATGAACTTGGAAAAGTTACTCTTTTCATCGGAGTGCAGTGGAAGTCTTGCATGGTCCAAGTCCACCTTTTCCCTTTCAATCCTCCTTTGAGACTAAAACCAACCAAACTCAAGAATATGGTTAGTCTCAAAGGGTCAAGTTGTAGCATAGCTCCCCCTAAATATGTGCATTACTTGCAAAAAGGACTTGTGAGGTCCAGGGAGTGTTTGTACAACTTGAGCACCACAATAAGCAACAAAATGCAGAATGAACATGATCAAAGGCATAAACACATGTATGCTACAATTCAATCCAAGTTCCGCGAATCTAGGACATTTAGCTCACTACGCAGCCTGCAAAAGGTCTTCTCATCTAGAGGCTTGGTAAAGATATCGGCTAGCTGGTTCTCGGTGCTAACATGAAACACTTCGATATCCCCCTTTTGCTGGTGGTCTCTCAAAAAGTGATGCCGGATGTCAATGTGCTTTGTGCAGCTGTGCTCAACAGGATTTTCCGTTATTCGGATAGCACTCTCATTATCACATAGGAGTGGGACTTTGCTCAGATTGTAGCCAAAGTCCCGGAGGGTTTGCCTCATCCAAAGTAGTTGCGCGCAACACTGTCCTGCGGCAACGTACTCGGCCTCAGCGGTGGATAGGGCAACGGAAGTTTGTTTCTTAGAGTTCCACGACACCAGGGACCTTCCTAAGAATTGGCACGTCCCCGATGTACTCTTCCTATCGACCTTACATCCAGCATAGTCGGAATCTGAATATCCAATCAAGTCAAAGTTAGACCCCTTTGGATACCAGATCCCGAAGCAAGGCGTAGCGACTAAATATCTAAGAATTCGCTTCACAGCCACTAAGTGACACTCCTTAGGATCGGATTGAAATCTAGCACACATGCATACGCTAAGCATAATATCCGGTCTACTAGCACATAAATAAAGCAAAGAACCTATCATCGACCGGTATGCTTTTTGATCAACGGACTTACCACCTTTGTTGAGGTCGGTGTGTCCGCCGGTTCCCATCGGCGTCTTTGCGGGCTTGGCGTCCTTCATCCCAAACCGCTTCAGCAAATCTTGCGTGTACTTCGTTTGGGAGATGAAGGTGCCGTCCTTGAGTTGCTTCACTTGGAACCCAAGGAAGTAGTTCAACTCGCCCATCATCGACATCTCGAATTTCTGCGTCATCACCCTGCTAAACTCTTCACAAGACTTTTGGTTAGTAGAACCAAATATTATGTCATCGACATAAATTTGGCATACAAAAAGATCACCATCACAAGTCTTAGTAAAAAGAGTTGGATCGGCTTTCCCAACCTTGAAAGCATTAGCAATTAAAAAGTCTCTAAGGCATTCATACCATGCTCTTGGGGCTTGCTTAAGTCCATAGAGTGCCTTAGAGAGCTTACACACGTGGTCGGGGTACCGTTCATCCTCGAAGCCAGGGGGTTGCTCCACGTACACTTCCTCCTTGATCGGCCCATTGAGGAAAGCGCTCTTCACATCCATTTGGTACAACCTGAAAGAATGGTGAGCGGCATATGCTAGCAAGATATGAATTGATTCTAGCCTAGCCACAGGAGCAAACGTCTCCTCAAAGTCCAAACCTGCGACTTGGGCATAACCTTTTGCCACAAGTCGAGCCTTGTTCCTCGTCACCACCCCATGCTCGTCCTGTTTGTTGCGGAACACCCACTTGGTTCCCACAACATTTTGCTTGGGACGAGGCACCAGTGTCCAAACTTCATTGCGCTTGAAGTTGTTGAGTTCCTCCTGCATGGCCAACACCCAGTCCGGATCTAGCAAGGCCTCCTCTACCCTGAAAGGCTCAATAGAAGAGACAAAAGAGTAATGCTCACAAAAATTAACTAATCTTGAACGAGTAGTTACTCCCTTGCTAATATCACCCAATATCTGGTCGATGGGATGATCCCTTTGGATCGTCGCTCGAACTTGGGTTGGAGGTGCCTGAGGTGCTTCTTCCTCTTCAACTTGAACATCTTGTGCTCCCCCTTGATCATGCGCCTCCACTTGAGGTACCTATTCGTCATCTTGGGTTGGGGGATGCACCATAGTTGAGGAAGACGGTTGATCTTGCTCCAATTGCCTGAGGCCGTACATCTCCAATCGCCATGGTGCGTATCGCGGCCGTTGGAACATCTTCTTCATCTACATCATCAAGATCAACAACTTGCTCTCTTGGAGAGCCATTAGTCTCATCAAATACAACGTCACTAGAGACTTCAACCAAACCCGATGATTTGTTGAAGACCCTATACACCTTTGTATTTGAATCATAACCTAATAGAAACCCTTCTACAGCTTTGGGAGCGAATTTGGAATTCCTACCCTTCTTCACTAGAATGTAGCATTTACTCCCAAATACACGAAAGTACGATACATTGGGTTTGTTACCGGTTAGCAACTCATATGAAGTCTTCTTGAGGAGGCGGTGAAGGTAGACCCTGTTGATGGCGTGGCAAGCCGTGTTCACGGCTTCCGACCAAAAGCACTCGGGGTCTTGAACTCTCCAAGCATAGTCCTTGCCATATCAATGAGCGTCCTGTTCTTCCTCTCTACCACACCATTTTGCTGAGGTGTGTAGGGAGCGGAGAACTCGTGCTTGATCCCCTCCTCCTCAAGGAACTCCTCCACTTGAAGATTCTTGAATTCGGACCCGTTGTCGCTCCTTATCTTCTTCACCTTGAGCTCAAACTCATTTTGAGCTCTCCTGAGGAAGCGCTTGAGGGTCCCTTGGGTTTCAGACTTATCCTGCAAAAAGAACACCCAAGTGAAGCGGGAAAAGTCATCAACAATAACTAGACCATACTTACTTCCTCCTATGCTCAGATAGGCGACGGGTCCGAAGAGGTCCATATGCAGCAGCTCCAGAGGTCTTGACGTGGTCATCACATTCTTGCTGTGATGTGCTCCTCCCACTTGTTTACCTGCTTGACAAGCTGCACAAGGTCTATCTTTTTCGAAATGAACATTGGTTAGACCTATCACGTGTTCTCCCTTTAGGAGCTTGTGGAGGTTCTTCAACCCCACATGTGCTAAGCGGCGATGCCACAACCAGCCCATGCAAGTCTTAGCCATTAAGCATGCATCTAGACCGGCCTCTTCTTTTGCAAAATCAACCAAATAAAGTTTGCCGTCTAGTACACCCTTAAAAGCTAGTGAACCATCACATCTTCTAAAGACAGACACATCTACATTTGTAAATAGACAATTATATCCCATATTACATAATTGACTAACAGATAGTAAATTATATCCAAGAGACTCAACTAAAAACACATTAGAGATAGAGTGCTCATTAGATATTGCAATCTTGCCTAAACCTTTCACCTTGCCTTGGTTCCCATCACCGAATATGATTGAATCTTGGGAATCCTTATTCTTGACGTAGGAGGTGAACATCTTCTTCTCCCCCGTCATATGGTTTGTGCATCCGCTGTCGATAATCCAGCTTGAGCCCCCGGATGCATAAACCTGCAAGGCAAATTTAGGCTTGGGTCTTAGGTACCCAACTCTTGTTGGGTCCTACAAGGTTAGTCACAATTTCCTTAGGGATCCAAATGCAAGTTTTATCACCCTTGCATTTTGCCCCTAATTTCCTAGCAACTATCTTCCTATCCTTTCTACAAATAGCAAAGGAAGCATTTAAAGCATGATAAATTATAGAGGGTCCATTCATAACTTTCCTAGAAGCATTCTTTCTAGGCATATGATGAATATTTTTCCTAGGCATATCCCTACCATGCATATAGGAAGAACTAGGAGCAAACATAGCATACGAGTCATGTGAATCAAAAGCATTGCAACTCCTATGAGACTGTCTTCTATTGTTGTACATAAAAGCATGGTTCTTTTTAGTGCTACTTGCCATAGGGGCCTTCCCTTTCTCCTTGATGGAGATGGGAGCCTTATGGCTTGTTAAGTCCTTGGCTTCCCTCTTGAAGCCAAGTCCATCCTTAATTGAGGGGTGTCTACCAATCGTGTAGGCATCCCTTGCAAATTTTAGCTTATCAAAATCACTTTTGCTAGTCTTAAGTTGGGCATTAAGACTAGCTACTTCATCATTCAATCTCGAAATTGAAACTAGGTGTCCACTACGGGCATCAATATCAAAATCCTTACACCTAGTGCAAATCATAACGTGTTCTACACAAGAATTAGATTTATTTGCTACTTCTAATTTAGCATTTAAATCATTGTTAACACCTTGTAAAGTAGAAATGGTTTCATGACAAGTAGATAGTTCATAAGAAAGCATTTCATTTCTTTTAACTTCTAAGGCATAGGATTTTTGTGCCTCTACAAATTTATCATGTTCATCATACAACAAATCCTCTTGTTTTTCTAGAAGCTTATTCTTATCATTCAAGGCATCAATTAATTCATTAATTTTATCTACCTTGGTTCTATCTAGGCCCTTAAATAGACATGAATAATCTATTTCATCCTCATCACTAGATTCATCCTCACTTGAAGAAACATAAGTAGAGTCTTGAGTACATACCTTCTTCTCCCTTGCCATAAGGCATGTGTGACGTTCGTTGGGGAAGAGGGATGACTTGTTGAAGGCGGTGGCGGCGAGTCCTTCATTGTCGGAGTCGGACGAGGAGCAATCCGAATCCCACTCCTTGCCAAGATGAGCCTCGCCCTTTGCCTTCTTATAGTTTTTCTTCTTCTCCCTCTTGTTCCATTGATCCTGATCACTATCATTGTCGGGACAGTTAGCAATAAAATGACCAAGCTTACCGCATTTGAAGCATGAGCGCTTCCCCTTGGCTTTGGTCTTGCTTGGCTGTCCCTTGCGACCTTTAAGAGCCGTCTTGAATCTCTTGATGATGAGGGCCATCTCTTCATCATTAAGTCCAGCCGCCTCGATTTGTGCCACCTTGCTAGGTAGCGCCTCCTTGCTTCTTGTTGCCTTGAGAGCAAGGGGTTGCGGCTCGTTGATCGGACCATTCAAGGCGTCGTCCACGTACCTCGCCTCCTTGATCATCATTCGCCCGCTAACGAATTTTCCAAGGACTTCTTCGGGCGACATTTTGGTGTACCTGGGATTCTCACGAATATTATTCACCAAATGAGGATCAAGAACGGTAAAGGACCTTAGCATCAGTCGGAAGACGTCGTGGTCCGTCCATCGCGTGCTTCCGTAGCTCCTTATTTTGTTGATAAGGGTCTTGAGCTGGTTGTATGTTTGAGTTGGCTCCTCGCCCCTTATCATCGCGAACCGCCCAAGCTCGCCCTCCACCAACTCCATCTTGGTGAGCAAGGTGACGTCGTTCCCCTCATGAGAAATCTTGAGGGTGTCCCAGATCTGCTTAGCGTTATCCAAGCCGCTCACTTTGTGGTATTCATCCCTGCACAATGAAGCTAGAAGAACAGTAGTAGCTTGTGCATTCTTATGAATTTGTTCATTAATGAACATGGGACTATCCGAACTATCAAAGTGCATTGCACTCTCTACAATCTCCCATATACTAGGATGGAGAGAGAATAGGTGACTACGCATTTTGTGGCTCCAAAATCCGTAGTCCTCCCCATCAAAGTGTGGGGGCTTGCCGAGTGGAATGGAGAGCAAATGTGAATTTGAACTTTGCGGAATACGAGAGTAGTCAAAAGAAAAGTTCGAATTAACCGGTTTCCTTCTCTCGTAGTCGTTGTGGTCGTCGTCCTTTTGGGAAGAAGTAGACTCATCGCTGTCGTCGTAATAGACGATCTCCTTGATGCGCCTCGTCTTCTTCTTTTTCCCTTCCTTCCGTCTATGGCCCGAGCCGGAGTCGGTAGGCTTGTCGTCCTTCGGCTCGTTGACGAAGGATTCCTTCTCTTTGTCGTTGATCACGATTCCGTTCCCCTTAGGATCCATCTCTTCGGGAGGTTAGTCCCTTTGTGAAGAGAACGACTCTGATACCAATTGAGAGCACCTAGAGGGGGGGAATAGGTGATCCTGTGAAACTTTAAAAACTTAAGCCACAAAACTTGGTTAATCGTTAGCACAATAATTGCCAAGTGGCTAGAGAGGAATCCTCAACAAAACACAATAACCAACAAGGATCAATCACAGAGATGGCACGGTGGTTATCCCGTGGTTCGGCCAAGACCAACGCTTGCCTACTCCACGTTGTGGTGTCCCAATGGACGAGGGTTGCAATCAACCCCTCTCAAGTGGTCCAAAGACCCACTTGAATACCACGGTGTTTTGCTTGCTTTTTCTCAATCCCGTTTGCGAGGAATCTCCACAACTTGGAGCCTCTCGCCCTTACACTTTAAGATCACAAAGAAACACGGAGCAAGGGAGGGATTAGCAACGCACTCAAGACAAGAAATCACAGCAACACCACGCACACAAGTCGCAATGAGAGCTCACAACACAACTCAATGAGTTCACCACTCAACTAGAGCTCTAATTGCTATCATAAAGAATCAAAGGCACGAAATCGATGTCTTGGTGCTTAGGAATGCTTAGGAGATGCTTGGTATTCTCCTCCATGCGCCTAGGGGTCCCTTTTATAGCCCCAAGGCAGCTAGGAGCCGTTGAGAGCAATCTGGGAAGGCTGATCTTGCCTTCTGTCGACTGGCGCACCGGACAGTCCGGTGCACACCGGGCACTGTCCGGTGCTCGATTTCTTTCCATAAACAGCGCAGTCGACCGTTGGCAGCCTGAGAGCTGTTGGCGCACCTGACATGTCCGGTGCACACCGGACAGTCCGGTGCCTTCTTCTAGCCGTTGGCTCGGCCACGTGTCCCGCGCAGATTGCGCGGCCGACCGTTGGCCCGGCCGACCGTTGGCTCATCGAACAGTCCGATGCACACCGGACAGTCCGGTGAATTATAGCCGTACGTCGCCGAAGAATTCCCGAGAGCGACGAGTTCGCCTGTGAACGGCCCACCGGACAGTCCGGTGCACACCGAACAGTCCGGTGAATTATAGTCGTACACCGCCGTCGAAGTCCCGAGAGCAGCCACTTTGCTCAAACCAGCCTGGCGCACCGGACACTGTCCGGTGCACACCGGACAGTCCGGTGCACCCAGACTGAGCAGATTCTTGGCTGCTCGAGCCAAGACAATTCCAATTGGATTTTTCCTGTTTCCAGCACTTAGACACAATACATTAGTCACTAAAACAATGTACTAAGTCTGAGAAACATACCTTTATCCTTGATTTGTACTTTGTCCACCATTTTACACTTAGGCACTTGTGTTGGACACTAAATCACCAAAATACTTAGAAATGGCCCAAGGGCACATTTCCCTTTCAGACATACAGCTTGGAGGGGGGTAGAGGAGGGTTGATGTGAGAAGAACAGGAGATCAGCAATTTCACAACTTGGTAGGCTTCTTTATATTAATTATGTATGAACTGGGTTTTTTAATCATTTGGAGGTAGTCTGTTCTTTGGAGCAAAACATCAGCCTTATGCTAAACCCCTCCAGATTGCAATCACCCAATTGCATCCAAATTTGCAGAAGATTAAACTCGAACAAGTTTTGTATGTCATCCAAACACTAGCAGTAACGGACATAAGAATCTTTCAGGAAGTTTCTTTTATGAATATTGTTAAAAAGCAGGAGCCATCCACCTTTATTTCCTTCTTTTCTCCATGTCCAAATTGTGATACTGCTGGAATAATAAATTTGATTAGAAATGACTTCGAAACTTATCTTTTCTTCTCAATATGATCAATAGAACTAAACTTGTACTTCTGAATACATTTGGTACTTAAACATTTTATTTCATGTGTTATATTTACTGAGATAAAACATATCTTATCTTCATGTCAGGCTCATGTGGTGAAAATGCTAGGAGAAAGCCACACACACCATCCGCTATTGTTATTGGTGGTGGGTTTGCAGGTCTTGCTGCTGCTGATGCGCTCAGAAATGCATCCTTCCAGGTATTTTTTCAGTGTTACTTCTTGTCATGTTTGCGTGTTGGTGATGCAATCATATTTATTTGACAAAAATGAAAAGATCCTTTTGTGATGCATTTCAGTTGCTCTGATGCATTTCAGGTTATTCTTCTGGAATCTCGTGATAGAATTGGTGGCAGAGTTCACACTGACTACTCTTTTGGGTTTCCAGTCGATTTGGGAGCATCTTGGTGAGTTCCATTCTTTTGAACTTTCACCATGTGCCCAAAAGTTCATCTTGAAGGAATGCATTGAGTGTTTTTTTCATCATTTCTATTGAGAAGGCTTCATGGCGTCTGTGAAGAAAATCCCTTGGCACCAATAATTAGAAGGCTTGGACTTCCACTGTACCGCACAAGTGGAGATGATTCTGTACCGCAAAAGGATCTGGTGAGGACATCTGTTTCATGAATGCCAACTGAAAGGGAATTAGGCTTACACCTATTTCCTAAACTAATTTTGGTGGTTGAATTGCCCAACACAAATATTTGGACTAACTAGTTTGCCCAAGTTTATAAGTTCTACAGGTACCAAAGGTTCACCATAAGCCAATAAAAAGATCAAGAGAAAGGGTTCAAACAAAGGAGCAAAGGGACAACCGAAGGCACCCTGGTCAGGCGCACCGGACTGTCCGGTGCACCACCGGACAGTGTCCGGTGCACCAGGGGAGTCGATGCTGAACTCCTCACCTTCGGGAAATTTCGGAGGCGCCGCGCTATAATTCACCGGACTGTCCGGTGTACACCGGACAGTGTCCGGTGCTCCAAGAGGACGCGGCCCTGAACTCGGCAGCCTCGGGAATTCGCATCGGCTGCTCCGCTATAATTCACCGGACATGTCCGGTGTACACCGGACTGTCTGGTGTAACAGCGGAGCAACGGCTACTTCGGCGCCAACGGTCACCTGCAGGCGCATTAAATGCGCGCCAGAGCGCGCAGAAGTCAGGCACGCGCGTCATGGCGCACCGGACACTCTACAGTACATGTCCGGTGCGCCACCGGACATCCAGGCGGGCCCAGCAGTCAGAGCTCCAACGGACGGAACCCTAACGGTCGGGTGACATGGCTGGCGCACCGGACATGTCCGGTGTGCACTGAACTGTCCGGTGCACCATGCGACAGACAGCCTTCATCAACGGCTAGTTTTTGGATGGTGGCTACAAATATAACCCCAACCGGCCACTTCAATGTGTGGGAGCCCAAGCAACATTCCAAGTCATCTAGTTGACATACTCAAGCCCTCCCAACCACATATATTCATTGATCCATCCTATACACAAGATTTAGTCCACTACAACCAACACAAGTGCCACAAAAGAGAGAGCAAGCAATTGAGAGCTACTCAATTGAGTTTAGCCCTAGCGCCTTGTGAGATTCATTGAGAGATAGTGTGTGCTACATCTTTGTGTTCATTTGTGCGTGGAGTATTGACTCCCATCGAACTTCCTCCAAAGTTTTGGAGGCTTGTAAAAGCTAGCAAGAGACACCAAAGAGTGTGGTGGTCCTTGTGGGATCAAGAGTGATCCTTGAGAAGAAGAAGAGCTCGCCGATCCTTGTGTGATCGGGGGAGAGAGGGAAAGGGTTGAAAAAGACCCGTCCTTAAGTGGACTCCTCAACGGGGACTAGGCCTTCGAGGGCCGAACCTCGGTAAAACAAATCACCCGTGTCCATTGTGTTTATTGCTTGTGATTTGTTTGTTTTCCTTGCTCTAAGCTTTCTTGCACCATTATTTGCTAATATCATTTGGTGTTGCTTCAAGTTAAAATCCCATTTAGTGAAGCAACACTTTGCAAGAAAGAACTTGTCCTAGTGCTCTTCTCATCTAAGGCTTCTTGCTTTGTTATTCTATAACTTATTAGTTGTATTGATTTATCACTCCCGCATTATTTAGCAATACTCTTTTCAAGCAAGAACTTAGTTTGTATACTCCTATATTTGTATATCTTGTTCTAACCACTAATCAAGGGATCTAGTTGGGGGATAAAGTTTTAATTTTCAGGTTTCGCCTATCCACCCCCCCTCTAGGCGACTTTCAATTGGTATCAGAGCTAGGCACTTCATCTTGAGTCTAACAACTCGAAGTGATGGCTCGTAAAAGATCCCAAAAGAACAAGAAGATCCAGGAGACCAAGGAGGTAACTCTTGAAACATTGCTTCCCGATTGTTCTAATTATGATTCATGGTCTACTAGAGTGATAAATGCTTTTAGAGCGGTAGATCCTCAATTAGAACAAATTTTAGACAAGAGTATTATTCCTCCTAACTATGCTAGGGAAAATGCCTCCGAAGAAGATTTAAGATGTATACGCTTAAATTATCTAGCTTATGACATCTTAAGTAAATCCCTTAGCAAAGAAGATTATCATGCCTTCATAATAAAATATGACAAACCCATTTGTGATGTGCATGATATTTGGACTAGAATTAAAAGCAAATTTAATAAGTCCAAACATGATAGTTCATTTTGTGCTTCTACTTCCTTTGGTCTTTGTGATACTAACCCTTGCAAGGAAGAAGAAGAAAATGATCGATGGAGACCAAACGATGAATCCACCTCTCCAAAAGGTTTGTCTTCCTATTGCGATTCCCACATGTGTTGTTGTGTGACTAATGCAAATGATAGCAGAAGCACAAATGAGGATGAGGAGGAAGAAAGAAGCTTTGTGCAACTCTACGCTCGCCTAAGCCAAGAAGATAAGGCGGTCATGCTCAAACTTGTAGAAAGAGCGAGAGAGCAAGGCGAAGCTCGTCAAAGGCTAGAAAGTATTCTCTCCATGAAGATGCAATGCTTTGACGAGTTGACTAAAGAACATGAGAAGCTAAAGTGCTCTCATGTTGATTTGGTCCAAAAGTATGAAACTATTTCAATTGAGCAAGATAACACTTTACATTGTATCGCTCAATTAGTAAATAGAAATGCCTTGCTTAAGGACCAAGTAGAAAAGCTAAAAATTGAAAATCTAGCTTTTCAAGAAAAATATGATATGCTCCTATGCTCTCATGAAAATCTTAGAGATGATCATATCATATTAAACATTGCTCATGAGGTTGTGATAGAAAACTTAAAATCCCAACAACCTCACTCATGCACATGTATTCAAATTGATACTATATTACCATGTGCTAATGCTTGTTGTCCGTCAACAAGCATATCTTCTTTTGAGCTAGAACTTGTAGGAACAAAAGATGATACATATCAAAAGCTCAAAGAAGAGAATGAGAGGCTAAAAATGAGCTTGACACAACTAAAAGGGAAATGCATTGCCCAACCTTCTCAAGATAACCGTGATCACATGGTGAAGAAGCTTGAGATGGGAACAACCGTGGCATGCACTACATCCCTTGAAGAAAATGTCAAGGATTTGAGGATTGCCAAGAGGAAGAAACAAAAGATGAAATTCAACACCTCCTCCAAAAGCCTCAACCACGCCTCCACAAAAGGTAACATCCAAGGTAATGATCAAGCCACACTTCACATTAAGAGGTGTAGTGAATGCTTTGAAGAGGGGCACTTGATTAGGTCATGTCCCTACATTAAAAATGGCTTGATTATTAACAAGGATGATAGACTTTGTTTTAAATGCTCCAAGAAGGGACACTTGCTTAGATCTTGTCCCCATTTAAAACAAAAAGGCATAGGGTTAGAAAAGAAAGTTTTTACTAACCATGTAGCAAGCAACAAACAAGGAAAGAAGAAAACTTCAAAACTTAAAAAACGCCTATGCTACACATGCCGAAAGAAGGGACATCAATGCAAGGATTGTCCCATTGGTAACAATTCCACTCCTAGCTTGTCAATTAATTCTCATGTAACTAGGGAACCCAAAATTGCAACTTGTGCTAGAAAGGTAATGAGTTTACCTAGTGCTAACACAAAGGACTTTTGGGTTCCTAGATCTTTGTTGACTAACCGTGATGGACCCATCAAGCGATGGGTACCAAAATATGCTTGACAAGCTTTGCAGGAAAAGGAGATGATATGAAGCCTTGGAGTGCTTGAGAGAGTCCATTCGATTCTTATCAACTCAAGCTATCAATCGTCAATGATCTATATACATGATTGACCCAAGGTTATTTTTTTTCAAATTGCCATGTCTTAAGCTCATATCATCTCGAGGAAGATATTATATGTTGTAGGAAGTGAAGAGATATCATGTGCAAAAATCAAGGCCTACAACATGGAGGAAAGCCAAAGGATGGTAACACTTATCTTTTAAGTGCAAGTATTTTAGAATATCATTTCTTATGTGTCTTGTGTAGTCACATAGAAAAATTGAAGCACTTCAAATGTCTTTAATTTGATATTATCATTCTTTGAAGAATTTCCTCTCATATGGTAGATTGCACATTCATCAATTTCAATCCTATGGCAATCTACATGCTTTAAAATATTGCAAGTATCTCATGGCATGTTTTTCACTAAGTTGTTTTATTATTGCCATGATTCTAGATATAGAGAGATATTTCATATTCTTAAAAGGATGAGGTGTCATGTAAGGAATTCAAATCCTTAGGACACTTATAAAAGGAAAAACTCTCTCCATAACTAGTATAGTGAGTCTAATGAATTTATCTAAGTAACCCAAATAGTCTCACTTGTAGAGAATAAGTTTCTCTTTGGAAATGTGTAATCTAACATAAAAAGAAAAATCAATCCAATAATTTATGATGTATTTCTACTTGCTTAAATTGGATTCGATTCTTTCACATTTATCGCTTTCCATATCATGAATTAGATCTACTCCTATAATCTTAAGAGATTATTTATGCTTGTTTTAAGAATTAAAATTGAGCATAACATCATCTAGGATAATCTAGTTCATGCTATGAAGTTTCCATGTTTTAGTAATCTAGCTTTTCATTCCTTATTAAAATGATTACAAAAATGGAAACTAGTGCTTGTGTTACTAACAAAGCATCTCTTGAGCTTACTTTTGAAAATCTACAAAAGAAAGTGCACAAGCCTCATGGGTTGCTCTTCACCTAAAGGAAGAAAGGTAAAAAGCAAAGGTATGGGAACTCATCTCATTAATATAATTCCCATCAATGACTGTTTACTCTAAATTATGTCTTTGTGAAGAAATAGATTCTTTATTAAATTTAAATTGGCTAAGTTGTGCATTCAATCTCATTCTCATTAATGCACTTATCCATTAGAATCTATTCATATCTTTGAAATAAATGTTCTCATATTGACTTGTTTTATGTAATAATTACTAAAATTCAATATGAAGAAGTAAATTCCTATGAGTGATCAAATTGTTAAATAGTGCATGTTCCTCTTTTCAAGTAAAAGTGCACTAATGTTAAGGATTTTACTTCATGTCTATGTGACTTATGGATGATGAATTATGCTTATTTCCTATCTAAAAGAAATCATCCTTCATTATATACTCCCTTGTGTTACTAACATCCTTCTTGAGTATTTTCAATAAGTTTGAAAGGAAAAAGAAGCCACTGCAAAGGGAGGACTCTCAAATGAAAGAGGAGAACATCAAGAACAACACCACCTACTTCTACGAAACAATCAATGGTGTGGTTGTGAGCATTCTAAATCCTTTCATAATGAGAATACTAGGCTCAAGTTGTTTATTACAAATTTAATGAGCCATGATCAAGATGTATAATGCTTCTCTCTATTTGTCTTTAAAGTAAATGCATCCATTCAATTCATTCAAATACTTGATGCATATCTTCAGGGGGAGCCTCTTTTTATATCTTGATTATGTTGAGACTATTACTTTATCTTAGTAATTTCATATAGTCTCTTGCATGAGAATGAGTTTCTCATGAAGTATTTGCTGGACTCTCCTTTCCTAAGCTTAATTGATAATCTAATGTGTATGTTGTTCTTTTGATCACATGTGTTATTTGTTTGATCATTGAATGACTTTCATTAACAATCATGCCTCTTAGTGCCTCATATTCTTTCAATCAATATCTCTCTTGATATGCACCAAGTTAAAAGGAGAATTCATGATTCATTTATACAATTGGTGATCCATTTGATATATGCTTACAATAACTTGGAAAAGGATCACTAGTTGTAAAACTCTCTCTTGTGCGAAATATTTCCATATATTGTCTTGAGAATAGGTCTTAAGCAACCAAGACAAAGGACAAAGCACAATGAAGAGAGCGTCTCTATGTGAATGTACAAAACGGTAAAACTACTTCCATTCATATGTACCTAAATCTTCCTTTTGTATACATTCCTTGCATATCTTGTATAGAAGGAAGAGAAAGCATGTCCATGCATTTTCCTTGCTTCATATCTAGTTTAACCTCTTAAATATTTCATTCCTGCATTTATGCATCTTTGTTAAAACTAGATGAAATGGTTTTATTGTCAGAGAGCTTAAAGCTTAACCTTATAACGAGGATAAGCTACCTTTGTTCCAAAGGTGGATGGTCCTTAAGTCTCTTTGAAATCTTCAAAGGTAAATGCTTAAAATGTTTGCAACATGCTTTGATAAGTGCATAAACTGTCATGAGCATCACACTTATACTATGACACAATGCACTTTACTTTCTGTTTGATATAGATATGTTCTCATTAACCTATCTATGTTATATAGCACTATGATCATGCTTAAATTGATATATCTTTTTATCATATATCCTTTATGTCTATGACTAATGTGTTTTCAAGTGTATTTCAAACCAAGTCATAGGTATATTGAAAGGGAATTGGAGTCTTTGGCGAAGACAAAGGCTTCCACTCCACTCTACTACTCATCCTTCGCCGTCGCTCCGCATCACTCTCCGTCTTTGGTATAATCTTCACTCATATGTTTTATTTGCCAAAGGGGAGAAAGTAGCTAAAAAGGGCTTATATTTCACTCAAAGTATCCGTTTTTGGCGATTCATGCCAAAGGGGGAGAAAGTATGAGCCCAAAGCAAAAGGACCGCACCACCACCCTAATTTTAAAATTAATGATTTTCAATTGGTAAATTTCAAAATTGGTATCTCTTTGTGTTCTAAAGGGGGAGAAAGTAGTATTTTCAAAATTTATTTCTTAAAACCCTCTTGAACACAAAGAGGAGAATTTATTTGAGGGGGAGTTTTATTTAGTCAAAGGAAAAGCATTTGGAACAAGGGGAGAAAATTTCAAACTTGAAAATGCTTCGCAAAATCTTACTCATTTACCTTTGACTATTTTGCAAAAGGACTTTGAAAAGGATTTACAAAAAGAATTTGCAAAAACAAAACATGTGGTGCAAGCGTGGTCCAAAATGTTAAAAATAAAGAAACAATCCATGCATATCTAGTAAGTAATATTTATTGGCTCAATTCTAAGTAACCTTTGCACTTACTCTTTGCAAACTAGTTTAATTATGCACTTCTATACTTGCTTTGGTTTGTGTTGGCATCAATCACCAAAAAGGGGGAGATTGAAAGGGAATTAGGCTTACACCTATTTCCTAAACTAATTTTGGTGGTTGAATTGCCCAACACAAATATTTGGACTAACTAGTTTGCCCAAGTTTATAAGTTCTACAGGTACCAAAGGTTCACCATAAGCCAATAAAAAGATCAAGAGAAAGGGTTCAAACAAAGGAGCAAAGGGACAACCGAAGGCACCCTGGTCAGGCGCACCGGACTGTCCGGTGCACCACCGGACAGTGTCCGGTGCACCAGGGGAGTCGATGCTGAACTCCTCACCTTCGGGAAATTTCGGAGGCGCCGCGCTATAATTCACCGGACTGTCCGGTGTACACCGGACAGTGTCCGGTGCTCCAAGAGGACGCGGCCCTGAACTCGGCAGCCTCGGGAATTCGCATCGGCTGCTCCGCTATAATTCACCGGACATGTCCGGTGTACACCGGACTGTCTGGTGTAACAGCGGAGCAACGGCTACTTCGGCGCCAACGGTCACCTGCAGGCGCATTAAATGCGCGCCAGAGCGCGCAGAAGTCAGGCACGCGCGTCATGGCGCACCGGACACTCTACAGTACATGTCCGGTGCGCCACCGGACATCCAGGCGGGCCCAGCAGTCAGAGCTCCAACGGACGGAACCCTAACGGTCGGGTGACATGGCTGGCGCACCGGACATGTCCGGTGTGCACTGAACTGTCCGGTGCACCATGCGACAGACAGCCTTCATCAACGGCTAGTTTTTGGATGGTGGCTACAAATATAACCCCAACCGGCCACTTCAATGTGTGGGAGCCCAAGCAACATTCCAAGTCATCTAGTTGACATACTCAAGCCCTCCCAACCACATATATTCATTGATCCATCCTATACACAAGATTTAGTCCACTACAACCAACACAAGTGCCACAAAAGAGAGAGCAAGCAATTGAGAGCTACTCAATTGAGTTTAGCCCTAGCGCCTTGTGAGATTCATTGAGAGATAGTGTGTGCTACATCTTTGTGTTCATTTGTGCGTGGAGTATTGACTCCCATCGAACTTCCTCCAAAGTTTTGGAGGCTTGTAAAAGCTAGCAAGAGACACCAAAGAGTGTGGTGGTCCTTGTGGGATCAAGAGTGATCCTTGAGAAGAAGAAGAGCTCGCCGATCCTTGTGTGATCGGGGGAGAGAGGGAAAGGGTTGAAAAAGACCTATCCTTAAGTGGACTCCTCAACGGGGACTAGGCCTTCGAGGGCCGAACCTCGGTAAAACAAATCACCCGTGTCCATTGTGTTTATTGCTTGTGATTTGTTTGTTTTCCTTGCTCTAAGCTTTCTTGCACCATTATTTGCTAATATCATTTGGTGTTGCTTCAAGTTAAAATCCCATTTAGTGAAGCAACACGTTGCAAGAAAGAACTTGTCCTAGTGCTCTTCTCATCTAAGGCTTCTTGCTTTGTTATTCTATAACTTATTAGTTGTATTGATTTATCACTCCCGCATTATTTAGCAATACTCTTTTCAAGCAAGAACTTAGTTTGTATACTCCTATATTTGTATATCTTGTTCTAACCATTAATCAAGGGATCTAGTTGGGGGATAAAGTTTTAATTTTCAGGTTTCGCCTATCCACCCCCCCTCTAGGCGACTTTCACCAACTACTTACAGAATATTACACTTATATAATTATTCCACTATTGACTAATGAAGTTATTTTTAGAAATAATGGTCAAGGACCCTACTCTGGCTCTGTAGTATGTAACAAAATCTCACCACACAATATCGATAACCCTTTCAGATCATACTGTACCAAGCTGCTACTTCACTTCAGTAGAACAATTGATCACACACAAGAAGTTCAGATCAGAAAATGCAGGCTGTCGCTACTCCCGTCAGGTTCTCGGATGGTTCCTGTCAAGGGCTGACCATGGAGAAGAGCACGGTGGTGGTCAATGTCCTTGTTGTTGTCATGGCCGAGACTGCTGAGATCGACTACAGCTCGAGCTTCTCGTAACTGTGCCCTAATCCGTAGCCTTGATCAGCGATCGGTCTATGTAAAGCTAGCTAATTCTAATGGTTAGAGTTCAGATTGGTGACACGCACGTGTGTGTTGGTGATGCTGCAGGGTGTTCACAATGGAGGCTTACGACCTACTCGGTGGTGATGCGTGCAACGCGTAGATGTACTCGGAGGCCAAGCTCGCCTCAGTGGCAGCAACAGTGAGTAGGAGGGTGGAGAAGGTGGAGAGGGACTACCTGTCGCACGACAAGCCAAGAACGTAAGCATCAACCAGCATAGGATGAATCCAGTTTCATCACCATCCATTCCTACACTGATTCGTTGAGCTAACTGTAACATAGTGAATCCACTGAACCGCAGGGTGTTATTGGGCGAGGCATGCAACAACCTTGATGGCGAGTTCTGCGATGCGTCGTACTAGGCCGGCATCTCTAGGGAGTTGGCGCACACCTGGAGCCTGATCCTAATTACCATCCATGTTTTTCCAGAACCGAGTTGGTCTCACAGTCAGATAGATGTTCACACAATGTACCTATGTGTATCATTCTAGCAGATGACCAAGCAAGACCAAGGGTGTATGTAATGTATATAGGCATGTCTTGGGTTGGCTCAGCTGCCAAGGTATGTAGTAGAAACTAAGATGAAATGGTACTGGTGTTATTCACCGTTTTACGATATCAGAAGATGGAACAGAGAGCTGTGGAAGTACTATGCTACGACCCGATCTATTCCCTGCACTTGCAAGCCAATGGATGAAAGGAGTGTGTGCTGCTTAAGCTGACCTGATACTAGCTGCCATCCAGCTGCACAAATGGTATGGCGGGCTTGACCTACCATTATCGAGAAATCTCTACTATTATGATAATCAGTTTCAATTGTCGTGCATTTCAATAGTTGTGCGTCGTCTCATTCAGTATTAATATGTAGTCTTTAGTAGTTTCTAACTCATATTAAATGGTCACCTGGTATCCTGAATTCTGGTTGTTAACTTAGAAGCTCATGTAAGTTTGATCCTGAGATAGTTTGCCATCTTAGCCCTTCTGTTGTTGCTCAAGTTTACAGCTTTTGTTCTTTGTGATGGCTTCGCAAACAGACTCATGTGTTCTTGTAGCCTACCAGGTTGTGAGAGACCTCGATGGGAACTTTGTGTTCATCCTTTATAACACCCTGTCGAAGTCCACCTTTGTCACTGTTGTAAGTTCACCTTACCTTTGTTGGTTGTGGCTTGAGCCTTAAGTTGCTCAGCCATGTTTAAATGTAGGACATTGATGGTAGCATACCTTTCTTCTAGGGTGTTGACTCCGAAAACCATCTTGTGTTCTCTAACGATGCTCGAATCCTCAAGACAAGCTGTAGCTGTGACAACTTGTACGTGTCATTTCCGAAAGGTAACTACTAAAACATAACACAATTTCCTTATACATCACCATAGCAACGCACGGGCATATAACTAGTATTATATGAATCCACTAACACTCAAAAACAAATACTATTTGGGATTGAGGGAGTATTTATTATTTGCTTGTTCTGATTATGTTGTTATCAATCACAAAAAGGGGACGATTATAAGGAAAAACTTATTGAGACCCATTTGATAACATTGTTTTGGTATTTGATGACCAACATAATAATTTTGACTAACATTATTTGCTAGTATCTTTGGATATAGTTTAAAAGATGCAACATAGACTTAGATGAAGGCAAAGTGGTGTTCAAGATGATCAACACCTCAAACAAGACATTAAAGACTTAATAAAGATCTATAACTATATGCAAAAGTTCAAGGCACAAGATGAAACCAGGCCGAAGATAATGATCATAAAGAAACGAAATAGGAGAAGAGTTTGAAGGGCATTGGACCAAGGCGTCGGACCATCCTGAGAGAGTTGTCGAACAATACGGTTGAAGCCAACCCTAACCGGCAATGAAAAGAAGCATCAGACCAAAACATCGAATGAGAAGCAGTCAAAGCATCAAACTATATAATGGTACTATTCATCTTGTAGAGGCGTTATACCATAATTGTTCGCAGGGCATTGAACTATTGAAGCAGAGCCCTTAATAGCTCTAGTAATATTTTGGATAGGACCGATGGTGGCTAAGGTGGCATCATACAAGACAAACACATCGTTCATCGGAGCATCCCCACTAATAGATATGCAAGGAACTTCCAACAGGATCATTAGACCCTGAGCTATGGTCCGACGAGGATCGTCAAACTAGATTGACGCATCTAGAATCTCTATGTTTGAGGAAAATGGACCCCGGACCATTTGTCTAAATGATTTTGGTGTTTGATGATCAACATAACCTGCGGACTAATATGTTTGCTAGTGTTTGTGTTGTAGTTCACAAGATGCAAAGAGGATTGGACTGGGACTCTGAGGATGCAACACCTCAAAAGAAGACCAAAAAGATGCATAGAAGTCCAAGACTCAAGAACAAAAGAAGCCTAAAGAAATAGTGAAGAAATCCAAGAACAGGGCAGTCAGCCAGCGCTCTGGTTGCGCACCGGACAGTAAACAGTTCATGTCCTGTGTCCACCGAACAGTCTGTCCAGAGAGGTTCGCAACCAGGGACTCTCGGGCGTTGTAGCACCAGACTGTCCGATGTGCACGTACAATCTGGCCAACGGTCTGGACAGTCTGGATAGTATGGCCAACGGTCAACCGCCATAGACCTCAACGGTCGGCTGACGTGGCTAGGGCACCGGACATGTCCGGTGTGCACCAGATTGTCCTGTGCGCCCGACGACAGAAGCAACAACTTTTCTGTCCAACGACTATAATTGAGGGGGAACCTATTTATACTCCTCCAACCGGTCATTTGAAAGTGTGGAGCCCAAGCAACATACCAATACATGCTATAGACATTTCCAAGTGCTCAAACATCAAAGTGCTTAATAGAATCACTCGGTGATTAGTATATGTTAGTTAGACCGCTTATGTGCTTGCTCTAGGTGAATCCTAGTTAGTTGAGTGAGTTTAGAAAAACCCACAAAATCCCTCGGCTCTTGTGCGAGCCGTTGTAATTGTACCGAGTGGGGCGAGAGTCTTGCGAAACCGTGACAATCGAGTTTGTGTCACGGCCGCCAACGTGTATCGGAGGGAACGATGCCCGGGGCATTTCGACCGGAAGCTCGATAGTGGAGACTGAGGGGAGCGTCCAAGAGGAGCCGAAAGCGAAGCACCACTTGCGCATGTGGAGAAGGCCCACGACTCTCTACGGAGTTACTCGACCGTGGTACTTGGCCCTCGCGTGGGCTACCCTTTGCGTAGGGGCACCAACGAGGATTAGTCGGGACCTTGCGTGGTCCCAGATACCTCGGTAAAAATATCAGCGTCATCCATGAGAATTTGCATATCTACCCTTGCTCTTTAACTTCTGTATTTACATTAAGTACTTAAGTTTCAATCTCTCATTTCCAGTTAGAATACTTAGAATTGGAACTTAGGTTTTGCGGTAGAGATAGCAACACTTAGACAAACCTAGTTTACTCATTCTAGATTGCTTATTTGCATAGATTTTGTTCTAGTGATTTATTTGTGGCCTAGTTTAGAAAGAAGTTTTTAGAAGTCCTAATTTATCCCCCTCCCCTAGGCGTCATTGTTTCCTACACTATGGTCGCTCTCTAGAAGGCATTGGGCTGCTGCAGACTTTGGTTTTGACGGGCGTCGGACTAACAATATTGTGCCATGCATAATTGTTTGTTGTTGGGACGACAACAACCATTTTCAAATGGCTAGTACATGTGGCAAGCTTAGAGGGCATCAGACTCATGAGGTATGGTCTGATGGGTGGTGTCAGAAGGCCCTACATCTTCGACTTTTCTACAGTAAAGGGTTCAACGGCTATTTACCTCTTGAGGTCTTATAAGTAAACCTTGTTTATGGATAGATATGTTTGCTTCCCAACCTAATAAACACTTTAGTGAGTGTAAGAAAGCATCTACCACTTACCTATAATGATATTGATTCATCCAAAGATTGCAAGTGATTTATATTGAGTTGTTGCATCTAGTAACACTAGTGGTCGTCTTGAGCTACGGAATTCCTGTTACTCATAGTGGTTATCGCCACCTAGACGACTTAGAGGCAGCAAAAGATCATTGAGCAGCTATGGTGATTGTTGTTGGCTCTAATCATCGATTATGAGAGGCTTTTGTACTCATTCCCCAAAGAGATTTATGAAGAGCAACTATAGTAAAATCGTGACTAGCTTGAGTGCCCTCTAGTATGGTTCTTATGGCGCTCTTAGGGCATGTTTGGCATGGCTCTGCTCCACTTCAGAGCAGCTTCACTCTAAAATTCTGGGTGGAGCACCTCTGCTCTAGATTTTAAATTGTTGTCTCATAACCAGTAGAAGTAACGGGTAAATAACTCTAAACTCCATGTCGAGGCTGCTTTTTAGAGTGTTCGGAGCAACAAAAGAGGTACTCCAAAATCTATACTACAGCTCTGAAAACTACATGAAGTTTGCAACTCTGAAGTTAGGGTGTTTGATAGGCTCTTTCTAGCTTCTCCTTGAAGTTCTGCTCTAGAGCTATACCAAATATGTCCTTATTGTAGGCTTTATATGTAATGTCAATTAGTGTGTGAACCATGTGGCATAGACTCACCACAACGAGAATGTAAGTTAACGATAAGCAAATAAACCTCGACGATATATGTTATATTATTTCTTGTTTCGTGCGGTTTGCTTATTATAGTCACTCTTGCAATTATATTTATCTTGTTGTTGTATGACATGCTCAACTAGACTAGACTTGTGTATATTGTAACCGACGATAGTTGCATTTGATTGACATCACCTGCTAAGTAGCTTGCATCAACAAATATAAACTATAAATCAAGCTGCTACAATTGTTTAGGGACTTACATAGAGCGACTTAATGTTGGCGCTAAATAATTGCTTAAAACGTATTTTTTTTGTATAATTCAATCTTTGCTTTAGTAACTTCTATGAGTTATAGTATGATTTTGTAGCTTATTCACCACCCTCTGGCCATCTGGATTCTATCAGTATGGTCCAACAACACCCTATACTCCTATAGGGCCACAATCCGATGCGCCAAATTATGATCCCTCACTTCTGGAATTTCCACGTGTGGTGCCAAACCGTGCTTAATGGTCTGATGCCCACTTGACCCCCTCGATTCATTTATAGTTCAAAATGTTCGTATAGGGTTTACTCCAAAAGATTTTTAGGCCATCCACTAAGCTACTTAGTCCTAAGTTTGACAAATATACACCACACCAAACACATAAGGGGGTGTTTAAACGCACTAGAATTAATAGTTAGTTAGCTACAAAATTACTAGTAAAAATAGCTAGCTAACAAATAGCTCTAACTATGAACTAATTTACTAAAAATAGCTATTAGCTATTAGCTAGGGCATTTGGATATCTCTAGCTAAAATAACTATTAGTTCTAGTGTATTCAAACACAACTAAGTACTAAACTACTAACACAAGTATTTCTCAACTTCAATTGACACTTAAAACTAGCCTATCATTAATTTTATCAACCGTTCTTGTCATTCTTAAAAAACAAATTTCATTATTAGAACGCATGAAAATGATTGATTGTCCGAACAATCATTATCATCATCTAACTTCAACACTTCTGCAAAACATACATTAATCACAATAATCTTGTGTCATCGAAACATATTAAAGGTCTAGATGTTTTACCATCGAAAAAGGAAACAATCAAAATCACAAAACCAAATAGTTCAGCCAATGAGCTTACAGCCTATCTATCGGGCTGTCATACAGCCACATTTTTAGGAATGTTCCAAATACTAGCAAAGGAGAAAAAAAAAATACCATTCATACATTCAATCAAGAGGATATATATTCGGTTCATGGGCAAATAACTTAAGTTCCAGGGGCAAATGTAGCGGCAGAGCATGGTGGAGAATATCCTCGAAAAATATTCACAACTTCGGTTGCTTCAGGTACAATGGAGCAGAATAATTGCCTGAATTAATTGTTTGCGGCGAGTTTCAGTTCATTGGTGACAAATTGCAGCAACATCAGGAAACAGAAATTTGGAAAAAGTCCGGTCCAGATTTTCCAGTCAATCAGCAGCTTCATCTAGAGAGATTCATCAGAAACAAGAAAACACAACATCAACATCATGAACAGCATTTCGTTCCAGTATAACATAAATGCACTAGTGAACCCTAGCAAACATTACTGAAATAGCAGAAGGTCCTCAAAACAATGAGAACACAAACATAAAACTGTTACTGAATCTATCTAGGAAAGTCCACTGCAGTGAGCAGTTTACTTCAAAAATAAACTAGCCCCATCTCAAAAGCAAAAAGA
This sequence comes from Zea luxurians, assembly GCA_029449295.1. Taxonomy (NCBI): domain Eukaryota; kingdom Viridiplantae; phylum Streptophyta; class Magnoliopsida; order Poales; family Poaceae; genus Zea; species Zea luxurians. Next base: position 175,734,516 of record JAOPSE010000004.1, on the reverse strand, counting down.
TGCAAACACGATAAAACTGACAAAATTTTGGGAAAAAAATAAATTAAGGCATTAAATTACCATCCTCGGTAATTTCACTTTTGAAGCTGGCATCATGATTCTGCACTCCAGGAGCGTATTGATCCAAGAACAATTGGATTGTCCTCCAGTAGCGGTCCCCTCCAGACATCCAGGTATCCATATGCATACCACTAGGAAAATCAACAAATCTGCAATTTCTGTTATGATCAGAAGCTTTGTCATATAACATCTTCATGTGTGGAGGGGGGACTAGTTCATCTTGCAATCCAGAAAGGAAGAGAATGGGTTGTTTGACCTGCGATGAACATGAACTCAGGCAAAGGAATAGCACACACCAGTAAGTCCTCAAATTAAAGAACAAAAAAAGATGAAGATGAGCAGATGCAACGATTTGAGGCTCTAAATACTTAGAAACCTGTGGTTGGATGCTGAACTATGTAGCGGTTCAATCTAGGTTGGAACTTATAAATTTCAAACACACAGGCCAAAGGGAAAAGGAGCGAACATAAACTAATACATGCTATCCAACCTTTTGTAAGAAATATGTTACCTACATCCTAATGTTCAACTGCAACCAAAATAATAAGAAAATGGTAATCAAAGCACAAAACAGAGACCCAGAAAGTTAATTCAAACCACCAAAAGCTCACCTCTCCAACAATATCAAGTGTATTCCATGGAGAGCGAACAACACAGTTTAAAAGTTTTGGACCTTTAGAAGAGCTCCCACCTATGAACCATCTTAAGAAGGGAAGCATAATACCAGCCATATCCAGTATGGATGTAAATGTATTTTCCAGTATTAGAGTGGCCACCTGCAACATGGAGCAATTTACATAACGTTTTCCTTAATTTCGAAAGAATAACTGAACCCAAATATAAGTAAATCATACTATAACATAGATTAAATCTTGATGAACTAGTCACACAAGTTCAAATAATATATTCTTAAGTCCTAACCGCTGCTAGGTGAAAGTGAGACCTTGTCTCCCATGCTATGATAATGGTAGTAAATCTGGAAGGAATGGGGGTGTGAATAATCTAGGTTCTATTTCTTTTCCCAAAAAAGTGAGACCTTGTCTCCCATGCTATACCTTAAAAAATTCTTCCCTTAAACACCATAATGTGCCATTATTCATTATCAGCATTATTCATTATAATGCGATTAGTCGCGATTAACCGTCCAAGTAGGTTTGGACCAATCAGGATTAATCGCCCAAGTTGTCCGACTAATCACGATTAATCGACCTAGTTGGTCAGCCAGAACGACCAGCAAGTCGTCCGACTTGAAAATACCAGTCTAATAGAAAGATCATTTTTCTCACTACATAGCTAGAACAAGAATGAAGAAGTTGGAAGTTCGCCCCTTGGTTGTCACAATTCACAACAGATAGCAAGGACACCAAGTTTTGTATAGTATGTAAGGGCTGGTAGTGACTACAGTGTTATTTTAAGTATAGTATGTAAGAGCTGGTAGTGACTCCAGTGTTATTTTAAGAGAGCTTGGATACCTGATCCAAGCTGTCAACATTATAAGTTGAGCATAGTAAATTAGTACCCTTTCCAAATTATATCATGTTTTGGATTTTCTAGTTTATAGCTTTTGCCACGCACCAAGATATAAGTTCTGTCTGTGTCTAGACTCTAGATACAAAGTATTTACAAATACCAAAACGTTTTATAATTTGGTATGGAAGGAGTAACAAACATGATCAACCTTGTTCCTGATTTTCACACCCTTTCCCCCAAAAATTCTCATCACTGATCTTAGCATAAGATGGGGAGCAGAAATTACAGGGATGGTGGGGGCTGGGGATCAGTATGTTACACAGCTCCACTAATTATCAAACCTAAGCAAAGCTTGTCTATCTTTTAAATTGACCTTTGGTAGGATAATATTAGAAAGAATCATCCTCATCATGATTCCACAGAACATGTAAGTCTAATTCATGGACATGCTCATGCTGCTTCACGAGTTACTTAGACTGGCATTAAAATAAAGTTCAGTATAGGGATAGGAATGCCATCCGTCCAATAGCACAAGGAATAGATAGTCTATTTCTCACTTTCCTGCAGCAATATGAGTAACATATTGGATAAATTTATTACCTTGTCAGGATTGTTTTTGGCAAGAACTGCTCCAACAGCACCTCCTAAAGATCTTCCAAAGATAACTATCCTGGTTGTGTCAATGTCATTCCTCTGAGCTAGATGGTCAAGTGCAGCCTAGTAAACAGGATATCTGTAAGAATTGGGAACAAGAGAAATCAGTGAAGTAAAACATGAAGGAACTAACAGACCTGTGCATCATATGTGATCCCTTTCTGAGAAGGATAACCATCACTCTCACCATACCTACAAAGAAAATCAGGTTTAGACGTATCACAAATGAAGAAAATAAGAATGTTTGAACCCACAAAGTATTGAAAGCTACAAGTTTGAATGGTACAAATATAATAGAAGTACGAAATAGCATACCCTCTATAAGAAAGCATAAAAACATTGCACTGTAGTCGCTGCATCATTAGTCGAACAAATTCCAAACGGTGAGCGATGTCTAAATAGTAAAGGATTTAACAGAATGAGTATGATAAAATTTGAACCATCATATAATGTATGGTTTATATGTACATAGGCGAAAAAGGATACTGCCAGCATTTTCTTGGAAGAACAGAATGGTTGGACCTGCATCAGAAAAACATACCATAAAGATTCAATGAAGTAGGCATAAAAGGAGTAAAAAAAGATAAGCACGCCAAGGAAATGGAGTGGGATTAGAGGACAGAACAATTAAGTGCCACAAGTCCCTAATTACCAAAAAAAGACAGGCCAAGTGCTGGTGGCTCCCATAACAATCAAATAGTAACTCCTTTTGCTAGGTCATGCTGACTAAGTAACTAAAAAGACCAGCACATGATGCATTCAATCAAAAAGACAAGAACACGAGTCACACGACTAGTTTAGTATGTGGACAAATTCAGTTAGTAAATGGTGGCACACAGTTACAGATATGGCTATCAAGATAACGAACATGCAACTATTTTGACCAATCTCACTTGAATACACCAGTATTGCGGGGCTGTTTGATTGGAGCCCTGGTGCCAGACAACTTGGACAGGCATCCATCCCTAACCTAGGGCTCCAAAACTCAACACCTGGCTCAGATAGCCTTTGCCGGCTCCAAGCCAATCAGGCCCTGCATGCCAGTAAACTTTAACGTGCAGCTAGCTGGACAGTGTCTGCTTGCTACTATGCGCCAAGCAGTGAACTTTCTGAGTTGATCAGGAGAAGCTAAGGTCAGTGTTGGTCCCTTCTCGTGGAACTGAACGATGTCTAGAGGTGGCGTTTGCCATTTTTGCCACCCACAAAACACCAGTGGATGTCAAATATATCCTATAGCTGCCTGCTTCCAACCCATTTTGTTAATGTGAATTCTTTGGGAAATCAAGCATGTTATGACATCAACGCATCATAGAAAAGCTTACTAGTTACGCTTTCTAATCAGCACATCTTTTTAAACATATGGTGGAAACCTAATCCAACAAATAAAAAACTAATGGCAAGATGCACAACAAGAATTGATAATAATCATAGAGATAACAACAAAAAACTAAACATGAAAGGGCCTTAGGCACTATAGCAGTTTACATGGCGTTCAACAGCAAAATGAAACAAATACTGAGCACCACATGAACCACCGAGTAACTTCTAATGAATCATCCTAACGCTGGACTCGTCCAGCTAAATTTTCACCTAGGCTAGCTATCAGCTCCAATGAGCAATCCTTATGCTGGACTGCGGAGATCTGTGCATCATAACCTAGAAACCCTAGAGGTCACAGGTGAGCCAGCTGTCTACAAGAGCATAAAAGTAGCTAAAGTCGCTGGCAGAAAGTATGTCCTTAATGTATAATCTGAACACAACCAGCATAGACCAACCCAATTCTCGATCAAGAAATGTAAGGGCTGAAGTAACTTCGACGTCACGCATCTAGTCTGACACGAATCAAATTAGAGTCCTATAAGGCTATAACCTAACCACGAAGAGATACACCGGTCGGGAGATCAAATACTACCAAAATACTGCCTAGCACATCTGGAGAGCAGCAGACATGGTTCACAGGGGAAGGAGACGAAGACGCAAGCAAAGAGAGCATGGGAGCATTGAATACAGGAGACGACGGTGAGGGTGCTCGCGCTAACCTCGGTAGCTGGGAGAGTGGCGGATGAACCAGGAGTGGAGCCGCACGCCGTCCGCGGCACGGAGCCAGACATCCTCGTAGATGAGGCCGAGGCGGGCGGGCGTGATGGGGTACGAGCGCGCCAGACCCGGGAGCACGGGCACGTAGACGAGGCGCTCCTGCAGCGCAACCAACGCCGCTAGGCCGGCCACCGCTACGCCCCCGGCGCTGTACGCCAGTGCCTTCAGCCACCCCGCCATCTCCCCTCCTCCCGTCGCCGCCGTCGCTCGCCGCGATAGGAGAGAGCGCCGCCACTCTGGTGATGGTGGAGACCTGGTGAGCGCGACGGTGCGGCCGAGACCCGAAAGGGGCGCGCGCGTCTTCTGGCTGCCTCGTGGTCCCGGGCTCGGGCTCGTGCTCGTGCTCGGGTTCGGGAGTGAGAGCGTGGCAGCAGCCAGCGCGTCGTGTTTCACTGGCCTGGACCCTGGAGTAAAAATTAGGGATGACAACGGGTTTCAAAACTGCACACTAGTGAATTGTTAACCATACCCGCTATCGGGTACCATAAACCAGCGAGCACATAATTATCTCTACTCTCTACTACTAACTATTAAGAGTATAGTGTAGACTGCCCCCGCCCCGGATTCCCTACCTCCCACGGATCACGCGCTCGCCTGCAAACTGCCCACGCCGCGGATCCCCTACCTCTCGCGAATCACGTTCCCCTACCTCCCGCGGATGACGCGCCCGCCCGCCCACCCCACCCTGTCGTGATTCCCCTCCGCGCGCAGATCACGCGCACGCCCGCTCACCCGCGCCGCGCCGCAGCCCACCACGAATCCCGCCTCGCGACGCCACTACAGCACAATCCTCCCGCCCCTAGATCCAGCGTGTGCTCCTCGCCAGCACAATCCTCGCGCGTGGATTCCAGACCACGCCCTGGCTCTCTCCATGGAATGCCGCATGCGTGGATTCTGGTCACCGGCTGTCCGTAACCCACGCAAGGTGCGTCCTCGCCCCCGCGTACCTCGCAATCCCACCAAATAGTGTGATTGGGACGCTTCTATTTGTCGGGGACCATAATTAGGGGTACCCCCAAGACTCCTAATCTCAGCTGGTAACCCCCATCAGCACTAAGCTGCAAAGGCCTGATGGGTACGATTAAGCCAAGGCTCGGTCCAACTCAAGGGACACGACCTCGCCTCGCCCGAGCCCAACCTCGGGCAAAAGCGGCCGACCCCGGAAAACTCACGTCTCGCTCGAGACCCAGTCTTCGCCAAGAAGCAACCTTGGCCAGATCGCCACATCGACCGACCAAATCGCAGGAGTATTTAATGCAAGGATGGCCTGACATCCTATCCTGTCATGCGCCCTTCAGTCGACAGAACCGAAAGTGACCGCAGTCACTTTCGCCGCTCCACTGACCGGTCTGACAAGAAGACAGTGCCGCCTGCGTCGCTCCGACTGCTGTGCCGCTCGACAGGGTGAGGCTGACAGCAGCCAAGTCCAGCCTCGGGCGCCATAGGAAACTCCACCTCGCCCGACCCAGGGCTCGGACTCGGGCTCGGCCCTGGAAGACGACGAACTCCGCCTCGCCCGACCCAAGGCTCGGACTCGGGCTCGGCCCCGGAAGACGACGAACTCCGCCTCGCCCGACCCACGGCTCGGACTCGGGCTCGGCCCCGGAAGACGACGAACTCCGCCTCGCCCGACCCAGGGCTCAGCACGCTCGCGAAGGACTTGCTGGGCGTCACCCTCGTACCTGAGACAATGGTGCAGTCCGCCCCTGACGTAACAACGTCACCACCTGTCGACCAAGAGGTACTGACCGACTCCCGTCTCATGCCTTTTAGATTCGGCCTCGACCCACCAAGCGACCCCGCTCTGGTGGAAGCCTTCATAGAGGCATGCACCAGCCTTCAAGGGTATCATATGCGGTCACCCTGGGACCGGCTGACGGTCGTCTCGACCTACGGACCCTCGGGTTCCAAGGAAGATGACGAGCCCGACTTTGGTTGGGATTTCTCCGGGCTCGGTAACCCCAGCGCCATGCGGGACTTTATGACCGCATGCGACTACTGCCTTTCCGATTGTTCCGACGGTAGCCACAGCTTCGGCGACGGAGACAGCGGCCCAAGTCGTGAATGTTTCCACGTCGATCTAGGGGGTCCCGACGAAAGCAACCATCTTGGTATACCGGAAAACGGTGATCCCCCTAGGCCTGCGCCTCGCGTTGACATCCTTCGGGAGCTAGCTGTGGTCCCAGTCCCTGCGGGGGGTCAGGACGCACAGCTCGAGCAAATCCGCGAGATGCAGGCTAGGCTCGACGAGGGGGCAGGAACACTTGAGCCGCTCCGCCGGAACATCGGGCAGGAATGGGTAGACCAAGCTCCGGCCGGAGAAGCGCGTCATCTACCCCAGGGTGTCCAACTCCGCATCGCCGACGACGTCAGGACAAGGCCGCCGCCGGTTTCAAGTGGGGTCGGCCAGAACCTGGCTGCAGCAGCGATACTTCTCCGCGCGATGCCGGAACCATCAACCACCGAAGGGCGGCGGATCCGGGGAGAGCTCAAGAATCTCCTGGAGGATGCCGCGGTCCGATGGGCCGAGAGCTCTGCCTCCCGAAGGCAGGGATACCCCTTGGAGCACCGCGCCGCAACTTCCCGATTTGTGCGGGAAGCCTCGGTCCACACCGGGCGCACGCGCAGCACAGCGCCTGCAGCCCCGGGACGCCTCGGCAACGAGCACCACCACCACAACCATCGAGCCCGCCTCGACGAGAGGGTGCGCCGAGGCTACCACCCCAGGCATGGGGGACGCTACGATAGCGGGGAGGATCGGAGCCCCTCGCCCGAACCGCCCGACCCGCAGGCTTTCAGCCGAGCCATACGACGAGCGCCGTTCCTGACCCGGTTCCGAACCCCGACTACCATCACAAAGTACTTGGGGGAGACAAGACCGGAACTGTGGCTCGCGGACTACCGGCTGGCCTGCCAACTGGGTGGAACGGACGATGACAACCTCGTCATTCGCAACCTCCCCCTGTTCCTCTCCGACTCCGCTCGGGCCTGGCTGGAGCATCTGCCTCCGGGGCAGATCTCCAACTGGGACGACCTGGTCCAAGCCTTCGTCGGTAATTTCCAGGGCACGTATGTGCGCCCTGGGAACTCTTGGGATCTCCGAAGCTGCCGCCAGCAGCCGGGAGAGTCTCTCCGGGACTACATCCGGCGATTCTCAAAGCAGCGCACCGAGCTGCCCAACGTCACCGACTCAGATGTCATCGGCGCGTTCCTCGCCGGCACCACCTGTCGCGACCTGGTGAGCAAGCTGGGTCGCAAGACCCTCACCAGGGCGAGCGAGCTGATGGACATCGCCACCAAGTTCGCCTCTGGCCAGGAGGCGGTTGAGGCCATCTTTCGGAAGGACAAGCAGCCCCAGGGCCGCCAGCTGGAAGATGTTCCCGAGGCGTCCGCTCAGCGCGGCACCAAGAAGAAAGGCAAGAAGAAGTCGCAAGCGAAACGCGACGCGGCCAACGCAGACCTTGTCGCCGCCGCTGAGTACAAGAACCCTCGGAAACCTCCCGGCGGCGCCAATCTATTCGACAAGATGCTCAAGGACCCGTGCCCCTACCATCAGGGACCCGTCAAGCACACCCTTGAGGAACGCGCCATGCTTCGGCGTCACTTTCACAGGGCCAGGCCACCTACGGAGGGTGGCAGGGCCCCCCACGATGACAAGAAGGAGGATCACTGGGCAGAGGAGTTTCCCGAGGTCCGTGACTGCTTCATGATCTACGGTGGGCCAGTGGCGAACGCCTCGGCTCGGCACCGCAAGCAAGAGCGTCGGGAGGTCTGCTCGGTAAAGGTGGCGGCGCCGGTCTACCTAGACTGGTCCGACGAGCCCATCACCTTCGACTAGGGATCACCCCGACCGCGTGCCGAGCCCGGGGAAATACCCGCTCGTTGTCGATCCCGTCATCGGCAACGTCAGGCTCACCAAGGTCCTCATGGACGGAGGCAGCAGCCTCAACATCATCTACGCCGAGACCCTCGAGCTCCTGCAGATCGATCTGTCCTCGGTCCGGGCCGTTGCGGCGCCTTTTCACGGGATCACCCCCGGGAAACGCGTCCAACCCCTCGGACGGCTCGATCTGTCCGTCTGCTTCGGGACTCCCTCCAACTTTAGAAGGGAAACCCTCACGTTCGAGGTGGTCGGGTTCCGAGGAACCTACCATGCGGTACTAGGGAGGCCATGCTACGCCAAGTTCATGGTCGTCCCCAACTACACCTACCTCAAGCTCAAGATGCTGGGCCCCAACGGGGTCATCACCGTCGGCCCCACGTACCGACACGCGTACGAATGCGACGTAGAGTGCGTGGAGTACGCCGAGGCCCTCGCCGAATCCGAGGCCCTCATCGCCGACCTAGAGAGCCTCTCCAAGGAGGCGCTAGACGTGAAGCGCCATGCCGGCAACTTCGGGCCAGCGGAGACGGTTAAGTCCGTCCCACTCGACCCCAGCAACGACGCCTCCAAGCAGATCCGGATCGGCTCCGAGCTTGACCCCAAATAGGAAGCAGTGCTCGTCGACTTTCTCCGCGCAAACGCCGAAGTTTTCGCGTGGAGTCCCTCGGACATGCCTGGCATACCGAGGGATGTCGCCGAGCACTCGCTGGATATCCGAGCTGGAGCCCGACCCGTGAAGCAACCTCTACTCCGATTCGACGAAGAAAAGCGCAGAGCCATAGGCGAGGAGATCCACAAACTGATGGCCGCAGGGTTCATCAAAGAGGTATTCCATCCCGAATGGCTTGCCAACCCCGTGCTTGTGAGAAAGAAAGGAGGGAAATGGCGGATGTGTGTAGACTACACTGGTCTAAACAAAGCATGCCCAAAAGTTCCCTATCCTCTGCCTCGCATCGATCAAATCGTGGATTCCACTGCGGGATGCGAAACCCTGTCTTTCCTCGATGCCTACTCAGGGTATCACCAAATCAGGATGAAAGAGTCCGACCAGCTCGCGACTTCTTTCATCACACCTTTTGGCATGTACTACTATGTTACTATGCCATTTGGTTTGAGGAATGCGGGTGCGACGTACCAAAGGTGCATGAACCACGTGTTTGGCGAACAAATTGGTCGAACGGTCGAGGCTTATGTCGATGACATCGTAGTCAAGACGAGGAAAGCCTCCGACCTCCTTTCCGACCTTGAAACGACATTCCGGTGTCTCAAGGCAAAAGGCGTAAAACTCAATCCCGAGAAGTGTGTCTTCGGAGTCCCCCGAGGCATGCTCTTGGGGTTCATCGTCTCCGAGCGGGGCATCGAGGCCAACCCGGAGAAAATCGCGGCCATCACCAACATGGGGCCCATCAAGGACTTGAAAGGCGTACAGAGGGTCATGGGATGCCTGGCGGCCCTGAGCCGTTTCATCTCGCGCCTCGACGAAAGAGGCCTACCTCTGTACCGCCTCTTAAGAAAGACTGAGTGCTTCACTTGGACCTCTGAGGCCGAGGAAGCCCTCAGGAACCTGAAGGCACTCCTTACGAACGCGCCCATCTCGGTGCCCCCCGCCGCCGGAGAAGACCTCTTGATCTACGTCACCGCTACCACTCAGGTGGTCAGCGCCGCGATCGTGGTTGAGAGACAAGAAGAAGGGCATGCATTGCCCATCCAAAGGCCGGTTTACTTCATCAGCGAGGTACTATCCGAGACCAAGATCCGCTACCCGCAAATTTAGAAGCTGTTGTACGCGGTGATCTTGACGCGGCGGAAGTTGCGACACTACTTCGAGTCTCATCCGGTGACTGTGGTGTCATCCTTCCCTCTGGGGGAGATCATCCAATGCCGAGAGGCCTCAGGTAGGATTGCAAAGTGGGCGGTGGAAATCATGGGCGAGACGATCTCGTTCGCCCCTCGGAAGGCCATCAAGTCCCAAGTCTTGGCGGACTTTGTGGCTGAATGGGTCGACACCCAGCTCCCGGCGGCTCCGATCCAGCCTGAACTCTGGACCATGTTTTTCGATGGGTCGCTGGTGAAAACAGGGGCAGGCGCGGGCCTGCTCTTCATCTCGCCCCTCGGGAAACACCTACGCTACGTGCTGCGCCTCCATTTCCCGGCGTCCAACAACGTGGCTGAGTACGAAGCTCTGATCAACGGGTTGCACATCGCCATTGAGCTAGGGGTCCGACGCCTCGACGCTCGCGGCGACTCGCAGCTCGTCATTGACCAAGTCATGAAGAACTCCCACCGTCGCGACCCGAAGATGGAGGCCTACTGCGATGAGGTTCGGCGCCTGGAGGACAAGTTCTACGGGCTCGAGCTCAACCAGATCACCCACGACACAACAAGACTGCGGACGAGCTGGCTAAGATAGCCTCGGGGCGGACAACGGTCCCCCGGACATCTTCTCCCGAGACCTACATCAACCCTCAGTCAAGACCGACGACACGCCCGAGAAGGCCTCGGCCCAGCCCGAGGCATCCTTGGCACAGCCCGAGGCGCCCTCGGCTCGGCCCAAGGCACCCTCGGCCCCCGAGGGTGAGGCACTGCGCGTCGAGGAAGAGCGGAGTGGGGTCCAGCCTAATCGAAACTGGCAGACCCCATACCTGCAATATCTCCACCAAGGAGAGCTGCCCCTCGACCGAGCCGAGGCTCGGCAACTGGCATGGCGCGCCAAGTCGTTCGTATTATTGGATGACGGAAAGGAGCTCTACCACCGCAGCCCATCTGGCATCCTCCAGCGGTGCATATCCATCGCCGAAGGCCAGGAGCTCTTACGAGAAATACACTCGGGGGCTTGTGGTCATCACGCAGCGCCCCGAGCCCTTGTTGGAAACGCCTTCCGACAAGGTTTCTACTGGCAGACCGCGGTGGCTGATGCCACTAGAATTGTTCGCGCCTGCCAAGGATGTCAGTTCTACGCAAGGCAGACTCACCTGCCCGCTCAGGCTCTGCAGACAATACCCATCACCTGGCCGTTTGCTGTGTGGGGACTGGACCTCGTCGGTCCCTTGCAGAAGGCACCCGAGGGCTACACGCACCTGCTAGTCTCCATCGACAAATTCTCCAAGTGGATCGAGGTCCGACCCCTAAACAGCATCAGGTCCGAACAGGCGATGACATTCTTCACCAACATCATCCATCGCTTTGGGGTCCCGAACTCCATCATCACCGACAACGGCACCCGGTTCACCGGCCGAAAGTTCCTGGACTTCTGTGAGGATCACCATATCCGGGTGGACTGGGCTGCCGTGGCTCACCCCATGACGAATGGGCAAGTGGAACGTGCCAACGGCATGATTCTGAAGGACTCAAGCCGAGGATCTACAGCGACCTCCACAAGTTCGGAAGGCGGTGGATAAAGGAACTCCCCTCGGTGGTCTGGAGTCTGAGGACAACGCCGAGCCGAGCCACGGGCTTCACACCGTTCTTTCTAGTCTATGGGGCCGAGGCTGTCTTGCCCACAGACTTAGAATACGGTTCCCCGAGGACGAAGGCGTATGACGACCAAAGAAACCAGACCGACCGAGAAGACTCACTGGACCAGCTCGAAGAGGCTCGGGACATGGCTTTACTACACTCAGCGCGGTACCAGCAGTCCCTGCGACGCTACCACGCCCGAGGGGTTCGGTCCCGAGACCTCCAAGCAGGTGACCTGCTGCTTCGGCTGCGACAAGACGCCCGAGGGCGGCATAAGCTCACGCCTCCCTGGGAAGGGCCGTTCGTCATCGCCAAGGTTACGAGCATTCCTCCACTCTCGCCCAGGCCAGCGGGTGAAAGGGCGGGCCGCCATGCAGGCGACATGCAACCGCACCTAGGGGGACGCACCCTTTCGACTTCGACACATCCAGCATGGAGGCCCAGGCCCACACGTCATGTAACCGACGCGCCGGTTACTACGTACAAGAAACGGCACCGCCACCCGCGCCGGTACCGTGCCTTCTCGACTGCGGAACCTGTACCGCGACTCAAGGCGACCCTGCGCATGACCCGACAGTGCCAATCGAGCACATCGGTCACGGGCCGGTCAGCCGCGGGAGAGGGCGCGACGGTCGATATGGCCAGAAATGGGCCGACAGTAATGGCGGTGGCAAGCAGGCGGAAGCGGCAGTCGAGTCGTCAGCAAGCTCACGTCCCCTCCTGGGATAGCGAAAGGACCTTCTCCCACGGCGGAAGACGACACGTCCACGTTTCGTTCCTCGAACGGCTCGCGCACACGCAACGGCCGCCCCGTGAACCACTCGTCCCGTCGCATTAACTCTGTGGTAGGACAGGCGGCACCTTTGGCAGGCGAAGCAGGCGACGCTTCACCTCCACCATAATGACCGCGTCAAAAAAGGTGCGCCACGTCATTCGATTTTGTATCCTTTTCACTTCCTCTTTCTCTCTCTTGCCTCAGGGGTAAGAAAAGGGGATACTTCGAAAGGGATCCTTCTCCGCGAAGGAAGCGGGCCCCGAGCCCCCCTACTGATCAGAGGTTCAAAGGCTGGCCCCTCGGAAGGGTTCAACAGCCGCCTCAGAGCGCTCGGGCTCCGCACCCACTACTGGTTAGAGGTTCAAAGGCCGGCCCCTCGAAAGGGTTCAACAGCCGCCTCAGGCCACTCGGGCTCCGCGCCCACTACTGATCAGGGGTTCGAAGGCTGGCCCCCGAAGGGTTCGACAGCTGCCTCAGACGCAGAGCGAGGGATGACCCTGGGTACGTTCGATACATAACCGAGGCTCGGGTTGCGCTCCCGAGGTACCCTAGGACATTTCCGAGACCAACGGGAACGATTTTGTAACGGAATCCCACCAGAGGGAGGCATCGAGCCCTCGGACCCCGTCAAAAGGGGACCAAGTCCGGCAAGTCACCCGCAGGTACTTTTGGGGCATGCCTCTAGGCCACTAGCCGACCCCTAACAAATGGGGCACGGGCGTCCACTCGGATTACCCGTTAGCAACTCACTGGAGACACCATGTTCGGCGTCCTCCGAGGGCAACATGGCGCTTTCCCCCCTCCTCCTTGCGGAAAGGCGACGCAGGGGCGTATGTAAAAAGTCGAGTCTGTCCCTGACCGTCCTCTCGCTCTGTGCGGAGGCTCGGGGGCTGCTCTCGCGAACCCGGCTCCAGCCAAACCGTTGACAGCGTCAACATACCAAGCCCGAGAACTTGGGACCCGACTGTTCACCTGGGCTACGGCCAGTTCGCATGAGGGAGCAGCTAGACTGGCCGAAACATTACGAAACGTACTAAGACCTCAAAGGAGTCAAACTACTCCTCCGAGGCCTCGGGGGCTACACCCGGCGGGTGCGCTCGCGCGCACCCACCAGAACAAAAGACAACCGAGGAAGGCTGGTCCCCTTGCAAAAAAGTGCGACAAAAGCCTCCAAGCGAGTATCAACACTCCCTTCGAGGCTCAGGGGCTACTGTCGGGGACCATAATTAGGGGTACCCCCAAGACTCCTAATCTCAGCTGGTAACCCCCATCAACACTAAGCTGCAAAGGCCTGATGGGTACGATTAAGCCAAGGCTCGGTCCAACTCAAGGGACACAACCTCGCCTCGCCCGAGCCCAGCCTCGGGCAAAAGCGACCGACCCCGGAAAACTCACGTCTCGCCCGAGACCCAGTCTTCGCCAAGAAGCAACCTTGGCCAGATCGCCACATCGACCGACCAAATCGCAGGAGCATTTAATGCAAGGATGGCCTGACATCCTATCCTGTCATGCGCCCTTCAGTCGACAGAACCGAAAGTGACCGCAGTCACTTTCGCCGCTCCACTGACCAACCTGACAAGAAGACAGCGTCGCCTGCGTCGCTCCGACTGCTGTGCCGCTCGACAGGGTGAGGCTGACAGCAGCCAAGTCCAGCCTCGGGCGCCATAGGAAACTCCGCCTCGCCCGACCCAGGGCTCGGACTCGGGCTCGACCCCGGAAGATGACGAACTCCACCTCGCCCGACCCAGGGCTCGGACTCGGGCTCGGCCCCGGAAGACAACGAACTCCGCCTCGCCCGACCCAGGGCTCGGACTCGGGCTCGGCCCCGGAAGACGACGAACTCCGCCTCGCCCGACCCAGGGCTCGGACTCGGGCTCGGCCCCGGAAGACGACGAACTCCGCCTCGCCCGACCCAGGGCTCGGACACGACCTCGACCTCGGAAGACCGACTCGACCCCGACCTCAGAGGATCCTCCGCCTCGCTCGACCCAGGGCTCGGACCAACCACGTCACAGGGGGGCCATCATTACCCTATCCCTAGCTAGCTCAGGCTACGGGTAACGGGACCGGCGTCCCATCTGGCTCGCCCCGGAAAACAGATAATGATGGTGCCCCGCGTGCTCCATGACGACGGCGACTCTCAAACCCTTACGGAAGCAAGGAGACGTCAGCAAGGACTCGACAGCCCCGACAGTTGTCCTTCCGCAAGGCTCCAACGCTCCTCTGACGGCCACGACATCATATGAACAGGGTGCCAAAACCTCTTTGGCTGCCACGAAGGCATGTACTTAGGGCGCTAGCTCCTCTCTGCTAGACACGATAGCGCATTGCTACACCCCCCATTGTACACCTGGACCCTCTCCTTACACCTATAAAAGGAAGGTCCAGGGCTCTCTTACGAGAAGGTTGGCCGCGCGGGAGGACGGGGCGACGTGTAGAGTCCCTCGCTCACCCCCCACGCGGGCGCTTGTAACCCCCGACTGCGAGCGCACCCGACCTGGGCGCAGGACAAACACGGAGGCCGTGGGCTTTCCCCTCTCTTCTACCCCCCTTCGTGCTCCATCTCGCGCCGACCCATCGTGCCCGGGGTCGAAACGCCGACACTATTGCTCCTACCCCTGCTCTCGAGACAGCCGTCGTGCCCACGATGCGCTAGATCTGGGTTGGGAGGCATGTGGTGGCCGTCGATGTCGCTACAGGCCGACGGCGGCGGCGCGGTGACAAAGAGACCCCTGCCTCCTCCCCTCCCTCAGGTGCGCCTCCCCCTCTAGCATCCTCCTCCGTCGTCCATCCTCTACTCACAAAGAAATTCTTCTCGCCACCACCAACCCTAGCCCTTCAACGTGCACATAGCATGGGAAACATCGCTCACCTCGCCACGGAGGGTAGCAGTGGCAGGGAGGAAGGGTACGGCTCTGATAGGGAGCGCCCGCACAAGAAGCGAGGTGAGATGGCGGGTTTGGTGAATCGTGATCCCTCTGTTCCCCTAATGTTTTGTTTGATAAGAAATTAAGAATTGTATGTTGATGATCAATTGAAACCAATGTATGATTTGTTGAAATGAACGTTTTTGGCGATTTGATTCGGTTGCTTGAGAACTGAAAATCTTCTTTCCTTATTCGATTAGGTTGCCTGCGGGAGAGTCTAAGAGGTTTGGTGTTGTCAAGTTGCTCCTATATTCTCAGGTGCTATGTCCCATTTGTAGGATCTTCAAAGTTTAGGAATTCAAATATGAGAAGAACAACATGTTATTGTACTGTACCCACAAAAAATAGAGAATGAATTGAGCTACATAATTATTTTCGCCACAAGTATCACTTTCGTGTGCATACTATTTAATTTAGTTTTGTTAATTTGTGAGTCCAAGGATCTGTACCATTGACCCACTGTTATAGTTTCTGAAGTCTCTGATTATTGCTGTCGTAACTGTCTGCATGACTTCAACATGACGCTTTGTCTGGTCTGGTTTCATCAGATCACACAGATCGTTATCTTAGTTTGTACCACTGCTATTTTTGATCCTCTGGTAATTTGTTTGTTTATTTATGGATTCCATTCTATAACTGCAAGATACTCCTTCGGATCATCTGATCTATATGGTTGTATGTGAGGAGAATATTGTACCTCAAGGGTGTGCTGTCGTGGTACCGCTTCTTCCGTCATGAGCTGTAGCTTGGCTACCAAAAAGCGCCTTAATCAACATGCACACAGGCCCAAAGAAATAAGTGCCCCCTGGGGCCTACCAGGGATAGACAATCAAGGGCCTTAATACAGTCAGATGAGATGCAGTGCGCTGGCCATAGTTTAATGGAGGACAACTATGCTATGAATTTGGTTAAAGAACAATGGTAATTAGAGCACATATTTTGCATTTGAACATTTCATATATGTGCTCTGAATTTGCAGTTTGATTATCTTTGTAGGAGGGTATTGTTCAACAATCTGCTCAAGGTGAAGGAATCAATGATATTTTTTTGTTATCATATATCATATGTTCAAGTTACATGAGTACACTGTCTTAGCAAGTTGTAATAGCTAAAATATATGGGATACTATAGCCTTTGTTGCTACTAGGACATTAGCATTTCCCTTTCATTTACCAAAGTTTGGTCTTTTGTTAAGCTTTTAATTGGCAAACAAAAAGTTGATGCATGCAGGGTGATTTTGTTGTTATTGCGATCTCGCTGGTGGTAGGTTGGGTGCATGGAGGCAGACATCGCGAAGCCGTCGATGGCTCCGGCAGAAGTCGGCACCGTTGTGGGCCCACTGCCCAACACGGCTGGTCTAGAGGCGCTGACCGGTGCCATGGACAAGCTAGAGGCCCTCTTGAGGCCCAAGGAGGGCCAGTCCAATCCGGTCGGTATGAGCCTTGTCCCTACGATGTGCCTACGACGTTCTTTCGGTTTTTGGCTTCAGGCCTTAGGGTTTGATGAGTTCCCCTATTTGTGTAGGGCATAAGCGGGGCACTAATGACAAAGATATAACGGCGAAGATAAAGAGAGCCATGGATTTATATGAGGATTTATCGGCAAATATAAAGAAAACAAAGGATAATGTGGCTGGAATATTGAATAAGCCACAAGCGGTAGCCACCAGCAGGCATCAGGAGCCCTGGTGCAGACTAATTTCACAATATACCATGGTGCGACTTCTCTTCTGTCTTTCCACTTCTCTTTCAATTAGTAGAACTCACCCATGATCTCTCGTGCTTTGGATGAGACCTTAATTACGAAGAACTACATGGCACATGTTAATCGTTCTTTGTAATTGCTATAGAAATACCATATAAAACCTCATATCAGAACTCAGGAATGTGCAATACTACCTTGAACCTTACCTATTCTCTCTCTGCTCCGAGTCTTGTAAGTTGTAACTTTAAAGAAAGCACCATCCAACCCCATTCAGTTGCAATATACACAGATACGCTTTCTGTTTACTTTCTGTTTGTGGAAAAATTATTTCATACATAGTTCTATCTCAGTGCCAAGGTTATTAAGATGTTTTGTGCTTCATTTTTGCTTTATTGGATAGGTTGTATGTGATGTGACATTTGACTGCATTTGTTGAGAAACTTCAATGTCCCATTGTTAGTGCTTGTGTGCATATGATATTGTATAAGATTTAGGATTTAAGGTGCCTTTCAGTGAGTTAACGAACTTCATTATTGCTCTTTGGAGCAACTAAAATGATTGAACTTTTTATCATATACCAATGGATTGTCATCTGCAGTATTTTTTTTCAACAGCACCCTACCCTTTCTATTTACGGTGCGCTTTTCACTATCGGTCATGGAGCACATCATGATTTCAGACTGGGCGAATCATCCACTGCCTCACCTGTTTGTAGACTGAAGCAGGCTAAGGTACTATGAATTTATTTTTTGTTTTTTCCCTGCATCTGTTCCCCTTTTATTCTGACATTTTGTTCTAGCGAGGTGCACTCCTTGAAGTCTTTGAATCCAAAGTTGTCCGTGTCAATGGGAAATCTTTGGACAAGGCTGCCAAGGTTACCTTGAATGGAGGAGATGAAATTATCTTCCGTTCACCAGTGAGGCATGCTTATGTATCCTTTTCTATTGTCTATTTCTTTATCTATTAAATACTCCCTATGTTTTTTGTTTTTTTAAATGTATGACATCTGGACAGGTTAAATAGTTAACAAAGGAACTAATTACCTGTCTTAAACATCATATTTTTAAAAATTGGTCGTGTGCTTCTACTTGATGTGGAGAAGCGTGTTCTAGACCTTTATTCTATCCTAACTGTGCTCAAGGTTGCCTGCTGTCGAGTATGATGTTATGTTATCGAGTGGAGTATGTTTATAGCTGTCTTACTATTAACCGTTTGCCCGATTTAAGAATTAACATGCTGGGTTTTGGGTTTGTTTAAATTAGGACCAAGGATGATGTACGGGAACATGGCTAACCAGCACGAGGCGTTCCTGAGGAGGAAGCTGGAGGAGGAGCAGGCAGCCGAGCTGCAGCAAGCCATAGAGCTGGAGGGGTGCCGCTTCATGGGGCTGCAGCTCCTCGACCTCAAGAGCAGGGGCCACCACCATCTCGGTTCAGGCGCGCCCATGCCTCTGCGGCAAGCCACCGATGGCAAAGGCAGCGGCAGCAACGGGAACGACAACATGTCCCATTTGGAGGATGCCATCAGCATCATCTAAGGTTCTCACTCCTCGACCCTGACAAGTCCCCATGGCCGTGACTTTTGGATCCAGTCGTCATCCATCCTCTCTGATTGTAGATAAGAGGATGACGAGCAGCCTTGCAATGAGTGCTCCTCCTCCTGCTGCTGATGCTGAAGGCGAGCACGAGGAGCAGCAGGGAGAGGGCAGTGGTGGCTGTGATGGCAGCAGCAGCAGTCCCAAGCAGGCAGTCAACCCTGGGGAAGAGGAGGTGGTGGAATCTGGTCCTGTGATAGCGATGCCCAATGCTGCTTGTGGATTCCAAGAAAGGTAGGATCATTGTTGTTGCAGAGTACTAACATATTTACAGAATGGGGGCACTAGGCTATTTCTTTCTTTTGGGGGAAAGGAATGGGGAAAAAAGAGGCAGCATGGAGGAACAAAGCAGAGTGCTGCCTTGGCTTCCGTTTTCTTTGGCATGCCATGGTTTCTTGCTTAGAGATGAGAGATGCTTCTGCGAGTATTAGTATAGAACAAATTGCTGCTTTACCTAGGCTGTTATTGCCCTCTAACTATGCCACACTTTGCTTAGTCTCTCGAATTGAATAACTAAAAAGTTAGACAAAATATGACAAGTTACTCAACAAACCAAACAGGCGGCCTATATATATAGTTTGTTTGACAAAGAGGGGTGCCAATCTGTGATTGGAATGAAAGCACACCTTTTGCCTACATGCTCTGTTTATTCTCCGCCACACGAGCTAATATGCCTCTAAAAAGCAATTTGTAAAAAGGGAGGTGTATAGGCTGCGCCGATCATATCATAGGCGGTGCTGATTGAAAGCAACAAAAGGGGTGGGAAAAGGAGTGCACTGTCAAAGGGAATTTGGTAGGGGAAAGGAGAAAAGATACTTGGCCATTGTTAAGCAGTATCTTGGTGCAAGTTGCCATCTCCTTGATCTTTTTTCGGTCCAGGATTGGCTGACGTGTTTCTTTCTTTGCTCGTTTGAACTGCAGCAGCTATGGCGTGGTGGAGGTGGAGCTCGTCTTGCCTAACAGCCCCTTCGTGTCCCCCACCAAGGAGGAGGCCTCATACGCTGATGTTGTCACCGCTGCAGCCGCTCGGAACGGCAGCAGCAGCAACCCTCGCCGTGTGGCTTAACCGTCCCGTTGCACCCGCGTCTTCCACCACCCTCGACCTGCCCCCTACAGCTCCTCCTACTTTCAGGTGCCCAGGTAAACGTTCTCAGCAGCTAGCTTAAATCTTTCCTGCGTGTGTTTCTCTTATTGCAAGCAATTCATGTGGGGTGAGCAAAAGAAATCAAAGACTATTGTTTTTTTGTTGTTACATCTGTTTAGAATTTGTCCAGGTTTTCTCCTGGGCATGAAGCCATTGGGCTGTGATGTGTGAGGTGCACAGAGCAAAAAAGGGGGAGGGGGCCCTCCATTCCTCTAATATGGGAGTAAGTGTCAACAAGAGCCCTCCTTGCGCCTGTCTTTCTGATAGTGCTGTAACCATTAATAATAAGCTAGCTGCTGCTCCCATGACCATGATGCATGTATATGCCAGCATAGATCCTGAATCATGATGGTCATAATCTGTGTGTTGACGGGCTGTTGTGCACAGGGGACTACTAATATGGCTACATGATGGTCGGCCCCATCAACTGAGCGTAGAGAAGCTTTGACAAAGAAAAAAGAAATACCTTTGGAGAGGTGTAATCTTCTTCAGAGTGGGAGAAGGAGGAGGGGACAGTGAAGACAGCAATAGAGAAGAAACAAGTCCATGTTGTTTTTTAGCTCTTAGGCCTATGATAAGTATATGATAGTAAGTGTGAGTGAGTAGTAGGCATAAATAGTAGTAGTAGTAGTAGTTAATTAGTAGTAGTTTATTAGTAGCTGCTGCCAGCGTCAAGAAGGTGATGAAAAGGCACACTCCAGCTCTCTCCTATGCTCGTTTGTGGCATAGATGGATCTCTCACTGTTGTGATGATGATACAGGTGATTAAACTAAACCGTAGTAGAATGGTGTAAGCTCTGCCAGTTGTAGTTGCGAAGTGGCGTGGCTGCATACATCAGACATGGCATCTAAAAGAAAGAAAAAATACTCCTAGGCAAGCGAACAAAAGCCAGAGAGACGGACGTAGGAGGAGGGAAAAGTGATAAGGTGAGATGCGGCGGGGGCTACTTGCTAGGACCAGACCAGAGCACTGAGCACTCACAGGTGCGACTGCATCCCAGCGCAGACAAGAGAGAAGAGCACAGAGAAGAGAGAGCACTCCCTGGCGAGCCTTTGTTGTTGTGCTGCTGAGCTTGCGTTGCGTCCAACTTTTGCTATTCTTTTCGCTACCCTTGTAGGAGTACTGCCGTGGTAGCGGATGGCTACTACTAGCAATAGCAGCTGCAAGTCGCCTGGCGTAAAGCAAATTGCTGGTGAAGGTTTTGTGCTCCCGGTTCGCCGAATTTTGGGCCAGCCAAAGCCTAAATCTGCAGGTGCTGGGAGTGGAGTTCTGTTAATATATCTTATCATAACATGTTCATTCCGTAGCAACGCACGGACATTTACCTAGTATATATATATATATAGCAGGTATAACAGGAGCCCTGGCTTTCAATAGTTAAAGGAAGTCCAGGCCGATCATTCCTGCAATCTGGTTCAACCCAGCGTACCGACTGGACCAGTCTGTCGGTTGCACCACCCGCGCCCACGTCTGTGCGCGCAAAAAAGGAAATGCATGCATGAGTCAAACATGTTCCCTTGCATGCGCGTAAATTTAGGAAAGATATGTGTGGCGGTTTCTATTTTTAAATGCTTTATTTTCTCCATAAATTTAGGATCGCTGCAACAGCCATGCAGCTAGACTCGTAAGGACCATTTTATGATATATACTGCTACTAAATATGCTACCCTGTGTAGATAATTATGCAATTCGGTAAACTGTGTAAAAATCTGTTACCAGCTGCATGCATACGAATTTATGTTGAAAATAATGTGCAATGAAAGGAAATGAATTACACGCATAGAAACAAAAAAATCGTATTTAATGTTTTATTTCCTTCATAAATATAAGATCCCTCCAACAGCCATGCAGCTAAACACATTAGATCTAGTTTATGATACTGATACAAATTATACTATATGGTGTAGGTATTTATGCAATTCGTTACACTGCATAAAAAATCTGGCATGTTGTTCACTGGTGGACGCATCTTCGGATTGGAGCGTAATAACCTTAAATTTTGAGCATAAAATCCCTCAATTATAAGTGTATATACCGAGCCAATGTGAGAGGTTGATAGATCTATTAGGTTGTTATTACGATCCTATTTTTATGGTAGATCCGAAAAACATGGCAGTCGCATGCATGCGGTTATACAGATCCAAAAATTATGGCAAAATGCATGCATGAGTCAAACAAGTTCACTTACATGCACGTAAATTTAGGAAAAACATGTGTGACAGTTTTTATTTTAAATGCTTTATTTCCTCCATAAATTTAGGATCGCTGCAATAGCCATGCAGCTAGACTCGTAATGACCATTTTATGGTATATACTGATACTAAATATGCTACACTGTGTAGATAATTATGCAATTCGATATACTACGTAAAAATCTGTTACCAGCTGCATGCACACGAATTTATGATGGAAAGAATATGCAATGAAAGAAAATGAATTGCATGCATGGAAACAAAAAATTGCATTTAATGGTTTATTTCCTTCATAAATATAGGATCCCTCCAACTGACATGCAGCTAAACGCATTAGAACTAGTTTATGATGTATACTGAAACAAATTATACTACACGGTGTAGGTATTTATGCAAATCCTTACACTGCGTAAAAAATCTGGCATGTTGTTCACTGGTGGACGCATCTCCGGGTGGAGCGTAAAAACCTTAACTTTTGAGCATAAAATCCCTCAGTTATAAGCGTAAATACCGAGTCAATGAGAGGTTGATAGCTCTAGTAGGTTGTTATTACGATCCTATTTTTATGACAGATCTGAAAAACATGGCAGCCGCATGCATGCGGTTTCTATTTTTATACAGATCCAAAAATTATGGCAAAATCATGGGAGTTTCCATTGCATGCGCGCAAATTACGAACAACATAAATCAAGGAATTGTCTTTCCAATGTGCATGCAGTAAACTGATATACTAACTCCGTGTTCAAGCATAAAATCGTATAGTTTTTAGCGTAAATAATACATGTGTTAGGCATAAAACACAATAATCGAAAAGAAAACTGCGCCGGATCGGAGGATGTCACGCGCGATCATCGCTGCGCGCATCTCGCGCCTTCCGTGACGTCGCTCGCTCGAACATCGCGCCTCATGCGTCGCCGTCGCTACTCGCACGTCGACGGGCGTCGCTTGCTCGCCGGCCTTGGAAGTGCCGCCTCCTTGGGGCTTCGGGAACGCCGCTGCTTGCCTGCACAAGGGCCCCGCTGTCGCTCGCCCTCTGGATCGGGGAACCACAGCCACTACTCCGGATCGAGGAACCTCCGCCACCGCGTGTCGAGGTAATGGACGCGGCCACCGCAGCCACTGGCCGGGGGTCCACCGCCGCACGCGCTATCGGGCAACCGCCGTCGCTAATGAATCGAGATGGGGCGTGAAAAACTGATCTCTAGCACTACGAATTTTCTTTTATAGACGTCTGGACCTGGTCTGTGGCAGAACCTCCAAGTTATTAGGCCCACATGCACCCGTCCTTGTCCCAAAGACCTCAGACCGCCATGCATGTGCACCAGATAACTCAACAGGATCTGTCTGATTGCCCCAAGGACATCGGATAAACCACTTTCAACCAGAACCGCGGGATTAAGTAACACAAATCACACACACCAATATTTTTGCAGCGGAAATACTAGTACCAAATTTTACAAGTTACAAAAATTTTACATTATTTTATCGGAGTGATTACAAAAGTATAAGTTTGAAATATATGCTAGCTCGAATGACCATCCTCAATAAGAAGTATAGAAGGGTTACTTAGACTTATAAGAAGGCCGAGCCCACCGGCACTTAACACCATCATAGCATCACAAAGTTAGGACCTGAAAACAACAGGGAATAAAACCCTGAGTACGGAATTACTTAGCAAGACTTACCCGACTAAGGAAAAGACTCTCAAGGGTATGCTGGCTAGAGGGAGTCAAGGTATGGTTTATCAAGAATCAAAGACTCAGTTTTGCAGAAAAGCTTACTAGGAGTGGATCCTTAAAATCCAATTTTATTGTCAGGTTAAGTAAAGTTACCTGCATCTAGAGTTCTTTCTACCCTAGTTCAAGCACTTGGCCTATACTAGCCGTTTTCTTATCAACCCTTCATCTTCATTGGATTGCTACGTGTAGGGCAGTGACCAAGTCTTCATAACCGCGAAGGTACGGCGATCCGAATCGATTATACTCAGCTGAGGATCTCCAATCACATGACATATGTAGCACTTAACCCTTGCATATGTCAACCCGCCACCAGGTTTCTTAAGACCAGATCAGGTTCACGCAAACCGAGAGCACAGATACACCACCGTCTAGCCTCTTGCTACGGAGGGTACACGCTACTCTCGCCACCGCTCCACGCCCATTTCGTGTTATCTTATTCTGGCCTTAGTCTGCCTGAGGCAAGGCTTACCCATGACGAGGCATGTGACCAGTTAAAGGGTCCTCGATCATCAAGCCTACATCGACAAGGTCCTTAATCGACTCAGACGGAGACACTACACCGAGACTCTCTTCTCGTGCAAGTCACCCGCCCGGTCTCAGCTTAATCATTTCAAACCCAAAGTTTGGTACCTGGAAGAGGTACATCTTTTCCGATGTTGAATCCATCAAGGCCCTTGTAAGACCCAAATTGTAAATAAGGTGAAAATAGTATATCTCATTATATGTGTGACCATCTACTTATTCCAACAAGAGAATATCCTTATTTAAAGAGAATAATTAATTAATAATACACAAAATAATCTATGCCTCATTTTGGACTTTTGTGTTGTGCATTTAATACTAACCATGTTAATAGGAGCAAGTTAATAATCAAAATTAGGGTTTAACCAAAGATGTTCAATTTAGAAAAGGGGATTTGAAGTGGACTATTTATTTCTTCCATAAATAAATAAAAAGGAAAAGAATATATATTATAAAGAAAAATATAAATAAGTAAATATAATTATTCGGGCCAGTACTTTACTGTTGCTCAGATTTGAATTTGAACTATGAGTTTAAAACTTGAATTTGAAATGGGAATTAGAAATATGGAGAGGAGAATGAGATAAAGGATAGGCATAAATAAATAATATATGTAAATAAATACCTCCAGAATTAGTATCTCTAAATATTACAAGTATAAATTATAATGATGAGCCACAACAGTTTGAATTTAAGCTTGAATTCAAATTGAAATTTGAAAAAGGGAAAAATAAGAAAAGAAAAAGCTAAAATGGGGAAAACCGGGCTGGCTCAACTCCATTTCGGCCCATCCCACTCGCGCCAGCCCACTTGGTTCCGCAGTCACCCGCGCGGCCCATATGGCGTGGCGCGCGTCTGGCGATGCTTTGCCTCACTGACGCACCGGGCCAACTCATCAGTCCGCGCGCGCGCCTTTACCAGCTGACGGCGTGGGCCCGCTGGCCACCCTCTCATTCCCTCGCAGCGCTTCCTGTCTCGCTTGCGGGTGGGCCCCTGTTGTCAGCACAATCCTCAACCTCACGGATCTCGCGTCGGACTCCTTCCTTCCCATTGCACGGCGTCGAGCTCGGAACGACCGAGGATCCAACCGCATAAATGTCGCCGGTTGTTGCTCGCGGTGTGGGGCTCCTCTCATCCATCAGGGTATATATAAACAGACTCGCCCCCTTCTCTAGCCATAACCGGGAACCTTGGGGCAGGGAAATCCGCCGTCGCCGTCTTGTGCTTGCTGCACCGTTCGATGTCCAGGAAGTAGTTAGGGAGCTTTGCGAGCGCTCTAGGAAGGCAGGGACACCCTCAATTTGGTGGTCGGAACCTCGGAGGGTTGGTGATTTTGCACCGGCGCTGGCACTCCACCGCGTTGCCGCACGCCGTCGTGGCCGAGGACCTCCACACTATGAAATCCGGTAAGGAGACCGCCGTTGAGTTCACTTATGTCATCTCTGCGCGTAGGCGTGTCGTGGGCTGGGTAGGATCCCCGGGTGGTCACGATGAGTGCATCGCCGGCCATAGCTTCGCCGTGCCCTTGCCCTGTGCTGCTGCGTGGGGAGAAGACGCTCTGGCCATGGCCGATTTGTGGGATTAGTGGCACCAGCAAATTTGCCCTCGCACCCTCTTCACGTAGTACCTAGCTAGGCTTGGGTTAGTGCGCCTGGGCCTCGGACTGCTGCACGCGGTGGGCTCGCCGCCATGGATGCGTGCTTTGCCGCCGCGTCCGACCTTGGGAAAGAAAGGGAGCACCAGCGCTGTAGATTTTTTTTGTGTGGCCAAGATTAGATCCATGGATGGGGATGCCTGGGCCGTCGGATTCATATGGACGCTCCCGATTCATCGATGCATACCCCTTCGGCTAATGATACCAGGACCGTTGGATCCACCTTGGGCGGTCATGATTAGATCATTGGTATGCTATTCGGGTATATTGGATCTGGGCCATCGGATCTCGATCTTGCGGTGGGCGCTGCGTACCGGTTCACCTGGTGTACCCATTTAATCTGAGTCGCACCTTTTTGATCCATCGGCTCAGATCTATTGATACCCCTTCGCCGAGGCAAACTTTCTAAAGAACCCTCGGAGTTTTGGTGATTTAACCCGCCATCCAGTTCAGGTGGGAAGTAATTACAGATAGGTCCGATATTATTCAAAATAGATCCTGGCTTTCCAGAAAATAGAAACCACAGTACATATAAGCGCTGAAATTTATAAAATAAATTTGAAAATTGATTATCAATACAAAAATAAATCCAGAGATTTGTTTAATTCATATTAAATTCATTTTAACTCCAAATTCATCCATTCTAGTTGCATTAATTTTGTATTAATATGGTTTATCACCTAGTAACTTTATTTGGTTATGAAACCTAAACTAAAATTATGTACTTAGTTTCTTTCGTACCCCATTCCTAAATCTTTGGAAAATCATAACTTAATAATCGTAGCTCCGAATTTAGTGGTTCTTATTTCCACGATCTCGTAGCGACGCGTAGATTATTATTATACAATTTATTCTTATGTTTGGTGTGATGTTAATTTTGCATATACCATGCTTGTCTGTATTACTACGTTTAGCAGTGAGAACACGTGCCATCTGAAGAGCAAGTTGGTACCTGGAATCTCAAGTGCCAGGCAAGTTGTGCCCTTGATCACTTCTTTTTACCCACTCATGTTCTAATTAATCATAATGATCTGCATAGGTTAATTTTGATGGGACCCAATAGGTTACCCCAGTTTGATCATCTTCATACCTTGATTACCACTGAACTTTTTGGGTAGTACCTGCTATTGCTTTATGAGGTTTTGGGTATGAAGGTTACACTATTCATGATTATACTTTTGTTATCAGTTGTTATTTATGGTTCATGTTAAGATCATTATGTTAATTGGAACATGGAGAACCACCCGGGAAAACAGTGCTACCACAAGGGTTTAATGGGACGCCCTTGGCTGATTAATTAGGAAAGCTAGTGGAAGACTACCTTACCCGAAAGGGGCAAGGGCAGTAGGGGAGTGGTCAGTGTAGGGAGGCCCTCGGGAGGATTTTGCTGCGATGGCAGTCCTGCAAGGGATTCCTGCTAGGGAGGCCCTCGGGAGGATTTTGCTGCGATGGCGGTCCTGCAAGGGATTCCTGCATTGGAACTTCCTATAAACTGTAGCGGGTTTTCTGAAGCTAGTGGAACTTTGTAAAGGCCTCGTAGTGTTACCCTGCCTCGCCTCCTCGGTAGAGGTGTATGGGATTGGCCGTCTCTTGGCAGATGGGTAACACGACTTGTGGGTAAAGATGCGCAACCTCTGCAGAGTGTAAAACTGGTATACTAGCCGTGCTCACGGTCATGAGCAGCTCGGACACTCACATGATTAATTTATGAAACTAAATTCAATTTGTCATATGCATTGCATCGCAGGTGATGTTGTTACTTTTGTTCTACTAATTAATTGGGTTGGTATTTACTTATACTTAGTAACTGCTAATAAAATTTTGACCAACTTTAAAATCAATGCTCAGCTCTAACCATCCTCTTTGGTAAGCCTTACACTTCACGTGAGCTCCCACCTTTGGCGAGTTCATGCACATTATTCCCCACAACTTGTTGAGCGATGAACGTATGTGAGCTCACTCTTGCTGTCTCACACCACCCCACAGGTCAAGAACAGGTACCACAGGATGAGGCGCATGGAGGATGCCGTGATGGGTTCGTGAGTGGTCTAGGCCGTCGTCTCCCAGTCAACTTTGGGTTGCTGGACCGTTGTCTCCTTATAATGTAATTATTTATTTTGTATAGAACTCCTATTATATAGTAAAGATGTGACATTCGATCCTGTGCCATGATTCATCATATGTGTGAGACTTGGTCCCAGCACACCTGGTGATGATGTTCGCGCCCGGGTCTTGGTGCCCCGAAACCCGGGTGTGACAGAAGTGGTATCAGAGGAATGTTGACTGTAGGACGAAACCTAGATAGAACTGTACAACCATTATCTACTTACCTTTGCTACTCTGATTCTTTCTAAACTTTTCTTAATCTTATCTCATCTATTTCCGCTTTACTCTGATTACTCTTACCTTTTCTTTCTAAAGACAAATGTGGATTTCACACTTTGAAATCCTGGGCCTAAATTGACCTTTAGGAATAGGAGACCTAATCTTAGAAACAAAAACAAAACAATTTTTGCTGATATTTGTATGCTTGAATGTTATTCTTATGATACTTGTCTGATTTGGATCTTTGATGAGTTGTGGAGTAATGTCCACATTTACATCTGCATATACATAATGCTTATAAAACTAACTAGACAAACTAGACTATCCCTCATTAAAGTATCTAGCCTAACAATATCCATCTCATCTTAAAAGATTCTATCCTACACTCATAGATCCATCTTATCTTAAAAATACTCATCTTGAAAAGATCTTATGTCACCCTAATAGATCTAACTGACCTCAAAAGATCCTACCATATCCTTATGGATTCATCTTGCCCTAATTAGCATATTTATCCCACTCTAGAATAACAACCATGATCTAATCCAAAATAATCAGATCTTAACTAGTTTAATCTAGTCATACCAACCTAATCTAGATTTTATCTAGTCTATTATGATCTAATCTAGAGTAAGTTACTTAATGCTTGTACAAAAGATAAGGCCATACCCCTCATACACTTAAAACTAAACTAGTGCCTTAAACC
Source organism: Zea luxurians (assembly GCA_029449295.1). Classification (NCBI taxonomy): domain Eukaryota; kingdom Viridiplantae; phylum Streptophyta; class Magnoliopsida; order Poales; family Poaceae; genus Zea; species Zea luxurians. The sequence goes on along the minus strand of JAOPSE010000004.1, from coordinate 175,705,613 downwards.
AACTCAGCCACGTACATGAGATCTAACTCAACCAATAGAGTCATGATGGATTGCATAATCTGTCTATCCCCACCTAACATCAAACAAGATTTTGATCTACATCGTGTAGTCTATCACATCCATACCTATCGTAACCATAATCTCCATCCACGATGATATACACTAACCTCGAATCAATGAGGCCAAGACCAGAGAAGAAAAGGTCAACTTCATCAGGGAAGGACAGAAGTCACACTAGATCTTCAAATGTGCCAGGATCCACCTTTCGGGATGGAGTCAATTCTTGCCATAACCTCTCTTGCCACAACATGTCCTCACTCTAACCATCTCCCATCTTACCAATTCGATGGCTAGGCAAAAAATTCTTTTGATGTTGGGACCAATTAGGAGATAAAAGCTACATTATAAAACAAACTTCCTATGTCCCTTTTCTTACAAATCTCGAGGACGAGATTTCTGTTAAGGGGGGTAGGATTTGTAAGACCCAAATTGTAAATAAGGTGAAAATAGTATATCTCATTATATGTGTGACCATCTACTTATTCCAACAAGAGAATATCCTTATTTAAAGAGAATAATTAATTAATAATACACAAAATAATCTATGCCTCATTTTGGACTTTTGTGTTGTGCATTTAATACTAACCATGTTAATAGGAGCAAGTTAATAATCAAAATTAGGGTTTAACCAAAGATGTTCAATTTAGAAAAGGGGATTTGAAGTGGACTATTTATTTCTTCCATAAATAAATAAAAAGGAAAATAATATATATTATAAAGAAAAATATAAATAAGTAAATATAATTATTCGGGCCAGTACTTTACTGTTGCTCAGATTTGAATTTGAACTATGAGTTTAAAACTTGAATTTGAAATGGGAATTAGAAATATGGAGAGGAGAATGAGATAAAGGATAGGCATAAATAAATAATATATGTAAATAAATACCTCCAGAATTAGTATCTCTAAATATTACAAGTATAAATTATAATGATGAGCCACAACAGTTTGAATTTAAGCTTGAATTCAAATTGAAATTTGAAAAAGGGAAAAATAAGAAAAGAAAAAGCTAAAATGGGGAAAACCGGGCTGGCTCAACTCCATTTCGGCCCATCCCACTCGCGCCAGCCCACTTGGTTCCGCAGTCACCCGCGCGGCCCATATGGCGTGGCGCGCGTCTGGCGATGCTTTGCCTCACTGACGCACCGGGCCAACTCATCAGTCCGCGCGCGCGCCTTTACCAGCTGACGGCGTGGGCCCGCTGGCCACCCTCTCATTCCCTCGCAGCGCTTCCTGTCTCGCTTGCGGGTGGGCCCCTGTTGTCAGCACAATCCTCAACCTCACGGATCTCGCGTCGGACTCCTTCCTTCCCATTGCACGGCGTCGAGCTCGGAACGACCGAGGATCCAACCGCATAAATGTCGCCGGTTGTTGCTCGCGGTGTGGGGCTCCTCTCATCCATCAGGGTATATATAAACAGACTCGCCCCCTTCTCTAGCCATAACCGGGAACCTTGGGGCAGGGAAATCCGCCGTCGCCGTCTTGTGCTTGCTGCACCGTTCGATGTCCAGGAAGTAGTTAGGGAGCTTTGCGAGCGCTCTAGGAAGGCAGGGACACCCTCAATTTGGTGGTCGGAACCTCGGAGGGTTGGTGATTTCGCACCGGCGCTGGCACTCCACCGCGTTGCCGCACGCCGTCGTGGCCGAGGACCTCCACACTATGAAATCCGGTAAGGAGACCGCCGTTGAGTTCACTTATGTCATCTCTGCGCGTAGGCGTGTCGTGGGCTGGGTAGGATCCCCGGGTGGTCACGATGAGTGCATCGCCGGCCATAGCTTCGCCGTGCCCTTGCCCTGTGCTGCTGCGTGGGGAGAAGACGCTCTGGCCATGGCCGATTTGTGGGATTAGTGGCACCAGCAAATTCGCCCTCGCACCCTCTTCACGTAGTACCTAGCTAGGCTTGGGTTAGTGCGCCTGGGCCTCGGACTGCTGCACGCGGTGGGCTCGCCGCATGGATGCGTGCTTTGCCGCCGCGTCCGACCTTGGGAAAGAAAGGGAGCACCAGCGCTGTAGATTTTTTTTTGTGTGGCCAAGATTAGATCCATGGATGGGGATGCCTGGGCCGTCGGATTCGTATGGACGCTCCTGATTCATCGATGCATACCCCTTCGGCTAATGATACCAGGACCGTTGGATCCACCTTGGGCGGTCATGATTAGATCATTGGTATGCTATTCGGGTATATTGGATCTGGGCCATCGGATCTCGATCTTGCGGTGGGCGCTGCGTACCGGTTCACCTGGTGTACCCATTTAATCTGAGTCGCACCTTTTTGATCCATCGGCTCAGATCTATTGATACCCCTTCGCCGAGGCAAACTTTCTAAAGAACCCTCGGAGTTTTGGTGATTTAACCCGCCATCCAGTTCAGGTGGGAAGTAATTACAGATAGGTCCGATATTATTCAAAATAGACCCTGGCTTTCCAGAAAATAGAAACCACAGTACATATAAGCGCTGAAATTTATAAAATAAATTTGAAAATTGATTATCAATACAAAAATAAATCCAGAGATTTGTTTAATTCATATTAAATTCATTTTAACTCCAAATTCATCCATTCTAGTTGCATTAATTTTGTATTAATATGGTTTATCACCTAGTAACTTTATTTGGTTATGAAACCTAAACTAAAATTATGTACTTAGTTTCTTTCGTACCCCATTCCTAAATCTTTGGAAAATCATAACTTAATAATCGTAGCTCCGAATTTAGTGGTTCTTATTTCCACGATCTCGTAGCGACGCGTAGATTATTATTATACAATTTATTCTTATGTTTGGTGTGATGTTAATTTTGCATATACCATGCTTGTCTGTATTACTACGTTTAGCAGTGAGGACACGTGCCATCTGAAGAGCAAGTTGGTACCTGGAATCTCAAGTGCCAGGCAAGTTGTGCCCTTGATCACTTCTTTTTACCCACTCATGTTCTAATTAATCATAATGATCTGCATAGGTTAATTTTGATGGGACCCAATAGGTTACCCCAGTTTGATCATCTTCATACCTTGATTACCACTGAACTTTTTGGGTAGTACCTGCTATTGCTTTATGAGGTTTTGGGTATGAAGGTTACACTATTCATGATTATACTTTTGTTATCAGTTGTTATTTATGGTTCGTGTTAAGATCATTATGTTAATTGGAACATGGAGAACCACCCGGGAAAACAGTGCTACCACAAGGGTTTAATGGGACGCCCTTGGCTGATTAATTAGGAAAGCTAGTGGAAGACTACCTTACCCGAAAGGGGCAAGGGCAGTAGGGGAGTGGTCAGTGTAGGGAGGCCCTCGGGAGGATTTTGCTGCGATGGCAGTCCTGCAAGGGATTCCTGCTAGGGAGGCCCTCGGGAGGATTTTGCTGCGATGGCGGTCCTGCAAGGGATTCCTGCATTGGAACTTCCTATAAACTGTAGCGGGTTTTCTGAAGCTAGTGGAACTTTGTAAAGGCCTCGTAGTGTTACCCTGCCTCGCCTCCTCGGTAGAGGTGTATGGGATTGGCCGTCTCTTGGCAGATGGGTAACACGACTTGTGGGTAAAGATGCGCAACCTCTGCAGAGTGTAAAACTGGTATACTAGCCGTGCTCACGGTCATGAGCAGCTCGGACACTCACATGATTAATTTATGGAACTAAATTCAATTTGTCATATGCATTGCATCGCAGGTGATGTTGTTACTTTTGTTCTACTAATTAATTGGGTTGGTATTTACTTATACTTAGTAACTGCTAATAAAATTTTGACCAACTTTAAAAGCAATGCTCAGCTCTAACCATCCTCTTTGGTAAGCCTTACACTTCACGTGAGCTCCCACCTTTGGCGAGTTCATGCACATTATTCCCCACAACTTGTTGAGCGATGAACGTATGTGAGCTCACTCTTGCTGTCTCACACCACCCCACAGGTCAAGAACAGGTACCACAGGATGAGGCGCATGGAGGATGCCGTGATGAGTTCGTGAGTGGTCTAGGCCGTCGTCTCCCAGTCAACTTTGGGTTGCTGGACCGTTGTCTCCTTATAATGTAATTATTTATTTTGTATAGAACTCCTATTATATAGTAAAGATGTGACATTCGATCATGTGCCATGATTCATCATATGTGTGAGACTTGGTCCCAGCACACCTGGTGATGATGTTCGCGCCCGGGTCTTGGTGCCCCGAAACCCGGGTGTGACAGCCCTGATGGATTCACCATCAAGTTTTATTTTCGAAAACATTCCCACCCACTTTTGCCACATCATTTTTTTTATAAAAACAAAACCTTTTGTTTTTCTAAAGCAAGGCTAAGCATCAAAAATCTTTTGTAAAACGGTGATCAAGGAAGGTAATCAAATTCAAGGAAGGTAATGCAGGAATTGTTTTAGCAATCAACTCCTATCACCTAATGCATCAAGCAAGTGAAAAGGGTTTTTAAAACACAAGGAGGTGGCAAATGCACCGGGGCTTGCCTGAGTAACACTAGGTTAGTGTTGTTAGGTGACGTCCACTTGACGATCAGCCTTTATTCCGATACTCGCTCCATTGTCCATCTTCAGGTTGGTCCATCAGCTTCATCATGCGGATTGGCCCGCGCTTGGGGTCAACTTGGCTTGTTTTCCGCATCACGTGATTAATTATCGTACCTAATTGAAATGCATTATGCATATGAATGCATATAAGGGACAGTAACACCAGATATTACGATGCTACCTAAAAGAGAAATAACCTACTTAATGGCGAGACATTGCGGACACTAATTATCGATGTATTGTTACTTACGACAATTATGCTATTACAACCTAGCTAAACAGTCGAGGTAGCAATCAACATCCATTTCAATTATGAAAGTGACTAACACACATAGAATATTATACCTAGTTTAGAGAGCACACTAACGACTTATAATTTTAACTTCACAATTCTTGGACACCTAATACTTATAAAATTTGATAGAAGAACTTTTATTAACTTTCTAAACTAATTTACGGTTAACCTGTGTATCATATATATTAATAAAACTTTTCATTTTTAACACCTACAGTCCCACAATACTGAGACCTCTTTTATCCTACGTCATCGATTAATTTAACTAATTAACCTGAAATGCGAAATTACTTACCATCACTAACTCAGGCTTGATATTCTCAATACGACAACAATCTCTGATTTGAGCCTTTTGTCGAACGCCTAGTGAGCAACGCATTGGATTTCGCTTTATCCTTCCTCTACAGCTCCACCTTCTTCTACATAGGAATAATCCGAACTGGACAACAACGTGGACTAGGGACATAGGAAATTGCGGCCACGACATGGGTAAGATGACGATGAATTCTGGTTCAAACAGGTAGCGGAGTCGACAACGAACACCAAGGAGGCAACGACGATGTTGCAGATGAAGATGATAGTGGTCGCTGAAGTTGAAGACCGACGGACACGACGAGACCGCAGTTGCAGGCGAACTTTTGACGACATTTAAAAATATGACGAGCCCAGCAAACTCCATAGTGAGCTGGGAACAACGCCCGATGACCTGGTGGGATAGGATTTTATCGCGACCAGAGGGAAACGAGGATGGCGGAGCTAATCGGCGAGATCCAAATACCGCGCGAGCAGTATTCGGGACAAGCACGCGCGGCAGCGAACATGGTTGACTAGCCTAACGACACAGAGCCAAGCGACGAATGCATTTGGCGAGGTCGTGACCATGGATGACAGCGTTGGGGTTTTGTGACAAGACAATGGTGGCTGATGAGCTCGCAACGGCGTGCACAGGGAGCTAGAGTCCGAGCGTGGCGAAATAGACAGGACCGAACTTGGCCAGAGCGTGCGCGCACAGGGGAGCAGGGACGTGCACAGGCTAATCTCGACGAGCACAGCGTCGACAAGAACACCGTGCGCAGCCACGAGTGACTTAAGCGAGCTAGGCGACGACGCAGTTTCTGGAATTTGGCGACGAGGCGAGCCAGCGCGAGGGAGACGGAATCCGAGCGCGGCGCGCAGGCACGAGGGAGCATAACAGGTAGCTGGGGCTGCGCGAACCTGGGAGCATTGCGTGCGGTACTGGGCGGTGGGCGCGCAGGTGGGCGCGCAGGGAACTGCAGAGGCCGAGCAGCCGAGTGCCATGGAAAACTCGGCCAGCGCGGTAAAGCAGGCAGCCATGAGAGCCGTGCGCGGCAGAAGAGCTTCGACGGCGAGCTGGAACCCAAGGACACGCGGTCGAGCAGGGCCTCGGCGTAGAGGAATCCGGCTGGGCAGAGCAAATCCGAGATGGAACGAGCACGCGCAGAAGCACGGCACCAGGAAAGAACTTGCGCGCGGCAAAGGGAAATGCTCGGCTGCAACCTTACGGCGTCGGCTAGCACCACCACCTGCAGCATCCCCAACACGGCGGCCGTAGCTGGAACAAGGACAAGCGCTAGTGAGCAGAGGGGAGGAGCATGGCGTGCAGGGGCAAGTTCACGCACACGCCAGGAAGAAACTGCGCGCGGCCAAAGAGCAGTGCGCAGAGACTGAGAGGAAGGTTGAGCAGCGGGCGAGCTCGAAGGACGCGCGCGCAGGAAGAAATCCGAGCAGGAAAGCTGGGAGGGAGATGGACGCCGGCGATGGGAGCTCCAGCAGGGCGCAGCTTGAGAGCAGCTCAGCAGAGCGCCATGGAGGCCGAGCGCATGGGAAGAGAGAGAAGCTGGGTGCCGCTACTGATGGCCGACGCAGTGGAGCTCCGGCTGGGCGTTTCTGCCGGCGAGGGAGAAGACGCGCAGGAGCTGGGACACCAACGCGCAGGAGCTGGGACGCAGTGAAGAGAAATCTAGAGATTGGGAGAGACGAGCTGAGGGAAGCAGGTACTGCAGTGGCTAAAAATCCCACAAATGCCCGGCCGACTGGAAGAAGATAAGGGAGATGAACGACTTCAAGAGAATTCCAGCGCGTGGAGAAGATAGAGGAGAATGTTAGACAGCTATTCTTAGGCACCCTTTGGATTGCAGGAATTTCACAGAAAAAACGCAGGAATACTGTAGAAAACAGTTCAATTTCACAGGAAAAACGCAGGAAACAGGAAAAATTCCCGCGTTCCAAAGGGGGCCTTAGAAGGCTATCAGCAGATATAGGAACCCATCCCAGGATATCAATCCTGTGGTTCATTGCCCGATTACCCGGATACTGTTTCTATAAACTGGGTACATCTGTGGCTATATATTGTAACATGTTTGCTGATCTCAATCAAGCTGTGTATTCTCCAAATCATATACGTCTTCATGGTATCAGAAAAGGCTACCTTCCTCACCTAGCCCACCTTCCGCTCCCTTCCTCCAGCCATGGCCGCCGAGATGTCCAGTGTAGCCGACGTTGCTGCTCAACGCGCCGTCGACGTCCGTCGTGTTGCTGATGAACAGCGCGCTGCCGAGGATCGCCGTCTCCAGCAGGAAGCCTCCGACGTCGCCCACCGCCGTACCGCCGAGATGGCTGCTGCCCTCCAGGCCCGCGCAGACGCCGCGGCTGCTGCGGCTGCCGAGCGCCGTCGCCTTGCCGACGACGTCGCCCGCCACGAACAGGCCCTCGCTGCCGCTCGCCAACGTCTCCAGGCCGCCAACGCAGCCGTCGACGGCGAGCTCGAGGACGTCACCAACGAAGTGCCAGCAGCTGTTGCACACGGTGGTACCGACCTTGACCCCGTCACTGCTCTCCACGCTCAAGCCCTCGGCATCCTCAACATCCGCAGTCTGGTGCCTGTCGTCCTCGACCTCGCGACGCCATCCTTCTCCAAGTGGCGCCGCCTCTTCCTCCTCGCCGTCGGCAAGTACGCACTCGCAGATCACGTGCTGTGTGATGCTGCCTTCCCCGACATCGCCCATTGGGTTCGGATGGAACTCCATGTTCTCTCCTGGCTCTACGGCTCCATCACGCCTGAACTCTTCGAGATCGTCACCACCGCCAACCCCACCGCCCGTGCGACTTGGTTCGCTCTCGAGGAGCAATTTGTGGGCAATCGGGAGACCCGCATCGTCCTCGTCGACACCGAATTCCGGACCCTGTGCCAGGGCACGCTCTCTGTCTCCGACTATTGCCGGCGGATGAAAACGCTGGCAGACTCCTTGGTCGAGCTTGGCGAGCCCATCTCCGACCGTCTGCTCACCATCAATCTTCTACGCGGCCTCAACGACCGATTCAGTCACCTGCGCTCTTACCTGAAGCGCCAACGTCCTTTCCCGTCCTTCATCGAGGTCCGCTCCGAGCTCCTTCTGGAAGAGCTCTCCATGGGGCCGGCTGCCACTCCGTCCGTCCTCGTCGCCTCTGCACCAACCGCTCCTCCGCCGTCTGCTTCGGTCCCCGCCACCGCTCTTGCCACTGGTCCTCCCCCTCCCCAGGCATCTGGAGGCCATGGCCGCCGTCGCCGGCGCGGCAAGCCCAGCGGCGGCTCGGGCCATCCCGCCCCTGGCGGCGCTCGTGGACAACCTGCGGCAGCGCAAGGCGGATGGCCAAGCCTCTACAATCCCTGGACCAGTAGTATCCAAATGTGGCCTGGCCCGGTTCAGGGGAACAGGCCTCCTCGCCCGACCTCCCACCAGGCGCTCGTGGGTGGGCCGCCTAGCGCTCTTGGGCCGTCCCCGCCCGCTCCCACCGGTTGGGCCCCGCTTTCCTGGCCCACGGCGAACACGCTTGCCTGGTCTGCTCCCGCCCCGGCTGCACCTTGGGTCGTCCAGCAGGCCTCGCCAACCCAGCAGCAGGCTACTCCAGGCCCTTTCGGCCCATGGGACCAGCACACCTTAGCAGGTGCCTTCAACACCATGACACTCACCCCGCCAACCAGTGAATGGTACATGGACTCCGGCGCCACCGCTCATATGGCCTCCACCTCCGGTATCCTGACTCACTGTCACCCACCTTCCTCTTCCACTCCTTCTTCAATTATTGTCGGCAACGGGACCTCCTTGCCCGTTGTCTCCACGGGGTCCACACATATGGGTCCCCTCCACCTTAATAATGTGCTTGTCTCACCGTCTATTATCAAAAACCTTGTCTCTGTTCGTCAATTCACAATTGATAATAATTGCTCTGTTGAATTTGACCCCGCTGGTTTTTCTGTGAAGGACCTCAGGACACGAAGCGTGATCGCCAGGTGCAATAGCTCAGGCGACCTCTATCCACTCTCCATCCCGTTGTCCTCCACCACTTCCCCCCAAGTCCTCCTCACCAGCGCACCTTCCCAGCTGTGGCATCGCCGACTTGGTCACATCAGCCACGACGCCCTTCGCCACTTAACTAGTTCATCTTCTATTTCATGTAATAAAGGCTCTAATGCCTCCGACATCTGTCACGCATGTCAACTTGGTCGTCATGTTCGTCTTCCTTTCTCTATTTCCCAGTCTCGTGCTCCTTGTCACTTTGATCTCGTTCACTGTGATTTGTGGACTTCACCAATACCTAGTGCGTCTGGTTACAAGTACTATCTCGCCATCCTTGATGACTGCTCCCACTTCCTGTGGACCTTCCCTCTACGCCTCAAATCTGACACTTTTCCCACCATTGCTAATTTTTTTCTCTTTTGTTGCCACTCAATTTGGCACCACCATAAAAAGCTTGCAATGCGACAATGGTCGTGAATTTGATAACTCCCACGCACGAGCTTTCTTCCTATCCCACGGTGTTAACCTTCGTATGTCTTGCCCCTATACCTCCCAGCAGAATGGTCGAGCCGAATGTGTCCTCCGCACTATCAACAACATCGTTCGTTCCTTACTCTTTCAAGCTCACCTTCCTGCTCCTTACTGGGTTGAGGCTCTTCACACCGCCACATACCTTCTCAACCTCCACCCCACTAGCACCCTCAATTACTCCACTCCCCACCTTGCACTCTTCGGTCGCCCCCCATCTTACGACCATCTCCGTGTCTTTGGTTGTAAGTGCTATCCCAACATCTCTGCCACTGCCGCCCATAAACTTGCTCCCCGCTCCACCATGTGTGTCTTCCTTGGTTACTCGTCTGAACACAAAGGCTACCGCTGTCTTGATCTTTCCACCAATCGTATCATCATCTCCCGCCACGTTGTGTTCGACGAATCCTCCTTTCCCTTCGCCGAGACCCCTCCTAGCTCGGCTCTTCCCACTAATCTCGATTTTTTGGATGTTTTTTCTGAACAGGTCTTGCCCTCGTCCACTGTTGGACAGCGCCCAAGCGCCCTGCCAACTGGGCCTCTCCAGCAGGCTGCCTCATCCACTGTTGGACGGCGCCCAAGCGCCCCGTTCGCCAGGCCACCTGTCTCGCTTGGCCCACTCGCCGGTCAGCCACAGTCCGCGCTTGGGCCATCGTCTTCCTCCGGGCCTCACACGCCTGGGCCGCCGACTTCCCCTGGGCTACCTGCCTCGCCTGGCCCGCTCGATAGCTGGCCACCGACTCCACCTGGGCCATCGACTTCCCCTGGGCCTCACGCACCTGGGCTGCAGATTTCCCCAGGGCCGTCGTCTGGGCCTCCCGTGCCTGGACCATCGTCTTCAACCGGGACGTCTGTGCCCGACCAGCTGCATCCTGAGGGCGCCAGCGACAGCCTCCCTTGGCGTTGGGGCACAACCGACAGGCATCGCTCTGCTCGTCACCCGGCTGCTACGTCGTCCTCTGTACCTGTGGGCTCCATTCCAGCTCTTCCCGTGGTCAACTGCCACGGCATGCGCACCCGCGCGAAGAGCGGATTTCACCAGCCGCGCCTCAACCTGCAGGCTACGACTACTGCTATCTCTCCTGTACCATCGACATACCGTCGCGCTCTCGACGATCCCCTCTGGCGCCGTGCGATGGAGGACGAGTTCCAAGCCCTCATCACCAACAACACTTGGACTCTCGTTCCGCGCCCGCCTCATGCCAACATCGTCTCAGGCAAGTGGATATTCAAACACAAGTTTCACTCAGATGGTTCTCTTGAGCGCTACAAAGCGCGCTGGGTCCTTCGCGGATTTACTCAGCGCCCTGGCGTCGACTTCGACGAGACTTTCAGTCCCGTTGTGAAGCCTGCCACCATCCGCACTGTCCTCAGCTTGGCTCTTCACCAGGACTGGCCGATTCATCAGTTGGATGTCAACAATGCGTTCCTCCATGGTACCTTGACTGAGACTGTCTACTGTACCCAGCCAGCTGGTTTTATTGACCCTAAACATCCAGATCACGTATGTCGCCTCAACAAATCACTCTACGGATTGAAGCAGGCTCCTCGAGCATGGTACAGTTGTTTTGCTTTGCACATTCAGTCTATGGGGTTCATTGAGGCCAAGACAGATACTTCACTCTTCATCTACCAGCATGGTCCTGACAGAGCCTACTTGCTTCTCTACGTGGATGACATCATCTTGACTGCCTCCACGTCAGCTCTGCTTCGCCAGATCATCACTTCACTACAACAGTCTTTTCCGATGAAAGACCTTGGTCCACTTCAGCATTTCCTGGGGATTACCGTGACCCGTTCCGCCACCGGCATGTTGCTCTCTCAGCGCCAGTACACGCTTGAGATATTGGAGCGCGCCGGCATGACTGGCTGCAAGACCTGTGCCACCCCAGTGGATACTCAATCCAAGTTGTCTTCTTCTGGCGACCTCGTGACTGATCCTACCCTCTACCGCAGTCTGGTTGGTGCTCTTCAGTACTTGACTTTCACTCGTCCCGACATCACCTACGCTGTTCAGCAGGTGTGCCTCCATATGCATGATCCTCGGGAACCACATCTTGCTGCTGCAAAGCGCATCCTTCGCTATCTCCAGGGGACACCCGACCTCGGGCTCTTCATCGACCGCGCCTCCTCGCCGACCGCCCTCACCATCTATACTGATGCCGATTGGGCTGGTTGTCCTGAGACTCGTCGCTCCACCTCAGGGTTTGCTGCTTTTCTCGGCACCAGTCTTGTTTCTTGGTCCAGCAAGCGTCAGCACACCGTGTCACGCTCCAGTGCCGAGGCTGAATACCGTGCCATTGCTAATGGTGTGGCAGAGGCTTCCTGGCTACGACAGCTCCTTCAGGAATTGGGACAACCCTTGTAGCAGGCTACCCTTGTTTACTGTGATAATGTGAGTGCCGTCTATCTCTCGACTAATCCGGTGCAACATCAACGCACCAAACATATCGAGATTGACCTTCACTTCGTTCGTGAGCGTGTGGCCGCCGGCGCAGTTCGTGTTCTCCATGTCCCGACATCCTCCCAGTTCGTCGATATTTTCACCAAGGGTCTTCCCTCTACAGTTTTTGTTGAGTTTCGGTCCAGTATGAATGTCCGGCCAGCCGACGTTCCTACTGCGGGGGGTGTTAGACAGCTATTCTTAGAAGGCTATCAGCAGATATAGGAACCCATCCCAGGATATCAATCCTGTGGTTCATTGCCCAATTACCCGGATACTGTTTCTATAAACTGGGTACATCTGTGGCTATATATTGTAACATGTTTGCTGATCTCAATCAAGCTGTGTATTCTCCAAATCATATACGTCTTCAGAGAAGACTCGGCTGGATATTTTCAGCTTGAGCGGCAGGAGATAAATTTGGAGAGAGTAGCGTGAGAGATAGAGATGAAGAGAAAATCTTTTTCTTTTTTTAATTCTCTCACGTTTATTTTTTTTACAGAAAATTACAGATACTTCGAATTTGGATTTTTAGTGATGTATAATGAGCCGACTATATGGTTACATATTTCATTCTACGAATTACAGAACGAAAACTTAGAGAATACTGGTTCACACGGTTCTGACTAAATTTCGGTTGGATAATTTTCGTAACTATTCTGGACAGGATGTAACAGACTGAACCAAACTACATCGGACTCGACATTTTACTCTGCGGCTGATCCTTATTGAAACTGACCTGATTACAATTATTCAATTTCGACTCTAATTATCTTGGTTCTGCTTTGAACGATTTACTACCAAATAACTCATGATTCTCAATCTTGCGCACGATTCCTCTCGGACGATGCGCGATTCCGATTATTTTTCCCCGAACATTTTAGTCGCGAGTTCTACTTAAATGTGTTTGGGGATAAAATCATCCGAGTGGGTCGGGCTTCCGATTTCGTATTCGCGCGGACGATGAATTTTAAATAATCACCGGACGCACCGATTTTCGGAACAAATATGTTCCGAACAGCACAAAAATTTAGGAAGAGCCCGGACAAATAAAAATGAAGGCGATGTCGCACTCGCGACAAATGAAATAGATGCGATATTGCGATAGGCGAAGATGATTAAAGTTTAGCATCTATTTCATCCACTGATATTACGTGCTTAAATCCGTACTCGTTGTCAAGCGGAATATAAACACCTGGGGTGTTACATGGTCCGGCTCGACCGGATTGCACTGTCTGGCCTGAGCTTCCTTTAGTTATTGGAAGCTTAGGGCTCCTAATATACAATCTATATTGTTCGGGACTTGTTCTCAAATGCTATGAATTAAGAACAAGGCAACACAAAGTATTAAATGTTAAAGCCCCCCGTCCTTCAAAGCATTTTTCCCTTAGGATATAATGATCTTCAGACGAAGGTTATGAAGGACATACCTTCATCATCATAACATGTTTGTATAAAAGACGAAGCATATGAAACATGAGAAATAACATGAATAACTGTATGATATCTTAATACATATATATATATTTATTATATAATCATGAATGAATATGAACAATATTAAATTACATTTATACCTTCGGCTTGACAGAAAGTGATAATACAAGTGTGACGCAAAAGCAGAGGCCAAGTCAGCGTGAACAGTACGGGAGCACTGTTCATCTATTTATAGGCACGGGACGCAGTCCATGTAAAATTACACTCATGCCCTTTACATTTGCTAATGACTCTATAGTAATCCATCGAGGTCTAAATAGCCTTTTCCCTTTTAAGTCGGTTCTCCTTTCTGCTATCATGCCGAAGGTCCCCTGCGCATAGCTTCGGCTTTGCGCCAACCTTCGCATTCTTTGTACTTCTTCACATTGTGGTTCTGGTCTGAATCCGAAGGTATCTGTTCATGTATTATACTCCAGAAACATTGTTAAATCATGTTTTTGAGGACCTTCGGAAGACGAAGGCCCCCCAACAGTAGCCCCTCGCAAGGTTAATTTGTTAAAATAACGAATTCAGATTGCGATATGAACGAAGGCCCTAAGCTGAAGGTCCGAAAAAACACTTTCCCTTTGCTAGAATAGCAACAACTAATGACAGATGGGGCCCTCCAACTTGGAGCGCGCTGGGCGTATAAATAAGAACTCACCCGCACATTTGGTACACATGCTTTGCTTTGCTTGATTTCTTAGCTCTTGCTTTCCATCAGTTGCTTAGTTTCTTATAATTTTTTAAGCTTCGAATTCAAGGACATATTTTCGTCAGTTCCAAAGATAAGATGTCTCACGACAAGAAGACAGTTGCTGAAATGAGGCTAACCGAAGAGGAGAAGCTTCTTGAGGAAAAGACTACTGGATTTATTGAGTCAATTGCAAAGACAAATACAGAAAAGATTACAAAAGAAATTCTAGAAGGCTTATCTGAAGATACCGATGACAGCGATAGTTATGATGCGGAAAGTGGGGGCAAAGACTCCGAAGATCGGCCCTGGCGACCAAGTCACACAGTCTTCGGGAAATCGATTATCAGACAGAGTCATCTTGATAACATGAGAGGAAGGTATTTTCGAGACATCTATTGTGAGGGCTGACAACGGAGACAAGACTGTTCCTGTTCCTGAAGAAAATGAAGTCGTAATCTTCCGAAGCTTCTTCAAGGTTGGGCTTCGGTTCCCCTTAAGCAGATTTGTTGTTGAAGTTTTAAAGATATATGCGATTTTCCTTCACCAGATTACTCCCAAAGCAATTATTAGAATGGGGATCTTCGTCTGGGCCGTGAAGAGTCAAGGTTTGGAGCCAAGTGCAAAATGTTTCTGCAGCATGCATGAACTTTCGTACGAGACGAAGCCCTGGGGGTAAGGAACAATATCATAACAATTTTGGTTGCTATAGCTTCATTGCTCGCTCAGGCTCAAGCTTCCCAGTGCCAACATTTCGGAAAAATGGCCTGGAGACTGGATGAAAAATGGTTCTATGTGAAGAATGATTTAAAGGCAAGAGAAGATATTACAAAGATCATTATGCGCCCCATTTGGTCCCGCTTCGGCCTTCGGAAACCAAAGGTAGAAACTGATGAAGCAGCCAAAGAATGCCGAAGGGCCTTTGGCATAGTTTGCTCTTTCATAGGGACGAGGGACTTAGTTCAAGAACATGTGGCCTACAGGATATGGCCATTGGTAGACAACTGGGAGATGCCAAAAGAGACCATCAGCAACCCTAACGAAGGTGGTTTGGTTCGATTGCAATATACCTTCAGGTTTAGAGACCAATTTATCGAACCAGACGATGACTGACTGAAATGTGTTGAAATACCAGTGATGAACTACTTGGAGCCTACTCCAAGTCTGAAGATAACGCGCTATCTGTGGCCTTCGGGAGCCGAAAAAAGAAGAGGCTAAATAGAGTTTTTGATGCTATTGGATTTATGTACCCTGACTATCGCTACCCGCCACAGGGGCAGAAGAGAAAGAGTGGATCTTCTGAGAAGAATGTTGCTTCAGCCGCCTCAAGCGAACCCGCGCTGAAGAGGAAAAATGTGAAGGTTCTTACTCACCGACCGCGCTACATTGAACCGGCCATAGTGCCTGACTTTGGCGGTGAGACCTCTTCGGCTACTGAAGCCGAAGGACCTGCCCTTACACAGAGGATTGAAGAGCTGGCTGCAATGCTGAAGGCTGACAAAATTGAGGAACCAAAACCCGAAGAGACAAAAACATCAGAAATCCTAAGCCCTTCGGTAGGAGTGGAGGCGCCGAAGATACAAAAAGATCTGGCAGCAACCCCAAAGAGAAAAAGGATGGCTAGTGTGTTAGATGTGCTGGAGACGATAAAAACTTCAAGCTCTACTCGAGAGAAAATTGCCATGGTTTTGAAAGCACAGGTTGAAACCGAGACAAAGCTGACCGAAGCCAAAGCTATAATTGGCCGGGCCGATGCTGAAACTGGGCCTTCAGAGCCCATCAAAGAGAAATCCTCGGAAATTGGAGAAAAAGCAGCAGAGGAAGAAGTTATAGAACAAATTTTGCCTGAAAAATCTACCGCTCCTACTCCCGAAGCTTTGAAAGAGAATACTGAATATATTATCCGTCATGCTTCGGAAAAAAATCTCTCAAAAGAAGAAAAGCGAGAAGCTCAACACTATGCCTAGAAACTGAAATATCCAAAGGGGGCATTGGTATTCAGCGGCAACGGAGAAGAAAATTTCTTGTATTGTCTCCCAGATAGCAAGGAGATTTCTGTTTGCCAGGAGATGAGCAGAAGCTTCGGATTCCCGACACTAGAAGTTGGGCTTTCGGTGCTATCAAAAGATGAATTGGCGGACAGTTTAGCATATAATAGTTTAAAGGTGTGAGAATGAATTTTTTGTACTTAAAAACAGAAAAAAGAACATTTTTTATTTGCTTATACTCAATAACGCACTTCTTTTGCAGGGCCTGATTCTTAGCAATGCCCTCAGGGCACAGAAAAATGCCGAAGACGAAGGATGCACTATAGCTCTGAACAACCTTCGTTATGAAGTAATTGAACTAAGGAACGAAGGTCTTGAAAAAGATAAAATATTACATTCATTGGTGACCAAAATAAAAGAAGACAAAACTACTTCCAAAGCCCAAGCTGAAGCCCAGAAATGTGAAATTGAAGACCTTCAGAAGTAGCTGGCTGAAGCAAAATTAAAATGCGTTGTTGCCGAAGCTGAACGAGGTGCCAATGATTACTGGAAAAATTACTTGGGAAAAAACAGTTGCAGAACTTCGCGAATCAAAATAAAAATGTTTTGAAAAATCTATAGAATGCGTAAAAAAGATAAACACTAGCTTCGCCAATGTTGGCGCATATTCAAGTGAAGATAACTTCGTACGAGGCGACTCCGAAGGCCCAATTGAGTGGATCAGCAACGAAGCCGAAGCTTTTGAAGAAATTTTGAGCGACCATGGGGACGTCTGTGCCTTCTCTGGTGCAAGAGGAGTTCCAGCTATTCTGGAGAGAGCAGGGTGCGAACATGTGAAAACTTTGGCCCAAGCCGAAGCTGCTCTATCGATTGACGATACAAAGGACCCCTCGGCCGAAGCAAGCTTAGTGGGCGGAAAATTTTTCACTGACATCTAGGAAAATGGCGGCCGAGGGATGGCCCATGAAATAATAAAGAAGAGCGAAAAAGATACTCATGACGCTAGGGAAGCAACGAAGGCAGCTGAAAAATCTGCGGAACTCGAAAGGCGGATAGGTATTGCTTAATGGGTTTTAACTTTATTGTTTATTTTTGTGACTTCAAATTGATTTATGTTTTCTACCACAGCTGAACTATCTCCTCCCCCCGAACCCTTCGAATCATTGGCCGACCTAGAGGCAAAGGCATCAGCGGAAATTATTAAGATGGCTGAAACTATTGTAGACGAAGTCATTACCCAACTGCTGACCGAAGCTGCAGATGAAGTTTTGAAAGAAGAATAGCTATTGTAAAAACATTGCTCGAATATTGATGCAGCATTTGCTGAACTATGTTTGTAATATTTGGTGCTCATGTGTTTTGAATGTAATATATGAATGGTTTTGTAATTTATTTCTTTACGATGCATGAAACTTTTACGTACATACCGTTTTTGAGCATTTGGCGAAAAAACACCTTCCCTTATTTTCATGCTTCGTAAAGAAGATCTTTTATGCTTCGTGAGAAATCCTCCAATCGTCGCAGAAACATTAATGCTTCGTCAATAATGGATTTTTTCCTCCATATCAGAGCTGATGAAGCTGTATTTCTTCAAGACTTATTTTGTGCCTTAGCACAATTTCATTTTTTCGAAGCATTCTTTGATGGTCAACATTGTATCCCCTTCTTGTGCCATTGATGCAATATGATGTATGATGCTATGTTATGCGAATAATGTGATGATGTTATGCTATGCAAAATGATATTTGTGCCGAAGACACACACATATCCCTATATTGGAATACACAATCTCTTTGTCGTTTATTTTTCGGCCTCACCGCTTATTTTTCGGTGTATCTGCGCTGACTTTTCGCTGTAAGTTCTGCATTCCCTTAGGAACGTCTTTTGAACTTCTTCGCCTTCTATTTCGGCGGTATTCGCGTTGATTTTTCACGCTTCTCCTTATATTTCGGTGGTATTTGGCTCTGCATTCCCTTTGGAACAACTTTTGAGCAGAAAACTTACACTGCGCTCCCTTAGGAACGACTTTTTGTAGCTTCGGCAAACTTACACTGTGTTCTGTAGAACGACTTTTTGTAGCTTCGGAGATACTTTTGATGTAATTTTTAGCCACGCGTTCTCTTAGAAACAACCTTTTGTGCTTCAACGACTTTGTTAGACTCCGTAAGTCTGTGGAGAAAATATATTTTCATTATGGCAAAAACGAAACTATTACAAGGAATTGAAAATGACAAGACAACTAGGTTTTCGATAATTGTTCCTAATTAAAAAAGAAAATGACAATGAATGTAAAAACTGTTTTAGGGGTAGGATATCTCTCAATAGATATGCTTCGACTCTGGCACATTACTGTTGACTGTGCGAGCTTCGAACTCCTCCCTGAAATCTCGCTGCTGATGGGTCTGTTGGCTCCCTTCTGGCTGCTGACCTCGTGGATATGCAGGTTGTAGTGGTGGCGGAGGTGGAGGCTATGGCTAGGATACCTGCGGCTGACTAGCCGAAGCAACAGACGCTGCAGGGTGGTTACCCACATACTCTGGTATGTAGGGTGAGTGATACGAAGCAGTATGCATGACCTGCTTCGGCTGGTTCTGTTGAGCTGCAGCTTCTGCTATTTCTTTCTGTTTCTGTATGGTGACATGGCACATCCTTGTAGTGTGGCCCTTGTCCTCACCACAGAATAAGCAATAAATTTTCCTAGGTTGATCCCCAAACCTTCCTCTAAAGCCCCTGGCGCCTCTGCCCCTTGGAGCTGGCGGCCGAAGATAGCTTTGTTGCTGCCCCGAAGCTTGCGAGGGATATTGTGGCCTCTGTTGTTGACTTCCTCTGTCATCACTCTGGGTGGAGTGGATGGACCTGACATGTCTTGGGTGAATTCTCCCTCCGAAGCCCCTGGTCATCTTAGAGAACCTATAGGCTTCCTCCCTTCTTTGATGAAAATCATTGTCAGCGCGGATGTATTCATCCATCTTTTGAAGCAACTTCTCCAAAGTCTGTGGAGGCTTTCTAGCGAAATACTAGGCAGTAGGTCCTGGACGAAGCCCCTTGATCATGGCCTCAATGACAATTTCATTGGGCACTGTAGGCGCTTGTGCTCTCAGACGCAAGAACCTTCGGACGTATGCCTGGAGATACTCCTCATGATCTTGCGTGCATTGAAACAGAGCCTGAGCTGTTACTGGCTTCGTTTGGAAACCCTGGAAGCTTGTCACCAGCATGTCCTTGAGCTTCTACCATGAAGTGATAGTTCCTGGCCGAAGAGAAGAATACCATGTCTGGGCCACATTCTTAACTGCCATGACGAAGGATTTGGCCATGACAGCTGCATTGCCTCCATATGAAGATATGGTTGCTTCATAACTCATCAAAAACTGCTTCGGGTCTGAATGCCCATCATACATTAGAAGCTGGGGTGGCTTGTATGATGGAGGCCACGGGATAGCCTGCAGTTCTGCTGCCAAGGGAGAAGCATCATCAAAAGTAAAGGTATCATGATTAAAATCATCATACCATCCATCATCGTTGAATAAGCCCTCTTGATGAAACTCCCTGTGCTGGGGCCTTCGTTCTTGTTCATCTTGAGCAAGATGGCGTACTTCTTCAGTGGCTTCGTCAATCTGCCTTTGAAGGTCGGCTAGTCGAGCCATCTTCTCCTTCTTCCTTTGTACTTGTTGATGAAGCATCTCCATGTTTCTGATTTGTTGGTCCAACTCGTCCTCCTGGGGTGTTGGACTAGTGGCCTTCCTCTTCTGGCTTCGGGCCTCTCGAAGAGAAAGGGTCTCCTGGTTTGGGTCCAGCGGCTGCAGAACGGCAGCCCCTGTCGCTAAAGCTTTCTTCGGAGGCATGACGAAGGTCAGTGCTTGCCGAAGGTGGTCGAAAAGGATTCACCGGAGGTGGGCGCCAATGTTCGGGACTTGTTCTCAAATGCTATGAATTAAGAACAAGGCAACACAAAGTATTAAATGTTAAAGCCCTCCATCCTTCGAAGCATTATTTCCCTTAGGATATAATGATCTTCATACGAAGGTTATGAAGGACATACCTTCATCATCATAACATGTTTGTATAAAAGACGAAGCATATGAAACATGAGAAATAACATGAATAACTGTATGATATCTTAATATATATATATTTTTATTATATAATCATGAATGAATATGAACAATATTAAATTACATTTATACCTTTGGCTTGACAGAAAGTGATAATACAAGCGTGACGCAAAAGAAGAGGCCAAGTCAGCGTGAACAGTACGGGAGCACTGTTCATCTATTTATAGGCACGGGACGCAGCCCATGTAAAATTACACTCATGCCCTTTACATTTGCTAATGACTCTATAGTAATCCATCGAGGTCTAAATAGCATTTTCCCTTTTAAGTCGGTTCTCCTTTCTGCTATCATGCTGAAGGTCCCCTGCGCATAGCTTCGGCTTTGCGCCAACCTTCGCATTCTTTGTACTTCTTCACATTGTGGTTCTGGTCCGAGTCTGAAGGTACCTGTTCATGTATTATACTCCAGAAACATTGTTAAATCATGTTTTTGAGGACCTTCGAAAGACGAAGGCCCCCAACATATATATATATATATATAGTTTAGGTATTAGAAGCCCTAGGCTTCTTATAACTAGAGGGAGCCCTGGTCATACCATTTGGTCTGGCTCACCTGTGCGTGGCGGAGGTCCGAACCTCTGGAGGACCAGCTGGGCGAGCCTGAGTGCTAGCCCAATTCACCCCCAGGTCATACCAAATTGCCAACCGCCGTCATTCCAAACCCTAGCCGTCGTTAGCCTTGGAGCTCTCGGACGCGGCGGCTCCTCCTCCACTCCCCCTTGACTCCTCCTCCATCCCCGACACGATGGCTCCATCCCTGACGCTGAGCTCCGTGTCTTCCCTTGCCTCGGTCCTAGACTCCCAGGTGAAAACTTCAGACTCTGACCCTGTCCCCATAACGTGTGCCTCCTCGCAGATCTGCTTGTCCACCGCCGGCGGCGGCTACCACTCGCCAGTAAGCCATCTCCTAGAGCTGGAGGGGGTCTGCTCCGCCCTCGTGGCCTTCGCGTCGGTGCCCCTTGCCTGTGATGCAGGGGGTCTCATCCATGTGGTGCCACGCTACTGGTTGCCAACGACCGGGAAAGAAGGTGGTGTGGATGCCGTGCTCGTGTCTTCCTCTATAGGGATGCTCGGACTCCCCTTCCTCACTGGGCTCCCTGGATTTGCCAACACGAAGGTGCTTCCCTATTTCTGCTTCTTTATCTCTGTACCATACTAGCACTTATCAGGTTGCAACTCGATAGTTTAGGTACTAGTCTTAAATTTTCTAGCTATTACAGTTTTGTTAGAGGTGCACTATGTTTAAATTACTGTTAGTATAAGCTAATAACTATTGAGATGTGCAACAATATAACTAAAAGAAGAGCTTAAATACTGTAGGAAACTTAACTATATTGGAGATGAGACGTAACCATTTTGCTCACTGTAAAATGTTTTATGTGATGTGACCTAATTATTTTGGAGTCTTCGCTTGTTTTGTATGGTTAGGTATATGTGACAGAGGTAGCAGCAAGGACTGGAGCTAATAATATGATTTGACTTCTCTGGTGTCTCTATATATGTTCGTTACAGAATCACTAGCCTGCTGGCGTGCACATTTGTGGCTTATCTTCCGGTCTTCCCGCAGGGCTATCAATATGTATGAAAGCTTGACATGAAGTACATACCTGTTCTTGGTATATACGACTCAAAAAGACTAATTCAAATTTCTTAATTTTAGGAGTAATAGGAGCTAATAATATCCAACCATCAAACCAGCAGAATCTAATAGGATACGAGTTGGTAAGGAATGTTGTCTTTCAAGCAAGATTTTCATTCTGTTAGATGTGAATCCAACCTTGATCTGAATTAATAACTAGTTACTATTACCACAAGTTGATTTAATGAAACTATATTAGTAAACATATAATTATAAGGTGAACCTGTTTTTATTTAAATATTTTCCATTTGATCTGTGGCCAGTCAAATACATGTTCATTTTTTCATGCTTATCTGACTTTACCCTTCTTTTCCTGGCAGATATCTAATGCAGAGTTTACATTTGCACCGTGGACACCTTTTCCTACCAAGAGGTTATTACCAGTAGATGTCTACAACCATGCCAGGTTACAAGGCCCCTTTCAGAGTTATGCAGTATGGTGTCTGGCCATCTTTTGGCCAAAGGGGCACTACCAATTTACGTCATCTTGCCCGGGCCCGTACACCGTTTCTGTGTTCCTCGAGAAGGGCTTCCTCTCCATCCCCGGGTTCATCCTCGCCGGCGACAACCTCATCGCCAAGTATATGCTCTTTTGTTTTTTGATCCACCGCCCAAGTATCCAAAAGGCAAACTAGATTTTGATGTCTGCATATTAAAATTGCCGATATCAAATAAATCGTCCATGAGTTGTCCTAGAGTTTACAGTGTGAAGGATATGCATTGAATCAGTTTTATATGTTTTCAGAATGATGGACAAGGTACACCATGGCAGTAGAATTTTTTTACACCCTGGTTATCTTGTTTTAAATCATCCTTTCTGCGCTCCAATTATTTTGGTGAATCTTATCATAGAACTTGACCTTCTATTATTTTGTATGTTTGGTTTGCATGGGATAATCTGGCATGGGATATATTTATGAACATTGATATCGTTTTTATGCTTACTGACAGAATGCATATGGTCTGAAAATGGAGAATTGAGGTATAAAATACCGGCTCTAGATTGTCATATGCATTCATTAGTAGTAGTAGCATGGATCTAAATATTTTACAACTGGTGCACTGTGACGACTGATGACAACATAAAACCCGTGGTTGCATGCAGGGAGTAGGGAAGGCACTGTCGATCTCTTCTTGAAGTCAGCTGAGTATTTGGACTGTGCAGTTCATCATGTACTCATACATATACCACCTCAAAGACGTCTTATTAATTCTATTTTTTATTGCATTAATTCGGAGCACTGAACATAGGAGTTCACCATAGAAGTTCAGTGGTAACAATGATGATGACTACGTACTCTTTTATGAAAGCCTTGCCAAAAGAAGATGTCCTTCTCATAGTTGAGTACAAGAATAATTATCTCTTGTATCTTATTGTAAAATTTGAAACATTTGTTCTGTAGATGGTTAGCTTGCATTTTATGCTATAATTACCTCAAATCACATGTTGCCTTTTTCACCAATTTATGACATCTATTGATATGTTTTACTTTAATTTACGATATTTATTGATGTGTTTTGCGACAACCTCATGCGGGGCCACATTTGTTATTATGAAATAGATCGATGATTTATGCTAAAATTCATACCCATTTACACTGTGTTGTTTTTGTTCACGTTTTACGTTTAAATCCGCCCGAGTCAGAACCCGTGTACGATCGGACGCGCGAGATTTTCATGCCGTAATTTCTGGGCCCAATTCGCCGTTACGAAATAGATATACAATTTAAGCTAAAATTCGTACTCATTTACGCTGTTTTGTTTCATGTTTTAGGATCCTCCGCCATCGGCACAGTGGCTGGCGGCGAGCCTCCACCAGACACAGTAGACGCAGGGGCAGCGAGGGAGCCTTCACCGGTTTCCGAGGGCGGTGTCGGGTCAACCTCAGCCTCGGCCACCATCGGGTTGACCTCCGCTTCGGGCAGCGCGCTGTTCAGATGTCCGAAGTCCTCCACGTCCTCAGCACGCACCATCTACAACACAACACACCGATTCAGCAAACCCACATATACCCACATTCAACAACACAAAACAAAAAACAAACTTTACTTGATCCCTCGCCCGGTCAGACCGCTCCCTAACCGCATCCCGACCGTGGGGGCCCCACATCCAGTCGAAGAGGGCCCTCGCGGAGTCCTTCACCACAGGGTCTTCGACCTTAAAAATCTTGCGCCCAAAGTCTTCATCGGATCGGTCGAAGCCCTCATAGTGACTGCACCCCTCGTGGGACAGCGCATTCATGGCCCCCTCGCAGGTGACGAGGGAGGCAAAGGACATGAAGCCCTCCACGATGGTCGGGAGCGCCAGCAATTCCTCTTGCAGCCACTCGAGGAAGCGAAGGCCCACCTCTCGGTCGGGCACCTCGAAGTCAGCAGTCCGCGCACCCAGCTCGCGGTATGAGTCCACGAGCTGTTTGTGCGTCCGCTCAACTTCCGAGCGCGTAGAGGCCTTGGCCCTCTCCATGCGGGCCTGCAGAGCATTGAACCGCACCTCCCATTCCTCGGCGCGCTGGCTGGTGAGACTCTCCTCTGCCCGCGCCAATTTGGCCTCCGCCTGCGCCGCCTGCGCCTTGGTGATAGCCTGGTTGGCCTCCCTCCTTTCCTCCACCAGCTGGCGCCGGAGGTCCGTCCTCTCGCCCTCCAGGGCGGCCACCTTCTCCGCCAGCCTGCGGCTTTTGCTCTCCGCAGCCGACTTCTCCCGGACGGCGTCCGCGTGCTGCGCCCGAAGTCTCTCGACTTCGACAGCCACGTCTGCAGTAAGGGCACCCGACGCCACGCGGTCGGCGAAGTCGGCCGCCTAACAGACACACATGAGACCACAATCACCATGAAAGCGGCACACACCGAAGTCCAGCTCAACTTACTTGACTCAGCTGCTGCGCTAGCTGCAGCGATGCCTCCCTCAGCCGGCGGGACACAGTGCTCGCTTCGTCCTTGACGGCAGTGGCCACCAAAATCTCGCCGCCAGCGCTGAAAGCGCCACCCTTCACCCCAAGCACCACGGTAGACGCCATGGTTGCCACCGCAGGCGGGACGACAACAAGTTGCCCCTCGCCCGACCCTGCAACGTATCACCGGTAAAAAAAACTTACCAACGAGATAGTCGTCCACGCTAATATTTGTGCTGAAGTCGGCAACGCGTTTCCCCAGCGAAGGCGGTTCGCGGACCTTCGCAGCTCCGTCCGGGGCAGACTTGGTTCCGCCGGCGCCGACCGCCTTCGCGCTCTCCGGCACCTTGCTGGACCCAGGGGCGACCGGCTTCGCCGCCAGCATCGGTTGGCTACCGCCGGGGACGGTAGCCTTCGCAGTCCCCCGCGCCCTCTTCGGCCTAGCTTCGGGGAGCCTGATGACCGCCCGGCGCTTCTGCGCAGCATCTTGGTGATCCTTGTTCATCACTGCCGACACAACAGCAGCAATATTCCGTCCATAAGGAAACACTCTCAAGTCACGAGCCATGCGAGACGTAAAGAAGTCTTCGCCAGCCGCGCGGGGGATAGGAACGTTCCTGGGCCATCGACCCCCGGTAACCTCCAGCATCCGCGCCGAAGACTCCCGGAGCTCGAGCGAGGACATCCTTCCCCCGGGGGCCGCGCATGTCCCCATCAACTCCATAGCAAAGCTATCGAAGACCCCCAGTTCTCCCACCGCAGTACCTAGCTTCCTCTTTTTAGTGGCTGGGGCGGCCTCCGGCGCGGGGTCGTCCTCAGTCACGGCCGCTGTTTTTATCTCGCGGTGGTCGACGACGTCCTCCCCGGGATAACCGCCATATGGCAAACAATTCAACTCGAAGACCCTATTCAGGCAGTCGTTGGATCCACGTATATCCCAACTCCACTGGGCCTCCATCTTCGGCACATAGCGCCCAACAATTCTCATCGCCCCATCCCCCGCCTCACGCTCAACCGCGGCAGGATCCGCCCTTGCACATCCAAAGCAAAAGGCGGACTTCGCACCTTCCGTCCACCTAGGGAGGGCATCTCGCGAGGGCATACTTCGCCCAGCGCCCATCCATGCGCCAAGGGCCACACCCCATACCCTATGAATTCCTCAACTAGATCGCGCCCACTACTCATGCGGGCAGCAATCCGAAGGGCCCTCTCATTTTCATCATCCTCCGCCACTTCAAATGGCGGGTATGCCACATAATAATGAGAACACATAATGGCGGCAGGGAGCCCTGGGTGATCTTCGATTTCAGCCTCCGAAACATAAAACCAGTAGTCCCACCAGTTGCCCCACTTATTTTGGGCACAGGGGACCAACTCCACAACTTCCATCGAAGTCTTCCCGGACTTCGGCATGAAAGTGCACGATCCGAATTGCGCAATCTTATGTCCAATTTTTCTCTTCTGTCAGTGCAGACAGTATTGCTTGGCGAAGACCTCCACCGAAGGCTGACTGCCATACGATGTCGTTGCCCAGACATACTTCGCCAACACCACCATGGCGTTCGGTGTCAGCTGATGAACCTGGACTTCGAACTTCTGCAGAACCTCCGACACAAAACGATGCGCAGGCAGGCGAAGGCCGGCGATGAAAAATGCCTCAAAAACAACCAATTCGCCCTCGGGCTCGGGGACCTCCTCTGCCCCTGGGACCCGACCAACCCCGCCGCCAAAATACCCCAACCGTTGCATATCTTGCATGTGGACCAACGACATCCGCGAAACACCGAATTACACTGTATCGCCCGGTCGTAATTCCGCCGCCGCAACAGTGCCCGAGAGACCTTCAGAAGACGCCTCGGTCATCGGCGTGGTCGCAGCAGACGAGGAGGAAGACGGCATGGCTATGTACCGTCGACGGCGGCGCGCGGTCTGCTTCACGCGGGCCAGTTCTCCGACGAACAGGAGCAAGGAGGGCAGACGTGCAAGCGAGCAGTTTGAAAGGGAGGCTAGGGTTTTCGCGGCGCATAGAAAGGTAAATTTCAATCCGCACCGCCCCCGCCCCCTTTATATACACAGGGCGCGACGCTTCGGGAAGCCCGTAGTCCAACAGTGCAGCGTCAAACAACGGTCATGTCAAAAACCCCCGCGGAACCACTTCGAGCGAGGGCAGCGTCTCCACCATCTAGCGACGCCTTCGGCACCAGATGACTTAGTCGAACTAGTCCCTCGGAGGGCAAATGTTGGGGTGAAGGCGAAGACGCCACCCTTCGCTCGATGCCTTCGCCAGCCTCGCTGCACCAACGAAGACAAGACGACTGGCCGACTTACCCTTCGTCCCACGCGTCGCTGGACGAAGGCCTATAACAAGGTCATCCCATCCCACGGCCTCGTCCAACATGGAGGCCCACATGTGATCCGGCCCATTGTAACAGGCCCTGCGTGGCCGCTGCGCATTACGGGCCTAATTTGTAAAGGTTTCCCTATAATTATAGTCTGTAACCCTGCTTTATGGGAATATTCCGGGGATAACCTAGGCGCCTGAGGGCACATGCGTCCTTAACTCAGGATGCTGGGCACTCAGGTACCTATAAATACCCCCGCACAGTGCCCTTGAGAGGCTAGATTAATAGAGCTATTGCCATCTCGAGTTGAAACCTTGTTTACACTGCTTTTGCTCCCCCATTGGATCAACTTGCCCAGGAGAGCAAGTTCCAACATTGCCCTTCATCCGAGTTACCACCGAGTATCTAGCAATTCGGGATGCGCAACCTCCATGCCAGTGGTATCAGCGCTCCTTCCATGCATGACTCAGTTGTCCGGTCTTCGCCTCCCTGGGTCGAGCTCATCCATCTTGGTTGTGGCTCGAGGGCATGCCTTGCTAGGCAAACCATCAAGAGGCCCATCAAGCGACCCATGGAGAGTTTATGCGCTCCTGCCCGAGGCTAGCCTCGGGCGAGTCGGAACAGCGCCTCTTGCCTAGAGCTGGCCTCGGGCGAATCGTGATTGCTTCTGCTGCCAGAGCTGGCCTCGGGCGAATCATGATTGCTTCTCCTGCCCAGAGCTGGCCTCGGGCGAGTCGTGGTTGCTTCTCCTGCTTAGAGCTAGCCTCAGACGAGTCATGATTGCTTCTCCCACCTAGAGCTAGCCTCGGGCGAGTTGGAACAACATCTCTCGTCCGAGGTTGGCCTCGGACGAGTCGGAACAACATATCCCATCCAGAGCTAGCCTCGGGCGAGACGAAACAACGTCTCCTATCTAATGTTGGCCTCGGGCGAGACAGAACATCGTCTCTGAAAGGGAAATGGCCTCAACATTTCCTATAATCGATTTTGGTGTTTGACATTCATCACAAACCATGTGGACTAACTAGTTTGTCTAGTGGATGTTTTTCTCAGGTGTATAAAGTTCACATAAACATACAAAGAAAATGACTTGGGGGAATTCTACATGGTTGGAGCAAAACAGAATTGGTGCAGCCTGTGGTGCACCAGACACTGTCCAGTGCCCAAGCTGCAACCATCCGCGAACTGACCGCTCTCGGGTTTTCTCAGCGCTCGTGCACTAAAATTCATCTGACTGTCCGATGCACCACCGGACTGTCCGGTGAGACAACGGAGCAACGGTCAACTTCACCCAACGATCGACTCTGCATTGATTGAGCAACTCATAGCAAGAAGAATTATCTTCCGCACTCTGAATTCAATATTATTTGTTTCTAACCCTAACCCCGGGTGAAGTGCGTGTTCAAAGTTTATAATTTTCAAGTTTCTAGCGGGACGGAACAACGTCTCTATGCTCGTAAGGACCCAGTGGATATCTATCACCCACAACCATGGCACACCAAAGATGTGCTCCACATATATTATGACAACTATGACAAAATACAAGTAGTTGGACCTTTGCTGGGAAAAGCGCACTGTCTATACAGATGTAACTTTTTTTCTACTATAAAAGAGAGTATTAAAGCAACATAGAAAGGGGTTCACTCCCTTGACATCACAAGATGCAACTAGGGTTATTCTGACTAGCTAGCCTAGACACATGAGTGCGTAAGTTTTATCCACACTTGCCTCTAATCACCCATCACATGTAGGATATAAAAGTACTATGCTCAAGCAGCATGAACCTTCTACATCATGTGTGTGTATACTATAGTGTCGACGATCTATTACAACAGTCTTAGATCTACGCCCCTTTATATGTGTGTGATTTTCTTTAATATGGTGGTGTATCATTCCATGATATGTGTCATGCATGTTTGATGGAACAAACATGTATAAAGCAGCATTGTGCCCACTTTCTACCTGTCAGGTCCCAACAATCTAGGTGTGGCACTAGTGTGACACTATGGCAGCGTGCGATCGTGCGTGACGTGCGCCACGACCTGACGCGACCTCTGTGGTGGACGGTATGTGCCATGGTCTGTCACGTTCTAGGTCACTTGTGTTGTACTCCACGATATGCACGACCTCGGTCATCCACGACATGCTCCCGGCCTCCCAGGGTTCCTGTAGCGGCATGGAGGGCCTGCTCCTTTACATGCCACATCCTAGGATTCCAACAACATGTGCTACTAAGATTTAATGCCTCTTTTAAGGCTAGAGTGTTGTTCTAGCTGAACTCTTGATAGCTTCTCTTTCTTTTTTTTAATCTTTGTCACTCTTTTATCATTGCCTCCCTTTGTACTTTTTAAGATTAAATAAAAAGCTTGATGTAGGGATTCCCCTACAGACTTTCACCCTAAAAAAACATGTGCACTCCCAACTCACACCTAGGTCATCCGGTACGGGCAGGACATACGTCTACAATGCCTCAGACACTTCTACAAAACCTCAGACTGATGTCAACAATACTTCCATTAATACAGAGTATGACAGACGCATGGTTTGGTCCCACTTGCCAATTGTACCCCTCTCTCTTGGTGTATAAAAGGGAGAGGGTGGCCCTGTGTAAGGGTTCCAACCTCAAACAGTTTACACTCTCGGGCTCTCACAACCCTCCTATAATCGGAACTTAGTCATTTTCCCGCAATCCATTTCACTCAAAGATGATATAGGGTATTACGCTCAGGGGTCCCAAACCTCTTTAAAACCCTTGTCTCCCTCATTATACACTTTTGGTTAATTTGGTTATTTAAGAGTAGAAGCCAAAATTATCTTTCTTATTTTAGTTGATTGTTATCTAGAATTGAACAAGGAACCGATCTTTTTATATTCAAAATTTGGTTCTTGTTTGGTTTAACAACTTTGATTAATTATGTCACGCCGCATCTCCAGGCAATGTTCTTCTTCTCGTCCTCTATACTAGAGACATAATCTATTCTATTTTTGTATGTACATAATTGTTATATTATCGAATGTCTTATATATATTTTAGTTTTTGTTTAATTTATTACTTAAAATATAAAAATAGATAAACGAGAGAAAAAAACTCTATACATAGAGGGAGTGGAAGGATCGTCTTTTATATTTTAAAGCTCTGTCATAAAACACATACGAGAACAAATTTCGATGTCAAAACCGAGTCAAAAGAGATAATAGAGTTTAGGGTGTTTGGATTTAGGGACTAAAGTTCAGCACACGTTGGATTGGATGTTTGAATGTCCATTACGAGTATTAAATATGCTCTAATAATTGTTTACTGTAATATCACACGGGCAAATCATAGACTAATTAGGTTTAATAGTGTCGGGGACCATAATTAGGGGTACCCCCAAGACTCCTAATCTCAGCTGGTAACCCCCATCAGCACTAAGCTGCAAAGGCCTGATGGGTACGATTAAGCCAAGGCTCGGTCCAACTCAAGGGACATGACCTCGCCTCGCCCGAGCCCAGCCTCGGGCAAAAGCAGCCAACCCCGGAAAACTCACGTCTCGCCCGAGACCCAGTCTTCGCCAAGAAGCAACCTTGGCCAGATCGCCACATCGACCAACCAAATCGTAGGAGCATTTAATGCAAGGATGGCCTGACATCCTATCCTGTCATGCGCCCTTCAGTCGACAGAACCGAAAGTGACCGCAGTCACTTTCGCCGCTCCACTGACCGGTCTGACAAGAAGACAGTGCCGCCTGCATCGCTCCGACTGCTATGCCGCTCGACAGGGTGAGGCTGATAGCAGCCAAGTCCAGCCTCGGGCGCCATAGGAAACTCCGCCTCGCCCGACCCAGGGCTCGGACTCGGGCTCGGCCCCGGAAGACGACGGACTCCGCCTCGCCCGACCCAGGGCTCGGACTCGGGCTCGGCCCCGGAAGACGACGAACTCCACCTCGCCCGACCCAGGGCTCGGACACGACCTCGACCTCGGAAGACCGACTCGACCCCAACCTCGGAGGAGCCTCCGCCTCACCCGACCCAGGGCTCGGACCAACCACGTCACAGGGGGCCATCATTACCCTATCCCTAGCTAGCTCAGGCTACGGGTAACGGGACCGGCGTCCCATCTGGCTCGCCCCGGAAAATAGATAATGATGGCGCCCCACGTGCTCCATGACGACGGCGACTATCAAACCCTTACGGAAGCAAGGAGACGTCAGCAAGGACTCGACAGCCCCAATAGCTGTCCTTCCGCATGGCTCCAACGCTCCTTCGACGGCCACGACATCATATGAACAGGGTGCCAAAACCTCTCTGGCTGCCACGAAGGCATGTACTTAGGGCGCTAGCTCCTCTCTGCTAGACACGATAGCGCATTGCTACACCCCCATTGTACACCTGGACCCTCTCCTTACGCCTATAAAAGGAAGGTCCAGGGCTCTCTTATGAGAGGGTTGGCCGCGCGGGAGGACGGACGAGTGAATTGTCGTCGCGTGTCCCAGCCCAGATGGGTCGGTGCGAGACGGAGCACGAAGGGGGGTAGAAGAGAGGGCTCCGTGTTTGTCCTGTGCCCAGGTCGGGTGCGCTCGCAGTAGGGGGTTACAAGCGCCCGCGCAGGAGGACGGGGCGACGCTACCCCGACTACCATCACAAAGTACTCGGGGGAGAAAACCGGAACTGTGGCTCGCGGACTACCGGCTGGCCTGCCAACTGGGAGGAACGCGCCGATGACATCCGAGTCGGTGACGTTGGGCAGCTCGGTGCGCTGCTTTGAGAATCGCCGGATGTAGTCCCGGAGAGACTCTCCCGGCTGCTGGCCTGTCGGCGTTTCGACCCCGGGGGGTCCCTGGACCGACGAGTGAATTGTCGCCGCGTGTCCCAGCCCAGATGGGTCAACGCGAGACGGAGCACGAAGGGGGGTAGAAGAGAGGGGAAAGCCCGCGACCTCCGTGTTTGTCCTGCGCCCAGGTCGGGTGCGCTCGCAGTAGGGGGTTACAAGCGCCCGCGTGGGGGGTGAGCGAGGGACTCTACGCGTCGCCCCGTCCTCCCGCGCGGCCAACCCTCTCGTAAGAGAGCCCTGGACCTTCCTTTTATAGGCGTAAGGAGAGGGTCCAGGTGTACAATGGGGGGTGTAGCAATGCGCTATCGTGTCTAGCAGAGAGGAGCTAGCACCCTAAGTGCATGCCTTCGTGGCAGCCAGAGAGGTTTTGGCACCCTGTTCATATGATGTCGTGGCCGTCGGAGGAGCGTTGGAGCCTTGCGGAAGGACAGCTGTCGGGGCTGTCGAGTCCTTGCTGACGTCTCCTTGCTTCCGTAAGGGTTTGAGAGTCGCCGTCGTCATGGAGCACGCGGGGCGCCATCATTATCTGTTTTCCGGGGTGAGCCAGATGGGACGCCGGTCCCGTTACCCGTAGCCTGAGCTAGCTAGGGATAGGGTAATGATGGCCCCCCTGTGACGTGGTTGGTCCGAGCCCTGGGTCGGGCGAGGCGGAGGCTCCTCCGAGGTCGGGGTCGAGTCGGTCTTCCGAGGTCGAGGTCGTGTCCGAGCCCTGGGTCGGGCGAGGCGGAGTTCGTCGTCTTCCGGGGTCGTGCTCGAGTCCGAGCCCTGGGTCGGGCGAGGCGGAGTCCGTCGTCTTCCAGGGCTGAGCCTGAGTCCGAGCCCTGGGTCGGGCGAGGCGAAGTTTCCTATGGCGCCCAAGGCTAGACTTGGCTGCTGTCAGCCTCACCCTATCGAGCGGCACAGCAGTCGGAGCGATGCAGGCGGCGCTGTCTTCTTGTCAGGCCGGTCAATGGAGCGGCGAAAGTGACTGCGGTCACTTTCGGTTCTGTCGACTGAAGGGCGCATGACAGGATAGGATGTCAGGCCATCCTTGCATTAAATGCTCCTGCGATTTGGTCGGTCGATGTGGCGATCTGGCCAAGGTTGCTTCTTGGCGAAGACTGGGTCTCGGGCGAGACGTGAGTATTCCGGGGTCGGCTGCTTTTGCCCGAGGCTGGGCTCGGGCGAGGCGAGGTCGTGTCCCTTGAGTTGGACCGAGCCTTGGCTTAATCGTACCCATCAGGCCTTTGCAGCTTAGTGCTGATGGGGGTTACCAGCTGAGATTAGGAGTCTTGGGGGTACCCCTAATTATGGTCCCCGACAGTAGCCCCTGAGCCTCGAAGGGAGTGTTGATACTCGCTTGGAAGCTTTTGTCGCACTTTTTTGCAAGGGGACCGGCCTTCCTCGGTTGTCTTTTGTTCTGGTGGGTGCGCGCGAGCGCACCCGCCGGGTGTAGCCCCCGAGGCCTCGGAGGAGTAGTTTGACTCCTTCGAGGTCTTAGTATGTTTCGTAATGTTTCGGCCGGTCTAGCTGCTCCCTCATGCGAACTGGTCGTAGCTCGAGTGAACAGTCGGGTCCCAAGTTCTCGGGCTTGGTATGTTGACGCTGTCAACGGTTTGGCTGGAGCTAGGTTTGCGAGAGCAGCCCCCGAGCCTCCGCACAGAGCGAGAGGACGGTCAGGGACAGACTCGACTTTTTACATACGCCCCTGCGTCGCCTTTCCGCAAGGAGGACGGGGGGAAAGCGCCATGTTGCCCTCGGAGGACGCCGAACATGGTGTCTCCAGTGAGTTGCTAACGGGTAATCCGAGTGGACGCCCGTGCCCCATTTGTTAGGGGTCGGATAGTGGCCTAGAGGCACGCCCCAAAAGTACCTGCGGGTGACTTGCCGGACCCGATCCCCTTTTGACGGGGTCCGAGGGCTCGATGCCTCCCTCTGGTGGGATTCCGTTACAAAATCATTCCCGTTGGTCTCGGAAATGTCCTAGGGTACCTCGGGAGCGTAGGCCGAGCCTCGGTTATGTATCGAACGTACCCAGGGTCATCCCTCGCTCTGCGTCTGAGGCAGCTGTCGAACCCTTCGGGGGCCAGCCTTCGAACCCCTGATCAGTAGTGGGCGCGGAGCCCGAGTGGCCTGAGGCGACCGTTGAACCCTTTCGAGGGGCCGGCCTTTGAACCTCTGACCAGTAGTGGGCGCGGAGCCCGAGCGCTCTGAGGCGGCTGTTGAACCCTTTCGAGGGGCCAGCCTTTGAACCTCTGATCAGTAGGGGGGCTCGGGGCCCGCTTCCTTCGCGGAGAAGGATCCCTTTCGGAGTATCCCCTTTTCTGACCCCTGAGGCAAGAGAGAGAAAGAGGAAGTGAAAAGGATACGAAATCGAATGACGTGGCGCACCTTTTTTGACGCGGTCATTATGGCGGAGGTGAAGCGTCGCCTGCTTCGCCTGCCAAAGGTGTCGCCTGTCCTGCCGCAGAGTTAATGCGATGGGACGAGTGGTTCACGGGGCGGCCGTTGCGCGTGCGTGAACCGTTCGAGGAACGGAACGCGGACGTGTCGTCTTCCGCCGTGGGAGAAGGTCCTTTCGCTATCCCAGGAGGGGACGTGAGCTTGCTGACGACTCGACTGCCGCTTCCGCCCGCCTGCCACCATCATTACTATTGGCCCATTTCTGGCCATATCGACCGTCGCGCCCTCTCCCGCGGCTGACCGGCCCGTGACCGATGTGCTCGATTGGCACTGTCGGGTCATGCGCAGGGTCGCCTCGAGTCACGGTACAGGTTCCGCAGTCGAGAAGGCGCGGTACTGGCACGAGTGGCGGTGCAGTTTCTTATATGTAGTAACCGGCGCGCCGGTTACATGACGTGTGGGCCTGGGCCTCCATGCTGGATGTGTCAAAGTCGAAAGGGTGCGTCCCCCTGGGTGCGGTTGCATGCCGCCTGCATGGCGGTCCGCCCTTTCACCCGCTGGCCTGGGCGAGAGTGGAGGAATGCTCGTAACCGCTGGGTAGTCGTGCGCACCGTGGGCGGTGGGTTAGCCCTGTCTCCCCTACGCTAGCTTGCATGACGCGTGGGGCCCAGCCCCCATGTCGTAGGGGGAGGGCCTTGGAGTGTGTTGGACAAGACTCAGCCCGCGATGGCTTGAGGACGCAAGTGGAGAGAGTTGCCTTCAAAAGGAGGGCGACCCCCTTGAAGGGCAACCATGTCTTCGCGCTCTCCTCATGCATTGCGTCTTTCCACCTCTCGAGCCCCCAGGTGGGGGGCGCCCGTGGTTCTCCCGCCTGGTCGTCGTTGGGGGAACGCAACTTTGCGGAAGTCGGTACCTCTCAGCCATCGTTCGGCTTCAAGGATTTTCGTCAGGCAGCCCGGCTGCATCCCCTCGCCGGTGGTCACCCAAGACGGTGACCTCCAGTTCGGTGGTGGGGAGAAGCGAGCCGGGCTGCGATCTTGGTCCCGCCCTTAGCTTCAAGGATCTTCGTCATCCTTGCTGGGGCGGAGGCCGGGCTGAGCCGGAGCTCTATCTCCTGTGTGGGTTCGTGGGTCACCTTCTCCCTCAGCATTCGAGGGAGAGGGCGCTCACCAACCTAGCGGGAGGGCCATACTTCGACAACGCGGGGCTGGTCGGCGGCGAGCGTCGTCAGCTTCAGCGCGTTGGGTTCGCTGGCTCAGCGGGCCTGGCTCGGCTCCCGGTGCCCCTCCCGCCGCAAGAGCGATTGTCGCGCCGCGCGCACAGGGGGTCAGCCCGAGACGTCACGCGCTGCTAGGGCGGTGTTCGTGTTCTGGGGCTGTCCTGCCTTTGCCCCGGTACGGCGCCTCTGTGCGGAGGCCGGTGCTTCGCCCGTCCGGGAGGATTCGAGTGGGAATCTGCCGGTGGGCAGATGGCTTCCGTCGTCGGCGCTGAGGTGGCGGTGGCCGAAGAAGTCCTCGTCGCCGACGGGGTCACCGCCACCATGCGTGCTCCGGGCCTCTGGCTCTTTGGCTTTGATAGCATGTCCTCGCCCCTCGAGTGGGGGCGTGGGTGAGGAGCTCGTCGCAGCAGCGTCCGCCCTAAGGTCATCGCTGCTGCTGTTTGGCCACTTTGGAGCGGGCGTTGGTGAGCCACCAGGGGTTTTGTCGCCCCGCAGACCTTCTAATGTGGGGGGTTGTTCGTACCTGCGGGGGCGGAACCGGAGTTCCGTTTGTAATGGCACCTTGAGTGTTGGCGTATGTTCATTGTGGCTGTGGTGGCCTGAACATGTATGTATATTTCGGCGTGAAGCCGTGTTTTTTCCTCGTTCCGAGCACTGGGACTCGCCTGTCGGCTAACTGAACCGCTTCACCAAGTGTGAGTTGCCTCGTGCGAAGGCGATGAGTGAGGTATGCGTATCCCGGAGGCGTAGGAGTCCCTTGGCTCAGTCGACCTTGCCACCCAAGGCTTCTCTTGCTTAGTTAAAGGAAACCCTCGGCCGCTCTTCGATGAGCCGGAGCCGGAGGCAGCGGTATCAGCGTGGACAGAGGCAGAGTTGGCTCGAAAAGAAGACTTCGTCGGCCGGAGCCTGACCGGGCCGTCCGCTGGCGGGACCGGTGCCGGAGTCGAGTTGCCGAGGCCATGGGCCAGGCTGATGTCCTCGGGGGACAGCCGACTGAGGCTTCGGGGTGACCGGTCGAGCCGTCTGCCCAAGCCGGACTCCTGGAAGAGACCCTAGCGGCGATGGCCCGGGCGTGGTGCTGACGTCGTCCTTCGGAGCGGAGATCCTTCGACTGTGTTGCCGTTCGAGGCTCGGTCGGGCTTCGCCGAAGGTGGTGTTGACGTCGAGGGTGCTGCTGCTCCCCCTCCATCGATGTCCGAACCTGCAGGATCGGTTTACCTTGTAGTGTGGGTATGTTTTCTGCGGCCGCCGAGGCCCAAACATGCTGTCATTATGTTGTAAAGCTGCGTTTCGTTTTCCCTTTGTTTCGAGTATCAAGACTTATTTATCGGCAACAGAATTGTTTCTTCGAGCGAGAGTTACTTTTCACGGAAGGTGATGAGTGAGGTATCCGTATCCTAGAGGCGTAGGAGTTCCTTGGCTCGATCAGCCTTGCCGCTTACGTGTACTCTTACTCGTCCGTACGATTCTACTAACGATGTAATCGAGAAGGCCCGAAAAATCGTTTCGGCAGAAGGGTCTCCGAGCGTTGGGACTTGTTCGGTCAGCGGAATCGCTTATCCGAGCGTAAGTTACTTATCGCAGAAGGTGATGAGTGAGGTATCTGTATCCTGGAGGCGTAGGAGTCCCTCGGCTCGGTCGGCCTTGGCTGCTTATGTGTACTCCGTCGTTTTCAGGACCCCACTTTCGAAGTAGTCAAAAAGCATGAAAGGCGCTCTGGCAGAAAGATTTTTTCCGAGGAAAATTTTAACGCAGAGGGGGTTCCCCCCTTCTAGCCCCCGAGGGAGGGTCGGGTTTTGCCGAGGCAAGGCCGACCCTTCCTTGATGGTTAGACTTTGAATGTGAACGAGGTGTACGAACGACTTGAAAGCATCTTAAGGGTAGAAGCGACGTAGTTGCCGGATGTTCCAAGCGTTGCTGTAGACCTCGCCTTGGCTGTTGGCCAGCTTGTATGTCCTGGGCTTCAAAACCTTGGCGATGACGAACGGCCCTTCCTAGGGGGCGTGAGCTTGTGCCGCCCTCGGGCGTCTTGTCGCAGCCGAAGCACCAGGTCGCCTGCTTGGAGGTCTCGAGACCGAACCCCTCGGGCATGGTAGCGTCGCAGGGACTGCTGGTACCGCGCCGAGTGTAGTAAGGCCATGTTCCGAGCCTCTTCGAGCTGGTCCAGTGAGTCTTCTCGGTCGGTCTGGTTTCTTTGGTCGTCGTACGCTTTCGTCCTCGGGGAACCGTATTCTAAGTCTGTGGGCAAGACGGCCTCGGCCCCATAGACTAGAAAGAACGGTGTGAAGCCCGTGGCTCGGCTCGGCGTTGTCCTCAGACTCTAGACCACCGAGGGGAGTTCCTTTATCCATTGCCTTCCGAACTTGTGGAGGTCACTATAGATCCTCGGCTTGAGTCCTTGCAGAATCATGTCGTTGGCACGTTCCACTTGCCCATTCGTCATGGGGTGAGCCACGGTAGCCTAGTCCACCCGGATATGGTGATCCTCACAGAAGTCCAGGAACTTTCGGCCGGTGAACTGGGTGCCGTTGTCGGTGATGATGGAGTTCGGGACCCCAAAGCGATGGATGATGTTGGTGAAGAATGCCACCGCCTGTTCGGACCTAATGCTGTTTAGGGGTCGGACCTCGATCCACTTGGAGAATTTGTCGATGGCGACTAGCAGGTGCGTGTAGCCCCCGGGTGCCTTCTGCAAGGGACCGACGAGGTTCAGTCCCCACACAGCAAATGGCCAGGTGATGGGTATTGTCTGCAGAGCCTGAGCGGGCAGGTGAGTCTGCCTTGCATAGAACTGACATCCTTGGCAGGCGCGGACAATTCTAGTGGCGTCGGCCACCGCGGTCGGCCAGTAGAAACCTTGTCGGAAGGCGTTTCCAACAAGGGCTCGGGG
The DNA here is from genome assembly GCA_029449295.1 of Zea luxurians. Lineage (NCBI taxonomy): Eukaryota > Viridiplantae > Streptophyta > Magnoliopsida > Poales > Poaceae > Zea > Zea luxurians. Next base: position 175,667,040 of record JAOPSE010000004.1, on the reverse strand, counting down.
CGCTGCGTGATGACCGCAAGCCCCCGAGTGTATTTCTCGTAAGAGCTCCTGGTCTTCGGCGATGGATATGCACCGCTGGAGGATGCCGGATGGGCTGCGGTGGTAGAGCTCCTTCCCGTCACCCAGTAAGACGAACGACTTGGCGCGCCGCGCTAGTCGCCGAGCCTCGGCTCGGTCGAGGGGCAGCTCTCCTTGGTGGAGATATTGCAGGTATGGGGTCTGCCAGTTTCGATTAGGCTGGACCCCACTCCGCTCTTCCTCGACGCGCAGTGCCTCACCCTCGGGGGCCGAGGGTGCCTCGGGCCGGGCCGAGGATGCCTCGGGCTAGGCCGAGGCCTTCTCGGGCTCGAGCGTGTCGTCGGTCTTGACTGAGGGTTGATGTAGGTCTCGGGAGAAGACGTCTGGGGGGACCGTTGTCTGCCCCGAGGCTATCTTAGCCAGCTCGTCCGCAGTCTCGTTGTGTCGTCGGGCGATGTGGTTGAGCTCGAGCCCATAGAACTTGTCCTCCAGGCGCCAAACCTCATCGCAGTAGGCCTCCATCTTCGGGTCGCGGCAGTGGGAGTTCTTCATGACTTGGTCAGTGACGAGCTGCGAGTCACCGCGAGCGTCGAGGCGTCGGACCCCTAGCTCAATGGCGATGCGCAACCCGTTGATCAGAGCTTCGTACTCAGCCACGTTGTTGGACACCGGGAAATGGAGGCGCAGCACGTAGCGTAGGTGTTTCCCGAGGGGCGAGATGAAGAGCAGGCCCGCGCCTGCCCCTGTTTTCATCAGCGACCCATCGAAAAACATGGTCCAGAGTTCCGGCTGGATCGGAGCCGCCGGGAGCTGGGTGTCGACCCATTCAGCCACAAAGTCCGCCAAGACTTGGGACTTGATGGCCTTCCGAGGGGCGAACGAGATCGTCTCGCCCATGATTTCCACCGCCCACTTTGCAATCCTACCCGAGGCCTCTCGGCATTGGATGATCTCCCCCAGAGGGAAGGATGACACCACAGTCACTGGATGAGACTCGAAGTAGTGTCGCAACTTCCGCCGCGTCAGGATCACCGTGTACAGCAGCTTCTGAATTTGCGGGTAGCTGATCTTGGTCTCGGATAGTACCTCGGTGATGAAGTAAACCGGCCTCTGGACGGGCAATGCATGCCCTTCTTCTTGTCTCTCAACCACGATCGCGGCGCTAACCACCTGAGTGGTAGCGGCGACGTAGATCAAGAGGTCTTCTTCGGCGGCGGGGGGCACCAAGATGGGCGCGTTCGTAAGGAGTGCCTTCAGGTTCCCGAGGGCTTCCTCGGCCTCGGAGGTCCAAGTGAAGCACTCAGTCTTTCTTAAGAGGCGGTACAGAGGTAGGCCTCTTTCACCGAGGCGCGAGATGAAACGGCTCAGGGCCGTCTGGCATCCCATGATCCTCTGTACGCCTTTCAAGTCCTTGATGGGCCCCATGTTGGTGATGGCCGCGATTTTCTCCGGGTTGGCCTCGATGCCCCGCTCGGAGACGATGAACCCCAAGAGCATGCCTCGGGGGACTCCGAAGACACACTTCTCGGGATTGAGTTTTACGCCTTTCGCCTTGAGACACCGGAATGTCGTTTCAAGGTCGGAAAGGAGGTCGGAGGCTTTCCTCGTCTTGACTACGATGTCATCGACATAAGCCTCGACCGTTCGACCAATGTGTTCGCCGAACACGTGGTTCATGCACCTTTGGTACGTCGCACCCGCATTCCTCAAACCAAATGGCATAGTAACATAGCAGTACATGCCAAAAGGTGTGATGAAAGAAGTCGCGAGCTGGTCGGACTCTTTCATCCTGATTTGGTGATACCCTGAGTAGGCATCGAGGAAAGACAGGGTTTCGCATCCCGCAGTGGAATCCATGATTTGATCGATGCGAGGCAGAGGATAGGGAACTTTTGGGCATGCTTTGTTTAGACCAGTGTAGTCTACACACATCCGCCATTTCCCTCCTTTCTTTCTCACAAGCACGGGGTTGGCAAGCCATTTGGGATGGAATACCTCTTTGATGAACCCTGCGGCCATCAGCTTATGGATCTCCTCGCCTATGGCTCTGCGCTTTTCTTCGTCGAATCGGCGCAGAGGTTGCTTCACGGGTCAGGCTCCAGCTCGGATATCCAGCGAGTGCTCGGCGACATCCCTCGGTATGCCAGGCATGTCCGAGGGACTCCACGCGAAAACTTCGACGTTTGCGCGGAGAAAGTCGACGAGCGCTGCTTCCTATTTGGGGTCGAGCTCGGAGCCGATCCGGATCTGCTTGGAGGCGTCTTTGCTGGGGTCGAGTGGGACGGACTTAACCGTCTCCGCTAGCCTGAAGTTGCCGGCATGGCGCTTCACGTCTGGCGCCTCCTTGGAGAGGCTCTCTAGGTCGGCGATGAGGGCCTCGGATTCGGCGAGGGCCTTGGCGTACTCCACGCACTCTACGTCGCATTCGTACGCGTGTCGGTACGTGGGGCTGACGATGATGACCCTGTTGGGGCCCGGCATCTTGAGCTTGAGGTAGGTGTAGTTGGGGATGGCCATGAACTTGGCGTAGCATGGCCTCCCTAGTACCGCGTGGTAGGTTCCTCGGAACCCGACCACCTCGAACGTGAGGGTTTCCCTTCTGAAGTTGGAGGGAGTCCCGAAGCAGACGGGCAGATCGAGTCGTCCGAGGGGTTGGACGCGTTTCCCGGGGATGATCCCGTGAAAAGGCGCCGCACCGGCCCGGACCGAGGACAGATCGATCTGCAGGAGCTCGAGTGTCTCAGCGTAGATGATGTTGAGGCTGCTGCCTCCGTCCATGAGGACCTTGGTGAGCCTGACGTTGCCGATGACGAGGTCGACAACGAGTGGGTATTTCCCCGGGCTCGGCACGCGGTCAGGGTGATCGCCCTGGTTGAAGGTGATGGGCTCGTCGGACCAGTCTAGGTAGACCGGCACCGCCACCTTTACCGAGCAGACCTCCCGATGCTCTTGCTTGCGGTGCCGAGCCGAGGCGTTCGCCACTGGCCCACCGTAGATCATGAAGCAGTCGCGGACCTCGGGGAACTCCTCTGCCCGGTGATCCTCCTTCTTGTCGTCGTGGGGGGCCCTGCCACCCTCCGCAGGTGGCCCAGCCCTGTGAAAGTGACGTCGAAGCATGGCGCATTCCTCAAGGGTGTGCTTGATGGGTCCCTGATGATAGGGGCACGGCTCCTTGAGCATCTTGTCGAATAGATTGGAGCCTCCGGGAGGTTTCCGAGGGTTCTTGTACTCAGCGGCGGCGACAAGGTCTGCGTCGGCCGCATCGCGTTTCGCTTGCGACTTCTTCTTGCCTTTCTTCTTGGTGCCGCGCTGAGCGGACGCCTCGGGAACATCTTCCTGCTGGTGGCCCTGGGGCTGCTTGTCCTTCCGGAAGATGGCCTCAACCGCCTCCTGGCCAGAGGCGAACTTGGTGGCGATGTCCATCAGCTCGCTCGCCCTGGTGGGGGTCTTGCGACCCAGCTTGCTCACCAGGTCGCGGCAGGTGGTGCCGGCGAGGAACGCGCCGATGACATCCGAGTCGGTGACATTGGGCAGCTCGGTGCGCTGCTTTGAGAATCGCCGGATGTAGTCCCGGAGAGACTCTCCCAGCTGCTGGGGGCAGCTTCGGAGATCCTAGGAGTTCCCAGAGCGCACATACGTGCCCTGGAAATTACCGGCGAAGGCTTGGACCAGGTCGTCCCAGTTGGAGATCTGCCCCGGAGGAAGATGCTCCAGCCAGGCCCGAGCGGAGTCGGAGAGGAACAGGGGGAGGTTGCGGATGACGAGGTTGTCATCGTCCGTTCCACCTAGTTGGCAGGTCAGCCGGTAGTCCGCGAGCCACAGTTCCGGTCTTGTCTCCCCCGAGTACTTTGTGATGGTAGTCGGGGTTCGGAACCAGGTCGGGAACGGCACCCGTCGTATGGCTCGACTGAAAGCCTGCTGGCCGGGCGGTTTGGGCGAGGGGCTCCGATCCTCCCCGCTATCGTAGCGTCCCCCACGCCTGGGGTGGTAGCCTCGGCGCACCCTCTCGTCGAGGCGGGCTCGATGGTTGTGGTGGTGGTGCTCGTTGCCGAGGCGTCCCGGGGCTGCAGGCGCTGTGTTGCGCGTGCGCCCGGTGTGGACCGAGGCTTCCCGCACAAATCGGGAAGTCGCGGCGTGGTGCTCCGAGGGGTATCCCTGCCTTCGGGAGGCAGAGCTCTCGGCCCGTCGGACCGCGGCATCCTCTAGGAGATTCTTGAGCTCTCCCCGGATCCGCCGCCCTTCGATGGTTGATGGTTCTGGCATCGCACAGAGAAGTATCGCTGCTGCAGCCAGGTTCTGGCCGACCCCACTTGAAGCCGGCGGCGGCCTTGTCCTGACGTCGTCGGTGATGCGGAGTTGGACGCCCTGGGGTAGACGACGCGCTTCTCCGGCCGGAGCTTGGTCTACCCATTCCTGCCCGATGTTCCGGCGGAGCGGCTCAAGTGTTCCTACCCCCTCGTCGAGCCTAGCCTGCATCTCGCGGATTTGCTCGAGCTGTGCGTCCTGACCCCCCGCAGGGACTGGGACCATAGCTAGCTCCCGAAGGATGTCAACGTGAGGCGCAGGCCTAGGGGGATCACCGTTTTCCGGTATACCAAGATGGTTGCCTTCATCGGGACCCCCTAGATCGACGTGGAAACATTCACGACTTGGGCCGCTGTCTCCGTCGCCGAAGCTGTGGCTACCGTCGGAACAATCGGAAAGGCAGTAGTCGCATGCGGTCATAAAGTCCCGCATGGCGCTGGGGTTACCGAGCCCGGAGAAATCCCAACCAAAGTCGGGCTCGTCATCTTCCTCGGAACCCGAGGGTCCGTAGGTCGAGACGGCCATCAGCCGGTCCCAGGGTGACCGCATATGATACCACGGAGGGCTGGTGCATGCCTCTAGGAAGGCTTCCACCAGAGCGGGGTCGCTTGGTGGGTCGAGGCCGAATCCAAAAGGCATGAGACGGGAGTCGGTCAGTACCTCTTGGTCGACAGGTGGTGACGTTGTCACGTCAGGGGCGGACTGCACCATTGTCTCAGGTACGAGGGTGATGCCCATCAAGTCCTTCGCGAGCGTGCTGGCGTCGTCCGTCCGCTTGGAGTTAGCGTGTTGCAGGGAAACAGCGCTCGTCTTCGTCTCAGACGTGAGGTCATTGCCCGACGTGTCCCCCGTCGGGGCGCCGGCGCCGTCGACTCGCTCGACAGCCGATGAGGTGCCGCCTCCTTCTTGGCCATGGTTGCCCCGCCTCCTCCTCCTCCGGCGGGGGAGGTGACGGGACAAACTCGGACGCCGTTCTTCCGCCTCGTGGGGAATACGTCGTCGATTCCGCCGCCGGCGGGCGGGTTGTCGGCCGCCATTGTCGCCGTCGCGCGGCGGAATAAGGAGTATCATGTCGTAGCTGCCGTCGAGGGACATGAACTCAAGACTCCCGAAACGGAGCACCGTCCTGGGTTGGAAAGGTTGCTGGAGACTACCCATCTGGAGCTTGACGTGGAGCTGTTCGTCAACACGCAGCAGGCCCCTACCTGGCGCGCCAACTGTCGGCGTTTCGACCCCGGGGGGTCCTTGGACCGACGAGTGAATTGTCGCCGCGTGTCCCAGCCCAGATGGGTCGGTGCGAGACGGAGCACGAAGGGGGGTAGAAGAGAGGGGAAAGCCCGCGGTCTCCGTGTTTATCCTGCGCCCAGGTCGGGTGCGCTCGCAGTAGAGGGTTGGCCGCGCGGGAGGACGGGGCGACGCGTAGAGTCCCTCGCTCACCCCCACGCGGGCGCTTGTAACCCCCTACTGCGAGCGCACCCGACCTGGGCGCAGGACAAACACGGAGGCCGCGGGCTTTCCCCTCTCTTCTACCCCCCTTCGTGCTCCGTCTCGCGCCGACCCATCTGGGCTGGGACACGCGGCGACAATTCACTCGTCGGTCCAGGGACCCCCCCGGGGTCGAAACGCCGACAAATAGTTTGTCTTATTGTTTAGTTCTCACATGTGCAATTAGTTTTTATAATTAGACTATATTTAATATTTCTAACTAGTATCAAACATACGATGTGACATGAATTAAAATTTAGTATGAGAAAACAAATAGGGTAACTTGACATCTCTTATCTTCACCATTTTTGAACAACCTAAATACCTAATTCTTATCTAAGAGATAGGGATGAAAACGGGCTGGATACAGCCGGATACAGGGTCATCCCATATCCTACCCTAATGTATTTCTCTCAGATACGGGTAGTTAAGATTCGGGACGGATACAGGACGAGACCGGGTAATAATCCGGACGGGTAAGAAACGGATAACGGATACTACTCGAGTAGGTATCGGATAATTGTCGGGTAGTTCATCCGTTGATATTAACTGTCCAACCATCCATAAGTTAAGCAATACATAATCATGTATATGATAGATCAGATGTAAGAAAGGAAACCGGTAAAATTGACATCATGCAGTTCAAAGTTGTTTATCACAAGGACATTGTAGAACCAACACCGTAATACTTAAAATTCATAAAATATTCTAGTTTCACTCAAAAATTGCAAATAAGTTACAAAAACTAATAAACATTTTATATGAAGATAACTCAAGTCCTCGTATGAAAATGATAAAGTGGAGTACTGATTATGTTGAAACTTGGATACTTACACTGATTTCACATGTAACTCATATAAATAAGTGAAAGTGAAAGGAAAAAAACGTGGGCATCTTATAGATCTTATGATCCAAACATTTTTTATGATTACATATGGACATATGTTGTATCTCCGTAAAATTTCACGATTTTTTGAGGCTATTTATGTATTATTAATTTCTTGTCATAGAAAATCATCAAAATACAATTAAATCATTAAAATAATGTAGTATCGACCGAAAAATACAAATAAGTTACCAATACTAATAAATAGTCTATAAAAAGATAACCTTAAGTTCCCACGTGGAGATAACCTTAAGCACCCACATAAAATGATAAAGTTTATTAATTTAATATAAATTTGGACATTATTTCAATGATTTTGGTCTAAAATATATGTTTAAACAAAAAATTGATGTATTACAAAGTCATAGATCTCTTCAAGATCTACAATTTTCATATAAACTTTATTTTCATCCAATTTCATATATAAAAGTTATGATTTTATAACTATATTATGCAGAAAAAGAAAAAACGGGTACCCGAATTCCGGGTACCCGTATCTGACCCGGGATTTTCGGGTACTGACCGGGTATTAGTGATTCTGTATCCTACCCGTATCCGAGGTTCAATATCCGGGTAATACCCGTATCCGTCCTGACAAATAAAATACTCGTATTCGTATTCGAAATTATGTCCCGTTTTGGTACCCGTATCTGATACCCGTTTTGGGTACCTGTCCTGTTTTTATCCCTACTAAAATGTTGAATAATTAGACAAATTCTAGATTAAATTCCGAATATAAATCATGACCAAATCAGAAGAACTAAAGTAAAAAATCAAATCAGATGATGCGAACTGATTAGACATACTGATAGATGGAGCGCGCCGAAATCAGCAGGGTCGACGACGTCGAAGCAGAGAAGTCAGCAGAGTCGACGAGGTCAGAAGATCACGAGCAGTCGCGTGAGGACGCTTCCCAAAAACCTTATTCACCCTCTCCTGGTGCAGGATCTAGAAGGCGAAGGGTTACGGAGACCTGCTCTCCTGATCGCAGATGCACCTCTGCGGTCGGAATGAAGAGAACTGGAAGGTGGCTCAGCTGTGAAGAGAGGCGAAAGCGAAACTGGGATGATTTGGATGCTGGCTGCCGGGCTCCTTTTATAGGGCCGAGTCCGCGACCTCCGATCTTATCCGCCCATGAGAATCTCGCGTTCAGTTGAGATTTTATAGCGATCGGTTAGGATTCTAAACGTAACAGCCAAGTAACCAAAAAAATCAAACAGCAAAAGGAAGCCGCGCCCCCACAAGGCGAGGGGCCGGATTTCGGCGGACTATTCACACGCATGTCGTGCGCCCGCGCCCTTCGCCCCGCCCCGGCCAGGCCAGGCGAGGCGAGCGAGCGTGCGCGCGTGTGGCTCTCCACACTCTCTCCTCTCATCCATGACTTGGTGAGTGAGTGTGGCTTCCATATTTAAGCTAGCTCTACTCCACTAGAACTAGCAATATGGTGCTATTGGTTCCACCTATTCCCTAACCATACACTTATATGGGCTTTTGAGATTTTTCTGGGATTTATTTGAATTTCTCAACTGGGCCTAGCCCATAAATCCTAACAATCCCCCACCAGATCTCAAATGCCCATCTGCAATTTTCGCCACTGTTCACTACTGTTTAATATACTAGTTTTTTAGCAGAGACTGTTAAGTTGAACTTCCGCCTAGAACTCCAAGCTACACCAACCCACAACTTGGACAATGGACTATGCCTTGAATTGCAAGTTTTGCGTGAATGGGTTTCACATGAAGTCATGACCAGTACTTGGCTACCAGTAGTCCCCTTCTCGGGTGGAGCATATACGTCGTACTCCAAGGTCTCTTCATGAGTTTACTAGAGAACACCCAGATCTCATAAACTGCGCGTTAGACTGTAAGTGCAATCAACCCTAATTAAAGGTTTTGGTGATTAATGACAAAACAAACTGAGATTCTAACAAGTTTGCTCCTAGCATTACACAGTAATTCTACAGATAGGAGAAGCACAGATCTTACGAGCATAAAAGTAGAAAGCACAGCGGATTTAAAATTCCACATCAAATGGCGTGCTCCAAGTGCTTAGAAACAACGGCGGTGCTAATTTTATAATTCTTGTGTCATAGGAATCGCCGTGCAATTAAGAGGGATCTGCGATGGTTAAGTAAGTTGTGCAATGAGCCAAGTTCAAAATCCTTTGAAAACATCTTGGAGAACATTTTTCCATATCATGAATGCCCTTGTGAAAAACAAATTTTACTTCCCACAAAGACTCCACTTTTGTTCTCTTCAAAATACCCAAAATTTGGTTTCAGCCCTGAAAACCGGTTCAACCGGTCCTAAAACCGGTTCAACCGGTTTTGGGACTGTTCCCCTGCCATCTCTGCTCTGACCTGTCTGACAGTCTGAGCTGTCAGAAAAGTCGCTGCAGATATTTTTTCAAAACCGGTTCAGCCGAAATTTTTTCTTACTCAGCCGGTTTTGAAACCGGTTGAGTCTCCGGCTGAGTAGCTCAGTGGACCGGGATCCCCCTGGTAGAAACCGGTTCAACCGGTCTGAAAACCGGGTCAACCGGTTTTTACTTCTTTTCTCCCAACGGCTGCCAGCTTTTGGGGGATCCTTTATATACCCCCTCACACTCTCTCTCTCATTGACTCCTGCCTCTCCCACGAATTCTTGGCTGACCAACCTTCAAACAAGCGCATTCATTTCACCTTTCACACCCGTAATCGCATCTCCTTCAATCATTTGAAGGACCCTTGGTGTGAGGTGAACTCGATCGAACATGCTGTCAATTTCATCTCGATTCTCCCATTCTCTTTGTTCTTGAGCTCGTTGCAAACTTAACCTTGTGCGGATTTGTTACTCTTGGAACCTCGTGTTCCTTGACGGTTAGAGGTTGCTTGGGAGTCTCCAAATTTGTGGACGACCCCAAGAAGTTTGTATCACCCGCTCTTTGAGCTGATTTGAGAAGAGATTGCCTTGACCTTTGTGGTCGGCTTGTGGAGGATTAGGGTTGGAAAAGACCCGGCCCTTTGTGGGTTCCTCAACGAGGAGTAGGACACCTTTGTGGTGGTTGTCGAACCTCGGGTTATATCGCGTGTTCTTGTGTGTTCTTGTTAAGCGCTTTAAATTCATTGGTTGGTTCATATCATTCATTCGAGTAGATTTTGTGTAGGGCAAGTCTTTAGCTATATTCTTCACTACTTCGTATTTGTTTAACAGATTACCTAATTTAAGTTGAGCAGGTTCAAACTTATTCAGTTGTAATTAAAATCGACTGAACCGGTTTGCACCAGTGCAACTTTAATTTAACCTATCTCGAAGTTTTTAGTGAAAATTTTCAGGTGTAGCCTATTCACCCCCCCTCTAGGCTACTTTCAATTGGTATCAGAGCCTCGTACCTCGTTTTATGCTTAACCGCATGTGGAAACGATCATGTCTACTCAACGGGACCATGTGGATCCTATCCTCGAGGATATTCCCGTCACATCCTCCGGTGAGGAAGTGGACCCCAAGGTCCTCGACCTCGCCATGAAGATCGCCGAGAGGATGTTCCTCAAGATGAAAGAGGAAGATGCTAAGAAAAAGGCCGAAGAAGAAGAATCAAGAAGAAAGGTCGAAGAAGACAAAGGCAAAGGAAAATTTGATTACAATGACGACCTAGTAGATCTTTTGGTGTCGAAGGTGTTGAGCAAGGTAAGTCTCAACACCGAAGAATCATCTACCAAAAGCAAAGGTAATGAGTTTAGTAAAGTTCAATTCGATTACTCTAGAAATTTTATTCCCAACTTCTCTTCCGCCCCACTTGGAAAGTTACCAACTCTTAGTGAGTTGAACTATGACGAGTGGGCCGATAATATGAAGTCGCATTTAATCGGTGTACATCCTAGTCTTTGGGAGATTGTTAATGTAGGTATGCATAAGCCTGCCCAAGGAGAAGAGATGACTCCAGAAATGATGCAAGAGATTCATCGCAATGCTCAAGTAGTGAGCATAATTAAAGAGAGTCTTTGTCCGGAAGAATACCGGAAAGTTCAAGGAAGAGAAGATGCCCGTGACATTTGGAACATTCTTAAAATGTCACATGAAGGAGATCCCAAAGCTAAGAGACATAGAGTTGAAGCTTTGGAGAGTGAGCTTGCTAGATATGATTGGATCAAGGGTGAGTCGCTTCAATCACTCTTTGATCGATTGATGGTGTTAGTAAACAAGATAAGAGTACTTGGAAGTGAAGATTGGAGTGACTCCAAGGTCACAAGACTATTCATGAGAGCATACAAAGAAAAAGATAAGAGTCTAGCAAGGATGATAAGGGATCGTGATGACTATGAGGATATGACGCCTCATCAATTATTTGCAAAAATTCAACAACACGAGTCCGAAGAAGCCCTCATCAAGACAAGAGACTCTCATGCCTTGATCACAAATGAACAAGACACCCCCAAGAAGAACAAAGACCATAAGGCAAAGAAAGTGGTCGAGACGTCAAGTGATGAAGATAGCTCAAGTGATGAAGACACAGCTATGTTCATCAAAACATTCAAGAAATTTGTAAGGAAAAATGACAAGTTTCAAAGGAAAGGAAAGAAGAGGGCATGCTACGAATGTGGCCAAACCGATCATTTCATAGCGGATTGTCCTAACAAAAAGGAACAAGAAGCCAAGAAGGAATACAAGAAGGACAAGTTCAAAAAGGGAGGCAAGACCAAGGGACATTTCAAGAAGAAGAAATATGGTCAAGCCCATATTGGTGAAGAATGGAACTCCGATGAAGAGAGTTCTAGCTCCGAAGAAGAAGTGGTGGCAAATGTTGCCATCCAATCTACTTCAAGCTCGCAACTCTTCACCAACCTACAAGACGACTCCTACACTCCAACTTGCCTCATGGCAAAAGGAGATAAGGTAACTTTATTTAGTAATGATTTTAAAAATGATGAAAGAGGAAGATGCTAAGAAAAAGGCCGAAGAAGAAGAATCAAGAAGAAAGGTCGAAGAAGACAAAGGCAAAGGAAAATTTGATTACAATGACGACCTAGTAGATCTTTTGGTGTCGAAGGTGTTGAGCAAGGTAAGTCTCAACACCGAAGAATCATCTACCAAAAGCAAAGGTAACGAGTTTAGTAAAGTTCAATTCGATTACTCTAGAAATTTTATTCCCAACTTCTCTTCCGCCCCACTTGGAAAGTTACCAACTCTTAGTGAGTTGAACTATGACGAGTGGGCCGATAAGATGAAGTCGCATTTAATCGGTGTACATCCTAGTCTTTGGGAGATTGTTAATGTAGGTATGCATAAGCCTGCCCAAGGAGAAGAGATGACTCCAGAAATGATGCAAGAGATTCATCGCAATGCTCAAGTAGTGAGCATAATTAAAGGGATTCTTTGTTCGGAAGAATACCGGAAAGTTCAAGGAAGAGAAGATGCCCGTGACATTTGGAACATTCTTAAAATGTCACATGAAGGAGATCCCAAAGCTAAGAGACATAGAGTTGAAGCTTTGGAGAGTGAGCTTGCTAGATATGATTGGATCAAGGGTGAGTCGCTTCAATCACTCTTTGATCGATTGATGGTGTTAGTAAACAAGATAAGAGTACTTGGAAGTGAAGATTGGAGTGACTCCAAGGTCACAAGACTATTCATGAGAGCATACAAAGAAAAAGATAAGAGTCTAGCAAGGATGATAAGGGATCATGATGACTATGAGGATATGACGCCTCATCAATTATTTGCAAAAATTCAACAACACGAGTCCGAAGAAGCCCCCATCAAGACAAGAGACTCTCATGCCTTGATCACAAATGAACAAGACACCCCCAAGAAGAACAAAGACCATAAGGCAAAGAAAGTGGTCGAGACATCAAGTGATGAAGATAGCTCAAGTGATGAAGACACAGCTATGTTCATCAAAACATTCAAGAAATTTGTAAGGAAAAATGACAAGTTTCAAAGGAAAGGAAAGAAGAGGGCATGCTACGAATGTGGCCAAACCGATCATTTCATAGCGGATTGTCCTAACAAAAAGGAACAAGAAGCCAAGAAGGAATACAAGAAGGACAAGTTCAAAAAGGGAGGCAAGACCAAGGGACATTTCAAGAAGAAGAAATATGGTCAAGCCCATATTGGTGAAGAATGGAACTCCGATGAAGAGAGTTCTAGCTCCGAAGAAGAAGAAGTGGTGGCAAATGTTGCCATCCAATCTACTTCAAGCTCGCAACTCTTCACCAACCTACAAGACGACTCCTACACTCCAACTTGCCTCATGGCGAAAGGAGATAAGGTAACTTTATTTAGTAATGATTTTCAAAATGATGATGATGATGAACAAATTGCTATGAAAAATAAAATGATTAAGAAATTTGGCTTGAATGGATATAATGTTATCATAAAATTGATGGAGAAGCTAGATAAAAGAAAAGCAACTCTTGATGCTCAAGAAGACTTGCTTATCCTTGAAAAGGAAAGAAACCTAGAGCTTCAAGGATTGCTACTCAATAAAGATGAAATGCTAGATGCCTTGACTAAGGAAGTATCTTTAATCAAGATAACTATAGAGGATAAATAAAAGGAAGCAATCAATATGAAAACCTCTATAGCTAGTCTTGCAAATGAAAAGGATGCACTTGAATCAAGCATATTAAGCTTGAATGTCCAAAATCAAGAACTTCAAGTGCAACTTGAAAATTGCAAGAACATCAATGCTTCATCTTTATTGATTGAATCTAAGTCTAGCTCCTCAAATAATACCTTTTGCAAACATTGTGCCAAATATCATGCTTCTTGTTGTCTAACTAACCATGCAAGGAAAAAGAGCCCACAGGTGAAGGTCAAAGAAATATTGAAAAGATGCTCTAGCAATGATGGGTTAAAGAAAATTGAACCCAAGTACAAGTCCCTAAAGCCCAACAATGGAAGAAGGGGGCTTGGGTTCAACTCATCCAAGGAAAACCCTAGCACAGTGCATAAAGGGTGGAGATCCCCCAAGTTCATAGAGGGAACCACCCTATATGATGCCTTGGGGAGGATTCACTCCTCAAATGACAAGTCAACTCAAGTAAAGGTAAACTTGAGTTCCACAAAGAGTAAGATGAAGGAAGCAGCATCAACAAGTGGAGAAAAATTTAATGCTCCCATTTCTCACTCTTATCTTTGTGATTACATGTTGACTTGGGATTTAGGGAAATTGGTTGTTAAATATGTGGGTGCCTACACTAAAAGAAAAGTCATGAAAAGAAGTGTGTGGGTACCCAAGGCTATAACTAACACTGCAGGACCCAATTCAATTTGGGTACCTAAAAGCATAGCCTAAATTTGTTTTGCAGGTCTACTCCTCTGGTGGGTCAAATTGGGTGCTTGACAGTGGATGCACAAATCACATGACCGGGGAGGAAGACATGTTTCATTCCTTGCAACTAACTCAAGAAGCACAAGAAATTATGTTTGGAGATAGTGGCAAGAGTAAGGTGATTGGTATTGGTAAAATTCCTATCTCTGACCAACAATCACTTTCAAATGTTTTATTGGTAGATTCTTTAAGCTACAATTTGATGTCCGTTTCACAACTTTGTGGAATGGGTTATAATTGCTTATTTTCTGATGTGGATGTGAAGATCCTTAGAAGGGAGGATTCCTCTGTTGCCTTTACAGGTCGCTTGAAGGGCAAACTCTATCTTGTTGATTTCACAACAAGTAGAGTGACGCCTGAGACTTGTTTAGTGGCAAAATCTGACAGGGGTTGGCTTTGGCATCGCCGGCTAGCTCATGTTGGCATGAGGAACTTGGCCAAACTTCAAAAGGATGGTCACATTATTGGACTAACAAATGTTGTGTTTGAGAAAGATAGGGTTTGTGGCGCATGCCAAGCAGGAAAGCAACATGGAGTCCCACATCAATCAAAGAATGTGGTTACAACAAAAAGGCCACTGGAGCTTCTTCACATGGACCTCTTCGAACCTGTGGCTTACATCAGCATTGGTGGTAGTAAGTATGGTTAAGTCATTGTTGATGATTATTCTCGTTTCACATGGGTTTTCTTTTTAAGTGATAAAGGTGAAACTCAAGAAACTTTGAAGAAATTCATGAGAAGGGCTCAAAATGAGTTTGAGCTCAAAATCAAGAAAGTGAGGAGTGATAATGGGACGGAATTCAAGAACACAGGTGTTGAAGAATTCTTAGGTGAAGAAGGAATCAAACATGAGTTCTCGGTTCCTTATGCTCCACAACAAAATGGTGTTGTGGAAAGAAAGAACCGAACTCTAATTGAAGCAGCTAGAACTATGTTAGATGAGTACAAGACACCTGACAACTTTTGGGCAGAAGCGGTAAACACCGCCTGTCATGCAATCAACCGTCTCTATCTTCATAAGATCTACAACAAGACAGCTTATGAACTTCTCACTGGTAACAAACCTAAAGTTGATTATTTTAGAGTATTTGGTTGTAAATGTTTTATTCTTAACAAGAAAGTCAAGAGCTCAAAGTTTGCTCCTAGAGTGGACGAGGGGTTCTTGCTTGGATATGCATCAAATGCGCATGGATATCGCGTTTTCAACAATACCATTGGTCTTGTTGAAATAGCGATAGACGTGACATTTGATGAGTCTAATGGCTCGCAAGGGCACGTTTCTAATGGCACTGCAGGAAATGAAGAACCACCTTGCGAGGCTATAAAGAGACTTGCAATAGGTGAGGTGAGACCTCAAGAGAAGGATGATGATGAAGGAACTTTATGGATGACCAATGAGGTTTTTGATGTGGGTGGTGGTGGGTGACAAATCCTCCACCCAAGCAAACCCATCAACCTCAAGTCATCCAAATTTTGAAGAAAATCATCAACCCCAAAGGATGCCAACGGTGGTAGAAGATGAACATGAAAGTATTGATGGTGAAGTGGCTCTTGATCAAGTAGATGATGAGGAGGAACAAATTCAAAGACAACCATCAGTGCCTCATCCTCGAGTTCATCACACTATTCAAAGAGATCATCCGGTGGACAACATCCTGGGTAGCATCAGGAGAGGGGTAACAACTCGATCTCGTTTAGCAAATTTTTGTGAATTTTACTCGTTTGTTTCCTCTCTTGAGCCACTTAAGGTTGAAGAAGCATTGGGTGATCCGGATTGGATAATCGCCATGCAAGAGGAGTTGAACAAATTCACGCGGAATGAAGTCTGGTCATTGGTTCCAAGACCCAAGCAAAATGTGATTGGGACAAAATGGGTCTTTAGGAACAAACAAGATGAGCATGGCGTGGTTATAAGAAATAAAGCACGGTTGGTTGCTCAAGGCTACACTCAAGTGGAAGGACTTGATTTTGGTGAAACATATGCGCCGGTAGCAAGGTTAGAGTCAATAAGAATATTAATTGCCTATGCTACTAACCATGATTTCAAGTTATATCAAATGGACGTCAAGAGCGTGTTTCTAAATGGTCCACTACAAGAGAGGGTCTATGTGGAGCAACCGCCAGGCTTTGAAGACCCAAGGAAGCCAAATCATGTCTATCTACTTCACAAGGCACTCTACGGGCTTAAACATGCCCCTAGAGCTTGGTATGATTGCCTTAAAGATTTTTTTAATTAAGAATGGGTTTACAATAGGAAAAGCTGACTCTACATTATTTACTCGCAAAGTTGACAATGAATTATTTGTGTGCCAAATATATGTTGATGACATTATATTTGGTAGTACTAATGAAAAATTCTGTGAAGAGTTTAGCAAAGTAATGACGAACAGGTTTGAGATGTCCATGATGGGCGAGCTTAAATACTTCCTAGGATTTCAAGTCAAACAGCTCAAGGAAGGTACTTTTCTATGCCAAACCAAATATACACAAGATATGCTCAAGAAGTTTGGCATGGAAAAGGCAAAACACGCCAAGACTCCAATGTCATCAAATGGACATCTCGACCTAAATGAGGAAGGTAAACCTGTAGATCAAAAATTATATAGATCAATGATAGGGTCACTGCTTTACTTATGTGCATCTAGACCTGATATAATGTTGAGTGTTTGCATGTGTGCACGCTTTAAAGCAAACCCTAAAGATTGCCATCTTGTAGCCGTTAAGAGAATTCTAAGATACTTAGTCCACACCCAAAACCTAGGATTATGGTATCCCAAAGGCTCCCTTTTCGATTTGCTTGGCTATTCTGACTCAGATTATGCCGGTTGCAAAGTAGATCGAAAAAGCACTACTAGGACTTGCCAATTCCTTGGGCGGTCCTTAGTGTCATGGAGTTCCAAGAAACAAAATTGTGTTGCACTTTCCACTGCAGAAGCTGAGTACATAGCAGCTGGGGCATGTTGTGCACAGTTGTTATGGATGAAGCAAACCCTTAGAGATTTTGGTTGTGAGTTTAACAAAATTCCACTTTTGTGTGACAATGAAAGTGCCATAAAACTTGCAAACAATCCGGTGCAACACTCTAGAACTAAACATATTGACATCAGACACCATTTCTTGAGAGACCACGAAGCCAAAGGAGATATTGAATTGTTTCATGTGAGCACCGAAAATCAACTAGCTGATATCTTCACAAAAACCCTTGATGAAACTAGGTTTTGCTTTCTTAGGAGTGAGCTAAATATCTTGGATTCTCGAAACGTGTCTTAATAACTAAAATTTTGATCAAATTTGATGGATGTAAATTGATTGTTTGAGCAATATGAAATGAGAAATAACATTTTTATCATTAAAAACACTAATGTCATATTTGCTAAGTGCTATTATAGCCCTTCTGGGCAATATCTGGAAACTGGTTGAGTAAACCGGCTGAGTAGGCCACTCAACCGGTTTTCCCCTGGTGGAAACCGGTTGAACCGGTATAAAAACGGTTGAACCGGTTTTGACCTCCTCCGCCTCCGCGCCGTCAGACTGCGTCGCAATCTGCGCTGTCAGTTTCGCAGTCTGCGCTGTCAGACTGCCAGAAATTTCGCGCAGTCAATACCTTTTTCTGCGCGCTTTTACTGCGCAGTTTGACCAGAAACCGGTTGAACCGGTTTTAGAACCGGTTGAACCGGTGTTCTGTGTTCTGACCGGCCGACTCCCCCCTTATTTCTCTCCCTTTCTCCTCTTCTCTTCTTCTCAGTCTCACTTTCCAGCCGCCGCCGCCCACTCTTCTTCCTCTCTCACCTTCATACCTTCTCCACTCCAAAAACCCACTTGTGCCCTCTCATCTTTGGAAGATTTGTTGGAGATCCGTTCATTCCGGTGTTCTCCATCATCTTCCTCAATCTCGTTGGGATTTCTTGACTAAATCTCCGGATCGAGGTATTGCCCTATTTCATTTCTTTTTACTCGATCCTACGCGTTCTTGATTATCTAATGTATCATTCGTTGGGTACATTTTAGTTTAAGTGCTTGCAACACTTAGATTATCTTCATTTGTCACAAACATTGTTAGAGTTTAGCGATTTGATATTGTTCGTTGTAGTTGAACCGCTCATATGAACGGTTGAAGTGCATGCTCAATATCTTATGCGTCTCTTCTCAAACGTGTTTGATCCTTGCTCATCATAAAGTTCTTTTTTATTCTTAGAATGGTGCGTCGGAGGAACCCGTCCGTGGTTGAATCCGACTCCTCTGATGACCAAGAAATACATGGAGATACTCCCCCACGCTCTAGATCCAAGCGTGGGCGAGGAAGCGGAAATGTCATGCAAGGTGCTGAGGCCTCTGGGTCTCAAGGAGCTCGCAGTCGGACAACCCGGAATCCTTCCGGTCAGTCCCGACCCACGACAAATCCGCAGGCGTGGGAGGCTACGAGTGATGATGAAGGCGGGAAGGATGATGAAATTGATCTTCCCCCGGCCCACGCCCCTGTGATTCGTGGGTTGGTCCTCCACCGGGCGGAGGCTCGGCGTGCTGGCAATGAGCCAGTAACTGATTTCACTGCCAGTGGAGGTTCTGCTCTCCTTCAGGATCTCTGTTTCCAGAATCCTGCATTGCGCATTCGCGATGCCAGGATTGATGGAAACCGCTTTTGGACGCTTCATCATGTGAATTTTTATAATTCCGTGATTCTCCCCAAGAAGCATCAACCTATTCTGCTTCAACGCTATATCAACTGGGAAGGTTGTGAGGCCATTGGGGACCCAGAGATGACACAGGCATTGAGGGCCTGTGAAAGGAAAAAGATGAAGAGTATCATGACATTCCAATATGATTGGAATGATGAAGTTATTGCCCAATTCTACTAAACTTTGTGGATCAAGCCAGCTGACGAGGAGAGTCCATACAACTATCCTTATCTGAACTTCTACATTGAAGGTAGTTGGTATAAGGTGAGCTACCGTTGGTTTGCTCACATTCTTGGTTTTTCTGACAATGATATTTCTGGCAACAAGATCAAGATACATGATTTCCGCTAGCCTACTAGAGATGAAGCCAAAGATCTTCATCTCTCTGAGTCTGGGAAGTATTGGGAGTCTACAAACATGCATAAGTATTATCGTTAAATCAACTCCCTCTGCAGGATGACCCTCATTCCAAAAGGGGGTAATCAGATGAACATTCTTGGGGAGAGCAAGGTCTTGCTCTCATTCAGGAAACCGAGCAGCTTAGAGAGTATAAATGTCTTTGATATGATTTGGCAGGAAATCATTCATGTTGCCTGCTTTCCATTGAAGGGATGTCTTCATGCTCCTTTTATCATGAAGATGATTGAGGTTGTGACCCAGTTTAAATTTGATAAAGGTACAAGACATCAATCATATACCCCTTTCTGGATTGATCCCAACAATCCAGCAGGGCGCCTAAGGAAAGCCCCCTCCAGCTCTCGTGCACATACATCTGCGGGTCCGTCTGCTGGTCCTGCTGCTGCTGCCGGTGCCTCGCGTCCCTCCCCTGGCTGCAGATCTCCCACGCCACGTGGTCGTGGTCGAGGTCGTGGCCAAGGGATGGGTGCCCGCTTGGCCCACGGGTTTGCGGCATTTTTCTCCATGTGCCGGAACATTGCTGCGGATGTCCATGAGGTGGCAAGACGTCAGCGGGAGACTGACGACAACCTACGTCGGCAAGCTTCCTCTTTGGGTACTCCCTTCGCCCCCCGCTCGCCTGACGTGCCTCTCCATCCTCCTCCTCCGAAGATCAACGAGTGGTACCAGCAGGCATACGGGGTGCCTTTTATGACAGCAGACGACGTCGACGAAGAAGAAGAAGCTTATTTTGATGATCGTGAGCAGTTTGTCCCGCCTCCGTATCACGGGGATCTGGGCCAATCATCTTCTCACCCTCCGCCCCAGGATCCTTCTGGCAGTGCTCCTCCCCCGGATCAGTCTGGGGAAGAACACTTTGCCTCTCACCTGGCGCACCACCTCTTTGCTCCTCATCATCCTCCTCCCAACTGGTGATCCTTGGATTGGCGTCTCTCTCTCTCTCTCTTTTTTGTTCTTGTTGCCAAAAAGGGGGAGAAGGTTTATTAGACTGGCAGTACCTTTATTTTTGTAATGAACAATCGGTTTGTAATAACTATTTGGTCTATCGTATGATGCATGCATGGCTCTAAAGCCATAAACATTTTTATGATGTGATGAGATGAGTTATCATTATTGTAATAGCAGTAGTAATTTTTCATATCATATGCTATGCAATAATGAACTTGAATGTGTAATTTTTACTCTTTCTATCTAATTATGTTTCATACCTCATTGTTTTTGTGTATGGCGTTGATTGTTCTCTCTCTCTAAATATGTTGCAAATTGACATATCAAGTCAATGTTAATATCGCAAAACTCATGCACATATTTAGGGGGAGCTACACATACACAAAGGATTTTATCTCGCAAGTACTTGTAACTTTAATTTTTATTTCTACTCCAGTTTGTTTTGGCATCAATCACCAAAAAGGGGGAGATTGTAAGTGCAATCAACCCTAATTAAAGGTTTTGGTGATTAATGACAAAACAAACTGAGATTCTAACAAGTTTGCTCCTAGTATTACACAGTAATTCTATAGACAGGACAAGCACAGATCTTACGAGCATAAAAGTAGAAAGCACAGCGGATTTAAAATTCCACATCAAATGGCGTGCTCCAAGTGCTTAGAAACAACGGCGGTGCTAATTTTATAATTCTAGTGTCATAGGAATCGTCGTGCAATTAAGAGGGATCCGCGACGGTTAAGTAAGTTGTGCAATGAGCCAAGTTCAAAATCCTTTGAAAACATCTTGGAGAACATTTTTCCAGATCATGAATGCCCTTGTGAAAAACAAATTTTACTTCCCACAAAGACTCCACTTTTGTTCTCTTCAAAATACTCAAAATTTGATTTCAGCCCTGAAAACCGATCAAACCGGTCCTAAAACCGGTTCAACCGGTTTTGGGACTGTTCCCCTGCCATCTCTGCTCTGACCTGTCTGACAGTCTGAGCTGTCAGAAAAGTCGCTGCGGATATTTTTTCAAAACCGGTTCAGCCGAAATTTTTCCTTACTCAGCCGGTTTTGAAACCGGTTGAGTCTCCGGCTGAGTAGCTCAGTGGACCGGGATCCCCCTGGTAGAAACCGGTTCAACCGGTCTGAAAACCGGGTCAACCGGTTTTTACTTCTTTTCTCCCAACGGCTGCCAGCTTTTGGGGGATCCTTTATATACCCCCTCACACTCTCTCTCTCATTGACTCCTGCCTCTCCCACGAATTCTTGGCTGACCAACCTTCAAACAAGCGCATTCATTTCACCTTTCACACCCGCAATCGCATCTCCTTCAATCATTTGAAGGACCCTTGGTGTGAGGTGAACTCGATCGAACACGCTGTCAATTTCATCTCGATTCTCCCATTCTCTTTGTTCTTGAGCTCGTTGCAAACTTAACCTTATGCGGATTTGTTACTCTTGGAACCTCGTGTTCCTTGACGGTTAGAGGTTGCTTGGGAGTCTCCAAATTTGTGGACGACCCCAAGAAGTTTGTATCACCCGCTCTTTGAGCTGATTTGAGAAGAGATTGCCTTGACCTTTGTGGTCAGCTTGTGGAGGATTAGGGTTGGAAAAGACCCGGCCCTTTGTGGGTTCCTCAACGAGGAGTAGGACACATTTGTGGTGGTTGCCGAACCTCGGGTTATATCGCGTGTTCTTGTGTGTTCTTGTTAAGCGCTTTAAATTCATTGGTTGATTCATATCATTCATTCGAGTAGATTTTGTGTAGGGCAAGTCTTTAGCTATTGTCGGTGTTTCAAAACCCAGGGGGTCCCTGGACCGACTAGTAAATCGTCGTCGTGTGCCCCAGCCCAGATGGGTCGACGCGAGGCGGAACGCGAAGGGGGGAGAAGGAGGCAGCCGGAGGGAGGTAGGCGTGAGAGAGTGGAATCCCGCGGCCTTCGTGTTAGCCCCGCGCCTGAGTCGGGTGCGCTTGCAGTAGGGGGATACAAGCGTCCATGCGGGAGTGGGAGCGAGCGGCCTTGCGCGAGCGCCGTCCCGTCCTTCCCCGTGCGGGCCAACCCTCTGTAAGAGGGCCCTGGTCCTTCCTTTTATAGGCGTAAGGAGAGGATCCAGGTGTACAATGGGTGTAGCAGAGTGCTACGTGTCTAGCGGAGGAGAGCTAGCGCCCTAAGTACATGCCGTCGTGGCAGCCGGAGGGGTTTTGGCACCCGGTACGTGTGGTGTCATGGCCGTCGGAGGAGCGCTGGAGCCTGGCGAGAGGGCAGTTGTCGGGGCTGTCGAGTCCTTGCTGACGTCCTCTTGCTTCCGTAAGGGGGCCGAGAGCCGCCGTCGTCACAGGGCGTGCGGGGCGCCATCACTGCCTATCTGGCGGAGCGAGCCAGATGGGACGCCGGTCTTGCTCCCCGTAGCCTGAGTCAGCTCGGGGTAGGGTAATGATGGCGCCTCCTGTCGATGTGGTCGGTCCGCGCCCTAGGTTGGGCGATGTGGAGGCTCCTCCGAGGTCGAGGTCGAATCTGTCTCCCGTGGCCGTGGTCGAGTCCGAGCCCCTGGGTCGGGCGAGGCGGAGACCGTCGGCTGAGGCCAGAGCTGAGTCCGAGCCCTAGGGTCGGGCGAAGCGGAGTCCATCGTCTCCTGGGGCTGAGCCCATGTTCGAGCCCTAGGGTCGGGCGAGGCGGAGTTCGTCGTCTTTCGGGGCTGAGCCCGAGTCCGAGCCCTGGGGTTGGGCGGAGCGGAGTTCGCCGTCTTCCGGGGCTGAGCCCGAGTCCGAGCCCTGGGGTCGGGCGAGGCGGAGTTTGTCGTCTTCCGGGGCTGAGCCCGAGTCCGAGCCCTGGGTCGGGCGGAGCGGAGTTCGCCATCTTCTGGGGCTGAGCCCGAGTCCGAGCCCTGGGTCGAGCGGAGCGGAGTTCGCCGTCTTCCAGGGCTGAGCCCAAGTCCGAGCCCTGGGTCGGGCGGAGCGGAGTTCGCCGTCTTCCGGGGCTGAGCCCGAGTCCGAGCCCTAGGGTCGGTCGAGGCGGAGTTTCCTATGACACCCGAGGCCGGCCTTGGCTGCTGTCAGCCTCACTCTGTCGGGTGGCTCAGCAGTCGGAGCGGCGCAGGCGGCGCTGTCCTCTTGTCAGACCGGTCAGTAGAGCAGCGAAGTGACTGCGGTCACTTCGGCTCTGTCGACTGGAGGGCACGCGTCAGGATAAAGGTGTCATGCCACCTTTGCATTAAACGCCCCTGCGATTTGGTCGGTCGGTGTGGCGATGTGGCCAAGGTTGTTGCTTGGTGAAGACTGGGCCTCGGGCGAGCCGATAGTGTGCCCGTTGCTGGAGGGGGGTCCTCGGGCGAGACATAGGTTCTCCGGGGTCGGCTTCCCTTGCCCGAGGCTAGGCTCGGGCGAGGCACGATCATGTCCCTTGAATGGACCGATCCTTGACTTAGTCGCACCCATCAGGTCTTTGTAGCTTTGTGCTGATGGGGGTTACCAGCTGAGATTTAGGGGCCTTGAGGGTACCCCTAATTATGGTCCCTGACAGTAGCCCCCGAGCCTCCAAGGGAGTACTAATACTCGCTTGGAGGCTTTTGCCGCACTTTTTTGCAAGGGGACCAGCCTTTTTTGGTTGCATTCTATTCTGGTGGGTGCGCGCGAGCGCACCCACCGGGTGTAGCCCCCGAGGCCTCGGAGGAGTAGTTTTACTCCTTCGAGGTCTTAGTGCGCTTCGCAACACTTCGGCTGGTCTAGTTGTTCCCTCATGCGAGCTGGCCGTAGCCCGAGTGCACGGTCGGGTCCCAAGTTCTCGGGCTGGTATGTTGACGCTGTCAACGGTTTGGCCGGAGTCGGGTTTGCGAGAGCAGCCCCCGAGCCTCTGCACAGGGCGAGAGGGTGGTCAGGGACAGACTCGACTTTTTTACATACGCCCCTGCGTCGCCTTTCCGCAAGGAGGAGGGGGGAAAGCGCCATGTTGCCCTCGGGTGGCGTCGAACATGGTGTCTCCGGTGAGCTGCTGGCGGGTAATCCGAGCGGACGTCCGTGCCCCATTTGATAGGGGTCGGCTAGAGGCCCAGAGGCGCGCCCAAAAGTACCTGCGGGTGATCTGCCGGACCCGGTCCCCTGTCGACGGGGTCCGAGGGCTCGATGCCTCCCTCTGATGGGATTCCGTTACAAGATCGTTCCCGCTGGTCTCGGAAATGTCCTAGGGTACCTCGGGAGCATAGCCCGAGCCTTGGTTATGTATCGAATGTACCCATGGTCATCCCTCACTCTGTGTCTAAGGCGACTGTGAACCCTTCGAGGGCCAGCCTACGAACCCCTGATCAGTAGTGGGCGCGGAGCCCGAGTGGCCTGAGGCGGCCGTTGAACCCTTCGAAGGGCCGGCCATCGAACCTCTGACCAGTAGTGGGTGTGGAGCCCACGTGCTCTGATGCGGCTGTCGAACCCCTCCGAGGGGCTAGCCTACGAACCTCTGATCAGTAGGGAGGCTCGGAGCCTGTTTCCTTCATGGAGAAGGGTCCTTTTTGGGGTATCCCCCTTTCCCGGTCCCTGTTGTAAGAGAGAGAAAGAGGAAAAGGAAAAGGACACGAAATCGAATGACACGGCGTACCTTTTTTGACGCGGTCATTATGGCGAAGGCGAAGCGTCGCTTGCTCCTCCCGCCTGAGACGCCGCCCGTTCCGCCGCGGAGTTAATGCGACGGGGCGAGCGGTTCGCGGGGCGGCCGTTGCGCGTGCGCGAGCCGTTCGAGGAACGGATCACGGGCGCACCGTCTTCACGCCATGAGAGAGGGCTCCCTCGCTGCCCCTGGATGGGACGTGAGCTTGGCTGGCGACGTGACCGCTGCTTCTGCCCGCCTGTCACCGCCATCACTGTCGGCCCAATTTTGACCGCATTTGACCGTCGCGCTTGGCTGGCGCTGCAGGGCTGCCTCGAGTCGCGGTATTGACTCCGCAGTCGAGGAGGCGCGGTAGTGGCGTGAGTGGCGGTGCAGTTGCTCACACGTAGCAACCGGCGTGCCGGTTGCATGACGCGTGGGCTTGGACCTCCATGCTGGGCTCGTTGGAGTCGAAGGGGCGCGCCCACTTGGTACGGTTGCATGCCGCCTGCATGGCTGCCCGCCCTTTCGCCCGCTGGTCTGGGCAAAAGTGGAGAACCGCTTGTAACCGCCGGGCGGTTGCATGCACCGCGCGCGCGTGGCGGTTTGGCTTCTTCTCCCCTGGACCAGCTTGCATGACGTGTGGGACCCGGCCCTCGCGCCGTGGGGGGGAGAATCTTGGAGCGTGTTGGAGAAGACTCGACCCGCAATGGTTGAGGGCGCAGGTAGGGAGAGCCGCCTTTAAAAGGGGAGCGACCCCCTTGGAGGGCAACCATGTCTTCGCGCTCCCCACATGCATCGTGTCTTTCCACCTTCCGAGCCCCCGGGCGAGGGACGCCCGGAACCCTTCTGTCTTGTCGTCGGAGGAACGCAACTTCGTGGAAGTTGGTACCTTTCAGCCATCATTCGGCTTCAAGGATTTTCATCAGGCAGCCAGCTGCATCCCCTCGTCGGTGGTCACCCAAGACGGTGACCACCAGCTTCTGGACAGGGAGAAACAAGCTGGGCTGCGATCCTGGCTCCGCCCTCAGCTTCAAGGGTGTTCGTCATCCTTGCTGGGGCGGAGGCCAGGCTGAGCCAGAGTTCTACCTCGCGCGCGGGTTCGTGGGTCAGCCTCCCCTTCAGCATCCAAGGGAGAGGGCGCTCACTGGCCCTGCGAGCGGGGCGGACTTCGACGACGTGGGGCCGGTCGACGGTGGGTGCCGCTAGTTCCAGTGCGTTGGGCTCGCTGGCTTGGCTCCCGGTGCCCCCTCCCGCCGTGAGGGCGGTTGCCGCGCCGTGCGCACGGGTGGACCGCCCAAGACATCGCGTGCTGCTAGAGCGGCGTTCGTGTTCTGGGGCTGTCCTGCCTTTGTAATGGTACGGGGCCTCCGCGCGGAGGTCGGTGCTCCGATCGTCCGGGAGGATCCGAGTGGGGATCTGCCGATGGGCTGATGCTCCACTCGAAGGTGCCGAGGTGGATGTGGCCCGAGAAGTCCCTGTCACCGACGGGATCACTGCCACCATTCGTGCTCCGGGCCTCCGGCTCTTTGTACTTGTCCTCGCCCCTCGAGCGTCGGCGCGGGCGAGGGCAAGGTTGCAGCGGCTTCCGTCCTGAGGCCATCGCTGCCGCCGTGGGGATGGAACCGGAGTTCCATTTGTAATGGCACCTTAAGTGCCGGTGTTTTGTTCAATGCGGCTGTCGAGGCCTAAATGTGTATGTATTTTCGGCGCGGAGCCGTGTTTTTTCTTCATTTCGAGCACTAAGACTCGCCTTGTCGATTATCTGAACCGCTTCACCGAGCGTGAGTTGCCTCGTGCAAAGGTGACGAGTGAGGTATCCATATCCCGGGGGCGTAGGAGTCCCTCGGCTCGGTCGGCCTTGCTGTCTGAGGCCCCTCTTGCTTAGTTAAAGGAACCCCTCGGCCGCCCTTCGATGAGCCGAAGCCGGAGGTAGCGGTACCAGCACGGACGAAGGCAGAGTTGGCTTCGAAAAGGAGGTGTAGTTGGCTAGAGCCTGGCCGGGTTGTCCACTGGCGGAACCGACGCCGGAGTTGAGTTGCCGAGGCCACAAGCCGAGCTGATGTCTTTGAGGGTCAGCTGGCCGAGGCCTCGGGGTGGCCGGCCGAGCCGCCTGCTCGGGTCGGATTCTCGAAGAAGACCCTGGCGGCGATGGCCCGGGTGTAGTGCTGATGTCGTCCTTCAGAGTGGGGGCCCTCCGACCGCGTCGCCGTCCGAGGCTAGGTCAGACCCAGCCGAAGGTGTAGTTGATGCCGAGGGTGCTGCTGCCCCCTTCGGCTGTCGACGTTCGAGCTTGCAGGATCAGGTTGTCTTGTAGTGTGTGTATGTTTTCTGCGGCCGCTGAGGTCTAAACACACCGTCGTCGTGTTGTAAAGCTGCATTTCTTTTCCTCTTGTTTCGAGTATCCGGACTCATTTGTCGGTAACAGAATTGTTTGTGCGGGCGAGAGTTGCTTTTCACGGAAGGCGATGAGTGAGGTATCCGTATCCCAGAGGCGTAGGAATCCCTCGGCTCGGTCGGCCATGCCGCTTATGCGCGCTCTTACTCGTCCATAGGGCTCTGTTACCGACGCAGTCGAGAAGGCCCAAAAAATCATTTCGGCAGAGGAGCTCTCGAGCATGAAGACTTGTTCGGTCCGTGGAGTCACTTATCCGAGCGCGAGTTACTTATCGCAGAAGGTGATGAGTGAGGTATCCGTATCCCGGAGGCGTAGGAGTCCCTCGGCTTGGTCAGCCTTGGCTGCTTACATGTACTCCGTCGTTTTCAGGATCCACTTTTGAAGTAGTCGAAGAGCACGAAAGGCATTCTGGCAGAAAAGATTTTTTTCTTTTTTCGAGGAAAATTTTGACGCAGAGGGGGTTGCCCCCTTCTAGCCCCCGAGGGAGGGTCGGGCTTTGCCGAGGCAAGGCTGACCCTTCCTTGATGACCAGACTTGGTGTGTGAACGAGTTATATGAGCAACTTGAAAGCATCTTAAGGGTAGAAGCGACGTAGCTGTTGGATGTTCCAAGCGTTGCTGTAGGCCTCGCCTTGGCTGTTGGCCAGCTTGTACGTCCCAGGCTTCAGGACCTTGGCGATGACGAACGGCCCTTCCTAGGGAGGCGTGAGCTTGTGCCGCCGTCGGGCGTCTTGTCGTAGCCGAAGCACCAGGTCGCCCACCTGGAGGTCTCGGGACCTAACCCCTCGGGCGTGGTAGCGTCGCAGGGACTGCTGGTACCGCGCCGAGTGTAGTAAGGCCACGTCCCGAGCCTCCTCCAGCTGGTCCAGTGAGTCTTCTTGGTTGGCTCGGTTGCATTGGTCGGTGTAGGCCCTCGTCCTCGGGGAACTGTATTCCAAGTCTGTGGGCAAGATGGCCTCGGCCCCATAGACTAGAAAGAACGGTGTGAAGCCCGTGGCCCGGCTTGGTGTTGTCCTCAGACTCCAGACCACCGAGGGGAGTTCCTTCATCCATCGCTTGCCGAACTTGTTGAGGTCGTTGTAGATCCGAGGCTTGAGTCCTTGCAGGATCATGCCGTTAGCCCGCTCCACTTGCCCATTCGTCATGGGGTGAGCCACGGCAGCCCAGTCCACCCGGATGTGGTGATCCTCGCAGAAGTCCAGGAACTTTCTGCCGGTGAACTGAGTGCCGTTGTCGGTGATGATGGAGTTCGGGACCCCAAAGTGTGGATGATGTTGGTGAAGAACGCCACCGCCTGTTCGGACCTGGTGCTGTTTAGGGGTCAGACCTCGATCCACTTGGAGAATTTGTCGATGGCGACCAACAGGTGCGTGTAGCCCCCGGGTGCCTTCTGCAAGGGGCCAACGAGGTCTAGACCCCACACAGCAAACAGCCAGGTGATGGGTATGGTCTGCAGAGCCTGAGCGGGTAGGTGGGTCTGCCTCACGTAGAACTGACACCCTTCGCAGGTGCGGACAATTCTAGTAGCGTCGGCCACCACCGTCGGCCAGTAGAATCCTTGTCGGAAGGCGTTTCCAACGAGAGTTCGAGGTGCTGCGTGATGGCCGCAAGCCCCCGAGTGTATCTCTTGCAAGAGCTGCTGGCCTTCGGCGATGGAAATGCATCGCTGGAGGATGCCTGAGGGGCTGCGGTGGTAGAGCTCCTTCCCGTCTCCCAGCAAGACGAAAGACTTGGCGCGCCGTGCCAACCGCCGAGCTTCGGCTTGGTCGAGGGACAGCTCCCCTCGGTGGAGATATTGCAGGTACGGGGTCTGCCAGCTTTGATTAGGCGTGACCTCGCTTGGCTCCTCCTCGACGCGCAGTGCCTCACCCTCGGGGGCTGAGGGTACCTCGGGCTGAGCCGAGGGTACCTCGGACCGTGCCGAGGGTACCTCGGACTGGGCCGAGGGTACCTCGGACTGAGCCGAGGGTGCCTCGGGCGGAGCCGAAGGTGCCTCGAGCGGAGTCGAAGGTGCCTCGGGCTCGGGCGTGTCCTCGGTCTTGATGGAGGGTTGATGCAGGTCTCGGGAGAATACGTCCGGGGGAACTGTTGATCGTCCCGAGGCTATTTTAGCCAGCTCGTCCGCAGTCTCGTTGTAGCGTCGGGCGATGTGGTTGAACTCGAGCCCGTGGAACTTGTCTTCCTGGCGCCGAACCTCATCGCAGTAGGCTTCCATCTTCGGGTCGTGGCAGTGGGAGTTCTTCATGACATGGTCGATGACAAGCTGCGAGTCACCGCGAGCGTCGAGGCGTCGGACCCCTAGCTCGATGGCGATTCGCAACCCATTTACCAGAGCCTCGTACTCTACCACATTGTTGGACGCCGGGAAGTGGAGGCGTAGCACGTAGCGTAGGTGCTTCCCGAGGGGCGAGACGAAGAGGAGGCCTGCGCCGGCCCCCGTCTTCATCAGCGACCCGTCGAAAAACATGGTCCAGAGCTCCGGTTGGATCGGAGCCATCGAGAGCTGGGTGTCAGCCCATTCAGCCACGAAGTCCGCCAAGACCTGGGACTTGATGGCCTTCCGAGGGGCGAACGAGATCGTCTCGCCCATGATCTCCACCGCCCACTTCGCAATCCTACCCGAGGCCTCACGGGACTGGATGATCTCTCCTAGGGGGAAGGATGACACCACAGTCACCGGATGAGACTCGAAGTAGTGTCGCAACTTCCGTCGTGTCAGGATCACCGCGTACAGCAGCTTCTGGATTTGTGGGTAGCGGATCTTGGTCTCGAACAGTACCTCACTGATGAAGTAGACTGGCCTCTGGACGGGCAATGCATGCCCTTCTTCTCGTCTCTCAACCACGATCGCGGCGCTAACCACCTGGGTGGTTGCGGCAACGTAGATCAAGAGGGCTTCTCCGGCAGCGGGAGGCACCAAGATGGGCGCGTTCATGAGGAGCGCCTTCAGGTTCCCGAGGGCTTCCTTGGCCTCGGGAGTCCAAGTGAAGCACTCGGCCTTCCTTAAGAGGCGGTACAGAGGCAGACCTCTTTCGCCGAGGCGCGAGATGAAGCGGCTCAGAGCCGCGAGACATCCCATGACCCTCTGTACGCTTTTCAAGTCCTTAATTGGCCCCATGCTGGTGATGGCTGCAATCTTCTCCGGGTTGGCTTCGATGCCCCGCTCGGAGACGATGAACCCCAAGAGCATGCCTCGGGGGACCCCAAAGACACACTTTTCGGGATTAAGCTTCACGCCTTCCGCCTTGAGACATCGGAATGTCGTTTCAAGGTCGGAAAGGAGGTCGGAGGCCTTCCTCGTCTTGACTACGATGTCATCGACGTAGGCCTCGACCGTTCGGCCGATGTGTTCGCCAAACACATGGTTCATGCATCGCTGGTACGTTGCCCCCGCATTCCTCAAACCAAACGGCATTGTAACATAGCAGTACATGCCGAAGGGTGTGATGAACGAAGTCGCGAGCTGGTCGGACTCTTTCATCTTGATCTGGTGATACCCTGAGTAGGCATCGAGGAAAGACAGGGTTTCGCACCCAGCAGTGGAATCCACGATCTGATCGATGCGAGGGAGAGGGTAGGGAACCTTCGGACATGCTTTGTTTAGACCGGTGTAGTCTACACACATCCGCCATTTCCCCCTTTCTTCCTCACAAGCACAGGGTTGGCAAGCCATTCAGGATGGAATACCTCTTTGATGAACCCTGCCGCTAGTAGCTTGTGGATCTCCTCGCCTATGGCTCTGCGCTTTTCCTCATCGAATCGGCGCAGAGGTTGCTTCACAGGTCGGGCCCCAGCTCGAATATCCAGAGAGTGCTCGGCGACTTCCCTCGGTATGTCGGGCATGTCCGAGGGACTCCACGCGAAAACGTCGGCGTTTGCATGGAGAAAGTCGACGAGCACTGCTTCCTATTTGGGGTCGAGCTCGGAACCGATCCGGATCTGCTTGGAGGCGTCGTTGCAGGGGTCGAGAGGGACGGACTTGACCGTCTCCGCTGGTTCGAAGTTGCCGGCATGGCGCTTCGCGTCGGGCGCCTCCCAAGAGAGTCTCTCTAGGTCAGCGATGAGGGTCTCGGACTCGGCGAGGGCCTCGGCGTACTCCACGCACTCCACGTCGCATTCGTACGCGTGTCGGTACGTGGGCCCGACGGTGATGACCCCATTGGGGCCCGACATCTTGAGCTTGAGGTAGGTGTAGTTGGGGACAGCCATGAACTTGGCGTAGCATGGCCTCCCCAGCACTGCGTGGTAGGTTCCTCGAAACCCGACCACTTCGAACGTGAGGGTCTCCTTTCGAAAGTTGGAGGGCGTCCCGAAGCAGACGGGTAGGTCGAGTTGTCCGAGGGGTTGAACGCGCTTCCCGGGGACGATCCCGTGGAAAGGCGCAGCGCCCGTCCAGACCGAGGACAGATCGATCCGCAGAAGCCCGAGGGTCTCGGCATAGATGATGTTGAGGCCGCTGCCTCCGTCCATGAGGACCTTGGTGAGCCTGACGTTGCCGATGATGGGGTCGACAAAGAGTGGGTATCTCCCCGGGCTTGGCATGTAGTCTGGATGGTCGGCCCGGTCGAAGGTGATGGGCTTGTCGGACCAGTCTAGGTAGACTGGCGCCGCCACCTTTACCGAGCAGACCTCCCGACGCTCTTGCTTGCGGTGCCGAGCCGAGGCGTTCGCCACTTGCCCGCCGTAGATCATAAAGCTGTCGCGGACTTCGGGGAACCCTCCTGCCTTGTGATCTTCCTCGTTTGCGTCGTCGAGGGCCTTGCCACCCTCCGCGGGTGGCCCGACCTTGTGGAAGTGTCGTCGAAGCATGGCACACTCCTCGAGGGTGTGCTTGACGGGC
This sequence comes from Zea luxurians, assembly GCA_029449295.1. NCBI lineage: Eukaryota > Viridiplantae > Streptophyta > Magnoliopsida > Poales > Poaceae > Zea > Zea luxurians. The sequence goes on along the minus strand of JAOPSE010000004.1, from coordinate 175,635,198 downwards.
CCCTGATGATAGGGGCACGGCTCCTTGAGCATCTTATCGAAGAGGTTGGCACCTCCGAGAGGCTTCCGAGGGTTCTTGTGCTCGGCGGCGGCGACAAGGTCCGCGTCGGCGGCGTCGCGTTTCGCTTGCGACTTCTTCTTGCCCTTCTTCTTGGCGCCGCGCTGAGTTGACGCATCGGGAGCATCTTCCGGTGGGCGGCCCTGGGGCTGCTTGTCCTTCCGGAAAATGGCCTCAACCGCCTCCTGGCCAGAGGCGAACTTGGTGGCGATGTCCATCAGCTCTCTCGCCCTGGTGGGGGTCTAGCGACCCAGCTTGCTCACCAGGTCGCGGCAGGTGGTGCCAGCGAGGAACGCGCCGATGACATCTGAGTCGGTGACGTTAGGCAGCTCTGTGCGCTGCTTCGAGAATCACCGGATGTAGTCCCGGAGAGACTCTCCCGGCTGCTGGCGGCAGCTTTGGAGATCCCAGGAGTTCCCAGGGCGCACGTACATGCCCTAGAAATTGCCGGCGAAGGCTTGGACCAGGTCGTCCCAGTTGGAGATCTGCCCCGGGGGCAGGTGCTCCAGCCAGGCTCGAGCGGTGTCGGAGAGGAACAGGGGGAGATTGCAGATGATGAGGTTGTCATCGTCCGTTTCACCCAGCTGGCAGGCCAGCCGATAGTCCGCGAGCCACAGTTCCGGTCTCGTCTCCCCCGAGTACTTTGTGATAGTAGTCGGGGTTCGGAACCGGGTCGGGAACGGTGCCCGTCGTATGGCGCGACTGAAAGCCTGCGGACCGGGTGGTTCGGGCGAAGGACTCCGATCCTCCCCGCTGTCGTAGCATCCCCCACGCCTAGGGTGGTTGCCTCGGCGCGCCCTGTCGTCGAGGTGGGCCCGACGACCGTGATGATGGCGCTCGTTGCCGAGGGGACCCGGGGCCGCAGGCGCTGTGTTGCACGTGCGCCCGGAGTGGACCGAGGCTTCCCACATGAGTCGAGAAGTCGTGGCGCGATGTTCCGAGGGGAACCCCTGCCTTCGGGAGGCAGAGCTTTCGGCCCGTCGGACCGCGGCGTCCTCCAGGAGATTCTTGAGCTCTCCCTGGATACGCCGCCCTTCAGTGGTTGATGGCTCCGGCATCGCGCGGAGAAGCATTGCTGCTGCAGCCAGGTTTTGACCGACTCCACTGGAAACCAGCGGCGGCCTCACCCTGACGTCGTCGGCGATGCGGTGCTGGATGTCCTGGGGGAGATGACGCGCTTCTCCGGCCGGGGGTTGGATCGCCCATTCCTACCCGATGTCCCGGCGGATCGGCACAAGCGTTCCTGCTCCCTCGTCGAGCCTGGCCTGCCTCTCGTGGATATGCTCGAGCTGTGGGTCAGGACCCCCTGCCGGGACGGGGACCACAGCTAGCTCCCGAAGGATGTCAACGCGAGGCGCGGGCCTAGGGGGATCACCGTTCTCCGGCATACCAAGATGGTTGCCTTCGCCGGGACCCCCTAAATTGACGTGGAAACATTCACGACTTGGGTCGCGGTCCTCATTGTCGAGGCTGCGGCTGCCGTCGGAACAGTCGGAAAGGAAGTAGTCACATGCAGTCATGAAGTCCCGCACGGCACTGGGGTTACCAAGTCCGGAGAAATCCCAACAGAGATCGGGCTCGCCATCTTCCTCGGTCCCGGAGGACTCGTAGGTCGAGTCGGCCGTCAGTCGGTCCCAGGGTGACCGCACACGATACCCCAGAGGGTTTGGACTCGCCTCTATGAGAGTACTCACCGAAGCAGAGTCGCTTGGCAGGTCGAGGCCGAATCCAAAAGACACGAGATGGGAATCGGTCGGCACCTTTCGGTCGACGGTCGGTGACGAGGTCGCATCTGGGACTGACTGCACCGTTGTCTTAGGTACGAGGGTGACGCCCAGCAAGTCCTTTGCGAGCGTGCTGGCATCGTGCGTTTGCTTGAGATTGGCGTGTTGCGGGGAGGCGGCGCCCGTCTTCGTCTCAGACGCGAGGTCGATGCCCGACGTGCCCTTCGTTGGGGCGCCGGCGCCGTCGACTCGCTCGACAGCCAACGAGGTGTCGCTTCCCGCTTGGCCTTGGTTGCCCCGCCTCCTCCTCCATCGGCGGGGGAGGGGACAGGACAAGCCCGAGTGTCGTCCTTCCACCACGTGGGGAAGGCGTCGTCGATTTCCCCGCCGACGAGCGGGTTGTCGACCGCCATTGTCGCTGTCGCATGGCGGGGGAAGGAGTATCATGTCGTAGCTGCCATCGAGGGACATGAACTCAAGATTCCCGAAACGGAGCACCGTCCTGGGCTGGAAAGGTTGCTGGAGACTGCCCATCTGGAGCTTGACGGGAAGCTGTTCGTCAACACGCAGCAGGCCCCTACCTGGCGCGCCAACTGTCGGTGTTTTGAAACCCGGGGGGTCCCTGGACCGACTAGTAAATCGTCGCCGCGTGCCCCAGCCCAGATGGGTCGACGCGAGGCGGAACGCGAAGGGGGGAGAAGGAGGCAGCCGGAGGGAGGCAGGCATGAGAGAGTGGAATCCCGCGGCCTTCGTGTTAGCCCCGCGCCTGAGTCGGGTGCGCTTGCAGTAGGGGGATACAAGCATCCACGCGGGAGTGGGAGCGAGCGGCCTTGCGCGAGCGTCGTCCTGTCCTTCCCCGCGCGGGCCAACCCTCTGTAAGAGGGCCCTGGTCCTTCCTTTTATAGGCGTAAGGAGAGGATCCAGGTGTACAATGGGTGTAGCAGAGTGTTACGTGTCTAGCGGAGGAGAGCTAGCGCCCTAAGTACATGCCGTCGTGGCAGCCGGAGGGGTTTTGGCACCCGGTACGTGTGGTGTCGTGGCCGTCGGAGGAGCGCTGGAGCCTGGCGAGAGGGCAGCTGTTGGGGCTGTCGAGTCCTTGCTGACGTCCTCTTGCTTCCGTAAGGGGGCCGAGAGCCGTCGTCGTCACAGGGCGTGCGGGGCGCCATCACTGCCTATCTGGCGGAGCGAGCCAGATGGGACGCCGGTCTTGTTCCCTGTAGCCTGAGTCAGCTCGGGGTAGGGTAATGATGGCGCCTCCTGTCGAAGTGGTCGGTCCGCGCCCTAGGTTGGGCGATGTGGAGGCTCCTCCGAGGTCGAGGTCGAGTCTGTCTCCCGTGGTCGTGGTCGAGTCCGAGCCCCTGGGTCGGGCGAGGCGGAGACCGTCGGCTGAGGCCAGAGCTGAGTCCGAGCCCTGGGGTCGGGCGAAGTGGAGTCCGTCGTCTCCTGGGGCTGAGCCCATGTCTGAGCCCTGGGGTCGGGCGAGGCGGAGTTCATCGTCTTTCGGGGCTGAGCCCGAGTCCGAGCCCTGGGGTCGGGCGGAGCGGAGTTCGCCGTCTTCTGGGGCTGAGCCCGAGTCCGAGCCCTGGGGTCGGGCGAGGCAGAGTTCGCCGTCTTCCGGGGCTGAGCCCGAGTCCGAGCCCTGGGTCGGGCGGAGCGGAGTTCGCCGTCTTCCGGGGCTGAGCCCGAGTCCGAGCCCTGGGTCGTGCGGAGCAGAGTTCGCCGTCTTCCAGGGCTGAGCCCGAGTCCGAGCCCTAGGTCGGGCGGAGCGGAGTTCGCCGTCTTCCGGGGCTGAGCCCGAGTCCGAGCCCTAGGGTTGGTCGAGGCGGAGTTTCCTATGATGCCCGAGGCCGGCCTTGGCTGCTGTCAGCCTCACTCTGTCGGGTGGCTCAGTAGTCGGAGCGGCGCAGGCGGCGCTGTCCTCTTGTCAGACCGGTCAGTAGAGCGGCGAAGTGACTGCGGTCACTTCGGCTCTGTCGACTGGAGGGCGCGCGTCAGGATAAAGGTGTCAGGCCACCTTTGCATTAAACGCCCCTACGATTTGGTCGGTCGGCGTGGCGATGTGGCCAAGGTTGCTTCTTGGTGAAGACTGGGCCTCGGGCGAGCCGAAAGTGTGCCCGTTGCTGGAGGGGGGTCCTCGGGCGAGACGTAGGTTCTCCGGGGTCGGCTTCCCTTGCCCGAGGCTAGGCTCGGGCGAGGCACGATCATGTCCCTTGAATGGACCGATCCTTGACTTAGTCGCACCCATCATGCCTTTGCAGCTTTGTGCTGATGGGGGTTACCAGCTGAGATTTAGGGGCCTTGAGGGTACCCCTAATTATGGTCCCCGACAGCTATATTCTTCACTACTTCGTATTTGTTTAACAGATTACCTAATTTAAGTTGAGCAGGTTCAAACTTGTTCAGTTGTAATTAAAATCGACTGAACCGGTTTGCACCAGTGCAACTTTAATTTAACCTATCTCGAAGTTTTTAGTGAAAATTTTCAGGTGTAGCCTATTCAGCCCCCCCCCTCTAGGCTACTTTCATAGACAGTCTAACTCATATAGGTGTGTTCTTTCAAGAATGTTCTGCAGGACAACATCTTTGCTAATACAAGCCAACAGAACACATTAAGGCACAAAGCCAACCTGCCTTACAGCATTTGAGAGTATTGCATCTTTTCTTAGAGAGGGTCAAGAGTTACTCTCCTCAGTTCACCAATGGCTTGTTCTTCCCAGGACCTAATTCACGGGATCTCCGATCACATAGACTGGGTTTCCACCATGGCAACTTTATTTGGGTCTCATACCCATCTCTCTCGATGCGATTTCTATCACATTACGTGGTAGTCCCTTGGTAAAAGGATCTGCCAGATTTTTATCTGTTGAAATATAAGTCACACTTATAACTCCGGAGTTTCTCAACTTTCTGACAGACTTCAATCGTCTTTTGACATGTCTTGATGACTTTCCATTATCCTTAGAACTCGTCACTTTAGCAATCGCTGTCTGATTGTCACAGTTCATAAGGATAGCTGGTATTGGTTTCTCAATCACCGGCAAGTCCATCAAGAGTTCACGCAACCATTCTGCCTCAACGGTTGCTGTGTCAAGTGCAGCTAGCTCAGCTTCCATGGTTGACCTCGTCAAAATGGTCTGCTTGCATGACCTCCATGATATCGCACCTCCACCAATAGTAAAGACATAACCACTGGTGACATAAAGCTTGTCTGCATCAGATATCCAGTTCGAATCACTATATCCTTCGAGTACTGCATGCTGACCAGAATAGTGAATTCCATAACTCATTGTACCTTGCAGGTAGCGCATAACTTGCTCAAGTGCATGCCAATGATCAGTCCCGGGGTTTGACATGAACCTACTCAATTTGCTCACAGCAAACGAGATATCGGGCCTTGTTGCACCAGCAAGATACATGAGTGAACCGACAATCTGAGAGTATCTCAATTGGTCTAAACCAATTTTCTTGTTCTTTCGCAGTGTCACACTGGGATCATAAGGTGTTGGAGAAGGTTTGCACTTAGAGAAGCCAAATCGCTTCAAAACCTTTTCAACATAGTGAGATTGCGAGAGAGTAATCCCACCATCTGCCTTAATCAGCTTGATGTTTAGAATCACATCAGCTTCTCCCAGATCTTTCATATCAAAACTCTTTGATAGAAAAGACTTGACTTCATTGATCACATCAATGTTTGTGCCAAATATCAATATATCATCAACATATAAGCACAATATAACTCCTTCGCCCCCACCACAGCGATAATATACACACCTGTCTGCCTCATTAATGGCAAAGCCTGCAGATGTTAGAGTCGTGTCAAACTTCTCATGCCACTGCTTTGGTGCTTGCTTCAGACCATACAAAGATTTCAATAACTTGCACACCTTGCTTTCTTGACCCTTTACTACAAATCCATCAGGCTGTTCCATATAGATTTCCTCGTCCAGCTCTCCATTAAGAAAAGTTGTCTTTACATCCATCTGATGAACAAGGAGACCATACGAGGCAGCCAAAGAAAGTAGTACTCGAATAGTGGTCATTCTAGCAACAGATGAGTAAGTATCAAAGAAGTCTTCTTCTTTCTGAGTATAGCCTTTAGCCACAAGCCTAGCCTTGTACTTTTCAATTGTACCATCAGGCTTGAGCTTCTTTTTAAACACCCACTTACAACCCACAGGTTTGCATCCATAGGGTCGATCAGTGGCTTCCTACGTACCATTTGAAAGAATGGAGTCCATCTCATTATGAACTATTTCTTTCCAATCATCTGCATCTGGAGATGCAAATGCTTCTACAATGGTAGTAGGAGTATCGTCCACAAGGTACACAATGAAATCATCACCAAAGGATTTTTCAACCCTTTGTCTCTTGCTCCTTTTAGGAGCATCATTGTCATCCTCCTCTAGGACAATTTCATGTGGCTGTTCAAAACTCTCAAAAGGTGTACTATGTTCAGGAGTTATCTCAAAAGAGTATCTAGAATTGCTATGAATGTCTTTCATTGGAAATATATGTTCAAAGAAAGTAGCATCACGTGATTCCATAATAGTATCAACATACACATCAGGAACTTCAGATTTAACTACTAAAAATCTATATGCTATGCTACACGAAGCATATCCAAGAAAGACACAATCCATTGTCCTTGGACCAACCTTATGCTTTTTTATTAATTGGTACATTGACTTTCGCCATGCACCCCCAAGTGCGCAAGTATGAAAGTGATGGTTTTCTCCCAACCCACTTCTCATAAGGGGTTTTCTCTTCTTTGCCCATAGGAATTCTATTCAGAACATGACATGAAGTCAGAACTGCCTCCCCCCACCATGCCTTAGATAAACCACAAGTGTCTAACATGGCATTCACCAGGTCAGTCAACGTACGGTTTTTCCTTTCAGCAATCCCGTTTGACTCGGGTGAATAGGGAGGAGTCCTCTTATGAATAATGCCATGTTCTACACAGAAATCATCAAAGACTTTGGGAAAGAATTCGCCACCACGATCTGATCTAAGACGTTTGATCTTTCTCTCTAGTTGGTTTTCAACTTCAGCCTTATAGATTTTAAAGTAGTCTAAAGCCTCATCTTTAGTTTTTAGCAAGTATACATAGCAAAATCTAGACGCATCATCAATCAATGTCATGAAGTATCTCTTACCACCCTTTGTCAACACACCATTCATCTCACAAAGATCAGAATGTATGAGTTCTAGAGGTGTCAGGTGTCTCTCCTCAGCAACCTTGTGAGGCTTTCGAGGTTGCTTCGACTGCACACAACTATGGCACTTAGAACCTTTGACTATGGTGATATTCGGAATTAAACTCATGGTTGCAAGCCGAGACATAGAGCCAAAATTAATATGACACAAACGAGAATGCCAAATACCCGCAAGATCATCAACATTAGCGCAAATATGGTTCACAGACTTATTATTGAAATCTAACAGAGAAAAGCGGAACAAGCCTCCACAGTCATAGCCTTTACTAATAAATTGTCCAGACTTAGACACAACTAATTTATTGGACTCCAAAACTACCTTGAACCCATCTCTACATAGAAGGGTTCCACTAACGAGATTCTTGTGTATAGAAGGGACATGATGCACGTTCTTCAGCTGCACGATCTTTCCCAAAGTAAACATCAGATCCACCGTGCTAGTGCCATGAACAGAAGCATGTGACCCATTCCCCATTAGGACGGAAGAATCCTGGGCACCCTGATAAGAAGAGAACAAGTTAATGTCAGAACACACATGAACATTAGCACCAGTATCAAGCCACCAACTAGGTGATTGAAATACTGAGAAGATGAAAGGTAAATTACCATACCCTTTGTCTTCCTCATTGCTAGCGATCACTGTGTTGACATTGCCCTTTTTGCCACGGCGATCCGCTCGATCAGAACAATCCTTGGCAAAATGACCCGTCTCGCCACATACGAAACATGTCAGTTCAGCCTTGTTCTTCTTCTTCTTGAAGTTGGTAGTTTTGTTGGGCTTGTTAGATTTTGGCTTTCCTTTGCCCTTGTTGTGGTTCTTCTGAACCATGTTGGCGCTGGAGTGGCTCTCACCTCCTTTAGATCCCGTGTCCTTAGCCCGAGCTTTCTCCTCAACATCCAGAGACGCTATCAGATTTTCAACTGATATCTCCTCTCTCTTATGTTTCAGAGATGTGGCGAAGTTCCACCATGTAGAAGGCAACTTTGCAATAATGCACCCAGCCACAAATCGGTCAGGAAGGACTATCTTAAGGTGGTCAAGCTCCTTGGCTATACACTGTATTTCATGAGCTTGCTCTACAATAGAGCGATTATCAACCATCTTATAATCATGAAAGCTCTCCATGATATACAGGTCACTGTCAGCATCCGATGCACCATACTTGGTAGTAAGTGCATCCCATAACTCTTTCCCATCTGTATGCTGAATATTCGCATCAACCAGACGGTCAACAAGGGCGATAAGAACTGCTCCCGTAAAGATAGTATTAGCATGATCGTACTCTTTCTCCTGTTCAGGAGTCAGTGGTCCCTCAGGTTTGCCTTTACTAACATGGAAGACATTCATAGCAGTCAGCCAGAGCGTGACCTTGACTTGCCATCTCTTAAAGTGTATACCATTGAACTTTTCTGGCTTCAGCGCGTCGGCAAAAGCAGCCATAGAAAAACTAGGAAATTGTCTACAATAAGGTTTTTGGATTGTTGAATAATTAGATAAATTCCAGATTAAATTCCGAATATAAATCATGACCAAATCAGAAGAACTGAAGTAAAAAATCAAATCAGATGATGCGAACTGATTAGACATACTGATAGATGGCGCGCGTCGAAATTAGCAGGATCGACGACGTCGAAGCAGCGAAGTCAGCAGAGTCGACGAGGTCAGAAGATCACGAGCAGTCGCGTGAGGACGCATCCAAAAAAACCTTATTCGCCCTCTCCTGGTGCAGGATCTAGAAGGCGAAGGGTTCCAGAGACCTGCTCTCCTGATCGCAGATGCACCTCTGCGGTCGGGATGAAGAGAACTGGAAGGCGGCTCAGCTGTGAAGAGAGGCGAAAGCGAAACTGGGATGGTTTGGATGCTGGCTGCTGGGCTCCTTTTATAGGGCTGAGTCCGCGACCTCCGATCTTATCCGCCCACGAGAATCTCGCATTCAGTTGAGATTTTATAGCGATCGGTTAGGATTCTAAACGTAACAGCCAAGTAACCAAAAAATCAAACGACAAAAGGAAGCTGCGCCCCCGCAAGGCGAGGGGCCGGATTTCGGCGGACCATTCACGCGCATGTCGTGCGCCCGCGCCCTTCGCCCAGGCCAGGCCAGGCGAGCGAGCGCGCACGCGTGTGGCTCTCCACACTCCCTCCTCTCATCCATGACTTGGTGAGTGAGTGTGGCTTACATATTTAAGCTAACTCTACTCCACTAGAATTAGCAATATGGTGCTATTGGTTCCACCTATTCCCTAGTCATACACTTATGCCCCTGTTTGGTTCAGCTTCTAGGGGGTTCTGGCCGCCAGAAGCTAGAAGCTGAACCAAACGCTCAACTTTTTAGTCAGCTTCTATAAAATTCGTTTAGGTAAAAACTATTCAAAATCAACATAAACACATAATCGGTTGAGTTGTTGTAATTGTAGTAATCCGTCACTTTCTAGATCCTGAGTCCTATGGACAAGTTTATCTTCCTTCGCACGTAATCCTAATAATACTTAGATTTTCTACACAACCAGATTCTCAGAAAAGCTGGTCAGAAAAAAGCTGAATCAAACAGGCCCTATATGGGCTTTTGAGATTTTCCTAGGATTTATTTGAATTTTTCAATTGGTAAATCCTAACATAAAAGACAACTAAAAGAGCCAAATCTCGCTTTAGGTATCAGTTTCTAGGACATCCACGATGCTTCACCATTTGGCCTCCGTGCCTTTTTGCCTCTAGATTGGAGCATGGAAGCACATATATCTATAACTTGTGGCTTGATAATTAACAACGGTAAGTATGTATTTAGGTTTCTATTTAAGATAAAGAAATGAACCCAGTTGAAGAATTGAGCTACAATTGGCTATTAAGATTCAATCCAAAACGCGTGACGCCGCCGATCCCAAACACGGCCAACGAATCAAAAGTGGTAAGAACCCGTGAAAACATAGCAAATGTCTGATCACCGTGCGTCTGGTTCTTGGTGCACCTACCAATATTCAAGGCGGGTGACGTGTGAGCACCGAGCAGCGGAGGGGGCGGCAAAACATTTCTTGTTTGTTTATTGCGCCGAAAAAACTAACAGACCCAGAAAAGGACAGAAAGAGGCTGCACAGTAGGCGCGTATATTTGGCAGCAGGAGCGGCCTCGTCGTGCCCCGTATCCTCTCCTCAGTTGCTTCGACGTATTTCTCTCTCTATCTATACGGTTCCGAAGAAGGTAGAGAGAGAAACTCGAAGGGGAGAGGACAGAAGAGGGAGATACAGGTACACTGCTCCTGACCCCTCCTCGATTGGTCAGTTCTGTTCTTGAGCGCACTGCCACCACAGATTGGACGGCTTGTCTGCTCTCCCTTCCCGGAGTGGCGTCGTGCTCACTCTGCTGGGTTGCTTTGCCTTATAGTCTTGCTCTGCGGTTTGATTTGCTTCATCTTTTTTTTCTTCAATCTTGTCACTCCTAAGGTTTCCCCCCTCTGGTTTTCTTGATTCCCCGCTTGGGAATTTGTGAAGTTTAACAGGATTTTTTTGGCTGAGCTTGCATGTTTCTGTTCTTGGCCATGCCCCATGCTATGCTTGCTTGGATAAGCTTTGGCTTCAGCCTAGCTCGCATTGCACGATGCGTTGTTCCTAGAATCCGATCGCAAGTCCTATGAGCTGACCACTATTTCGTGGATTGCCCGGGGCGTGGGCTGCTGATGGTTTCGGCAGTTTGGGTGGGTGGGAATCTGCAATCCCTTTTCTATTCAAGCTAGGATTAGATGGCTTGAATCTAATTTGTGCAGACTCTGATGATTATAGCTGTCTGATAAAGGGTCATCTTGAGGGTGCGGATATGCATGTTAGAACTTCAGGGGAGTGTCGAGTCAGGCTTATCAGTGCCTAAACTTGTTGATACGAGCTAAAAGTTTGCTGAAGCATCTTTCCTGTGAGGACCTGACAACTGACATGCACAAAATTAGTGGGATAAAATGTTGATCCACTCTTGGTAAAAACAAAGGTTCTCTGTAGTGTTTTCCAGTGCCCAAACATCTGAGATGGAAAAAAAAATAACTTACCATTGATGATAATGGGATAATCCACTGAAAGCAGATACCACTTGGCACTCTGCCTGGAATAGATGTAAATCTGTAACTGATAGAGTAGGGTTGCCGTCAATTACCCTTGTTCTTTAGCTTGTTATTGTGAATTCAGCTAATTCAATGCTGGCTACTTGCCGCAAAGGTTAATTTTTAGGTACCAGATCATCTGATTTCTCAGAAGCAAAATGTTGTTTGGAGCTCAGTGACACCATCTTGTAATGCCTGTGATTTTACGGGAAATGGAGGATCATTCTGTCCATCCCATGTCTAAGTTTAACCATGTAAGTGTTGATATTTATGCTGTCAAGACCCTAAACCCTAAACCTTTGTCTGTTTGCCATACCACAGATAGTTAGCTCATTAGCTAGCCTATATGTGTAGGGCTCCTTGTCAGGAAATGGTTATGAGATGAAACATTCAGGCCATAAAGTTTGCGATAGAGATTCATCATCGGAGTCTGATCAGTCTCACCAAGAAGCATCAGCAGCAAGTGAAAGCAGTCCAAATGAACACACATCAACCCAATCAGGTAATTCTTTATATCCAACCACATTATCAGTTATATATATTTTTACACCGTTGGCATTGGGATACAGCTTGATTTTAAGTTAACTTCACAAGAAATGTTATGAACTGATGAATTCTGATAGTCTTCATATGGACTCAGATGCCTTTATTTATTTGCTCTGTTATGCTGTAGTGCCAGTATCCATAAGTTCTACTATGCATGCAGTTTTACATGGACATTTTCATATTCTTGTATTGCTCCTTGAGTGATAGTCAGATAGTCTTCATATGGACTCAAATTAGAAACGTGCATATCAAAATTTAGTCACTTTGTTGTAGATGTTCCTGCCTTTTTTGCATAAAAAATCCTTTGCTCCTATTACCAACTTCACCAACCCCTTGTCTTTTGAGAAATCTCCAATTATCTTGGCCTTTGAAACAATGTTCCCCTGCCCAAGACTAATAAGGTTTATTGATACTTAACCACCATCATGAAAGTGTATTTTTGTCTTCAGACAATGATGAAGATCATGGGAAGGATAATCAGGACACAATGAAGCCAGTATTGTCCTTGGGGAAGGAAGGGTCTGCCTTTTTGGCCCCAAAATTACATTACAGCCCATCTTTTGTAAGTTCCATTTGATTGGGAGAAGTGCTGCTTTCTTAAATATTATGTGCTGCCTTGAGCTAACTTCCTACATTTGTTCCAGGCTTGCATTCCTTATACTGCTGATGCTTATTATGGTGGGGTTGGGGTCTTGACAGGATATGCTCCACATGCCATTGTATGTTCACTCTTAATTTTTCAGTTTCTGTCTTCCTGGCCACATTCTGTAAGTAAATATCAAACATTTAGAGTTACAAAATCATATAATGATTTCTCTATGATACATTTGCAGTTATTTTAATTTTATAGAGAGATCGTCATTGATTCCTTTATATTAGGTGTTACAAAGGCTCCTTGTGAAACTCATTCTTTCTGCTTCCTTATTTGTGAATTGATTATTTTTCAAAGCAACAGAAATGGTAAATCATGCTTTCACTTGAAGTTTGACAATGCACAAGAAATTTTGTTGCACCATTCTTGGTTTAATGCTCTTCTTTTTTATAATTTGCACAAAGCTTAATGGAAGTTATTTATGATATCTCCAGATAAAAAAAAAGCATTTGGTGCATGTGCGCATCTGGGGAAGGGTCAGACCCACCCCATACCCGCATAAGCGGGAGCACATGCACCAGACTGCCTTTTTTGTTTGGAGATATCATAAATAGCTTCCATTAAGTTCTGTGCAAATTGTATAAAAATAAGAGTGTTGATAAAAAACTAAGAACGTTGATAAAAAGCTATTTATGATCCCTAGATAAAAGATCTAAGGAGTACAAAACCATAATGCATAGGCTCCTTCATATCCAAAAACCTTTTTGTTGCCAAACAAATGAGCCTGCATTAATACCGTCATTCCTGTAATATGCATTTAGGTCCATCCCCAACAAAATGAGACAACGAACACTCCGGGTATGTTACCTGTGGAACCTGCAGAAGAACCAATATATGTTAATGCAAAACAATACCATGCAATCCTTAGGAGGAGGCAAACACGTGCTAAACTGGAGGCCCAGAACAAGATGGTGAAAAATCGGAAGGTAATACATAGTAATTTTCCAATTCCTGATGCTGATTTGGTAAGATGACTTTCATTGTTCTTCAGCATTTGCTGCATACAGAGCTTTGATTATCAATACAGTAGATTTTTCTTGGGTCTTGACCATATTCAGAGGGAGGTCACAAAAGACCCGCTGGCTACAATTTCAGTGGGTTTGTCATAGGCTTAAATTTTTTATTAGCAAATTGTTCTGGACTTGTGTCACCAAGCATTTTTGTAAGGGTGAGAGTAATAATTATTTTGTAACTAGCTAACATCAAGCATTTTCTTGGCTTCTTCAACATTTTTTCATCTGTTCTTTTCTTATCTGAAAGCTGCATGAATTAGTCCTGCATTCCTATACAGGCAATAGTTCTGTTACTTCAGCTATATAATTTATATGGCAAATACACATTACAAAGTTGCATTTCTTCACAGCCATATCTTCATGAGTCCCGACATCGTCATGCCATGAAACGGGCTCGTGGATCAGGAGGACGGTTCCTCAACACAAAGCAGCTCCAGGAGCAGAACCAGCAGTATCAGGCATCGAGTGGTTCATTGTGCTCAAAGATCATTGGCGACAGCATAATCTCCCAAAGTGGCCCCACCTGCACGCCCTCTTCTGGCACTGCAGGTGCTTCAACAGCCTGCCAGGACCGCAGCTGCTTGCCCTCAGTTGGCTTCCGCCCCACGACGAACTTCAGTGACCAAGGTCGAGGCTTGAAGCTGGCCGTGATCGGCATGCAGCAGCGTGTTTCCACCATAAGGTGAAGAGAAGTGGGCACAACACCATTGCCAGGCGCACTGCCTGTGGCAACTCATCCTTGGCTCTTGAAACTTTGAATATGCAATCGACATGTAGCTTGAGATCCTCAGAATAAACCAAACCTTCAGTTATATGCAAGCCTTTTTTGAGGTTGCTGTTGCTGTACCTGAGAACTGTGGTTAGGTTATGAGTTTGTTCCTCAAGACTGACCCATACATGACATGCTACCTTGTGCTGAGTTTCTGAGATAAAGCCATCGAAACATGATCTTGTGGTTCAGTACCTTGCTGCCATTAGTGTCTGATAAACTAGCTCCCCAGTTTGCAGTTTCTCTGAATTCCAGCATGTCTAGCCTCAGCCAACGTTTTGCATTTGATGTGACGATGACATACCATACACATTTATGCATTCATCTATGTTCTCAAAGCAGCACTGCAGAGATGTTAGGAGTGAACAGAAATAATGATGCTCACGCCGAGAACAAATCACTTCCATAGGATGCGCATGGAGCGAGCCTATCGAACTAATCATATAGCATTGTCAGTTTGAGCTTGACCAATGGAAAAATCAGTTACTTAAGCGAAGTAGATCAATGGATCAATCCATGCCCATCCTTATTTTCCTTACTCAAGGAAAAGGAAACAGTGAGAAGCATTTGATACAGTTCAGGGAAACGCCCAAGTGTATATCATATCAGGTTCTTAAGCTCAAATTAATCAACCAGAACTTGTGTTTTGCAAGTAGTTCTTAGCCAACTGCGTCAATTTACAGGCCCACAGGAAGACAATTTACAACTTGGGCAAAGAAAGTACTAGGGGAAATTGAAAAACCAGTCCCCAGTTTTTTAAATAGAAGCGCTGAGCCTCAGCACCATCTCAAGCCTCTCTGCCTTTCGGTAGTCGTTGTCGGTAAGTTGTCCAGCAGGGAAAGGTGTAATCTCCAGAAGCAGGTGAGGAGTTGGAAGCTCATCGAACAACGCTCTCACGTTGTAGCAGCAAACACTTTCGCCATGAGCACTTTCCCTCCTAACTTGGCAACCCTGATTGGTAGTTTAAACATCAGGACTTATTTAGTAACAACCAAACAAAAGCAAAAAAGAAACATGTTTAAAACCTCTGTTGACAGGTGCTGAGATAATACTTGCTCGAAAAATGGTGCATAAAGGGGCAGATGAGATCACTTGTTCTGGAATGGGACAAGATTTTACCTTGTGAGACGAGGCATCCACAAAATGGTCATCTTGGGACAGAACTGAAGCGATCTCCTTGAGGACCCGCCTTCCTTCATCCGTTGATCGTACTCTGTAAGTTCTTTTCAGTGTGCCTTTGGTTGTCGGCTTCCATTTGCTAGTTAGCTTTCCCTTATGCTGAGCATCTTTTTCACCTGATCAGCAAGAAGCTCAAGACTATTAACCTTCTCGTCCATTGCAAAACAATGTAATGGAGTATATATAAATTTCTATCTACAAATTTATTTGAGGGCCACTGGGGTTATGTTCAGGCTTTTTCCTTGTTAAAGTTGAATGTATAGAATCTAAAGAGCCTTACAAACACTGAATGAGAGGTTACTAGTCATCGTTATTATATAAAAAAGAGAACTTTTTCATCCCGGTACGGCTAGATATAGCATGGAAGATGGATTCTTCAATTTCAAGAAATACAAACCCAGAAGGTCAAAAGGAGTAAGTTCAGAATAGCATTTCAATTCCAGAGTACTACAGAAAAAAAGGAACAGAAAGACAGCAGCTTGGCATTAACATACGCTAGGTCACAAAAGGATGATATTATTCTCTAGCCAGAAAAGAATATTGGTCAATCCATCCTTTGTAGCAAGTACAGTGAAAGTTGGCTAAGGAAGCCAACCAAAGTGCAAGATCGTACCCACGCAAACATACCCAATTTGACTACTTCCTTCACTTCACCATATTAAGTCTACAAAACTCACTCATTCCATTTGAGGCCTTGTTTAGATGTCCATGTATCCTCCTCAGTCCATGTACGTTGGACAAGTTTGATGTGGAATTTAGACATGTAAATTAAGGTGGGTATATCAGTATATGGACATCCAAACAAACCCTAAACCATCAACACCAGACCAAGTCAACATTCGGGTTGGCGCATTCATACTATGTAGCAAGTATCAACTCAGTGCATGACCCCCATGACAGTGTGGCATGTTTAAACATCTAGTCCTCTACATATATCATCTTAAAGCTAACCTCCCTTTACAGTTTGAGGTAGCCCCAGAATTGCCAAATTCTGCCGAAGGCATCGAACTACCTATCACCTTGCATGGTCCTTCCTATCAAGGCAGTAAAATCAGATTCTGCGAAAAAACAATATCTTTTTCACATCCGAAATCTCCTTACAGATGCAGGCAAACCCGTATAAATCTTTCGCAGCATCCACTTCCACCGGACAGAGCATCAACGACAAATCCGAGAAATGCATAAATAAACAAATAAACAATTACAATCGAGCAAACAAGATTTAGAAAACTGCACGAAACCTGAGGCGCCGCCACGGAGCTTCTCGGCCCATTTGGAGAACCCTAGGTCGCTGTCCCCGGCGCCGTCCTCGCCGCCGATCTCTGCAAAGCACACACGCATCAGAAAGCCTCACACCCCTCCCCACTCCCGAACCCGAAACACCGCCGCGTCGAACCTCGCGTGTATTACCGTGGGACAGGAAGGGATTGCGCGGAGAGCCGGCGAGCCCGACGTGGAGGAGCGCGTAGTAGATGCAGAGCCGGCCGGCCCAGACCAGCACGGGGCCCTGGAGCAGCGACGCCGCGATGGGGGCCGCCGCGGCGGCGGGGGAGAAGGCGAAAGCGGCGGCGGCGCGCCTCGGCGAGACCGGGCGCGGGAGCGAGGGGAGGAACGGGGTCTTCGCCGGCGGGAGTGAGCGGAGATAGGAGGCACAGGGCGCCGCGGCGGCGGCGGCTGGGGCGTGGAGGAGGTAGGCGAGCATGGCGATTGGCGATACGGGCTAGCTGCAGACTGCAGTGTGCGCGACGAGTGTCCCCTGTGCGCGTGTGTTCGGTGCTTCGGTTTTCAGCGTCGCCAACTCACCATGCCGAGTTGTCGACAGACGATGGTGTGTTCGGAGAACAGAGAATTGACAATAATAAAAGTACAAAAATATCTCCATCTGTCTTGTTTTATTCAAAGTTTTTTTTGTGGTTCAAACTTTGCCAGTTACTTTAGGCAAAAAACATAGGTCCTAGATATAGTAGTATTTTGTGCTTTCATTGCATGAGAAATGTACGCTGATTCTACGACTCCTTCGGTATACTTTTCTACTCTAGCGTTTTGAATGCTTAGAGTTAATAGTTAGTGGCTAAAATTAGTTAGAGACATCCAAATACCCTATCTAATAGTTGAACTATTAGCTATTTTTAGTAAATTAGTTCATAATTATATAGATATTTGTTAGCTAGTTAATTCCACTAACATTTTTAGCTAACTAACTATTAGCTTTAGTGCATTCAAACACCCCTAAAATAATCAAGTAGATAGACACTATGGATATTTACTATTTAGATCCTATGGATGTTTGCCATCCAAAATCCCAGCACAAAGTATGCAAAAAAAATCAAGCAATGGCTCATTTGAATGCCCTAACTTTGTTATTGTAGAAAGTGACATGGAGCCAAAGGGTAAACATTTTCACATGTTTGATTGGTTCCTTTGAATGAATCATATAAAAGGCTATAAATTGTTGACATACTCTTCACAATTGTCTTGTAACTAATCTAGATGCAGACTAAAAGTCTTAGGCAAAGTGCTCAAACACTCATATTGGGTCAACAAAGTGTGGCGATTAAGGAGAATTGCTTTTCAATCAACAACGAGAAGTATTTAGTTTTGATGACTTATCCTCACAATGCTTTCCCTACGGAAGTATTATGGATTTTCAAATCCATATGGTGGTGAAATAGTGAAAGCTTGTAGCGTATGGTCTCTTGCAGAAACCAAGTGTAACATACTTGTTGGTATGTACGGAAATTATATTCCTAGATTGGTAATTGACATATCAAAATTAGTTTGAACAGATTCAGATTATAAGTCCCTATTGTACTTTATATTTTGAATCAAACATAACTCGCAGCGTACATTTTGTACAAATCAAATCATTCTATATGACTTGAAGTAGTAAATTTGATTGTTGTATATATAACATCATTGTACTCTTTTTCTCCGAGTTTTTCTTACATAGGTTTTCTCATAGAAGGTTTACAATAAGACAACATCAATACAAATTTATATGTCATATATCTTTTTTCATCGGGGTTTTTATGTGAAAATATCCTTGACATAATGTCATATCTTCTATTCTCCCACCAGGAGTTTGTGAACATATCTTCTATTCTCCCACTGATCATATTTATTGCTCTTTATAAACTTGGGTATAGTTGTTTTTCTTTGGAGGTTTTCCCATCCGAGCTTGCAATGAGACACGAATCAGCATATGATGTATTGTTTTCGTCTTATTTCTTTTCACTGAGTTTTAAGAAGTTTAACAATATATCCATAATGTTGTCCTTATTTTTTCACATGCGGTTTTCTGATAAATTGTTCGATACATTGGCCTTAGTGATGGATGATGGATAACGCTGCTGATCAAGATAAAATGTCATGAATCAGTTTATTAGTGACGAACTACTCTCTAAAGAGGCATCCCTGCCGAAGTTATCCTTACACATATGTATAATATAAGTGTATGTGTGTTTCTACGATTTTTATTTATAAGTATAGAATACAAAATCTAAAGACATACGTGTTCTATTGGCTAGGTAAGGGTGTAAATCTAATTTTAGATCAGATTCAAAATAACCATGGTTCAAATCTTTATTTATGCATATTTTTTTTTACCTTTTTACCATTTAATTGTGAGGGAGCAGAATACCATGGAACCGATCAATAAGATAACAGTTTTCGCTTAAATTAATAATCTCTGAAATCTCTTGCTTTACATGAAGGTATTCTATTCTAAACAGACGGCGAAGGGCTGGACGGATAGAGTACGACACGCAGGACTGCTGGCGATAACAAATAATAATATTCAGATACCATAGCTTTCAGACGGGACTCGTCGTCGAAAGAAGCAAAATCTAGCCAAGCGGAACCGAGCCGTGGCCCGGCCCGCGAAGGTTTCGATTGTTCAACAAATTTGACTGGCTTCTGCAGAACAAGACTAGGAAGGGATTGCGACTGCGAATGGCTATGCGCCTATGCAGCTGAAGCCAAATGCTGAAATGCATGTGGCTCGGCAGCTCTTAGCATCTGTATATAATATTAGCAGAGGAACTTTAACAGCGCGCGTTACAGTTTCAGACATGATGACTGTGTGTAGGTTCACAGCAGCACCCTCCTGCCTCCTGCTGCGTGTGTTCTACTTGGCGTCCTGATGATCCTCCCCCTCCTCTTGCTTCCAGACCGGAAGGATGCCTTGCCCAGCCAGCCTCTTGTAAACCCAGAACACCACGTACTTGGCCGTTACCCTCTTCTCGTCGATCAGGAACGGCTCGATGGTGCTCACCTCGTTGCTGTAGGACGATAGCGCGAAGCCCTTGGGTCCTGCATTGTTTGTTCACGAGATCAGAAGTTTCAGAAAGGAAAAAACAGCACTGGGCATCGAAGTCGAGTGAAAAAAAAAATTGTAGCAGTAGGCACCTGTGAGGTCTCCTTTTGGAAAGAAGGCCCAGAAACTATAAGGGACGTCGTCCTTTATGAAGGATCCCTGTAGCTGCAATCCATGAGCACTAGATGGATCAGAAATCTGCCGTCTAATTTGTGGGAGCGATCTCGAGTTTCCCAGACAATGCTCAGTAAGCTGATTGAGTAGGCACTGACTACTCACCGTGTTGTTTTCGAAGGCGAGCTGGACCTGGGACACGTCCTCCTCCCCCTCCAAGGCGGCCTTCAGCGGTGGGATGATCTCCTCCTGCATCATCTCCGGCAGCGGCAGCGGCAGCGGCAGCGCCGCGGCCTTCTTCGGCTTGGCCGCTGTGGCCTCCTTATTGGCACCGTCCTTCTTCTTGCTAACTGCACGCAGGAGATCAAAACAGCAACAGCAAACGGTTCAGCCTCTCGATCCTAACTGATCTATGTCTCGAGAGGACTTATTCAGGACAGGCAGGACAGGACATATGATGGTCCCGCGGCTAGGGTGGCAAGACGGTACCAGCGGTGGAGGTGGACGACTCCTGCACCGGCACGGCCGCCGAGCAGGAGGCGACGGCGCCGCCGCTGCCGGCGCGCGGGAACGACACCACGAGGGGCGCCGGGCGCTTCCCGAAGAGCGGCGCGAGAGCTGCCGAGCACCTGCACGACGCGTGGCCGGCGCCGGGGGCGCGGCTCAGCCTCGGACTCAGAGCGCGCGAAGGCTGAGGCGCCATGACCATGTGTGTGAGTGTCCGCGCGCGAGGTCGGCGATCGGCGGCAAGCTAGCGACGAACGTACGGCGACGGTTGCGTTTCACGACCGGCAGCATGCGGATCAGTCAGCAGGACAGGAGGAGTACGTACACGTGAGTTGGGACGGACGGGGCCTCGGTTCGACGGTTCCCTGCTTCCCTCGAGTAGTGTAGTGCGGGGCTGCCTCCTCGAGCCCTGTCCACTGGTTCAGTTGGACGGCGCTGGTTTGGCGCCACGCTATCTGCGCAGCACGGGGGGCTGTGGCTGCCTGTGAACCAGCCGGCTCCGTTCACGGTCCGCGGCCAGAACGGAGGCGGCGGGTTCGCGGCGTGGCCGACGAGCTGCGCGGCCCGTCCGATCACGGTCGGCGGCTTAGATTAATCTGAATATCTGAATAAAAGGCATGCTTACCGTCGTTTATTATTGATGGGGGAAAAAGAGGTATTTAACACTTTTGCAGCAATAAAGCAGTGGATAGAAAAAATGTTGGATAGCAATACTAGACCAAATATCACGCTGCGTCGCTGAACGTTGCCCACCTACAAAGCCAATCACACTCAGGACCATACTTTTTTTATTATTTATAGTGCCAGTCAACGTCGATCCAGGATTAAAGATTGTTGCATGTGCCATGCTTACCAGATGCCGTTGTTTGTTTACTGCTATGCTAGTGCAGCCAGGAAGTGGCGGGCCGGTTGACGCTGCCGGCGTAACTCTTTCCAACAAGGAACTGTAAATTGTTCTATCCGCTAGATATAGTGTGTGGATGACTACTTTATTCGTCCAGCAACGTTCGCTAAAATCTCCTCTATCCTACCGGATGCTACAGACGTCCGCCAAACGTAGAGTCTTCCTGTACGCTCGCTAAACCATCTCTGTCCTCTCCTTGACCATGGCTAGGAACGGGCTACGTCTAGGACTCGAGTTGCAGGTGGATGTTGTTTGCTCTCTCGCGTGCATACGTGAAGGTGATGGTTGCTACAGTCACCATAGGATGCACACAACATGCTTGAGGAAATGTTCAAGCCAGCGCACATAAAACTATTGCCGTTGTTTAATCATAAAATGACTAAATTCTATTAATTTATAATTCGTGTCGTACGTTATTTTTCATAATATTTATACATTCAAATATTTGTAGTATTGAAAATATTAATTTCATCATTTTTAATGCCGTACATTAGAACCAATTTAAAATATATGATAGTTTATGTATTCTGTTAATACTGTAGCTTTAGAGGACCGAATTTAGAGGATGTTGCTGGAGACTGAGAAGATATAGAGAACATAATCTTTTAGAGTGTGCTGTCAAGGACAGAGAATATTCTTTTAGGGGATGGAATTTAGAGGACGTTGCTGGAGACAGCCTAAGGCTGAGCGGCAAATCCACCGGGGTAGGCGGCAGAGGCCCATCTCGAACGGCGGTGCGGCCTGTGGCGTGGCCCAGCTCGCTCTTGCCTCTGGGAGCACTTGACTTTACAGCTCGGTTTGCCTCCATCGCTGCAATCACAGCCACTAGTACATGGCACGCGTCTGATAAAAAATAGTACATGGCACGCGCCCATGTGAAACCACGATGTAAAACCGAGTACTGAATTCTAGATTTTATTATACTAATTAGAGGTAAACGCCAGTTGCCTGTGAAGGCCTTATCTTTACTACATTTCGCTTTAACACTTTGATTACTATTTAAGTTAATGACTTTGCAGATGTCTCTGACACCATGATGTAAAAAAGTAATACTTTTTATGTTATTATTTGAGTACTGTGCGAAGATGTCCAGTTATGTAATCGTTGTGTATGTAAATTTCTGATCCTGGCATGTACATAGTTCATATTCGCTTTGCTTTTCAAAACTGGGTGTGACATATGCTGTGGGTGTTGGATAAATATGGGCTTGAACCATTTTAATACTTATTCAATAAAAAATTAAATGCAAAGGCTCACTACAAATGCTATGGTGCATGAATTGGTTAGTACGGTATTGGAAGTTTATGGAACCGTTAATGAACTTAAATAGGTGGATTGTTGGTACATCTATTGATAGGCTAATAAAGGATGAAGGGTGTGCCACACACGTGCGTGCCACTTCCAGGCCGTGGGCGTGGCGAGGCAGGGCCGTATCGTGGCTGTGGTCATGGTAGATTGAACCTCTAGTCCAAATATTCCATGTGATTATAAGTTTTTCCTGGTATAAAATCCGTCCGTCCATTTCCAGTATTTACGTTGGTAACGATCGTGTGTTTTCGTCTATTTCTAGTCTTTACGCTGGTAACGGTCGTCAGTTTCTAGTCATTACATGTGGCTGTTCCCTCGCCTCCTGGTTGTTCTCTTTCCTCCTAGCTGCTATAAGAATGACGCTTCCTGTCTCTCATCTTGCGCGAATTGCAAACAACACATCCTCGTCTCATCTTCTACGAGCATAGAGATAGTGGGAGAGCAGGCCTTCGAAATCGTCATCCGTGGAGGTACACTTGCACGGGTGTGCGGGCGATCAGGTTTTTGGGTAGCGTCTTCATGACTGCTCGCATGATCTGTTCATCCACGTCTTCGTCCCGGCGTTGCTATCCGTCCCGCTGCTTCGTCTACATCCTATTATTCGCTATCTTCCCGACGACGCGTGATGTTTTTCTTCTTCCCGACGACCGTTCGAGGGACTACATGACGTACATCTTCCTGCATCGACTTAATACGGCTACATCGAACAAACACACGAGATGTCTCATATGAATGGAGCCATTGATGCCTTGAGCATTGGTCCCTCCGTTGGGTACATTCCGTTCTTCATATTTGTGCATGTTTCATTGTTATTTACTGCTTATGCGAGTAGTTATACACACATACACATAAATGTCATCACATATATCACTCTATTTTCTAGATTAAATTAAAACTAAAAATGCCTAAATTTTAACATTATAAAAATCTGATATTAGGCATTTTTCTGTTAGTGGTTTTGCTGCTATGTTAAAACCAAGTGAACCATTGATGGGACATTTTATAAGAGATGGCGTAGTAATATGGTACTGTGGTTGACAGCAATGAACTGCTATCATGCCACATAGGAGAAACCCAAACAGTTCACTCCTGAAGAGGAGAGAGCGTTCGATGTTGCTGATAACCTGTTTTGAGGCGCAGTGATTAGCGCTCTTGCTAACAAGTATGATGATTCTTATATTACGTGCACATCTGCAAAACAATTATGGGATGCATTAGATGAGAATTTTGTTGTTTTTTATGCCGATAACGAGTTGTACATCATGGAGCGGTTGTTTGACTATAAGATGGTGGATAATCGTTCTATAGTTGAACATGCTCATGAAATATAGGCACTCGCTAAGGAACTCGAACAATTCCCATGTGTCTTCCCTAACAAGTTCGTGGCCGGCGGTATTATCGCTAAGTTACCACTTTCTTGGACAGATTTTGCTACCACTCTAAAACACAAGAGACAAAAGTTTAGCGTGGCTGAACTTAATGGTACTCTTGATGTTGAGGAGAGGGCGAGAGCAAAAGACACTCGTGGAAAAGGAGTTGAGAATTCTAGTGCCAATATGGTATAAAAGAAGAATTTTAGTGCATTTCGTAATAATAAAAAGAAGAACAAGCAACAGAATGTCACGAAGCCGAAGTAGATAACGCTTTCAAAAAGAAGAACAAAAAAGTTGGTTGAAGTAGATAACTCTTTCAAAAAGAAGAACAAAAAAGTTGGTTGCTTTGTTTGCGGGAGTACTGATGATTGAGCAAGCGCTTGTCCACACCACAAATTTAAGCAAGAGAAAAAACCAGCTCAAGAGAAAAAACAGCAAACATGGTTATTAGTGAGTCTGGAGAAGGAACATCACGGTATGGTAATTATTTACCTATTGTTCTTTTAGTGTATCATTGACCTGAGTGATGGGCTGACACTAGTGCTAATATTCATGTGTGTGCTGATATTTCTTTGTTTTCTTCTTGTAAGTGCAAAGGGACTAGAGCCTTGCTATGTGCGTGTTCTAGGTGTTGGTACAGTCATTCTGAAGTTTACTTCAGTAAAGATGATGTTGTTGAAGAACATGCAACATGTCCCCTCCATCAAAAAGAATCTAGTTAGTACCTCTCAATTGTGTCGAGATGGCTACAAAATTGTTTTTGAGTCTCATAAATGTATATTGTCTAAATATGGAGCATTTGTTGGAAAAGGCTATGACAACGGAGGTTTGTTCCGTTTATCTCTACATGACACACATAATAAGTCTATGAACAATGTTGTTTCGAATGAGTCGAATATTTGGAATTCATAACTTTTTCTTATCAATTTTGGTTGTGTCTCGCGGCTAGCAAATTTAAATTTAGCACCAAAATTTGGTTTAGTCAAAGGTTCCAGGTGTGCATGCAATCTAAGCAACCTCGCAAGCCTCATAAGGCTGTGGAGGTGAGGAATCTAGCACCATTAGATTTAATGCATTCCAATTTATTGAGATGAACGAAATATTGACTAAAGGTGGAAAGCGATATTTTATTACTTTTATCGATGATTCTACTAGATTTTGTTATGTGTATCTTTTAAAATCAAAAGATGAAGCTTTGCATTATTTTAAGACGTACAAAGCAAACACTGAAAATCAACTTGAGAGGAAAATTAAACAGTTAAGGTCTGATCGTGGTGGAGAATATTTTTCAAGTGATTTTTTCTAATTTTTGTGTGGAACATGGTATTATTCCTGAGAGGACACCGTCATACTCACCACAATCCAATGTGATTGCTGAAAGAAAGAACCATACTCTAAATGATTTGGTTAATGCCATGTTAGAGACTTCAGGACTATATAAGGAATGGTGGGGTAAGGCGATCTTGATTGTGTGTCATGTCCTGAATAAAGTTCCCACAAAGAACAAAGAAATCACACCATTCAAGGAATGAGAAAAGAAGAAATTAAATGTCTCCTATTTGCGCACCTAGGGTTGTTCAATAATTGCAAATTTGGACCGAAAACTGTTGACTGTGTTTTCCTTGGGTATGCTTTCCACAACATTGAATATAAGTTTAGGGTGTAAGCATTATGTATCTCGTGGATGACACACCAAGTACCATTGAAGAGACATATTCCTCTCCTAATGCTGACTTTTGGAAGGAAGCAATAAAGAGTGAGATGTATTCTATTATGTCTAATGGAACTTGGGAGGTCATTGAGCGTCCTTATAGGTGTAAGCCCATTGGAAGTACATGGATGTTCATGAAAAAGCTTAGGCTTGATGGTATTATTGAAAGATACAAGATGAGACTTGTAATCAAAGGCTATTCACAGAAGGAAGGTGAGGATTTCTTTGATATTTACTCACATGTGGCTCGATTGACCACAAACTGTATGTTACTTTCCTTGGCTGCCTCTCATAATTTTCACGTCCATTAAATGGATGTTAAGACAACCTTTCTAAATGGAGAGCTACATGAGGAAATCTACATGGAGCAGCCAGCCGGGTTTGTAGCAATTGGTCAAGAAGGCATGGTGTGTAAATTATTGAAATCATTATACGGCCTAAAACAAGCACATAACAAATGGCATGAAAAGTTTGATAAGACTTTCACTTCTGTCAGCTTCGTTGAGAATGAAGCAAATAAATGTGTATATTATCGATATGGTGGGGTCGAGTAAGTAATTTTATGCCTATATGTTGATGACATTCTAATCTTGGGGACTAGTCTTGATGTGATTAAAGAAACAAAAGACTTTTTGTCCTATAATTTTGAAATGAAAGATTTGGAAGAAGTAGATGTAATTATTAACATTAAGCTACTAAGAGAAGGCAATGGAGGGATCACACTTGTGCAATCCCATTATGTGGAAAAGGTTTTGAGTCGCTTTGGTTTTAGCGAATGTGAACCTGATCCTATGCCTTATAATCCTAATATTGAAGAAAAATCAGAGAATAGCAAAGGATCAATTGAGATATTCCCAAATAATTGGTTCGCTCTTGTATTTAGCTAGCGCTACGAGGCCTGACATCTAGTTTGTTGTGAGCAAACTTAGCCGATTTGTTTCAAATCCCGGAGATGATCATTGGCGTGCTCTTGAGAGAGTTTTGCGCTATCTAAAAGGTACTATGAGTTTAGGCATCCATTATACCGGCACTGGGTACCCAACAATACTGTAGGGTTATTGAAAGGGAAATATGCTTACACCTTTTCCTAAATTGATTTTGGTGGTTGAATTGCCCAACACAAATAATTGGAGTAACTAGTTTGCTCTAGTCTATAAGTTTTACAGGTGCCAAAGGTTCACAACAAGCCAATAAAAAGACCAAAAATGGGTTCAAATAAAGAGAGCTAAAGACATCCCAAAGGCACCCTGGTCTGGCGCACCGGACTATCCGGTGTGCCACCGGACAGTGTCCGGTGCACCAGGGCACTCGTCGCTGAACTTGCTACCTTCAGGAAAATGGGAGGCCGCTCCACTATAATTCATCGGACTGTCCGGTGAAGCACCGGACAGTGTCCGGTGTCACACCGGACTGTCCGGTGTGCCAGCGGAGCAACGGCTACTTCGCATGCAACGGTCGACTGCAACGCATTTAATGCGCGCCTGCGCACGCAGAGGACAGAGCACGCGCAGAAGGCGCACCGGACAATCTATAGGACCTGTCCGGTGCACCACCGGACAGCCCAGAGGCCCCTCCAGTCAGAGCTCCAACGGTCAGAACCCAACGGCCGGCTGACGTGGCTGGCGCACCGGACAGTGTCCGGTGCACCATGCGACAACAGTCTTCCAACGACCACTTTTTGGTGGTTGGGGCTATAAATACCCCAACCACCCCACATTCAATGGCATCCAAGTTTTCCACCTTCAACACATTACAAGAGCTATAGCATTCAATTCTAGACACAACCAAATAGATCAAATCCTCTCCCAAGTCCGAAATCACTCCAAATCAAATAGTGACTAGAGAGAGCGACATTTGTGTTCATTTGAGCTCTTGCGCTTGGATTGCTTCTTTTCTTTCTCATTCTTCTTGTGATCAACTCAATTGTAACCAAGGCAAGAGACACAATTGTGTGGTGGTCCTTGCAGGAACTTTGTGTTCCGTTTGATTGAGAAGAGAAGCTCACTCGGTCTAAGTGACCGTTTGAGAGAGGGAAAGGGTTGAAAGAGACCCGGTCTTTGTGACCACCTCAACGGGGAGTAGGTTTGCAAGAACCGAACCTCGGTAAAACAAATCATCGTGTCTCACTCTTTATTTGCTCACGATTTGTTTTTTGCCCTCTCTCTCGGACTTGTTCTTATTTCTAACGCTAACCTGGCTTGTAGTTGTGCTTAAGTTTATTAATTTCAGATTCTCCCTATTCACCCCCCTCTAGGCGACTTTCAATTGGTATCAGAGTCCGGTGCTTCATTGGAGCCTAACCGCTCGAAATGATGTCGGGAGCATCCGCCAAGAGGGATCTCGGGACCGGCGAAAAGTCCGCAAGCTCGGGGAGAACACACTCAAGGGAGTCCGCCCACAAGAACAAGGAGGAATCCTCTTCCTCCATCAAGTTCCATCGGATGGGTGACAAGAAGAAGAAGATGAAGAAGGTGGTCTACTACGAGACCGACTCTTCGTCACCCTCCACCTCCGGCTCGGAATCGACCTCCACTACTTCAAAGCGCCATGAGCACAAGAAGTATAGTAAGATGCCCCTTCGCTATCCTCGCATTTTTAGACGCACTCCATTACTGTCCGTTCCATTAGGCAAACCACCTATGTTTGAAGGTGAAGATTATTCTATGTGGAGTGATAAAATGAGGCATCATCTAACCTCACTCCACAAAAGCATATGGGATATTGTTGAGTATGAAGTGTAGGTACCAAACAAGGGAGACAAGGATTACGACTCGGAGGAGGTCGAACAAATCCATCACTTCAACTCCCAAGCCACAACTATACTCCTCGTCTCTCTAAGTCGAGAGGAGTATAATAAGGTGCAAGGGTTGAAGAGCGCAAAGGAAATTTGGGACGTACTCAAGACCGCGTACGAAGGAGACGAGGTGACCAAGATCACCAAGCGAGAGATGATCAAGG
The DNA here is from genome assembly GCA_029449295.1 of Zea luxurians. Taxonomy (NCBI): domain Eukaryota; kingdom Viridiplantae; phylum Streptophyta; class Magnoliopsida; order Poales; family Poaceae; genus Zea; species Zea luxurians. Next base: position 175,606,773 of record JAOPSE010000004.1, on the reverse strand, counting down.
GGGAGCTCGGTCGCTTCCGGCTTCACCAAGGGGAGGTACCACAAGACATGTACAACCGGCTCAAGACCTTGGTAAACCAAGTGTGCAACCTCGGGAGCAAAAAATGGGATGACCATGAAATGGTCAAGGTTATTCTTAGATCACTCGTTTTTCTTAACCCTACGCAAGTGCAATTAATTCGTGGTAATCCTAGATATACACTAATGTCTCCCGAGGAAGTAATAGGAAACTTTGTGAGCTTTGAGTTAATGATCAAAGGCTCAAAGAAAATTATCGAGCACGATGGCCCCTCCACGCCCGAAGCACAACCGATCGCATTCAAGGCGACGGAGGAGAAGAAGGAGGAATCTACATCAAGTAGACTACCCATCGACGCCTCCAAGCTCCACGACGAGGAAATGGCGCTCATCATCAAGAGCTTCCGCCAAATCCTCAAGCAAAGGAGGGGGAAGGATTACAAGCCCCGCTCCAAGAAAGTTTGCTACAAGTGTGGTAAGCCCGGTCATTTTATTGCAAAATGTCCACTATCTAGTGAAGTGACAGGGGGGATGACAAGAAGGGAAATAAGAGAGAAAAGAAGAGGTACCACAAGAAGAGGGGCGGCGATGCCCATGTGTGCCGCGAATGGGACTCTGACGAGAGCTCCAGCGACTCATCCTCCGACGAGGACGCCGCCAACATCGCCGTCACCAAGGGACTCCTCTTCCCCAACGTCGGCCACAAGTGCCTCATGGCAAAGGACGACAAAAGGAAGAAGGTAAAATCAAAATCCTCCACTAAATATGCATCCTCTAGTGATGAAGATCATTCTAGTGATGAGGAAGATAATTTGCGCATCCTTTTTGCCAACCTTAACATGCAACAAAAAGAAAAATTAAATGAATTAATTAGTGCTATTCATGAGAAGGATGAACTCTTGGACTCCCAAGAGGACTTCCTAATTAAGGAAAATAAGAAGCATGTTAAGGTTAAGGATGCTTATGCTCTAGAAGTAGAAAAATGTGAAAAATTATCTAGTGAGCTAAGCAAGTGCCATGATATTATTACCAACCTTAGAAATGAGAATGTTAGTCTAATAGCTAAGGTTGATTCTAATGTTAGTGATGATTCAATTGTCAATCTTAGAAATGATCATGCTAATTGTATTGCTAAGATTGAAAAATTGAATGTCTCTCTTGCTAGCCTTAGAAATGAAAATGAAAATTTGATTGCTAAGGCTAAAGACTTTGATGTTTGCAATGTTACCATTTCTAACCTTAGAAGTGAAAATGACATATTACATGCTAAGGTTGTTGAATTAAAATCTTGCAAACCCTCTACATCTACCGTTGAGCATGTTTCCATTTGTACTAGATGTAGAGACATTAATGTTCATGCTATTCATGATCACCTAGCTTTAATTAAGAAACAAAATGATCACATAGCTCAACTTAATGCCAAAATAAATGAGCATGACTTAGAAAATGAAAATTTTAAATTTGCTAGAAGTATGCTCTATAGTGGGAGACGCCCTGGCATCAAGGATGGCATTGGCTTCCAAAAGGGAGACAATGTCAAACTTAATGCCCTTACTAAAAGATTGTCTAATTTTGTTAAGGGCAAGGCTCCCATGGCTCAGGATAACGAGGGTTACATTTTGTACCCTGCCGGTTATCCCGAGCACAAAATTAGGAGAATTCATTCTAGGAAGTCTCACTCTGACCCTAATCATGCTTTTTTGTATAAGGGTGAGACATCTAGCTCTAGGCAATCAACCCGTGCAAAATTGCCTAAGAAGAAAACTCCTAGTGCATCAAATGATTCTAACGTTTCATTTAAAACTTTTGATGCATCTTATGTTTTGGCTAACAAATCCGGCAAGGTAGTTGCCAAGTATGTTGGGGGCAAACACAAGGGATCAAAGACTTGTATTTGGGTACCCAAAGTTCTTGTATCTAATGTCAAAGGACCCAAAACCAATTGGGTACCTAAAATCAAGAACTAAATTTGTTTTGTAGGTTTATGCATCCGGGGGCTCAAGCTGGATCATCGATAGCGGGTGCACAAACCATATGACAGGGGAGAAGAAAATGTTCTCCTCCTGTCGGCGTTTCGAACCCAGGGGGTCCCTGGACCGACGAGTAAATTGTCGCCGCGTGCCCCAGCCCAGATGGGTCGGCGCGAGATGGAGCATGAAGGGGGGAAGAGAAGCCGGAGGGAGACAGGCGTGAGAGGTGAAACCCGTGGCCTTCGTGTTTGTCCCGCGCCCAGGTCGGGTGCGCTTGCAGTAGGGGGTTACAAGCGTCCACGCGGGAGGGAGCGAGCGGCCCTGCGCGAGCGCCGTCCCGTCCTTCTTCGCGCGGCCAACCCTCTGTAAGAGGGCCCTGGACCTTCCTTTTATAGGCGTAAGGAAAGGATCCAGGTGTACAATGGGGGGTGTAGCAGTGTGCTAACGTGTCTAGCGGAGGAGAGCTAGTGCCCTGAGTACATGCCATCGTGGCAGCCGGAGGGGTTTTGGCACCCGGTTCGTGTGGTGTCGTGGCCGTCGGAGGAGCGCTGGAGCCTGGCGGAAGGACAGTTGTCGAGGCTGTCGAGTCCTTGCTGACGTCTTCTTGCTTTCGTAAGGGGGCTGAGAGCCACCATCGTCATAGAGCGTGCGGGGCGCCATCATTACTTGTTTAGCGGAGCAAGCCAGATGGGACGCCGGTCTTGTCCCCCGTAGCTTGAGTCAGCTTGGGGTAGGGTAATGATGGCGACTCTTGTGACGTGGTCGGTCCGAGCCCTGGGTTGGGCGAGGTGGAGGCTCCTCCGAGGTCGAGGTCGAGTCTGTCTTCCAAGGCCGAGGTCGAGTCCGAGCCCCTAGGTCGGGCGAGGCGGAGACCGTCGGCTGAGGCCAGGGCTGAGTCCGAGCCCTGGGTCGGGCGAAGCGGAGTTCGTCGTCTTTCGGGGCTAAGCCTGAGTCTGAGCCCTAGGGTCGGGCGAAGCGGAGTTCGTCGTCTTCTAGGGCTGAGCCCGAGTCCGAGCCCTGGGGTCGGGCAAAGCGGAGTTCGTCGTCTTCCGGGGCTGAGCCCGAGTCTGAGCCCTGGGGTCAGGCGAAGCGGAGTTCGTCGTCTTCCGGGGCTGAGCCCGAGTCCGAGCCCTGGGGTCAGGCAAAGCGGAGTTCGTCGTCTTCCGGGGCTGAGCCCGAGTCCGAGCCCTGGGGTCGGGCGAAGCGGAGTTTGTCGTCTTCCGGGGCTGAGCCCGAGTCCGAGCCCTGGGGTCGGGCGAAGCGGAGTTCGTCGTCTTTCGGGGCTGAGCCTGAGTCCGAGCCCTGGGGTCGGGCGAAGCGGAGTTCATCGTCTTCTGGGGCTGAGCCCAAGTCCGAGCCCTGGGGTCGGGCGAAGCGGAGTTCGTCGTCTTCCGGGGCTGAGCCTGAGTCCGAGCCCTAGGGTCGGGCGAAGCGGAGTTCGTCGTCTTCCGGGGTTGAGCCCGAGTCCGAGCCCTGGGGTCGGGCGAAGCGGAGTTCGTCGTCTTCCGGGGCTGAGCCCGAGTCCGAGCCCTAGGGTCGGGCGAAGCGGAGTTCTCGTCTTCTGGGGCTGAGCCCGAGTCCGAGCCCTGGGGTCGGGCGAAGCGGAGTTCGTCGTCTTCCGGGGCTGAGCCCGAGTCCGAGCCCTGGGGTCAGGCGATGCAGAGTTTCCTATGGCGCCTGAGGCCGGACTTGGCTGCTGTCAGCCTCACTCTGTCGAGTGGCACCACAGTCGGAGCGGCGCAGGCGGCACTGTCCTCTTGTCAGGCCGGTCAGTGGAGCGGCGAAGTGACTAGGTCACTTCGGCTCTGTCGACTGGAGGGCGTGCGTCAGGATAGAGGTGTCAGGCCACCTTTGCATTAAATGCCCCTGCGATTCGGTCGGTTGGCGTGGCGATTTGGCCAAGGTTGCTTCTTGGTGAAGACTGGGCCTCGAGCGAGCCGAGGGTGTGTTCGTTGCTGGAGGGGGTCCTCGAGCGAGACGTAAATCCTCTGGGGTCGGTTGCCCTTGCCCGAGGCTAGGCTCGGGCGAGGTGTGATCGCGTCCCTCAAATGGATCGATCCTTGACTTAATCGTAGCCATCAGGCCTTTGTAGCTTTGTGCTGATGGGGGTTACCAGCTGAGATTTAGGAGTCTTGAGGGTACCCCTAATTATGGTCCCCGACAGTAGCCCCCGAGCCTCGAAGGGAGTGTTAATACTCGCTTGGAGGCTTTTGTCGCACTTTTTTGCAAGGGGACCAGCCTTTCTCGGTTGCGTTTTGTTCCGGTGGGTGCGCGCGAGCGCACCCGCCGGGTGTAGCCCCCGAGGCCTCGGAGGAGTGGTTTGACTCCTCCGAGGTCTTAATGCATTTCGCAATGCTTCGGTCGGTCTGGTTGTTCCCTCATGCGAGCTGGCCGTAGCCCGGGTGCACGGTCGGGTCCCAAGTTCTCGGGCTGGTATGTTGACGCTGTCAACGGTTTGGCCGGAGCCGGGTTTGCGAGAGCAGCCCCCGAGCCTCTGCACAAGGCGAGAGGACGGTCAGGGACAGACTCGACTTTTTTACATACGCCCCTGCGTCGCCTTTCCGCAAGGAGGAGGGGGGAAAAGCGCCATGTTGCCCTTGGAGGGCGCCGAACATGGTGTCTCCAGTGAGCTGCTGACGGGTAATCCGAGTGGACGCCCATGCCCCATTTGTTAGGGGTCGGCTAGAGGCCCGGAGGCGCGCTCCAAAAGTACCTGCGGGTGATCTGCCGGACCCGGTCCCCTTTTGACGGGGTCCGAGGGCTCGATGCCTCCCTCTGATGGGATTCCATTACAAGATCATTCCCGCTGGTCTCGGAAATGTCCTAGGGTCGTGAGCTGGTCGGACTCTTTCATCCTGATCTGGTGATACCCCAAGTAGGCATCAAGGAAAGACAGGGTTTCGCACCCAGCAGTGGAATCCACGATTTGATCGATGCGAGGCAGAGGGTAGGGAACTTTTGGACATGCTTTGTTCAGACCAGTGTAGTCTACACACATCCGCCATTTCCCTCCTTTCTTTCTCACAAGCACAGGGTTGGCAAGCCATTCGGGATGGAATACCTCTTTGATGAACCCTGCCGCCATTAGCTTGTGGATCTCCTCGCCTATGGCTCTGCGCTTTTCTTCGTCAAATCGGCGCAGAGGCTGCTTCACGGGTCAGGCTCCAGCTCGGATATCCAGTGAGTGCTCGGCGACATCCCTCGGTATGTCGGGCATGTCTGAGGGACTCCACGTGAAAACATCGGCGTTTGCGCAGAGAAAGTCGACGAGCACTGCTTCCTATTTGGGATCGAGCTTGGAGCCGATCCGGAACTGCTTTGAGGCGTCGCTGCTGGGGTCGAGAGGGACGGATTTAACCGTCTCTGCTGGCTCGAAGTTGGCGGCGTGGCGCTTCACGTCTGGCGCCTCCTTAGAGAGGCTCTCCAGGTCGGCGATGAGGGCCTCGGATTCATCGAGGGCCTCGGCGTACTCCACGCACTCCACGTCGCATTCGTACGCGTGTCGGTACGTGGGGCCGACGGTGATGACCCCGTTGGGGCCCGACATCTTGAGCTTGAGGTAGGTGTAGTTGAGGACGGCCATGAACTTGGCGTAGCATGGTCTCCCCAGCACTGCGTGGTAGGTTCCTCGAAACCCGACCACCTCGAACGTGAGGGTCTCCCTTCGAAAGTTGGAGGGTGTCCCAAAGCAGATGGGTAGATCGAGTCGTCCGAGGGGCTGGACGCGCTTCCCGGGGATGATCCCGTGGAAAGGCGCAGCGCCTGCCCGGACGGAGGACAGATCGATCTGCAAGAGCCCGAGGGTCTCGGCGTAGATGATGTTGAGGCTGCTGCCTCCATCCATGAGGACCTTGGTGAGCCTGACATTGCCGATGACGGGGTCGACAACGAGCGGGTATTTCCCCGGGCTCGGCACGCGGTCGGGGTGATCGTCTTGGTCGAAGGTGATGGGCTTGTCGGACCAATCTAGGTAGACTGGCGCCGCCACCTTTACCGAGCAGACCTCCCGACGTTCTTGCTTGCGGTGCCGAGCCGAGGCATTCACCACTTGCCCACCGTAGATCATGAAGCAGTCGTGGACCTCGGGGAACTCTCTCGCCTTGTGATCTTCCTTCTTATCATCGTCGCGAGCCCTGCCACCCTCCGCGGGTGGCCTGACCTTGTGAAAGTGGCGCCGAAGCATGGCGCACTCCTCAAAGGTGTGCTTGACGGGCCCCTGATGATAGGGGCACGGCTCCTTGAGCATCTTGTCGAAGAGGTCGGCACCTTCGATAGGTTTCCGAGGGTTCTCATACTCGGTGGCGGCGACAAGGTCCACGTCGGCGGCGTCGCGTTTCGCTTGCGACTTCTTCTTGCCTTTCTTCTTGGTGCCATGCTAAGTTGACGCCTCGGGGACATCTTCCAGTGGGCGGCCCTGGGGCTGCTTATCCTTCCGGAAGATGGCCTCAACCGCCTCCTGGCCAGAGGCGAACTTGGTGGCGATGTCCATCAGCTTGCTCGCCCTGGTGGGGGTCTTGCGACCCAGCTTGCTCACCAAGTCACGGCAGGTGGTGCCGGCGAGGAACGCGCCGATGACATCCGAATCGGTGATGTTGGGAAGCTCGGTGCGCTGCTTCGAGAATCGCTGGATGTAGTCCCGGAGAGACTCTCCTGGCTGCTGGCGGCAACTTCGGAGATCCCAGGAGTTTCCAGGGCGCACGTACGTGCCCTGGAATTTGCCAGCGAAGGCTTGGACCAGGTCGTCCCAGTTGGAGATCTGCCCCGGAGGCAGGTGCTCCAGCCAGGCGCGAGCGGTGTCGGAAAGGAACAGGGGGAGGTTGCGGATGATGAGGTTGTCATCGTCCGTTCCACCCAGTTGGCAGGCCAGCCGGTAGTCCGCGAGCCACAGTTCTGGTCTCGTCTCCCCCGAGTACTTTGTGATAGTAGTCGGGGTTCGGAACCGAGTCGGGAACAGCGCCCATCGTATGGCGCGGCTGAAAGCCTGTGGACCGGGTGGTTCGGGTGAGGGACTCTAATCCTCCCCGCTGTCGTAGCGTCCCCCACGCCTGGGGTGGTAGCCTCGGCGCACCCTCTCGTTGAGGTGGGCCTGACGGTTGCGGTGATGGTGCTTGTTGCCGAGGCGACCCAGGGCCGCAGGCGCTGTGTTGCGCGTGCACCCGGTGTGGACCGAGGCTTCCCGCATGGATCGGGAAGTCGCGGCGCAATGTTCCGAGGGGTACCCCTGCCTTCGGGAGGCGGAGCTTTCGGCCCGTCGGACCGCAGCGTCCTCTAGGAGATTCTTGAGCTCTCCCTGGATACGCTGCCCCTCGGTGGTTGATGGCTCCGGCATCGCGTGGAGAAGTATTGCCGCTGTAGCCATGTTCTGGCCGACCCCACTGGAAACCGGTGGCGGCCTTACCCTGACATCGTCGGCGATGTGGTGCTGGATGCCCTGGGGTAGATGACGCACTTCTCCGGCCAGAGGTTGGCCCGCCCATTCCTGCCCATTGTCCCGGCGGAATGGCTCAAGTGTTCCTGCTCCCTCGTCGAGCCTGGTCTGCATCTCGCGGATTTGCTCGAGCTATGGGTCATGACCCCCCGCCGGGACGGGGACCACAACTAGCTCCCGAAGGATGTCAACGCGAAGCACAGGCCTAGGGAGGTCACCGTTCTCCGGCATACCAAGATGGTTGCCTTCGTCGGGACCCCCTAGATCGAAGTGGAAACATTCACGACTTGGGCCGCAGTCTTCATCGCCGAGGCTGCGGCTACCGTCGGAACAGTCAGAAAGGCAGTAGTCGCATGCGGTCATAAAGTCCCGCATGGCACTGGGGTTACCAAGTCTGGAGAAATCTCAACTAAAGTCGGGCTCATCATCTTCCTCGGACCCCGAGGGTCCGTAGGTCAAGACGGCCGTCAACCGGTCCCAGGGTGACCGCATACGATACCCCAGAGGGTTTGGACTCGCCTCTATGAGAGCGTCCACCAAAGCGAAGTCGCTTGGTGGGTCGAGGCTGAATCCAAAAGGCGTGAGATGGGAATCGGTCGGTACCTCTTGGTCGACGGGCGGTGACGAAGTCACGTCAGGGGTAGACCGCACCGCCATCTCAAGTACGAGGGTGACGCCCAGCAAGTCCTTTGCGAGCATGCTGGCGTCGTCCGTTTGCTTGGGGTTGGCGTGTTGCGGGGAGACAGCGCTCGTCTTCGTCTCAGACGCGAGGTCGATGCCCGACGTGCCCCCCGTTGGGGCGCCGGCGTCGTCGACTCGCTCGACAGTCGATGAGGTGCCGCCACCTGCTTGGCCTTGGTTGCCCCGCCTCCTCCTCCGTCGGCGGGGGAGGGGATGGGGCGAGCTCGAATGTTGTTCTTCCACCACGCGGGGAAGACATTGTCGATTCCGTCGCGGGCGGGCGGGTTGTCGCCCGCCATTGTCGCTGTTGCGCGGTGGGGGAAGGAGTATCATGTCGTAGCTGCCGTCTAGGGACATGAACTCAAGACTCCCGAAACGGAGCATCGTCCCGGACTGGAAAGGTTGCTGGAGACTGCCCATATGGAGCTTGACGAGAAGCTGTTCGTCAACACGCAGCAGGCCCCTACCTGGCGCGCCAACTGTCGGCGTTTCGAACCCAGGGGGTCCCTGGACCGACGAGTAAATTGTCGCCGCGTGCCCCAGCTCAGATGGGTCGGCGCGAGACGGAGCGCGAAGGGGGAAGAGAAGCTGGAGGGAGACAGGCGTGAGAGGTGAAACCCGCGGCCTTCGTGTTTGTCCCGCGCCCAGGTCGGGTGCGCTTGCAGTAGGGGGTTACAAGCGTCCACGCGGGAGGGAGCGAGCGGTCCTGCGCGAGCGTCGTCCCGTCCTTCTTCGTGCGGCCAACCCTCTGTAAGAGGGCCCTGGACCTTCCTTTTTTAGGCGTAAGGAAAGGATCCAGGTGTACAATGGGGGGTGTAGCAGTGTGCTAACGTGTCTAGCGGAGGAGAGCTAGTGCCTTGAGTACATGCCATCGTGACAGTCGGAGGGGTTTTGGCACCCGGTTCGTGTGGTGTCGTGGCCGTCGGAGGAGCGCTGGAGCCTGGCGGAAGGATAGCTGTCGGGGCTGTCGAGTCCTTGCTGACGTCTTCTTGCTTCCGTAAGGGGGCTGAGAGCCGCCGTCGTCATAGAGCGTGCGGGGCGCCATCATTACTTATTTAGCGGAGCGAGCCAGATGGGACGCCGGTCTTGTCCCCCGTAGCCTGAGTCAGCTTGGGGTAGGGTAATGATGGCGACTCCTGTGACATGGTCGGTCCGAGCCCTGGGTTGGGCGAGGTGGAGGCTCCTCCGAGGTCAAGGTCGAGTCTGTCTTCCAAGGACGAGGTTGAGTCCGAGCCCTTGGGTCGGGCGAGGTGGAGACCGTCGGCTGAGGCCAGGGCTGAGTCCGAGCCCTGGGGTCGGGTGAAGCGGAGTTCATCGTCTTTCGGGGCTGAGCCTGAGTCTGAGCCCTGGGGTCGGGCGAAGCGGAGTTCGTCGTCTTCCGAGGCTGAGCCCGAGTCCGAGCCCTGGGGTCGGGCAAAGCGGAGTTCGTTGTCTTCCGGGGCTGAGCCCGAGTCCGAGCCCTGAGGTCGGGCGAAGCGGAGTTCATCGTCTTTCGGGGCTGAGCCCGAGTCCGAGCCCTGGGGTCGGGCGAAGCGGAGTTCGTCGTCTTCCAGGGCTGAGCCCGAGTCCGAGACCTGGGGTCGGGCGAACCGGAGTTCGTCGTCTTCCAGGGCTGAGCCCGAGTCCGAGCCCTGGGGTCGGGCGAAGCGGAGTTCGTCGTCTTCCGGGGCTGAGCCCGAGTCCGAGCCCTAGGGTCGGGCGAAGCGGAGTTCGTCGTCTTCCGGGGCTGAGCCCGAGTTCGAGCCCTGGGGTCGGGCGATGCGGAGTTTCCTATGGCGCCTGAGGCCGGACTTGGTTGCTGTCAGCCTCACTCTGTCGAGTGGCACAGCAGTCGGAGCGGCGCAGGCGGCACTGTCCTCTTGTCAGGTCGGTCAGTGGAGCGGCGAAGTGACTATGGTCACTTCGGCTTTGTCGACTGGAGGGCGTGCGTCAGGATAGAGGTGTCAGGCCACCTTTGCATTAAATGCCCCTGCGATTTGGTCGGTTGGCGTGGCGATTTGGCCAAGGTTGCTTCTTGGTGAAGACTGGGCCTCGGGCGAGCCGAGGGTGTGTCCGTTGCTGAAGGGGTCCTCGGGCGAGACGTAAATCCTCCGGGGTCGGCTGCCCTTGCCCGAGGCTGGGCTCGGGCGAGGCGTGATCGCGTTCCTCGAATGGACCGATCCTTGACTTAATCGTACCCATCAGGCCTTTGCAGCTTTGTGTTGATGGGGGTTACCAGCTGAGATTTAGGAGTCTTGAGGGTACCCCTAATTATGGTCCCCGACACCTCCTATGAGAAAAACCAAGATCCCCAACGAGCTATCACATTCGGGGATGGAAATCAAGGTTTGGTCAAAGGATTGGGTAAAATAGCTATATCACCTGACCATTCCATTTCCAATGTTTTCTTGTAGACTCTTTAGATGACAACTTGCTTTTAGTTTCGCAATTATGTAAAATGGTTTACAACTGTCTTTTTATGGTTATAGGTGTTACTGTCTTTAGAAGAAGTGATGATTCAGTAGCATTTAAGGGAGTGTTAGAGGGTCAGCTATACTTAGTAGATTTTGATAGAGCTGAACTCGACACCTGCTTAATTGCTAAGACTAACATGGGATGGCTCTGGCATCGCCGACTAGCACATGTTGGAATAAAGAATCTTCATAAACTTCTAAAGGGAGAACACATTTTGGGACTGACAAATGTTTATTTTGAGAAAGACAGGATTTGTAGCGCATGTCAGGTAGGGAAGCAAGTTGGTGTTCATCATCCACACAAGAACATCATGACGACCGACAGGCCACTCAAGCTCCTACACATGGACCTATTCGGCCCGATAGCTTACATAAGCATCGGCGGGAGTAAGTACTGTCTAGTTATTGTGGATGACTATTCTCGCTTCACTTGGGTGTTCTTTTTGCAGGAAAAATCTCATACCCAAGAGACCTTAAAAGGATTCCTGAGATGGGCTCAAAACGAGTTCGGCTTAAGGATCAAGAAAATTAGAAGCGACAACGGGACCGAGTTCAAGAACTCACAAATCGAAGGCTTTCTTGAGGAGGAGGGCATCAAGCATGAGTTCTCTTCTCCCTACACGCCACAACAAAATGGTGTAGTGGAGAGGAAGAATCGAACTCTATTGGACATGGCAAGAACCATGCTTGATGAGTACAAGACTTAGGATCGGTTTTGGGCGGAGGCGGTCAACACCGCTTGCTACGCCATCAACCGGTTGCATCTACACCGAATCCTCAAGAAGACATCATATGAACTCCTTACCAGTAAAAAGCCCAATGTTTCATATTTTAAAGTCTTTGGTAGCAAATGTTTTATTCTTGTTAAAAGAGGTAGAAAATCTAAATTTGCTCCTAAGGCTGTAGAAGGCTTTTTACTAGGATATGATTCAAACACAAGAGCATATAGAGTCTTTAACAAGTCCTCTGGACTAGTTGAAGTTTCTTGTGACATTGTGTTTGATAAGACTAAAGGCTCTCAAGTAGAGCAAGTTGATCTTGATGAGATAGGTGATGAAGAGGCTCCGTGCGTCGCGCTAAGGAACATGTCCATTGGGGATGTGTGTCCTAAGGAATCCAAAGAGCCACCACTTGCACAAGATCAACCATCTTCCTCCATGCAAGCATCTCCACCAACTCAATATGAGGATGAGGCTCAAAATGATGAAGGAAAAGATCAAGAGGTTGAGCCACCGCAAGAGGAGATCAATGATCAAGGGGGAGATGCCCATGATCAAGATGAGGAAGATGAGCAAGCTCCGAGACCGCCACACCCAAGAGTCCACCAAGCAATCCAACGAGATCACCCCGTGAACACCATCCTCGACGATATTCAAAAGGGGGTAACTACTCGATCTCGTGTTGCTCATTTTTGTGAACATTACTCTTTTGTTTCCTCTATTGAGCCACACAGGGTAGAGGAAGCACTACAAGTTTCGGATTGGGTGGTGGCGATGCAATAGGAGCTCAACAACTTCACTAGGAACGAGGTATGGCATTTGGTTCCACGTCCTAATCAAAATGTTGTAGGAACTAAGTGGGTCTTCCGCAACAAGCAAGACGGGCATGGTGTGGTGACAAGGAACAAAGCCCGACTTGTGGCCAAGGGATATTCACAAGTCGAAGGTTTGGATTTCGGTGAAACCTATGCACCCGTAGCTAGGCTAGAATCAATTCGCATTTTACTTGCCTATGCTACTTACCACGGCTTTAAGCTTTACCAAATGGACGTGAAAAGTGCCTTCCTCAATGGACCAATCAAGGAAGAGATCTATGTTGAGTAGCCTTCCGACTTTGAAGATAGTGAGTACCCTAACTATGTATATAAACTCTCTAAGGCGCTTTATGGGCTCAAGCAAGCCCCAAGAGCATGGTATGAATGCCTAAGAGATTTTCTTATCACTAATGGCTTCAAAGTCGGAAAGGTCGATCCTACTTTATTTACTAAAACTCTTGACAATGATTTGTTTGTATGCCAAATTTATGTTGATGATATTATATTTGGGTCTACTAACAAATCTACATGTGAGGAATTTAGTAGGATCATGACACAGAAATTCGAGATGTCTATGATGGGAGAGTTGAAGTACTTCTTAGGATTTCGAGTGAAGCAACTCCAAGAGGGCACCTTCATTAGCCAAACAAAGTATATTCAAGATATTCTAAACAAGTTTGGGATGAAGGATGCCAAGCCCATCAAGACACCCATGGGAACCAATGGGCATCTCGACCTCGACACGGGAGGTAAATCCGTAGATCAAAAGGTATACCGGTCGATGATAGGTTCTTTACTCTATTTATGTGCTTCACGACCGGACATTATGCTTTCCGTATGCATGTGTGCAAGATTCCAAGCCGACCCTAAGGAAGCTCACCTTACGGCCGTAAAACGAATCTTGAGATATTTAGTTTATACTCCTAAGTTTGGGCTTTGGTACCCTCGGGGATCCACTTTTGATTTAATTGGTTATTCGAATGCCGATTGGGCGGGGTGTAAAATTAACAGAAAGAGCACATCAGGGACTTGCCAGTTCTTGGGAAGGTCTCTGGTGTCTTGGGCTTCAAAGAAACAAAATTCCGTAGCTCTTTCTACCGCCAAAGCCGAGTATATTTCCGCAGGCCATTGTTGCGTGCAATTGCTTTGGATGAGGCAAACCCTTAGGGACTATGGTTACAAATTAACCAAAGTTCCTCTTCTATGTGATAATGTGAGTGCAATCCGCATGGCGGATAATCCCGTTGAACATAGCCGCACTAAACACATAGCCATTCGGTATCATTTCTTAAGGGATCACCAACAAAAGGGAGATATCGAGATTGCATATATTAACACTAAGGAACAATTAGCCGATATCTTTACCAAACCATTAGATGAACAAACTTTTTAACAAACTTAGGCATGAGCTAAATATTCTTGATTCTAGGAATTTCTTTTGATGTTTTGCACACATAGCTCATAAATATACCTTTGATCATGTCTCTTTTATATGCTATGACTAATGTGTTTTCAAGAGAATTTCAAACCAAGTCATAGATTGAAAGGGATTTGGAGTCTTCGGCGAAGACAAAGGCTTCCACTCCACTCCATCAAATTACTCATCCTTCACCGTCGCTCCGAGCAACTCTCCAACTTTGGTATAATCTTCACTCATATTTTGTTCACCAAAGGAGGAGAAATTAGTTATAAGGGCTTATATTTCACTCAAGTATCCGTTTTTGGCAATTAATGCCAAAGGGGGAGAAAGTATTAGCCCAAAGCAAAAGGACCGCACCACCACCTATTTTTTTTTTTAAAATGATGTTTTCAAATTGATATCTTATTGTGTTAAAAAGGGGGAGAAAGTACTAGTATCTTCAAAAATTTGTAAAACCCTCTTGAACACTAAGAGGAGGATTTCATTAAGGGGGAGTTTTGTTTAGTCAAAGGAAAAACATTTGAAACAGGGGGAGAAAATTTCAAATTTTGAAAATGCTTTGCTTCTCAAAATCTTATTCATTTACCTTTGACTATTTGCAAAAGGACTTTGAAAAGAATATACAAAAGAATTTGCAAAAACAAAACTGTGGTGCAAGCGTGGTCCAAAATGTTAAAAATATAAAGAAACAATCCATGCATATCCTATGAGAATTTATATTGGTTCAATTCTAAGTAACCTTTGCACTTACAATTATGCAAACTAGTTCAATTATGCATTTCTATATTTGCTTTGGTTTGTGTTGGCATCAATCACCAAAAAGGGGGATATTGAAAGGGAAATAGGCTTACACCTTTTCCTAAATTGATTTTGGTGGTTGAATTGCCCAACACAAATAATTGGACTAACTAGTTTGCTCTAGTCTATAAGTTTTACAGGTGCCAAAGGTTCACAACAAGCCAATAAAAAGACCAAAAATGGGTTCAAATAAAGAGAGCTAAAGACATCCCAAAGGCACCCTGGTCTGGCGCACCGGACTGTCCACTATAATTCACCGGACTGTCCGGTGTGCCAGCGGAGCAACGACTACTTCGCATGCAACAGTCGACTGCAACGCATTTAATGCGCGCCTACGCGCGCAGAGGACAGAGCACGCGCAGAAGGCGCACCAGACAGTCTACAGGACCTGTCCGGTGCACCACCGGACAGCCTAGAGGCCCCACCAGTCAGAGCTCCAACGGTCAGAACCCAACGACCGACTGACGTGGCTGGCGCACCAGACAGTGTCTGGTGGCGCACCGGACTGTCCGGTGCGCCATGCGACAGCAGTCTTCCAACGACCACTCTTTTTGGTGGTTGGGGCTATAAATACCCCAACCACCCCACATTCAATGGCATCCAAGTTTTCCACCTTCAACACATTACAAGAGCTATAGCATTCAATTCTAGACACAACCAAATAGATCAAATCCTCTCCCAAGTCCGGAATCACTCCAAATCAAATAGTGACTAGAGAGAGCGACATTTGTGTTCATTTGAGCTCTTGCGCTTGGATTGCTTCTTTTCTTTCTCATTCTTCTTGTGATCAACTCAATTGTAACCAAGGCAAGTGTTGGTGTTTCGGGTCCGACCGCGCACCCAGGGTTACCCCCAAGGTGCTTTTAGGAGTAGGACGGTGTTACCGACTGTAGCTCGATGGTTCGTGTTGGGCGCACGAGAAATAGTAGACAATGATGTACAGGTTCGGGCCGCTTTGAGACGCGTAACACCCTACGTCCTGGCGGGAGTGCTTTATGCGATGGGTTACAAGGGAGTTCTCTAGTGCTGGAAAATGTAGAGAGTGGGGTGGATGGCTAAGTAATGAATGATGTCGATCGTCTTGAAGGGGTGCCCCCTAGGCCTTATATACTCGACTGTGGGGCATTACATGTGGATATGATAATAACATGTGCCAAAGTAATAGCGAACTAACTGAGTCTATCTTCCTATAGTTCATCCGACTCATCCTCGCTCAGTTCCGATGTACGGGGCACCTACGCGGGAAGGTTGGGTCACTGTTGCGATTACTGCTCGAATTTGTTGGGCCATCTGGGCTTGCGCCGACCCGGCCTTGTGCTAATCCGTTCCACTGGTCGTTCCTCCCAGGCCCACGAGGGGATGACCTTACGAATTATGGGGCCCTTGGACCTTTCGTGAGGTCTTTTATCCTTCTAGTGGACCCGGGGGATATCTGTCCCCCACAAGCCCCCAATCTTTGGGCTGATTTTGGAATAAACGGCCCAAAGATCCTAGGTCTAGCTTGCAGTATTTTATTTTAAGAGGGAATGATTTGGAAATAAGTCTGCCGGGCCACTGCTTCTGAATTCTTAGTGATTCGGTTAACACGTTTTCTTTTTACTGTCTTCTTCTGCTATTATTCCTTGAAATTTGGCGTTCTGTCTCAGGTTCATGCTTCTGAGGTCAGCATTTTGCACTGTTGGACTTTGATTTTCATTGGGTGTAGCCCCCGAGCTTCGAGTGAATTTTTGCACACAATCCACTCGAAGGTCTTCACTTCAAGTATTTATCAGAAACCACTTTCATCTTCCACTTGTACTTTTTCAGAGGTCAGCCTTGTCTTAATTTTGCCTTGTGCTTTAGAGGTCAGCATTTTGCTTCTTCGGGGATGATGATTCATTGGGTGCACCAAAGGTGCACCCAATGGGTGTAGCCCCCGAGCTTCGAGTGGATTTTTGAAAATAATCCACTCGAAGGTCTTCATTTCATGCCTTTTTCTGGGAATCATCCTTCTTTTTTGTTTGTCGAATGCCTTAGAGGTCAGCATTATGTCATCAACGTTATGCTTCAGAGGTCAGCATGTATTTTTGTCTCTGAAGTTGAGCACCCGATCTGCTCATATCTTGCTAGGTCTGGCAATTTATTTGATCTGCGACTGATTGGACGTTCGATAGATGGCCCTTGACTAGTCTTCATGTCACTTCGTGCTTTGATGCTTCTGTCGATTAGACTTGTACCTTATCGGCTATATTTGGCTTTCCTTTGATCCTTGCTGATATCTCTCTTCTGTCTTGGAGTATTCATTGCATATACTGTATGGATGTGGCAGTTTTGGAAAATATACTGATAATTCCTAGGCGTCCCCCCAATGGGTGTAGGCAAGGGACGGCTTGGTACGCTGAGCGTTTAGCAAACTGCTTCTGAGTAGTAACTTGATGTGACCGCGGGTGTAATCATATTGCCCGCACAGTTGACTGGAGTCCCAATGGGTGTCGTGTTACGTGAAACGGCGTCAGCCGCCTGACGTGTCTTCAGACGGCTTGAATTGCATATTGAATTTTTGTGACTGTTCAGTGGTTGTGGTAGAAGGTGAGCGGTTGCCTTCTTCTTCTATAAATAGTGCTCTTGCTTCTCCGGTGTTTTCACATTTCTTGCTACTGCTTGCTATTTCATCTCCTCTCCTTCCTTCCACTTCCGCCATGGGCAAGAGCAAGAAAGGTGGCGGCTCTTCGCATCAGTCGGGCGACAAGCGCAAGCGCGAGCCGACTCCTCCCTCGGAGGACTTCGGCGACTCGGAGTACTCGGAGGAGGAGTTCTCCTCCGAGTCCGAGGGTTCTCCGGCTCCTGTCTCTCCCCCGGTGTCGTCTGATGATTCAGACGACTCCTAGGGGATCGCCGTGGAGGTATGGACTTACATCCGGGCTGTCGAGCGCGCCGGGCTCGAGGGCTCGGATGAGTCGAAGTACTCTTCGGATGAGGAGAATTCCTCCGACTCGTCCGAGGAGGGCAGCGGTGGCGACGGTGGTGACGGCGACGATGACGAAGGCGACGGTGACGGCAGCGGTGACAACGGCAAGGGCGGTGACGGCAGCGGCAAGGGTGGCAGCGGCGACGGCGGCGGCGGCAGCAAAGGCAGCAGCAAGGGCAACAACAAGGCCAGTGGCTAGACGCCACTGGTTTTAGATGTTAGTGTAGATTAGTAGTAGAAATAGTATTAGCGAAATAATGTAGTAGTAGCTAGTTGTATAGTTAGTTAAATGTAATGTAGTAGAAGGGAAAGCATCAGCTCATAATGAGTTGATTTGTAAGTTCGGTAGTACTTCCCGTATAATGGAGGATGATTTCGATCCCTCTTGTGTGTATCATTCTGCCTTCTTGCTGATCGTTGATTATGTTAACGCCTACTGTAGAGGCTATTTTTGAACGTAATGCTTGAGTAGCGACTTAGAATCATTGAGTTGTGCTTCAGACTGCCTTCTTCACAATGCCAGCGCTTTAGTAGTGGTGGCTGAGTGATTATCAGTGAGGTTGGGGCTTTTAGAGGTGATAGCCGAGCGATAGCGGGCCGTGTCGGTGTTTTAGAAATAACAACCGAGCGGTTACTGGCGACGTCGGCATTTTAGAGGTAACAATTGAATCTTCTGGAGTCATGTCACTGTTTTAGGAATAACAACCGAGTGATTACTGGCGACGTCGGTGTTTTAGAAGTAACAGCTGAGTGATAATGGACCACGTCGGCCGCTTTGAAAGTAGTGGCCGAGTGAAGTCAGATAACACCAGCGTTTTTAGAAACAATAGCTGAGTCAATTTGGGCCGCGTCGGCCGTTTTGGAAATAACGGTCGAGTGATGACATGGCACGCCAGCGTTTTAGAAATAACGGCTGGGTGATGACATGACACGCCAGCGTTTTAGAAATAACGGTTGGGTGATGACTGTGCACTTTTTAGAAATGGCATCTGGCCCGGGAAAACCCTATACGTACTGTACTGTCGCACGACTCCATGCTCCGTGCCCTAGTTTCTGCTTTTCTGCATCTAGGCTTTCTCTGCTTTCCTGCAATATCGCTTCCGCTCCGCTCGCTAGCGAGGCTGAGATGGCGCCCAAGCGGAAAGCTTCGAGTTCGTCCGTTGCAATCATTCCCCCCATCGATCCCAACAGTCAGTTGCCTTTCGCAGGTAACCATATGTCTGGTGCCTCTGAATCCGACCTTCTTCATCATGTTTCCATCGGAGTTCTAACTCCGAAGGAGCTCTGTTCGTGGCGGATCTGCCATGGGGTCACTGTTCCGACAGAAGACACCCACGAATCCGTCATTTACGTTCCTTTTCTTATCCACGGACTTGCTCTTCCCATTTCTCCTTTCTTCCGTGGTCTCCTTGATTTCTATCGCTTGAATCTGACCCATCTGAATCCCAATTATATTCTGCAAGTTTCTATTTTTGTTCATTTATGCGAAGCCTTTCTTGGAGTTTTGCCCCACTTTGGCCTTTGGAAGTATTTGTACCACTGTCGGCCTAGGATGGCCGGAGGGCAGCACCAGCTGGTGGGGGCGCGAGCTTGGAGATGCGCCGTGGGAGGAAGACTGACTACCTCGACATCCCACTCAAGGACAGCATTAAGGGATGGCGCCTGGAATGGTTCATCGTGGAGAATCATGGGAGTTCCCTCCCCCCACAGTCAGGGAGACAGCCGGATGTTCGCACTCCGAGCTGGACCGAATCCCCCACAGACTAGGAGGTGGCTGAGGCAGGGGCTCTGTTAGCAGAAGTTGGATTTTTGAAAGAAAGGGGTCTGACTGCAGAAGCTGTGGTCGCTGACTTTGTTTTCAAGAACATTCAGCCGCTGAAAGACAGAGCATATCCGGCCTATCTGTACCGAGGCTTGGCTGATTCAACCTGGGTAACCAACAGAAGAATTCCTGTTGTGGACTTGGTGAGCCGGCTCGAGATGATACTCAGAGGCAAGGTGTCGAACATCAGCGCTCCTGTTGCATACTCGGCCTGGAATCTGCCTCCTTCCTAGGCCTTTACCAGTTTCGTGTCAAATCCTCCTGATGGTGATAGCGGTTTCGGCCTTAGAGTGCGACCCTCTTCCAAAGAAGTTAGTGCTTTGGTTGCCTCCCTCGGAGAAATTCCTGACGACGAGAGGAAGGTTCATTTTGAGGTGCCTTTGAATCCAAGTGACGCAGAGATAAGTGCCATGCTGGATATGTTAGCTGAGGATTCTTCTGATGCCGCTCCTGCTGAAACACTGGTGGTGGCGCCCATCCCTGAGGCCGGCAAAGCTTTGGACGCTCAGAGGTCTGACAATGTTCGCCCGAAACGTTCTCGCCGAGCCGATCAACCCACTTCTCTTGCAGAGGGGCAGAAGAAGGAGAAGAGACGTCTTCGTCGAGTGTCTAGCTTGGATTAGGATGCCGGTCCTTCTATTCCTGTTGCTGAGGAAGTGCCAGTGCATGAATTTGCTGAAGCTGACCCTAATGGGTGTGACCCGACTGCTGCTGACCCCAATGGGTGTAATCCTGCTGAAGTTGACCCTAATGGGTGTACTGTCCGTGTTGTTGATGAAGATGATGAAGAAGAGGATGAAATCCCTCTGATTCGGAAGAACAACCGGCGTTACATAGCTAGTGGGGAAAGTAGCGGTGTTCCTTCTCCTGCTTTGTCTGCCCTCATTGGTCTGCAAGAATTATCTCTGGCGAACTTTGATCAAACTCTTGAAGACATGGTTCCAGAAGATCTGTTGTCAGAGCCGACAGATGGTGGCGCGATGGTTGTTTGTGCTGATGTGCCCGATGCCGGGTTGGGTCATCCCGGGCAGCGTCCCGTGCCTCATCGACCTTAGAGCGCGGTCTTGAGGGTCAGGAGGCTGGTCTGGATTGCACTGCCCCCACGGAAGTGATTGAGGGTCCTTCAGCCTTAGAGGTGGCTGTTGCAGAGAACTCGGCCTCCATGGATGGCGCTAGCGCTTACCTAGCCCCCGAGGGTGTTGCCGGAGATGATCCGGCTCGGATGGGTAGCGCGAGCTGTGACCCAGCCCCCGAGGGTGTCCGAGTGGGTTCTCCCTCCCACACTTCCATGGATGTTCACGTAGGGTCTTCTCCTCCACACTCTGGTTGCATGGCAATAGCCCAAGCCTTCGGTCAAGAAGTCGCTTTAGAGGCCAGCGCACCCAATGACAGAGTTCTGGCTTCTGCTGATGACATTGAATTGGTTCCTGCTGATTCGTTGTGAGTTGTTCCGGTTGGTGATCCTTCGCCGAGCCATCAGTTGACCTCTCACGACTTGGGGGTTCCCTCATTCTTCTCCAACCTCCAGGTATTTTGGTTTCTTCTGGTCTGACTTTACCCCAGGCAGATAATTGTTCTCATGCTTGTCTGTTTTTAATGCTAGGCGTTGGTTGATGAGATGTCTAGTCGGCTGAAGTTGCAGGGTGCCTCTGTCCCAGAAGGAGCTTTGTCTCTGGCGCATTGGAATCCAGTGCTGCTTCAGCGGCGTGTATCTGATTTGGAGGTGGCAAATGCCGGTCAGTGCTCTTTTGCTTCATTTTTTGGCTACCTGATTAATCTGCCTTTTATCTTAACACCTTTGCTTGATTGTTTCTTGACAGATATGGCTCGGCAGTAATCTGATCTTGAAAAAAATATTCTCAAGGTCAGACTGAACTGGCCCAGCGGTGCTCTGATCTTGAAGAAAAATATTCTCAAGGTCAGACTGAACTGGCCCGGGTTTCTGCTTCTCTGAATGATGCTAACACGCTAAACTCTACTCTCCATGCTCAGCTCGACTCCGAAAAGGTGACCTGTGAATCTTGGCTTTGTTTGCTGTGTTCTTATTGCTTGCTTGATGTTTGGAGAAACCGATTCTTGTCTGTAGGAAGAAAAGCGTGCCCTCGCTACTTCTCGTGACAACCTTGATAAGCTATACCGCGACGCCAGCAATTTGTTGACCATCTTAGAGAGGAGTCATCGCTTCACCAGGGAGGAGTTAGATAGTCATCGTTATAAGCTGCAAGAGTCCTTGGATGATGTGATTCGCCTCAGGCAGTTGGTGTCGACCAAAGATGTTGTCATCAAGGATCTGCATGCTTCCAAGAAATCCGTCGCCCAGGAGCTAGAAACCGCTCAGTTGGCTGTCAAGGCTGCTGAAGAAACTTATGCTACTCTGAGGGCCCAGCGCGATAAAGCTATGGATAAAGCTATTCGCGCGGGGCGGATCCTGATGAGGAGACCCGGTGTGGTTGTTCCTGACGACATAATGGCAGATGTGAACGCCGCTCCTGATTCCTCAAGTCGCCCCTCTTTGTCGGTTGCTCCTGAGAAGAACATTGCCAAATAGAAAACACTGCATGCTTTGAACACGTGGTTAATGTGCTCGGATGTTTTGTTAGAGAACACTTTTTAGTACTGAATGCTACTATTGTTTTCCCATTGTTTAGAATTCAACAGTGTCTACAATTGTAGAAGTAAATGTAGTGTGATGGTTTTGAAATTTCATTATGGGGCATAGAAGTTTCCCTAAGATGGGTGATTGCAAACGCGCCAAGCGTGCCGTGCCAATTTAAATCAGTGCCAACTTAAACCGACTGCTCCGCTAGTAGGGCATAGTGGTCACCCCGAGTTTAGTAAGCGTGAGCATGTCGCACCGCCTTAAGTCATTGCCGACTTAAGCCGATTGCTCCATTAGTAGGGCATAGTGGTCACCCCGAGTTAAGTAAGCGTGAGCATGTCGCACCGCCTTAAGTCATTGCCGACTTAAGCCGATTGCTCCGTTAGTAGGGCATAGTGGTCACCCCGAGTTAAGTAAGCGTGAGCATGTCACACCGCTTTAAGTCATTGCTGACTTAAGCCAATTGCTCCGTTGGTAGGGCATAGTGGTCACCCCGAGTTAAGTAAGCGTGAGCATGTCGCACCGTCTTAAGTCATTGCTGACTTAAGCCGATTGCTCCGTTGGTAGGGCATAGTGGTCACCCCGAGTTAAGTAAGCGTGAGCATGTCGCACCGCCTTAAGTCATTGCTGACTTAAGCCGATTGCTCCGTTGGTAGGGCATAGTGGTCACCCCGAGTTAAGTAAGCGTGAGCATGTCGCACCGCCTTAAGTCATTGCCGACTTAAGCCGATTGCTCCGTTGGTAGGGCATAGTGGTCACCCCGAGTTAAGTAAGCGTGAGCATGTCGCACCGCCTTAAGTCATTGCTGACATAAGCCGATTGCTCCGTTGGTAGGGCATAGTGGTCACCCCGAGTTAAGTAAGCGTGCCAATTGACAGTGAACAATCTGAGTGCCTTTGAAACCTTTTTATTGATGATATTTTTCTCGATTTACATAATACATCGTCGTTCCGAGAGCTTCTGGGATGTAGCTAGGGGTAAAACTTCCTGAGGTGTTCTATGTTCCATGAGTTCCCAATTTCCGTGCCGTTCATCTGAGTGAGACGATATGATACCGGCCGAGTGACTTCTGCCACTATGAATGGTCCTTCCCATAGAGGTGACAATTTATGTCGTCCCTCTCCCGTTAGAATTCGGCGGAGGACGAGATCTCCCACTACAAAGGATCAATGCCGCATGGCCTTATCATGATAGTGCCTCAGGGTTTGCTGATATCGCGCTGATTGAATCACCGTATTCAGTCGCTCTTCTTCGAGTACATCAACGTCCTCCAGCCTAGTAGCTTCAGCTTCTGCTATGTTTTCAAAGATTAACCTCGGTGCCCCGAACTTGAGATCAGCAGGTAGCACTGCCTCCGAACCATAAACCATAAAGAAGGGGGTATTTCTATGCAGAGCTCGGCTAGGTTGAGTTCTCAGGCTCCAAACCACATACGACAACTCTCTGATCCACTTTCCTGCGAACTTCTCATTCTTGTCGAAAACTTTCTTTCTGAGTGCTTCTAATATCATCTCGTTGGCTCTTTCTACTTGCCCGTTGGCTCTTGGGTGTGCCACCGAGGCATATTTGATCTGAATGCTCTTTTGCTCGCAGAAATCGAAGAATTCTGAACTGGTGAAGTTGGATCCTAGGTCAGTTATGATGCTATTCGGTATCCCGAACCTGAATATTATATCTTGTATGAATTCCACTGCCTTAGCTGAAGTTAGAGAAGCAATAGGTTTGAACTCTATCCATTTAGTGAATTTGTCGATAGCCACCAGTACATGAGTGTATCCTCCTTGAGCTTTCTTGAAAGGTCCAATCATATCCAATCCCCAGCATGCAAACGACCAGGTTATGGGTATAGTCTGCAGCTGTTGTGCTGGTAGATGCTGCTGTTTTGACAAGTACTGGCAGGCTTCACACCTCTGGACTAAGTCGGCCGCATCACTCTTTGCTATTGGCCAATAAAAACCAGACCTGAAGACCTTCCCAACCAGGGTCCTGGATGCTGCGTGTACTCCACATTGCCCAGCATGGACATCATCTAGAAGTTGCTTTCCAGTAGCTGAGGGAATGCATTTCATGAGGACTCCTGATGCACCCCTTCTATATAGTGTTTCCCCAATGAGTGTATAGTGAGCTGACTGTCTTGCGATGCGCTCGGCTGTATTCTTGTCATCTGGCTCCTCCTCATTCTTTATATATTTGATGATCGGCCCCCTCTAGTCATCAGAATCTGACTCTAGTTGGCTCAGAGTATTACATTCCTCTGCTCGATCCAGTGAAATGCTTGGATGTAATATTTCTTGAACAAAAACTCCAGGCGGAACCTGAGTTCGACTGGATCCTAACTTGGACAATACATCGGCTGCCGTGTTTCGATCTCTCTCTACATGGTGAAATTCCAGGCCTTCAAATTTGTCTTCTAGTTTCCGGACAGCAGTGCAGTATTTTCCCATGGAATCGCCCGAACAATCCCATTCTTTGTTTATCTGACTTATGACCACCAGAGAATCTCCATATACCATCAGTCTCTTGATGCCCAGTGATATAGCAATGTTCAGTCCATGAATCAGAGCTTCATATTCTGCTGCATTATTAGAGGCTGGAAATAACAACTGAAGGGCATATCTAAGGTGTTCGCCTCCAGGTGCAGTAAAGAGGATCCCTGCGCCTGCTCCCTGTAGCTTTAACGAGCCATCGAAATACATTTGCCATACTTCTGTGGTTTCTGGGTTATCCGGTACTTGTTGTTCGGTCCACTCTGATACGAAATCAACCAGTGCTTGAGTTTTGATGGCAGTGCGAGGTCGAAATTCAATGTCAGGAGATCCCAGCTCGCAGGCCCACTTGGCTATTCTCCCGATGGCTTCTTTGTTGTGAAGAATATCTCCTATTGGAAATTCGGTGACTACTATGACTTTGTGGTCGTCGAAGTAGTGACGGAGCTTGCGTGCAGTTAGAAGTACTGCGTATAATAGCTTCTGAACTTGAGGGCATTTCTTCTTCGAGGGACCCAGAACTTCACTGATGAAATAAACAGGATGCTGTACTCGGTATGCATGTCCTTCTTCTGCTCGCTCGACTACCAACGCGGTGCTCACCACGTGAGTCGTGCAAGAGATATATAACAGTAGATCTTCTGCTGGTTGAGTCGGCGTGGCTCAACGCGGTGGTTTCAGCACTGGCGGTGTCGTCAAGAACTTTTTCAATGCATCTAGGGCTTCCTGTGCTTCTGAAGTCCACTGAAATTTGTCCACCTTCTTGAGTAACTTATAAAATGGTAAGCCTTTTTCTCCCAGCCTGGATATAAATCTGCTCAGGGCTGCCATACATCCGGTAAGTCTTTGAACTTTCTTCTGTGATCGTGGTGCTTCCATCCTCATGATAGCTTCGATCTTTTCTGGATTAGCTTCAATCCTCCAGTGGCTGACAATAAACCCGAGTAACTTTCCTGCTAGCACTCCGAAAACACATTTTTTGGGATTAAGCTTCCATCGATATCGCCGTAGACTGTTGAAAACCAGCTGTAAATCTCCAATGAAATTTTCTGAATTTTCTGTTTTGATCACCACATCATCCACATAAGCTTCCACACGCTTGCCCCAGTGATCGGCTAAGCATGTTTGAATAGCTCTCTCATAAGTCGCTCCAGCGTTTTTGAGGCCGAACGACATGGAGGTATAGCAGAAAGCTCTGAATGGAGTGATGAATGCTATTTTTTCCTCATCTTCTTTTGCCAGGCTAATCTGATGATACCCAGAGTAGCAATCCAAGAAGGACAACACAGAACATCCAGCGGTGGAATCTACCACCTGATCTATCCTAGGAAGCCCGAAGGGATCCTTTGGACACTGTTTGTTGAGATCCGTATAATCGACGCACATGCGCCAATCCACTTTATTCTTTTTGAGTACAAGAATAGGGTTGGCTAACCACTCGGGATGTAACACCTCTCTAATAAATCCAGCCGCGACCAAGCGAGCCAGCTCAACGCGGATGGCCTCTCTCTTGTCGGGCGTGAAACGACGTAATTTTTGTCGAATCGGCCTCGCCTGGGGGTAGACCTTCAATTTGTGCTCGGCCAGTTCTCTTGGGACTCCCGGCATATCCGCAGGTTGCCATGCGAATACGTCTCGGTTATCTTGCAGGAACTGGACGAGCGCGCCTTCTTATTTGTCATCCAGGCTAGAGCTGATGATGGCGGTTTTGCGTTCATCAGTGAACACAAGGTTGATCCTTTTGGTTTCTTCAGTCGGCCGCATAGAGGTCGCGGCTTGAGCCTCGTTCTCGGGTACCGCGAGGTCTTCCTCAGGCTTTGAGTTCGCCTGCGCAGAAGAAGTCGTCGATGGTTTGGTGGTGAGGGCCACCTGAATGGCGACTCGGAAACATTCTGCGGCGCCTTGGAAGTCAGCGCGCACAGTTATGATCCCTTGCGGCCCTGGCATCTTCAATATCATGTATGTATAATGCGGAATGTCCATGAATTTTGCCAATCCAGGCCTCCCGATGATGGCGTTGTACCCGCAGTCGAAGTTCGCTACTTCGAACCTTAGGAACTCGGTTTTGTAGTTCTCCAGAGTTCTGAAGGTGACCGGCATGTAGATGTGGCCCAGCGGGTATTCTCCTTCAGTCGGCACGATGCCGAAGAAAGGAGTGTCTGACTCATGGAGCTCTTTGAGGTAAACTCCCAAGCCTTAGAGTGTCCGGGGGAAAGTGACGTTGATGTTGCTCCCCCTGTCCACTAATACCTTCTTTACCCTGCTCTCTCGGATCACCGGATCGACGAGGAGCGGGTATTTTCCTGGGTGGTCGAAGTTGAGCCACTGGTCTGCCCGGGTGAAGGTGATCGGATGCTCCGACCATCGGTATGGGGCGGGTGGACCGGTAGCCGCCACCAGTTTCTGACGATCGTTGAGCTTTTGTTGTCTCTTGTTCTCCTGCGATCCGTGTCCGCCGAAGGTGACATTGACCTCTCTATAGACGTGCGGGAAGGCTCCACCTCCTCCCTCCTCCTGCTGCTGGGGTTGTCGCGGTTCTCTTGGTCCTCCTCGCGGCAGAGGAGGAGGTAGAGGTTGGAAGGGTCGGCCGTGCCCGACGGAGTGCTTGAAGTCTCTGCAGTTTCGAAGGGTGTGGTGCATGTCCTTGTGGTACGAGTACTGGGCGTCGAGGATGTCGTCCAGCGTGCGTTCGCCTCCACGAGGTCCTCCCCGGGCGCGAGAGGCAGGTGGTCTGGCGGTGTGGACTTCTTCGCGAGGCCTCTTCTCCCAACGCTTGTCGGGCTGCTGGTTCGTGTCGCATCGCGGTGCCGCTGGTGCTGGCTTCGCTTCTCCGATGAGGTCCTGAGCTCGCTCGTCGGCTGTGATGTAGAGGTCGGCTTCCCAGAACAGTTGCTCGGAGGTAGTCGGCGCCTGCTGTAATATGGTTCGGACGAAGGTCGAGTCATTGGATCCCCTGTAGAAGTCCTCAATTACTGCCGCCTCCGCGACCTCGGGGATACGATTTCTCATGGTCTGGAACCTTTTGAGGTATGACCAGAGAGTTTTGTCCCCTTGGCGCTTGATGGATTTGAGGTCCCATGGTTGCGCCGGTTTATCGGAGAGAGACTGAAAGTTGGCTGTGAAGCGCCGACTGAAGTCGCTCCAGTCGTCGATGCAGTGTCGAGGTAGGTGTCGCAGCCATTGCAGTGCATCTTGCCCGAGGACGATAGGTAAGTACGCGGTCATTACATGCTTGGTCACCCCAGCAGCTCGGGCAGCGGTGGTGTAGACGGCCAGCCAGCCTCCCGGATCCTACTTAGGTTCATATTTGTCGACGTTGGATACCTTTAAGTTAGGGGGCCATTGAATGGCCCTGAGGCACGGAGTAAGTGCCGATACTCCACATGTGTCCTCCTGTCGTCGATGATGTTGTCTGTCCCAGGGAGGGGAGTGGTCGTCGTGGTGCCTTGATCGTCCTCGGGTGGTGCCACCAGTTGAAGCTGTGGCCGACTCGGTCCTGGTAGCCTGACTCCGTGCTGGGATGCCATGGTCTTGGTCGTACTCTTCCCGGCGATGGATCTCGTTCTCGTGTCGTCATTCACGCGAAGCATTGATGGAGCTCCGCGCGTCCCGGCGACTGTTGATGGCGTGTCGTAGATCGTTCGGCGGGTGAGCGAGGGGTAGAAGGTGATTGGCTGCTTGAGTAAACAGCCGCCGATAGCCCTCGGCGTCGGGAGTCCGAGGGAGGCCATCAGCTATCCGAGCCAACACCCCTCCGACTTCACTCGGCGTGTTCATGGCTCGGGCGAAGTCGGGGTTCAGGTTATGCCCGAAGAGTGGATTTTCCCGACGTTGCCTTGTTTCCTGCTCGACCTGTTCTTGAGCCCGTCGACGATCGCGTCGTCGGGAATTCCTTCGTTCCCTGAAGACACGTTCCTCCGGAGTTTCTCCTATTTCTGAGACGTCGTCTCGCGATACAGGTTACGCCGGGTCTCATTCTCCGGTCTCGTGATGTCGCCGGGTATTTCGGCGTCGGTTCCTTCGTCGGCGGGATTCCCGCTGAGGAGGTTCCTCTCCAGGTGCAGTCGGCTCGTCGTCGGAGATGGGGGGCGACTCCACTCTCCCGATGAAGAGGACGTCGGGGTAGAATGGAGTAGCTGTCACGGCGATCTTCTTTCCGTTCTCCTTTGAGGGCGGAGGCACAGAAAGATAAGCTTGATGATCCTTTGCTTCCTTTTTCCTTGTGATCCGTGTCCATTCTCTCGTCGAAGAGGTGGGCAGCGGAGTTCTTCGGGCTGAAGGACCCTCGGCTCCTAGCTTGCTGGAGGTAATATTTTTTAGGAGCGCTGGAGGTTGCGCTTTTTCCTGCCTCGCCCCGATTTTCTCGAAGATTTCTGAGGAAGGCTTTCTCTCTGGCGGATCCGCGAGGCGATGCAGAGTTCCCTCCTCATCCACTACAGATGAGATAGTACCAAAGCAGAATATGGATCCGGGGCGGAGGATGATCTTGCGCTGGAAGGTGACGGCCATTGAGCTAGCTTGGATCGATGACACACCCCCTACCTGGCGCGCCAGCTGTTGGTGTTTCGGGTCCGACCGCGCACCCAGGGTTACCCCCAAGGTGCTTTTAGGAGTAGGATGGTATTACCGACTGTAGCTCGATGGTTCGTGCTGGGCGCACGAGAAATAGTAGACAATGATGTACAGT
Organism: Zea luxurians; assembly: GCA_029449295.1. NCBI lineage: Eukaryota > Viridiplantae > Streptophyta > Magnoliopsida > Poales > Poaceae > Zea > Zea luxurians. Next base: position 175,577,931 of record JAOPSE010000004.1, on the reverse strand, counting down.
TCGGGCCGCTTTGAGACGCGTAACACCCTACGTCCTGGCGGGAGTGCTTTATGCTATGGGTTACAAGGGAGTTCTCTAGTGCTGGAAAACGTAGAGAGTGGGGTGGATGGCTAAGTAATGAATGATGTCGATCGTCTTGAAGGGGTGCCCCCTAGGCCTTATATACTCGACCATAGGGCATTACATGTGGATATGATAACAACGTGTGCCAAAGTAATAGCGAACTAACTGAGTCTATCTTCCTATAGTTCAGCCGACTCATCCTCACTCAGTTCCGATGTACGGGGCCCCTGCGCGGGAAGGTCGGGTCACTGTTGCGATTACTGCTCGAATTTGTTGGGTCGTCTGGGCTTGCGCCGACCCGGCCTTGTGCTAATCCGTTCCACTGGTCGTTCCTCCCAGGCCCACGAGGGGATGACCTTACAAATTATGGGGCCCTTGGGCCTTTCGTGAGGTCTTTTATCCTCCTAGTGGACCCGGAGGATATCTGTCCCCCACAGCAAGAGACACCGATTGTGTGGTGGTTCTTGCGGGAACTTTGTGTTCTGTTTGATTGAGAAGAGAAGCTCACTCGGTCTAAGTGACCGTTTGAGAGAGGGAAAGGGTTGAAAGAGACCCGGTCTTTGTGACCACCTCAACGGGGAGTAGGTTTGCAAGAACCGAACCTCGGTAAAATAAATCATCGTGTCTCACTCTTTATTTGCTCACGATTTGTTTTTCGCCCTCTCTCTTGGACTCGTTCTTATTTCTAACGCTAACCCAGCTTGTAGTTGTACTTAAGTTTATAAATTTCAGATTCGCCCTATTCACCCCCCTCTAGGCGACTTTCAGTTATTGTGATGCAAACTGGATATCTGATGCTGATGAGATATATGCCACAAGTGGATATGTGTTTTCACTTGGAGGGGCACTGTTTTATGGAAGTGTTGCAAGCAGACCATCTTAACGAGGTCGACTATGAAAGCAAAACTCACAACATTAAATGCCGCTTCCGTTGAAGTTGAGTGGCTTCACGAACTCCTTATGGATTTACAGGTGGTTGAAAAAATTTGTGTCGGTTATTTCCATGAACTGTGATAATCGGACTATGATAATTAAGATAAAAAGTTCTAAGGACAACATGAAGTCTACAAGGCATATAAAGAGGCGTTTGAAGTCTGTTAGGAAATTGAGAAACTCTGAAGTAATAGCGTTAGATTATGTCCATACATCTAAAAAACTGGTAGATCAATTCATTAAGGGGCTATCATGTAGTATGATAGATAGTGCATCGAGTGAGATGGGCCTAGGACACACCTAAGGTTTATCATAGTGGTAACCTATTCTATGTGACCGGAGATCTCGTGAATTAGAACGGTGAAACAAGCTAGTGCTAGACTAAGAGGAAAGATCCTTAATAAGGCTCATTTATGCATATCTTTCCTTACTGTAAGGTAGGTTGGTGTTTATACCTTAATATATTCTAACTGGTTTTGTGAAGCAAAGATGTTGTCCTACAGAACATCTTTTTCGGAACATACCTATATGGATTAAATGCTAGTCACAGTTTATGAAATCTAGGTGGTCTCTATCGTTTGCATTCTCTCAAATCTCGTTTTCACTCCACCACAACAAATAGAAAATGAGAGAAAGGAAGAGAAAGGGAAGGCCACGTGGGTGCTTTGTGAACCGTCTCCGCATCTCATCTCTCGACGTCAAAATCTATGTGAACGCTATGTAGAAACAGGTTTGGAACCTTGACGCGATGACCCATAGCGCCAAAACATTAAGGCCTTGTTTGGTTGTTTACCTAAGCTACCAAAAATTGTAACATATTTTTTTGCCACACTAGCCTAGGATTAGACGTTCGAATTCTACGTCACACTATAACATGCCTAAAAGAATCGTGCTACACTTTTATCAGTCATTGACAAATGGGACCTATACAGTAGGAGAAAATTTATGCTACAACTGGGGCTACAAACCAAACGCACGCCTTACTCGGTCAAATATGTCTAACCTTACGTGTGGAAAAATGTGGCAAGTGAGGTAGCGATATAAATAAGAATATTTTTTAAAAAATAAAACAGAGAAAAGAAAAGTAAAAAAACAAATATGCTCTCTGAAATTTGTTCGGATTCAATTAGGATAAAAGGTATAAATGACAAAAAAACGCACAACAGATAAAAGGAGCGACTCCATCGTATATAAAATATATATCTTTTAATCTTGGTCGGCATTCTATCTCGCCAGGTAAGATATTCACGTCAAACTTCATTAGCACAATCCACTACCATATATAATTATATTTTTATTTAAACTATTTATAACACCAAGCACCATTACTCAGTCACAAATAGTATTTACTTTCTATACCCTAGATTACATCATCCGCTATTATACATTCTGAACAACTCTTGGACGCTTTGTCAATTCAGTTTCCAATTCAGTTTGTTGCCAATTCAGTTTGTTTCAGTTCTCATCAGTCAGAGCACGACTACGGCCTTCAGTTTTGGCCATGCGCGTCGTTGTAAGCTCTGAGATGTGCAAGCTTGCATCGTGAGCAAGTTTGTAGCCGGTAGGAAGGTTCGAATGCCTCGACGTGTGGGATGGCGAACGATTTAGACAGGCGATCAAAACAGCTAGGTATTTGTTTTGGTTTTCTTCAGTAATATAGAGTCTGAGAATGATGGCCAGTTTTTGCAGTACAACCTGACGGACGGACGTTCAGTCTGTGTGTGTTCCACTATATCGTTGTGAAGTTTCCGTTCATCAGTGAGAGCTCGCCAGCGGCCAAGGCAGTGGCCAAAACTCCTACGATCTCTTGTTTATGGAATGTGTTGCATCAGTCATCCAAGGCAGTACCCTTGTTGCGCAACCCAACATCAGTCATCCAGTGGCCAAAACACATAGGAGTACAATGTTGGTCCACACACGCGGAACTGTGGTTGCAAGCAACACTACAATGTGAGTCTCAAGAGACTTGTTTGAGGCCTGAATGGCACCGGCTGCACAAATAACCTTTAACATCAGTATTGTGAAATGTCGACTAGACATTATCAACTAAGCTCCTTAGAGCTGTAAAACGCCATGTTCTGGCTGCCTTGGCCTTCAATTCTGAGCCTACTGTTGCTTCTTACTAGTCGCATCCTCCATTGTCGAAATGGCGATGACTAGTGGTGCAATCTTCAGCAACCCCACGATTTTTGTCTGGTGCTACATGCTTTGAGTGAAAACTGACACCTTTATTCAAAGACATTAGTAGTAAAAAAAGAGAGCATGAAAGCCCTTCAAGCTGGGTCATGTACCCTTCAACTTCTGAATGTCTTGTTGCAGTAAGATGCTCCCTACTCAGCCATGGTTTCAGTTTCAGTCAGCCTCTCCTCTTTGCACTGAAGATTTGTGTGCACCATGCAGCACTGCATAATGTTGCAAGAGTATAATGTGGTTGCATCTGGTACACATCAAACTACTAATGGATCTCCTGGAAAGCTCGACCCTTTTTAAGGATCGACAACATTTTTTCATTAATGATATTGATAGCCATTACAAAACTATAACAATCTTCAGGTTGTAACACAACAACTTAGCTCCTCAACAATTATTGCTCAACAAAACACAACCTAATGGTTCATATCACCAACAATACAAAAAAGGGAATGTTGCTGCTAAAAAAATAAGGAAGGGAATGTACAACATAATCTACGGGAGACATCTGAAGCTACTCCTGCTTCTGCTGCAGATCATCTCCATGCCAGGCCCAGACAACGTCCTTCAGCCCTGGCCGGATGCCCTCTTCCAACAGTTTCTTGTACTCGAGTAGATCACCACTGGTTTGTTTCATCTGAACAAGATGGCAGGATGGTGTGATCTCAAAGATCTGTGTGTCAAACTGAAGGGCACCATTGCCCCCCGGCTTCCTCCCTTGAATGCTGACAGTGTTGTTGTCCTTCTTCCTTATCCTGAGATTCAGTGCTTTCGCGACGTCTTCAAGCTTTGAGATGATGGTCAACGCAGGCTTATTTGAAGTGAACCTTGTCTCCTTCATGCACTCCTTGATAAACAGACCAGACAGGTCCAACCCTGCTGAGAACGAGATGATTTCAAAGGCATTGAGTTTTGTGGCAACCAGGGGTTTCATATCTTCATGAGCAATCTCCTTGCGCCTAGCAGCAAACACTGGGGTAGCATTTGTGGCGGTGGCATTCTCGCTAAGAACTTTCTCCTTCACTGCACTGATCTCCCTAGGACCTTTTCGAAACCAGGTAGACTCTTTTATCTCCTGAATTGAAGGTCTCATGCTAGGGTTGGGGTTCAGAATCTTGTATAGCAGCCTCTTGAGCTTGTGTGAAAACCAACCGGGGCACCTGAAATCACTGTTATGTATCTTTCGATAAATCTCCATCATGTTTGGGCCCTGGAAAGGGAGGTAGCCAGCAGCGAGAACAAATAGGACGACACCACAAGACCAGATGTCTGATTTTGCACCATCGTAGCCCGTCTTCTTGATCACCTCCGGAGCTATATACACCGGTGTCCCACAGACAGTATGGAGCAGCCCATCTGTCCTCCTCGACTCTGAAAACGCGCTCAGTCCAAAGTCAGACACCTTGAGGTCCCCATTCTCATCCAACAGCAGATTCTCAGGCTTCAAGTCCCGGTGGTACACGCCTCGGTTATGGCAGTGATCCAGTGCGCCAATGAGCTGTTGGAAGTATCTGTGTGTGTCAGCCTCCGTCAGCCTGCCGCTCCTCTTAACCTTGTCCAAGAGCTCACCCCCTTTGGCATACTCCATGATGATGTAGATCTTGTTCCGCGTCGCCATGACCTCATGGAGACGAACGATGTTTTTGTGTTCCACCAGCCGCATCGTCGTGATCTCACGCTTTACTTGCTCCGAGAGCCCGGCCTTGAGCACCCTGTCCTTGTCCATGATCTTGATAGCAACACCCTGGTTGGACTCGAGGTCCCTTGCATAGTGCACCTTCCCGAACGCGCCTTTCCCCAGCAGCTTCCCCATCTCGTACCGCTCCGTCAAAGTCTTCCCTCTGGTCTTCATATCTTTTATCTCCATGAAAATTGTGTGATCACGCACAAAGGCTAGCTTTCTGTTGTCAATCAGGTGGACTGCGCTTTATGGGTCGGTGGCGTCCGAGTCTGAAGAGCGTGGAGTAGATGCAGGCAAGGTGACCGCCGCTCAAGTCAAGAGATGAGTAGGCCTGCAGACCGTTCGCAAGAACCACCAGGCCCTTGGTGGTGTTGTTGCAGAAGTCTCTTCTATGCAAGCACATCTTTCAGCATAGTTTTATCGTCTTTCTTGTTATAGACTTGTGATCTGCACTGCACTGCACAAAGGAAAAGAAGCAACATTAGACTCTGCAGCTGGAGGACCGCTTGAAAAAGGCTAACAATTTTTCTGTTGGCTACTGCAGGACGCCAACAAAACCAGCCAGGTAAGGGCTTCGCCAAAGAAATCTAAAAACAACAATCCGGTACAAAGTGGCAGGTAATGGAATAAAAATCGACAGCATCATTCATCAACAGCCGAAAGAACGACAGCATCAACAGTGAATATATATATAAGGCAGAAAGAAGATAAAAGGCAGGATGTAGCGGGCCGGGAGGAATCTGATGGATGCACTTTCTTTCTTTGCAAAGCCATTATCAGCCGCTATTTGGAACCCCAGAATTACTCTCCTGACATAATAAGGATCCAAGACGCAGCACGGCAATGCAGGATGTTATGAAATCCAGGACGAAGATGAACGAGCCATAACCGAGCTTCGCATTTCAGAAACCTGACTAACTCCGCCAGGAATCATACGCGAGGCTGCAGGTGTCTATCCCAGGCTCTCCCCTCCGACTGAAATTACCATCTGGCATCAAGAAGAAGCAATCGAAGACACCGCAGAGGGTGCATTGCAGGAAAAGCCGACATCGCCGCCGTCGCCTCATCTCTTTTTTTTTTCTTCTAATCCTGACTGAACCTATGCACCACATCTAAGTATCTAACAGCAGGAAGGCGCTAGTAGGTAGGTTGTTGGTACGATCGCCGCCGAACAAGGCGCTAGGTAGGTTGTTGGTACGATCGGCGACGTACGGCGTCCTTACACTACAGCGTGGGATCAGGAAGATTAATCAGGAAGAGAGAAGATGGATTGGTTGGTTGCTGTTACCTTGCGACGGCACGACGAGAACGCCGAAGCTTCGTTCCGGGGCGGAGGGCCGGGCGCTGCACTTGTTCCTTGGGGCGTCGTCCGATCGCTGAGCTTGGCTTGGCGGAGTTGAGATACTGGGATGCGGCGACAACGAGAGATTGGTTCAGCTCAGGGTCAGGGCTGGGTCCTTTTATAAGCCTTTGACGATAATGATCCGGTGCGCTTGAAATATTCGCCCCCGTGGCAGCTAGGCGTAGGAGCAGGATTAACAGCGCAACTACCTTATCCTCTCTCTCGCTGATAACTGGCACTACCTCTCACCTGTATGACCGACCGGACGATCTATCTTGCCATGGCCGTTGGGTGATCTTATCTATAACCACACCCAAATTGCACGATCTGCTAAATGGATCTTAGTTAATTTTTGCTGTTTTCGTTTAAAACTATACATCGTCATGCCTTTTTTTAAAAGAAAATCTTAGTGGTTATCTGGATTTTTTTAAAAAGAAAATCCTAATTAAGGCGTGTCTATGTTCCATAGTTCTCGTACACGCAAAACTACCATTGTGCGTAAGAAGCCCTCTCTAATAATATCTCCATTTTCGAATATTTATCGGATGCTAGTTTATTTTTGTACTAAATCGCGACAAATAAAAAAACGGAGAAAGTAACGTAATAATACGAGTAGTATGGACACAAAGAGAAGAAGGGAGATTAATTATCATGATGTTCCAAACTCAATAATAGAGACGTACGTACATGCATGGAGATGCTATCGCCACTGCTTAACTCACTGAGAACTGTTGAAGGACAAAGTCGGTGGTGATCTTATCCAGAGATAATAAGAAGTCTCTAGAAGATTAGCAGTTACTCATCCCCTTTAATTCTAATTAGCCATAATGTAAACATGCTTAATCGACCCGAACGGACGTACGGGTGTGTAGTCGTCCGTTCATTGTGTATATATTTGTTTACTGTTATGCCCCGTTTGTTCCGTTGGAATTAAATTCTATTTTATTAATTATAATTTAGACAAATACTAATTAAGTTCATATATTTATATATGTAATATATTTGTATATTATCCTAAATCATTTGAGAGAGATAGTTATATATTATATTTATGGTATAGCAAAGCAAGTAAAAGAGTGTGCTATAAGTTTTACATCGGAAAAATAACATGTAAATCTATAAAATCAATTTTCATCTCTCATCCTATGAATTTGAGATATATAGGCTTATATGATAACTTTGGAAAGTGGTGGAATGTCATATTCTAAAAAATAGTATATTGCATTAATAAGTTTCCAATTTCTCAAAATGAAAGAAAACAGACGGGACCTTAATGGAATACAGAGTGTAGAGATTCATTCTCATTCACAATCTGATACTTTACAACACGTTATCACGCACGTCTCCAACCACTGAGGAAGAAAGAAAAAGGCCGCCGTCAACATAAAAAAAGCAGAGGACTCCCTGGCCAACCACCACCGTCAACATCATCGAAGCAGAAAAGACAGTCAGAAATCCGGCGAGGAAGAAAGAAAAAGGTAACGAAAATGTCGATGCTTAATCTTCGCCGACTTGTGAAGAAACTCCGGCGAGCCGTCATCCGCGAGTTCATTCGGGCATATCACGTGAGAGTCCTCGACGACGACCATGTCGGCTTCGCCATCCACAGCGCCATCATGCAGATGAGTGCCGACGGTTTCACCGGTGTGGCTTCCCACGCTTCGCAGAACCGCTCGCTGTGAACCACTGCGCCATGGACCGATGTTGCGCCGTGCACGAGCGCCAACAGTGGCGGTTGTTCCTCCGTCTTCCACTCCATTCGAGGCGACGCCGACCTCCAACCCGTATCCACCAGACTACTACCCGGTCCATGGGTACGCGGCATGTGTGCTGCGCGACGCAGGGATCCTCGAGAACACCATTATCTCCGCCCTGCGCTCGACGGCTGTCGCGTCCACCACGTCAGTCGAGGAGAGGCCTCGTTGGAGGCCACCGACACCCGCGCCGCCTGGATTTGGTCGTCGTTCGACGATGGCAGCCCGGACAGGTTGCCCGCCATTCTACACCAATGCAGTGGTTGACTCCCCGCCACCTTCCGCACTCCCGATGTCGTCTCCCACACTGCTCCCGCAAGGTCGCCACACGGGAGAGGCGGCTGCACGACGCCCAGGTCTGCGCCCCGTCAAGGATGAGGCCGACCTCCCCAACGTCAGTCACGACAGTGGACGGTTCTCCTCCGACGAGGAGAAGGAGGACTCCATCTCCTAAATTTGCAAGGAAGAAGGGGAGGACATGGGACAATGCTCGTGCTTGTGCAGTGGCGCACCTGGACTGACGGCGAGACGGTCGGCAGCCGGATCCGTGGCTAAGGTTGGTCCCGCGCCCATGACGGCTGCGGTCGGACCTGCGACCTCTGTTGGCGGTCGTGCTCCCGCGGCTAGCGGCCGAGCACCCGTGGCTGGGGCTGGGCCCCCGCGACGGCGGCCAGACCTGAGCCCCCAGGCGGCTGTGTCTACTGCTGGCGGCCGGGCCCGCGCCTGGGGTGGAGTCCGCACTCGCACAGCGATCGGGCCCGCGACGACGTTGGAGGTGACAGTGGCTAGGGGAGAAGATGGAGACTAGGGTTCCAAAGCCCCTGGCCTTCTTTTAACCCCGACTACGGCCACTGATGGACTAGGCCGCTGCATTGGGCCAAGTTATCTACGGATACAGTGCTAACAAGCCAATAGAGAGCGCAGAACCCCTATTTCCCCTTTTTAATATGGCTATGGTTCATTCAACCCCATACCCATTTTATTAATTTGTACATATGTGTTAGTTTATATATTCCAGCAATTTTTCTTTTACATTTTAACTATAGTATTAGTTATATGTGTTTAAATATTATGTCCCTGTTGTATAATGTAACCATAAATATGTGAATGTATATATGTGTTTGTGTACATTTTTGTCTCTTATGAATATTTTTCACATCAAAAAATGACACTGCACTACAGATTTAACCCTCACGATCAATATATATATATATATATATATATATATATATATATATTTGATGTGTTCTTAGGGTTAAAAGAAATATACATTTACATATATTTGCAAAACTTATATAACACATGTATCATTTGTCGGGGACCATAATTAGGGGTACCCTCAAGGCTCCTAATTCTCAGCTGGTAACCCCCATCAGCATAAAGCTGCAAAGGCCTGATGGGTGCGATTAAGTCAGGGATCGGTCCATTCGAAGGACGCGATCACGCCTCGCCCGAGCTTAGCCTCGGACAAGGGCAGCCGACCCCGGAAGATCTCCGCCTCGCCCGAGGCCCCCTCCAGCGACTGACGTACTTCCGGCTCGCCCGAGGCCCAGTCTTCGCCAAGAAGCAACCCTGACCAAATCGCCACGCCGACCGACCAAATCGCAACCCTGACCAAATCGCCACGCCGACCGACTGCGGTGCCACGTGACAGAGTGAGGCTGACAGGCGGTCAGGCCCGGCCGCAGACGCCATAGGAAACTCCGCTCCGCCCGACCCAGGGCTCGGACTCGGGCTAAGTCCCGGAAGACGGCGAACTCCGCTCCGCCCGACCCAGGGCTCAGACTCGGGCTAAGTCCCGGAAGACGGCGAACTCCGCTCCGCCCGACCCAGGGCTCGGACTCGGGCTAAGTCCCGGAAGACGGCGAACTCCTCTCCGCCCAACCCAGGGCTCGGACTCGGGCTCAGCCCCAGAAGACGACGAACACCGCTTCGCCCGACCCCAGGGCTCGGACTCCGCCCTGGCTTCAGCCAACGGTCTCCGCCTTGCCCGACCCAGGGCTCGGACTCGACCTCGACCACGGCTTCGGAGGAGCTTCCACATCGCCCAACCTAGGGCGCAGGCCGGCCACGTCGACAGGAGGCGCCATCATCACCCTACCCCGAGCTGACTCGGGCTGCAGGGAACAAGACCGGCGTCCCATCTGGCCCGCTCCACCAGATGGGCAATGATGGCGCCCTGCTTCCTCAGTGACGATGGCGGCTCCCAGGCCCCTTACAGAAGCAGGGGGACGTCAGCAAGGACTCAACAGCTCCGACAGCTGTCCCTCCGCCAGGCTCCAGCGCTCCTCCGACAGCCACGACATCACGCCAGCAAGGTGCCAAAATCTCTCCGGCTGCCACAACGGCATGTACTTAGGGCGCTAGCTCTCCCCCGCTAGACACGTAGCACTCTGCTACACCCCCCATTGTACACCTGGATCCTCTCCTTACGTCTATAAAAGGAAGGACCAGGGCCCTCTTAGAGAGGGTTGGCCGTGCGGGGACGTGGAGGAGACAGGCGCTCGTGTGAGGCCGCTCGCTCTCACACCCGTGTGGACGCTTGTAACCCCCTACTGCAAGCGCACCCGACCTGGGCGCGGGACGAACACGAAGGCCGCGGGTTTTCCATCTCTCTCACGCCCGTCTCCGGCCACCTCGCTTTCCCCCTTCGCGCTCGCTCTCGCGTCGACCCATCTGGGCTGGGACACGCGGCGACATTCACTCGTCGGCTTAGGGACCCCCCGGTCTCGGAACGCCGACAGTTGGCGCGCCAGGTAGGGGCCTGCTGCGTGTTGACGAACAGCTTCCCGTCAAGCTCCAGATGGGCAGTCTCCAGCAACCTCTTCGGCCCGGGACGGTGCTCCGTTTCGGGAGTCTTGAGTTCATGTCCCTCAACAGCAGCTATGACATGATACTCCTTCCACCGCCGTGCGACAGCGACAATGGCGGCCGACAGCCCGCCCGCCGGCGGCGGAATCGACGACGTCTTCCCCGCGTGGTGGAAGAACAACATTCGAGCTCGCCCCGTCCTCTCCCCCGCCGATGGAGGAGGAGGCGGGGCAACCAAGGCCAAGCGGGAGGCCGCACCTCGTCGACTGTCGAGCGAGTCGGCGGCCCCAGCGCTCCGTCAGGGGGCGTGTCGGGCATCGACCTCGCGCTTGAGACGAAGACAAGCGCCATCTCCCCGTGACATGCCAACTTCGAGCACACAGACGACGCCGGCACGCTCGCGGAAGGCTTGCTGGGTGTCACCCTCGTACCTGGGACGACGGTGCAGTCAGTCCCCGACGTGACTTCATCACCGCCCGTCGACCAAGAGGTACCGACCGATTCCCATCTCGCGCCTTTTGGGTTCAGCCTCGACTCGCCAAGCGGCCTCGCTTTGGCGGACGCTCCCGTAGAGGCGAGCCCGAACCTTCTGGGGTATCGTATGCGGTCACCCTGGGACCGGCTGACGGACGTCTCGACCTACGGGCCCTCCGGGTCCGAGGAAGACGACGAGCCCAAATTCTGTTGGGATTTCTCTGGACTTGGCAACCCCAGTGCCATGCGGGATTTCATGACCACATGCGACTACTGCCTTTCCGACTGTTTCGACGGTAGCCGTAGCCTCGGCGACGAGGACTGCGGCCCGGGCCGCGAATGTTTCCACGTCGATCTAGGGGGTCCCTCCGAAGGCAACCATCTCGGCATGCCGGAGGATGGTGATCTCCCTAGGCCGGTGCCTCGCGCTGACATCCCACGGGAGCTAGCTGTGATCCCCGTTCAGGCGGGGGGCCATGACCCACAGCTCGAGCAAGTCCGCGGGGTGCAGGCCAGGCTCGACGAGGGAGCAGGAGTGCTTGAGCCGATCCGCCGGGACGTCGGGCAGGCATGGGTGGCCCAACCTCCAGCCGGAGAAATACGTCATCTACCCCAGGGCTTCCAGCACCGCATCGCCGACGATGTCAGGGTCCGGCCGCCACCCGCATCCAGTGGGGTCGGCCAGAACCTGGCTGCAGCAGCAATGCTCCTCCGCGTGATGCCGGAGCCATCAACCACCGAGGGGCGGCGAATCCAGGGAGAGCTCAAGAATCTCCTGGAGGGCGCCACGGTCCGGCGGGCCGAGAGCTTCGCCTCCCGAAGGCAGGGGTACCCCTCGGAACCTCATGCCGCGACTTCCCGATTCATGCGGGAAGCCTCGGTCTACACTGGGCGCACGCGCCACACAGCGCCTGCGGCCCCGGGTCGCCTCGGCAACGAGCGCCCTCGCCGCGACCGTCAGGCCCACCTCGACGAGAGGGTGCGCCGAGGCTACCACCCCAGGCGTGGGGGACGCTACGACAGCGGGGAGGATCGGAGTCCTTCGCCCGAACCACCCGGTCCGCAGGCCTTCAGCCGGGCCATACGACGGGCGTCGTTCCCTACCCGGTTCTGAACCCCGACTACTATCACAAAGTACTCGGGGGAGACGAGACCGGAACTGTGGCTCGCGGACTACCGTCTGGCCTGCCAACTGGGTGGAACGGACGATGACAACCTCATCATCCGCAACCTTGTAACACCCCTGGTGTTACTATAACTAAAACTTGAGCATGACATCATAAGCATTGGCATTGCATATGTTTGACACATCTAGAGTGCATTCACTAGGCAAAAATTTCAAACAAGTTGTACTGTTTTAAAGTTTTACAAATAGAACCCTGGTTAAAGGCCTTAACCCTAAATAGTGGTTAAAGGGGTAAAACCTAACTCAAGCTAAGAAAACCTAAAGACTTTAGGGTAAAAGTCATAAAATGACTCTAAAAACAAACTTGAATTCCTTTTATACCCCTGGGATACCAGAAACCCTAATTGGAACCCTGGGAAGCCCTAAACTAAACCCTAGGGGCCTATGTGCAAAATTAGCCCACTTTTGGGTTAAAGTGCAAAAACCAAGCCAAATAGGTTTCTTAAGTCCTTTGGTTCACAAATATGTGGACTTGAAAGCCAAACCCAAGGTTTTGGACTTAAATGCAAAATAGACCTCATGTGAGTTTTATTCTAAGTCTGAAAATCAGAGAATGGGCTCAACTTTGGGGCTTTATAACTTGCAAAGTATAGGGTTTTTGCCCTAGGTCACCACATCAAAGTTGAAGACCAATTATAGGAGAACAACTTTGCTAAAGAGTGTGAGCTTAGTTGTTATGAGAAATTTGGAGAAAAACCCAATCAAAGTTTGACTGTCAGGCTGTTTTGATCTGAAATTCAGATTAGCAGAGGACTGACATCCACTTTTAGCTCAATTTTGAGCATGATCCAGTGCTCAACTAAGTCGCATCCCTATAGTCGATTTGTAGCTGGTATGTAGCACTACAACTTTGATGCAGTGACTTGGGGATGTTGCCACAGGAATTTGGAAGAAAACGGACCCTAAACATCGCCTGTCAGGTGCACTGAATAGGTGCTTCCATGGTACAGTAGCTGATAATGGATCAGATCGCCAGCAACGGGAACAGCTCACCGCCGGTAGCTCCCCGCCGTGATTCACGCCACCGCTGTAGGGTTCGTGTCCCCGATAACCAGATAAGGTCGCCCAGTAAAAATCACCCCCTGGGGATGACTCCGGTGACTCACCATGGTCGTCTTTCTGCTTTGCGGCGGAAGCAGGTTAGTTCGTCGGTGAGGCCGCCGTGCCTTGGCCGTGCGCCGCGTGTCCAGGCACCTTACCACGTCGCCGTAGGTCGCGTTATGCATATCCGGTGATCGCCGGAGGTGTCGCCACAGTAAAGGCCATGTTAAGCGGCCACCAGTGACTCACCTTGCTCTTACCGATCCCGAGTCACCGTTCAAATTCGTCGTGCTCGCGGTCGATCCCTATAAATTGAGGGCCAGGTCTGTTGCACCATGTAATTGTCAAGCCATAGCACCCGCTCTCATCTCCTCTCATTCACCAGAGCGCCACAATTCGAGTTTTTCCCCAAATCGATCTCCGCCACCGCGAAATCCACTCCACCGTGGTCAGTCCTCCACAGGTCAGCTCCGGTCCTCTGTTACTTCGTTTGAGTACCCTCCCAACTCCGTGATGCTTGCCGAGTCACCGAATTGAACCGGGAGACCCCCAGTCGCCGGGAACATGATCATATTGCCGCTATGCTTACGGCCACCGTGGCTGGAGCTCCATAGTTCACCAATAGTGCAATTAAGTTGGGGGAAACATTCATGGGGACTCGGATTTGGTCTCGGCCGAAGCTTAGCACCTATATTAGCCCCAATTGGCCGGCGTAGATCCTCGCCGGAGCGCGGCGGTGCGCGAGCGCCGTCGGGGACTTGAAACACAGAATAGATAGAAACCAGAGGGTCTTTTTGTGAAGTGTCAGTGACTTAGAAAAACAGTAACCGAACCTATCTCCAGTTAGCCAAAACGCCGAGGGCCTCTGCGCAAGTTCGCCTCGCGGGCGCGGGCGCGCGCGCGATTTCGCGCGGATCTGGGCCGTCTGGGCTGGTTTCAGCCCGTTACTATTGAAGCTTTTTCTTTTTCTTTTTCCGCAGAGCTTTAGAAATCTGTAGAAAATTATAGAAAAGTCCTAAAAATATGAGACCAATTTTCCTAGGTTCCTTATTTTCCCTAGTATTTAATAAAAATAAACACATGATTTTTAGATCAAATAGGGAATTTTAGGGTATTTAAAATAGCCTAAACCATTGATTCTGGATTTTTAGAAAATAAATAATAAGTCCAAAATTTCCCAAACTTTTTATGTGAGCTTTTCACATTATTTAGAAGCCATGGGTAGAGTTTGGTTTGATTTGAACATTGTTTGATAACTAGAACCCAAAACCACCCCCATGCTCCATGAACTCCTTTACTGACTCCGGAAACCCTAGGTTCTCGGAGTACCGTGAAGGAAAGTTGTACTCAAGACTTAGATAATAAGTTTATATTATCTTTGCATCCTCATGAGCATCCCATGACATCCATTCTTATGCATGTATATGGTTATGTTAGAGCACGAAGAAGTCTCTGAAGAAGGGATACCACCAACCTCTGATCCCCAATCAGGCAACTGCTTTTATTTCGATATTTGTGGATCCGAGCAGGACTCACCTGATAACAAAGGCAAGCCCCGGTGCATGCAACCCTTTTCCTTGGGTTTTCAAATACTTTTCGCACCTTTAAGTCTAGTGAAATGTGCATTAGGTTCATAGGAGTTACTTGAAACTCTTTGATGCATTGCTTTCCTTGATATCCATACCTTTATAGATACTTCTGTGAAGTATCAAAATTATGATTTACAAAAATGCTTAGCTTTGCTTAGATCTTGTGGATAGAGGTTGTCCTTAATTTAACTCGAGAAAGGATGGCTTCTACCTACAAGAATATTTTCATTTGGAGCAATAGTGGGATCTTACTGCAAAGTTCCCTGTGATGCTCTTTCATCCTAAGGAACAGACACAATCCTAAGGATGGAAATACGTAAATTGAGACTTGGGGGTAGGAACAGGTGATGTTCTACCCAGGTTGGTTAAGGACTAACGCGTATGTAGGCGTGCTGACTGAGGACCCTTTAACTGGTCACATGCCTCGTCATGGGTAAGCCTTGCCTCGGGCAGACTAGGGCCGGAATAAGATAACACGAAATGGGAGTGGAGCGGTGGCGAGAGTAGCGTGTACCCTCCGTGGCAAGAGGCTGGACGGTGGTGTATCTGTGCTCTCGGTTTGCGTGAACCTGATCCGGTCTTAAGAACCCCGGTGGCGGGTTGACATATGCAAGGGTTAAGTGCTACATATGTCGTGTGATTGGAGATCCTCAGCTGAGTATAATCGATTCGGATCGCCGTACCTTCGCGGTTATGAAGACTTGGTCACTTTTCTACAACCTAAAGTCAGGATGTGAACACTATGGATAAAAATGATGTTGTATTGATGAGATGTTGAAATTAGACTAGATGCAAATAGAGTCTATTAATACTTAATATGGCGTTAAAAGGTTAAAAGTAAGGACTCACTTTAGTAAGCTACTTCTGCAAAAAAATATAAGTTGATTTTTGCTAAATCCTCTCCTTGACTCCTATTTATCCAGCATACCCTTGAGAGTCTTTTCCTTAGTCGGGTAAGACTTGCTGAGTAATTCCATACTCAGGGTTTATCCCTTTGTTGTTTTTAGGTGGGGAAGTAGCAGACTTTTGCTGCTTCTGTGCCAAGGTGGTTCCCAACGAAGAAAAACAGGACTGAAGTGCGGGAGGACTCGGTCCTCCATCTAGGATCTTTGTTTTTTTAGCTTCTCGGGAGAAGTTTGTGTCTCCCTTGGTTTGTATAATTATTACTTATATGCACTCACTTTAGTCTGGTCTGTAATAAAGTAACTCGAGCTTGCTTTTGAAATAAATGTAAGTTTATGTAATTCGCTTCCGCATTTCTTTATCTCCGATGTTCTGTAATGTCTGCAAGACGGGTGAAACGTTCCTGGTAAGGTCGGGAAAGATACCGAACTTGTCAAGTAACTTAGGAACATCTACAGGGTGTCTGATGTCTGTTAGACAAGGACAACTGTAGGTGGGCCTGATTACTTGGGAGGTTCCGTCACAGCTGGTATCGGAGCGTAGCCCTTCTTTGCAGATATTATAAGGCATCTTCAAAAAGATTTTTTAAGGTCTTACCTAAAGATTCTTCTCTCTTCTTACCTGAGTACTCTGAAGATGTTTATCTTAAAGACCAGATAGGAAGAGTGCAATGTATAGAAGGTTGAATCAACTAAGGTTGATTCTGTACTTATTCATGCATCATACTAAGAATTATGCTAATAAGTTTTCCCCCTTAGAAAGATGCCGCCACGCACAAGGCTAACGGCACGTAAGTCAACGGGACCAATTGGAGTACCCCGGCATCAACTAGCCCCTCGACACGAAAGCAGTAGCAGCGGAAGTAATGATCCTATAGGAGACTTGGAAGCCGAAGTGCGTCGACTTCAAGCAACGCTGCAACACAGGACCAATGCTTGGATTGCAGACGGAGATAGAATCAATGAACTAAGAAGGGATATCCGTCACCTGCAGGATCAGCTGGCTGATCGGGACTTAGCACTTGACTGGGCAGTACAGTCTCGTATGTTGGCATGTGCTAAGGAAGCGAGGGCTCAGGCCCGAATTAAAGAACTTAGCTCAGCTGTCGACAACCTGCAGGTCTACTGCAATACTTTGCATGAGGAAGTCCATGTGTTATACTCACAATTACACCCTAGTGAGCCTGTACACTCTGCTGAGTCAGGAGCCGGACCCTCTCACGTTGCGGGACGCGTGCTGGGTGGGGAGTTAGACCTTCTTGAACCCCCTCCTTCTTTGAGGTTAGTTGACGTCTGGACTCCCACACCTGACGACGAGGCCGCCAAAAGTAACGGAAAGCAGGACTAATGGTGTAATAAGAGTAGAGTAGTGTATTGTAGAATGTACTGTTGTATAATAGGTTGAACTTTTGTAAAATGGGTAATGTATCCTGTTATGTAGTGTCGAGTCTGTATCATTACTCTTTATAGTAATGTAAAATGGAAGGTTTTCTTTGGCACATTATGTTTATTCAAATGTTTTTGCCTCAGATGCCGACCAGGACTCGCGGACAGGACGCAGCCGGAACATCTGGGGGTCAGGATGTCACCCCGAATCCACCTCCAGTTCCACCCACGCTAGCCGAGGCAATTGCTGCCTTGGTGAATGCCACCGCCGACAATACCCGCTTCCTGAGGGAAATGGCGGGTCAGCAGCAGTTCCAGCAACAAGCAGGAAGAGGCTTTCAGCAAGGTCCCCGTGAGACTACTTATCTGGACTTCTCCGAAACTCGTCCACCTCTATTCATCAAAGCAGAAGACCCGCTCGAAGCCGACGAGTGGATACGAGTCATCGAACAGAAGTTTGGCCTTCTTCGTTGTTCGGAAACACAGAAGCCATTGTTCGCGGCACAGCAACTCCGAGGCCCTGCCAGTACTTGGTGGGGAAACTTTGTAGCTATCCAACCTGACAACCATCAAATTACATGGAACGAATTTAAAGCAGCCTTCCGCGAGCACTACATTCCTGAGGGAGTGCTGCATATGAAACAAGAAGAGTTCATGAAACTGAAACAAGGGGGAGATACTGTTAATCAGTATCTCAACAAGTTCAATCACCTGTCACAATATGCAATTGATCAGGTGAATACTGATTTGAAGAAAAGGAACTGTTTTATGAGAGGTCTAAATGACCGGTTACAACGAAAAATGGCCACCTGTATTGATCTCACATATGGAAAGGCTGTCAGTACAGCCTTATCTGTGGAGGCAAAATACTCAAGTTCTGGGAAAAATAAGGGATTCAGTGGTGAGAGGCCTAATCAGGGCCAGGCGAAGAGGCAACGGTTCATTATCCGGCCTTCTAGCCAGAACCAAACTTTTTCTCGTCCACCAGCATTCCCTTTCAAACAGCCCATAATTATTCGTCCCAACAAAGCCCCTACTGCCCCAAGTCAGCCGGGTGTCCCAGGCACTCAATTCCCTGCTCTGCCAAGTTCTTCAACCGGATGTTTTAACTGTGGCAAGTCTGGGCATTTTATTAAAGATTGCCCCTATCCTAGGCAAAATCAGGCTAATAATCAGCAAGGATCGGGGAATTCAGCTCCAGGCAAGGGAGGTACTTCGGGCAAGAATACCAAGAAGACGGGGCGAGTATATTACACTCAAGTGGCTACTACACCGGAGGGGGAGCCGGTGATGATGGGTACGTTTCCTGTGGCCAGTCACCCTGCAATTATTCTTTTTGATTCTGGTGCTTCGCATACCTTCATTAGCAAGACATTTGTGGAGCAACATCACATTGCATGTCATGAATCAAAAGAGGGATTTAAAATTCATTCACCTGGGGGACACATTTTTACTAGAGAAGTGGCCTATGAAGTGCCAGTAACAATGGCTGGACGGAACTTTTCTGCTAACATGATTGTTCTGAAAGGCCAGGATATAGATGTAATTTTGGGTATGAATTGGTTAACTCAACACAAGGCATTACTCAACACTGAACTCAGAACCGTCAGGTTGAGCTATAATCAAGAAGAAATTCTTTTGTCTCTCCCCAAAACCAATCCAGCCAAAGCTTCTGGTAGAATATTTGAAGCCATTGTACCGGAAATCAAGAACATTCCGGTAGTATGTGAGTTTCCAGATGTATTTCCGGAAGATTTGCCTGGACTGCCCCCTGAAAGAGATGTAGAATTCGTAATTGAGCTAAAGCCCGGTACGGCTCCCATCTCCCGAAGATCGTACCGTATGCCCCCTAATGAGTTGGCGGAACTGAAGATTCAATTACAAGATCTACTGAATAAGGGATTCATCCGGCCAAGCTCGTCCCCCTGGGGTTGTCCCGCCATTTTTGTCAAGAAGAAGGATCAAACCTTGCGCATGTGCGTGGACTATCGGCCCCTGAATGAGGTCACCATCAAGAATAAGTACCCTCTTCCAAGGATCGATATCTTATTTGATCAATTGACTGGGGCGAGGGTATTTTCTAAAATTGATCTCAGGTCGGGCTATCATCAAATCCGTATTCGGCCCGAGGATATACCGAAGACCGCGTTTACTACGCGGTATGGATTGTTCGAATACCTGGTAATGTCTTTCGGGCTCACAAATGCTCCTGCCCACTTCACCTATTTGATGAACTCGGTGTTTATGCCCGAGTTAGACAAGTTCGTGGTGGTCTTCATCGACGATATTTTGATATACTCTAAAAATGAAGAGGAGCATGCTCAGCACCTACGGATTGTATTGACGCGCCTGAGGGAACATCGGCTATATGCCAAGTTCAGCAAGTGCGCATTCTGGCTGGAGGAAATTCAATTTCTGGGGCACGTATTATCAGCCAAAGGAATTGCGGTAGATCCTAGCAAGGTCAAAGATATTCTGGAATGGAAACCCCCAACAACTGTTCATCAAGTCCGGAGTTTTCTTGGACTAGCTGGATATTATCGCAGATTTATACCCGATTTTTCTAAGCTTGTGAAGCCAATCACAAGTTTGTTGAAGAATGACATTAAGTTCAATTGGTCTTCTAAGTGTAATGAAGCCTTTGAGCAACTGAAGACGTTATTAACCACTGCTCCGGTATTGGCTCAACCGGACATCACTAAGCCTTTTGATGTATATTGTGATGCGTCAGGCAGTGGACTCGGCTGTGTGCTGATGCAAGAGGGCCGAGTAATTGCGTATGCTTCAAGGCAGTTACGCCGACATGAAGAGCATTATCCAACACATGATCTAGAGCTAGCTGCCGTGGTTCATGCCCTGAAAATATGGCGTCACTATCTGCTGGGAAATATCTGTCACATATATACAGATCATAAAAGTTTGAAGTACATCTTCACCCAGTCAGAGTTAAATATGAGGCAAAGACGATGGCTTGAGCTCATTAAAGACTATGATCTGGAGATCCATTATCACCCAGGCAAGGCCAATGTGGTGGCAGATGCATTGAGTCGTAAGACTTCCTGCCACTGTCTTATGGCAAAGACCTCCGAAAACACTTTATGTCAAGAAATGGAGAAGTTAAACCTGGGGATAATCCAGCAAGGGACTCTGAATCAACTAAAGCTTGAGTCAACTATTTTGCAAAGGATAATTGATGCTCAAAAGGATAATCTGGGCATGAAGCACATACGAGAGAAGATAAGGGCTGGAACAGTCAAATGTTTCAAGGAAGACGATCAAGGTGTGTTATGGTTTAACAACCGCATAGTAGTGCCAAAGAATGAAGAACTCCGCCAGCAAATCTTAGATGAAGCACATCTTAGTCGCTATTCTATTCATCCGGGAAGCACTAAGATGTACCAAGATTTAAAGCAGCATTACTGGTGGACCAAGATGAAGATTGAAATTGCACGCTATGTGGCTAAGTGTGACACTTGCAGACGCGTCAAGGCCATACACCTGAAAACTGCTGGTCCATTACAATCCTTGCCAATCCCAACATGGAAATGGGAAGATATAAGCATGGACTTCATCGTGGGATTGCCCAGGACCGCAAAAGGATATGACTCTATTTGGGTTATCGTTGATCGACTCACAAAGATTGCCCACTTCTTACCTGTCAAGGTCACATATACAGTAGCCACTTATGCAGCATTATACATTGCCCGTATTCTCAGTCTACATGGTATTCCGAAGACTATAGTGTCGGATCGTGGACCTCCATTCGTATCCAAATTCTGGGAAGAACTTCATAAATCCCTGGGTACTAAGTTACTCCACAGTTCGGCCTATCATCCTCAAACCAGTGGACAGACTGAGAGAGTGAATCAAATCCTCGAGGATATGCTGCGGGCATGTGTTCTGGACTTCTCGCAAAAATGGGATGAATGTTTGCCCCTAGCGGAGTTTTCATATAATAACAGTTATCAAGAAAGTATCAAGATGGCACCTTTTGAAGCTTTATACGGGCGACGGTGTCGAACTCCGCTAAATTGGTCTGAACCTAGAGAAAGATACTTCTTTAGGCCTGATATGGTGAAAGAGGTCGAAGAAAAGGTTCAGAAAATTATTCATAATATGAAGAAAGCTCAGACTCGATAAAAGAGTTATGCAGACCGACGACGACAACCCTTATGTTTTCTGGTAGACGACTATGTCTACTTGAAAGTTTCACCAATGAAGGGTGTATCGCGTTTCGGGGTTAAAGGGAAGCTTGCACCCAGATACATTGGTCCATTCCTGGTGCTTGAACAATGTGGACCAGTGGCGTACCAACTCCAACTACCCGAAACATTGTCTGCTGTGCATAATGTGTTCCACGTGTCACAATTGAAGAAGTGTCTTCGGATTCCCGATCGAACCGTTGAAGTGACTGATGTTGTCCTAGAACCAGATTTAACGTACTCGGAACATCCCATTCGAGTTCTGGATCAAAAGGACAGGGTTACCCGGAGAAAGACTCTCAAGTTTTATAAGATACAGTGGAACCAACATTCGGAAGATGAGGCTACATGGGAAACCCAAGACTTCTTAGATAAGAATTTCCCAGGCTTTCTAGCCTCTTGTAAGTTGTAAAATTTGTATAGCTGTGTAATAAAGGAATGAACCCCCACACCACCCCTGCCTTGTACCAGAAATAAGGAAATAAAAACATGACACATTTCCTTTTCCATTACTCACCCTAGGACTTTAAATCTCGGGACGAGATTCTTTTATGGGGGGAAGGATGTAACACCCCTGGTGTTACTATAACTAAAACTTGAGCATGACATCATAAGCATTGGCATTGCATATGTTTGACACATCTAGAGTGCATTCACTAGGCAAAAATTTCAAACAAGTTGTACTGTTTTAAAGTTTTACAAATAGAACCCTGGTTAAAGGCCTTAACCCTAAATAGTGGTTAAAGGGGTAAAACCTAACTCAAGCTAAGAAAACCTAAAGACTTTAGGGTAAAAGTCATAAAATGACTCTAAAAACAAACTTGAATTCCTTTTATACCCCTGGGATACCAGAAACCCTAATTGGAACCCTGGGAAGCCCTAAACTAAACCCTAGGGGCCTATGTGCAAAATTAGCCCACTTTTGGGTTAAAGTGCAAAAACCAAGCCAAATAGGTTTCTTAAGTCCTTTGGTTCACAAATATGTGGACTTGAAAGCCAAACCCAAGGTTTTGGACTTAAATGCAAAATAGACCTCATGTGAGTTTTATTCTAAGTCTGAAAATCAGAGAATGGGCTCAACTTTGGGGCTTTATAACTTGCAAAGTATAGGGTTTTTGCCCTAGGTCACCACATCAAAGTTGAAGACCAATTATAGGAGAACAACTTTGCTAAAGAGTGTGAGCTTAGTTGTTATGAGAAATTTGGAGAAAAACCCAATCAAAGTTTGACTGTCAGGCTGTTTTGATCTGAAATTCAGATTAGCAGAGGACTGACATCCACTTTTAGCTCAATTTTGAGCATGATCCAGTGCTCAACTAAGTCGCATCCCTATAGTCGATTTGTAGCTGGTATGTAGCACTACAACTTTGATGCAGTGACTTGGGGATGTTGCCACAGGAATTTGGAAGAAAACGGACCCTAAACATCGCCTGTCAGGTGCACTGAATAGGTGCTTCCATGGTACAGTAGCTGATAATGGATCAGATCGCCAGCAACGGGAACAGCTCACCGCCGGTAGCTCCCCGCCGTGATTCACGCCACCGCTGTAGGGTTCGTGTCCCCGATAACCAGATAAGGTCGCCCAGTAAAAATCACCCCCTGGGGATGACTCCGGTGACTCACCATGGTCGTCTTTCTGCTTTGCGGCGGAAGCAGGTTAGTTCGTCGGTGAGGCCGCCGTGCCTTGGCCGTGCGCCGCGTGTCCAGGCACCTTACCACGTCGCCGTAGGTCGCATTATGCATATCCGGTGATCGCCGGAGGTGTCGCCACAGTAAAGGCCATGTTAAGCGGCCACCAGTGACTCACCTTGCTCTTACCGATCCCGAGTCACCGTTCAAATTCGTCGTGCTCGCGGTCGATCCCTATAAATTGAGGGCCAGGTCTGTTGCACCATGTAATTGTCAAGCCATAGCACCCGCTCTCATCTCCTCTCATTCACCAGAGCGCCACAATTCGAGTTTTTCCCCAAATCGATCTCCGCCACCGCGAAATCCACTCCACCGTGGTCAGTCCTCCACAGGTCAGCTCCGGTCCTCTGTTACTTCGTTTGAGTACCCTCCCAACTCCGTGATGCTTGCCGAGTCACCGAATTGAACCGGGAGACCCCTAGTCGCCGGGAACACGATCATATTGCCGCTATGCTTACGGCCACCGTGGCTGGAGCTCCATAGTTCACCAATAGTGCAATTAAGTTGGGGGAAACATTCATGGGGACTCGGATTTGGTCTCGGCCGAAGCTTAGCACCTATATTAGCCCCAATCGGCCGGCGTAGATCCTCGCCGGAGCGCGGCGGTGCGCGAGCGCCGTCGGGGACTTGAAACACAGAATAGATAGAAACCAGAGGGTCTTTTGTGAAGTGTCAGTGACTTAGAAAAACAGTAACCGAACCTATCTCCAGTTAGCCAAAACGCCGAGGGCCTCTGCGCAAGTTCGCCTCGCGGGCGCGGGCGCGCGCGCGATTTCGCGTGGATCTGGGCCGTCTGGGCTGGTTTCAGCCCGTTACTATTGAAGCTTTTTCTTTTTCTTTTTCCGCAGAGCTTTAGAAATCTGTAGAAAATTATAGAAAAATCCTAAAAATATGAGACCAATTTTCCTAGGTTCCTTATTTTCCCTAGTATTTAATAAAAATAAACTCATGATTTTTAGATCAAATAGGGAATTTTAGGGTATTTAAAATAGCCTAAACCATTGATTCTGGATTTTTAGAAAATAAATAATAAGTCCAAAATTTCCCAAACTTTTTATGTGAGCTTTTTACATTATTTAGGAGCCATGGGTAGAGTTTGGTTTGATTTGAACATTGTTTGATAACTAGAACCCAAAACCACCCCCCTGCTCCATGAACTCCTTTACTGACTCCGGAAACCCTAGGTTCTCGGAGTACCGTGAAGGAAAGTTGTACTCAAGACTTAGATAATAAGTTTATATTATCTTTGCATCCTCATGAGCATCCCATGACATCCATTCTTATGCATGTATATGGTTATGTTAGAGCACGAAGAAGAAGAAGAAGTCTCTGAAGAAGGGATACCACCAACCTCTGATCCCCAATCAGGCAACTGCTTTTATTTCGATATTTGTGGATCCGAGCAGGACTCACCTGATAACAAAGGCAAGCCCCGGTGCATGCAACCCTTTTCCTTGGGTTTTCAAATACTTTTCGCACCTTTAAGTCTAGTGAAATGTGCATTAGGTTCATAGGAGTTACTTGAAACCCTTTGATGCATTGCTTTCCTTGATATCCATACCTTTATAGATACTTCTGTGAAGTATCAAAATTATGATTTACAAAAATGCTTAGCTTTGCTTAGATCTTGTGGATAGAGGTTGTCCTTAATTTAACTCGAGAAAGGATGGCTTCTACCTACAAGAATATTTTCATTTGGAGCAATAGTGGGATCTTACTGCAAAGTTCCCTGTGATGCTCTTTCATCCTAAGGAACAGACACAATCCTAAGGATGGAAATACGTAAATTGAGACTTGGGGGTAGGAACAGGTGATGTTCTACCCAGGTTGGTTAAGGACTAACGCGTATGTAGGCGTGCTGACCGAGGACCCTTTAACTGGTCACATGCCTCGTCATGGGTAAGCCTTGCCTCGGGCAGACTAAGGCCGGAATAAGATAACACGAAATGGGAGTGGAGCGGTGGCGAGAGTAGCGTGTACCCTCCGTGGCAAGAGGCTGGACGGTGGTGTATCTGTGCTCTCGGTTTGCGTGAACCTGATCCGGTCTTAAGAACCCCGGTGGCGGGTTGACATATGCAAGGGTTAAGTGCTACATATGTCGTGTGATTGGAGATCCTCAGCTGAGTATAATCGATTCGGATCGCCGTACCTTCGCGGTTATGAAGACTTGGTCACTTTTCTACAACCTAAAGTCAGGATGTGAACACTATGGATAAAAATGATGTTGTATTGATGAGATGTTGAAATTAGACTAGATGCAAATAGAGTCTATTAATACTTAATATGGCGTTAAAAGGTTGAAAGTAAGGACTCACTTTAGTAAGCTACTTCTGCAAAAAAATATAAGTTGATTTTTGCTAAAGCCTCTCCTTGACTCCTATTTATACAGCATACCCTTGAGAGTCTTTTCCTTAGTCGGGTAAGACTTGCTGAGTAATTCCATACTCAGGGTTTATCCCTTTGTTGTTTTTAGGTGGGGAAGTAGCAGACTTTTGCTGCTTCTGTGCCAAGGTGGTTCCCAACGAAGAAAAACAGGACTGAAGTGCGGGAGGACTCGGTCCTCCATCTAGGATCTTTGTTTTTTTTAGCTTCTCGGGAGAAGTTTGTGTCTCCCTTGGTTTGTATAATTATTACTTATATGCACTCACTTTAGTCTGGTCTGTAATAAAGTAACTCGAGCTTGCTTTTGAAATAAATGTAAGTTTATGTAATTCGCTTCCGCATTTCTTTATCTCCGATGTTCTGTAATGTCTGCAAGACGGGTGAAACGTTCCTGGTAAGGTCGGGAAAGATACCGAACTTGTCAAGTAACTTAGGAACATCTACAGGGTGTCTGATGTCTGTTAGACAAGGACAACTGTAGGTGGGCCTGATTACTTGGGAGGTTCCGTCACAAACCTCCCCCTGTTCCTTTCCGACACCGCTCGCGCCTGGTTGGAGCACCTGCCTCCAGGGCAGATCTCCAACTGGGACGACCTAGTCCAAGCTTTCGCCGATAATTTCCAGGGCACGTACGTGCGCCCTAGGAATCCCTGGGACCTCTGAAGCTGCCGACAGCAGCCGGGAGAGTCCCTCCGGGACTACATCTGGCGATTCTCGAAGCAGCGCACCGAGCTGCCCAACATCACCGACTCGGATGTCATCGGCGCATTCCTCGCTGGCACCACCTGCCGCGACCTGGTGAGCAAGCTGGGTCGCAAGACCCCCACCAGGGCGAGCGAGCTGATGGACATCGCCACCAAGTTCGCCTCCGGCCATGAGGCAGTCGAGGCTATCTTCCGGAAGGACAAGCAGCCCCATGGCCGCCCATCGGAAGATGCCCCCGAGGCGTAAGCTCAGCGCGGCGCCAAGAAGAAGGGCAAGAAGAAGTCGCAAGCGAAACGCGACACCGCCGGCGCGGACCTTGTCGCCGCCGCCGAGTACAAGAACCCTCGGAAACCCCCTGGAGGTGCCAACCTCTTCGACAAGATGCTCAAGGAGCCGTGCCCCTATCACCAGGGGCCCGTCAAGCACACCCTTGAGGAGTGCATCATGCTTCGGCGCCACTTCCACAGGGCCGGGCCACCCGCGGAGGGTGGCAGGGCCCACGACGACAAGAAGGAAGATCACCAAGCAGGAGAGTTCCCCGAGGTCCGCGACTGCTTCATGATCTATGGTGGGCAAGCGGTGAATGCCTCGGCTCGGCACCGCAAGCAAGAGCGCCGGGAGGTCTGTTCGGTGAAGGTGGCGGCACCAGTCTAGCTAGACTGGTCCGACAAGCCCATCACCTTCGACCAAGCCGACCACCCCGACCATGTGCCGAGCCCGGGGAAATACCCGCTCGTCGTCGACTCCGTCATCGGTGACGTCAGGCTCACCAAGGTCCTCATGGACGGAGGCAGCAGTCTCAACATCCTCTACGCCGAGACCCTCGGGCTCCTGCGCGTCGATCTGTCCTCCGTCCGAACAGGCGCTACGCCCTTCCACGGGATCATTCCTGGGAAGCGCGTTCAGCCCCTCGGACAGCTCGACCTTCCCGTCTGCTTCGGAACACCCTCCAACTTCCGAAGGGAGACCCTGACGTTCGAGGTGGTCGGGTTCCGAGGAACCTACCACACGGTACTGGGAAGACCATGTTACGCGAAGTTCATGGCCGTCCCCAACTACACCTACCTGAAGCTCAAGATGTCGGGCCCCAACGGGGTCATCACCGTCGGCCCCACGTACAAACACACGTTCGAATGCGACGTGGAGTGCGTGGAGTACGCCGAGGCCCTCGCCGAGTCCGAGGCCCTCATCGCCGACTTGGAGAGCCTCTCCAAGGAGGTGCCAGACGTGAAGCGTCACGCCGGCAACTTTGAGCCAGCGGAGACGGTCAAGGCCGTCCCCCTCGACCCCAGCAGCGACGCCTCCAAGCAGATCCGGATCGGCTCCGGGCTCGATCCCAAATAGGAAGCAGTGCTCGTCGACTTTCTCCGTGCGAACGCCGACGTCTTCGCGTGGAGTCCCTCGGACATGCCCGACATACCGAGGGATGTCGCCGAGCACTCGCTGGACATTCGAGCCGAAGCCCGACCCGTCAAGCAGCCTCTGCGCCGATTCGACGAGGAGAAGCGCAGAGCCATAGGCGAGGAGATCCACAAGCTGATGGCGGCAGGGTTCATCCAAGAGGTATTCCATCCCGAATGGCTTGCCAACCCTGTGCTTGTGAGAAAGAAAGGGGGGAAATGGCGGATGTGTATAGACTACACTGGTCTGAACAAAGCATGTCCGAAGGTTCCCTACCCTCTGCCTCGCATCGACCAGATCGTGGATTCCACTGCTGGGTGCGAAACCCTGTCTTTCCTCGATGCCTATTCAGGGTATCACCAAATCAGGATGAAAGAGTCCGACCAGCTCGCGACTTCTTTCATCACACCCTTCGGCATGTACTGCTATGTCACCATGCCGTTCGGTTTGAGGAATGCGGGCGCGACGTACCAGCGGAGCATGAACCATGTGTTCGGCGAACACATTGGCCGCACGGTCGAGGCCTACGTCGATGACATCGTAGTCAAGACAAGAAAAGCCTCCAACCTCCTTTCCGACCTTGAAGTGACATTCCGATGTCTCAAGGCAAAAGGCGTCAAGCTCAATCCCGAAAAGCGTGTCTTCGGGGTGCCCTGAGGCATGTTCTTGGGGTTCATCGTCTCCGAGCAAGGCATGAAAGCCAACCTGGAGAAGATCGCGGATTCGCGGCCATCGCGCAGCACCCCGAGCCCTTGTTGGCTACACCCGGGGGCTACACCCGGGGGCTACGAACTGGCCGACAGTCAAGGCGAGGTGTCAGTCGTCAAGGAAGGGTCGGCCTTGCCTCGGTAGAACCCGACCCTCCCTCGGGGGCTAAAAATGGGGAACCCCTCTGCGTCAAAATTTCCCTCTGCGTCAAAATTTCCAATCGGAAAGGCTTTTGAGTTCCTCCGACTATGTCGGAAGCAGGACCCCAATGAGCGAACGCGGGTGCATGTAAGTGGCAAGGCTGACCGAGCCGAGGGACTCCTACGCCTCCGGGTTACGGACACCTCACTCGTCACCCGCCACGAAAAGTGACCCCTACTCGGGGAAGCCATCCTGCTACTGACAGGCGAAGCCAGACACGCAAATTGAAAGGGAAAGGAGCGCGACTTCATGCAACAGTAATAAAGTGTTCAGGCCTCAGCGGCCGCAGAAAGACACACGTGTATCCAACAGAAATTGCTCCCATAGAGTTAGGCGTCGCCCTGGGAAGGAGTCGCGCCTTCGGCTTCGTCCTCGCCCTCGGCAAAGTCCATCCCGGCTTCGGACGGCGGCGCGGGCGGGAGGATCTCTGCCTCGAAGGTGGTCGCCAGCACTGAGCTCGGGCCCGCGGCGGCCGCATCGAGTCTCTGGACTTCTGCCAGGGCGGCTTCGTCTTCGTCAGGAAGGCAATACCCCTTGCTGACCCGCTCCAGGTCCACAACATAGTGGGAAGCAAGCACGGCGAAGGCCCGCCTGACGCCGTGATGTAGCACCTCGCGGAGCCTCCTGCGCACGTGATCGCCCAACACCTGCAGGCGACTCAGAGGAGAGCTCCCTAAGGAGACGTCGTCGGAGCCAAGGACCCGGCAGAAGTCCGAGACGGCCTCGGACATGGCCGCATGGTCGGCCTCCCTCTGCTCGGCCGCCCCGGCAAGCGCCTCGGCAAGCGCATTGGTGGACTCATCAAGGGCGGACTCGAGTTCTGTGAACAATCAGAAGAAAGATCTCTAACGCAGGCGGAGGAAACAAGCAGAAACAGAAACCAAAAATGGCCAGGACGTACCTCTGGCTCGGGCACGCTGCTCCGAGGCTGTCGCCTGGGCTACGGCTAGGTCTGCTGCAAGGGCTCCAGCCCGGCTTTCGGCCTCGGCAGCCTGGCCCCGAGCTTGGTCTCGCTCATTAGCGACCTGGTTGAACTCCGACTGCCGTCGTTGCGCCTCTACGTGTGCCGCTGCCGCCTCTGCTCTCAGATCGGCGCAGAGCAACCGAAGGTCCGCCACCTCGGCGCCCTGCTGGGAGAGGCGCGCAGAAGCCCCGGCGAGCGAGGTTCTCAGGGATCGCAGCGAGCCCCAGACGTCGACCTCGTGGTGGATGAACGATGACTTGGCGGCACTCAGATCCGTCAGATCCTGAGGGAAGGAAGCGGGGCGTCACAAAAGACGCCTTGGTCACAAAAAAGGTATGCCTGAAACCATTACCTAAAGGATCTTGGGGACGTCCCTGCAAAAGACCTCCAGCGATGACCGGAGCGACCCCATCGTTGCTTCGGAACACTCGCGAAGCTCGTCCCAAGACTGCTCCTCCCGCTCATCGTCAAGAACGAAGAAGGGATCCGAAGCCTCACGGGTCCGAAACCGGAGCAACTGGCGTCGCCCCTCGGAGCTCCGCCGCGCAGGGACAAGGCTGTCGCTCGGCGAGACGGATCGCATTTCCACGCCCCCTCCTCCGAGGCACCGAGCGCCGACGCCTCGGCTATCTCAGCGTCGGCGGCAACAGGTCGCTCCCCGACTGGGACGGTAGCGGCTTCAGCAGCAGCAGGCGCCAGCACCAGCGGCATGTCCGGTGGGCCCGAGGCCACGTCCGCGCCAGCCGTCTCCTCCAGCATGATGGCCGCCTCGGCAGAAGAGCCGGCCTCGGGAACTCGCTCCACGGCGACTAGTGCCGCCTGAGCCCCCCGCTGTGGAGCGCCTTGCGAGAAGGCCAGTTGAACAACGAGGCCCGGCGCGACACCGGCTGCGGAAGCCGACGCCGTCTTAAGGGCTTTCCGGGGAGCCAGATCGGTCAGGCCATGGCTTCGCTTGCTGAGGAGAAAAGAGAAGTTGCGGTCGGGACATATGAATGAGGAGCCAGGACGAAGGCGTTCCAAAGTACTTACCCGCTCCGGGCCATGATCAACCGCGCCGGGGGAGAGGCCTCTCGGACCTCGACCTCCTGAGGCATCGCCAAAATCCGCCTCGCCGCCGACTTTGGTGCGACCCTCGTCTTGGGCACCTCAGATGCCTGGGAGACGGACTGCCCAGGCGCTGCCACGGCGGCCTGAGGGTCGCTCTCCTGTGCTGCCGGCATGGGCGACAGCTCCCGGGGAACAGCCGCCTCGGCCTGACTCCCCGGGGGCACCTCAGCTTCCCCGGCCGAGGGGTCAAGTACCCCCTCGGTCTGCCCCCGCTCATCGGGCCGAGGCCTCGGCGTCCCGACTCCGGGGACTAACGGCGCCGGCCCACTCGGAGGCTGGCCTGACGACTCCTGGCCTAGCCTCAGATCCGGGCTGAGGCCGAGACGAGTAGCCATGTCGTCCACCTCATCATCATCTTCATCATCGTCGTCGTCGTCGGGCGTTTCCAGCGACGGCTCCCTCGGGAGCCCCTCCCTCTCCTGCCGACGACGGAGCTTCTCCAAGGCATCTCGGGCCCGCGTCCGCTCGCGGGCCTGGGCCTTCTCTGCATCCTTCTTCTTCTTCTCCTCTGCGGCAACCCGCCACGCTGCTCGGTCCACCGCGTCCTCCGGGACCCGCGGCCGGGAAGGCTTGTGCCACCCCGCCTCTTGAAGACGAACGGAAATCCCGACCGTCAGGACCAAAGGCAACCTGACGCAAGGAGAAGGAAGGAACGGACACTCACCAGAGTCACACACCCTCGGTCAGGGCGCATCAAAGGCTGGGAAAAGGCGCCGGAGTCCGGCTTCCCCAACGCGACGGCCACCCGCCCGTGAAGGACATCGAAGGGAAGAGGATCCGAGGACATTCGCGAGCCCTCCAGGTCGGCCTCCGGTGTCATCTCCCAAAGCTGCAGTCGTCGCTCCGCCAAGGGAAGCACCCTCCAGCGATGGATGGCGGCAATCACCCCCGAGGTGGTGAGTCCCCCCCTCCGCAACGCCTCCAAGGCCTAGAGGAGGGGTTCGAGATTCTTCTGTCTCTCGTGCGGGGTCCCGTGGCGCCAAGCCTCGGCGGCGGTGGTAACTACTCGCTGGGAGAACGACGGGAGCAACTCGCCGTCATTCCGGAGGTAGAACCACCGGCGCTGCCACCCCTTGTTCGAAGACGCGAGGATGGCGGGAATATATAGCGACGCCCGCGACTGCCTCAGTTGGAGGATGCAGCCGCCGGCCCGCACTGCCGCACGGACCTTTCTCTCCCCCGTCGGCGAAGCGAAAAGCTCCGCGGAGAAGAGATGGGTCCACAAATCCCAGTGGGGGGCGATCCCCAAGTACCCTTCGCACACCGCTACGAAGATGGCGGCCTGCGAGATGGAGTTGGGGCTGAGGTTGTGCAGCTCC
Organism: Zea luxurians; assembly: GCA_029449295.1. Classification (NCBI taxonomy): domain Eukaryota; kingdom Viridiplantae; phylum Streptophyta; class Magnoliopsida; order Poales; family Poaceae; genus Zea; species Zea luxurians. The sequence goes on along the minus strand of JAOPSE010000004.1, from coordinate 175,545,901 downwards.
ACCCCGTAATGGTGTAGGATCGCCCGCATGAAGCGGCTCGCCGGCACACCAAATCCCCGCTCGTGGAAGGAGACGAAACTCACGATATACCCCGGAGGTGGGGACGGAGCGGCGCCGCTCACGGGGGGAATCCATTTCGGTCGCCTTTCATCAGAGAGAGGGTGAAGTAAACCCTCAGCGACAAGATCCTCCAGATCACCCGCCGTCACTGTGGAGAAGGGCCATGGGTCGCGCGGCGGGACGACGGTCACCTGGTCAGCCATCACCTAGCGGAAGGGGTGGCGGCGCGAGGGACAGGGTGAGCGGTTTCTCTTTCTCTGGCTAGACCTCTTGGGTTACGAAAACCTAAGAGGAAGGCAAGGGGCGGAGCAGAGAGCCATCACCAGGCCCTCTCTCGAGTATATAAAGGCCAAAGCGAGACCCGTTCAACGTTCCGCCCGAACCGGCCACAGGATTCAAAAACGCGAAGCAAAACGGCCGTTCCTCGAATGGCTCGCGCACGCACAACGGCCGCCCCACGAACCGCTCGCCCCGTCGCCTTAACTCCGCGGCGGGACAGGCGGCGCCTCTGGCAGGAGAAGCGAGCGACTCTTCACCTTCGCCACAATAACCGCATCGAAAAAGGTACGCCACGTCGTTCTATTTCGTGTCCTTTTCCCTTTTTCCTCTTTCTCTCTCTTGCAACAGGGACCGGGAAAGGGGGAAACCCTGAAAAGGATCCTTCTCTGAGAAGGAACCAGGCTCCGAGCCCCCCTACTGATCAGAGGTTCGAAGGCTGGCCCCTCGGAGGGGTTCAACAGCCGCCTCAGATCGCGTGGGCTCTACACCCACTACTGGTCAGAGGTTCGAAGGCCGGCCCCTCGGAAGGGTTCAACGACCGCCTCAGGCTACTCGGGCTCCGCGCCCACTACTGATCAGGGGTTCGAAGGCTGGCCCCCGAAGGGTTCACAGTCGCCTCAGACATAGAGCGAGGGATGACCATGGGTACGTTCGATACATAACCAAGGCTCGGGCTGCGCTCCCGAGGTACCCTAGGACATTTCTGAGACCAGCGGGAACGATCTTGTAACGGAATCCCATCGGAGGGAGGCATCGAGCCCTCGGACCCCGTCGCCAGGGGACCGGGTCCGGCAGATCACCCGTAGGTACTTTTGGACGCGCCTCTGGGCCCCTACCCGACCCCTAACGAATGGGGCACGGGCGTCCACTCGGATTACCCGCTCGCAGCTCACCGGAGACACCATGTTCGGCGCCCATCGAGGGCAGCATGGCGCTTTCCCCCCCTCCTTGCGGAAAGGCGACGCAGGAGCGTATGTGAAAAAGTCGAGTCTGTCCCTGATCGCCCTCTCGCCCTGTGCAGAGGCTCGGGGGCTGCTCTCGCAAACCTGGCTCCGGCCGAACCGTTGACAGCGTCAACATACCAGCCCGAGAACTTGGACCCGACCGTACACCCAGGCTACGGCCAGCTCGCATGAGGGAACGACCAGACCAGCCGAGGCATAGCGCAAGGCATTAAGACCTCGGAGGAGTAAAACCACTCCTCCGAGGCCTCGGGGGCAACACCCGGCGGGTGCGCTCGCGCGCACCCACCGGAACAAAACGCAACCGAGAAAGGCTAGTCCCCTTGCAAAAAAGTGCGACGAAAGCCTCCAAGCGAGTGCTAACACTCCCTTCGAGGCTCGGGGGCTACTATCGGGGACCATAATTAGGGGTACCCTCAAGGCTCCTAATTCTCAGCTAGTAACCCCCATCAGCATAAAGCTGCAAAGGCCTGATGGGTGCGATTAAGTCAGGGATCGGTCCATTCGAAGGACGCGATCACCCTCGCCTGAGCCTAGCCTCGGACAAGGGCAGCCGACCCCGGAAGATCTCCGCCTCGCCCGAGGCCCCCTCCAGCGACTGATGTACTTCCGGCTCGCCCGAGGCCCAGTCTTTGGCAAGAAGCAACCCTGACCAAATCGCCACGCCGACCGACCAAATCGCAGGAGCATTTAATGCAAAGGCAGCCTGACGCCTTCATCCTAACGCGTGCCCTGCAGCCGACAGAGCCAAAGTGACCGCCGTCACTTCGCCGCTCCACTGACCGGCCTGACAGAAAGACAGCGCCGCCTGCGCCACGCCGACTGCGGTGCCACGTGACAGAGTGAGGCTGACAGGCGGTCAGGCCCGGTCGCAGACGCCATAGGAAACTCCGCTCCGCCCGACCCAGGGCTCGGACTCGGGCTAAGTCCCGGAAGACGGCGAACTCCGCTCCGCCCGACCCAGGGCTCGGACTCGGGCTAAGTCCCGGAAGACGGCGAACTCCGCTCCGCCCGACCCAGGGCTCGGACTCAAGCTAAGTCCCGGAAGACGGCGAACTCCGCTCCGCCCGACCTAGGGCTCGGACTCGGGCTAAGTCCCGGAAGACGGCGAACTCCGCTCCGCCCGACCCAGGGCTCGGACTCGGGCTAAGTCCCAGAAGACGGCGAACTCCGCTCCGCCAGACCCAGGGCTCGGACTCGGGCTAAGTCCCGGAAGACGGCAAACTCCTCTCCACCCAACCCAGGGCTCGGACTCGGGCTCAGCCCCAGAAGATGACGAACACCGCTTCGCCCGACCCCAGGGCTCGGACTCCGCCCTGGCTTCAGCCAACGGTCTCCGCCTCGCCCGACCCAGGGCTCGGACTCGACCTCGACCACGGAAGACAGACTCGACCACGGCTTCGGAGGAGCTTCCACATCGCCCAAGGGGGACATCAGCAAGGACTCAACAGCTCCGACAGCTGTCCCTCCTCCAGGCTCTAGCGCTCCTCCGACAGCCACGACATCACGCCAGCAAGGTGCCAAAATCTCTCCGGCTGCCACAATGGCATGTACTTAGGGCGCTAGCTCTCCCCCGCTAGACACGTAGCACTCTGCTACACCCCCCATTGTACACCTGGATCCTCTTCTTACGTCTATAAAAGGAAGGACCAGGGCCCTCTTAGAGAGGGTTGGCCGCGCGGGGACGTGGAGGAGACAGGCGCTCGCGTGAGGCCGCTCGCTCTCACACCCGCGTGGACGCTTGTAACCCCCTACTGCAAGCGCACCCGACCTGGGCGCGGGACGAACATGAAGGCCGCGGGATTTCCACCTCTCTCACGCCCGTCTCCGGCCACCTCGCTTTCCCCCCTTCGCGCTCGCTCTCGCGTCGACCCATCTGGGCTGGGACACGCGGCGACATTCACTCGTCGGCTTAGGGACCCCCCAGTCTCGGAATGCCGACAGTATCATTAAATTAAATGTATCTAAAATTATTTTGAGAATCAACATAAGGTGATAGAGACTAGGGCATTGGCTGCGTCTTATTCAAAAAATGAATATTTCAGCCTAGAGACCATGCCTTTTAAGCAGAAATTTAAATTGCCTATCACTAAAAGATCTACATCATGTCTTAATATGATGATAGCTGAATGCCCGTGCGTTGCAACGGGAATATATAATATCAGTATACTACGATAACTTATATACAAAATGTGTGTTATATCGTTATGAGAAAATATTTCATAACCAATTTGTGATTATGGTCATACATAAATTTTGTTATTTATAGTCTATCTGTTTCACCACTACATTGCAACCATCAGTATCATGCATACTTCGATATATGTTACGATTTGCATGGTCTCATCATTGGAAAGCACGTTCCACATGTACCGGAAGAAATTTCCTCGTACATCGTTAGTCATTAGACACATACCACCATACACTTTTGCTTAAACAAAAAGGCAAATGTGTGTTTGCGAAGAGAATTAAAGGCAAGTCGGCACAAAAGCTACCCCAACGGTGGTGAGGATGACGAACTGGTCATTGTTGTCGGTCCTCCCCTGCGTTACCTCTGGCGCCAAGATGACGCCACAGTCCTCGATATAGTAGTCGTCGAACACGCGCGACATACCGAGTACTGATGACTCTTGGCTGGGCTGTAAAACGAAGTGCACCCCGGGCTCATCAGCAAGGTAGTACCTCTGGCCATTACACCACCAGATGCGCTACTCCTCTACATACATCGTGTTCGAGGATACTCATACAACGTTAGCAACGACCATCGTCTCAGCGCACAAGAATTCATGGCCAGTCAGTAGTGACTTACGTGGCAGGTTGGGCTTCAGGTGGACGATGAGCTGGACGACGTGATGGCGTCGTCGTCGAATGCGGTGCCCAGAACAACCCGAGAGTCACTGACGTTGGCGACGACCATGAGGTCCCCTGCTTGACGATGGACAACGCGAAGCAGCCGCTCTGCACCGCGTCTAAGCGGTGGCTGCGCCGGAGCTTGTTGTATATAGCGGCACATGCGGCCACGCAGTACTGTTTCTAGAGGTCGAACTAGCAGTCGCCAAGTTTCTTCTTGTCGTCGATGAGCGACCCTAATGCGAGTGCCTCCTGCTAATGGTGTTTGTTCGGGGTTTTCAAGTAAGAAACATGAATTCATGTTTGGCGTTGGTTTATAAAAATGACTCACAAGTTAGATCTATGGAAAAAATATTACGAAGAATAAATGTCACGCATGCAAAAAAAGAATTTAAGTTGAAAACATTATTCAAACAAAAGAAATTGCATGCAATGCTTTTCTTTAAATACTACTCCCTTCATCCAAAAATATAATTCAAGAATCTCGGTGATACTTATCTACTACTACGCATTGTGCAAGGGTAGCAGGTGGGCTTGGGGAGAGATGTAGTAGATGTGTTTTCTATTATAGATGTAGACATAAACACACATATAGTATAGTGGTAGCTACCGCTAGCATTTGCTTGAGAGGACGTGGGTTCGAATCCCTTTGGGGCAATGTGTATTTTTTTAATTTTAGCTAGTCGTTGGCTGTACGGGGGAATGGGAATGGGCTTTGCGGGGAGGGGAATGAGAATGATAGATATAGAATAGTGGAAGAACATGGGAATGGACTGTGCGCGGGGAGGAGGGAATCGGAAAGGCAGAACACGAAATGGGCAGAACGCGGAATGGTCGACTACTATTGCAGCCTTAATAAGTAGTAGAGTATTACGAAGAATAAATGTCACGCATGCAAAAAAAGAATTTAAGTTGAAAACATTATTCAAACAAAAGAAATTGCATGCAATGCTTTTCTTTAAATACTACTCCCTTCATCCAAAAATATAATTCAAGAATCTCGGTGATACTTATCTACTACTACGCATTGTGCAAGGGTAGCAGGTGGGCTTGGGGAGAGATGTAGTAGATGTGTTTTCTGTTATAGATGTAAACATAAACACACATATAGTATAGTGGTAGCTACCGCTAGCATTTGCTTGAGAGGTCGTGGGTTCGAATCCCTTTGGGGCGATGTGTATTTTTTTAATTTTAGCTAGGCGTTGGCTGTACGGGGGAATGAGAATGGGCTTTGCGGGGAGGGGAATGAGAATGATAGATATAGAATGGTGGCAGAACATGGGAATGGACTGTGCGCGGGGAGGAGGGAATCAGAAAGGCAGAACATGGAATGGGCAGAACGCGGAATGGCCGACTACTATTGCAGCCTTAATAAGTAGAGATTACCTTAATTATGATTTTTTTACTAATTTGTGCTAATACATAATTTTGGAGGTTATATCAACTTTGAATATCTAGGAATTCAAAGAACTTTAAAGGATATACAATATTTTAATTTTACAACATGACCATTAAGGTTTTATATTTACCACATATGTAACATAATAAATCGATGGTTATAGCTAGTAGGAAAAAATGCAAGGAATAAAGGAATTTGAGGAACTTGCTATCGATGGTAGCAATTATTTTGCATGGGCATCAGATATCAAAATTGGTTTTGCATCTAGAGGGATTTTACATACCATTAATGCACCTGACGCAAACAGTCCAAATATAACTGATATTGCGAAGTACACTGCATTACTCTTGTTAAGGACTTCCATCCATAAAGATCTCAAAAAAGAATATCTTTTGGAAGAAAATCCTCGAAACCTATGGGTCGCACTACAAGAACGTTATGAACAGTAGAAGGGAATAATATGTCCTGAAGCACAATATGAGTGGAATCACCTACGCTTACAAGATTTTAAATCTATAACTGATTACAATCATACAGTTCATAACATATGCACAAGGTTGAAATTTTGTGAAAAAGAACCAACGGGTGCAGAAAAGATACATAAAACTTTATCTACTATGCACCCATCAGACAGGGTATTGTGTAATCAATATTGTCGGGAACCATAATTAGGGGTACCCTCAAGGCCCCTAATTCTCAGCTGGTAACCCCCATCAGCGTAAAGCTGCAAAGGCCTGATGGGTGCGATTAAGTCAGGAATCGGTCCATTCGAAGGACGCGATCACGCCTCGCCCAAGCCTAGCCTCGGACAAGGGCAGCCGACCCTAGAGGATCTCCGCCTCGCCCGAGGCCCCCTTCAGCGGCTGGCGTATTTTCGGCTCGCCCGAGGCCCTGTCTTCGCCAAGAAGCAACCCTGGCCAGATCGCCGTGCCGACCGACCAAATCGCAGGAGCATTTAATGCAAAGGCAGCCAGACGCCTTTATCCTGACGCGCGCTCTGCAGCCGACAGAGCCGAAGTGATCGTCGTCACTCCGCCGCTCCACTGACCAACCTGACAGAAAGACAGCGCCGCCTGCACCACGCCGACTGTGGCGCCGCTTGGCAGAGTGAGGCTGACAGGCGGTCAGACCCGGCCACAGACGCCATGGGAAACTCCGCTCCGCCCGACCCAGGGCTCGGACTCGGGCTAAGTCCCAGAAGACGGCGAACTCCGCTCCGCCCGACCCAGGGCTCGGACTCGGGCTAAGTCCCGGAAGACGGCGAACTCCGCTCCGCCCGACCCAGGGTTCGGACTCGGGCTCAGCCCCGGAAGACGACGAACTACGCTCCGCCCAACCCTAGGGCTCGGACTCCGCTCTGGCTTCAGCCGAAGGTCTCCGCCTCGCCCGACCCAGGGCTCGGACTCGACCTCGACCACGGAAGACAGACTCGACCACGGCTTCGGAGGAGCTTCCACATCACCCAACCTAGGGTGCAGGCCGGCCACGCCAATAGGAGGCGCCATCATCACCCTACCCCGAGCTGACTCGGGCCACAGGGAACAAGACCGGCGTCCCATCTGGCTCACTCCACCAGATGGGCAATGATGGCGCCCCGCATCCTCAGTGACGACGGCGGCTCCTAGCCCCCTTACGGAAGCAGGAGGACATCAGCAACGACTCAACAGCCCCGACAGCTGTCTCTCCGCCAGGCTCCAGCGCTCCTCCGACGGCCACGACATCACGCCAGCAGGGTGCCAAAATCTCTCCGGCTGCCACAATGGCATGTACTTAGGGCGCTAGCTCTCCCCCGCTAGACACGTAGCACTCTGCTACACCCCATTGTACACCTGGATCCTCTCCTTACGCCTATAAAAGGAAGGACCAGGGCCCTCTTAGAGAGGGTTGGCCGCGCGGGGACGTGGAGGAGACAGGCGCTCGCGCGAGGCCGCTCGCTCTCACACCCGCGTGGACGCTTGTAACCCCCTACTGCAAGCGCACCCGACCTGGGCACGGGACGAACACGAAGGCCGCGGGATTCCCACCTCTCTCACGCCCGTCTCCAGCCACCTTCGCTTTTTCCCCCCTTCGCGCTCGCTCTCGCGTCGACCCATCTGGGCTGGGACACGCCGCGACATTCACTCGTCGGCTTAGGGACCCCCCGGTCTCGGAACGCCAACAGTTGGCGCGCCAGGTAGGGGCCTGCTGCGTGTTGACGAACAAGCTTCCCGTCAAGCTCTAGATGGGCAGTCTCCAGCAACCCCTCCGGCCCGGGACGGTGCTCCGTTTCGGGAGCCTTGAGTTCATGTCCCTCGATGGCAGCTACGACATGATACTCCTTCCACCGCCGCGCGACAGCGACAATGGCGGCCGACAGCCCGCCCGCCGGTGGCGGAATCGACGACGTCTTCCCCACATGGTGGGAGGACAACATTCGAGCTCGCCCCGTCCTCTCCCCCGCCGACGGAGGAGGAGGCGGGGCAACCAAGGCCAAGCGGGAGGCCGCGCCTCGTCGACTGTCGAGCGAGTTGGCGGCCCCACCGCTCCGTCAGGAGGCGCGTCGGGCATCGACCTCGCGCTTGAGACGAAGACGGGCGCCGTCTCCCCGCGACACACCAACTCCGAGCACACGGACGACGCTGGCACACTCGCGGAAGGCTTGTTGGGCGTCACCCTCGTACCTGGAAAGACGGCGCAGTCAGTCCCCGACGTGACTTCATCACCGCCCGTCGACCAAGAGGTACCGACCGATTCCCATCTCGCGCCTTTCGGATTCAGCCTCGACCCGCCGAGCGGCCTCGCTTTGGCGGGCGCTCTCGTAGAGGCGAACCCAAACCCTCTGGTGTTTCGTATGTGGTCACCTTGGGACCGGCTGACGGACGTCTCGACCTATGGGCCCGCTGGGTCCGAGGAAGACGACGAGCCCAACTTCTATTGGGATTTCTCTGGACTTGGCAACCCCAGTGCCATGCGGGACTTCATGACCGCGTGCGACTACTGCCTTTCCGACTGTTCCGACGGCAACCGTAGCCTCGGCGACGAGGACTGCGGCCCAAGCCGCGAATGTTTCCACATCGATCTAGGGGGTCCCTCCGAAGGCAACCATCTCGGCATGCCGGAGGATGGTGATCTCCCTAGTTCGGTGCCTCGCGCTGACATCCCACGGGAGCTAGCTGTGGTCCCCGTTCAGGCGGGGGGCTACGACCCACAGCTCGAGCAAGTCCGCGGAGTGCAGGCCAGACTCGACGAGGGGGCAGGAGCGCTTGAGCCGATCCGCTGGGACGTCGGGCAGGCAGGGGGGCCCAACCTCCGACCGAAGAAATACGTCATCTACCCCAGGGCTTCCAGCACCGCATCGCCGACGATGTCAGGTTCCGGCCGCCGCCCACATCCACTGGGGTCGGCCAGAACCTGGCTGCAGTAGCAATGCTCCTCCGCGCGATGCCGGAGCCATCAACCACCAAGGGGCGGCGAATCCAGGGAGAACTCAAGAATCTCCTGGAAGGCGCCGCGGTCCGACAGGCCGAGAGCTCCGCCTCCCGAAGGCAGGGGTACCCCTCGGAGCCTCATGCCGCGACTTCCCGATTCATGCGGGAAGCCTCGGTCTACACTGGGCGCACGCGCCACACAGCGCCTGCGGCCTCGGGACGCCTCGGCAACGGGCGCCCTCGCCGCGACCGTCAGGCCCACCTCGATGAGAGGGTGCGCCGAGGCTACCACCCAAGGCGTGGGGGACGCTACGACAGCGGGGAGGATCAGAGTCCTTCGACCGAGCCACCCAGTCCGCAGGCCTTCAGCCGGGCCATACGACGGGCGTCGTACCCGACCCGGTTCTGAACCCCGACTACTATCACAAAGTACTCGGGGGAGACGAGACCGGAACTGTGGCTCGCGGACTACCGTCTGGCCTGCCAACTGGGTGGAACGGACGATGACAACCTCATCATCCGTAACCTCCCCCTGTTCCTCTCCGACACCGCTCGCGCCTCGTTGGAGCACCTGCCTCCGGGGCAGATCTCCAACTGGGACGACCTACTCCAAGCTTTCGCCGGCAATTTCTAGGGCACGTATGTGCGCCCCGGGAATTCCTGGGACCTCCGAAGCTGCCGACAGCAGCCAAGAGAGTCCCTCCAGGACTACATCCGGCGATTCTCGAAGCAGCGAACCGAGCTGCCCAACATCACCGACTCGGATGTCATCGGCGCGTTCCTCGCTGGCACCACTTGCCGTGACCTGGTGAGCAAGCTCGGTCGCAAAACCCCCACCAGGGCGAGCGAGCTGATGGACATCGCCACCAAGTTCGCCTCCGGCTAGGAGGCAGTCAAGGCTATCTTCCTGAAGGACAAGCAGCCTCAGGGCCGCCCATCGGAAGATGCCCCCGAGGCGTTAGCTCAGCGCGGCGCCAAGAAGAAGGGCAAGAAGAAGTCGCAAGCGAAACGTGACGCCGCCGACGTGGACCTTGTCGCCGCCACCGAGTACAAGAACCCTCAGAAACCCCCAGGTGGTGCCAACCTCTTCGACAAGATGCTCAAGGAGCCGTGCCCCTATCACCAGGGGCCCGTCAAGCACACCCTTGAGGAGTGCGTCATGCTTCGGCGCCACTTCCACAGGGCCGGGCCGCCCGTGGAGGGTGGCAGGGCCCACGACGACGACAAGAAGGAAGATCACCAAGCAGGAGAGTTCCTCGAGGTCCGCGACTGCTTCATGATCTATGGTGGGCAAGCGGTGAATGCCTCGGCTCGGCACCGCAAGCAAGAGCGCTGGGAGGCCTGCTCGGTGAAGGTGGCGGCGCCAGTCTACCTAGACTGGTCCGACAAGCCCATCACCTTCGACCAAGCCGACCACCCCGACCATGTGCCGAGCCTGGGGAAATACCCGCTCGTCGTCGACCCTAGTGTCGGCGTTCCGAGACCGGGGGGTCCCCGAGCCGACGAGTGAGAGTGCCGCGTGCCCCAGCCCAGATGGGTCGAGCGCGTGGGCGAGCGCGAAGGGGGGAGTAGAGCGAGAGGTCGGTGGCCGGAGCCGGGTGGCGACGAGGGAGTCGGAGAATTCCCGCGGCCTTCGTGTTCGTCCCGCGCCCAGGTCGGGTGCGCTTGCAGTAGGGGGTTACAAGCGTCCGCGCGAGGTGAGGGGAGCGAGCGGCCCCGAGAGAGCGCCTGCCCCTGCCCTTCGTCCCCGCGAGGCCAACCTTCTCTAAGAAGGCCCTGGTCCTTCCTTTTATAGTCATAAGGAGAGGATCCAGGTGTACAAAATGGGGGTGTAGCAAGGTGCTACGTGTCTAGCGAGGGAGAGCTAGCGCCCTAAGTACATGCCAAGGTGGCAGCCGGAGAGATCTTGGCACCCTGTTGGTGTGGCGTCGTGGCTGTTGGAGGAGTAACGCAGCCGGACGGAGGGACAGCTGTCGGAGTGGCCGGGCCCTTGCTGACGTCCTCCTGCTTTCGTAAGGGAGCTGGGAGCCGTCGTCGTCATGGTCTAGTGAGGCGCCATCATTGCCTATCTGGCGGAGCTGGCCAGATGGGACGCCGGTCTTGTTCTCTGCGACCCAAGTCGGCTCAGGGCAGGGTGATGATGACGCTTCCTGTTGATGTGGCGGTCTTGTGTCCTAGGTCGGGCGTCGTGGAGGCTCCTCCGAAGTCGAGGTCGAGTCCGCCCTGCAAGACAAAGGCCGAGCCCGAACTCCTGGGTCGGGCGAGGCGGAGGTCGTTCGGCAGAGGCCGAGGCAGAGTCCGAGCCCTGGGTCGGGCGGAGCGAAGTTCGCCGTCTTCCGGGGCCTTAGCCCGAGTCCGAGCCCTGGGTCGGGCGGAGCGGAGTTCACCGTCTTCCGGGGCCTTAGCCCGAGTCCGAGCCCTGGGTCGGGCGGAGCGGAGTTCGCCGTCTTCCGGGGCCTTAGCCCGAGTCCGAGCCCTGGGTCGGGCGGAGCGGAGTTCGCCGTCTTCCGGGGCCTTAGCCCGAGTCCGAGCCCTGGGTCGGGCGGAGCGGAGTTCGCCGTCTTCCGGGGCCTTAGCCCGAATCCGAGCCCTGGGTCGGGCGGAGCGGAGTTTGGTCGCCCGTTGGTCTTACCTTTTGTGTTAAACGCCCCGGTGACTCGGTCGGTTGGCGCGGTGATTTAGTCAGGGTTACTTCTTATCGAAGGCGGGGCCTCGGGCGAGCCGGTGATGCGTCTGCCGTGAAAGAGGAGACCTCAGGCGAGACGGAGTCATCTTAGGGTCGGCTGCCCTCGCCCGAGGCTAGGCTCGGGCGTGGCGTGATCGAGTCACTCGTATGGACTGATCCCTGACTTAATCAAACCCATCAGGCCTTTGCAGCTTTATGCTGATGGGGGTTACCAGCTGAGAATTAGGCGTCTTGAGGGTACCCCTAATTATGGTCCCCGACAGTAGCCCCCGAGCCTCGAAGAGAGTGTTAGCACTCGCTTGGAGGCTTGCGTCGCACTTTTTTGCAAGGGGACCAGCCTTTCTCGGAGGTACTTTGTTCCGGTGGGTGCGCGCGAGCGCACCCGCCGGGTGTAGCCCCCGAGGCCTCGGAGGAGTGGTTTCACTCCTTCGAGGTCTTAATGCCTTGCGTAATGCCTCGGCTGGTCTGGCGGTTCCCTCATGCGAGCAGGGCGTAGCCCAGGTGCACTGTCGGGGCCCAAGCTCTCGGGCTGGTATGTTGACGCTGTCAACGGTTTGGCCGGAGCCGGGTTTGCGAGAGCAGCCCCCGAGCCTCCGCACGGAGCGAGAGGACGATCAGGGACAGACTCGGCTTTTTTATATACGCCCCTACGTCGCCTTTCCGCAAGGAGGAGGGGGGGAGTGCGCCATGTTACCCTCGATGGGCACCGAACATGGTGTCTCCGGTGAGCTGCAATCGGGTAATCCGAGTGGACGTCCGTGCCCCGTTCGTTGGGGGTCGGCTAGGGGCCCAGAGGCACGCCCAAAAGTACCTGCGGGTGATCTGCCGGACCCGGTCCCCTAGCGACGGGGTCCGAGGGCTCGTTGCCTCCCTCCGATGGGATTCCGTTACAGAGTCGTTCCCGCTGGTCTCGGAAATGTCCTAGGGTACCTCGGGAGCGCAGCCCGAGCCTCGGTTATGTATCGAACGTACCCCTGGTCATCCCTCGCTCGGCGTCTGAGGCGACTGTGAACCCTTCGACAGGCCAGCCTTCGAACCCCTGATCAGTAGGGGGCACGGAGCCCGAGTAGCCTGAGGCGGTCGTGAGACCTTTCGGGGGCCGACCTTCGAACCCCTGACCAGTAGTGGGTGTCGGGCCCACGCGATCTGAGGCGGCTGTTGAACCCTTCGGGGGGCCAGCCTTCGAACCCCTGATCAGTAAGGAGGCTCGGAGCCTAGTTCCTTCACGGGGAAGGATCCCTTTGGGGTTATCCCCCTTCTCGGTCCCTGTTGCAAGAGATAGAGAAAGAGGAAAAGGGAAAAAGGATGCGAAATTGAACGTCGTGGCGTACCTTTTTCGGCGTGGTTGTTTTGGCGAAGGCGAAACGTCGCCAGCCTCTCCCGCCCGTAGCGCTGTCCGTCGAGCCGCGGAGTTAATGCGCCGAGGTGAGTAGTTGGCGAGGTTGCCGTTGCGCGTGCGCGAGCCGTTCGAGGTACGGGTCACGGGCGCGTCGTCTTCACGCCGCGAGAGGTGGTTCTCTTGCTGCCTTCGGATGGGACATGAGCCTGGCAGATGGCGTGACCGCTGCCCTCGCGCGCCTGCCACCGTCATTACTGCCGGCCCATTTTTGACCGCGCTTGACCGCTGCGCCAGGCTGGCGCTGCTGGGTCGCGGGCTGGGTTGCCTCGAATCGCGGTATCGGTTCCGCAATCGAGGAGGTGCGGTGGTGGAGCGAGTGGCACAGCGGTTCGCATGCAGCACCCGGCGCGCCAGTTGCACGACGCGTGGGCTTGAGCCGTCGCGCTGGCCTGTCAGGCGTCGGAGAGGCGCGTCCACTTGGCGCGGTTGCATGCCGCCTGCATGGCCGTCTGCCCCTTCTGCCCGCCGGTCGGGGCAAGAGTGGAGGGTTACTTGTAACCGCTGGGCGGTTGCGTGCGTCGTGCGCGGCGGTTCGGCTTCTTCTGCTTGGAGCCGGTCTGCATGACAGGCGGGCCCCAGCCCCCGCGCCGCAGGGGAGGACTTTGGAGGCGTGTTGGAGAAGACTCAGCCCGTGACGGTTGAGGGTGCAAGCAGGGGAAGTTGCCTTTAAAAGGAGGGCGACCCCCTTCGCAGGGTGACCATGTCTCCTTCCTTCCCTATGCATTGTGTCTCTCCATCTTCCAAGCCCCCGGATGGGGGGGAACCGCCGTCTTTTCGCTCCATCGCTGGAGGAACGCAACTCCGTGGGAGTTGGTACCTTTCAGCCATCGTTCGGCTTCAAGGATTTTCATCATGCAGCCCGGCTGCACCCCTCCACCGGCGGTCACCCAAGAGGGCGACCTCCGGCTTGATGGTGGGGGAAAGCGAGCCGGGCTGCGGCCTCTGCCCCTCCCTCAGCCTCAAGGATTTTCATCACCAGGGCTGAGGAGGGGCGTGTGCCGAGTCGGGGTTGGCCCCTGCGCGGGTGGTGGCCCGCTCCTTCCCTCAGTGATCGGGGGGAAGGGCGGGAGTCGTCCGTGGCGCCAACAGCTGCAGCGTGCCCGGCTCTCTGAGCCGAGCACTCTCGGAGCCGCCCTCGGTGCCGCCTCCCGCCACGGCAGCTGGAAGAGGTTCTTCCGCCGGCGCGACAGCCGAGGTTGGCCACGGACCGACCTCCGACTCTACGGCCTTCTGTCCGTCCTTGCCTCTCGAGTTTGGGCAAGGGCGGGGGCCTCCCAGCGGCAGCATCCGCCCTGAGGCCATCACTGCTGCTGTTGGGCTCCCCAGGACATACGTCTTCATCGTCGCCGCTGCCGGGGCGGGCGGCGACGTGCCGTTCGTCAGCCTTCTGCTGCCCCGCAGGCCCACCCCCATCGAGTGGGGTTGTTCGTACCTGCGGGGGGGGACCGGAGTTCCGTTTGTAATGGCACTTCGAGTGCCGGGTTTTTTGTTCATTTCGGCTTTCAGGGCCTGAACATGTATGTAACTTCGGCACAAAGCCGTGTTTTTTCCTCATTTCTGAGCACTAAGACTCGCCTGTTGTTTGCCTGAACCGCTTCACCAAGCGTGAGTCGCCCCGTGTCAAGGTGACGAGTGAGGTATCCGTATCCCGGAGGCGTAGGAATCCCTCGGCTCGGTCGGACCTGTTGTCCGAGGCTCCTCTAGCTTAGTTAAAGAGACCCCTCGGCCGCTCTTCGACGAGCCGAGGCCAGGGGTAGCGATGTCAGCACGAGCAGAGGCGGAGTTAGCTCGAGAAATAAAACCTGGTTGGCCGGAGCCTAGCCGGGTTGTCCGTTGGCAGGATCGACGTCGGAGCTGATCAGCCGAGGCTTCGGACCGAGCTGGCGCCCTCGGAAGGAGGTCGGCCGAGGCCCCGGAGGTGGCCGGCCGAGCCGTCCGCTCGGGCCGGGTTCTCGGAGAAGTCCCTGGCAGAGATTGCTCGAGCGTGGTGATGACGTTGTCCTTCGGAGCGGAGGCCCTCGGACCGCGTCGCCGTCCGAGGCTAGGTCGGGCCTTGCCGAAGGTGCTGTCGACGCCGAGGGTGTCATCGCCCTCTTCCAGCGTCAAGATCCGAGCCTGCAGGGTCAAATCGTCTTGTAGCGTGGGCCTTGTGCGGCCGTCGAGGCCAGAACACACACCCTTGCTGCGTTATAAAGCTGCGTCTCTTTTCCTCTTGTTTCGAGTATCTGGACTTTTTGTCGGTAGCAGGGATGTTAGTGCGAGCAAGAGTTGCTTCTCGCGGAAGGCGATGAGTGAGGTATCCGTATCCCGGAGGCGTGGGAGTCCCTCGGCTCGGTCGGCCTTGCCGCTTACGCGTACTTTTACCCGTCCATGAGGCCCTGTCACTGACTCAGTCGAGAAGGCTCGAAGAATCGCTTCGACAGAAGAGCTTCCGTACGTAAAGACTCGTTCGATCCGCGGATTCGCCTTATCCGAGCGCGAGTTACTTATCGCAGAAGGTGATGAGTGAGGTATCCGTATCCCGGAGGCGTAGGAGTCCCTCGGCTCGGTCAGCCTTGACTGCTTACGTGTACCCCGTCGTTTCCAGGACCCACTTTTCGAAGTAGTCAAAAAGCACGGAAGATGTTCTGGTGAAAGAGATTTTTTGTTCGAGGAAAATTTTGACGCAGAGGGGGTTTCCCCCCTTTTAGCCCCCGAGGGAGGGTCGGGCTTTGCCGAGGCGAGGCTGACCCTTCCTTGTTGACTAAACTTTGCGTGGGTGCGAGGTATATGAACAACTTGGAAATATCTTAAGGGTAGAAGCGACGTAGCTGTTGGATGTTCCAAGCGTTGCCGTAGACCTCGCCTTGACTGTTGGCCAGCTTGTACGTTCCGGGCTTCAGAACTTTGGCGATGATGAACGGCCCCTCCCAGGGGGGCGTGAGCTTGTGTCTCCCTCGGGCGTCTTGCCGAAGCCGAAGCACCAGATCGCCCACCTGGAGGTCTCGGGGTCGGACCCCTCGGGCGTGGTAGCGTCGCAGGGACTGCTGGTACCGCGCCGAGTGTAGTAAGGCCCTGTCCCGAGCCTCGTCCAGCTGGTCCAGCGAGTCTTCTCGGTTAGCTTGGTTGCTTTCTTCGTGGTAGGCCCTCGTCCTCGGGGAGCCGTATTCCAGGTCCGTGGGCAGAACGGCCTCGGCCCCGTAGACCAGGAAGAAAGGCGTGAAACCCGTGGCCCGGCTTGGCGTCGTCCTCAGGCTCCAGACCACCGAGGGGAGTTCCTTCATCCACCGCTTGCCGAACTTATTGAGGTCGTTGTAGATCCGAGGCTTGAGCCCTTGTAGGATCATGCCATTGGCACGTTCCACTTGCCCATTCGACATGGGGTGAGCTACGGCAGCCCAGTCTACCCGGATGTTGTAATCCTCGCAAAAATCCAAGAATTTTTTGCCGGTGAACTGGGTGCCATTGTCGGTGATGATGGAGTTCGGGACCCCGAAGCGATGGATGATGTTGGTGAAGAACGCCACCGCCTGCTCGGACCTGATGCTGTTCAGGGGTCGGACCTCGATCCACTTGGAGAATTTGTCGATGGCGACCAGCAGGTGCGTGTAGCCCCCGGGCGCCTTCTGCAGAGGGCCGACGAGGTCCAGACCCCACACAGCGAAGGGCCAGGTGATGGGTATCGTCTGCAGAGCCTGAGCGGGCAGGTGGGTCTGCTTCGCATAGAATTGGCACCCTTCGCAGGCGCGGACAATTCTAGTGGCGTCAGCCACCGCCGTCGGCCAGTAGAAGCCTTGGCGGAAAGCGTTCCCGACGAGGGTTCGAGGTGCTGCATGATGACCGCAAGCCCCCGAGTGTATTTCCTGCAGGAGTTCCTGACCCTCGGCGATGGAGATGCATCGCTGGAGGATGCCCGAGGGGCTGCGGTGGTAGAGCTCCTTCTCATCGCCCAGCAAGACGAACGACTTTGCGCGTCGCGCTACCCGAAGGGCGTGATGAAAGAAGTCGCGAGCTGGTCGGACTCTTTCATCTTGATTTGATGATACCCTGAGTAGGCATCGAGGAAAGACAGGGTTTCGCACCCCGCAGTGGAGTCCACGATTTGATCGATGCGAGGTAGAGGGTAGGGGACCTTCGGACATGCTTTGTTGAGACCAGTGTAGTCTACACACATCCGCCACTTCCCCCCTTTTTTCCTCACGAGTACAGGGTTGGCAAGCCATTCGGGATGGAATACCTCTTTAATGAACCCTGCTGCCATCAACTTGTGGATCTCCTCGCCTATCACCCTGCGCCTTTCCTCGTCGAATCGGCGCAGAGGCTGCCTGACCGGTCGGGCTCCGGCCCGAATATCCAGCGAGTGCTCGGCGACTTCCCTCGGTATGCCGGGCATGTCCGAGGGACTCCACGCAAAGACGTCGGCGTTTGCGCGGAGAAAGTCGACGAGCACTGCTTCCTATTTGGGGTCGAGCCCGGATCCGATCCGAATCTGCTTGGAGGTGTCGCCACTGGGGTCGAGAGGGACGGCCTTAACCGTCTCCGCTGGCTCGAAGTTGCCGGCATGCCGCTTCACGTCCGGCACCTCTCGGGAGAGGCTTTCTAGGTCGGCAATGAGGGCCTCGGACTCGGCGAGGGCCTCGGCGTACTCCACGCACTCCACATCGCATTCGAATGCGTGCTCGTACGTGGGGCTGACGGTGATGACCCCGTTGGGGCCCGGCATCTTGAGCTTTAGGTAGGTGTAGTTGGGGATGGCCATGAACTTCGCGTAGCATGGCCTGCCCAACACTGCGTGGTAGGTTCCTCGGAACCCGACCACCTCAAACGTCAAGGTCTCCCTTCGGAAGTTGGAGGGTGTTCCGAAGCAGACAGGAAGGCCGATCTGCCCGAGGGGCTGGACGCGCTTCCCGGGGATGATCCCATGGAAGGGCGCAGCGCCTGCTCGGACGGATGACAGACCGACGCGCAGGAGCCTGAGGGTCTCGGCGTAGATGATGTTGAGGCAGCTGCCCCCATCCATCAAGACCTTGGTGAGCCTGACGTCGCCGATGTCGGGGTCGACGACGAGCGGGTACTTCCCCGGGCTCGGCACGTGGTCGGGGTGGTCATCCCGGTCGAAGGTGATGGGCTTGTCGGACCAGTCTAGATAGACTGGCGCCGCCACCTTCACCGAGCAGACCTCCCGACGCTCTTGCTTACGATGCCGAGCCGAGGCATTCGCCGCATGCCCTCCGTAGATCATGAAGCAGTCGCGGACCTCTGGGAACTCTCCTGCTTGGCGATCTTCCTTCTTGCCGTCGTCGTGAGCCCTGCCACCCTCTGCGGGTGGCCCGGCCCTGTGGAAGTGGCGCCGAAGCATGACGCATTCCTCGAGGGTGTGCTTGACAGGCCCCTGATGGTAGGGGCACGTCTCCTTGAGTGCCTTGTCGAAGAGGTTAGCACCTCCGGGGGGCTTCCGAGGGTTCTTGTGCTCGGCAGCGGCGACAAGGTCTGCATCGGGAACGTCGCGTTTCGCTTGCGACTTCCTCCTGCC
This sequence comes from Zea luxurians, assembly GCA_029449295.1. Lineage (NCBI taxonomy): Eukaryota > Viridiplantae > Streptophyta > Magnoliopsida > Poales > Poaceae > Zea > Zea luxurians. The sequence continues at coordinate 175,527,347 of JAOPSE010000004.1, read as the reverse complement.
TTTCTTCTTGGCGCCGCGCGGAGCAGACGCCTCGGGAGCATCTTCCGACGGGCGGCCCTGGGGCTGCTTGTCCTTTCGGAAGATGGCCTCTACCGCCTCCTGGCCGGAGGCGAACTTGGTGGCGATGTCCATCAGCTCGCTCGCCCTGGTGGGGGTCTTGCGACCCAACTTGCTCACCAGGTCACGGCAGGTGGTGCCGGCGAGGAACGCGCCGATGACATCGGAGTCGGTGATGTTGGGCAGCTCGGTGCGCTGCTTCGAGAACCGCCGGATGTAGTCCCGGAGAGACTCTCCCGACAGTTGCCGACAGCTTCGAAGATCCCAGGAATTCCCGGGGCGCACGTATGTGCCCTGGAAGTTGCCGGCAAAAGCCTGGACCAGATCCTCCCAGTTGGAAATCTGCCCCGGAGGCAGGTGCTCCAACCAGGCACGAGCAGTGTCGGAGAGGAACAGGGGGAGGTTTTGGATGATGAGGTTGTCATCGTCCGTTCCACCCAGTTGACAGGCCAGGCGGTAGTCCGAGAGCCACAATTCCGGTCTTGTTTCCCCCGAGTACTTCGTGATAGTAGTCGGGGGTCGGAATCGGGGCGGAAACGGCGCCCGCCGAATGGCTCGGCTAAAGACCTGCGGACCGGGTGGTTCGGGCGAGGGACTCCGATCCTCCCCGCTGTCGTAGCGTCCCCCACGCCTGGGGTGATAGCCTCGGCGCACCCTTTCATCGAGGCGTGCCCGACGGTCGCGATGAGTGTGCTCGTCGCCGAGGTGGCCCGGGGCCGCAGGCGCGGTGTTGCGCGTGCGCCCGGTGAAGACCGAGGCTTCCCGCGTGAGTCGGGAAGTCGCGGCACGAGGTTCCGAGGGGTATCCCTGCCTGCGGGAGGCAGAGCTCTCGGCCCGCCGGGCCGCAGCGCCTTCCAGGAGATGCTTGAGTTCTCCCTGGATTCGCCGACCCTCGGTGGTTGATGACTCCGGCATCGCGCGGAGGAGCATCGCTGCGGCGGCCAGGTCCTGACCGGTTCCGCCGGACGCGGGTGGCGGACTGTCCCTGGCACCGTTGGCGATGCGGTGCTGGAGACCTTGGGGCAGGTGACGTATTCCTCCGGCTAGAGGCTGGCTCGCCCGTACCTGCCCGATGTTCTGGCGGATTGCCTCGAGCGCTCCTGCTCCCTCATCGAGCCCGGCCTGCGCCCCGCGGACTTGCTCGAGCTGTGGGTCGTGACCCCCCGCCGGAACGGGGACCACAGCTAGCTCCCGCGGGATGTCAGCGCGAGGCGCTGGCCTAGGGGGATCACCATCCTCCGGCATGCCGAGACAGCCGCCTCCGGAGGGATCCCCTAGCTCGATGTGGAAACATTCGCGGCTCGGGCCGCAGTCCTTGTCGCCAAGGCTGCGGCTGCCGTCGGAACAGTCGGAGAGGCAGTAGTCACATGCGGTCATGAAGTCCCGCATGGCACTGGGGTTGCCAGATCCGGAGAAACCCCAGCAGATGCTGGGGTCGTCATCTTCCTCGGACCCAGAGGGTCCGTAGGTCGAGACACCCGTCAATCGGTCCCAAGGCGACCGCACACGAAACCCCAGAGAGGTTGCACTCGCCTCAATGTGAGCGCCCGCCAAAGCGAGGTCGCCAGGCGGGCTGAGGTCGAGTCGAAATGACGAAAGATGGGGAGCAGTCGGTACCTTTTTGTCGACGAGGAGCGACGAAGTCACGTCGGGGGCTGACCGCGCCGTCGTCTTGGGTACGAGGGCGACGTCCTGCAGGCCCTCCGTGAGCGTGCTGGCGTGGTCCATCTGCTCGGGGTCGACGTGTTGCGGGGGGTTGGCGCTCGCCTTCGCCTCGAACGCGAGGGCGACGCTTGGCGTGTCCTCCGTTGAGGCGCCGGGGATGTCGATTTGCTCGACAGCCGTCGGAGCGCGGCCTCCCGCTCGGCCCTGGTTGCCCCTCCTCCTCCTCCTCCGATGGCGAGGGAGAGGATGGGGCGAGCTCGAAAGTCGTCCTTCCCCCACGCGGGAAAGGCGTCGTCGATTCCGCCGCCGGTGGGCGGGTTGTCCGCCACCATTGTCGCTGTCGCGCGGCGGTGGAAGGAGTATCATGTCGTAGTTGCCGTCGAAGGACATGAACTCGAGACTCCCGAAACGGAGCACCGTCCCGGGTTGAAGAGGTCGTTGGAGACTGCCCATCTGGAGCTTGACGGGAAACTGCTCGTCAACACGCAGCAGGCCCCTACCTGGCGCGCCAACTGTCGGCGTTCCGAGACCGGGGGGTCCCCGAGCCGACGAGTGAGAGTGCCGCGTGCCCCAGCCCAGATGGGTCGAGCGCGTGGGCGAGCGCGAAGGGGGGAACAGAGAGAGGTCGGTGGCCGGAGCCGGGTCGTGAGGGAGTCGGAGAATTCCCGCGGCCTTCGTGTTCGTCCCGCGCCCAGATCGGGTGCGCTTGCAGTAGGGGGTTACAAGCGTCCGCGCGAGGTGAGGGGAGCGAGCGGCCCCGAGAGAGCGCCTGCCCCTGCCCTTCGTCCCCGCGAGGCCAACCTTCTCTAAGAAGGCCCTGGTCCTTCCTTTTATAGTCGTAAGGAGAGGATCCAGGTGTACAAAATGGGGGTGTAGCAAGGTGCTACGTGTCTAGCGAGGGAGAGCTAGCGCCCTAAGTACATGCCAAGGTGGCAGCCAGAGAGATCTTGGCACCCTGTTGGTGTGGCGTCGTGGCTGTTGGAGGAGTAACGCAGCCGGACGGAGGGACAGCTGTCGGAGTGGCCGGGCCCTTGCTGACGTCCTCCTGCTTTCGTAAGGGAGCTGGGAGCCGCCGTCGTCATGGTCTAGTGAGGCGCCATCATTGCCTATCTGGCGAAGCTGGCCAGATGGGACGCCGGTCTTGTTCTCTGCGACCCAAGTCGGCTCAGGGCAGGGTGATGATGACGCTTCCTGTTGACGTGGCAGTCTTGTGTCCTAGGTCGGGCGTCGTGGAGGCTCCTCCGAAGTCGAGGTCGAGTCCGCCCTGCAAGACAAAGGCCGAGCCCGAACTCCTGGGTCGGGCGAGGCGGAGGTCGTTCGGCAGAGGCCGAGGCGGAGTCCGAGCCCTAGGTCGGGCGAGGCGGAGTTCGTCGTCTTCCGGGGCCTTAGCCCGAGTCCGAGCCCTGGGTCGGGCGGAGCGAAGTTCGCCGTCTTCCGGGGCCTTAGCCCGAGTCCGAGCCCTGGGTCGGGCGGAGCGGAGTTCGCCGTCTTCCGGGGCCTTAGCCCGAGTCCGAGCCCTGGGTCGGGCGGAGCGGAGTTCGCCGTCTTCCGGGGCCTTAGCCCGAGTCCGAGCCCTGGGTCGGGCGGAGCGGAGTTCGCCGTCTTCCGGGGCCTTAGCCCGAGTCCGAGCCCTGGGTCGGGCGGAGCGGAGTTCGCCGTCTTCCGGGGCCTTAGCCCGAATCCGAGCCCTGGGTCGGGCGGAGCGGAGTTTGGTCGCCCGTTGGTCTTACCTTTTGCGTTAAACGCCCCGGTGACTCGGTCGGTTGGCGCGGTGATTTAGTCAGGGTTACTTCTTATCGAAGGCGGGGCCTCGGGCGAGCCGGTGATGCGTCTGCCGTGAAAGAGGAGACCTCAGGCGAGATGGAGTCATCTTAGGGTCGGCTGCCCTCGCCCGAGGCTAGGCTCGGGCGTGGCGTGATCGAGTCACTCGTATGGACTGATCCCTGACTTAATCAAACCCATCAGGCCTTTGCAGCTTTATGCTGATGGGGGTTACCAGCTGAGAATTAGGCGTCTTGAGGGTACCCCTAATTATGGTCCCCGACACCTAGCATCGGCGACGTCAGGCTCACCAAGGTCCTCATGGACGGAGGCAGCAGCCTCAACATCCTCTACGCCGAGACCCTCAGGCTCCTGCGGGTCGATCTGTCCTTCGTCCGGGCAGGCGCTACGCCCTTCCACGGGATCATTCCTGGGAAGCGCGTTCAGCCCCTCGGACGGCTCGACCTTCCTATCTGCTTCGGAACACCCTCCAACTTCCGAAGGGAGACCCTGACGTTCGAGGTGGTCGAGTTCCGAGGAACCTACCATGCGGTACTGGGAAGACCATGCTACGCGAAGTTCATGGCCGTCCCCAACTACACTTACCTGAAGCTCAAGATGCTGGGCCCCAACGGGGTCATCACCGTCGGCCCCACGTACAAACACGCGTTCGAATGCGACGTGGAGTGCGTGGAGTACGCAGAGGCCCTCGCCGAGTCCGAGGCCCTCATCGCCGACCTGGAGAGCCTCTCCAAGGAGGTGCCCGACGTGAAGCGTCACGCCGGCAACTTTGAGCCAGCGAAAACGGTCAAAGTCGTTCCCCTCGACCCCAGCAGCGATGCCTCCAAGCAGATCCGGATCGGCTCTAGGCTCGATCCCAAATAGGAAGCAGTGCTCGTCGACTTTCTCCGCGCGAACGCCGACGTCTTCACGTGGAGTCCCTCGGACATGCCCGGCACACCGAGGGATGTCGCCGAGCACTTGCTGGACATTCGAGCCGGAGCCCGACCCGTCAAGCAACCTCTGCGCCGATTCGACGAGGAGAAGCGCAGAGCCATAGGCGAGGAGATCCACAAGCTGATGGCGGCAGGGTTCATCAAAGAGGTATTCCATCCCGAATGGCTTGCCAACCCTGTGCTTGTGAGAAAGAAAGGGGGGAAATGGCGGATGTGTGTAGACTACACTGGTCTAAACAAAGCATGTCCGAAGGTTCCCTACCCTCTGCCTCGCATCGACCAGATCGTGGATTCCACTGCTGGGTGTGAAACCCTGTCTTTCCTCGATGCCTATTTTGGGTATCACCAAATCAGGATGAAAGAGTCCGACCAGCTCGCGACTTCTTTCATCACACCCTTCGGCATGTACTGCAATGTCACCATGCCGTTCGGTTTGAGGAATGCGGGCGCGACGTACCAGCGGTGCATGAACTATGTGTTCGGCGAACACATTGGCCGCACGGTCGAGGCCTACGCCGATGACATCGTGGTCAAGACAAGAAAGGCCTCCGACCTCCTTTCCGACCTTGAAGTGACATTCCGGTGTCCCAAGGCGAAAGGTGTCAAGCTAAATCCTGGAAAGCGTGTCCTTGGGGTCCCCCGAGGCATGTTCTTGGGATTCATCGTCTCCAAGCAAGGCATCGGAGCCAACCTAGAGAAGACCACCGATTCGCAACCATTGCGCCGCGCCTCGAGCCCTTGTTGGCTACACCCGGGGGCTACGAGCTGGCCGACAGCCGAGGCGAGGTGTCAGTTGTCAAGGAAGGGTCGGCCTTGCCTCGGCAAAACCCGACCCTCCCTCGGGGGCTAAGAAGGGGGAACCCCTTCGCGTCAGTCAAAATTTCCCTCTGCGTCAAAATTTCCAAACGAAAAGGCTCTTGCGTTCCCCCGACTATGCAGGGAGCAGGACCCCAAGGAGCGAACGTGGGTGCATGTAAGTGGCAAGGCTGACCGAGCCGAGGGACTCCTACGCCTCCGGGTTATGGACACCTCACTCGACACCTGCCACGAAAAGTGACCCCTACTTGGGGAAGCCCTCTTGCAACTGACAGGCAAAGCCGGACACGCAAATTGAAAGGGAAAGGAGTGCGACTTCATGCAACAGCAATAAAGTGTTCAGGCCTCAGCGGCCGCAGAAAGACACACATGTATCCAACAGAAATTACCCCCATAGAGTTAGGCGTCGCCCTGGGAAGGAGCCACACCTTCGGCTTCGTCCTCGCCCTCGACAAAGTCCATCTCGGCTTCGGACGGCGGCGCGGGCGGGAGGATCTCTGCCTCGAAGGTGGTTGCCAGCACTGAGCTCGGGCCCGCGGCGACCGCATCGAGTCTCTAGACTTCTGCCAAGGTAGCTTCGTCTTCGTCAGGAAGGCAATACCCTTCGCTGACCCGCTCCAGGTCCACAACATAGTGGGAAGCGAGCACGGCGAAGGCCCGCCTGACGCCGTGATGTAGCACCTCGCGGAGCCTCCTGCGCGTGTGATCGCCCAACGCCTGCAGGCGACTCACAGGAGAGCTCCCGGAGGGGACATCGCCGAAGCCAAGGACCCGACAGAAGTTCGAGATGGCCTCGGACATGGCCGCGTGGTCGGCCTCCGTCTGCTCGGCCGCCCCGGCAAGCGCCTCGGCAAGTGCCTTGGTGGACTCATCAAGGGCGGACTCGAGTTCTGCGAACAATCAGAAGAAAGATCTCAAGCGCAGGCGGAGGAAACAAGAAGAAATGGAAACCGGAAATGACCAGGACGTACCTCCGGCCCGGGCACACTGCTCCGAGGCTGTGACCTGGGCTACGACTAGGTCTGCTGCAAGGGCTCCAGCCCAGCTCTTGGCCTCGGCAGCCTGGCCCCGAGCCTGGTCCCGCTCATTGGCAACCTGATCGAACTCCGACTGCCGTCATTGCGCCTCTGCGCGTGCCGCTGCCGCCTCTGCTCTCAGATTGGCGCAGAGCAACCGAAGGTCCACCACCTCGGCGTCCTGCTGGGAGAGGCGTGCAGTGGCTCCGGCAAGCGAGGTCCTCAGGGACCGCAGCGAGCCCCAGACGCTGGCCTCGCAGCGGATGAACGACGACTTGGCGGCGCTCAGATCCGTCAGATCCTAAGAGGAGAAAGCAGAACGTCACGAAAGGACGCCTTAGCCACAAAGGAGAAACAGGTATGCCTGAAACTATTACCTGGAGGATTTTGGGAACGTCCCTGCAGAAAACTTCCAGCGACGACCGGAGCGACCCCTGCCGTTGCTTCGGCACACTCGCGGAGCTCGCCCCAGGACCGCTCCTCCCGTTCATCGTCAAGAACAAAGATCGGATCCGGGGCCTCACGGGTCCGGAACCGAAGCAACTGGCGCCGACCCTCGGGGCCCCGTCGCACAGCGACAAGGCTGCTGCTCAACGGGGTGAATCGCACCTCTGCGTCCCCCTCCTCTAAGGCGCCAAGCGCCGATGCCTCGGCCATCTTGGTGTCGATAGCAACCGGCGGCTCCCCGGCCGGGACGACAGCGGCTTCAGCAGCGGCGGGCGCCAGCACCGGCGGCACGACCGGTGGGACCGGGGCCACGTCCGCGTCAGTCGACTCCTCCAGCACGATGGCCACTTCGGCAGAAGAGCCGGCCTCGGGAGCTCGCTCCACGGCGGCTGGCGCCGTCTGAGCCCCCCAATGTGGAGCGCCTTGAGAGGGGGCCAGCTGAACAACGAGGCCCGGCGCGACGCCGGCTGCGGAAGCCGACGCCGTTTTAAGGGCTTTCCGAGGAGCCAGGTCAGTCAGGCCATGGCTTCGCTTGCTGAGGAGAAAAGAAGAATTGCGGTCGGACATATGAATGAGGAGCCAGGACGGAGGCGTTCCAAAGTACTTACCCGCTCCGGGCCATGACCAACCGCGCCGGGGAAGAGGCCTCTTGGACCTCGACCTCCCGAGGCGTCGCCAAGATCCGCCTCGCCGCTGACTTCGGGGCGACCCTCATCTTGGGCACCTCAGGCGCCCGGGAGACGGACTGCCCGGACGCTGCCACAGCGGCCTGGGGGTCGCTCTCCTGCGCTGCCGGCGTGGGCGTCAGCTCCCGGGGAACAGCCGCCTCGGCCTGACTCCCCAGGGGCACCTCGACTTCCCTGGCCGAGGGGTCAAGTACCCCCTCGGTCTGCCCCCGCTCATCAGGCCGGGGTCTCGGCGTCCTGACTCCGGGGACTGACGGCGCCGGCCCGCTCGGGGGCTGGCCTGACGACTCCTGGCCTAGCTTCGGGTCCGGGCTGAGGCCGAGACGAGCGGCCATGTCGTCCACCTCATCGTCATCTTCATCATCGTCGTCGTCGTCGGGCGTTTCCGGCGACGGCTCCCTCTCCTGCCGACGACGGAGCTTCTCCAAGGCGTCTCGGGCCCGCATCCGCTCGCGGGCCCGGGCCTTCTCCGCATCCTTCTTCTTCTTCTCCTCCTCTGCGGCAACCCGCCGCGCCGCTCGGTCCACCGCGTCCTCCGGGACCCACGGCCGGGAAGGTTTGTGCCACCCCACCTCTTGAAGACGATCGGAAATCCCAACCGTCAGGACCAAAGGCAACCTAACGCAAGGAGAAGGAAGGTACGAACACTCACCAGAGTCACGCACCCTCGGTCAGGGCGCATCGGAGGTTGGGAAAAGGCGCCGGAGTCCGGCTTCCCCAACGCGACGGCCACCCGCCTGTGAAGGACGTCGAAGGGAAGAGGATCTGAGGACATCCGCGAGCCCTCCAGGTCGGCCTCCGGTGTCATCTCCCAAAGCTGTAGCCGTCGCTCCGCCAAGGGAAGCACCCTCCGGCGATGGATAGCGGCTATCACCCCCGAGGCAGTGAGTCCCCCCCTCCGCAACACCTCCAAGGCCTGAAGAAGGGGTTCGAGATTCCTCTGTCTCTCATGCGGGGTCCCGTGGCGCCAAGCCTCGGTGGTGGTGGTGACAACTCGCTGGGAGAACGGCGGGAGCAACTCGCCGTCATTCCGGAGGTAGAACCACCGGCGCTGCCACCCCTTGTTCGAGGACGCAAGGATGGCGGGAATGTATAGCGACGCCCGCGACTGCCTCAGCTGGAGGATGCAGCCGCCGGCCCACACCGCCGCACGGACCTTTCTCTCCCCCGTCGGTGAGGCAAAAAGCTCCGCGGAGAAGAGATGGGTCAACAAATCCCAGTGGGGGGCGATCCCTAAGTACCCTTCGCACACCGCTATGAAGATGGCGGCCTGCGAGATGGAGTTGGGGTTGAGGTTATGTAGCTCCACCCCGTAATGGTGCAGGATCGCCCGCATGAAGCGGCTCGCCGGCACACCGAACCCCCGCTCGTGGAAGGATATGAAACTCATGATATACCCCGGCGGCGGGGACGAAGCGGCTCCGCTCGCAGGGGGGATCCATTCCGGCCGCCTTTCATCAGAGAGAGGGCGGAGTAAACCCTCAGTGACAAGATCCTCCAGGTCACCCGCCGTCACTGTGGAGAAGGGCCATGGGTCACGCGGCGGGATGACGGTAACCCGGTCAGCCATCACTTGGCAGAAGGGGTGGCGGCGCGAGGGACAGGGTGAGCGGTCTCTCTTTCTCTAGCTGGACCTCTTGGACCACGAAAACCTAAGAGGAAGGCAAGGGACGGAGCAGAGAGCCATCGCCAGGCCCTCTCTCAAGTATATAAAGGCCAAAGCGAGACCCGTTCAACGTTCCGCCCGGACCGGCCGCAGGATCCAAAAGCGCGGAGCGCAACGGCCGTTCCTCGAACGGCATGTGCACGTGCAACGGCTGCCCCGCGAACCGCTCGCCCCATCGCATTAACTCCGCGGCAGGACAGGCGGCGCCTCTGGCGGGAGAAGCGAGCGACGCTTCACCTTCACCACAATAACCGCCTCGAAAAAGGTACGCCACGTCGTCCAATTTAGCGTCCTTTTCCCTTTTTCCTCTTTCTCTCTCTTGCAACAGGGACCGGGAAAGGGGGAAACCCCGAAAAGGATCCTTCTCTGTGAAGGAACCGGGCTCCGAGCCCCCCTACTGATCAAAGGTTCGAAGGCTGGCCCCTCGAAGGGGTTCAACAGCCGCCTTAGATCGCGTGGGCCCTACACCCACTACTGGTCAGGGGTTCAAAGGCTAGCCCCTCGAAAGGGTTCAATGACCGCCTTAGGCTACTCGGGCTCCGCGCCCACTACTGATCAGGGGTTCGAAGGCTGGCCCCCGAAGGGTTCATAGTCGCCTCAGACACAGAGCGAGGGATGACCCTGGGTACGTTTGATACATAACCAAGGCTCGGGCTGCGCTCCCGAGGTACCCTAGGACATTTCCGAGACCAGCGGGAGCGATCTTGTAACAGAATCCCATCAGAGGGAGGCATCGAGCCCTCGGACCCCGTCGCCAGGGGACCGGGTCTGGCAGATCACCCGCATGTACTTTTGGGCACGCCTCTGGGCCACAGCCGACCCCTAACGAATGGGGCACGGGCGTCCACTCGGATCACCCATTCGCAGCTCGCTGGAGACACCATGTTCGTCGCCCATCAAGGGCAACATGGCGCTTTCCCCCCTCCTCCTTGCGGAAAGGCGACGCAGGGGCGTATGTAAAAAAGTCGAGTCTGTCCTTGACCGTCCTCTCGCTCTGTGCGGAGGCTCGGGGGCTGCTCTCGCAAACTCGGCTCCGGCCAAACCGTTGACAGCGTCAACATACCAGCCCGAGAACTTGGAACTCGATGGTGCACCCGGGCTACGGCCAGCTCGCATGAGGGAACGACCAGACCAGCCGAGCCGTCGCGCGAGGCATTAAGACCTCGGAGGAGTCTAATCACTCCTCCGAGGCCTCGGGGGCTACACCCGGCGGGTGCGCTCGCGCGCACCCATCGGAACAAACGGCAACCGAGAAAGGCTGGTCCCCTTGCAAAAAAGTGCGGCAAAAGCCTCCAAGCGAGTGTTGACACTCCCTTCGAGGCTCGGGGGCTACTGTCGGGGACCATAATTAGGGGTACCCTCAAGGCCCCTAATTCTCAGCTGGTAACCCCCATCAGCGTAAAGCTGCAAAGGCCTGATGGGTGCGATTAAGTCAGGAATCGGTCCATTCGAAGGACGCGATCACGCCTCGCCCGAGCCTAGCCTCGGACAAGGGCAGCCGACCATGGAGGATCTCCGCCTCGCCCGAGGCCCCCTTCAGCGGCTGGCGTATTTCCGGCTCGCCCGAGGCCCTGTCTTCGCCAAGAAGCAACCCTGGCCAGATCGCCGCGCCGACCGACCAAATCGCAGGAGCATTTAATGCAAAGGCAGCCTGACGCCTTTATCCTGACGCGCGCTCTGCAGCCGACAGAGCCGAAGTGATCGCCGTCACTCTGCCGCTCCACTGACCAGCCTGACAAAAAGACAGCGCCGCCTGCACCACGCCGACTGCGGCGCCGCTTGGCAGAGTGAGGCTGACAGGCGGTCAGACCCGGCCACAGACGCCATGGGAAACTCCGCTCCGCCCGACCCAGGGCTCGGACTCGGGCTAAGTCCCGGAAGACGGCGAACTCCGCTCCGCCCGACCCAGGGCTTGGACTCGGGCTAAGTCCCGGAAGACGGCGAACTCCACTCCGCCCGACCCAGGGCTCGGACTCGGGCTAAGTCCCGGAAGACGGCGAACTCCGCTCCGCCCGACCCAGGGCTCGGACTCGGGCTCAGCCCCAGAAGACGACGAACTACGCTCCGCCCGACCCTAGGGCTCGGACTCCACTCTAGCTTCAGCCGAAGGTCTCCGCCTCGCCCGACCCAGGGCTCGGACTCGACCTCGACCATGGAAGACAGACTCGACCATGGCTTCGGAGGAGCTTCCACATCACCCAACCTAGGGTGCAGGCCGGCCACGCCAACAGGAGGCGCCATCATCACCCTACCCCGAGCTGACTCGGGCTGCAGGGAACAAGACCGGCGTCCCATCTGGCTCACTCCACCAGATGGGCAATGATGGCGCCCCGCATCCTCAGTGACGACGACGGCTCCCGGCCCCCTTACGGAAGCAGGAGGACATCAGCAACGACTCAACAGCCCCGACAGCTGTCTCTCCGCCAGGCTCCAGCGCTCCTCCGATGGCCACGACATCACGCCAGCAGGGTGCCAAAATCTCTCCGGCTGCCACAATGGCATGTACTTAGGGCGCTAGCTCTCCCCCGCTAGACACGTAGCACTCTGCTACACCCCATTGTACACCTGGATCCTCTCCTTACGCCTATAAAAGGAAGGACCAGGGCCCTCTTAGAGAGGGTTGGCCGCGCGGGGACGTGGAGGAGACAGGCGCTCGCACGAGGCCGCTCGCTCTCACACCCGCATGGACGCTTGTAACCCCCTACTGCAAGCGCACCCGACCTGGGCGCGGGACGAACACGAAGGCCGCGGGATTCCCACCTCTCTCACGCCCGTCTCCGGCCACCTTCACTTTTTCCCCCCTTCGCGCTTGCTCTCGCGTCGACCCATCTGGGCTGGGACACGTGGCGACATTCACTCGTCGGCTTAGGGACCCCCCGGTCTCGGAACGCCGACAAATATGTAAAGAGAACCACCAAGTTTACTCTCAGCTTATTCACTCGCTAATTCAATCCGAAAAGAATGATGAATTGCTGATGAAGAACCATCATTTACGTCATGTTGGTGCTGCACCTCTACCCGAGGTTCACCATGCAAAGAATAAAGCTATGAGTAAAAGGAAATTTAATGGATCTCCACTTGGAAATCCAAAAAAATCCTCCTAATCGACGTGGTCGCAATTTCAAAAAGAACCTTAGGCACAAAGAAAACAAGAGGGTTCGTGGAAATGAAAAAAATGCAAATGACAAACCACGTCTCTGTCACAAATGTGGTTGCAACACACATTTCGCAGCCACATGTCGTACTCCCAAGCATTTGGTAGACCTTTATTTAAAATCAATCCGAGATGGCAACAAAAGATCAAGATATGAAGCTCACTTCAATCAAGCTAATGAGAAAGATAAGGAGATTGGTTGTTCCAACAACAAGGCATCCGCTCAGCAGATGGACAACATGATGATTGAATATAACTCGGGCGACATATGTGGAGATCTAGTTTAGATATCTACTCCTGAAATTTGATACCCGATCATTTAAGTGTTGTAATAAAATTAATAGTTAAAAGTTATATTACTTAGAGTTTGCTTAGGATTTGAACATAGTTATTACAATAAGAGTTGTACTAACGATAGTACAAAAGTCATATATACCATAATATTATTATTGTAATATTGACATCAGATATTGTATGTATGTATGTATAAATAAATATTAAAAATAAATAAATAAAGAATTAATCACCTAATTCTTGTTATTAATATAGATGTCTACCTGAAATGGTTCATTGGAGGAGGAATTGTGCCTTGTGGATAGCTGTACCACAAACTCTATATTAACTGAGATAAAGAATTTCCAGACTTTAAAGAGAAGGGAAGGAGATGTTTTAATAATTGCAGGAAGAGATGCATTGATAGTTGGTTCTGGCAGAGCCATTATCATTCTCCCAATGAGTACTCAAATTGTGATCGAGAATGCTTTATTATATCCCGATTCAACTCGTACCTTATTAAGTTATAGAGATATTCGTAAGAATGGAATCCATGTGGAAACATATGAAGAAAATAAAGAAGAATATCTACTTCTTACCAATCCTACTTTAATTGGATATACTGACGCTGGCTATTTATCTGATCCTCATAATGCTAGATCACAAACCGGTTTTGTATTTTTACAGGGTGGAACTGCTATCTCTTGGAAATCATCTAACCAAACTTTGGTAGCTACCTCCACTAATCATTCTGAAATTATTGCATTATATAAGCCTCTAAGGAGTGTACTTGGCTTCGCAGAATGATAAACCACATAACACAGTCATGTGGCATTGGTTCAATCAACTCACCAACCATTATCTATGAAGATAATGTTGACTGTGTTGTTCAGATGGAGACTGGTTATATAAAATGTAATATCACAAAACATATTGCTCCAAAATTGTTTTACCCTCATGAATTACAAAAGAACAGGGAAATAAATATTTTGCAGACTAAGTCGTGTGATAATCTTGGTGACTTATTTACAAAGTCATTACCATATTCCGCATTTTCGAAGTATGTTAAAGGGATATGTATGAGATGATTTAGAGATTTGCAGGAATCATGGGGAGTATCACTCTCCAGAATATAATCTAGTTGACATTATATTATACTATTATCTTTCTATGGATTTTTATCTCAAAGAGGTTTTACCATATAAAGTTTTTAATGAGGTAATATCAACAGACGAAATGTGTCTTATTATCTATTTTCCCACAGGTTTTTTGTAAGATAATAATACACAAAATAGGATAGATATAGAATAGTTTTGTATTCCTAGATGATGTGATAGGATGGATACGATCAAGGGGGAGTGTTGAAGGACAAAAGACGGTGGTGATCTCATCCAGAGATAATAAGAAGTCTCCAGAAGATTAGCAGTTTCTCATCCCCTTTAATCCTAATTAACCATAATGTAAACATGCTTAATCGACCGAACGGACGTACAGGTGTGAACCCGTCCGTTCATTGTGTATATATTTGTTTACTGTTAATGGAATACAGAGTGTAGAGATTCATTCTCATTTACAATCTGATACTTTACAACAAGAACCACCAACCACCCTGTAAAATTAGATTTACGTGAACAGATGGAATAGAAAAAAAAGAGAATGGTGTCACCATCTGTCTTACGAGTACATATGACGACACAGAGTGACAAACATGATGTCTCTCGATGACAACAGATCTTTGATGATGACAACCATTTATTTATTAAAAAACATATATTATATCCGTTCTCGAATATTTATCATCCACTAATTTATTTTTTAATTAAAATATGACACATAAAAAGACGGAGGGAGAACGTATCTATCCGCTGAAAATAAAATGAAATCTACCTTCAGTTTGGTTAAATTTACAGAAAATAAAGACGTGCGTACAGGACTACAGGGAGATGTTTTCTTCCATCCGCTTATGATTCAATCACGTTTCCTTCACACGAATACAGCAGCGCAATGAATCTTGTCCGAAAAGGCGGCACGGTTCATCCCATGATGCATGTGGTATACATGCACGACGTCCACGCCTCATCTAGTGCAGGTTGTGGCTTCATTGATCTGTGATGCATGTCCTGCATACAGACACATAATGCAAAGATCAATCATGCAACAACCTGTGGTCCTGCGCTTGTGTTACACCTGGCCAGTGTCGTCACCGTGTGGCTATCTGAAGCAATGCCAACTTGTAATGTGCAGCTCGTTTTGCGAGTTCTGTTGAGCAATTCGACTGTTTGAGTAATGTGTTCTAGTTCTAGCTAGGTTTTGAATGGGGATCCGAGCAAAGAGACGCATGTCTGCAGTGGTGGGTCTAGCAGATTCAAAGTTTTCAGAAAATTCTGAAAATATATTGTTACGATTATTATAATCTGATTGTTATGATAAATCTGTATCAACTGATGTACGATTATAATTAGATGTTTTATCATCGCTTTTTCTCGTGAGCTCAGCTCATATGACGTACGTGTGTGACGTGTCCCTCCCCTCCCTCTTAGGCTGTTAGGCATCGTTAACTTTTAAAATATACGTTGATACAAAACGTGTTTAAATTGTAGTGTTATGGTATGTTTTACCTAGTTTTTGCTCCTAAATAATTAAGATGGCCATAGCGAGTCTAATCTGGCACGCTGGGTGTTCGTAGGTTGCCAGCACATGCAAATCTTCAAAACTTGCTATTGTGCCATGCAATAAGCTAATAAATGATCATGTATCTACTTCCTTAAAGACAATGGAGTGTTTTTGCAACAGAACACGGGTCCCTCAGGTGTAAGGAAATCAATTTCATACCGAGAATATTCTGAAATATGGAGAATGCATTTTTTTGTTTTTTACAATTTGAAAATATAACAGTGATTTAGAAAAGCCAATTTCATGCCACAATTCAGACTGCTTAGTTGGCTATATGTGGATCAGGTGAGGTAAAAAAACAAACGGCTGACTTAAGCATGGTCTAAGATTCAGTTTGTTTTAGATAAATATGAAAAATACATATTTGATCATGCAATTTACTTGTATGAGGATGTTTTACAATGTTGATGCAGTGTATGAGCGAGCTGCAAAAATTACAATTAGTACTAATTGGTTGTCATATGCAACATTTAGTTGGTGTAGATACATATAATATGTAAGGTGTTTGATATAACAATAAGTAATACAGTCGAAATTTGTTTTAGTAGCGTAGGTTGTATGTAAACGCACAACACTAAAAACTATAATTTTTACACACAACATTTAAGGTCTAACAATCGACATCGCGACATCGCAACAAAGTCATGTATAGTTCATATAAAAGTAATACATGAGGTTAAATTTCGTCTACGACTCAAAAAACATGGGCTGCTAATTTTAATATTCATGTACGTGAAACCATGATTATTCATCATTCATGTATCTGAACTCGTGGTTATCACAAATAAGTATAGTGGATTATTAACTTAGATATATTCATGCAATTGCCCGTTTTAGGTGGAAGCAAGAATTTTGTTTCGGAAAGAAATTTGTTTTGCAAGCCAAAATACACTGGTGTGTAAAAACTAAAATTGTTGTAGGAATATCAGTAGTTCATGTAAAAGGAGCGTACTATAATAATAAATTTTATGGAAAATGAAACATTATTTAGGAACTTACCTACTAAAATAGTTGACACTATAAGTAGAAGTTTGAAAATGAAGGGTTGCAACTCCTCGTAAATTCTTGGTATATTGACAAATGAAAAGAACATATGAGTGGCCATATAAGTAACTCATTTTACGTAAAGGCAAATAGCAATATATTTGACCATGCAATGTACTGATAGTGGTCCTAGGTAACATCCCACCGTGCAGAAGATGTTGTAACGTGAATCATTCACATCATTGAGTGAGCTGCAAAAGCATAATTAGTATGCACCTACAACATTTAATATGTGTGGATATATAATAGGGAATGTGATTGGTGTAACAATCAACAATACATTCTAAATGTGTTGCATTAACGTTTGCATGAAGCAAGTCATGCAAAAGTGTCAGGCAAATAATTTGTTTGAAGAATTCGATCGAGCAACTTGCACACATGGTCCACATCAATCTACTTTATTTGATAATCTAAACCTATTGCAGTAGCGTTTGCAGCAATGAAGCCATACAAATGTGTTAACCCAAAAAAATCAGTTGGACATTCAATCCACTAATCCAGCAACATGTGCGCACCATTATACCAAGGATGGAGGGAATAATCAAACACAAAGGGGGTTGCCGGCAACAGCAAAAGAGAGACTGAAGAACTGAACTGGTTAGTTAGCTACCGGCCTACTAAAATCTGCTATTCCAAGAGGAGCCTGAAGCTCTCTCAATTCGAAGTCTTTACAAGAAAAAAAAAACGATACAAAAAAGAAGACAAGGGAAACCCACCATATTTCTGTTCCTGGCTTCCTGCTGATGATCCTGCTGCTTACTTCTAGCTGAGGAAGGTAAATCCACGTGCGAACACAAGGCAAGTAAATATGAATCTGAAGATCTAGGAAAAGGCAAATAGAAAAAAAATTGGAAAAAAATTGAAAACAATAAACCTTGTGAAAAAAAAATAAAAATTAAATTCGCTAGAAGGAGGGCTTGAACCTCCGACCTTGTGGTTAACAGCCACACGCTCTAACCAACTGAGCTATTCCAGCTTTTGTTGTTTAATTTATAGTAATATATAATACATGTAAATCAGTAGTCCAAATGGCAGAATTAAGCAAATTGGACGCCACCTGCATGATTCCAGTTCAGGAACAACTATGAGATAATAAAATCCACACTTGCCGCATGGATTCTACCTCTGCATCAGAGTTTAACCCATGTTTCAGTTTCCGCATGGTTTTATTACCAGTCGTCAAGTGTGTGTGGCAAGATACACAGTGACATCATGCACCACTGGTCACCAACAAAGTTAACCGAAATTCCCTTTTATATCAGATATCGTGTTTCCTTACTTCGTGAAAACACCCAGCATGCCATGGATTGCAGCTATGCGTCCAGGCCTGAGTGAGCCCGAGAGGTGACAATGTGCTCTAAATTTTATACTATAAAATTTAAGGATTAGATCTAATTAGAATCGGACTCTATTTATATTTAATTTTAAACTAAAAATTATTTAGGGCGCTACTATTTTTGAAGAAGTATTTGGATCGCGGTCCATTACCACCCACCTATCCTGCCCCATTGAATGCAGTGGATCAAGTATGGAATTCTTATTCGCTTGGAAACATGATCTACGATTTCTCCTGGTGATGTTTCAGTGACCAAATCCACGCGAAGTCGAGCAATAGTCGTAATTAGCATCCATCATGAGGTTTCAATCGATGCTTCAAACAAGTTATCTACACCCCTAGTCTTGAGCCATATTATGCAGGTCTTCTTTTAGCCACCACTCCCCGTACCACTGAAAATTCGAAATTTTTAGCCTCGGAGAAGTCGGAAGGGGCATCGAGTGCTGGGTTATTTGCTATTTTGTCACTCTCAGTTATGGACTTCTCTATTTTATCATCAAATTCACAAATCATAGACACAAATAGTCCCACAAGTCTGTTTAAACAGAGAGTCACATAATAGCATAGAGCCCACGTTAGAAGGGCTAAAATAGTAATTTTTTCTCGAGTGCCGGAGCTCTGTGAGAGTCGTCGTCAGATAACTCCAGAGGCGGATCATTGCAATCTTGGCCTATTCCACCGTGGACGCACAGTTTGGAAAGTGACAAGCATGGATGCCGGTCTGGGGTTGGAGGTACGCCTTGCTCCGCCGCTTTCAGCAAATGCCTGTCCTGGCCCGTCCCTGTCTGCTCAATTCATCTCCCTGCTCCCAGTTTGCATCCGGTGTCATGTCCCATGCCCTACATGATCTGGCACTGCAGTGTTAGATGTCGTCTGCACACCACTCATCGATTATGTTTACTTCGTGTGTTGGTCGTTCTTGTGCGAACGACAGGTTGGAGCCCGTTGCAGTCTTTTGGCTAAATAGTAGTAAGACAGTTTGGAGTTTGGACTACAGTTTCAGAACCTACTTTGTCGTTGGCCCTCTGGCAGAGTGGCAGAAGACTATTTTGTTATCTATAATAGTATGAGATGTTCCTAAAGTATAGAAGCCAAACGGTCCCTGCTTCATGAAAGAAACATCAGCTTGGGTAATTGTGCGGCATGATTCAATCAAAACAACATCACAATTCACACACAAGTTTACTAAGAACATTATATTTATATTCCTTGCTTCTTCTGGCAGAAAGACTAGTGTTGAGGATCATTTATACTCCTTCTACAGTTTAGTCTTCAGGAAAAAAAAACAGAAAAATGTTTCGCATTTACTAGTTGCTGTAAAGCTTCTTGACGCAAATGACTACTACTACGGCGCATATTCAGTTTGTGCTACCGAAAGAAAGCTGCCTCTGCAGCTTCCTCTGTCCAAATCGCATCTTCTCTGTGGTCTCACCGCTGACGACCTCGTCGATAAGGCCCTTGAAGATGGATCGTTCGATCTCCCAAACCATGCCATGCAGCACAGTGTCGAAGCTCATCCAGTCTTTGGTTCCATTGATTGCATCCTCATCCAATACCATGTTTTCGTTCTCCTCCTCCTCGGAGCATTTTGTTAGCCTGTCAACCTCGGCGCACAAGTCCTTGAACAGTTGCCACCCACTTAGCTTCCTTGATCGAAGAAACTTCACTGGCTGGCTTCCGGATCTGCAGATGCTCATCCTCTGAGCTATCGTTTCGTTTACCAGGTCGAACACAAGTCTCCGATGAAGCTTCCCTGCGCAAGGCTTACAGCTTCTCTTAGCTCCACCGACAGTTTGGAAGGCGGAAACTGAGACTGGTCTTGTTTGCTCAAGGATGAGGAAGAGCTCCGGATTGATTGGGTAGTTTGATGGTTGGAGTTGGCCAGGTAGTGCTGTGACACTATGTTCTTTGTGCAGAAGACCAGATGCCAACATTATCTCGTAGATATACTGGTGATCTTTGTTTGCAGCGACTGACGCCATGACTTCTTTGATACTTGCCTCTTCTTCGCTCATGGATTGCAGTTGCTCGAGCTTCTGGATCAGAACTTCCAGATTTTCTGGTTTTATCTGGTTGACTTCACTGTTCGCCTTTGACTGTGGCGTGTCAGGCAAGCTGTTTGGGTTCCAGCATTCCTCTGAAGAATGTGTCTCACCATCTGAACAGGTGAAATGACATGTTCAGAAAACAATTCCTATACAGTGCAGAACAATTTGATGTACCAAACGAAAATACAGAATTCGCAGCCAGGCAATTCAACTGAAGGAAACATGTATCAGACAGGAGAGACAAAAACACTGTCTATCTAGAATAGATATACAGATCACACACACTGGGTGTATTTGTGTAGGGGGACATTGGTGGGCACATCTATGCACACCAAAAACACTGTCTATCTAGAATAGATATACTAGCATGTATGCACACCAAAAGACACATATCATGCTCATGCATAAGCAGTGTTGCATGTGGGGTTGCAGTTGCAGCCATGCACTGTTCCTCCTAATTGCAGGACCACGAGCTACCTGGTAGCTTTTATTGCGGATTATCTGTCACTAGCCTTATCAGCACGCTGACAGCTAGCTATGCTTGTCCTTTGAGTAGCATAATGGGCTTCTGAATTGAATGAGACCAAACCAAATGATCTATCATGCTAATGTTCTTGCATGAAACAGGTGGTTATCTAGAGCAAACTAATACTGGTAACTAAGAAAAAAACTTCTCACCTTTGAATGAATCCGAGATCCTTTTGTGGTAGAAGGATGCATCAAGGACAGAGACAGGGCTTGGAATGTTGTCCAGCGAATGAATGTTTTGGTCTGAACCCAGAATTGAAGCAGCCTGAAAGGGGATAGAGAAGAATCGTTCATTAGTAAAGCAGTGGTAAACAATGAATACAGAATGCATGAAAATTACAGGATTAGATTGATGTATGAGCTTTATTTGTGTTTTATCTTTACCTTTTGGCTTGCTGTTGCAGCAGTATTGCCTTCTGGAACGAAGGTTGAGTTACCACCCAAAGGCTTTGGGCAATCCATAATGCTGACATCAACCTGTTTTGCCAAGCTTATTCTGTTCCCTGTGATCTGCAAGACCTCATCACGGTGGCATTTCACCTGAGAAGGCTTCGATCTCGTTCTTCCTTTTGGGGAGACGGCTTCATTGGACTTCTTGCTTGGAGATTTTGGTGAGACAGGTGGACGAGACCTCCTTTCAGGTTCTGCCTTCTTTAACGCATTTCTGGGGCTTGATAAGCTTGTAGGCCTTGGTGAGCTGGCACTGCTGACAGTTTCCTCAGACTTCGATTGAGCTCTTGACATCCGAAGCTGCATCTTGTCATTTGTGCCAGTAAAAGATGAATATCTACCCGCCGGCAACTTTCTGAGGCTTCTCAGGCCAGCTATGGGAGCAACCGAAGCAAGTGAAACCCCATGTTTCTCAGTGGTTCTTGCAGGCTTCATGACCACAATAGGAGCCTGAAAACTTCCAAAGCTAGTGGTTAGATCATACCCTGTCCTGTGAATAGCCACAGATCCGCCACTGCTGTCATTCTTGCTCTTGGCATCTTTCGCGTTCAATGCACCCAATATTCTGAGAGCCCTGAAGTCCTTGTTATTACACTCTAAGAAGTTAAAACCCCCGCTTCTCTCTATATCAGCATAGACAGATGCAGTTCTTGCCCTCCCTTCAGCCTCTCGACATTGTTCCGCCTTGACATTGTTGGCACTTCTGTCCTGCTGCCTCCAAGGAGCCGCTTCTGTGGCAATTCTTTGGGAAGGCTTGGCTTTCAGTTGGTTCTTCGGCTGCATGCTGCAGGAATCCTGGCAAG
Organism: Zea luxurians; assembly: GCA_029449295.1. NCBI lineage: Eukaryota > Viridiplantae > Streptophyta > Magnoliopsida > Poales > Poaceae > Zea > Zea luxurians. The sequence goes on along the minus strand of JAOPSE010000004.1, from coordinate 175,505,968 downwards.
TGCTTTTGGGGGATCGCGATGGACGCTCATGTTGAGTGGCTTGGGCTGGTCTCGGTGATCTTGTGGGTTCACAGCTATCAGCAGTTAGCACCCCTGTACCATTTGTTGCTTCTTCCAACCCCATCAGCTTGGCAATGACACTGTTAGCTCTCCTGTTGCTGGGGGAATCTTGAGGCCTCAAAGTATCCAGAAGAATATCATCAGTTCTCTTGTAACTGAGGTTCTTCTGACGTGAGCCTGGACTCAGAGACTCCTTTCTACTGTCCAAGGACAGTCTAGGAAGCTCTTTTAGCCTCGAGGAAGGCCTCTTGCATTCCTGGGTTTCAGCTGGCCGCAGGAGTCTTCGGTCATCGCATGAGAAGCGTGACCGTTCCTGCAAACACCTTCCAGATTCAGTGACATTTGCAGGAACCTTTGTGGTCCTATCGATCCCAATGATACAGGTTCCATCCATTGATTTGGACAGCAGCAGTGGCCTCGGTGAGTCCTTGTACTGCCCGTTCCTCCTTGCCTCCTGCACCGAGGTTTTTACAGTCAGGCCTCCAGGGTCCCGGTTGATGGAGTCCTTCACTATGTCTCTGAAACCGAGATTAGGATGCCCAGACTTGGTGTTCATGTCAGATTCCTTCAAACTTGGCGAGGTCTTCAGTGACCTCTGCACAAAGAGCTCCTCGTTGATGTAAGGAAGATCCTGTTGGACTGATTTGTTGCCATCAAGTGAGGAGAAGGATGAGCAGGAAGAGGAGGAAGAAGAAGCTCTTGATGATTCGATTGAAAGGCTGCTGTTCTCGGTCATACATTTGCTAAATGTTTTCTCCTGCATAATAAGCGAACCGGAGGTTAGCGCCAACTTCTTTATGCATTCATAACATACTTCTAAAATTCTGATGCATGAGTAAAATAGTTTCCGGGCCAAAAAGAAAAAAGAAGTTGAGTTCAATCTAGTAGGAATATTACCAGAACGATCTTTGAGGTACTTGAACTTTGAACTGGGACATTGCTGCTGCTATTTGAATGAGTATTGCCTGAAAAACGTAAGGAGGCATTATTAGAATAAAATATCTAAACAGAGAAAATCGAGCAATCTGTTATGCAACGATGGTAACTGAAAAGATGGATAAGGGCAATAGGACAGGTGATGAGTTTTTTTTTTGGGGAAATCCATTAATAGATGATGTAACTATTGCAATCAAATTGTTGTACTGTCCTCTTTAGTTAATTTGTCATTGGTACAAGCATTTTAAAAAAACTAAATGTTAATCTGTCCTATTCGGTTAATCTGTCATTACTAGAACGATTTGTTTTAAGTAGTACTAAATGCTAAGCTGTCGTCTTCAGATAATATGGTATTGCTGGAAGGGTTTATTTAAAAAAAACAAAAACGTCCTCTTCAGTTCGATTACATGAATGAATTTGTAATATACTATCTCCATTCTCGAATATTTGTCGTCCACTAATTTATTTTTGAATTAAAACACGACAAATAAAAAAACGGATGAAGTAATATTCAGCTGTCCTCACTCCTCAGTCAGTGAAAATAGTTATCCTCATTCTATTTCCGGTTCTGGGTACGCCGAATTGGCGAATCCTCATCAATTGGATGTCATTACGCCGAATTGACCATAAAAGGTGTGTGTCATGTGCTGTCATTTATTAGTGCAACCTTAAAGTAAATGCCTTTTATGGTCATAAGTACTAGAGTCAACCACTGCTATAGTACACATGGTTTTGCTCACAGCATGTAACTTGCACAACAAACCTCCTAGTCTCTTGCCAGTGAAAAAGGTAAGTGGAGATAAAAAAAGTAGTATTTCTGGTACCAACATGTCAATTTATTACTACTATTTTCTTTTCTTGCCAAGTTGTACGTCTTTATGTATCCACCTCAACCAATGTATATTAGGGTGGATGAATGCAAGATTTAAACTAAACCCGTATCAACCAACACCAATATATACACATGAATTAAGTTAGAAACTAGTAAGCCAAGAGGTTTATATATATGTAGGCAGTTTTACCAACCGAGTTTGTTTTTATTATTATTCCTTTGATAGGTTGTCCTTTGCTGAACCTTCCAACTGTCAGTCCTTTTTAGCAAACTTTGAATAACAGTATGAACGGGCTTGTTTCCAGATTTCGAAGCAACTTCTTTTTTTTTTGTTATTTATACAAGTAAAAAAGAAATGACACCTAGCTTTCTCATGTCTAGTGAACACGCCAGGACTCGATTATCACTTCTCAGAAGCCAGAAGCAAAACGCTATTAAATTATCAGTTCTCAGAAGCAAAAACGCTACTATTAATTCGCAGAGTTAAAATGGAAGAAGTAAAAAACAAGGATGTTTGTGAAAAGGTTGATGTGAGTGAATGGCGCTAACACGACGACACGCAGCCGAAAGATGCAGGGAACAGAGAGACAGAGACAGAGAAGCCCGCGAGGAGGCAGCTAGCCATTACCCGGTGGAGGAGCCGAAGGCGGAGGCAGGCTCTTGTGCGCCTGGCGCTGCCGGGCGGCTTGGCGGCCGGCGGCCCCAGCGATGAGACGCTGGCGGTCGAAGATCTGGAGTATGCCGGCCATGCACCCCATCTGGCGCTGGAGGTCCCGCGCGTCGTCGGCCAGGCCGGCGGCGGCGCCGCGCACCCTCGCGGGCGGCATCGTCTTCCGGTCCGGGCGTGTGCCTCTGCCTCCCCAAGCTGTCGTTGTCGGCCCCATCACCAGGCACGGGACGGCGTGCGCTCTGCGGGGCGATCGCCGGCTCTCATTCGGGGTCCGACGACGGCGACCGACGTGGGCTGGCCGGCGGCAGAGAAGCTTCCGAGGCGTCGTCAGTTACCCGGTCAGAGCTGAGGCCGAGGCGGCTGGTACTGCGGATGTACTGGTAGAAGTAGAAGCCGGAGCAGATGTGGTGTGTTCGGTTTTGGAGTCGGGGGCGAGCTCTCAGAGGAATGTTATCATTGCGGCGCCATGGGCATGCAGGCTGTAGTGGGGAGGGAGGGAGGGAGGGAGGGAGGGGAGAGGGAGGCGGGCTGGCTCTGGCTCTGGGTCTGGGTCTAGCCGATGGGGTTGAAATAAGGGATCCGGGGCCGGCCGACTGCACCGGCATGGTGTGTTGGGGTGGGGTGGGTCAAGGCGTGTCCCTGGTCCCTGCAGCGTCACAAGTCCCCCCATGTGAGGTGTTGATCATTGCGAGCCTATGGGTGTGCGCGGGCATGTGATGCCTGTCAGACACGGAACCCCCTTCTCCTGCCCCGCGCACAGGAGTTTTTGATCGATGGACGCGGCCGGGGATGAGAGGAGACGGAACGGAACGGAACGGAAGCGAGGCGGCCGGACCAGTCGCCGTGCCGACCGAGAGGCGCATGCCGATGCACACGTCCACCATCAGTCTTGTCCTGCTGCCTTGGGAGGACGGAGTGGCAAAGATGACAGATGAGCGAGCACCTCGATCGTCGGCATCGACACCCTTTTGCCAGGAGCAGCCGCCGCCGGGCCACGCGCGCACAGGCACAGCGTATAAGCAACAGTAGTACCCTACGCGTGTACGTACACATGCGTACGTCTATCTAGCTAAGATCCTGAGAATACGATAGGCTGTCTGCTTCTAGTATAGATCATGTACAATTTGGGGGTATATACGGCCGGCGAGCGCGTACGTAGTACCGGTACTAAAATCCTACGAACAGGCAGAGGCTCGTCTGTCTGTCTGCTGTCTCGTCATACACACGCTCTCTGTTCTGTTTGGTTGTACGCGAGTGCCTGCATGGGAGACACAGATCGAGCGAGCCAGTGCCTGCCAGTACGTGGCTTGTTGCTTGTTGCTTGTTATCGTACAGTACCTGCACTGCACTGCAGTCCGCAGGGCGTGTGAAGAGCCTGCTGCTAGTTGTAGTTGTACATGCATGTGACGTCCGCGGATCGATCTGGCTGACGGCTACTGTATGCAGTGTGTATACAACTGTAGGCCGGGTAGTACAGATTCCGGTTCGCGCAGCGCTGTGGGCCTGCCTGCCTGGTAAAATTCGTCACGGCCTGGACCTGGAGCGGGGACGAAGACGAATGAACCCAACCCCTGCGTCCGCGTGAGCGTCACTCCGTCCGTGGGGTGGAGTCATATGACTGCCGCGTCGTGCTCGTGCACTCCCCACGCACGCATCACGTCTTACTGCACGCGCGTCCGCTGTCTGAACCCGTGACAGCTTTTACCGCTGCTAGTGCTAGCTGGTACGTACGATCCAGGTGGTTTACGAGACGGCAATTATGACGCACAGCTAGTACTACGTGTAACATGCACAGCACAGCCATTGGACTCCAGTACGTAGTTGGTTGTAATGCTAGATGGCAATGCCATGAAGCAGTGTACGTACACTGGTTAGGTTTAGTGTCGACACGTTGCTATATGGTGTTGTACTACTTAATAGTGTGAGTGTGGGGATGGTCGGTTAAATAGCACTGCAAGCACGCACGCACGCACGCACGCACGCAGTAATATATATCATCATCTGATGAGCGAGGCGCCTGTTCCTAGGTTTAGTTACTCTGGTTAATCCGCCCGGCCTCGCGCGTGCATGCATCTCGCATCAACGTTAGTGGGAGCCAGAACTCACATGTGGCCAGTGCATGGCTGGCAGCAAACAAGTCGGCCGGCAGCCAGAACAGCTTGTGACAGCATGCCTTGCTAGCTGCTAAGGCACGTGTTTAGGCTATTTTTTTCGTCTTCAACACTATCATTTTCTAGTACGTTAGTTAATTCACACATCAGCTTTATCACCGTGTAGTGCCGCTCTTATATAGTATAGCGGAAAAGACGTGGCAAGTGAGATTGTAGTAGTATATGCTTGGAAATAGTGTCTGTTAAAAAAAAACCCCGTTTGCGCCAGCCGCCAATCAAGAGGAGCGCGGGATGGCTGCGAGCACTCCCATGGCCGTTGCGGTGGTCCACGTGAGTGAATCGGGCCGGGCAAACAGGCCGATCGATCGAGCCAGACCCCCAAACAGGCAAACAAACACACACGGCACACGCTGGGGTGCAGCAGCTAGATCTGCAAGAAGTACTGAGCTAGTCTGCACTGCAGCAGCAACAGCAGCCGCTGCCGGTACTGTAATTTTCTGCATCGAGCAACCCAACTAACAATATGGTTAGGTGCAAGGATCGGTCGCTGTGGATTGAAGGGAGACCGCCGTTAGGTTTCCCGCCACTCGCCGGTCGTTGTCAGGGGAGGGGAGGCACCGGTTCCCTTCCCGCCAACGCAACCGGACGCGAGTTCGACGAACTATGCATGCAGCACGCCACCCTCTTCTCCCTCTCTGCGTGCAGGTGCAGGCGTGCAGGTGCAGGTCCAACTGCAGCCCTTTGTTGGCGTGCAGCAGCTAGCCACCCCGGCCAACAGCTAGCGCGAGAGCGACGTGGTGTGGCAGTGGCACGCAGTGCGCTGCATCTCGATCGAATCGGCGTACGCTTACCGACGTACGTACGTACGTTGCATTGCAATGAATGGAAGCTCCCGGCCGTGTCTCCGTCTTGGGCGCGGGGTCGCAGTCCCTGCCCGAGGCGCGGGCAGGCAGCGTCGCTGCCGTCGCAGCTAGGCTGCGGGCAGACGACACGGCGGGCGCATGCATGCAGCTGCAGCTGCAGCTGCACCTAGCGTCGACGTCCCTCCTCTGCTCGCTCGCACCGCATTCATGTTCCCAGCACGCCACGATGTTGCCTAGCTGCCCTGCACTGCGCTCTCCCACGTTTGCTGGCCAGTCAGTCAGTCCTCTGCATATGCATGGTGCGTGCGGCAACGTACGTACGTGGGGAGCTGAGCTGCCAGAGGCAACGTGCGCGCGTCGTGCAGTGCAGTGCTGTGACAGTGAGCGTGAGCCAGTGAGTGACCAGAGCATGCATGCTCATCGTCCATTCGTCCTACCTGCAGCAGCTGTTAGCCTACGCCTCTACATGCCAACCAACCGTTCAGAGACTTCCGGTTGTTCCGGAGTAAAAACAAGTGCCACCAGCCGGTAGTAGGCCGGTACTGTACTAGAAAAAACAAAACCCAGCACCAGCAACAATCGTTCGAATTCCTTGGCACGAGATTCTCTCTGATTCTGACAGTGCCGCAGAGATTAATTAAAACAAGGGACGGTTATCTTGGCCCTGTCAGTAGTAGGTGTGCCGACACTTACCGACGCGAGCTGCTGCTCCAAGCCACTGCAACGAACAAAAAACGTAACCTGCCACAGATCGACATTAATAATTGTATGCTAGTAGCTCGGTCTCTTTTCAGCACAAGTTGCAAGATCTTACTGACGAAGTGACGACGCCACTCTTCTCGTCAGAAACTAGTAATGTAATATGAGAGAGAGAGAGAGAGAGAGAATCTGGCCTGCATGCATGTGACAAGGAGCTAGCCATAGATCACTCAACACCTGGAAAAAAAAATTCCACTATACTGTTGCTATGGAATATTCGGTTAATCCAGCAAGCAGTCAAGGTTCTGTCCATCGCATCACCCCATCTCGCAGTCGCGACAGCAGACACATGAACATCGCTGGGCCGGCCCGGCCCGGCCCGTGCGTGCGTGCGTTCTGGACGGACGGGCGACCGTCCGATCGATTATTCGATTCTATCCTATCTATATCCATCATGCAGCGTGTGCATGTCCACCCTCTCTGTCAGCTGGGATGCCAGTGATGGACTGGCAACTGGGAACTTGCGTGGATTAGCGTGCGGTTTGCATCTCGGTCACATGATGGCTCATGTGGTGCTATAGGTACGTACATCACCCACCCATATGCACTCTGTTTCTTTAATTTATTTCCGTCAAAAAAAAGATGTTTTTTTTTCTTGGAAGGCTAAGACACGGGGGAATATTAATAATTGGCAAACACATGCGTGCTGGTGCTGTGCTGTGCTGCATGTACACACGTATACACCCTGGATAGATTCTGAATGATTCAGTTAAGCTTATGCGTTTTTTGTTTTTTTTTTTGTTCGATTAGCTAGGTAATGGCTGTTCGTAGTACGTACGTATGTGCAGTTGTACTCTAGACATGACATGCATGCATGGGACAATCCAAACCGTAGCTAGCAGGCTGTGCGCCAGCCGTACATGCGTGACGTGAGGTACACCTTGTGACGTTAGGTAATATATGCTGTGCGCCATATATATTACCCGTACGATATTCGGAGCCAGGGTGGTTGTTAAAATGATTATATGGGACGAGAAAGAAAGTACACCTTGCGTTGCACCCTCGACGCGAGGATCAGAGATAGAGAGAGAGAGCACAGCGATAGATCGAGCTACAAGTAGCATGCACGAGCCTTGTAGCACGGAATCATAGAAGGTTTGTTGAAACATCGGAGTGGGAGCCGAAGCCCTACACCAAAATCCATCACGTAGTACTCTCTCTCTCTCTCTCCAACCATTATTCCGCTATATACATCTTCGATTCCTTTATATGTACTGTCTATTATCTTTTATATATTACATTATTCTCTAAAAGCAAGGTTCCCTCTACATACTGTACGCGCCTCCAATCATTCCAAATATACATCTTCCCCTATACTATAACTTAGTTATCTAATTTTTCATTTATCACTTTTTTTTTTGAAAATTTAAAATAGCATACGATATTTGCACTATTAGACTCTGGCCTAGGCCATAGCGGCCATAGGCACGTAAGAAGGGGCGGGTCCCTTCCAAGTGGGGACGGTGAGTCGACGGCAAGTGGCAAGTGCGCAAATGGTTGGCGGATAAGGATGACCCGAGGCGACAGCAGGCAGAAAGATGGTGGAGCACGAGCACACACACCGGACCGTGGCAGGCACCCCACGTGCGCGGGGCGGAGAGAGAGGCCGGCGTGGGCGCCTGCGCCACCATGTCCTGCACTGCACCTGCACCTGCAGGCAGGCAGCAGAATCTCCCCCGTCTATCCGCTTGGGCGCGTACGCCTCCGGCGGTCCAAGCCTCTCTGGCTCTCCCCTCCGCCGCGCACGGAGGCTGCCTGCAGGATTGTCTGCAGTCTATTCGTGCGAGGTCGCCGTGCTTCGTCAGAGAGCCGCTCCCCGCCATCCGCCAAGCTAAGGCGCCGGAGTTTGCTTCGAGCGAGAGGAGGAGCATCGCCAACGCCCAACCTGTGATAATAATTGAGCACGGGAAAACCTAGTATGCAGCGCTATGCTATGCATTGCACGCATAGGCAGCGCCCGCCGAGACAGGAACAGGACGGCAACCAACAACGCAAAGCTACCCGGTGCAGTGCATGTGCATGCATTGCAATTGCAAGGTCCCTTTTAAACAGCATGCATGCATGCGTACGTACAGGCCGCCGGTCGCACATGACGTGCCGCGCCCGCGCCATGCACGCATCGCCGGTCGGCAGCCTAGCCTAGCTACTCCGGCCCTACATGATGCGTCACTGCGTGGCTTCAACCATCGACCGGCGGCCCACCGACTCCTGCCCCCACAGCCACAGCTGAGCTATAGCGAGATCGACCGGCCGGCCATGGACCATGGCGTGATGTGGCGGGCGAGGATGAAGCATGTGGCTCGGCCGGCCACTAACGTCTTCGTTCGTCGTTTGGTACGTACGTTGGCGATCGATTGATATATCCAGCTCGAGTGGTGCCATCATCATCAATCGTCCAGCGACAGAGCAAGGCAACGTCGCTGTGCTACTGCGTGCTGCCTAGGTAGCCCTACGGCGTCTGCGTGTCTGTCTGTGACAAGTGATGAGGAGAGAGCGCCCAGACCCCGGCCGGATGCAGTAGTAGCGAATAGCCAAATCAAAGCATGCACGCCACACAAACAAAACACGACAGATAATTGAGCATATCCTCAAAACCCCTTATTAGAGTATCATCTATGTATATATTTTAATCGATCATGTATTATATCATATGTAGCGCGCCAAATTACCTTGAGGGACACTATATTATGTCGAATTTACACTTGTAATTACTTTAGGGATGAGTCCGAGAAATTTAGCATCATCTACAAAAAGGAGGTAAGGAAACACAACACTGGTGGTAAAATCGACAGATCGTCAACACATGCTTCACAAGAACCATAGCAGATGTGCGTGCATTCCGTCATACACAAATACGTACACAAACATGCATGTTTAATATTTGTGTTTAAATCGTGAACGAAAACATAATTTTCAAATTTAAATAAAATAACAGAAAACTGATTTTAAGTTTAGAAAATAGCTATAAAGACTAACACCTCAACCAGATCATCTTAATTTGTTTATCCTGCTTCAACGAAGACGGACGTTTTTAGACTCGCCAAATCCGAGCGTATAGGCGCGCGGACTCCTTCTAAATTAAGACCATCTCTGTTACTAACAAATAATATTAACACAGACGGATATCTTAAAAAGGCTACCTGCATTAATTAATATGACTAACAGAGGCGAAAGGATTATTGCATCCGTAAAACACCATAACATCACAAGTTGTTTGTCAGAGACGGATGACAGGCCTGCACGCCTATCTAACCAAAGTGGTTGCCGACAAAAAGGCAAGGCATGCAATAATATTAGTAGCGCACTGTGCACCCTGCTCTCTAGCTAGAGCTAACCATTTATCCGGCCTACACTTTATTTACTACTAGCTAGCTATTTAGATCAGGTATAATAAGAGACTATAAACTGGTGAATCATTTAGTATGGCGTAAGATGGAGAAAAAGAGAGAGAAGAAGCGGGTTATTAACTTATAGTCGGTTTAGACACGAGAAAAAAAGAATCTTTACGAGAGAAGAAGAGCTAACCGCTATAAGGCAGTGGCGGACCTACAGGGTATGTCGGGTATGCACCGGCATACCCTGTAAAACCATCGTGTGTATGTATACCGTATATGTAAAAACTAAAAAGGAAAAAAAGGAAAAAATATAGCGCACTGGACAGTATGATGTCATGACATGAGGCCCATTAGGCCATTAAGATGCAGCCCGAGCGGCAACGTAGTGCACTGGATGTTTCATTTTTCTGACTCGCAGTGCCCTGTAGACTGCAGTCCACCGTCGTTTCAATTTCCTAGTGGTCTGGACGTTTCATTTTTCTAATCTTGATCAGAGAGAACGAAACCCTGGCCATAGTGTTGTGCCGCAGTCTAATGACGCCCTTCTCTAAATCGGAGGATCGCTTCTCATGTCCCATTTGTGGTATATATATTAGATTATCAGATATAATCACGGTCTCTCGGAGGTTTGTCATCTGGATCTATCGTCATATTATATATGGTTTTACCGAATTATATATAGCATTTTTTTGCATCGCATACCCTATGGTCAAATCCTAGGTCCGCCACTGCTATAAGGTTGAGCTAAATGGAAGCTATACATTCTTACACATAGCTATTAACTCTATTATTATATTTGCTCTTACTGCGTTGGGGTGGGCACATTGTAGCTAGCGGCTAGCGCTAGCGGACACCGCGCCTACCCACCTAGACGTAGACCTAGCCAGTCCTCCTCTTCCACCCGCATGTTGTCGATTTCTATAGTAGAAGTTAACCCGATCCTATCGGTTCTTGGAAACCGAAGTTTGCAGCAACCGAACAAACTGGACGGATTTCTCTCGGTTTTAAACACTGCTACACGCCTACACAACGCCTACGCAGCTGACCGTACGTACAAAAACGTGAAGCACGCACGACACGTTCGGGGCCGGCTGCGGCTGGGAAACATGCATGAACGGAACAGCCGTCGCGCCATGGTGGATGGGACATCAAAGACATGCTTCTGCCGTTGCTGGCGCATCTAGAGCTAGACTAGGGCCCCGTTTGGTTACCCCAAACTAAAGTTTAGCCCCTGTTCAATCGAATGTTTGAACCTCCGTTTCGGGTATTAAATGTAGTCGGATTATAAAACAAATTTGTCAGCCGAAGATTAAAAGACGAGACGAATCTAGTCCAGTTGGTTGGGTCTATATTTCATACTCCTATTTGAAAGTCAAACGCTTGATGTGACCCGGGCTAAACTTTAGCAGGGGCAACCAAACACCCCCTAGTACGCCAATGCAACTCTGCCTCCCCAGTACTAGTACGTACTCCTACTCTACAGGATCCGGCCGGCTGGTACAGACTACAGATAGACAACCGGGCAATAATCGGTGGCCTAAACCAGCACGGCTGGGGAAATTTGGTGGACATGATCATGGGTTCATCATGGTGTTCTTGCGTGATTGCTACTGTGTATTGTATTATTAGGACGACCATGACTCCTACGCTTCAACTAACAGAATATATAACCACGATTTGTAAGCCCTGGCGTACGTGTGCATGCGTTTTTTCTTCTTCTTCAGTGTCAACAACAGGACGTCGTTTCATTGGCCTGTGTACGTAGCTACTGATCTACTAGAATGTCAATTCTGCAAGAGCCGAGGCTTTCTGGATTAGTAGTCTTTTAGTTAAAGATAGGTCGGAGATAGTGAAAGCTAGTTTTGTAGCACTAATAGGAAAAAAATCTCTAAACCTACGGTGAGAACTAATTTTTATAGGTGGACTCGGTTATCGACCCGCAGTGCTATTTCTGCAGGCGGTTTGTTAAGAAAACCGCTCGTAGAAATATATGATTTCTAGTGGCAATTTTTCTTAAGAAACCACCACTAGAAATTATTTTTATCCTTAAAATTTCTAAGGTTTTTAAACGACATCGAAACATAAAACTACCAAATAAAAGTTGTAGATCTCGAAAAGTTATGAAACTTTGTAGTCGAAACTTTTTTCTTTGAAATCATCTCGGCTCTCAAAAATTGCATTCAAATTTGTCAGATCCAAAACAAAAATTTTGCAAACGACCTTGGATGAAAAAAGTATCAAAGCAAAAGTTGTAAAACTTCAAAAGTTATTCCACTTTATAGTTGACAACTTTTTTATTTGAATTTATTTACGGCCTCAAATAGTCAATTTACGCTCAATTAGTTATAGTATGTGGGCAACAAAATTGTAATATAAGCATAAGGCACGTCATAGGTTGAGTGATTCTTTAAGACTTAGGTGTTTATAGCTATTGTATTTAAGTCTCAACTCTCAACAAAGTCCCACGCTCTCAAATGGTCAGTTGGAGTCTTATTTATAGCCCAAGGAGTGAACTAGTCATTGCAGCCAGAACACGCCTCATTACACACTGTCACACAATTAAATGTCTTAGAATAACTATTATATTAGTATTGTTAGTACTAGCTATTGTTGATTATTGGGTACTCCTATATTATCTTACACCCTGCTTTCTCTCTTAAACCTCTTGTTGGGGCGAAGGCGAAGACGCTACCCTTCGCTCTAGGCCTTCGTTAACTCGCTGCACCAACGGAGGCAAGATGACGGGCGCGGCCCACCCTTCGTCCTCTTCACTGCAAGACGAAGTCCTATGACGAAGTCTCTCCATCCCGCGTCCTCGGTCCTACCTGGAGGCCCACGTGGGATTCGGCCCATCGTAACAGGCCCCGCACGGACAGACGTGTTACAGACCTGATTTGTAATAACTTTTCTGTAATGACAGTTTGTAACCCTCCTTTATGGGAATATTCTGGGGATAATCCAGGTGTCTGAGGGCATAAGCGTCCTTACATCGGGACGTTGGGCGCTCGGGCACCTATAAATACCCCCGTACAGTGCCCTTGAGAGGCTGGATTAACAGAGCAATCGCCATCTCGAGTCAAACCTTACTTGCATCCTTTCTACTCCCTCGTTGGATCAGCTCGCCCAGAAGAGCAAGTTCCAACATTTGGCGCCCACCGTGGGGCTCGAACCCATGACCACTACGAACAAACAACCCGCGATGGCACCCAAAAGAGCTAGTTCCAAGGCAGCCCCCTCCGTCGACGAAGCAGCGAAGGCAGCACTACTAGCTGAGAAAAAGGGCAAGGCCCTCGCAGACAACACCCACCAAGGAGCTGGCGAAGACGAAGCACACAATAAGAGACAGCGCAATGATCAACACACTCCCGAAGGCACCCTCCACACCTGCAGCTCCGGAGGGCAACCACAAGTACCACCCTCAGGCTTCGCTCCACTAGAGGGCGACGCCGCAACAGAGGACGGCAAAGTCATCGGCGTCTCAATAGAAGAGCAGCTACAGCTACGGGCCCTACGCCTCAAGAACCACAACCTCCAGAAGTAGAAAGAGATCCTCGAGGCCAAGCGCCAACGTGTCTCTGCGCAAGCCAAGGTGCGCCAGATGATACGAGACGAGGAGCAGAGGGCTCGGGAGCTCGAACAGGAGATTGCGCTCATGCAGCACGAAGGCCAACACGATCTGCAACACGACCCACCCCTCCAACAGCGTGCGCCGGTCAGAGACTTATTCATTCCCCAGCGCGGACCCTTCGTCCCACACGCAGCAGCTTTCCAGGGCATCAACTACCTCGATGAGTGAAGCCCTCTGGCACCGCAACTGCAAGTGTCACCATGGTCTGCCAACTTCAGGGCAGGGACCTACCCCAAGTACAATGGTAGCACTGACCCAGCACAATACATCATGAGCTATCAAGTCACCGTCGCATCATCCGGAGGGGACGACGCCACGATGGCCAAGTCTTTCATCATCGCTCTCGAGGGTCTGGCCTTGACCTGGTACACCAGGTTGCCCCTATTGTCCATCGACTCTTGGAGAAGTCTCCGGGACATGTTTCTGCTAAACTTTCAGGGTACCACCCAGACACCGATGCCTTGGCCGAGCTGTCACTCTGCAAACAACAAGAGAAAGAAAACCTGCGGGAGTACTACCGCAAGTTCTTGACTCTCAAGTCACAACTGCCCTCGATCGACGACCAAATTGCCATACACTACGCCATCAGTGGCCTTTGGGCTGGCGTCCTGTACAGTCACTGCATCAGGGACCCACCCAGAAACCTCCAGGAGCTCTATCAGTTGTTTGAAAAGTACGCCAGATCCGAAGAGCTTCATCAACACAAGGTTGAGTCTCAAAGAAAGCCCAAGGACCCTCCGTAGTCCAGCCAAACATGAACAAGACCTTCGTAGCCTGACTCCGGCCGGGACAGCCGCAGTTAGCAGCAGGTGCATAACATTGCCAACCAGCACCCCGCCGGCGAAGCCCCTCGCCGCCAAGATTACCCCCTAGGGCCGCGACAATGACACACGTGGTCGGGGCCGGGGACGGGCGCAACAGCCGCGCAGATATTACTGCCTGTTTCATGGCGAAGACTGCGCGCACCCAACCAGGGATTGCCCAGAAACGAAGGCCACCAATGACAGGATGTCCCGGGCACAACCAGCCGACAACCCAAGAGTTGTCGCGCACACATATCAACACCACCACCCACAACCATACAACCACGGCCCCACCCAGCATCTACCCAACCACGCATATCAACACCACCAGGAGGTACAAGTCATACCACCCCCACTCCCACTCCCGCCTCCACATCAACCAAACATCCACCACCAAAATCACCCCAAGCACCAAAACAAGAAGACTTCGCTGATTAGCCGTATCGCGGAGTCATTCACATGATCACTGAAGGGTCCAGCGTCGACTTCGACATGAAGCGACAGAAGAGGGACCACTACCGAAGCATCAACCACATCGCCATCACTGGCCCAGTCATGCAAACGAAGTGGTCACATGTGTCGCTAACCTTCGACGCCAGAGATGTTGATCTGTGTAGCGCACCCCACATTGATGCCATGGTAATCAACTGCAGCGTGGCAGGCTGGGACCTGCACAAAGTCCTAGTTGACAACGGCAGCCAGGCGAACATCATTTTCCTCCACGTCTTCGACTGCATGGGCATCAACCATAGCTTGCTCAAGCCTTCGGACAACCCCCTCTATGGCTTCGGCGGCAAGGGCACCTTCCTTGTGGGCAAGATAGAGCTACCCCTGTCCTTCGACGCAGCACCCAATGCGCGAAGCGAACATGTCACCTTTGACATCGTTGACATGGTCTATCCCTACAACGCCATAATGGGTTGGGGCTCTATCAACAAATTTAAAGCGGCCATCCACGGATTATACCTCTGCATGAAAATTCCGGGTCCGCAAGGCGTAATAACGGTGTACGGGAACCAGCAGGCTGCGCGTAACATTGAGAGAGACTTCGTTCCCGGTCAACGGAATGTACACTGCCTTACGACGCAGCGCGAAGTCCCCGAGGCTACCCGCCCAGCCGCCAACGAACATGAAAAGGCACAGCTGCAAAGCAACGACGGAACGAAGACGGTTCCCCTTGACCCAGCAACGCCAAAGCAAGCAGTCATCATAAGCAAAGACCTAACTTCGCAGAAGGAGGAGAAACTCATCTCCTGTCTCTCCATAAATAAGGACGTCTTCGCCTGGTCCGCCCTCGACCTGGTCGGAGTCGGTCGCACCATCATCGAGCACAGTCTGGGCATCGACCCTTCGGTGCGCCCAAAAAAGCAACGGCTGCGGAAAATGCTCGATGAAAAAACAGAAGCCGCCAAAGCCAAAGTACACTGCCTGCTGGAGGCCAATTTCATCGAGCCAGTCGCCTACCGTACATGGCTGTCCAACGTAGTCATGGTGCAGAAGAAGAGCGGCAAGTGGCAGATGTGCATCGATTTCACCAGCCTCAACAAGGCCTGCCCCAAGGATAATTTCCCGCTGCCACGGATCGACAAGATAGTCGATAGTGCCACCGGATGCGAAGTCATGTCACTCCTCAACTGCTTCACCGGCTACCACCAAATATATATGAAGGAGGAAGACAAGGCCAGTACCAGTTTCATCACACCCTTCGGCACATACTGCTTCATCAGAATGCCGGAGGGACTCAAGAACGCTGGGTCAACCTTCTCTTGCCTCACCAAGACAGTGCTCGAGAGCCAAGTAGGCCGGAACATTTTCACGTATGTGGACGACATCGTCGTTGCCAGCAAAAATAAGGAGGATCACCTGGCCAACCTCGCAGAGACATTTGCAAACATGAGGGACGCACGACTTCGCCTCAACCCCGAGAAGTGCGTCTTTGGGGTCCGCCAGGGGAAGATACTGGGCTATCTAGTGTCGCACCGTGGGATCGAGGCCAACCCGACCAAGATTCAGGCAATAATCAACATGACATCCCCGCAGTCAACCAGGGACGTCCAGCATCTCACGGGCAGATTGGCCGCTCTGAACAATTCATCTCCAAGTCTGCCAAGCGGAGTCTACCTTTCCTCAAGACACTGCGTGGTGCGAAGGACTTCGCGTGGGGACCAGAACAGGCGGCAGCCTTCGCATCACTCAAGCAGCACCTGTTAGACTTGGCCATTCTCACCAGTCCAAACCCTTCACTGCCGCTTCTGCTCTACATCGCCGCCTCGCCATATGCAGTCAGCGCAGCCCTAGTCCAAGAGCAAAACAGGGAGGGCATGACCCGGTAGTGTCCAGTCTACTACGTCTTCGAGCTCCTCATGGCCTCCAAGTGTAACATGACCGAGTTGGAAAAAAGCTCCTACGTAGTCGTCATGGCATCACGCAAGCTGTGCCATTACTTCGAAGCATTCAAGGTGCGGGTCACCTCAGATAGGGTACTGGGAGAGCTGTTCCGCAACCCGGAGGCGTATGTCCAGATTGCCAAATGGGCAGCCGAGCTCTCTGGCTACCATATCGTCTTCGAACCCAGGACAGCAATCAAGTCGCAGGTCCTGGCAGACTTCATCGTTGACTGGACAGGGCCAGTAGCGCAGCAGGACGAGCCTGCAGATAAAGTATGGACCATCCATTGCGACAACGCATGGTGCCATGCGGGGGCAGGCGCGGCTGCAGTCATCACATCACCCACAGGGGTCAAACACAGATATGCAGCACGCCTCAGCTTTGCTTTGGAGTCCGACAGATGCACCAACAACATAGCAAAATACGAGGCTGTCATCCTGGGTCTTCGCAAGCTAAGAGCGCTTGGTGTCACCACCTGCATAATCAAGACAGATTCCAAAGTGGTTGTCAGTCAGGTCGAAAAAGAATATTCAGCAAAAGATCCCGCACTCATGCAGTATGTCACGACTGTTCGCAGTCTTGAGAGACAATTCAAGGGTTTCACCTTGCAGCATGTGGACCGAGCCAGGAACGAGGAGGCCGATGCATTGGCCAAAGCAGCTGCCAGAGGCGAAGCCTTGCCCTCCGACGTGTTCTACCACGTCATCGGCACGCCAGCCGTCCACATTCCAGAGGGTCTATAAATAACCAACGACACCGAGGGCCATCGCATAGTCAACCTCATCATGACCGAGGATTGGTGGGCCCCAATAACCCTGTTCCTGCAAGGATATTATCATCCAAGCTATGTCAACGAGGCCAAGCCCCTCAAGCACCGAAGCCGGGACTTCGCAATCATTGAGGGCCAGCTATACAAGAAGGGGGTCAGTCAACCTATGCTTAAATGTGTCACCGAAACCGAAGGCATCCAGATCCTGCGCGAAGTCCACAGTGGAACTTGTGGCTCTCACTCGGGGCCTAGGGCCCTCGCTGCCAAGGTGATCCGTCAAGGTTTCTACTGGCCCGCTATAATCTGCGCCACAAACCGAGTCACGAGGTCATGCGAAGCCTGCCAGAAGTTTTCTCCCTGTTCGGGCAACCCTTCGTAATTCACAAAGCTGATTGCCCACACATGGCCACTTCAACACTGGGGGCTGGATATTATCGGGCCACTACCCACGGCCCAAGGGAACCTCAAGTTCACCTTCGTCGCCATCGAGTATTTTACCAAGTGGATCGAGGCAAGGGCTGTATCCACAGCAACGTCGAAGACTGCCCAGAAATTCTGCTAGCAAAACATTGTTTGCCGGTTCTGAGAGCACCTAGAGGGGGGGTGAATAGGTGATCCTGTGAAACTTGAAAACTTAAGCCACAAAACTTGGTTAATCGTTAGCACAATAATTGCCAAGTGGCTAGAGAGGAATCCTCAACAAAACACAATAACCAACAAGGATCAATCACAGAGATGGCACGGTGGTTATCCCGTGGTTCGGCCAAGACCAACGCTTGCCTACTCCACGTTGTGGCGTCCCAACGGATGAGGGTTGCAATCAACCCCTCTCAAGCGGTCCAAAGACCCACTTGAATACCACGGTGTTTTGCTTTCTTTTTCTCAATCCCGTTTGCGAGGAATCTCCACAACTTGGAGCCTCTCGCCCTTACACTTGAAATTCACAAAGAACACGGAGCAAGGGAGGGATTAGCAACGCACACAAGACACAAGAATCAGAGTGTCAACACGCACACAAGTCGCAACAAGAGCTCGCAACACAACTCAATGAGTTCACAACTCCACTAGAGCTCTATATGCTATCACAATGAAACGAATGCGCGAAATCGATGTCTTGGTGCTTAGGAATGTTGTAGGAATGCTTGGTGTACTCCTCCATGCGCCTAGGGGTCCCTTTTATAGCCCCAAGGCAGCTAGGAGCCGTTGAGAGCAATCAAGGAAGGCTGATCTTGCCTTCTGTCGACTGGCGCACCGGACAGTCCGGTGCACACCGGACACTGTCCGGTGCCCGATTTCCTTCCATAAATGGCACAGTCGACCGTTGGCAGCCTGAGAGCTGTTGGCGCACCGGACATGTCCGGTGCACACCGGACAGACCGGTGCCCCCTTCTAGCCGTTGGCCCGGCCACGTGTCCCGCGCAGATCGCGCGGCCGACCGTTGGCCCTGCCGACCGTTGGCTCACCGGACAGTTCGGTGCACACCGGACAGTCCGGTGAATTATAGCCGTACGTCGACGATGACTTCCCGAGAACGACGAGTTCGCCTGTGAGCAGCCCACCGGACAGTCCGGTGCACCACCGGACAGTCCGGTGAATTATAGCCGTACACCGCCGTCGAAGTCCCGAGAGCAGCCTTTTCCCTCGAGCCAGCCTGGCGCACCGGACACTGTCCGGTGCACCACCGGACAGTCCGGTGCACCCAGACTGAGCAGTCTTTGGCTGCTCGAGCCATCTCTTCTCCAACTCGATTTTTTCTGTTTCCAGCACTTAGAAACAATACATTAGTCTCTAAAACAATGTACTAAGTCTGAGAAACATACCTTTATCCTTGATTTGTACTTTGTTCACCATTTTATACTTAGGCACTTGTGTTGGACACTAAATCACCAAAATACTTAGAAATGGCCCAAGGGCACATTTCCCTTTCAATCTCCCCCTTTTTGGTGATTTATGCCAACACAACATAAAGCAAGTAGAACAAGTACAAAATCAAATCAAATAAGAACTCAAAATTGTTTTGATTCAATTTTGACATATATGGATCACTCTATGCCACCACTTGGTTTGTTTTTGCAAATCAAACTCAAATTTCTATCTCTAAGTCAAAACCACTTGTAGAGACATAAAGAGAGGTTTTCCAAAGAAATTTGATCAAGGATTTCAAAAACTCCCCCTTTTTCCCATAATCAACACTTCTCCCCACAAGAGGCCAACTTTTGACATAAGAGACAATAAAAGAGTTTTGACAAACCAAAAGCTCTAATCTACTATTTTCAAAATTTCTCAAGTGGTAGCTGATCCATCTATTGCTTTGGCCTTTATTTTCTCCCCCTTTGGCATCAAGCACCAAAACGGGATCAATCTTGGCCCCTTAACCCCATTGCCTCACCAAAATCTTCAAATAAGAACACAAAGGCAATAAGAGTATAAAGATGAACTTGGAAAAGTTACTCTTTTCATCGGAGTGCAGTGGAAGTCTTGCATGGTCCAAGTCCACCTTTGCCCTTTCAATCCTCCTTTGAGGCTAAAACAATCAAACTCAAGTACATGGTTAGTCTCAAAGGGTCAAGTTGTAGCACAGCTCCCCCTAAATATGTGCATCACTTGCAAAAAGGACTTGTGAGGTCCAGGGAGTGTTTGTACAACTTGAGCACCACAATAAGTAACAAAATGCAAAATGAACATGATCAAAGGCATAAACACATGTATGCTACAATTCAATCCAAGTTCCGTGAATCTAAGATATTGAGCTCAATACGCAGCCTGCAAAAGGTCTTTTCATCTAAAGGCTTAGTGAAGATATCGGCTAGCTGGTTCTCGATGCTAACATGAAACACTTCGATATCCCCCTTTTGCTGGTGGTCTCTCAAAAAGTGATGCCGGATGTCAATGTGCTTTGTGCGGCTGTGCTCAACAGGATTTTCCGCTATGCGGATAGCACTCTCATTGTCACATAGGAGTGGGACTTTGCTCAGATTGTAGCCAAAGTCCCGGAGGGTTTGCCTCATCCAAAGTAGTTGCGCACAACACTGTCCTGCGGCAACGTACTCGGCCTCAGCGGTGGATAGGGCAACGGAAGTTTGTTTCTTAGAGTTCCACGACACCAGGGACCTTCCTAAGAATTGGCACGTCCCCGATGTACTCTTCCTATCGACCTTACATCCAGCATAGTCGGAATCTGAATATCCAATCAAGTCAAAGTTAGACCCCTTTGGATACCAGATCCCGAAGCAAGGCGTAGCGACTAAATATCGAAGAATCCGCTTCACAGCCACTAAGTGACACTCCTTAGGATCGGATTGAAATCTAGCACACATGCATACGCTAAGCATAATATCCGGTCTACTAGCACACAAATAAAGCAAAGAACCTATCATGGACCGGTGTGCTTTTTGATCAACGGACTTACCTCCTTTGATGAGGTCGGTGTGTCCGTCAGTTCCCATCGGCGTCTTTGCGGGCTTGGCGTCCTTCATCCCAAACCGCTTTAACAAATCTTGCGTGTACTTTGTTTGGGAGATGAAGGTGCCATCCTTGAGTTGCTTCACTTGGAACCCAAGGAAGTAGTTCAACTCGCCCATCATCGACATCTCGAATTTCTGCGTCATCACCCTGCTAAACTCTTCACAAGACTTTTGGTTAGTAGAACCAAATATTATGTCATCGACATAAATTTGGCACACAAAAAGATCACCATCGCAAGTCTTAGTAAAAAGAGTTGGATCGGCTTTCCCGACCTTGAAAGCATTAGCAATTAAAAAGTCTCTCAGGCATTCATACCATGCTCTTGGGGCTTGCTTAAGTCCATAGAGCGCCTTAGAGAGCTTACACACGTGGTCGAGGTACCATTCATCCTCGAAGCCAGGGGGTTGCTCCACGTACACCTCCTCCTTGATTGGCCCGTTGAGGAAAGCGCTCTTCACATCCATTTGGTACAACCTGAAAGAATGGTGAGCGGCATATGCTAGCAAGATACGAATTGATTCTAGCCTAGCCACAGGAGCAAAAGTCTCCTCAAAGTCCAAACCTGCGACTTGGGCATAACCTTTTGCCACAAGTCGAGCCTTGTTCCTTGTCACCACCCCGTGCTCGTCCTGTTTGTTGCGGAACACCCACTTGGTTCCCACAACATTTTGCTTGGGACAAGGCACCAGCGTCCAAACTTCATTGCGCTTGAAGTTGTTGAGTTCCTCCTGCATGGCCAACACCCAGTCCGGATCTAGCAAGGCCTCTTCTACCCTGAAAGGCTCAATAGAAGAGACAAAAGAGTAATGCTCACAAAAATTAACTAATCTTGAACGAGTAGTTACTCCCTTGCTAATATCACCCAATATTTGGTCAACGGGATGATCCCTTTGGATCGTCGCTCGAACTTGGGTTGGAGATGCCTGAGGTACTTCTTCCTCTTCAACTTGATCATCCTGTGCTCCCCCTTGATCATGCGCCTCCACTTGAGGTACCTGTTCGTCATCTTGAGTTGGGGGATGCACCATAGTTGAGGAAGACGGTTGATCTTGCTCCAATTGTTCCTGAGGTCGTACATCTCCAATCGCCATGGTGCGTATCGCGGCCGTTGGAACGTCTTCTTCATCTACATCATCAAGATCAACAACTTGCTCTCTTGGAGAGCCATTAGTCTCATCAAATACAACGTCGCTAGAGACTTCAACCAAACCCGATGATTTGTTGAAGACCCTATACGCCTTTGTATTTGAATCATAACCTAATAAAAACCCTTCTACGGCTTTGGGAGCAAATTTGGAATTCCTACCCTTCTTCACTAGAATGTAGCATTTACTCCCAAATACACGAAAGTACGATACATTGGGTTTGTTACAAGTCAGCAGCTCATATGAAGTCTTCTTGAGGAGGCGGTGAAGGTAGACCCTGTTGATGGCGTGGCAAGCCGTGTTCACGGCTTCCGACCAAAAGCACTCGGGGGTCTTGAACTCTCCAAGCATAGTCCTCGCCATATCTATGAGTGTCCTGTTCTTCTACCACACCATTTTGCTGAGGTGTGTAGGGAGCGGAGAACTCGTGCTTGATCCCCTCCTCCTCAAGGAACTCCTCCACTTGAAGATTCTTGAATTCGGACCCGTTGTCGCTCCTTATCTTCTTCACTTTGAGCTCAAACTCATTTTGAGCTCTCCTGAGGAAGCGCTTGAGGGTCCCTTGGGTTTCAGACTTATCCTGCAAAAAGAACACCCAAGTGAAGCGGGAAAAGTCATCAACAATAACTAGACCATACTTACTTCCTCCTATGCTCAGATAGGCGACGGGTCCGAAGAGGTCCATATGCAGCAGCTCCAGAGGTCTTGACATGGTCATCACATTCTTGCTGTGATGTGCTCCTCCCACTTGTTTACCTGCTTGACAAGCTGCACAAGGTCTATCTTTTTCGAAATGAACATTGGTTAGACCTATCACGTGTTCTCCCTTTAGAAGCTTGTGGAGGTTCTTCATCCCCACATGTGCTAAGCGGCGATGCCACAACCAGCCCATGCAAATCTTAGCCATTAAGCATGCATCTAGACCGACCTCTTCTTTTGCAAAATCAACTAAGTAAAGTTTGTCGTCTAGTACACCCTTAAAAGCTAGTGAACCATCACATCTTCTAAAGACAGACACATCTACATTTGTAAATAAACAATTATATCCCATATTACATAATAGACTAACAGATAGTAAATTATATCCAAGACTCTCCACTAAAAACACATTAGAGATATAATGCTCATTTGATATTGCAATCTTGCCTAAACCTTTCACCTTGCCTTGGTTCCCATCACCGAATATGATTGAATCTTGGGAATCCTTATTCTTGACGTAGGAGGTGAACATCTTCTTCTCCCCCGTCATATAGTTTGTGCATCCGCTGTCGATAATCCAGCTTGAACCCCCGGATGCATAAACCTGCAAGGCAAATTTAGGCTTGGGTCTTAGGTACCCAACTCTTGTTGGGTCCTACAAGGTTAGTCACAATTTCCTTAGGGACCCAAATGCAAGTTTTATCACCCTTGCATTTTGCCCCTAATTTCCTAGCAACTATCTTCCTATCCTTTCTACAAATAGCAAAGGAAGCATTCAAAGCATGATAAATTGTAGAGGGACCATTCATAACTTTCCTAGAAGCATGAACACAATTTTTTCTAGGCACATGATGAACATTTTTCCTAGGCATATCTCTACCATGCATATAGGAAGAACTAGGAGCAAACATAGCATACGAGTCATGTGAATCAAAAGCATTGCAACTCCTATGAGATTGTCTTCTATCATTGTACATAAAAGCATGGTTCTTTTTAGTACTACATGCCATAGGGGCCTTCCCTTTCTCCTTGGCGGAGATGGGAGCCTTATGGCTTGTTAAGTTCTTGGCTTCTCTCTTGAAGCCAAGTCCATCCTTAATTGAGGGGTGTCTACCAATTGTGTAGGCATCCCTTGCAAATTTTAGCTTATCGAAATCACTTTTGCTAGTCTTAAGTTGGGCATTAAGACTAGCTACTTCATCATTCAATCTCGAAATTGAAACTAGGTGTCCACTACAGGCATCAATATCAAAATCCTTACACCTAGTGCAAATCATAATGTGTTCTACACAAGAATTAGATTTATTTGCTACTTCTAATTTAGCATTTAAATCATTGTTAACACCTTGTAAAGTAGAAATGGTTTCATGACAAGTAGATAGTTCATAAGAAAACATTTCATTTCTTTTAACTTCTAAAGCATAGGATTTTTGTGCCTCTACAAATTTATCATGTTCATCATACAACAAATCCTCTTGCTTTTCTAAAAACCTATCCTTTTCATTCAAGGCATCAATCAATTCATTGATTTTATCAATTTTATTTCTATCTAGGCCTTTAAATAGACATGAATAATCTATTTCATCCTCATCACTAGATTCGTCCTCACTTGAAGAAGCATAAGTAGAGTCTCGAGTACATACCTTCTTCTCCCTTGCCATAAGACATGTGTGACGCTCGTTGGGTGTAACGCCCCGAATTTTGCAGTTGAATTTTTTCTTTTCTTTACTCGCCAAAATTCGGGCGTTACCTTTTCTTTTTCTTTTTCCCTCGCTAAACCTTGACCTTTTCCAAAGTTTTAGCGGGATTCGGTTTGGATTTCCCGTGTAAGAAAAACTCTAAAATACTTTATGTTGTTTGATGCACCATGCCGAACCTTGCATTTCTTTTGATTGTTTGAACGTGCAAACGCATTCATCTAAAAGATCGGATTTCGAGAATAAGCGGAAAATCTTTTCTCTTTCTTTCTCTCTCTTTCTCTCTCCTCTTTTTCTCTCTCTCCCGCGCCGTGGGCCGACCCCGGCCGGCCCAAGCCCCTGCGCGCCCCCCTCTTGGGCCTTGGGAAGGCCCAGCCGCCCCCCCACCCCCCTCTTTTTTTTTCCCCCAAAACCCTCTCCCTCATTCTCTCCCTCTCTCTCTCCCCACCGCCGCCCTACTCCCTGCCCTAGGCCGCCGCCGCCGCCCCTTGCCCGGCCGCGCCCCCTCGCCGTCGGCCGCCCCCGCCGGTGAGCCCCCTCCCCCTCCCCCTTCTCCCTCCTCTCTCCTTCCCCCTCCCCTCCTCTCCCCTTGGCCGCCCTTGGCCGCTGGCCCCTGGCCGCGCCCGGCCGCCTGGCCGCGCCGCCCGGCCGCCCGGCCGCGCCCAGCCGCGCCCCGGCCGCCCCCTGCTCGGCCCCGGCCGGCCGCTGCCGCCCCCAGCCGGCCGCTGCCGCCCCCAGCCCGGCCGCTGCCGCCCCCAGCCCGCGCCCTCGGCCGCCCTGGCCCCCTGGCCGCGCCCCCTGCCCCGGGCCGGTTCAGCCGCCTGGCCGCTGGTTCAACCGGCCGGCTCAGCCGCCCCGGCCCCAGCTCGGCCGCCCTCCCCCGCGCGCCCGCCCAGCTCGGCCGCCCAGCCCAGGGCCGGTTCAACCGCCCCTAGGGCCGGTTCAACCGCCCCCCCCCCCTCTGTTTTTTTTTATTTTTTTTATTTTATTTTATTTACTTTCTGTGATCATAATTACTTTATTTTAGGTAGACTGATCTTGGTTCATGCTATGGAAAATAGGAAGTGTAATTTAAAATCCCGTTATGCGATTGATTCACGTAGTTAATTGTTTAACCCGTGCAATGTTGATCAACTAAAAATGATTAGGTTCCCATTAGTATATATATATATATATAACAGAATTCTTTTGTTAAGAATCAATTGTAACTAATCATTAGTGCATAAACTTTAAACCCCTGCGAGACCCTTTCCCATTTCTTTCTAACCATAACAAATGCGATATCGAATGTCATACTTGATGCATATTCACTTTACTTGTTCTCTTGCATGGTGTACTGTTCTTTTGTATTAAATATGTGGATGGATGTATGTATGTTTGCGCTCGCATAGAGAACGATCCGGTCGAAAAGCCCGAGGAATTTGCAGGAGAAGCCCCTGAGCAGCAGTCGGTTGGTGGAGGCAAGTGTCCTTTGACCTATCTCTGTCCTATTCATTCTTTAATTCACCTCCCGCATTACACATTTATACCTAAGGATTGACTAGCTTTTGTTATCCATGTCCTTGTTTACCTATTTGGGTCAGATTATTACTGCTTAGTCTGATGCTATTGCTCAACTCTAATCAATGAACATGATGTGATTATCTATGATACGCTGTTTTCCCCTTCTTATTTATGATCATACTTGTGGCATTTAAGGGGACTCGAGCGGTTTCTCGAGTGCCTCTCCGTAAGGACCTGTTCAATGGATGACCGCCCGGGAAAACAGTGCAACCATGAGGGTGGAATGGGACACCCTTAGCTGAATAATTAGAGGAACTGGGGTGTAGTCCGCTTAGCCGTTGTGCCGTCAATGGGGCTCGGTGTATGCGGCTCGCTCTGCCAAGGTTGATTTGTCCCTTGGGGAGGAGTGCGGTACATTTAGGAAACCTAACGGGCGGCTACAGCCTCGGGGAATCTTTGTAAAGGCTTCGTAGTGAATCCCTAGCCATTCACCTTGGGAGTGAATAAGGGTCTTGCAAGCCCGGGCTAGAGAGGGAATCACGGCTTATGGGTAAAGTGCGCAACCTCTGCAGAGTG